>CM040396.1:21945428-24602049 GCA_022702515.1 Ilyophis sp. 1 JC-2022
TGCATGTGGTTTCCACCCAAATTAAATCCATGCAAATATGGAAATGTGTGAAGCTGTATTGTCGTATGTTTGTTTGGGTAACACAATTTGTATTGCTTTTATTCTCAATAGACTAGCCCCCTGTCACCCACTCCTTGACGTCCTCTCTAAACCCAGCCAAACATTACACAACCCCTGGAAATAGCAGTTTTTCTTTGTTGATATTCACTTGTAAGCCTCCATACCCGATCTGCCAGCGCAACTTTGATCTTTCGTTCTCCCTCCATATCATCTTTATGGATTCTTTTAATCTCACATTGAATTTCAATGCACACAGGCCTGAGTGTGTGATGCTCTGTGGTGTGATGTGGCAGCGCGAGGAAGTGTGAGCGCGTGCTCGGACTTTAACGCCCGCTGCCATTAGAAAGATGGAATTTTTGCGCTATTATTAATTACAATACCGGGATATATTACAGTATCAAATTTTATTGTGCTTGCTGCTTTCTCTCTCTCTCATTCTCTCCTTTTCTCTCAGACGTTTTGATCTATCCCTCTCTGTGCAGGGTTCCTCACGACAAAGTGGTACATTGCCGCAGTAATTACTTCCTTCCTTTTCTGTCTCATTTGGTGTCCGGATTGTCTTTAATTGTTGATAAATTGTAATTACTGTTCTAAACACTGCCTGGAGAGGCTATCACTGGTGTAATTACTTGCTGCCTTTCATTTTCCCCCTCTTTCTCCCTCCCTCCGACTTCTTTGTCTCTCGATGTTCTTTAAATTGGAGCAGCGAGAGTGACAGCGACGCGGTGCTCGGTCCGCTCGTTCACCGCACAGGAAGACGTGTGTTCCATCTGTACTCTGTCTCAGCCAGGCCACGTGGCTGTCTGCTGCCCTCTGTACATTTCAAACAGAGATAGGCTGTCATAGTTGCTATGGAACCCCGCCCCCGCCCCCATCCCCGGCCCTGTCCCTCTCCCGAACCCAACCCTGACGCCTAGAATAATTTGTTTGTGTTTGGCCAGCTGTTGAAGAGTTAGCTTAACCATAGTTCGCTGTCATCTTTGCGTGGCAGTCTTTGTGTTTTGGTGGGTGACAGCAGCAGGCCACTGGGAAGGTTAGAGCCAAGTGTGAGGGGGGGGGGGGGGGTCTCTGTTGGGGGTCTGCCATTACAGCCAGCAGGTGGGTGGATTTTTCGCACACCTGCCCTTCCCCACCGATTAGCTCACCATCACAGCTTCTTTCTTATGACAATCAGCCAGACCATTCTGCTGGAAAGAGACTGTTGCTTCTCATGTTAGTGCTTTTCAAGGCAAGACCTTTTTACGGTATCAACTATGAATCAAACCCAATTAGAGATCATCAAACTTAAAAGCCACCATAAATGCCGGAGCACTCCCTCAAAGGTGGAAAGCCAAGTTAGTGTACGACAGTATTATCATTAATGTCTACTCATTGACAAAGATCAGACACGTTTGAGCACCGGTATCAGGTTAATACAGCATCATTTTTATTTGTTTGAATGGTATTAATGAATGGAAATAAATAAAAAGAAATCACAAAAAATGGAAGTTAAACACAGAAATGACAAAAAAAAACCTCGCGGTTCTTGGGAAATTAATTGTACTTTTTAAAATTCCTTTTTATTTTCGGCCTTTCACTTAAACATATCATGTTCAAGTGCAACGTTTTAATCGTGGTGAAAACTTAGCAGTGTTTAATTTTTAAGTGTACACGTGTGCCAAAAGTGAATGATTTTGAAAGCATGGGTTACTTTTATTAATCGTTTGGTTTACAAAAACAGGGAGCAGCACTGTCTATACCTGAAAACCATATTTAACACTATTCCAAATAGCCCTTCCTCACCGGCTGACATCCATGCCGACCGATGGTGCAGCACACAAAATACTTGGGCGGGCAATAGACAGATGCTTTGCATAGGCATTCAGTCTGGTAGTATTCATGCAAATAAATCAAAGTGTGCAGAAAATTAGAACAACCTCTCAAGGTCTTCATATCCTGGATTAATGTGTTTCCGGATGATTCTGTGTGTTCACAATCGTGGCCACAGTCACTTGAAAAGATCTGGTTTATAAAAATAATTGAGCTCATATAAAAACCTGAACGAAAGAAGTCTACCATTGAATCTCCTGGCGATGATACCATATATTATAACCTACATCTATAACTATATATATATACGTATATATTGTATTCTTTTTTTTGCCTGAACTTTATCTCTGCTGTTTCTATGGCGTCGCTCGACACTGTTTCAATTTAGTGACCCTTTTCAGTCGCAAAGCTTGTTATTATTTAGTCTGTCAGCACAGTGATCCCACTGCATGTGTTTATTTGTGTGTATAGACAACATGCAGCATTTCTGTGACTAGTTTCTGTGACTAGACTGGCAGTTACCATGCGCTGCACATTCTGCTCGTGAGGGAGAGGAGGGACCTCAGCATAGAAACTGCTCCTCATTAACTCAGCTAGTTTTACTTTCACATTATTAGATGTTGTAGTCCTGGCACCCAGGTATTTTATTTTGAAATAAAAAAGGACCTGGCTTTAGCATGTTGTTTCAGCGCGTTTAATAGCAATCACATTTCAGAAGTGGCAACACACTTTTTCTATTAAAAAAATGAAAAAGAAAATCTATTTTGAACCTTTGCTCTGTTAGGAAGAACCACGTCTGAGGCCAATGAGAGGCAAAAGCCTTTCATTTTCGAGACAATCCAGGGCAGGACTAAAAATTACGTGAAATACCTGCCGCCATATCAGAAAATAAACATTAACCAATGAAAGGAATAAGTGATAATAAATAAAATAAATTAAACACATTTAAAGTAAAATGGACAAAAAACACTTAAAAAACATAGCACAAAGAGAGATTTCAATCTGTTGTTTGTTTAAAAACATTTGAATTATTTTTTTAAATATCTTTCATATATTTAAAAAAGCCTTGTGGAAGTGGTGTACAGAAGGATACACAGACAGTATAAAAGCTGATACATAGAGTGGAGCTTCAGTCAGCAGTGCTTCGTTTATAAACTCTTTGAGGGATTATTTTTTGAGAATATTGTCAATAAATAATCACGGACAGTAGATGGAAAGGTGGGTAAATAGGGAGAGAGAGTTTGAAGGAACAGTCTATGGCTTAAAAGAGGCTATCTTGGCAAATAACATAAATATATAACTATATAAGCCAAGGTCCTGGTTTTCTTTGTGGCTAAAATGACAAAGCTTCAAAAACAACAACACCAAAAAAAAGAACAAAAGAAAGAAATGTGTACAGTCTCTTTACTATAACGGCTACATCATCAGGCAAGAGGAGAGAGCAAGAGAAAGATGCCTGTCCCTGGTCTTGTCTCGGGGTTGCGGGGAGGCAGGCGGTGAGGGCGGACAGATGGAGGGAGCAGGGAGGTTGTTATTTTTTTGGGGGGGGCGTGGACGTAGGCGCGGAACGTGGATGCGGGCGGGGCGTGGAGGGGGGTCGGGGGGAGGGGGCGGCATCAGTAGGGTGCGAACTTCTGTCTCTCGGGCTTCTTGATCCCGTTGGCGGAAGAGATTTTGGCGGTGTAGGAGGCCAGGGTTCCGTGGGTGGGGGCGCCGGCCATCGCGGCTGCTGCTGGGGCGCTGGGGGCGGAGAGTGCCAGGAAGGGGACGGATTTCATACCCAGGAGGCTGGAGAGGGGGAGGGCATAGGGGGTGCCCAGCATGGAAGCGTGGGGCAGTGCCCCCATCGCTGCCAGGGCTGCGGCTGAGGACGAGGCGGGGGAGGCGGGCTGGGCGAAGCTCATGTTGAGGTCAACAGGGGTCGACATGGAGGAGGACTGGGCAGTGGATTTGGCGGTCTCTAAACTGTACAGGCGGGAGAGGGGAAGAGGAAGACGAGGAGGAGGAGGAGGAGGACGTGGAAGGACGGGAAGGGAGGGAAGGTGGGTGGAGGAAGAGGGAACGGAAGGGGAGAGGAGGGAAAGAGGTCCGGATGGAAAAGGGTTAGAAGGTTAAATAAAAGACATGTTAAAGAAAGAAATTGAGAGAAATTAAATAAAAAAAGTAAATAAAACGTAAATAAAAATTTAAAAAAATCATAAGAAAGGTGTGTTTTGCTGGAGGTTGCAACAGATTATTTGAGGGGGGGCCTTGCCACTCATGGGGGAGGTGCTGTTTAATTCAGGGAGATGGCTTGGGTAGGGGCTTAGGGAGAGGAAACAAAATCATTTTAAATTCATTAGGATTAAAATATTAATTTCTTTAAACCCTGTTATAGATCTAAGTACCTACAAATCACTGTAAAAAAACAACCTGCAAACACATGTGGACACATTGGTGTCCTCACATACTAGAAACTCTTGTGTGTTTGCAAAGTACTGGAAAGACGTGCATCTCCAAAGACGTCTTCACGATATCTGTGAATTGTCATATTATTTCATGTACAATGGGGATGGGTAACTCCGGTTCCTGGATGGCCTTACCTGGTTCTGTATTCCATGCCAACCTTTCATTTATGTGATCAGATGTTAAAGCACAACTGAACTATGGTTGGTATAGTTACCTGTCCATGAAATGAGTCCAAATGGTGGCAAAATATGTTTGTTAGTTGCTCTGTCATGATCCAGTATAGGGTATTTGTCGCTCTTTATTCACTTCTATAGGGCAGCTAAAACGGTCTGAAAATGACACTACTAGCACGTATACAAACATGAACGAAGCGGATTCTGTCAATACAAACAATAACCAGTCCTCTTACTTTTTTTTTTTGTGTAATTAAAATTATTTATAAAAGTACTATTTTCTTCAATGTTGTTAGCAAGCTACCAGAAAAGACTAGCAAAATGTCGGCAGGTCGGACCATAGATATATACTAGTACTAGGAACGTATGCTTCTGTGAAAATTTGGACCAATGAGTGGTTTCTGATGCATCGGCACATTAACGCTGTTTCTGGCACATAGATATAGGGTGGGTCCCAATCGTTGAAAAATGCACCTTCCTTTCCTCTACTACCACTCCTCTACTCCGTGCCCCGGAAACGGATCTTTGTGTTTTAATGTAATGTCGCTGATTACATCTTAATTACGTATTAATGGTTACATATTAATTAATGTCTCGACGCAAACCGCAATGTCAGGTACATTGTATACTGTATATGCAAATACTTGGACACAAAACGTTCAGGCAGTTTTGCATATTTCCGGGTAGGAGAGGAGTGGTCGTGGGGGAGTGGAGGAAGAGAGGTGGGGAGTGAAGAAAATTGGGATGCAGCCTTATACTACCAGGAACGCTTGCTTCAATGGAAATTTGGACCAATGAGTGGTTTCTGACGCATCGGCGCAATAACGCTGTTTCTGGTGCAAATAAAATACGAAAAAGGCAGGAAAGGGCCATTAAATTTTCTAAAAAAAGTACGTAAGAGGACTGGTTATTGTTTGTATTGACAGAATCCACACTGTTCACGTTCATATATGTGCTAGAAGTGTCATTTTGAGACCGTTTTAGCTGCCCTATAGAAGTGAAGATGTGACAGTGGAGGAGTGGAGAGCGACAAATACCCTATTCTGTATTATCACACCAGGGGAGCACAGAGCAACTAACGAACATTTTTCGCCACCATTTGGACTCATATCATGGCCAGGTAACTACACAACCCAAAGTTCTACAAAAGTTCAGTTTTGCTTTAAAGCTACTTACAAAAAAAAAGCTACATTAGCTTTAAATACGTAATTTATTGATAAGCATATGAATGATAGCTGGAGACTGTTCTTGTGGCCCTATATGAAACGAATCTAGCAGTGAACAGGTGTTTGTGTGTAATTAAATAATTATGGGTGGAAATTGGCATGAAATCCAGAAACAGATATGGCCCGCTGGGAATGGGGGTACCCTCCTCTAGTAAGGGACTCTGGAGTGCATTCATAAGGCAGATGATTTCTATAAGAGCAGTTGAAGCTCCTTTCTGTTGAGCAGAACACTGATTTTGTTTAAGACGGGAGGTGGAATCCCCAACAAAGGAGAGTTCACACTTTGATGAAGCTCTCCCATATGAGAGCGCCACTCTCAACATTATGCAATCTGGATAGTTCTATTTCTCCTATACATGGACCTTTGGTTACCTTTTCAATTGTCGTGACTTTCCACAAAATGTTTATCTACGAAGCTAATGTTCCATTCCAGCGAGTTCTGTGTACCAAGCTGTGCTCAACAGAAAAAAGGTGCGAACTCTCGTTCTGCCAACTGAAAGCACACCAGGGTAGAGAACGAGAGGAACGATACTCAGCTGAGGACTTGACTGCAAGATGCTCAACGCTTCACATTCTCAGTGTCAACACAGCACACAGATCATTGGTACAGGTGTAAGGATAATAGCACCTTCAAAGACACTTAAACCGCGGCATCAATTACAGAATTCTGGAAACTGACAAAATTACATTCAACCACCGTGAACCGAGGCATGAACAGTGAAGTAAGTGTAACAATAATTTCCTGTAATATTAATAAATGCCAATCCATTAGATTATTTTTTTTTCCGTACATTTCTAAGTACGGCACTAAGTGCTGCACAGGGGTAATTGGACAGTAATGAATTATATCCACTTCAAAATGACAGCTTGTAATTGGCATACAATTCAGCACAAGCTGTTTTCTCACTCCCTCTTTCTTTCTTGTGAGACACAGGCTGGGAAGCGCACAGAAAATCCCACAAATGAAATTCCTGAGCCACTGCCTTGGGGGGAGGGGGGGAGGGGGGGAGACAATGTCACCGCTGCCCTTTTCTCTCGGAGGTGCACTTTATGCATCAGACCTTTTGGGATTTCTGTTCACGTACGCTCCATTGCTTTATTTATTTAATAATATTTTTTGTTGCCATTGTTATTAATCACCTCATTGATATTTCAACCGCTGCATCGTCTCAAAGAGGATTGCTACGTTCCCTCTGATTTGAAACGGCGCTTCTGTTATTGCATCATAGTGGCCTCGTGTTTTGATCTGACTTTTTTCTTATTTTTACATGCTGTCCTGGCTGCGCAATGAAATATCGCTTTAATTTCAGTGCTGTGGTAAATGTCTGTATGACCAAGAGAGCCACTGCCCATAAGTTGCAGCCTCACGAGGGCAATGAATTGCACTGTGACCACTGACTGATTTTCACAGACTTTTCTTGTCTCCATTAAACATTTGATACAAAAGATTTAGATAAATATTGATTTAAAATAATGGAAATTTGCTCACCATTTTTTTTTGGGTGGGTGGTGGGGGGGGGGGAGAAGTTCTCCTGATCTGGCTTTCTCTAGCTGCCAAGCCTCTGTGCGTGGTGTCTCTAGCTTTACTTTGCTAATGAGCTTGTCGCTACCCACTCAGCTAATTGTTGTCTCAACAGAAATAGCCACTTCCTCTCCTCGACTCTTAGAGCTGTTAAACCTTCCGGACAGAGGTCCTCTTGCATGGAAAGCTCTGGGAGCATGATCACATGACCTTGGGCGCTGGAGCTTACCAGGAAGTGATGAGGTACTGGGCAAGGTTGATGCTAATGGGAGAGCCGGTGATGGTGACGTGCCGGTCACTGGTGCTGTCCAGCTGACTGCCGATCTTGATCTGTGCCCCTGAGACCTGGCGGATCTCGTTAATCTTGGTGCCCTGCCTGCCGATGATCGAGCCAATTAGCTGTTTTAAATAACACAAAAGAAAAGTACGGGAAGAAAACAAGATGAGCATGTACAAACATACCACCAAGGGGGACTGTTCCAATGACTGGTGTCCAAAGGGAGATAAATATTTATTATTGCAGACAACAGTGCAGTTAACTAGCAGGGCTATACAGTAGATGCACTCAAATGTGTGCAACAGAAATGTTTTTTTATTTAATGTGCACAACACAACTATATGTAATTATAGAATAGAATAGAATATAATAACTTTTATTTTCCCCGTGAGGGAACTTCAGTTGAGATGAGTATAAACAGTACAGACAACACATTGACATTTGACTTCTGTCTGAAGACCTGCAACAGTGAAAACGTGTTGCTTTATCTGCAATAACACAGGGCTCACACTAATTTTTCTCCCTTTGGAAACTTGTCTTTTTTGAGCAAATCATAAATTGCACAAAAAATCACCCAAAATCAGTTATTTATTACCAGCATTAAAGCAGATCAAAGTGTTCATTTTCAATGTATAATTGTATGATTTAATTAATATTTAACTTTACCTCTTTAGATGCTGGTAAAGTTTGAAAACACTCCTGCAGAATCCCTGATATACAGTCATATCAAAAAAGTATATGTCTTTTTTTTAATTCTTAGTAACCTGCAGGAATATTTCTATATTGCTATAGAGTTTCAGATAATTATTTTAACTGGGTCTGAATGCCAAAGTAGTATGCATTATTTGTAATGCAGGTATAGATATTATTTATTGTTGATTGATGCCAAGATAATGACTGAAGGTAAATGCCTGGAGTATGGGAGATGACATGTCTGTTTTTTTGTATGAGGGATGGGCGTGGCTTCTGAGAGTGAGCGAGAAAGAGGGGGTATAATTCCCAGTCTCCGTGCTGCAAAGTGTAGGTCAGTCCATCTATCAGGGCCAGCTAATACTCCTCTTCCAATCCCCTCGTCAATTTCAATCCCTTCAGCTTCAGTAAAATGAGACAAGCGTGCATTTGCTTCGCCTCAATCTGTGTGGCTAAGTGGCTATTGATTTTTCTCAGAGCCGGGCAAGTTCAGAAAAGTAGCGTTTCCTGAACAACCATCTGGGAAGCACTTCTCTCTGCTGGTTAATTGAATACACCACAGGGGAAAGGAATCTACACAAAGGACACAGGCCCTTCATTTTGAGCCATTCTCTCTTTCTCTTTTTTCCGTCCTTTTTTGCACTTTTTTGTTTTCAAATTTCATAAAGAAGGTGAAAATAACCTTTCTGTGTATTTTCGTCACGGGTGAGATTTAGCGATGTTTCTTTTCGGGAAAAAAAGAAAAGGCTTTATTTTAAAGAGTCTGATTTTTATAAAAAATCTAAGGAAAATGAAGAAATCTGACCAAAAGGAGGTTTTTTTCTCGTTGTTGTTGCAGTGACCGTGGCGGCGCTGTTGGAATCGCCCCCCTCCCAACCGGGTTGTGTGTAGACCACCCAAAATGGGCGAGGGAGTGTGAAGCAGACAGGTGAACTCTGGTTTCTCTGTCTGCCGTTACTGTTGGTTCAACGTCGCTGATGGGGACCGGCATGGCTCATGGCCTGATGTAGTAAGCGAGGGGGGTAGCTGTTTGTTGGGACTCTAAGCCTAATCCAGAGGATCAGCACAGGGGCCTAGAGTCAGGACCTTGATCGCTGGGGCGCTGGTATCAGAACCTGGATGGGGAGGGGGCCGGCGCGGGCCTGGACAATGATGCAGAAACACGAACGCGGACGTGTTGGCAGCTTGGCATGCGGCTGACGGACAGCTCCCTCTTTTGTCCCTCTACCCCCTGGCCCATGTTTTAACAGCAGAGAATTCCTTTCCTCAGAAGTCACCCGCCTGCGCAGCTCTTGATTTGTCACGCCGTGATACCCGCTCTGGTGTTGCAGGCTATTTGTGGCACAGTCGATTATTTAAGGACTAAGTGCCCTCAGACAAATGACAGGCCAGGCAGTGGGGATAAGCTTGGGGGGGGGGGGGTTAGACTCATATCCTGCCCTTCACAACTGCCCTCTTGCCCTTTATTGTATGTATGGGTCAACTCTACAGCGCTTTCAATTTGCTTGCAACTCAGCTATCATCATTAGCTCACTCAGGGCTTTTTGATTGGCCACTTTTATAAGGGCATGGACCAATTTTAGGATTTATATCTCTTTTTATTAAAGTAACAGATCTAGAAGACATAGTTGGGGTTGTCTCACGGTCAGCCTTCTTTTCCCCGCAGCAGAAATAAAAATAAAGAAAGCTGCACTGTGCTGAAACGGTAACTGGGTCTATTTCTGGTGAATCCCTGCTGCAGTTGTAATTTGAAAAGGCTTGCGGTGCTGTGAACGTCACAAATATAGCTTCTCCGGGCACAAATGCTTGCTGACTCTCCGTCTGCCTTCTGTCCCGTTCTCCTTGCCTGGCCCTGCCGATCGTTTGGCTTGTTTTGGTTGGTTACCCACAACCCCATACTCTGTGCTCTCTGCTCCTTCAGAAAGGATGGTAAGGGCGATGTTCTCCTCACGGCGAGCGACACTGGACGGTGTAAGGGCTGGGCCAGTCATATTACTTCATTGATTTTTAAAATCTTTTTCTCCCCAATTCGGAATGCCCAATCATATATACTGTATATATGCCTAATTACCTATATAACTCATTGAAACCTCCACTATCAATTTAGAACAGTGCAGAAAAGCATGTGCTCTCCTCCGACATATGTGATGTCAGCTGTCACGTCTCACACTGCAGTTTGCAAGTAAGGCTCGTAGAGACAAGAGACAAAGGAAGGCACTTAAATGGATAGTTCACTTTCTGGAGTGTTTTGGTATTATTTCAGTGTTACCGTGACTTTCCGAGCTTTTGCATGCGCTGAAGGATATTTTACATGTATAAAGACGTTTCTGATGACCTGCTGGCTTTACGATGGCTGGCATGTAGCCAATCGCAGGTTTGTGGTTTAAAGCAAAAAAAGAAAAAATAATAAAATAAAATAAATAAATAACTACTGATTATGTATATATATATATATATATACATACACTTCATGTAACTCCAAAGCAGCTTGTACAGTGACCTTATGCACTGTGACCAAGAGGCTATACCTATGAGCAGATGAACTTTATAGCATTTATTCCCGATTATAAACATAAAAATCTGTTTTATATTGTGCCGGTAGTTATTTCCCTCCCAGTTGAAAAGCTGCACAAGCTCTTTGCTCCCAAGGTCAGAGAGGCACGGCTAAGATGCAGCTCTTTGCTCCCAAGGCCAGAGAGGCATGGCTAAGATGCAGCTCTTTGCTCCCAAGGTCAGAGAGGCATGGCTAAGATGCAGCTCTTTGCTCCCAAGGCCAGAGAGGCATGGCTAAGATGCAGCTCTTTGCTCCCAAGGTCAGAGAGGCATGGCTAAGATGCAGCTCTTTGCTCCCAAGGCCAGATAGGCACGGCTAAGATGCAGCTCTTTGCTCCCAAGGCCAGAGAGGCACGGCTAAGATGCAGCTCTTTGCTCCCAAGGCCAGAGAGGCATGGCTAAGATGCAGCTCTTTGCTCCCAAGGCCAGAGAGGCATGGCTAAGATGCAGCTCTTTGCTCCCAAGGCCAGAGAGGCATGGCTAAGATGCAGCTCTTTGCTCCCAAGGCCAGAGAGGCATGGCTAAGATGCAGCTCTTTGCTCCCAAGGCCAGAGAGGCATGGATAAGATGCAGCTCTTTGCTCCCAAGGCCAGAGGCACGGCTTAGATGCAGCTGACCTGGCTATAGGACAGTCTACCCCATTGCCTGTGTTTTTTAAGCCATATATTCTGGGGACAGATCAATTTACCTTGAAAAAGTTTAGGATGAAGTTTCCTGTTAAGAGTATATTCATCAGCGGGGTTCTTCCTGAGATTTATTCCCACTGGGGAATTTTTTCGTGCTGCTGTTTGACTGAGTTTTCATTCCCAGCCTTTCTCAATTTTCATATTTTCCCATAAAGTGTCTTTGTGTGAATGCCTCTGTAAAAAGTCCTTTTTAAATAAAATTTAATTGACCCGAATTGAATCATTGGAATTGAGATTGGACTCGAAACATCTCTGCAAGCTATGCACACTGTTCTATATCATTTGCCTGAAGAAACCCTTGAACTTTTGTAACATTAAAGTGGTTTGGTACAGTACTTTGGGAGAGGGTGTTTGATTAATGTGGTAGTAATGTCTGATTTAGACTGTTCAAGTGTCAGTCGGTAACATTTGCCTGAGGTTTGAGTCTCCCCTTACATGTTGGGTAAAAGGCCTGCCGGCTTGTTGCGTGCACCATGCTGTTTGTGCTGCAGTCATGCCCTGAACTGTCAGTTGTGCTGACTTCCCCGTAATTTGGTTAAAGTGTTGCTCATCCACCTACAAAATAACCACCCTTTGTTTATTTTTATCGTAAGGAGAACATCTGACTGTGTGTCAAGTTCAACTGCTCAAGATGCTGTAGGAAAAAAAAAACATGTGACTCTAATTGTGGGCTTTTTGTTCTTTAAATCTTTGAATCTTTTAGATTTTCTCTACAGGACCGCAGAAGTAGAGTGAACCCAGTGTACAGAAGTAACACACAGAGTCATATGACATGCACAATGTCACATGACACATGCAGAATGGCTGAATATGCTGCTGGGCTAAAATCCATCCATCAGGCTGTGCTACAGCATGGGTGATTTTGGCGACCAAGGTAATTTGTTTAGCCCCATTTTAAAAGTACGCGTGGTACACTAAGCCAGCCTGCGAGTGTTTCTGTGTGCTGTATGGAGAGGCCTTGCAGTCAGGCTCTTGCCCTGTTTATTTACTGCTGTGTTTTGACAGCAGAGAAGCTTCACGTATGCCAGACATCACAAAAGGGATATTTTGTGCAGACTCCCCTTTGAGACTGTAGTATGTAGTCGAAGAGTGAAAGATGGAGAGAGCGGCAGAGATTGACAGAGCAGGAAAGATGAATATAAAAAAAGGAATCAGGACAGATACACAGAGACACAGAGAGAGGGAGAAAGTGAGAGAGACGGATATATGCAGTACAGTCTGTAAGTATTTGGACAGTAACATCATTTTTGTTGTTTTGGCTCTTTACTTCGGCTCTTTACTTAATTGGAAATTAAATAAAAAATGATGGTGTTAAAAAAAATATGGTGTTAAAATGCAGGGTATGTACGTATGTCCATATCCGGTGAACTATGTATAGTCCCCCCCTCTTAGGCGACCAAAGGTAATTGGACAATTGGCTGGTCAGCTTTTTCTTGGCCAGTGTGCCATTGCATCATTAGTTCACAAACAAGAGTTGATTCTAAAGTTTATTCAAGGTGAGGCCTTTCCATTGCTGTTGTCTCTCAATGTGAGGACTAAAGAAGTGTCAATGCTCGTAAAGCAGGCCATCACAAGGCTGAAAAATCAGAATAAATCAATAAAAGACATAGTCAAAACATTGGGCTTGTCAAAATCAACTGTTTGGAACATTGGTAAGAAGCAAGAATGCACTGGTGAGCTCAGCAATAGAACATTCTGTGGTAGACCATGGAAGACCACTGTAGTGGATGACCGAAGAATACATTCAACTGTGTGAAAAAACTATTTTTCCAACTACTTTCAACTTTTTCAAATACTTTTGGAGTGCACTGTATACAGTGCATCGTTGTGTTAGGACAGTGATACATTTTTTGTTGTTTTGGCTCTGTACTCCAGCACATTGGATTTGAAATGGAACAGTGACTATGAGGTTAAAGTACTTTCAGCTTTAATTTGAATGTTTTTACATCCATATCGGATGAACCGTGTACTAATTGTAGCCATTTTACACATAGTCCCCCCATTTTAGGACACCTAAAGTAACTGGACAAATGAACATAAACTTAAATAAAGTAATCAAAAAGTAATATTTATTTGCATATCCTTTGCATGCCATGATTTTCTGATTTTTGTGACCAACCAACATCAAAAGACACTTGATATCTTATTCTCAGACACTCTTACAAGCAATACTATAACCTCTCTGCATTTGAATGGATCTCTATGAGAATTGGGGGGTGGGACGAGATTAAGCTGTAAATTATACAAGAATAGTATGGAACACATGGTTGGCTAAATGGCTGTAAGTCATCAATGGTCTGAGGTATCAAACGAGCCTCAAACCATCAATCTGCTGCCAGATATGCAGTAGGTATGGATGGATCACTTTAAGGGTTGTTTCCCATGACTTACGTATTTTCCTATTGAACTCCTATTGAATTCCTATTGAGTAATTTTAACATTTGTTTTGGTAATGATAGCTCCAAAGGCGCCACTCGATGACCCGATACATCCCAGAGCGCGTCGCTCCCTTCCACCCCTAGCTCTGTTTTGGCTTTTTCGCCACCAACCCTGCCCATAACTTTCTCTCTCACCAAACCGTTGCTTTCCCAACTGTGTGCATGTGTGTGTGCATGTGTGTTTTTTGTGTGCATCAAAGAGAGTGAGAAAGTCTGGAAGTGAAGGCTTACGTCGTTTGGAATGAGGAGCTCCTGGGACGTGGTCTGGTTGTTGGTCTCTAAACCTGCTGAGAGAAAAGAGGTAGAGAAATAAGGAAGAACAGCCTCATCTGCACAGAAACACACTTGGGATCCTGCTTTTATAGCATCTCATATGTAATGTATACATTCGAGCTGTGCAGTTTAATTTTTCACCATGTCTGTCAGTGCCACCTGGATGCTCTCCTAATGACAGTTTTGTCAGGACAACTCACGTATTAAATTATATGTTTAATGAATGAATGTGCTGCATAATTATTTTGATTTGGCGGTGAATGGATCTGCTTTAGTACTGCTCCGGAGCATGGACATCTCCCCCCTGCTAAACAAGAGATGACCAGAAACCCCCCATACTAAAGCAGATCCAAACAACAGGTGGAAGCTTGGGTGGTGGAGGGTGACTGCAAATTTATTTTAACACAAGCCATATGCAAACAAGGAGCAGCGCATCAGCATTCAAGCAGTACAGGGAGAACTGATTATTGGCTAAAAATGGGCGCTCCATTAGAGATGTGTGCATGTGATTGGTCGAATATGGGATCATATCTTGGCCATAGTCGGCTACAGCGAGAGGTTTTCCGACAGAACTTGCTTTGCGCACTAATCGTTTGCGACGCTCATTGACGCCGGTTCGATGGTTCTCTTGTTTCATACTTCCAGTCGTATTAGTGGAGGGTTTATCGGGAGGAGATGGGAATGGTGACAGAGAAACAGCCCTGACTCACAAGCTTTTACCCAGAACATAATCTAATTCCTAATTTGGAATTATCTGGAAACATACCTTTGTTAATATGGGACAATATGACATTTTTTTTAAATGGAAAAAAGAAAACAAACCATTCCCTTTGGCTTCCAATAAAGATCTAAATTGAGTTTAAACGCCTTTCCTTCTTACTGCGAAATCCCTGCATGGACTGGCCCCGTTTCACCAGGCTAATCTACCCACACCATATGCTCATACGAGGGCAGGTACCCAACCCATGCCTTAAAGTGAGGCAAGACAGCTGGGGAGTCTACAGCCACCAGTCTTAAATACTTTCATACGTCCTTATAGCTAATATAAGGACCCTCGTTCTGAAAGGACTGAGTTTCTCGGACGTGTGTCAGTGGGGAGGTCAGTTTGGAAGCTTTAAGATGGTCTTAAGTGTCAGTCCATTATTAAAAGGCTTTTGAAGTTTTTCTTCATTGCAGGTGAGATAAGGGGGTTTCTCTAGGCTGTGGGCCATACAGAAGGGGGTTAAAAAAACTAAATATGAAAAGAAAAACGTATATATGACTCTTAACAAAGCTGTATCAAAGTAGGGCTGAAGATTCTGGTCCCAGACGATCACTCACTCAGAGCTGCTTGCTGACAGCCTGTCACCTCCGCACCCCCCAAAAAGTCCTAAAATTTGTGGGTATACCTCCAACCCTTCCCACCCTCCCTAGGACCCTGTGTTCCCCCAAGCAGATTCCTACCAGGCAGGATGGCGGTTGGCTGGCCCATGGGAGTCAGGCCCTGCTGCATGGACAACTGGTGAAGCTTGGCCAACTGTAAACCAGAAAGAGAGAGGTTGGGCGGGGGAACAGAAAACAACACAATAAGGAAAAAATAGCAAGCATGCTACTAAAGAAAAACTTAACCCTAAAATAAAAATTAATACATTTAGAAGATAAATGAATCTATCCATAGATAATATGGTAAAAACGTGGTAATTACAACATAGTTGTAACAGTGCCTTACAGATACCAGACTGCGGAATCCATCAACCGAACCCGCCTTACCTCTGAGTGTGGAATGCCATATTGGTTCTGTACAGTGTACGCCTGGAAGAGAAACAGAAATGAATAGGCAATCACAGATATATCCACATCAAGTGGGCAGCCTTATTTGTTCTCTATATTTCTATGATTTTCTCCTTTTTTCTCAATTTGAAATTCCCAATTCACCAGGTGTGCTTATTGCTGCAACCTACGTTATAAATATGAGAGAAAGCAAACAAACACATGCTATCCACTGAAATGTGTGTTGGCGGGCTGCTGTTTCCTTTCACAGTCCACAAGATGAAATAGTACAGACATGAGTCGGAGGAAGACACTTAGGACCTCATTTACTGAGACCTTTAGCATGTGCAAAACCTTTTAACACACGCAAGACCAATAACATGACCAATGATTGGTCATGGTATTTCTGTTGCGCCAATCATTGTTTGCGTCACTAGTTTTGCGTGTGATGAAAGATTTTGCACATGCTAAAGGTCTTAGTAAATCAGGACGTTAATGTGCAGCTTGAGGAGGCAGACTGTGGGTGCCTGACTGACCAATGGAGGGTCACTGGTGAGTGATGAGACTCATCCTGGTGGACTTAATCCCTCCCTCCCTAGATGATGCTATGACCAATTATGCATCACCCATTTGGTTGCTGGCAACAGTCAGTACTGGCACAGTCTGTTAAATGCTAGACTGCGGGACCCATCCAGACATTGAAAAAGTACATTACAGACACTAGACTGTGGGGCTCATCCATACACTGGAACATTGCCTTAAAAGGATGAGCCACACATCAAGCCCATTTATTCTTTATTTTGACACATCATTGTCAAACATAATCTGTATTAAACAAGCAGTTTCAACACAAGGTTCAGAACCCATAGTCAAACCAGTCTGTTTATAGGGTAAGAATGGCTACAAGTAGTCTATATGCAGTGGCCCAATCGCCACAAAACTGCTTTGGGATTAAATGTGCTGCTGAAAACAGTGTTACTGTCACAAACATTCGCAACAAATGTATCCAAATCCTGTTGGGTCACTGAAGGCAACCGGTCACTTGGTTCAGGGGGGCTGTTTTGCTGTTGTAAGCACTGTGGCAGCTCACCCCTGGAGGTGGGTGAAAGTCTTCTGGGACTGTTTGGCTGGTTGTGATTTGGTTCAACGCCACCCCCAACCCCCACAAATATTGCCCATTGTGGGTGCCTTTCATCCACCATCATCTACTGCAAAAGGGTTGGCGGCTCCGTCACGACGGTTGGACTTTTCTATTTTCATTTCTTTCCTCCCTCCTCCTACCCCGCCCGCCTGCAGCCTGGCACGCTCATAAATAATGTATAAAAGCATTAATCGCCTTGCACAACCACTTAACGCTGCGTAATCTCCACCCCCCCACTCCCCCCCCCCCCACTCTCTCTCCCTCTCACACACAGGGCCTTCATTAGTGAGCTGTAGCGATGCTGACAGGCCCCAGGCCCCTGCCAGACTGCACTTATCTAAACTCAATTCTGAGGATTCCGGGAGCTGCAAACGCTAACCCGTGTGGCCACCCCCACTGGCCCTGCCCAACATCACCGCGCGCGAGCGTCCTCGGTCACCCGCCTGCCCCATTTAGCTACTGCGTGATAAGGCTGCCGCCAAACCGTTGAAGAGGTATGCACCCGAAGATCAATCATTACCCTGTTGTCGGATTACTACACTACCAAGAGCAGGTCCTGTTTTATTTTTGCCTTTTTTGACCCCCCCAACCCCCTATGTTTTTTTCTTTTTTTGGCTCCCTCCCCACCCGCCCTCCCAACCCCCAACACACTATTGATAAAAGTGCTCTCGCGCAAAAAAATCGCAGACAAGGAAAGAGGTTGATTGTCTTTATTTTCGGTATTCATTTATCTCTAAGCATTAAGCTCTTCGCCAGCTGAGTGGTGAAGTGATAGCACTGTGGCGCATGTGGTGTGTGTACGTGTGTGTGAGTGTAAAACATACCCAACCACCAAGTAGAATTTCAACCAGCCTTTCTCCTCCCTACCTCACAACATACTGCATTTATACCTTCTTTTCCTGTCGCACAAAAAAAGACAAATGCTCTCTCTGTTTCTCACTGGCCTGGGGTGTAACATGCCAATTTAAACAGCATAAAAATAAAACGAAACCTCCGTCTCCACACACCCTTCGCTGTAGGTAAAGGCTGAGGGATGCAGAGCTCAATTTGGAAGCACCACGAGGAACTCCTCTACTAAAATGATACTCACTTGTTGCAGCTCCACACCTCCCTGTGTCAATGAGAAAAGAGGGTGTGACCCAAACTCAGAGGCTTCCAAAACCTTGAAGCGCACACAGGGAACAGAGACAAAACAGACCAAGGTTTAATTTCATTTTATATATATCATCATGCTGAATCATCGTCATCACACTCTTTCATGACATTTCCGCATTTATTTTCAATGAGTCCCAATGCAGCTCTTTGGTGACACCTATAAATCAGAGGGCAATGTTCTCACTGTTTAAAATGGGATCATTTAGCTAATGAATGAGAACTGTTTCCCCCCCCAGATGAACTCCATGAGACAGAGTTCAATGTAAAACATTACCTCAGACATCCACCTGATGGTCTCTCTCTCTCTCCCCCTCCCCCCCTATCCAATTAACCTCCTCCCTCGGAAATTACCGAAACAAATTTGAGGTGGATAAATATTCATGAGGGCGCCTGATTTGAAGGGCCTCCACCTCATTGAGGTGCTTCACCCTGTTACTAATGAACAGCTACACCACCGTTAAAATGACAGGAGGGGCAGCATCTCTCTGCTTCCCCATCCTCACGCAGGCGGGCGCGCTGAACTTCAGCCGCGCTTCACGCCGAACGGGCACCCTTGTGCCCCGCCGTTTCTCCACTCTCACTCTACCTCACCTGGTTCCCGGAGAGCAGGACGGCTCCGGGGTTCGGACTGGGACGATATGGAATGGTGGCACCTTTCGGAGGAGACTGCGGAAGTCCAAAAAAAACAAGAACACAGAAAGAGAAGCAGGGTGGGTCACTGGTAGGCGGACAGTGAAGAAAGAGACAGTTCTCTCTTAGAAAAAATAGAGACAGCAGTTTCAGTTCCACACAACAGAATCGCTGGATACAAAAGGTGTAATCAGTAATGGAACAATAATTTAATAAAAGAATAGAGGGCATTTTTACGAGTTAAAGTGACTGGATTATACTTGAAGTCTCATCATGTTACCCTGACACTCAACACTGACAAACCACTGATAACCATCTATTTTACTTCTTCCTTTCTATGCCTCCAAAAGATAAATATGCACATACAGTGAGCACCATAATTCATTGGACAGTCACGCATTTCTTGTTATTTTGGTGCTGTACTCTAGCACTTTGAGTTTTAAAGAATACAATGACAATGAGGTTGAAGTGCAGACTGTCAGCTTTAATTTGAGGGTATTGTCATCCATATCGGATGAACCGATTATAAATTATAGAACCTTTTGTACGTAGTAGATATGGATGGATCACTTTAAGGGTTGTTTCTCGACAAATTTTTCTATTGAACTCTATGGAAAAATAAGTCAGGAAAAGAAACCCTTCAAGTTATCCATCCATATCTACTGCATATCTGGCAACAGAGTGATGGTTTAAGGCTCGTTTGATACGTCAGGCCCTTGTTAACTTAGAGCCATTTAGCCAACCATGTATTCCATACTGTAACAGTGTAATTTACAGCTAAATCTAGTCCCACCCCCCTATTCCCATAGAGATCCATTCAAATGCAGAGATGTTATAGTATCGCTTGTAAGAGTACCAAAAATCAAGGTTATTTTGATATTGTTGGGTCACAGACATCAGGAAGTCATGGCATGCAAAGGATATGCAATCAAATATAAAAAATGATTAATTTATTCTACATTATGTTTAATTTTTTTATGCCCAAAAATTCAACCTCATTGTCATTGTCTCCTTTAAAACTCAAAGTGCTAGACACATAGACACACATATACAAACATACACATACACACAGACACAGATACACACACACACACAAACATGCACACACGCGCGTGCATGTTTGAGGCAGGTGATGGAGACTAAATGTACCAATAAAATAATAACAAAACACAAACAAAATGGAAAAGAAGGGCACCCGCATTGATCTGAAAAGCTTATTTATCAATGTGTGCAGCTCCAATTGAGTTTCCCCAAATGAGGAGCATCTTTTAAAGCAGCTCCATTGTATTACTTTGCATAAAATCTGAATTCTCAAGTAGGTAGCCCCAGTGGTGAGGAATCCTAATGAAATCTTACAGCCTTTGTGGAAAGCCCTGGAAAACAGGATCAGACTAGCAATTCTGAAAACACAAATACGACTTCCCTAACAGGAATCACTAAGAGCTTAAAACATATTTAAGAAAATTATTTAAATTAAATGTATGTATATACATTAAGTTATATATATATATATTATATGCCATATATAATACAGTATATATATATGTGCGTGTGTGGAATTTAAATTAGAGACTGTATGTAAGTCTTATAACAGACTAGGTTTTGATACAAGGCAGCAATTTTCTAGAAAGTATATTCTTTTCCTCTTTGACTAAATTGTGTAGTGAGAGCACGAACACGTGTTGGCACAGCTTTGACTGATGGGAAGGTCTGTCAAAGGGGATGTTTGTACCTCAAGGATCACTGTGCAGATAAGCTTGACACACTGGATTATGGCGTCTTGGGTCCCAGATATCGTCACTCCTCTCTCAGTGGAGTTGGGCAGCAGGTCACCTGCCACTTGAACCTGTGCCCCTGTGGTCTGTTCAAGAGGTGAAGGGGCACACATTAGGGTGGGCAGGAGGGTAGTATCATGGTTAAGGAACTGGGCTTATAACTTTGAGGTTTATAACCAGAGGTTGCTGGTTTGATTCCCTGGTGAGGCACTGCTATTGTACCAGCAAGGATATAAGAGAATTGCCTGAATAAATATCCACTTGTAGAACTGCACTCTATGTTTTAAAAAAGTGAGAGTGTAAGTTTCACACCTGGATAAGATAAGATGGATAAGATATCAGCAAAAGGCCTGAATGTAAAGTAATGTTAATTAGCATTTCTTCGCAAGCCATCAAAAATGTATTCCAGGTGGACGGTTAGAGCATTAGGCAATTTAATATGCATTCCTTTCTTAAATCCTACATCCTTCACCCTCCTCCCTTTTTAAACAAGCTAATTTATAGCATTAAACATTACTGGATAAATTGATAAATGACAAAGCATGCACACTTGTCTTAAAAAGGCCCCTAGAGTTAAAAAGCGAAGCTATTTCAAAAAGGTATTTGATCCCAGTCTGTGAAACGCTGGAATTGTTTTGCAGGAAGGCTGTTCCCCACCACTGATTAGTAAGCCTCACCTCACGGATCTCCTTGATTTTGGAGCCCCCTTTGCCAATGAGGGATCCACACTGGCTGGCAGGAATGACCAGCCGCAGCGTGACCGGGGGCTTACTGGTGACTGTCCCATTGGCTACCAGGGTCGTGAGGTCCTGAGGGGGTCAGGGCAGGGGGGTACAAGAAGGGAGGAGCAGAAACGTGTAAGAGAGCTCTTTAATCCGAACACAACGCATGCTTACTTTTGGGATACAGCTTGAATCTTCTGGACTGTAGATTTCTGGTTGCACAATGCTATTTATATAATGCTGTTTAATCAATGATTCTCCTTTCACCCCCCCACCCCCACAGAAGATCAGTCAATGATTCTGCCTGGTAAAGGCTATGGTTGATTGAACCGAGTTAAGACAAGCTTTGGGCTGCCATCACATTGATTGCTATGCAAACATGCTTCACAACATTTGTTTCCTCCGCCACAATCCCATTGCCAGTATGAGTAGGAGCTTGTCACCGGGCCGAATCCTGCGCCACTTACTGAACATGTCCCTTCTTTGGACCCAACCCAGCATTCTTTGCTTTGATGAAAAAAAGAAAAAAAGAAAAAAAAAGAACTTCCCGCAAATGATATTGAGCCTGATGGAAACGGAGGGGTCGTGCCCATTACTCAGGTGAAGGCTGCAATTTCAGACAGGCTTTTTCTTTAATTAAGCCAAGTAATAAATATTACTTTTAATCGTGGTTGGTGATAGGTGCAATCAATTAGTGAAAGCCGGACTCAGGCAGCGTTTGAAATGCAAATAGCGTGCTCTGCCTGACTGCCGATCAGCACAGATCACCATACGTGGCCTGAATCAGTTTGTGTGATCCTGAGTAGGAATGCAATACACACATGAAGCCCCCCCCCCAAAATGAAATGCCTTTTCCCTCACTAACGTTCCCAGTACTATTTTCTTTCCACCCCACCCCTTCCCAAAAAAGCCTCTTGATCATCAGCTCTGCATAAATGGTCCCATTCTTTCGAACACTGTTTTTTGCAGTGTCGAGATGGATATCCACATCTATGCTTGAATAAGAAAATAGCTTTTTTTTCTGGCCTTTTCTTTTTTATCCTCAGCTAGATTTGCACTTTATATCCAGGGGAGACCATCTTCCTTCATCAGGATCAGAGAGCTCTGAATGTCAGTTTCTAGATTTTATTTAAAAATATGCATTACGTCTTAATAGCGGTGAGCGCAGTAATCCTTTCCAGCCAATCCTCTATGTAATTCTCAGAGCAAATCTATGGAAATATGTCCCAGGTTTCATGAGCTCTGCTGTTACCAAGAGACATCCTCCTTTTCTTGATCTATATTTTTTCTTTGCACAGAATCATAAAATGTCAATAGCAATCGACTCACAACTTAAAATGAATTATGTCCTGGCTGGTGACCTGTAAGGGAAGCCCAAACGTTTATGTTCTGAATATTTGATTTGATGAATAGGGTGGCAGCCAGACATAATTCTGGATATAAATAGTGGAATTGACACGGTGGGAGTTAACCATCATTGGCTTTGGATTTTTCAACCCCTTCTCCTACTTAGAGTGCAGATAATAACCAAACCGGCCCCTGCTTTAGCTAACGCTTATTTGTACTGTAGAGTTTTTTTGTACTGTACAGTTTTCTCCCTACCACCCAATAATCCTGAAATGATGGAGAATTGTTTAACCCCTTCGCGCAGACCCCCTCATTGCCATGCTGCCAGTGCAGTAAGATTGCTCAACTGAGACATTAATTGCTCCTGCAACCAAACTACGAGTGGAAACAAACTCTGCGTTCTAGCTTTATTAGTGCACAACGTTTGACAACTAAACTGAATACGGAGTTTGTAAGTGCCACTATTGTGGCATAACTAGTCCATTTAGTACACCCCATGTGTAAAACCCCACCAGCTGTTTGTGGAAGCTGTCATGATACATTCTGCATGAAGTGTGCAAACCAAAGTTCTGTCAGGAAACTCTTGCAGTGGCCTCAGCAAACACATGTTCTCATACTCAACCATTCACATACACACATCACTAATGGAGCGCCCCTTAGAAGTGAGAGTCAGACCTTTCCCGTGGTGCTTTGCGTATGCTGCTCTTGTTTGTTTCTCTGCCGCTTGCTCTAAAATATATGCTATCTCCTGTTTAGTAGGGGAGATGTGTCGTGCTCCCTGTTTGATAGGCAGAAGTACAAGAAGTACACAAACCAAAGTAATCATATATTCATTCATATATTCAATACGTGAGTTGTCCTGACAGAAATGTATTCCAGTTCATTCTGGTTTGATTGACAACTCTTTCATCTAATATAGGACATTATAACCTTCACAACGGTGTTTGCAATGTCTTATTGGATGCTTTGAACAATAAATTACAGTCGGGGCATCACATAATTTTTAGTTTTATTAGTTATTAGTTTTACGCAAACAACTACACAAAACGCAATATATCGCCGTGGTGTCCTTGCTTACAGGGATTTTGGGAGAGGGTCAGATGAAGATACCATTGTATTGATTCTATCGGAAAATAAGCCTATGAACATGACAGAGATTTTCCTCCTGGATATGTAAGTATTACTGCTTGTAATATTTAAAATATGTACATCAAATTTTTCCACTCCACCACTGTCTTGTGCCATATGTTTGATATTGTTATTTTCACATACTGCATTTCACATACTGTAGTGTAAGCATTCATAGGTGGCTCAGTCATGTTTTATGTTTGATGCAACAATACTGTTCTCAAAAGTCGCTAGAAGTGATCATTTAAGTGTTGTTTTTCAAAAAATGTATTATTGTTGCTGTCATTAGTTGTAGTCATTCATTTCGGTAGATTTATATTCTGTACAATAACTTGGTGTCGTAAAATATTTTTTCTAGGTTGGTGTACCCCTCTCTCACCCAGGGAGATAATAATATGCCATAATCTATATTTTGTACAATACGATTACAATAAAATAATATTCCACCATCAGGCAAATGCTGGCAAATGTTCTAGCTTCACGGCAAATTGTTGCATCAAACATAAAACATGACTGAGCCACCTATGAATGCTTACACTACAGTATGTGAAATGCAGTATGTGAAAATAACAATATCAAACATATGGCACAAGACAGTGGTGGAGTGGGAAAATTTGATGTACATATTTTAAATATTACAAGCAGTAATACTTACATATCCAGGAGGAAAATCTCTGTCATGTTCATAGGCTTATTTTATCTACTGTTAAAAACCTATAAACAAAAGCACTCCAAACAAACAATCGACTTTCTTCATTTAAGCCAGGGGTTCCGAAACCAGTCCTGGGGCCCCCCTCTGTATGCTGGTTTTCGTTGCAACCACAGTTGCAATCCCAGAATTTTACCATGCTGTTAATTTTTCTTAATTAGGTGCTTGTGATGCTAAGAGGAATTATTTACCCTCTTAAGCCACATTATATCAGAAATGGCTATGGATGCCATCTAGAACAAACACCCCATGTTCACTTTTTCCAAGTTTCTGTGATGTTCACACCTGGAGTTATAAAGCCTTAAATAGAACACCCCCTAAATAGGTGAGAATTTACCAAATTTGGCATCCGTGTGAAGGGGTTAAGTACAGCTGGCCTAGACCTGAATAGACCTTATTATTTTGAGTCGTTAGACACAAGCATGTGCTGGGTTCGAGCTGCAGGGTGCCCCAAGGGTTACTATGACAACTGACTTCATGGGTAAGAAAAGAGTAGTGGTTTGGTGGGGGAGTGGGTTTGGGGTTTGGGGGGCTGTAGAGGCCAGGAAATCCAAACGGCAACAGCAGAAACAAACACAACAGCAACGCAGCTTGCTTACTCACTTACTCACTCGGCCGCGATCAAAAGGCCTTTAATGAAAAGGCAAAGCTGATTGCTGGCACAAGCCTCGTTTACAGCAGGTGAGGGTACATTATTAATCCCACGTGGAGTGACATCTTTGCCTTTGATATTTGCAATAAAAAACTCTCACTTGTTAACACTAATTACAGATGTACATGTGTAGTAATAATTAATAAATAATATATGCAATAGCACATAACATTTAATTATGGTTTATACCAAAAACTAACCTACCATATATTATAACCGTGGTGGTGGTGCTGCTAACTAAGACAATTGAAAACTTTTTTTTCATTTATTTATATTTGCTACACACAAAGCGCTAATCCATAGCAAATAACAATTGAAATATTATTAATGTACACACATATTTGTTTACAGAAACAATGCAAGGACACAGGTAAAGTATTTCAGTCTGATAGAGTGACTTAGTGTTCCTGTGAATGTGTGCGTGTGTATGTGTGTGTGCGCTCTAGTGTGTGCATGTGCCTTGTTATTCAGCAGGAAACTGTGATGTTATTACAGTTAATTCACATATATAAAACTTAAAACTAAATACCTCAACAGTATTTTACATTGTGGTAAATCTACCAGTTTAAAATAAGCGGGGCCTTAAAGGGCAAAAAGGGCAGGGAGCAAAAAGGGCAGGTAAGCACTAACACAGATTGCGGAGGGTCTGCATTCTGTGGTGCAGGTCCCCACAAATAATTAGAAAAAATATTTAGTCCGAATAATGAGCTTAAAACATTGGGATAAGTTTCTATGTAAGTTCTGTTTTAAAACGTTGAGAAAGTATGGTTCCCACTTGCACACTAGTCAGAGTCCCCACTAGTAACATTAATGTGTCTATGTAAGCGGTGTGTGTCTGTGTGGGAATGTGCATGCACAGGCTGTGATGTTGATATTGAGTAGATAGAAAGTCTAATATATCCCTGACCTCAAAAAAAAAAATATGGGTCTCTTGATTGTTTATATTAAACTGTGATCTCAAATAAAAAATTTAATGTGTGTGTGTGTGTGTGTGTGTGTGTGTGTGGTGTGTACATGCTACTCTCCTACCTCTTCCAGTTTTAACGTGATCATGGTGAAAGCTCGGAAGACGCAGTCTGTGGGGCCAGTGATGGTGATTATTCTCTCAGGGCAGGACCCTTCTGAGATGTTGATGCGTGCGCTGCTCTGTAGGAGGTAGAGTGAAAGAGAGAGAGAGGGGAGGGGGGAGAGAGAGAGAGGGGAGACAGAGCGAGAGAGAGATATCACTTCCAGAGTCACTTCCGCTTGCCGCAAAACACACCGTGCAGCTCTGTAGCTGGGCAGAGTGAAACAGGAGTGACAGCGCTAACCTTTCTATGGGTCGGCTATGTCGATCAACACCCCGTCCTCTCATTTGTTTTTCTGAATGGGGCGAGATTAACCCTTTAAAAACTGTAAATATGTGTGTGTGAAAGAGCGGCCATGGACTGAGTCATTCAGCATGTCTGTGTGTAAAGTCATTCAGCATGTCTGTGTGTAAAGCACGGCACTGATGTGCGTAGAGAGAGGAACCGAGGCTGGACAAGCTGTCTGATTCATTGTCCTGCAGGGCTTGTCCTGTCTCCATTGCTTACATGTGATCTCTATATCACTCACTACCCAACCTCTTTCCATCAGGGATATTTCTGCTCCACAAATAAACCTTGTTTTCAGTTTTTTTGTTTTTTTTGTCAGGTGAAAAGTGGCACAATGTTTTCCACAAGGCTTATTTTTCACAATTACTTTATCAGATTTTTTTTCACAAGGCTTTTTTTCACTATTACTTGTGATGCAACAAACTATGAATAATTTTTTTTGTCACCCTTATTTTCTTCATTTATTTGTATTGTTTTATATACGGAGGATTATGGAGCGCGGTATTTTGTTTTGGTTTGTCCGATTCATGTCACAGACAGACACTAAAGGAAGAGAGATTTCATTACGCGTTCTATTTGGGCCGTGCGCGAGAGCCGAAGGCGGTCTCAGTATTCGGATGATGAGGAGGATGAGGATGCACGCAGTGCACGGCCGTAGCTGCGGCTCCGCTCATCACTTCGTTGACACTTGCGTGACCCCGCTTCAGCTCGCGCTGACAAATTAACAGGCCGCGCTCAAGGCCCTGACGCGCATTCCAAACCCAGCCCTTTCCCATCTTAATTAGAAAAATAGAGGCTATTTTTGTGCCCCATGAAGGAAGAAGATGAAAAAAGAGGTTCATTACCATTCATACAAAGATAAATACAGCTTCTTTATCAAACTTCCGGTGTTGTTGAAATGAAGGCCATCAGAGCAGCAGTGATGTTATACTTGGAACTAAAGGCCTCAAATCAACGCCTTTACACACCAAGTAAAAAAATTTTTTCATCTCTCATCTGTATTTTTCATCTCTCATCCTTCAAGCTGTCACAGCTTGTTAACACTGTTCTTGACATAATGGCCTTGAAGGCCTAGGGTCTTGGTCTGTGCCTGTGTGTGTGTGTGTGTGTGTGTGTGTGTGTGTATGTACAGTACGTATGTAAAGCGTTTTTTCCCTTGAGGTGAAAAAATATTCATTTAAATATTCATGTATCTTTCTTTTGAAGCACTCTCGCCAATGTAAGGAGCTGTCTTTTTTATATATAGCGAGCAGAGACTGGTCATTTGTTTCCGATATGACTTATTTGGGATGACAGTGGGAGCATCTACAGGCATGGCAATAGCCTCACCATCATCCATCCATGTTCAAAAATACAGGGGAGTGGAGTGGGTGGGTAAAACCATGAATTGATATTAATTTGTCTCTCACTGTAAAAAAAAAAACAGCCTTACGAAGCTTAACAATTTGGAGGTAGTTAAAACTATACATCTTAACTCTGCATGGCAGATGCCCCGCTTTGTATGCAGAGTGTGCACAAAGCAAAGGAGGTGATAGGTAACAGTAGGAAGTGTGCTTACCTCTTCTCGTATTCTCTTCACTGTTTCTCCTTTCTGGGGGTGGAGGGGGAACAAAAGAAGAAGAAGAAGAAGTCAAAGGCTGTGTTTTGCAGTTCTTGTGTACAAAGAAGAAGGCTTTTAGCATGTCCCCTCACCTTGTAATTAAACTGGCTTGACTTGGCTCGCACATGCCAAAAATGAGCATCAGTTCAGCTCCACTAAACAGCAATGAGGCTCCTGCATGGCTGCTTTCCCCACAAACCAGATTACCAATGGAAACTAGAGATTTGGAATAGATAGGGACTCAATTGCCCTTCAATAATTAGAACAGCAAGGCCAAATCCTGACGCCAGTTGCTGAAATATCTGCGCTTTTGCATGAAGAAAACCAGCCCGTCAGGCCTGGCTGTGTTCCGAGGGACTGGGCTGTCTGGATGGGACTGTTTCATCATATAGTGTTGGTGAATAATATAACAACACCAAAATAAAAAAAATAAAAAAATAGTTTTTAGTAAAAAATTTAATAAAAGCCAAACTTGTTAAAGCAGCTTTGTCAGTCCGACTTTTCAGTCATGTTCCCGTTCCTTTAATGCCCCCACTATTCTCTCTCTCTCCCTGTCGCTCTCTCTCTCTCTCTCTCCCCCTGTCGCTCTCTCTCTCTCTCTCTCCCCCTGTCGCTCTCTCTCTCTCTCTCTCTCCCTGTCGCTCTCTCTCTCTCTCCCCCTGTCGCTCTCTCTCTCTCCCCCTGTCGCGCTCTCTCTTTCTCTTTCCCTGTCGCTCTCTCTCTCCCCCTGTCGCTCTCTCTCTCTCTCTCTCCCTGTCGCCCTCTCTCTCTCTCTCCCCCTGTCGCTCTCTCTCTCTCTCTCCCCCTGTCGCGCTCTCTCTTTCTCTCTCCCTGTCGCTCTCTCTCTCTCTCCCTGTCGCCCTCTCTCTCTCCCTCTCTCTCCCCCTGTCGCGCTCTCTCTTTCTCTCTCCCTGTCGCTCTCTCTCTCTCTCTCTCCCTGTCGCTCTCTCTCTCTCTCCCCCTGTCGCTCTCTCTCTCTCTCTCCCCCTGTCGCGCTCTCTCTCTCTCCTGTCGCTCTCTCTCTCTCTCTCTCCCCGTCGCGCTCTCTCTTTCTCTCTCCCTGTCGCTCTCTCTCTCCCCCTGTCGCTCTCTCTCTCTCTCTCTGTCGCTCTCTCTCTCTCTCCCCCTGTCGCTCTCTCTCTCTCTCTCTCTCTCTTTCTCTCTCTATCCCCCTGTCGCTCTCTCTCTCTCCCTGTGTCTCTCTCTGTCTCTCTCTCTCTCCTTGTGTCTCTCTCTGTCTCTCTCTCTCTCCCCCTGTGTGTCTCTCTCTCCCCCTGTGTCTCTCTCTCTCTCTCTCTCTCTCTCTCTCCCCCTGTGTCTCTCTCTGTGTCTCACTCAATGACAGGTATTAAAAGTGGAAGCTGAGGTGGATGTAAGGGGAGAGAGTATACTGCAGAGATGCATCTGTAACATTACCCTTCTGCTTTCTTCAGCTGAGGTCGAATCAAGGGGGGGGGGGGGGGGAGAACACAATGATAAACTGGCATGCGGAGGGAGAGCAATCCCCCAGTGCTTCATCATTCAGATGTCAAATATGTTCTGATTCTGAATCATCTGATCTCACATCTCAGGAGAACAGCTGATGTAATCAATAGGTGGAGGGGGGCGCTACCATTTCTGGGAGTTTATGAATTCTTTTTTCTTATTATCACAGTTTAATAACCGTATCCCAAAAGGTTGCCGGTTTGACTCCCAGGCGATGAGGCTTCTACCGTGCCCTCGAGCAAGGTTCCTAATCTGATTAGCTTCAGTAAATATCCAACAGTGTACCTGGCTAATGAGCTATTTAAGTCCTATTTGAGTATCTGCTAAGAAAATAAATAATCTGATTTTCACATTACTGCTTTGCAATATCAATCCAGTCCAACTGTAAAAAAATGTTTGTTCAGATTATGAGTAAGGTACTGCCTTCTGTTTCACCATTGTTTACACTAATAAGCTACAGAAGTTGTATACCATGTGTAGTAATTTATAATAAATTCATAGCATAACATGCAATTATCGCTATGGTTTATTGGAAAACCTACCAGGTATTCTATAATTCCACCGTGGTGCTAATTGGTAACGCTACAATTGAAAACCTTTTTCTCATTAATATTTATTTGCTTAGCACAAAGCGCTAATCCATAGCAAATAACAATTGAAATATTATTAATGTACACACATATTTGTTTACAGAAACAATGCAAGTTAATAACCTTGGCCTAGATTCAATTAAATCACCAACTGTCATTAACTTAGAGTTGCAATTAAATAGAAATGTTCCGTTTTTCCTTTACACTGTTTATTGAGGTCATTTTTGTGGTTGAATAACTTGCTAAACTGATTTACATGAAGATAAACATGAATGTATGCCTTTAATTGTGAGTCAAAGAGTATAAGACAAATGTTAATTGAATACAAGCTGTGTAACAAGTGTAGCAAGTGTAGCAAGTGTAACAGTGCAACTAGATGGGATTTGTAAGCTAGTCGAGTATTATAAGCTAGTAGACCGTTACAGTAAACTGCTACCCTTGACTGAAGGACTTAATCTGATTTTCTGTAGTAAATATACAGATATAGAAATGATGTCACCCTAGATACGGGCATCTTCCAGCATTTTCAATAATAAATAATGACTGGAATAATATATTAAATATTAAATATCTCCCTGTCATATTTTGGAGCACAGATTTAAGCTGAGGATGGCTGATGAGATTATAAAAGAATAACATTGCACATAACAGCAGTGTTCTCTCATTACAGAATATCCTTACAATATGCTTATACTATATGAAAAAGATCTGGTGTATAACAGCCAAGCCACGCCCACCCACATCCCCCTTAGTCACAAGCCTGGTTCCCTGACCCATGATTCCACACCGTTGGGCCTCCACTGCGCAGTGCAGACAGTGGTGGCCTGAGCCTCCGAATTCTCTTGTGGGCAGATGAAATGGAGTGGCTGGCAGTGACCCAGGGTCTGATTAGCTGGATTTCCCCAGGGGGAGAGGAGCCTGGGCATTGGGCAATGGCACGTCCTGCAAGGCAACACTTACTGCTCTGCTGTAAGGCCAAAGTGGGCCAGTGAGAGCTGAGAGCAGAACCCACGCCCTGTTCTCAGGCTCTACCTTTAGGTGACGGCTGTGGTTAGTCACACCCTTTTGGGCTAAATTCGTTACGTTTTTTTGTCTCTTCCCCCGCCCATGTCATGTTTTTGATTTTCTTCTTAGCCCATTTCCCTGTCTGTGCTGAAATAGCGACAGGCTCGAGATTAAGGACTTGTGCTGTTGCAGTGCTTTAGAATGGCCTCTTAAGTCATTGCATTTATGTACTGTTTGTTGGAATAAATGCAGAAGGCTGTGCAGAAGGAGTCAAGGTTGTAATTATATCAGTACAATCAATCTGAAAGCAGCCAGTTTCATTCTTCTCCAGTTGAACCAGATCAGATCAGGGGACATGTTATCTGCACATGCTAAGTACAGAACAGCCAGTAATCTCCAATGCATAAAAACTTGAGTATAAATCAAAGGAGGTTATATTTATGTTCTACAATGCCTTTTTTGTCCGACTACACTTACGACTGTTGTGCAGTTCTGGGTTCCTCGCTACAAGAAAGCTCTGGAAAATGTTCAAAGAAAGGCAACTAAATTGGTCCCTGGGATGAAATGTAAAATATATGGGAAAGAGGAAGATAAAGAAAGATACTTTATCTCTTCAAGTGTAGCAAAAGAAGACGAAGAGAGTATTTTATTTAGGCTTCTAAGTTCATAAAGGGGTTCACAATAGATTTCTCAGGTTGAGTTCTGTCAGTAGAACAAGGGAAGTATTTCTTTACAGAGAAAGTCAATGCATGGAATGGCTTGCCAAATCAGGTAGCGGAGGGCAGAGACCCTAGGGGGTCTTGGTTTGTGCTAATCTGACTAATCGTCTCTAGTTTGTAGGTAAATGGTGGGTGCGAGACACTCTCTAGTTGAAGATAGATTGCGAGCACGAGATACCCTTGAGTTTGAATGTAAATGGCGAGCCCTAGATACTGTAGTTTGTTTGCAAATGCTGGGCATAGATGGTCTGAATGGCCATTCTAGTCATTATGTGTTCGTATGTTCTTAAAAAAACAAGAATCATAATGGAATCCTCCTACAAAAAAAAACAAAAAAACGAAACAAATAAAGTGCTCACCTTCCCAATGATGCTGCCGACCTCCTGTAACAGAAACACAGGTAATTGTATTGATCCCAGCTGTCTCACATATTCCCTGTGCATTTAAATCCAGTTGGGATGCTTGTGGAATCCAGCTTCTATCAGTTTCGGGAGTGTCCTCTAACTGCACATAACTGATAACTAGAGTTTTGGTGTTAGGATTTCCTCAGAAGCAGATTTCTAATGTAACTGACTGACCAAGAAGAAATTCAAAGATATACTGCATGTTGCTAATGCCATTGGGGAGGTAGCTCAAAAAGATATGTTGCTAACGGTGTGTCACAGGCAACACGAGTAGCAGAGTAGCAGAAAATCCAGGTTCAGAATGTAAAAGTCCTCCCCAGTATTTTGTTCCAATCACCTGGATTTGCAAATTCGTACAATTCCGCAGCCAGGAGGTAGAACTCGTCAGTGAAATCAGCTGGCTGAGTTCATGGGTGGAAGAAAGACATGGCAGGACTTTTACTTTCTGACCCCTAGACTTGCCACCTCAGACGAATAGACCCACCTTTCCGTGCATGAGCAGCCTGAGGGTGAGCGTCACGTTCATGCCCCCTTCTCCGAAGTCCTGCTCACAGTTCATTCTGTTGTGGGAGTCTGGCGCAGGGAGACGCATGAAAGAGGCTCGTCAGCAGGTGTAACTGCGCAATGAGGCTCTTTACCGTACTTTCACAGCTCTGTGGGGAGAACGAGATCGCATGGTCATACAGGGTAAACCAGGAGGACTATCAACAATATTAGACCACATGGTCATATGGTGTAAACCTGTACTACCGGCAATATCAGGCCACATGGTGGAAACCAGGATCACAATACAATAAGGTCACGCTGTCATTTTTCAGGACACCACAGTGTTAAAACCATGCACTCACACTGGAAATCACAATATAGGACCATACTGTCACACGGAACACTACATACAGGACAGCTCAAGCCCAACAGCACAGTTTGTTCTGATTCTATTTTTATTTATTTTTTTGCAACCAGGTATTTTGACATGAAATAATGCAACTGTTGGCACTGCCATATTAAAAAGAGGAACATAAACAGTCACGGCAGCTTCCTGAGCTAGCTAGCTTTGTTGTTGCAAGTGTTGTCATTCTAAACCCGAAATAGCACCACAGTGGGGGATAAGCACTAAATTTAGGGAATCGCTAAATTCAGCCTTTTCTCCGGTGCAATAAGCTACTATAATTACAGAGTTTGCTCATGTGCCATTGTTTGTGCCAGAAGCACCTGCATCGTGTACATTTTATTGGGCTGCCACTCAAAGCTTTGATTCTTTGCTCGAACGAGAGGGAAGCAGGCAGAGTTCGTCACAGAAAACATTAGTCGTGATTCTGTATTCGGGGAGCATATGACTACGCATGTACGTACAGCATTGTATCATAAACGGGATTCAAATACATGTAAGTGAAAACATGTTTATTTATCCACTGATTTGTTGTGACATCTAGGTTATGCTAAGTACATTGGAAAATGTTGGATCGTGCATATTAATGCAATTGGCAGGCGTCAAGAGTTTGCACAACAAGGCCGTGTGATATTTCAAAAATTAATTGGGAAGTCAGTTAAAAGCTTAAGGGTGAATTAAATAAGCTTTCAGTATGACTGCGGCACTCGTGCAGAATACTTAAAAATCCAGCAGGCATCACACAGTAGGCTATCAAATAAATAAATAAATTCTACACATAAATGAAATGAAGCTATTCGCTCAACCTGCCTTGCAAGTAACTGCAGGCAAACATTTAGACATCTGTCTTGGAGTAACGCGACCCAGATTCCGATGCATTAGCTTGGCTGGTACTGAAACAGCTGACAGATTAATTAAGAATCCGAATTTCATGCCTGCGTAAATTCAGGTGTGGGTGTGTGTTTCCAGTGAACCAGCAGCCAGCTGATACGTAGGCTACTTCTGTGGCAGTCTAACAAGGCTTCCCAACAAAAGGTAGGTTGCAAATCTGACTGGGCATGTAAAATAAATCTGTGTCACAAGATTCACATTTGTAATGCATCCTTTTTTTATTTTTGCTGATGTTTTGGGATTTTTTATTTTGGAATAATGTCGCAGTTAACGGGGTTGAGGGAAGATTGTGCCATCAGAACTGGGCCAATGTGACAGTGGCCCCTTATTGCCGCTGCCTGATCATTTGCGGGGAACGATCTGTTTTTGGCTTAACCTGGGCAACACGGGCATACGCTCGTGGCATTTCGGCCTATCTAATTGATGACAACGCCCTGCTCCCCGCCCCGTAACAAATAAAACATCCTCGCTAATGAAGAACAATTGGCCGAGGGTAAATTCCTTCTCTGTGGCCTGTGGTGACAGAGCGTGTATGCTGTCAGCTTCGGTGTAATGGATGACAGTATTGCTCCCAGTGCCCTGGTGAGTCCTTCTTTTACACGGGGGAAAAAGTCAGGGAGACAGTCTACAGCCCCTAATTCATTCACTGACAAGATGCCTGTCAGTGCAGAATCGTTCCAGAAAAAGCAGCTCCGTATATGCGTATCTTCTGTGAGGAAAAGTTGACAACATTTGAAAAACGAAACACTGAACCCCCTCCATCTAGCTATTGTGAAACGATAAAAACAGACAGTCCATGGGGACTTGCAGAAGTAGGCTACAATATTGTAAATCACACATCTAAACTTTAAAATTCAGCCAGTAGGCCGAGGTCTATGTGTCGGGATGCGTAGAGTAGTAAATTGCAAGTGAGTGGGGTGTACTTGTGTAATGTTTCTCACTGACTTAAGAGTGAATTCCAAAATTTCTGTGCCCACGACTAATGAAATGGACAAATAAATGTATTTTTAACATTGAAAATGACGCTGACATATACTGAAACATAATATTAAACACTTGCATTTAGGCTACACTGTAACTAGTGGCATGCTCCAAAGTGCAGCAATATTTCATTTTAACTGACATGAATGTCAATGGAAAGTGGATAATATACAACAAAAAAACGTTTGCGTTGAGTCATGCTGAGACCCATCTCAACCACTCCCATGAGCCGCAGTTTGGGGACCGTTGATTTAGGGCAGTGGGTGGGTGCAGTAAATCCATGCTGAGCTCTCAGAGCTCTCCATATAGACGCGAGTGATGGGACCAAGGGCCACGTTCTCTCACAGCGCAGCGCGGGGGACAGTCGCACGCACTTTCCACGTGCTTCTCGTGCATGAATGCCTCCGCAGGGCCTCGGCAGCTCCTCCCGGCAATCTGCATGCTCGCTGCGCACAAGGCCGGCGGCACCGGAGCCTTTCTGCACGGGCTGCGTTTTAACATTCCCTCTCTGGAGCGCGGCTCACATATCACGCTCCGTCTGTCAAGGCCACCCAAATCTAACATGGCAGGCCTCTGCATGTCCCGGAGCCAAACGCCCCCCTGCCCCCCGCCCCCACCCTCTCCCGCGACTGCCACGGTCGGTAAAGGAAGGCAGCAACATGGGGAGAAGGCGGATATCCGGGAACAGGTGCACTGGCACATTTTATTACCCGTTACTCCAATTTATTTTATTCGCCGCAAGATGGAGGTACGAGGTACGCGGACGGGAGCCTTCACATTTGTCTTCCGTGCAGGATGTGGCGACCGGACCGGAGATACTGCGGTAAAGCGTTTGGAATGTTTGTCCTATTCCTCTTGGGTTTCTTCTTTGCGGGGCGGGGTGGGACGGGGATTAATTTCTTTGATTCAGGGATGGAGGCGAGGGGAGGTGAGGCCACTGTCCGCCCCCACCCCCAACACGCGTCCTTCAGCAGCACGCCCTGGCATTTTTATCACCGTGCGGTATTTCGCCATCGCCCAGGAAATTAATAATTGAAGCGCTGGTGAAAACAGCCTTCCTGGATGGGGTTAAAATGTCTCTTATCCCCCTCCTCTCCCCAACCTTCCTGGGGCTCTTTAGAAGCGCTGACCCCACGCATGACTGATTCCTGCCGAATCTCTGGGGTCCGCCTCCCAACGCAGGCGGTCTTTACCCAACGGCGTCGGAACAGCCGACCCCCCCCGCCGCCACAATAAAAGTGCTTGGGTCCTACTAATGCAGAAATAATGTTGATTTAATAACATCATATTTGAATTTCTGAATGCAGGTCATCCTTAACCATTTTAACCCAAATTATGAAACAGGGCTCATATGGACTACTTCAAGATGTTGGTATATAGCAATATACAATGTAATATAATGGTCTCTAGGTCTAGGCTAGGCCTAATACATGATGAAATAACATATAACATAACAATATAGATTCTATAACAATAGCATGTAAAAATAAAATAGATGACATGACCATAATAGTTTAAAATGGTTGAAATTCCAGAGAATAGATAATGTGGATAACTGTTCTGAATACTGTGGAAAACGGACACTTTTTTTGAAGTCTGCAGGAGGTTTACTGGTGTCTGACAGACATGCGGTGAATATAGACAGGGTGGTGCACAGGGATCTCAGCCTTCACTCATTCCAGTGCACAGAAAATATTAAAGCATGCCTGCGCCGGTGGAAGAAAATCCTGCGTAAATGCTGATGGAGAAGCGCACAGCCTTGTCCTACCCAGTACCTTCATAACCATCTAACCCTTTGCACTATACTTGTACTTATATTTTATTTTATTTAGTCATATTTCCACCCACCCTGACCACATGTTATTGGGGTCTAAAGAGTTCAATTGTTTTTGCTCTATGTTTTTTGACCCAGGTGTAATTCAATGGTTTAGAGGGAGGGGTTGATGAACATTTTTTCTAAGTACTAAGCACTGAGCTCAGCCCTACTGCATCTGGGATATGGAGAATGCCTGAGTGATGTCATTCTGTCGTGTGTCCGCCTAGGACATAGGGGAGGGCACGTGTCTGTCCGCGAGAGAAAGGCGCGCATCCCCCTCCCCCTCCCCCTCCCCTTTTTAAATCCGCCACAGCTGAGCGGAAACGTGCCCATGCTCTGACACAGCCCTGACAAACGGCATGGGTTCAGGGCAGTGAAGCCTTCTCTGCGCCTGACTCATAATGACAGTGAAGATGATCACTATAATTATGTTGATTGTAATAGGAGTATGCTGTAGTAGACATTGAACGCTTCTATATATAAAACAGGGTGTCCTTTGCCGAAGCTTAGAGTTAGAGCTAGAGCTAGAGCTCCCTCTGGAAAAGAAAATGATGCAGGCGACATGACAAAGATCACGACCCCTTGCAAGACCTTTCAAGGCTGTCACTGTTTTAGAAATTCAGTTTCATGTCACTTAAACAGTTTGTGTGTGGTATTATCCATTTTCTGCATGTGTCTTGTGTGAGCTTGTCTCTTGTAGCCCCTGAAATTAATCAAACTGCCAGATGTAGCAAGCCTGTATTTTTCCCATTCCTCAATACTGTTATTTTAAAATAACTGTCAGTGCCACAGTTCCAATATTTCCCTAGCTTTTTGGACTAAAACTGTCTTACACTATGCCAAAGGGTAGCAGTAACACATCAGTGTAAATTGGCACAGAAAAGAAAAAATGGCGCTGTAAAGATATGGGAACTGAGCTACACAGTCTGTGGAAAAACATTAAATAGTAAATCCAATTAAAAAGGACAAATTTAAATAAATTGGAGTGATTTATTTATTGTTACAGACAGCGCTGTTCTGTGTCAGGCACTGTAGACATGAAAACTCGCGAGGTAGCCGACACCTTGGCCCCTATGCCATATGTGTGAATGCCAAAGGTGGGATGGAGGGCCTCATTACCAGAGTGCGTTTTACTCCCAGGTCCTGTGGATGAGCCACGGGCTGGACATAGACCCTTTGACCACAGCCGCCAACTGGTACAAATGGGAAGCACATGTTGCAGCAAACTTGCAAACCGATATTGCGTTGTACAGCAATAAATGGGGGTGCCATTCCCAAACTGCAGGTTTATCTGTTTATTCTGGGGATATGACAAAATATTCCATTATGCTTGTGTCTGTCGGAGCAATAACCATTTACTTAGATCAGGATGGAAACAACAACAACAACATAGAAAAAACGGCTATGTTTCCCACCAGCTGAAAGCATGAGCCTGTTCAGGCCTCTATAGAGCCATCCAGCATGCAGAAATAACTTCTACACGGCACTTGGGAAATATTAGAATATTTGAATGTCTGTTTATTAAAAATATAAAACTCCCTTGTTTATTCAACAACATTAACAGCATGGACAAAAGTTAAATTCTAAACTTGCTTAACAGAGGGCTATCTCCTGATGTTCTTCGCATAAACCTGTACTGAAATATGGTAGGTGCTTTAATTACACCGCCATTCTTCCAGTTATTATTTATTATTGATAGTACTGAAAGATGCCCTTATCTAGGGTGACTAACATAACATACATAATTTATACAAATGCATTTGTGTTGCATGACATTCAAGTTAAAGGGATAGGTCACTTTCAGGGGTTCTTGAAATGTTATTGCAGTTTTACTGTGTTTTTGATTGGCCCAGACAGTTTTTGTGTGTGTGTGTTGAAGAATATGTTAGATATTTACAGACGTTTCTATGTTGTTATAACCAATGTTTTGTTGACGGAAGACTGGTAAGCGTTTCTTTAAAGGCTGGTTTAGAAAAATATGGTTATCATGGATTTTGAAGGCTGCACCATTTGCCCCAATGCATTCCTATTGGAGCCGTGTTTGAGGATGCAGCAAAAGGGGTATCAAACTCCATTTTTAAGCGATCAGCGAAATTTCGGTCTCTACTAATCACGATAATCCATAATTCAACCCTAATTGCTTCCTTAAATGTATTTTAACGCAATACAGTTTCAGCTGCTTGTTAGCCATTTTGCCTTGGAATACTTCATTTTCCGCAAATGGTTTAGTTTCAGGGACATTTATTCTTCATGACATAATTTCTGTTGCTAATATAATTTTGCTTTAAGAGAGTAAATAATCCATCCGCAGACATTATATGTATCTAACTAAGACAAATTAGCAGCTTGTTACAATTCAGTGGTTGGGTTTATGGTGGGAATGAAAACCAAGACTGACGGGGGCCCAAACCAAACCAAAGTTTTAATCGCAAACAACTTTTGCTTTTTCCCCCCTCATGAACACAGTTTGCCAAGTAGATTTTTGTGATTGCTGAACAACCACAACTGAGTCAAAGTTAAGGACAAATGTCGATTGAATCTATGTCTTAGTCTTGTTTCAGCCCTTTTTTATGCAGTTATGAAACCTCAGGTGAAAAGTGTTGAACATCCGTACATACGGCGTTGTGCATATTCATGCTGTTCATACATGAACTAAGGAAGACCATGACTAGACAGAGATCTACAGAGTGAAGGTTAGATTCCAGCTTTGGCAACACCAAAAACCTACGTTGGACAAAAACGGTCATAGAGACTACATTCACTTTAGCTTACTGCATTGAGAATCAACAATGGTGGAATTCCACAGTGATAGGGGTTAGTAAGCTGAGGGTGCATAGTTATTCACATTTAATTACACGGTCTTCTGGCCCATCCCAACATGTTTTTGTGATTCATCAGAGATCCTTCTAGATGGAAAACACGAGAAGTGCTTACATGAACAGAGACACTCTTTGTCCCTTCGATGCTTAAATTAGCATTCAGACCACAGGCTTAGGAATTACAGGGGTACTAGTGACCTGGTTCAAGCTGTGACTCAATCAGCTTAGAGAGGGATTAGTGAGGAGAATGAAAACGAGGTAAAGGTAGACTGCGTCTGCTCTGTGTTCGCGATAGCTGTCTGTCTTCTTGATTAACATTAATGTGGTTTCGCATAAATAAAGACATCACACGTTACTGTACCTAACTACCATATACAGTGCCCTCCATAAGACAACAAAGACATATTTGATTTGATTTTCTATACTCCAAAATTTTATATTTGTAATCAAATGATTCACATGTGCTTAAAGTGCAGCTTCTCAGCTTTTATTAACCCCTTCTCTAAGACCACCTTTTTTTAACACAAGCCCGCAAAAATAAAATGGTTACTGTTCTTGAACCCCTTTGACTACAGGCATAATCCTGGTCTCTTCTGTAAGGTAACCCTTCACTACAGGCATAATCTTGGTCTCTTCTGTAAGGTAACCCTTGGAATTTGTTTTCCAAGAGTCTGAATAACTGTAAGTATTACTGAAACAAAGTAACAGAAGGTCAAGCCCAGTGGAAGTGTCAGAGATGGCCAAAGCACTAAAACCACTTATTTTAGATGATAACTGATACATTTGGGGTTTTCTAAGTATTACTCATTGATCCTGGTCCAAATCTTGACAAATTACTGCAGTCTGCGCAAAAAAGCATAAACTTTAAGAATCGGGCTCAAAAGTGTCTCTAGTGGTAAAACGTTAGGTACTGCACGTTCAATCTGTGATTGGCTAGAAAGGCCTTCCCTAAAGTTTTCGGTACTCATGACAAAATTGAAATCTGTACAGCTACGCCCAGAAGTTTTGGAGTGAGCTATACAAGAGAATCTCAGCGGTTGATCTGCGTGCCGTGGAAGGGGAGAGGAGATAGGTGAGAGAGAGCGAGCGAACGAACGAATGAGCGATATATATAGCTAGCTTACAGTTTAGCTTTTATGAATATTCTAGTTAGTTATAGTAACCTATTTTTGGTATATTTTTTATAGTTAGCTTGATAGTACCTTGTTTTATGATAGTTCGTTTTTCAGTCTAGCAAGTAGCTAGCTTGTTTATTTAAAAAAAAAAAAAGTTTATTAAAAATAAATGGCATGGGTAACTATTTGTACAGCGTGTGATTTGTTGTTTACTGGCTGCATCATTGTAAGCCCAAACGAGGCTATGCGTGCTGCATTCTCCATTGCTTCGGCCTGGACAGCAGAAAGCTTCTTGGGGCTAGCTTGGGCGTGGTTTGATACCTGGAGCTCAGCCCCTATTATTTCCTTATCACGGCCAGATTGCGCCATTTTTTTGAATTTCAAAAGGGGGTGGGGTCTAGCTAAACCAGCGTGTTTTGTTACCTTTTAAGTCCCTCTCCTGAGCGGCTTTTATGTGAGGTGATCTACGCTGTATTCTAACTTTTGCTCCGCGGGTACTTATCTCAAAATTTGGGTGGTACAGGGCATAATATTCTCATGACCTGTTTCTTGTATCAGCCCCTGGGTTGCCAGGTTCTTCTAAAAATGTTTGTGGGGGTATGCATTTCCCATAGTAATACATTGAACAGCCGAGACTAACCAACCTAGTGATGTCATGACCGCAGTTGGTCCAAGATGGCTGCGCCCAAGTGGGAAAAAGCTAATTTTAACTTATTTTTCCAGCAAATACAGGTTGGTTTGAAATTTGAACGCACGGCCATATCTAATTTTAAAACTACACTCAGGAAAAACTGGTAGAAAAGCATCTTTGTGCTACCCCTAACAGTTTAAATTTCCTTTCTGCTTCCTACACTGCCCCCGCCCCAATCGTGATGTCAGAGTACCTCTTTGGAGGTACCTCTACGTCATATGAATAATTGTTGTCGCCCACAACGGAAACAGCCGGCACCTGATTGGTTAGACCCACTACGTTACTTTCGTTTCGGCTCCACGTTTTTAAACCGGAACAATGTTGCGTCCTGTTCATAAACTCTCTTATTCCACCTAAATAGTCCACTAAAATATGTTTCTGAAGATATTTGAGGTGAGAAATAGGCCATGCAGTTGCTAAACATCTGAATGTGCAACGTTTAGTTTGACAGTTTGATTCGAGTTATACGTAATAATTTATGCAAATGTCGATGAACACAGCTCCTCCGACCCCACCCATCTTCCTCGCTCACCCCACAAAGTATTTTTCTAAATTGTTTTGTGGGCGGAGACGGGCTGAAACAGTGGGTAAAAAGCTAATGAACCAGAGCCACTTTACCGAGTGCTTCATGTCCCCTTTAACAACAGTTGTAATATCCTGCTAGTTGCTTTTGGGTGCCAAGACGTATATTATGTACAGTTTGCGTATATAGATATAAATAAACACACACGTATGAATCTACATGTTAGATTTAAAAGGTCAAAGAGAGTGATTGGAGTTCTGAGCTCATTCTGAATGGAATATGCTGGCTGATATGAGATTCATACACAGTGGCTGAGTGGTTATTAACAGAAGGGAAGTAATAACCTGGAGCTGGCCCTTTAATTTAATTAGAAGCTCCACACAAAAAAAAAACCAGTGCGGTTATTATACTTCCTGGGCCCTGGTAATACAGCAGGAAACTCGATTTTCACTCCCTCCTGCTCCATGGTTTTACATCTGCCCAGCGGAAAACACACGCTCACTTCCCAAACTGCGGGGCAAGAAGGTCATCCTACGGAGAGGTGGAGGAGAGGACAACCCACCCGGATTTACCACGATCGCCAGAGCTGCCGCAATCCACTGGTTTCCCCCTCCCCCCCCCCCCCCCCAGCCCCCCTCCTTGGACAAATTGTTTGTGCCAATGTTTTTTTTTAAAGAATGCAAACTTCAGCTAAACGCATTCCTGGTTTTAAATTTGTTTAGTGATTAATTTGATAGGTCAGTGGATATCGTGCTGCACTGCACAGTGTCCGCAAAGCTCATTCATCACACGCAAATAGGCCTTGCTGTTTCATATCAGCCAGAGCTGGCCCCCACTAGATACCCCTCAGTGAGGTTCCACAGGCCTTGTAAGATACAGCTGAATATACTCAGTATGTGCATTATATTACGGTGTCTATAAACTGAGCTGTTTCCTATCTCCTGCAGCACATACAGACTCAGATGCTTTGCATGGATAATTCAGTCTTCCATGTCACAAAGGTAGAGGGAAAACTTAAATATGATTGGCTAAGCTATGGATCATATGGCGCGGAATGACCCAAATACATATAACATATCTACACCAAAAAAAAAGCTTTCTTCTATTAAATTAGAGGGGTGGGTTGGGGGCTTTTACGTTTCCCTATTGAAAATTTAATTCGCAGACAGAAAGAGCTTTAGATACCGAACGTTAGGGAGCTGCTCTGTTTTCTGGAAGATTCTTGTGAGGCCAAGTCCGGCTCCTGATGAAACTATCTGGGCACGCTCAGACCTGGGTGCCTGAATGCCCTGTGTCCAGACCTGGGTGCCTGAATGCCCTGTGTCCAGTCGTCAGTGTCGCTACGGCAACGGCACATGCCACCCATCTCAAAGGGGGAGGCTGGATTCTGCCGCGGGAGGGCTTAGGGAGAGCTGGGATAGGGTTTGGGGTGCAGAGTGGGGTGGGCATGTGCCTCAGCTGTTGGAGGGGACAGCTGGACTGACAGATGAGGGAGTTGGGTGCTTCAGATCCAAAAAGCCTGTCTGTAGTCTGTGGCACAAAAGCATTCCATGCCTTTCTCTCCTTTTTTATTTTTTTATTTGGTTTCGTTGTAGCGAGTACATGTGTGTTTTAAAGGGCAACTTTTCAGGAAAATGACAGTACACAATGGATGATGCAAACTTATTCATGTATCAAACTCAAAAATGAGAGAAGGGGAGATACAAGTATTCATGCCATTGACGATACATATACGTAAATAAAGCCGTGTATGCAGTGCTAACAGGTCTAACTGCACCAAACAACAGTGGTCAGGCACACATGGAGTCCCCTTACAGACCTTTAATGAGGTCTACAGGGAATGTCACATCCATTTTCAGACCTTATACACTGCAAAAGGCCTGACCTTCTGCTCCTCACAATGTGCTGAAAAATACCTGATTAAAGGGCCAAAAGAAAAAAAAAGAATAATTACAAATCAAGAACAACTGGAATAAGGTTTAATTGCACATTATTTCCAATTTAAACTTGGGGGGAGGGAGTGAGTGAACCCCCTCTGATAGACTGGCATATATGTGGGCTACAGAAATACATCAGAAAGCTTATTTTATATATTTTTGTAATGAGCTCTTTTCTGAAATGTGCCTCTGTTATCCTGATGCTTGCTACTTTAGACATGCTACTTTATGCATCCATGTGATTTACTTCCTTTTATCAAGCGCCCATATAAAAACATCAGAAAAGAACTAATCCTGAGACTCAGGTGTGCTGTGGGCACTGAAACACACACCAGGCTCTCATCATAAACACCTGAACTGGCTTCAGGGTCATGCCCTTAGGTATCACTGATAACATACAACAGTCCCAAGAACCTTAAAAATATACTCTACATGGAAAAGTGTTTTTGAATGCATTGGTGTATGTGAGTGTGAGTGTGTGTGTGGGTGTGTGTGTAAGTGTGTGAGCGTGAGTATGTGCGTGCGTGTGTGTATGTGAGCGTGAGTATGTGCGTGTGAGTGTGGATGTGAATGTGTGTGTATGAGTGTGTATATGTGTGTGAGTACGTGTGTGTGTATGTGCGTGTGTGTATGTGAATGTGTGTGTGTGAGTGTGTATATGTGTGTGAGTGCGTGTGTGAGTATGTGCATGTGAGTGTGTATGTGAATGTGTGTGTGTGAGTATGTGTGTGTGAGTGTACATGTGAATGTGTATGTGTGCGAGTATGTATATGTGTGTGAATGCGTGTGTGAGTATGTGAGTGTGTATGTGAATGTGTGTGTACGAGTATGTATATGTGTGTGAATGCGTGTGTGAGTATGTGCGTGTGAGTGTGTATGAGAATGTGTGTGTATGAGTATGTGCGTGAGTGTACATGTGAATGTGTGTGTGTGCGAGTATGTATATGTGTGTGAATGCGTGTGTGAGTATGTGAGTGTGTATGTGAATGTGTGTGTACGAGTATGTATATGTGTGTGAATGCGTGTGTGAGTATGTGCGTGTGAGTGTGTATGTGAATGTGTGTGTATGAGTGTGTATATGTGTGTGAGTGCGTGTGTGAGTATGTGCGTGTGAGTGTGTATGTGAATGTGTGTGTATGAGTGTGTATATGTGTGTGAGTGCATGTGTGAGTATGTGCGTGTGAGTGTGTATGTGAATGAGTGTGTGTGAGTATGTGCGTGAGTGTACATGTGAATGTGTGTGTGTGCGAGTATGTATATGTGTGTGAATGCGTGTGTGAGTATGTGCGTGTGAGTGTGTATGTGAATGTGTGTGTGTGCGAGTATGTATATGTGTGTGAGTGCATGTGTGAGTATGTGCGTGTGAGTGTGTATGTGAGTATGTGCGTGAGTGTACATGTGAATGTGTGTGTGTGCGAGTATGTATATGTGTGTGAATGCGTGTGTGAGTATGTGCATGCTCAGGTGTGCACGTGCGTCAGCACACGTGCATGTGAGCACACACATGGCCACCCTGCTAGACTATGGTGAAATGCAGATAATTAACAGAAGGTGACCTCCTGATTTATTTACATTATGAAATAAGCAGCCGTACCACGTACTACAGTCTTGCCGTGTAATCCAATTCAGGAAACAAGGGGCACATCAGTCATGTAAATTGTGTTATGAGAAAAAACTATGGCTCTTTTCTCTGTTCCTATATTATTCTCTAATTCATTGAGCTGTATTCACTGCTAAAGCAGACGAAGCAATGGCCAAGGGGAACTAGATTGGAAAAAAATATGTTCTCTCTCCCGCCCCCTTCCCCCCTCATTCGTGTCCTTTCTGGAAATTATTTAAACTGTTCTGACATCTCTTTCCAATTAAAAAAAGCAACAATAACGGATCAATAACAGAGGAGTGAAATAAGAAGCAAACATGGCCATGACAATCGAGCTGATGACGGACCTACGCGCCTCATTAGGCCCTCATTAGGACCCAATGGGTCGGGGTAGCCCTTCATCCATAAAACCCGACGCTTGACAGTTATTGTAATCGGGATATGACCGTTCGCCAATGGCGTGGGGGAGGACCGGGCCTGGCTCCAAATGCACTGACCCAGTGTGTTTTCCTCACCTGAGAGCATGGACTATGAGGAGAGGACACAGGGTTGGGGGCATAATGACAGAGTGAAGGGAAATGAGCTCCACTCTAAACTACGAAGGCTGTGGCACATGAAGGGGGGGGGGGTGGCTGCATCCCACTCTTCGGTCTGGGGCACAGCGTTCCAGTTTGGGGGCCAAGGGTTGTCTCCCCGCATTGCCGTCGGCGACTGTCTGGCGTTAAGTCGGACGGAATCCACCCACACTCCGCACGTTCCCAAGGGAGCCCCTGCCCCCCCTCGCCCACCGGCCTTAAGGCTGTGTCCGGCTCTGTTGGCCCTGCTCATGCCGCCGCAGTAAATTCCCCCAGCCCAGCTGCCCTGTCCCACCCCAGCTCCTGCACTCTATTCATCTCCCCATTAACCCTCTCAGCTCATATTGATTTTCTGGTTCGGCTCTAAGCGTCCTACGTGTTGTACATCAGCAGGAGTTAATTCCCTGTGACTGTGGGCCCAATAAAAAAAAACCTCGACTTCCTGTCCATCGCACCTGAAACTTGAGCCTGTCATCAGAACTCGGCAGACGTTCGCTTTTGGACCGTGTGACACCTAAAAATCTGCAGTTATCCAAAAAAATAAAACAATGCTGAGGTGAAAACACTATTCCAGACACTATTCTAAATAATGCCTGGAGTTATCTTTAATAATATTCTGATATGGTAATATTCAAACTACAACAGAGACTTACCAGAGAGGCTCACTATACATATTTTCATTTCATTTCCCAATTATAATCACATCAAACTAAACTCCCCGTGTAACAACAGCAATTTCACAGAAAAACTGGCGGAAAACAGTGATTCAAGTGAAGCAATAAAACTAATATGAAAAAAAACAGGAGAGGAGTCATTCAGAGGATACCACCCTGGTTTATAATAAACCGATAAAGATATTGAAATATGCATCTGAGGGAGCCATTAAAATAGGACTGAGTAGAATTCAGAGCCACTCATCTGAAAAGTGTAAAAGCACGCTGAAAAATAGTGGTTACTCTGTTAAGGCAGACTGGCGTTATGTTAAAAACTGGCTTTTGTTGGAACATACAGCCAGGGCCATTGAACTGGCGACCCGGGGGCCAAATGTAGCCTTTCGTATAATTGAATAATACTTAAAAGCCTCGCACTATTACGACTGTGTTCAGCTCTGTGTTTAGCTCTGTGTGTGCTCAGTGTCTGCAGTCTTCCCATTCACCACCGAATAACCGGTATTAGTTGTGCATTAAGAAGGCAGCTGCTTTGTTATACATGTACAATACACATCGTTCATACAAATATTTCATATATCCACATGTTTTACAAATATTACATAAAATGTTCGGCCTCTATGCGCCATTTTAAAAAACAATCGGAGAAAGGATCGCTCATAAAAACACATCTCTCCTTCCACTGCAAGGGGCGAGACACTTGGCCATCTCCTATCTGCCCACTCTACCCCCCCTCCCCCCCCTCCCCCAGGTTGCTCAGATCGTCTGCTGTCCACACTCACAATTAAGGAGAGAGACATCTGCCTGACGTTCAGTTCTAATCTTTCCGCCCCTTTGTTTGAAAGCCCTGCGGGCCATAAACGGATTGTGCTGCACTAGTGATGTGCTCCGAGGTCAATTAAACGCGTTCCGTGCACTCAATTCTAAAAGGCAGGTGTGTGCTGTTTCTGTGATTACTGACTACAGTGCTGCTTTTTCTGTTAGTCTGACTCAAATGGTGAGCTGACGTCTCCCCCGGTCAACAACCATCTCCATTTTATGGCAAGTGGAATTTTTTAATATAAAGGTACATCAAGTTAAGAGTGGCCTTACAACCATACGTAGCCTGGAAGAAACCTTCACTTGGCTGTGCAATATATTAAAATGTATACAAAGGATTTGTTTTTAAAACATAAAAGACCATGAAATATTGATTGCGCTTTCATCAAAAGCTTTTTACATAGGAGCTATTTCCCAGCCAGGAACTGGATGAAAGTGGAGACTTGGCATCAATATGGTTTGCCTGAAAAACGATGACAAAAAAACCAAGCAATGGGTAGCAAGAAAGAAGCTAGGAGTTTTGCAGTGATTTGGCACCGACCAGTTCACACTTTTCTAAGAAGTTCTCTGAGATAAACTAACATGACGGGCAGAAATGCTCATTCAGCAGCAGGATTAGGAAGCTCGAAGGCCACACCCTATCCACCTGACCTGTCCAGGATTGACAAGTGGGTGAGAGGAAACATAAACCACAGTCACAGAATTCCTTAATAAGAAGGGGCACCACCCCTTCTCTGGGATTAAGTGATTAAGTGATAAAAGCTTGTACCCTTGAGAGACCGGTGCACTGCTGTAGTTGGACCAACAATAGCCCTTAGTCTTCTCCAAACCCACTCATCCCCCACCTCATAAATGCCACTCCCACTGACAGGCTGTTCAACAGATGCTCACATGCCTGGCAGCATAGCCCTCCTTGCTGACAACAACCTGGAGATGTGCACATGTATGTGTCTGCATGTGTGCTTGTATGTATGTGTGTGTGTGTGTGCGTGTTCATATGTGTGCCTGTGTGTGTATGCGGCTCTCTGAACAGACTGTTATGGACCTCTGACCTCTGGGTGAAGGTCACTCCTCTGTGTGCTCTATTATCCCCCCACCCCATCACCCCAAAACCCGTTCTGTCCACTCCTCTCCCCCCCCCCCCCCCTTTCCCCTTCCCCCCCCCCATCACTGAACAGTGAGTCAGAGAACCTGAGATCCCACCAGAGAGACCCAAGGGGAGAGGCTGATCGATAGCTCTTAACTGCAAAGAAACCTGGAACAAGATATGCTGGTGCTCTGACTCCACTTACTGGAACCATTCCAACCATACCACAACATTGGTGGTGGTAGAGACGAGTTTCCCCCTCATCAAAAATGTGAAGCGTCTTTGGGTACTTAGAAAAGCGCTATATAAAACCTATCAATTATTATTATTATTATTATTATTCCTCAAGCATGAACAGATTTCTACACTGCTCATACCTTATCTGCATGTGTACATACTTATTAATATCATCGCAAAACACACTTTTACTCTCTATGGCCGGGAAAAATACATCATAAACATTTAAAATGTTTCTGTCTCACAAACCAGCAGTTACACTATTCTAATTCTATGTGTGACGTTGCTATATGTAAGTAGCATATATATATACACACACACACACAGCCAATATACTGTATATGTGTGTGTGTGTGTGTGTGGCACAATACAGCGGAGATGATTTAAAATGTGGGTATAGAGCTGCCTTTGATTTGTGCAAATCACTACTAATATCTTTCCAGGAGAAAAAAATAGGATGTCTGAAGAATCCATCTGCAAGTAAAGATGCCATTTTGTGATTTAATAAAATTAAATAAAAGTAAATCCACAAAAAATAATTAAATCAATTGCAAAAAATATATATAATAAAGAAAATAAAACCTAATTACAAATCACTGTCCGATGAAGACTGTACAATGTAATTTTTTGATGTGTTGGTATAAATAAATGAAAGTCGGCTTTATAAAGTATGCAATGAAGCAATTTGCTCAATTTTGCTTCCTTCAGTTAAAAAAAGCATTCCAGTATGGACCATTTGGAGTTTATTTTTATGCTGTTCAGTCCATGAGTACCTCTTGTACAGCATGGAATTTTGTCTTGTGAAAAGTCTATTTATTGACACTGAATTGCCTCATTGGAGTTTGAGTGCGGTGTTTAGGAGGAGAGAAAAAACAGCAAATGTGTATAAACGCATTATTTTTATGATTGGCAGACCTCAGGTTTATGCTGGGATTTTCAAATCTGTGTGCAAGCAACTTTGCAACAGCAGAGAAGGGGCCTTTTTGGCATATCAATTTTACTCACAATGCCAAAATGTAGAGACGTTTATGTTTGACTAACAGGAGATCTCCAGCATGTTTGTCTCACATAAAGGAAGCAGACCCACTTCTGGCACGAGAGTGCAGATTCAAAATTCAGATGTGATGCAAAAACCATGTAGCATAGTTGTCACTATGGAGGTGAGGGGGTAAGAACGCGATTCATCATAAGATTGACACATCTCGGTGAACTCACCATAGCCAATGATCGCATAATCCTATATTCTTCTCATGCCAATTTCAATTTGGCTGAAAACTTATTGACTCTTTTTTTTGCAGAATGTATGGGTGAATAAGGCTAGTAATCTCTCTGATAAATCAGCGAGGGAAATCTGGTGCGTCTAATGTGAACGCACTGCATGCTGGGTACTGTTGGAATCAGAAGTGCAGTATACTGCTGAGCACAAGAGGTAACTGGCCTGGAATGCTTCAGTAAATAAGCACCTCTGAAAATGGGCCCTGTGATTTGTAAGTCACTTTGGATAGAGGTGGGGTGAATCCACCAAATAAGCAAGAAAAAATCATTTAAATGAGTCTTTCAATCATGTCAGGGTAAGTGTGTGTGTGTTTGTGATGGTGCGTGTGTGTGTGTGTGTGTGTGTGTGCGTGTGCGTGTGTATGACCTTCACAACTGTCCCAAGTGTGCGGTAAAAATCCATTCTGTTCTACATCTACTGTCAATAGGCCTAATGCTTTCCTTTGGAAAAAAGCAGCAATTTATTAAACCTATTAATTCCAAGCAAACACAGGGTGACCAGCAAATATCCTGCTGTGGAGGGCTATGTGCCTGGGATAGATCCACGTACTTAACACAGCACCATCACAGCCCCAATCAGCAGCACACATGCACACACACTCGGTCACCCACACACAATTTTATTTCTACAAACAAACCAGCAATCAATTCCTGGTGCACAGAAACGACAATGCAAGTGGGCCTCACTTTTTTCTCATAAAGGTTCCTGCAAAAATGTGGGACATTGAGCGCTGTGTAATCCACATCACGTCTATGATAAACCTGTATGGCTGTGAGTCCTGAAAAAGTGTGATTGCACAACACATCTCAGTCAGCTCTGCCACCACAAGACAAAAGTTAAATAAGCCAATCAGGTGGAAGATGCTGATTAACAACAAAGGTTCTCTTGAGTCTCTTATGAGGAACTGGCTGAGCAAAGATTCTCAAATACTGAGTGTGTTTTGTAGGCTATTTGTCACAGTGTCAAGGCAAGAACGCCCAGGAAATACGAATTCCAAGTCAAGCCATTTAGCAACTGTCTTGTATATTCGCGGATCAAACAGAAAGTGGCTGTCAACGCAACTACGGATATCCATCCATCAAACTACAGACCCCTCCCCACATTTGCTTCCACTTTTGTGGGAAGGCCGACGTTCTGGCGATTTCCCTTTGTGTTTAATTCCGAGAAGGTGTTTCGGAGGGCAGGCATATGTGCACGGCTCTTCTGCTCCGGCGTGTTTAAACAGGGATGTATCTGAGAAAACACTAAATATTAGGGTAGGCTTTCCTGTTCCAGAATCCAGCTGCCTGTCATTCTGACAGACAGGTGCAGAACAGAAAGAGAAAGAGAGAGAGAGAGTGTGTGAGAGAGAGAGAGATCTGCGATGCAATGGAACAGAGAGAGAGAGAGAGAGAGAGAGAGAGAGAGAGTGCGAGAGAGAGAGAGATGCAACGTAGACAAACTGATTAACATGCACGCCACCGGTGCTGGGTGCCTGTCTGTGGACTGAACGCGCGAAGAGCCGGCGTATTTGCATACGTCTTTGAATCCCCTGCGATAAAAATACAATCAGTTGTAGCCTACTATGATGAATACCTTCTCCTTGTCTCCCAGTTGTCCGTTCGGGACTGGAACTCATAGATACTGCGCAGGGCTGCGATAGCAAGAACTATTGCATCATAAGCTGGCGAGAGGGGAAAAAAAAGAAACTGCGCACAGATCCAAAAATAGCGCAAGCCTTGTTAAATATTTTAGGCACTCGGCAGCAGAAGGGAGAGAGAGACTTCCCTAACCACAAACAAAAACATACTGATGCAGAACCATTCCGGCCAACCTGCATTTAGCTCAGAAATAGCCTGCATTTACTATCCTCGTCCTGACGCCTCCTGAAAAGGGCTCAGCTTTGCGACCCTGTGACAAACGGCCCTGCCCGCACTCGCTTCCTATAAGCTTGTGGTCAAGTCATGCCGCGACGGATCAAGCGAGGTTTATTTGGGCTCTGGTCATGCGAGGGGCAAAAAGACAGGAGATAATCCAACGTGAGGAAAGCGGTCTGGTTTTAGAACGGTAAAAGCCAGAACGTGTCCTGCCAGCAATGCTTCGTCACAAGTAGACAAGAGTGTAGTATTGGAACAAGAGGGCACTAAACCTCTTCTGCACTCCGAAACCGATGCTAAAATATGCATGCACACCAGGACAAACAGGATAAATTACGACTGGATAGTCTTCCTTCAGCAGCCTCGGCTTATCGCTGCGAAATACTCTTATGGCAGGGCATACTCTGAGTCAAAAATACTCACTAAAATAAGTAGTCACTGTTACTAGTCCCTATGTCCCAAAAAAGGCACAGGTGTTCAGGCTGTTAGTTTGAACATAAAACAAAGAGATGTCATATCATATCTGTTATTATTACGATGGTCGAAGCATCTCGATCCACCTTCTCCCTCATTCCAACTATGGAGCTTTGGCTGAGTCCCATTCTCTGGACTCGCAGACTCCTGGAATCAAAGGCGTGTTCTCATCAAGTCGATGAGTGCTTATGGCTGACCCATTGTGAAAAGTGCTCTTATGCATACCTTTCGCACCCTCTACTCACCCTTTTTGATAGTCCACATCAATGCTGACTTACCTGCCCCTGGAAATACGGCCGCCATTAGTCTCTGTAACCACCTGTTTCCAAAGGACGTATTTATTACCAACAAATTTGATTTCAGATGTTATAGTGGGAATTAATCTGCTTTTTAGAGTGAACGCTACCATAATATGAACATTGCTAAGTCTACAGATAGCGGAGTCGGACGAGAGACCTTTTATATGCTGCTTTGACTGCAGGCAACTGATCTACCAGCAGGGGTCACTAGATAGCAATGAACCCTAACTGACTAAAGCAGGCCAGGGCCCTGCAGGCCGGTGTGTATGCAGTTTTTGCTGCCTGCCGCCAGTTATTTATTAATTATTTAATCCATCCGTTTATCTGATCTGATATTTTATACTATCCGCGATATGAAAAGCAAGCTGATGAATATTGTGTTTGTGCCGGTAATGCGTGTATTGCGTGTATATTTTTTTTTATTCTTCTGTATTTTACAAGTGAATGGGTGATTGTGTGTATGACTAATGATGATTGAAACCTGGTGGTGGTGGCAGTAAAAACCTGCATACACACCGGCCCGCGAGGCCTGGAATTGGCCACCCCTGGACTAAAGCCTCCCATTCCCTAGGCGACGCAATCACCAATTGCATGTTGCCCAATGGAGCTACTGGCCACAGTTGGAACTGGCACAGTTCGGATTCGATCCGAGGCCGTGAGGCTCATCCACGGACCAGAGTGTGATGCCTTAACCGAATGAGCCGTCCAGCAGCCCCTCAGCTTTAGCTTGTTGAGATACAAATTTCTACTTGAGAGAATTCTACTAATTGAGTGACTTTCTACTCATCATCTTGAGAAATAAACCACATACTCACTCTCCGACTTGATTTAGCGGCCTTGTTGCCGATAGGGGCCCCCTGCTTGTCTATCAACACTACAGTTGAATCTCGATCCTAATGTTTTTTAATCAGACTAGGGCGGGGCCCTCTGCCCCCCCACCTGTGAGGGTGTTTGCTTCGCCAGTGGTAAAATAGGTGTAATAAATTCAACTTTATCACAAAATGCATGGCAGCAATGTATTCATGAACTGCATTGCTCCCATAGAATTAAAACAAAAAGTAGCTACCGTGTCTTTCCTGGGTAAATCATTGTGAAAGGAAAACTTGAGAACTCTATAAGCCTATATTTGTACTGCTGCTTTGGCAGCAGTGCCAGCATATATTTCTCCTTCTGTTCAAATTCAGCTTTTCAGCCCACATCCTGCAGTATTTACCCAGGCAAATGCATTCACACACACAGGCCCATGCACACACACAAGTGTATGCACGCAGACAATAAACACACGCGCGCCCCCATGTACACTTATGCGTACACACGCGCATGCGCGCACGCACACACCTTAGCACTCCCATCACGCATATACACACCTACGGATGCACACAGTCAGACATAAGCACACGCTCCCAGCGTACACAACCAGATGCCACACTTTGTCTGTGATCTGTGATGATGACAGACAGGGGGATTTTGTTTTGTTGATAAAGGAGCTGCCGATTGGACGACTCCAGATAAACCCGGAGGAGGAATGTTCTGACCAGCGTACCTCCCACACTCAAAATCTCACACATTTGTAAAATGAGATCCTGCAGCACGCGAGGCCCAGGCCCCATCGGCTCCGGTCTTTCAGTCACGTTTCCTTCGCTGAGCCGCGGATGGGAAAACCAGGCGAAAAACCAGTCCGTGCACCGGAGAGCAGCAGCGGAAGTAGTGGGACTGTAGGAGGTCCGGCAACATCTGTCCGCTGACAGCTTGATGTGCTCGAAAGTGCACGTGTGCGCGGGTACAGGATGATAGTGTGTGTGTGTGTGCGCGCGTGTGTGTGTGAGAGAGACGCATGTGTTTGTGTCTGTGTATGTGATCAAAACTAGGTCAGTTCAATCAATTATTTTCAGACACCCTATGATATGTTAATAAATGCATCTTGAGTAAAAAAAGGACAGGAATAAAGAAAGGAAAAAAGCAAGCTGGGAGGGGGAGATGATGATATGTTCATATGGAAGATGTTGTCAGGCTCAAGTCTCAAGCTTTTCCCTGATTAACACTTATGCAATGTCCTCAACGCTTCATAACAAAGAGATGAACCGCCCGAGATCGCGTTACGGACATGAACACAGACAGCCAGCGACTGCGTACAAAAAACCCATCATGCTCTTCCTGTGCAGCACAAGCCAAGTGGCAGTCTGTCGGCCCAGAGATTTTTTTTTTGACTAAAGCCTTTTGCCTTGGCTGCCACTGAGGCATCTATGCACAATGCATAAAGGGGAGGGGGGGGGGTGTTACTGGCGTCTCTCCCTTGCAGGCTATGGTGATGCGAATGTCAGTCTTTCAGTAATTTATGAGAAACTTCATCTTCTCTCTCCCCTCCCAGCCCCCCTCCCTGCCTCCAGCTGGCAGAGATGCAGGCTAGTTTTCATTATGGAAAGGGCTCTTCTCCCTCTGCTCTTATTAGATCTGTGATTCCAGGAGTGCATTAGGAAATTAAATACGGGGACGTTGAGTCACTGTGGCCCTGCCTCAGCAGTCACTGCTGCGCCCCCCCCCACCAACCCCAACCATTCTTTCTGTCTGTCTTCTCCCTTTCTGCTCTGCTTCTCTCCTCCTCTTCCTCACTTGCTTTCTGTCTCTCTTCCTATACTTCTTCCCTCTTCTGTCTTTATTGTCCTCTTTTTTTCCCTCTCCCCCTTTCTTTCTCTCTTTTCCTTTCGAGTGTAAATATGGGAATTGTGATGCGTTGTGTGGAACAGGTTTTATGGTTTCCCATAATGCATCAAAGGTCTCTCTCTCGCTCTCTTCCTTCTCAGATTCTTCCAATCCTCTGGAGGGCAGAGGCACCGTAGAGCTGACGTTTTCCCTAACCCACCCCCAACCCCCCCCCCCCCACTCTCCCTATCTCCTTCCCTCCCTCCCTCTCTCCCTCTCTCCCTCCCCCCCACTCTCTCTATCTCCTTCCCTCCCTCCCTCTCTCCCCCCGCCTCCCCCCACTCTCCCTCCCTCACTCTCTCCCCCTCTCTCTCTCAGGCCCAGCCTCCTCCCTCCCTCTCTCTCTCTCCCCCATGCCTCTCTCCCTCTCTCTCCCCCAGGCCCAGCCCGGTCCAGGCCACACTGTGTGTCATTTGCTTTTGTCCGCTGTGCCCCTGGCCTGAGCAGAGACACAAAGCTGGCCCTTGTGATCCGGGGAGAGGACCGTTAAGGCCAGCAACAGTAACGCTCTTGTACGCGCTCGCATTCCGCAAATGCATTAATGAATAAACATGCGCAAAGGCGCCCACGAATAACCCCTCGTATGATCGCCGCCTGGCTCCGGGAACATTCTTCATTTTCAAGGCACATAAGAAACTTTTGTTTGTTAGTTTACATGCAGTTGCTGTTTGCAGGGTCTTTGTACTTATGTGCATTCCCTCCTAGCCATCGGGTAGGCAATGAAATATTCGGAAAACAAGATGAAAGACACAAAGTAATTACTTCTCCTGTCATGTGATCGTATTATTAGAAGATATTTATTCCTCAGAACAGTACATATATAACACAAAAATATTAAAATGACCATGCATTAAATTAATTGAAGAATCACAATATTCAAGCAGTTAACCTTGGAAATACTCATTTACAGGAAAATGGATATTGCAATTAGTGGAGGTTTCGGAAAACATTGAGTAAGAAACTTAACAGCAGAATGTAACCTGCAGATACTGAAGGTGTAGAAAAACTGTAAGGCCGGAGAGCAGAGATGCTGTGTAAATACAGTTATTAGGGAAGTGGATTTGACAGCGAGTACCCTGCTGTACCCTTGAGTAAGCCGCTTGTAATGAACGCCTTCATTAAAGCTCCAGCTGTGTAAATGGCGAATATCTAACATGCAAGCACTGACAGCCACCCTGAGTAATTACATCATAATAATCATAATGATAATGACACAATGTCTTAGGAGACTAAATAAAGCATGACTCTGGTCCCTTACTACCACAGGAAAAAACGAATGGTATACAAGAAAAGAGAATCACAGGCATTTAAAAATGGAGGAGCAAACAGATTGAAGACAGAGTAGGAAATGTATGCATGTGTGGGTCTGGCTGTATAGACTGAAGAGGTGCAGAAAGACAAGCATTTTGAATCAAATTCAGCAGGAATTCATGATTTGTAAAAATCCAGGATATGTTGACAATCCTTATGGAAATGTAATATAGTATATTTTAAATATATTGTGATGATAATTTTGATATATTTACAATATGCTGCAGTATATTCTTTTTCCATAAAGGGTATGCTTTGATGACCCCTTGCCCTATAACCTGGTGGTGTTGTGGTTCTACCACCAATCTACTACTGACCTTTAATAGACGCCACTGACGCCGTAACTGGGGTTGTTGAGAAGGTGGGGGCACCTCATTTGCAGTGGTGTCACCCACGGGGCAATGATCTGCATCGCCTCCACTCGGTGGAGGACGGGCAGATGGATGGACCATTCTGCAGCTATGTGTCACCTGTGGGTTCCCCAGGGCACTATTTAAACCAAGAGAAACACCCCTTCATTGATCTGACTCCCATTCTGGTTCCGCCATGTCACGAGCTCAGGTCTGTCTCGCCAGTCCTCGCCACCCAGGACACGTACTCGCGCCGCCCGTCCGAGCGACACAAATCTAAACACCGGGAGATGTGGTGGAACTCGCTAAATCTAACTCCATGAGACCCGTCACATTGTACCCGTGCCGGTGACCCATGCCACTGCTCCATGGGGGATGGGGAGGGGAATTGGGTGGGCGGACAGCAGCACTTCCTCTGATCCGTCACGGCAGCGCTTGAGGTAATCGTGCAGCCGTGCCTGAATGGGGCAAACTGGACACGGGGACAAACTCGCCTTTGTTCTTAGTCAGCCGCTAACCCACTTTAAAAAAATACATTTGTGGGGCCAATGATGATGCCTTTCTCCCACTTAATGAGACAAGTCATTTGACCCAAATCCTCCTGCAAAGTGGCGCATTGGAGACGAGAGATGCCTGCTTGTGTTACACTCGATTATGTGCATGAGCGGAGGCCTGTTGGTTTGGGGGCTGAAACACTGCGCTTAGGGGCGGCCATATTAAATTTTTTCTTGTTTCGTTTTTTCAATTAATCCTTCCCTCCATGAAATGAGTGGCACATTGCATATTTCAGAGCTTTCCCATGAGTGCAAAGCAAAACACAATACAAGGTACAAATTCTACAAAATGTTTAAGTTATGACCGGTTGGTCATTTATTAACTGGTTGAATTCAAATCAACTATTCTAAATTAAATTGCACTAATTTACATTAGATTCATCAATGTTTATAACGAGCATTCATCATATACAGTATGTTTTCAAGTATATGTTTAGCTTTCTGACATTTTCAGCATTTTCTATGAGGCATTGAACTTTGTTGTATTTGATAACTATCGAAAATTACTGAGACTCAAAAGATTTTTTGATGAGAATTGTTTTCATCAAAGTAAATTCTGAATGTTCATATTTACTGTAACTGCAATTGAAAAATCATATCCATCTCTGACATTCAAAATTATGAATTAAAAAACAATCACACAGTTTTCATCTTTTCAACCTCCAAGAAGGGCCTACTTAACACAGCTTGAAATATCGATTTAATTGTACTGACGTGACATGTAGCCTATATGTCGCTTCACATTTCCAATTGTCAAAAAATGTAGTCATTCTGAAAATATTACCATTACCTTGGTTTATTTATATAACTGAAACATCTCGCCCACTGTGTCAGTCTTCAAAGACCGCTGTCTTCAAAATGTCAGGAGTAAGTGACATCATTCAGTTTGGTGTGGCCTTCGGATGCAGAATGGAGAAACGCTGTCTTCCACCCACACTATTTTTCTTTCTTTCACAGGTTTAATTGTGTGGAAATGTAAAAAGACTAAGAAGGAATGACCGCTTCTGCCGTCGTTTTTCCAGCACGCGCCAGGACACAGAGAGTAACATTCACTTTGAGAATACGCTCCTTAGGTATTTGCATCCATATTAGCAGGACAGTAAGTGAGGGGAGGTGGAATAACACAGACCCCTGGGCACTGATGAATTGGTGGACAGGTATTGGTAGTTTTAAAAAAGAAAGGAGTGCACTCATTTCAAAGCACTCAAGATTCTCTAAGGGATGACGTGGCACTGTGAGAGAGGGTTGGAAAGCCACTTGCTGGATTGGAAGGTTACAGGTTAATATCTTACTTCTGGGAACGAAGGGGAAAATACATCCTATGGTCACAGTAGCGCTGAGTGTTTTCACATGAAATTTGAGGAAAGCTAACTGTTCGAACCGCGTGAACACTATCTTCGGGGGTGATGCAAAGACTGCTTATTTTCTCGGATGAAGAACTAAACCATCTCTCTTGATTAAAACAGTGACGTCAGAGATAAATCTATGCGCATTAATGCTGTGAGTTGCTTAATGGTCATATTTGCAGTTGGGCCTGGATTTCAGCGGAGCAGCGGCACGGTGAACAAAAAAGGCACGGAACACGATGCTCTAACGACGTACCGGTTTAAAAGGAGGCTGCTATTAATTTAGTGACTGGTAGAAAAAAAACATCTTTCTCTAATTATCAGGTGCCTGCATGTAAATTAAGCATGGCCTATATCTCTCACATAATACAGCAAAGTGATGTGCTTTGCTGTCACTTTCCTCTCCTGGTTTAACCTCTTCCAACAAAACTGACCTGCAGTTAATGCACAAGACTGCCACAGCTTTGAAACCAAAACCCAGATACATATCTTATTTTCCTATATGATGGCAAGCAGTTCAGTCATGTTTAAAATGTTGTATGATATTCACTTGCAGGACACATATCATTCTAGGAAATAAGCAGCCCCCAAGTGCTTCACAATATAGCAAAAATAATAATGCATTAACATTAACTAATCAATAAAAATAGTTATTTCTTCATCTCACAATTAAATTTAGTGTTTTTCTTTGCCTCACAAATAATAAGTTCACACTTCGGATTGAACAACAGTCTTTTAAGGTGACGTCCCTTGGTTACTGAGATAAGTCAATCAGAGAAAAGGGAGGGGGAGGTTATGACGGGCGACACAGACCTGTGCTGGAAAACAACATTGTGCAGAGATAAAAACCTGAAATAATGAACCTGAAAAACAATTGCAAAAACGGCTTCCAAAAAATTTTCAAAGAACGTCACAGAGAAAACCCAGGAGGCGGAGTATGACAATGATGGGTAAAAAAGTCCTATTGAAGTAAAAATGGCCAAGCAAACAGATATCAGCTCTATGTTTAGATCATGATCAAGTGTTTCAGAAAGAGGTCAGCATGCACTCTGCTTTAGTCTTTTTTCTTTTCATAGTGCGAGGAATAAAATCCCTCCAGAATCAACAAAATATTCAAGATGAACACCTTATTTAAAAAAATGTGTGCAGGAATAAGTTGCTCATTTCAGATAGTGTGATCAAGACAACAAGCAACCGCTACAAGAGTCGACTTAAACATTTTACTGTGTGCGCTCGCCAATGACACGATCTGAGCTCAACTGCTGCTATCTCTAGGTCTTGCTTGTTTTCTGTTGACGAAATGTGTAATAGCTTCCGTTCAGGGGAATAGTTTGCCATGCAGCAATGGGCAGGCCAGTTTTTTGAACAATGTAAATTCATGAAAATAAAATTTGTTTGCTTGCGCTCGCCCACAATAGGCAATCAGCTGGATTCCCGATTGTGTTGGGTTACAGCGGGCTTTCGCATGCAGTCTACCTTGACTGATACATAAACTAATAGAATCTTCTCTGGAATTCCCTGTAATAAAACGAGGGCTTGGGGTTGTTCGATGGAGTTAAACCCAGGGAACATGTTTAGTCCAGCATACCAAGCACTTATAAATCTCCTCTTGTAATAGCTTGTTTAGTAGTTGTGTACACAGTATACTGTACACATTTTCCTAGTAGTTATTTCAAATATTTCTGACTTCTTTAATAACTAATTAAATGAAAAACAAAAATTATTTAGAAATCCCATCAAGCAAGTCCAGCTAAAAAGGATTTGTTACTGGGGTAAATTTGGACTCTACAGTTATAGATGTGGAAGAAACTGTTGAAATGTGTTTGTGTGTTTGCGAAGACACTGTGTACAAGAGACTCTGAACTTTTATCAGAAGTGGGACTTTAGATTTATTTACAAAGTTGCTGATACATTGTAGGTCTACAGAAGAATTTTGAGCAAAGAGCATCACCAGACAATTCCAGACCAAAATCATCATTCAACGATAAAATACTCTTTAATAATTTATGGGAGCTAAATTATTATTAGATATCATCATATAAACACCAAATGGCTCTCGACTCAAGAAGTTACACTTAAGGCCTGAGGCCATGTTTTCTGGTACCACAGTAGAAGGAAAATGATAAATATCTCTTTCAAAATCTTTTATTGCACAAAGCCTACTGATGATCAGTTTCACTGCTACAGTCAATTGCTGTAGGGGCTATGGGGCGGTGTTGTACTGCCTTTGAACTACAAAATGGTATTTTGAAATAAAAACAGAACCCACAAAAATTTATATTAATCACATGCATGTATGTCATACACATAAAATGAAAACACAGCCTCACTCTCTGGCAAGTAGAAACCTTATCAGAGTGAGTCTTGCATTCCGCAAAGCTGACTGCAACTCAGCAGCATTTTCGCTGTGTTGTTATGCTCAGCCAGGAATAGATGCCAGTACTTCGAAATGTAAGTATGTTAAAAACAAATAAACAAACAAAAACAAATGAAACTTTGATCTTAATCCCTGCTCTGACATTGTGAGTAGGCTGTCTGTTTGATGCTTTTGACTGATAGGCGGGACACAAAAATTGTAACAGTAATAATCATAGGTGAACATTTTGCTCAGTCATGTTTTTTTAGTACTGGCACATTCTTTATAGTTTCAGGGGATGTTGAACTATATACATTTTTTCTATTTCTCTCTCTCAAGAACACGGACACATAAATGCATGTGTATTTATATGTGTGTGTGTGTATATATATGTATATGTGTAATATATGTACACAAACATACATACCTACATACAATTATGTATTTGTAGTTCAGTTGTGTATGTTTCTATGCATACATTCATACATAAATACAAACGCACACAAGTGAACTACAAATACATAACTGATCTATATTGTAGAGTGATAAATTACGTTTGAGAGAATTTGATTAAAAAATAAGCTTTGATTGAAACACTATTGCTTTTGTCCGAGTATACACATACGGGACAGCTCATAAGACAATTATAGTGGTGATTACATATTATATAAAATTATTTAAAGGATTGTACTGTTGACAGCGATGCAATTGTTACTTCCAAGTTGTTGTTCAAACCCTTAAATCATAATTTTCATAATATTTGCTTGCTTGATATTGCGGAAGTTTGAAGAAGCAGTGAGGGTCCATCTACTATGTATGTAACAACAAACTCCAGTCCTAAGTACCTCTGTTATCATTTGTTACTGTTTGTAACCCTTCTTCTAGCACTGTGTTTTGACACCCTTTGCATTACTGAAACCCTTTAACTTCAATGCAACCCATATACTGGCTCCCCACATATTGATATTTCTGCATTTCACCACTGTCGATTAGTGTATTCTCTTATCCACAGATGACCCATAAGAAGTGAATGTTTAAATATGTAGCCTATTGGGAGACGTTCCTCCACACAACGTAGCCTTTGTTCAGGTGAACCATCTAGGAAGCCGCAAATAGAAGCGTCATAATTTAAAGTATAGGCGTCGTCCAGATTGGTATAGCGTTAAGTGGTATAAATATTTTTGTGTGTAACAGAATTCAAATTCAATTATCAATTAATTTGTGTCAGTCATTATTTTTGCCACCCACACTTGACACAGACCTTCTCCGAACACACATTCAATAGTCTACCAGCTAGGTTAACAGTCAAACCGACAGAACATGGAAATAATTCTCTCGAGTCCAATTTGGTAAGAATACCAACATTTTCTTGAGTTATGAAAAACAGGTTGGAAACCAATGATTAGACAGAGAGTATTCGGTATACATAGCCATATGTCGTTGTGCTTTCAGGAGTTCATGCTGTGGTCAAAGCTATCTATCATGGATTTCGGTCAGCGAAATGCAATTAAGTGTTTGTGAATAATGCGTCTGTCACATAGTTGTGCGCTGGGTGTTCTCACAACTTCCATTGTCATAGGCTAGCCTATACGATTCAATGCCTCGTCGGTTCATCTGGTTTATCTTTTGTAATCACAAACAACCTCAAAACAATACATGTTTCAAACCAATAAACAATTGTTGTTTTCAAAGTACATCGAGGTCATACCATATGCCATCTAAACCCAAGGACGAGAATCACAGGAAGGCTTAGCTCCGATGTTGGCTACTTTGCATAAGATTAACAAATTCTTATGACGGAAGTAGCCTGGCAAATGCACGTAGCTACTGTAGACTATAGCCACTGTAACATTTTGTTATAAAACAAATAGGCACACTGGCTTCCAGAATCATAAATGGCATGCAATAACGTCGTCTCGCCCAGTCCACATACAATTGTCACATTTGCCGTTGGCCGACGATTTCAGCACTACACTTAAGAAAAACTAATACATTATTACTTCAGATCATACCGATATGAGTCCATGCCTAGTTCTTGAAAGTTCAGTGGTAATACCACTACTGGACACCCGCTAATGGCATTTGGGGGAGCCGAGAGTATTTCGTAAAGTGCGATGACAGCAGGGCATTGTTTTATGTGGCTGCCAATCCCCATGACCCTCTTGAATACACGATAATGTTTCCAAGAGTTGCAGAATAAGCAAAGCAAAATTAGAACACCAGCATTAACGCCAGTAGCCTAACATTTTCAACAACAATTAATAAGAGTCGGTTCTTACCTGTTTTCATATGGGGTTGAAAAGATAGATGAGGTCGAAAATATATATTATATATTCCCAGCTGATGTCCACATTGTCAGTAAGAAGCTTTAACTGTAGCAAATAATCCTGATGTCACCGTGTAACAATAAACCAGAGAGAGAGAGAGGGAGAGAGAGAGAGGGGGGATATGCAGGCAGCGGCCGTGGGACTACCCTATCCAATTACAACAGACAAATGAGAAGCTAAAAGAAAACAATGCACTCTGGGTAAGACCATCTGCCGAAGTACCATGTTAGCCACTGCACTTCTGTATTATCTGACCGTAACCTATCACTCCATATAGGATGTAAGACGAGTCTAAAAGGAAATAAAACGGGACCCGTATCTTAAAACGATTTGAGATTTCAGTGTCAGAGACGCATCCGACCTCCAAGAAGCCTACTCCCCCTTTCTCCGCTGCGATTAAAGAAATCTTTTCACTCGAAACGCAAGCGCGCAGCGCTGTTTGGAGGAGCTCGCTACTTCCCGTAAATGCAACGCGGCTTCTATTTTCTAGTGCTGTGCATCTAAAACTATAAATAATTTTCTTCTTTTCCCCCCAAGATTAAAGCCTTAGTTTCGACTCTATACATGGAACTGAATCGAGTTCAAAGAGCTGTCATGGCTATTGTCCAACTGACGCAGATTTAAGTAGCCTGTTATTGTCTAGCTAGCCTATACAACCTATGGGCCATCAACATACACGAAATACTCATCATTTGTATTTTACAATAGTTTGAAAACGGATAAAATAGCTCATTCCGGGAAAAAAAAATCCTACACGCTTCATATGCTGGGGGTGTATAGGCTATGAGGAAAATTGAGTTACAGTCGCACAGAATTGATGAGCAGTGGCAATAAAAACATAGGATACAGATACAGGATGGTCTATGTAGCCTACGCTGCAGTATTATGGAAGACATGGTGCATTTTTTCAGTTAAACCACAAGGTAGCTATACACAAGAAAAAAAACATCAGTTTTTCAATGTTAAAGATTGGAATCTCACATGCGAGTAGCCTACAAGTAGCCTACATTTTTTTGCACGTGTAAATTGTAGGCTATTCAGAAAGTTGAAAATGGCATGTGTGTGTGACTCCTGTAATGCATGGGCACAATGAGTTTGCCTCACACCGACTCTGACGCTGTCAAATCAGAGAAGGCGTTTTATTCACTGTTGCTGAGGGTAGAAAGATCCCGTCTTATCAGATGCAATAAAGACGGCAAGTGGAAGTCTGGACAGGATGACACGGCAACCTCTCCCGGTAGGTGAGGAGCTTACTACGTGCGCAGCCTTAAACCACAAGTATAATACCGGTTCCGATGGATTTATTGTTCCTTATGCTGGTGAAATCCGCACCTCAGAGCACCCGCGCGCCCTGGGAGTGCGGGAGTATGGCGAGAATGTTAAATTCTGTATTTTGAGACAGCGTTGCGCCACAACCCGCAGCCATATACTGCCCTCTAGTGAAAACAGATACGTTTAACATTTGATAGTTCAAAAACACGTACACGTACACAAATAAACGAAAAACAATAATCTGACAACTTTTCGGAATTTAATGAAAACCACTAATTACATAAATGAAAAACAAATAATTGAAGTAAATATATGATCCAGTTCACAAACCATTTGAACACGTGTCCAAATGGTTTGTGAACTGGGTAATATATTTACTATGGAGGATTGTCGGTTAATATTCATGATATTTACATCCAGACATTAAAATAAACAATATATGCCACACTGTCTAGATTTTTTTTTAGGACAAATAAATCCTGTTGTTTTTATGTTTGAAATTAATATTATGTAACTGAGATAGAAACATACATACATCAACACGTATCCGTTACGAGAACTGATTGGAACCAATCACAGACACCAGAAGTAATAGGAATAGGATTTATGTGTGGGTGACAAACACAGGTCAATGTCCAGCAAACGGTGCAATAGAGGACAGGCAGAAATGTAGTCAAATCCAGGCAGGGGTCAATATCCAGTGCACAGGGCAATGCAGGATGGGCAAAAGCGAAGTCCAGGAACAGACAGGGGTCAGAACCGGGGAATACGTCAGAGCAGGGGATCAGGAGGGCGAAGGGTAGGAGCAGGGCTAGGACGGGGTAGGACGGGGAAGGGCAGGTGGGCAGGAGGGCTGGACAGGAACAGGCAGGGTGGGAGCAGGCTGGACAGGCAGGAACTGAACGGGTACACAGGACTGGACACAGGAACTCAGCGACAGCGTGACTCAACCGCTGGACAAACTAAAACAAGCACAAATGCAGGGCACAAGACAATCTGGCAGAGAACACAGAAACAGAGGAGACTAAATACCAAACTAACGAAGATACAATGAGGAACAGGTGCAATTAAACAAACGAGAAAAACACAATTCAGGTGCGGGGAAGTGGAGACACAAAATGGAGGGAGAGAGGGAAAACACGGAACGTACTGCCAGATAGAAAATACATATGGAAAAACCAGATGTAGACTTCATACGTGGAGGCACGGGACGTGACAGTATCTCCCTCCAATGTTTCTGAAGAACCATAAAGTAGGATGAAGATTAGCTTGTATAGACATAGCTACCTCTTTACAGAATGCTGTTTAGTGCCATTTTGTTTGAACACTTTATTTTGTTCATGTTATTTTTTACCTTGTTTAGAACAAGGTGACCTTTGTGGTTTTTTTTCCAATCATCGACTTCTGTAATTGTCTGACTCTGGTAGTTTTCATTTTACTGTCCCCAGGCCTAAAGATTTTGGATGAAACAAAGTGTGTGTTGGGTGCAGTTCAGTCCAATTGCCCAGAATGTTAACAACGCAGGTGGGGGCTGAGCTAGGGCAGCAAGCCCAATCATGACAGCCAGTGAAAGATTAACAGGGCAGAGGAGTTTGCCTCCTACTGTCCAGTAATAACCTATACAGCTATACTGTGCAGCTAGTCAGCAACCCACTGGCTCTTAATATAATCTTTTGCCTGAAGCACAAGCCTAACCGTACATTTACATTACATTACATTATAGGCATTTAGCAGACACTCTTATCCAGAGCGACTTACATACTTCTTATTACATTTATCCATTCATACAGCTGGATATATACTGAAGCAATGCAGGTTAAGTACCTTGCTCAAGGGTACAACGGCAGTGTCCTACCTGGGAATCGAACCTGCAACCTTTTGGTTACAAGTCCAGTTCCTTAACCATTATACTACACTGCCGCCGTACAGTATGTAATTCACAAAGTGGGCCTGATGGCAGACAGGACAGGCGAATGGTCTTATTTTTTCTGTGAGTGTCAGTGTACATGCACATCTGAGTGTGTCTGTGTTTATTTGTGTGAGTGTGTACGTGCAGCGCAGTACAGTGCCACTGGGCCAGATATCCCTGATGACCTCTGAGTCACATAATTCAATACAGCAGTCAAAACGTCAGACAATTGGAACACTGGTATAGGGTTTCTCTGTGCATTGTGGTGCTAACATGATCTGTGTGTTTTTAAGTTGGTCTCCATTTCTTCTTAATACAATCTCCTTTATTCAAGTATTTGTTTTATGGAGTCAAGATACAAAGCACAGGAATCAACATGACAGCAATCATGCCTATGTGCTGTGCTAAATTTAGCTACACAGGCAGCTAGGGTTCATCTGTGACACCTTGGCAGGTGAAACACGTACAGGTACAGTTACGGAAAAGCTGTCCTAAATGCATTTGGAGTGGACGTCTACACACACAATTCCACGCACAAGTGTGCATATTACACACTGCCTACACACACTATTCCACGCACAAGTGTGCATATTCCACACTGCCTACACACACTATTCCACGCACAAGTGTGCATATTCCACACTGCCTACACACACTATTCCATGCACAAGTGTGCATATTCCACACTGCCTACACACACTATTCCATGCACAAGTGTGAACACTGCTGGTGCACAGACAGGCGTACACAAGTGTTAACTACGTCATGTTTTGCAATGCAAAGCTGGCACAGGCTATAATTCTGGAGCAATGTGGGCATTACCAGGAAAAAGCCAGAAAGTTCGCCAATGGCGATCGTTATATTGGTTGCTACAATATACTCCATGAATGGAACTCCTGTCTGTTTTCAAGTGAGTAAGATGATACCACACAACTATTTTTTCTTTATTTTATTATCCCTACCATAAAAAAATGGGGTTGAACAGATCTGTCCATCTCTGTGGCTGGAATGGGACTTGTGCAGCTCTTGAGAGACCATAGGAGTGGGCGGCAGCAATGACAGACTGACCAACAGCTGTCCGGCATGAGGACAGCCCCCTCAGCAGACACAAAGTAACATTTCATCCCTGGGGAGGGATTATCAGTCAAGAATGTGCAAAGGAAACTCTATAACACCCCGACACACCCCACACCCTCTCACCCTCATCCCCATTTACATCTCCTCTATCATTTCAACAATCCTCTATCAGCATAACAGCATAAGAAGTGCTGTAGCTACAATTGAGAAGTCTTGACAAGGTGATGGAGAAGCATGCAAACAGGTGCCGCAACATAATAGGGTGTGATACAAAGCATTACACACATAGATAGATATATCTTCTTTCACAGTTTGAAATAACAGTAATTATGGTCAGGATAACAGCTGTGGAGGAACGTTTAACAGTGCATACTTATGACGTGCAAGTTTTTATTTTGTTCTTCCATTTTGAAATGCTGCCCCCTGCTGGATTGAGTGGCAGCTTGTGCCCAGGGCTTCTAGGAAGTGGAGGCAGAGCCAGGAAGCCCTACAGGATTGGGTCAGAAAATGGCAGACTCTCCATTTAGTTTGATTGATATGCTTATCAGAGCATGTATTTGCTACAGGCGTGATATTACTCACATTGCCAGCTGAAATTACAAGTCACCAGTCTCTTCATCATTTTCTCTCGGAATGCATTCATTTACATGATTATTTGAATTGATCTACCATACGTGGATTTGTGAATTTAACCCTGGTCATACAGGTGTAGTATATAATTAGATGCTTTGCAGAGAACGTACATTGATTAGAGGCTATGCAAAACATTGTGGTTGGTGCAGTGATTACACGAGCGGTCATATTAAATTTTACCATGGTACATGTGTGGGCTATAGTCTAGGTGCCCTAGTAAATGGACCATGGACTTTAGTAATTATTACAGTACATGTATCAGATTTCATATGGGGAAATTTAAGCATAAGCATAATTCAATATGAGCATAAGAATTAGCTTTTCTTATCGAGGCAGTGTGAGCATCATAACAAAAGATCTCTTGTGGCAACCCCCATGAGAAGCCAGAGTTGAGAGTGTCTTGTACTGTATGTCTCATTATCTTTGAACAATATTTAAAATATCTCAATTATAATACCTTTGACATTTTGCCTTTTTTATTGCCTGTCATGCCGAGAAAAACCTCCACTATTTAGTTAGAGCTTAGACAGACATGTGTGAGACATGAGGGTGTGAAATGAACATCTACCACCAGCCAAATTCTGGTAGAATTTTGATTGTGGCTAGCAGCCACTTTGGCAGGTAACCAACCAGGTTGTGTTATATTGTAAAAGGTAATGCGGCTAGTAACATGTTGAAAATGATTTTTAGAAACCACAAGCTACTCTGGCCAGTGGGAGAAAAAAAGTGATTTCATGCCCTGGCTCAGAGCTTGTCTTTAAATCAACACTTGTTACAATATGTAACCAGATCGAACAAATGGCCTTCTCCAAATGAAACCAATCAACCAAACCCAACTAAGAAGAATACGGCACTCAGTAGCTGCCCACTAGTGGCTCGCCATCAGCAAAGCTGTTGGTCCACCAGTGTTTTGCAAATTGGCTCAATAGTGGTCCACATGCAGACAGCTTAGACGAGATAGTCAAGAATGCAAAATAGTTCCTGAATGTTGCGGTTTCCATTTGCGAAACACTGGAGGACCAAGAGCTGTCATTGAAAATGATTTAATAGGTGATTTTCTGGTGAGAAATGGCAAAGGCCAGCTTTGCTTTGAGGTTTGTAGAACCCAGCCTCACGTATCAGAATGTCTTGGGTGCTAGGTCATACCAAATAACAGCTTAGCCTGAGCACAGACTGGAAACTGAATAATTCAGGGCCAGCCCAAGCTCAGAGAATCTGCAGGGGGCGGATTCTAGTAAAGCAATGCAGCAGTTTTTGAGGGAACGGAACCCTGCATTATTGATGGAGGGCACCTGCCACCTTCCATGGCTAACATTTTACACATGCCCCAATTACATGGTAGAAACGCTTAGAAATTCGAACTAAGCATCTCGCTTCAGGGTACGTGAGAGAGCGATGTGGGAGCAGAGAGCTGAACACAATCCATCTCCATCTATCCTTCCCTCCTCTTTTCTCACTCATTTCCCCCTGAGTCAGCAGCTCTGGAGGAATCAAAAATTAAGTTCAGGGAAGGGTAGGCCCAAGGCTCCAAGCCTGCTAACATTACAGTCCACCCACTAAGTAGTGCTGTTCCTGCAGGTCAAGCTCTTTATCCACACCCAATGGAGACCTTTCTCCCGCTCACAGAAAAACACAAAGGCGGAAATGCACGCCTTCACACCAACAGGGTGTTTTTCACAGAGAGAACAAGGCAAATAATTAGAGCTAGGCCTAGTCAACAACAAGCTGATCAAACAAGCCCAACTACCAGATGTCCTAATGAAAGGATTCTCACTGGGAAGGGGAAAGCAGGGTGGGCTAACTACAGAGTACGTCAGCATGCGCGCCCAGTGGAGATACTGCCACATGCTCCTGCTCACGTGTGCTAGCAGCACTGACTAAGAACGAGAACCCCAGCTGCGCTGTACAAGAATATATGAACCCCGAAGCAGAAAATGAAGACGGTGGTGGTGGTGATGGTGATTAATGATGAGGAGTAATGATGATCATTTTTGAGGATGATTGATGATGATGGTGATGATTAATGTTGATGTTTTATGATAATTGTGATGATGATTGATTGTGGTGAGGATGATTGACGTTGATGATGATGATGGTGGTGATGATCGATGATGATGATGATGATGGTGGTGATGATCGATAATGGTGATATATGATACTGGTGATGATACTGGTGATTGATGGTGATTAGGATGAATGACAAAGGAGTTGATTAATGTTGAATATTTTATGATGATGATGGATTGAGAATGATGATGACTCAATATGGGACTGCAGTCATCCAGAAATGGGCAGTGTTTCAAGTAGCCTAGATGTATTTTAAATGTGTATTTGTATTTCATATGTAATTGTAAGGTTTTTGCACATGTTTTTGCCCATTCCTGCCACTGACCACATTTTGAGGAAGCACAGATTAAATTAAAGTCTAAGGCAAAGCGCAACATCAGAATTGGGCTGCACGATGCACCGTTTAAAATATATATATTGAGATATGAATTTCCACGATAAGCACATGTGTGGAGACCATCATACTTTGTCGCACAGTGTGATTGGACAGCCAGAGGGAACGCTGAAATTTGTTGTTGTTAGGTATTCCTTTACGAACACCCGGTACCCTCCTGGTCATATGATGGGAGGAGACTGGGAAAGGTGTGACATATGGCAGTACTGAACGTGTATATATACAGGACAGCGGCTTCTGTACAGACCCACCCATAAACATGACCGATCAACCAAGAAGAGAAGCAATGACAGCTTCACTTCACTTTTTGACTGTAGGCTGTCATCACTATCAAGTGACTCTATATAGGCTCGACATCCATTGATGTTTATTTTGTCAGTTGAACTACCTTTAACCCGATCCACGTTGGCCCCCTAGTGATAGAAGTACCCGTCCCAATTACAGTATTCATGTTTGTATGAAATTATAAACTACAGCTTTAAGAAAACCTCAGATATGTTGACGCTGAATTGTTTACAAGGGTCGCTGCTTGCGAAAACCTCAGCCGCTTCTGTTACACTACAGGGCAATAAAATAGCAGGGTACTATTAATAGCCCAAAGCACTTACGACCCTCGTCTTGCCACAGTGACAGCCACAAACTGTAAAATGCATAAAATGCACCGTTTATACATGCTAAGAATATCATGTTCAGATATAGAAACAATAATATATATTTTTTAATGTTGTTCAAATAAGAATTTAGTGTTTTCCTTTGCTTACTGTATTATATACAGCGATACACTTTCAGTTTAGAAGACACCTCATTTTTTTCCTCCAAAATGTCTCGTATAAATATGTTTATGAAACCAAATATTTAAGAATTGTTTTATGATTAACCCTGAAGAGTTTATCTTGTTATATTTCGCCAAAGTCCTGTACAGTCAACATTTCCACAGCGACCACCTATCACACTTAGGGCTGAAATACGTTACTGCTGTTATGTAAAATCAAACATGCTTTCGTACATTTAAAAAAAACGTATTTATAAACATTAGGCTACATATTGTATGCATATTATGTATATACTGTATGTGACGACTCTGAAATAAACACATTTTGTTTCAAATTTCTGAACGATACAGCCTCTTCAATTTAAACTTTAAATCATGCATGCGCAGTGAATATTTTTTTGAGATACTGATATTTAAATAAGACTAGTAGAAACTAGGCGAAAATTGCCTCTGGAGAGCCAAAGTCAATATGGTTAATATTTTTACCAATTCAAAACAACAAAAAGTCATGTCCAACATTATATAAAACCAAGCTTAGTGGATTTCAATGGCATTTTTATGATTTTTTTGACGATTGAAAAAACTAGGCTAGCCAGTTTGTCGACATCCTTTAATATTTAAAATGCATATTTTCATCCAGCATTTCACGCATCTGCTTAACTAGAATATATTCTTCCTGTTTTCTCCTTGTTTGGTTTATGGGATGGACAAACCACCTTTTTTCAGTTTACGTTGTTTCTTTTACCAAAAGTAGATTTAAATTAAAAATGTAAAAAATGTAAAAAATATATAAAGGTCTTAAGATGAGGTGTGGCCAGGATAATTTTGGGCGTATTGCTATCTTGAGGCAGCAAAATGTGTTTGCGCTAAAACCACCACAAACCTGGTCTTAAGTCACAGTTGTTTCAATATTATTTTAACGGTGCAATATATCTGTTACACACACAGGGGCATGCATAAACATGCAAAAATATATCAAGATTACATTGTGAAATGGGGGTTCATATTTTCCCCCAAAAATTAAAAATGTTCCCTCCCGAAATAGATGCATGTTGTTTCTGGAATCACAGGAAAGTGGGCTTATTTTAAGGCATTAAGCTACCAATAAATACGAGTTGGTCATATTTCCATAAGCAGGACAATATAAAATGGAAAAATATGCGTAAACCTATGGGTTCCCAACCTGACATCTTTGGTGTATGTATTGTCATCATTAAGGCAAAATAACTCTATTATGTTATTAATCAAGAGGATATTAAAATACACGTAATATGAACTTTGGATGAAGCTTGAACGTCGCCAGCCGAAATTCATTGCCTGTGATCTGTCTGCTGTGAGAACAGCCTCATGAAATTGATGTTTGACAACACTTTATTGTATAATCAAATGAAATTTGTGAGACAAGCAGGCTAATTTGAGGGAACCCAAGGTAGCTTATGTTTAGCTGATGCTGGTGCATATATTTTCTAAAATAACAGCACTAGTGTAAGCTAATGGAAAATGTTTTCTGTTATTATATTTCTGGGAAATGGGAAATAGTTTGGTCGGGAATTACCAGGAACCTGTGCTGGTGTTAAACCATAATGTTTAAGATTTTTAGTGTGTATATCAAACATGTCATAATGGTTAGTCCAAATAATATTGATCCTAATATTGATTAGCGAAATAAGTTAGATAAACGGTACCAGATCCTCTCAATAACGTATTTCTCCCAAATTGCCATCCCAAACGAGAAATGTCGTAGATCAGTAGAATCAGAACTGAAGCAAGCGGAAATCTTTGCTACTGCGGTGGATCTTTGTAGTGGCCTAGCTTATTTAAGAAGACATTGCACTGGTGCTCTTTTTTAGCAAAAGAACAGTGCAATGATACCTATGGTTGTTCAATAAATCCTTCAAAAATGCATCATTTGATTTTATTTTTACAGCAGTCATAGAAGGTTCATTTTCAGGGTCTACATTTGTGGCACATAGAACTGGTACTTTTAACTATGTCTCATCGCATCTCATCGCCATAGCAATATCCGATATGTTAATCGCACATGGCACATTTTGCCCATCGTGCAGCCCTACATCAAAAGAGGTGTTTGTCAGTGGCACAGTGTTTTTTATGGAGTTACCCTAATATGGCCCAGTGAGTTTTCTGGGTTTTGAAATTTGCAGACTTACTGAGAAAATCATTACACTTGTATCCTCTTCTTCTCTCTTCCCCTTGCTTCGTGTGGCAGGTTACATTGTCCCAGCCGCAGGCCGCCTGAGCCCAGAATCTGAATGGGTGCTTTGATGATGAAGAGGAAACCGGTATAACATTTTACATTAGGCATTTAGCAGACACTCTTGCGTAAGTGCGTATTATGCAGGTTTAGGCAATGAACAGTGATGCTAAGTCAACGGGGTCACAGCTGATAGTAGTATCAATACATAATCCTACAACATAAGGTTAGGTTGTTGTAACACGCGTAAGAGGGAAATGAAGAATGTAGTAGTATTAGGAAGAAATTGGTTAGGTAATATAGTTTTAGATTTAGCCTAGGTAGGGCTATATGACCATGTAACATGTTCAGTTTGTTCAGAGCTCAGCATTTTCTGAGTCAAGGTGTATTTTAAACGTGAGTTTTCAGTCTGTGGCAGAAAATGGGCAGAGACTTTGCTGTCTTGATTGTAGTAGGAACCCCATTCTGCCACCTCGTGACCCCACATGTTCAGGATTTTAAAATCCACACACTTGCAGAGGAAAAAATTACACACCCCCTTCCTCTCTCTTCTCCTTGCTTCACATGTCATGTGACATTGCCCCAGTCCAAAGTCTCCTGGCCCTGGAATCTGAATGGTTACGCGTGGCTTTGATATTTGGCAGTGAACTAATTATAAAAGATTTCAAGCCAGGGGCTGTTGGGTCACTCATCCTGTTCAGGCACTGTTCTAGTTTAAAGATGAGGCCCACAGTCTGGCATGGAATTTGGACCGTGCCAGTGCCTGCTATGGCCAGCAATCCCACAAGACAATGAATCTCATCAAGAACTAGTGACCCCCGCAGGTCAATCCGGTGCCCTTGAGTCTGCCTGTTAAGCTGCACATGAAGTGCTTTCCTCTGACTCGTGTCTGTGTGAGTCAGACTTACGAACTGTGATGTAATAAGAAATGGCAGCTGACATTATGTGCTTTGGAAGACAGCACATGCTTGTCTGCCCTCTTTTGAATCAATGCCAGAGGTTGTGGCGATGAGCACTGATAAAAATACAACTTGGGGAGAAAAGGGCAAAAGCATAACAAAAAGATATTGGAAATGTTCTGACAGGTTCTTCCTCTGGGAGTGGCACATTCAGTCTGGCGTCTCCTGTGAGACTAGCATTCAGACTGACGAACAAGCTTGTGACGGGAGAGTGAGACCTCCTGAACCTCCCAAAAGCAGGAGATGCCATTTGCTGCTAAGAGGTTATCTGATTATGTTTTGTTCAATCTGACTGATTGATTTGGTGTTTATGTACACCAATAAAAAAGACATGCACAGACTGTATAGTGATCAGAAGCATTCGTCTTTAATTGTAGAGATGTTTTAGCTTTGTTTTCTTAAGTGTGGTCATCGTTATACAAACCTCAATTCCCAAAAAGTTGGGACAGTATGTAAAATGCAAATAAAAGCAGAAAGCAGTGATTTGCACATTTTTATTTACATATATTTAATTGCAAACAGTACAAAACATATATATTTAATGTTTTACTTTATCAACTTTATAGATTTTTGTAAATATACACTAATTTTCTAATTTGATGCCAGCAACGCATTCAAAAAAAGTTGGAACAGGGGCAATAAAAAGACTGAGAAGGTTGTGGAATGTTCAAAAAACACCTGTTTGGAACATTCCACAGGTAGACAGGTAACAGGTGATGCTAGCATGACTGGGTATAAAAGAAGCATCCACGAAGGCTCTGGCGTTTACAAGCAAAGATGGGTCGAGGTTCGCCACTTTGTGAAAAACTGCGTGTGGTCTGACAAGTCACACCTTTCAAATTGTTTTAAAAAAAAATTATGGACGTTGTGTTCTCCAGGCCAAAGAGGAAAAGGACCATCCCGATTGTTACCAATGCAAGGTTCAAAAGCCAGTATTCGTCATGGTATGGGGGTGTGTTAGTGCCCATGGCATGGGTAACTTGCACAACTGTGAAGGCACCATTAACGCTGAAGGGTACATATGCATTTTGGAACAACAAATGCTGCCATCTAGACAATGTCTTTTTCAGGGACATCCCTGCTTATTTCAGCAAGACAGTGCCAAGCCACATTCTGCACATGTTACAACAGAGACCCTGGACTGTTGAGCTGAAGTCATATATCAAGCAAGAATGGGAAGAAATTCAAAACTACAACAATTAATGTCGTCCGTTCCCAAAAGATTATTGAGTGTTGTTAAAAGGAAAGATGATGTAACACAGTGGTAAACATGCCCCTGTCCCAACATTTTTGGGATGTGTTGTAGGCATCAAATTTAGAATAAGCGTTTACAAAAACAAAAAAAAAGTTGCTTAGTTAAAACATTAAATATCTTGTCTTTGTACTGTTTTCAATTGAATATAGGTCAAAAAAGATTTGCAAATCATTGCTTTCTGTTTTTATTTACATTTTATACACAATCCCAACTTTTTTGGAATTGGGGTTTGTTACGTCTCTATGCTGCCTTGCGAGTGTGGCCCTCTGAATTTTTTGTGAGCTAACTCGTTCTACATTCTAACTACATTCGTGTGGTTGTATTTCCGTGTGATTCCCCGTTTTAAAAGCCAGTTTTAACTTCGCTTTGTGCGAGCATATCTGTTTTAAGGCCCGTCCACACCAAAAACGATAACTTATAACGATAACTATAAATGTATCGTTCTAACTCCAGTGGATGGCGGAGTCCACACCACAACCATAACGCCAGCGACGAACGATATCCTTGGGATCACTTTCAGAGCGATTTGATGAATGATAGAAACACTGACAGCCAATCAAAATCCATCAGAATTTACAAGCTGCCTCACCGTCTCACGAGGAGCTAAAGCCTGGAAAAGAACTACTGCCGAAAGTGTCTATAGGGTAGGATTTCCGGTATATGTACGTCCACTGGAAGCTGTCTCCGAACGGAAGGTATTTCGACCAATCACGACACGGTGTTCATGAAAAAATGGAACGTTTTACTAGTACTAGTACGAATCCGCTGATCACTCCATTTTTCTTGAACAAACGTTCAGCGTTCGCTTCTTCTTCGTTCGAGATTTAATAGCGTCTGCTTTGTTCTTTGTTTCGCTGGGGAATGTAAACAGATCTGCGCCACTTTACCGTAACTTCCTGTAGCCCTGTACTTCAGTTTAGACACTTTAGGAGATATATGTTGTCCAGCCTACGACACGGCTGGAGCGCAGTGCAGCGCGTGCTTGGTGCCACTGTTTACAGAACGTTATCGTTCATCAGTGTGGAGGCTCACATCGTTGTCATTGTAGTTATCGTTATACAGTAGTTATCGTTCTTGGTGTGGATGGGCCTTTAGTATGCCGCTTTGTTTGTGCAGTTGGTTGACAAACTACCCGTTTCTAGAAGGAACATATTGGTAGTAAGTTGATTGTGGGTGTGCCTACTTTGCTGCAGTTTGTCTTGTGGTACTTTTGTCTCATGTGCTTGTGTGGTCCGGTTGTGATACCTGGAGGTATTGTGTAGATATGGAGACTCTCGATAATGGAGCGATCCAGAGGCATAGGACATTGGAGGCAAATTGATCGGTGTTTTGTTGAGTTTTTGATATTGATCTCAATTCGGGAAGGTTGTTAACAGTGGTTCCAATGCTTCCTATTGCAAAACCACTGGTCGTCATCTCAATGTTTAACTCTCTTTGGATTCCTGATTGTTGTCTTGTTTGTGTGCTTGTATTTCACTGACACCTTTTCTCCTTGTTTCATGTTTGTTTATTGTGATATTTTAAACTACTTTCGTAATAGTTTCCTGTTGTGTGTTAAATCCATTGTGTTGCGGCCCTTTGAGCTGGGGTCGTAACAGATTTTTATTTTAAAAGTGGATTTACATATTAGGGGGCCAAGCAGGCAAGGTGTGAGGCAGCCTGTATTGCTTGGTGATGTTAAGTTTTTCTTTCGCAGTTTTTTCCAGGCAAAACGGCCTAGTCTCTTATGAAACTTGGCATGTTTAGAGGAGGTTACTCCTAATGGTCGATTCAGCCCCAATTGGCCACTTGATAGTGCTACAACAAACTATTGACAATGCAAACTTTGACAGGCCACTTATAAGCTCCTGACCCCTTTGGCCTAGAATAAAAAAAAAAATTCTCCTGGATTCCTTTCATAGAACGCAAACCAACGTATTTTATCATGTTTTTACTTTTTAAAATAAGTGCATGCTTTGCGGCTTTTCTTTTTTACCTGTGACTGCACTTTGAAAGTATCCCAATTTAGCTGTAAAACCGCGGACATGGCAACACTGGTGGAACGTCTTATGACCGGCTTACGACACTTCCACAGTGCGGTTGAAAAATAGTATGGCGGAGATTTTTCTCAGACTGCTAAACAGTGCACATTAAACGACACACTTCTGCCAGTGCACTGTACGCAGGAGACAGGGTGCAGTAGATAGGGCTCTGATTCGGACACAGCCAGGCATGTGTTCATGCACCCTTCAGTCACTGCCATCTTGAATTGGGTGGCCATTTTGATTTTGTTTTCCATGTAGCCAATGGATTACTGCCATTTGATTTGTCCTATATAACCCAATGAAAATTAAGTACTAGATTAAACTGCAAATTACGCTGGAACAATATGGAACATATGGTTGGATAAATGGCTGTAAGCTAACAAGGGTCTGAGGTATCAAACGAGCCTCCAACCATCACTCTGCTGCCAGATATGCAGTAGATGTGGATGGATCATTTTAAAGGTTTCTTCTCCTGACTTCTTTTTATGGATGGATGAAATATGGATGAAAAACCCTCAAATTAAAGCTAAAAGTATTTTACCTCATTGTCACTGTTCCATTTCAAATCCAATGAGACCTACGTTTGTTGTTGGGGATCAAAACCAAACCCGACCTGGCATTCTTCTTATTGGACACGTAACGTTACTGCAAAGCATGTGAAATATATTGTGATGTTCCTAGCTTGCTTGCTAACGTGATCACTAGGAAAATACGGTCTGAGTGGATAACTTTAGCTAGCTAAGTTACATCGATTCAAACCCGACTCCTGGGGCTGGTTAGTTTGTTGGCTATCTTGCCATTTACAAATTACGGTCAGCTAATGTTCCAGCGTAATGCCAAAAACATCTGTTCTTTCTCAACCTGGTATTTTGTCCATTTTATGTGCAGTAACTCTAGGCCACTCCCATAATCTGTTTATAACTCACTTTAGTTTAGGATTATCCTTGTCTCAACCATAGACCATGTGAGCGGGCTGCTGGCTGTAGTTCACTTTCAGCCACTGATGTCAGTAATGGGAAGGATTTTCTGAAAGTTTACATATAGCCCCTTTAATGTATAAATAAATCTGGCAATGTGTCAAGAAACACACAAAAGCGCCTGTGTACTGTGTAGAAGAATGTTGTTTCACTTTTAAGCTGCTTAATCAGAAACTTCCTGCCACTCACTGATTTTAGAGTGACCCAACATGCCGTTTAAAATAAATGGAAAGCGTTGGCTCAGTAAGCAACGTGACATCCGCCTAATAACCTTTTCTCACACATAGGCTTCTGTGTTTAGCGCCAGTGCCAAACTGAGAATTGAACAAACTAAATTGTGAATTAGCCACGTATCATCACCTGACCCATTGGGCACGTGGCCTAGCCATTTTACTTGTCCAACACCTGGTTTTACTTGCCCGGTCTAAAATCCCAATGTACGATTTACAATTTAACTCACTCAATTTTCCACAGTTAATAATGTACTTTGAAAAGAAAAATGTGTACGTGCATGTCTGCGTGCAGGTGTTCCTGCATGTGTGTAATCCCCTAGTTTTACAGTTTATACCTGACATTAGGCAAATGCTCATATCCACTTTTTCTACTTATAAAAGTGCATTCAGACAAAGAACAGTAACGATACATCGATAGCTATATTTTCATAGCCTAAACCTCTTTTTGCCTGTTTGTGAACCGCAAGATTGTTTGAGCACTGTAATTATCTAAGAAAAATAAAGGCCTACACAGCAACTGTGATGTTTTTACATATAATGAACAGGAGGTGGAGCCCTTGGTTTATTAAAGATGGGACCTACTAGTACAGACGACTGAGATTAAGTTGCATCAGCAAGCACCTTTCCAGTTTAATGCAATATTGTTATTAGAGTTTTATCATTGGTGTAGGCCTACCATATACAATGTTTCCATTATACTGTGCTACCAATTGGAATTTTGTGTGCGTGCGTGTGTGCACACTTGTATCAGAATCCTACAAGAGGCAGTATGGATAATGAAGTAATCTAGTAACAATGAACCCGGTCTTCACTTAAGTTAAGTCTCAGTAAATCTAATACCTCTTGTGATGTAAACCAGAAATGCAACGAGAGCCAAAAAACAATCGTTGATTTTTTTCCTTTGAAGTTATTTGAGGAGGTTTGTGGATTTAGAGATTATGATTTCATGGGAACACACAAGGTCTCAGAGATTCTTTTAAATAGTCTGGGCTGTGTAGTTTGAGTTTGTCAAAAAAGATTCTTCTTCGTATGGGTATAAATAAGTGGTCTGAGAAGTTCTTTCTAGGTAAATACATGAGTGGAATGCAAAAGTTGCTCCGGATAAGTTGCTCAGTAATTGAGGCTTTGTTGTTCAACTGTGTTGAAATAAATAACAAATGTTTAAGTGTGTGCTGATAAAAGGTGAGGCGCACATAATTATTAGCAATGCTGTACTGTACCTTGTGAAGCAGCAGAATTTAGCCTTTTCAATCAGATTTTTTTTTTAAATGAGAGTGGACAGGCTGCCTTCCTTTTGTATTTATTGCTTTAGTCAGACAGGGAAAAAGCAGAGAGGGTAACAGACAGAGATGGGGTGACAGTGACAGAAGGTGCCATGGTGGGGATTCTCATATGGTTCGAGGGTCCGCTACCCCACGTGGTGCGCTGCACATCTCGCCACCAGTCAGCCAGTACTTTCGAAGGGATTTGCCCAACACCAAATTCCTGTTGGGTTTACATGTAACCTGGGTACTTTAGACATGGGCCATATTTATAAAGTGCCACAGGGTAGGAGTGCTGATCAAGGTTCAGGTTTCCCCTTTCTGTAGCACAACCTTCCCCATCATGAGCTAAGAGGCTAAATTGATTCTGGATCAGTAGCCCTGCTCCGAGATGTTTTATAGATACAGACTCAGGATAAGGCAAAATGCTAAATTCCATAGAACAGTTACAGGGCTGTGCCTCTGCGATTTACTCTGATCTAGAAGTGTGGCACAAAAAAAACATGACAGCAAGACCAACAACAATAACCAGAAAGTACTGATTACCATATGAGACTTGTTTTTTAAACTGGAGAGAGTGGTTAAAAGTTGACTTTTGTGCTTATTTTGGACAGTTAAGGGGAGTGTATGGGTTTGCATTGACAAGCAGGGTGGAGTTTGGAGCTCTACCATCGCTGACATCATATTAAACCTGTCCTCAGCAACCCCCCCCCAACACATCATCACTCACTGGATCTTAGAGCTGGTTGGCTTGGCCCCGGAGCTGTGGGGGACGGTGCTGTCCTTGGGCGGGGTCTCAGAGGAGCAGGGGGCCCTCGCTGTCACGCGGCATTAGAGCTCAGCAGGTGCAGGGGGAGTGGGAAAGGAGGCCTGGCTCTAATCGCATCATTAAAACTGCAGGTGGGGGCACGTATTCCCTGGCACAGTGGCCTGGCCTGGCCTGCTGGGGGCGTGGCTGTCACACCGCCTCCACTGGAGCAAGAGCCCCTCATCCTTATGGGCCCACTGTCACTGCATTCCTCTGTGTTATAAGTATGAAGCCAGGTACAATTCCAGTGAGTTTCCTTTTGTAGTAGTAATGGTATAGGCATAGCTGTGTAAGAATAGGTTTATCTATGTAGTGGTATTTTTTATTTAAAAAAAAATGTTTTACAGTACTAATTGTTGGTGATTGTTGGTAAAATACTAAATGTGCATTCTCTGCCTTTTTGGTTGTATTGCACTTGTAGTCCGGAGAGTAACAGTGATTTTCTCCAGTTTTGGAAGTGGGTCTGGATAAGAGCCTCTGCTAAGTGAATGCAATATAATGCCTGCCTTTGGCTTGGCTTTATGTAAGCTGGATTACAGCTGCAAATAAGTCATTTTAAATGTATTTCCAGTCAAGTTACATTTACGTTACGTTTGGGCATTTGGCAGACGTGCTTATCGAGAACGACAAACATAAGTACGTACAGAAAGTTCTGGGCAAAGAGAAGAGCTGATGCAAAGTCATCAGTGTTGGAATCCACAGTATGAGTTGATACATAATTAAAATTGCTGCAGTTGTGGTTTAGGAAGTTCAAATTGGAACTGTGTAAATCAAAATAACTTTATAAAACGATAAATAATGAGCACCTTTTATACAAGGAAACAGCCAGCTCAAAGTGCTGCACTATGCACTAAGAAAGACAATGCATTAAAAATAAGTAAAATACATACAAACTAAAATAAGCAGATGGAAATAGAGAGAGTAATAATTAACAATAATTACATTTTTGTACTCATTTGACCATTTGCAAAAAAAAAAATGCATGTGTCCACAGTGTAACATTGACGTGTAGCTGATGGTTTTTTCTGGCCCAGAAACTTGAGTGTTTTTTAAAATTTTGCATAAATTGTTTTTATAAAAAAATTGTTTACCAAATGGATGAACAGTGCTGTACACGTGTAGACCCTCTTTTGGGGAAACTCTTAGAGCCGAAATGTCTTCCATTATTTCTGTATACTCTCAGAGCTGTAATGTCTGCTGTTACTTGTGTATGCTGTCAAAGCCACAATGTCTTCATTTAGTTAATGATTTAATTAACTGGTTATTAGCAGCTTGTTTACATGGGGTTGAATAAAAGCTGATGCCTTGCTTTAACTGGCCCTTCTGCGCTTATTAATTGTTGTTTTTATTTTATTTTTAAAAGAACACCAAGGAGAAATTGTGATGCAAAGAGAAGTGAATGTTTCTTCAGGGTAGGCAGAGACTGGCGGCCTGCCAGGTATGGAGGAATACGACTGTACTTTCCCTGAGGCTCGGAGGTCACTTATAATACTCTTCACTCTTCTCCCGGCTAATGCAGCGTCCACCCCAGCTTGTCACAGTGAAGCGGTGTGACAGAGGGGGGAAACTGTCACATTAGGCACGCAAGCAAGAGAGTAGGGAGCAGCTCTTATGGATTTACTGAGAGACATTTCTGGACACGAAATAATTTAGCCCATGTGAATCGGCAGCTAGGTTTTTTGTGGGAAAGAGCGAGGCTGGATCCATGTGACAGTTGGGGCCACATGCTTGTGTTTAAAAGGGCACAGGCAAGAACGTTTTTTATTTTATTATAAATTATTATAAAAATTTTCCACAAAAATGTACATAACTAAACAATGAGCGACAAAACTTCAATATACACAATAAATAAATAAAAACAATAATAATAATAATAAAGATTACAGACTGAAATAAGTAATATCATACTGTTTCCTAATTTGTTTTTCAATTGGTTCTCCCATTTCCATTGCCTCCAATTTAAAAGTGTTTAATTTATAGCCAGAAAAAAGCTATATTTTTCTATTTCTTTCATAAGTGCTGGCAATGAATTATAAACTTCAGTTAAGTACATAATCACATCATCTGCATAGAGCCCTAGCTAATGTTCTTCTTCACCGATTATCATACCTCTTATGTTTTATTTTTTTCTAATACTTTCTGCTAATGGCTCCATACAGTACATATTGCAAATATTTTCGGTGACAAAGGGTCTCTTTGTCTCGTGCCTCTTCCCAATTTAAATATTTCAGAAAATATCCCGTTCACTGTAATTCTTGCATTTGGCTGTTGATACATTATTTTCAAACATGCAATACATTTCTTATGGAACCCAAACACTTCACAAGGTTAAAAAATGAATGACCAAGAGACCCTATCAAATGCTAAAAAGCATCTTGAGTTAGCATCTGCATTTGTTTTTTTTCTTTCCTTGAGTAATCCATCAAGTTGAGAGTGTGTCGCACATTATCTGTTAGTAAGCGGTTACTTATGAATCCAGTCTTGTTATGTTCTGAGAGTCTGAGTTCTGTCTGTTTTTCTATATTTCCTATCACCAACACGAACCTTCCTTCTTTATCTCTTATACATTTTTCTACTTGGAATGTTATGTTTTCTCACAAGAATAGCCACCTGAACTGTGAGATGATGCAAACACTTGAGCGGAAGTGAATTTCTCCAACTTTCTTCTTCATTGTTCAAATGTGTTTCCTGTAAATATATTACTTCCCCCTTATCTTTCTTAAGTTTCTGTAGAATGGTCTTTCTTTTTAAAAGATTATTAAGCCCATTTGTATTAAGAAAAATTATAGTGAGCTCCCCCATTTACTGTTTTTCTAAAGACAAAACCTTGCCAATTTTTGCACCATCTCCTGCTCCAAGGTCGTCACTATTTTATTGCAGAGGATACACTGACTATGGTTAACTCATAGGTGCATTCCTCAGATGGAGGAATACACACATCAAACCTTAGCACGGTAATTTGCGGGGCAATCTATATTCAGATGAAGGTGACAGGTGGGGTTTGTATGACTGTAATGTTCTGTGAGGAGGTGAAGCACAGAACGTCAGACAAACATCAGTGCAAATGGATGGAGAAACTCAGAGATTGGCCTGCAGGTAATCAGGCGACGCTGGCTTTAAATATGTTTAAAGATGAGATTGAGGGAATATTTAGATCATTTAGATTTGAAATGACCTGAACTGTAGTGTAAAATCGCAGCCACACTTTAAACACACTGGCCCGAATTCACAAGCCACAGTAAGGATACTATGAGAACAAAGCCCTCCGAGCAACCATGAAGAAATATAATAAGTAATCATTTTAAAAGGTCACCACAAGTCTGTTAGGTTAGATAAAAAAAATAAAAAAAAGGAAGACATAGCTTTCCATGCGCGCTAAACATTATGTGACTTCTGTCATTAGGACTTAAAGGGAATGGAGTGGTTTTAACTTATTTTGAGGTACAATATGAGATGGACCCATTAAAATGTTTGAAAGTTAATTTATAAAATTTCTACATATCCAAAACTCCTTGTGTGTCCATGTGAAACCCAGATTTTTGATGTTATAAAAATGACAATGCTTAAATTTCTGTGAGCAGGGATGTATCTGATCACAAGGGTCTTAAAATCACCCCCTCCCTGATGAGGAGTTAGATGAAGAGTTAGATGACTGTCAATGACAAACTGTTTGTCCTGCAGTCTGCTCCAATTCCTGCCAATGGGGGTGTTTAGGGAGACTGGGGGACTGCGGTCCAAAAATTCAGCAGAATATCATCTCACTAACGCTCTGAGAACACTGGCTGGGTCTTTATCGTTCCTGTCCAAATGTTCCCCTTGTGTCCTGCAGGAGAATGGGGGTTTCTGAACAGGACAGAGGAAACAATGCCACAGGCAGAAGTGTGATTAGCACAGAGAACAGCAGTATTCCCAAAAAGAGTGGCCGTTTTGCTGAACTCAGTTTCTATTTTCTTCTTTCTCTTTTTCGCCTTCTTCATCCTCTCCTGGAGGGTTGGAAGAGATTTTAGCATGAAGGATTATTTGCTGCAGTTATTTGTCTCAAAGGTAAATTTCAAACGGCCATGTTATTACAGCTTCATGAGGAAGGCAAGGTGTGCTTATCGCTGAAATCCATTTCTGTGTACCAGAAACTCCCAGTAACACTCTCCTGGTTTGATTACAAACGGCGCCTATGGCAAATTGCTCAAACTGGCTTGAAGCCTCTGTGTTTCTCATCCCCTTTTAATGCCAGGGGGTGTAAACAGTATGAGTGGCCTGCTATTGTTAAACCTGCATGCAGGTCACTCCAATATAATGGGACTGAGCAGCATCCAGTTAATGTAATCTGTCCAAATGCATTTAATGTTCCTGTTCGAGTTTATTTTTTATTTTTTGTGGAAAATGTTCATCCAGTGTTTTATGAATTGGTATGAATATTTATCAGTAGATAAACCTTTTACAAATTAGATTTCCCTCACTGAATTCTTATGGGGTGCCGTATAGGCCAATATTAATAATTGCCTCGGACATACACGTACAATGACTCTCACATTCACTAGTGAAGCTCTCGCATGCACTGAATAAGCATGTACTTAATATCTACATGCTTGCACACACACCGAAAATGTTCTCATATACACACAAAAAGCTAGCACATACACGTACAATGACTCTCACATTCACTAGTGAAGCTCTCACACGCACTGAAAAAGCTTGTACTTAAAGCACAACTGAAGTTTGGTAGAACTTTGGGTTGTGTAGTTACCTGGCCATAATATAAGTCCAAATGGTGGAGAAATATGTTTGTTAGTTGCTCTGTGCTCCTCTGGGGTCATAATCCAGAATAGGGTATTTGTCGCTCTCCATTCACTTCTATGGGGAAGCTAAAACGGTCTCAAAATGACACTTCTTGTAACGTTCCGTTCCCATCCTGTTCCTTCTCCGTGTTTTTCCTTCTCCCCCCTCTACTCACATTCCTCACACTTCACTCTGGTCAATCACCCACTTAGACATTCACACGCTTTTCTAATTGTTACCAATCACTCACTTAGATATTCGCACACTTTTCCCATTGTTACCAATCACTCCCTGTATTTAAACCGCTCCCTGTCTTTTGTTCGTTGCCAGTTCGTTAACGTAGTTTGTTAACGTAGTTTGTCAGTCACTCTGGTCTGCGCTATCGTCATGTCTAGTTTGCATTCGCTCAGTGTTTGTTTGGTCCTAGTCAATTCTGTGTCAAGTTAACCTCTCCCCTGTTTTCAAGTCTGTCCACCTGCAGTGTTCGCACCCCTACCTGTGTTGCGGCCTCCCCCGCTCTCCTCCTGACGAGTACCCAAGCTGGGTCCCCGTGAGACTACCCTGCAGCTACTCTGTCCTGCTCATCGTCAGTCAGTCCGTTCCATCCAGTCCAGTTCCGGTGTGGAACACTCAGTCCGATCCATCTAATCCAGTTCCGGCCTGGAACATTTCCAGTCCGACCTGCCAAGTCCAGTTCCTGTCTGGAACAACACCCGTTGGTCCAGTCAAGTCCGGCTCCGGCTTGGAGCAAGTTGAGGCGTGGACAAAGCTCCTGTGAACCCCTGTATATATAGTGTTATTGTGTATTTGTTTGTGTACAGCTTGGGACTGCCCCAAGCTAATAAATAACCACTTAATATTGTACCTCTGCCTCCTGGTCGTGCGTTTGGGTTCAGTTCTCGTTCTGGGTCATGACAGAACGAACTGGCCAAAGTATGGACTCAGCCGACCTGGAGCAGATCCGTCACGCCTTCTCATGCCAAGCCACGGTCAACGACCAACAGAGCCGCCGCCTGGATGATGTTCTGGAAGCCCTGAGGGGCCTAGGAGAGCAGGTGACTCAAATGTTACTCCACCAGCCCCTTTCTCGGATCCAGGAGGCTCCCGTCGCACCCGCGCTTGAACCACTGCCTGAGGTTCCCGTCCCCACTTCTGTTCGAGAACCCCGTGTCCAACTCCCCGAGCATTACCGGGGAAGTCTGGGAAGATGTCGCGAATTCCTGATGCAGTGCGACATTGTCTTCCGCATCCAGCCCACCTCTTATGCCTCCGACGCCAGCAAGATCGCATTGGTCATGAGTTGCTTGGCTGGCAGTGCCCGGGAGTGGGCCCTGACTCTGTGGGATAGCCAGACACCAGCCTGTCTTCACTTCCCCACCTTCACCGCTGAAATGCGGCGTGTTTTTGACCACCCAGTCTGTGGACGCAACGCAACACAACGCCTCCTTCAAATTCGGCAGGGCAGTCGCAGTGTGGCGGAGATGGCGGTCCAATTCCGCACCCTTGCGGCCGAGGCAGGATGGAATGATTCCGCTCTTCAGGGGGCCTTTCTTCAGGCCCTGAGCGAGGAATTGAAGGACCAGCTAGCCACCCGTGAGGAATCGAACTCACTAAACTCCCTCATACACCTCGCCATCTCCATCGACAATCGCCTCAGAGCCCGGGCCCAGGAGAGAAGGAGAGGGTCGTCTAACGGCTCGTTCTCTTCTTCGCACGACAGTCGCCCCCTTCCTCCCATGGAGAGGAATAAATCTTCACCTACTCCCGCAGACGAAGAACCCATGCAGTTGGGTAAGGTCTCTGTAGACGCCGAGGAGCGCCGACGGAGAATTCGCACAAGTTCCTGTTTGTACTGTGGAAAGTCAGACCACCACATTGCCACTTGTGCTATTCGCCCAAAAGGGCTGGCTCGCCCGTGAAACTGGGCTTACTGACGAGCCCTATTACCACCAACCATTCAGCCCAGAACCGTTCCACTTTAAAGGCCACTCTCCGGTGGAGGAACCTTTCCGCCTCTACATCCGCCCTTATCGATTCCGGAGCTGATGCCAACTTTATCGACACCTCATTCGCGGAAAAATTCGGGATTCCTACCGAGACCTTATCCAAGCCCATCTCGGCATTCGCCCTGGACGGCAGGAGCCTGGGGTCAATCACCCATTCCACCGTTCCCCTCCAACTAATATTATCCGGCAACCATCATGAAACCATCCAGTTGTTTCTCATTCACTCCCAACAGTACCCGTTAGTCCTAGGACAGATCTGGTTACACCTCCACAATCCGCATATTAATTGGCGCTCCGGTCAGATTCAGGACTGGAGCAGCCATTGTCTAGCCAACTGCCTCCGGTCAGCCCTACCCCCCTCGGGGGTTAAACAAATATCTCACCCTCAACCTGTACCTGATCTAACCGGTGTTCCCCATCAGTATCACGACCTTTCCCAAGTGTTTTGCAAGTCACGTGCTGTTTCCTTGCCTCCCCACAGACCCTATGACTGCTGCATCAATCTTCTGGCGGGAGCTAAATTACCTTCTGGCCGCCTCTACAGTTTGTCGGGTCCGGAAAAGATCACCATGGAGACCTACATCCACGAGTCCCTTTCATCAGGTATCATCCGACCCTCTTCATCCCCGGTTGGTGCAGGGTTCTTCTTTGTTAAGAAGAAGGACGGGACATTGCGACCATGCATCGATTTCCGGGGCCTCAACGAAATCACCATCCGTAACAAATACCCACTTCCATTGATTAACTCTGCTTTTGAACCCCTTAACCAGGCTGTCATTTTCTCTAAACTCGACCTCCGTAACGCATACCATCTGGTCCGGATTCGTGAGGGGGACGAGTGGAAAACCGCCTTTAATACCCCCCTTGGCCACTACGAATATTTAGTGGTCCCTTTCGGGCTAACTAACGCTCCAGCAGTGTTCCAGGGCATGGTGAACGATGTGTTACGCGACTTTTTGGGCAAATCTGTGTTTGTTTATATTGATGACATTTTAATTTTTTCTAAAAGCCCACAGGAACATGTTCACCATGTTCGCGAAGTCCTCCAGAGACTCATGGAGAACCAACTCTACGTCAAAGCCGAGAAATGTGCCTTTCATACATCCTCTGTACCATTTCTCGGCTTCATCATAGAGGAGGGCAGAATCCGGGCGGACCCTACCAAGATCAAGGCTGTGACAGAGTGGCCCCAGCCCACTACACGTAAGCACCTTCAGCAATTCCTTGGTTTCGCAAATTTCTACCGCCGATTCATTCGCAATTTCAGTTCTGCCGCTGCTCCGCTTACCAAATTAACCTCTACCTCCATCCCTTATCTCTGGAATGCCGAGGCTCAACACACCTTCGAGCAACTCAAGACCCGGTTCTCTACAGCCCCCATCCTGTGTCATCCCGATCCAGCCCGCCAGTTTATCGTGGAGGTAGACGCCTCCGATACCGGTGTAGGGGCCATTCTGTCTCAGCGATCTGTGCAGGACAGTAAGCTCCACCCCTGTGCATTCTTTTCCCGGAGGCTTACGCCCGCAGAGCGGAACTACGACGTCGGGGATAGGGAGCTACTGGCCATCAAACTCGCTCTTGAGGAGTGGCGTCACTGGCTGGAGGGGGCAGGTAACCCGTTTATTGTCCTGACTGACCATCATAATTTGCTTTATATCAAGTCTGCTAAAAGGCTCAACGCCCGTCAAGCCCGATGGTCACTGTTTTTCACCAGGTTTAATTTTACTGTTACTTTCCGTCCCGGTTCCCGCAACATAAAAGCCGATGCTTTATCCCGTGTGTTCTCCCCCCTAGCCAGTTCTGCTGACCCTGAACCCATTTTACCGGCTTCCTGCGTCGTGGCTGCGGTCTCTTGGGACATCGAGGAGACCGTGAAGTCCGCTCAGGTTTCCCAACCGGACCCCCGCAATAACCCTAACTTTACCCTTTTTGTCCCCGACTCCGTCCGTTCCCAGGTCCTGGAATGGGTCCATGCCTCCCGCCTGGCCTGTCACCCAGGGGTCGCCAGGACTACCGCCCTGGTTGGGAGGAGTTTTTGGTGGCCTACCCTCAGGGGGGATACCCGTGCCTTTGTCCTGGCCTGCTCTGTATGCGCCAGGAGCAAGGCTTCCCACCAGCCACCCTCCGGTCTTCTCCACCCCCTCCCTGTCCCGGGCTGACCTTGGAGTCACATCGGTGTAGACTTCGTTTCCGGTCTACCTTTGTCAGAGGGCAACACCACTATTCTGACAATTGTAGACCGGTTCTCCAAGGCGGTCCACTTTATCCCTCTCCCCAAACTTCCTTCCGCCTCTGAAACGGCGGAGCTCCTGGTGTTGCACGTGGTCAGGCTGCACGGGATCCCTTCTGATATTGTTTCTGACCGTGGGCCCCAATTCTCCTCCCAGGTGTGGAAGGCGTTCTGTACGGCCCTGGGCGCCTCCGCTAGCCTATCCTCTGGGTTCCACCCCCAATCTAACGGTCAGACGGAGAGGGCCAACCAGGACCTGGGGTCCGCCCTGCGGTGCGTGTCCGCACGCAATCCCTCCTCCTGGAGCCGATTCCTCCCGTGGGTGGAGTACGCCCACAACTCCCTTAAGAGCACTGCTACAGGGATGTCCCCCTTTGAGTGTTCGTTAGGGTACCAACCCCCCCTGTTATCCGTCCAGGAGGAGCAAGTGGCGGTTCCCACCGTTAGGTCTCACTTTCTCAGATGCAGACGCATCTGGAAGCTGACACGCACCGCACTCCTTCGCACTAATTCCCGTACCCAACGCCTGGCGGACCTTCATAGGACCGCAGCCCCGCAGTACAAGCCCGGTCAGCAGGTCTGGCTCTCCACCTCCACCATCCCCTTACAATCCACCTCCAAGAAATTACAGCCCCGTTTCATTGGCCCCTTTACCATCCTCAGTATCATCAATCCTGTAAGCATTAAGCTCTCCCTTCCCATCTCCCTCAAGATTCACCCTGTCTTTCATGTCAGTCAGGTCAAGCCTGTCACCTCCAGCCCTCTCAGTGCTCCCGCAGTTGTTCCACCTCCGCCCCGGATTATCGACAATGCCCCGGCCTATACGGTGAGTCACATTCTTGACATACGCCGTAGGGGTCGGGGCTTTCAATACCTGGTCGACTGGGAGGGGTACGGTCCCGAAGAGCGGTCATGGCTTCACAAAAGCCTCATTTTGGACCACTCCGTCATTACCGACTTTCATAAACTGCATCCCCTTAAAATCAAGCCTCCGGGAACGCCAGGAGGCGTCCGTTGAGGGGGGGGTACTGTAACGTTCCGTTCCCATCCTGTTCCTTCTCCGTGTTTTTCCTTCTCCCCCCTCTACTCACATTCCTCACACTTCACTCTGGTCAATCACCCACTTAGACATTCACACGCTTTTCTAATTGTTACCAATCACTCACTTAGATATTCGCACACTTTTCCCATTGTTACCAATCACTCCCTGTATTTAAACCGCTCCCTGTCTTTTGTTCGTTGCCAGTTCGTTAACGTAGTTTGTTAACGTAGTTTGTCAGTCACTCTGGTCTGCGCTATCGTCATGTCTAGTTTGCATTCGCTCAGTGTTTGTTTGGTCCTAGTCAATTCTGTGTCAAGTTAACCTCTCCCCTGTTTTCAAGTCTGTCCACCTGCAGTGTTCGCACCCCTACCTGTGTTGCGGCCTCCCCCGCTCTCCTCCTGACGAGTACCCAAGCTGGGTCCCCGTGAGACTACCCTGCAGCTACTCTGTCCTGCTCATCGTCAGTCAGTCCGTTCCATCCAGTCCAGTTCCGGTGTGGAACACTCAGTCCGATCCATCTAATCCAGTTCCGGCCTGGAACATTTCCAGTCCGACCTGCCAAGTCCAGTTCCTGTCTGGAACAACGCCCGTTGGTCCAGTCAAGTCCGGCTCCGGCTTGGAGCAAGTTGAGGCGTGGACAAAGCTCCTGTGAACCCCTGTATATATAGTGTTATTGTGTATTTGTTTGTGTACAGCTTGGGACTGCCCCAAGCTAATAAATAACCACTTAATATTGTACCTCTGCCTCCTGGTCGTGCGTTTGGGTTCAGTTCTCGTTCTGGGTCATGACACTTCTAGCACATATACGATCACAAACTTAAGAGGATTCTGTCAATACAAGCAATAAGCAATACGACCGCTCACATAAACACAAAGCATTTGCATATTCACTATAAGTTATCGCACATTCATATAAACAACACACACTCATACACAGAAACCACTTTGAATTGATATATGTGTGTGTGTATGTTGTTTATATGAATGTGTGAGAACTTATAGTGAATGAGTGAACGCCTTGTGTGTTTATGTAAGCGGTTTTTCAGTTGTATGTGTGTGCTTTTCAGTAGTATGCGTGAGACATCTGGAATACCAGAAGGTATTTCAGTTGAAACGGAAGGTGGCTAAAATCTAGCATTCTGATTGTCTTAGCTAAGCACTCTGCTTCACTCCACTACATACTTCAGCCCGCCGGCAACAGTTTTCTGTCCTAACACCGCAATTTATGCCATAATACATTGAGGCGCTGTTAAAAACGCAGCTAAAATCATTAAAAACTCCATATTTTTCATCGTCTTTGAGCTTATAAAAGTTCAGTTTTATTAACTCAAAAACGGCGAAAAATACAGCGTTTGCATTCCAAAAAAGCACCGCTTTTGTGCCACTAAAACACGCGTTTTGCTAATGAGCTCCGCCAAGTGTTTTTCATAGCAAATAAGGCTGAAATTGCTTCACCCAAGCGGCGTAAAATATGCTAAAAAACGGTGAAAAATACGGCAAAAAAAAAGACACTGGTACTGACAATACTAAACAATTCCCCCCCCCCCCTTGATTGAACATCTGCTAATAAAACTTCGATTTCAGTGTCGGAATAATTATTTCCTTTGCTTTTCCTGGGCCATTTTGACTAGGTATTGACCTTTAAATGAAAGTGACAGCCTCCATATAAGGCAATTCATGGGCATGGATTTGTGCAAGCATATATAGATATTAAGTACATGCTTTTTAAGTGCGTGTGAGAGCTTCACTAGTGAATGTAAGAGTCATTGTACGTGTATGTGCGGGCTCTTTGTGTGTATATGAGAAGATTTATGGTGTGTGTGCACGCATGCAGATATTAAGTAGCCTAGCCTACATACTTTTTCAGTGCGCGTAAGAGCTTCACTAGTGAAAGTGAGAGTCATTGGGCCTTACTTATCAATATGCTCGTAAAAAAAACTTATATTTGACGGATCCAGCTTGCGTACAAAATTATCACGTGTGATTCATCAAACTTGTGTAAATCACTGATTTGAGCGTAAATGTATGATAAATCAGACTTGATCGTATATTAGGAAACACGTTCACATCATTATGAATTACCACTCACACGCCCATTTTATCTATATTTGGCAATGCCACCGCCTTCAAAACGCACATGCCAACGTGGTTTTCTCCAGTATTATAGGCAACAGGAAAGCAAATTATTTTTCTATGAGGGTAAACTTTAAATGCTTACGAATGAACAAGAAAATAAACTTATTGTGTGCTTATTGGGAGCGAGTGGTGTGAAGCCTAGCTCAAAGGGCGCTATGTACCAGGGCTAAAATGCTTCCTCTGAATCGTGAACTACAGCTGAAATAAAATTTAAAAAAGAAAAGCTACAGGAAACGGTAGCTACAGGAAATGGCATCCCGGACCTCTCGTCTGCAGAAGAGAGGGTGGGGGATATCATTGGGGAACTGGCCGTGTAAGAAATGATATAAGACGCGACTGTGACTTGATTAGTCAAGATTTCAAGATTATATCACGCCGGTTGCGACGCTTGTTAGGTCTAGGCCAGAGGTAGCCAACATGGTGCCCGCGGGCACCTGGTAGCCCGCAGGGACCACGTGAGTCGCCCGCGAGGCATGTTCTAAAAATAGCACTAATCACCATGGAGATCTTGTCCCGTAAAACTTTAGTTTCACCAGAAGAGGGCGCTGTTGTCTAATAAAGTATTAAACAGGGCAATAAAAGGAAGTAATAATATCTAAGTCTCTTCACATATATTATTATTATTAAAAGGTGATCTGTGCAACTTTATGTTATTCAGGAAGTTTGTATCAAACACGTAGCCCTCCGTACTACTCAGTACCCTTGAAGTAGCTCTCAGTTTCAAAAAGGTTGGTGACCCTTGGTCTAGGCTAATAAAACTAGATTTATAAAACTAGGTCAGATTTATAGAAAAAATATGAAAACAGTTTTGCGTCTTGCATACAACATGACTGGTGATGCGTAATTATTTGCATATGGCTGTCTCCAATAAATACTTATACAGAGGCTATTCCTGATGTAATCATTTTAACCGGCTTCTGCTTCATTCCATTTAGGCTGCACAATTGCAATTAAACTAATAGTGACTTGGACGTGACATTTTTATGATCAGCTACTCATTTAAGATAAACTCTGATTTTAAAACTTACATAACCTATGTTTTTCAAATGGCACTTTTTATGATTGGTTGACTCTGCAGTGCTCTGAAGAAAAGTTATTTGTTTTCATTATAGGCTGCACAACTGTTCCCTCACTGTTCATTGCATGCAATGTCGCTGCCTCGCCACTGGGAAAAGCATACGCAAGGTCGACAGCTGTCGTGAGATTTCACTGTACCATACACCCACGTTAATTTTGATAAATCCGGAAATTTCCCTAAAATAAGATTAGAACATATGCCTGAATGATAAATGAGGTTCATTGTACGTGTATGTGGGAGACAATTATGAATTTTGGCCTATACGGCACCCTATAAATTCTATTAATTCTCAGACTTTCATTCAACTGCCAAAGCACCAAAAAATGGGTTTTCAGTTTTACCATTTTAATGAATGTTTTTTTTTTAATTACAAGATGTGTTGATGCACGAAGCTGGTGGATCTTTTACTTAAAAGTATCTGAAATTGTGACTGAAGACTTTAAGACAGTATTTCAAGGCTCAACTAAAGAAGCATAACCCCAATGTCTGTATTGGCTGGCTAGAGCCATCTCTCAGCAGAAAGAAGTTATAGAATTTATATTCTAAACCAACTTCCAGCCCACCCTCCAATGTTAAATTAATTCACTGATTTGCTGCTACTACTGTCTGTCATAAGGTGGAATTTCTTAGAATTCAAAATAGTGATTGTCTAAAAGAAGCATTTCTGCACAAGATGATGTGATTTTAAAAAAATACATAGGATTAAAAGCATTTCCTAGATAATTGCTGTCCACTAACTAATACATTGGGGTAACAAACATAATTGCTGTTCACTAACTAATACATTGGGGTAACAAACATAATTGCTGTTCACTAACTAATACATTGGGGTAACAAACATAATTGCTGTTCACTAACTAATACATTGGGGTAACAAACATAATTGAATTGACTCATTTAAAAGTGTCAATGCACATTTTTATAGCATAGTGACCTCTCTTAGTACATTGGCCCTGGCATCTGACAACACAAAGCGGATCTGTAATATCCTGCACAAAGCCCTTCATAACAGCATTGCCTTGGCCAGGATCACTCAGAACCACCCGCGCGTCCCCTGTAGCCATGGCTAACTGCACTGGAACTCGGTCAGATCTGCTCAAATGATAACTTCATATTCGCCTTGAATCAGATGAGATGAGGCCGCTGTCAAAACAGCCGGCTATCATTCTTTATACAATACAGTGCCTCAGTCATATTTTCATATGGCTTCATTGCCACCAGATATTGCACCACATTTTTCTAACTGGCTCATATTTGGCTAACTAACTAGCTAAATTCATTACAATTTATGAAAATTATGACTTTGGCTGTGGTTCTCCTAACAGAAATGGAATATACTACAGTATAATCAAATTGAACACTCTATATTATCAAGATATTGCAACACTTGAACACACAAAAATATGGGCAACTATAAAATTGTTACTTTAAGATATTTCTAAAAATACATTGCTGTTACATTACAGTACATTGCTTTTGTGTAAAGTGTGTGATCCAGAATTCCCAGGTAACACACGCTATATAATCGATGTGTGCTGCAGTGCAATTCAGCCCTCTCATTTCTTTCTGAGGTTCTCTTTGCCTTTGTTTTCCTGGGTCTACTTAAAAGTTAAAGTTACCTTATCCCCATAAAGATATTTTCCCTTTCCATTTATTACACTGACAAATAAAACAAGGAGGTCAATTCAGGTAGAGCGTTCTGCCACAAGAGAGACACCCGTGATATATCATGAGCATCATGCTAATTCCACACCATCAGAGAAACACCTGATTAAAAGAGATACAAATGCAATTAATCTGGGGCTGGAATGAGTGGATTTGTAATAACACTAAGGTTACATTTAATTAATTAAACACATAGTTGTATCTGGACCTATGAGAGTAGATGCTCCTTTGTTGCTGAGAGCCACTGTAGCCAATTTGAACAGCTATGGAATCAGCAAAGCAATATTTGTTTTTGATAATTAACAATTTTCAATTCAGGTCCCTAGGTTCCATACAGTCTTCTCTTGATGACTTTCCTTGTAAAAAGGCAAATAATAATTAATTTCTGTCGTCATGGTTCTCCACTACAAACAAGAGTAATAGTAATACATACTGGCAGGAACAGGCTATTTAGGCTTATCATTTATCTATAGGATAGGGAGTATAGAGTACTGTGTGAAGCCTGGACTTCACACTAAGCTTGACTTTACTGAACATCCTGAGGATCTCTGGCTCTGTTACATGACTGTACAAGCTGTTCAGCACATTGGTAACTGTGTTTAAAATTCAAAGTACTTCCTGATATCTGTGGAGAATGTATCTAGCTCATTTACACCTATATGTCCCCTTGTTTTAGTGTATCACAGCCTTTAAAAAGGAACAAGTTTAATCTCGATCAATGGCCGCACATGGTCTGGCCCGATCGACTTGACAACTTGCCTGGAGCACATAAAGTCTAATGATGAGAATAGATGATGCCTGAGAGTCCACTGTACTGTCCACTGTATGTCCCATTTACTGCATGTGACTATCCGGTTCATTTGGAATCATGCCCATTTGCCATTGCACACATATCTGTCAGATATCGAATATCTCTCTTCACCCTGTTAGCACATATGTCATTCGGAGTGTTCACGGCTTTGCAGAATTCACGCGCACACACGCACGCACGCACGCACGCACGCACGCACGCACGCACGCACGCACGCACACATGTACAAGCGCAAGCACAAACACAGATTAATTTAAAAGTTTATTTTGTATTCACATCACAGCCACTGCTCTTACCTCTTAAAAATGTTTTTCCTCTCATGTTGAATTCTAATGACAAGAGGAGACCCATAATTGTAGAAGAAATTAAAGGCTGTTAACAACCGCCTTGTCTGTACCAATCAGAATGTTTTTAAAATCACGCTTAATCTTTACACATTTCTGATAATGTATGATTGTTATGTACATTTTTAGGGTTAGTGAAGCCCCACATTCACTGCTGGTGAATTTGAGGCGTGTAGTGTGTTCGTTTATGCCGGGAATGGCTGGAGTTTTGATCTCACTTTCCGCCTTCTGTTCTCCCTGGCTCCTCTCCTTCAGAGGGGTAATTATACCAATATTGACCCAGTTAGTGCAATCCGGTTCCTCCCCAGGCGCTGTACCCATCACATCCGTTCCTACATGAGGTCACTTACCATCCTAAACTGCTAGTGGAGATGCACAAAAAAGGAAATGGAGTCCTCTTGCATTTTATAAAACTCTTATTTTGCATTTAGGTTCTGTCACAGACCAAAGGGCCATAGGTGGACATTCGCTAAAGGAAATTCCACAGTTATCAAGAAAGCATTTCTGCACACAGAGAGTTGTTAATGCGTGGAACTGCTTGCCAGGTCATGTAAATGGTAAATGGACTGCACTTATATAGCGCCTTTATCCAAAGTGCTTTACAATGGCCTCTCACTCACCCGTTCACATACACATTCACACACCAATGGCGGCAGCCACCATGCATGGCAATAGCCTGCTCATTGGGAGCAATTTGGGGTTCAGTGTCTTGCCCAAGGACACTTCGACATGTGGACAGGAGGAGTCGGGGATTGAACCGCCAACCCTGCGATCAGCGGACGACCCGCTCTACCTCTTGAGCCACAGCCTCTTGAGCCCAGTAGATACAGAGATCCTAGGCGTGTTCAAGTCCAGTCTTGACGCAATGCTGGATACTCTCTAGTATGTAGGTAAGTGATGAGCTAAGATGGGCTGAACAGCCTGCTCTCATCATTATGTATTCCTGTTTTCATAACACTGTCATCTCTTTCTTTGTTAGGTTTCTGGACACAAAGCTATGGCATTGCCATTGCACGCTCCCAGGGGGAAAACAGCCTGACCCCCCTCCCACCAAATTTAGTGCACTGCTGCATAGTATAATTCTATGTAATGCACGCCGTTGGAATTTGGGAATAGCACCGGAACAAGGTTTTCTCTGCTAAGGAGGAAGAGCTTGACATTGAGTAACAGGTAACATTAGCAGCAGCTCATTACCCCAGCAGGGATCACTGTGTGTATAGGCACAAGATAGAGGGATGCTGAAATAAACAGGTTTTGGTCTGTTAGTTATATTTTAGGGACATTATTGGGGTGTGAGACTCTGAACTACTGTCCTCTGCTCTGCTAATCATTGATTTAACAATCACCTTGTCTTTAAAAAAAAACAAAAAACTTGTTTCTTCTTGGTACAAATCCTTCGACTCTCAAAATTCTGGGGCCCTTAGTGTGCTGTCAGGCTGCGTCATACTGTGCATACAATACAAGTGTATTTTCAAAAAATGTTTTTTTCATGATGCTAAATAGTTTATAAGTAGCCTGCGCGTGTTCAACCTGGACCCCTGCTTGAGAAAGGTGCCTGATGAGTCGGAAAAAAAACATTTCCCCTGCACTTGAAAAGCCCCACCCCCACCCCCACCCCCCTCTTCATGGAAGGAAACATGGTTGCTGCCCAATGACCTACTTTACCTCAACAGCAAAGACACAGGTGCTTTTAAGACCCAGGCAGCCATTTCACAGGTGAAGAGGTTATGGAGTACATATTTGCCCTGTGGCACCACACCAGTTCAGTGTCTGAAAATACTGCAGCCCCCCCCCCCCCCCTTTTGTAAGGCCCCAAAAAAGTCAGTCACACAAGTAACTGTGTCCTGCTGCCATTAAACTACGGATGTGTTTGCATTATGCTCATTTATCAGACTCTCTTCTCCAGAGTGACTTACAATGCTTTATAGATGTGTGTGTGTGTGTGTGTGTGTGTGTGTGTGTGTCTACATGCTTGCGGGAGGGATGTTTAAAAAAAAAAGGAAATACTGAAGATTAAAATGAATGTACAGCGTCCCAATATTGACTAGATTGTTTAAATGTGATAATTACATCAGAATGATCCCATCATTAGTAGGATTAGTCTAGAAAATGTCTTGAATCTCAGAAGGTACTAGTCCAGCATGATTATGTGATAATTGATTGAAACTAATCTAGTGTCAGTATTTGTAGAGCAGCTCAGCATCAGAATGCAGTTTTATAGGATCTTTTCAGGATTGCATAAAATCCTTTTGAATTACTGCAACAATTTTGACCGTCCAATCGACAGCTTCCTCAAACACTCCTCCACACAATGAAGTGACCATTTGGATTATTGACAATAGTCGCACAGCCAATACAGTTTGAATTGCTTAGAATGCTGGAATGGAATTTTCAGAAAATATAATTTTGATTTATTTAAGCCGCTGTAAAATATTGAACGTGCCAAAACCTAATTTGATGTCTTTGTTGAAAAAAAATGAAAATAAATTCGGAAAATATAGTTATGTCTCTAAGGATTTCTTAGTGTGGACTACTTTATACACACAAGCACTAATGAGCTTCTGCAGGTCGCTAGGACTGACTTCAAGTGCTGCTTTTATGCGATCAGCACCTAACACACAGCAGAAATACATACAGGAACGCACGCAGGCTTCTGACACATGCTGTCTGGTGCGATTTGCGGTTTTGTAAGGCAAACCTTTGACGTGAAAGAATTTTGACTGGACCCACTGGAGAAAATGTCCAACTTGGACTTGTGCATGATTTTCATTGTTTGTGTGACAGAATCCTGGGAATGCGGTAATGAGTTGCTCCCTCTCCATTAGAAATTGAAGGGCACGCTTTATTAGAGGGCTGTGTGTGTGTGTGTGTGTGCGCGTGTGCTTAAATGTCTGTGCACATTTGTGTGCGTGTGTGTATGTATGGGTGCATATGTACGTGCCTGTGAGAGTGTGCGCGTGTATATACGCATGTTTTTTGTGCGTGCAGTGCATATGTCTGTGCTGGTGTGCATATGTGTGCTGGTGTGTGACTGCAGTGCATATGTGTGTGCTGGTGTGTGACTGCAGTGCATATGTGTGTGCTGGTGTGTGACTGCAGTGCATATGTGTGTGCTGGTGTGTGACTGCAGTGCATATGTGTGTGCTGGTGTGTGACTGCAGTGCATATGTGTGTGCTGGTGTGTGACTGTGTATGTGTGTGCTGGTGTGTGACTGCAGTGCATATGTGTGTGCTGGTGTGCGACTGTGTATGTGTGTGCTGGTGTGTGACTGCAGTGCATATGTGTGTGCTGGTGTGTGACTGCAGTGCATATGTGTGCGCTGGTGTGTGACTGCAGTGCATATGTGTGTGCTGGTGTGCGACTGTGTATGTGTGTGCTGGTGTGTGACTGCAGTGCATATGTGTGTGCTGGTGTGTGACTGCAGTGCATATGTGTGTGCTGGTGTGCGACTGTGTATGTGTGTGCTGGTGTGTGACTGCAGTGCATATGTGTGTGCTGGTGTGTGACTGCAGTGCATATGTGTGTGCTGGTGTGTGACTGCAGTGCATATGTGTGTGCTGGTGTGTGACTGCAGTGCATATGTGTGTGCTGGTGTGTGACTGCAGTGCATATGTGTGTGCTGGTGTGTGACTGTGTATGTGTGTGCTGGTGTGTGACTGCAGTGCATATGTGTGCGCTGGTGTGTGACTGCAGTGCATATGTGTGTGCTGGTGTGTGACTGCAGTGCATATGTGTGTGCTGGTGTGCGACTGTGTATGTGTGTGCTGGTGTGTGACTGTGTATCTGTGTGCATGTCAGTCTGACAGTTAAGTGTGCCAGACTGGCGCCATCTGCAGGTTGATGGTGTTCCCAGCAGGACCCAGGTGCTGTGCAGTGGGTCTTGGATTCAGCGTGGCAGGACCACCACTGCACACACACATTCTGTATCTCAATACTTGGGTGCTGGGATACCTTCTTTTTTTTACCTTCTGGTTGTTGTGTTTCTAATCTGAAAGACTCTAAACAGCCTTGAATGCTCTTTAAAAAGCCTTAGGGAACTTCAGAAAAATAATTTAAAAACCTGTAGTGGAGCTGGAAAGAGAAAAGGCAAAGCTACCTAAATCTATTATGTTCAGTGTGTTAGTTTCCTGTGCCATTTTAGAGCGAGCATCCAAAGGGGTTAAGGACTGGGCATCTCGCCGGTACTCTAACTAGCCTGTCTGCATGACTGTTGGGCCTGCGGTGCTGTAATTGAAGGTCTGTTCAATTTCCTCTGAGCAGCACAGCTGTCTCCCTCTCCCCATTTGCTGTAAAATAAAGTGTAAAATAGATGTGAAGTTGCTGAAAAAAATCTTTGGCACAATTAGGAGCAACACGGGCACTGTCTCTCAAGCTTAGTCTTGTAGGGGGGTGGGGGTGCATTTGGGAGTGAAGTGTAATTTTTTGAGAAACCCCCAGGGGGAGCTCTGTAATTGCGGAATACTCTCATGCCCGCTGCTGCCTTCAATCCACCAAAGCCCCTCCCTATAATCCTCCAAGCAGCGAACAGAGAGCTCACTCTCGTTGTGGAATCTATTAAAACAGTGACAGCGTTAACCGTTCTCATGAATAAAATGCTGGAAAGGACACGCACCCAACTGTGTTATTTTGAGGGGGGAAAAGTCAAAATCCCCTCCAATAAAGACTATTGTACTTCAGCTTATTCCCAATGTTTGCACCTGTGACCCAAATGGGGCAGAATCCCAGCGAAATAGAGGTGTGGAAACGGACGCGGACACAGTCCACTGCCCCACATACAAAAGGTCCGGCCCTCTTAACGAGGCGTTAAGACATCCATTACAAAGAGCTTCAGTCACAGTGGCTCACCAGCCACCCCACTGTACAGTATGGAGTGTTAAAAGCAGACCTGGGCCAAAAAAATATTTGAAATGCTTTAATCCTTTATATGCTGGTACAATTTATGCACAACCCTGAACATTATGAAAAGTAAAATAATCTTACCAAAAACTAAAACTGTACAAACATGAAAGCAAATATCTAAATATTTCTGAAAATAGTAATACATGTCTCTATATAAAATAGATGATAATCTGCTGGAATTTTGCTGGTGTGTAAGGGGTTTTAAAATTAATTAATAAAATGAATTAATGAGTTAATAAAATAATAATTTGATGTATAGTGCCCTCCACTATTATTGGCACCCCTGGTAAAGATGAGTAAAAAGGGTTTTAAAATTTTCACCGTTTGGTGAATTAGCGTAATGTCACACTGAAAAAATGATAAAAATTCAACCATTAATTGAAGTAAATTTATTATGAGAAAAAAAAATCCCTCATCAAGAAATATTTTTTTTAACAAATAACAATAATTTTTTATATTTGGTCGCATATCCTTTGCATGCCATGACTTCCTGATATCTGTGACCCAACAACATCAAAAGACATGATATCTTATTTTCTGGTACTCTTACAAGCGATACTATAACGTCTCTGCATTTGAATGAATCTCTATGAGAATTGGGGCGTGGGACTAGATTTAGCTGTAAATTATGCTGGAACAGTATGGAATACATGGTTGGTAAAATGGCTGTAAGTCATCAAGGGTCTGAGGTATCAAACGACCGTCAAACCATCACTCTGCTGCCAGATATGCAGTAGATATGAATGGATCACTTTAAGGGTTGTTTCTCCAGACAGATTTTCCTATTGAACTCTATGGAAAAATAAGTCAGGAGAAGAAACCCTTCAAGGTATCCATCTATATCTACTGTATTTCTGGTTTAAGGCATGTTTGATATGTCAGACCCTTGATGACTTAGAGCCATTTAGCGAACCATGTGTTCCATACTGTTCCAGTGTAATTTACAGCTAAATCTAGTCCCACCCCCCCCCCCCCCCCAATTTCCATAGAGATCCATTCAAATGCAGAGATGTTATAGTATCGCTTGTAAGAGTACCAGAAAATAAGATATCAAGAGTCTTTTGATGTTGTTGGGTCACAGACATCAGAGAGTAATGACATGCAAAGGATAGGTGACCAAATATAAAAAATGATTACTTTATTCTATATATAAATGCAGGGGTGCCATTTTTTCAGTGTGAGATTAAGCTAATTCACAAAATGGTGAATTTTTTATAACCCTTTTTACTCACCTTTACCAGGGGTGCCAATAATAGTGGAGGGCACTGTAGTTCAGTTTATGGTCCCTGTGCCTGTCTGTCCACACTAGAGACCCAGTCACTGTTCCCTTATTTTGCCTGAAGCTCTTTTCATGCTGTCACACAACAAGCTGCTGTTTCACATCCACCTCTGTACTGCAGGCCATGTGACAAATGAATGCACTATGGAATACTGGAGCATACTGTTCAGTGGCATGCAGCATGCAAAAATATCCTCCATAATATTATCAGTGAAATCCCAGAAAGAAGTATATCATCCTGGGATATAACACTCAATTTTAAGAATTGCCACATACTTAACAGCTATACTCAAATCATCTATACTCAACTGGCATACTCAATAGTAGGCAAGTGCACTGATTCAGACATTGGCAATGTAATAGTGGAAAAAATGGATTGCTAAACAAATGTCTTTGTGGTCTATTTGCATAGTCACAAATTCGTATAGACGTGGACTCGGGTTAGATTTTGCTTTTCACAAGATACATTTTTTCTCCGTTAAATGTAGGCCAAATAATTATGATTTTTTAATGATATAATTATTAGACATAATTAATTTGATTATGATATCATTATGATGTAGTATTCTTCCCTGGGCAGGGTGCACTGGACATTTTCTCTGCCTGTATTTATTATTCTAAGATGTGTTCGGGACGTTTCTGGGAATGGCGCTCTTTTCTGTGTGGGGATGGGTGGGTGTGACAACAGAGCCTGTGGAGTGGGATCATGTTTCAGCTGAGCGGTTTGTAGCCAGCTGGCTACTGCAATGGCAGGCTTGAAAAAGCGCAAAGCCTACAGCGAAGCCAAACAACAAGCAAACATGGTGCATTCAAGAAGCAGATTCAACCTAGGATTTGCTTTTCCTTGATGGCGACAGCTGATCGCAAGAATTTGAAAAGCTGGACCTGTAACGGTACCTCTAGCTATCCAGCTAGGTAGCTACACGGCCAAAGTTGGGTAGCCTACAATTTGTATCAAATTAATAATGAATTAATATGTAATATTATGTTATATTATGCTTAGCTATGATAGACAAGATATGATCTGCTAATGTTACTTATTCCTCACATGATTCCGTCTGTATATCCCAGTTTTAAATGAATGTTCAGGATAATGTTAGCTAAATACTGAACAATATCACACTGAATATTTCTAGTTTTCGGATTTCTGGTATTATTAAATTTTTTTGTGAAAATTGTGGCTTTGAGCGCCACAAACTTTCAACCCGCTGAGGTCCATTCAATCAGGGTGATATCACGGTGAGCTGCAGTGGACTACAAAACTAGTGAGTTCTCAGCTAAACTACCTGGATGAATAGATAGCACTTGATATGTAGAAAGATATCAAAATAAAATTTTTGGGTGAACTGCCCTTTAACATTGAATAACATCTACCATTGATCTGAGAACCAGAAATTTCAAGTAAAAAATGTCCAGTATACTGGTCAGTTGGAACGAGGAGGTTATGTCAATTGATTCTGCTACAAGCGACTGACAACATTCCAATCCTGGACAGCATCGCGTACCACTCAGCCACTCTTGCCCCTTACCTGGCAGCTGGGGGTGTGGCTAAGCACCTGGAGCTGCTAAATGCTCATACAGGTATGGCTAGGTGGCTGGCCAGGTTTAGCCTACTCGGCACCTGTAGGTTTGTAGCCCGTAACATGTGCCACTTAGTGTGTCATGGCAATGTCACACATGCTACGTCAGTGGCCACATAACACACCCTATGCCTGTTTACTGTTACTGACGTTCATGTAGGGCTTATGAAGGATTCCTATAGGTTTTATGAGGAACTATTTATAAAAAGACCTGTCAAAAAAGAGAGTGGGTTTTAAATTTCATTAGCTGTGTAAGTGTTCTTGTTTCAGTATACAGAGTGGGCAGATAGCCTTAATCACAGACACAAAGGAATGAGAGGCTTCTGCAGTGGCCTTTCTCCCACCAGTGACTCACTAGATTATGAAAACCACCCTGTTGCTCCCAGTGAAAAAGGAGAACATTTTTCATAAATAGAGAGTGGACAGTCCACGTACGCCTTTACATATTTTCCCCACTTTATTCAAACTAGGGGAAGCAGGGAGGGTTACAGATAGAGATTGGATCATCATACAAAAAGTACCATAGCACTGATAGCAGGGACTTGAGCCTGCAGTCACACAGCCTGGGGATTCATATATGGACTGTCAGCTGCCCTACGGAGAGCGCCACACAGTCTACCCGAAACAGGCCATTTTACTGTAATAATATTATTGTAATACCTTTAAATCTAGTTTGTGGTTCCTCTGTTTTTCTGGGGCACTACTCATTTATGAACTCTTATGTATGTAGCCTATGCTCAGTCCTTTCTACAACAGTAGACCATCATCTTCATGTTCTTCTTTGGGTTTTACATTTCTTTAGTGTATTTACTGATCGAGAGAGTGGGAATAAAGGAATGAGAGTAGAGTGGAATTGAATAGAACAGGAAAGAAAGAGGCCTGGTGCTTCATGTACAAACAGCGGATGGGATAAAAAAAGACATGCAATTATACTTCCTGCTCTTTTTTTAATGAAATGCAGTAGTAATTCCCCCATGAAAGAAGCAGTAATTGCCCAAACAGTGTTATTATGTGACAATCACAGCAGAACAAAGTATGGAATTTCAAAGGATGCTAATCATGGATGGTAATTGCAAGAAACTTGACAAGTTAAAATAATTTAAAAAACATATTTTTGGAAAAGTGGGGTTTTGTGTGCATGTCAGTGCACACCATTGTTCTCAGTCTCCGGCCTCATCACGAAACAATTCGCTTCCTAAATTTAACCTCACATTTAGAGCAGTGTATTCCACATGACATTAACACCAGCATCAACACCATCTGTTCAACAGTGATGAGTTGGAAGTTACTAATAAGGGAGACAGAGACCTTTTAAACTGATAATTGTACTGAAACGGTTTTTCACAATTAACAATCCTGAAAATTTTAGTAAGGATCGCCCAGGGGCACCTCGTTTTCTTGTTACCTTATCACGTCTAATGGGGTATCACTTCTTTTGTGCATTTCAAATGAAAGGATTTTGATTGAAACAAAGAGGATTTAAAAATAAAGTGATTTTTGGTGCCAAAATGATTTCATGTGAAGCTCATAAAGGCAGAGCTCCCATCAGTGACAGCAGATGGGCTGGAAACCTGAGGAGGCAAGGGTAGTAACGGGGCAGTCACCCCAAATATTTTGCCAATTAATTTAAAAATGATTATGCTGGGTTCACATGGATCACGGTAGGCAGTAGACAGCAAACCGGATGTCATTATAGTGGATGAGAGCACAAAAGTATAAATGGTAACGGCAGACGGCACTTGCCGTTGAAATTAAAAATATTACATATTTTACCATTGTACTCAATGGAATTCCAAACCGGATGTGGCACAACACAACAACACAACAACACAACACGGTGAACAATTATATTTATTGGTACAACAGCACCTAGAGATTTATGATCACTCATAAAAAAGTTGCCGTAACATTGTGAAGAAAGCAGCCAAATGGAATTAATCAGCACTGAGCTGGGCGGAGGTGGCCTACTTGATGTCAAGTTAACGTTAGCTAATGTAGCTAACCAGCTGATCAAACTAGCAACATCACCATAGCAACGTATATTTTTATTAGTCTTGCCGTCCTGCCTTTTTACCCCCGCACTGTCCCAGAAGTCCCATGTTCACATGAATCACGGTAGACAGTAAAACGGCAGGCACGTAGTTGACGGTACAAAAATTTCCATTACGGTGACACATTGTTTACATCCGTTGCCTTATGTACGGTGCGCGCGAAACAGACTGCCGGTGTACAAAAGAACCAAAAAGCGCCTTTGCAAAATGGAGCGCGACTAAATGTGTATCTATACTGTAGTGCCACCACACTCAGGCAGAGGAACCAGCTGCGGCGCATCCGAATTAGCCCAGGTGTGCACAGTCACCTTAGTGAATTAGTTTGCCTTATAAAAGGGCCTGGTTCCCCAGGCTTAGGGAGAGGACATTTTTTATTTGAACTTCGATGAAGAAGAGTGTTTTGGTTTTGGCGGATTGCTGTGCGTTTTGGCCCCTTTTGTTTGCTGTTTTTGTCTTTTTTCTGTTTGATGCAGAAGAGACAAATACATTATATTATTTAACCCTTTTTCTGTTGTTTTCCTGTCTGTTCACCCAGATAATGCAGTGGCCCTGCATCACAATACATTGTATGTGTGTCTTACTGCGTTGTTTCAGTCTGTGTCTTCATAAATGGGTGGTGTGTGTGTATGTATCATAATGTCAGCTAGTTTATGTAGCTTCGCTAACTAGTTAGTTAATGTTACACCTCAATTCATACATAGAAAAGCTTCTGAAAATACAGCTACTAATAATGTGTACCTGGAATCTGCATTTCAGTGCTGACTAGGGTTGCCACCTTCAGGTCAGAGAAATAAGGGACACCAACCCGGCCTCGTCATGCCCCTACGCCTCACCTAACAATTTCTCTCATTCTATGGATAGTTAATCTTGTGTCAGCCAGGCTTGAAAGGTTCATGTTTAAGGAAGATATACAGTGAGCACCATAATTAATTGGACAGTGTACATAGTCCCCCCCATTTTCGGGAATCAAAACATATTGGACAGTTTAACATAATGTAGAATAAAGTAATCATTTTTAATATTTGGTCACATATCCTTTGCATGTCATGACTTCCTGATGTCTGTGACCCAACAACATAAAAAAACTCTTGATATCTTATTTTCAGGTACTATTACAAGCGATACTATAACCTCTCTGCATTTGAATGGATCTCTATGGGAATTGGGGGTTGGGACTAGAGTAAACTGTAAATTACACGGAAATAGTATGGAACACATAGTTAGCTAAATGGCTGTAAGTCGTCAAGGGTCTGATGTATCAAATAAGCCTCAAACCATCACTCTGCTGCCAGATATGCAGTAGATATGGATGGATCACTTTAAGGGTTGTTTCTCCTGTTTTCCGATTAAACTCTATGGAAAAATAAGTCAGGAGAAACAACCCTTCAAGTAAACCCTTTAAATATATGTAAAAGAGAATTTAAAATCACTTCTTTCTGCTTTTACTTGCATTTTACATACTGTTCCAACTTTTTTGGAACTGGGGTTTGTAATAATAAAATTATATTATTTGATTTAATAACAAATATACAATTTAGATTTGTTTTTGAATTGGGACATTTAAACATTTTAACACATACACATTAATAATAAAAAGAAATATAAAAAAACAGTAAATAACAATAATTAAATATAGATTTTATGTGGATATAAATACTATATAACTACAGTATGTGTATACATATATACTTCAACACTCATATGCAAACATTATGTTCACATACCTACATATCAGTGGCGGCTGGTGGGTTTGGAAATTTTATACACTAAAATAACCCATAAAATTTGATAAAAATTTGACTTTTCATCTTGGTGATGTCTAATTGTAGATATTTTTCAGAAGACTTTGTAAAGTAACGATAGTAAGATCTTAAACAAAATATATGAAAATAAATACCTATACGGCTTGGAGCTGTAGTGCGAAAAAAAAAATGAATCATGAGTTCATACACATTTGACCAATGGATTTCCATGACTTCTCAATTACTTTAAACCAAATTTTCATAACCAAACATTCTATGATCACTGTGTATACATGAAAAAGTGAGGAAAAAATTTGGTATTGAAATTAAGCATGATAATTCCAAAGTACACAGTATACCTTGAATAACATGAATGACAGACAATAGTTTGATCAATATAAAATATCTATAAAATTATTTTTGGCTGATAGGCTTTCCGTAACACTGACACATAACAGTAAGAGCTTTAACGTTAGTAGGCAGCAGCGTCTAGCTTGTGCACACATTGATTTCCCTTTTGTAGTGCAAATTTTAGCAAACATTGGCTAACAATCCTGCGTTGGAATTTTGGGGTTTTTCTAGTTTTAATGTATCATTTCAGAGAAATGTGAATACTATCATTGGGACCTCGACGACGCATCACTACGGGGGGCACCGTAGATAGTTAATTGTTGAAAGTTATGCTTATACTCTACTGATGGTCAACAAGTTTACAGTTTAAAACAAGATACATTATGGTTAATTTACAGCTAAAGACGACTGGTATCTAAAAATAACAAACGCAAAAATATTTTTTTTACCTTTGCAAACTTCTTGGCGATACTTCTTGTGTCAACAGTCCCTCATGTCTTGGTATGGAAGGGGGCGTTGCAAAAAGTTAAAAAAATGAATGACAGCATTACAGCTTGTTTTTTATTGGATGAAAACCGCAGGGAACAAACGACCCCGGGCACAATCGACTCTGGTCTCACCTAGCTAATCTACATTGCCGACTTGATCTGGAACAGTTTTCATAATGGGGTTTAAAATGCTGCAGAAAACCGTGACAGACTGCTCTGTCACAGTCAAGTTCATTAGCAGTTAGCCAAAAAGACGGTGGTGGTTTGCTCATTTAAGATTATGGAGACAGCTTGCTACCTTTCTAGTGGCGCTAGGGATATTTAAAGGATTTTTACCTAGAAAATATTCTAAAATAATCATACTCAGTCATATCTATGATGCACTGGCAATCTGCGCCAATTATTTTTTGCCAAAACCTTGCTCCTCTGCGCGTATAATATAAGATGTGTTTGGGACGTTTCTGGGCGTGGCGCTCTTTTTTGTGTGAGTAGGGGTAGGGGCAGAGCATTTGCTGCCAGCCAGGGTCGTAGCCATGCTGGGCCCCTTGGAAATGCAGTCTCTGTGGGCCCTCTTTCCAAAGCAAACTTTTCATTTCAGGTTTTCTGAGGGCCACTCCCCGCCTTGGGTAGTCAGATCCACTATTCCCCCACTTCGATGCCCCTGCTGCCAGCTACTGAAATCGCAGAGGTGAAAGAGCGGAGGTACAGCATGCCGAAAGGGTGTGTTCAAGATGAGTCAACCTAGGATTTGCTTTTCCTCAATGGCCACAGCTAAAGTTTATTGAGAGAATGAAAAGCGATGCGGAGTTGGAGTTTCCTGTGGACCTGTAAGTAACGTTACCTCTGGCTATCCAGCTAGCTAGCCTACATTAGGTAGCTAGATAGCTGAAGTTGGGTACCTTTTGAATCAAATCAATATAACAATGTATTATTACATTGTATTTGATTAAAGAAATAATATTTGTATACAAATATCTTAATGAAAAAGTCTTTACAATTTCGCCCATAGCTAAAAATGAGACAAATTTAAATGAGAGGTGGATCATTCCTTGTAAAACACTCATAAAAGTGGATTTCGACACCCAACTTTTCAGATTGTTACAAAATGCTTTCTATAGTTATAAATAGATAAGGTTAGTACACATTTGTAGGAATTAATTTAAGAAATTGAGAAATTAAGCTAATTGATTGGACCCAGGCTGGACCTTTACTGTTGTAGGATTCATATAATATTCTGTGAATATAGTACTACCAATCATCCAATTTGTACCAAATAAGGATTCCAAATAAATGGTCAAAATAAAGCCATCAATCAATTCTCCAACATCAACTCTTAACTCTACATGTCTAAATTATTACACCACAAACAACTTCAATGAGTCCTCAATCTGTACAGGAGAAAATAACCATCTCCATAGTAAAAATACATTAAATTGTATGAAGAAACAATCAAACTTCTAGAACTGATGTTATATACTACTGTTTGTTGGGGTGGGGTTAGAGGGATCCGTGAATGGATTTTCTCATTCGTGAGGCAGTGATTGGTCAGGTGGGGTGAGTCGGGTCGGGTCGATTTGGGTCACCAAAAGTTTATTCTCACTCTTGCCCAACTCTCAAAGTTGACATCCCTGCAAACATCTTTATTGATTTTAAACTTATGCTTAATGGATGCAGTATACATGCAATAGTAGTAGTTTCATGCTGAAAAACGAAAGTTGAACATTTGTTTACTGTTCACAATGTGGGTCGGGCGGTGTGAGCTGCCATGATGATGTGATGTCAAGTTCTTCCAAGTCGGGAGGTCGGGGTTGATTTCCCGAACATGGGAAATCATAGGAATCCCGACATAGAACTCCTAGTTGAAAGGGCGTTTCCTACATTTAGTCGGATATCAGGATTAGTTGGAAATGAATAAACAAATGCAGCATTAGCATCAACCACAAATACGCTTTGCTGTTAAATCTAATTTTGTTTTTTTTCCTACGTCACCCTCGTCGTAGCAACTAGAAAACATGTTTTTCAAATTTTTTGTAAATGTATTAAAAATCGAAAACTGAAATCTCTCATTTACATAAGTATTCATACCCTTTGCTTTAACATATTTTTAAAGTATCATATTTAATATTTGGTCGCATATCCTTTGCATGCTGTTACTTCCTGAAATCTGTGACCAATCAACATCAAAAGATTCTCGATATCTTATTTTCAGGTACTGTTACAAGCGATACTATAACCTCTCTCTCATTTGAACTGATCTCTATGAGAATTGGGGGGTGAGACTAGATTCAGCTGTAAATTACGCTGGTACAGTATGGAACACATGACTGGCGAAATGGCTGTACGTCATCAAGGGTCTAAGGCAGGGGTAGGCAACCCTGGTCCTGGAGAGCCGCAGGGTCTGCTGGTTTTTGTTTTCACCCTAAATACAGCAACTACTTAGACTAAAGAAACCAGGTGAGGTGAGTTAACTGTGTAATCAACTGCTTTAATTGATCAATTAAGTGGCGAGTAACAACAAAAGCCAGCATACCCTGCGGCTCTCCAGGACCAGGGTTGCCTACCCCTGGTCTAAGGTATCAAACGAGCCCCAAACCATCACTCTGCGGCCAGATATGGAGTAGATGTGGATGGATCCCTTTAAGGGTTGTTTCTCCTGACTTTTTCCCCCATAGAGTTCTATAGGAAAATGAGTCAGGAGAAATAACCCTTGCCGTGATCCATCCACATCTACTCCATATCTGGCAACAGAGTGATGGTTTGGGGCTCGTTCGATAGCTCAGACCCTTGATGACTTACAGCCATTTAGCCAGCCATGTGTTCCATACTGTACTAGTGTAATTTACAGCTGAATCTAGTCTCACTCCCCAATTCCAATAGAGATCCATCCAGGCAATGTCTCCAATGGCTGCCGTTAGCTACAGTCTTATCTGTGATTTAAGCCTCCTTAAAAAAGAAATCATAAAAGCACGTTCCTGGAAGCCTTCCATTAACGTATACTAAATCAGTGTTAAATAAACATATCTTAGGTATTTCCTTTAAACAACAACAACAAAAGAAATAGGACAACCTCACTTAGCATAATACCTGACAATCATCTTGCATTGGTTCTGTTTCCTGATCCCCAGAAAACACAGATGAGTTAATCTGAACCGTTTTTATAGGTCTATATTTATTTTACTTCAATCAAACCTTGTTATGCCCCCCAGACACCATGTGGATTATGGAGCCTGCCTGCCGTTAAGCGTTCAGGCATGCCTGGATGTTCAGCATTGTTGAGTCTTCGCTGACTGATGTTCAGAGAATGTGCAGTCCAGAGAGAAGGTGATCAGTGGTCCTGTTCATAAATGAGAACACTGCGATACCAGAAGGTTCATTGGGGGGGAAAATGGGGGAGGCAGGGCAAGATCAATTAAATTTTGCGGAGACCCCTTTCCATACTGAAACTGGGTCTGGGTTTTAAAAAAAATCAGTATAACTGGGGGGCATAACCAGTGGCCCAGCTAAAACCCTCTTGATCAAACGGAAAAGCTTAAGCTTTGTCAGGGGATTTGGCTCGGAAAGCCAGATAACGTTATCTCCATCAACAAATCTCCTTGGAATTCTGGCCAGCTATGAGCCTCTGTAATGTTTACCCAGTTGTGCCTCTTTTTTTCCCTCCCTCTCCCTCATCCCTTTCTCCATGTCACTGCCTATCTCATCATTATTATTTTTCTCCAAAAAAAAGAGAGCATTAATTATTCATGGGAAGATCAGGTGGTGCGGTCGCCTTTCATCCTTGAATGGGCTGAGATCAAATTAGAGATGACTTGAACCCTGAGAGTCAGAGTCTCTGGAGTCTTGTATGAAGTGACTTCTGGGTTAATGCTGCTGTCTTGCACTGGAACCAAAGCTAAAATATAGATTCTTCTTTGTTGGGATAAACAAGTCTGTGGGGCGATTATTCAGCTTTATAGAGCTGCACAGATATTTATTTATTTATATATATATTTTTTCCAAGGTTCACTCCTGTTCAGAGAATTTCCAGCCCTGACCTTGCCACGTGATTGGGCGAAGAACATATTTAAACTCTGTGACTATTTTAGCTTCACTGAGTAAAGGAAGCTCCCATGAATGCACACACACACACACACACACACACACACACACACACACACACTCACAAACACATATGCACACATAGCAACACTCACACATGCATGCACTTACTCACTGCACTCATACACACACAAATAAACATATGCAAATATAAGTGTTTGCACGCACACACAGACACTCACAAACACATATGAACACATCCTAAATCCTTGTTTCTAAAACACAATCCTCGTTTCTAAAACACAATCCTCGTTTCTAAAACACAATCCTCGTTTCTAAAACACAATCCTCATTACGAAAAGAAAATCCTTGTTTCTAAAACAAAATCCTTGTTTCTTAATATAAATCTTAGTTTCCAAAATAAAATCCATAATTCTAAATAGAAATCCTCATTTCTAATACAAAATCCTTATTTCTAAATGTAAATCCTCGTTTCTAAAACAAAATCCTTATTTCTAAATGTAAATCTTCATTTCTAAAACAAAATCCTTATCTCTAAATTAAATCCTTGTTTCTAAAAGTTAATCCGAGTTTCTTAATTGAAATCCGAGTTTCTAAATTGAAATCCTTGTTTCTATTAAGCCTGAAAGCTAAATGCTACAGTTAGCCTGTGCGCAAAGCATACTGGGACCAGATGACGTATGCACGAGTGAGTCTGAGAGTGCAATTTGCATAGCAAATCTAACGAGAAGCTGGTCTTCTGGCATAACAACTATCACAAAATTGCCGAACAAATTAAAGTTGAGTTTTCTTGCAGACATATTAACATAAAGCCTGTTAACAAGTCCAATCATTTCAGGAATATAACAGAAACTCGCTCTTATACGGAACTGCAGCTTGATTACAGTAGCCTACATTAAGCCAATCGTGTGGTTCACTGTTTGTCACCTACAAAAAACAGGCTTATCATTTCCCGTTCATTGTAGGCTACGTTGCCTACAGTACGGTACACACTAATTAGCTGTTATTTGATGTAAAACGAAATTGATCTCTCGCCAAAGCAAAATTAACTAAATGTAGGCTAACTTAGCCTGCATGTGGTCCTGACAAATTGCTAACTAGGCTACTAATTGTAGTAAGTTTAGATTCTTTAAGAAAAAAAATAAAGTCAACACTTTTTATGGACATGATAATGGCTTGACCAATGAATATTATCGTGAGTGGTAGTTTAACTGTCGGGTAGCTATATAAAAATACTGTAAATCCTTGAAAATAGCTACTGTATTAGCCATGATTCACCCAGTAGAGCGGGACTGGTAGCAGCATGACGCTAACTGCACAACAAATGAGCTATTCAAGTGTATAGGGCAGGCTAATTCATAACGCTTTCATTAACCTTAATTTGTGACTTTATTTATGGAGGGGGCACACTCTGATAATTGTGAGATTTAAAAAATCAGGCCGTAGCTACATAAAAGGGAAACAATGTTTGTTTCTTAATTAACTACGTTGTCTAAATTAAACGCGTGAAAGGTAGGCTATAGGCGAGCCGATGGCTCAGATCACAAACACCGCTTTTGAAAGTGGAACAGCAAAGTTTCCAGTTTGTGGAAAGTGCTCTCTGGTAAATAGTGTGATATTATTTTTAAGTTAACGTGCATACGGATAAATGTTCTGCAAAATGACGTTAGCACTACCGCATTCCTGTGATTTTCCCTGCCTCGATTACTTGCGATTAAAAAGTAAAACCGACATCGGCATGTCAAAATTGGAAATTAAATTCTATGGTTATGTGAAATTTTACTGTGTAGGCAGATTTCAGATATCAAGAGGCAGCCTTCTAATGGATTTCATCATGATTAGAATTGCCTAATAGGTATATCAGTACAACAAGAATATGAAACACAAGGCTGATATTATAGTATGTAGATTGCTTTATTATTACATAAACCAAGAGGACATGACATTTGTTGCTTTACGGGCCTGGTTCCTTCGGTAAAAATGTTATACATTTCCCGCAGTGATTGCGGAACGACTGCAGAACTGAAAGGACCTTGCCACAAAATGGACAAAACATAATAAAAAAATACGACACGGAAAAAAATGTTTTACGCGAGTATTGGAGGCTAACTAAGTTAACTATCAAGCAATATACCTTGCTTGGCAACGTTAAGCAAGCAAGGCCAGCGAATAACTTGGCTTGTGTAAAAAATAATGTATAGTACACCGTACTAACAAATTGGTAAATAGCTTTTCAAGTCCACGAAGCACGCGATAGGTTGAACTTTCCGTTAGCAGTGGCACGACTTGAGTGAGCAACGTTACGTAGAACGGGGAGTCCTGGCCGCGGATTGGCCGAGTTTCTTTGGTTTAGAGCAGAAGTGTGGCTGTGTTCGAAACCGCATTAATAGACGACCAGTAGTACGCGCCGATTTGAACAAAATGTAGCAAGTAGTGTACGGTTTCGAACACAGCCTTTTTCGACAGTCTATGGTTAGTCTGCGTGCTGGTGTTTGTTCCAATCACATCGGTTTTTAGTTTTATAGCAGCTCTATGAAATATACTGGTTCAATTCTGAACTTGAGCACAGCAACATTTTTGTGATGCTCTTGCAGCAGACTGCGTCTGTAGCTGGTGGTTATACAAATATCAGTTTGAGGATAGATGGGGGGGTTTCCCATAGCGCCATATTGTGCTGCCAGCCTCGGGCCGCCATCTACTGGGTGAATCATGGCCCTGCAGTATTTTCACGAATTTACAGTATTTTTTGTAATGTACAGCTAACGTTATCTGAAAGTTAGCATACAACTCACAATTCATTATGATCATCATAAAATAATTAACAACCTTTCTGTCAAAGCATCGAAGTTGACCATAATTGGTAGGGTGTCTGGACCACATGCAGGCTAAATTGAGTTAGTTTGGCGAGAGATCAATTTCGTTTTACATCAAATAACAGCTAATTAGTGTGTACCGTACTGTAGGCAACGTAGCCTACAATGAACGGGAAATGATAAGCCTGTTTTTTGTAGGTGACAAACAGTGAACCACACGATTGGCTTAATGTAGGCTACTGTAATCAAGCTGCAGTTCCGTATAAGAGCGAGTTTCTGTTATATTCCTGAAATGATTGGACTTGTTAACAGGCTTTATGTTAATATGTCTGCAAGAAAACTCAACTTTAGTTTGTTCGGCAATTTTGTGATAGTTATTATGCCAGGAGACCAGCTTCTCGTTAGATTTGCTATGCAAATTGCACTCTCAGACTCACTCGTGCATACGTCATCTGGTCCCAGTATGCTTTGCGCACAGGCTAACTGTAGCATTTAGCTTTCAGGCTTAATAGAAACTCGGATTTCAATTTAGAAATGAGGATTTAAATTTAGAAACTCGGATTTCAATTTAGAAACTCGGATTTACATTTAGAAACAAGGATTTATTTTTAGAAACAAGGATTTAATTTAGCAATAAGGATTTCTATTTTGAAATAAGGATTTTGTTTTAGAAACAAGGATTGTGTTTTAGAAACGAGGATTGTGTTTTAGAAACAAGGATTGTGTTTTAGAAACGAGGATTTACATTTAGAAACAAGGATTTCTTTTTAGAAGCAAGAATTTAATTTAGCAATAAGGATTTCTATTTTGAAATAAGGATCTTTTTTTAGAAACGAGGATTGTGTTTTAGAAACGAGAATTGTGTTTTAGAAACAAGGATTGTGTTTTAGAAACGAGGATTTACATTTAGAAACAAGGATTTATTTTTAGAAGCAAGGATTTAATTTAGCAATAAGGATTTCTATTTTGAAATAAGGATTTTTTTTTAGAAATGAGGATTGTGTTTTAGAAACGAGGATTTTGTTTTAGAAACGAGGATTGTGTTTTAGAAACAAGGATTGTGTTTTAGAAACAAGGATTTATTTTTTTTGAAAAGAGGATTTCTATTTAGAAACAAAGATTGCTTTTTAGAAATGTGGATTGCACCTCTGGGCCACCGTACAGATCCTTTCAGTCAGCCACTCTTAACAAACAAACTGAACATCTCGATTCTTTCAGCATTCCCGTTTGTACAATTTTTCATTCATAATGCATGGAATAAAAAAATAATTGCAGCCAGGTGTGGTTCTGCTCCAGACAGGCTGGAATGGAAGTGGACTGTAGACGATGCAGGTCGCAAGGGACTTTGCTCACTTCTGCATCCACAGCCTCTCAGGGCTTTACAGGGTTGGTTCAGGCTGACGGTGGAGTAATTAGCCAGTGGAATGGCTGCTGAACTCAAGAGTGGCCAGCTGATGCCTGCAGTGAATGGTGAAATTTCACTGTGAGAGTCTGCCCCCCCCACACGCACCCCCTGTCCGCTTCCTCAGAGCCCACTTATATTGTTCTTTCCCTCCTTCATAAGTGTCTCTTAAGTCCCCTCTTCCCCCCTCTCCTCTGTTGTGTGCCTGCACGCGATCGGACGGTCTCAGAGGTGCCCGGTTTCATGGTTATTTATCGACCCGGTTCTGTGAGTCTGTCCTCAGCTTGGGAAGCGGAACAGGCAGTTCCGGACAGCCTGCAACAATACTATCTCACCGCAAAGATGTGTCACTGCCAGGGTGGAGAGAAAACGCAACCGAACGGCTCGACCTCCACCAATCCCCCATCCTTCTCTCTGTGGACCTCTTTCTCTTTTTGTCTCTCTATATCTTTAATGCTCATTGTTTTTCTTACTCTTCTTCAGCCCTCATCCTCTCTTTCTCTCCCCCCTCTGTCCCCCTTTGTTTCTCTCTCATATTGTCTCTCTCTCATTCTCTGTCTAGTTTAGGTTTCAGGCAAAATCATCCAACATCCATCACAGAGGTAATGCCAGGAACTGTATTACAGGTCAATCCTCAGGTGCTAAGGTGTAGGTCGTAGCCAGGGTTCGAGTGATGAGGAGCATCAGGTCGCCTCCAGGGGTGTTTTATCACCTGCCACAAACACAAGAGCTCTTCCGTTTGCACCCTTTTAAAAAAGTTACACTGCCCAGTGCCAGCTTTGAAGTTTGCTCTTGGGCACACTAACATCACCCTCACACGCACACACATGCACACCTCAGTATTAATGCGTTATAACAGTTAGAATGCGCCGGGAGCACGTTGAGGGAGAGGAGGGATATTCGGATGTTGGAGTGGGAGGGGGGATCGCGTTGGCGGAGAGCTGCACTTAAACACTCCACGGCTGCATTACTCAACGTCAGGCATTTTTTTATTAACATGTCACTCCGATGAAATGGAATTTGTGGTGAGTCCTGCCCCCAGGGTGCACGCTTGCACACATTCTCCAGGGGCGAATATGTACGCGTGTGTATATATATTGTTCCAAAAGAAATGATAAAAAAAGAAACCCCAAGCTTGCGGTGGGCCTAATTAAAAGAGAGAGGGGGTAGACAGGCCTGTTAATCCTCCCAGACAAGCCGAAGCCCTGCATTGGTTTGAGAAGTCTGTGTGCAAACCGCCTCCTCTCTCGTCTCTTTCTCTCTCTCGCTCTCTTTCTCTCTCCCTGTCTCTGTCTTTCTCTCGTCACCTTTATTTTAAAAGGGAGGCTCAGAGGCTGAACGTAATACAATGGGGCCGTAATGGTTTATGGGGGCTTGTTGTAGTTTAACAGTTGTAAATTTAATACCAGCTTTCCTATGGCAGGATCCCTGTCTCAGTAGGCGAGTTTAATGACCTGGCAGCTGCATCAACCAAAGAAATCGATCTCTGGGTTTTCCCCCTCCCTCTGTCCCGGCTTTCTTTAACCCAGTCATTCATAAGTCATACCGCTTTTACATCTTAAAGGTGCAGAGACTCTCTTTCTCTCTCTTTCTTTCTTTCTCTCTCTCCCTCTCTGTCTCTACCTCTCCCTCTCCACCTGAGCACTAAAGTGGATGTTCTGTTCCCCTCCAGGGGGACATTTAAAGGTACGAAGCATGTGGGCTCTTTCCAAAATTTCTGTTAAATTTCAGCAGTGAAAGCCTGACACCCATTACATTTTAGAGGGCACACGTCGTATGACTTTTGTCTTCTGTGCTTTATTTAATGTCACTGAAGTTGCTGAACATTCACATGCGTTAACGGTCTCAATGAGTTAAAGGAGGTTTCAGTTATGACTGGTTTTATAGTTGTTTTCCGTGCCATACACATGGTCTTACTATTATTATTATACAATGATAAAAAGCATCTATTTATTATTATTATTATTGTTATTATTATTATTATTATTAGTAGTAGTATCCTAAGGAATTTATACCGCTTACATACTATTAAATTATACAGCTGGATATTTTTACAGAAGCTATTCAGGTAGAGCACTTTGCTCAAGGGTACAATGGCAGTGCCCCAACCTGGGAATACAGCCTACCAACCTCACAAGCTCAGCCTTTCCTCCAAAAAGGGGAAAGTCTGGCAAACAATCACTCGAAAAACGTAAATAAGTTTGCAACAGCTCGGACGGTGCTCTTTGGTCAGCTGCTTCAATCGACCAATTGTAGCAAAGCAGATGTTCGGCAATAGGAAAGTGTGGCAGGCGAGAACGTCTCTTTCGGCAATGAGATTTTTTATGCAAAGGCGCTGTATTGGCTTCAAAGACGCAATTTTGTGAATGATGCACGTCTCTTTAATTACTTCTTAAAATATCTGCCCAGATTGTATTAGTAAAACTGTCTTTTTCTTTTTGTTTCACCAGGGAATTAATGTAAACAGAGGTGGAAATCAGGGAAGCGGAACCGGATGCGGGAATCTTAGGCCACATCCTTATCTCCGTTTTTCAGCAAAGACCGTCTTGTCTACAGTCAGTGAGGAACAATTCCATAACCGTTATACTACAGTGTTTTACTCATAGCTGAGCATCATGGGACAGTTCACTTCCACCAGTGGTCTATTCATTTTTGGTGATGTGGCACATAACTCGGGGGTGGGGCTTGGGGGCGGTGTTAGCCGTTGACCTCGGTGAGGTCTGGGCGAGAGCTCTCTGTCGTTGCATGCTGCGCCGGCCCCTCTGGCTGCTGGGAGCTTACCGCCATGCAGCCCCACCCCGCCATGTTTGCCCTCTCTCATAAAGCGCTGGCTTGACCGTGGGAGGCCGTGACATTTAAACTGGAGACTTCATAAAGGGAGGCCTTGTGTTTTCTCTTTTCCCCGCTGTCTCCTGCAGAAAGAAGAATCCAGAACAGCGTGGGGGGTGGGAGAAAGAGGAAGGAAACACCGAAGGAAATTAACTTGTTGTCTTGCACTGGAGTTCATTTCCCTCTCTGCTTTGTCATTGGGGAGGGCGCACACTCAGTAGTGAAGGAAATAACACAATAGTAATACGAAGCTGTCAACAATGCTCTTTATGGCAAGAATCAAACTGTGTACTGCATGCATCTTCATGGAAAAAAATAATAAACTCTATCTCAGTGCTGACAGTACTAACAAGAATTGTATTTCAACCTGAGTGAAATGTAGTAGCTTTTGTTTCTGACAGTTAGCACAAATCGACTTTTTCAGCGCGCCGGGGATTGATATTTAAGAAGAGTTTTTGGAAGATGTTAAAAAAAAAAGTCTTGCAGTTTAAGCAATAATCTCACGTTATAGTACATGCAGGACAGGTACTCATCTGGTGCTGTTGAATGAGGTTTTACTGTGATGTTTTGTACAAGGAGTACTTGAATGCTGGTCAAAGCTCTGCCAGCTGGAGATTTCCTTTTCAGAACATTAGCATAGAATACATAATGAAGTGAACAGGGTTTCCTACAAGACCAGAGAGTATCCAGCACTGCATCAAGCATAAATCTCTACCTGAATATGCGGGGGGTTTCTGTCACTATCTTGTGACCTGGCAAGCCATTCGATGCATTAACAACTCTCTGTGCAAGGTGTAACACGCATAGAGACTCAGCATTAAGGAGAACCTGTTTTTAGACAAACTGATGCTGGCCAGGAGAGCCGCAGTCATGGTAACACCTCTCTAAAGGGCGTGCCTGTAAAGACCACCTTAGGAACATATGGGTGATCCAGCAATACCCATCGTGCTAGGTTTCTTGGCCAATTCCACGGACAAAAGAGAAGAATTGGCGTGACCACAAGACACACCCCCACCTGGAAGGCCATTTAAGGCTTGGTCGTCATGGTTCATGAGCCACGCAGAGAACTGACCAGTCGCAGTCCATACTCACATGATACAGCGGCAAATTTAAACTTACGGGTTAGACCAAAGAGGAAAATCTGTGATCAAGAAACATATTGATATTGCATAAACGGTACAGTGTATGATTTGCTTTACTGAACCCATTTTAATAGATATGTGAGCCACTGTTGAGCTATAATACTGTCCGAGCATCAATCCATATATTTAACTGGCTGTATTACCTCCTCAAACGGAGAAAATGCGTAATAATGTGAGAGGTAATAATATGAAATATAGGTTTTCCAGGAGGACAATATTGTTTTAAATTGACCCATAAAAATACATGTTATGCGAGCGGACAGGGGAAAGCTTTTAAATTCTACGTTGAGATAAAGCCTTTTGCATTTGTGGAAGAAATTGACCATGTGCAGGACACAAGTTTCCATTGTATGCAGTAATAAATAGCTGTGCATTCAGAAATAAGACGGAAATAATGGTGACAAGGAAATGCAATTTAGATGAACTGTACTGAAGGTGAAGTGAAATGGGGTCATTGGGAGGAGAATAAGAAGAGTTCCACGTCTAATTACTTGTCAGATCCTGTTTTTTAAACACTTATTATCAGTGGGTTCACCTGCTGGGGTGATGGAATCTTTTCCACAGGCAGTTAACTGGACCTTCAACTGAGTATTAGAGAGAAAGAGAGGAAGTGATAGAAAGAATGCAAGAGTGGGAGGTGAGAGGGAGGAAGAGAGGAAATGGACTGAAACAGGAAGAGAAAGAAGGGGGGAGATGGTAACAGGGAAGTATGAGGAAAGATGCAGGCAGTGGCTATGAGAGGGCTACTTGTAGCCTGAGAGATGATCCTGCACCCATCTTGTTATTTCATTTATTAGGGTAAGTGTACCTATTAAGGCAAGCCATATCTAACTTTCGACATTTTCTACATATATTGCCACATTTCTTGCTGACGAATTTGAGTGAAAATTAAATATTAATCTCTCCTTTGAAATTGTATGAGTTGATGAAATGTTAACCTTCTTAACATTAGCGATGAAGAAATATAGTGAAATATGCAACGTCTGGATAATGTGTTCCAAAAATGCCCACCTCATGAATTATTGAAAAAACTTTAAAAAATGTATTTCAGCACATTAATTGTTTTTGACAATTTTATTTAATTTTTAAAGAACACTATAAAAATCAAATATGGTGCCTATACATAGTCGACGCCCCTTTGAACTGTTTTTTTTCCCCACTTATGTGCACACCGTACTCCTCATTCAATCTCATGGGAGTGTGCCAGAACATTGCTGTGGAGGCGACCTTTAGATTACATTTTTAAGAAATTTTCCTTTGCAAGTATTGATTTTTAATGTGAAAATTAAGAGATGGATGTCTTGATATTTGTACGCGATAGCAGATTACTCATAAAACAAACATTGCCATTTATCAGATAGAAAATGGATTTTCTCAGCTATCATTCACACCTCATGGTACAGTAGAACACTAGTGATAAAATGTACTGTGACATAACTTACATCTTACATTTTTCTTGACTATTGATGACTGTCAGTGATTTACTGTCTGCTTCAAAATGCTCAGATGTAGCAGCGAGATTTGAAGTTGCACCCTCTTGATTCATGGACACAAAAAAAACTTGTTTTAGGCATCTCATATCTGAAAACAAAACACCCGTGTTTATTGTTTATTGGGTTTTCTGGTGTTTATTATCAGTTAAGTGTATACTAGTGAAAATCAAAACATCCAACCATGTATTTCAAGATAGTCATATAAACCAGGCTTGATGTGAGTTATGCCAGGACAACTCACGTATTTAAATTAAATGTTTTAATGAATGTGCTGTACAATTATTTCAGTTTGGCACTGAATGGATCAAGGTTAATATTGATTATGTTTACAGATTTTTGTTTATGTTTATATGCATTCTACACAGGAGGAGTGTTTTTTGTGAGATTGTACCAATTAAACCACCCTGTGATAAATGCATTTTTTCCAAAACGTGCACAAATGTATTGTAATTAAAATGTAATATTAGATTAACCGTATATCTGGTACATTAAAATACATACATACATTTTTTTAATCAGATAAAACAGCATTTGTTTAATGAGTAATCAAATTAAATATACATATTAAAACATTATTCTCTTAATATCACATTGCAAATGGTCATTTACCAAAAATTCCTGAAGTAATCTTCTGAAGGTCCCCTTCAGAGCAAAGTTTTTGTGCCATTTTCAGAACGACCAGCAGGAGTTATATGCGCACGACCATCCATAATTCAACGACTATAAATCTATAAATCTAGTTATATAAATCTAGTTATCTGTTTATAATACAACTACTACTACTACTAATAATCATAATAATAATAGGGCAGCCATCAATGATGCATCAATGGTTTTCCTGTTAAAATTTTACAATATAACATGCAAAAATGCTATTTGAAATTGAAATACTGTGTGCCAGTATACCCTCAGCCTCAGAGCTGACTCCATGAGATGGGCAGTATTAGCAGTCGATGAAAGACTTGTGTACTTCCAGAGACACAAGGATCCAAAGGAAAGGCTATGGATACTGCCATGGAGGGAGATGCCACGCTGTCACAGTGGAATGACCAATAGTCATCAGGGCTGTGTTCTCAATCTGCCAATCACCATGCTTCTTCACACTCCACTCTCCTCTGCAGCATGACCAACAACAAATTAATACTGTATAGGTTCATTTTTCTTTTCCTGATATCTTTTCTTTTCTCAGTGGCTGTATTGTTATAATAAATAGTCTTTTGAACACTTTGACGCATATCCAGCGGGCCTTTACGCCTCTCCTCCATCGTAATTAGATACTCTTATGATAACAACAGCTGCTAATTAAAACTAAAAGAAACATATCCTGGTTTTTGGAATATCGTAGAAGCAATCTGATTACCCAGTTTCTCTCTCTCTCTGGCATTCTCCTCAAAACAGTTTATCAGGGAAGGGCGTACGTGCGAAGTAAACGAAATGAATGAGCACTGATTTAAAAAATCTTTTCTTTGCCAAGCATTCCAATCTGTGTCGCTTGCTTATTTTGAAGCGTCTATTCGAGAAGTGGAGTTTCCCCCCCTCTCTTCGATTGGCAGCCGGGGCTGCGACTGTAATTATAATCTGTCACTGACTCATAAAAGTCCACCTTCTCCTGCTCTCGTGAATCGAAACAACTTGTTTCATACATGACAGTGAGTTCCAATTAGCGTACAAAAGACCACATTAGCTATGAAATGGGCTTAAGTGATTACGTAAAAGCAATCATATCACAACGTCTACTGCCTTTTTAAAAAAAATACAAAATAAACACTAATGGCTTTATCAGAGAAACACAGCAATGAAATTTTTTTTTATAATAATTGTCTAATTGAGAGAGGCATCAGGCCCTGTTTTCTTAAAATGTATCTGCCGTTGTTTCTCTCCTCTGTATGAGATTGCTGCTACAGGACGATTGTGTGGTGTAACGTTCGTGGAGCTCAACTATGGCGTTTATTTAGTCCCATAAATATCCACATTTCTTATAGCGCGCACAAAATTGTGAAATGAGCGCACAGAACAGTATCCGTATGTGGACCTAAAAGTGAGCGAGCAGAGAACCATCTGGGAGCGTGGAGCTGTGAAGCAGATTTAGCTTTCAGCAGTGATGTCACTGAAAACGACACTCAACTCGTCACACATCCTAAATGACAATTGCAGATATCTGCATCAGTTTTGACTGGTCCAAATAATAGTTGCAGATATCTCAAATGTCATTATGACTAGTCCGAATTGTTGTGCATGACGTTGCTCATGCAAGGCGTCCCATTGGTTATTGGCCATTTTCACGGGTTTCTGGGTTGCCAATAATTAACTGAAATTATTGGGAAATTGGTCAGATTTAGCGTTAGGTAAGTAGCTAGCTATATCTCTAGCTACTTACCGAATGCTAAATCTGGCCAATTTCCCCCATAATTTCAGTGCTCATACCACTCAACAATAACGTTAATACATTTTCACCGGTGTCTCTAATGGTTCGTGGGAACATTCTCCCCCGCACTCGAAAAATCGGGTTTCATAATCTGTAGCTATGTCTTAATGCCACTTTCGGAGTGAAAATATAATGTTAATTTGAAGCTTTTAAAAGTATGATGACAAGGTAGCACCGGAGTTTCACATTGTTTGGAAGTTGGCCAGCTTGTCCCCAAACATCAGGTGCTTTCACGGCTACACCTTTATACAGTCTGTGCTACAAGCTAACGTTATTCACCTGATTTAAACGTCTTGGCTTTCATGATTTGTATGTCTTAATGCCAAACTCAGAGTACAAATCTGGGATGTCAACTTTGAGAGTTGGGCAAGAGTGAGAATAGACCCAAATCAACCCGACCCGACTCACCCCACCTGACCAATCACTGCCTCACGAATGAGAAAATCCATTCACAGATCCCTCTAACCCCACCCCAACAAACAGTAGTATATAACATCAGTTCTAGAAGTTTGATTGTTTCTTCATACAATTTAATGTATTTTTACTATGGAGATGGTTATTTTCTCCTGTACAGATTGAGGACTCATTGAAGTTGTTTATGGTGTAATAATTTAGACATGTAGAGTTAAGAGTTGATATTTGAGAATTGATTTGCCAACCATCAATGCAAGATCTCACTAAAAATGGGAAGGTCAGAAACGAAGACTTCCACATTATGTAGGGCCTAATTGAATATAAAATTAGCAACTTCAATGATTCATTAATTTGGACAGGGGGAAATTAATCCTCATGTCTTAGTACAAATTGGATGATTGGTAGTACTATATTCACATAATATTATATGAATCCTACAACAGTAAAGGTCCAGCCTGGGTCCATTCAATTAGCTTAATTTCTCAATTTCTTCAATTAATTCTTACAAATGTGGATCTGGTAACTCTAAAAGCACTGCTCACCACAAGAGTTAACTTTGATCACACCTGCGCACAATTCCACAAATAGCTTCTCAGAAACAGCAATCTGCTCAGATGTGTGCTAGGATGTGTTAAGTTAGGAATACTCTAATCACATTTTTTGGATAGCCTCGTTAAATATCTTTTTGCTTCAATGTAGACTACAGTATCAATGTAGCCTACAGTCTGACAATGGAAACAAAGTGGGTGCGTGCATAAGCGTGTGGTGCGCGCGAGAACAATGTGTCCCGGTTTGAGATTTTGAAAATCTGGTCACCCTATAGTAGACACATCATAGCTCACTCCAAAATTAATGTGATGACAAACATATTGAAGATGAGTGACAAGGCAGTTAATTTATTATGTTACGAACTGCGTCCACAAAACAACAGCTTGTTCACAGTAGGCTACTAAGGAATGTTCTCCATCGACTTCCACTCAAAAATACTGCGTGTCTCCCTGTCCCAAGCATAGACCGTATAGAGGGCGCGTTTTAAACCAATGATTGTTGTCCTCTCGCTCGCAATTAGTTTCCTAATGAAAAACTCCTTCCTGAGTTTTTGGGGGCGGGGATGGGATACACAGTGGCTGATACACAGGTTTATTGTTATAACAAGATGTTTTCACGTTATTACGACATACAAACTTATCACATTATAACAAGAAACTTTTCTTGTTATAAAAATATACTATTTATCACGTTATAACATGAAACCTTTTATGTTTTAACGTGATAACTTATTGTTTTAACTAAAACACATAAACTATTTAACATAAAGCTATTAATCAAAGATGCACCTACATCAAAGGATAGGCTACATTACTATTCCCAGATGTAGGCCTATTAAATTCCATCCAGTACTCCAAAATGACAAGCATTTTAAATGCATTCTGTCAAAGAAATGAGCACTAGAAGATATTAGCTAAATCTACATTTTCACAACAACTATAGGCTACTGGAAGCACGTCAAGGCATTATATAAAGAAGTGTGGACTTCTTCAGAGTAACTGCAAGTGTTAATAGGCATTCAGTAACATTCAGTTTCAAAAATCAACTTGGCGAGCGAGCGAGAAGAAACTAATTTTGAGCGAGAGCAAACCAATTTCAAGCGAGCGCAAACCAAGTTCGCGCGCTCGCAGCTCCGTGCATGCGTGGATGGTTCTTTGCTCGCTCGCTTCACAGCTCCATGCTCGCAGGTGGTTCTCTGCTCGCTCACTTCATCGCTCCACACGAGCGGATACTGTTCTAGGCACTCACTTCACAGCTCCGCACGCGCTATTTATGGAACTAAATAAACTCCATACTCAACCTTTAAACAATCCAGTTAAGACCTGATGGGTCAGTGTTGTGCGACTCTTGAGCAAAGCACATAACCAGACTGTGTAAATCACCAGAATTGCTTTTACACATATACTGATGTTTATATATGTTGACGTACCAAATGTGGGATATGAACATTATAAAAATGATAAATGAATAAAATGAATAAAAACATCAGCACACACCATCAGCGTGCTGCTGATGGTGTGTGCTGATGTTCTGCATCCCCAAACTCTTGTTCTCTCTTCTCCTTTGACCACTGCTTCGGCTGAGGATGTCAATTCGCTGCACTTAAATGTGTATTTATTTTTTGTATTCTTGCTAAATTCCAAATTCACAAACTGTAGTAATCTATTCCAGAAGCAAAACCAATGATGGCATAAGTAACAAAGCTTGACAAAGCCAAAAGAACCAGGAATTAATGTAAGGGCACCATGAAACACCTACTTGACCTCTGTCTCTTTTCCCACAATGTGGTGCTTTCGAAAATGTGGCTTCATTTCAGACATAATGCTTTCTGATTGGCAGGCCAGTGGGCTGGGATCACTGAGGATTCAAACATCAAGAAGTCATTGCATCTCAGGCATGGCTATCAGTCTATTTCATTTATGCTCTTATCAGCAGATGTTACAGTGAAACAGTGGAGCGTGTTGAAGCCAAAACTGTATGACAAATGAGAGCTTGAATCTTTTTAAGTCACATCATATAAAATTGTGGTTTCACAAAAAAGGAAGTAGCCACCAACACCACACAACAAGGTCCTGTGAGGTTTTGTTTCTAATATGAGTTACATTTGTGTAAAAAACTGAATTTTCATTTATTCTTTTAATGAGGTATGTAACTGAAAAACTAAAAAAAATACATTTTCAAACTTAAGGGACAAACACAAAGTCACAACATTTGAGCCATAGACTGCAGAGGAATAGTAATCCTTAACGTGAAATTCCTTGTTGTGTCCATGTAACCTACAATATGTGCTCCAGCTGTGGCAATAACATAACTGAGCTACCAAAAGAAAACAAAGCAAACAAACAAAAAAAAAAACATAATCCTAGCCGAGCAGTCAATGGTTATTGAAAGAGTTCCAAAATATATTGTAATGCAAAAGGAAAAAAATGTAAGAACCTGGGCTGAGGACTATTCAAATTCAAATCACATGAATTAGAGAACTGAGAGAATCTTTATGGAATTTTTATGGAATCTGCGAGAATCTTTATGGAATCCGACCTGAAATGCAGGACTTTCAGAGTGGAATTGAATGAATAATTTATCCCAACTCTAACCCTTAACCGTTAACAGCGCTGCCATGCTGTGTTAATGGGTTGTGAGAGCTATGGCTCGGACGGAGGGGTGAGAAGGAGCTTTCTGCACCGATGAAGAGGGAAGGCAGCTTCATCTCCCACATGCTGGTAGCAGTTGAGGGAACGGGCATCTGCCAGGTGTTCTGCCGTTCGGAACGCAACCCAACTGTGTCATGTTTCAGCTGACTACAGGTGGGATGTTCTCAGATCCAATACGGTCCAAGGTTTAACAAAGGAAATTGGAAAGGGGGAGAGATTTATGGTTCAGAAATGTGGCTTAATGGTTTAGAAAATGAATTCCAGGCTATCCTTTTTTTTATTTGCTGTTTACCGCATACAGTTAAATGAGTCCTGTGTGCATTAGCCATGCATAATGGATTTGAATTCCCTCTCAATCTCAAGCCAAAGTTTTGAATATTTTACTGCACAAATTGAGTTATTGCTGAATTTTCTGCTTGTGGGTCTCGGGTAATGTGCCATTTGTCAATGAGGGTAACGGCTAAATAAAACACTTCTCACCTGTGAACATTAAGAGGCTGCATTGCACTGTCCCGTCGGGTTCTCTTAAATCCTCATCTTTTTAATCTCAGATAAGCACATCAATACCTGGGTAAACTGAGCTGGAGAGATACCCGGACTGTGACAGGTATATATCTGATTGTACATTAGTCCAGTAATGATTTGCTTGATGCCTGAATCTACAAGGTCACATTTCATTACCCACCAGATTCTATTTGTATCTGTATACATCTGGCGGAAAGAGCGCATAAATGACTTACACCAGGTGAGATATATGCCAGCATTTGTAATCCTTGTATCTAAGCAATTGCAATCTCCCATTGATTTTAGGAGTGATTTAATGGTCCCTTTCAACAAGCATGGAAAATTACCCCATAGGTACCTAAATTAAGGTTTACTTAAAGGGTAATCAAATCTACTTGAAATAGATACAGATCACAGAGATGAAATGGTAGGATCTCCTTCTCCGGGGGGAATATTCTCAGATGTAATAGAAAGTATCCAGAAGAGCAGCGGGTTAATGAATTTGTAAGAACTTCACACAAGCTCAATTTTTACACACTCTTATTTCTGCCCTGTATCCTATTTCTCTGCTTGACCTCTGATTAAAAGAAATGGAGGAACAAACTAATAACACTGATTAAACTATCACTACTGCCTGACACCCACAGGTAGTGAACAACAACAAAATGGAAACACCAATGTAAAATGACTGACGAGGGTGTTGTGCCTCCACTTTTTAAATGAAATTGGCAGCTCTTGTCCCACGTTGAACGTGGTTGTCTGATCCTCGGCTGCTAACTTGTTTGTATCACACTTTACAGCGCCAGGATCCTGAAGTACGCTGTTCTGCCCGCTGTTGCCCTTTGTTGATGATGTCTGTCCTTCAGAGTTACATCACTTGCAGGACAGACATCACCTTAGACTGAGTTCCTTGTGAAACTGCAGACGGTTGACTTTGTAACTGAAGCTTCCACCAAAAAATAACCCCCCTTTCAAAGTCTCTGAGGTGTTGCAGCTTTATAAGCAATCTGGCCTGTCCACCATTTTTATACCTGACCCAGTGCATGCTGATTAATGGATGAACCACACCTGTGCGGTAGCTTCTGCTTTGTTTATACATAGGGTTTCACATGTACCCATGCAGGCATTTCCATTTTGTTTGTTTATCCCCTGTAGTTGAATGGCAAACCATTGCAGCATATAATAAGGCTCAGACTCGTGTTAAACTATTATCCAGTGCTTTTTTCTTCTTCTTAAATTTTACCTGCCCTCTATTCAAAAAAGAAAACAGGGAATACTCTGATGTTTGATCATCAGTCACAGTTCGAGGCCAGCTGTTTAATTTGATCTTTGTGGTTTAACATGAGCCGAGAGGCCCTGGAACATCACAGATCTGGCTGCCAAACCCATTTGCCCACTGTCCAGCACCCTGGTGCTCCAGCACGCGGGGGCTCGTTGTCAGGTGTTAATTTATAATGCGCGGCAATCCCGTCATTCTGCTTCCACTTTGTTTTCCATGAACAGGTCTGGCATTTGGCGGTATTAACGGAGACAGCTGTCTGTTTTTAAGTGCACTGCAGAGGCCCATGCGCCTGCTCCACCTGGCCGATTTCCCATAATGCATCTACCACGGACATGCTTCCCTTCTTCCCAGGGCGGACATCGCGAGCCTTCTGTTCACCTCCATCAAACCCAAACCACCCCTTCCCCTTCCCATTTCTTATTCTCTTCCGTGCTGCTAACCTTGTCCCGACGTTCACAAGGTTTTGTTCCCCCCCCGCCCCCACCCCCCCTCAGTGTTTATTTTTCAAACACAGAAAAAAACTATCTGCCAGAGTAAGTGGACCCACACTTGAGAGAGACCCTGCTTTTGTGTTGCTGTTTTGCTCAGCTGTTTTTTGTTCTCTGAAACAACAGACATAGCGCCTCATAGACCAGGGCTGGTGTCAATTTCCTGTCAGTTCAGTCATTTCAGGGAGCAAATTTGAAAATCAATGAATAATTTTGAATAATGTCCGTAATGTTCTAGATTTATTATCAAATTAATTTACTGAATTACGGTTCATTTTTTAAATGAACTTTGCTTAGAAATTATGGGCATTTTCCAATTCATTAATTTAATTTCAATTTGGTTTCTGAATTCATTGAATTATCATGGAATCAACCTCAATCCTGGTCTGAGCCCTTCCTGCCTTTCTGTCCGTCTGTCTGTCTGTCTGTCTGCCTGACTCCACTCGCATTGAGTGGAGACGCAGGAAGGATCTTTCACATGTAGCTTTCAACTGCAATCTATGGGCTCCCGATCACCCAGCAGGGGCCACTAGATAGCAAAGCGCACGGAACCCTATCCAACTGAACCCTCCCATTCCCTGGGCGACGCAATCGCCAATAGCGCGATTCGATCCAAGGCTATGAGGCTCATCCATGCACCACAGTGAGGTGCCTTAACCGAATGATCCATCCAGCAGCCCACATTTTTACCTTTTAAACCCTTTTCCCATATCCTCTTGTCTGCTTTCCATCCCCGCAGAGTCCATCTACAGGCCCTTGAGCGCTGGAAAAGTTGGAGCGCTCCCGCAGTGAGACACTATCCAAGTTCAATTACAGTGAAAAATGACGCCTACTGCAATGATTCCAGCCTGAAACGCTGTGCTCAGTCACTTTCCTCAATGGTAATTAAACAGGAGTGATTAAGGACAGAGAAACTGTAAAACTCACAGAAATGGCTAAGTGTGCTGTACTCTCCCAGTAAACAGACTCTGTCACTCACAGGGCTAATGCATTAGAGTAATAAAAGTGTTAAAACAAGAACGGGAAAATACATCTGTCCTCTATAGAATTCCGATGAGGGGCTCATTTAAAGCATGTACAGGGACGTAGTTAGAACTTTTTATTTTTGGAAAATCCATACATAAACATTTGCTTATAATAGAGTAGTAGAAGTTGAATTACAATTTTATTTAGCGTACTCTAAACTCTAGATGACATGAACTGAGAATGCTTTGCTAGCATGCGTCCCAGTGGGTAAAAAACCATAAACGAGTGAGAAAGCTTTAATCATCCAAAGGTCTTAAAAATGTGACACGACAGGCTTTACAGAGCAGTACGGAAAAGCTAATTGTGAGACGCTTCAGCGTTATGTGAGTGCTGTTTTATTTCAGACACACTAATGACTGTGACTCTGACAGCTTCTTTCTTGCACAGGCTTTTTTCATTAAGCTTGAGTTTTATGGCAGAATCTATTGACCGCATTTACATTTTTACAGATTAAATTTTTCTTAAGATGAACACCCCGCACACGCACGCACACATGCACGTACACACACACATACACAAAAACACACATACACACACACAAAAACATGCACACACACATACACAAATACAAGCACAAACACACTATATTGTACATGTAGTGCATGTAAACTTCTGACCCACTGGAATTGTGATATATTGAATTACAAGTTAAATAATCTGTCTGTAAACAATTGTTGGAAAAATGACTTGTGTCATGCACAAAGTAGATGTCCTAACTGACTTGCCAACACTATAGTTTGCTAACATGAAATCTGTGGAGTGGTTAAAAATAAGTTTTAATGACTTCAACCTAAGTGTATGTAAGCTTCTGACTTACTGTACATATTCAATTTAAACAAATACTGCTAGATCATATACAGCATACTATGAAAGATGATCAATACATTGAAACTAGGAAAATAATGAGAGTAGGAGGTATGGAAAAGACAATATTAGCTATGGATTTATATGACAGGTCTCATGGATTCAAAACACTTTATAGTGAAGGTGGGTCAATTGCTCTCAACTGGCACCAATGTAAAGCCCTTCCCTAATGGATAGTGCCCGGCAACCATTTTATGATAGAACACGAACCAAACCTTAGTTGAGGTGGAGAGGGAAGGCTTTATTCAGCCAGTTGTGCTGGGTGATGATTAGATGGACTGATTTGGAAATTGAAAAGGTCACTGGGAACCTCATGTTCTCTGTGATAAGTGCTATGATTAGTAATAATAATGGAGTGCATTCACTTTTAAATCTCAAAGCACTTCACAGTCGGGGGGAAACTTCCAATGATGCAGCACCTTCCTGGGCAGCCATTGCACGTTTGTAATAATAATAATAATAATAATAATAATAATAATAATAATAATAATAGACGATAGCAGCCATTTTGCACCAGAATGTTCACCACATATCAGCGTGTGTATCAGAGGGAGAGAACAATTTTCTTTTGCCAATTAAACTAGGGGATAATTAGGTGGCAGATTGAAAGAGCCAGGTTGGGAATTTAGCCAGGACACCAGGGAAACCCTTACTCTTTACGATAAGTGTCATGGGATCTTTAATGACCACAGTAAGTCAGGACCTCGGTTTAACATCTCATCCAAAAGACGGCATTCCTGACAGCACAGTGTCCCCATCACTGCAGCATTGCGGTTTATTTGACCACAGGGAAGATTTCCCACTACTGGCCCATCAACACCACTTCCAGTAGCAACTTATTTTACCCAGGAGGTCTCCCATCCAACCAAGCCCACACCTGCTTAGCTTCAGCAGCAGAGTGCATGGCTACTGGCCAGAATGCCAGAAAGATTACCATACTTTTGCTTAGTTGGAGAAGGAGGAAATTATTGAGCCAATGAAACTGGGGATGATCCTGTGGGCAAATTTTGCTCCCCTCCACATGTATTTTAAACTCTTAAAATATTTTATATTGAATAATAATTTGTTTAATATGGTTTTTCCACCAAAATAATTTTCAATAAACTACTGAAAATGGCTTAGTAGCATCTCTACACCTTTACCTTCACTGAGAATGCCAGAATCTATGAATATGCAAATCTGCAAAGCCCCCATGCCCTCAAGGCCCCCACTCCCCACCCTTTCCCCATGTAAGCCAGCTAAATAACACTGCGCTTCATTCCATGGTGGCAACAAGAGGCAACAGTGTTCCAGCCCTACAGGGGCGCAGAGACATTTTGAGGAGCAGATGCTCAAAGTGAGAAAAGGGCACACCAACCTAGAAAAACTATAAAACTCTTTTACGACACCCAGCAGATGTTGAATATATAGTTACCTAAATTAATGATTCAAATTAATGACAGCAATAATAATAATACAAATATCAATTTAAAATAAAAAAAAATCATAAAATCAAAGAGGCCAAGGGCATAGGAGCTTTTTTTTTTTACAATATATGTTAATATTCTTTTTGAAAATGGGAAACGCTCACGTGTCTCTTTGTGTATTTTTGTTTTATTTGGAACAACCATTTGCAAATGCTGCAGTACATCCCAAATTTGTAATCCATCCGTCTGAAATCGGGCATTTGGGGCAAAAAGGGGCAGGTGCTTGGGCACCCAGAGCCCCCCACCCCTGCATGTTCTTGCAGCCCTACATGATTGAGCCCCAGTCAAACTCAGAGTCCGAAGAAGAGCCTACTGTTCAACAACATTGGAGACTCATTGCTGTATCTGAATGGTAAGTTTAGTTCTCAATTTGCATTTACTGATATTGTTCGTTATGAACTGACAATTACTGTAGCTAGCTAGGTAGTAAGGTAGCATTGATCATAAGCTAGGTAAATGGATTTCAATATCTGAGCCGCAAGTGACTTACCGTGCACTCCAAATGTGTTAGGACAGTGACACATTTTTAGTTGTTTTGGCTCTGTACTCCAGCACATTGGATTTGAAATGGAACAGTGACTATGAGGTTAAAGTGTAGAATTCTTTTCACATCCATATCGGGTGAACCATGTAGCGAGTGTCGCAATTTTTACACATAGCTACCCCCTCCCCATTTTAGGGCACCAAAAGTAACTGGATAAATGAACATAAACCTAAATAAAGTCATCATATTTAATATGTGGTTGCATATCCTTTGCATGCCATGACTTCCTGATGTCTGTGACCAAACAACATCAAAAGACTCTTGACATCTTATCTCCAGGAACTCTTACAAGCAATACTATAACCTCTCTGCATTTGAATGGATCTCTATGGGAATTGGGGGGTGGGATTAGATCAAGTTGCAAATTACTCAGGAATGGTATGGAACACATGGTTGGCTAAATGGCTGTAAGTCATCAAGGGTCTGCGGTATTAAACAAGCCTCAAACCATCACTTTGCTGTCAGAAATGCAGTAGATATGTATTGATCACTTGAAGGGTTGTTTCTCCTGACTTGTTTTTCAATAGGAAAATGAATCAGGAGAAACAACCCTTAAAGTAATCCATCCATATCTTTTAAATGAGAAAAGGTCCTGAACCCCCCCCACATCAACAATCTCAAAAATGTGAAATGTTACTCATTTGCCTTGCAAATCTTGTTTTTGGCTTGTTAAGACTAAATTGCTTATTTGTTTTTCAAGAGCTGGCAACACTAGTCAGGAACTAGTTTTAATGTGTCTTTCAAATGACAGCACCGCCTATGGCACAGTATCCCACTCAGCAGACAGGGGTTGGTCCAGAGGGAAAATTGTTTTCTACTGGTCCCCCATCACCAACTGTGCACCAACCAGTGCTGTTCCAGAAGACCTCCCATGTCAATACTAACCAGGTCCAGCTCTTGTTAGCTTCAGCCATCAGGCAGAATAAAGTCACAGGCTGGTATGGCTGCTGGCTGATGGCTGATATTATTCTAAAGTGACATGTTGCCCACTGCATTGTTAACAAATCCTTTGGCTTTTTGGAAGCGGTATGAAGTAATAAAAGCGCTCGTTTGCTGCAGTCTGCTCTACTTTGAACACAAGATGTGTGTGAGTGATAGAGAGCTAAGGGACTTAAGCCTATTTTCCTTTGTAATATGATTTTTGCTGTAATAATTCAGATGTGAAGCTGTGCTGTATTATACTAGCTGTATCCCAGGGTGGCCACAGCATTTTACAATGTGTACAGTAGTTATGAATTTGTTGATGCAGCAGGTGTGTGTAGTAGTTATGAATATGCGTTGATATAGCAGCAGGTGTACATATAAAATTTGGTGCAGACTAACCTTGACTACTGCAGAATTGTCTGTGTTGGAAGATCAAATATTAATTTACAATAATTAAATACCAACTAATTACAAGGGAAAAATACATGAAGAACAAGATAGCCTATCAGCTATATACTGTATATAAAATGTTTCCATTCTTTGTATTAAGACACATAGGTAATGTATTACATTTTCAACACATTAATGTTAATGTCCACTCATTTGCTGATTCAGTACCACCTGCTAGTTTTTTGGTGTTATGACTCTTATCTCTCTTATTCCGGGCGAACCCAATTAGCTTTGATTTAGATCTCCGATAGCTTTTCCTGACCGCTAACGTGAATGCAAGGGGCAGACTTTTGCTGTTACCTTGGAACACACAAACTGTATTTTACAACAAAGGTAAGCCCAATTTCCCAAATGGACTACCTTCAGTGCCAGCAGTGGTCCGCCATTGTTTTGCAAATCAGAAGCACTACAGCGAACCGCAAGCGGCAGAACCATTCGCTGGTTATTTTGCATTCTCATCTCATCGCTGATCCTGAATTTGACTTCCGCGTCTCAAATGTTTGTTTGGGTACTGCTGTAGTGCCGATTTGGAAAATGCTGGCGGAATGTCAGCTGGCACTGGCGACTGGCCGATAGGCTTGTTTTTACCTCCATTTTTAAAACACAGTTTACCTGTTCCATTAGTGCACCTCGGTAGGCTTGCTATCTGGGTAGTAGCATACTGTAAATAAATTGGTGGGTGCCACACAATCTTGAAATAAGATTTATTGGATTCACTGGATTCCGATAAACCCTCATTTACTTACTGTGCAACAGTGAACAAAGACATTTGCTTAAACAACAGTTTAAGGGCAATCAATGTATGTGTTTTTTATGGCAGATGTGTGAAGGGAGCAGGGAAGAAAACATTAATGTTGCATTTGAATCCCTGCTGTGTCTGCACAGTATGACTGTGCGGCACCTTTCTGACAGTCGATTCACATCACTGCACTGTGATTCGCAATCATTCAAGCGCATGTACAGACACACACTTGTACATACAGACAGGTATACACAAACACGTGCACACACACACACACACACACACACACACACACACAAACACATAAAGCCTCCATGCTCAGCACAGCTTTGTGTGCTGTGGTAGTTGCCGGGAAGGTGCCGGCTTTGACTTACAGCCGTGTGGTGACGTACAGCCAGGTGAGAAGCACACAAAGCCTCCATGCGCAGCACGGCTTTTGTGCTGTTATGTGAAAGGTCATCCATTGTGGACTCTGAGTCACAAATAGAATTTGTTTAGCCTCTGTATTGAACACACGCTTTTAAAAAATATATATTTAAGCACAGGTCATTAAAAAACAGGGGAGTCTTTTTCTGAGTTTGCTTGCATTGCTGTGAAAATGGGTTCTGAAGGTTGTGACTAATCCTTTTGACTTGCTCCCAGCACCCTGGTGGAGAGAGGTTGGCACCTGAGCCCACATTGACGTGCTGCGTAACGTTCGAAACGCAAAATTAATAATTAAATAAAGAAAGGAGGAGGGGGAAAACAGGGCTGCTGGTTCTCCTCTTATTTCGGTGACCCAGATACACAGCTGTGGCTGATTGAGAGGCTGATTGCTGCTGCTGCTGCTGCTGCTGTCCTCACTTGTGCCATGTGACTAAGGCTGACCGGCTAATCTGTGGCTTTGCAGTCTTCCCACTGGGTGCCTGGCGATCCTGTGGGATCTCATGGGGAACCCGCATGATTACAGTCCACAAGGTCCTCCAGCTGAATGTTTAACCCTGCTACCAATCTTTTTTTTTGCTGAATAAACTTCCCATGGTGGTTAGGCCAGTCAAGACTCGCCTCTACAGACCGTGTCCTTTCTCTCCTCCCTTCCCTGCCCCTTAGCAGTTCTATCTTTTATATTAATTCAGGGTATTATTGTTGTTCATGGTTTTATGTTTTTTTAGGGCTTGCTATGGATGTTATCTGTATTAATCTTGCATTCATGCTTTAGTGACATTGCATGCGCATTGACTGGTCTTAGAATGCTGTAAGCCAGGTTTGGCCATATTGCTCATATAAGTCATGAACTTACTTTATGTTCTCTTACGTTGCTCTGGATAAATATAATGTAATATAAGTCACTGTATCCAAATCCCAGCAACACTCAACACTTAAATAAGACCCAGAACCTCGCTGCCTAACATTGAACATGTGTGGGAGACTCTGTGTTAGGACACTGCATGAAGAGTTATATCCTTTCACAAGGTTGTCTTTCTCTTCTTTACCTGACCCCATCTTCTCTCTCTTCTTTAATCCTGTCCCCACTTTCCCTCCTTCCTCAACAATCTCTCCATCCATCTTCCCACCTTCCACTCTCTCCCCATTCCACCTCCTTCTCTCTTATCTCCTCCAGCCCCTCTCATATCCTTTATTTCACATCCTAACTTTATATGCCTTCTTTTTTTTGACCTCCCCTTTCTGCCCCTTCTCTCCCTGTTCCTTCCATTTCTGAATCTCTTCTTCCTTTTCTCTCTCCTTCACACCCCCCTTTTTCTTTAATCTCCCCACCCCTCCTTCCCCTTTTCCCTCTCGCTCCTCTTGTCCCCAGCCCACCTCTTCTCCTCTTCTCTTGTTCTCTCCCCATCTCCCTCTTCTCTCTTCCTCCTCTCCACTGGAATTCACCATGCTTTGTGAGACTGCAGATACCCTCTAGGCAGTGTGAGGCAGAATGAAACCTTGGAAGCCTTTCCCCCTATGCTCAGAAATACACCCCCCACACACAGACACGCACGCTAGACTTCCTATTTCTGTACAAAAATATTTTACATAAAAGCTGAATCATGGTCCCTGAAATTCAAGTGTGGTTGTGTAAGTTTATATGAATAGTCAAGTTACTTTTCTGTCCACCCACAGTTCTTGAAAGTATTACGAAAACCCCTTAAAATGGCATAACCTGCTTTAATTTGGTTCCAGACTTCTGCTGACGTTATATTTGATCTGCTTCATCGTTTTAATGTTGTGCTGAACGTTTTCTTGCGTGTAAAATTTGTTTAATATAATATTTTTCTGCATACAATGGGGATCAAGAGAAAAGATGACAGAATGATTCTGAATCAATTTTAATCCAGCCGGGGGGAGGGGGCGCGGGGGTACAGAACGAATATTAAAAAGGTGCATATCGAATATTGAACTGTTGTTGTTTAATCCAAGTCGTTGTAAAGGAGCATGCTTGTTTATATGTCGATTACAAACATGTTCAAGTCACATCAGGAGCTTGCTGTCAAAGCTTGTATACTGAAATTAAATTGGCAGAAAGCTTTGTAAGTGTTTGCTCAGAAACTGTTCTTGAAGAAAAAATATGTTTTATTTTAACTATACCTATTGTGTAGAGCCAGACTGCGATGTATCCATCCACAGTACTGGTAAAAATAATGCAGCTTTAGTAACTGCATAGAGTTACATCAGCAGACACTGATATATGGATACGTAACATTCTGGCTTACCTGTGCATTAACCTTGTTTTTAATTAAGCTGGCCTTATATGACATCTACGACCAGCAACCAATTAAACAGAAAGAATGTCTGTTTAATTTACAAGCATAGATATAATCAATTATTTGTGAAAAGCTCAATTTATTACAATATAAGGTAATGTCTTCAAACAAGAATATATTCAAACAACCATATAACATGGCTTGACTGATGTGCACCCATTTCTTGGATGTAGTCCATGATTGTGGAACTTTGACTTCTCAGACAGTAAGTCTGTCAAAGTTTTGATCATGCTGGTTATGCAAGCGCCATTATCACTTTTGATCTATGAGTCTGTTTGGTGAGTTAATACAGCTTGTCCTTGAGACGGATGTGTGCGGGTTGGACCCGTAACGCACGACTCAGAACACTAATTAGATAATAAATACCCGCAAGGGCTTTATTATGGGGAAATCCAAAAACGTAGTCACACAAGCAAAGTCCAAAAACCAATAAATCCAGCCAGACCAAAGATACAGTACAGAGGGAGAAGGCAGTCTCGAAATCGGTATCCATGCAAGAGTTCGTTAACCAGAGTAGCTGTCAGCGAAGCAGAAGTACAAAACAGGGAAAAAGCAAAGTTCGTAGTCGTGGGGCGTAGCGTAACACTGATCTTATATGCAGGTGTAGACAGGTGCAGACATTAGCTTGAGAGCAGCAGGAAATTCACAACAGCTTGAGAAAATGAGACACGTAATGAGGCAATTAGTAAATCGTTAGTAGTTAACCTATCCTGACCTAGCGTTAGTAAATTAGTAATTAACATGTACGAGAAACGTAAGGTAAACATGAACACATGGTTAGATAGTTAGTATTACCCAATCCTGATCTAATGTTAGTATATTAGTAACTAGACAAGGGAGAATGAAACAATTAGGGAAGCGTGAGTGACAGCAAGAAAAGAAACAGCATGAACGCAAGGCTGCGGAAAAACATGGAAATATGTATGCAAACAATGAACTGCATCGTAACATAAACAGAAAATAAACTGTGACAAACACTAAACATGAAACATGGCATAAACATGACAGAAACGTAACAGTCCTTGGAAAATACATATTTCTAATAAAAAACCACACGTGCCTGACAGGACACATTAAAATGTATGCCTGCTATTTAACACTGTCCAGCATAATCATTCAATGTCTCGTAAACTTAAACAAACATAACATATGTTTAAACCTTCAGCTACAGACAGTGAGTAATCTTCAGTCTGTTCCTGTGAGTTTTGTGCAATTAGAATATTTAACTGGGTGTAATTTAAGAAAAAAAAGATAATGTTTTCTGTTGGAGTCCCATCCTCAGTTTTCGCTGTGTAAAAAGGAACAATTACCATGATGCAATTCCACAGTGCTCTGTTACAGCAGGGGTCTAATTACTCAAACAAAAACCAACCACATTTTTAACGACCGTAGAAAACACAGAGGAAACCGCATACTATGTTAATCACAGCAGAAGCAATTAAAATTCAGTTTATATGGGACTGCAGTTCTTATTCATTGGTAGAAAATTACTGTTTGTCTTAAGTAAGAAATAAAATTATAATTGGTTTCAAGTTCAATCATGACCACGTTCAAATGGCCTTAAAAGCAATTTAATTGTCGACCATACAAAACAAAATAATCAAAATTATAGAAGTTATTGAGTTATTGAACATAATACGGTGATCAAGCATGATGGTACTGCAGAATAAATCACAAAGACAAGGGCGCTAATGGGCGGATAGCCCCATTAAAAATCGTGTGTAAGACTTTACTTTAACTTTATGCCATAAGGTCATGGTCTTAATCCTGACATATAACCAGCCATAACCAGTCATGATAGTATAGTATAGTATAGCTCATGGCAAAACACTGTCAAAAGGTAATGCAGCAAATTTTACAAAACAAAGTAAACATAATTAGCAGAATGATCACTGCATGCATTATGCATGTTATGAATGTTATCTGTCTAACAACTTGATATGATGCTATCATGACTGCTTATGACAGTTATGTCATTCTTATGACGCTGTTATGTAGGCTTTATTTCATATAGTTAAATTAAAATGTTACCTTTTTTAGGTATTTAACCCTGTGGATTAAGATAGACGCTTGCTGTTGGATGGACATTGTGATTCATTGGCCTCTCCAAACCAAAGGATTTGCACATAAAACTCCCAGCTTTGGTGCCCTGAGCCTGAGGCCTAGTCTTACTGGTGATTTGTCAGGTGATTCCTTTTGATGGGCTCTTTTTTTCTCTCTTGCAGTCCAGGCGTAAACCCCCACAAAACCACGGCTACGTGTGCGCTGCTCCCAGCACTAAATGTACAAAAGGTCTCAAAGCGAAACATGCTTGTCTGCAGGGGTATGATTATGGGCCTGTGATTGTTCACTGAAAGCAAGCTCCTGGGAGCCATTGACAGCAACGGTCTGCAAGAGTCAAGAGCTTTAGCTTTTTCCATTGAAGGTGATCATTGAATCACTTATTTTTTAGTAAGTAATGGCTGCTAGTGCAGACTAAGGTAGAGAAGAAACTCAAGCATTTACATGTGGAATATGGGACCAGTGGGTCTGTGAAATTATTGACTGCACCTCTTTGTGAGAACTTCCCTTTAGCCAGTCAGGCCAAAGAATATGGTTGTATTTCTGTTCATTAATTTTTACTTTGGAATTTAAAAGAGCAAAGCGATGGTGGGGGTGAAGGGAAGAGGAATTTATGTTAAGAGTGAAACCATGGAGATGACAAGTAGTTTAAATGCAATCTCACCCGCGTTGCCCTCACATTGTTTTGCAAGGGAAATTAGATTTAATGATTCATTTGGCTTGTCTTTTAAAATAAAATCCCGTCAATCATTCGTATGAAAATAAATAATTTGCACGAAAAAAGAAGGGGAAATCCAGACTGGAATTTGATTGTGGTGATATCTTAAATTATAAAATGCTTCTATGACACTGGGCTATTCTATTAACCTGTCGTACTGTGTTCTTTATAGCCTGTACACAGAAATGGCGAGGGCCACAAGGATAATCGTGGCCTGTTTCGCATGTTTTATGTTAGTTTTTGGGGCCTGCATACATTTGAGGTGTAAATGAGCCTGTTAAGGGCTGTGTTCTGGATGAATCATCTTGCGACCCCCTGGTGCACCTCCCGAATACCCTCCACCCCCCAGGAGAGGTGTAAAGAGCCTGGGGCAGAGGGGGGCGGGGGGCTCTGAAAGTCCCAGAGAGGAGGTGCCTGTGATCAGCTCTGCCCTTTGTATTGGTTGGCAGACATTGGGTTGCGGAGAGAGGGGGAGGGGGAACGACTGCTTTAGTACCTCGCTGTCTCGCGTCACGGCGGCTGTTAATCAAGTGCGGGAGGAGAAAAGGAGGAGAAGCAGCAGAGGGATGCGAGGAGATTTAGTGGCGCTCTGGCTTTGATGCTGTGATGGGCAATAGGGACAGGTGCTTATGAAGATGAACAGCGCTGCTCCCTGCTCCCCTGGCTGAGATGCGCTTAAGTCCTACACATGCCTGGGCATTGATGAGGAGCCGACGTGACTGAACCACGTGTGTGTGTGTGTGCACGTGTGTGTATCGCTTATGTGTATGCATGCATTTATTCGCGTGTAGGCTTGTGTATGTGTTTATTTATGTGCATGCCTGCGTATTTTGTGTGTGTTTGTACATGCATGTGTGCGCATGCGTGCACATGCGCGTGTCCAAGTCTCTCCTTGCCCTCCTCTCGTTGGAACACTGAGATGCACTTAACCTTTGACATCGGACATCTGGCCACGTTCTATGTTCAAACATGTAGTGATGAAAGAGTTTGTACGTACGTATGCATATGCCCATCCCCTATAGTGTTATCTATTTATTTGGAGGTTCTTATCCAGAGTGCCTTAAAAGGAAAACATGACATCAAACAGCAAGGAATTCAGTCAATAGGCATTAAGCTGAAAAAGAATGAATGCATTCAACAGGAGAAACATAGCACCTATAAGCTTAAAAGCAACATGCAGCTATTATAGCATAGAAACAGTAACCAGGATAGTGAATCAAAACGTAGCAACCCACCTTGGTGTACATTTTCTTGGCGTAGTTTGAATGTTGTCATACCATTAAAAGGCAAGGTCGATGTCAATATTTACATGATGGTACTGATTGATCGTCTTCTTCCAATGTTTAAGTATTTCTTTCCTGCAGACGGGACTGTCTGACAAGATCTCAGTGTCCCCGTCCACAGAGCGCGAGTAGTTACCCAGTGGTCTGAGAAGCATGACACTGGCATCCATTTGTCACAGCTTTTCAAATCACCAGGGGCCTCGTGTATAAAAGGTGCGTACGTACAAAAAAAAAAAATGCGTAGGCCACTTTCCCCACTGATTTGGGATTTATAAAAACAAACTTGACGTGAAAACATGCGCACATTCACGCAGCGTATGGCTCATGTGTACACACGTTTTTGAGACTGGCAATTGGTGATTCTGATGGTGATGAAACTGGCATACGCATCTTTTCTGTGTGTATGCACCTTTTATACATGAGGCCCCAGATCTGAACCCAAGGGACCATTTATTTTCCCAAGCTTGTGGTTACCTGAATTACAAACAGGGTCACGTGAAAAGAAAGCTCTTCATTTATTTATTTTTTTAATGTAGTTTGTCTATTAAAAATGGTATCTCCCTGTATCACACCACTATATAACATTTCAATGCAATGTCTGTCTGTATTGCAATGTTTATAGGGATCATGTTCAAATGTTACCTTTATAATGTAACCAATAGGAGTGCGTGTATAAATGATACATTCCTGAATATAGCTGGATGTAACAGCAAAAATGAAAGGTGTGATCTCAAGAACACCTCCTGACTTTGATAAGCTGTGTCAGGATATGCAAGCCCACACATCCAATTAAACTGGTGAGACAATTCAATAATTTTCTTTTGCAGGTTAATTCATAAAAATTCTAAAAAAAGCCTTAAAGAACATACATTTTCATAATTATCATATGACTTTTGAAATAGTCTCCAACAGAAGGAGGGCAAGGACATGTGCACACATATACCCACACAAACAGACACACACAAACATGCATGTGCATGTGCATACACATGCGTATACACACACAATGTCCACACACACACACATATATATATATATATGTGAGAATATATACTTGACTTGAAAGGACTTTTTTCAAAGCCTTTACTGTGCTCCCCTCCCAGGAAGGTCAGAGTATATTAAATATCCGCTTTGAAATACGTCACTTTGACATTCCTTTGGGCTGTACACCTGCCTTTTTTGAAATTTAAGCATGAATTACATCCCGCGGTTGTAATTTGTCATTCTGTTCTGGATGAGTACTTTTTCTCCTCTTAGGTAAGTTGACAGAAAACACGAAGAGCAATGGAAGTGTCAATTTGAACAATGAACAATTACAAGCAGATCTGTCACTGATCGGACTCTACAGAGTTTCCTGCTGTTGGGGGGCAATGGTTATGCCTTTCATGGAATCCAAGTTGACTGTTTAAATTGTTAGTCTTTCAAGTCCATCCGCCCGAAAGGAGATTCAGTCAAATGTAATTGTACTTTGTCCTTGACTTTGAGAGACTAATTTAAGCAATAATGTTGCTTTTAGTAGCAAACTTTCTACTAAAACTTCATCAATAGGCTCCATACTCACTAAAAGTGATAAAAATTGGTTTAAGAAATAATAAAAAAAAGCCAAACTTATTTAAATATGTACTTCAACATTAAGGTCAAAGCACCTCTCTTCCAGTGCGTGCATATTATCATACTGTAAGGAGCAATAATGACCACAGTCCAATTACCCAAATCCCTGCAAGGTGCAGAGCAAGATGGATATATCTCCCTCTGTGGAGTAGGTGCAGCACCTTTGCTCAGACTGACAGAAGGCCGCTCATTAAGGATTATGTCATTAGGAAAGGGAAGCTACGTGCTTGAGCAATGGGTTTCCAGTGAGACCACCTCAGGGTGACTCATTTGGTGACATAATTTGATAGCAGTGTGATAGCTTTCACATCACAGAGGGCATTGTTTTATACCAGTAAGTGTGTGCATGTGTGTGTAGGCTTGTATGCAGTCAAAACTATTCAGAGATTAAAAAGAACAAAACTGTTTATAAAGTCAAACATTTTCTATATGGGATCTATGAGCACCAATCATGCCTGTATATTATTATTATTTTGACAGTGTTGAACTGTGAGAGTTGCTCTTTCTTGTTTTTATTAGCCAACTGACAGATTTAGCCTCAGAAGAGGATGTCAGCATATTTGTTACAAAGCTATGTCCCCCCGCATTGTTTAACTGAAAAGAATACTGTATTTTAGCTCCAGGTGGAATACTTTCTGAAGCTCTTATCAATTTCCATGAGTTAACACTGTAATTCTTAGGTTCTTTCTGGATAATGAAAAAAAGGATAGTGGATTTGTTTTGCAGATATACAGTTTAGGAAAATTGTAAGATAGAAAGGGCACTGAATCAGACATGTAGCAAGGCAATGTAAAGGGAAAGTCTAGTCCCCTATGGAAATGAAACATATTGTACTTTGTTATAAATGTGTACTTAATCTGTATTTTTAATATATTTTATTTTTAACACAACTATATTACACAGCAATATATTTAAATATACATGCTGCCTTATCTGAAAGCAGAAATAATTTGTACATTTTACCATTGTGGAGTGTTAGTATATGTTCTTATGTTGGCAATGTAGATGTCATGGGTTTTCAGCTGTCTTTTATTTCTGCGGTCATTCTTCCTCTGAGCGGTGTGAGGGCACTCTTGCCTTGTTTTTCCGTCTTCTGTTCCGGGTTTTTGTTCTTTCTTTGCTCATTTTCTGCACCTGTGATAGTTTACCTGCTGGTTATATAAGCTCTGTGTTTCCTTGTCCAGGTGCTTAGTTGTTGCAATGCTTTGCCAAACAGAGCCGGTACGGTATAGGATTAAGCGACCACTTCACTTTTAAGCTTTTTTAAAAGTGAACTTGGTTATTACTGCTTTGGAGTTTCTGTTTGGATTTGTTTTCTCGTTTGCACTTTTAGTTCCTCGTTTTGGTCTTACTGTTCTCGCTGAGACAGTTGCTTTATTTACCTCGGAACTACCCACTCCCCTTACAGTAGATCTTATGTAGATCTCAGTTTGTTAGGGTAAAAATGTATAAACGGTGCCTACATACAAAAAAGTGCGTATGCCAGCTTCCCCGCCAGCGGAGCCACCAATTCCCACTGTCTCAAAAATGTGTGTATGCATGAGTCATACTGTGTGTAAACGTGCGCAAGAGTGGCCTTCTTCCACTTGAGGAATATATCTAAATGAAGGAAGATATTGGGCCTCATTTATCAAGATGGTCATAAAAATTAGCGTATATTTGTGCCTACCAACTTGCGTACGAAAATCTCACATGTGATTCATCAAACTTGTGTAAATCACTGATCTGAGTGTAAATGTGTTCGTAGGTTGATACGTCAGACTTGGCCATATATTTGGAAGCGCGTTCACATCATTATAAATTACCATACTCACACGCCCATTTTACTACCATATTTGGCAAGGCCGCCACCTGTAAAACACACATACCAAAGCAGTTTTCTCTAGTATTATAGGCCATGGCGGGCAACAGGTAGGGAAAAAAATAAATGTGTAGTTTTAAATTGTAATAAATGTAGTATAAATTGTAGTGTATTGTAGGAAATAATTGTCAAGAGAGAAGCAAACACCGGAATGGAGGCGGAAAAAATCTGATAGAGCATCAAGACGACGCTCAAAAGGAAAACTAAAAAGAGGAACCGCAGAGGCAGTCAATAACCATGACACTGATTGGGAGTATTAGTAGTGGTGTGCAGCCTAGTTCAAAAGCCGCTGGCAGAGGATAACCAGGGCTAAAATGCTTAATCTGAATTGTGAACTATAGCCTACAGCTGAGATACAAATTTAAAAAAGAAAATAAACATTCACAAAAAAGGTTCTGCTGGTACGGGTAGAGGAAAGGGCATCCCGGACCGCTCATCTGCAGAAGAAAGGATGGGAATATCATTAGGAAAGTGACCGTGGATGAAGTGATCGAAGACTTGATTCGTCGAGACTTCAAGTTTCTCTCACGCCGGGTTCTGACGTTTGCTAGGTCTTCTAAGTTAATAAATCTAGAGTGGATTTTCATTAGAAAAAGGTTCGCCTACATTTTTGCATCTTGCATACAGCATGCATAGCTATTTCTGACATAATGTGGCTTAAGAGTGTAAATGATCCCTAATTAAGAAAAAATTCTGGGATTGTGGTCGGAATGATTGTGGTTGCAATTGTGGTTGGAGGCTGTATTTGCCTTAGCTACAGCTGATAGCCAGTGACAGATACTCTAGTGGGGGAGTGGTTGGGGGTGGGGTTAGCCAGCTACTGTTCACCCCCATTACGTTTGCCAGTCTGAGGTGTGAATCTTTGAAAATCTTTGATAGTTGTTTTATCAGAAATGTGTTTTTAGGTGTACCATCATTCAAGCATATATTCTTCAAATATGTGCATATTGCAGTGTATGACAGGATCTGGGTCTGTAAAGGATCTGTACTTTCATATAAAAACATAAAAATGACTGTGTTACTTGTGGACCATTTTACCAGCGCTTGTCACCTATGTTTACTCTCGTTTTCGAGCAAGCTTTATCCAATTCCCTTTTCTTTTTATTTGCGTGAAACAGCACCGCTGTAGCAGGTCACTGTGAAATATCTAACCGGTGAACTTTCTTGATTTGGTTCACGATGTGAACCGGCCTATCTCTTCGATGGGTTTATGTCCTAAGCCACTTTGTTTTAAAAACAAAATTCTGCCCAAATCGCTGATTTCTCCCTCTCTAGCCAGGTTCCTCCCAAGATTTCTTCCCATCTGGGAGATTTTTCTTGCGGCTGTTTGAGTGTTTTTTTTCCCACTGGAAAGTTTTTACCTTGTTTGCTTTTTGGGGGTTCAGGCCTGGTTTTTGCCCAGTTTCCCATACAGTGTCTTTGTGACAGTTTTCTGTAAAAAGCGCGACGCAAATACAATTGAATTGAATAACGTATTTTATTTAAATGTATTAACAGTGTATACCTTTTTTTGTAAGGGATAGTTGTCAGTAATTTTTATCCAGCCCCTGCCTTGGCTAAACCCCACTCTGGTTACTTGCTGCAGGCTCATTGGTTGATGAGATGGATTCTCAGGTTGCCTGCCGCAGGCCCATTGGCTGATGAGACACAGGCTGACTGGCAGAAGGGGGAAAGTGACTTGGAAGGTGTCAGCTGTTGTTCAGTGGTCCTGTACTGGCAGGCAGTGAAATCCAAACTGACAGACAAGGCGAATAGCTTCCTTCTCCCCCTGGTTCAGCTCAAACCAGCCATTCCTGTGTCCGCCATTGTCCCTGCCTGGATGGACAGCAAGGTCCAGACCACTTCGGGTCACAACGCGTTCACACTCCACCACCACCCTAAATAAATATATTTGTCTTTGGTGCCTTTTCCGTTTTCAGTTCCACAAGTGTTTTATGGAGCGTCACTGGATCAAAGTGAAATTAATATCAAGGCATAGCACTCGCACCGAATACTATTTTTATGAAAGCAGTCATGCGAGGCCATAATTTATTGACCTATTTCTTTTCAGACCTATCTGTGCAATTACAGCTATGTCACGCGGGGACACCTTGCGGTCGCACACAAGGCGATCCTGAAGTGGCACCGTGTTTAGTTTCGTGCCTTTGTTGAGATGAGGATAAGACAATGACAGCACTTGGGGTTTCACTTCATTGCCGAGCTGTGTGCATGTACCTCATGTCACTGTCACTCAAACAGTGATGTGTGTGTGTGTGTGTGTGTGTGTGTGTGGGTGGGTGGGTGAAGGAAGTGGGTTTTGGCAGCTGTTGACAGACAGGAAATATACAGAGGGCAAATGAACAGGGCCGAATGAGGTCACAATTGGCCTTTCCATGTTCACCAGCTGGCACATTCCATGGTACTCGGCATGCTGGGAACTGTTTCCCCACCCAGCACCCACATGACAGTGTAATGTCTTTGTTTGCTCCCAGCCCATCGACCCCCTAGAAATATTTTGTCCAAATGTATCGGCGCAAACAAAAATATTTTGTACATTCAGTCCAGCTCCTAGTCATCCTGGGAAAAATAGTCAAAAAAGGTTTTTCGTATTTGGATAATTACTCAGTCTTGTGTTCTGTGATGGGACACGCCCAGATTTACTCAGCCCATGCTTAGACAAAGACCTCGGCCAGAACGCGTCAGCGCAATAATCTTTTTTTCAGTAGAAGAGTCGTTATTTAGAAGACTTTATTTGTTGTTGCGATTAATGCTGTCTAATGTCATCATAAATCAACCTTTTAGGCCCCCCTAAAAAACGTATTTTTTTCTGAAACGGAATATAAAATAAGATGAAATACATGTAGGATCACAGCCTAAAGCCATGCTCATTGGATTGTCAAACTGAATTGCTCACCTACCTTTCCTGATTCCTGCAATGACAAACCAGTTAACACAGCTACCAAAGATCAGTAGAATCGAGTCTGATTGCTAATTATTTTTCAATTAAACTCGTGCATTTTGTTCAATTTAAGTCGTAATGATTATTAATTATAATAATGTGTTATCTGTCACTCTCTTATGGCACATATTTTTAACCAATGGAAGGGCATCATTAAAACAGGTTCTCCTCCCTCTCTCTTTACTGTTAATGAGTAGCAGAGTGTGCTGTTCTCCTGCCTGCAGCAGAGCCCCTCCTTCTCTGACCTAATGGTCTGTACAAGTAGCCTGTGCGCTAACAGAAGAGGGAGACAGTCACAGCCACATTAACAAGGTGTGATTGAGATGTGTTTCAGATTTACTTTTTTTCAAGAAGTGCAGCACAATGCTTTCTTCGTCTGATTTTGTTCAGTTCCCCCCCCCCACCTGTCATTCTCATGTGAAAATTCTTTCCTTATCTGGTTTGTGTGTAAGATAACCTTGGTTCGAGGCACTTTTTCACCAGGGTCTACTGACTTTTTAAAACTTTTTTTCCCCATTAAGTCTTCAGTGGCTCATAGCCCCAGAGTATTTGTTCTTTGAGTTAGCATACCCGCGACTTTTCACTGGGGAAGGTCCCGATGAAATAATTGCTTAATAACATTGTAATAACTAGAGTGTATCTGTTCATTTGCAAACACTCTTATCCAGAGTGACTTTAAAAAGCGGAGAACGCCAGTGTTACTCTCAGGAGTGATATCACCAAAAAGTCATAGAAGGCCTTCAGTTATAGTCAATACGTATAGAGTTGGCTGAGAAAAAACAACAATTTGTATTGTAACTGAAAGTAAACACCAATACACAGTCATACACCGCTATAGCTTTAAAATCACTATCCCAGAAGGAAATAACAATATAATAATTGTAGATTGTATCTGTCTTTATTCTTATACAGCAGAACAGCCTTTCGTTATTTTAAAAGCACAGCGGGCACGAAAAGCCACTCTAGGGAATCCCATAATGGCAGTGGCTGTGGAAATTAGTGTCAATCAGAGCAGGCCTGCTGTACAATCACAGTATTGTTTACTTTGGATAGTAGGTAGCATGTTTCAGTGAGGGATGTTCAGTGTGAGGGAGTGTTTCATCTAAAGAGTTACAGTGTTTCAAATAATTGTGTGGCCCACGTCAGCAGCAAAGCTGTGGAAAGACATGTTATTTACAGAGATATTTTCACGTTTAAAGATGCCTGTGCAGAAGGTGTTTCCATGGAAGATGCTTTAAAAAAGCCTTTTGGAAACTCATTACGCTTAACTGAATAATATTTTTACCAGACTGTACTACAACAAGATAAACAACAAGAAATTTTATTGCCACACAACCAGGTTGGTGGTATTAGTTTATGGTACAGCGTGTTAGCTCTGAGTGAAACATATACCCAACTTCCCAACAATAAATACATACAATAAGCACACACACAGAACAGCAGTAGCATCGTCACTGTTCAGTAGGCCATCAGGGGTCTTAGTTAGAAGGGGAGGGACCCCCTAGGGAGTTAAGACTACTGATGTTCTTCCACATGATATTTAAATGGCCAGCCTAAAACCAGGAATCCCACTGTTACAGTAACCCATTATTACACACAAGGTGTTATATAGTCTTTGTTGGTAAGTGATTCCTACATCATTATGTCCTCTTCTTCTGGAATAGAACAGTCCTCCCTGTGGGGCAGAGGCTGCCAAATTGTTAATAATTTATAATATGCGCAGCATGATGACTTGTTTTGTACAGGAAGTTCAGTGTCGAGTGGAATTAGGGTGGAAATGATACATACAGAGGGCAGTGAGGAAAGGGAGTGGAGCAATGAGGTCATTGTTTGTTGGTTTATAGAAAATATCTTCACTATTATGTTGTCTATTGCAGAAAAATAATAAATATATCCTCCATGTAGGGATGTTGGTTGGCAAAAAAAATGAGGTTTCCATGGCAACAGTGGCTGCCACAATCCTATTCCAGCTTTTTCTTGATTAATTTTTAATACAGCTTTATTATTATTATTATTATTATTATTATTATTATTATTATTATTATTATTATTATTATTGTACACTTCACCCCAACCGGGATGCCAAATAGTTTTTGCAGGCCCGTTCCATCCCTGCAGTGCCCTCTGCAAATGGGTGCTGACTAGCGGGAGTGCTCTCCCAGGCACATGTAGCCAGCTGCTGCTTTCTCTCACTCTGCAGTCCACCAGCTGATCTGCACAGCCGTTGTGCCAGAGGGCGCCATTTCTCGCACAGCTGGTGCAGAAGGACATTCCCTGGTTGGTGATGCGACCAATTATGCATCACCTCGCGGCAGTCCTGGCCATGGGCGGCGCTGATGTGGTCAGGATTTAACTGCAGACTGTGGAGAAAGGGAGAGAGAGAGAGAGAGAGAGAGAGAGAGGTAGATGGAGAGAGGGAGGGAGAGAGGGAGAAAGGGAGAGAGAGAGGTTGAGAGAGAGAGGTAGAGAGGGAGAGAGAGAGAGAGTAAGAGAGAAAGAGAGGGATAGAGGTAGATGGAGAGAGGGAGAAAGGGAGAGAGGGAGAGGGAGAAAGGGAGAGAGGGAGAGAGAGAGCACCAAGGATGAGTACTTCAGCTCTATGTTTCTGATTCATAAACACTGAGCACCAGGGTTTAAAAAAAAAACTGTACCCACCTGTATGGCTGTAGTAAGTGCTTCACTCTAATATTTTTATGTCATAAAGGCAAGTCATAAAATGGAAACGCAACATTAAAAATACCACCTGCCCCTGTGTGGTCAGGCAGACTGGGCATTCATGCTACTTCATAGTTACAAAAATGTATACGTTTGTGTAGATAGATTGAAATGTGGTTAGCGGATTGCAGGTACACTGTGCTTCCTTACTTTGTATTACTTTGCTTTGAGATGTAAATTTACACTACTTAATGAAGGTAATTATTATTAGACAACCTTTCTATAAAAATCGGTAAGTAGAAAGGTAGAGGAGAGAAGGCAGGAACAGCCGTCATCATATTGGTCCCATAAGGGCATAATATAATGATTGTGCCGTATAGCCTATACAATTCATGAGCTTTTGCTATAGAGCCTAACAGAGAACCTAACACTGGTTATACAAGCCAGAATAGAAAAGAAGCTACACCATTACATTGCATTACATTGCATTCATTTAGCAGGCGCTCTTATCAAGAGCGACTGCATCAAAAGTACATCCAAATGAGTTATATGACCCACAGTGATTTAGACCAGGGACGATATTCATGAAGCATCTCCTCTTAGCTCATAGTTAAAGTTAGGATACAGACAGGGAAACCTGATCATCGATCAGCACTCCTACCCACATATACTGTATGAATACAGGCCCTGGGTAACCACACTGTTAGACCAGAGAGGGTACTTGCAATACCATTACATAGCCGGTACTGGTGATACAATTTCACTTAAAGTTGTTCTTTGGGTGTATTCTCCACAATTTCATTATGATTTATGAACAGTGTAGGGTAAATCTATTGTGTTTTCTCCACATTCTTGTTTGTCAACCAGACAGAAGACAAAGGCAGAAGGCAAAGACAAGAGCGCCATGCAGTCGCATATCAGCATTAGTTTCCCTCTGCCTGAACCATGAAAGGTATCATAATTCCCATGTCCCAATTTTAAGATACATATCTTGTGTGATCGGCTATTGTAAATAGAAGCTCTATTTCTTGTTGGGGGGCGGGGGGGGTGGGGGCAAATTGATATAATTTCCAATGCAAGACTGCTCCCCTTGGCAACTGAAGACATTTAGTTAATTCAGTCTGCCATATGATAGAAATCTAGACACCCACACAAGCCCGGGCAAAAGTCCCCAGACAGTGATGTAACTAATGACCTTTTCGTGAGTACACATTTATTTGTAGGGGTGTATAAATTAATTATCCCCCTCAGAAAGGAGAAGATTATTCTCTGTTATTGTCTGAAATGGCAAAGGGAAGTAATATCTGGGGGTATGGCTGCTCTTTCTTCCTGAAGGTGATCAATGGGCACGTGTCAGTGTGTGACCGGAGGCCTCTTTGCTGGTACCGTGAGGATATTATCGCGAGTTTCTCAGCTCCTATGAAGAGAGCCGAGAGCAGGCCTACTGTGTGTCTGTCTCACGAAAAAAGACACTGTGGCTGGACATTTTTTGCTGCCGAACATAAAAAAGTAATTAAATTAATTAAAGAAAACCTAGCTCACAATTTTTTTTGCGATAAATGGTCGACAGACTGTCAATGCCCACCACAAAATGAAAGTCTGTTCAGAATGACTCACTCTTATTTTTAAGGGAAACTGATTAATTATATGCTTCACTGTCAATTTCTCCATAATACAGGTTTTGTGTCCTATAGCTCATTGGTTCTCAAGTTCGGTCCTGGGGGACCTCCGAGTATGCTGGTTTTTGTTCCAACCACAATTGCAATCCCAGAATTGTTTTGAGGGAATATTTACCCTCTTAACGCACATTATGTCAGAAAAAGCTATGCATGCCATGAAGAATAAAAGTCCCATATTCACATTGTGCTGTATTGTAAACAATTACACAAAATTTATCAAATTAAAGACTGAGTTGAATCAACAGGCTCCTAATTGGTGAAGTGTGGACACATGGCCATTAAAACTAACCATTTGGTAGATAATGAATAATTAAAATGCAAAACAAATTAATTGTGTTAACAAGTTTAGGGAAATAATTTTGAAATAACTTAAACACGTGTTCAACAACTATAATTCAGAGATTGGTTGGAACAAAAACCAGCATACACTGAACCAAACTTGAAAACCAGTTCTTTTTTGCTTTTCCAATGGGTATTATTGTGAACTCATGGAATATATTAGTCTTACTGTGATATGAGAGAGCATGATTGAAAGGTACCATTGCTCTCATTAGCCTGACCTTAATTGTAAAAAAAAAACTGTTGCTACTTTTAATATTTCTTGTTTCAAAGTAGTAATATTTATATAATCAAACCTGCACAAATAAGGAAGTGTGGTTTTGGACTGTTTATGCACCGTGGAAGAAAGCATTTTAATTCCACTGGAAATTAACCCATCCAAAAAAGAAAACATAATTGACATTTTTTTGCTGTGCTAGCCTTGATTGCAATATTAAAACAAAACCCTACTTTGTGTATATTCCTGGATACATGGAACTATTTAACCGAATGTCAAGAATACGGTGTGAAAGCAAGGCAAAAAATAAATAGAAAATAGAGATATACCAGAATGACATACATATATTTCTAACCAGGACTTACTTAATAGTATGGATTCCAATAGGGACACAAATAATTAGAATATCATTTACAAAGCTACAAATTAATTTAGTATTAAGCATGCATATTAAAATAAACTATATCATTGCGATGCATGCCTCTTTACCAGTGATAACAGTCACCAAAAGGAATTTACTGTCAATTCAAAAATTGGCTTGATGTTTAATTAAAAATGAGAGTGAGACATTCTTATTGCATTATATAAGCTTTAATCAATTTATTCATGGGCACAGTGAAGGCTTTTAATGCTTCTCCCCTCTGTTCTCCAAACTGGGAATGCCCAATAATATTCACCAACCGTACTCATTGCTCCAACCTTTAACTATTCATTTTGACGATGGCAGACAAGCACATGTTCTCCTCCGAAGCACGTGATGTTGAGCTGCTGCTTCTTTTAACATTGCAGTCTGCAATAGAGCTGGAACAGACCAGATTTGGAAGAAGAGCAGAGGCTGCCTCTCACTGCTGAGCAGCAGGTACTGCTGGCATCCCGGCCCATTGAATCCCTCCCTCCCTGGGTGAAGCAAATCACCCTGCGGTACTGCCAACCACTGTGGGCACAGTCCTCATTCAATACCAGACCCCTGGGCCCATCCACACACTGGCACAGTCTTCATTCAATACCAGACCGCTGGGCCTATCCACGCACTGGCACATTCACATACTGGAACAGTGCCTTAACAGATACCAGACTGTGGGGCCCATCCACACACTGGAACAGTGCCTTAACAGATACCACACTGTGGGGCCCGATCACACACCGGAACAGTGCCTTAACAGATACAAGACTGTGGGACCCATTCACACACTGGAACAGTGCCTTAACAGATACCAGACTGTGGGGCCCATCCACACACTGGAACAGTGCCTCAACAGATACCACACTGTGGGGCCCATCCACACACTGGAACAGTGCCTCAACAGATACCAGACTCTGGGGCCCATCCACACACTGGAACAGTGCCTTAACAGATACAAGACTGTGGGACCCATTCACACACTGGAACAGTGACTTAACAGATACCAGACTGTGGGGCCCATCCACACACTGGAACAGTGCCTTAACAGATACCACACTGTGGGGCCCGATCACACAGTGGAACAGTGCCTTAACAGATACCAGCTAACCAGCAGCCCCAAGGAGGCTTTTTAATAGGCAATGCCACCTGACAGATAATGGAACTGATTTTATTATTAGCGTTTATATGCTCAGTGTTGGCTCTGTATATCAAAGCTGTTCAAATAGTTGCCGATACATTACTGTGTCATTCATTGTTGTACCAGAAACCTTCATCTAGACATCTGTTTTAAAATTCTTTCAGATGTTGTTGAAGTTTTACACATATATTCACATTTTCTGTCCTTCCCAGTCCTGAAGAAACTTAATTAAATGACCCACTAAAGCCTCTAAGAAATCGTTTACAAATTTTGAATAGCTTTATTGCATAATGCATCATATTTTGACATAACTTGATTTTATCATGGAAATAAGCTCATTTTTGCCTGCTGTAGAAAATGTCTGTCCTTTGTGTGAGATTGGTGTCTTCCAATTTTATTGGTTCTGGCATGATTTAGCCACACAAGATTATGAGTCATCAGAAAAAGTATACATTGGTATATTAGATTTGTCCAATATCAGAATGTCAACCACTGTGTCATTTTTATTTTTCAGCCCATATTATTTAAATGTAATGTAGTTGATAAATTATTTTTTGATAGAACATTCCATTTTGTTAACAGTTTACTTTTGTGCCAGGTCAGCTGTTTGGAAAAGTCTGCTACAATTGGTTTGTAGTCGACTTACAAAAAGAGGTGGAAGAGGGGATAACTTCGACAGCTCAAAAGGCTTCCAGAATGTTTGGGAGGATGCTGGGTAGATTTCCATTTGGTTACGAGATAACATCATGATGAGAACATTCCCAAGAAGGTTATGATTTAGTCATGCAAAGACATAATGGAGGATGCATGTCCAAGATTCGCTTTTCAATGAATGCCTCTCATTCAGCCATTCACACACACCAACGGTGAGGCAGCCATGCAAGGCGCCAATCTAAAGAACTGAAATTGCTGACTTGTTCAGCATTGTAAAGATTTATGATCAGCAATTCAAATGATGTTCTAATTTGAATAAAACCTGATTCATGTAAAACAATAAAAATATATAAAAGATTCAAGGGACATCCAAAAACGGGTCAAATGCCCATGCTGGGAACGTCTTCACTAACTTTTTATGGTACAAACCGAACCAACGGGATCCGGGATAACGGCACGACGGATAATAATATTATATTTAGCAAATTTATATTTGGCCCATTTTGTAATGCCCGCAATTAACCCTAAACGCCACAAATACTAATAAACAAATCCAGAATGCACTGCTAGTGCCTAGTGTGCTCATCAACGCAAGCAAGACCCTCTCTTAAGTATCTGACGCGTGTAGTTACGTGGGTATTTACTTTTATTATATAACACGGGTACGCAGACAAACAACGCAGCGGACGGGGACGCAACGGTAAATATAAAACGTAAAAAATAAAAAAAAAAAAACGTAAAAAAAAAAAAAAAAAAAAAAAAAAAACCCCCCCCCCCCCCCCCCCCCCCCCCCCCCCCCCCCCCACCCCCCCCCCCCCCCCCCCCCCCCCCGTCAACAAAAATAAAAATTGATCCCCCCCCCCCCCCCCACAACAATTACAATCGAGAGGTTCGAAAATTACAAAAAAAACGGTCGTACAAGCGTCGTTTGTTTGGGTTGTTGTGCGCTACATATCTCTTGTTATAGTGATTTTTTGCAGTGTCGCATTATTCGCTGCAACGGACAAACGGCTTTAACGGACAACTGCTCCCCCCTATTAGTCCGTTGGATCGAGGTTCAACTGTATATGGTTAATGGACTATATTTATATAGTGTTTCCAGCAACTACGGCTACACAAAGCACTTCACAATTAACGACTCTCATTCACCCATTCACACACATTTCAACGGCGAAAGGCAGCCATGCAAGGTGCCAGCTCGCGCAAGCGCATCGGGAGCAATTAGGGGTGTCTTGCTCGAGGACACTTTGAAACTTTTTGCCAGGGGGCCGGGGATCGAACCGGCAACTCTCCGATTACTAGACGACCGCTCAACCCTAACGAGGGTCACATGATCGTTTGAGATGAAGGATACTGCTTTCATTGCTACAGATAATTCTCTGATACATTATCTCAGTCTGTTATAAATACCTTTGCTCCATCTGCAGTATAGAAAACCGCAAGAGATACTTTACTCATTGCTATGTCTGTGAAGAGATCACTGCTTAAGACTACATTTAAGTAGATGTGTCCTGATTGTAATGAGCTGATGATATACTATTTAATAAACCTCCAGTGTTTTTTTTTTTAATGAGTCTGCTAATATGTGCTTGGGTGCAGTTATAAACTTGATTATTCCAATTAATTACAAATAACCAGTTTGGCTTCGAAAAGGGGGAATAAAATTGTCTAAAACACAGTTTTTAATACTGTATAAACAGCCATATTGCTTTAGAATGTGCTCCTCATTTATATTTATTCAGATTGAAGACACAATCTCATCACTAAACTCAAACTTGTTGTTCTGGTAGTGTTTGCAACTGCTGTCAAGAATAAATTGAGTGCTGCCATAATTACTGGAGCACTTCCTGTTCAGCACTTCTAACTGTAGCCAATCTCTCAAGAGACCTGAATATTTGACCTTTCAGGTGACCTTTTGGATTTGGAATTTTCCCACTGTTTATAACATTTATCTCCCAATATCAGTTCAGTGTTGATTATATTCTAAATTATTTATATTTTTTTTGGTTCCCCTGTTTTTACCCAGATGACAGTATAAGGTACACAGCCTTCTTGTGACAGGTACTTTTTCTCAAAATTCAAGTTAACTTTGAAGTACTTCCCAGTTCTCCCTTACACAGTGAAAATATATGGTCATATATTGGAAAAATATACTGTAACATTTGAATATATGGAGGTACTTCAATAATATATTCCAGTACACATCATTTTTTTGCACAGTATGTGAATATTATTGATTATGCTGGTAATATCCAGGTGGTAATATTGGGAATGTGTTTCAGTATATTTATTTTCAAGGTATTTCTCAATACCAATTACAATATCTTGTAAATTTCAAGAAAGAGTTAAGTTACTTAGCACTTTGGGTATCTTGTACATCACACAACTGCAAATTGATTGATCAAGATCCCAGGCTACTAATATAATAGTATAGTATCGACTATAGTAATTGGTAGCTAGTGGTGAACAATGTATTAATTGTTGCCATCTTCAAGAAACTAGATCGCAGAGCCTTTTGCATCCATGTTTTCATGAAGACTACAGACAGATAGGCCGGTTAAAACTTAATCTTAAGTGAAAGCAAATCAGGTTGAGGCACTAGATGTTAGTCATGCTGCATCCCATTCCCACCCACCCGCAGCTAATGTAGGCTAATCAAATCAAACTGAGCTCTCAATTTCCCAAAGCCATATCCCAAACCGTGAACGTGCTTCACATCCCAAAACCTGATTTTACTTTGATTCGCTCCCATATACTTAACTTAGCTAAACATTTTATTGCTATTTAAAATGGATACTGCCTTTTGCAACAAAAAAAACCCACTAAAAACCTGAAAATTTGTTATTGTAAAACAATGATATAGATTTGAAATAACTATAGTTATGTAATTACATTTGCTCATGTTATGAGAATTCAAAAATAAAATGGCTTTTTCAAGTATTTGTATCTTAAATAAGAGAAGTTGAATTGCCAAAGTTGATGCAAATGGATATATCATGTTTTGTTATGGAACTTTTTATTTTTTATTTTTTATAACTAATACACTGCTATAAAATAAATTTGCCAGGCCACCCTCGCAAAAGAGGTTTTGAACATCAAGGGTCTTGCCTGGTTAAATAAAAGTTAATAAATAACAAAAAGTCATCATAGTTTCCAAATAGTCACCATATTCATAATGCATGGCATGGCAGGATGTTTCATTTCTTTAAGCTTGCGCAAGCTGAAAGGAACAGTCATTAGAAGCTGTGGGGATGGAAGGAGGAGTCCTGTACTCTATAGTGTATCCTGCTCTGTCACTTTTGTGTCTGCTAGGCAAGCCCCTCCCTCCCAAAGCCTTTTGGATTCCAAGCACGCTGTCTCTACAGTGGCTTCACTCTCTGGACCCCTTTCCCCTTCCCCGTGTGCATTGATTTCCCATTAATGTACAGAAAGGGAGAGCCCATCGTAGAAGCTATGCGTGGAACCGTCTCAATTAAGTGATTTTTGTCTTAGCTGATAGGGTCTCAGCTCTGAACCCTCTGAACATTGTAATCCATGCCTGCTGCCCCCGATAGAATATTCCAGACTCCTTTTCATCGTCGTATATATCCTTGACCGTGTAGTTAAGGCTAGTGACATAAAGTAAGAATAATACAGTTACAGAGGTGTGTGTGTGGGTGTGTGTGTATGTGTGTGTGTGTGTGTGCAGGGCCTGTGCTGATTTTATAATTTACCTCAGAGCTATATCCATGCAATGTAAAACCTGTGGAAAGGTATGTTTTTTGGAAGGGTTGGTTAGGGTTATCCCTGAAGGAACTGTGCCTTACTACTGTTCCTTTTTTCCCCTCCCGGTACTTCCTGTGCAATGAAATGACTCAAATCAGGTGGCACAGTGAAGTCAGCAATACGCTGAATGTAATCATAGAATAAAAAAAAGGATATATATATACTCATACTAATTTTCCTATAGAACTCTATGGGAAAAAAAGTCAGGAGAAACAACCCTTAAAGGGATCCATCCACATCTACTCCATATCTGGCCGCAGAGTGATGATTTGGGGCTCGTTTGATACCTTAGACCAGGGGTCGGCAAGTAAATTTGGCCTCGGGCCAATTTTTTTCTGAGCCACTAGGTGGTGGGCTAGAACATAATAAAAGGCTAATTTAAGTAATTGATCGTTAAAAAATGTGACACGTTCTAATGCTTTGGTCCTCATATCGGGATCTGGTGTAATGATCTGACTTTTCTTTCGAAAAATGTGAATACATTTCTTAACTAGGTAGCAGTGGGGATTACTCACCGAATCCATTGCACTGCAGTATTTTGGCTTGACTAGCGAGTTTGTGTTGTGATTCTCAACAACGTTGAAGCGTAGTTCCGTGTTTCAAAAGAAAAGTCCGATATGAGTACCAAAGCAAGTTCAAGTTCAAGTTATTTTATTGTCACTTCACAGTTTACACAGGTGTAATCAGAGAGTGAAAAACTTTACGTGCAAAACGCCCGACAGCGGACAGCAGTTGTATCAATTAAATATCAGTGTCACAAAGACGCACGAGAGGAATCGATTGACGCATAAAAACCTTGAAAACTGCCTGCGGATTAAAGTGACGTCCATATCACCAGATATCCAACGAATAGTGACCGATGGGAGATGCCAGTTTTCACATTAAGTGAGTACTAAGCCTGTCGTTATTTAATAGCCTAATTGTATTTTTTATATTTTTAATGATTGGCTTATTTAATTATTATCCCGAATGTAGCGTGTTTGCTCTGTCGTTTCAGGAGCATAGGCCTATGCACCACCACCCCTCGCACTCCATGATCAAGCGGATCAAGCTTTTTTTTTGCGCCGATTTTGTTGTTTTTGATGTTTTTCATAAAATTAAACTGAATTTGCTTTGTTACTGTTTACATGTGTGGTGCAGTCACATATAAGTAAACATTAAGTTTGAATGATTTACTGAGCTGGTGTTATTTTTTTCAAACCACACACCGCATGTTGGTTATTTCAGCACCACGCGTTGTCCACCTACTTATTGATTCACTACTAGGGGTTCAGCGTCAGTGCAGCCCGCTGCCTGATTGTCTGTGCGTGTCATTCACTCAACATGGATAAAAGTACAATAAGCATTCTTCAGGTGTGGGTAGATTCTCTATTCGGACATTATAGCCTATACGTGGGACTGTCGGTTCGATATTGTAAAAAAAAAAAACAGATTTTTTTTATTTTTTTTTTAAATCTCAAAATTATCTGGCGGGCCAAATATTATTGCTGGCGCCTGTTGCCGACGCCTGCGAGTATGATAGGGATCCTATAGGAATCCTTAAGTATTTTTGTAAGGGCATACATGTGAAACATTTTTTACCTAGAAAGGCCCCATTAAAATGAAATGGGAGGGGGGTTGGAGAAACGCTTGACTTAACTAGCTAAATTAGAATTGTTGATGTTGGAAGTGAGGATTTAAGTAATGTGTATTTCCTGAATCCAGCAAACTAAATACTGAACACAAGTGGTATCGCATGCTAAAACCCCTCACTCTATTTAATTAAAATGACAATCCTCAATTAAATCACTGAATTCATTGATGGGTCAGTCGAACAGTAGCTGGGCGGGTGACTAAGAAGCAAAAATTACTAAAACATGCCTGGCTTCAATTAGCCAGGTAAAAGTGTGGATCACACGGCCCACTCCTCCATTGGCCACCGGGAGGTTTCCGCCGCCAGCCGAGACAGAATCTGTCATATCATACTGTATATGCAACTACTTGTACGTGAAACGGTAGGAGACGAGTGGAGAAAAGGAGTTGAGAAGTGAAGTATATTGGGACGCACCCGGAGTCTGCTCTGGTGCAGACTCGAGCTCACAGAACTGTGCTCGGGCTGTGTCCAAATCAGCGCCCTTCCATACTATTGAGTAGGCTTGTTGAGTAGACAGGACGAGAAAGTAGGCATAATTTTCTCTGAATGTATAATACTTAAAAGCCCCGTATAATATACTTACTTCTGGGATGTCGCTGAGTAGTCTATGGGTGCGTCCCAATATTCTTCACCTCACCTATTCTTCCCTAAAATTGTCTGCTCCACTTGTCTCCTACCCGGAAGTATGCAAAACAGCTTGTACATTACAAGTACGAGTGTTTGCATGTACAGCATACAAATTTCACTGACATTGCGGTTTGCGTTGAGATATTAATTAATATGTAATCAGCAACAATAAAGGAGGAGAGGAGGTGGTAGTAGGGGAAAGGAGGACGCACCCGATATTCGGGATCATACTTTTCAAGAATTACGCAAACTTTTCGGTTGCATAAATATAACATGCAGCTTTGTATAAAAAAATTTGGCGCAGCTTTAGAGTAGGCTGTGTCCGAATCAGAGCCCGATCTACTGTGTCCCGTGTACAAGCATACTATATACTGCTTACTGTTTAGTAACGCAGTATTCCAAAAATATCTTCCATACTATTATTAGCGAAAACCCGGAAATAAGTATATCCTCCGGGAATATTAAGAACACAGAATTTTCAGAATTGTCGTGTACTTAACAGCTTTTTAAAAATGTATATTCAACTGGCATACTCAATAGTAGGCAAGTGCACGGATTCGTACACGGCCCTAGCTGTGTCCGAATCAGAGCCCTATCTACTGCGCCCTGTCTCTTGCGTACAGTGCACTGGCAGAAGTGTACTTTTTAACGTGCACTGTTTAGCACGCAAAAAATATCCGACATACTATTTTCCAACCGTACTGTGGAAGTGTCGTAAGACATTTTACCCTTGTGCGACCATGTCACGTTTTGTTTTTGTTGTTATTGAAGGAAAACGTTGAGAAGCTGCGCCTCATTTTTTAAAACTAAGCTGCGCGTTATATTTATGCGACCAAAATGTTTTTGTACTTCTTGAAAAGTGTGTTCCCGAATATAGTATCATACGGGGGTTTTAAGTATACTATATTTAGAAAAAAGTTTGCCTACTTAACAACTTTCTTGTCCTGTCAACAAGTCTACCTAATAGTATTAAGGGTGCTGATTTGGACACAGCCCTAGGCTGGGAGTTGATGCGCAGTCTCCCACATCTTTCACAAGATATTTGGCCATTGCTGTTTTCTCACCTTTTTCTAACTCTCTGTTTGTGTGTGCCAGACTTCAACATTTTAGCTAACCAACAGGAAATGATTCTATCGCCACTGATGCATTAACAGATTTGATGTACGTATTTCAATCAGTTTACATATGAGGAAGTGAAAATATGCTGATTGGCTTTGCATTGACCAAACCATTTTCACAATTTTCAGTGCACTGATTGGTGCCTGTTTTTCTTAAGAGGATAACCAAGTGGCGTGTTTCAGCAATGAAGTGCAGGTGTGTGCTGTAATGGGAATTCTGGTAATTTAGCACAGGTGCACTGCACATTATAATTAGGTCATTCTTGCAGCAAATAGTCTACAGATGCACCTCATCCTGGCTGATTTTAGTGGTTTGTCAATCAGCGTGACTTTATTGTAGCCTACATAAAGTGCTATGCATGGCTTTGTAGTCTATTAGATTGAAGAAAGTCTCGAGAGAGAGACTCCTTCAGCTGGTGCATGTGTAATAATGCCTGAAATGTTTTTAGTTTTTAGTGCTATTGCACTTACTCTCAGTTCTGCAACTCCTCATGGGTTACCTGGTAACGCCCTCCAAGGCAAGTTTTTTGAGAACAATTGGGACTCCACATGGGTTGTGCCAAGAATTGACCAGCCCCAGCAAAAAGTTGTGCCTAGCACAGGTCATGTCCATTTTTTTGCTAAAGGATCACCTCCATATTCTAGTTCTTCATCTACAGGTGAGCTGTATGCCTAATTACTGCTACTTGACTATATTTGGTTTGTAAGTTACTATTGGAAGCTCATGATTCTCTTCCTACCAGCTTGGCCCAAACCTAATGCTTTAATTCAGTGTGGAGCCAAGAACATGACCCTGCAAATTTCAAGGCTGGGATCCTCTCCTCTGCTTGTGAACCAAGGTGAGGCCTGTCTTGCAGATTTAGTCGTGTTGTAGAGTTCCTATTGTGCTTAAATTTTCATCTTGGTTCAGATGGGTCCTGGGTGAAGGTGTTCCACAAGTTGCCACAGTGCAGTAGTACAATGTCCAGGCGCCGGCGATCTCTCTGGCCTCCCTTCTTTGGCTGTGACATTTCCAAAAAGGTATGCTAACCTGTTTGGGCTGTTCTGTCAAGTCGCTCTACTTTCTTGCTAAATTCCTACTTTTCTGTGGCTTGTCAGGATGACCAGGCTACATTTCCTGTGAGGGTGGCTGGAACTCCCCTGGTGATTGGCTGCCCATTTCCCCCACGCAGTCCTACTGTTGACTGTAAAGAGGGCCTGCTGTTGCGGCTTGGTGGTGTCAATGTAGGCGACCTCAAAATCAAAGGTGCGTTCCCTGTACGTATTCTCAGTAAGGCTCAAAGGGCAGGGAAAGCCAGTTTCTCAATGTGAGCCAAATTGTGAAAAGTTCTTGGAGGGCATTTCTGCAACGCCTTCCTTTTCACTATCATCCTAGCTATGCCCGTCACTTGGTGGCATCTGACCATTTTTGTAAACCAAGGCTTGCTGTATTCCATGACCTTTTAGTAGGTCAAACTGCTATGACTTCCCAGCCTGGTGACTTTCTAGCTCAAGATGTTGTATGAATGTTCTGTACTGGGTCACATTCCTGAGGACTGGATTTCTAAGACTTCAAACTTAGTTTGGCCCTTGCCTGCTGTAGTCCATTTTATCCAGTCATTAATTGACTCCTTTTTTGCTTTCTGTTTGCTCCAACTTATTATTATTTTTGTACCTCTGAAACAGTGATGGGGAACTGGTATCCACTGATGGCTGTATGTAGATGGTGTGCACTCTCTGTGGAACTTCGTGGTGGAGAACTGTCCCTTAAGGCCCCTTTTAAAGGAGCCTGCACTGAAACTAAGGTGAGCCCCTGTGTGCTGTTTGCCTTACAGCTTCTGACAGACCTGGACCTCACTGCCTATTACAATACTGTTTCACCTTGTCAGTGCACATGGCTCAAATCTGGACTCCACTACCTGTTGGTTTAAATGACTGTTCATAGCCATTCCTTGATCTGGGTTTGGCACTACTTTGGAATGGGAACTGTGTCAAAATTGGCTGCCAACAGTATTACATTCTAAATTGCTTGCAATGGTTTTGAATGTTGTGTTCAGTTATGGCCTTTACATAGTCTGTTTGGTCCATTTAGGAGGGTTTAGGTCCCTAATGTTTAAACTTCACATCCTAACCTATGTTTCTCTTTCAGGATGATGTGCACAGTATCTCACTCCGTTCAGGAGATGCAGAAATGGCTTTTTCCTGCTCTCCACCTTCCCCTATAGACCCATTTGGACATGCCCACGACCCTTGGCCAAATGTCCCTCATGTCCACCAACCTGCTGTTAAACCTCCATTCCCATGGCCCATGTTCCCTCCTCCTCCTAAACCTGTTGTACCTTGGCAAACCATCCCGTTCCATGAACATCCTGCTCAACCCGGACTCCCATGGCCCATGTTCCCTCCTCCTCCTAAACCTGTTGTACCTTGGCAAACCATCCCATTCCATGAACATCCTGCTCAACCCGGACTCCCATGGCCAGGTGTACCTAACATTCCACTTGTGTTCCCATGGCCAATTGTGCCTCACCCTGCACCTGTGCCCTGGCACACCCATCTGAACTGATGGTTCTTAGAATGTTCCCCAAGTGATCCATGTTGAAAACCTGATGTGGTTGTAACTGGAGCTTCCAAGGATGGCTCAGTTGAACTTGCATAGTGAAGATGGCAATTCTATTTTTGCTGTAATGCATGTCTGCTTTATAGAATGTGACAATGGCCGAGCCAATGGAAGAGACTTTTACAACAAATAAAATTAATTTAAAAAAAGACCTTGTGTGGGGGTTTTAATTTGCTACATTTCTGAGTAGTTGATGTTGTCCAGACTGGGGTATGATTGAGACTTGTTTTACAGCTTGGAAGTGTCACAATATTCCATACAAAAAGGAAACTGGCACCTTGTCCCAATACTCTCTACGATCTAAGGACTTCAAGTCTGCACTTTGTGAACTGTGCTATATAAATGCATTTTGATTAACTGCCCATCATTGGGCCACATGCTGCCGGTGGCTTGTTTTATTTTCACTGACGCTAGACCCCATCTGAAACAAGTAGTCTTCACCCTCATGAAAAATTACTATAGAAATCATTTTTATTTTGGGACAATTCCTACAAGATTTCCCATAGCAATCCCTATAGGACAAATGAGGCTACCTCAGATTATTATATAATCTTATAGGAATACTTTTTTTTTAAAATACATTGGGCAAACTATTGGGTATATAACATATATGTGACTATAGGGTTCACTATAGAGTATGATAGGGATCCTATAGGAATCCTTAAGTATTTTTGTAAGGGCATACATGTGAAACATTTTTTACCTAGAAAGGCCCCATTAAAATTAAATGGGAGAGGGGGTTGGAGAAACGCTTGACTTAACTAGCTAAATTAGAATTGTTGATGTTGGAAGTGAGGATTTAAGTAATGTGTATTTCCTGAATCCAGCACACTAAATACTGAACACAAGTGGTATCGCATGCTAAAACCCCTCACTCTAATTAAAATGACAATCCTCAATTAAATCACTGAATTCATTGATGGGTCAGTCGAACAGTAGCTGGGCGGGTGACTAAGAAGCAAAAATTACTAAAACATGCCTGGCTTCAATTAGCCAGGTAAAAGTGTGGATAAATTCCATTTCACAAAGCTAGATTGCAGTTCAAGAGTTGAAGCTAATCGAATGAAAGCCTGATGAAAGCCAGGTTTGGGGAATGAAGTTACGTGCACGTTCCTGAACTATTTAAACAGCCAGAGTAAATGTTAATTTAAACATTAGGAGAGGACGGTGCATCCATAGTTGTAAGAATTAACGTAATAGGTAGCTTACCTTGAACAGCAAAACTGTTTCTTTTTGATTCCTGAGAGGAATAGCTGGTATTGTGTTGCATGCCAGTTATCATCACTAAACATGTAAAATTTACCGTTGGCCTCTGGATGTTTCTTAGTTAACTAATGTTAGCTATATCTCCTGCTACATTTTGCCTTATGAGGGCATATTAAGCGCACTGATCCGATCAGAACAGTGAGCTCAAGTTTTGGGCGACGGTTACTGTAGAAGCCTGTAGTTCTATTCATATTATGTGACGTTTATTTAGCGTACCTACCTAAAAGTGCTTTCTGCAGACATATGTGGAGATGCAGGACACCATGTAGTTTCCTTCCACCTGCTCTCTCGTAATAGCATGTAGCCACAGGGCTCGTCTTTTGGGATTTCCGATTGGACACGGCAATTTGTGCAAAATGCAAGTCGTTTTTTATATTGCATTGGCTGTGCAGTTCACAATGCCACAGCTTTTGGGAATTTTATTAGTATTTTATATTTTTCCCGATCTTTGTTGTCTTCTTCCTGCACCATTGTTTTCTATGGGAGCGAGTCTGAATAATTCCCCCAAAGTGGGGCGTGGCATTCACAGAAATGCTTCAATGACCACGGTTCTTTAGCTGAGAGGACGTGTACTGTTCGCATTTTAATCCAACCTGATCAAACCTGTACCTGATCATTTACAGGCATTGGTGGAAAAAAAGGATGGCATATCTCAATATAGGGGCTGAGCTCTAGGTATCAAACCACGCCCCAGCAATTTCATGAGTAGCTAAAAGCTCAATTCTACTCTGGACAGCACTCACAGCAGCTGCTTTGTTCCAATCTCTCTCGCTACCTCTCTCACTAATACACACACAAAGAAACAGGCTAGCTCTTGCTGCTGCCAAGCCCAAAGTAGCCGAGGTAGAAGCAATGGTGGAGAATGAGAGGATCGGCAATGTTTTGGAGTGGTAGACGGCGTCACGCATAGCTTCGTTGGGCTTATAATGATGCGGCCAGCAAACAACAAATCACACGCTGCACAAATAGTTACCCATGCCATGTGGGCTACTCATTTTACACAGGCTGTTGGCCTGCAAGTTACCTGCAAGATATCAACAATATTGCTTTCCACTTCATCACATGTGGTCAAAGTATTGAACTCTCTCCAAGAGAGAATGTCTGTTGTAGGGACGTTGCAAAGGTAAACGTGTAGCATGCATATAATACAACTCCTGGATCAACTATGCGTTATATATTTATTTTTTAATAAAGTATATATATATATATTTTTTTTTTAATTGCTAAGCTTGCTAAGCTAGACTGAAAAACAAACTATCACAAAAACAAGGGACTATCAAGCTAACTATAAAAAATATATAACAAAAATAGGTTACTATAACTTACTAGAATATTCAAAAAAGCTAAACTGTAAGCTAGCTATATGTTATGTATTGAACTTTATCATTTGTCTGCACTGTGTTGCCCCCAGTGACCGCTGGGGGGCATTCGTATGTAATGTATGGCATTGCATTGTTATCACAGGCGTGTGTCAATAAAGCTATGTTCCGGACAACACCAGCTTCCCGACTTGGCTCCCGTAATTATATACATTACAGTGTATTAAGGTATACCGGTACGTGCACACGCACTTAGAGCGAGTATACAATAATTGGCGACGAGCACGGACGCACCTGCCGGCTGTTTACCGTGCGGGTGGCGGCGAATCCGCGTAGTTTGTCGGCGACTAGCGTTAGCCTAGCTTAGCTAGCGGCGATTCGGCTGCACGTCGGGGCGGCACACCAGCGAACATGGCGGGCATCGTGGGACATATGGATGCCTTTGACGAGTCGACGGAGCAGTGGTTGACGTATGTGGAGAGGTTCGAGCACTTTGTGGCTGCAAATGGACTGAGTGGGGAGAGGAAGTTGTCTGTGTTCTTCAGTGTGATGGGACCGGCGACATACGGCCTACTCCGCAGCCTCATCGCCCCAGATAAGCCGGGCACGAAGACGTATGACGAGACTGTGGTAGTGTTGCAGACACATTTCTCCCCAAAGCCCATAGTTATAGCGGAAAGATTTAGGTTTCACAGGAGAAATCAGGGGGAGGGTGAAACCATTGCACAGTACATAGCAGATTTGAAAAAATTATCTGAGTACTGTGAATTTGGAGCTTACCTACAAGAGGCACTAAGAGACAGGTTAGTGTGTGGGTTGAACAGTGAGTCGATTCAAAAGAGGCTGTTAACCGAGAAGGAGTTAACATACCAAAAAGCTGTTGAATTAGCAGTCTCAATGGAAACGGTGACAAGATAATCTCTACAGCTCAGTAGCTCACAGAAAGTGAACACCGTCTTTCTCTCCTTGCCACATAAATGCACTCGTTGCGGTAGGGTGAATCACAAAGAGGGGGAGTGTTTTTACAAGGACCAGACCTGCCACAATTGTGGAAAAAGGGGTCATATAGCCCGTATGTGCAGGGAAGGAAAAGGGGGACTGAAGGCGACAAACTCCTCTGTGGAGAAAAAGGGAAAGAAAATGAAGGGAAAATTTAAGAAGCGGGTTGACAAAGTAGAGGCTGAGGCTAAGCCCAGCGACTCAGACACGACAGATTCAGACGGGGTGGGAGGCCTGCATGTCGTGAAAGTAGCAAATGCAGTTCGACAAGATAGCGCCGCGTCAGCAGCTATCTGGGTTAGACCCAAAGTGGAGGGACAAACCATTGAAATGGAGTTAGACACGGGGGCAGCAGTGTCAATCATTTCAGAAAAATTGTACAATGCCAAGTTTAGCCAGACACGCCTCCGCACCACCAACATTCTGTTGAAGTCGTACACAGGCCAGATTATGACACCATTAGGGGTAGTGAAAGTGAACGTACGCCTCAACAAACAACGTGCACGTCTGCCACTGTACGTGGTTAAGGGAGACGCACCCCCTCTCTTCGGGCAAGAGTGGTTGAGAAAAGTGAAGTTAGATTGGACAATGATTAAAGCGATTCAAGCTACACACCCCGTACAGGAAGACCGCATATTGGCGGCAGTGCTTGACAACCATTCGAGGGTGTTTCAAGAAGGACTAGGTGCATTAAAGGGCTTTGAGGTAGCACTAACACTCAAGCCGGAGCACCAGCCTAAGTTCTTTCAGGCGCGAACGGTGCCGTACGCACTTCGGCCTAAGGTGGAGGAGGAACTAGTGCGTTTGGAACAGGGGGGCGTATTGTCTCCAACGCAGTTTAGCGAATGGGCAACTCCAATTGTGCCTATTGTTAAAAAGAATGGGAAGGTGCGTATTTGCGGCGATTTTAAAGTAACCTTGAACCCCGCACTTTGCGCTGAACATTACCCCATTCCGAGGATTGAGGACCTATTCGCGTCGCTGGCAGGTGGGCAGCGTTTTAGCAAATTAGACCTTGCGCACGCGTATTTGCAGGTGCTGGTGCAGGAAAGCTCCCGCAAGTATTTAACAATTACCACGCAGAAAGGTATGTTTTGCTATAACCGCCTCCCCTTTGGGATCACCTCCGCGCCGTCTATCTTTCAGCGGGTGATGGACCAGGTTTTACAGGGCCTCCCCAACGTCCATTGTTTCCTGGACGACATTTTGGTGACCGGTGAGAATGATGCGGCTCACCTGAAAAATTTAGATGCAGTGCTGGGCAGGCTGGAATAATTCGGTTTGCGAGTACAGAAAGACAAATGCGAGTTCTTTAAAAGCTCATTGGAATATTTGGGGCATGTCATTGACGCAAAAGGGCTTCATAAGTCCCCAGAGAAGCTAAAGGCCATAGCGGAAGCCCCAGCCCCCACGAACGTGAGCCAGCTCCGTTCCTTTTTGGGCCTGATAAATTATTATGGGCGATTTGTCCCAAACATGGCAACCATGCTTAGCCCCTTGCATGAGCTATTGCACACTGGAGTGGCATGGACGTGGTCGCCGGAGTGTGAAAAAGCGTTTAAGGCAGCGAAATACCACCTGCAGTCAGAGCAAGTGCTAACGCACTACGACCCCAAGTTGCCCCTATGGCTGGCGTGCGACGCATCACCGTATGGGGTGGGCGCGGTGATTTCTCATGTGATGCCCGGCGGCGATGAGAGACCCATAGCCTTTGCCTCTAGGACTCTGAGTAAGGCGGAGCAAAATTATGCTCAGATTGAAAGAGAGGCGCTGGGAATTATTTTTGGGGTACGTAAATTCCACGCCTATTTGTACGGGCGGCATTTTACGCTACTCACGGATCACAGACCGCTGACGAGTATATTGAGCCCCAGTAAGGCGACGCCATCTATGGCGGCCGCGAGGCTTCAGCGGTGGGCATTAGTGTTAGCGGCACATAACTACACTATCCAGTACAGAAAGGCAGCAGATCATGGGAATGCAGATGGTCTCTCACGTCTGCCACTGCAGGTAGTTCATGGGGAAAAGCCAGACGCAGTAGATAGGGTGATGGTACATCACCTCGAGACACTTCCGGTGGACAGTGAAGACATTAGGAAGGGGACTAAATATGACCCAGTGCTCTCTAGAGTGGTAGATATGGTTGTGTCAGGCCAGTTGGTAGGGACAGATAGACGGACTGATGCCCTGGCCCCCTTCTACATGCGACGAGACGAGCTGACGGTGGCAAAGGGGTGCTTGCTGTGGGGCAGTCGAGTGGTGGTTCCCCCAGCATTGAGACCACAACTTCTGAAGGAGCTGCACGCCGGGCACCCGGGCGTGGTCAAGATGAAGGCCATTGCACGGAGCCATATCTGGTGGCCGGGGCTAGACGCCCAAATTGAACAGCAGGCCAAGGCATGTTCTACGTGTCAACGTAACCAGAAGAGCCCGGCGCTCTCCCTGCTGCACACCTGGCCGTGGCCGGAATCGCCGTGGCAACGGATTCATGTGGACTTCGCAGGGCCGTTCGAAGGACACATGTTCCTGGTGGCAGTGGACGCGTACTCTAAGTGGCCGGAAGTACAGGTGATGAAAACGACAACAACCGAAAAAACTATGCAGGCGCTGAGGACCATGTTTGCCCGCAACGGAGTGCCAGAAGTGCTGGTTAGTGACAATGGGCCGCAATTTACATCGGCGGAGTTCGGGGCATTCCTCAGGGAAAACGGGGTGAAGCACAAGAGAACGGCACCGTTTCACCCCGCCACGAACGGTCAGGCAGAGCGCTTTGTGCAGACGCTAAAGCGCTCATTGAAAGCGTCTAGAGGAACATTTACGCTGCAACATCGAGTAGATGCGTTCTTACTCAGCTACCGAAACGCACCTCACATGACAACGAGTGAGTCTCCGGCTATGCTCTTCCTGCGCCGCCGGCTCCGCTCTCGCTTGGACCTTGTCAAGCCGAACATGGCGGCTACGGTGGAGCGGGCGCAGGAGGGCCAACGTGAACGCAGAGCCCTGGTGGCTAAGGACAGAACGTTTGCAGTGGGGGATGCTGTGCTGGTGCGTGATTATCGACGGGGGGAGGAGAAGTGGATGCCTGGACTGGTGGCATCTCAAGAGGGACCGGTGTCCTACACCGTGGATGTGGGTGCAGGCACGCTCTGGAGACGTCACACAGAGCAGATGCGAGCTGGCGATCGTGCGCTGTTGGTTCCCACAGGTCCTGAGCAACCAGCTGTGCCGAGCCAATCGGCCACCGTGTCACAGCAGGTTGCACCTCCCCCTTCCCCGGCAAGAGGGGACGCTCTGGGTACCGGTGCGGTCAACCCCGAGCAGGAAGTGGCACCCAGAGTGTCAGCAGATGCAGAGGAGCCAGGCCGGAGGTATCCACTCCGGGTTACCAGACCTCCGGACCGCCTTAATCTCTGAACTGTGTGGATTGGTGTGTAGTCAGAGAGTCATGTCACGTTCCGGGGCAGAATAATCCCCCTAGACTGACTCAGAGGCTCGGGGGTAGGCCACCCCCCGGCCTCAGTAAGCATGTTGTGCTTGGGTTTAGAGTTCCATGTTTTACACCAGCAGGAGTGTGGTACTCCAATGATTATTATGATTTCATAGCAGGTTCGCACTTTGCATCATATTGCACATAGCACACATTCTTAGTGCTTATCATTTGGTCTGGTTTCACAGGCCTGGTTGGATAGGGGTGTTTACATGCGGGTGGGAATCTGAATAAGTGGGGAGGGATGTTATGTATTGAACTTTATCATTTGTCTGCACTGTGTTGCCCCCAGTGACCGCCGGGGGGCATTCGTATGTAATGTCAATAAAGCTATGTTCCGGACAACACCAGCTTCCCGACTTGGCTCCCGTAATTATATACATTACAGTGTATTTAGGTATACCGGTACGTGCACACGCACTTAGAGCGAGTATACAATACTATATATATCGCTTGCTCGCTCTCTCTCTCTCCTATCACCTCTCCATCTATACAACTATCAAGTCCCGTGTTGTTTAAGCAAAAGCATAAACAAAGTGGTCGACAGAGAGTATGAGTCCTATACCTTACCGGCCTGAATGTTAAGCGAATTAACATGGAAGCGTCAAACCCAGAAGACGCAAAGTATAAATACCCGGCGGAAACAACGAACAGGTGAAAACACTAGGTACCGAAGTGAAACGAAAACCCAGTGTGAAACACGGAAAATTTTATGGAGTGCCTAAAACAAGTAAAAGGAACGAACACCCGCAGAAATAAGGGAAAGTAGGGACAACCTCTGACAGTTATGTCCAAGATGTACTACTCATGGAAGCCAGCCACCCCAATGAAGCCAGCCACGCCAATGCAGCAGTGTACCACAGAGGGTAAGCAGAAAAAGGGAAGTGAGCTACAGCCCACAAGTAGCTCCATCACGCTCAGGCTCACGCCCCACAGTCTATGCAAGGGATGTCCGACAGCCAAGTCTAAACATGATGGCAGAGGTAGGATCGTGAATGAGACAACTCAAACTGTCCTACTTAGCTCGCTCACCAGCTCCTCAAGCTCCACCACCTTCGTCAGCATGCCACACAGAACCACCCACTCCACCTATTGAGAGACTTAGGTACTATAGCTCATCAAGACGTGGCTACTACTCACCTAACCATTGTCAGGCTGCATATGTCCACTGCCAGGCACATTCCACAGCACTATCCATTACATTACTGTGGCGAAGCGAGCTCTTACCGCTCGTGAATAAAGACAATGCAGTCCCGTTTGAAAGAGAATGTTCCGTTTATTTCTCTTTCACACACAAACACTGGACATACAATGGGGGAAATAAGTATTGGACACGTCAACAATTTTATTATCAAACATATTTCCAATGTAGCTATTCACATGAGATTTTGACCAGACATTGGTATTAACTCAATAAAACTACACAGCTAAAGAAATTGTAACATCCCAATTGTTTAAAAAAGTTATGTGCAATAAAGTGAAATGACACAGGAAAAAAGTATTGAACACGCTAAATTAAATGTGGTAGAAAAGCCATATTTTTTATATTTGGTTGCATATCCTTTGCATGCCATGACTTTATGATGTCTGTGACCCAACACTCTGCTGCCAGAAATACAGTAGATATGGAAGGATCACTTTAAGGGTTGTTTCTCCTGACAGATTTTCCTATTGAACTCTATGGAAAAATAAGTCAGGAGAAGAAACCCTTCAAGTTATCCATCCATATCTACTGTATTTCTGGCAGCAGAGTGATGGTTAAAGGCTTGTTTAATACATCAGACCCTTGATGACTTAGAGCCACTTAGCCAACCATGTGTTCTATATTGTTCCAGTGTAATTTACAGCTAAATCTTGTCTCACCCCCCAATTCCCATAGAGATCCATTCAAATGCAGAGCTGTTATAGTATCGCTTGTAAGAGTACCAGCAAATAAGATATCAAGAGCCTTTTGATGTTGTTGGGTCACAGACATCATAAAGTCATGGCATGCAAAGGATATGCAACCAAATATAAAAAATATGGCTTTTCTACCACATTTAATTTAACGTGTTCAATACTTTTTTCCTGTGTTATTTCACTTTATTGCACATAACTTTTTTAAAGAATTGGAACGTTACAATTTCTTTAGCTGTGTAGTTTTATTGAGTTAATACCAATGTCTGGTCAAAATCTCATGTGAATAGCTACATTGGAAATATGTTTGATAATAAAATTGTTGACGTGTCCAATACTTATTTCCCGCATTGTATTTTCTATGTCCCGTCTTTTTTCCCCTCTCCACTCCCCGAGGGCTCCTTTTCAAGGCTCTCAGGCTCACTGTTGAACAATCAAGGCAATTAAAACCACCCGCGTTCACTCTCTCTCTTGCTAGCTGCGCCTAAAACCACGCCTCCTTACCACATACCCCCACCGCCCGAATTAGGCCGGGAAGCCATCCGGCCAATGCTCAACTCCCCCCCCACTCCTCCTCCTCCACCGGACGGGAGAGAAAATCAGCCACCACCATCTGCGCTCCCGGCCTATGAACCACCTTGAAATTAAAAGGTTGTAAAGCCAGATACCAACGAGTGATTCGGGCGTTGGTATTTTTCATGCGGTGAAGCCATTGGAGGGGAGCATGGTCCGAGCAGAGGGTGAATGAGCGACCCAGTAGATAATAACGGAGGGATCCGACTGCCTATCTAATGGCCAGGCACTCCTTCTCGACCGTGCTGTACTTCGCTTCCCGTTGTGATAACCTTCGGCTAATGTACATGTCGACCCCCTCCACCTGCTGAGTCAAAATGGCCCCCAGCCCTCTGTTGGATGCGTCAGTCTGCAAATTAAAGGGGAGAGAGAAGTTAGGGGTGAACAAGAGCGGTTTCCCACACAAAGCTTCCTTTACCCTCTCAAACGCCTGCCGACACAGCTCCGTCCACTGGACCGGATCTGAGGCACCTTTCCGAGTCAAGTCGGTTAGGGGACTGGTCAGCTCCGAGAAAGCCGGGATGAACCTTCTGTAGTACCCGGCCAGTCCCAAAAACTTCCTCACCTCTTTTTTGGTCTTGGGTCGTGGACAGGTCGCAAACGCTGCGGTTTTGACCACAAGAGGTCGCACCTGTCCACTTCCCAAGTGGTACCCCAAATACCGTACCTCCGCTCTGCCAATCGCACACTTCTTTGGGTTAGCCGTGAGTCCCGCCTGTCTCAGGGACTCCAGCACCGCCCCCACATGCCGCACATGCTGAGGCCAGCTGCTACTGTGTATAATAATATCATCCAGATAGGCTGCAGCGAAAGTCGCATGCGGACGCAGCACCCTGTCCATGAGACGTTGAAATGTGGCAGGGGCTCCGAATAACCCAAACGGAAGTGTCTGGAATTAGTACAACCCGTCCGGAGCGGAGAAAGCCATCTTTTTCTTGGACTCTGGAGACAAGGGAATCTGCCAGTAGCCCTTGGTCAAATCCAGTGTCGAAAAGAAACGAGCTGTGCCCAGCCGATCAAATAGGTCGTCGACCCGAGGCATGGGATAGGCAACGTTACAGGGGCCTACAGCAGGAAAGGAGGGGTTCTGGGGACGGGAAACAGAAAGGGGGGCGGAACAAAGGGGAAATTTCTTCCTGGGCGCCGGCTCCGGCTTCTGCTGCTGGGTGAAGGGGTGTTGCGCCAGGTGGTCCTCCGCCAGGGTGACGGCGATATCCAGGTTGGTGGGTCTATGGCACTGGACCCACCTCGCGGTCTCCGCCGGCAACCCCGTGATGAACCTTTCAAGGACCACCTACTCCACGACTCCAGCAGCGGATCTTATTTCCGGCCAAGAGCCTGCGCCTCGCCGTGTACGCCAGCCGCTGGGCGTAGGCGAACGGCCGGTCCTCTTCCATCAGGTCCCACTCCCGGAACCGTCGTTGGTGCTCCTCCGGGGTACAACCCGTCCGGTCGAGGACCGCCTTTTTGATGTTCCGGAACTCCGCCCTAGCGGCTGTCGGCAGGCTATGCGCCGCTCATCGCACCTCCCCTGACAGGAGGGGCAGGAGTCACACGGCCCACTCCTCCATTGGCCACCGGGAGGTTTCCGCCGCCAGCCGAGACAGAATCTGTCATATCATACTGTATATGCAACTACTTGTACGTGAAACGGTAGGAGACGAGTGGAGAAAAGGAGTTGAGAAGTGAAGTATATTGGGACGCACCCGGAGTCTGCTCTGGTGCAGACTCGAGCTCACAGAACTGTGCTCGGGCTGTGTCCAAATCAGCGCCCTTCCATACTATTGAGTAGGCTTGTTGAGTAGACAGGACGAGAAAGTAGGCATAATTTTCTCTGAATGTATAATACTTAAAAGCCCCGTATAATATACTTACTTCCGGGATGTCGCTGAGTAGTCTATGGGTGCGTCCCAATATTCTTCACCTCACCTATTCTTCCCTAAAATTGTCTGCTCCACTTGTCTCCTACCCGGAAGTATGCAAAACAGCTTGTACATTACAAGTACGAGTGTTTGCATGTACAGCATACAAATTTCACTGACATTGCGGTTTGCGTTGAGATATTAATTAATATGTAATCAGCAACAATAAAGGAGGAGAGGAGGTGGTAGTAGGGGAAAGGAGGACGCACCCGATATTCGGGATCATACTTTTCAAGAATTACGCAAACTTTTCGGTTGCATAAATATAACATGCAGCTTTGTATAAAAAAATTTGGCGCAGCTTTAGAGTAGGCTGTGTCCGAATCAGAGCCCGATCTACTGTGTCCCGTGTACAAGCATACTATATACTGCTTACTGTTTAGTAACGCAGTATTCCAAAAATATCTTCCATACTATTATTAGCGAAAACCCGGAAATAAGTATATCCTCCGGGAATATTAAGAACACAGAATTTTCAGAATTGTCGTGTACTTAACAGCTTTTTAAAAATGTATATTCAACTGGCATACTCAATAGTAGGCAAGTGCACGGATTCGTACATGGCCCTAGCCGTGTCCGAATCAGAGCCCTATCTACTGCGCCCTGTCTCTTGCGTACAGTGCACTGGCAGAAGTGTACTTTTTAACGTGCACTGTTTAGCACGCAAAAAATATCCGACATACTATTTTCCAACCGTACTGTGGAAGTGTCGTAAGACATTTTACCCTTGTGCGACCATGTCACGTTTTGTTTTTGTTGTTATTGAAGGAAAACGTTGAGACGCTGCGCCTCATTTTTTAAAACTAAGCTGCGCGTTATATTTATGCGACCAAAATGTTTTTGTACTTCTTGAAAAGTGTGTTCCCGAATATAGTATCATACGGGGGTTTTAAGTATACTATATTTAGAAAAAAGTTTGCCTACTTAACAACTTTCTTGTCCTGTCAACAAGTCTACCTAATAGTATTAAGGGTGCTGATTTGGACACAGCCCTAGGCTGGGAGTTGATGCGCAGTCTCCCACATCTTTCACAAGATATTTGGCCATTGCTGTTTTCTCACCTTTTTCTAACTCTCTGTTTGTGTGTGCCAGACTTCAACATTTTAGCTAACCAACAGGAAATGATTCTATCGCCACTGATGCATTAACAGATTTGATGTACGTATTTCAATCAGTTTACATATGAGGAAGTGAAAATATGCTGATTGGCTTTGCATTGACCAAACCATTTTCACAATTTTCAGTGCACTGATTGGTGCCTGTTTTTCTTAAGAGGATAACCAAGTGGCGTGTTTCAGCAATGAAGTGCAGGTGTGTGCTGTAATGGGAATTCTGGTAATTTAGCACAGGTGCACTGCACATTATAATTAGGTCATTCTTGCAGCAAATAGTCTACAGATGCACCTCATCCTGGCTGATTTTAGTGGTTTGTCAATCAGCGTGACTTTATTGTAGCCTACATAAAGTGCTATGCATGGCTTTGTAGTCTATTAGATTGAAGAAAGTCTCGAGAGAGAGAGACTCCTTCAGCTGGTGCATGTGTAATAATGCCTGAAATGTTTTTAGTTTTTAGTGCTATTGCACTTACTCTCAGTTCTGCAACTCCTCATGGGTTACCTGGTAACGCCCTCCAAGGCAAGTTTTTTGAGAACAATTGGGACTCCACATGGGTTGTGCCAAGAATTGACCAGCCCCAGCAAAAAGTTGTGCCTAGCACAGGTCATGTCCATTTTTTTGCTAAAGGATCACCTCCATATTCTAGTTCTTCATCTACAGGTGAGCTGTATGCCTAATTACTGCTACTTGACTATATTTGGTTTGTAAGTTACTATTGGAAGCTCATGATTCTCTTCCTACCAGCTTGGCCCAAACCTAATGCTTTAATTCAGTGTGGAGCCAAGAACATGACCCTGCAAATTTCAAGACTGGGATCCTCTCCTCTGCTTGTGAACCAAGGTGAGGCCTGTCTTGCAGATTTAGTCGTGTTGTAGAGTTCCTATTGTGCTTAAATTTTCATCTTGGTTCAGATGGGTCCTGGGTGAAGGTGTTCCACAAGTTGCCACAGTGCAGTAGTACAATGTCCAGGCGCCGGCGATCTCTCTGGCCTCCCTTCTTTGGCTGTGACATTTCCAAAAAGGTATGCTAACCTGTTTGGGCTGTTCTGTCAAGTCGCTCTACTTTCTTGCTAAATTCCTACTTTTCTGTGGCTTGTCAGGATGACCAGGCTACATTTCCTGTGAGGGTGGCTGGAACTCCCCTGGTGATTGGCTGCCCATTTCCCCCACGCAGTCCTACTGTTGACTGTAAAGAGGGCCTGCTGTTGCGGCTTGGTGGTGTCAATGTAGGCGACCTCAAAATCAAAGGTGCGTTCCCTGTACGTATTCTCAGTAAGGCTCAAAGGGCAGGGAAAGCCAGTTTCTCAATGTGAGCCAAATTGTGAAAAGTTCTTGGAGGGCATTTCTGCAACGCCTTCCTTTTCACTATCATCCTAGCTATGCCCGTCACTTGGTGGCATCTGACCATTTTTGTAAACCAAGGCTTGCTGGATTCCATGACCTTTTAGTAGGTCAAACTGCTATGACTTCCCAGCCTGGTGACTTTCTAGCTCAAGATGTTGTATGAATGTTCTGTACTGGGTCACATTCCTGAGGACTGGATTTCTAAGACTTCAAACTTAGTTTGGCCCTTGCCTGCTGTAGTCCATTTTATCCAGTCATTAATTGACTCCTTTTTTGCTTTCTGTTTGCTCCAACTTATTATTTTTTTGTACCTCTGAAACAGTGATGGGGAACTGGTATCCACTGATGGCTGTATGTAGATGGTGTGCACTCTCTGTGGAACTTCGTGGTGGAGAACTGTCCCTTAAGGCCCCTTTTAAAGGAGCCTGCACTGAAACTAAGGTGAGCCCCTGTCTGTGCTGTTTGCCTTACAGCTTCTGACAGACCAGGACCTCACCGCCTATTACAATACTGTTTCACCTTGTCAGTGCACATGGCTCAAATCTGGACTCCACTACCTGTTGGTTTAAATGACTGTTCATAGCCATTCCTTGATCTGGGTTTGGCACTACTTTGGAATGGGAACCGTGTCAAAATTGGCTGCCAACAGTATTAAATTCTAAATAGCTTGCAATTGTTTTGAAGGTTGTGTTCAGTTATGGCCTTTACATAGTCTGTTTGGTCCATTTAGGAGGGTTTAGGTCCCTAATGTTTAAACTTCACATCCAAGCCCAAACCTAACCTATGTTTCTCTTTCAGGATGATGTGCACAGTATCTCACTCCGTTCAGGAGATGCAGAAATGGCTTTTTCCTGCTCTCCACCTTCCCCTATAGACCCATTTGGACATGCCCACGACCCTTGGCCAAATGTCCCTCATGTCCACCAACCTGCTGTTAAACCTCCATTCCCATGGCCCATGTTCCCTCCTCCTCCTAAACCTGTTGTACCTTGGCAAACCATCCCGTTCCATGAACATCCTGCTCAACCCGGACTCCCATGGCCCATGTTCCCTCCTCCTCCTAAACCTGTTGTACCTTGGCAAACCATCCCATTCCATGAACATCCTGCTCAACCCGGACTCCCATGGCCAGGTGTACCTAACATTCCACTTGTGTACCCATGGCCAATTGTGCCTCACCCTGCACCTGTGCCCTGGCACACCCATCTGAACTGATGGTTCTTAGAATGTTCCCCAAGTGATCCATGTTGAAAACCTGATGTGGTTGTAACTGGAGCTTCCAAGGATGGCTCAGTTGAACTTGCATAGTGAAGATGGCAATTCTATTTTTGCTGTAATGCATGTCTGCTTTATAGAATGTGACAATGGCCGAGCCAATGGAAGACTTTTACAACAAATAAAATTGATTTAAAAAAAGACCTTGTGTGGGGGTTTTAATTTGCTACATTTTTGAGTAGTTGATGTTGTCCAGACTGGGGTATGATTGAGACTTGTTTTACAGCTTGGAAGTGTGTCACAATATTCCATACAAAAAGGAAACTGGCACCTTGTCCCAATACTCTCTACGATCTAAGGACTTCAAGTCTGCACTTTGTGAACTGTGCTATATAAATGCATTTTGATTAACTGCCCATCATTGGGCCACATGCTGCCGGTGGCTTATTTTATTTTCACCGACGCTAGACCCCATCTGAAACAAGTAGTCTTCACCCTCATGAAAAATTACTATAGAAATCATTTTTATTTTGGGACAATTCCTACAAGATTTCCCATAGCAATCCCTATAGGACAAATGAGGCTACCTCAGATTATTATATAATCTTATAGGAATACTTTTAAAAAAAAATACATTGGGCAAACTATTGGGTATGTGACTATAGGGTTCACTAGAGCAGGGGTCGGCAAGTAAATTTCTGAGCCACTAGGTAGCGGGCTAGAACTTAATAAAAGGCTAATTTAAGTAATTGATCGTTAAAAAATGTGACACGTTCTAATGCTTTGGTCCTCATATCGGGATCTGGTGTAATGATCTGACTTTTCTTTCGAAAAATGTGAATACATTTCTTAACTAGGTAGCAGTGGGGATTACTCACCGAATCCATTGCACTGCAGTATTTTGGCTTGACTAGCGAGTTTGTGTTGTGATTCTCAACAACGTTGAAACGTAGTTCCGTGTTTCAAAAGAAAAGTCCGATATGAGTACCAAAGCAAGTTCAAGTTATTTTATTGTCACTTCACAGTTTACACAGGTGTAATCAGAGAGTGGAAAACTTTACGTGCAAAACGCCCGACAGCGGACAGCAGTTGTATCAATTAAATATCAGTGTCACAAAGACGCACGAGAGGAATCGATTGACGCATAAAAACCTTGAAAACTGCCTGCGGATTAAAGTGACGTCCATATCACCAGATATCCAACGAATAGTGCCCGATGGGAGATGCCAGTTTTCACATTAAGTGAGTACTAAGCCTGTCGTTATTGCATTTAATAGCCTAATTGTATTTTTTATATTTTTAATGATTGGCTTATTTAATTATTATCCCTAATGTAGTGTGTTTGCTCTGTCGTTTCAGGAGCATAGGCCTATGCACCACCACCCCTCGCACTCCATGATCAAGCGGATCAAGCTTTTTTTCCCCCCCGATTTTGTTGTTTTTGATGTTTTTCATAAAATTAAACTGAATTTGCTTTGTTACTGTTTACATGTGTGGTGCAGTCACATATAAGTAAACATTAAGTTTGAATGATTTACTGAGCTGGTGTTATTTTTTTCAAACCACACACCGCATGTTGGTTATTTCAGCACCACGCGTTGTCCACCTACTTATTGATTCACTACTAGGGGTTCAGCGTCAGTGCAGCCCGCTGCCTGATTGTCTGTGCGTGTCATTCACTCAACATGGATAAAAGTACAATAAGCATTCTTCAGGTGTGGGTAGATTCTCTATTCGGACATTATAGCCTATACGTGGGACTGTCGGTTCGATATTGTAAAAAAAAAAAAAAATCTCAAAATTATCTGGCGGGCCAAATATTATTGCTGGCGGGCCAACAATGGCCCGCGGGACGCCTGTTGCCGACCCCTGCCTTAGACCCTTGATGACGTACAGCCATTTCGCCAGTCATGTGTTCCATACTGTACCAGTGTAATTTACAGCTGAATCTAGTCTCACCCCCAAATTCTCATAGAGATCCATTCAAATGCAGAGAGCTTATAGTATCGCTTGTAACAGTACCTGAAAATAAGATATTGAGAGTCTTTTGATGTTGATTGCTCGCAGACTTCAGGAAGTAACAGCATGCAAAGGATATGCGACCAAATATTCAATATGATACTTCAAAAATATGTTAAAGCAAAGGGTATGAATACTTATGTAAATTAGTGATTTCAGTTTTCGATTTTTAATACATTTCTAAAAACATGTTTTCACTTTATCCTTATGGGCTATTTTGTGTAGAATTTTGAGACAAAAAATGAACTCAATCTATTGTAGAATATGTCTGTAATGTAATAACACGTGGAGAAGGTGAAAGGGGTATGCAGACTTTCCGGCTTGACTGTATATATATATATACTGTATATGACTATACTGGCTTTACAGACACTTAATGTAATCATAGAATAAATAATAAATCAATTATTTATTCAACCCTCGATTATTAGCTCTTGTTACAGATCAACTGCAAGCTATCAGCAATTTGTAACAAGAAGATTAAAAAAATTTATCTGAAGAACGGCTGCCGCCGTCAAACCAGTTAATTTGCCTTTGCTGAAGCCCAAACTGTCGAGTGGAAATCCCTTACATGATTCAAATCGAACTTGTTTGACGTTTCTTAACAAATCCAGTCTTGAAATGAAAGTGTTCAGGAATTGTGTAAGGCCACAACCTCAAAGGGATTTAAACACCAATAAAAAAGAAAGAACAAAGTCATTACTTTTAACTGATGTAAAATAATTAGCAGATGCCTGTATGTTGACTGGTGTTCCAACTAGAAATGGCCTTCCATTACCATGTTAATTTTAATACATTGATTTGGATCATTAAAAAAATCCCCCCCAAAAAAAAACAAAAAAAAAAACAAGAACAAACCATGAAGCGTAAATTATTAATTATATATAATGATTATTTTAAAAAAAAGAAACAGTCCCTTCCTTTGAAAGAACATTTAATTTTATTTATTCATTCAATTATAATTGGAATTGCAAAAAAAACCCTGCAATATAAATCATTGTAACTGAGGGAGGTGGGGGGGGGGGGGGTTGCAATGGCCACCGGCTAACCCGGCCACCAAGCCCTCGCTGTGCTGTCACTAAATGATGTGGTCGCCGAGGAGGACCATCAGAGAGCGGGAGAAGCTGGGTGAAACGTTGGGTGGGTGGGGTTGTCAGTGGCGGCGGGGAAATAATAGAACGCAGGCGTTATTATCTCGACTCTAGTTTTGCGTTTGGCTTCATTTCGCTTTGGTTGACATCCCTATCCCATTAAGTGTGACGGAGGCCACCCCGCCAGCGGGAGGAAGCGGTGCAGTCTAACAGCATTATCATAATGGAGAAGTTGTAGTGCGCTTTCTATTTACCGTTGGCCCCCGCATATTTTTACTCCTTCCCGTGTAACATAATGAGTTCTGATTAGTAATATTGACTTCACAGATAAGCGCTGTCTTTTGAAGTGGCGTCGGCTCTGGCTTTGTTCTTGGCTGGGTTAGGATTTCGTGTTTGGAATGTAGCTGCTGGATAATTGTATGCCGCTGCCTCCCTCTCCTATAGATTGTGCAGATTCATTCTTAACTTCTTTTTCATCTTATTGGCATTTTGATTTCCAATTAAAATCCCAGTTTTTTTCCCATGATGAATAACAAAAAAACAAAAAAACTGAAACTGCTGTTAGCGCTAGCTACTGCGGCCGCTATTAAGTGATGCTGGTTTGGTGTGTGCTCCATGTTTGGGCAGCTCTGATTTGTATGCATGTCTGCCAACGTGTGCTTCAATGTTTGCTGTGTGCAATTAAATGTCTGTGGTATGCGTGTTTGTGTAGATGTGTGAATATGGGCTTCACATGTGTGTGTTGACTGCGTGCATGTACTGTACATGCATAGGTTTGAGTATGACATATCACTGTTTGTGCACACACATGAGGCGTATGGTGCATGTATGGATATGTGCATGTGTATGGTGATTGCGTTTGTGTGTGGATATGCTCATGTATGTGTGGTGTGTAGTATGATATGTACGTAATTATGATGCGTGTTTGTGTGCGGATATGCTCATGTATGTGTGGTGTGTAGTATGATACGTACGTAATTATGATGCGTGTTTGTGTGTAGATATGCTCATGTATGTGTGGTGTGTAGTATGATACGTACGTAATTATGATGCGTGTTCGTGTGTGGATATGCTCATGTATGTGTGGTGTGTAGTATGATACGTACGTAATTATGATGCGTGTTTGTGTGTAGATATGCTCATGTATGTGTGGTGTGTAGTATGATACGTACGTAATTATGATGCGTGTTTGTGTGTGGATATGCTCATGTATGTGTGGTGTGTAGTATGATACGTACGTAATTATGATGCGTGTTTGTGTGTAGATATGCTCATGTGTGTGTGGTGTGTAGTATGATACGTACGTAATTATTGTGTGTGTTTGTGTGTGGATATGCTCATGTATGTGTGGTGTGTAGTATGATACGTACGTAATTATGATACGTGTTTGTGTGTGGATATGCTCATGTGTAGTGTGCATTTGTGTGATGCACGTTCATCCTCATTTTCAGAGTGCTCATGTGTGTCTGCATTGCAGTATGTGCATGTGGTGCATGTTCTTGTGCAGGTGTGTTCATGCATGTATAGCATTTTGTGGTAGTGTGCATGCATATTGAGATGGTGTGTGTGTGCGTGTATAATTTGCCATGTTGTGCGTGTGTGTGAGGGTGTTGCTCATGACTGTGGCAGCAGAGTGCTGTCTGTTAGCAGGGCAGGGGAAGGTTCAGGTCCTGCAAGGCCATTGGACAGAGTCACTGCACACAGGGACAGCTGCTGCAGTCCGTCAGCCAGTGGGCCGAAAAGGTCCCGCACCCTGCGGGCCCCCCTGGCCTCTGGGGAGCAGTAACGGTACACCGTCACATAAAGCATCGCCAAAAAATCCCCAGCCGTTCCCCAGCCCATGTTTATTCTCATGCCAGGGGCCATGAATGATTACCCATTTGCTGAAAACCCCGCGTACATTTTCCACGCAGTCAGACATGGCGGCTTTCATGATATTCTGCGTAAGAACGCAAATGCTGATACAACCGTGCACTGGAGATCCTGGATGTGAGGACATGCAAACACGTATGTTTCACCTAAAGCTAGGAAATATAGTCAGTTTCACAGTGTAAATTTATTTTTAATTAAAACATTTTTTTTTTTGTGTACAGGTTTTTACACTGAGGGGCACGGGAGGCTGTTATAGGTATTCTGAGGGGTGGCTTATGTGAAACTCAATCAGTACGAGGTCGTCGCCCTCATATGTTGCTTGGCTCCATGTTGGTGTGTGCGGATGCAGGTAATATACATACCTGAGTGAAACACCCGGACAACCACAGGCATCAATCAGAAGAAACGATACGAAAGCAGCGTGAAATGACTCCGGGTTGACTCTCTGCGAGGGGCTGGAGGAGTTCTGATTGTGACACGCCCAGTCTCAGCATTAGCATTACTGGCTCATGTGATACTGCATCTGAGTGTGTCAGCACGCCCCGTTATTTTCTTAGTAAAGCCTTCCTGTTGCCTGTCTCTGAGCTGAGGTCACATTCTTAGTAAGGCCTTCCTGTTGCCTGTCTCTGAGCTGAGGTCACATTCTTAGTAAGGCCTTCCTGTTGCCTGTCTTCGAGCTGAGGTCACATTCTTAGTAAGGCCTTCCTGTTGCCTGTCTCTGAGCTGAGGTCACATTCTTAGTAAGGCCTTTCTGTTGCCTGTCTCTAAGCTGAGGTCACATTCTTAGTAAGGCCTTTCTGTTGCCTGTCTCTAAGCTGAGGTCACATTCTTAGTAAGGCCTTCCTGTTGCCTGTCTCCGAGCTGAGGTCACATTCTTAGTAAGGCCTTCCTGTTGCCTGTCTTCGAGCTGAGGTCACATTCTTAGTAAGGTCTTCCTGTTGCCTGTCTCCAAGCTGAGGTCACATTCTTAGTAAGGCCTTCCTGTTGCCTGTCTCTGAGCTGAGGTCACATTCTTAGTAAGGCCTTCCTGTTGCCTGTCTCTGAGCTGAGGTCACATTCTTAGTAAGGCCTTCCTGTTGCCTGTCTCTGAGCTGAGGTCACATTCTTAGTAAGGCCTTCCTGTTGCCTGTCCTGTCTCTGAGCTGAGGTCACATTCTTAGTAAGGCCTTCCTGTTGCCTGTCTCTGAGCTGAGGTCACATTCTTAGTAAAGCCTTCCTGTTGCCTGTCTCTGAGCTGAGGTCACATTCTTAGTAAGGCCTTCCTGTTGCCAGTTAATTGTCATTTGCCTTCACAAAGATGCAAACAAGTTACCCACATCATAACTATCACTGTTATATAAAAATCGATGCTGTGCACATATACTAAACAGGTATAGGCTATAAATTAATTTATTGTAATCTTTCCTTCTTTTTTTAACCAGTTGTACAAACAGGGTCATACAGGACCAACAGTAGTGACTTATATTGAACCACAGTTTACAGTCTGTCTATTTTTGACAAGGTGTTTTTGTGAGTAGCTTTTAAAAATAGACCTCAGCGTCCTTCTTGACTCCCTGCCATATAATGTATTAGGATCATCCAGTTTTTGGATTTTATTGGATTGTGTAGCTTTAAAATTCCTTTATGGCTTCAGGAGTGTTGTACAATTCCAGGAGGTGCTTATAAAAGATATAAGCCATAATGGCTAAGAATGTTCGTTATGCAAGGTTTCACATGCACATCCCCTTTGCCTTCCGTGTAAATTGGAGAATCATTTGCGCCGTTATCAACACCTTCATCCTCTCAGGAAATAAGGAAATTTTTCCTGTCACCCAGCTGTTGAGCGCACCTCCCTCCCTTTATCACTGAATGCTAATGTTTCTTATTAAAAGGCACTTAAATAAGAATTAAATTGTTTTAAACACACTCTGCATGGGTTTGACAGGATATTGTGCGCTTCCTTTTTTTATTTAATCTTAAGCTTTTTATTGTTTTAATTTGCATTTGTTAGTCTTATTATTTTGTTTCTGGCAGGCACACTTAGCTCCTTCTTTAATGAAAAACTCATCTTGCAGATGGCTTATTGTAACCACATTCCATGATTACTACTTCCCCGCGTTAAGGTGGTAAAACCTGGAGTCAGAAAATAGAGAGAATGATATTCTAGATCTTCAGTAAAGTAAAAAATATATATATAATTTAAAAAAGCAGTTACTGTACCTGGCAGGGATAATATGGCAACGGTGGTTGGTGCACTTAGTTATTTTAAAAACATTTCCTCTTCAAGTGCCGCCTTAATGGTAAATTGTGTGGGTTGATCTTGTTCACGGTCTGATGCTTGGCAGGATATTGATATTAATTGTGAACCAAGTTCCTCTAGTTACTTATCCATTCAGAAAGGGCAGTTCCTTTTTTAACTCCCTGTCAGGCCTTTTTTGCAATACTCTCTGGGCAAATGCTATCATTAGTATGGTGGCGATTGTTGGTTTTATTTAAGGTCAGCACACCTGCATTGTCCAGGCTTGGTAAGATCACTGTGCGTCTGGAAGAACAGAGATGGAGAGGTAATTTGTCCAACTTTGTGCCTTAAAAAAGGAAACTTTTCAGATTGTTTTTCTCAAATGGGGAAAGGACAGGTTGTGATGTAAAGGACGCCTGGTTATTGTCTGCTGTCTCCTGTGTGTTTGATGGCTGGCTATGTTGGTAACACTTCTCTCCGTCAGCATTTGACATTTGGATGTTCTAAAAAAAGCCTGACAGCTTGTAAAGGTAAAATCACACGGAGCTCAGAAAGGAAGCCTGCTGCTTTAAACTTTGGCAGCCAAAATTATTCTCTGCTTTATACCTGCTAACCTTTGGAAACTCTAATAAAAAAAATATTGAACATTCCTAGAAAACACTTGTCATTAATACTGTGTAAACTCAGATGTATAAAGAGGAGTTACAGATTACCACTGGTTTAATTATTGGCTAAACAAATCTACACAAGAAGAGAGAAGACTATTTGAAAGATATGGCTAGGAGTAATGCAAGCAATGGCCCTAAGCAATAAGGGATTCTGTTCTTAAAACTGGCTCTCCTCATCGAGTAACCTTCCTCATACCCCGCTCTACAACTGTCAACACAATCTCTAACATTGCTACCCACTTTGATCACTACTGAAAAAGATGGTTGAGCTGTTAGTTGACCTACATAGTTAAATAAGGAAGAAAAGAACGGGTGTATTTTAGCCCTTTCAAAGCTATGGGCATTTCAGAGTTCGGAACTACCTCAATTCCCATTGCTTTTGTAACTCTGAGGTTCTGTAAGTGAAACTCTGAGGTTGGTTGGGGGTTCTGCTCATAAACCCCTAAAACCATTTCCTTATGTATTGGGTATGAAGTAACTAGGGAAAGATTAAATCTGTGCCCTAATGGTATAGTGCAGGATGATTCAGACTATCAGGTGGTCTGGTGTTTTTATGTCTGCTCTTAAGAAAATAAGTTTTTCCGAATTGCTCGAATTAAAAAGAAGCATCTCAAATGTGAATGAGATGTGGAACAACAAACTTCAAATTGTCAGACACTTTTCATTTCAAAATGCAATTACTCATCAAACTGTGTCACTGATTGCTTTGCTTGGGATTTGTGTTTGGGCTTAGTAAATTACATTTGTGCCCAGAAAATTAAAATGTTTTATGCATTAAAGGAGCAGCTCTGGGGTTGGAATTTGCTCTATTTGATTTGCAGTTTGTTTTGATTAAGAACATGTTGCTCTTCATTCTGCATTGAGTTATCATAACATTGAAATACCACCACTGAAGATTCCCCAGAACTGAAGAGACTGCATTTGCACTTGAACTGGGTCAATGGACACTGTATTTTTCTTAGTCATTTTGGTATGGATAAACCATAAATCTTGCACGGTCATTTTGTGAGAGGATTCCTTGCATCCCTTTAATACCGAAAACATTTCCACTCACAGTTTATATTGCTGCCATAACTCCCACATTCTCACACCTGCCTCCAGAATATTTATCAGGGTTCTATTTGAACCACAAATTCTGTTAAAATATCCTGAGGTACCAATACTTGTGACTTCCTTTTGCTGGACTGTAGCATGTGGAAAATTTGCTATCGTTAACTATGCATGTAACTTTTCCATTTAATCCAGACCTAGGTCAAATAATTACTTGCTATTTCTTAAAATACCAGCAGAATTCCTGCATATTACTGCATGCCAGTGTTAAATTTTTTTAAAATTAAAACACCAAAAAAAAACTGATTAGATTACACCTTTTTAGTAATCCAACAGATTATGTTACTTATAAAATTTTTAGTCATGTTTACCAGGTTACATTTTTCAAGTAATTCGCTCAACACTGGTTAAACTGTATCGTCTCATTTTTCATTATTCTGCTTTATTCTCATCTACAGGAATGATCATTTTCCACCTTGAATGTGCTGATGAGTGGGGTGGGGCCCCAGTGTGTTTGAGAATGAAGAGAACCAACATCCTGACACACCACAGGAAGAGAACCATGACCAACATCCTGACACGCCACAGGAAGAGAACCACGACCAACATCCTGACACACTACAGGAAGAGAACCATGACCAACATCCTGACACACCACAGGAAGAGAACCACGACCAACATCCTGACACACCACAGGAAGAGAACCATGACCAACATCCTGACACACCACAGGAAGAGAACCATGACCAACATCCTGACACACTACAGGAAGAGAACCATGACCAACATCCTGACACACCACAGGAAGAGAACCATGACCAACATCCTGACACACCACAGGAAGAGAACCATGACCAACATCCTGACACACCACAGGAAGAGAACCATGACCAACATCCTGACACATCACAGGAAGAGAACCATGACCAACATCCTGACACACTACAAGAAGAGAACCATGACCAACATCCTGACACACTACAGGAAGAGAACCATGACCAACATCCTGACACACTACAGGAAGAGAACCATGACCAACGTCCTGACACGCTGAAGGAAGAAAACCATGACCAAAATGCTGACCAGCAGTTTCAGGTATGTCTATGTGTGCATAAATAAATTAAATATTTTTAAAAAAAATGAATGCAAAAGTGAACAGACTTACTTTTTACGCAAACCACGAGTACACCTGGGACCTGAGCTGGGCACAGTCAACCGGTTCATGCTGCGCTCACAACTTGGTGCTAGACTGGACTGAACATTCACAACTGTGCCTTTTTACACCTCAAGCAGATGTATCAATGTGCGGGGAAAGGGGGTCTCCCAAAACAACTGCTGGTGCTGCTGTCAACGGGGGGCCTGAACGCCGGGGCAGGAATCCCGCCCCTCTGTTATGGGTCAGGAGGAATGAAAGGAGCAGGGCCATCGATAAAGACGAAGCACGCCTCTGGCTCTGACAGCAGACCGCTGTTTTGACTGGAGACAGTGTAATCTGCATGGCCCCTCCATCAGCACGAGACCCCCTGTTCCGTTGATGGACGCCAGCCCTCCTGAGCCTCTGGGCCAGCAAGTACGTTGATGTACATTCTAGAAACATGGCTGACTCACGGAGTTTGCTCTCGGGACTGCATGGGGTTCGCTAATGTTTGTCTAGTAATTTTATCTCTGAACGTGTACGTGTGTGCGTGTGTGTGTGTGTGTGTGTGTGTGTGTGTGTGTGCGCGCATGTATGTATGTGAGTTAGTGAGTGAGTGAGTCTATGTGTGTGTTTATGTGTATGTCAGAGTGTGTATATAATTTTTTAGACTCTGGAAGGAAGGGTGCATTTGATGGATTGCACAGTAGAAGTATTTCACCGACTGATTGAGCACAGGCCTTTTTCATACATGACAAGCAGATTTCATCTTGCTCACTCTGTCTTTTGAATATTTCTTCTTTTACTAGTAGGTCGCTTGTCAGGTAGCTGTATGGCTTCTCACGGCAGCTCTTGGATTCATCACTTTCATTCACCCCCCCGCTCACTTGTAGGGTGTTAGTATGACATTGGTTGTGGCTTATTTGACGACAGCCAAAAAGCAAAAAAATCTTTCTTGTAGGATGAAAGAAGGAATCCTCATGCTCAACAAAATATCAAAAACTTATGCTTCAATATTTATGGTAATATTATTTAACATCTGAATCTAAGTATAATCTAAGTATATCCCTACTCCATTTGCTTCATGCATAAAGTGAAGCTTTGGGATGCTGTCTCCATTATTGGCTGTGAGTTTCTGAGAAGATACTTCTCTATGCTTTTTTTTTTTACCATAGCACTATGGTTAAAAAAATCATACGTTTGAAAGTATAAATATGAGTTAAACATAAATGAAATATGATAATGTCAGTGCTTATCAAAAATAGCAGCACATTCAAGTGTCTAAAAATATGTATTTATCGGAGATAAAATACAGGTACAGACATTTTTGACATTTCTGCACTGCAAGTCAGTTCCACTCAGATTTAAGCAGAGCTGAAGAATGCTTTCTATCTCTGAACAGATGAGTCACAAGTGGAAAAATTTCTATTTCCCTTTCTATTTCGCTTGACCAAACAACCAAGCACACATTCGGTCAAACTTCCCCCTCCTTTGTTTCTCGTCTTGTTGAGGTTTCTCTGCATCTCAGTGACAAATATTTGCATTAGTGAAAGCATAGAAAAAGTAAGAATAGAGAGAGAGAGAGGGAGAGAGAGAGAGAGAGAGAGAGAGAGAGAGAGAGAGAGAGAGAGAGAGAGAGAGAGAGAGAGAGAGAGAGAGAGGGAGAGAAAGAGAGAGAGAGAGAGAGAGAGAGAGAGAGAGAGAGAGAGAGAAAGAGAGAGAGAGGGAGAGAGAGTGAGAGAGAGAGAGAGGGAGAGAGAGAGAAGAGAGAGAGAGAGAGAGAGAGGGAGAGAGAGAGAAGAGAGAGAGAGAGAGAGAGAGAGAGAGAGAGAGAGAGAGAGAGAGAGAGAGAGAGAGAGAGATGCACTAACAAAGTTTCCTTTTATTCCCCAGTCTCCTTGTGCGTTGGCTCGGTGTTGTTTGGGCAAGTTTGGGATTCCAATCACATTCTCCCTCTTTGGAAGGTCAGGGAGAAGTGCAGGAGACATGTTGGCATTGCTCTTTTGAAAGAGAAAAAACGAAATAAAAGGGTCAGCAAGGGTGGGGTATTTGGAGTGGGGGCCAGGGGGGCAGGGGCAGAAGGGAGTAGGATAGACGGGGGAAAAATAATATCAGGGGGGAAAAGTTTCACAGTGGTTAATAATTCAGTGATTCATTTTCTGACGCTCGTATGCTGTGATAACCATGGCCACCCACGTGGCTACCCACCAGCCTTTGACCCAAGTTTCTAAAGAAGAAAAATGATATGAATGCATAACCTTTCTTTATCTCATTCTGTGCATACATAACTCCATTTCAAAAGTTTCACTTAGTAAAAAAAACAATAAAGAAAAATTTTATAAAACATTTTTTAAGCATGAATATAATATATGTTTATGGATGTGGCGGGGGTTGGGGTGGCTGTACTTGAATCCTGGGTTAAAAGCATGGAAATGTCTTTCATCTCTTCTCATGCCCACTTGTGCATTTCATTTTTGTGATGTACAAAAATATATTGGGCAGGTTAACCAATAATATTACTAATGTACAGGTTAAAATAGAGACAAAGAGGGTTTTGGGTTCAATACGTTAACATTGAGACCAGGACGTATACTGCTTTGTTTGAAACTGCCCACACATTGAATAAAATGGAGAAACACTGATGAAGGTGAATATCAGGCAGTATTTCTGTTTTACACAGAATGTGTGGAGCAGCTTGCAAGGTCGTATAGTAGAGGCGAAGACTCTTGTGGTGTTCAAGCCCAGACTTGATGCAATGCTGTATACTTTCTAGTCTCTCTAGATAAATGGTGAGCCAAGATAGGCTGAATGGCCTTTTCACGTCATGATGTATTCTTAGGTTCTTATGTTCCCATTGCATCAAGTCACCTTTCCCAAAATGATATGCGTTACATAAACCTCCCCATCATGCACCACTAGCTAGAAGGTATTTAACAAAATGGGACTAGTATTTTATTTCTGGCTTTTGTCCAATAAGATTTTGTCCAGTTGAATATAATTATAGATGTTAGCTGGCCAACTCTTTAATCCCTTTTTGTGAAATATCCTCTAGATCAGGGGTCACCAACCCTATGCCCGCGGGCACCCGGTCGCCCGTTGGCTCCTTCTCAGTCGCCCGCGAGGCATGTTCTAAAAATAGCAATATAACGCGTGTATCTACGTGGCTCGTTATCGGCGATTTACTGTTAACTTAGGCACGCAAACGAACACTCGCGGTAAATACGCTAAATGAACAATTTAATAAACAGTATAATAAACAGCGAAATCCTTTGATCGCACCCCCGCCGTCAACAATTTCAATCGAGGTACGCAAAATCTTTTGATAGCACCCCCACCCCCGTCAACAATTTCAATCGAGGTCCGCGAAATCTTTTGATAGCACCCCCCTCCCCCCCCCCCCTGTCAACAATTTCAATCGAGGTCCGCAAAATACTTCGATAGCAACCCCCCCCGTCAACAATTACAATCCAACAAGTAGCCCTCCGTACTACTCAGTACCCTTGAAGTAGCTCTCAGTTGCAAAAAGGTTGGTGACCCCTGCTCTAGATCATCTGTCAATTTATAAAACTAAGCCATAATGTGCACAGAAGTTAACATAGACCATTTGACACATTACAATGATGTTGCTCTGTTCAAATGTGGGTTTGTTTTTGTTTGTTAGCTAGTTGCATTTATTGTGCAGCGCACATATACAACGAGTGGGGAACAAATCCTCAAACAGTAGTGAACTCAGTGTCAGAGGAGATAGTGGGGCTGTCACATTGATTGGGCACGGTGGAGTTCTGCGGATTGTGCACATCCAGTTATTGCGGTTGCCAAGGTGATGTGCGGAAAACCACAGGAGGAGACAAACGTTACCTGCATGGGGCACAGAGCATCTCTCTGGTAAAGTGAGGCTCGGGCCGCAGAGGAATGCCCTTACACTTAATGCCTGGGATAATACTATAGGGATAAGACATCACCTGACTGGTAGAAAACAGAGCTTCTCCTATTATGGAGTACATTGGTAACAATTAATGGAACAATGGCATGGTGATTGGTGGACACTTTATGGCTATACTTCCAGAATCCTTACAGAGATAATACAATTGGGAGAGGACAGTTGTAAAGTTAAAAACAGAGAGGAGCTCCACCAATTACTGAGTATGTTGTAACAGCAAGTTCCTCAGGGTTTGTCTGCATAAGAACAAAAATACCCGGCTGGGCGAGTTTAAATATGACCTGCATGGCAAGGTTATTCAAACAGATGAGGACACTGGGTGGGTGCCAATCGATGGTGCTGGACTCGGCAGTGGAGGGCTGTTTGAGAGTTCGGAAGTTGAGCCTGTGAAGAGTCCTCACCAGGGGTTGGGAAGTGATTACAAGAGCTGAGACAAGTGGATGATTTTCAAATAAATTTGCCAGGTGCTGGCCCATGGTCATATTTCACACAAAAAAGCAGAAAGCAGAAAATTTAGCAAACTGCATTATGTTTAGTTAAACAAATTTCTACCCCGTGTCAAATGTATTGTGTGTTTTTACAGACTAGACGCTACAGCTCTAGCTAGTAAAAATAGTTTTGAAGGTTTATTCATAAGAGTGAACAGGAATGGCTTTTGAAAAATAACCTGCCTTTGTTCCTAAAGTATTACAAAACATATGCTTGTTGTTGAGATAGAATATGACTTCTGTTTTTTCATGCCATTTAATGTATTTATTCTGTTTAATATTAACTGATAAGGTGAATTAAATTGGTGCCGAGTGAAACACACACACAATAGCCACAGAGATGCGTGCAATTGCCTGCTGTGCTTTTTCAAAGAGAGAGCTTCAGAACTGATGGCGTTAACCTGCCTGTCAAAATCATTCCATTCCTTCTAGATAAATGGCCACGGCAGTCAAGGTTTACTTACTGTATCTGAAAAACTCCCGGAACTGTCTCTCACCGCAATCATAGCTTAGACGCAAAAGAAAAAAGAGAGGGAGAAAAAATGTTCAAATCTAAGGCGTAATTGAAATTCCCCCTCTAAAGTGGTGGTGGTGGTGTGAGGGGGCGGGGGGTTGTATGTATGTGTCATTTCTATTGTGACCTCTCCCTGGTTTTTTGGCTGCAACCGTGTGAGCGTGGCTCAAAGTGTCGCCCAAGGCAACGTGCCAGCGTGTTTAAATAAAGGGTCCTCCAGTTGTTCCCAGGTTCAGAGGGAAATTAGACACCGACAACTGTGGCTTCTACTGTAATTAAAGGAAGTGCGGGAGTAGAGATGAAGGAAATGCAGGTCAAACCTTTTTTTTTTTGGCCAACCATTAACTCTTAATAACTTGGTCGTGCATGTCTACAGTCTTACTGCCGGTGACCCTACACAGGAGTTGACCTTTTGACCTGCAGGTTGTGGGCGTGACTTCCCTGGGGCCGGAGCCTGGGAAATCTAGTGGAGCTTGAGGTTGCCATGGGCCTGGGGGGGGGTTAGCGTTCTTTAGTCCCAGCTGCACAGACAATCACAGGTGGGTTCCACTGCTCACCCTTTCTCACTTTGATAATGCGGCTTTTAGCACTCAATCCCTCTCGCACCCTCTCTGAAAGCCAGTGCTTGCCTTACCTCGGGGGAGGTACAGCAGACTGGTGCTGTGAGCACTGCCCCCACCCCCCCCCGTTGGCATAACTCCCACGTCCTCCGGTGGAAGTCTAGGTGTCATTTACGTAGCATTTCTTTAGCTGTTTGTTCAAACACTCATCGCCGTCTTTGTAAGGCAGTCCTTGCTGGCAAAGAATGTGTCTCTGAGGTCCGTTGCTTGGCGGACTGCGCTAGTGAAGCATAAGGTCTGAAATTCTCGGAGGATCTGGGCCAGGTTGCTGTTGAGTGGCAGCCTCATCCACGCTTGCACGTTCTCTGTTCCAGAAGGCCTCACTGGTCCTGACGTACGGCCCGTTTCTCTCTGTGTGTGGAAAAGCGCCATATGACGGCCGAGTAGTAGATTGCTTGATCTCATCTTTATTTCAAGTCTAAACCTGTTGGAGGTTTGGACAAGAAAGGAAAGCTAGTCAGGAATTAAACCTATAGGTCTAATTCCATGCTTATGGTATGGTGTTATAGGGTTTGGTACACATGAAACAACATGCCCCTGCAGATAGGAATACCTGTAGGTTGTTTGCATGCCATTATGATTGGGGTTATTCTGGTATTTATGGCCTGAGAGGTTGCACATTGAGTGTAGGAATGCAAGAGGAACATTGTTGTTAAGTGGCATGCAGCCCTTTCTGTTCCTGTGAAGGGCAAATAACTGGGATAAAAAAATCTGTGGTAAAAATCTCCTGTTCCCTACAGGGTGTCTGAGTCAAACCTGCCAAAGAATGTGGTCATTCTCAATCACAGGGAACAAAGAGAGAAAGAGTATGAGTCGAGAGAGAGGGCGACAGAGATGGAGGGATAGCAAGAGTGAGAATGGAGAGAGAATGAGAGAGATAGCAAGAGACAGATGGACATCACAAGTGGAGTCAGAGAGAAGGAGAGAGAGATAGCAATAGCGAGAGTGGAGAGAGAATGATAGAGTGATTGCAAGAAAGAGATGGATATCATGAGTGGAGTTGGGGGAGGGAGAGAAAGAGAAAGAAAGAGAGAGAGAGAGAGAGATAGATAAAAAGAGATAGGAGACAGTCTGAGTGAAAGATACAAAAGAAAGGGCCATCTTATGAAACTGTGCATCTTACAAAATCGAGACATGGAAAAGCAGAATGAGAGAGACAGAGATGGCTAGACAGATAGGACAAGGACCGAAGAAAAGATGAGAGGCAGTGAGCTTTGTGAGCAGTCATGCGAAAGGCATTGTGTTGCCGTCGTAATACGAGGAAAGGGAAAACGAGACAGATGCCGCCCACAAACTTGGCCCCCAGTCTCAAAGCCCTGGAGACAGAGCTCATGCACCCAGCTGGAGGACCAAGTTACATCTTATCTGTCCAACAAGGCCAGACGCAGGAGCTGAATCGCATTGACTGTGTCCCTATCATTGGAGTACAGAGTTACTGTGGGGCTTTAAAAACAGTCAAAAGCGAAAAGCCAAGAAAAGGAGGGGGGAAAGAAAGCTCATTTCAATCCCAGAAAATAAGCTCAGTTCAAACATGCCCCAGGTGCTGTATGAATTTAAAATGTATGACCACTACCTTGTATTAAATAATATCAAAAACAGACATAGCATGAAGAAAGCAGTATTTATTCTATCTAACACGTTCAAAACAGAGAGCAATCTGCCAATAACAGTGCCTAGGAATCCCCCTTCAGGGAGGTAAGAGACTTTGATTTACTCGTGTTCCAAAAGTGATTTACGGCAAAAACGGGATAAACCCTTTTGAGATATACTGCAGTCAAAATCAAATTCTCCACTGCTCTTCAAATGCAAATGGCTCTCATCTGCCTCTCTCTACCTGCACGCTTAAACGTGGTAATAAGATGAACTTGGCTCTGAAAGCATGATATTTTTAGAAGAATGCACAGTGTTTTTCCTTTTTTGAAGAATGCAAATCAATCTTAAGCAATTTTTTCACTGCCTTTGCCACTTTGATATTGACCTGCTCTTGAATTGGAGGAAAAGGCCATTTGGAAATTCAATTTTCTCCCCCCTCCTGGGGATTCATGGCGGTCAGCAAGCCCCCCTGGGAATCACCTTTTTTTTTTTTTCTCCAAATGCATTCAATAGTGATATGCAAGTGAGTAAAAACCTGCCACCCAACCCAGAATACATGCATGCATGCACGCACGCACGCACACACACACACACACACACACACACACACACACACACACACACACACACACACACACACACACACACACACACACACACACACACACACACACACACACACACACACACACACACACACACACACGCAGTGAGACCAGATGTGGCATGCTCTTTGATCCTTTGAAATGCCTAGGTAAATACTGGTTATGACATTTTTTTTTTGCATTATGACTTTGTGTTAGGTATGAGGTATGGTAATTATACAGGAACTGTACTAAGTGTAAATAATTACATCCTGTCCCCTACTTGCTTCTCTCATACTGCATCACAGACTTTGGTGTGTGCATGCCTGTGTTTGTGTGTGTGTGTGTGTGTGCATGTGTGTGATAGTAAGGATGATTCACTCACATATCATGGGCTTCCTCTTATGGCATTACACAGTAGTGCAATTATACCTCCGGGTAAAACTGTAGATGAATATAACGCACAGCGACCCTTTCGCTCATAAAACTCCTACAGATCTCTCCTCTGTTCTGCTCTTGTATGCACTCTAGCATAATTCAGTTCAATTCTTTTTTTCGATATCCGCTTTTTTTCCCATCTATATTACTCCATGTTCATCTCAAACATATGGTGGAATATAACATATTTTACCCCTTCCCTATTCTTATCATATCCCTGCCCACAGATTGAATTTAAAAGAAGGAGGAGGAATTCTTTTTAAAATGCTTTTCCCCTTTTTCTCCCAATTAGGAATGCCAAATATATGTATGTGAGCGCTCATTGCTGCAACCTCTGCTACCGATTTGAGACAAGCATGTGCTCTCCTCCATAGTATGTGATGTACTTATCGCACTGTAGTTCACAGGTGGGGCTCCTACAGACATTAAGGGTTAGGGGAAGACACTTTGGGCCAGATTCAGGGTTGAGATAAGCATGTGCTCTACTCCATAGTATGTGATGTACTTATCGCACTGTAGTTCACAGGTGGGGCTCCTACAGACATTACGGGTTAGGGGAAGACACTTTGGGCCAGATTCAGGGTTGAGATAAGCATGTGCTCTCCTCCATAGTATGTGATGTACTTATCGCACTGTAGTTCACAGGTGGGGCTCCTACAGACATTAAGGGTTAGGGGAAGACACTTTGGGCCAGATTCAGGGTTGAGATAAGCATGTGCTCTACTCCATAGTATGTGATGTACTTATCGCACTGTAGTTCACAGGTGGGGCTCCTACAGACATTAAGGGTTAGGGGAAGACACTTTGGGCCAGATTCAGGGTTGAGATAAGCATGCTCAAATGGGACTCCCGAAATTCCACGTAGCTTAAGCTATCTGTGATTCAGACATGTGACTTATCTACTATTTTAAGCGTCTCTCCAGTAGATATGCGGCATTACGCGCGCGGGGTGGAGATTTGAGGCGTCTGCAAGTTGTTCATGATACGTGTATTCACTTAATCATTTTTGTTCGGGAAAAAAGCTGGTTTATGTCTAGCGCCGGCAATAGATTATTATGAAAAATACAGCATCTTTCGCATAAATGGATATTAGAATGAGTGCATGTTATTTGAGCATAATATTGGTCGTATTTTCCTTTTGCGTATAGCTAACTTGCAATTATCAGAGAGCTGTGATAAAAAGAAAAATATGTAAAAGTAGGCTAGGATTTATTGTCTGGTATATCATACCAGACACATATTACATGGATTAATTGATAGACAGTGCCTGGATCATATTCGCTTTGACCAAGAGACGATTTGTGTCGGCATAGCTTCTCTAAAATGATTAAGTTAAAAACGTTGCATGTAGGCTATTGTGTTCAACCACCATCGGCTACATGACTTTATTAGGTAAATCATTAAAAAAAATAATAATTTGTAAATCCAACAATTTATTTGTTTACAGCAATCACTGTCCAGCGATTATTTATTTTGATTGTGTGACTGGTATATCCCAGTCATCAATAGAAGCTATGATCATTTTATCAATGCAATGTATTAATACGTTCACTGCGTGCCTATCCCCGTCATGCAAGTGCAACTACGATGCACAAAGGCAGGATTTTCCTAAAGGCAAATGCGGTTATTAAAGGCACTGTCACTGAAACGTTGAAAACGCATAACCCCACAAACATTTTTTTAGTAGATAACTGGCAACCTGGGGGGACGGTACAAGAGAGTCTTTCCTTTGTCCCTGTAGAGGAGCATTGGTGTGCTGATCTTCTCATTTGTCGTGTAAACAGTGCATTAGCATCTCCTTCGGGAGCAGGGCTGTGTTCTTCTCACAGTTGACGGTTATGGTAAGTGCAGGAAGTCAGACGTCGCGTGACGACGAGTGGGTGTCGGGAAGGGGGACACATTACAAGTTTTCCCTGCTCCCTTATCGCACTCTCTTACGGCACTCCCACAGTCTGACACCACACCAAGAACCTGGAAATACACAGCACCCACCAGAATTATTGCCCATTATGATCAAAAAAGGCTATGAAAAAAGTTTTTTTTTTTTTTCCGTTTATCAGCATGACATTGCACTCAAAATATGAGAAAAATGTCATCTTTAATTTTGGTAAAATTAATCAAGAGAAAAAAAACGTGTCACAATTATTGACACATTGACGCTAGAAATAGTTACAAGCAAAACCTAATTGAAGTATATTCCCCTTAATATTTTACTTTTTTAAGCACACCTGAGTTTTTAGGATTATGTGGTCATTCTCAACTTCCTATTTCACTGGGGTATAAAAATGAGGTGACACACAGAACAAAACCCAATCAACATGGAGAAGATTGCTGACCTTCACAAATCATGCAAGGGCAATATAAAAATAGCTTCATGTCTGAAACTACCTATTCCCACCATTAGAGCAACTGGACCGGTGATGAACCTGCCTGGAAGAGGATGCAAGTTCAGTGTGCCCCCATGCACAGTGAGGAGGATGGTTTGAGAGGCAAACATTTCACCAAGGATCACAGTTTGAAAATTTCAGAAGTTGGTTGCATCCTGGCATCACAAAGTCTCCAAAAGTAGTCTACAATTACTAGCCACATCTACGCCAACAAGCTATTTAGAAGGCTTGCCAGAAGTAAGCCTCTGCTGTCATCTTACCACAAGCATACGTGCCTGGAGGTTGTCAAATGTTACCGGAATTTAGATTGGAACCAGGTGGTATGGTCAGATGAGATGAAAATTAAGCATTTTGACAATAAATACCAAACATGGGTTTGGTGTAATAAGCGACATAATTTTAAAAAAAATAGCCTTATCCCCACTGTAAAGTATAGTGGTGGGTATGTGATGTTGTGAGGCTGTTTTTCCTACAACGGCCCTGGGAACCTTGTTAGGATACATGGCATCATGGCATCATGATCCAAAGCATACCTCAAAATCTACACAAAAATGCTTTACTGACCACAAAATCAAGGTTTTGTAATGGCTATCCCATCCCCTGATCTGAACTCCATTGAAAACCTATGGGGTGAGCTGAAGAGGAGAGTCCACAAGTGAAACTCTGAAGAATCTTGAGAGATTTTGTAAGGAAGAATGATCTCAAATCCCTTGTTATGAGTTCAAAACACTACAGGAGAAGACACAGTACTGTTATCTTGGCAAAAGGAGAGTGCACAAAAGACTAAATACATGGATGCCAATAATTGTGACACACATCTTCAAAATACAAATTATTTTGCATTAAAAATGTGCTTTTTCTCTGATCAGTGGTATCACAATTAATTAACCATAAAATTTGAAAATTTTTCTGAGCATAAAATACATTTGATAAACAATAATCTGAATGTAATCCTATACTTTTTGCTCATATTAATTGAGATTGCCAATAATTGTAGTGGGCACTGTATGCCTGAGCTGTGTGTGTGCGCATGAGTAGGTGTTCACATGTGTGAATTTGTGTATATGTGCATGTATGCATGCATGCCTATGTGTATATATGAGAGAGAGCATGAGACAGAATCAGTTAACTTGCCTATGCATGTGTGTCTTCACAAATACATAATAAAATAATTTCAGCAGTAATTATAATTCATGATTATGAGGCTGTGATGATGATGAAGACCACGCTGACAGCTGTGGGAGTCAGAAATTATTTATTATGGAAGAAAGTATGACTAATAACATCTGTTTATGTTTTTATTCTGACCTCAACGAAAGAATCTTGCTGCTATTCCTAGAGACGTCGTTTGGGATAAAAGAAAAAATATAGCATTATGTCCTTCACTGTCATAGCCGTCTTCAGCCATTAAAAAGTCTCTGGCCTCACGCTGTGTATCTGTTGTCAGAAGAGAGAAAAGGGTTCATCTGGCCCAGTCATGGCAGCTGACTCGGCCCAAACAATGGGTCCCTGATCTGCGTTTGCATGCGGGTGAGAGGAGAGATCCAGCAGACCCCAAAGGAGCCTGCTGTGCCTATAGAGAAACACAACAATGACCCGCATTTCAAAAAAGAGCGAGAGAGAAAAAAGAAGGACCATACCTACCAGTTCAACCCCCCCCCCCCCCATTACAAATGGAATTGTTTAAGATTAGGGATGTGAATCCTTAAAGAAAAGAAGAAAGAACGTTCCTGTTTTTATCTGAGCTTTTGGATTTGGTGTAACACTGGCCTTATACAATGCTTAACATCACTCGAGGAAGGTCAGTCTGCAACTGAGAAAATTATTTAAAAAACAATTTAGGTTGTTTTTCTCGCTAACTCTTCACTTCCTCTCTTCCTATCTCCCTCCCTCCTCCCCTCTCTCCCATTAGTGATTGATTTAGCGGACATAATTCCCTAAAACAAAGGCTTGATAAAGGCCAGGCCGTTGACGGACAGCAGGGCCTAAGCTGGGGGCCTATTCTGGGTCGGATAGCCACTCCTACACGCCTTGGCCTGACGTAAATAGCTGCTGCCCACTGCGCTCTGTTTCACTTGTGACAAATGACAGGATTCTCCACTGCTATTGGGAAAAAAGCCTTGTAACTGGCATTAGAGGGATGATATGAAGTGCAGCGCCTTTGCTGCATGGCCCAGTTTTCCTTATGCTAATGCAATTAGATACTGAGAGGAATAATTGAAGAGGCCTTACTGATGAGTAGAATACAGCTCTCCAACTTTGTCTCGGCAGAGAGAAGGAGAGAGACCAATGAAAACGTCCAGGCAAATGGAGAGCGGGGGAGGGGGGCGGTTAGCATATTTCCTGATCGATAAACCCATTCATTTAATCTGTTCAATTTAGTGTTTGTGTACTGCGCTAAAAACAATTAGGTGAGCAAGCAGTGCTGAAACACAATGACACGCAAGCGCATTGCTGTAGGGGTGGTAATGGGGTAATGCGGGGAGTAACGGCACATTTCGGGACAGATTTGTAATGTGGTCCTCAGTCACTACTCCATGACAATAATGTGATAACAGGATGTGAATCCAATTTTTTTCCTTCTTTGTCTTGATGAGACTGTGTCTTGAAGGAAAACATGTATAACAGTTCACTTGAAAAAGGTCCTCCGGCTTTTGGATAATTGTTTCAATAATAACTTTAATAATTTTTTAAAACTTGTCAATGCTATGCATGCTGTAAAGAAATGTCCTCTTTAGTACACTGGCTGTCTTTTGCATCTCAGTGAATGTGTCTCTTGTGGCAAATTGAATGCTCCAAGGGAATCATATTGCCCTTTGCTCAAGAGAATGAACTGTTCTTAATATAATTAGCAGAAGACTGAAATGTAATACAGTATTCATAGTGAAATTATTGGAAAATGAAACACTAACCTTCTTTTGAACACCAATGATTCTATGGTATCAGGGGACAGTCCAGTCTCGTAGTCTGTGCAGTATTAAAATATGAAATCACATTGTAAAATTCCCTCAGTTTCATTTTTCTCCGCAGGCATAAACATCTCAATGCACATGTAAAGCATTTATAGCCACTAATTTCATAATTGAATTGCCCATTTTTCTAATTAAAGAAGTAAATTAATCTCCCATTGCAGTTCATTGTGACGTCTGTAATTACTCTTTGGGGTGGGGGGGGGTGGCGTCTGCTGTACATTGTGACAGAAGTTGTGGACTGCAGTAAACATAAACCTCCAGGCTCAGGTGATATCCTTACATTACTCTGTCGCCTTGAGCCTTTCCGATGCATCTCTCCAGCCTCCCTGTATATTCCCACTAGTACTCTTTATTTCACACTACACAGGGGTGTTTTGCATGGAGATTCAACATATGGACACCAAACAAACTATGTGTGTATTTATCTATCTTTCTGGCCACCCCTCCTCCATTTTGAAAGAGGAGGGCATTGAAAAAATGGACCAGCTGGACCCTCAGTAGAATCGTCCTTTTAATAAAAACCTGGTGATTGTTTAACTTAATTGCTCACCCCCCCCCCCCTTCACAGGAAGGAATGTGATACTTGAAAGAATACATGACCCTCTATTTCACCCATTTCCTCACCCCCCTCTTTCTCTCTCTCCCCCACTGAGCACAGTGAAGCCATTTCAGCCAGCTTACATTAACAATAATAGACAATAAAGACTCTTCTATCCATTACATTACATTTAAATTACATAACAGTTCTTATGCAGAGTGATGTACTGAAGTGATCTATTAAGACATTAAAGGCTAAAAATCTATCTATGTATTTATCTATGTTTTTGTATGTTTGTCTGTGTGCTTATCTATCCATTTGTCTGAGTATCTGTCCGTTTGTCTATCTATATATGAAGGATTTGTTTGAACCAAAATGTATGAATTGTCTGGCTACTGGCCACCGAAGCTCCGCACATTTAAATGAAAGTAAATTAAAGTAAAAAAAGTTAATCATTCGCAGAATCAACCCCTCTTTTTACCCATCTCATGCCGTTTAAATTAAAATTTGCATTCACAATTTCTGTTACATTCGGCATTTAGCAGAGGACATTCTTATCTAGAGCCACTGGCACACCTTTCATTTTCCATTCACATACAATAGACACTGGTGCCGGTCAAATGACCCCTCAACAATTACCTTGTGGAGCACTCAGGGATATCTCAAGGGTGGGCGGGGCCCGGGGCGAGTCAACCTACGCGGGGCCCAGCTGTTAACGCGATGACATCATAGCTAACCCGTCATAGGCTTAAATAGTATCTATTATATAACTATGAACAAAGGATTTACAGGCTACGACATCACACAAACCATCCATATACAACCAACCAATTGAAGAATTAGTAGGCTATGCCTCTGCCCTTGAATTGAAATATTGTAATGAGAAAATGGTTCCAGAGACAATTTTACATTACATTTAAATGGGATGCTATCAAGAAAATCTTATTTGGAAAATTAGTGGTCCAGCGAGGTCAGAAATAGACATATAATTACATTAATTACATTTTGCTACATTGCTTTAAAGACAAACAACATAATGACAGTAAGCTGCATTTTTTCAAAGTGCCCAATTATAGCAACATGTGTCTGTGAACACGACTGATCGAATCTGGTTGGCTATACGTAATTTTGAAACGATAGAAAAAATTATCAGCTGAAATTAATTGTGAAAACAGACCTATTTTAAGGTAGACAAGGTAGCTTCCAAAATTGTTGCTGCTAACTAGCTAATTACCTTTAATATATGGTCAGTGCAATGCAACAGAAAGCCTGTTCATGTGTTGCATAACTGTTCAAAACTGCTAATTTTAGCTGCTAATGGTATTCATTTTACAGCTGATTAAACGACAGGGCAGAAAAACTCAGGCTACGTTATGGTTGTGTGCAAAACATTTTTGTTTTACGTTTATGTGGGAGTGATATTATAGTTGCATTCTGGAATGGACGTCTCATATTCCTCTTATGGGTTCATGGCATGTTTGGCTAAGATTATAAAAAATATTTGCGAAAGTTTTAAGTTTGTTTTCCAGCTTTGTTAGACTGGATTGTTTATGATGGTAACCAAATCAATATTTCAAGAGTGCTCCTCACTTGTGAAAATGTTACCTACTGTGCCTCTTTTTTATTGTCAAATAATACCTTCTGTGGTCTATGTCATTATAGTGGTGTGAAACTATAAAAAATATATATTTTTGCACCCCCAAAATGTTTATGCCAATTCAGCATGTATGCAGCTAGATGTACAGTACCAGTCAAAAGTTTGGACACAGTTGATTGAATGTATCTTTCTCATTATCTTAGAGACATTTTGATCTAAAGGCTTATGCTAAAATGTTTGCTTTTTTTAATTTAAAATATAAATAGTGAAGTTGCCTATGTATGAATTTATTTTCAAAACAAATATGAAAATGGTGTGGGGTTGATGGTGTGGGGTTACTTTGCTGGTGACACTGTTGGACGAGTTATCTTGAATTGAAGGCACACTTAACCAGCATGCCTACCACATCATTCTGCAGCGACACGCCATCCAATCTGGCTTACACTTTAGTTGGGCCCTCATTTGATTTTAAATGACCCAAAACACACCTCCAGGTTGTGTAAGAGCTATTGGACAAAGAAGGAGAGTGATGGAGTGCTGCATCCAATGACCTAATCCAACACCCAACCTAAACCCAATAGAGATGGTTTGGGATGAGTTGGACTGGAGAGTGAAGGAAAAGCAGCCAAGTGCTCAGCATATGAGGGAATTCCTTCAAGACTGTTGGAAAAACATCCTAGGTGGCTATCTCATGAAGTTGGTTGAGAGAATGCCAAGAGTGCAAAGCTGGTATCAAGGCAAAGGGTGGCTACTTTGAAGAATCTAAGATACATTTTGATTTGTTTAACACTTTTTTGGTCACTGCATAATTACATTTATGTTATTTCATAGTTTCTATGTCTTTGTTATTATTCTAAACTGTAAAAAAAAAAGTAATAATAAAAAATAAAAAAACCTTCTATGAGTAGGTGTGTCTAAATTTTGACTGGTACTGTATGTATAAAGTACACTCCTTCCGAGTGGTCTTTCTTCAGCCATGGCAGGGTGTCCTGCAGGACAGAACACGACAGAGGTGTGTAGGAATGTGATCTGGCCTGCCTCAGGTCATTATGCTTGTGTTCAGGATGGTAGTGGCTGTCGGAGGGTGGGGTGCCATCAATCTGAATGACGGAATGGGCTGGCCGCCAGCGATCAGCCTTCTGCGAAATGGAGCCGGAAATGGTTGGAGGACACTTGAGAGTTGCAGAATGTCTCCACTTCTGAAGCAGTACGGAAGGAACAGTGTCACTTGGGGGTATTGGTTACGGTAGATTTGTGTTTCTCTCTGTCACAACCCCCCCTCTCTCTCCACTTCGTTCTTTTTTTAACATGCTGGAATGCTGCCAATGACACTGATCATAACCAGGATTTCCGAGAGCGACCGTGTGGTACCCCTCAGAGTTTGACAGATACATGTTATGTGTAAAGGAAGGATATTATCTGAACAGAAATAATTTTCAAAACTAGAAATAACTGCCTTGCGGTTGTTATGCCTCCACCAACAAGTCAAGTTGCAGTATATGAATACTTTGAAATTTTTTTATTTAAAAGGTATGAAGTGTATTTATTGGTGAAATGGAAGTTATCACTATATTGACATGTATGATTCCAGTAAATAATTTGACCAAATCTAATCAGTGCATCTTTGAGTACAAGTAGACATTTGTGTGAAATGTTTTCATAATTAGCGTAGGAATTCTTGAGTTATGGCCAAAAACGTCTTTTGTGAGGTCACAGTGACCTTGACCTTTGCCCTTTGACCACCAAAATCTTTTCAGTTCATCCTTGAGTCCAAGTGAACATTTAGGCCAAATGTGAAGAAATTCCCTCAAGGCATTCTTGAGATATCGCGTTCACGAGAATGGGACGGACGGACGGACAACACGAAAAAAACATGGACAACTATACGGACAACTACGGCTATCGCCGACGTGGATGCATAATTAGAAGTGAAGTTACTTAGAGAGCATAAATAATGTACCCTAGTATACATCTGTAAATTAATGCTTGCTAAAATTGGTCTACCAAATTATTGGTATAAAAATTATACCACGTTACAGCAGTTTTGAGCTTGAAATTTTGTACATTATTACCACTCCCCTCTCCTGGAAAGAAACAGAAACAATGTTTCCAGGTTGCTTGGCACTTTTCACAGGTATAATATTTGTTTAGACCACAAACATTCATAAGTTGGCGTGACAATATGTGCCAGCTCCCTGTTGACCTGTAATGGTGTTCAGAGGATGTGAATATTCTTCAGACAGAATGGGTTCTGTAGTCACTACACCTACAGGACAAAAGCAGCTGACAATGTTTCTACCCTTAATGTCAAACAAACACAAAGAGATGCTTTTACAGACGGACACATTCTGCACATTCCAGCACCCTCTGTTTCACGGGGGAAGTGTCTCCCTACACAAATGGCATCCGCCCTTGTTGTCTTACTGAACGTGCAAATGTGCACGTCACTTCTGTCACAATGTTTACAGTCTCTCTGTTCAGGCCGCTCCGGGCAATTTTACCGCAACCTTTTTCTTTGCCATGTAGGCTAAATCAACACAGCAAAAATGGTCGGGGTAAAATCATCTCTGATAAGAGTCCAATTTACACCAATGGAGAACATTGGAACCTAGTGTGGACCAAAATTACAGTTGAATTTTTTTATTGCTGTGAATAGCACAATTACAAACGGTAGGCTACTGCAGAAAATGCCCTCCCCCTGCCCACAAAAATGTCAGCAAAGGCAAAAGCAATGAATACCAAGCTGTGGTGTGAAAAAGTGGGGCTGAGCTTCTGGCTCAGGTAATTACCCGGGCTGTGAGGCACAGTTCATGAACCCGGCTTCTGGTGTAATCTCTGGCTTATTGTTCCACAGCCCAAGGCCTTATGTACAGTACTAAGAAGCCTCAATACTTTTTTATTTTTTCCTGTGCTTTGTGAGCTTAACTCGTCTCACTTGAGTTCACGTTACCCTTTCGCTTTCATTTCTAGCACACTGCCTCTTCTATTTCCTTGCGTTCTATACGGCACACTCATTAAACAAGGAGAGGTTTTAAAAGGAGCAGTGCAATTATGGGAGGGTGATGCGGGTGTTGACCCCTGTTGTGAAATTCTACACTGCATTTAAAAAAAAAAAAAAATTTTGATATGAATAAACTATATTGGAAAATCAGTTACAGATCAATACATAACCAAACATTTAACAGCTGTGTGTGGGAGGACGGGGGGCCTCAAAAAATGTCCATAGCCCAGGGGCCTCAAGTGCTATTAAGGCTCCCCTGGACGGGGGGAGTACCTTGGTTAGAAAATCTTCCCTAGAAGCAAACAGAACACTGTCAAAAAGAATAGCCGTCACATAAAATGCATGATTTCAAAAGTTTTTGAGACGCTGGTTTTGTGATCGAATTTCACGTATCACAGATCAAACACGAGTGCGTGAGTTCCTCCGGAACAATCACAGGTCCACCTGATTCAAAAAGCCCTGCTTGGCGCTATTTGTTCAGCGGTCAACAGAGACTCAGTAGAATTTGATAGATTTCGATGATGTTAAAGTCATCATAATGAGTCTGTCAGCTGCAATAAATGAAGGTTGTTTTCCCCTGCTGTCAGAGTAACAAGGCACATTTACTCAAAATGACATGTCTATATCTTCTATTGTATGTTTTACGCAGAGTCTTTACACTCTATTGCTTTTTTTGTGTGAAAGTTAAATCTAGTTAAATCACACACTGGACATACCCACATAACCAGTTGGGTTGGTGGGATTGAGGTAATTTTTCAGTGTTATGCTTATGTGCTTATGATTATATTATGCTTATGTTCATTATGCATTACGATCCGTAGAGAATCATGAATTGCGCTGAGGACAGCATCAGCGAAAACATGCCAGCCTGTGAAATTAGATGAATTATCTTTCATCATCATTTAGCCTTTGTTTTCCCTTGGGAACATAGGCCATTGACCAAACACTGCTACCCCCCCCCCCCCCCCCCCCCCTTCAGCCCTGGGGCTTCTGCTCTGCTTGTTTCCAAATTAATTACATTATATTGAAAAAACCCTTGTCTTTTTGATCATTCCTCAGAGTCTGGGCTGAAACTGACATTACATTGTTGATTAAAAAAAACCTAAAGGACACAACTAGGGAGATACAACATTGAAATGTATTTGTACAAATAATGCTTTATGACAAAAAAGGTAATCCACTGTTGCTTTCCCTAATTTGAAACTTATGTGACAACTGTGTGTAATCACAACTGGTCTGAAAACAGTCCTTCACTGCTCCAGTTTGTAAGACTCACCAGAATGAATGGGAGTGGAAATGAGAAAGAAATAACAATGAATTAAAATTGTATGATTGTTCGGTGATAATTTTGCACCAGGAACAATTCCTTCATTCCCAAATCTCCGACGGGTGTGATTTGAACAGACTGAGATTTTTTGGCCCAGGTCTGGCCGTCATCCGCCACAGTAATTTGGCCTGGATGCCAGAGGACATGAGGGTACAGAAGTGGCACAGACATTGTTTCCATACCCAGAGATGAGGCATAATAAAGGCACATCTCAGCCAGCAAAAAAAGTCTCAGGCCATAGCTCGCCCTGTTATGTGCCAGAAATGGCCAAAAGCCATAAAAGAACTATGGAACAAATTAAATAATATTGGATCGGATATAATTTTTTAAGTCGTATTTGACGTCTCGTTAGATGAAGACATAAATAAACTGCATTGGTTTTGTATTTGTGTTGCCGTAATGAAACTGTGGAAAACAAGATGCAAATGAACAACTGGAAATACTTTTATCAACAGTGATGTGGATTTGAAAAAGATAATAATGGTTCTAAGGGGAAAAGACTCTGGACCATCAGAGAACACATCCAGAACTCAAATGGACTGAAATCAACCTGTAATGTTTTGTAATTGAGAACCAGACGGTCACTGTGCAAAATGTATGATTTTATGTTTGTAAAATAGAAAAAAATAAAGTTTTTTAAAATAATAATAATGTTTTTTAAAAGCCCAAAAGCTGTGCCAGACACAGCTTGTTTGCTTTGACCCCTAGCTGGACATATGCCAGAAGCGTCCTGTGGCGCTTGCCATATAGTTGAATTGTCGACTGTGCTGACATCGGGCCAGGATTGGGCCACGGGTGTCTAGATGCTGCCAGCGGTCGGCCAACTATGCCGGCACATAGTTGTAATCGGTCCGGTGTGGGGTGCTATCCAGGTTGTGTATAGGGGGCTGAGCGGTATTCAAACATTATGTTCCTCTAGGCTTTTCTAGTGGGTCCTTGCGGTCAAGCAAAGAGCAGAAAGAACTGTACAAAAAGGATCCTTTTATCCGCTGGCAATGCCTGTGGTGCCTGGGAACTTGGATTTAGGCCACTGTAACAACTTAAAAAGAGAAATGCCCTTTCTGGAATTAAAGTATTTGCCACTTTGATGAACAGGTGTTAAAGCTAAGTGTTTCTTAGGGGCCGTCCAACTGAAAACAAAAAAGAACAGTAGAATGCAAACTTGTGTTGTGCTCTGTCCAGCACTGCAGAGCCACATCTAAATGCATCTGCTAAAGGCTGTTTTTGTGATGGAGTGCTGTTTTTTGATCAGGAGCCAGAAGTTCCTCTTCTCCTTATCCTAACACCCCAGGTTTGAGCACCAGAAGCAGAACTTGCTCTCCAGTGGTACAGCCACCCTGTCCCCCCCACACACAAAAAAAACTACCCGCAGTACCCCATCTCGGCACCTCCACAAGGAGGCAGTCAGACTCAAGGCCCCCGCCTCCAGCCGACACCCGTTCTGGAAGATTCTCTCTGCCTACACCGCGCTGTCACAATGTGTCCACCTCCTCTGATAAGCTTTTGTTCTTTGACTGCAGACAAGCTGATGAAGCCCAAAAAACCTTCAGACTTGCAGAACACAGAGAAAACTCTCAACACAGCAACCATTTTGTGCTGATAAAGAGAATTAGCCCCATGTTTAGTAATAACATGCCAAATATCTGCTCTCTCTTCCTCCCTGTAGTTTGTGTGAACATCTCTTAGTTTTTGTCTTTTTTTTTGTTGCATAATTCCTCTCCCTTTGGCAGTTTCACTGTAATAACCCACCTCCCATTTGTCTGTCTTTTATTCATTTCTTATAATTACTTATATCATTTGGTTAAAAAGAACAATGCACATTTAGCAATGTATCAGCAGTTGTGTCAGTGCACTGTGCCTGGTTTAACTCCGCTGTAGTTTGAATCTGTAGCTGTTTTGAGGGACTGGGGCTGCCGACAGTGCAGCAGCTCAAACCCCTGAGGTATTGCACAGAGAACCAAATGCAGATAGATTTGCCGGCTCTTTTTTCTCGATGGAAGAAATGCTGGGTATTGCTTATTTTATATGTCACCTTAATGGCATCTCAGCTCTGCCACATAACTGTTTATTTTTCTCTTCTTCTCTCCCTCGCTTCCTGTCAGCGGTTGGTCCCCCTCTCTCTCCTGTACCTTGCGTCCGCATGCCACGGTAAATGTGGGCGATGATCTGCACACACACACACACACACACACACACACACACACACACACACACTCTCTAACACACATTCTTTCTCTCTGACGCACACTCACTCTCTCTTTTTCTTTTACACACACACACACGTATGTACCAACACAGGGTCCCACAGTCGCTCACGGGCCAGCACATATTTATAGAGCTACATATCCTACGCCATTCATCACCGCTGAACGAGTGCCCTTGGGTGAAAGAGTGCTCGTTTTCCTCTGAGTGTGCAGACGTGGTCTCGGGAACAGCTCGCGCTGAACGCGTGCGGTAACTGTGCGGGTTGGGGGGAATGGCAGGGAGGGAGGGGATTCCTCCACAGGAACATTCCTGGCCCTTCTCCAGAGATACGAGCGGATTTACGGACGGGGAGTTTGTGGCAATGAAAGGCAGAATTGCAGCAGCATTTGGAGAGGCTTTAAAAGCCAGTGAGGCATTGCTCTCTTCCCCTCCTCGTGTCTGTGCCTCCTTTCTCTCTCTACTCCACTGTGCTCTGTGAAAACCGCCGTGAATTAGAGAGAGAGAGTGGCACCCCCATATACTACATAAACACATACATCCAAACACATATACATGCATACAGAGGATGACAAGTGAAGGCAAATCTCAGGGCAATTTTGAGAGGGGTGATATCATATTGGGGTGATATCATAGTTCAGTAAAAATTAATAATAATAATAATAATAATAATAATCAACATCATCATCACCATCATCGTAAGATTAGGCAGTATTTATGCACTGTTTCTATATAAAATATCTGAAAGCGAGAGAATGAGTGAGAAAGAGGATGGTGGAATTCACCACAACCACCACAGCTATCATCTTCCTGGTGCATGTACAATAACTTTTCACCAAAACACCTCACCACATGAGAAATGTAGTGTAAAGGTAAAGGATTAACTCCTCCACATTAGTCTGTACTCAGGTGGTCTTTAGAACACTGAGCAGGGTGTCCAGTTTCTGCAAACCTCCTGCAGCAAAGAGGATTTACACAAGGTGGGATTACCCAATCAGAAAATACTTTAACCCTCTTAGCAATAATGACCTAGGGAACTGGCACGCCCCAACTAGTAAAAGTTATCACAGACAGAGGAAAGATAGAGGGCACCGTGTGCTTCGTACACTTTTAAATGTTTGCTTTTAAATTTTGTTACAGACTTACAAAGTGTATTTTTCAAGTGTCATAATTAACATTGTAGTATACATAGATTGGGATCCATTTAACTTTTATATATTGTTTTAACAGCCACAATCAAGATGGTGGCCATTGTGGCACAACAAGGGAGAAATCCCTGTATATCCCACAATGCACCAGGCAGGAGAATCTGCATGTGTCTAACGTATAGCTCTATGCCAGCCCCAAACCCCCCACCACTGCACATGCCTGCTCAATTTCAATAAAGCTGTTGGGTTGTCTTTCTTTAAAAATAAATCTAATAATATGATTTTAAAAAGCAGCATGGGTCAGGCCTCTGACTTGAATGCAAGCGTGCCTGTGGCTCTCGGTGGCTCATGTGACATATTTCACACAGTGGTGGCATATTGAAGGTCGCTCGTAATAAACCTCAAACCCAAGCCCTTTCTCCATGGAATGTGGCCTGCACTGTACAGCTCAAGGATATCAGAATTTAATGTAGAGGGGTTGTGGGTGGGGGAGATGACAGCAGCATGCTTAAAGGATTTTCCAAAAGAACTTAAAAGGGCACCGTTTAGCTACAGGGGCGCTTGTAACCTGTTGTGAAGAAGTGAATGTGAGTAATCCAGGACAGGTGAGTGGACCTGGGGGGGGAGGGGGAAAGGCTACTCCCTGCAGTTAGCTATTGTAGCAGACAAAGCCTACTGAGACCCTCGGAGCGCAGCTGCAGGGTCTTACAGCAGACACTGTCCCTGATCAGGAGGCTGGGCTGGTCGCTAAGCGACGGTGGTTTGCACATTAGGACTATCATAACTAGAATCCTGGGGACAGAATAATTTATCATGATGTCTGCATACAAGCATGGGGGAATTCATACAATTTTTAACACTATTTCTAATTCAGAGTGAGATTGATAATAATAATAATAATAATAATAATAATAATAATAATAATAATAATAGTAATTCAGCTATTTGTTTCCTACTCCAAATCAAGCTGCAATATTTAAAATATTTTTAAAAGGTCAGGATGAATTATTCATCTGGCCATGATGAGATTTCTTTCTGGTTAGTGGGAGGGATTGTGGACAGTGGTATTCATTCAACAGTCACCCTGTTGTGTCATGAAGGGCCCCAGTGAAGATACGAACAGCTATGCGAGTTCACTGCAATTTGCATGGATGGCGCTGGTCCTCATGTCATAGTGTTAATGACATGAGGACCTATAGAGAGAGTCATTTTTGGCCAAGGGTTCCTTAAGGAGCTGCCCAGACGCCTGCCTTGACCAAGACCTCGGCCGTCTTGACTTTTTCAAATTTTGTGGGTGCTCAGAAATAATGCTTTTCACTGAACATTACATTACATTATAGGCATTTAGCAGACGCTCTTATCCAGAGCGACTTACACAGCATTTCTTTTGCATTTATACATAGTATCCATTGATACAGCTGGATATATACTGAAGCAATGCAGGTGAAGTACCTTGCTCAAGGGTACAACGGCAGTGTCCGACCTGGGAATCGAACCTGCAACCTTTCGGTTACAAACCCAGTTCCTTAACCATTATACCACACTGCCGCCCCGGCACCCACACCCACAGAGCTCCTACCACCAGCTTATCCTCAATAAATCTCCTTTTAAAAGTGACAACGTGGAGTCAGACACCCTATGTGCAAATGTAAAATGTATGAGATTGTGAGATAGTTCTTATTTTCTTAAAAAACTGACTGATATAAATTCACCTGGAAAGCTCCCTGTCTCCAAACAAAACCTAGACAAAAAAAAGTTATTTTTCATATCATTGTGTTTATTATGAAGAGAAACGGTAAAAATCACTGAGAACATGGGATTGAGATGAATTGATCTGGAGAACTCCATGCGCTTGAAGGATAAAATAAATAATAAGTATGAGGGGGAAAGCACGTTTCTTTTTAGTCTCAGAACAACCAAAAAGTTGGAAACAGGGGGCTTAAAATCTTACCTTTTAAACAGATCATTTCGCTCATCCTGGTTCTGCTGGTTTTGTTTGATTAGCAATCGCGATTAATTAACTGGATAATCTTTAGCAGTGGACTGTAATTTAATTTCTGTTATTGCCGTACTGCTGTAGTCTTCTAGGTCAGTATACCACAAAGTGTGGATAGATTTACGTTTAATTCTCTGGGCCCGCAGCATAGCATATTGATGATGTAAAGTGGTTAATCTGCCAAAATGCTGCAGTTTAAATGGTCTTTAAAATGCACCGCTCCGGTTGGTTTGCTGGCCTTTGTTGCGTTTCGCTCACAAAGCTTGCGTGATATGCAATTATGTGGCGATTTACCTCCAAGTTAAATATGTTGTCTTTGAAATGTGTTTGCGTTTATCTCATAAACCTTCTTGGTAACGGTTAAATTGATTTTGCTCAATTGAGCTCAGTACTTATTTAAATTCACAAACCAAGGGAGATAAAAAAGTGAGATACAATTCAGAGACAGAGAATGACCTGCTAACTGTTGCGCTTGTTTAATCAAGTGAAAATGAGTAGCAGAAATAAAAAAGCTGCTGAGAGTGATGATGAGTTTAACAGTTATATTTCAACCTCGTCCAGGAGCTACCACTGGACCAAACTTTGAGCACCTGCCATCAAACAACTAATTTCACTAAGTTGTAAAATGTACTTGTTACATTATTAATAAATTAGCAAAGTCTTCTTGAAGATTTTTTAAGAGTCTAGTTGAATTTCATGTATTATTTCTTAGATTTCCCTTTTTTAAATATGGCTAAAATGAGACACAAACAACACAAATCTTGATGTTTCTAACAGATTCCGGGGTTTATTCCATTTTAAATGGGTCAATTCAAATTTATGGAAATTCTATTGATTAATTTTAAAAAATCCTCATAGAACATTATGGGCATTTTTGCAATCAATTTTCTGAACTAACTGAATTGAATTGAATGGACCCAACACATTTTCCAAAACAGTGGAACCCATGCCAACCCATGCTGACTGAATGGAGAGGTATGACTGAAGCATTGGGGCTCTTTTCCCCCCTCTCAAATTCTTGTTGCTGACCACCAGCGATCAAAGGGATGCTTTAGTAGCATTATCTCTGGCCTGTGAATAAGAAGAGGGTTTAGCCCTGATTCTCAGAAGGATCTCATGCATGGCTTTCTCCAAGCCATGGGTGTTAACCTCTGCTCTCCAACCAGATTGCGTGTGATTTTGATTCCTCAACAAAGTAACTTTTTTTTTTTTTGTTGTACTAAATGTGTTTGTGCGGCTCTTGGAGATCTGGGTAACCCCCACCCTCCTTCCTCTCTTCTTCTCTGGGGAATATCACATGAACAAGTAATGCTGAAATCAAGAAATGTTGTGATCTTATGCGCAATATCTCCATGCATTACATTCTTACTGGAGAAAGAAAGCCATATGATAACAGGCAGATCCACTCCTGTACAAATATGTGTTTATTGTTTATGCATATGTACTTGAGATTCTTACTCTGCTTGATTGATGTGAATACAGATGGGTGTTTTTATTGAATGGGTATGAATCGCTTCGACATGGCTTCCTGCCTTCTCCATGACTCATTTGCATTGGAGAGGAGAGGAGGAGAAACCCTCCACCTCGCTTTCCCCAGACAGGGACAAGAGACTGATATTTTAGCTGGAGAAGAATCTCATACCTTTCAGATTCCATGACATGTGAGCTTGTCACCTCAAAATCCACTTAAAGCCTTAACAAGATGAGATGTAGTAGAGCTCACGGCTGTGGTGCGTTCCCTCTCACGGTGGATTTGAACAGCCCGAATGATGCAATGGCTAATAAACAAAAAGCCGGTAGGTTGTGCTTCACGGTGCGTACAAGCACAGTGCGATGCAACACAAACAGAAAAGCACAATGGTGCTGTTGAAATGATTATTAATTCCCCAAGGGGGAAATAGTTGTGTTCTACAAGCTGTGTGTTCAACAAGAATGTTTATATTTGTGTACTAGCAGAGTATTTGTGTTCTAGAAAAAGTGTGTTTGTGTTCTAGAAGAGTGTTTATGTGTGTGTCCTAGAAGGCTGTTTGTTCTTGCATTCTACAAGAGGCCCTATTCTAACTGCTTTCTAAATTAGCCCAACATAGAATGATATCAGAATCCACAGAAAAACAAGAAAAATAAGCCAGTGAAAGAGCCCACAAGCTGCAAGTTATGTGAGCGACTATTTTTGATTGTATTGCAGTGACTGATATTAAGCTTTGTGTTGCATAAACAACCCCTCGTTGTTATTGAACCACAATAATAATGTATAGTGGGGACGGAACGTATTCATACCCCTTCACTTTTTGCACACTTTATTGTGTTGTAGATTTAATTTTAAATGGTTATGGGTCACAAACTTCAGGAAGTAACAGCATGCAAAGGATATGCTACCAAATATTAAATATGATACTTTAAAAATACGTTAAAGCAAAGGGTATGAATACTTATGTAAATGAGAAATTTCAGTTTTAGATTTTTTATAAATTTGCAAACATTTCTAAAAACATGTTTTCACTTTATGGGTTTTTGAGTGTAGATTAATGGGCAAAAATGGCAATTTTATCCATTTAAAATTAAATCTACAACACAATAAAGTGTGCAAAAAGTGAAGGGGGTATGAATACTTTCCGTCCCCACTGTATGGTTAGCAAATATGACCAAGTTTGATGATAAAAGTCTACATTATTTGTACGTCATTCTGAAGATTCAAATCTGTAATGAATACTATTTTCAGAAAATTAAAAGCAGTGACCTTGTGGAAGGTTTATCTTCCTGGACTTGGCGTGGCTCCTCAACCATGACTGCTGACAATCACTCACATTTTAAAATGCATTTCATCTGAACGTGCAGAGGCAATACCACACCACCATTTAATCTCCAGGCAGCTTACAATTTGATTGCTTTTAGTAATGAAATACCCCTTGTTCTTGTACATGTGCAATCTGAACCTATTTCCACAGTCAGTGAACCAGGTGGGAGAGACATAAAACATCCAAGTAAAAAGTAGGCAGCTGATCTGGCAGATGATGCTGTTGGGAATAAACCGGGAAGTCAAGTTCACTCACAGACACAATCAGGCCCAGGAGATAGTCCTCCCTCCAGCACTTTATTTAGGGGCACATCCACTTGATACTGAATAAACCGACAAGCGCGTTGTCTGTAGAGATATTGGCTAGGATTCAATCAACATTTGTCCTTAACTTTGGCTCCCACTTGAATGCAATTGCTTTTGTTTTTCTTCACAAACAGTTCAAGTTCACTATAATTAACTTGCCAAACTTTGCATTGCATCTAATTGAGAGTCAGATGTCGATTGAATCTCGGCCATTATCTCCAACCACATTCCATGCCATTCTCAGAGTCATAGAGAATGTTGTATTTTGCACCAGGTCGAAGGGTTGTCTATGCTGGGAAGGTTTGATCACTTCAAAGTCAAACACAGCCAGAAAATTCACTGAGCCTTTAATAGTTTTCTTTGGAGGACAGATGCAGTATAATGGGCACAGTGCTGTTCAGGCACGTGCAGAGGATGTTAGAGGGGCAGGGGCCCAAAAATAAAAGGGCACTCCGATTTTTCTAATAATTAAATAAATATATGCCTGGAATGACTACTTTTGCAACACTGTTAAAGAGATATTAAAATGTATGTATTCAGGCAGGGTTTTTTCTGGCAGAGAATGGGTTTTGGCCGCACGTAGGCTATGCGAGCAGTATTTTTTTTTGCATTCATTTTACCGTAAATACAGTTTTTGGAGTACAAAGAGCCCATGTAGGCTTTGGTTGTAAAGTACCAGTAGGGTTGTGTTTAGGGGTTAGGGTTTAGAAATAAGGTCCTTGAAGCTTTTTGAATATTTGAATATTACACCATTTAGGCTATTTTGATAGAAATAGAAAAATAAATAAACAGAAATAAAAAATAAGTGTACCTACAAGTTTAAAAAATGATTTAAAAAAACGAAAGCACCGTGGGTGTTTTTAAAAAGTCTACGTTGCTGTTGTTATTTCAGCCCTAAATGCGATAGGTCATTGTGAAAATGTCGACTGTACGGGACTTTGGCGAAACGTAACTGTGGTAGGGGGGCGTGGTTTTAGGCGCAGCTAGCAAGAGAGAGAGTGAACGCGGGTGGTTTAGGGAGCCGGCACAGCTGTTGGCAATCAGGCAATTGGGGACGATTGATTGTATGTTTGGTGTTATCAATTAACCAATTGCCTTGATTGTTCAACAGTGAGCCTGAGAGCCTTCATAAGGAGCCCGCGGGGAGTGGAGCGGGAGAAAAAAGGACGAAACACAGAGTATGTGCGGTGTCTGTGTGGGAACTGGAAATAAACACAAAACGTTCTCTGTAAACCGGGACTGCCTTGTCTCATTCTCCGAGCAGTAGCGCTCACTTCTCCACAGTAACAAGATAAACTCTTCTGGGTTAATCATAACACAGTGGTAGCTGCATATAGCCTACAGGTAAGATATTTGGTTTCATTAACATATTTATAGCTATGAGAAATTTTGTAGGAAAAAAATGAGGTGTCATCTAAACTGAAAGTGCATCAGGTAGCCAGTAGCCTACAGTAGGCGAAGCAATGGAAAACGCCGAATGCTTAGGCCTATTTGTACAACGTTTTAAATAAATATTATTGTTTCTAGCTATATCTGAACATGATTTTCTTGTAAACGGTGCATTTTATTGTCTGTAGCTGTGGCAAGACGAGGGTCGTAAGCGCTTTGGGCTATTAATAGCACCCTTTTCTTAAAGCTGTAGCCTAGTTTATAATTTAAGACAAACATGAATACTGTAATTGGGACCGATACGTATACCACTATAGTATGGGGCGCCAACGTGAATCGGGTCAAAGCTTTTACCTTTTCGGAAGTTAAGGCTTCAAAGGTATAGCCTATATCAAAATTGGAGCATGTTCCATCCAACTCGCTGCGCAAGCTATGTCTTTCTACCGAGTCGCTGTCACAAAGATTTAGGTTGCACTCTGCTGCAGAATAGCTGAGCCGCATTTCCATTTCTATGCTTCTTCTACTCGTCTTCTAGTACTGACATCTTTAAGCGAAGTACAATATATATTGCACCCAAAAAACGGATATGATTGTATTTGTCGTTTTCTCAATTATTGTCATTTTGGCGGTCACAATTTCCCTTTGGCGGTCCTTGAAATCATTTTGGCGGCCGCCAAATAATTTACTATGTAGGAAAAATCCTGGTATTTAAAACAAACCCATGACTGAGGTTGGTTCAAACACAGTTACATGACAGTTAATTAATGATACATGTATTTCAGTAAATTCTCCTCACATGTTACGTATTACATTAGCCAACTAACTATTGAGACAATAAGACAACATTAAAACTGCTGTGGTGTGATGGGACCATTCTTTTAAGTTCAGTAGATGGAACACAATAACTCAACCATATTTCACTGATTCCCGCATTACTAGCAAAAGGTATCAACGCTAACGATAGCTAGTTGGCACATTTTGAGCTGCTAAAAAGTTCAAGCATAGATAGACCCTACTTGCCAAATTGTGTCACGTAATTCCTAAAGCGCATCAATATCAATATAACGAAAATGAACAGTATATTTATACTTTGTTTGGCCACATACCTGATGTCTGCCTCAAAGTAACTCATCACACTGACTGACTCATGACTGTCGAGTGCCTATGCATGCGTATGCGTGAAATTTTGAGTGCGTGCGTTCTTTCACCATAGAAAGGCTCGGTGTCCACACAGTGCTCGCCGCTGTGGCAGGAAACCAGGAGGGAGAGAGGGTAGAGGGCATCGCCCGGGAGCACCTGATATTTTGATTCAATCAATATATCTGTTCGGCAGGGCAGGCTGTGCGCAAACAGGAATTCATTTATTTATTTAAAAACATTTATTAATATAATAAAATAAAATAAAAAACAGAAAAAGGGCACTTCTCTATAGGAGGCCAAACGGCAGGTGCTCAAGCCCCCTTTGAGGTTTATGTATACACGTGCATGGTGCTGTTACATGGAGGAAGACTTTAACTGCCAAAGGGGTTTACATCTTTTACACACAATCACATCGGCCGTATTCATGGCATTAGGATATTCTCCACCCAAAAGTTATTTAACAGAAAACATTTATTTTAAAAAATTATAATTTTCTGCTTTTTATCTGAAGTAGTATACATAAGCCCCAAACTGTGCACCTTGGCAGTTTCAGTGCATTTAGACTTGGGTGTGTAACTGTGCATAAGTGAAGGGGAGAGAGATACACACATGGGGCAAAATTTGAGGGTGTGTCCCATGTTAGACTGAGACGAGCGCATTCAGACATTTTGGCCATGCATGTTTTACGCACAAAAAAGGCGGAGTATCTAGTGCCCCCCATTGGGAAATGTTGTGTAACTACAAGTGGGTTCAGCAAATCTAGATTTTAATATCAAAAATTTTGAACTGCGTGAATGGGATTTATTTTACATTTTTAAATAAAATGTAGTTTGCTTGTTTAGTTTACAACAAGCAAATCAATATATGAGTTTTATGGTTCCTTTTATTTTACTAACATTTCACTCACAATTCATTCCTTGCCAGTCTCTGCTTCAGATTGTTGGATTATTGATCAGAATCACAGCAAACCCCTTGTCTCTTGTAAGGTTAAAAAACATGAACTACTGTTTAACATCTCAGTTTTTTTTACTGGTGAGTTGTTATTTTGCCTGGGTTTTTGTAATACGGAATCTCAAGTTTATGTGAAGAAGGCATATGTATTTACATTATAAGGTACATTTTTGCTGTATGATTTTGAAAAGGGATACTGCAGAGAGGCTACATTAAAAAAAATTCTGCCTATTTCACCCATTTGTGCATTTATAATGTAAATTGGAGGGGTCAAATAGGATGGTCAAATAGGAGGGCAAATAGGATGGTCAAATAGAAAAAATATGGGCTGTAAATCAATACAAAAACAGAGTATTTAAAACATAGGGCTGTTTAGAGTGATGAGTTATGTAAATGCATAACTATTAAACTATTCGTAGTTATTCAACTAGTTTCCAGCACTCTAAATTCATACTTTTCCTACGAATGAGGGACTCCACATCACGCGACTTGATAAGATTCTGAATAAATACAACCAGAATGAAAATTTGTCATTCATTTTACCGGTGAAACAATAAAGCCAAATGAAGGTAAGCCAACAATATTGTATTTCCACTTACATTTACATTTCCACATACATACAGAAAACATGTATAGTTCTGCTGGCTCGCCGACCAACCACCTGTTCACTGGACCTGATTGATGACACTCTCTACATCCCTACCCATAATGCAATGCACCTCAGAGTGACGCACAACAGCAGTCTGACCTTGACTGAGAACATAGCATTGGCCATTGGCCATAGCATAAACATCTGAAGAATCCGCCCCTTTTTCACCACCTACTCCACTCAGCTCCGGTCTAGGCCCCGGTGCTCTCCCACCTCACACAGTGAACACACCAGTGATGGAACCATGTATAGCAGGGGTGGCCAATTCCAGGCCTCGCGGGCCGGTGTGTATGCAGGTTTTTGCTGCCGCCAGTTAACAATTATTGAATTAGCCCAATCGTTTACACGATCTGATATTTTAATCTACATATCCGCGATATGAAAAGCAGCTGATGAATGTTCTTGTGCCGGTATGCGTCAATGCGTGTATTGTAGCATTTTATCGTTCTGTAATTTACAAGTGAATCGGTGATTGTGTGTATGACTAATTAGCTGATTGAACCGTGGTAACTGGTGGCAGTAAAAACATGCATACACACCGGCCCGCGAGGCCTGGAATTGGCCACCCCTGATGTATAGGGTCCAGGATGTCTAATTTAGTCTTTACTAACTGAGACACTCAGAAAAGTGTTTCAGTTTGTTTTTTTCCTGCAAATTGTTGTTTATTTATATTTTATTTCAGAATTATGCAATGGGTTAAGATAAGTATTTGAAATGGATAAAGTGCAATCTTTATATGATTCAAAGCATATTATGGCAGCTCAAGGAAATAGTTTGTTTCATTGGTGTATACTGTGAATTGCAGTTTCCCTTTCCTCTGCAAGGTCCCCTTCCTCTGTGATTGACGTGGATCCACATCCACAACCAGATCTGATCTTCCTGCAGACTTTAATCCAGACTGCACAACCAGGGCTGATCTGATTCAGGATTTCATGCCACCGTATGCTCTTAATAATTGAACTAGCCAAATAATTTACTTGAGCTGACATTTTTTGATAAAGCCGTGAGCTTCAGCTGAAGACTGATGCATCATTGGTGGAAAGGTTTTGCTGTGGTGCAATATAAGAGTGAACTAGTGATGGTATATATTCCACTGTTCAGAAAATGAAGCCAGGGTAATTGGTTGGGTGGGAGAAAAACTTGCACGCGCACCAGCCCCTGGGACCTCCCTGCTTTAATCCCCACCCTGTGTGAGGTTCACTCATCTGGTTAATCGCCCTGATCCAGATCTGCCATAATGCTACACACATGGATGCAGGCAGGCATGTGGTGTGGTTAGCAATAGCCTGGCGTTAGGTGCCCATTTCTGGGCACTGCAAGCAGATAAACTTCTTATTTCCTGGATAAAGCTCAGCAGCCAGCAAACAGCCAGATTATGTGGTGCGTAAACTGCTCATTATACAGGGCAGGGGTGTAATAGATTTGGCTGTAAGGTCTAATGCTGTATGCCATTTCAGGGAGCTCATCAGCTAAATCATTCCCCAAAGATATCGTCATAGTATTGCATGTTTTTAATTGACTAGATGTTATTTGGTTATTTAGTTGTTCTGTATTGTATATTGTGTCAATTTTCCTCTGTGGTTGACCACCATTCACTCTCGCCAATCACGGCAGTTTGGGGTCAATTCTAGTCTTCTCCGTAGGATGTAAAAAATACAAATAAAATAAAAAGTGATATTAATGACGACAATCAAAAAATGCTCTGATGAATAAAACTATTCCACAAATTATATGTTTCCCAATCAAATTTTCACAAATGATAGGCAATGTATTTATGAAGTCCACCAATACAGACCCACAATAGAGAATGTTTCCATTATGCCTTTTAAGACACAGGCCTGGATTCAATCAACATCCATCCTGAACTTTGACTCACTATTGATTGCAAATGTTTGTTTCTTTTTTCAAAGACTCAGTTTGATGAGTTCGGTAATCACCTAAATCACCTCACGAAACTGCTTGTGCAGACAAAACTAACATTTGCATTTAATAATGAGCTAAAGATAAGTGCAAATGTTGATTGAATCCAAGCCATAGTGTTTTCTATTATTCTGTGAACATAATACGGACATAATGCAATATATAACACAATATAGTGGCCATTTAGACATGTCTAGTCTTTAAAATAAACATGGCATTTTTAAACAATTCACTTATTCAGTTCATTGATTATAGTTTGGCAAATATAATGTAATGTAATGCTAATAATATATATGTTGTGATATACAGAATTGTATATGAATATACAAATATTCAAACAACAGACATTCACTCTTCGTAATTTTACTTGCAAACTTGTTTGTTGTAAAATTCAAACATAGCCAAATTCAGGAAAGTTTAATCTAAATACTACAGACCTAAATAAAGTGTATGGTAAAGATCATTTCTGCACTTAGCTTTATAGGCTAAATTTAGCATACGATTCTCACAAATGGCTCGCAAATCAATGTGAAGTCCTATTCAGGTAAAGACAAGTGTGCATGTTGTATGAGCATACATGTGTGTGTGCATACGTGTGCACAACTTTGAGAAATGTCTTCCCTGATTTCTTCACAATTTGCGCGTACACACACACACACACACACACACACAGGTTATTTCAATCCTTTCTGAACTATTTCAGAACTCGCTCCCGAGCTATATTGATGAAGACAGAAAAAACTAAAACTTGCATTTTAACTGCGAATCAAAGTTAAGGACAATGATTCTCATGACCAGGCAAAAGCCTCAGAGACCCAGGAGAGAGTGAGTCTTTTATAATCCCACTGGATTTATCCCCACCCATCAAGGGCCCCCAGTTGAGGTCCCCCATCAGCCCCAAGAATTCCTAGCATAACACAGTAACATTCCCTGCGCTCCGATAGTTGGCAGGTGCTGAGCAGTTTTGACAGGTGGAGCTGTGTGAAAAAGAGAGATCTGAAAAACAGCAATCATGACAGTAACACATCTATTATTAATTCAGGTCACCACAGCATGTATCTCTTTAGGAAAAAGGATGCACACTGAAAAAGAGAATATTTCACTTGTGAAAGGGCTTTTTTTGGGATTGTTGGAAACCTGTACCGATCCCCATTCAAATTATTAAGAAAGCAAATGTAACTCCATATCTGAGATGAAATGACAGAAATAAAAGGCTAAAATTATATGTTGTACCACTGCCATAGGCACGGGTGGGCCAGGGTGTGCCACGGCCACCTAAATAGAATCCTTGCCTACCAATTTATCTTGAACCACCACACCCATTTGTGAACGTAGTGGCAATCTATGTCATCTACATAACATGCGTTTACTTTTTTAACAATCGTCGAGTTAAAAAATATTTATGTTGCCACACGCCAGCTAATGAAATAACGTACACCCGCTATCTTCCAACAGTCTCCAAAGCTTTCACTGATCGTACCGTTTTAAGTCATTTAAATCATACTATATTTCTGCCCAATAAGAAAGTTCCATGAATGCAATGGGGAGGTGCATATGATGCAACTCATTATCATATCATCTATTTAAAAAGGCGTCAGAGGTTATTATTACAGTGTCACTGCTCGTAGTCTAGCTTTTTATTGCAAGTAAGCTAGACTACAAGCTGCTAGTCAGTTTTCATCGGATTAGCTAACATGGCTAAACAAATAGCCTATCAATCACTTTTTTTTAAGCCATACTTGGAGGAGATTGTGACAAGCAGATTGGATCAGAACTTTGCAAAACCAAGGAAGTGGAGCATTTGAACAAGATATTACCACTGGAAGTGAAGTACAGTACAGCCAGGAATACAGGCTTACTGTAAAGTCTGCAGACACTTTCCGGAGGTGCATACAGAGTTTGTGTTCATTGGAGAAAGATTTAAATGGAAGTATTTCAGCATCCTGTAGCACTGTAGCCAAGTCAATGTGCAGTCTTTGGACGGGGCGAGATCAACTGCATGGTGATGCTATGAATATTTATTTTATGGAAACAATCCGCCAGCACGGATTAGACATCGTAATGATGCGTGCAAAGCAGGATATTCCATTTTGAGTGCATGCGGAAAAGGCACTTAACAAAAGGAACTTTGTAAAAATATTAAGAAATATTTTTTTTGGACAATGATGTCATTATAATCGTATAAAAAGCCAAGCCCCGTCGTCTGTGTCTTGTCATGTATAAAACATCACACGCCAATTCAAAGCCAACAAAGGTAGGCTTAAGTTTGATGTGTTTATACCCGTTCCCTGTTAGGCATTTTGCTTTCCTACATGTGTACTTTGTCTGTTGAGTTTGTCTGGTCATATGTCCAGATCACATATCCTGGTTTATACTATAGATTTGGTTGTATCGAAAAGACAGACAAGTGTTTTAGTGTTTGATTATTCTGTATCGGGACAACATTGTTGAAGAGGTGTTCCCATGCAAACCACTGTTGGAGTGTTTATTTTTTATTTTTTTAAATGGAAACCCACTTTTGCTCAAACCCACCCAAAGACACTGCAGTGTCCAGCCTCCAGTGCAGGACACTGCAGCCCTCAAGGACTGGATTCAGACCCACGTGTGCTAGGTGCAGAAGATCCCCAGCTCTGGCCCTGGAGAGATGCAGGGTCTGCTGATGTTTCTTTTCACTTTAAAACCAGAAAGAAACTCAGATTTAAAAAAAACAGATGAGGCGAGGTCACTATATAAGAAATTGTTTTAATTGGTCAATATCTGCTGGATAACAAATGCAACAAACACTCTCCAGCTCTCCAGAACCAGAGTGGATCCCAATGACAGATCAGACTCAATCCTGGAGCTCTCCTGTGTATGCTGTTTTATGGTCAGTCTCTTGACAATTTAGGTGGTTGAAACACATACAATTTATTCCATAATTTTTTCTATTTTTAATAGTACTGCAGACTTGGCTTGTTGCCATAAGCTTTTTTATTTTTTCATCCACAAATGATTTAGTGTCCGTGACCAGGTGTCCACACTTTCAGAAATTAAGATCCTGCTGATTTCACCTGTCTTTCTATAATTTAATTAATTAAACTAATGTAACCATTTTCTTGTTATATAATGCACACATTACAGAAATTTTAAGCATTACTTGTTCTGACTGATTAAAAGTCCTAAATGTGGAATGTTTATTTACCCTGCCATTTATAGATATTTTTTGTGTAATTTGGTCTTAAGAGGGTAAGTCTTTCAGTACATATTTTAACTGTCCAATTAAGAACAATTAACAGCTTAATTGAGGTTGCAATTATGTTTGGAATGAAAACCAGTGTAATAGTGTGTCCCAGGTACTGAGTTTGAAAACATTTTAGGGTCTCAGTAATACGAAATCTACATTATGAATGGTCAATTCCATTCCTGGTGGGCTGGTGTGTATCTATCAGGGGTTGTGAGCTCCCCCAGACCAACCCATCTACCTTCTCCCCTTGTAGGTAATCCACCACTCTCCAAACAGCAAACCAACACGTGAGTAAAAAAAAAAAACCTTTAGTAAAGGGATTGTAAAAGGACTGAAAAGTAGTTTTAAAAAAAACATAAATTACCACAGAAGGATGTATCCACTACACTAACAAATCCTACAAATATGTATTCAAAGTGACGTGCTACTATAATAACAGACATCTCAAGTCAGACAAAATGTTTATTGAAAAATAAATAAAAAACTTGTTGTATCGACTAGGTTGAAACCCCCCACCACCCCACCACCCCACCACAACTCCTCCCAAAAAATACCCCCCACAAATAAACAAACACGCATGGCTAGTTTGGCAACAGCTACATATAGCCGACAGTATATATTGAGAATGGAAGAGGGCTTCACAACAGCAAGGAAAAATACGGCCTTGCTCAAGGTTACAATGGCAGAGTCTTGCAAACTTTGGGTTACAAGCCCAATTTCCTACCCATTATATTACACTCCCCGCCCACTTTCTCAAACTCCCATTTGATGACCTACTGGAATCCGCCAGGAAAAAAAAAAAAAAAAGGAAAAAGTCTCCATTCCACACAATGAGGTATTCTGCACACATCCTGAACACACACAAACAATTAACAGTCCCCTGGGATGGCCTACTGCCTGGCCCACCTTAACACTCTGGGGGGGGGACAGCTGGCACACTCACTCACAACACACTACACCCATTTGATGATAGACACACAACATGAAAGATGAATAAACCAAAATGCAGTGGAGACCCCAGCCATGCTGCAATGCCAGCGGCTAATAATAATAAAAAACCCATACACGACAACACACAACATCATTAAGCCACCGTCATCCAGGCCGGCCCATGTACAGATACAGTGCCACCTTCGCTCGAGCTGGCCCCGGCTCGCATTCCTTTCTCTGCCACCGCAGCTCTTGTCTCGCTCGCCCCAGTCTCTGTAAAACACCGATTCTGCGGGTGGAAAGAACAACGGCGAAAGCGCATTTCTTACGGCCTTGGGCGAAGCTCCCAACAGTAGCTCCACACCACACTCAGTTCCGCATCTGCACCTGCCGGTTCTGCAGTCCCCACCACTGCGCTGCCTCCGGATCTGCAGTAATGCCATCTTTGTCTTTTTTTTTTCTCTCCCTGCTGCAGGTCCCAAGACGCCGCAAATTTGCAGCCTTCAGGTAAGTACTCCACCACCACACAGACACTCACGCGCATACTCTAGTAAAGAAATGGAAAAAAACTTCCCCAATGTAACAAAACTCGAAAAAGAATGAAAATTTACCCAAACAAACCCAGAGAACAAAGGAACTGCACCCTTCATCGCCAATTCAATTCCCCAGATCTCTCTCTTCCTACACAGGTGAGCCATTTTTATAGTCAATGGCCAGGCCGCAATTGACTGGTGCACTGCGTTACCTTCCCAATGATTCAATGAGAGGACTGCAGATGGCCCTGCTCATTACTGCAGGGACTCACAATTCCTTCCCAGGGAACCTGCGAAAACGGCTGAAATATCCAGGTTTCCACAAATGAACCTGGTTCATTTAGCTGACTAGGTGTATGCACCATATCTGGATAACTCACCATAAGTTATGCAACCAGCATCCATTTCAAATAAGCAGTTTTAGAATTTGTGCAAAGTTGTTATTTAACACAATTAACACACATTTTGCTTTCATTTTTACAGCTACCTAGGTGAGATGCTCTACATCTCAATTACAAAACAATTGTTTAGCTTTAAAAATAAAACAACATAGCTACAGTAACTATAGCAAGCAAAAATGCATTAGTTTTGGTAAACAAGCCATTGGTTGCTGAACAGTTGTGTAGTTTCATCTTTCAGAGCCTGCAGTCTGACAAAAATTTGAGAAGATAATTACCTTCATAGATTCAACATGTTGAATCATATGAAAACATCCTGGGTGGTCGCCAACAAGTGACTACAAGTGAGGACTGTCTTGGCAGTACAAAGGTGTGTGTGGACGTCTCTTTTTCACCCTGCTCGGTGTCAGACATAGTAACCATTGGGCTTTGAGTAAGGAGCAACTAACAGACATAGTAACCATTGGGCTTTGAGTAAAGAGAAACTAACAGACATAGTGACCATTGGGCTTTGAGTAAGGAGCAACTAACAGACATAGTAACCATTGGGCTTTGAGTAAGGAGCAACTAACAGACATAGTAACCATTGGGCTTTGAGTAAGGAGCAACTAACAGACATAGTGACCATTAGGCTTTGAGTAAAGACCAACTAACAGACATAGTAACCATTGAGCTTTGAGTAAGGAGCAACTAACAGACATAGTGACCATTGGGCTTTGAGTAAGGAGCAACTAACAGACATAGTAACCATTGGGCTTTGAGTAAGGAGCAACTAACAGACATAGTGACCATTGGGCTTTGAGTAAGGAGCAACTAACAGACATAGTAACCATTGGGCTTTGAGTAAGGAGCAACTAACCGACATAGTGACCATTAGGCTTTGAGTAAAGACCAACTAACAGACATAGTAACCATTGGGCTTTGAGTAAGGAGCAACTAACAGACATAGTGACCATTGGGCTTTGAGTAAGGAGCAACTAACAGACATAGTAACCATTGGGCTTTGAGTAAAGAGAAACTAACAGACATAGTGACCATTGGGCTTTGAGTAAGGAGCAACTAACAGACATAGTAACCATTGGGCTTTGAGTAAGGAGCAACTAACAGACATAGTAACCATTGGGCTTTGAGTAAGGAGCAACTAACAGACATAGTGACCATTAGGCTTTGAGTAAAGACCAACTAACAGACATAGTAACCATTGAGCTTTGAGTAAGGAGCAACTAACAGACATAGTGACCATTGGGCTTTGAGTAAGGAGCAACTAACAGACATAGTAACCATTGGGCTTTGAGTAAGGAGCAACTAACAGACATAGTGACCATTGGGCTTTGAGTAAGGAGCAACTAACAGACATAGTAACCATTGGGCTTTGAGTAAGGAGCAACTAACAGACATAGTAACCATTGGGCTTTGAGTAAGGAGCAACTAACCGACATAGTGACCATTAGGCTTTGAGTAAAGACCAACTAACAGACATAGTAACCATTGGGCTTTGAGTAAGGAGCAACTAACAGACATAGTGACCATTGGGCTTTGAGTAAGGAGCAACTAACAGACATAGTAACCATTGGGCTTTGAGTAAGGAGCAACTAACAGACATAGTGACCATTGGGCTTTGAGTAAGGAGCAACTAACAGACATAGTAACTATTGGGTTTTGAGTAAGAAGCAACTAACAGCCCTCTGTGCAGAAGAAGTGGTCTCCAGGTTTTTGTTAATGGTTAGAGTAAGTCTTTCTCAAGGCCACAAAATGTGTTATATATTCTTATTACATAATTGTTGTGAGGCGAGGTGACTGTTTGGCTGTCCCCACAAGCTACCAGATCACTGCCATGAGACTCATTGGAAATGAGTCAGATTTATGTGCACTGGATAACATTGCATTGTATACAGAATGTAATGTGTGTCTTACACTGTATTGTTATCGTCTCCTCCATCCTACTTAGAATAAAAGCCATTTCACCATGTATACATTGGAAGTGATTCCAAAGCCCCCCCTTATCTCCTTTCCCAGGACCGGAACACAGAAATGCCAAGAAATTCATTCACCTCATTATCATGTGCAATGCAATACAACTCACACATGGAGAAGCCAGAGAACATTTAATCTCAGAGAATCATTTATTCTCCACCCACCCCATCTACCAACCCGCCCCCACCCACTATCACAGCGGCATCATTTGCAGGGATGTTGTTTGAATTATCGTGGCTATTTGTGCTTATCAGAACATTTGTTTTGTTATGTTGGTTTTTATTTTGTTAAGTGGCCTAAAGCAGGATTCGAAGGAATTTTGAGCTTCCCAGGAAACTCAGAGGATTATACCGAGGATGCTCAACTTACCATGAAGTGAAGGATTTATTATGTATTTATTTATTCATGATGTGGCTTAAGGAGAGTTGAGGAATAAATTAGTCTACTCAACATGTTTCTTTGCTAAGCCCAGTTAGCGCATCTCTGTGTGTTCTGCATACTTCTCAATGGATTTTCCACCAGGTAGCTTAAAAATAAACTTCCCATCAATGCAACTGTTTCAGTGTGCGTGGTTTAAACATTTGAAGGCATGAAGCTGATCACTCCTTAAAGTGCATGTACTATTTAACATGGCATACAAACCAGATACTACACAATCGGCTCAATCTTGAAACAAAAAAGGTATGGGCTACTTGATAAAATAAAATAAATGATTTGTGTCTTGCTTAATTTGCGATCATATCCACACTTTACAGCAGGGCTGTCATGAAGAAAAAAAAAATCTATCTCAGTGGGACTCTGCATAAATAAATAAAGGACAAAAAAATCAAAATCTTTCTGTATACATTTAACTCACCAAAACATAACGAATGTAAGTGAAAGATAAAATGACAACTGGTTCAATCATGCATTACAGGCACTATCACTACAATGCTAAAGCTGCCTGAGCATCTCTGATATCCTCCTGGGTATGTCCCTCCTCTGTTCTCTGAACTGTGAGATAACGACACACCCTATCTCACAACTAGTGGTGGAAATTACGAATAACTTTACTGATTCGAATCATTCAGTTCAGTACAAATATTCTAGTCACTGACTATGTGATTTGTTCACTGATGGGGTCAGTCGAATATTCCAACAGCACGTTCAGTTCACTATACTCGTAGTTCAGTATCATTTGTAGGTATTGTGCAAAATGATTCCAGTCATAAGCACTGCAAGTAAAAATATAAACTTTTTTTATAAACCTCATATCAACTTTTTGTATTTTTTCTTTGTAGTTATATAGTTTTCTGGACTAGGTTACAATATGGCGAGCGTTTTAAATATGGATTAGCTATGAAGATATGACATGACAATTTGTGTTCTCAAATTCTGACCATTGTGTGGTAAGTAGCCTATTGTACATTGTGTTTTCAAATGGTAAATTTATCAAAAGGGTGACAAAAGCCAATATCATTATTACAGTTTTGAAAATGGTTTAATAATGGGAATTAACTCTCTTAGTTTATTGATAGCAACAGAATACATGGGAAATGTAGCCTACGATATACAGGGTGTAATTTTGGTTAGAAATGCTTGAACCGTTTTGCTTTCGGTAACGTTACCTATGTTTGGTGGACCTCAGATGCCAGTAGATCTGTCCCAAAAAACTGTTGACCGGGCTATATTATTTTTACTAATATTCCCGCCATTTGTTGCTAACTAATTTATTAGGCTACTGCACTTGAGAGTAGCACTTAGCCTATGCAGAGAGTAACTGATTCAGTTGATAATATAGTCTGTAGTCTGTGGACAGTAGCCTACCTACAGTTCAGTACAGTTCTTTTGAAAATCCCACCCCTGTTCTCACTGAATTGTGATAGGCTTCCTCATGGCAACCAGCAAGTTTTCATGTAATTATATATCTCGATGTTCCGACTATCGCCCGCCTTTAGCTATAGCTGACGTGCACGCAAGCATATGAACGAATCATAAAGAATGATGATCCGGTACACTCAGTTCACTTTAAAGATTAGTTTAAAAAGATTTGTTCGTTCACGTACTGCCCAACACTACTCAAAACCTTTCCAAACAGGTCTAATCCATTGTAAGCATTTTTTGAGAAATCCCTTTGGTCTGGTTTCTCATCCCATGGTTTCTTATATCATTTGTAATAATTCTCAGCCCCCCAGCCATGTCTGACACTCAGGTTTCACGTTGCATCTCTGCTTGCCTGAAGAACATCTCATGCTGGTTCATGAACTGATGTCTTAAACTCAACTTGGCTAAGAGTGAGGTGCTGTACATTCCCTCCAAGTTCTTGCCACTGCTTGACCTCTAATCTTTAATCTATGTTCTACCTGAGAGCTCACTCTACTGCAAGCCCTTGGTGACCAGCTTCCCTTCTTTCTCGACATAGCGGTAGTGTGTCGGGCATGTAGACTCTTTCTATACAACATCCAAAGCAACCGTCCTGCTCTACACAGCTTTGAGCCCTGGCACTCTCACACCTGGACCATTGCAATTGCCATCTCGCCAGTCTCCCTGTTTGCACCAGTAAATCCCTGCAGCTAATACAGAATGCAGCTGCACGACTTGTCTTAAATCTTCCCAAGCATGCTCATGTCACAAACATCTTCACCTCACTTCACTGGCTCGCTGTTACAGCTTACATCAAATTGAAAAGCTTGGTGCTAGCCTAAAGGGCGGCGATTGGAACAGCTCCACCATACCTCCAATCAATCTTCAAATCCTACACCCTGGCCAGCAACCATGAGGTGACTAGCTCTCACCTCCCTGCATGGCTTCTCCCAGTCACAATGCCTTCCTGTACTGGCCCCACAGCGGTGGAATTAACTTTCCAAGTGGTCAGAACAGGAAATCATTAGATTCTGCAATTTAAAAGTACAATATATGTTGTTGTTTTTTTTAATTTATAGGATAATGATTATTATTTTTTATCTACTATTTTATGTATTATTATTTTTTATTTGCTGAGGCATTAGGTCGTGTAATAGCTGTTTTGGGAATTTGAAAAGGTTCTATGTAAAATAACAAACCTACATCAAGGAAGCAGGCCACACCCAGTGTGAAGAAGTCAGCATATCTGTCTGTTATTGGCCCACAACCTCCAAATGGGGGCATCCAGACCAATAGCTGTGGCAGGCACTGTTTATACAAAAATCACTGTAGCAGAAACAAACACAAATCAAAATACATCCAAATACATTGTTCACTATTGGTCTAAATAGGCCACTAATAAAGCATCATGCCTCCAACTATTTAAAGGCCAACACATGCTCCACCATCTTTAAAAAATCACACCTTTGTTCCTCTGCTACAAACAGTCTTTTCATTCTTAGGTGATGTTCACACCTACCATTACTTTGCATGCTGGTATGTCTATATTTGTGTCAATGGCCTTAGTGATAGAGATGTGACGCCCCCCCCCCCCCCAAAAAAAAAAACCTTCAGTTCCTTGGTTTTAATAGAGAGGGATATGTCGCTCACTTTCTCTCTCTCAAACATAAACACACATACATACGCGCAAGCTCTGACATCATTATACATTAAATCGGCATTCCTCCCAAAATTGCAGGCATGGGTTCTGTACAGGTCTGTCCCCAGAACCAATCAGTTTTTCTCAGGCTACCTCTATGTCTTTAGGTCCCCACAGCGTTACAGAATCTGTGTCCTGCAGTGGCGGCCAGTGGCGGCCAGTGGCGGCCAGTGGGGGGGGGGGGGGGTTCCATAGAATACAAGGGCTGACTGCTGAGGGACATTGTAGACGAAGAGGGACCAGTCGCCATGGATACTGGGGGAGCCGTGCAGAGCCGGAGTGATTGAGGGTTTTGGCAGAGGTTTGGTGCATGGCAGCCCACACAGCCATAGAGCTGCATAGAGACTCACCCCCCACGTTCCCACGTCTCATTATGGCCAATCAGCCAGGCCCAATGAAGGCGCTCTTTTGGATTTGTGCATTCTGACTTTGCGCCGCCAAAAGGTGAGTGCATTAATTTAATTATACATTTAAAAAAAAATAATAATAATAATAAAAGCAAAGTAACGCCAACGCCTCACTGGAAGACACAAGCCTCTATTAGGAATGCAGTACGCACAGATAAGAGGACGTAATAAAGCAAACCCACAGGACTTGCTGCATTTTGTACATATTAAGATTCATTTGAGAAAACATGTCTATTAATTATCATCATTGCAGCAGCTGGGGGTCTGGGGAACGCAGAAGTTTATTTTTTAAAAATGAGGTCTTTATATTGTATACCACCGAACTGCTGGCTGAGAGGCTTTGAACAGTTGAAGACACAAGTGAAATAATGACTGCAGCACTGAGCGGCAGGTCTCCTGCTTCCCAGGATTTGTCAGACTGAGAAGAACACAAATCTCTGGTGATTTTCTGTTTGTGAAGTTATAAAAGTAAAACTGTGCTTTTCCTCTTAAATGTCACCACTGTATTCTATCTAATGTCTTTTCCCCAGATGAGCACTTTTCAACTGGTTGATCCTGGCGCAAACATTGTTGGTGTTTGTTTAACTTTCAGGCCATCCTTTGCAAAGCCAGTGCTCACGAGCTACTCATTGGGCTAGTGTTTTTGCTTTACACAGGTTTACACAGGTTTTTCTTTACACAGCTTTACACAGGTGTCAGTTGTGTTCTGTAATGTGCAGCACACAAGATAGCAATCTTTCCTTTACTTTGTAATACATCCAAAAGAAAAAACATTTTCGAATATAAACCAGAGATTTTTTTAGCAGTCTTTTACACAGAGGACCAGAGCACAGGTTCAGCTTCTCTGACCATGTTCAAAGAGGAACTACAGGAAGAGGAGTGACTGTTGAAATGAAAGCCATTGCATTCTTGAAGAGTATGCATTTTTTTTCTCAGTATCCCCTAGCTCCCTTTCGGTGTGGCAGTATAGGGTTTCTGCTCGGGAGTTTCCCTAATGGTTCCCTTTAACTGCTCCTTCTGTTATTGCAAACGTTTTGGCAGCAGGATGTTTGCAGCCTGTGATGTCACACAGACAGCTGCTTAGTTTTTGACGCTTTGAGTACAATTTCATTCACTCTCAGATTACGGATGAACAGGAGAAGTTAACAGATGTACCCACCCCCTGCCAGTGGCTGAAGAAGCAAGTAGAAAATGGTGCAGGTTACGTGAAAGAGTAACATCCTTTATTTTCAGTGTTCAATAAAATGTCCTAAGCTATTTTTGTCATGACAAATTATGAAGTGCTCTTTAGGAACTGTCCATACATTCGGGCTCCTTAGTTTCCCACATCTTCAGTGCAATTGACTTGATTGATGGTCAGTGAAGGCTAGTTTTCCATGTGCTGGTGACACTATGAAGTCCGTCTTACAGTTTACTATTATACATAGACTTGCTTGGCATTTTCTGGAGTCATTTTTTTTCATCAGGGTGCATTTCTCTCCCCCACCAGAAATCACATTGTTTGACAGGCTTCACCCATGGATGAAATTTAAGGTGATGACCGCCATTTACCAAATCGCAAGCTGACAATTCCCTTAATAAATAAAGGGCGCTGCAATGGGTGAGGGCAGGGCTTACCAGCTAAACCTTTTGCCAGGGGGTCTTATGCAAAATGGATAAACAATTTCTCTTTTGGAAAAAATTGCCGGATATATCGGAATTGCTCAAGAATAAAATTAGGGGAAAGCACCAGTGTTTGGTATAAAGAAGGACCAAAACAAAATCATATAGTTCACAATAGTCCAAAAATAGAAACAGAGATGTATCATCCATTCCTGATGTATTTGTAGCTCAAAGGTTGTATTGTACATGAAAGAGCGGAGGAGATGGTCCCATGAATTTTATTTTTGATTATGATGATGATTATTGTTATTATCATTACAACATCACATTTGCTTTACATTAATTTTGCAGGCACTCTTATGCAGTGCGACAATGACCGACGGGTGTACATGCAACATGTTAGTTAGCACAAAATGTTAGTTAACTTATGTCAACCTAGAACCATAATACAAATCAGATTCATATGTAGTTAGCAGCCATAAAACAATCCAAATAATGTTGTTGCAATCCTAAATCTGAAAATAATCCCATAAGGAAAAAGGGCTAGGCGGTGGGAATAGAAGTGGCCAGAAGACAGGTTTGATTGCTCAGGCCGTGTTTAAAGCGGGGAGAATGAGGACAGAAAGAGGAACCATATTACCAGCCCTAAACCATGCTGTTCTTCAGGACGTGCTGGCTGAAGGATGTCACTGTTTATTAAAGCTGGCAGAATTTATTGCCAGGTCTGGAAGCCTGTGTGTTAACAGCACAAAAAAGGCAGAAAGAGAGAGACAGAGAGAAAGAGAGGGGGTGGTGGGTGTGAGAGTAGGGGGAAAATACACCCTCATTGACAAACACAGCTGGATTTTCTTTGTTCACCCAAATGGTGCAGTTAATGCCACTGACGTCTGGCTAACCTTAACAAAAGACTCAAAACAGCAGCACTGTTCATTTATCCCAACAATGAAAAGCGGGAGGAGGAAAAGGATGCTGTGGAAAAAATAAATAATAATAAAAATATCTTGATGAATGTTTTGATTAAGAAGCACTTTTTGTGCCCCTCCGATCTATGTCAATCTTTCAAGTATTTTTAACAGCACAGCCGTCTGGAGGTGATAGTTGATTCTGATGTAAACCCTTTAACTTTTAAGATGAGCGCATCTGTGCTGGCCTGTCAGGGGCCAGCAGCCTCCTGACTGCAGGTGCAGCCGAGTCATGAGGGGCTGGGAAGGGACCATTGGTCGCTGGGCTGTGTAGATCTGCACCAATTGTGTGCGGTTTTTGTTTGCGCAAGGTTAGTGCAGGATTAGAACAAGACAATTGGCTGTTTGGGGCCGTTTAAATGGTCATTACACACAAGCTGACACTACGCAAAAGCTAGGCTAGCGCTGAGCAAGTGCTCTTCTAACCTGAAAATGGAATTTAAGTTCCGCAAGCTGCTTTCACACATGGAGGACTACCTTCTTATTTTTTTCCGGCAACATTAGTGGCTTCTCTTGTTCACAAGACTAAGTACTAGTTGTTATTTTAACGGGTTAATAGCATAACAGCATAGCCATAGGTCAACCGAGACGCATATAGTCCCATTGAAGTATGATTTTGTTGACTTTTGGCTTACTTGCCAGAGAATCTAGGTAATGTAGCTTGTTAATTATTCATACTAGCTACAGTCCTGCCTCATTTTTAAAGTGCATTACTGTCTAAATGTCTATAATGTAATTACGCAGAATTTTTTACACTGAAAGAAATAAGTACTTTGACTTGCTCACCCAACCCGTGAGCCTTGGAGGGTTTTCCTGTGGGACTTTTGTTGCTCTTAAAAACATATATAGTCCAAACATCGCACCATACAAAAGGGTTAGGGTTTCAGCAAAGTGGTCAGTTACATTTTCATGCATGCAGATTCTGACCCGCACCATTATCATCCATTTTAGACCTCCCTTGGCGTCATTTTTAGACCTCCCTTGGCGACTGTTTTTATGTACTTCCCCTTTTCATCTATTTTGCTTTATTTTGCCACTTCTTCCCCACGGCCATCTTGAGAAGGTAAATTTATACCCCCTACCTTTGTTTTTTACCCTCTACGTTTTTAAAGCACAACTGAAGTTTGGTAGAAATTTTGGTTGTGTAGTGTGAAGTGTAATTTTGAGACCGTTTTAGCTTCCCCATAGAAGTGAATGGAGAGAGACAAATACCCTATTCTGGATTATCACCCCAGGGGAGCACAGAGCAACTAACAAACATATTTCGCCACCATTTGGACTCATATCATGGCCAGGTATCTACACAACCCAAAGTTATACCAAACGTCAGTTGTGCTTTAAGGACGGATTGAAACATGTATGTTATTAGATGGCAAACATGAACAACAAAAAACAACAATAGAACCATATACAGAAGCAATTGTTACATTGCAAGGATTTACAACAAAAACCATTGCATATACTGTGTTATATGAGCATTCTTTGATGCCTATATTTACCTCAATCTCATATCTTAGCAAAATGGCATTGTTCACACTAATGTCTGAATGGAACATTTCCATAAATGATACATGGTCTTGAGTTGGCAGCGTAATACTGACTCCTGGCTCATGAACCCTAAATGGTAAAGTTCCATAACAGTTTGTTGGTAAGGCTGCAAGTGTGAAAAGGGTTAAAAACGACTCTCCTCCCAGCAGGCTGTTTGCCCATTCTTCTCACAGAAGACCTGAGTGAGACTGCTGTCCTGAAGAGCGTGTAAAGGCTGTCACAAAGCCACGTGTGATAGATGAAACTTCAGCAGACCTGCGTAGAGGAAAAATAGAAAAACACATTATTCTAGATTAATTGAACTCATTCTGATTGATTTATCCAACACAACCAAACTGTAGCCCTCTGCAAGGGTGAGGAGGGAACTCATTTATGTGACTTTACAGCAGGCATATTAGTTTGAATTTGTATCGTTATTTTGTCACAGTGAGCTTAACCAGTATTGTCATTTTGGGTGACTTATAAAATGTAGTGTAAAATAATTTTTCTTCATTTTCTTAAAAGATGACATTTAGGTTTCTCTTTTTTGGGATCAATAACTAAAAGCAGATTTATCTTTCAGTGGCCTGTAAGAACAAGGCCTGCTGAGCCCCTCTGTCACTGCTGCCATTTATTTTTATATTATAAGAGTAGTAGCTAATGTTGCATAATGTTTTTGTCACACGTTTGGACTTATGAGCCAAGTCTTATTTGTGCTTGAGTACAATTCTGTAAAGATTCAAATTTAAATGAAATCATCTTGACTCCTAATGTTGCGCATAATATATTGTAACAAAATTGCATCTCAGCACTCTTTTTTTCTCTTGTTTATTTTACTGGATCAGTTTATTGAGGGGAAGTGGTTAAAGGGATATTGCACTGTGGCGAAGTGAGCTGTACCGCTCGCGTGAATAAAGTCAGAGTCCAGCCCAGAGCTTGGGTAAGGAGAACAGGGTTTTTATTATCAACCTTTCCATCAAACACCAACACAGTAAGACCTCCAGATCTTAGTCATTTTTCCCCTCCACTCCCAGAAGGCTCCTTTTTATAGGTTCTCAGGCTCACTGTTGAACAATCAAGGCAATTGGTTAATTGATACAAACAATACCACAATCAATCGTCACCAATTGCCTGATTGCCAACAGCTGTGCCGGTTCCATAAACCACCTGAGTTCACTCTCTCTCTTGCCGGCCTCGCCTAAAACCACGCCCCCCTACCACATGCACCTTAGTGTGACATAAGTCATTTTGTGGAACCTACCCCATTATATTTGCATAGTGTGAATACTAGCAACATCAGCGATCCCTGCTGACTGTGAACGGCATTCACTCCCATTCATTTTCGGGACCTCGCCAAAATTCATCGTTTTAAAGCACACACTAACTATGGCAGATAATGCATCGATAAAAGAGAACACGACGGTGGAAAGGTACGTGTTTGTTTTGAGCTTATAAGATGTTGTCACGTTTAAATTAGCTATAATAGTGGAACTATTTTCGGATATGCTACTGCGTAGAAATACAACAAGCCGTAGTTTTATTTTTTGCTTTATTATGACGTAAACCTACAACTAACGGTAGCCTACTACAGTTGGTAAATTGACATCAACTTTATCGAACGCAAACATTCTTCACTGAGTTAAAATAACAAAGGTTTTTTCCGGATCTTCTAAAGGTAATAAAATGTTGAAACTACATTAAATATCAAAACAAACACGTACCTTTTCACTGTTGTGTTTTCTATTATCGATGTATTATCTGCCGTAGTTAGTGTGTGCTTTAAAATTATTAATTTTGGTGAGGTCCCGAAAATGAATGGGAGTGAATGGGGAGCCTGACAACCGGGACTACCGGGGATGCCGTTAATGGTCAGCCGGGACCTGATGTCGCTAATATTCACGCTATGCAAATATAATGGGGTAGGCTTCACAAAATAACGTATGTCACACAAAAGTGAAATATCCCTTATATTTTTGTTATAAAAAATATGAGCCATCTACTAATTCTGTGTTATCACATTGAAGAGGCAAGAAGAACCTGACTAAATCACGGACTAGTATCTGAACACAATTTATTTGTATTTATTTTTTCGAAAGCACTTCAAAACAATTATAGATTAGATTTTTTATTTAATTTGGTTTGCTTTCAAGCATTCTCCGTTTCTGTATTATACCAGCACAGTCACAAAATATGATCAAAACTATGACGAATCACAATTATTTCCTTTAATCATGAGATACTTATACCTGATAGCTTGACAAAATTGGTTGACTGTCATTGTACACCTTTCTCTTCTATACAATATATTCCCAATGAGAACCTTTATATTCAACCAAAATGTTGATTTGCCTGTTTCTGCAACCAGTGGAGAAACAATTGGTAAACAGCTAAAGTAAGGCGTATGCCGACCTAGTCCGCCTTTCCAGTGGAACAGGGAAAAAAAAGTGAATGGATACTTTCTGAAAACCTTGTTCCTCTCACAGTAACTATGGCAACCCCCCATTCCGAGCAGAGGAGATGAATGTTTAAGGGGAGAAGCGTCAGTAATCCACCCAGGCATGTGGAATGCTAAATTACAGGCTCGATTTTGTCACCATTGTCATAGCAAGCACACATAGACAGCATCCAAACAGCACAGAAAAAAACCCTTTCATCTGGAATAGAAATATATTAATGTGACTGTTGTTCTCTCAACCCCCCCCCCCCCCCCCCCCCCTGTATATGCAGCTGAAGCCATTATTTATACCATTAGGACTGGTTAGGTATTGTCAGACCTAATATCAGTACTTAATTTCTGTTCAGCAATGTTAAATTAGCCACAACTTTAAGGAAGTCGTCCTTTGAAATCCCTCTCCAATAGCAGTTAAACTAAATGACCAGGAAATGTTGCACTGTGTTTTTTTATTCCAAAGCAGTATTACTGTACAAACCTGAGATATGATTTGTGAGAGCCACAGTTTTAATGAAATCTGCCCTGGAGGTTTTGTTTTCACAATGAATGGGTCCCTGCTGTCAGTCAGAAAAGTGCAGCTCCAAAGCTATTACTTACATTGAAAAAATCCCCATTGTTGTCAGTTTTTTCTGACTGACCGTACAATATGTTACCTCATATGACTAATCATGGAAGTGACTAAAAAAAGGCAAAAAAAACAAACAAAAAAACAATGTGTATTGAGTTCAAATTCCAGGAAAAAATCTGTTCTGTTTACAACCTAATGTCAGCTATGTGGTCTGAAAATCAATTGAACACCTCATTTGGCTTGGCTCACTTGAGAAGCAACACAATGTGAAAATGTGCGCTTGGTCTTATGAATGCAAATATATTTTTTCAGTTTGGTCCATTTATAATTATGCAGCCTGCATTAGTTAGTTAGCAAGTCAGACATCTCCTGAACTGACCCTGTACCATTACATACAGTCTCTAATAAATCAGCGTCTGTCATCAGTCCATTTAAAAGTAAAATGCGATTCAAGTGTTTTTAATAAGATAAACTATGGCCTGGAAGCAGTCAGTATTTGTCCTTAACTTTGACTTCCAAATAAATGTTAATAAAAGCAAACGCAGTTTAACAAGATATTTTTGGTCATCGGAAACTTGCCAAACTGTGTTTGTGAATAAAAAAGCTGTAATGCAGTTGTGCCTTAAAACCCCTTCTCAAGCACCACCTTTTTGAACACAAGCCCGAATGGTTACTTTTCTTGAACCCTTTTGACTACAGGCATAATCCTGGTCTCTTCTGTAAGGTAACCCTGAGGAGTTTGTTTCCCAAGAGTCAGAATTTCTCTAAGAAGTATGACTGAAACAGTAATATAAGCTCAAACATAGTGGAAATGGAAGTTTTTTCTTGCCTAGAAGATTTAAAATTTTTATGCCGGGATAAAGATACTGACCTTACTGTGATTCGTAGAATACATAGAACGTATGGAGTCATCATTTTGAGAGTTGTATGTCATAAAATAAGGAACCAGTGTTGTTATAACATTGGGATTGTAAAATAGTTTATAGAGATGGAATTGTGAGTTTTAATACTTTCAAACGGTATACTGTGTGATCAGACTGATTGAAAATTTCACTGTAAAAAAACAGAATGAATGCAAATAAACTAAACCAGTTAGTTGAGGGGTTAAAGTTGAGGCGAATGTTGATTGAATGCCATCATAGTATATCAAAATATTAGAATGGTAATCCTCCACAGATAATAGACTACTTTAATTCTCTTCATTTTATTTTTCACTTCATTGCTCAGAGGCCTTTGAACTGAGGCAGCAATGTTGGCTGATACATTATCAGGCCTGGGGCAAGAGCAAATGTAAACAATGTGGGTTAAAGTCCAGGAGATCGTATAAAAATGCTTGTTTGAGAAGCACACAAACACGCGTCTCATCGCCCTGAAGGAAAGGTCTAACGGGCACACAGATCACTGTCAGAAATCCGAGACGTGTGACTGAGAGAATCGAGTGACAGAGGACACTGTCAGCGCTCTTTATGAAGGGCAACGAGACCAAACGCAGAGTCCCCCCAAACATCATGATAAACAAATCCACATATCTGCATCCTGGGTGAAAGGACATTTCATTTCACCCGGAGAGACACCTGTAAGGTGACAACGCTGCCATTGTGTCACAAGTGACAAGATTTGGCCAGCTGAAAGGGTTTTTTAAAGAGATGAAAATTAAGTGCAGACCATTTTTAAAATGTATATATTTTAAAACCAAATTAAGAGTTGATTTAAGGACCTTCCTCTCTTACTTAACTTTGCCCCAGTCAAGTTAATGTTCATGTTTGTTATGTTTGCTTGAGATGTCTTTGCTCTCCTCCTCTCTTACATGGAGTTACATGGGGTTGAGCTAATATACAGTACATCTGATGTGGGGTTAGCCTTGGCAGCAATAGCAACAGGAACGACAAAACAATGAACAGCCAAAATACCACCACAGCTGTTGTTTGGTCTCGCACCCGCACGTCTGAACATGATGCAGGGTTCTGGAGAATTCCAGGTCCGCAATGAGATGAGAGGGTCTTTGTTCCTGCTGAAAACTGTGTGTGTATGTGTGTGTGCAGTCTTAATCTTATTCAGCTTTAGCTCTTATCTGATGTGCTTGTTGTTGTGGTATATAAGGTAGGGTGGGGGTGGAGGGGTTTGATTCCTTACCTAGGGAGCCTGTTAGGGGAACATCAGAATGCTTTGCGCTATGATTACAACTGCAGTTTTTAGCTAGGCCAACAGCATTCTGCCCCTTTTGTGGGAGACCGGCTGACAGACTAACTGACAACCTTGCTGGGAATATTGGTAAGGACCCTTGCATATGGCAATAAATATGAAATGATTTATGGAGAGAGGGGGTGGGAGGAGAGATTAGAGAAACAGAAAGCATGGAGACAAGGTGCTGAGGGCTCTCGGTTTCTCCATATGTAGATACGCCCCTCCTTCTGCTCTCCCTCCCCATGCCAGATTTCTATCTGGTAGTCCCGCGCAGTGCATCGTAGTTCTTCCCTGTAGTCGCAAACGTCCTTTCCTGTACTCCTTTGGATCATTCGATCAGCGGCTCAACTTTTTTTTATAAAAAAAAGGAGCCTTGAGGAAAAAAGGTTAATCGAAACTGCTGAACAAAATGAAAGCGCAGTGTGTGCGGAAGCAGCGGAGATTCAAGTTTGTTTCTCTTCCCCGTGTCTCTCCGACTCTTCTTGGTTTTTACTGCCACCCCATTATAATCTTATGAGTTTTGTGTCGGCCCTTGTCTGCTCTGGCAGAAGGAGAGATGACTGAGCAGCTTCCTATATTCACCCCGCCTAAAAATACCGGGTAGCCTGGACTCTTGAGCCGCTAGCTGGAGGCACGTTGCAGACCCCGGAGCCTCTTTTTTTTATCTTCATCAAGGCAGTTCAAAAATTGACATCGGCTGACAACAATAATCTGTGCCCTTTGAGCAGTAGGAAGGAAAAGAGAGATTGACAGAGACGTGGCAATGTGAATTTGGGCACAGGCCGTGAAGCTGTACTGTTGATTCCGTGTCCAATGGGGTTAAGGTACTGTGAGCTGTAGGGGGAGAGAAGCACGAAACACCAAATACCCTCTTTGAACTGTTCAATGTGTCGTTTTTGTATTCTGCTTCTTCTTCTGCAGCGTATGTAAAATATGGAAATGAAAACAGCATAATGAGTGGGCATTATGAATATCTGGGGACCAATAGAAACACTCTAGACCAGGGGAACTTGGGTAGAAGAGGGGGGGGGGGGTCATGGAGGAATAGTACATTTTCTATTTATTCTTTCAGGTATGCATCTGTTTGCCTGCTTAAGGCCTGTGTCAAAGGGACCTTACAGGCTGTACTTAGAGAGCACCCCCCCCAAGGTCTTTTCTTTATGTAAGAATCATCAATAAAGGGCTGCCGTGTGCGCTGTGATGTTCTCAACCATCCAGCAGCTAAGTACTAAATACAGGGATGCTTTATTTTTTGCTCACTTTTTTACACTGTCTCTTTGCCATGTATGCAAGCTGTGTTTTATTGCCTTTTCAGTGACATGTTGTAAATACAGGGAGTCTCGCCCAGTCATTTAATAAAGATGAGGATGACACAGCTCGGTCCATCTCACCTCACTGTTCCCCCAAAAACGTGTCACACTTTACTAAGTCCATTTACTAAGATCCTAAATAAGGGTGTTATTTTGCGGGCGCAGGCAATGTATTTGCACACGTTATCATTTCACACTTTGCGGGTGATCAACTGAGAGTCATTATGTAAATGACTCCGGCCACAAACGACCATATTTAAATGAGAGATTTTGCGTGTTTGGAATGGTTACACTGTAAAAACTGACTGGCAGCAATGTTGCCATTTTTATGGTATTTTTTATAGGCTAGGGTATAGGCTACTGTTACAGGCCCTGGTGTTTCTTTGTATCTTGCCGTGCCACACCTCACACTTTATTTCAGAAAGCAAAGCTTTCCTGCCACAAATATATCTCAGCCAGCCTGCAAATCTTTCCCCCAGCCTCAGTTATAGAGATATCTTGAATTGCAGGCTCTATTTCCAGCCTTGCTCAATTATTAAAAGAATTGGATTTGTTATTGGACTGGGCCGCAGACATGTATGACTTCATTGCGTCTCTTCATCTCATGATGCCCTGTATCACCATTGGGCCCAAGACATGGTTCAGACAAGGAGAGCGTCTGACCAAAGGGCACCGAGTGTTAACCGCTGGTGGAATCGAAAGCCGTTTTCTGACATAATGGCTCTTAAAGGTCACAGATAATGAACCGTCAATGGAAATAAAGGCGGAGCCTAAAACATGACGGGAGATATGGAAACCCCCCAGCCCCCTGGTTTGTGTGACACAAGACCTTGCGCTGTTGCCCTGTTGTTCATAAGCAAGTTAACCAAAGAGATATAATTTAAAAACAAGAAATGAACCAAAAGAATGATGCCATAAAATGTTGTATGGCACTGCAGCCGTTTGAGATTTCCATCACGCAGTCACACACTTTAAATATAGCACACAGGCTCATGAGACCTGATAAAGCATGCGCTCTCCCACACCCTATACAAGTAGATATGAATGACAAGTGTGTTGTGTATTAGTCTTAATGAAGTGTTTATTCATGGGAACATAAAGGTGCGCTGTTGATTTACGGCCATCCTTTCATACGGCCTGAGTTTGGCGTTGAATGAGCAGCAAGATCCTATTCAGGCTATGAAAATAAATGACGGTGGCCTGTTGAAAGCAGGGTTGTTAGGAATGAGACTGTTTTTCAGTTGGCTTTGTTCATTGCACCCTAATGGGGATGTCTGCTGCAGCCCTCACAACCCAGCCTCATATCAGCTGTAGGGGGACAAGAGGGTGCTGGAGAGGAAATCCAGTCACTGCAAAGACTATTTCCTATTGCTTGGCGCAGAAAGCAAGAGCTATGCAACCTAATGGTCTATTGCATTTATATACATATGTAGGTATAGGGGTGTTACATTTGTGCATGCTAAAGGTTGGGGTCATATGTATATTTCTGTCTATCATTTTGGAGTCCATTGGATGAGGGTCATAAAGAAAGCAAATGATAATAATAATAATAATAATAATAATAATAATAATAGGAAAGTTATCAACATAATAATAATAATAGAAGAAGAAGAAGAAAATTATCAGCATATAAAACAATGCCACAATAATACAAAAATAGTACAAACATAATACAAAAATGATAATAACAGAAAGATTATCAGTTGTTCAGGGATAGAGTCACATAATGTGATAAAATAACCAGCAATACATTTGGCAGACCTACAGTGCCCGCAAGAATGATTAGCAACCCTGGAAAATATGAGCAAAAAATGAGCTATAAAAAAAGTCTGTCGTTTATCAGCATGATCTTACAATTGGAGAATTACAGAAGTTGGTTGTATCCTGGGGTCACCCTCCCATGTCACCCCACCCCCACCTCCCTGCTCCCACCCCCTATCTGGCCCGGCCTCATCGCATCATCACATTGCATCGCAAAAAATTCAAAAAAGCAAAAGCAGGCTGCCCCCCCAGTCCCCCCCATAGAAAAAAAATACCTACAACAAAACACAGATCTGCGCCTCCCCCTCCTCCTGGACCTCCGCCTACCCCCCCCCCCCCCCCCCCCCCCCGGTCGGTCTCTGTCCTGGCGTCTGTCTGTCTGTCTGGCCCCCCGGTGGTGGAATGAGCTCCCCGGAGGTGCAGAGAACAGCAGAGCCCTCAAGCCTTCAAGCGAAGCTTGAACCTCAACTCTTCTCTCTCTCCTCCTCTCCTCCCTACCTCCCCCTCCCTATGTGTATAATGTTGTGTTAATTCCCCCCCCAAAAAAAAAAAAAAAAAAAAAAAAAAAAAAAAAAAAAAGCCAATCCCACCCATACTGACTGACTGCGCCTTTTAGATTCATTTTTGCCTTTTTAGGTTGTGGTTCTTTAACGTTCTCCTTGTTGAAAAAAAAAATGCACGTGTGTCTCTGGCTGGATAGCGTCTCTGCTAAATGTCTATAATGTAAAAATGTAATGGGTCACAAAGTCTCCAGAAGTACAATTAGACATCACCCCTATTCCAACAAGCAATTTAGCAGGCTTGTCAGAAGGCTTGTCATCGTACCACAAACATAAGCAGCTGGAGTTTGCTCAATGTTACGAGAATTTAGATTGGAACTGGGTGCTATGGTCAGACAAGACGAAGAGCTTTTTGTCAATAATTACTAAAGGTGGGTTTGGCATAGTAAGAGGCATAGTTATGCAAAAGAGCCTTTTCCCCACTGTAAAGTAAATGTGTGGATCTATTATGTTGTGGGGCTGTTTGTCCTCCAAAGAACCTGTGAAATTAGTTAGGATACATGACATCATGGACCAGAAGATTTCAGACCAAAATCTGGCTGCCTCTGCTAGAAGTGTGGGTCATGGTTGGATCTTCCAGTAAATAAAATCTTTACCTCAAAATCAACATGAAAAGGGTTCACTCACCACACAATCAAGGTTTTTCAATGGCCATGCTATCCCAGTCCCCTGACCTGAACCCCATTGAAAATCTGTGGGGTTGGCTAAAGATGAGAGTCTACATATGAGTACCAAGGATTCTGAAGAATCTGGAAAGATTCTGTATGGAGGAATGGTCTCAAATTCCTTGCTATGTGTTCTCCAAGAGAAGGAGAAGACTCAGTGCTGTTATCTTGGCAAAGGGAGGGTACACAAAATACTAAATACAGGGATGCCAGTAATTGTGGCACATATCTTCAAAATAAAAATTAAATAGAAGATTCAGATAAATAATAAACTGAATTAAATCCTGCACTTTTTGCTTATATTAATTGAGGTTGTCAATAATTATGGTGGGCACCGTATGTGCTGTGCTCATGGTTTCTGCAGTGAATTCAGGCTGAAGTGTGCTTAACTGGAGGATGCTTGTGTATGAACAACACCAATTGAAAAAATCCTGAAAATCCCTTTTCCCTCTGGAGTAAATGCACTCTGCGATCTTACTCAATCTGGTAAGGTATCCCTTCTGCAAATTTTACAATTGCTTGATCTGCATACTGATGTGCAGATGTTTGGCAGGCCACTGCTGCGTTTGTTTCACTTGCTTCAATCGCAGTGAATAGGAATTCGATGAATTGCAAAGAGACAAGCTTCGCTTATTGAAAGCAGATGCCACTGTGCAGACAATGAGGCTGCTCTTTTGTTTTTTGAGTCAGCAGCAATTGGAGCACATTACACTGCTGGCTTCCGTAGGTGATGATTGCAGTGTCATGATGGGAATGAGCTGGTGGGTGGGATGGGTTACCAATAAGAGACCCGATTCATCTAAAATGGCTGCAATAAGAAAGTTATCCCACTCTCGTAAAGCCACTGGAACATCTGTGTTGGGTCTTTCTCAGTAGAGTGTAGTTAACAGGGTTTGTGTAATTACTGTTCTTTTACAAGCTCTCAGAAAGACTACCCCCCACCACCTCCCCTCTTTGGAAGGGCAGAGAATAAAAAACAGATGGCTTGTTTAAAGTGGCCAGGTGTGGACGCCGGTGAGCCGGGCGTAGCTAAATGACAGAGCTTAATTACAGCCGTGTAGTTTGTGCTGAAACTCAGCTAGACTGAGAGCAAGGGGAGATAAACAGACCTACCCTGGCCATAACTGTGCTTTTAGCCTTTCACACGCTCAGAGGACAGGGCAGGTGTTAAAGAGCTTTCTTGTATGATTCTTTCACCAGTGATGACATTTACATCATATGTTTACACATCACATTTAGGCATTTAGCAGATGTAGAAGTGTGCGCAAAAATATTAGGCAAAAAGCTAGTTATTGATGTCACAGCATTGTGTTGTTTTAGACCTAACCCTTCTCTCCCCATATTCGTAGGTCTTGTGGCACCCATCTTGATGATAACACTGATTTGAATGTAGCTTTGCTTATCTCCAGCTCTATTTTTTTTTTTTGCCATGTTAAATGCACATTTTGTAAATCACTTTGGCTAATAATTTCTGTTAAATGCAACCTGGGGCCACATGTATGAAAATACCCTCAGAAAGCTGCCTAAGGGAGTTTCCACACAGAAATTCAGATGTATGAAATAATACGTGCTGTGTGATGCGCGCATGCGTTTCTCTGCATGCGCTGGACACCATGCGTACGCAATGTTTGGAGTCAGTGTGATATGGCGACCCCGTGATAGAAAGGCAGAGGGAGAAAATGCGAAACTTTGCCATAAACAGTTTTATACATGTGGTCGTTAGTCTCACAATCCATTCGTATCTATTCAACAAAATTCCAGTACCCTAAAAATCTTACTTATCTGACAAAGGAGGGACTCCACATCACGTGACTTGACGAGTTTCTCAGAATAAGTTACGAACCAAAACAGAAATCCGCCATTTTTATTTCACCAGTGAAATTAAGCCAATAGGTAAGCCAGTGGAGTTGTATTTATACATATGATTTTAGTACATGACTAGATTTCATTCTTTTTACAAATTATTTAAATTTTTATTAATTATTTTTTACATTTGTTTTCCCAAATTAGTAGCCAATTGAACCCCTATTCTAATTAAATTCTCCCCCGTGTAGCAACCGCTACACAACCCCGTCAGCTGGCAGTAGGATGGAAGTGCGCCATGTCCTCTTCAGGGCGATACTCCTCCTAAGGCTCCTGACTGTGATTCCAACTCGCCCAGGGACGCTATGCGCGCAACGATTCTCTCCCAGCTTCTCCCCCCATCCGGAAGCAGCCACCAATTGCCGCTCCCACAGGGCGCCGGCCATGCTCGGATCTGGCAGGAGCGGGGCGCGAACCCCGATCCTCGGAGTACAACTGCACCGACTGAAAGTCAGTAGAAAATCTTTCCTATGTAGTCATGTGTAATATATGGTGTATAATTCTCTAGCTTCTTCATCTAGGGTGACCATATTTTAAAAAGAGGACAGGGTTAGACGGGCATTATGAACATAATACTAGGCAATTTTTTGTTTATATATGGTCTACAGAACAAAGACATCTTAAACAGACATTTTAGAAATTTAAAAATCCCACCTGGACGGATACTTTTGGTCCAAAAAAGAAGAAATGTCGGGAAAAGGAGGACATTTGGTCACCCTACTTCATCTCTCCTTTAGCTCTGTGGGTGGCTATCTAGACTATATCTTGTGTGCAGAGTATTGTAGGCTATTACTTGCAATACTAGCGAATGCTAGCTTGGTCTGTTCAGATCAGTTCATAGTCTGCCATATGATTATTAATAGATTTAGCTCGTGAGCTAGCCATCAGAGCATGCACTTTTCGGTTCTTTTGAAACGTATAACACGAGAGAGCCGAGCAGAACCGAACAGGCCTCCCGGAGAAATGCCTTAAATAACCCCTATAAGTTGATAAAAATGAGACTTATGAGAAGGTCTTAATGAGAATGATCATCTTGGTGATGTTTTAGATGGAAAAAACAATTAAACATTTGGCTAATTGTAATTCAAATCAAACAAAATTGAAGTCCTAAGTTGTCAAATTGTTCCAAAACTTTTGATTTTGATTTGAATACCAACAAAATTCCAAGATGACTAATGTACATAATTTAAAAAATTGGCTGTATGTGTATAATAATGGATTAAACTCTATAGATTGAAGAAATGCAAATGTTTTAATAGGTGCACATTTTTCAGAATATACTAAGATCTTAAATAAAATATATTAAAATAAATACAAATATATAGAGCGTGGAGCTGTAGAGCAAGAAAAATCTCTGTAAAACGAATATATATAACTAATATTTTTTTTAAACTAAAAACGAGGACACTGCTCATCTACATATCTGATAAAGACAGAAAGGCCATTTTAATCCGCACCTTCCCTGTATTACAATGAGTGGAATAAAACAATCACCACATCCTCCTACGCTCTTACCATTCTGCCTATTAGCTAGGTAACATTAGCTAAGTTGGCTCCCTTTACACATCTGTTAGCTCTCCTTTGAATTAAAAAAAAAAATCTATACATTTGCACACTTATCGCATCACAAGTTTCTCCTTTTGATAGCCAATATGAAGTGTACCTAACGTTAGTAGTGTTGGAAAAAATATGTTCTCTCACCAAGCTCCTCCAAATGAATAACAAAAATAACTCCTACAACCTTTCATTCTCGCCCTATTACCCTTAATTTAAAAACTACCATGAAAAAAATATTTGCGCATCTATACTTTAATTGGATGTACAAGTGTGTCAGTTTTTTACCCGAAGGCTAATTGGTCTGACTGCGTTAAAGAGCATGTCCTCCCTACTGTATATGTCATTTTTGCAATGTAAAACATAGAAGAGCAGAAGCCACTGTGCGAGGTTAAATTTTAATGGAAGTTTATGGAGCTCTGGGGAGGATGATAAAATCGTGGTCTCTTGCTACATTTTTCAATTATACCATTGGCAAAAGAGGTTTGGTGTATTGCAGATGCTTAGAAACGTATATTAAAGAGGAATTCCACCAAAACATTATGCTTGATTCGTAGAAGAGTAGCTGTCCTCCGGATTGAAATGAGCTCTCAGCCAACTCTCTTCCTGTAGTGAGAGCATAATCCCAAACTACTACGCATGTCCGAGGTACCTGTTTTACTGTGGACTACAAATGCCAGGGGCTTACAGTTTATTGGCGGGTGTCAGACAATGCCAGTCACAGATTGCCACTCCTATGGAATACAAACTGAGGGGCTGGGCGAGGGCATTACTACTAATCCTGCCTGGAAACCATCCTTGAGAGAGGCTAACGTTACTCGCTGGGAAGCTAGCAACTTACAGTTCTACTGAAAAAACGTCACCACCATTAGCTGGAGTCTCCGGAGAAAAAAGGGAGAAATACAGCCCTTCATTTATTTACTTTTGGTATAGTGAAAACATGTTAGCTACACCAGCCGTTGTTTGCTTGTGGCCCTCCCGGTTCAGCTGCCGCCTCACACCTTCGGCTAATCAGGTATTTTGGCTCAAAATGGTCGCCTTCCACCTCCAATTTAAGCAAAATTTCTCGAAACGTGTTGTCATCCAGTGCATGGTCCACAAAATAGTTGGAAGCGATTGTACTGAGAATAATTGGTAACTTAGCTTAGCTAGTTGGCAAGCTAATACAGTTGTAACAACAGGTTCACCGCCTCTCTGGCTATGTCCGAATCAGCGCACTTGCCTACAGTAAGTTATGCCAGAAGAGTATACTATATTTTTTTAAGTTGTAATGTGCGTGACAAAACAGTGACCAGTCGCTATACAGTATGCTAGTACACATCAGGCAGCTAGATAGGGCTCTGACACGGACACAGCCTCTCTCTGATAAGCCTCTCTCTGTGAGTTCAGTCACGCCTCCTTCAGCATGACTTACCCTCCCACTGTAGTTTTTTAAAAATGAGGAAGGGTAGAGGTATACGTATATCATGCTTTATCTGTCAATATTTCGGTTCACATATTGTTTTAGCCAGCGACAAAGAGAGACTTATCAGTTGTGCCTTGATCTGTTAAATAAGCATAATGTTGTTTTTCGGTGGAATTACCCTGTAATGTGATTTTGTTGAAGTTGTTATTTTTATAGAATTATATTAATAGATTTTTTCCCCCTTCAAATTCTTGAGGAGGACAGTCCTCTCTGTCCTTTATGGATGGGCCTCCTCTGTATGATACTTATTATATTTCTGTATGAGCAAGTAGTGCCTCATCTCTGCTGCTTATGCACATGCTTTCTGGCATCAAAACAACATTAAATAAATGTATTTTTAAAGTGAGAAGGCCTCGCTTTGCAGCGATTCACTTAATACATGCTTTATTGGTGCCGCTGTGGACACCCAGGACACACTGTGACGAGGACTGGTCACATGATCAGAGAAGAGGCTGTTTTTCAATCACAGCCACAAATGTCTTCTTGTTTCTTTAAGTGTTTGACATTTCAAACTGGAAATCTACCTTGAAAGCGATTCTGGGAATGATGCTCAGCTCAGCTAAATGGTTTAGCCATGGCCTACGGCTCTTAGCGTTGGTTTTCTTACTGTTTTTTTTTGTTGTTGCCTCTTTGCCTTTTTTGCATGCATGGTTAGGGGGAGAAGAAAAGGGGTCTTTACCAAGAGGGACGGTGGACGGTGGACGGTGGACGGTGGACGGTGGACGGGGGGGGGGGGGGAGTGCAGTGCTGTGAGAATGTGTGTTTGGTGCATCTCCTGTGCCAGAAGGAGATCTATTTCAGTCCAGCTCTATTTGCTTTGTGGATTTATGCTTTGGAAGCATGCCAAGTAATAGTTCAAATGGGGCATGCAGGCATTATTGTGCAGGGAATGGTGGCATCGATAGGCATCACATACCTGGAAGGGCAATAAGAAAATCCCTGTGAAGGCAAAGTGTTCAGGCTGAGTGGTGGGGCCACAGCATAGTGCTGATACCAGTCTGCATAACTGACCCAGCTCCTTTGTTCCAGTATAAATCATCATCTCTTATAAACATGGCTGTGGGAGCTGCTGCTGGATTTCTATATCTCTCTCTGTCTCTCTACATCTATCTCTCTCTTTCTGTCACTCTCTCTTTCTCTCACCTTCTCTGTCTCTCACTGTCTCTCACTGTCTCTGGTAACCAAACCAAACCCTCCTGCCAATCATGTGCTGGTGTTTCAGAATGAGGAGCTCTCAAACTACAGCGATTGGTCTGAATGGGACGGGAGCTGTGTACCACTGTGCCATAACCTTCTTTCCTTACGCTATGCAATGTTAGCCAATGAGCAATCAGCAATCGCAGTGCAGAAGATTTGTTTCTGATGCACACTGTGATGTCCTGGTGTCATATGTGGTGATAAACAATGTAAAGACATTTTAAATGCAGATATAAAAGTCAGAAAATTGCAAATACCCATCATATGCCTGCTGAGATTGTACGTCTCCATTTATAATGGCGCTTTTATTATTTCTGAATGAGAAGGGAGCATTCCTTTTCTGCTGCCACCCCCCACCAAACAATGAGGAATGCCAGCACAGCTGCTCTCAAATCCAGGATTTAGGGAAGTCTCTCCTCACTCCCACACCCCCACTCCCTGCTCACCCCTTGAGTTCCCATGCATTCCTCCTGGCTGAGAATGCCCTCACACCGACCTGGCTCTCTCCAGAACCATGGCTAACCCACAGGCTATGCTTCTCCCCAAACAGGAATGTTAAGCCTCACTTGTGGGTAGCTTTGTCCCCTGTCAAACCAACCAAAACCTCCACAGACATGCCTTTTGATGTAAGCAGAGCAATTAGTAAATAAATAAAAAATAAATAAATAAATAAACAGAACAACAGAAAATCTTGGGAGGCGGGGAGATACCAGGACCTTAATACAAAAGCAATGATTTTATTTAAAAAATGGCCTAACAACACATATTAAGCGTTACAAATAAGAATTAGTTTCTCAGTAAATGAATACGCGGCAGAATAATTTACCTTGCGACAACGTTAGCATGCGATTATTTCACCTCTGTGCCATATGTGAGCGTGCTTGTGAAGAGCGCAGTGGCCGGGGTGAGCCTCTTGCTCACAAGGCCACTCTGTGTGATGATAAAAAGCCATTATTCCAGAGGGAAACATGACCTGTGAGTCTCTCAGCACACTCTCGAGCTTCGTGGCAGGAATCACACTGCCAAGAGGTGAAGTCAAACGGAGGGGCTGCGTTTCAGAACCAAGCTTCACATGTGTTTCTGTCTTTTACCTGCAGTATGGTGCCATGACAAGCTGGAATGCACACTTGCAGGAGGAAGCAAGCGGGTAATGATGCTGCCGGGGGGATCTATGGACACAGAGGCACATTAAAGTACGTGTTTTAGACACAAAAAAAAAGAAGCTGTGCCATTTTGACCGGGGCAAAGCAATTAGATGTTGCCTGGGTAACTCTGCATGGATGTGACCTCATCAGGCCCGGATCTGCAAAATTAAAAGCCAGCCCGATGAACTCCGCCACATATTAATTATCTCTGTCCTCACAATGATGAGTGCAACCTTGCCTCGAAACCGGGCAGCAATATCTTTGGATATCTGTGGATTTCCACCACATACCTAATCCTTCTTTGCAAAGTGCAATTTTTTATCATATCAAAACTGATTGCACAAATACTTTTTTTTATTTGAAGTGCCCATCTAATAGAATGAGTCTGACCTCTGTATTCAGAGCTCAGCCACAGACTCATTTATACCTCTTATAAGATTATACGTTTTAAGATGTCTTTATCCTCATCTTTCTTTGGATGTTGGTGCAAAAAATGTTTTTGAGCCCCTGTTTACCTGCACATATCTTCTCATAGAGGTGCGCTATGCAGAATGAAAATGATATTTGACCTTGAAAATATAAAATAACCATGCTCAGTAATATCTATGATGAAATCTCTGTCTTTGCACACATTTGCCAAATTCGTGCTCCTGTGCCTGTATATATTATTCCAAGATGTGTTCCGGATGTTTCTGGGTGACACAATTTTGTGTGTGGGGAGGGGTGGGTGTGACTACAGAGCCTGTGGGGTGGGATCAGGTTTCAGTGGAGCGTTTGTAGCTAGCTAGCAACTGCAATTGCAGGAGTTAAGAACTGCAAGTACAGCAAAGCCAAACATTTGTTGGGATTAAATATTAAACACACAATAAACATAATGCTATGATTTCAAAAGTTCTGTACCAACTCTGTATACAAAGGTGTGGGGTCATTTGTGGGGTATCTGCATAAAATTTAAGAACTATTTTTATGTTTTTATCTCAGATTTTTTGTGGGTGATTCTGCTGGCACTTTCCCATACAGGTTTTACACTTCACAAACTTCCACTTACCTCACACAGAAAAAATGCCAGTGTAAATCTAACACTGCTAGTGTACATTTATCTCCAATAGGGTGTTTATATAAGAACACAGTGACACAGAAAGTGTCAAAATATTTTTATTACAATAGTTTTGTGTCAGTTTAAACTTTTGGGGTCAATCTGACCCCAAACATAAAACGTTTCATAAAATTTCTACATAATATGAGGGTTAAAGAATATTGCCAAGCCATCAATTTCACAGCTCGTGCTATTAAAACCCAAATAACTCGGATGATGCCACGATGAGCTGCCGTGACCTTTCCTAGATGTGTGTTCACCACCCTTATATTGCATTGCAAAGCAGGATAACCAATAAAGCACAGTCGAGACAACTTAATTATGGCGACATATGTGGCACAGTCTCCAGGGCAGCCAAATACATGTCCCTGTGCAGGTGGAAGTTCGATCCCCAGCTATGGCACTTCTGAGCTGTGATCCATTTTCTATCTGTTTCTCTTTATGAATAAAGAAAAAATATGTATACAGGAAGGTGAACTATCTGGTCTCCTTGGAAAAAATATTGAACAGAGCTGAAATTGTGGCATGGTACGAGAAGTAAGAAGATACAGAGTTCGAAATCACGGCCCCCTCGGCCCCCTTTCTGTGTGGAGTTTAAATGTTATCCCTGTGTCTACTCCGGTTCCCTCCCACAGTCCAAAGACATGCAGGTTAGGCTAATTGGAGACTGTAAATTGCCCATAGGTATGAGTGTGTGAGTGTGTTCTGTGATGGATTGGCAACCTGCCAAATGTGTATTCCTGCCTCTCTCCTAATGCATGCTGGGATAGGCTCCAGCCCCCCACCCTTTATCCTGACCAGGAATAGGCGGGTTAGATAATGGATGGATGGATGGTTGAAATTGTGTCTTAATTAAAATAAAATAATCTAATAAATGTTTTGAAATAAAATAAGCAAATAAATGTTGATAAATGCAATATATCAATTATTTCTCAGTAATGTATAAACCGGCCTTTTCAAGTATTAACTCAGGCGACAAGCTGAAAACAACGTCCCTTTGTTGTCGAATGCCAACTATTAGTAAATAAACAATAAAATGAAGGAATGAGTGAATGAAGTGACTGAATCAGAGACAATGCTAGCATCCTGTTCAGTCCAGCTACAAAGTACTTTGATCTCAGAGCAAATAGCTTAAGAAAATTCATTAATTTCTTGAAATATTTACACTTAACTTAAGGTTTAAACCATTTCCTGAAATTTACTAAATAATTAAATAAACTGAAATGTCCCCTGTGGTTTGAATTCACATAGCACATGTCAATTTTATATCCTTCATACACTCTCCCATCTATGTCTAATTGAGTGTACAAGCATGATGATTCATGCTTGTACACTCATTTTCTGACTAGTTGACGTGTTTTTTAAAAATGGTCTTTCTTTATTTCCCTTCCTTATGTGGTTCTGCACCCAGCAACTGTTGAGATCTGCTCCATCAACCTCCTTCTCTTCCCCTTTCTGCCCTTGTGAGCAGCCTTTCGGTGACTCTTTTGCACTGCCCGCTCACAGTTCATCCTCACTGCTGCTATCTTTCTGAACAGGACTGGCTGCCTCTTCCATGCCCTTGTACCCCTGGATGGCTCCATCTGGCAGCAGCTCCTCGTCCTTCTCCTCTGGCTCCAGTCATTTTGTGCTGTCACTTTTAAAAGGCCCTGGTTCAAACTCAGGCTTCATTTTCCATGTGACAGGTTCATTGTTCATGTGGAGGGTTAGGCCAGGAATATTTGCACACAATTCTTCACAGTGGTGATGTGAGCTGAGTAATGCGTACAGTAATGCGTTGGTGTCTCGTGGAGTCAGATCCCTTCCGGTTGCGGAAGTTGCCCGCTATCACATGATGCTCGTGGCTCAGCCGGAAAAAAAAGCCAGGCCCTAAGGGTGCCACTAGCACGTCTCGTCGCGATGACTGGGCCTAAGCGAAGTGTTGGTCTTTATCTCAGGGTGCCACTAGCCCCCATCCTGTAGCGGTGACTGGGCCTGATCAAAGTGTTGGTCTTTATCTCTGTCCAGAGCTGATCCCGATGAGGGAATAGGTGCAGTTCTTTAAAATTGAAAAAAGAAATACATCAAAGAGGGGTAATGAACCTTGTCCAATCCTAGCCCAGCCGAGAGCCGCCCCAGGCCTGGAGACGGGCGGAATTCTGATTAAGTTGTTTCTCTGAAGAGTGATGGGCAGAGCTTGTGCATGAGAGAGAAAGAGACAGAGAGAAAAAGCAGGAGGAGGCAGGTGGACAACATTGTGTCTTTCTTTTTTCCTTGTCTTGTCTCTTTCTCTTCCTTTTCTTTTCTGCTCCCTCTTGCTCTCCTTCATTCCCTTTCACCACCTCGCTTTCTGTCACTCTCATATGCTCCCTCTCCCTACCACTCTCTCCCTCTATCTCTACCACTCTCTCTCTCCCAAAAAGCCCAACCAGCGGCCAGCCTGTCCAAAAGCCAAACCCCCCCCTCGGCCATGCCCCGCCCCACTGAATCCACAAGGTGTGGCTGTTTGCTCACCTCACACATGTTTGAAGACCATATCCAGTTCCCCAGCTATTAAAAAAAATGGTTCACATAGATTATACTGTTAGTATTTGGGAAAACATACATTTATTAGTTTTCTGCTTTTTTTTTTAGAATGTCACCTCTTTGGATGTATTTTTAATATGCACATTTGGGGATACAACAAAGAAATGGTAAAAGGATTTTTTTTTAAAAACGATTACAAAAAAATGTTTCATGCTGAAAATGGATATTTATTTTTTTATTTGGAAAAAGACTTTTAAAAAGCTTTTTAACCCCATCAATTATAATTGTAGTAGACCAGATGGTTTTTCAAATTAAACATTCATCGAACCCCTTTTCTGGCTTTCGAGTCCCAGCAGAGCCATTTGTGTACACGCAGAAGTACCATCAAACCCAATTAAAGGAGCCAATTTCATTCTTTCAGAAGATGCTGAATCCGAGGTTATTTCCACAGCTCCTCTCCCCTCACAAATAGAAGGATGGATATCCCTGTGGTCTGATTAAATTCCGTACATGCTTCCCAAGTACTCTTCACTTTAGATAATGTCAACATCTGTAGTCTTATCAACGAGCTAATAAATTGTGGAATGTTTATAGGATTCACACCATGGCTGTTTGGTTCTTGTTTGAGAAACACTTATCTGACCTTGGCTTGTGAAGGGAGGCTGGCTGAGCCTAACCCTCAGCAGGCATGCAAAGGCAACAAATCTTTGATTAATCTTTGGCAATATGGTGCCTATGCGTGGTCATGCCATTAAAGCATATTTAAGAGGCAAATTCAATTAAATTCTAATTATTTGTATAGCACTTTTTTAAAGAGAACTGTGACAAAGATGCTGCACAGAGAAACAGAAGGAAAATTGAGCAAAAAACCAGGCCTTAACCCCCAACCAGCAAAACGAGTTAAAAAAAACTCTCTGGTGGGAAGAAAAAACACTCAACAGTGGCGAGAAAAAAACTCTAATAAGACTAGCTGGTAAGTAGAAGGTCCAAAAAAAAAGTATGTAAAATGTTCAATTCAAAAGAGCAGGGTGGTGCATCTGGGACTCCGGTTGCATCAAGGCGGGAGCATAAGCCAGGGGATGGACAGGACTGGAGTAGACTGCAAAGTCAGGGCGAGGGGCATGACTGGAGCGGTCGGCAGATCAGGCCGAGGGGGCCCGGGCCGGAGTAATCTGCAGCTCATGGTGAGGGAGAAAAAGAGAAAGTTAGCCCCCACCCCCCGACATCCTTAACTATAGGATTGACTAAAGGCAAAGCCCCCTCGCCCGCTGTATTTCTGTCCAGATGAAAGTGAATGGCACAGACAGGGGAATACTGCATAGAGAGAGAAAGGGAGAGATAGATCTTACAGGCTCTTCAAAAAGTAAGTATAAGTAAGTAAAAAGTAAGTATAAGTATGCATTATGTAGCTGATATTTTCATTGTTGATTTACACCTTATGTAAATGATTGCTTTGCTAATGGTATACCTACATGTGGTCGTGCCAATAAAGCATATTTGAATTTGGCTGACAACATTTTAGTAAATTAAATTGACTACTTTGTAAGTCGCTCTGGATAAGAGCATCTACTAAATATGAACGGGCCATATACTGCTCCTAACTGCAGGTTATTTATGTGTGCGGTGAATAAGTGTGGAATGAGAATCAGACTGTGTGCTTGTCTTTGTAAAGGGAACCAGGGCCAGTGTCATTGCATCTCCTCATCACTGCTCACTGGTGATTCCATCAGAGGCCTTATTTCTCTGCAGATTTCAACAAGAAATCCTCTCGCTATTCATTTAACCCAATTACTGATACAGTCACAGCATTCATTATGGTGACTAAAGACATGCCAGCACACATTCACATTCACTGCATGCATTTAAGCACAGAAACACATGCATGCACATGTGCACACACACACACACACACACACACTTGCACAACCATGCACATCTTGCACACAGACACACACTCTGTTGCACACACTTACATACAGCCATGTGCATGCACACACACACACACACACACACACACACACACACACACACACACACACGTAGAATCATGTATGCAGCACACAAACAAAAAGAATCCATGGCAAACTAACACCTGCTCACAAGTTGTTGCTGAAAGATTCAAATTTTTTTTGTTGTATTTGTTCCACATCATTGTAAAAGAGCAGTGCCTATCTCTTTAAAACATCACATGTACCTTTTGTTCACATCAAAACACAGCATATTTGTGTTTCACTGTTGCCTCTGCTTTTCGAGACTAAAGTAAGGGAAAGGGAACGTTGGTGAATTTGTCCTGCATATATTTTCTCAGCTCTGAAGACACTGTGAATTTATTGTTCCACTGGTTTTGATGTTGAGATGGCAAACACCCTGTAATGATGTCTACTTTGTACAGTTTGACACAAGTGCACACAGCTGGTAACAAATTAAGAATTCACTGGATCAAAGTGTAACCTGGTACTTATTTCCCAGGGTCTGTGGGAGGGAGTAATAATATCATAATGTCATTTCAGAGTGTTAGATTTCATTTTACACAAGCTGATCTGTTGTCCTTTCTCCTGTATCCCGGGTCCTCATAACATTGACTATTTTGTATCCTTTTGATGTCAAAAAAAAACAACAAAGATTGCAATGCTCTTCCAGACCTTTCTAAATTCCCACAGGAAAGGAAAACCCACAACAGGTTGACTTTTGTCTTTCACTGCTATGATGTTAGCAGACGAGAACCCTGGTAACAGAGCACTTGCATTTATGGGGGCACAGGGCAAGGACAGACCACCGGTCCTCTGAGTGTTTCTCTTTCTTTGGCACAGAGCCTTCCCAGAGGTCAACTTTTAGAAATGATTTATGAATAAAATTTTTAAAAAAGAGAGCAGTAATCCAGAACTAATTCCAAATTAGACACGTAATGGCCTTGCACTCAAAGCCTGCACTACTGTGAAGTGATTGGCAGCTGCCCTGCCTGACGTCACTGTTTTGTCTTTGAATACGATTCAAATGCTTGTCTTTTTCCACCGTGATCATCCTCATTTTTTTAATAGATTTTTGTCAATAGTTTGCAGTCTTTGAAAAAGAAAACAAATCTCATTGGGCTGCCTGCTCAGTTTCTTGTAAGCAGTCTATGATGCACATTCTCTGAAACCTTTTTTCATCTTTAGTCACTGTTTGAAATGAAACAGTTGTGCCCCCTTTGAAAGAGGCCTGCCAAGACATTTCAGACACACCGGGCATTTTACGCCTCTTTGCCAGAACATTTTTTCCCAGGGAGCAGGGAGGGAGAATGCTGGGAAATAGAATGTTCCCTGCAGGTTTCCACACCAGGCATCCCCCCCCCCACACACACACATCCCAGCCAGCTGTGTTGCGGCTCAGAGATGTTAAATTAAATGTTGTGTGAAGACAAGAAACAGGTGTGTGTTCGCCTCGAGCATGGGCTGAAGGAGGACAGTCTGAACAGGCAGCAGACAGGAAGGATAGACAAGCACACTTACCACACTCACATAGCAATGCAAACACATACATACACACGTAGGCACTGACACACAGTTAACAAGCTGTTACTGTGATGAAGAACTTGCCTGGTTCACTTCAAACTCAGTGAATTTACCTGTTTAAAGAATGGTTTAGTAAATAAATGAATGAAAACATACCCACATTTAAACACTCATTTAGGCATGCACATGCACATGCACACCCACACACAAGCACACACAGACACACACACTTGCACTCTCTCACACAACACACACACCTACATTAATCTGCAGGATTGAATGCAAAGCCAGCTCCTGCCCCTGACAAAATATCATCTAATTATGGGGTTCCATTCTGACATCTGGAATGATCTTGGCTGATCAGCTGTATCCTTAAGATTCAAGCCACTGAAATCATTTTAAATGCATAGCTTTTCTTTAACATGGCTGCCGAGTGCATAAACTGCATTTGAAGGAGGATGTCAGAATTTCTGTTTTCATTTAATTTAAGGGGAGCCTTGAAGCCAGCCTCCTTTTAAAACCATTTACAGGTGAAAGTTAAGGGAACAGCTCCTTAAAAACCAATGGATGCCTTTTGTTTGGCTGGACTGCTATTTCCTAGTTTTTAAAAAGTGTCACAAGGAAATATAAAGTGCCATCCAGAAGTGGATATCATATTTAAGGAGACTTTACTGTAGTATATTTGAGTCACATAAATGCATCTTTATCCAGTAAAAACTGGCCACAATAGCATTATGTTTTCAGTCCTAAATGGTATAATTTGTTTACATATATAGCACATTGATAAAATCTTTGCAGTTTGCACAGAATGATGGCTATCTGTAGATGATATGTTGTAGGAATATTCAGCAGGTTATCAGACTTTTTCTGAAAGATATTGCTAAATAATTGTTCTTTTCATTTTGTGTTGCCCCAGATAAGATGAAGCTGGTGGTAGTTAGGCAATTCAAGTTTAGTCTGATTTGGCATTGCTCTTGGGCAGGGTATAGTTAGCCTGAACTGAACAGAATATATACAGTATATATACAGACGTGCAGGCATGCCTTTGCATGCCATGACTTCCTGATGTCTGTGACCCAACAACATCAAAAGACTCTTGATATCTTATTTTCTGGTATTCTTACAAGCGATACTAAATGTCTCTGCATTTGAATGGATCTCTATGGGAATTGGGGCTTGGGACTAGATTTGGCTGTAAATTACACTGGAACAGTATGGAACACATGGTTGGCTAAATGGCTCTAAGTCATCAAGGGTCTGACATATCAAATAAGCCTTAAACCATTACTCAGCTGCCGGAAATACAGTAGATATAGAAGGATAACTTGAAGGGTTTCTTCTATTTTTATTTAACCCAGGCTATGATGCCACCGAACATACAGTACATGCAGGCCCCAATATCGACTTAAAATAAGTTTTTAAACATATATGAAAACATCCGTATGTCTGCTGGAACTTGTAGAGCGTATGTAACAGGTTCCATGTTTAATTTGAAACAGTTGGTCTGTTGCTCCTGCTAAAGCTGATTTTTGATGCCTGTGGTGCCCCATTGATTATATGCAATCTTTTTTCATTACTGTGAGTGAGCAGCTATGTACCAGCGCACATTTTAAAAGTAGAATTTGATTCCAAATTATGGAACTGAGCGAGGCTTTTTAAATGGCCCTTATTTTGTAGTTGTTTTTGTAATTAAGCAACCGTTTAGTCATGCTTGGTTGCACAATGCAATGAAATGAAGACAGTTTGCTTATTCAAACACACTGGGAAGGCATAATCCATAATGAATTGTTTGTTTATCATAATGAATGTATCCACCTATTATTAGGTACTGTGGATGACAAAATGTTATTTATGTTCCTCAATTTTCCTATCAGGAACACAGTATATTGGTGATAATAAGGAGGTTGGTGGGTTGTAACCGAAGGTTGGCCGTTCCGTTCCCAGGTCGGACACTGTTGTGTACCCTTTGAGCAAGGTACTTCACCTGCATTGCTTCAGTATATATCCAGCTGTATGAATGGATACTATGTATAAATGCAAAAAGAAATGCTGTGTAAGTCGCTCTGGATAAGAGCGTCTGCTAAATGCCTATAATGTAATATATTATTTTGAAATCAGCCACAGTTTTTCTGATACTCTGATTATCACTTGCATGTGTTCATGAGTTCATGTGCATGTGAGGCTGAGCATGTGCCTGCTATGTATGGATGAGTACACGTGAACACAGTAGCCCCTTTTCCACTGGAGGAACCTTTTCCGGAACTCAGGAACTTTTCGCGGAACTCATTGCCTGCATCTCAACTAGCCTATTACATGTGAAACTTGTTTGATGTTGTTCATGATTATGCTATTCTCACTATTGTGAAAAATCTTGTGTGTATGGAACTTTGTGTAGGAAAATATGGAACAAATTGCATCCCATATTGATTCAATAAGGAATGCAACATCTTATTATTCAATATGGAACGATTCCATGTAATAAAGAATGAGTGAAAAGATCTACCAAAAGTTGTCTGTGCATTGAGCTGAACTGCGCATAGACCACTCAGTTAAACCGTGCCAGGGGAAAAAATCTAAAAATTAAGCAGGATTACAAAAAATAAAGCCTTAAACTTAACCGTTGCTATTTTCCCATCACTGCTTCCTAGTTTGCATGTGGTGGGAAAGCAAACACGAACGTGCTTCAGGAGCCGTGTAGTCCCCATTGTGGATAGTTCTTTCCCTCTTTTTAGTTCCTACAACATGGTAGAAAAGGGCCAAGTGTGTGACTGCAGGTGTGCTTATGTGTGTATATGCATGCATATGTGTGCGATGTGTACAAGTGCACACAGTCTGTGCCTGCATGTGTACATACCTGTGTGTATGTGCGTGTCATATATACATGTGTACATACCTGTGAGTATGTGTGTGTCATATATACATGTGTACATACCTGTGTGTATGTGTGTGTCATATATACATGTGTACATGTGCATACAATGTGTGTCTGCATATATACTCACATGCTCTAAAGGAATAACACCATCCATCAACGGTTTTTCCCCTGTAAATGTGTTTGTATGCCTACCTTATAATGAAACTTATTCATCGATGCCGTTATTTCAACAATTCTGAAATAATATTGTATATCATAAGAAACTGGTAGAAACTGGTCTTTGTGCTGCCCTCTAACGGTTGAAATTATCTTTCTGCTCCCCACACCTGCTCCCGCCCCAATCATGATGTCAGAGTACCTCTCTGGAGGTACCTCTATATCATATGGATAATTGTTGTCAACCACAATGGAAACAGCCGGCACCTGATTGATTAGACCCACTATGCTCTTTTCGTTTCGGCATTTTAAAACCGGAACGTGGTGTCCTGTTCATAAACTCTCTTATTCCACCTAAATAGTCCACTAAAATACGTTTCTGAAAATATTTGAGGTGAGAAATAGGCCATGCAGTTGCTGAATCTTGATTCATATTTGATCTGCAACATCTAGTTTAACAATTTGATCCGAGTAATACAAAATAATTTGTAAATTGTACGTTCATTTATGCAAATGACGATGGACACAGCTCCTCCCCCCACCCCTTTCCCTCGCTCACCCCACAAAGTATTTTTCTAAATTGTGTAGTAGGCGGAGACAGGCTGAGACAGTGGGTGTACTTACTTTTTAAGATATCCAGCATGGCTATATGATAATATTTTGCACACTGAGAGCCTGATTTACAAACTAAATCAGGCCCTAATAACACAACCAATGATTGGTGCAAAACAAATACCATGACCAATCATTTGTTATTTTATTGGTTTTGCTTGTGCTAAAAGGTTTTGCACACACTAAAGGTCTTAGTAAATCAGGCCCTGAATGCAGTACTGGCTAGCTCCACGGAGCTGGTCTCTCATCTGGTCTCTCATCCTGCTCACAGGATTAAACACAACCACCGGTTCAAGGAGCCACTTCAGGGCTGCCGGAGTGCAAGCAGTGAATAATTATAGGATAGCAAAAAGTCTTTGTTTGGCTCATAGGAATAATTGATTTTTTATGGAGTTGGAAGTTTTTACGCACCAGAAGACTTGCAAGGTCTCCTGCTGTGGTCAGTGCACGCACAGAACTTCCACCAGGTTCTGAGAAATGTAATTAATTGGATCTGATTAAAATTAATGAAGTAATTAAAGAGCTGCCTGGCCTGTTTTCGGGACCAGGCGTGATGGGTCCTGGTACTCAGACAGAGGTATGTGGAGAGAGAGACGGGGAAAATCTGGGCCTCCATAGGTGGGCAGGCTACAGTTTCTCATAAGTCACCCAGAGACAGAGAAATGACTGTTAGTGTGCTAGCACCTACATTGTTACTGGGAGGTCCAGGGGGTAGTTGGGCCCAGGCTAATCACCATAAGCATACAAGAAAGAAATGGGCGAGCAGCTGTAATTAAATAGTATTTATACATTCTATTATATTATGTAAAATTTTTCTTGGCCAGAATTTTGAAATCAGGCTGAAGTGTGATTGAGCCAAAGACCCTGGTGGCCCATTGAACAGTCGATAAGTCACCTCGTGCATTGCTCTGTACCCCGCTGAACCCCAACAACTTCCGCACTGTGCCCCTTCCTATATGCCTTTGCATTAATATCAGAATAGTCTGACTGAACGTTGTGACTGCTTTCATTCCCCAAGAGATTATTCCCAAACTCTAAATGTTTACACAAAAATAAAGAAAACTACCTTTTTACTTGATTAATTAATTTTACTTGAGTGAGAGACACAGTGACTGACTGCTGCCACCGGAGGCCTGAGATGTTAACCGGAACATTACTGCTTTAAAAAAAAAAAAAAAAATCTTTCCTTTAAAGCATTTTTGCACTCTTTTGCTTGGTTGGTACAGACAAAACATTTTAGGCAGACATGGAATGACCAGCTATGCTAATGTTATAGATGAATGCAGCAGCAGGCAATGCGGTTCTAAGCACCAAACACACAAACAGCCTAATTCACGATCGCAAGCAAAAAACACCCTAAATAACGAAGGTTAGTGGTAATTCAGTTGGTTGAGAGCTGAAGTGAATTATCAGAAGTCATGTCATGTTCATGTCACTGGCGTAGCCACGGGTGGACCCAGGTGGGCTACAGCAACCTCAATATTATCCTTGCCCACCCATTTATATTGAACCACCACTCCAATTGTGAATGTAGAGGCAATCTATATTCTCTACATAACATGCCTGCACTTTTTAAAAGATCGGCGTGTTAAAAAAATATTTCTGTTACCGCTCGCCAGCTATTGAAATAACGTAGCCTACACTCGCTGTCTTAGTTCCAACAGTCTCCAAAGCTTTCACTGATCTTACCATTTTAAGAAATTTAAATCATACTTTATTTCTGACCAATAAAAAAGTTATATCGATCTGTCCAGTTAGGAAGCGTAAGCGATTGTGAATCAATTTCACCTGCTTTGGTGCAAATGAAAGTGACAACAGATGGACAGGAGAGGCAACAGCAAGACAACCCCCCAAAAGTAAATGGTTTTGCAGGTGGTGGCCACAGACCATTTCTCTCTCCTTATCCTTCCTGACTGATTTGTCTCTAGTTTTGCATTTTGCTAGTGCCCTTGTCACTACTGGTACCAAGAGGTGGTACCTGCAGCCCATTCAGGTTGCACAGGTAGTCCAGCTCTTCCAGGATGGCACATCCATACGTGCTGTCGCAAGAAGGTTTGCTGTGTCTCCCAGCACAGTCTCAAGAGCGTGAAGGAGATACCGGGAGACAGGTCATTACACGAGGAGAGCTGGACAGGGCCGTAGAAGAGCAACAACCCAGCGGCAGGACCGGTATCTGCTCCTTTGTGCGAGGAGGAACAGGAGGAGCACTGCCAGAGCTACAAAATGACGTCCAGCAGGCTACTCGTGTGCATGTTTCTGACCAAACTGTCAGAAACAGACTCCATGAGGGTGGCATGAGGGCCCGATGTCCTGCAGTGGGACCTGTGGTCACAGCCCAGCACCGTGCAGCTCGATTGGCATTTGGCATTCTGAGAACACCAGAATTGGCAGGTTCGCCATTGGCGCCCTGTTCTCTTTACAGATGGAAGCAGGTTCACACTGAGCACATGTGACAGACGTGAAAGAGTCTGGAGACGCCGTGGCAAATGTTATGCTGCCTACAACATCATCCAGCATGACCGGTTTGGTTTAATTGACTTGGTGTTATACTGTGATGATTAATTATTATGTTTGGCAGTGTATATATTTTTTTATTCTTTTTGTGCCCGCCATGGTATAGTTATGCGTTACAGTTATATCGCTATCATCTCGTAGAGGTATGTGCGTGCTAATCAGTATGAGCTTTTAGGTTTATACATTTTTTTCTCCACTGGAGGTTGTTAAGTAGGCTAATTGGATTCTGTGCTATACGCAATCCATGTTAGGCATTCTGCTTTTCTAAATGGCATCTCACTACTTTGTTTGGTCCTGGTTTATACTATAGATTCTGTTTTATAGAAAAGACAGACGAGTGATTTCGTTTTTTATTATTCTGCATGGGGACAACATTGTTGTAGGGGTGTTCCCATGGGAACCATTACATTATGGTTTGTTATGGGCTATCTGTTGGAGTGCATATTTCATCAACAATAAAAAAGAAAAGCCCACTTTTGCTCAAAAATAAATTCCTGGCTACGCCACTGGTTTATGTTCACTTGCAGCTGAATGAAAGGTGGCACTTTTGCTGTGTGTAGACGCTGGCCATGAGACACGGTTTTTGTGGTAGCGAACAAGAAGTGGCATTGCTCCATCTCTGAGTGGTTTCATGATGGTCACAGGAGGAGAGCGGTGCTGGAGGGCTGCCTGGAAACTCCATTCCGGCTCAGTGAAGTTGTAAGAGCAGTTTTCTTGCACAGCTCTTTACCTAATAACCATGTGTTGGGTTCGAGAATGCCCAATGCACAGCTTTGACTGATCAGAGACCCAATCTGAACTGCGCTATGGAATGCTGGCCCAGATGGGGAGCTTGAACAAAACTGCAAGGAAAATTCATCTAAAAAGAGCATAGAAAAAGCCCTGATAGATGACTCTGAGTCCGATTATCTGATGAGAGTACAAAAAACCAAAACATAAAAAAAAAAAATTTGTATCAGTGTATATTTTGCATTCCAAAAAGCAATATTAAATTTGGTACGGGAATAGCAAAGCTAAGAAAAGAGGGGGAACAACGTTCTGATAAGCCTTGTCCGTGATTGCTTTATTTTTTTAAAGTAATTGAGACTTTTAGAAATAGGGAAATTATTGTGGACCTGGAGGACAGCAGTGCCACATGCGACCAGAGGGCTGAGATGTTATCAGCGGGTGTAATTATTCTCACTTTGGTCTTTAATATGCTTCAGGGAGGAAAAAATACGAACAAAAGCAAAGAAAGGAAAGGAATAGCAGTGGCCTGGTTGTTAACAGCCTGGACCTTTAAGTGCTGAGAGAAGAGATCTCTTCTTTACAGGTGGGAGGCAGGCGAGAGAGCCGGCAACGCGACCCCCTCCTGGGCTAGCCTCCCGCTACACAGTAAAATGTCCGGTGTTAATTCAACTCTAGCAGAGTACATATGAGTCCAGTAGGGACCGTATGCACTCTGTTACAGTTGATTTAGCACTGAACACTTCACTGTGTATTTCTCCTGCCTAGCCGTACCGCCTTATGCTTGAAAGAATCACCATATTTCAAAGCCATATTCCTGAGTCCAGCTCCAAAGCCATATTCCTGAGAGAGGAAAGAATAAATAAGGTGCAGTCTGTTCTGCACTGACTCTCAGTGGGAGCCCACATTACCCTCTGGCTTGGTCCTCCCCTCACAAAGACCGCCGATGTCTGTCACCAATATAAAATAAAATAAAACAAAATGCTAAGGCCAGGAGGGAGCCCTAGTGGATGAGCTTCCTTAACAGAAGCACCTTAACTCCGCAGGAACATAAGGGAGAAAATATAAGGGTGGGGGAATAAGCGTCTGTTCAGAAATCAAATACGAAACAAAACACAACAGAGAATGATTACAGATACGGGGAACGTTGTCAACACCTAAATAACTGCTATTCTGAATGAGAGACGTTGCGCTGGCATTGTGAAAATCAATATGCACTTAAAAGGGATTGGCTTCGGCCTGTGAAAACAGGATTCACACCTTGTGTTAATTCCTATAGATGACGTCACACCAATGCTCTAGGACTACAGCACTGAGTGGTAGCTCTTTACCGTACCAACTAGGAGGGCCTCTTTATGTCACAAAGATGCACAAGTAATATTCCGGTCCTTAAGTTTAATCAAGTGCACTGCAGCCATCTTGCCTTCAACTAATAATGGATTTTTTTTTTTGATTTGGTTGCACTCAGCTTTAGTCCAATTTTTTTTTTAAAGAAAGTATTTTTACAGAATTTGGAAGCATGTTCAGGTTGATGCAGATTTAATGCCTTATATCGGAATAAATGTTAATGGGAAGACACAGCGCTAAGCAATAGCGCATAATGAGTTAATCACACAGGAAACTTGTTGGGTTAAAGCAGAAGCAGGGGTCCCCTGGGACTAAACGGCTGGGAAATGAGCACCAGAGATTTATTCATGACATTAACTCTCAACGTTTTAATGAATTCATTTATTTTTACTACCTGTTGGCAACAGTGACATTTCCCCAGTCGTTCCTAGACTGTGATACACCTTTACCCAGAATGCAGTTTGGTTCCTGAGCCGTGAACGACATGAAATTCTCAGGCATATTCCATTTTGCTTTGCTCCAGACTTTTGCACTTGCGACTGCATCCCTCTGCCGCTGAGACTGTTTGCACAAATTTTTGTGTTTTTGTTTTCTTAACATGGCCACATCTGGACTATATTAACTATAAAATAATTCTTAAAATATTTTATTATTACCATAAACTCTTGTTTTCAAAGACGAAAAACTCACCGAGTGGTCACTGGTGTCCGTTGATGTTCTGACACAAAAATCGTCACAAAGTATGCTTCGTATTGGGTTTTATTTATCATTTTATTAAATCCATTGACTTGAATAGACACCAAAAGAGGTTTAGATAGATACATCCGCAGCCGGAAACCGAAAATACTTCTGAATTGTTTTGGAAAGTTTGTAGTTTTCTGTTGCTCACTAGCGGTCTTGCGCGCTCGCAGTGAAAGAATCAGTCACATAATTTAGCAAAACCTCAACCTGGTGACCCGGAAGCAGCACTTCTTCTTCTAAGGTAGCCTTCAAACTCAGCCAAGACCTCCAAAAATTACAAGCGGAAGTTTACAAACGTATGGCTGTACGGCGACTGAAAATAGTTCTATAAACCTTTAAACGGTTATTTAAAACATGTTTTAAACGTAAACGTAAATTACAAGAAAAGACCAGTGACCACTCTGTGAGTTTCCCATCTTTGAAAATGAGAGTTTATGGTGTTTTTTGAAGAATTTTCTATATGCCTATCCAGATCCATTGTGTAAGTTAGCTGTGACATGAGCAATGATCAATATATCTCAAGACTGCAGTTTGTCAAAATGTTGATATGGACCGTTGTATATGATCGTAACTCACCTTATAACAGGGCTTAACATGCTAAATACCGAACTTCTCCTTTAAGCCATTTACCACGTTTCTGTGATGTTCACAACTAACTGGAGTTATAAAGTCTTAAAAAGAACACCCGCTAAATAGGTGAGAATTGACCAAATTTGGCATCTGCACGAAAGGGTTAATGTAGCCTACAGTGTGATTTGTATAGGCCTAAGCATTTTAACCATATTGCCAAATTCTGGGAGAAACAAAGTGTGACACGGCCCCTGCCAACCGTGTTTATCCTGAGCGATCCTTCCCCCATTACATTAACGTTGTCATCAAAGACTCAAACCTTGCAATGTACAACATATTTTACAGAAACAAACTTTAAAGTAATAAAAATTTACACACCGTAACCCTGTTTTATTATTTTGTTACTACAATTTGAGCATGCTCTGTTTCTAACAATGTTCTGTTAAATTAAATGAAAAAAAAACATGATAGACCAAAGCGATTAAATGCGGCAGCCCATCAATGCATTTTACTCATATGTTTCTAGCGGCAACTGCCCATGATTTTGAGCAACTTTGTGCCTGCTTCATAAATTTAGCCATCTTGACAGGCACCCAGCCTTACTTATGATATTTTTTAAAATAGCCTTTTTTTACTTGAAAAACCATGTTGAATGAGTGCTTTTGCCTGGTTTAAACACAATGGACAAAGTCTACACTATTAATCAGAGTCTGATTATATTCCAATAGGTGCTCCATTTATTTTAGAAATCTTTTTGCATGGGCTTGTTGGTTTGGATAAATGAGTTGACAGTAGTGGAGTTGAGGCCATGTAGGAAGGACATGCTTACGGTGGGTGTTAAACACCACCTGCCAAGAATATTAATGAAATCTGATTACCCCAGACCCCCTGTGGACCTCCTGCCTGTGTGAGAGGATATTCTGAATGGTGACATTTTCCACTCCCTCATACCACATGTGTGTAAAAACATTCAGACGGCTCTCTCCCATCCGTATCTGGGAACATTGTGAGAGCAGAGGCATCTTGCAGATTGAGTCAAGACAGTAAGGGCTCTATCTTGACGATCTTGGCGCATTGTCAAAAAGGCTAGGTGCAAGTGCATTTAGGGTGTGTCTAAGTCCACTTTTTCTAGTTAACCGGCGTGTTATTTGAGCACTAAGTAAGGCGCAAGGTGCTAATGGGCTGAACCTAGTCTCTTCATTAATTATAGATGTGTCTTGGGCATACGATGCAATAAACCAATCAAAATGTCATATCCCATTCCCTATAAAAGCCTGCTTTTCCACCTTGGCGGATTGCTTATATGATGGCGAAACAGACATGCTTGTGCGTGTGTAATGAAAGCAAGGAATAGGCTATATGAATCAATAGTATGATCAATATTATTTGGACTAACCATTATGACACTGTGGCGAAGTGAGCGATTACCACTCGGGAAATGACAACCCACAGTCCAAGATTGCAGTAGACTCTACTTCAGTAGACTTCTCCAAAAACTCACACAAACACACAATGGGCCAGTGCTATCTCCCCTTCTTCCTCCTCAAGAGCTCCTTTTCAATGATCTCAGGCTCACTGTTGAACAATCAAGGCAATTCGACAGATTGCCGACAGCTGTGCCGGCTCCCTAAACCACCCGCGTTCACTCTCTTGCTAGCTGCGCCTAAAACCACGCCCCCCTACCACAGACACGTTTTGATATACACAATAATAATCTTTAACATTAGGGGTTAATACCGGCACGGGTTCCCAGTCATTTTCGACATTGCTGTTATTTTACAAAATATATGTGGTTACATTTCGTTAAAAGCACCTGCAACAGCTGAAAGTAAGCTACCAATGGATTCTGTCTCACCATCGAAAACGTCAAATTAGCCTGCTTGTTTAACAAATTTTGTTTGATTATGCAATGAGTTCTCGAAGTTTAAGCTTCATCCGAAGTTCATTACCTGCATTCTAATATCGATTCATAAGATAAATACCGTTATTTTGCCTTAATGATGACACTAAATACAATAGAGGTGTCAAGTTGGCAACCCATAGGTTCACGCATATTTTCTCTTGTTTTATAATGTCCTGCTTATGAAAATGTGACCATCATTTTAAGTCCACTTTCCCGGGTTGACCGCGAAAAGTTGCGATTTACAGCACATAAAACAGACCTGCTCCAGCATGAAGTTAAAGCGTGCATGCAGAGAATGGCATTACAATTAATTGTGAATGAAGTGTGTAATGTGCTGCAAATTTGTTTTCATTTCTAATTAGACTCTTAGTTCTCTTTACAATCGTTTGGTTCAGTTATGGAATAATAGGTGAAATCAGCGGGGTTTTAATAAGATGAAAGCCTGGTCACTGTAATTTAAAAAATACGAAGGACACAGAATAAGGTTAACATGGTGAAATTGAAATTCATTTTTGTTTTTTAACCTTATAGGCTATCGAAAAAACCTTATGCACAGCGAATTCCGGGGACTGTAGCCTAGACTATTTGAAAAACAATACACTGGACAATGTTTTGAACTTTTTTCTGTCAAAACCATTCTATTTACTTCCAGGCTGTAGGCCTAGATGAAGAAAGCTGTATTGTAATGACATCTGAAGCACATTTTCAGAACTGAAATGTCCGTCTATTGTATTGCGCGAGTTTTCCATTGAATGACAATTCACGCATTAGGTGTAAATGGCAATTCGCGCATTAGGCTTGATATAGGTGTTATCAGCAAAGTTTTTAATGGATAGCCATTGTCCCATAGCAGACGATTGTCCCCCCAGAAGATTACAGGAATTATTCACAAATATAAGATAATATAGCCTAATCTTTGAGCTTGATCCAGGATAATTTTAAATAGTCAATACATGTAACCTTACACGTACCATTGTTCATATCGGAGCCAAAAAAAGCCCCGACTGTAGTGATGTGCAGCGCTGTGGTGCTACCTCCACCATGTTCAGGAAGCTCTCTTGGCACAGCGCAGAGCTGACGATGTTCCAGGTGGAGGTTCGATGAGTCAGGGTTACCAAAGGGATGAGCTGGGTAAATATAACTGGTGGAGTAGCTGGGGAAGCTGTGAGTGAATTCTCAGTCCCCCTCCTCCCTGACTCACCGCTAACACACTTGAAACACACACACTGGATTAGAGGTGATCGCTTTGCTGCTGAAAGTAACGTGTCGCTCCATCGCCATACAGTGGGAACAAAGGCCTGCAATCTGCAACATTTACCACCAATTTGGCTGTGATGGCGGCTTTACTGAAAGCTTTCCACTCCCCACCCTCGGTTTCCTCTGGATTGTCTTCTTCTGAACAAATTGAAGCTTGAGTGTGTGCCAGCATTGCAAAGTTAAATTCACATCATACTTCTTTGCTAAAACGCACACTAAGAAATTGCCACAGTGGTAAACGTTGTTGAGATGAGAGAAGCTCTGCTGCTCTGTTTTTACAGAGGAGTAATTCAGAAAAATAGAGGGGAATTCAGCAGAGAAGTGCTGAGAACTGTGTCACGTTTTTTGCCTTTTCACATTTTTGGGTATGACTCCTGAGCTTATTCATGTTCCGGGTGCACAGGCAGCTCATCTTTCAGGTTTGCATAAATCCAAAAGGTAATTTTGTTATTTTCACTTTTCTGTGTTTCTGCTAACCAGTGTAAGGCATCATTTCGGAGCCAAGAAAGATAATTAAACCCTCAACTGTAGTGATGCGCAGCAGTGTGGCGCTAACTTCCCCATATACAGGAAGCTCTCATGGCATGCCGCAGAGCTGACGATGTTCAAGGTGGAGGTTTGAGGGGTCAGGGTTACCAAAGGGGTGAGGCGGGTAAACAAAACGTGGCTGGGGAAGCTGTGAGTGAATTCTCAGCCCCCCTCCAACCCCCCTCCTCCCTGACTCACCGCTTGAAAAACGCACACTGGATTAGTGGCAATCACTTTCAGCGATACCATTACAATTTGGGATGGCTACTTTTATAGGCAATGATAAACAAACTAAACAAAGAAATTAGTACTGTAGGCTACAATGCACATTTGTAAATGTGACTTGTTCCATTAATAGACCAATTCTATTGGGTCACGTCATTTGGATCCGTGAGCAGACTGGTTTAAAAAAAAAAAAACTTTGTTATTGTTTTCATAATATATCAGCTGACAGAAGCTAGAATAGCTACGAGCTTAACAAATAACTTACAAAACACCCTTCAATAATGTCTTGTTGTGCTGTTGGCTGTCAAAATCGGCACAGCCAGAAAAGTGGTCTTCACTTTTACAGAATACCGTCTAAAAAGGGACCATTTGAAGCAAATAGAAGAGTTTTGTGGCTGAACTATTGGACTGATAAAATCATTCGTACATCTCGTCAGTGTAGTGCCCATTTCATATCAGATAAGATATTTTCCTGAACTACCACATCTGTAAGCAACATAAGGTTACAAATACTTTCTTTGGACAATAGTTATAGGGAGTTAGCATTCGCTAGCTAATGTATAATGGGAAACGCCTTTGACCGGTGTTAGCATCGTTAGCGTGTCAAGAGTTAGCTAATGTTAGCTTACAAGGACAGATCAGGCAGACGCTAAAAAAGCTATAATGTTGCAGTTTTTGCAACCAGTCGAAATGCACATTATCTGCAACATTGTTTGTAAACAATATAATTGGTCTATAGGCCTAGCCTATACAGAGGGAACAAAGGCCTACAATCAGCAACATTTACCACCAGTTTGTCTGTGGTGGCGGCTTAAGTTAAATTCACAACATACCTGTACTTCTCTGCTTAAATGCATACTAAGAAATCGCCAGTGTTAAACGTTGTTGAGATGAGAAAGGCTCTGCTGCTCTTGTTTTTACAGAGGAGTAATTTAGAAGAATAGAGCGGAATTCAGCAGAGAAGTGTCGAGTAACTTTTTTGCCTTTTCACATTTTTGGGTATTACTCCGGAGCTTATTCATGTTCTGGGTGCATAGGCAGCTAATTTTGAATGTTTTCATAAATCCAAAAGGCAATTTTTTTTGTGTGAGTTTGTACACTATTGTTACTTTCTTTTTTTGTGTGTTTCTGCTGACCAGTGTAAGGCATTATTTTAAGTACAGATGCCCCGCTCCTTGCGCTTGCTAATACATTTCCTATTACAAAAAGCCAAGGCCTGGTTAATGGTGTGAACAATGAGACTAATGAGACACATAACCAAGACTCTTCTGAGAGTCTTTTGAAGAGAGCTTGCTCTAAAATAAGACCGGCAATATCAGAAAAGTAATTTGGTTCCCTATGAATGCAATATTCACACATATGTTTGAAGTAGTGCAAACAGTAGAAATGAAAAAATATATTTTTTAAACCTTTATTCTCGCTCTTCAGTAAAAACAGGCCTGTGAAAACAGACCTGCTCATCATCTTAGATATTAATGGAAGAGATCAATCAGTTGGATACACTGGGACCAGAAATGGCTTTCAGTATATTAGTACAGAATATTAATACAGAAGAGTAGTACAGTATATTAGTACAGAATATAAGTACAGAAGAGTAGTACAGTATATTAGTACAGAATATTAGTACAGAAGACTAGTACAGAAGACTAGTACAGTATATTAGTACAGAATATTAGTACAGTATATTAGTACAGAATATTAGTACAGACGACTAGTACAGTATATTAGTACAGAATATTAGAACAGAAGAGTAGTACAGTATATTAGTACAGAATATTAGTACAGACGACTAGTACAGTATATTAGTACAGAATATTAGTACAGTATATTAGTACAGAATATTAGAACAGTATATTAGTACAGAAGAGTAGTGGATCAAAATGTATCGTCTTGTTATATGGAGGTTTAACCACACTGACGCAGATTCACTGTGAATAAAACTGAACCATTGCTATTGAAGGTGAACTCTATAATGATAAGAAACAAGATGCTAGGGCATGTTGTCATAACCTCAGTCACTAGAATGTAACATTTGCTAACTACCATTTGCGCAACAGCTATTAATTTGAGCATATTTCTGTACATAATGTGTTTAAAGTAAGGTCAGGTAAAATTTCCACAGCTCCAGTGAGCACCAGGAATTTGAGACCTCTATAATCAAGATGTTATTTGGTAAGTAGTTTTTTCCCCGTTCTTTCATTTATTTTCTGTCATGCAGTGGACAGTCCCTGGGCTAAAGAATAATAATCCTCCAAGGCGTACTTCCTGGGGACGTATTTCAATGGTGTTAAATGCATTTGTCTGTGAAAGTGCTGAGATTACAAAAACTATTAACAGAGTTGCAGAGCTCATTAGGAGCAGTGCAGATTTCCATTTACTGTAGCTCAAAACATCACCATGCCATGATAGATCTGTTTTCCTCTCATATAGATGAGCTTTAATGGGCAAAGAGGGGAAAAAGCCATAATTATCCATGCAACAGAAATTGGACTGGGGCTTCACATGGAGAAATCTTTCATACTCTGTATAATATATAATATAGTTATATTATAACAGCACGTCATCTTCTGGAAGACCATTACAGTCAATTGCAGTATGGCCTTAACAGGTATACACATGTGTACTGGACGTTTTGTTCTTGTCATGGTTTTGAAAATGGTAGATCTGATTGAACTACTACAAAATATATTAGGGGAAAAACGCAAACCTTGAATCACACAAATCAAACCAGTGGTGTGTGGAAATGATGTGTGCTTTACCTCAGCACTAAGCTGTAGATTGTGTACAGAAATGCATCCTTTAGTTTTATTTTCCAGAAGCAACGATAAAATGACCTGTGTTTTCATTATGTTGAATTGCTTTTATGTGGGGTCCATTGATGGGGTGTATTTAAGCATTTTACAAGGACAGCTGTGTGATTTAGTTTAAGTTATCCCAGTCCGGTTGTGTGCAGGTGAATCAAAGCATTTTTATTTGCATTGTATACAATAGTCAGTTCCTACTGGAGACTTATGAACAATGCCTAATTTTTCATGTTGTATGTACCGAGTTATTCATTTGTTCTGACCATTTATAAGTACACCATTTGTAGATATGCGCTCCCAATATACAGCATAATACTCATTTATACTGATCAAGCTTGGATTGACCATGCTGTGCTTTGTCATTACTTTGGGTCGATGACTGTAAGGATCAATGAAACACATGTGTAATGTAAAAAATGGTGACTTACGTTTGTCTTAGAGTCAAGGTCAGAGCCAGAGACACTCTGCAGTTGAACATATTCTGGAATCATTAAGAAAAACAAAAACTTACTCGGGTATCATTGCACTGAAAACAGGTTAGGTTTTTATAAAAGGGAAGATGAACACATTCTAAAGCCTTTCCATTTCAAATCACTGTTAGTTGTTTTAAAATTTTTGTTCTTAAAATGTACAGAAGATACAAGTGAAGTGTCTGGCAACCTAAAGTTTGACCGACCTGTCAAAACAATGCATGCCATTTTACCTTTTTCAACCCAAGTCAGGTAAGAGAAACAAATAAAAGAAAGAAAGATAGAAATAATAAGATTCAGTCCAAGTCCCGGCTGCTCTGAAAAGGTGTTTGTGTCCAAGGCATGATTCATTTTTGACCATTGGAGGGTAGAAAGACGAGGGAATAGGAATATTTTTGACGGCTATAGAAATCTAGAAAGATTTCTTATAAACAAAAATGAATGTATGTCACAAAGGGCGTGTTTATTAAATTAATAAGTGGTTATTGAAGGGTTTATAGGAAGGAGAAGAAATGCATTGTATCAATGCATACATGGCCTCGGGTGCATGATTTCAATGCATTTTTAGTTGTTGTCCTCATATAATAATAATAATAATAATAATAATAACTGTATTTGTAGAGAACTTTTCATAGAAAGCATGCAGCTCAAAGTGCTTTCACATTCCAGCACAGAACAGAAATTAAAAATTATAATAAAAACAAAAGCAATAAAAAAAACACAATACTGGTTGGGCCCACAAGACAAATACCTCAACAAATACTCCAACAACAATCAGTTTGCTACCTGCTATTTGCCGTGCACAGTACATACAATCTTTAGCCCCTTAGCCTCTCTGTGGGTGGCCTTATTTACTTCTGCCTGCCAGCCACTGCTGCAGGACTTTTATCCCTCTAGCCTTGTTTTAAGGGGACTCCAAGTCCTCTATTCATCTGACCTATCCCCTCCACTGGAGACTTTGTCTCACCTGGCTGGTTTGTTTATTAGGATCACATATTGATCACCCCATACAGATTCATCTGGGTGCCGTCATCTCATCCCGATGGCAACTGGTAGTGGTATCCCTTTTAGTTTCACTGTGTTTGTAATTTCACATTCGTAGGTGGATGAGCTTTGATTTGAAATAGGCACCTTATTTGAAAAATGCAGGAGAGAGGGACCATACACAATTACACTTACAGAGTTTATGTGTCCAGTGAAAAGCTACTCCATCAGAAATAATTGAAAACATTGAATACATTTTACTGTGTGCTCAGAAACAGTCCCAGCTAGCTAACACCCCCCCCCCCCCAGAGTGGCAGGTGGGCTGGATGGGTTATGGGGAGCTAGAGGAAGAAGACACCCGGTGTGAATAGCACAGTGGGCCCTGGGCTCGATGTGTGGTCTTGGGGGGGGGGGGGGGGTGGTGCTCAAGGTGTCACTCACAGGCCTCTATGGCGACTCACAGCTCTGCCATCCGCCCCCACCCATGCTTTTCAGATGGGCTGAGCTAATTTTAGTCGTCACACAGTTCAGACATATTAGGGCAGGGTGGCCGCCGGTGCACCCAGCTGTCTGCAGAGTCAGGTTACCTCCGTTTGAGATGGGCAAGTAAAAATAAATGGAGGTGTGGTGCTGGTGGTAGAGTGGAGAAAGGTGTGAGAGGCTTGTACCCTGAGTCCAGGCAAATAACAGGCAGTGTCTAAATGACTGGTCACTCAGCTTACATTCAGGGCCAGAGGGAGAATGAGAGAGAGAGAGAGAGAGAGAGGTTATTTTTATGTCTTATGCTAAAAGCCAACTTTTTATGAGATTCCACTTAAAGCTTGTTTATCAACTATAATGATTTACATGACTAGTTAAAATGAGAACCTGCTTAAAAATAAAATAGCAATGCAAGTAACCATTTTAATAAATAATTAAAATTCAATTTCTGTTATTTGACTTCACTTCCAAAGTTACAAACATTTCAGTTTCATCCAACTCACATTCCATATGGGTTTGTATTTTTGTTTGCGTTTGTGGTGTAGTAGAGGGTCTAAGGGGTAGCCTAGGTCTGCTGAGGGCACACACACACATCCACACACACACAAACACACACACTCACAAAGTTGTAGAAAGAGCTGCCATCTTAGTTAAACTGATGAGTCTTTCATTGTTTAATAAAATCAGCAGGGGTTAGCAACTCTAAAGTCAGTAGTGTTTTCTGTCCACTTTTAGATCATTTCCTGAACCATCCACATGCAGTATGAACATATTTCACAGGAGGGAACATGTGTGAGGGACATGTGTTTTTTCTGACTGTTAGCAATGAAATAACTGTGTTTGGTACAGATGTGACAGCAATATCTTGTTTTGTTTTGTTTGCTAAATACAGCTTTAAAAATAACTTATCTGTTTATATATCATGGTTAATGATATATAAGCTTTGTACTTTGACAGCAGAACAATTACACTGTCAATGTACAGTAGTCTAGAAAATTGCCATTTTCTCTTTTTCTCTATAAATTTATACAACTTTGGGTGTAAGCCCCACTTCTGGTTTTCTACCCGAATACAAGTAATTTTGTTGGTTAAACAAATAGAGATGCCATCATCTCTCTCTCTCTCTCTCTCTCTCTCTCTCTCTCTCTCTCTCTCTATATATATATATATATATACACACATATGAACAAGACATTTTGAAAATAATCAATTTCTTAAGTATTCAGTCCCCTTCCTTCATTGTAGTTTAACAGCCATACAGGTAATTCTTTATTCAAACATCATAAGTTGCCCAGACGTCATGTTTAGATTGTATTTAAGGACAATATTTTCTTTTTAAATGTGTGTTAATACTGTCTTTCTTGGTAACAAAGCCAAGACCAGGTCCTTTCAATGCATTTTAATGGCTCTTAATGGGATTTTAGGAAGTACAATGGATGTTACATCACAATATTCAAACACAGTATATGTGATCTAAACAAAAAACATTTTCAACGTAAAAAAAAAAAAAGCCAAGTTACTCACGCATAACCTACAAAGCACTGTCCATAAGTCATTTATTCCAACTTGCAAAAACTAGGCCTGCCTTTAAAAGTATTGATATTAAAATGTGTCGAAGTTACAACTAACAATATTGCGTATCGTAGCTCACGCTAATAAAACTAACTCTATTCCAAAGCAATTTCTTTCTTAAATTATTTAATGTAACTTGGCCCTGTGTTTTTTCATCTTACCATCTCAAGAGAATGTGGTCATTCAAACTTTAAATGTCAAATAACAAAAATTGCTTCAGGGAACAACACATTTCAATTAATGTTTTAGACAGTTGACAAATAATTAATAATTACAAGATAACATTTATTTTTGTACTGTAGCCTATTTATTATGAGCTGACTCCCGACTGAAGATGTGGTAGCCTAGCTACAGTAGCCTAAAGTAACGTAACAGCAGAAACGCAGCGGTCGTTGTCACTTTGAGAAAATTAATACATTTGAATGTGCTGCCATCGCTTTGGGGTGCGCTCTTTTCCCTACAACAGAGAGTGTAGGATGCATAGCCTAGCCTACTTAGCGGAATGTTTAGCTATATAAAAATCTGAAATGCTATCAGTTGAACAAGCAGATATGACAGACAATGAAATATTACCCTGAAAATAACTTTTATTACATGTTTTCTGGTATGTAGCTATCACTATCACAATTGAAAGAACGTAGCCTAAAATGCATGCCATAACGTTGGAAAAACGGAAAGGTCTTGCCAAATACTGTAGGTCGGTAGTCTGTAGGCTAGACAGAGGCTGCGTCCCAATATTCTTCACTCCACACCTCCCTTCCTCCACTCCCTCACTACCACTCCTCTCCTACCCGGACATATGCAAAACTGCCAGATTGTTTTGAGTACAAGTATTTGCATGTACAGTATATAATGTACCTGACATTGCGGTTTGCGTCGAGACATTAATTAATATGTAACAATTTATACGTAATCAAAAAAGGATAGACCAGAGCATCCTTTGTGAAAGGACAGATAAAGCTTGTGAAGCGCCTTTCCTTCTCAATATAAGAAATTTGAACAGTCCTTAGCATGGCTGCCATCTCCAGTTCATGTGATCTAGAGGATCTTTCCTTGCTCGAATTTGACTATTCGAATGCAGCCCCGGGGTGCATCCTAATAGTTGAAAAATGCAACCTTTCCTCCTCCACTACCACTCCTCAGTTCAAGTAACTTGTCAGATTTCTCCATTGAATTCCATTGTAAAACCAGGCTCTTCATTCAGTAGCATTTCCGGTTTTTCTAAATAAGCCAAAGTTAGTGATAGTTTGACATATGAAGAGTGTTTCTGCACATATATCATTTCAATTGTTCAATGGAATCTTACTCTGCCTTCTAATTACCTAAATACATTATTGTACATTATGTTTGTTATAAAATCTTTTTTAAATAAATGTAAAAACAGAAAGGCGCTATTACACATGTGCATTGAAAGTAGTGCATTATTATGTATTGAAATAAATTGAACAATAAACACAGTGCATATAGATTAAACCATTCAAAACAAATCACACTCATAATGGTGGCTTATATCCCTGGTAGCTTGTGAACTTGAGACCGAGGATGTTGAAATTATTCATAAACTGGACATTAATGAACCTGTTCGCTTTTCATTTGATTGATTAACAGCTATCAGAATAATACATTTCAAGAGGCTGGTAATCCCCCTTTTTTATCAGTGCCTCACATGGCTGCATAGAGGTCAGTTGAGTTCAATTAGTTTAGTGAACGAAAATTATAATCTTAGTGAATTGCTGCAGAATACACTGGCGCTTGAGTTCAGCAAAGAAACATAGACTATTGAACAAGTTTTATAAAATGTATCCTTTGTTATGATCCGGTGAACAGGAACCCAATAGCAGGCAGGAATGCAGCAAAAACAAGGTTTAATTCAAAATCACAGTCCAGGGGGAAGTCAAGACAGGCAGGGGTCATACACGGGAAGGCACGGCAAAGGTACAAAATCAGAATCCGGAATCAGGGTCGCGAGAACACGGACTGAGGTCAAAACCAGGATGGCAATCAGGTAGAAAAAACAAAACAAACGACAGAAACACAGACTCGGAAAACAATACAAACAAGAAATACTAGGCACAGATAAATTCTCTCGAAACTCACTCGGGGGGGAAAAACAGGCAACAGACTCACGCGTATACTTTGAAAGAAGAATGACGAACTCGCGACGAGGAACAAAGACAGCAGGTTTATATGCAGGTGTAGACAGGTGCAGACAATTAGCTTGAGAGCAGCAGGAAATGGAAAACAGCATGAGAGCTGACACGTAACAAGGCAATTAGTAATTCGTTAGTAATTATCCTATCCTAGCCCTGTCGTTAGTAAATTAGTTAACAAGACAATGACTGGATACGTAAGGAAACACTAAACAGCTGTGGAAACGTGATGAGAACTAAATTGTTAGTTTGTGTTAGTAATAATTCTATTAAACCCTGACGTTAGTAGATTAGTTAACCACCCCGTGTTTAGCCAGTTAGTAATTAATAAGTCCTATATAAATGTTAGTAGTGCAGGGTAATACAAACGAAGTGTACAGAAACGAAAGTAAAACTCCGTGAGAGGGAGCGAGAGATACAGCACAGAACGCAAGGCTGCGGAAAACATGGAAAAATGTATGCTACAGAAACTGACAATACTATACATGACAGAAATACAAAAACAAACTCAGAACATAACATCCTTTGCAGCACATACACTAGTCTTTACATCATTCAAGAGTATAGTTATCCCCAAGGTTCAAATATTTGTGGACATGGGAAAATGCAGTATAAGGTGTGAAGAAAAAATTATGCTACACTGAAATAAAAAATAGATAGTTAACTGTTGAATACTTACTCAACTAATTATTTGCTTGATTGTTAATGGAAAATAAAGAGAAGGAAGGTTGGGAGCAATGACCGATTTATTGTGATTTACAGTTTCCTGTGTTTTCAGCTCACAAACTGCCACACATGCATACACATGTATGCACACACACACACACACACACACACACACACACACACACACACACACACACACACACACACACACACACACACACACACACACACACACACACCCACACACACACACACACACACACACACACACACACACACACACACATATATGCTACCTCACATTTTTGACATTCCCTGACTCTACCTCCAGAGATGGCTTGTTCAACAGTGAAACACTTGTCACTGCATAACATTGTACATCAGGAATATACTTAAATGAAAGTACTTTCTTTTACTGTCTTCCACCTGAAAAACACTTTCCTTCTGAAATAAATACATTTATATTTTTAATATTTATTGAAAATAGGTCAATCTTAGTAGAACCAAGAGGTGGGGCTTAAAAAGAAGCAGCAATGACGTTGTCCCAGTCTTTGGCACTTCCTGTGTTCTACGGCGTTTTCTTAATGACTCTGATGTTAATGTGCGAATGCAACCTTAGGAGCCATAATGAGCACTTAGCAGGAGTGTCAGCACAATTTCCACAAATTTTATCATGATTTTAAAAACATCACATAGAGCAAACTCCCCTTGTCTCGTTCCTGAACGCTTCTTGAAAAACATCAAGTGCTGGACTTTGTGTCCGACTTTAATATGCTAATGAAATGAAGAACAGAGTAAGCATGACAGATGATGTGATTCGGATGACCTGAGGGACTGGAATATCCACCGGCAACTGCTAAATATGGGCTGAGAGGAGCAGCGCACAGGTCAGGAAGGATGTTTCTTTTTTATGGGGCACATTAGCAAAGCTGATGCTCTGTTTAGACACTAAAGATCCCCCAGGAATGGCTGTACCAGGGCTCTGCTGGGTACTGACCCAGGGAGAAGATTCTAGGATGCCATTACAATTCCCTAGTTTTTGTGAAACAAGTAAGAAGGAATGTTATCTGTCTGAAGCTATTCACTGGATTTACACTGGCTGAAGATATTCACTATTCACTGGATTTACACTGGCTGAAGATATTCACTGGATTTACACTGGCTGAAGATATTCACTGGATTTACACTGGCTGAAGATATTCACTGGATTTACACTGGCTGAAGCTATTCACTGGATTTACACTGGCTGAAGCTATTCACTGGATTTACACTGTCTGAAGATATTCACTGGATTTGCACTGTCTGAAGCTATTCACTGGATTTACACGGGCTGAAGCTATTCACTGGATTTACACGGGCTGAAGCTATTCACTGGATCTACACTGGCTGAAGCTATTCACTGGATTTACACTGGCTGAAGATATTCACTGGATTTACACTGGCTGAAGACATTCATTGGATTTACACTGGCTGAAGCTATTCACTGGATTTACACTATCTGAAGCTATTCACTGGATTTACACTGGCTGAAGCTATTCACTGGATTTACACAGTCTGTAGCTATTCACTGGATTTGCACTGTCTGAAGATATTCACTGGATTTACACTGGCTGAAGATATTCACTGGATTTACACTGGCTGAAGATATTCACTGGATTTACACTGGCTGAAGCTATTCACTGGATTTACACTGTCTGTAGCTATTCACTGGATTTACACTGGCTGAAGCTATTCACTGGATTTACACTGTCTGTAGCTATTCACTGGATTTACACTGTCTGAAGATATTCACTGGATTTACACTGTCTGAAGCTATTCACTGGATTTACACTGTCTGAAGATATTCACTGGATTTACACTGTCTGAAGCTATTCACTGGATTTACACTGTCTGAAGCTATTCACTGGATTTACACTGTCTCAAGATATTCACTGGATTTGCACTGTCTGAAGATATTCACTGGATTTACACTGGCTGAAGCTATTCACTGGATTTATACTGGCTGAAGCTATTCACTGGATTTACACTGACTGAAGATATTCACTGGATTTACACTGGCTGAAGATATTCACTGGATTTACACTGGCTGAAGCTATTCACTGGATTTACACTGGCTGAAGCTATTCACTGTATTTACACTGACTGAAGATATTCACTGGATTTACACTGGCTGAAGATATTCACTGGATTTACACTGGCTGAAGATATTCACTGGATTTACACTGGCTGAAGCTATTCACTGGATTTACACTGGCTGTAGCTATTCACTGGATTTACACTGGCTGAAGATATTCACTGGATTTACACTGACTGAAGATATCCAGAGGCTCAAAGCACATTCATTGTGATGTCTGCTTGCAGGAGACACACAAAGCACCCTCTCCGTTCATTAAAGATCCTGTTTGTCTCAAAGGCGCATAACAGAAAGCCATTTTGAGGGGGAAAATAATAAAATAATAGTGAAATTCAATATGCTAAAGGACACCTGTAGCTCTATGAAAAATGTATGCATTTACTTTTAAATTATCTTAGAGCTGGCATATCTAATTGGAGCTTGAAATTGATTAGAAGTTTTCCAGTAGAAGTCAATGAATATTTGAAAATAGAAAGTGTTTTGCATGAATGTACTTCGTATTTGGCCAATATTATTATTATTTTTAAAAGATGTGGTATTTACAGCCAAGCTCTTTCTGTGAGTCGTTTCCCATAGGATGACCCCTGGGTACCTTTCCTAAAAAGTCCTTAGAAGAGAAAAATGTGAAAGGCGAGGGGGGGGGGGGGGGGTTTCTGCAGCGTTGTGTTGATGGGTGCTGCGAGGCTCTTGTCTGTAATAATCAGGTGCCGTTCAAGTAGAGACGGACACCCGCAGGGGTTTCACTTCCTGTCAAATTAGTTTGCTCCCTGCCTTTCCTCTAGATCGCCAGGAACAAAAACACAGAGAGTCAGCTGATTTCTAACCCCCCCCCCCCATTTCCCGCTTGTGCACTCACACATCAAGCACAGGATTGATTAGCGTGCGGCACTGGGCCATCACATGGACCGCCCTCATGGACGGGGAGCCGTTCTCCTCTATTCACCCTTTGGGAGATGCTTTTATTTTTGTTTGCAAAAGGTGAAGATTTGTCTTGATGCCACTGGGGGGAAATCATTATGCGGCGTGACGTAGCCGCTCCTCTCCAGTTTAATAGAGGGGGCTTTGTATGAAAAGCTGGAGGGGTTCTAGTTCAATGTACATGAAAGCAAAGGGTGATCCCCATTACCACCCCCAATGCTTCTGAACATCAGTGTGCGCGCCACGCTTGCTTAACTTTCCTTGCTCGTGTCCTCAGTCTTGCCTTTTCAAATTGTCCATGACTGTAAGCTGTCTGAACGACCGTCCGTTTGACGTGCAGTCGGCATCGGGTTGTTTTCCAAGCGCAAAAAAAACAACCTGAATTAAAAGGGAAGAACATTCCTGAATTTACCGAGCCGACCGTGTTTTGAAAGTAAACGAGCGCTGCTTCTAGCTCTCTTCTGGTGGACTTTGGTGAAATGATGCATGAGGCTCATAAGCCGAAGCTGAGATTTCAATCCCCTAAAGGTGAGCTGAATTTTTGATTGGATTTCAGTGACGTGCATCAGGGGTGCGGTGAGGTGGGTGAAGCTTGCGTCCGGGAGAACTGTGCGCCTCGTCGTTCCAGAAGGGAGAGAGATTTTCCTCAGCGCCATGTGCAGATGGACAGAATAGTAAATCACTCATACCAGGAGATATGAAACCTAATGATCTGATGGATATAAAGACTTTAGTAGTTTCCCTTGCCCCTGGAATGCATATGTAAAAAAAAGAAGTACTGTTGGAAGTGCTATGAGTTTTATGGCATTATTCAAAGCCCAGAAACCAGAGGCATGCTTAGAAGGCTGCAGCCTTCTGTTCCTGGACTACATAGCAGACTGTTCAGTCTTAAATCAAATCTGACCCTTTTCAAATCTGACTCTTTTGGACTTACATAAACTCTGCTAGAGTCTAAATAACAGTGAACATTTTACTGTATAAGGATTTGACTGATCAGGTTTATGTATCATACAAAATAAAGAAGGTAGTATGTAGTTATGTAGCCTTTGCTTACCTTTTAGCAGTTGTAATGCCCTTATTGTTTTTGATTTTCTAAAGCACCTGGAAATGGAATGAGATATCATAGTAGTGGCAGCTTTTATCAGTCATTACGTGATTAAATTCAAATGATTGTTGCCTTTAATTTACTTTTTCTGTGTTCCGGAGCCATTTTAAAATCTTAAATCTTTCCATTTTCTGAAGGGGGGGGGGGGGGGGGGGAGTTTTAATTGCACCTCAGACCTCACACACATTCCTCACCCTCTGTGTTGGGTACTTTTACACTAAATGTAATGGATACTGTGGTTGGCACCCATATTGAAAACTTGTTTTAGCAACTAAGAATACAAGATCATTTGAAATACAAGATCTTATATTGTGGTTCCTTAAAAAACACTTCATGCTATCACACTTGATTACCAAGCAAGGAATCAATTGCTTCACTTATTATTCTGGCTGTTGCAAACTGCATTTGCAAATTGTGTCGTTGCAATTTATTCCTTAAAAGCCTTCCTTGATAACATCAACACAAAAAAGACAGCCTCCCAAATGCTTAGCTAAGCTACAGATTTGATCTACTCTCTGCACACTGTGCTGGTTTGAATCTCAGTGTGTGGAATTTGAATTTACAACTATTTTATCAGATCTGAAGCCAAGTGCTAACAGGCATATGGAGATGACTGGACTGGCAGTGGCTTTTGGGGTTTGATAGAAGACTAGAGTGAAGTTTAAGATATATTAATATTGCAATGAAAAGGAAAAGGCCTTAAAGGAAGAGCAGTCACCTGTGCATGATTTGAATTAGGATTTGCAGGTCAACTGAGGTTAGACTGACATTCCTGGGGAAAGAAATGTCTTTGAATTGAATATATATATATATTTATTTCTCTGCCATAAGGAGCATAAGATTACACCTCAAATGTGAATTACATTTCAGAACTGTTCATTGGCCAAATATACATGTGTGCTTCTTGCATATCAGATGTTTGATGACTATTATTATTATTATTATTATTATTATTTTTGTTGGTGATGTATAATAATAAATATATGCATATTACTAAGGGCTGAGGGTGAACAGCATTATAACTACAGATGGCATTATTCCCATTAAACCATAATAGAACCTGTTTTGACTGTTGTATCCAATAAGACACTAATATGTTCTCATACCAAGAATAGTTCAAGGAGATTTTGATTAATAATGCATTATGTTTAATAAAAAGTGTTTCTTAATTAATCAGTTAATGCTTTCAAGGATTTTTCTTTCTCGAAGTTCTCCACAATTTTGCCTCCTAAACACATTTTCTGACCTCGAAACACTTTCAAGACAGCAGTGTAGCAGAAGTAGTCTGTGGATGTTACTAAAAGGAAAAAACCTTTCCGATTTGGCAGCTATTGGTCCTTCAGCAGATCACTTAGAAACCAATGAGGCCTGGATTCAATCAACATTTGTCTTTTACTTTGACATAACCTGAATTTCTTCACAAACACACTTTGGCGAATTCAAATATCATTAAAACAAACTTGCCAATCTGAGTTTGTGAAGAAAAATTCTAAAGTCAAAGTTAAAGAGAAATGTTGATTGAATACAGGGGCCTCATTTATAAAAATGTTCTTGGATTTCAACTTAATCGTAAACTAAAGATAATTTCCCAAGTTGTGCTTACATTTGATTTATAAATATAACCGAGACCGAAAACAGTTGCCTGCTTTGGTTTAAAGTGGCACATCTGCATCTTATGCTCCTGTGAGACATACATCTAAAAACTTTAATTTGAACTCACATGAACGTGCTTCACAATTATCCAGTCTTGTGAATGCGTCCAATAACAGCCATTTCCCTCTAAATAAGGTTGCATTTCAACATTTCTTGCACTCGTCATGCCTAAAATTGGTTATCAATGAAATGTTATTCTTCAAGCGTGAACACAACCCACTTTGGGGATTTGTGTGCGGCCCATAAACATGCAGTACCTCCACATAACCAGTAGGTAATTATCTTCTAGTATAAAAGCTGCATAGAGATAGAATCATATCCACATCAAAGTGTGGTTTTATAAATAACTACTTAGTCATGGTTAAACCACTATTTAAAATGCCATTTGACCATAAGACCATTTTATAAATGAGGCCCCAGACCTACATACTGTATTCAGTGCACCATTGCTTGGATTATATCCTTAACACTTCTAAATTAAGATCCATATAAATACACAGAATGTTTAAAAACAAATAAAAACTAGTTACAAGTTAGCATAAACATTTACCCAGATTGAGTTAGTTACATAAACATTTGCCCAGATTTGAGTTATTTACATAAACATTTGCCCAGATTTGAGTTATTTACGTAAACATTTGCCCAGATTTTGAGTTATTTACGTAAACATTTGCCCAGATTGATACATGTTTTAATTGTTTTTACTCTTAGAACCATCTAGCATAGACACGCATCACTCAAAAATGGACAGTGACGAGAGGAAACCAGCAGCCAGACAAAACACGCTATTCTCTCCTCATTTGTCAGTCACTGTATGCATTTTAAGAGGCTCTCACTTACTGTGTCAGTGATTTTTATGCCAATTGTCCCCTGAAAAGCTTTGATCATAATTAATTTGTCTCTTGAATTGAAGTCAAATATTTATCATTGATCACTTAGCAGGTTAGTTACTGTAGTAAAAAAAGTAAAAAAAAATAACTACACTTGAAGCACAAATAACTGAATTGTCATTGTTGCCATATGATCCCTGGACTCATATTGCATATGTAATGTCCAACAAAAATAGGACAAATATAAGGACATATGTTGGAACAGTGAACTCTGATTGGAGAAATTTCTCCATGCCAACAGCCAATAGGCTGAAAACCAGGGAATGTTCCAGGGAGTTTGTCAAATGAACCATTCCTAGTGGCACCCCTGTAATTTTTGCCATCTCCTTGGTTGTCAGAAAAGCATGCTGACTGCAGGATGACTAGGTGCCTGACATACTTTGCAGTGCATTCTTCAACCTAAAACATACCCATAGATGGACTGGTACATATTCTGGTATTCAAGGTGCAACTTGGCCAGCAAAGACCTGTATTTTCTAACACTGTTACAACTGTTCATTTATGTGATGCAGCCAAATAGAAAGCATGCCACATATTAATGATTTTTTTTTAAAAGAAACATGAAAAAACATTACTCTATAGTTAATTTTATATAGCTAACTGGAATTCTTATAAATATAACTTTCTTTTCTGATGAAATAGCAAACATTATTTATTTGCTAAACGTTGAAATTCTAGATGACCATTTAAATGATATTATATATACCTGAACCAGACAACAATAAATGGTCAGAAGGAATAGTTCTATCTAAATAAATTCCAGGGTTATGGCCACACTGGATGGAGAATGGACAGTCTTATGAACACATGCTAGCGCGTATTATAAATGGACCTTACAGTAATGACTAGGGCTGTGCAGAGACAACACCATCTGTATCTGTATCTGTTCAGCCAGTTGTATTGAGAAACGGTGAGGGCGCCGACAAACAGGTGATGACTGGGCAGGGCATTTTCTGTTTAATGCTGCCTTTCACAGCTAAGCTTATCGTCAAAATAGTTTCCAAGTATCATTAGTCAATTTCAGGAAGAAAACATATCTGTGACACAATACATTTTTTGTGCAAATTTCCGAATGCGGTATTTGGGTTCGGGTGCACCCTACATGATGTTGACACTTTAATGTCGTCGGCAATTTTAAAATAGAGCAAGGGCTGACACCTAAAAACAAACCTCGTTTTCTAAATAATCACAGAAATCCGTTCCCGAGCCCTCCCTTGACGTCCGGGATTACCCATCAAAGGGACCCCCGACAGGTATGAGTCACCCCGCGCTCTCCTCTTGAAATGTGGTCTCCCCAACCCACCCATGGAATCTCTCTTCTATGGGGTGTATAGTTCATCTCCGGCGGCCTCGGCCAACGCCGCGTTTATTCCCAGAGAACTGTAATGAAGACGAAGACCCGCGGCACCCTGACATGTGTTTGTCTTCCTTTCTCTTTTGTTTGATGGGGGGGGAATAGGGTTGAGCTCATGCTGCGTTTGGAGAGAGAACAGAGAGCCGCAGGTCCTGCGGAAACATGCCCAGGTTTCGCTCCCTGCCTGGATGCAGAAAGCTCATATTTCTGTTGTGGACTGAAGATCTTGTTTTTTTTGGCTTCGTTTTGTTCTCATTTCGTTTGGACGGAGTTGATTCGGATGCATTATTCATGTCTCTCAATAGGGAGCACATTCATGGCTTAGTGTTGTAGGCGCACGAGATTGTGTGGGATGACTTTTGGCTCCGAAAAGTAAAATCTAAAAAAAAAAAGGTTTAAAGTGGAAATAGGGTCTTGTTAGTCTCTAAAACAATTTATATTGTGTGTACGTTGCGTTGGAATTGTGAATTTCAAAAACCCAATGTAAGGTAAACTAAACAAATTATTCACTTAGGTAAACAAAATACACAGGCAGAGCTAGAAGTACACTAATCATTTGACCCAAGATGGCAACAATTCCCCTCAAGAGAATGTTCTTTTCTCTCTGTAAGTACAAATCTCTACTCCATTTAAGCAAAGACAGTCGGGGGAAGATCATTCCTGGCAAAATGGCTTGTTTTTGTTCAACCTTTTGAACCTTTAGTGCCCAACAAAGGGTCCCCACCCCACACAAACACAGTCTGACTCACATACAGATGTTATACAAAGTGGTGGTACGCAAGAGCCCAATGCACACACATTGTAAAAAATATGTTTCACCGCTTTTAACTCAGTGGTGGGTAATCCCGATTTCTGGAGGGCTGTGTCCATTTCTGGATTTCAAACCAACCTCTGATCGTGATTATTTAATTAAACCCAATCCTTTATGTGATCTGACATTATAGCTAGATTTATTGATAAGCTTATGAATAACAATTGAATACAAGTCTCTTGTGTCACTATATCAAATGCTTTACTATGATCTAATCTAGGGGTGTACTGGTGTTGGTGTATGTACAGCTAATCAGATAATTGGGCCAGAGGTAGCTGGTGGACACAGGAATCTGTAACCACACTAGCCCTCCAAGAATAGGGTTCTCTGCTTCAGTGTGAAGCTCTTATAGTTGAAGACGTTAAGCAGCTGCAGAGATTTTGAAAACTAGGAGATGTTGGGGGCTTGAGTGGTGAGAGGGTTGACATTTGAGTATCTTAAACACAGTTGCTAGGAAATAGAAGACACATGAAATACTGTGGTGTTGTATTTGTAGCATTTATGCAAGTAAGCCGCCCGTCCTTCCGAGTGTTACTCCAGCAAAGCATGGCTCAATCACTGTGAAATGTGCCTGCAGAGAGTGGTTCTGTATGACCATAGCTGTGGACCAATGAAAGGCCCACCTAGGCATTGTGTGTGTGTGTATGTGTGTGAGTGCATGCATGTATGTGTGTGTGCACCTGAATGCATGTGTGTGTCTGTGTGTTTGTGTGAGAGTGTGTGTGTGTGGGCCGTATAGTGTGTGGGTGTGGGCCGAGCAGCTCTGTGCAGTCCGAGTGCTGATTTATCTGACTGACAGCCGCATGTGCTGTTATTAATGTGCGCTGTCTCACGAGCTTAATGTCCCTGCAGCTGGGCCACAGCTTATGAAACCTGCACCTTGTCTCTCCCTGGCCTTTAACCCACTCCAGGGCCCAAACCACAGCCTTGGCTGTTCACTGCACAGTCTCCACACACACTAATACACATATGCACACACCACATTACACACTCACACACACACACACACACACACACACACACACACATTACACTGCCCATACACAGGTGGAGAAGTAAATGTAATTTTATCCACACCATATGTACAGATAAAGAAATATATTTCATTATTTTCAGTAAATGTATTTTCGTGGGATTAAATATCACGAAAGTAAAATGATTATAATGTAGGGGAGTTAATGGAGTTCTCACTGTTTTTCCCATTTTGCACATCAATTTGGCTAACCGAGTGTATCTTTTAAAAATGTCTTTTTAATGCAGTCTTTACATAAGACAAATACCACATACAAAGGACATCTAAGAAAACTGACCTTTTCAGACCTTAAAACAACCCATTCCTGTAATAAATGGTTGTCTCTCATTAGCATTCCGATTGCATCCTGTACAACACTGGTAATTAGGGAGAAAATCACACAGACTGTTAAAAAGGTCAATATGCATGACCCTGGCTGAAGTGCATTAAATGGACAGGCCATGACAGCATCATTAAAAATTCAACACAAACAAAATATATAAGCAACATTTAAGCATTGTCAAGTAACATGTACAAACATGAAGTGGATTCATAACATGTTGTGACAAATAAAGTTTCAGTGAAGACATAATTTACTTTGTGTGTGGAATTTAAGAACTAAACCATGTTTTAACCACTAAACCACTTCACATTTTTATTGATTTATTGATTAAGAAACCTATACCTTAATTTAATATATTTTACCTTTATCTTTTCCAAATTTGTGCATGGAAATTATACAATGTTAACACAGTCTTGATAGATTTTGACCACAAATCAATATGTTCCATCAGCAGTTATCATGCAAAGTAAATGGTATTATGAGGTATATATGTTAATTAACAATACCTTTGCATAAAATCCAATGTTATGCTCGACTTTGCTGAATTTTACAGTCATGTATTAATTTCAGTAAAAAAAAAAAATGTTGTTTCATGCATTAGAGAAATGTATTATATCTAGTTAATTCAAATGACTTATTTAACCACTTCTCTAGCACTACCTTTTTTGAATACAAGCACAAAAATAAAATGGTTACTGTTCTTGAACCCCTTTGACTACAGGCATAATCCTGGTCTCTTCTGTAAGGTAACCCTTGGGAATTTGAGTCAGAATTACTCCAAGTATTACTGAAAGAAAGTAACAGAGCTGAAACAATGTTGATGTTTTTTTTCTTGCCTAACGGATTTCATATTTTTTTGCCAGGATAAGGATACCGACTTTACCATTATTTGTGTCATCTGTGGATTTCTGTGGAATATATAGAACGATTGAGCCTTTTAATTCAACAAGGATGTTTTGTTCTTCACAGGAACAAAACATCATATCATCTTGCAAACAAAGGTTGCATATCCAAGAAAAAATGCAAGTAAATAAAAATAAATTAATTATAACAGCAACTTCCAAAGCGCGTTTATTGGAATCAGCCTCAAATCTGACGCGTTTCGGAGCTCAACTCCTTTGCCAGCACACAGAAGCACAGAGGCAAAGGCATAGAACGCTGAGAAGTTAAGAACACGCACTGTGCAGAGCCATTACCAAGAGAGCAATAGAGCTAATCATATAATGGGTCAGAGAGGGCTTTCAACTCAAATTTGGCTCAGTGGCAAAGCCTCTACCCAGCCAAAAATAATAAGTTTCAATGTAGATATGCTGGCAATTCAGTTCGTCTGGTTTTCAGCACAAGTGATTGACCTCACTCCTCTGTTTGTTTTTTATAGTAAAGGTAGCATATAAGATCCAAAAATGATCAATTTCTGTTTTATTTTTTTTAACCGATTTGACACAACGGTGAGGTATTACACTCTGACTCAAACGGCTTTTCGTTATACTGCAGAATTGTTTTTGGTTATAGGTAGGCTATATTAAAAAACTATGATGTTGTGACAAGAGCCAAGAATTATGTAACTCATAATTTTCTTTCTTTTGTTATAACACTTTATAGTGCCATAGGGCAAATTGGAGGTTTTGTAAAGCTATTGCTTGTGCGTGGGAGGAGTCTAAACCCCTGAACCACTGTCATGCTTCTGTAAGGCTCTGAGAATTCCACTGCGTATGATTATAAAACGTCTTTTCAGCCTGGTGTATTTTATTGTTCACTGGCCTCTAAACAAGTGACATTTAATACTTTTGGAATAGGCAGATGTCCTTGTAATGAAAACCCGAAGTTTGGAAATAAGAGGGCTCCATGGCTATATTGCTCCAGAGCTTAAAGGCAGATGTCAGACAGGAACGGAAGATCTATGTGGGCATAAATCCCCGGTAGGTGAGTCTGGCGATTGGTATGCTACACCAACTTGGGACAAATATACACCAACCCTGATTTACTAAAAGCAAGGAGACACTTTCTCTTGCTTTTTTTCATAGAACAAATTAATTTTGATCCATCAAAAACAATCATTTTATGTTACATGAAAGAGAACGATCAGATCAATACCCGTACCAAAATAGTAGTAGGCCGCAATGTATTGTAAATGTTTCGACCTTTTGGTCCAAAAACTAAAATATCCAATGCTGACTATATTTTACAGCAATGTATTCAATATATACATATAAACATATATATATATATATATAAAGTTTAATATAAAAAGACGGCAATTTACTGTAAAGTGTCGCAGTCTTATATTTTATTTCAATATATTGCTGTATTTTCTATTTTTGTAAGAGGTAAGAATAGACTACAGCCTAAAATGGTACTTTGGATGGGGAGTTATTATAGCATAAAAAAATAAACTGTTTTTTTTTTAGTTAGGGCCTCCAATCATTTTCTGTGTCCATGTGTCATTTTCATGACAAGCGTTTACAAGAGTGGGGATGGAGGACTGTAGACAGGAGTGTAGGGAGGTACATTAATGTATACCATGGGCCAGTAGGATCAGGTATCTGCTGATGTGCCTTAGGAGTAAACATAGCACCTTCATCAACCAAACCCCATAAGTCTTTGCATGAGGTCAAAGGTTACCATGGGGACCTATGAAGGAGGTCAAACTCTTCCTTCATATGTTCCCTTGCGAACCCATTTCTCATCCACACAGCCATTTCGTATCATAGTCTGCTCTTCATGGACATCAAACCTGTCAGTCCAGCAGGAGCGACACTGGACATGTCATTAAGGTTGATGAGGTCTTTCACCCACCTTCATCCAATATCTCCATTGGGGCATATAACCCATTTAAACCAAGGATACTACGTGAGAAACTGTGCTGTTCAGTGGGCTGGAAACATCCGCTCGGCCTGTAGGGCTGTCTGATCACCACTCCACCAGAGACCTAAGGCTTGCAAGTGGAACCCAGAGAAAAAAAAACATAATACAATCAAAAAAATGTATGTCTGAAAAAACAGTCTGGTGGTCTTGTGTGTCTTGTCTCCCAGCTACTGATTTGCTGGAGAGTTTGTAAGTGATGTACAGTTTGTACATGTCTCTATTGTCAATGTACTTCTACACTTTGCTTTTTTATACTGACAGAAATGATGCCTTGAATTTCATCAGAGAAAATGGCAGCATTTATGAGTTAAAAAAGCAACGAGCGAAACAGCGAGGGAGAGACACAAACTGAATCCCTTCACAAGTATACCTCAAATCACAATAATGGTCTTCTGGAAAAATGCAGTTGATTTCTTAACATCCAAAATAACAACATGCTCAAAGTTGATTAATGTCTTTCAGAACATTACAAAGTTCATAGCTGAGGCGATGCAACAGACGGTAGACTTCAAACTCACTATCCAAAGTCCATAATTGAAGTACCTGCAATTTTCAGTTATTGACGTCTTCTTCTTAACTATGGTAGAACAGACAGGGCACAAAATAAAAATGGGTGGCGTCCTGGCAATCAATAGGAGACAGCCGGGTTATTCCATGCCCTTCTGGCAGTTGCGGCATCAGTTGTCTTCGTAACGTGCATGGGGGTAGTTATTAACTGGAAAATGTAGCCATTGGAAAAATATGACAGGACAGTGAACTTTTGAATCCTGCATTGTAGGTGAAACAGATCAATATTGCATTACTTCAGTCCCTTGACAGTATCAGGGAGTGTGTTAGTAACCAAGATCTCTACAGCACAGGTGGAGGCTGTGCAGTAGCGGGGCAGCCAATCAAGCTGTGCCAATAAAGGATAAAAAATTACTGCGGTGTGATAATGATAGCCCCTGCAGTGCTATGAGTAGATCAGGCAGAAGCAGGCTATAAAATACCACGCCTGCACCAAGTCCTTCTTTGTCCAATAATCAGGACAAAACTGTTCTTTCATATGATGTACGTCTTGGGTTACAGTTAGTAACAAGTCCTGTTTGAAAACTCCCGGGGATTCTGCAGGAACATTTTCAAATTTTACTGGCATCTAAAGAGTTAAAGTCTTTCAAATGGGTCATTCGACTGATGCCTGGCTCTCTGACGCATATTAGCATGCAATATTTTCAATCTTTCTACCCTTGCCATTAAAAACCCTTTAAAGACTAGTCTGTGTTTTTTTACGGGACATTATTCCGAAATATTAATTTCACATGTTTATCTCATTTAAGCTTGATGATACTTGCAGGTGTTCTGGAGAAAGTCAAGTTTGGAAGTACGAAGCACAGCAAGTAAATGACCGTAATGATGTTTTCACAAAGTGCTTGATATATCCAACCAAATGCATTCCCATGGGGGTTTTTTTCATGAATAACTCACATAATGTAATCATGAATACATTTACTGAGACATTTGAAAGTCCTTTTTTAAAATAAAAGTCATATTATTCCCATTTGTTAATAAAACATGCATTGCATGTACAGGTATATGCAGCTGTAGAATCATTTTGCAGTGTGGTTTTTTTCAGTGAGCATATAGCTACATTCTAAATCACATACCATGACGGTATATTTACAAGCAGAAACCCAAAGTGATGTGAGTTTGTCTTACCCCAACACATAAACTAAACTCTACCAATGTTGGAAGATTTTGGGAATGGAATTTTTACCCTTAGCCCTGGGTGTCTTGACAGCTGTTAAACTGCAAATGTAGAGGTGTGAACAGAGGCTAAGAGGCTGTTGTAAAGCTCTGCTTTGTCAATGTTGGTTCAGCGTTCAGTTCTTCATAAAGTGCTGAGAGAACAGCGTTCATTTACGATTCAGCATAGGCTAACAAATGCTTCGCAGCAAACTGTCCAGGAAAGAACAATAATGGCACTTCAGTGATTGAATCAACAGAAGACAGCAATTGCTCAGAATGGTTATAAACATTTAGTGATAAAAAAAATACTAGAAAAAGCACTTTTTCCAAAAATATATCTACCTTTCATTTTGCCATGATTTTCTGTGATTGCTGAATCATATCCCAAATTCCTGAACAAATTGTGCATGCATGTTTGAGTCAAATTGTGCATGTGCATGTGTGTGTGTGTGTGTGCGTGTGTGTGTGTGTGTGTGTGTGTGTGTGTGTGTGTGTGTGTGTGCATGAATTTCAGCCATACAGTACAGGAAAGGCTATGTTAATTATGACTTAGATTCCCTGCATTCCCAGAGTGCAGTGCTTCATACAGGAGAGGAAAGGCAGCTCATTTTTGCCTCTCTGTCCATCCATCACTGTCCAAGCCATAGCTGCCGATGGACACGGCCTGATCTGAGTCATGCAGGGACGCTGCAGCAGGGGGGTTCAGGCAGAGGGCAGTTGCCACCGGCAATGCCATGACAACTGCCTCACCTCAACCACCGCACAAACTTAAACTGAGAACATCATGTTACGTGTGTTCATTACTCATTAGTATTCGTATTCTTACTGTACTTGCCAACCTGCTGTCTTTTTTTTTTTCCAGAAATATTTCAGTGTGTATTTTTTCTTTTGCTGTACTTTCTGTATTTTGCTGATGATTATATATGGCTTTCATTATCGTTTATTTTGTTAAGCTCTTTAGTTTACAAATGTATGAAAGTTCTGCGCATAACATTAGTTATTCTAATTTGAATGCCACAGTAAGCCAAATTTCAGAAGGGACAGTGACTTAATAATATGCAGGTCGGTGTCCAGCAGAATGTGGAACAAATAGCAGAACCCACGAGTAAAAGGTAAAAGGTCATCAATGGGGAGGAGTGTGTGTGGGAGGGGGGTTATATAGGCGGGGTAGGCACAGGGCATCGCTGCTTTAAACTGACATCACTCATTAAACTGTAACTATTTATTGTAAAATACAATATACAAAATTAATTAATGTTACTGGCAGAAGAAATAATTGTGGATTAAACTGTTGGAAAGGAACAGAGTGTTTCGGCCTTGGGGAGCATTTCGTACCCAGTGTCTTCCAAACCATATACAGTTCCTTACTGCACGTGACTGGGATTTATATGACCAACCAAAAAACTTTGCACTTTCTAGAATGGGTGTGGAAATAAAGGTTACTGCACAAGCATTCACAATTTAAATAACAGTAAATAACAGGTACAGCACTTACTGCGCATCCATGGGTGCTTTCCCAGATGGGCTGGACGAGGAATGCGGACTCCATTTGGAGAATGTGTTTTCACAGCTCACGTTCACAACGGGCAGGAGCCCTGGCCATATGGAGGATCGCAAACTCTCCGTGCACCATTCTGTTTCATCTCTCCCACCGCCACTGTGGGCACAATGGATTTATGATCCCTCATTTCCGAACCGCCTGTGTGTGCGTGCGTGCGTGCGTACGTGTGTGTGAGAGAGTCACCCTCACCAAGGTTGTGTATGAGGGGCTCAGAAGAAGAAAAAATAAACATTTATCCAGGTATTTAAAGTGGTGTATTTTCACATAGGAGGTTAACCACTGTGAATGATGTGTCACCTTGCGATAGTTTCTTTAAAATTTGAAATTTGAACAAGCATTGTTGATTAAGACAGTTCTGGACCATTTGAATAATTATCAACTATTTGGAATGTTGTGGCCTTCATGAGAAACAAACAGCAGTATGTGATGAAGGACGCATTCTTTTACACATGTGAGTTTTACACATGTGGCCCCTGGCGTACAAACATTTTCTTGTGGCTGTGCTGTGTTACTGCAGGCCTCACACAGCACAGCCACAGGGAAACTCTCTTTAGAGAAAAACGTACCTTGGTCAATACTCAGCATGACGCTGTCTCCCTCAGCCCATATTCTGCCCATGGCGCTCTCCCCGATGATGTCTGCAATGCGCTGGTCCTGTTGGGAGAGGTCTGGCACACCATGTCACCCACCTGTGGCTGTCACACTGGCACAGTGGGCAGCAATTTGTTTTTTGTTAGCAAGCTCCAGGTCGGCCCATTTTTCTTCTGATTTCAGGCAAGGTTCTCCTCAAAAATGTTCTTTACGGCGCATTGCCATGCCACACATTTAATTTGCACTGTTATGCCACTGCTGAGCCATCCAAAAAATAAGGATTTTCTGGTGACGATTTCAGAGAGGAGGACTTCAACCTTTTTCTCACTGAAGTTCTTGTAATTTAGGCCGTTCACAAAGCTGGATTGTTGCACGCGTTCACATGCACACAATTTTGTTGTTTGTGATGTATAGATTGGTTGGACGTACAAAGCTGATTATGATGTGCGTACATTTATTTTTATCAATCATGCTTGCAAACCATTGAAAAATGATCTTAAAATCTAGATTTAAAATGGAATCGAAGTACATTTTTATAAATGAGGCCCCAGGACTCTAATGAGAACACCAAAAAATAGTTGCATTTTTTTAAAAATTCATAAGTAAGTACTGATTAATTGGCTTGAATGCTAGACATTCTTTACAGCCAATATGAATTAATTCAAAGGGACAGTGAAAACGAATATGATTCTGCATAATACCAGTACACCATCATAAAATTGCCAGTTTATCTTAAATTCCGGGTCACAGTGGACTCCATGTTCCTTGAACTATCAGTCCAAATTGACAAGCTGTCCAATTTAAAGGCAGTTGTTTAAAAATGGTTTAAATTTACCACTATTTGAAGAAAACATTCACCACAAAATTCAATCTGTAGCTAATTGTTATTGTGGCACGTATCTAACCAAATAAGTTGAAGGTTGAATCATTTAAATCATACATTTTTAAAAACCTGTCATGGTCTACAAAAATAATTTTGTGTGAGGTAAGGAAAACATGGAAATGTCTGCATAAACTCTCATCGAAGATGAAGTTTCAAAGATAGAAACATTGTACTGACATGCTGACTTTCTTGTTTAACAGAGTAAAGGTACTCAAATGTGTATCATTGATGGAGTGTGAAATCAACATTATGACAGATCATGAGGGTATGAATGTAAATGGACATATAATTATTGTATTAAACATGGGCTGAGTTATTCCCATATACATCTGAGGAGTACAATCTTGCCAGTCAAAGTATTGCACGTGTAGCGCTCTATGTGTTTTCATAATCATCTGCAGATGATAAAAACTTTTTTTTCACATTGTGGGTGATTCCCTTTAATGCCATATCTGATATCTGGAAGGTAAAGAAGAATATAATTAGAAAATATAATTTTGCCTTCCATTACAAGTGAGTGAAGATCACCCCAGTTGTGTGGCTTACATGGTAGCCCTTTAGCCATCATAAGAGGATTACAGGTACAAATCCAGCATAATCACCTCCTTCACCGGGACGTGCTCTGTCACACACCCGGCAACAAAAACGTGTCAGCACCACATCCTCAACGCAGGAAGTACCTGCTTATCATAATCTCTGCTGCACTTTAAATTCTGAATTACTGAATCAATAAAGATGAAATTATGGATTTTGATCCGTTAAGGACTTGACAGCCCTTTAATCATTATTCGCACATGTCGCAGTGTAATTCATTAGCGCTCAGATATGCAGCGCAAGCCGATTTACAGTTAAAAACATAATTTGATTTGATAATTAGTCCTTGGAACTGCTCCCTTCTGACCCCTCCCCCGGAGAACCCCCCCCCCCCCCCACAATATTATGGCCGGGAGGCATTGAGCCGACGGGGAAATGAAAGAAGGCAGAAAGATGGGTTTGATGTAGCTGTTGGCCAGTTGGATCAGTGTTTAATCAGTGTTTCAGCCTGTCTCCATCACTCACAAGACAATCGATGTGGGAAGAGTGGTGTACTGCCATTTGCAAGTGGACATCCAGTCAAATATGCCAGAAATATTTCTTTATTTAATAATGACCACTTTGGTAATGGCAGTTTAATACCCACCTCTTTACCAATAATCTAAGCTCTCTTAATCTTTAAGTAGATCTGTTTTTTTCTGCAGCCTAAACATATATCATTCTTAATAAATGACATTCTGCAATGTGTGATTCATCCTCACACAGGATGTGCAGCGTTCAGAGACGTGAATTAGCATTTGACTGTGATGAAGAAGCAGTAAGAGTTCGAATTGCTCCCTCGGCTGGGGACCTTGGTCTTTAGCTCAGCGGGCTAACTTGTACATCTTGGTGCGGCCAGTTCTGGCCAAAGTTTAAAGCCCGCAGCGGTCCTATACTTTTACCCTGAGACTCATTTGGCTTTTGTCCTCAACTTTAATTCACAGATAAATGCACTTGGTTTTTTGTTTTCATCACACGTTCAGCAATTACCCGAAATTAACTTTTTCAATGAGAAAATTCACACGGCTTGACATTTAACAGGTTAAAACATCTTATTATTTGTGTACCATCATGTTCCAGACCAGTGAAGTGGCATGGTGCTCTAATCTGAGCATCGAACGATCAATGAGCATTCAATCGTTATCAAATGTCTGGATATCCACTGACGCTGCCCGCATCCATGCCAAGGATGAATTTGGCATGACCGGCTATGGTAAATATCTAATGCAATCCATGTTTGTATCTGATTATCTGCCAGTCAGTTGCTGAGATGGCAATGCCAAAATCATGCTGTGGAAAAAACTGAAAGGTGTAGTAATTCCGCACCTCAGACCGCCCTCCTCCAGAGCGATCGTTAGTTTTATCTCCCAATCAGACACTCTATCCTGAATTCATTCTGCCCTCGCTGCAGTGGCAGCCATCCAATGAAACAGCAAAGTAAGGACAATAAAAACTTCAAAGGCTCCGGGTTAAAAAATGAGTAAAATGGGGAATCACTCCCTTGTAACGTATGCCATTGGCATTAAAACTGCAGTAAAGATATATGCCTCTGCTCCCTCCGCCCTCTTTAGAAATAAAAAAATGCACGAGCTTCTCTCTCTAAATTACTGCTGGTAGTTACAATTAGTCACACTTCAAAGGCTGAATTTGGGTTTGAAATTGGATCTTTTGTGCGCTGAATTTTGATAAAAAATGAGATCAAGAGATCAAAGTTAAAAATTAAAATGGCGATGGCAACTGTAGTTATGAGGTTTCTGCCCCAAGGCATGCGGTGGGGTACACAGGTTGGAGGCTTGGGTGCTCAGACTATTTACATTGTCTAAATCTTATCTACAAGTCATGTGGTCTTAGGGAGATAAGATGAATGACATATACAGTGCCCTCCACAATTATTGGCACCCCTGGTAAAGAGGAGTTAAAAGGGTTATAAAAAATTTACCTTTTGGTGAATTAGCTTAATCTCACACTGAAACATTTTTAAAAATCCAACCTTTAATTGAAGTAAATGTATTTTGAGAAAAAAAATTATTTTTAATAATAAACACTCAAGGTGAGTTTAGCATAAAAAGAAGGATGGCTATACCGATAATAACCTGATCCCCACTGTTAAGTATGGTGGAGGTTTCGTTATGTTGTGGGGCTGTTTTTTCTACAAAGGCCTTGTTAGGGTACATGGCATCGTAAACTCCATAAAATACCAGGACATTTTAAATCTGAATCTGGCTGCCTCTCCTCTTCCAGCAGGACAATGATCCAAAACATACATCCAAATCAACACAAAAATGGTTAACTGAACACAAAATCAAGCTTCTGCCATTGCCATCTCAGTCTCCTGATCTAAACCCCATTGAAAACATGTGGACTGAGCTGAAGAGGAGAGTGCAGAAGAGAGGACCTAGGACTCTGGAGAGGATTATCTGGAGAGATTCTATAAAGAGGAACCGTATTCTCCAACCTTATTAGATGTTACGGGAGAAGACTCAGTGCTGTTTTATTGGCAAAGGGAAGTTGTACAAAGTATTAAATGCAGGGGTGCCAATAATTGTGGCACACATGGTTTTGTTAAAAATAATTATTTCTTGATGAGGGATTTATTTTTATCAGAATAAATGAACTTCAATTTAAAAAAATCTAATTTTTTCAGTGTGAAATTAAGCTAATTCACCAAACAGTGAATTTTTTATCACCTTTTTACTTATTTTTACCAGAGGTGCCAATAATTTTGGAGGGCACTCTATGGGTGATTATACAAGAATGGTCTAAATTGGTAGTTGTAAAAAAATGAAAAATATTATCCTATTTTGTCCAGACTTTAAGCATATACAGTGCCCTCCATAATGTTTTGGTACAAAGACATTTATTGATTCAATCTGTACTTTTAGATTTGTAATCAAACAATTTTAACGTAATATCAGATGTTATGATAGTGACCTGAGCGTTACGGTAATGGGAACTTTATGTTTAGCTTAGCCGTAATTGATAACCTAATGATTTTAATATAATCAAGTCATACATTTTGAAACAAATTAAAGACAAACAGTTGTTAAGATTTCCATTGTCCATTAGGGGTCTCCCAAAATATTGTTGTATCGAATTTTCAGGTACAAAAAATGACGAAATGATTCATGGCCTTGTATCATGGGTATTGCAAAATTAAATTACCACGCGACTGAGATTACATTTTTTTTTTACTTCGGATCATATGAATAACATTGACTTAATTTTGTACACACAGCAGTCGGCTTGTCACGGTCTTGCTATATTGACACGGCTGTTAGTTCCCTCTAAAACACTGTTGATACTGGTATTACCAACCTTCGCACTAATAATTAATAATTCACAAAATAGGCTACGTCACAACAAGAAACGGAATAATTACAATTTTAAAATGTAAAGTTGTATTTTTTTGTTCTCCATTCAAAATCTAATCGTGCCATCTGAATATTGTATTGTGAACTTATCATATAATGGGCTGAGTGTATCGTCTCACCCCTACGGTCCATTCATTTTCTATAAATAACCTTTCAGTTTAGTGCAGAAATTGAGGTGGTGTCTGCACACTCTTGCTGGAGGTACTTGCTGGTGTGGAAGCCCTGCTAAATATTTGCATGTCTTGCTGCCTTTTCACTAATGCCCTTTTTTTGCGGATTACTTTATCCCATCATCTTGGAACTGCTCTCTGCTCTCTGGGTGATATCTCTGGGACAGTTTTAAACTTTCCCTCTTCTTTCCGTTTTTTTAGATATTCCTGATACTTTGCTGGAGGTTTTCTTATCCTCTGTCTGAAATCTCTCTCTCTCTCTCTCTCTCTCTCTCTCTCTCTCTCTCTCTCTCTCTCTCTCTCTCTGTCTCTGTCTCTGTCTCTGTCTCTCTTTGTTACTCTTGGGCATGGTGGCGTCTGTTTCTCTCTGTCCCTGTAACATTCAACAAAGCAAGGTATAAATCAACATTTTCTGTGTTTTACATATACAGTTTGGTAAAATTGACCATAACAATCATGTCACTACCAAAGCATTGCTGTTTGTTACGGTAGTGGGGGTTATGGCAGTGACAAATTCTTAGCATGCAACACATTTTTGCTACTTGGCTGGTGATTATGGAAATGGACAGATGTGCCATCTAAAAAACATAATATGTTTTGTAAAAAGTAAGTCTTTGGAAACTTGACACTTCTTAAAGTCGCTATTTTTCAGACTTTGGAGCCAATTTGCACCAAAATGCTGAAGCACAACTACTCACCATGCGGCCATGATGCACTATGATTTGCTGATTGCAGTTTTAGGGGTGTGGATAAAACGGGGCTCTTTGCGGACACTCAAACAGTGAGTGTTACAGTAGTGACATGAAAACTGGGGACAGCTTAGGTTGAGAAATACAAATACAATTGTAAAACAATTGCCAAAAAACATTAACGTGTTATTTTCATGAACAGAAATTTAAGGGTTTATGGTGGAGACGGACACTCTCCAATATAAGTTGACATTTGAAAAGCAAATTTTGTTAACTTATCATGCTTGAGACCGAATCATCACCACATGATTGGATTTTCTATAAAAAACCTGAACATTTAATATTTTTAAATAATTTTAGAACACTTTCTTTGGGGGAGACTGCAATTTACAATTTATTCTGTAGAATGGCTCATATAGTGGGTGTCATGCATAAACCAAATTTTTCTGAAATAAAATTTAAATGACAGCAAATCAGCTTTTATTTATAAATTATAGATATTGAGTTAAACAAGGCGAAAACGTGTGTTAAAACATCAAATTAACAAAAATTGAGACAAAGGTTTTTGCAGGACGCCGACAATAAACTTAACGTAGCGCTGGATGCTCTCTAATCTCTCCCTGATCACTTCATAACAGTTATAACACATGACATGCACTTTGGAGAATAAGACACATCTTTCCATCCCCAGTTATAGGTGCGTATTAGTGGCACTTTCTCCCATTGAGAGTCAAAAATCATAACTAATACTCGTACACCCCTTTTTTCTGGCATGGATACAGACAACTAGCAGCACAATGCCTGCAGGGGTACTTCTTACATGGCATGTTAATATTTATGCACTCCGTGTTTCATTTTAAGGCCTTGGTTTGTGGTCTGATCAACTGTCACAACCTTTCATTCTTCATCTGATAGTTTTTTTTAATGTTCCTGCTGCAGATCTTATTTACATAAATTAGCAGATTCATACACATAACTTTCTAATTTGTGCCGGAGAAATGCATGCGCTTAGCAGCTGATTTCCATAAGTACTCTTGAATATCATTAAATATGTATTTTATGTCCACTTTAATACCAAATAAACAAACTGTAATGGAAATGATTCAAGGGAAAGTACTCTTTAATAAATGTTTTAGTTCTTAGACATGGATGGGGCGAAATGACAGTTCTTGTAATGAAAAAGAAAATGTACTGAAAAATTGCAGAATGATGTGCTTTTAAATGTCACAACATCACACTTCATATGAAAGCGGGCAATGAATATTTGGCTACAGGAGACGTAAAATAAATAACAGGGAAATGTATAATAATAGAAATAATATATAATAATATCAATGGTAATATTAATCATCATAATGATAAGAATATAAATAATAAATTGCTGTTGTTGTTGTTGTTTTTTTGCAGAATTAAAAAAAAAATAGTTGTCCAGAAAACTATGAAGATGGTATGATAATCTATGCCAGTAAATGATGGTAATGTATGCCAGTGTTTTTCAGTTGATGCAGGCAGATGTGCAACATGTGCATGGGGAGAGCCAGGTGTTCAACAGAATAGAAATAATGATAAAAATACATTTCAGCATTCAGCACACTAATATAAGCCAGGGGGAAACCTCTGCAGAAAGCTTAGGCCTTTGCCTTCTATACAGACATTGCAATTCATCCCTGGCCTTGGTTCATGGTATTTCATAGTTCACAGGTTGAGTATGTAGACTTGCCTGTACAATTTGTAATATTTCAACCAGTACCTGTGTATTTTGGTCACATAAATTACCTAACAATTCTGTAAAACTCTAAACTGTAAAACATCTAGGTATAGCACCATATCTATTCCAGTCAGTGATGTATAATACTCTCTCTAAAAATTGCCCTGTAGGAATCTACATCTCCACACATTTTAAAATCATTATAAGATCAAAGCTTCATGGCAGTTTACTGCACTTCTCTTCATTTTGGCAGAATAATAATGAGTTTTTGGAATGGAATGTTAATTGTACTGATGGAAAAACTATATAGAGGTGCTCTTGAGGTGCAAAAAAAAAAGTAATTGAGCATCTTCACCATTCTGAATGCTACAGAGCAAAATGACTGGTGTTAAATGAACTCTGAGAGAGTTGATTTGACACTGTTTAATCTGTTTCAGACTAATTTAAACTGTTTGAGTTGGATTAACAACTAAGGACTTTACAGTGTGTCCTGCATTCTGCATCATGGCTGTATTTTGATGGGGACAAGAGATATTCAAAATCATCTGAAGCACATTGAGAAAAAGCAGCAAACTCAACAGGCTAATCTGCTCATTTAAACATATAAATCGAAGGTAGACTGGGTGGGGAGGAGGTGGGGCGGGGTATTCTTTATTCCAAAAATTCTCTGGCTTCTATAAGTACTTTTAATAATCACATTCCAATGTGTAACTGTATTAAATAATTCTGTGAACACCTGTTGCACTGTAATGTGACAAAGTATGTTTAAAAAAAAAAAAAAATGAAGGAGAAAACATTGAACCATATAAGACAGGAATTAACTGTTCTTTATTCATTAACCCTACCAAAATGAATATATTCTTTAACCATTTCTTCTTTTTTGATGCACCATATAACCCTACCTTGAAATGTAAAAAGGAGGTCTCCGTTTATAGAACATTGCCCTCCAGCACCCTCAGAAGAATGTATTAGTTCAGTGAAAACTGTATTTAAAAATGCTTAAGAAGGCCATACAAGTACATCCTCAAAAAAGAATAGCGTGGATGGGACAGTGTGGGAGGGGTCAGAAATATACTTTAAAAACGTGTGTGGGTGGGGGAGGGGGGTCCCCGATGTGTAACGACAGCAGAACACCGTCTGCCATTGCGGGCTGCTGGACAAAAGGTTGAAATGCGGGACTGTCCCACACAATGGACAGGACATCTGGTCACCCTGGCTAGAGCTGGGATTAGGGTGGCGGACTGCTGTGTCTCTTCCTGTGTCCTCAGAGCAAGAGCGGGGGGGGGGGGGGGGTTTGCACAGTAGCTGTACCTTCTGAAAGCGGGGTGCTGAGAGCTCTGATGTGCTTTGCTTGCAGTCATTGTGGGTGGAACTTGTCAATGACTCACTTAATCTTTGTATTGACCCAGGGCCTGCATTACATCATCATCAGTTGGCCCACTGTGATGCTCAGCTGCATCAGGTCTGCACTGTACTGACTCTGTACTCTACTACAACGTGTAAGAGGAGGACTGCCAGACTGCAGCCCAGTTAAACTTATCTCTCCCCGTCACTGCATTAGAAACCTAGACTGTGTCCGAATCAGAGCCCTACTTACTGCGTTCTGTGTCCTGCAGTGACCTGCAGTCAGGATCAGGCAGGATATGCACTGCCTACCCTGTGATAATTAAACAGAAATTAGGTCTTTTAAAGGAATGGAACTTTTTTAAATTGTTATTTGTATTTATTAATATGTACTTTTATGTTGCATAACCACTTGCATTTTAGTGTTTTTTTTTTATTAGAGATTAAGGAGCGCTGACTAAAATAAAAAAAATGTCAGATGTCAGGAGCCTATAGTTCTATTCATACAAGCCTTCATTTTTTCCAAGTGAAAGCTCTCCGCTGTCTGGCTCATGCCCAATGCGTAATAATCTACGCGCTATTCTATGCCTTTATGCGTAATAATAACGTTGTATAACATGGTATGCGTCAAGCAGCTGCATAAACATGAATCACAATTATCAGCACACGTCTGTGTGTGTGAGTGTGTGTGTTTGTGTGTGTGGGTGTTTGGTGACAGGTCACAGTGCTCTGTATATTATACACTTGTCCCCTGTAAGAGCAGCGCATCGAGATAAGAAAAGGCGAGAGGACGCATTCATTCTGAAACAGCTGATAAAGTGTCATAATGTCACATCTCACCTTCATTTTTTCCTTCAACCTCTCTCTAGAAAACAGCTTTGCTAAATAATCAATTAGCTGACTACCCAATTAGTTTTCGCAGCAAGTGAGGGGTGGGTCCTTGGGAGACATCAATTAGACACTTTATTTGCAGCTAATTTGGAGCAGCTGGTTGAGTGTCTCTGGGTGAAAGGTATTCCCCTCTTGGACCACGTTGCCTGTGTCTCCCTTCGTATAATAGCCTAACAATTTACCCAGTTTGCTGGTGCGGAACCCGCTTCCGTATCCCCCAAAGTCACCAGCAGCCTGGTGGCCCCCGCTTCTCTCCCGCACCGCCGCTGACCTTGCTCTGGGTAAAAACTCGGGGTAAAGTCAAGTCAAAATAAACAAAAAAGAGATGCTGTCTCTTTGCAGCTTTATTGAAGCAAAACTCTTTTGATTATGAGATTTTCGGTTCAAGGGGGCAAACGGGCTGTGACAGGTTTTTATTTTATTTTTTTAACGTTTTTTTATTAAAAGATGTTTGTCTCAATATCACAATATTGAGGAAAAAAGAAGCGCTCTCCTCCATCTGCACTCCAAGACTAGAAATTTCCGCCTGTCTGGTGTCTGATTGGCTTGTGTCTGATGACCTTTTATGGGCTAAGTAGGCTGATAATGGCTGCTTTTTGAGACAAGCCGCTTTTCTCCAAAGTGTCATAAAGTTGCGGCAACAAACCCGGAGAACCTTAAGATGTCACTCAGTTCTCGGGGTTTAAGTTGCGCATGATTGTGCTATGTCTATCTGGTCCATGAAGCCAGACACAATGAGAAGGAATGATGTGGATTCGCAAGGATACCGTTATATGCTGCAACTGCAACCAGATGTAGAAAAACAGCAATGAGTAACTTTTAACCTCTTTATCTCTGTCCTGCTTGGCATTGGTCTGTGGCTTCACAGTACAATATTGGCTGTGTGCAGCACTGGACACACGCATGTAATGAAGCAGCATGTGTTTACTGGTTTTAGCACTGCCCAGATCCAAGTATTATGATGAATTATGATGGGGAGACATTGTGGTTACCAGACAAATATGGAGCCACCGATAATAGACTTGTCCATGGCGTGGCTTAGCTTGGCTAAACCTCTTGCCAGCTGGTTTGAGCTCCGTTCAGTCTGACACTTGAATTAAGAGCGTGTTTTTCTAATTTCATTTCTTTTTTTCCCCCCCGCAGCCAAATCGTAGTCTTTAGAATATATTTATTGCCATTTAGTTTCTTCCAGAAGCTTGATTGCAGTGGTAATCTAGAGAGAAAGGCCTTGTCTATTCCCCATCCCTGTGGTTGGCTGACATTCTTTCCTCAGTCTTTATTCACCCAGTGATGTCTTTGGATCAGCTCCTGCAAACAGTTTGTGGCATTTAGCTGGCAGCCTATCAAGTGACCAGCTCTTTTTGTCTTGTCGGCGCTTTAATTATTTACAGAATTGTCTTGATTGTTATTTTTGATTGACATGTTGCTGATGGAATCAAAACGTGCTCGTTTACAAGTTGAAAGGTATTTCCCTGGAAACAAAGTACCGCAAAGCTAACGTGTCTTTGTGTTAAGTGTGTATTTTAGATTTTTCTTTGTAGTGGCTTGCAGCATGTGCAAGTGTGAATTCTGTATATTGTTGCTGTGAGAGTTTCTGTTTGTGGAAAATCAAATGCGACGGGAAGGGGAATCAGAACAAGTCACGCACCAAGGTGAGGACCACTAAAGGAGCTAAGCCGCAAATGGGCAGAAAATAAAAGGAATAAATCCTTCTGGCTAAACAGCCAAATAATAATCAACCCAGGAAAAGTGGGCAAACTTGAAAACATGAGTGAGAGAAAACAAAACAAAGTTTCCCGAGCTCAAATACTAGAGCTAAAACGGGAAACCATAACAGAAAAGAAACACCTTCGGCACGTAACATTAAAATGGCCAGTAAGAAGGTGAAAAGAAAATGAAAACAACAAAGGAGACTGTCTCAGGGAGAACAGCACAAAGTAAGTTGGAACAGAAATAGCACCAACGAGGAATAATCCTCAACGTAAAACTGATGAAGCTAAAGCAAGGCCCTCGTAAACGCAAAGCAAAGCTTTACTATCAAGAGGTCAGTTGTACCTGACTATACCTGGCTCAGTGTTGAGTCGATAAGACACAGAAGCACCGGAAGACAGAAATGTGGGACTTAAATCGTCAACAGGTAACTAGCACAGGTGAAGCGACTGAATGCAGGGAGAAAACAAAACCCTGAAACGGAGAACGGAAAAAATCTATCGAACTATACTGAGGACGAACTGCCGTAGAAAAAACAAAAGCCTGCTACGACCATGACAGGTGCATGTAAGCAGCTTGAGTAATGCCAAGTGCTCCTCTTCCAAAATTCAATCTTCTGTGATTACATTTTGTTTCACGTTTAACAATTTATTGTTGTCTTCAATTACAAGTCTTCTTTTCAATCAGCCACAGATGGTATTTAGAACATGATGGTTATTAAATATTTCCTTAGATTTGTTTACTTGAGGGGCCAAAATTTTGGCAAAAGGCAGACTAACAGTATATCAGCAATCCGGCGAGCCAATGTGCGTGAATAATATTTTAAATCCACAAACTGAAATTGGAATACATGGTACATGGTGCTCACTGTAAAATATCATTATGTTTCCCTCTTCATCATTGCTGTGTGCAAGGATTCATCGGATATTGCACAGTGAGTGAACCACACAGATTATTATGATCTTTTTGGCATCTTTTCTAATTACAGAGGGCAGAATGTTCCACATCTTTTTTATGTGTTGCCTTGTGACTGAGCCTGACATGGTGAGAGATGAATTTTTTGGTGTTTGTTGCCTTTAAGATTAATGATTCTAAATTGAGCAGATGGAAGCACAGACAGCTAAAGGGAATGGCCATTACGACCCGTTTAGGCCCGGTTCTGTCTCCATCGGGTACCTTATCTGTGAAGCAGCTGCTGTGTGTTAGCTGTAGATGGGTACGGAGGGCTCAGAAAGGCTTAAACTAAAATCACCTGTGGCGCAAAGCCAGATTCCCTCACATTTGTCCAAAATTGAGGATTAACGCTCCAACCTCTGAACTTCTGCCAACTGTAGCCAACAGCAAACTACAATAAACAGTGTCGTGATCCTCTGATTGAATTAATACTTAGCCCATTTCATTTTGCCTTGTTAAAACAGGTAAGCAGACTGCCATGATGTGTCCTGTTATTTTCTGTTGTGGGGAGGAAGACTTAAATTAATTATAAATGTAATCCATTTCTTTATTTCTCTCTCTCTCCTCTCTCTCTGTCTCTCTAATGTCATTTTGTAATGTGCACACTCAAAAGAAAAGAAAGACCTTATGACATTTAAAACCTAGTTTAACTAGCAAACCTGATGAAGCGACAGTAAAATGCATTGTTGGTGTCCTAGTTTGTAATTAAACTTAGCTTTAAATGTCATAATGTTTCTTTTTCTTTGACTGTGCAGTTTCCACTAGTTTCATATAGGTATAGGTGTGGATATTATATATGGATATGATATCTGTTTTCTCTCAACAACTGTTGTTAGTGTAGGTAAGTAAACAATATGTTATGTATGTGGACTTCCCTCTCTTCTTCTCTCTTATTATTGTGTGTCAGTTCAGCACACTGTGGCTGGGGGTCTATTGCTCAATAGGATATGCCAGCAGTAAGAAGGTAGCTGGTTACTCTACTGTTCTTTGACATCAGTAATATCTGTGCTGAGAGGAGACAGAGAGAAAAGTGGGGGGAAAAACAGATGTAAAGGAGAAAGAAACGGATGTTGTAAACGACCCCCCTTTAGGAGAGTAATAAAGCTTTAGATACTTGGAAACAAAGCTCAGTAGGGGGCCAGCCTTGTTCCTTATCTCTCTCTTTCTTTCTCTCTCTATCATAGAAGAAGAATACAAGAGAGGTTTCAGCCCCCCACCCCCCTTTCCTCTTGGAGTTTTTTCATTATGGTCTGTCAGAGGTGCTCAGTGGAGAACGATTGCCCTTTATGTACAGCTGGTATTAGCAAGCGTGGGCGTCGCATAAAAGAATTCTCAGAAACTTTCCGGGCCATCGGCCCCCGAGCAGCCCACCTCCTGCTTTCCAAATGCCGCAGGGCTCTCTGAGATGACGCTAGGGGTGGGGTGCGGCCAAAAAACAACTGAGAGAAAAGACAAGTGGTGTCTCAGCGCTGCAACAGCCCAGAGTCCAGAGGGGCAAAGGACAGAAAGAGCTTGTTAGTCCGTAGACCAGGCTGTGGCAATGCACCAAGATCTTGACATGATATGCTGATAATAACACCGGATATCAGGGGGGGGAAAAACTATTTTTCAGGGTCTAGGTGGTCAGTGCTGTTCTCAATTATCACACCACCTCCTGCCCAAACTTCTTTACTGCTGCCACTAATAAGAGGGAAAGGACAAGCTGAGTAGCACATTATCACCGTGAGGCTGTCAACAGCCAGGGGTGAGAGGGTCAGCTAATGTGCAGACATGCAGTTAAGGTGCACATAAGTAATTGTCATCATTGGGCACCTAAAGAAGAATGGAGCTAAAACCTTCCGCAGTTGCATTCTCTTGGACAGTTTTTTTATACAAACAATGGGAGGTATGAACTGACCTTCGAAGCATGCTCAGTGAACTGTCATCTCTGCGAGAATGGGTTTCACAAATCTGAAATGTGAAACTTAGATTTTTTTTAAATACCAAAAACAAACAAACAAACAAAAAAAGAAATGAAGTGGTTAATATTGATGAGCTGAGGTTTTGGTGTCGCTCCAGACTCGCATGCTTGTCTTACCTTTCACCTAGAGGCACTGGTGCTCTTCTCTTCTGCTACAGAGTCAATGAGCAGCCCTCTCTCTGAGTAAATAAGAATTTGAACCTGCCATCAATAGAGTTGTAAATGCACAGTGCCATTGATTTGTCATTAGTCTCCATCTCCCATGAGGACTGGATGCACTGTTATTTGGTTGCTGAGGGGGTGATTGCTGGTGGTGGCTTACCTCTCCGAGCCTCATTAGTGTGAATCTAACGAGGTTGAAGGAAACCCAACGCAGTGACACCAAACAACAGTGCCCTCAAAGCAGAGGAGACGCTGAGCCATCATTCACGAAAGCAAAGGGGAAAAAAGGAGAAACACACATTGGCTCGAGCAGTGAAAGCCTCTGAGATTCATTCCATATTTGGACAAAGTGTACCCAGTGCCCACTTCCTGGCCATGAAAAAGAGAGCCGTATTTTGAATTAGTTTTTTTGCAAAGTGAAAAGAACCACACACTTGCGATGTGGCAGCATAATGTATGCCATCTGTCAAATATGAAGAGCATAGATAGCTTGCATTAAATGGGAAAACAACTGGAAGACACAGAAAATTGATGTATCTGAAAATGTTGTTGAGGGTCGAGGGGCTTTAAGCAAAGATAACCAAGTTGCAACAGAGTAGTGGGTATTTCATTATATTTTCTGCAAATCCCAGTATACATTTTCTCCTGATTCTATGGCCATGAAGCCCAATAGATAAACCAGCTTTGAATGATTGAGATGAGGTAAACATGTGATGGCTCTGTTTCTTTAGTGTTTGACCGGTCACACCTGGCTGATTCCTTTGAAGCGGAGATCAGTGTCCATGCGTGTGGACACATCTGAATGCTTCCCCCAGTCACTGTGCCCATGGTGTACCAGGAACTTAACTATGTTCTCTCACCAAGGGGAGCCGGAGATCAACTGCAACGTTTAACAGAACACTGAGCAGCATTCAAACCCAAACAATGAGGCGTGGTGTGAACAAACATTCCAGCTGCTGCTTGTTTCTGTCTGCAAAAACAAGAAGGCACACAAGATAAGTCGTGGAGCCACGTTAAAAAGGAGCGGGGAAAAAATGAAAACATTATGAGAGGAGCGACAAATCAAAGCCAAAGTGTTTGATTGTGAGTCGTGTCTGCGAAAATTATATCTCACTCTCTCTCTCTGCCTCCCACATAAAACGCATGTGGGACAGATTACAGATGCCATCTTCACGCTGCAGTCCCGCGCGGCTTCACGTTCCAGCTCCCTAATAACTTCATTATTTTGTACGTATGTGAACAGTGCTCCAAGCCGACCGGGCTGTGAAAATGCTCATGCAAATTTCCGCGCCGTAAAGCATGCAAAGCAAATGTGTGGGAACATAAATAAGAAGCAGCGGACTTGTGGCACGCCGGTAGGTAATGGGTTTTAAATGGCCTGTTGATGCCGTGTGTCCTTCGAGGGCTGCTGTTAATGAATAGAGCCGCGGTATCCTCAGGAGGAATCTCTGGTCACCAGGATAATGAGTATCAGCAATATATTAAGTGAATTGAAAACCAATGATGATCTTAAGGGCTCAAGGGACAGATTAGATAGGTTTAAGAGCAGTAGCAGAATCATCCCCCACAGACACATCTGAAACATATTGTTTTTGCTGAGCTAATTACTAAGTTCGGGTTCGGAGCATTTTCTCTTTCTGTAAGCTGTGCTGATATCATCAGAAAACAAAGTGATGATGATGATGATGATGGTGATGATGACTATTTAATGACTGAATAAATTCACATTCACTTAGAGTCAATGGTGTGTATAGTCAGCAGTGTGTTTTTCCCATAATACACTACTGTGACCTTTGACTTTCTCCCTTCTATGCATTCAGAGAGTCTTAGTAAGCGATTTTTACCAGGGCAGAGACCAAGCCACGGACCCACACCAAAATTATTTTGCTCTGTGTACAACTCTGACATGGTCATACAATAGAAAATCATAGCTTCAGTTAATACACATAATAGTAACTTTGGCAGGGCTGGGGGCGAAACCAGGCTAATCTATCTCTGTAAAAGTAATGAAAAATGACTTGTCTTTTTCCTTTCTTTTCTTGTGCCGACTGCTGTGAGCAAACAGGCCAGGGGGACAGTGTTCATTATGCAGATTTAGACTTTGTTCGTTTGAATATGCAATGAACATAAATTGGCAGTTTTTTTCGCTAAGAGGAGGAGGAGTTGGGTAAATTAAAAGCAGGGGTAACGGGGATGGGACTGGTGGGAGTGGGAGGAGGGGGTTTACAAAAGGAAACACTATCAGATCCTGGCAGCAAAAGGAGAAGAGAAGGGAAAAAAGAGAGAAGGACCTGTCAGCAGATCTAAATAACAACAGAGTTCAGTGTGGTGGTCTCAATGGTGACTTGCGGTGGCACCAGGCCCATCTTTCCTCACTTTGCAATTACACAGAGCAGAGAACTCTGGGTAATTACCATTGATCCACTCCCCCAGCCGCTGCCATTGATCTGGATGGCGGTGGGGGGTTATAGGGTGAGGAAGAAGAAGAGAATGAAAACAAGGGAGACTTCTCCTGTTACTGTCCCTTCTATTTGCCCATTAATTGAGTACTATAGCACTCTATCTGAAGTTTTCACTCTCCTCTGTATATATATATATATCTGTCTCTCTCCTTCTTTCTTTTTTGTTCTTGCCCCCTTATTCTCTCTCTCTATCACTGTCTCACTCTTTATCACTCTCTCTATGTATCTTTTTTTATATTCAAGCTCGTATTGGTGAACAAACATTTCTGGGATTTCTCTTGTACAGTGAGCAACATGGCCATAACAGCGAGACCACTGCAGAGTGCTGCACAGCCCCATGTGCTAAAAGGTCTATTCTGTGGCAATGTTACATGATTATCTGGTTGAAAGAATTCCTAAACGCATAACAATGTCCCCTCCCCCTCCCCCCATATCCCACACCCCTACCACCTTTGTTGGATGTTGCAGGTTGGAACCTGTGTCAGCGGAACAGGAGGAATTTGCTCTAACGAGAGAGGGGCGGATTCCAGGTTGTCTCTAGAGAGTTCCAGAAGATCTAGGAGCAGAAATATTTATTGGATCAAATGTCCACATAATGAGTGCAGATGAGCACCTGAGGAGGGGGTTTAGTGGTATCCACAGACACCATTATCTTTCCTCCCCGTTCAAAGGGCATCGCTTCTTTATTTTGGGCTGCCCAACATTCAGACACGCTTCATTTATCTCCCTTTCCCCCCACTGTCTTTATATTTCAATCAATGTAATGATGGCCCGACAATTCCAAACAAATTACACTTTTTAAAGTCATTTTATGCTTTTTAAAAATTCATGGCAGGCTGTTAAAAAGTGAGGACAGTTATGAGAGTCACATAAAGTCACTCCATTAGCTTCTCAAGCACCATATTTTATTTGCACATATATATCACATCCATTCTTATAAAGGTTATGAAAATGACCATTATTATTATTATTGCCTTTTTCCATCAAATAACCCGTTTGAGCTGAATGCACTCAAACAAAAAAAACAAAAAAGGTGAGTGTACTGTGCAATGTGAACATAGCTGTACACACAAATGGCTTGAAAAGTTAGGAGGCTTCTAAAAAGAGGTGGAGAAAACATGTTGATAGACAGGTTTATATTTTATCTTCACATGGCTGCTGATTTTGCAGTTCCATAAGTGATTTTAAGTTCTCTTTATTTTCCTTGTTACCATATTAATGCATTCTGCAGACTATTAAGATATCTAATCTCAATTGAAAAAGTGTACTTTATTTTATGGGGCTACTCACTTAGCCATGTGTTAATGCTGACATGTGAAATCAAACTCTATGCTTTTTATACAATCTGAATTGAATTGTACCCCGTGGACCCAGCAGTGCAGAGAGAGGCATGGAAATGTGGAACCGATGTCCAATGCACTGCACCATGACATAGCCACACACGACTGACAAAAAGGTTTGACATTTGTTCACCAAAATGGCAGGCAAGATTACTTTTTAAAAATTGTACATTTCTTACCTACAGTCCATTGAAATAGCTGAATATTTGAATGAAGAAATTCAGGACCTGCGCTGTGCTCAAGGGTACCACAGCAGTGGTCCACCTGGAAATCAATTCTGCAACCCCCGAGTTACAAGCCCAGTTCGCTAAACGTCCTTTCACCACCAGTAGCCATGTTGTCTGTTTCCCTCAAACAGTGAGGTACAGGGCATCATTTGACCAGTCTTCAGCCATGAAAAGAAAGATTTAAGTATCACAAGGGGTTTATGACAAAGCAGGCATAAATTCATTTGCAAAGCAAAGACCTGAAGAATGGGGCAACACGGGGGCAATAGAAAACATATTCCTTCTGAAGCCCCTCCAGTGTTGTGTTCTCTCAAGCCACTCATGTCCTCACACGTGGAACATTACCGTGTAAACTTTCCCAGCAACGCCAGTTGCTACTTCTGTTCAGACAACCAAAGACTGCATTATGCTAATGGTATGATAGCATTCACGCGTGATTTTGCCAGTAGCTTCTGTCCGAACAAGTGGATGTCAAATACTCAAAGAGTATATTGATTGGCCTCTTAATGGGTCAAGAGTATAACCAAGACATATGCAATCCCGATGAAGTACGATTTTGTCAACTTTAGCTCATGAGCCAGAGAAGCTAGCTAACATTAAGTAGCTTACTGATGAAGAATCATAATGTCCTACACTAGAACAGTGCCTTAACAGGATGAGCTACTCAGAAGCCCCCATTTTCTTACATCCCCCCTGTTTCTCTGCCTGTATTAGGAATGCCATGCCCAGTGCTGAGTACTGCCACTGTGATCTGGGGAACTGCAATTGATCAGACAGTTTGATAAACGCAAACAGCTCCCAGCCTTTTGGAAATGTCACGGACAGATATGAGCCATCCTAAAGCAAAAAGGAAGAAAAGCTCAAACTTTTTCTGCCACGACCCTGTGTTATCAAAAGCCATGACCCAAAGTGTCACAATTTAAATTGGATAGATGGAAAATGCATTTGAAACTTGGCTTCTTTCTCTTTAGGCAAACAACTGGCCCAGGTTTGTGGAGTGTTCCAAGCCATGAGGCTCATAGGTGGAACAACTTTGTCCTGTTATGACTTTGTATTCAGCAATAGAAAAACCAACACAGTAATGGATCATTTCCAGGCTGCAAAGGTTTATGAGTTATCCAGAAATAAATAAAAAATTGTTGCAAACATTTATTTTTTCGAATGGCATGTTTAAAAATCTGAGCTCAACTCCAGATGCAGTCCAAACAATTATTTAAAACTGCAGGCGGAAAAATGTGCACAAGGTTCTAGAGAAATATGTTTGTTTCTAGAATGTCTTAGAAACGCGTATGTGTGATAAAAAATGTTCCTTCTCTAAATGTTATCACTTAAAATATGGTCCATGAGGACATTACATTTGTCCATGTTTCCAATTGCTGAAAAATCCAGGCTGCCTGTGCCATTCTATCCAAAGGTTGTAGTTACACCTTTGAAACTAGTTTACATTTTTTAATGAATATCTGAGGGGTTCTTCCTCAGTCTCAGGCCAAATCTTATTCACAGTATGTTGCTTTTATTGCAAGAAAATCCAATAAAGGATTAGCTGGAGCCAATTTACTCACAGTTTACTACACGGCTCATTTAACTCACAGCAAAACATCCCTAGAGGATTTATTTTCTTTTCCATTTTTTTTTAAAGCACAAGGTTGTGATGTCATAAGGAATTGGGGGCTGGGATGGGGGTGGAGCTATTTCAACAAGATGGAATGCACAGTGACAGTAATTTGGTGCATGAATGATGACATTTCCTACAATAACAACTCATGTCTTCTTGCTGACAATACCCTTGGAGAGGGGACAGCATTTTTTCACACCGTCTATACCTGCAATTACATTGGAATGCCACAGTAACAACGGGCCTGGGGCTTTGTGTTCAAAAAGCTTCTTTTTTTTTTTTTTTTGCTGTTTGCCTTGTTGTTTTTTGTTGTTTTTACTACAGGTCATCTGGGTGCGGGCTGGTTTTTTAAAGGAATTCCTTTAAATGGGCTTCTTTTCACTCCACCCGTTTGACTCCTGCTCTGAGACGGGTCTATTTTGAGTGTGTTTAGGGACAAACAGACTTCTTAGTGGAAGAACAGGACATCAGAACAGTGGGGTATTCTCAGTCTCATGTCACCTGATGTTCCACTTCTCTGCGCACATTGTAGAGTCTTGGCGCTCCTCTGAACTGGTGGTTCATAAACTTTAGGAGCCTGCTTTTACATCTCAGGCACTTAGCACTTTTATCATAAGCAACTTACAGTTTTAACAGTATCAATTTATGCAGGTGGATACATAATGAAGCAATTCCGGCACAGCAGTGCCCCATCTAAGAATCAAACCTGCAAACTTCAGGTTACAAACAAAATTTCTAAACCACAGATCTTCTGCAGTATAATGTATGTAATAACGCAGAGGAAAAATCTGCTACCTACAATAGTCTTTTCTTTATCTCTTGAGAAATAAATCACTTTCATATTTTAAGATTACTGAACTCTGAACTGATTGTCCTCAACCCCCCTTAGGAGAAATGAAGAGCAAGAGCATAGCTCAATCTAAAACAAAGCATGCACGATTTGAGAAGAACAGGAGAAGCATAAGAAATGCAGGAGTTTTCGTTGATTTGTTGCCGTGCTTATAGATTTCTCATGGGTTTCTCTTTGGATCTTGCTGTTATCTCATAATTTCAGACAAATAAAAAGCATAGAAGTGAGAGTAAATGAAGAACATGGTAAGACCTTATATTGTTCTCTTTGTGTAGGCTTATTTCTCAGGAGCAGAATTTGAGAAGTATGAGAAAATAGTCGAAATCTCACATTGGTGTTGAATGGAGCTCATTTATGTCTAGGAGAAGTAAGGAAGAGATCTTATTTAGAATTTTCTTTTCCTCTGGAAGGTCATATCATGTCAAGGGATAGAAAAAGTTTTCCCCCCACCTCTACCCCTGGATATTGGAGCAGGTGGTGGCATTTGGGATTCTTTTGCGCGGTACCCAAAGGCGCAGACTGAAAGCGAGGGGCTTTTGTAATTCACCAAGACAAAAGATCAACGGCATCTCCTTACAGCCAGTGACCTATCTGTATGCCTGTGGGGGAAGGATTGGAAGATGAAAGTTGCTAGTTTGTTATCTCCAGGCCAAAGGGAGGGGAATGGCTCGAAGAGAAAGAGAGAGCGAGAGAGATAGAGACAGGGTTGTGGGCTCATTTCCGTTTTCCTGTAGCCCTCAGGTGAAAGCGCCATGATGCAGGAATGGGGAGGACGGGTCTGATATCTGCCCGATCTCTGACAGGTGCCGTTTCCGAGAGGACACAATGCAGGTGGGGCTTCAGAACCAATCAGTGTTCCATTGCCTCCATGTAGCCCCATTCTTCAGGTCTTTCACTTGCAAACGGATCGACGCCTGCTTTGTTGTAAACCTCCTGTACAGATTCTTATCTTTTAAAATGTTTTATTTTTTTTACATGTGATTGGCGCAGAGGAGGAGGAGCAGGTGGAGGTGTAGATGATGGGGCCCTGTGCTTGGGTGGCTGAGCATGTGTCTCTGCCACCATATTGTCCCCTCCTGTGTTTGCTCAGCTGTTTCCTCCATGGCAGGGGGGTTTCGTGTGGACTATTTACATTTTTTTTTTCTTTTTTTTGGGACAGGGACAGTCAGGCTGGCTTTCCTGTCCTTATCATACCGAGGCCCGCCTCTTCTGAAAGTATGCCACCTCAAGGTTACCCAGAGGGAGGACATTTTACACAAGAATGTAAGAGCAGTATTGCTCCTTGCATACCCCACAGGCACAGATAGACTGCATTTTGTTTGTGTTTGTGGGTTAATCATTGTGGCATTACCCACAGTGCTGTTGGAGATAAGCGTTCTTCTTGCCTGAAAGTGAGCTTGTGTGTCCTGTTTGGAGCAGTGCACAAAGGCTTTACGAAATAACGTACAGTAAGATTTTGGCATGACTGGTTTTTGATAAACTGCGTTGGAGAATTGTTTCGGTAGAGAGAAATTAAATGTGGACTATGTGAATGTGTTGTGCCACTGGGCTGACTGAGGAGTGGAACCATGAGGTCTTTCTCCGTGTCACCACAAATACATGTGACACCAGAGCTAATGAGACCAATGAAGTGTGACATGCTTATAACCACTTCACCACTGCTCTAATGGTCCGTAATGGCAGGTGATGGACTTATATCTCACCCTTTTTCTGTGCTTACACCCTTTCTTCACTAATTCCACCATCTGTAATGTGACAATTAAAATGTTTTAGACAAAAAAGCACCTTTCATGTCCATATCTGTTTGCTGCCTGTCCTGTGATACATTGTTTCTATATTCTTGGTATATTACAATATATCGGATCTTTCACAAAGTTAAATATGAATACTATGTAAATGTACTACCTTTCAGACTCTATAAGTTAATGTGGGAAAACTCCCTGCACAGCTGGAGTCAGTGATTCTCAAGAAATATAGAATGCTTGAGTAATTCTGGATTTGTTGTATTCGTCATGTCTCTAACTTGCCTTTTAGATACAGTTATGGCATCTACTATGTAATGCAATGATCTCATAATGCACTGAACCACAGTCACGGTAAGCATGATGATAATGATCAAAGTATCTGTCAGGTTTCATAAGAGGCCTTTTTACCTTTCCACAAGGCTGCTAAGATTATTCCATTTTGCTTGACTTAAATGTTTTCAATTATCACTTGCCTCCCGTGCAAGACTGACAGCTCCTTGAAGGCAGTAGCCTTATGGAAATACCAGAAGGTAAAATGTATATTTAAGTTTCTAGCTACATTTTCTTGTTTTTAGGGAAACCCTATAATAATAAAAAACATTTTACACATGCATTATAAACTATATTAAAAAAATATATAAAAAATGGCCTATCTATCTATCTATCTATCTATCTATCTATCTATCTATCTATCTATCTGTCTGTCTGTCTGTCTGTCTATATCTACAGTGGGGACGGAAAGTATTCATACCCCTTCACTTTTTGCACACTTTATTGTGTTGTAGATTTAATTTTAAATGGATAAAATTGCCATTTTTGCCCATCAATCTACACTCAATAACCCATAATGACAAAGTGAAAACATGTTTTTAGAAATTTTTGCTAATTTATAAAAAATCTAATCTAATCTAAAACTGAAATTTCTCATTTACATAAGTATTCATACCCTTTGCTTTAACGTATTTTTAAAGTATCATATTTAATATTTGGTAGCATATCCTTTGCATGCTGTTACTTCCTGAAGTCTGTGACCCATAAACATCAAAAAACTCTCGATATCGTAGTAGATATAGTATAGTAGATGTGGATGGATCACTGCAAGGGTTATTTCTGCATATTAAATGAGAGATTTCAGTTTTAGATTTTTTATAAAAATCTGTCTGTCTGTCTGTAGACGACAGAATTAACTTGTAAAGAGGAGGCATCTCAAGACTTATACAACTACAATTGATGAGGAACCTACATAACTCATAACACCCTATCACAGTACAATTTATAAGTTCTGTGTTTTAGCCAGGCTTGGTTGTTGAGCTGGAATGCAATATTTATTTCAAACATTAGTTATTCTGAATGTCCAGTAACATTTGAAAATAATCACAACATCCCACAGAAGTAGTTTCATATTGATTTGGGCTGTGACCTTGCGTGCATGTGTATGAGTGTGTGTGTGTGTGTGTGTGTGTGTGCGTGTGCGTGTGCGTGTGTGTGTGTGTGTGTGTGTGTGTGAGGGGGGGCACTGTTTTTTCATCCCTGTGTCACAGCCAATTAGCTCACAGGCCGTGCCTGAATGGGAGACCAAACGAGTCGGACAAGAATATAACCTTTATTGAATATAAGTTAAACAAGTTCCAATAATTATTAAAAGACAAGTCGGTGCTCAGATTTTACATGCAAGGATCTCCAGCTGCATGAGGATGCCCTGGATCCGTCGGGAACATACTACCTAACACAGCTTTAAAACATGGTCCGCCCGGCAGTCAGCAGCGAGCAGACTGAACCCACGCCCATTTAACCCCTCCAATCCCAGCTCCCCGGCCAGTCTCCATCTCGCCAGACCTCCCCCTCCCGATCGCATAACTCCTACAGGAGAGAAGGAGAAAGGAACCAGCACCATTGCATAGACCCAGACCAAGGGCCCCCTAATAGATAGGAGGGTCCGTCACACCTGCATATTAAATGTTCTGCTAATGTTCCATAACTCTTGGAAATGTGTTTTTTTTGTATGCTACTTTAATGAGAATAGAAACCCTCTGAATTTAAAAGACTCTCCCACAAGACCAACCTTAAAAAAACAGCATCCATAATGTGATTCATGCACTTCACTCAATATTTATGAAATCGCATTGAAGACACAAATTGACGTACAAACATAATGAAAAAAAAAACCTAACTGAAAACTCTCAGAAGTAGCTCTTTGCCAAAGTGGGATATAAAGGTCTGTAGATTTTACAGCTTTGAAGGTTTCCCTCCAAAAACACTGGGCATTGTATGATCATTTAACAAGTGCAGTTTTCTGGCTTTTGAACAATGCTTGTTACAGAGGCAGTCAGGCCTTCTAGGGAAGTCAGTTTGAGTCACATTGTTGAAACAGTAATCTGACTTCTGTGTTAAGACGTTTTTACAAGTCCAAGTCCAGAATGAGTAAATACATTTTATATTGTTTGCCCCTAATTCAAATTGTAGCATGTTTATGTGCTCAACCATGAAATGGAATTTAAAAAGAAATGTTAAAACACCTGCTTGCATAGTGATTGGCAGCACCGTGTGAATTTTACATTCATGTCATGTGTTTGGTGTAGGCTCAAGTGAAGGTGGAAAGGATGTAGGCAAATGTCCAGCTGAGGTTACAAATGCACTCAGTGTCTCAACTGCCTGGGTTGCTATGACTGCTATACAATGTAATTTACAGTAATTATTTTAATGGTCTGTTTTGGATAGGTGCTAATTGGAAGGGCACTTGATCAGTTGAAGAAAGTTGCACATTCTCTTTTGAGCTGTGATAATTTGATTTATATAACTAACTTTTTAAACATACACTTACTCTTGGGCTAATTCTTAGCTTCTTTGACTTATATTTAAGTTTCAATAATGAACACTTTCTTAATATGGATAATCTAGTTAAAGGAAATACTGAGAGCTGAAGGGCTAACAGTTGCCTAGACGACTCGGCAATAATTAATTTAATTTCCTTTACATTTAGTAAATTAGCAGTGAGCATGAGACACCAGTAAAGTTACACTTGATAATGTTTAAAGATCTGATCTAAGGAACAAACTGTATGTATTGTCTTTTCCAACATGCCAAGACAGCAGTAATGCATTCTTCACATTCATATAATTACAAACTACCATAGTGTTGGAATATGCTCTCACAGTGTTAAAATGTAACAAACAAATCAGCCAACTCAGACAAGCTGTTGGACATGCTTTCCAGAGCAATAAAGCTTAGAACTGCTTGTCTGGAAATTTCATATTTTATTGTGTTTTGAATCAGATTAACATAATAAAATTGCAAGCCTTTGTGACCTGCAATTTATGAATGGAGATTTCTTTTTACATACTCTAAATTGTTTTGATACTAGCTTGTATTTTCTGAGAAATATGCACTGTTGTTTAGTTTATTTATTTTGCTAGCTTGAATGAAGTTCCTTGTCTGTATTGTGTCAACTTATTCTGCTGATGTTGGTTTAACAAAGCTTAAAAGCTAATAATCTTATCAGTCCAAGTCTATTTTAAATGACTTCCACTCTAAAGCAAGGTAATTCATATATCCTCCCACGGACTGTGTTAGAGCTCTCAATTTAACATCTCAACATTGTGTACCTGCATGTAATAGTGCCTAGAATATTCACAGTAAAGAAATCTATTATCTGCCAGGTATATACATGTAAACATTATTTTTTTTGCAATAAGATGTCATTTCCATTGTGTGCATTTTCTTGTTTTCTTCTCTCAAAATGAACAGTTGTCTGCCTGTCTGTCATTTTCAGTGATCATTTCCACCACCTGGATGCTAGTTAAGCACATGGGTTTGTGGATCTGGGTATCATGGGGAATATGTTGGAGCTGGTGTGTTGCTTAGAGGGCTTTTGATGATAGTCATAGAGTCCTGCCCATTATCAGCTGCCACAATCTGTCAGTTTCCATTGACATTTTCAGCATCCATAGCAAGCTGCTCCATAATAAAAATGCATGTGCCTCTGTGTGGCTGCATCCTTGTCCTCCTTTGGTGCGCAGCTACTTGTCATCAAAGCCACATACCAGGTTTTTTTTTTTTGCATTAAAATTTATTCATTTAATTGATTTGTTTAATGCAAAATGCACAGAAAATAATGTGGCATCTCAAGCCACCCGCAACAACAGCAACAAAAGTTGACTGGCAGTGACAAACTGATTTCAAGTTGCATGCTTTTTTGGTTTTGACTGATCATATAAAAATCAAGTATCAATAAGGTGAAAGCTGAACATTTGATCAGTTCCAGGGGGGACACAAGCAGATGCATTGTGCAATTAAGTAGTTACATGTATAGAACATACATCACAAATGGCTTCCCCAAAAATGACATGTGGAGATGGGGTGCGTGCACCACTGAACTGAATTACATTATTACGGCATGCACATGACTTATTTCCTTGCTCTGAATCACAGAACTGTGAAGCAGATTCTTTGGACGCTTTCCCCTTCCGAATCCTATTTGTTTTGTAATCATATGACTTTAAACAGTGCAGTGAAAAAAACTACTTAGATCATGACCTCTGTGTCCTCTATATGGTAGTTACACAACTTACTATTGTGTATGTAAGTAACTTTAAAAAAAACAACTAATTTCAGACAATTTTACGACTGATTCCAGTGGAAGAAGAAGGAATAAAACTATGGTATTTTGAACTACCGCTCTTCAGTCTGAAAATCATGCAGTTAATCCTCATGCAAGACAACAGGGCTCAGCATGCACCCCATCGCTCTTTCTTTTAAATTGCAAATCTCCTTCCTCTTTTTTCTTCTCACCAGAGGCAGCTTAATGTATGTCAAAAGCTGGTGTTTGTTCTCTGAAAATAATACACTAAGAACTGTATTTCAAGAATTTCCCGTGCCATTGGAAATGCAAAATTCCAAATGCTTCAAAATTCCAAAAGTTACTTTCAAACACACGTTCTAACGATTATACTTCCGGCACTGTGTTTGGAAACTTTTCTTTGCATACAGGTTGCGAGACCAATGTCAAGGAGATGCCCGCTCACCCAAAAAATAATTAGTCCTGGACATATTTGTTAACAAGTCCTTGTCAATTTAATTACAAGCCTCAGGGTAACTTCACCCTTTGCTTCAGATTAAAACAGAATTGTTCCATGCTTCTTATCCGTCTCTATTTCCAATTACTGTGGATTTAAAATGTGTGGACTAGGCAAACTGCAGTATATATATTACTTACAATATACTCTACTTATGTGGCTTCCGATCATCAAATAGATAAGGAGATTAGAATAACAACATAACAACAAACTTTTATTATTCTCTTGATATGTTCCATGACTTAAAGTTTACCATTCCTGACCAACTGCATGCACAGCTAATAACATGGCTATTTATATACATATTGATCTCAATTTTAAAAAAAAGATCTATGTAAAGGAAAGTATGTGATGCATATCAGGCTTAATTCAGTCGTCCACCCCCCTGCAGGGCAGGAATCAATGGAAAATTCTAGAAACACAAGATGAAAGTGTCTGATGTTCCAATTACTTTATTCAGTGAGGTGAAAGCAGCCACGTGTTTTGCTGTGGGAATGCAGGCAATGTTCTTTTTCTGTATTCTTACAGCTGAAAAGCTTATGAATGCTTGACATGTAAAGATCAAGGTAAATCTAAATCACCAGCATGTCTTTCGATGTACTGCCTGCTTCAAATCTCAGGCTAGTATTACCTTTCACTATTTCTCCTCAGAGACCCATTGTGGCAAACATATAAATACATAATTGGAGGACGTTATAGGAGACAAATTCTCAAAAATTGTATTTATTTATTTTTTAGTAAGAGGGGGGGGCGCATGAACCTGAACCTCTGGAGACATCACTCGTGCCATTAAGTGTTTTGTTGTCGCTTTACATTATAGACACACTCTATAGTCCATAGTCTACTCTATGGAGACACTGTTCCATATAACTCTGTATTCCTTTAACGCAGCCTGGCTGCACGGGTATTTGTATTGCAGCTCAACACATTGAGCTGACTTGTTACTGAAAGGGGAGGCCATGCTTGACTCCTTTTGCCCTCAATCTGTATCTGTGCTCAAAAGTGACACACCATAATCTGTTAGCCATGTGTAAATTCATAAAAAACCTTTGTCTGCAGGATAATTGACAGTGCAGAACAATCTACTGAAGCACATTGAGCTTTACAAAGGGTACACACATTGGAAAAGGGTACATAATATTCCAATATGTTAGGTTGGGTTTTCTCATGGTATGACACTTTTGATATTAGAAAAAATTAAGTTAAATTAGGTAAAGGTAGACTATATAAATTATTGGTGTAATAATGCCAAGTTAGTTTATTTTAATGAAATTAAAATGTGATAGCTAAAACAAGGATGGCCTAGTGAGCAGCACATCATCCAATCCTAAAGTTTGACTTATGAAGAGCTATTGGCTTAATAATTATTTAAAAATATGTTACACCCATTTTTTATGCTTGTGCTGTCATCCATCTGTGACAAAACTATGGATGCGGTATTCAGCCTGGAAAAGCAAACTTAAAATCATCAATCTTTTATCTCTCAAATTTAGGATTATTTCCTATAAAAATAGCGGTGCAGGTACTTCCGGGGATGCTGACCTAATTAAAGTTGGCCCTTATTGATCTGAAATGGCCACCCCAGGCTTTCTCTTAGAGAGCCCAGTTTATATCCACAAATTGTTGGTTATTGATTACTTCAAGGTAGGCTATTAAGGGGGAGACACACCAGAGTGGGGCATAGTTTTACTCTCTTGTGAAAATGGCTATCACAGTTAAAATGGCTGATACAAGTGCATTTTTAGCCTGAAAGTTCACAAAGAAAAAGGGCCTATCCAGTTAATAATCTTCATTAGCATGTAGAGTGGTGACTGTTATCTCTTTCACATTTAATTGCTTTGCAGTTTGCTGTCAATGGAAACTGTAATGAAGAAGGGGGGATGGTACAAACAACCATGACTGCACATGTTTCTGACCTCAGAGCCCTTTGGTTTAATGTCTAATAATTTATATTTATATATCCATTTTTTTTATCTGTATAAATGGTCAGGGTCATATCCTTGTAATTTGAAAGCTGCTCTTGACCTACACCTTTAGAGTAAAATATGATTAATACATTAGGGCAGTGTTTCTCAAACTCTGTCCTTGAATACTACTGTGTATGCTGGATTTCGTTCCAAACACAATTTCAATCCCATAATTTTAACAAACTGTAAATTTTGCTTAATTAGGTGCTTTTCATGTTTAGAGGGATTATTTACCTGCTTGAGCCACATTATGTCAGAAATAGCAATGCATGCCATGACAAATAAAAGTCCCATATGCACACTGTGGTATATTGTAAACAATTACTTAAACAGAAGTAAAAGAAACGTTTTAACTGATCAAATTAAAGACTGAGGTTGAATAAATAGGCTCCTAATTGGTGAAAGTGTGGCCACACAGCCACTAAAACAAACCATTTGAAAAATTATGAATAATTCAAAGACAAAGCAAATGATAACAAGCCAAACCTTCATTGTGTTAATAAGTTTAAAGAAAAATTATGAAAGAACTTAAACTCATATGTGTTCAACTATGTACCTAATTAGGAGCCTATTCATTCACCTCAGTCTGTCAATTGTTACCTCTTTTTATGTAATTTGCAATATAGCACAATACGCACAATGGGCCTCATTCATAAAACGTTCCTAAATATGAGCGTACATTTACGTATGAAACAAGTATTTACGCCGGATTCATCAATCCATGTGGGAAAGGCAGATTTATTTGTATTCCGTGTGTATGTTCATACATGCTGGCGCATACAAAGTCAAAATGGCCCAGAAAAATTACTCCGACACTGAAATCAAAGTTTTATTAGCAGATGTTCAATCATTGAAAATGATAAATATTGATATGACACCAACATCACCGAACTGGCATAAATCCCAATTATTTCCCCTATTTGTTACAACAGCAAAGCATACAAAAACTAGACAACCTGGACCAAGTTGGGGAACAAGACATGGGGGATAATTTATCAGTGCTCCTTGTCGATCCACTGGGCCAGCTCAGTCACCAGTCTTTACTTGGTTCTGCTCCAGTGCTTCAGCAGTTTGGTAATGTTGTGTATGTACTAAGATAATTGGTATATTACAACAACAAAAAAATTATTCTCAAAACAAAAGGGCAAAAAAAAAAAAAATCCTGTCCAAAATACATTTTAAAATGGTGTATGGTGAATACATATGAATTCTTGGCCATCATTACTTTTAAGATACATAAATAACATACGACTTAAACAATGTGCTTTGACAATAAAATAGGCTATTAGCTTCCATTCTTAATTTCAGAAAATATTATTTAAAGTATAATACTGTACTTACCACTTGCAATATTCATGCCATAACAGTAACAATATGAAATTCAGTTAAACACAGACGGAACTATGCTTCCAACCAGCTCTATTTTTATAAACTCATGCCTGAAATTTCAGCTAGTCTATCATTCACACGGGCGAGGAATATAGAACTTACTTAATGCCTCAATGTTCCAAGGAATTCGGCCATAATAAAAAAAAATGCTTTTGTTTGATCGTCATGGCAACACATTGTGGTAATGAAACCACACTCGCCCTTTTAAGGGGGTGGCTATATGTGCGACACTGTCTTTGTTAAAAAAAAAAGAAACTTGATGACGGCGGGAGCAGAATTGGAAAGAGAAGGAAAGCCCCCCCCCCCCGCCTTCGTTTTTTGGATTTACGGTAGCAAGCAAGGTTAGATCTGAAGAAGACTGAGATTCAAACAATAGCTAATATAGGTAGCTTACAAAAAAAAAGTTTTAACGAGCTAACGTTAGCTCCTCTTTTCCATCTATCCCAGTCGTCACATCCATTGTCTGGGTAACGTTACACAGACAGAAGTTTTTTTCGGTTTTGGTTTTCATCAGTTCCTTGGTGTAAAATAACCTGCAAAAAAGCGGTCTGATGGAAGAAGGTGGAGGAACGCAGAAAGGGGTGGAGTAATGACAAGAAGAAAGATAGCTAACTGCCTTTCCCCTTCTTCCGAAGAGAACCAAGGAGGTTATTTGGAGGGAGGAGTCCTGAATGAACGACACGCGCTTCTGTAGTAGCAACTAGCTGTATCAAATCATAACAGTATAAGAGCTGGGACTTACAGTGTATTACAACGTGTGCAGGTGTACTGCTTTTATGCTATCTGATTAATTACGGATCGTTTAAGACGACTTCGCTTTTCGCTATTTGGTTTTAATCCCGTCAGGTGATTGCCCTTGTCTGTCTTGCTTTCGCTTTTTCCTTAGATTTTTTTCTCTCCCCATTTATAGCAGCCAAATAAGGGCTAGTAATCAACCACCGTTTCTTTTTCTAACGGTGTTTCCGCTGGCGTATTCTTCACTTGGCGGCAGTGTTGCGAGATTGTCTCATATAATTAGCTGCCTTGCTAGCGACGCTGCCACAAACCAGTAGCAGCACCCGATAGGTACAACTGTGGCCCGCTGACTGTCAGTTTAACCAGCTACTAGCTCGCTAGTCACTACATAAAACCTTTTCACCGCTACACCTCTGTGGAACTTTTGGCCTTAACAACAATGAGATCGAAGAGGAATTGAAGGAATAAAACTGTTTACAGCAACGGTCAGTATTTTTCCTTTTGCCATTTTCTAAACATTTGGTCTGTTCCTCCTCTCGTCTAAGTGGCGATATTGTCTCGAAGATCGACTTGTCGAGTCTGTCGCCTCTCCCCTCGGCGAAGTGTTCTATTTGTAGATAGAAGAGAACTCAAGGAGAGAGGGAGAGATCTTCATCTCTCTGTGGATACAAATAGGGATAACATTGGAAACGTACTCAAAATATTACGCGATATTGAATATTGACAATGTGAATCTGACACACGGAACAAGGTAAGGGCTTTGACGTAGCTGAGTTAGTTATGTAGCACAATCTGTAACATTATAGCTATGTAGGTACTATTGAGCTTGTAACGTTTGCTGACAACCCTAACATTGCCAGTGCGCCAGCTAATGCAGCTAGCTAGCTAATGAGCAAGATAGCTAGCCAGCAAGCAAGCGGCTGTCTTATTTTGGGATTTGAAACAGGTGCATTTGGAGAGTTGCAGCTAGCTAACCATTTAGTTAACAGTTGGCTAGACGGCTGTAACTGACAAGCAAACTTGGAGAGGTAGAATGTTGAATGCTCGTCAGCTAGCCAGCGTTAGTTAACGTTACTAGGCTTGCGAAAAAATGTTGGCTAACCAGTCCTTATGCCTAATTTTTATGTATTGTTAAAAAACGCGTTAGCACTCACTATAGCTTTGTCGAAAACACGATTCGAATTTATTTGAGTGTCTGGTCAGCCTTTGGTAGGTGGACGGTGTTTATTCTGTTTGATGGGTAAGTTATAAGAAAGGGCCTTTGTGGGTCCCAAGCTAGTGAGCTGGAATTAGTGTTCTGTCTGTAACGGATAACTGGCTGGCGAGTTCAGCATTTAAATTTAGGATAGTCAACTGTGTTAGCTAACTGTAACAAAAGTTAACGCGCCTGTGACTAACTAACGTTAGCTAACTTAGCTGTGATAGATTACTTACCTAGCTACGTTACCAATACGATGTGATTTAAAGCGGCTTTTGTCCGATATCTTGCTAGTTACTTCAACGGAGGTTTAACAGGAATATGGACGCAACAAGACTTTTAAATGTGCTGCCCCCACGTTTGGGAATGTTGCTTGTTTGCTAACGTGAGACCTGTTTCATGCCGGTGTTAATATGCTGTTTTTTTTTTTGTGAGACTAATGTTAGGCATTGTGTAACATTAACGTTAAAGTTCTGCTGTTACTGTATAATTTCCTTTACACTGGCTAACTTAGCTTAGATGCGGGGCAACGTTAAACTAAAGTTATTTTATTCTCTCACGGTGCGACTCAAGCTCACTCATTTCGCTTGCAGTAACGTTAGCTACATTGCTGTGAAACCTGTGTGAGGTAACAAGTTTAATAGCTGACTAGACTCTTGAAAGTAACACGCTGGTATGAATGTTACGTTAACTTAGTTTAAATATAACGTTAGCTAGGCGACATATTTAGCACCTAATTCTTTATAACATTTTGACATTGTGCATACCAACAAGACAGCCTTTGGTGTGTGAGTGGTGTGTGTGTGTGAGGGGGGGGGAGGCTACGTTCGCTAGCCAGCTCCATAAAATGGGGAAAGACACAGGCAACTGTACTGTAATAGCTAGCCATTATCAATCAGTAGGAGTAGGAGGGTGCATCAGCATCCAGAAGCACACTAGTAGCCCCAACGAATTCGTAACACAGTTTTAATATCAAGCGAATTCATAGGTGGAATGTGGACGCGCGTGCTTGTAGATGATTTTGTCATTTTATACACGTCCTATTCTCCATGGAAACGTTTTTAATCTTTCAGTTGGTTAAGACGTCTTGCTGACGCCCGAAATATATGTACAGCAGAATAAATGGAGCAAATGTTTGGCAGATATGCCAGCTAGCGGTTCGTTCGTCGATCTGTTCAACGCTTGGTTTCATGCTTGACAACTGTGGATATATATATATATATATGTATATATATATCTCGCACGTACCCACTTTTAATTTAGGAAGAAATTTAATTCGCGGTTGTATCAACTGCAGTGCACTGGAGCTGGAGGTATCTTTTTCTTCACTTGAATAAAGTATTTCTCGTTAAGCATTAGCTAAGGGTTCAGATACCCGATAGTCGTTTTTAATGAACACCGAATTTGGAGCCCAAAGGAATTCTTAAAATGGGTCAGAGGAAAACAGTAAGAATTTCAGCGGTAGGAGAATTATGGAACAGCAAATTCAGGATTAGTGTTACTAACCGATTGATCTTTTGTCGTTGTTGATGTGCAATTTGTAGAGCTGTGCATGTTGTATGGTTGTCTTGCACAAACCTACGTCTGTAGAATGTGTCATTCTTCTGCAGACCTTTATGAAAATGACTTCGTACTGTGTTAATGTCCATGTAATAAATGGTCTGTGTTAAGGCACTGGGTAGTATAACCATGGGAATTTTTCCCTATGCGGCAAACGATGCTTTTCTTAAGTAATTTTCTGTTAATTAAACTTAAGCAATGGAACTTTACAACATAACTTTTATTAGTCAGAAGCCGAACCGAGCGTATTCAGTGAATCCCGACTTTATTTCTCTCTGTCGCCGTGGTAAAAATAGACTATGGTTTACCTACCTATTTCTATTAATTATTATATTTAGCCTTTTCAGCATAGTCACATTCCGGCAGTTGACTATATATTAAAGTGAACAGGACAGCGACTGGAAGCTGCGAGAAACCGTAGTGTCTAATACCTGAAATGATGGTGCTGGGCGAAGTCCGTTTGCTTTGACAGCCGAAATATGATTGCCGACATTAAGAGAGGGACTGCAGCTCAGCTGTACAATTTATTATAATAATCATTTATAATAACTTAAGATTGCTGTCTGTTGCATTAAACTATTTGGCGTTTGTGCTACGTGACATAGTTCCCTGTTTATTTATTTTTCACATACACGTCTGTTTGTTTAGCCTGACAATACAGCGGGTTTATGAGGACCTTTGATAATACACAGCTCATGTAAGTCAACGGTTCAGGTGAAACTATCTGCTACAGAGCCTCCCAATTTTGTGCCTCTTCAGGGGGTTGGAATGCAGTTGAAAGATGCGGCTTTCTCTGAGGAACAAGGGCTGGGGTTTCCTTTGATCTTTCATTCAAACAAAAATCATGTTTTTTATGGGTTTGAGTCTGAGACAGTCAATCTTTCCTATTTATACTTGGCCATTGTTGTTGCCCTATGGGATGGCGTTGCTTAAATGTTTTTGCACCTTTAGCTTTCATTGTAGCAGTTGTTAAGCATTGTTGATTTGTTTTTACTGAAAATGGCCACTCTTGGGCCAGTAATTGCATGTTTTGGTTATGTGAACATGGTCTGCTCTTTTGACGTACTTGGAAATAGGAGGATGGGGATTATTCAATGCTGTTAAATAAGAGCAGCAAAAAAACATATTGTGCACCCTGGAGGGGGTTTTCTAAGCCTATTTAATTCATATTGGCTCTTGACTGTTGAACTTTGACCCCGAGTCAGCTACTTTTATCTACCTTGTGTCTGAAGTTTAAAATTTCAGGACATACATTCTGGGGTGGTTGGTTGCCTTCAGTATAGCTTGTAGCTAGATTCATTTTTATACAACCATAAATGCATTTTTATGCATTTCCTATCACTTTAGTGAGCCAACTTAAAAAAAGAATAATAATTAATATATATATATATATATTAACTGAGGAAAGTGGTGAATATTATGTTTCAAGTTGTTGGCCGTGTCTTGTGTGCTGACGTGTGTATTTTTAGTCTGTTAGGTGTACCATCTCACTTTATGCCTTATCGATTGTATACCTTTTTCAGGTTGATGAGCGGTCTGGATTGTAAGAGTCGGATAATGGTAACTGTGCCAAAGACTGTTTTTATAGTATGTTGACAATGAATTTTCTGGCATTTTACACCAAAGCATATCCTTCCAAAACTGGGAGATGAGCGAACATGCTTGCAGTGACAGTCCTCAACCACTGTGACTAATTCTCTTCTAATAATGCATACCCTCCATTCCAATATAGAAAAGTACCCCCATTTGATGTTATTGTGAAAACAGACATTGCTTCACACAGGACAAGGATGTCCCTGTGTTGTGCTGGAGAGACATGCTCCCAGCCCAGGCACTGCCTTATCCCCACACTTTCCTCATTGTTCCCATAAGCTCTTTCTGTCATGTAGCACAGCAGTGTGTTCCCATAATTCAGTGGCAGACTAACCTTGTTTGTTGCCAGATTGGTTTGAAATAACCAAAGGTACTCTCCCTGGAATTAACCGGAGAGTCCTTTTTATTAACTGTGCATGGTTTATACACTGCTGATAAAATTAAATGATGCATAGTTTACAGTTGAAAAATACAGCCATTTATAAAGGGTTGTAAAATGTTGGTTTTGACTGAATTCCCTTGATCCAAAAGAAAATCCACAAAAAAATATATTTTCAGAGGTATGCAGATCATCTTAAAAACAGGACCCGGTATGTTGAAGATTTTATTCACTCTCATTTATGATTTAGTGTTCGGCTCTTTTTTATGTTTTGATGCATCAGTGATCTACCATCAGACCGACACAGTTGTGTGTTTTTTGTGTCAGATGTAATCAAAGACACTGAAGTTGCGAGCGATATCCCGAATGGCTGTATTTCCACTGACTTTCTTTTCCAAAGCACCTTTTAGATTGCAGTGCAGTTAACGTATAGAGGCACTTAAGGAGTTGTTGCTTTTTTTGTTGTTGTTTTGGAATTTAACTTCAAAGAGGGCATTTCTTCATGTAGCTGTTTTAAAATAGGTAGGCTATATCATGGTGTGAAATTAATGTTTTCACCCACTGACCAGAGTGGCTTGTGGATTCTAAAAATCACCAGCCATTTTCAGCATTTTACCAGCCACATGACCTTTTACAATATAACACAATCTGGTTCATTACCAGCAAGAGTGACTGCTTGAGTAAAAATTTCACCAGCCGCAATCCAAATGTTACCGGCAGTTGGCTGGTGGCTGGTGTTCATTTAACACCCTGCTGTATTGTTAATCTAGCATGGCTGCTTTGAAAGTCTTAGACTTAATACAACAAAACATGGAACTATTACGGTCATTGCGTGCAGTGCATGATGGAAAATTTTGTGCGCTGCCCCCCCCCACGCACTTCTATTTCTGTTGTCTTCATTGATAAAGGTGGTGGTAAGTAAGACATGTAATTTTGCTTTATTATTGTGTTCATGAATTCAAATTGTACATGATACATCATATATTACAAAGGGAGGTGCACATGGATGCTGTTTGTTCATCTCAAAGAGCACCTTGGCATTATCTTTTTCAACGCCTCTGCATCTTCCAAAATGAGCCCTGATTATGAGCACAAAGGTGGAACGGGGACTGACGGAAACGGCCGTAATTTGGGAGAATGGACAACTTGTACTGCAAAGGTGCAGCCTGTTATTTGGAGCACAAGTGCTAAACCGCAGCTCCGTTTAGACGTTGCTGTTTCACAGATCGCCTCGTACACACGGGGGGGAAACACATGGACCTGAAATGACCTGTTTTGAGGAAGATGTGCTTGAGTCGAGAGCGTTATTACAGTTTGAGACTATCCTGGAATTCATTAATAACAGTAGCATGCGAAGCACGAAGCAGGTGTTGATACAGAAGAAGGGTGTAGTTTACATGAAGCCGGTTAGCTGTGTGAAATATAGTTTAATGAGGCGTTAGATGCTGGTGTAATGGCTTGTTGAGGTGGATGTAGTGAGAGTCATAGTTTTAGATGACACCCCTGATGTCCTATCAGATTTGTCTGAAAACACTATAAAAGCAGTGGCGTGAAGATTGAGGCATATACTCTCTCCCCCTGTTGCTGAATTAAAAATTTTCCAAACTTTGAGGCAAACACTTTTTAATTCCATCAAGTACAAACAAGATCTTTTCATCCTCAGCCACTTACCAATTGGCGAAGTGTTGCTAAGCGTTCTGTTCGATTATGTTTTTTATAGAGTTACATTGTTTCCCGTACCTTTGTTGCACTACCCACACCCAGCATGGCAAGTTTTACGTTGCGGTCATATTGACAGCACTAGGCTACTTGTCATGGGAGGTGCTGGGTAATCCGTTCACTTGCTAAAGTTTTTCCTGTAGTCTTGATGAGTTCTTTTGACGATGCTCAGTCGTTGTGGCGAGGCCGCAGGAGGCTAATTGCGTGGTGATCAGCAAGTCGGTGCTGGCAGCATTAAACTTGTGAACGGAAGCAGGCCGTGGATGGCAGCACGCAGAGAGAAAGACGCCTCCCGCTAGCGGGTGCTCTTTCATTAACAAACATTAGTTAAAATTGCAAGGTGAGGGAGTGGTGGGCTTGGTTGGACGGTCCTTAAATACTGAAAGCAACCCCCCCCCCCCCCAAAAAAAAAAAAATTCACTGCTTGCTTAACTGGTGGAATTTTAACTGGGAAATCGATCACTTGTTGAGTGACTGCTGAATAAAACAAGGGGTCCATTGCACTCTCCACTGATTAATAGTAATAATAATAACCTACAAAGAGCGTGTAGTGTTTAAAAATGCAGTACTTTTTACTTTTATTTTTAACAACAGTAAGTAGCCTATAACCATCTTAAACCAGTGAGGTTTAATTTATGTTGGCCTGTGTGTAATGGTGTCATTGGTTAGTTTCGAACATTAAAACATTAAAAAAAACAAAAAAAAAACACTTCAGAGTAGTTCAGCTGGTCTGTTTATATGAAATTGCTATATTGTCAGTTGCTTCTTACAAATCCTAACTCCCACAGTCTGTTAGGTGTGATGGCAGACCTGCACTTGTGTGAAATGTGTCATGGTACAGAGTGTTCTACTGTCTTGTGGTCCATCCAAGTTGTACAGAGTGCAATTCAAATCTGCAAATGTAGATTGAGAAACAAGCATGTTGGCTGATAAAGCTTAGTATTCTAACCACTTGCAGCTCATAGTCCAGTCTTGGTGAATGTGGTATATGTCAATTTAATTTTGCTCAAATGCCACTGTGCTTCGGAGACCGGAGAAAGCTCACAGCTGCACTGTGCTACGTGTGGAATATCACTGAAGGAATTATAGAGAGTGCTGACAGTGGCTTTTAGCATTATTGTGATGCGATTCACATTCCCCCCCCGATCCGTTAACCATGAAATTATTCGCTGTTTGAAAATATACATGACAGACAACCAATGGAAAATTGGGAGCGCCTAACAGTTTTGGACGACATTTGATAATACGTCGCAGTAGAGCGAGCCTAGCTGGCCCCTATCTCAGACCATCTGTACCACGTCAGGCGTCTTTCTGCATGTCAGCAGCTCTCTCTCTGTCTCTCTCCTCTCTCTCTCTATTTTTACAGTTTCATGCTGTGAGACTTGGGATTTTTAGCAATGCACCATTTCTACCGGTCTCTGCCAGTTACACTGAGTATAATATGCAGTATCCTACTGAAAAACTCAGTTAAAAAGCGTGTCCTGCATGTAGCCCCCCCCCCCTCACCCCCCGCTCCGTGTGCATTTTTCTCTTTTATTACGGGCTTGTTTATCTCTGCTATTTTCGTGACACATTGAACAGATTGGTATCCATGTGCCGCCTAACCCTGTAACTATAAGTGTGTCTGGGTTTGGCTTTCTGCACCCTCTGACTCAAGGGTGGGTATAAACACGGAAACTCCTCCACTCTGGGTAAATGATAAAGCAGCTCTTTGACCACGGCCCTTATGAAGCTAAGGAAAGAATAGAGCTCGGCCAGATGACAGATAGGCCGGTGGGGCTGGGTTGCCCTTACGGAAGAGGGCAGGATAATGCTCAGAGCTGGGTAATTATTAAAGCTATATTTCTCTCTGGCAGTCTTCACCAAATTTTCCACTGACCCCCGTTTGTATTTTCGAAATCATGGGAATGTATTTTTTTATCGTTTATTTTTTTGGAAGGATTGCATTCTCGGAGTGCTGCCCAAGCACCGTCCTACTCAAAGGTCACATTTCATTTATTTGCTCTTCAAGGGGTTGGTGACTCAGTGGCTAAAGTGGGTGAAGCTAACTTGGTCAATACCGTAAGCTGTTGCACATGTGCTGCTAAGGCCCGCCGCCCAACATAGCAATTATTATTTATTTTTTTATGTTGAAGTTTAACATGCTCATTATTCAGTCACTGTGTATCATTGATTAGCAATCACTTTTTTTAACAAGGCAGTGTGCTACAATCTTTGTATTTTAAGTTGTACTGTGATGTGAATGTTTGTGGGGAATGGCAGATTTTGGGCTATATTAATTCTTGCCATAGCTTCATTCAGCAGTGCTGTCTGTGTGACTGGATCAGTTGGCAGTCTAATTGTTTCTTGTGGAATTAAAGCCATCAATGGCCACATTATCATTCAAATGTCAATCTTTTAAAAGCCATGTCATTTTTTTAAAGTGTTTTTAACACTTCTACTAATCCCCACTAGTTCTTGCCTTGAAAACCAAATTCATTCAGTGGAATAATCATGCAACGTTTGTATGTTGTTTGTTTGCTTTGCAGAGCGTAACGTTAGCCAGTGTAGCATACATTTTGGTCATTTTTGTAAGTGAAATGGATGAGCAAGAAGAGCATGCCAAAGCGGGAAGCAACTGGTACATGAGAACACTTACCATTGGATCCAAAAAACAAATATGTTTTCAAATGAAATGAACTGGCATTGAATCTGCAGTCACAGCCATGGGGAAAAACACTTCTGCACGACCCTCCCCAGTCACCAGGTTGTTACATACCATTGAGTGAGTCCATAGAACAGGGGAAGTAGAGGTGCCTGTGTTAAGGGGGGCTGTTTGATGGGGGCAAACAGTGAAATGGTTCATGTGGCCAGGCCACGCCGAGGCCACGGGGCCTCGCAAACACAGGAGGCCAGGGTGTGCAGAGAGCCTCCGCTGTGAGCTGCCATGCGCTAACGCTACTTTTAGCGATTAAACGCCACTGCCTGCTCTTTACACTGCGCCTCGACTTTTGCATTTGAATGGGAGCCGTTGTTTCTGGTATGCGAAACCTTTGCCGACCCATTCACCCCCTCCCTCCTTCCCCATGACACACACACACATACACACACACACGTGCACACACCCACACAGACTGCAAAGAACTTTATCTTTCACACATTTTAAACAAAGCTGGACGAGTAGACACAGCGTCCTCCATTTTGTACTCGGCGGGAGTGTTGATAGACTTTGCAGAAGCCGTGCTGTGTATGTGTGAAACCTTCACCTGAGCGGAGCGGAGCAGAGCCGGGCTGCGGTGAGTCACCTCCCGGGAACACAACTGTTGACTTTTTTTTTTTTTATATATAAATGTGGGAATGCTGAGGGTTTAGACGCCAAAGTGATTTGCGCTTATTGTAATTACCGGGTAGCCGGAATTGAGTTTCTTGATTGATTGTGAATTCGCTGTGGAGGAGGTGTTCTATTGTGAAGGAGACGGCGTGGGTGTGCGGCTGCCAAGGCCGCATGTAATTTAATAGGGAGCGTATGTGTGCGCACACAGGCGTACGCATGCATGTGGCTCTGTGTGCGAGTGTGTCTGTCTGTTTGTTTGTGTAAATCCTGACATGTGGGCATTTCTAAGATCATAGTCACACAAGAGCTTGCCATGGCAATGCAAAATCTGACAAATTATACTGTGTAATGTATCAGGGCCTTTCACAGTGTTTGATCTAGGCCGTGCCATTGGCCCCTAAAAGTTATAAATTACCTGCTGGAAATGCATAGGCCAAAATGACCCCCTCCCAAATTGACTGGGGGGAAAAGCGTATTGTACAACGGTACTGTTTGCATTGTAAGTAACACGTCACCAGCCAACGCAGTAGTCTTGAAAAATATCGCAAGTCAATATAGATAACGTTATTATTTAACATTAACATTCATATAGTAATTAATCTAACGTTGATGTTATGTCTTGTAATTAATGTAAATTGGTGAAGTGAGCTAGCAAGCTACCTAGCTAGCTTCACTGAGGCATAATATGATTACCCTGTTAGCTAGCTAGCTAGTTGGCCATCTAGCCATCATCTGTGAGTCTGTTTAGCTAATGTTATTTTGGTAATTTGCCTAGCTAGTTACCAAAGCTTATTAGCTGTAGCCTAGTAGCAAATGTGTTGCAGCAAACTCCGTAAAACATTTATTGAAATCTATATATTATTCTTTTATTCTAAAAAGACACCGTAAACAATACATTCAATGAATGTATTAACAGTGTTTTTACAATGAATGCTAAATTAATGTATTGTTAATTAAAACTTAAATACTTGAATTGTAAAAACACAATATATGAAGTTTACGTCCCGGTTGTTTTTTATATATATATATATTTTTTTTAATAAAAAATTTTTTTATACAATATATTGACCCCTGACTTTTGACAGTGACCCCCTAAAAAAATAGTACGGGTCCAATTTGGTCCCCTCTAAGTGAATTCTTGATCAAACACTGCTTTTGGTTGGACTGATCTGAGAACGACCAAATCTCGTTTGTTTTACAGCCGTTAGCTGTTAGTCGACTCCCTCTGAAGCTGGTGTCTGCACCGCCGTTGTAATGTCATGTCACGTGTGTTTATGGCCGCTGTTTTATAGTGTGTACGTTTTGCACTGGCAGCATTCTGTCCAACATGGTGAAGGGGCTTTGGGTAGCGATGTCATTGACAAGAAGTTCTTTGCTCTCCCCGAAAGAGAGTCTTGGCAGAGATCCAGTTTTATCAGGGAAACGCAAGTTTGTAATTTCGCACTCAAGGTGTGTTTAAGCTGTCCCGTGTGCACAGAAATTGTTGAGGCAGGCAGATCGCACACCATTTCACACGGCGGTTTGTGCGTTTTCGCCAAACGTAGAGTCGCAGCACACTAAAAATGTCTTGTCAATAGCAAATGGATAGATTGAAGATGACGGCTCTCTCTAATGGACAGATTGAAGATGATGGCTCTCTTTGTTTTTCAACGATAGCTCAGTTTGTTCACAGCACACTTCTCTGCTTTATTTATTTTAGAAATGTTTTTCGGCCAAGGCCTTCACCGCTGGCTCACCCTCCCTCCTCCCCCGTCCCCAGGGCTGTTCCTCACAAACGCGGCCCTGCCCACCTGCTCCAGCCCCTCTCAGAGTGCATAGTGCTGCGTTTCGCTGTCAGCCGCCCAACGGGGTCCGGAGAGAAGAGGAAAGCTATCTGTCCCCGCTTGTTGTACATGTGCTGAATGCCATTGTCATCCCCTAGCCCGGAGGAGATGTGGAACGCTGCTTTCTCTCTCCTGCTTGCAGATTAGCAGTCTCCCTTCCTCCTCTCCTGGCACCCCCCGCCTTTCCTCCCTCTTTTCCACAGATCATTGTGTTGAATGCTGGATAGTGAGGCCATGGCGCGACAGGGTTCTGCTTTTGGGACAGGACGTAGCATGCGCCACCAGCTCTACAGTACCCCGGAACGCCTGGAGGGGGGGGATTTAAATTGCTGCTCATTCGCTTAATAATTGCTGTAATTTCAGACACCTCTCTGGAATCCAAAATTAGATTTAATGGCGTTGCACAAAGAGATCTAACCGAATTGTATTACTTTGAAACAAAAAAGAAAAAGAAAGGCCGGCATCCGTACAACTGGCGGAGTCGGAGTCTTTGACGCAGTGCCCCTTGCTAACACTGATAGCCATGAACGCTGATTGTTCTAAAACCAAATCGCACAATATAATTGAAATGCGGTAGTTTATAATTCATTAAGTAATCATTTGTGTCAGTTGCCTAGAAACACAGATCTAAATTGATGACGATTTAAGATTGTCTTCTTTTTGTCCTATGAAGTGAAGAGGAACGTGGTGCAATGTGGTGAAATATACGGGCGGCATGCGCCGTCTCAAAGGACCTTCTTTTTCAGATGAACACGCACTCCTTGGTTCTTAAAAAAAATACAAATAAAAAAATAAAAATAAAAAAACCTTTACAGCCAGAGGCCCTGTCATCACAGATCTCATCTCCAAATAAAAAAGCAGGAACCTAAATTGACCACCCCCCCCACACACCCTTCTCATCTTGTGAAATTAAGTACTTAATTATATTTTTATCGGTTCAAAGCAAACCTGTCATAATTTGGACAATAAATATTGATATTGGTTATATGTGCAACGTCGTAAGTAGGAGTTCAGCGGGTGTTTGGCTGATTAGAGTGATGGAATACTTCGACTGCAGAACAGGTCTGTTTGACGTAAGGGGAAAGAGGTGAATACAAACGGTATTGGTTGCTGTTTACTTCCACCTCTTTCACGCACACAGCCCCGACTCTTCCCAACAGGCAAGCGTCAGCTGATGCCGGCTGATCTGGAATACAAAGTGCGACCGCCACAAGGAACCCTCCCGACTCGCACTTGGAGCGCGCGGTTTGTTAACGGAGATTCACCGAATCACCTGTGTTTTTTCAAACGCTTCCGTAGCTCGGACGGCCACTTGCGCGCCTGCTAATCTAGAAGACAAACCTCTGCTTTATGGGATGATGTCAATTAGACTGTGCAGCAGTGCTGGAATGAGGGAAGAGAATGCACCCATTGTTCAGAGCGTTTCTGCAGGCTGTGGGACAGTGTGTGTCTGTGTGTGTTTTCTGTGCAAATAGACTTGTGCTGTTTCAGCTTCCCACAAATTAGCCAGCATGTCAGAAATTTGCCATTGTTAATAAAATACAGGGCCGTTAAAAACACGCTCATAAACACGCACGCACATAACTCAGTAGAATAAATGTAGGAGTTGTTTGGATAAAACCAAGGCTATCTTCAACTACACAAAAATTTGTGATGAACTGTGTTATCAAAGCAAGTAGTTGTTGAATAGTTTACTCTTGACGTTTCATGTATTGTGCAAAAAAGGTACAAAAGTAATGTTTAAATGGAGGATTTTTAAATGTCACGATACGATATTAGTTTCATATTAAATGGCAGTAATTTTTGTTTGGCACAATGTGACCACTAGCTCTTTAGCCTATTTCCTGCATGCCACTGCATGTGTTTAGTGTGCGTATTGTCACACAATTAAACACAAACACAATACAAAAGATTGCACTCCCGAGAAAACGGTGCTCAAATTTAATAAATTAATTTATGCTACAATGGATAACTGTAAATGCAATTCCACAACAATGGATATACTTTTTTTTTTAACCCAAAACAAACATCATCTAACAAAGTCACTGTAAAATGTTTATCGTTAACTTTTCCCATGTAGTGAACTTCTAGGCTACATTTTACAGTTGAGGGAACATTAGCCTATGTGTGAATGTTTGGCAGTTGTTTTAAAGATGTTTACTTCGTTTTATTGCATTTGGCAAACAATTCACACCATTATTTCTAAACGCATTCAACTGTGAGGAGGGTATGTTAATGGTTAGGTGGCAAATGGTTACTGTCAGGTGGCTTTAATTGGACTGACAGACGCACACACCAACACCGGCACAAACACACAGACACTAACTCGGCTTGTTAACGACAAGCAGGTGAAGTAATGATACCAGCTTCGTGTAAAAGTAGCTGGCTCTCCAGTTTGCAAAAGCCACCGAGATGCATACGTTATTTCCTGCTCCCGCAGCTGTAGCCCGTTTGGAATGATGTGGTTGTAGTCTTTTCTTTGTGGTCTGGGTAACAAAGGAAGGTCACGCTTTGTCAAAATCTGTTGGCAAAAAAAAAAAAAAAGCCGCTTCCCAGACCTGTGGCCCTGACTGCTAAGGAGCCCCAGGGAGCACCTCAGATCCTTTTGAAAGTCTCCAGAAAAGAGACCTCGGCACCCGGCAAGAGTCACGTACTGGAGCTCTGCGCTCGCTGTAGTCTGCTGGGAGAACTTCACCCGGGGGTTTGAGATGTCATTTGTGCTGTTTTGAATGGGTCTGTAGTGATGCTGCTTTAGCATGCTTAGTGAAGTTTTCAGTGGATCATAAATGAGTGCCTAATCTTTTTGCCGACACCAAAATGAGAGGGACATAATGTTTTTTTTTATTTTTATTTTTTTATTTGTTTCTGATTTTTCCCTTTTTCTCCCAATTTAGTAGCCAATTGAACCCCCTATTCTAATTCAATTCTCCCCCGTGTAGCAACCGCTAGAGAACCACCGCTGCACAACCCCGTCAATCGGTATATTTAGAGAGGGCGCTACGTCCTCTACAGGGCGCAGCTCCTGACCGTGACACGCCCTGGGTCCTACTGTGCGCAGCGATTCTCTCCGAGCCCCTCCCCCCACCCGGAAGCGACCGCCAATTGTCGCTTCCACAGGGCACCGGCCACGCTCGGCTATGGCAGGACCGGGGCGCGAACCCCGATCCTCGGAGTACAACTGCGCTGACTGAAAGTCAGCACTCTTTACCGCTGTACCACCGCGGCGGCCTGAGAGGGACATAATGTGTTTATTTTAACAAACTGAAGATTTATGGGAAGTGTATTCATGCTGTATTTAGTTACTGCTTTATTATGTGCCGCAACTTGAAATGTTGTTCTTTAGCAGCTGTGGCTTTGTTTAGGTCTTGTTTTTATTTGTACCAGGACTTAATCTTGAAAGACGCATAACAGCACTCTGTTACCCAAGCATAGCCAACAAATAAGTTCCGCAAATAAGACTGAAAGGAGTAGGCCTACCCCTTTTCAGTGACCGCCTCCGTCAACTCAAGCTTTTGTCACTATGGAGCAACACTAGTGGCATGGACTGACATAGAATGTTTTCAGGCTAATGGAAGTGACTTTTTGAAGGTGGGCTACTTGTACAGTGGCTGGTCCTGCTTCATTTGATATTGATAGTTTCTGTGGCTAATTTCGTGTTAGGCTGTGGCCACCCCCAAAATCTGCAAGTCATTTCCAGCCTTCCCAACCAGCTCACTCCTTATACTGCTGTAGAATGTACAAATATGTAATGCACATCTGACTCTGTTAAGCTTGTAATCTAGTATTGTGGTAGCAGCTCCGTGGTATTGCTGGTTTGTTTCGTCAGTGCTATTAAATAAAGAGAAGAAAATGGACACAGTTCCTACGGTTTGTCTTTTCAGCAAGATGTATTCAAGCTTTTTATTTTTATATTTAGAGGGTCCTTCAAAAAAAAAAAAAAAAAAACTTTATAAATACTTGTCAATATTTTTTTATTGGGTTATCTTCTCCTTTTCGTTATCGCAAAGATAAGGCGAGGACCAGAGCCTGGTTGGAGGAGGGTGGCGCTTTTTTAGGTTTGACCTTGCCGGAACTATTCCTGTGCAGATATGTGCACAGAAGAGGGCCGTGGCAGGGGGGTAGAGAGGGAGCCAACAGGCGGTGTTATTTATAGACCGGCCCCTGATAAGAAAGTGAGATCAGAATGTGCGGCCAGAGCGCGGGAGACACGCTGATATATATCGCTGTGTATTCATCCCACTCCCTCCCCCCTCTCTGTACGCACAGCATTGGCCTCACGCCACGGAAGGGTGGGGGTGGAGGGGGGGGGGCAGTACCCAGAGGTGCAGAAGAGAGGGTGCCGACTGCCACCCACTCAGGGGAGAGAAATAAAGCCCATATAAGGTAATCTACCGCTTGGCTGCAAAGTGATGCAGAACGGTTTGAGAAGTCTGTTTTAGAGAAGACAGTTCTAAAAAATGAAGAGCCTCATTTCGGAGAATGTTGTGAAAATGAAGGACTTTGTATAGGAGGGTGTTGAAAGGAAATTTGTTGTATAGTGGAATGTTTTTCAATGGGCAGGGAGGCTGAAATGATGTTCAGGGTATAGGCAGGTTTCAGGGGGTAAGGAGGCTGTAATGATGTTCAGGGTATAGGCAGGTTTCAGGGGGCAGGGAGGCTGTAATGATGTTCAGGGTATAGGCAGGTTTCAGGGGGCAGGGAGGCTGTAATGATGTTCAGGGTATAGGCAGGTTTCAGGGGGCAGGGAGCCTGTAATGATGTTCAGGGTATAGGCAGGTTTCAGGGGGCAGGGAGGCTGTAATGATGTTCAGGGTATAGGCAGGTTTCAGGGGGCAGGGAGGCTGTAATGATGTTCAGGGTATAGGCAGGTTTCAGGGGGCAGGGAGGCTGTAATGATGTTCAGGGTATAGGCAGGTTTCAGGGGGCAGGGAGGCTGTAATGATGTTCAGGGTATAGGCAGGGGGCAGGGGGCAGGGAGGCTGTAATGATGTTCAGGGTATAGGCAGTTTTCAGGGGGCAGGGAGGCTGTAATGATGTTCAGGGTATAGGCAGGTTTCAGGGGGCAGGGAGGCTGTAATGATGTTCAGGGTATAGGCAGGTCAAGGAGGGTGGGGACTGCTGTGACACGTCAGGGGTGGGTTCCAGGGTGACCAGCGTGACCAGCTGTCCCCCCCCCCCCCACGCCACGCCCAGCTGTCTGTCTGTCTCCACACCCATGACCAGCTGTGGTCTGCAGATATGAGAGCTCACCCCAGAGTCAGAGGGTCACGCTAGGTCTCCTGCCGCCACTCTGCCGAGCTGCACCGTCTTCCGGATCTTTCCCCGGTTTCAGTGAATAAGGTCATTTAATACAAAGGCGCTCCGGGTGCGTAATGGACTGGGCTCAGAGAACAGTGAGGGCTGCGAGAGGCTTTCTCCGCCTCGCTCCTTTGCAAACCGCAATTTGTTTCCGTCTCGTCCTGCCAGTTGGAATAACGTTGCGGCGCGCGTCGAGCCAGAGGAGCTCCAATATCTGGGTGGATATAATTAAAAACAGATCACGGCGCCCTTTCCATTTGGGACCTTTTGACATGCAGTGGTCTTTAAAAAGAAATAAAGGAGCAATTCCACAAGTCTGTTTCACATTCTGTATTAAGAGCACGGGGGTGTTGGCCCCATACTTCAGTGGGGAATTCTGTCGCTCAGATGAGCCAACGACTATTTATAGGGATGTTCCGAAATAAAAATAAGGAATTCTGGAGCTGAAAGTGCAGGAGTTTAAAAAATAAAAAAAATAAATAATAATCTAGTTATTCTTGGCGCAGTGGCGAAACCCTTCACAATAGAAACGCTGCGTGCTCAGAACTGCGTCCAAACCCAAATGTGGACCCCGCTCCTTCTGCGTCTCCTTTCCCAGAGCCAAGCGGCAGTCTGTGCAGCAGCCACGTCTCCAGAGGCCCGCAGACAAAAATGTAAATGTTTCTAATTTTGGAAAAATGTAATTATCCCAACTACCTACAGATTCCAAGGGGTTTAAAAAAATAATTACACCTCCCCCCCCCGGCTCCTCACTGTACAGTTTTTCTTCTTGCTCGCCATGTCTCTGATGTAATTACAGAGATGTGAAGCCCTGTGCTGGAGACTGAGCCCCGCGTGAGCTTTAACTCCGGGAGAGAAAGCGCTGACGCCCGGCTTTTCACAGCGCTAATCAAAGAGGGCCGGCCTATTCGGCTTTGTGTTTGAGCGCCAAGCGCGGCCCCGCCGTCCTTTTCCTGCCGTTCCATGTTCCACGTCAGATCGGGGTTTGGGGGGGGGTTGCTTCAGGAACGTATGCCGATTTCGGTACATGGTATTTCAACCCGAGAGCTCGCGGCCGGCCTGACCGCCCGCCGCGCTCGGACGTACTGCGGTACACAAGCTTTGTGAAAGGGCCCCGGTAAAGACGCGTAGTTGTGTTGACGGGATGAAAAGGTGCCTTCAGCAGCGTACAGTAGGCTTCAGAGCCTGGCGGGACATTGGGGCCAGGCGGGACATTGGGGCCAGGCGGGACATTGGGGCCAGGCGGGACATTGGGGCCAGGCGGGACATTGGGGGTCAGGCGTGACATTGGGGGCCAGGTGGGACATTGGGGGCCAGGCGGGACATTGGGGGCCAGGCGGGACATTGGGGGCCAGGCGGGACATTGGGGGCCAGGCGGGACATTGGGGGCCAGGCGGGACATTGGGGGCCAGGCGGGACATTGGGGCCAGGCGGGACATTGGGGACAGGCCAGGCGGGACATTGGGGACATTGGGGCCAGGCGGGACATTGGGGACATTGGGGACATTGGGGCCAGGCGGGCGGGACATTGGGGACAGGCGGGACATTGGGGACAGGCGGGACATTGGGGCCAGGCGGGACATTGACTGGGGGCTTCAGCACAAGTGTATGCGACAGATTCATTTACTGAACAGTACTGTAAACTGTACTGTAGTGCTGACTACCGTTTTACATAAAGGGCATTTTTCGTCTCATGGGTAGAGCAATCTGAATTTTAAAGAAGTACAGGAGGCCCATTTTTATAATCAGTGTGTAAGCTGTGATAGCGACTGGATTTCTAAGTGCATGTTAAGTGAATGATGTGATTTAAATATAATATACCACCACCCCAATTATTTTTCAAGTTGCAACTTGTGTAAATGAAAATTACAGTAACAAGGCGGGGATGTGAACGCCTCATACAGTAGCAGGTTTGGGATGTGAACGCCCCGTTCAGTAGCAGAGCGGGGATGTGAACGCCTCGTACAGTAGCAGGTTGGGGATGTGAACGCCTTGTACAGTAGCAGAGCGAGGATGTGAACGCCCCGTTCAGTAGCAGAGCGGGGATGTGAACGCCTCGTACAGTAGCAGGTTGGGGATGTGAACGCCCCGTACAGTAGCAGAGCAGGGATGTGAACGACCCCGTACAGTAGCAGAGCGGGGATGTGAACGCCCCGTACAGTAGCAGAGCGGGGATGTGAACGCCCCGTACAGTAGCAGAGCAGGGGTGTGAACGACCCCGTACAGTAGCAGAGCGGGGATGTGAACGCCCCTGCAGCTTTAGCCCCTGTGGTTGTCTGCTGTCGCTCATTGTGACAAACGCCACACCCGGCACTGTACAGTCTTTATATTCCTGTCCTCTCCTTTCTGGCCCTGGGGCATGCTGGGCTTGGGTAGCGTCTGCGTTCGTTGCCATGGCGACACGCCCATGTCATTAAGAGAGAAGTTTTTTTTTTTTTTCTTTCTTCTCCTTCCCTCCTTCTGCTCTTCTGCCTGGCTACAGCTGCTTGTGCGGTACCTGAGCGGCTCAGCAGGTCCTGTGTTGAAAAGATCAACATGACCAAAATGTAAATAGGCCAGACCCTTTAAAATTATTTGCATGTTTAATGTAGGTAGGAAAATGCCTATTTCTGGGGTGTGATTCCATTCTGAGTTCAGTGTCTATATTCCCTGTATTCATGTAAAATGTATGCATGTATTTGTGTGAAAGCGCATCTAGCAGCAGAGCATGTTTGTGTGGCGTCAAGCTTTGTGGTGCCGCCACCAGTCTGGCCAGGTTTCTGTGGGAGAGCGTGACTGTTTTAGAAAGCCCCTCTGTGCCCTCGTCTGCCCGCGCTGCTCTTACCATTTATAGCCCCATCAGCTGTGTCTGCAGGGAGGGCCTCAGAAGGGTCCCGAGGAGGAGGAGGAGGAGGAGAGCCGCTCCGATTGGCCCACCCCGGAATCCCCCCGCTGCGGACGTCCGGCAGACGGCTCGCTCGTCCTCACGCTGTCAACGGCCGTGAATCACATAGTCCTCCCCCCTGCCCCCGCCCCAAACCTGATCACGTCTCTGTCCCGCTTGCCAAATTAAGAGCGCGGACCTAACCCCTGACCGACTGCGGGGCACAAAGCCATCTGGTGGCTCGTTCTGGGGTACGACGTGCGCGTCAACGTTGTTCGCTGTCATTCGCATCAGTTGTCACTGTCATTTACATCAAAACCGCAAATAATTCTTATTCAGCATGTTTCATGTGTAACCTGCTCTCACTGTAACTACATTCCTAAACGTTTTTTTTTATCGTTGGTGTGAGGCTGGAAGATTCAAACGGTTTCCCATAGCGCCTCGATTGGTGAAATGGTCTAGAGCAGGGATGTCAAACTCATTCCACCGAGGGCCGAGTGTATGCAGGTTTTTGTTCCAACTGTGCCCTACACCAGCTGATTTCACTAATTAGCTCAGCTCTTCAACCAAGGAGGTGCACTAATTAGTGGAATCAGCTGGTGTAGAGCATGGTTAAAACAAAAACTTGCATACACTCGGCCCTCGATGGAATGAGTTTGACACCCGTGGTCTAGAGCATCACCACAGGTGTACAAGAACCCCTTTGATTTACAGACTTTCTTTTGAAATGTGCAGCCCTGAATGTGCCAGGAGACTTTTGTATTGAACATGGTAACAATCTGCAGCCAGTTCAATTGAGTGCTAATATGGAACAGAAATGTGACTCATTGAATGGTGTAAATACAAATGGAAATAAGGCGAAACACTGCTGTGTGTATGAATGCCTGGAGCAGCGGCTTTACCCTTTTTTTTCCCATACTTTTTTCCTCCCTCTTGAAACTTGTGCAGGCTGCAGGCGTTCTATAGTCTATATCTATATCTGGTGTGGGTGAAAAAAATAGCAGTAGATTAATCTCGCTGAAATGCAGCTATGTGCTTTGCCGGGAGAGCACCGAGGTCAGTATGGAATATGATGTCAGAAAGCACAGGAAGAGCTTGAAGCACATTCAAATGGCTTTTTATATCTCAGTATGGCGATGCACGAAAACCAGATTTGTCAGGGTTGAGCCAAATAGCAGCTAAAGCAAGTGTATTTCACCCCTTTTCCCTAAAACTGATATGAATTTTTCTTAATTTTGCTTTTGCCCCACTTTGCGTGACGAAAACAAAGTGTTCAAACTGTTCAGCGTCTATGTGATTTGGGTAAAGTGGGCTTTTATTGTATACTGAGGTATACCTCATGCCCACAAGTCGCCATTTTGACCATTACGTACGTTGTTCCTCGTGTCGCATTGTGATTGTGCAGTCCTGCACCCAAGTTCGAAAAGGAAATCTCGGCCCGATCATCAAATCGCACGGTGATCTTGAGAGCCAATCGCTGTCAACGCACAATTTTCTAAAAAAGCAACGTTAAAAGCGGGAGGTGACATCACCCTGCCTGAAGTGCGCGCCGGATGGTTCGGTTCAGAGGCGGTGCCGTCTATTTATAAAAAATGGGCCTCAGAGTTTCATGGTGGGAGTGGGGAGCGTATTTATACTGGAGCTGCGTAGGAGGGCAGCAGCGCAGGAATGTGCAGGAAAGTGGGCCATGAGAGCTGTTTACTTCAGCATGTGCATTTTTAAACCCGCTCACTCGCTGCCCAAATAATATCAATCAAGCCAGAGTAATTAGACTGTAAGCAGTTGCTATGGCCGTGTGTTAATATAGACCGCCGTTATTTAAGCTTACGTAATCTGAAAAGTGTCTACGGCAGACAGTGTGCGCGGAAAAAGGACACCTCCGGAAAAGTGGGTTACAAAAACGGCGTTGAATTGACGGCGGCCTTTAAGTCTTTATTTTGTCAGGAGACTAAAAGTAGGCTAAAAGTGCGTACTTACCTTTTAAGTGGAAAAAGTGAAGTGCAAGCTTGTTGTGTCGAAATATGGCCTTTTCCTGAGGTAGATGGATGTGTATTGACATCAGAAATTTTAAGTATGCTGCTTAAGACTCCCAAGCTTTTTCTGCCTATCCCCATGCGGCGATAGTAATTACATCGCTGGGCCACACAGCCCTAATTCCATTACAGTCTTTAAGAACATTTTCATGCTAAGGATCATGCCGCTGAATTATGACTGATGAAGAAGCTTGTGCTCCAGACCGGCAGAATCAGTGGCCTTCTCTGATTTGGATTGGCTCATTTTGAACTTTTTATATTTTGTTGTCAAAGAGAACTGCATTCATGGTTCACCTGACCGCTGAAGATGCCCAGCCTATTTGCAGGGCTTTAAAGCTCATTAATAATCTCCTTTTCACAGCCAGCTTCTTGTCCTCATTTGATTTACTTCATGTATATTTGATTACCATTACGGTTGGGGGGTCGACTCCATTTCAATTCAGTCAGTTCAGCTGACATTAAAATCATCAATTGAAGAAACCTTCGAGGAACATCGTGGACATTTTTAAATTCATGGAGTGAATTTTGGTTCATTTTGTGAATTGACCAAATTGCAATGGAGTTTCATTAGTGTTCAGCTGAGCACATTGGTCCTTTTGTACGTTCCTTCTTTGTGGTGATTATGACATCACCAGCGGTTGCCGTCCGCTCCGAGGGCCCTGGGAGACGGCGCCTGCAGTCCCTAGTCCCGTACTGTGAGCGCTGAGCCGCGGGAACCCCACCGCTCGGCCTGAATGCAACATGCCAGCATGAGCTGCCTGAGAACCACTGCCATGACAACCACCTTCTGTGCCTCGGGCCCCGGTGCATGCTGGACAAAGGTTGTTGCCATGGCGCCATGAGAAACTGCCCCCTCCTCTTGCCAGCGACCTGTTGCAAACAACTTATTTCAGGCTTTCTCAGAGCCAAAGGTTCATGTAATCTGAGACTCCCCCAGCCTTCTCTCCCTCTCTCCCTCCCCCTCCCCTCCCACCTTTAACCCCCTGTTAAACCCTAATCTGTTGGTGAGGAGTCTGTGGTTTTGGCCTCTCCCTCACAATGGCTCGCTGTGGTACTGTTTATGCGCTCGCTGTGCCCAAATGGGCCTCTGGCCGCCCGTGCCCCGGATCGAAGGGCCTGTTGGAGCGGGAGGAGGGTGTTTAAGGGGGTGCTGGCTGGTTCCCTTAGCCGGATTCGGACCAGGGCCTCCTGCACTCCGCCGGTCAGGGGAGGAATGCGATGGCAGCTTTTCGCCTGGGTGAATGGCCTTTTTCTGTGCCGCTGAAAGGAGCTCTTTATCTGATGGCGGAGATGGTTTTCGGAGCCCTTTCATGCCTGCGTTCCCCCGTCCCATCAGGTGCATTGTTGGGACTGAATGGCGGTGCTTTTTTAAGCAGGGAGGAGCCCCCCGTGGCGCCTCAACCTCCAGCCGTACCTGGCCGCCTCCGTCAATGGTGATAAGAGGATTCCGCGCAATCCAGCTTTAAAACAATCCAGTCCAACAAAGCCTATCGGAGCCGATCCAGCCTTTAAACAACCCAGCCTAGTGAAGCCTATGATAGCCGGTCCAGCCTTTAAACAACCCAGCCTAGTGAAGCCTATCAGAGCTGATCCAGCCTTTAAACAACCCCCCCAGCCTAGTGAAGCCTGTCAGAGCCGATCCAGCCTTTAAACAACCCAGCCTAGTGAAGCCTGTTTTGCCTACTCCCCCCCGACATACAAGAAACTAATTAGTTTTTTTGTTTGTTTTAAAAGCTTGAGAAAAACAAAGAGAAACACAACTTAATTTTCAGAAGTTTATTGTTTTAATGAGAGTGGTTTTCATTGCGTGTTCATTGCAGAAGATATGCTGTACACTGCATTGGCTTCACTGCCCTGTTGTCCCAGGTCTGTTTTCCTCGACCTGGGAGGCGATGAAATGAGAGCAAGTTCAAGTTCATATAGTAAAATAAATAAACTAACAAAAGAAAGTACAATATGAAATCACAACAGGCAGAAAGGGTTGTTATTGTGGAAATGGTTTCCATTCAAATGTATAATGGAATGGTTTCATGTTTTTATAAAACTGCCTTTTCATTCTGATTATATATTGTACCTCAGATTTGTTACAGTTCTTATCCAAAATTGTTGTTCAGTGTCCACCAATTAGGGCGTGGGGGGTTAGATAAATAAGTTTAAAGTCCAGAATATTGTTCTTATAAAAAGTTTTGAAAAGAAAAAAAGACAGGGAGGGGGTGAATACTCATAAATTGCAATAGCAATTAATTTGAGTTTTTACATAATTCTTATGTAACGTCACGTCCGGTCAAAGCCCCATCCACTTCCGGTGTGTATACGAATACAGATACAGATAATGTTGATGGTCCAACAGATACAGATAGTGGCCTCGCTGCACACCCCTAGTCTGTAGTCATGCCCTCACCTCTTTCGGGAAAGGCGTCTCCACTGAATGCATCTGCCCGCAATGAAGATAACTCAGAAATATTTAAAACCGCTCTGCGAGGGAATTCCAATTGAATTTATTTAGTGAGGAGCTGTCAAGTTTTCTCTATTATTTAATGCTGAAGTGAGAACTGCTGAAATGCTGCCCCGCTTTCACTTCCCTCCACAGCGATGCACATGTACAGGTCTCTTCTGTGTATTTGTGTCAGCCCGGGTGTGTCTGTGCAGTACACAGGCACATTGATGGACACGACTGAACATAGTGGCTTTTGAAAGTGGTCTTGGGTTTGTGTGTGGTTTTTGTTGGTTGGCCTGAGTGCATGAAACGATGAACAGCAGGTTGAGTGGGTCCCAGTCAGGTCGTTTTTATTTTCTTATTTTTTTTAACCTGCCCACTCATCTCAGTGGGTCTGAAGATATTGTGTGTGTGTGTGTGTCTGTCTGTGCGACAGAGAGAGACGGAGATACTGACAGGGAGAGGAGGAAAGTGAAAGGGAGAGAGCAAGGGAAAGAGAGCCATAGAGACGGATGGGGAGAGAGATGGGGTGAGAGGGGGAGGGGCCTGGTGGGAAATCGGCTGTATTGTATGTAGTCTCTCCCTCCCCTAAAACACAATGGCTCTTTCGCCTCCATGAAATACTATAAATAACAGATCCATGGTTCAGCCCCCCCCCCCGGGCTCACAATGGCAAAGGCATGTAGTCATCCAGCCCTCCAAGAAGGCTTCAGCTGGCTGGTCACGGCGGGCTGACCCCCTGTCCCAACGCATTTCGGTCACACTGAGCTCCGTGTGACTGAGCTCACACGGAGCCTGTGGCCGCATTGGCTGCAAAGGACTAGTGACCCATAAGAAGGGGGAGGGAGGGCTTATTCCGCAGGTTTAAAAGGAGGCCTGATGCGGGAACTTTGAAAAGGCAAAGCGCGGGCCGGGGCGGATTTTCGCTGATAATGCGCGTGATCTGTACACAAAATGAATCGACGGCTAACAGACAGACACGGGAGACAACACAGACCGCCGTAAAGCGGTTTCATTCAGCATGGACCTGCAGCCTCGCATTAATGCTGTCATTCTGCATCCGCGCGCTTTGCGTTTCCTTCCTTCTTCTGAAAATGTCTAATCCTTTATTTCTCTCCTTTCTTTTTTTTTTTTTGACAGGACGCAAAGTGAGCGCATCGTAACAATGGAATTTCAAAACTGCTGAAGAGCAGGGGGAAAAAACAGTGGGAAGGAAAATACAAAAAAGAAGGCGGAAAAGAATTAAGGAGGAGAAGAAGATTGCGCGAGGGAAGGAGAGCGAGGGATCGTGGAGAAGAGCAGCAGCTGAGCGGCGGAGGGTGGGGTGCATGAGGCCCTCTCCAGCGAGAGAGAGAAGCCAAGGCGAGCATGCTCAGTAGACGGAGAGCAGGCGAGGAGGCGGGGCAGGGCGATCTGTCGCCGGGCAGGACTCCCCTCCCGGCGCTGCTGTTGGCCCTGCTGGTGGCCGCGGCGCAGGGGGGCTGGCCCGAGGGCCAGGTGGAGGTGCTGGGGGAGCTGGAGGCCTCCATGAGCTCTTCGGTGCTGGGCGACTGGCAGGAAGCGGCTGCCGCCGTGGCCACAGCCACCCCGACTGCCACCGGCTTCCTGGACTCTTCGGCGGTTGTGGGATGGGTGTTCCAGATGAAGGTGCCCGTGAAGAGCTGGCAGGCCGGCAGTGTGGTGAAGGTGAGACCTGTCTTTCAGCCGTGTGTGTGTGTCTGTCTGTCTGTCTGTCTAGGCCATGTACACACCAGCTTTGAGAGGACTGCACATGTGTGGCCCCTCCAAAAACAGTGCAGGACCTCTAACTAAGTACTGCTGTTACAGCCATAGAGGGCAGCCAGTGCAGTACCTCTAACTAAGTACTGCTGTTACAGCCATAGAGGGCAGCATCTGGAGAAGGCACTGCTTTCTGAGTAACTGCTTTGAAGTGCTTCTGTAAACCGACTGATTAATCAATTTTACAATCTGTGTGAAAACTATGAGAAGAACATTGAGCCTGAGTAGATACCCAAGGCATCCCTGGCATTTACAAAATGTGGGGCCTTTAGTTGTATGTTTAACTATGGTCTCGAGTAACTAATTATAATTGCATACTTGGGTGTATTTGTGTGGGTGTGTGGGTGTGTGTGGAGGAATAACAAGAAGTTTATTATCTAGCTAATGCCAGTGTGACACCGCCAAGCTTCCTCTATCCCCCTCCTACCCAGCCCAGCGATTTATGCATTTCTCCATTCAGTGTAACCATGCACAAAATATGATAATAACCATGATTTTATCACTTTTGGCCAACGATGTAACCCGTGCTTGCATTACAGTCCTAAGCTGTGGTACTGGCACAGGGGTCCACAGTCCTGGTCCTGGAGAGCCGCAGGGGGTGCTGGGTTTTGTTGTTACTCTGCACTTAATTTATAAATTAAAGCAGCTAATTACACAGGTAACTCACCTCACCTGGAACTGAACTGGTTGCTCACTTGAAGGTGAAAACAAAAACCAGCTTGCTAGCCAGATTAAAAAGAGGCAAACGCTGGCTGCTGAACTGCACTCCTCTCCCAGCACTCATTCCTGCCCACTGATTATGCATGTACATTTACAAATGTGAGAAAAGGAAGTGTTTTACCCAAAGTTGCATCACCTATGCAGCAGTGCAGGCTTTCTCCATGGCTGCTGTGGGAGGCTTTGACTTGAGCTGTACGGATCGGGTGCAGCACACGCATACACGCACAGACACACTTAAAGAGGGACTTTGAAGCCTCTATAACCAGCCGTGTGAAAGAGGAGGTCACATCGCCCTCAGCGCTGGCGTTACAATCGCGTTCCATGGCCTCCTTCAGATAAGTTCCCCTTCAAACGCAGCTCATATCTGTGCGTATGACCGCTAAACTCTTTCTTACGCTCCTCCGGTGGGCCTCGCGGTTAACGTGCCTCGACATTTAACCCCAGTGCTTTGGCTAAGGGCCGCGAGCTGAGCTCGCAGCTCGCATCTCGCATCCATCCATTTTGTGTCAAAAATAACCACATTCAGAAAAGTACCGCATTCACCATTTTTTGATAAAGGCAAAGCTAAGAAATTCAAATGTTTCTCCATATTGCCTTCAACAGTGAAATGGGGTTGTGTGCTCATGGTAGTCTCAGTTTTGTGTACTTATCTGTTGAGCGTCACCAGTGAGTTTGGTGATAAAGACTGCCATCAGCACACAGCAACATTTTACTGATGAAGCAAAACTCTTGCTCTCCCTCTCGCTTTGCATAACTTATATCTTATGTTTGAGCTTTTGTTTTTAACCAAAAGGATGGAAATAAAGGCTGCAGTCTATTTCTATTTAAAAAACAATAAATCATAATGTGATATTTATAGTATTATTGAGACCAGGCTGGAACCACAAAAGACTTAAAGGTACAGGTTTGGGTAAAAGAATTAAAGGTACAGGTATGGGTGCTTATTTGTCATGCACAGAATACGCAAGGTAGACGGCAGGGTAAGAAATACTTCTTTTTACAGGGGCATTTTTGCGTGAAATTACCTTCGGGGGCATTTTGGGGCACTTCCAGTTCTATTTAATCAAATGTTGGGAAAATCCTTGGTTCTTTATGTTTCATGAAAGACCATTATTCAATGACTCGTATTGAAAATAAATGTATTTTATTGCAAGTTTAGAGACAGACACACTCAAATTCCTCTCTCCTCTCCTGTCAAGTTAAAAGATTTAATTTAACAATTTTATTTTCAGATTCATGATAAATTTGGCAGCTATATTATATAAAGTGTATAGTTTTATAAAAAAATAACTGTTATACAAGGGCTTGTGGCATGGGTAATCTGCATAATTTGATGAAGTATAGCTACGTCCCAAAAGCAATTCAAGGTGGGGGGAAAGTGTTGTTAACTGGGCACCACCACATAAAGAGAAGCGGAGATATTTATTCCCAAGTCTTGTAAGAAAAGCAATCGCTGCTCAGATAACAAAAACGTAAGTCGACCCATCAATGGTTTTTCCCAAACTGATTGGTTTGATTTTCTAGTCATCGGATTGACTCAAAATTTCATTATGCTGAAAGCTGAGTAGCTTTCAAATAAATGTATTTTTTTGGGGGGGATTACATATCACATTTATACTGACAACAGTATCCTCAAGTTGCAAGTAGTGGAGGTACCGGGAGCTAACGCAGTGTACGTAGGCTACATTACACGTGGACAGTTAAAACATTTCCTGTATGATTTATTGGGTCATCTGAAGCGCTGTCCTGAATGCTGAAGGGGTATCTGATTAATGAATGCAAAGATAAACAATATGACTAGAAAGTTTTTGTTTTAATTTTATTTTGATATGGTGAAGGGTGTAAACAGGGGTTGAGGTTGGGGGTGAGACTCATTTAGTTTTATTGCTCTGAGTTTATGGAAGAGCTGCTAGCTGCAGACTAGTCTCCTGAAGGTTCTGAATGTGAACTTGCCTCATGTTTGTCTGCTATGTTTTAATAAACGTGTGGATTCGTCAGCTGAAATCTCGGTAACGAACCAGTCCATCTTCCACCCGGCGATGGTAGAAGTTTGTCTAACAGTTGTCTTCGAACTAGAGGTAACGTTCGGCGGGGGACTGTTTCATTTTGACTGAGTTCATTTTGACTCTGGAGGAGTAGCTGGCAGTGTCTTTATTTATTTATTTATTTATTTATTTATTTATTTATTTTGCAACAATGCTACTAGCTGGTAGCGGCTGTCACTCTATTTGTAAGATAAGTGCAGAGGCTTGTTCCGACCAGCTTTGAGTCGCTTTTTTACAAATGCAGACAAAAATATTGTAAGTAAAGTGTTTCTTTTCATCCAATTTTGAAGGGTAATTTTTTATTTTTATGGGCATTTTGCCAGGGCCCCCATTCATTTCCAACCCTGGTAGACAGTGTAATGAAATGCTTGTTTGCTGGGATGTCCAGGAACTGGAGGATGACCAGCAAGCAGCTACTGTGTTCGGCATCATTAAAGCAGGGATCTCAAATGCTTTGTTTGAAGTCATTGATTAGCTGAAGCCCACACACTTTGTTTGAAAGCCTAAATTGGCTGCTGAGTGAAAGCTAACCATCAAAACCTGCAGCTGCTGCAGGACTCTGGTCTTGAGTTTGAAATTCCTGTTTTAAGTAAGGCAGACATCAAAGATAACAAGAGTAAAACATCCTCCCGCTCACATGATGTGAATTCAAACTGCACAAACAGTGAACATCAGCAGTGTGCTCACAGCTGTATGATATTCTCAGACTGATATCCAGTGGATCAGCTGCTGTATGATATCCTCAGACTGATATCCAGTGGATCAGCTGCTGTATGATATCCTCAGACTGATATCCAGTGGATCAGCTGCTGTATGATATCCTCAGACTGATATCCAGTGGATTAGCTGCTGTATGATATCATCAGACTGATATCCAGTGGATCAGCTGCTGTATGATATCCTCAGACTGATATCCAGTGGAGTCGCTGCTGTATGATATCCTCAGACTGATATCCAGTGGATCAGCTGCTGTATGATATCCTCTGACTGATATCCAGTGGATCAGCTGCTGTATGATATTCTCAGACTGATATCCAGTGGATCAGCTGCTGTATGATATCCTCAGACTGATATCCAGTGGATCAGCTGCTGTATGATATCATCAGACTGATATCCAGTGGATCAGCTGCTGTATGATATCCTCAGACTGATATCCAGTGGATCAGCTGCTGTATGATTCCCTGGAGTGACTTCGGTCAGGCATCACAAGCCAGGAGTTTTTAAATCACACCAATGGTTGGAATAACAACCCCGACCCACACGCATGTGCACACACACCCTGTCTACCCCTCGCCCCCCCCCATCACTTCTCCTTGTGTAACCCTATATCCAGAGGATTATTTCTGCCCTGTCGGATGCATTTCTAAGTTGAAACCATGAGCCCTTTCTGCATATTTGCTAGATCTCCCCTGACAGCTGTGCCCGGCACTTTGTCCTTTCCCTAGTACAGCTGTTCTTCCAAAACTTTTTCTATAAACTTAATTACTTTGGCCACACTCTGCTCACACACAGGAATGTGTCCAGACGATGGGTTTTAGTTGAGAAAACATTGACCGCTGCTTCACGTCATGTTTTTTCTTCACTGGAACAGCAGCTTCCTGCTTATTTCCACCCAGCAAACCCACAGCAGCGTGACAAAACACAAACAGCCTGTCCGTTAGGAGAACGTTTCTGGCTTTCTGATGGAAGCGTGGTCGCTTCCAAAGATTAACCTAGCAGACTTTCATTCAGATGTGAGTAGAATCCTGGAAGGATCGCCTCTTGTTTGAGTTTGATCTAACTTTGTTTATTGAGCCGGGCATGGACCAGGCGGAAAAAGGTCCACAGGCACACAGTTTGCAGTCCATCTGCTGCTGATTGTAGTACCGTCAAAAAGCGTTAGAATTTTTTTTGACGGTCAAACACTAGGCAGTGGATGCTTCCCTGATATTGATGTACATAATTTAATACGATTGTGTGAAACAAAAAAGCATTTAAATGGCAAGGGCTTTTTAATCCACTTTCGAATGTTGAAATATCGACTGACTTCTGGAGCTTTTTGATGGTGGCTGTCAGCGCAGAATTGGGTAAACATGCTGAACTTGGCTCCCGGTGGGGAAAGTCATTGTGAAACGGTTGGCTTTGATCCTGTAAACTGGTGATGGTGTTAGCTGGCACCATTCCTCTTCTGTAGTCCATCCGTAAAAACAAAAAAAAATTCTTAATGGCAACCCGGCCGGCTTTTTCACCACAGCTGTGCCTTTTGCCAAAGAACCGCTCACCGTGTCAATCGTTTTAATGTCTGGGTCTCAAATGTCCAATCTCATGTTCACTTCAGTTCTCTTTGTTATCCGTTCAGGCCTTTTTCAAACAGTTACAGTTATCAATACCAAATGTTTATTTTGCTCTGTTGGTAAACATCTTAAATAATGGAAACCATATGTATTTACCTGGCTTGTTTAATCTGAAAAGATTGAATCTGCCACCAGATAATCAAGATCCTTGTATTCTGTTGAATATTTTTGTTTGCTTGGCAATGTAGCGGCTAATTGATAGTAGCAATCCAGCACTAATAGTAATTTGTATTACTGCAGCTAGTGCTTTGTAACGATTAGTACTTTTCCTTTGTTCCGACACCTGAATTCAAAGCAGAAATCTAAATGAAACAAAAGTGAAGCAAAGGAGAATCAGCCTTGTACAGCGCAGCAAACAATACCACTGCCATGCCTAGCAACACCTTTACAAGCAGGTAGCCATAGCTACAGATTCACTTTCTAATTAGTCTTTTTTTTCTTTTTCTTTTTTCAATGTACTTTGAGGTCAAATTAGTGTTAAACATACAAGATATAATTGACCATGAGAGTCCACCTACTCTTGATGTCACTGACCTATTTCACAGCAGTATCATTATCTGACAGTTTGTCAATTAATTCTCTGCCTTTGTGAAATTGCACATTGCAAAAGATATTACAAGGTGATAATAATGGAGGGAAAAATATGGAAAACACCTCAGTGCTTTCTCCTTCCTGAAAACCATGTCCGTTCTCTGACTGAAAATGTTCTTTGATGCTATGGTAAAATGATGTTGGGAAAACTGTTTTTTTGCAGCTACTCTCATTCCACCTCTCATCCTGCGGGGTCTTTCTGTCCGTCCATCTCTCCTCCCAGCCCCTTACGCTCACTTAGTTATGTCAGGATACTTCCAATTCTCCTACTTTCTTTTATCAAAGGCTGGTCCTGAAATCTAATTAGCCTTTGCACCAATGGCAGGGGAAAACTAGTGTTGGTAGTGCCCAGATAAAAACTTTATTTATTTTTTCGTATTTTTCATTTTAGTTTCTGGTCGGACATAAATCAGTCCAGATTAGCAGCGGTCATCTGGAAGGACTTGCATTATTATTTTTTTATTTTTGTATTCCTGCAGCTTAGCTTCCGTGTGATCTTGCCAGCTTGGCATTATCTTCATGGTGTGTCATTTTCTTTGGGGGATATTTGGACTACTGTGACAAGTCTGTCCTTCTGGGTGTCTACTGTCTACTGCAACAAAGCCAGGCTTCTGGGAAGGTGGAAGGCAGATGGTTCGTGTTTTTATAAAAAAAATTCAGTGCCGTTGTTTTTTTTGCATCCACCAGGGGGCAAGCCGTCTCTTGGGGCATATGAAAAGTGAAAACAACCTGTAGTTGTTTTGATGATTGAAAAAAAATAAAAATTTAAACCACCCCCATAGAGAGCCCATAGATTTATGTACAGGCTAATACACCGTTTTCCTCTTTTTAGATTAATTTAGATTAACATTTAAAATGTATGGTATTAGCTATGTGCGAGTCATTAGCTAGTCATTCTGGTTGAGTTTGCTTACTTAAGTCCACCAGGATGTACAGAACATAAAGCACGGGATTAGCCATAAGATGTACATAACCATTCCTCGCCTTTTTAGACCTTGGCGTAGAGCATTGGTGCTGCAGTGTTTCTGTTCATAGAGCAGGCCGGGTCAAATTCTTCACTCTAAGTTGCTAAGGATTCACAAATGCAGATTTGACTCTCAGTAACAGCATTTGTTCTAAATGAAGAACTGTTTTATCGTTGAGCTGTACTCATCTTTCATCTCTTTTTTTGGAGACTGTAGTCCTGTAGCGTTCTTTTTGTTCATTTGTTCTATGAATGGTATGCTTATGGTATCCCGGGAAGGCTAAAAGGTTGAATTTATTCCTGTTGTGAAGTGAATGGTGCATTATTAAATTGCTGCAGCATTAAGAAAGGGTCCATGAGGCCAGATCTCTAGTAAACAGCCTCTTGGCTCCCCTGCACAGGCTCTTTCCCTCCTCCTCACTTTTTCCAGTGGAACATCGGCTGTGCCAGTTTCTCTCTGTCTCCTCCCCCCTCCCCACACATTCCCAGCCTCCATTTCACCCTCATCATATCACAAAGACGTGCCTGAGCCAACTCCCTTCAAAAACATGAATCTTATCTTTTCAGCTGTCTTTAGACGCTTCAACAATGGGCACTTTTCCCCTCCCAGCTCTTCTCCTGTAGTCCACTTTAACAATGAGGCTCTTTCTTCCACCAGCGCTGCCAAGTCCTCTTTCTTTTTCTTTTTTTTCCCTTTTTTTCCCTTTATTTCTTCATTTCAAAAGGCCATTTTAGTCATTCCGTCCTTCTTCACATGCATATTATATGGAGGGCCCTTGAAGAGAAGGGGAACTCATCCTGATCTTCTTAAAAAAGCCCTCTCGAATCACTCACCCTCCTGGCCAGCCCAAAATGAGGCCAAATCGATAGGTAAGGTTGCCAGTACCTACATCACCTCCTTCCCACCATTGTCTTTTCCCCTGTCTTATTGCAATGATACTTGGCATGTTTTTAATTTCCTACCCAGCTTCTCTAAAAACGGTTGAAATAGATATTGTTAAAAAATGTATTTGCTTTCTTTAGGTAGTATTACATTTTAGCATATTAATATTGTCTCTTTCAGAGTAATATTATAATACATTTTTATGTCACAGAGCTAAGCCCATCGACAATAATTTTAGTAAAACTATGCCCTTTTTCTTTTTTATATTTCATCTTGCCGCTAATTTAATCAAGAGCATAATGGTGGGTCTTCCCTGTGTGTATGTTAGCAAAATTGAATGTTTTACAAAGTTAAAGATTAAGCCATTTTAAACCAATTAAGCCACATTATTGATTGTCTGTAAGTGGCCAGGGATGAATCAATGTTCCATATGTGCTGACAGTCTTTTTTCTTTTTTTTTTTTAAAATGGTGAGTCAAATGGTTTATGAGGAAATGCTGTAGCCACAAATCCCCCAAAAAAATGGGATTTCTTCTTTTCTTTCCACTCTCCTTCCACAAACAATGCTTCTCTTACAGACAAGAAGGGGCAAATGAATAGATGTAGGAAGAGGCGGAGGAGGCAGCGAGTCAAGGAGAAGGCAAGGGGAGGGAAGGAGAGAGAGAGGGGGGGATTGAGGGGACAAGGGAGAGCAAAACAGCCAGTGTGAAAACTGCGCTTTATAAAGGCCACGAGTGTTAATGAAATAACGGTCCAGGGGATTTATTCTCTGCCTTTCGCGCGGTAGTCATTTTTCGGTCGCGCCACCTAAGCGGTCGAACGCCCGTCTTGGCAGTTTCAACTGGCGGTCAGGCCTTTGAGGCATTCGCAGCTGTAAGTGGCGTGGCCAGCCACCTTTTTTTGTTTTTTATTTTTTTTGCAGTAGACTAGTTGGGGTGCGCAGTGGAATGGCGGGTCTCGGTGGCGTACTGTAAAGAGGACCACTCTATCTTTGACTCCATTGCCCCACGTTCGCCTCTTTCCCTGAAAGGTGCTTTAATGCTGTCTCACCGTGTGACACGGGTGCTACAGGGGTGAACGGTATGCCTGCTGGTGTCAGTAATATGCAGTGTGGTTGTTGTACAGTGGGTGAGGTACTAGGCTGTAATTCTGAGGTTCTGATTTGATTCCCATGTGGGAAAATGAGTCTGCAGCAGTCTGCTGGAGGCCTACTGCTCTGTAAATCAGTGATTTATTACTCGTATATCTTTTGTTTCACTTTAATTCCCAGGTGGGGCACTACCATTGTACCCTTGAGAAAGGTAATGAATCTGAATTGCTTCAGAGAATATCAAACGGTATAAGCGGGATTGCATGTATGAAAAACGGAAACAATCTGAAAAACCCACTAAGCTGTGATGAGCTAATGGAAGTAATCAGTTTGCTAACTGGCTAGGCTTTTGGTAAATATTATAAGCTTGCCTGCATCACTATCATTTACCTATCAGTTATGAACTAGGCCTAATTCATGTACATTTTGTAACTGACCTGCAGTAATGCAACTAACGAGGTGTTTCTGTTTTTTAATGATCTCGCTAGCTACTTGGTTCTCTGCAGCCAGAAAACATTTGCTTAAATGACTTGTAATATATTTTTATGTCAGATGCCTCGTACCTTATGTAGTTTTCTTCTTAAACCCATAAAGGGTTAATAAGAGGATGAATGGCTAGCTGTCATAATTAGTTTATGCTGTTTCTATGGTCCTTATAGACAGCTCAGAAGAGAAGGTTCAGGATGTTCTGTAAAATTGTCTCTGATTAATTGTGGAGTATTCATAAATATGTTCAGGTTGATAAATGTAGTTCTGGTTGGTTTGTGACACTGGCTGTTTCTGAATTACATAATGTTTTTGAGATTGCCTTGCCCTGTGAGTCCAGCAAAGTGTATCTTGGACAGTTAATGTGTTCAAAGGTGAGGGTTGTCAGTATGACTGTTGAGATCAAACATGCTTGTGTAGCTGTTGCATTTATCAGATGTCTTTCAGGTCTATTACTTAGTTGGGCAAAATATATTTTTGTAAAGTCTACACTGTTTATTCAGATGCAGGTTGTATTGTACCTGCAACTACATGTGATTTTGTGTATCGTTTAATATGTATTCGATATGGTACATTAGTAAACGTATTATTTCTGAAGAAGCTATTGATTTTTGTAAAGGTTAATGTTCCACTTTGGCTACAGCAAAGAGTTTACAACTGTGAAAGGGATCTACGTTTAGGTAGATTAATGACAGTCTTCCATGGTCCCATCATATCTTTTTTTTCTCCGTTTGTTTGTGTAGCCCTTCACAATGCAGTTTTAATCATGGTCACATTTTTGAAAGGTTAGTTTTTAACTTTGGAATGTTAGAGTGGTGAGCTGAAACGTCCAAGAGTGGCTGCATCGCACGTGCATTTATTTCAGCTGCAACTGTTCAATGGCCCCATTACAGGCGGTTTTATACAGATAGCAGCGTTTCAAAGGCATGACAGCGTTCATCAGACTTTTGCAGTGTGTAGTTTATAGATATAGATAATTATCAGTGCCTGTCCTTAATCATCAACTTGTTTTGTTTGGTGAGGAAAGCCAGCAGAAGAGGTGGCAGATGTGGCAGTGTACTCACAGGGTAATGGCTGCGTTTAGAAATATCACAGTTGTCAAATTTATCTTGAAATGGCTGCTCTAATTCAGAGAAATAAAAGCGTTTGGGGGTGGGGGTTGGGAGGCGGGGTAGAGGGGCTAGGAAGCGTCGTGATTGGAGAAGACGGCCCCACTGCTTCATCCCAGGCTCCCCCGGTGACGGCTGTGTGCTGGTTAGCGCATTAATGATCTATCATGGGAACATCAGCTCTACATAATTTATCAACCAGGATTTATTAACCGCAAAATTAACTTGTAGAGGAGGGGGCAGGGGTAGAGAGGTGGAGATGGAGGGGGGTGGGGGGTTGGGCGGATCAGAGGGCACATTTTTGATATGAATTTATTAATTTGTTTATTTACACACGTGCGTTGTTTGCTGGCCGACGCATGGTTCTGCAGCTGTGACTGCACAGTCTCAGTGAAGGCATGCCCATCTGTTTCCATCGAGCGTAAAGTTCCAGCGGCGACTGCGTGCCCACTTCAGTGCCTCAGCGGTCACCAGTATGTTGTGTACAACATTTTAATCAGCAGCCCCCCGGCTCTTTGCTCCTTTTCTCATTTTGTACAGATTCACTGTTTTGCCCTGTCAAAAAACGCCACAAATTTCACTCCCTCGCCAGACCAATATTGCGCCCTGTTTTTGCTGAGCAGAAGAATCCTCCAGCGGTGACAGCTACTTTTGCACTTCAGTCCTGCATTTTTCTCGCCTGGATGACAACCTAAAAAGTGGAAAGGAGGCAAGCTGTTGATTGATAATGTTAAAATCCTTCCTCGTGTCAAGTGGTGCAGATCTGGCGCCCGGGTGACTTTTCCCTCCTCGCTGCCATCGTGTTTGTCTTTCCCGATCGCTCAGATGAGATTAAGCGCCGAGGGGAGTGTCAGCAGCTGACGCCGCGGCTGCAGGAAACGCACGCGGAAACGTTGGCGGTCTGAAGGGCAGTGAAATCACTTTGGGTGCAATGAGTCATAACGGAGCGAGGGTTGTCCTAATTTTGGAGGGGTAGGTGAACCCTTCAGCCGCATTCGCTTGGTTAAAGGGGAAAACTTAACCCAGCAGCTCGTGATTTACAAACGAGGCGTGTCGGGTTATAATTGAGAGCTGGTTCTCAGGAATGTGAGTGCATGAGAACTCGGGAGGGGAATTTGCAAATGGAGTCCATTAATTATTCTGTTAAATTTACTATAGCCTGCAATAAGCACAAGCCTTGTACTTGTATGATCATTGTAAGACCTTTTGAAAATCAGGCGCTGACGATCAATAAATTACGAAAGGCACTTTCTAAATAATTTCAAATGACTGTACCCTATCAGTACATACTTTCATTCTAGTAGAATATTCTTGGTGTGGAGATTCTTGGTGATGGCTTTTTAGTTTTCAGGGGATAAAGTATAATACACCGGAATGTGTATTTTTCCTTAAAGGGTAACTTCACTGCATGAATTATGTTAAATGCGTGTTGTTCTGTGCAATTTTTGGTGGGTAGGCATACTGTAAGTGCACTAAAATTCACAGTGGACAAATCTCCCCCCCCCCGCCTCTATCGCTAGGCTACAACTATAAGACTACAAATATTAACACATTTATGCTCTCTCTTTCTCTTTAAAAGACCCATACACTGAAATGTACATTTTATGGGTGCAATAAAACATACGCTTTATTTGAATAGAGATGGTCCTGAGCTCATTGGAACTTTTTGAGCGCCCGCATCAGGTCGCTGAACTGGTATGCATCCATCACTGCAACAAAAAAGATGATGTATACACACAGTATAATGTGGTGTAATTAGATGTGTTATGTAATTCATTAGATGTGTTACAATATGTATTTGGGGCTGGAGACTGGACTGAAAAAAAGCAGCAATGCTTTGATACTTTAGACTAATTGGCATGATGTCAATGTGGATGAACAAGACATATTCTGAATGACCAGGCCTAAATCATCAGCGACAATGGCTCAATTGCTTCATATATTTCAATGACATATTAGTCTAAACGGGCTAATCTTGCTCATTTAAAAAATGTGAGACAGTCAGAAAACAAAAGTTGAAGCTAGCCTAATGTAATATGTGAAAACACTAGCTAGTTAGTAAATGCTACAATTTGATAGTAATTGATAAAGATAGTATGACAGACAGCGGAGCTACAAGTTAGAAAAATAGATCTAGAGTACAGTCTTTAGCTTCAGTAATTATGTAGTCATCTACTAGTCTACACTAAATACGGAAAATATTCACTAACGTAATTGATAAAGATAGCAGTGGAGCTACAAGTAAAAATAAAATAGAGCTAGACTACTGTCTTTAGCTTTAGTTATTATTTAGTCATCTAGTCTAATGTTACAACTAAATATGGAACATATTCACCACTCTCAGTTCACATAGCTATGTTAACAGTATGATGGACTTTTTCACAATTTCATCTTGAAACGATCTGAGGGAAGGATAGTCTGCGTATATTGTCATTTCAACATTTTCAAGCTTGAGTGCTGTCTAGCGAATTTCAAGTTACAATATGAGACAGTTGGCGGTACAAAATCAGGATTTATATAAAATAAATGGTTTTTGAAGTAATATCTATGGTTAAGTATTATCACAAATCCCTCTTACCTCCGGGGGTTGACTGGCTTTCCCTCGTCAGTCAAAACTCGACCTTCCGTGGTGGTCAGCTCAGTTCGTGGTGAGGCAAATTAAGACTTCAATGGTTGACGTGCGGTTTCATCTAGCTATGTAGCAATAAATTCTGCCCACTAAACCCATGAAACAATTATATTAAATTGTAGCTTATTTTGTCATCTGCAAGTAGCAGTTTTCAAAAATAAACAGGTGATTGGGGTGGCAGAAATATTATGCGTACAAGCCATCAAAACTTGAGTTCCGAAATGTGACCGCTCGGTCTGGGAAGGGGGGGGGGCCCTGGCGTGTAGGGCCCTGGCGTGTAGGGCCCTGGCGTGTAGGGCCTCTGGGCGCGCGTCCAGGACACCCTGATGGTAAATCCGGGCATGCTCGTCTGCCTTTGCACGTCATCTCACTTACTGCGGTTCAGTGCAGATTGCCTTCTACTGCATGCACTCCCTTCTAAATTTCTCCCTTTTAATTTTGTGTCAAAAACAAGTGGCAACAACTCATGTGGTCATCATTATTTCAATTGCAGGAAAGTTAGCAGTGCATTTTCCAGTATTTTTTCCAATGCCTTTTTTGCACATTTCTCTAGTTTTCCACCTTTAACCTTGATAAAAGTATGCGTCTTCAGACCGGATGAAGAGCTACTTGCTTTGCATAATTTGTGTTGGCAAATTGGTTGTTAATTAATGTTGACTGTGTCTGCCTTGGACCCAAGCTTTTAATGCAATATCTATTCTCTGAGTAAATTATTCTGCTGTGTGTGTGTCTGTGTGTGTTCAGGGAGCTCTCTGAACAGGCACAGAATGAGTTAAACCCTCTCATAAATTAATGAGACCACAAATGTGTGAGGGGAAAGACCAAATGTGGTGGTGGTGTTGCGTTCTGCTGATTTAATGTACATGCTGTAACTAATTGTCTAGTACACAAAAAAAGGAAATGATGTTGAATTACTTTTGTTCCTTCATTACTTGCAATATAAATGTTTGTTTTTTGTGTCCATATTTGAAAGTGTACTCATTTATTTTATTTACTTCCTCCCCAGATCACAGAGGCTGGTAAGGATGTTTTACCATCATGGCTGCACTGGGACTTGGACAGCCATACGCTACAGGGCATTCCCCTGGAGGCAGACAAGGGTATCCACTACATTTCTGTGTCCACCTCTCAGCCAAATGCCACAGAGGGCCAGGTCTCTCCCAGCCCTGATGTTTTCTCTGTAGAGGTGCACCCGGAGGAACACGCGGACCCCGACCCCGTCCAGATCACCCTCCAGTCTGCAGGCAACGAGGTCCTGCCCTTTATCTGCGGAAATGAGGAGGCGGTCACAGTCCTCACGGTCATCCTGGACGCGGACCTGACCAAGATGAGCGCCCAGCAACGCGTGGAGCTACTGGCCAAGATGAAGAAGTTCTCAGGCGTGGGCTTGCAGCACATGAAGATCCTGCCTGTGGTGAACAACCGGCTCTTCGACATGTCTGCGTTCATGGCAGGCCCAGGAAATGCCAAGAAGGTGGTGGAGAATGGTGCACTGTTGTCATGGAAACTGGGATGTGCCCTCGACCAGGGCAGCGTCCCCAACATCAGCAGCGTTCAGGCACCTGCCAAGGAGGGGACTATGTCAGCCCAGCTTGGGTACCCTGTCGTGGGGTGGCACATCGCCAACAAGAAGCCGCACGTTGCAAAGCGTGTTAGGAGGCACCTCAACAACACCCCTACCCCGGTACCCTCCATCCTGCCCCCTACGACTTACGTCGACCCCCCTGTGCGCATCGTGCCCACCCCCGCGTCCCCGTCCATCGCCCCCACTACCGAGAGCTCCGCCCCTCCTGTACGAGGCCCCGTGCCCCTGCCCGTGAAACCCACCATCCGGACCAGAGATCCCATCGCTCACACACCCACCCTGGGGCCTCCTCAGCCGACTAGGGTCATGGACACAACCAGCACTATCACCGTCAGCATCCAGCCCACTGTCACTAGGCCTGTGTTTGTTGAAGCTACAGCGTCCCCCACCCCAGCCACATCCACCACCAGGAGGCCCAAAACTTCACCCTCTACCAAGAAGCCCAGGAAACCCAAGACTTCCACCCCGGCACCTAGGGAAACCAGAACCACCACTGCCAGGCCAGCTAAGCACACCACCCCCTCGCCCGCACTGCCTGACCCCAGCAACGAGCCCCCGGTCCTGCGTAACCCCATTGACAAGGTCAATACCTTCATAGGTACCTACTTCGAGGTGAAAATACCTTCCGACACCTTTTTTGACCAGGAGGACGGCACCACAGACAAGTTGAGACTGACTCTGCGGAAGAACCACAAGGAGGTGGCTGTGGAAGGTTCCTGGATCCTGTTTAACAGCACCAGCCAGCTGCTGTACGGCATGCCGGACTGGCAGCAAGTGGGCCTGCATGAGTACTTCATGCAGGCCACCGACAAGGGAGGCCTGAGCGCCACGGACGCCTTTGAGGTCCGGGTCAACCGCTGGCCTTCCAATGACAAGCCCCCAGTCCTGTTCACCGTTCGCTTCCAGGGAGAGCCTCGCATGGTCACCAATGACATCCATAAGAAGATACAGCTGATAAAGGGCCTAGCATATTCATTTGGTGACCGCAACAGCAGCACAGTCACCCTGAAGAACATTACCAAGGGCTCCATTGTGGTGGAGTGGACTAACAACACCCTTCAGCAGGATCCCTGTCCCAGAGAGCAGATCCAAGCCATGACGCACAGGATCTCCGATGTCCATGGCCGTCCATCCCAACCATTCATGAACAACATGGAACCTGACTTTAAGCCCATCAATGTCACTGTCCGAGGCACGGGCAGCTGCCGCAGGTATATGTTTGTACCCCCGGGGATGTTTGACGAGATTGCCCCGCCCGCTGTCACGCCCGCTCTGGGCCATGGGCGGCAGAGCACGGACGACGTGTACCTGCACACAGTCATCCCCGCTGTGGTGGTGGCTGCCATCTTGCTGATCGCTGGCATCATCGCCATGATCTGCTACCGCAAGAAGCGCAAGGGTAAGCTAACTATCGAGGACCAGGCCACCTTCATCAAGAAGGGCGTGCCCATCATCTTCGCTGACGAACTGGATGACTCCAAGCCCCCGCCCTCCTCCAGCATGCCTTTGATTCTGCAGGAAGAGAAGCCTCCCCTCCCCCCGCCCGAGTATCCCAACATGACCAGCCCTGAGACCACGCCCCTCAACCACGACATTTTGGGAGAATACACTGCTCTGCGGGACGAGGACCCCAACGCACCCCCCTACCAGCCCCCACCACCCTTCACCACCCCCATGGAAGGGAAGGGCTCTCGCCCAAAGAACATGACCCCCTACAGATCCCCGCCACCTTACGTGCCCCCCTAGTGTTGACCCAAGCCTCCATCCCAGGAGGAGAAGGGACGTCTTTGGTTCCACGCCAGTGTTGTCTGTCTGGGGGAAAGGGGTTTGGGAAACAGGGCACGGGGAAAGATTCTACAACATGGGAGTGAGCAAGGGGTAGGGGATGGGGACGGGGACGGGGACGGGGATGGGGGTGGGGTTTGGGATGGGGTGGGCGGCTCAGCTGGAAAAGGGGGAGGAAGGGAAGAAAGTAGGTCCTCGTCTGTATGGGTCTCCGTGGTGACCTTCTTCAGTCTCACCTGCTTTGGCTACATGAGCTGAACTGCTACTAAGGGAGATGCTCCCTCCTGCCCCAGCGCTTTTTGTTTTCTTTTTTCCTTTTTGTCTTTATCGGTTTTCTTTCTTTGTTTTTTGTTTTTTTGACTTGACTTCAAATCAAACTCTACTTGCCTAACAGCAGTCTTTTATCTTCGGAACACTTTCTTTTAAATAATACAAGAAGACAATAAAAACAGACTACGGGCTGCAAAGTTTGTTAGAGAAAAAAATCACATTAGAAAAATAATTATAATACAGAAATAAATACCACCAGGAACCTGGACAGCCCTGCGGACAGCACTGGGGTTGGTTTTTTGATTCAATAAGGTTTGCCTTTTAACACTAATTGTACTGTTTTTATCCTTATTCACGTGTCTAGCTAAAACAATCATAACAATTAGCCTAAAAATGTAAAGAGAAAGGAAAAAAATTTTAAAAAAACTTTTTCAGTTAATCCACTCTATATCTGAAAAAATTTCTGCTAGATTGTATTTTTTGGGGGGTGGCGGGGGGGGATAAATACCAGACTGAAATAACCTGCAGGAAACCGTTTTTTTCCCGAAACGTTTGTGCACATGGTCAGAGCAAGAACTTACACATGGTTTCCACCAACACATCTCTTCTGCTGTAAATTAGGTATTTAATGCTGAGGGTTGGCAAAACAACACATTGAGAGAAACAAGTTTGACAGAGACAAGATAAGGGCATCTCTATGGATCCCTATGGCAGGAGTGGTTGAGAGCTGTGTGCACTCAAGAATAACAGCATCCATAAAGTGAGCCAACTTAATGAAAAATTCCCACACAAGAATGGTGGTCCTAAAATTCATTCTTAATTTCATTGCAGTATGATGATAATTTTATGCCATTTGTTTTTGTCTTTATGTGGCATTGCAACAAGTGTCTTGTACATAATGGTGTGCCTGTGACAATAAATAATTGTATTGATATTTTTTAAAAAGTCATGAGCCCATAAAGTTTGTGTAGACAGAGTATAGAGGGGGAAAACTCTCCTGCAGTTTATTTTAGTTAAGGGGTGATTATTTTTTTATGTAGTGATGCTCTTGTTCTCACATTTAAAAAAGAAGGTTCAGTACTATTCAGATTATATCAATAAGCGTTTGCTATCTGTCTGCGATTCAGAAGTCGGGATTCCCACAAGAGAAAACTTGGAGGACGAGAACAATGCGATAAGCTAATGGGAGTTTAGTTCGCAAAATCGGTAAACACAAATAATAATAAAAAAAGGTTATAGAAACCTCAATCTAATTTTTTTACAAAGTTTTTTGATACAACCTCAAATTGTTTTATTAAGAAAATTTAATGAATAGTGTACTGCAATTTGTAAAAGCATAGCTTAGTAGAGAACTGATTCAGTATATGTATATTATTTTCTCATGGGTCACTTTTTAAAAAGATTTTTCCCTCTAAAAAATGTCCCATATCATATGTAATCTTAATTTTTTTTTTTTTCACCTGATCACTTGTTTTCTTGGAAGGTTAAGATGACTCACTTTATATCTGATTAACTTTTTTCCCCCTCTTCTTTGAATGTGACCCTTTGCAATAATGTTAGGCGTGGTGAAGTGATGAGTAGATGGTGCAGGTAAGATGGGGATCGTGAGCTGACTGTCGTGGGCAGCTCAGAGTGCCAGGTTTTCTACAGTCTGCATTTGCACCGGAACTGGCCGTTGTGGAAAGGGGTAACGGTGTCAGTGTTTAACGCTAAACGATCCAACAGCTAACCTAGCGTAGTATCTTTCCATGTAATGGAGAGGAGTTTGACCTTTTACGCTACACATATACACTATAAAATATAGATTTATTTTTTAATCAATAAGCTCGGGTTATAATCTATTTTAAAATGCTTCCATTTACCATGCAATGATTTATCAATATGAAAGTCCACTGAGGTTTTTTTTTGTTAGTTTTTTTTAAATTGCACCCTGGTTTGCCTGCTTTTTTGAAGCCCTTTATGGGCATTATCTGGTTAATGTGTCTTTCGTATGGACCCATTCTGTTGTCAAAAGGAAGACTACTTTAAAAAAACAAACAAAAAAACTAATTACAAAACCTCTGCAAGTAAAAACTACTAAAAATGGTAAACAAAAAGGTAAAAATAGTTTTTAAAAAATGTAATCAGTGTTTCAGTCCAGTGTTTCACCATGACATCCTGAGATGCAACTTCGCAGTTCTGAGGAAATATGTGTTACTGTCAAGATCCCAGCTACCCCAGTCATTTATTCAAGGTGCTAATAGGGTGCAGTGGAATCTTAGGTCAGGATTATCGGCCGAACTTTTAGAATCGTGGATTTCAACTGGTGTTGATGTTGAGGGCGTGGCAGAGCTAAGAAAGTGAATCTGTGCAGGTTCTTTGATGTTTAATGGGCATCACAAATGGCGCTCAAGTGTTGGGCCAGTGGGATCCTGATCTGGAACTGAGCAAATACCTGTGACTGAGATTTGCAGTGAATATTCCAGAGTTTTATTATTTTGTAAGTGGCCTTGTATATTCCTAATGCAACAGCTGTATTCTTCAGTGCTAAATGCAAATCAATCAGACTCACTGACTGTCTGCCACAACTCAAAACAAAGGTTGAATGATACGATTTTGGAAAGATTTGAGTTGGAGAAACCAAAGATGTACATTTTTAAATGGCAGTCTTCAAATGTTTTATTACTATACTGTATAAGAAATGCAAAAGGACTTCATGTAGTTGCTGTATGTATTTGTTTCCAAAATGTCCTATACCTTAAAATGCACGTTACTCCAGTGGAGGCCGTGGCAGTTACTGCAGTGGCATTAAAACAGCGTTCACTCATTTCTGCCCCTCTATTTTGAAAAACGACAGACACTGAAGAATACAGTGGACAGCTAACCTCCATGTTTTCTACAGCAGAAGGCCAGTACAGCACAACTATCAAGAGCAGTTCAATCTGTGTAACTTACTTGTTTGAGGTAGCCTGCTTCCTGGAACTAGCGACAGGTTGGATTATGTGTCATACTAACTTTTTTTTTGTTTGTTTTGTTTTTCTTCCCATTAATTTTTATGTTACCTATAGAAATATAGGGATTGGTGTCAAATCATATCAGCCTTACTGTCTCTCTGCAGTACTCGAGCCTCTGACGAGGCAGCTTCTCTTTTTTATTGCAGTAGAAGGTAGCTTTTTGTTGCCCCTCTTTTGGGATAAATTAGTCCTTATAACTGGAATGTTGAGGATATTATAATTTGTATGAAGTGAGAAAATATTAATAAGGTAGATTTATTTTATAAATGTTTTCTGTGGTACAGAAATTTTTGTTGGGATCTCATTTTGTTTTGTTTTTTTTCATTTTTGCCTATTACTTCCAATTCCCCCAGCCCCCCATCCCCAACCACAACCCAAACTACCACAGCAGTGTGCTTGCATGACCTCCTGGCAACCCACAGGCAGGCCATTACAGTGGCTTACAGGAAAGTGTTGGGCTGGTTTGGGGCAGGAGGAGCTTGTTGGTCTTTCACATAAGAAATCAATTGAATAACCAAGACCCAAATCTCAAAAGAGACCCGGGGAAGAAGTTGTCCTAGCAACAATGAGAGAGTGGGGGAGAGAGTGAGAGGGAGCAAAAGGAAAACAAAACAAATTGCTCAAACCTTGGGAAGCTGGATATTTGTCCATTAACATGGCAACTGCAACCTAAAAAGGGGGTTCACACAAATGATACAAAAGAATAATACAAAAAATGCATAAAAAATGCATTTTTTTCTTTTTACTGTTTTTAATAGCATTGTTTTATTTATGCTACTAGACACTGTATGTTGAAATCTTGTATTAAAAAAGTGTTTTCACCAAATACTGTGACACGCTTCCTTATTGCTCCCATTTCCTTTGGTTGTGTTTAAATCTAAGGAATGGAATCTTTAGATGTTAAATGGGGAATGGGAAATTATGGAAATCAAGTTAGTGTCTCCTTCAATTAATGTAGTTGACTGTTCAGCTACTGGTTCCAACAAATGGATCACTACTTGTAAAAAAAAATGTATTTGACAAATGAAAATGCAATGCCTATTCCATAAGCAAGTATTTATGATTGTGAAAGTGCTTATTGATGAACCGTATTGCACAACATTGGCAAAATAAGACTTGTTTAGTTTGACCCTTTTTGTAGCTTCCTCTTCCTATGTGCAGTTAGTTCATTTATCAGCACTGCTGTAGTGATTTTCACCTTACAGCATATGTTTGGACCTCAGTCCTATGTCAAAGACTATTTGAAGTACTTTGACCCTTCACTGCCTGTAAAATGCCTGCAAATTACTGACAATTATTTTTTTACGAGAAGAAAATTATTCTTTCATAGGATTGTTACTTTTGTTAATGACATGGTTCGTGCCTGCAGGACTGTTAACAATTTGACCGTATCCAAAGAGTTTCATATGCGTTTTTGACCCAGGTCTGGCAGGCCTTTGTTGTTGGATTTCAGAAAACCTACTCTGCCAAATCCCCGAAGGGCCTTTATGCAGTTTGTCATTTAACTGTCGTTCCCTGTATTCCGAAGGGCTCCTACTAATTATGTACAGTGGATGTTGTGCTGACCAAAAACTTCAATCCATTAAAAGCCTTCCATTAAAGGAAAGGGGTATTAAGATGCAATATGCCAGTTTTTAGCTGCGACCAGCAGGTCTGTCCGTCTGTCCAAATTATTTCTGCTGCTTTGTAGTATGCTTGATTCAGGTTACCCAGAGTGACGTGTGCAGTGAGGTTGGCGTTTTTCGCTTTCAGCCAAAGTCCATAACAGCTGAAACCAACAAGGGGTAGCCTACCAACTTTAATGGTCGCCAGTTACATAACATAACACTGATTATCTGTTCAATTGAAGTTAACGACGAATTCAAATGATAACGTTGGTATTTTGAGTTGGCTAACGCTACCTATCTGGTAAACTGACTATGTTATAGCTAACGTTATCTGCTAAATTTAGCACGCGTTTCCATGTTACTTTCAACTAGCTTGCGTTAACGTTAAATACGGCCGGTGTTTTTGAGTTGCCTGATAGTTATAGCTAAACTAACGTTAGCTAACCTTAGCAAGCGTCACCATTCGCCCATGTAACGTTACTGGGTGATTGGGCAAACGTTAAGGTTGTAAATTGTTAAGCCGGTTATGTTTACTTTTGGTACTTACATTTTAAATCAGATACGTTTACTCAACTGGCGGACTTTCTACTTTTACTGGAGTCATTTTTAGCTGTGACCAGCAGCTAGTAGAAGTCACTGTCCGATATTTCTGCATGACAATACCTGCACATACAGATACTTTGGCATATGGTCGCAGCTTATCATATGCTATCGTGCTTGTTTTTTATTTTATTCATACATCAATGCAATGTCAATTATTTTATTTTTTTTAAACTTATTTGTCTTTACCATAGCCAATAAAAAGGAAAACATGCCATTGGTAAATACAAAATCTGAAATATTTTAACTTGAAGCTTTTATAAAAAGTCAAAAAGTTTCCCTTAATAATGGAAAATATGAATAACTTGATATAGTGTGCAGCTTTTTTATATGTAAAAAGCAAATGGAAATTTGTTTCTCACGACATTAAATAAGTAAATCAGAATAAAACTTACCAGTTCTTCCATGAAAGACAGTCCCCGGAGGCTTCGGGTTTGTGTGCTTTCACGCAGCGTGGCATTCTTCCGTTATTGACTTGTATATGACAAAGAGAAGCGGGCTGTTTGTGCGTGCTCTTCTGTGCATCTATGCTGTTAGGAACATAGTGACATTTTCAAGAGTGAAGGCCATTGCCTTCACAATCAGATTATAGGTACAGTACGTACATGCACTTATTTATATATTTCTTCTAATATATTCCAAGTAATCTAGATCTTTTTTCATAATTTACAACCATAAAAATGTATCAAGGTGACTTTTTCCACTTAACAGTTTTTCTCCATGGCAGAGCTATAACCATGGTGATCCATGTTATTTTTTAACTTTATTGCTTTATAAAGCATTTGACAATATTGCTTTTGGAATTCTGACAGCCAAATAACAGCTGCATGGGTTTGATATAGAAGAGAATACGTATCTTCGGTATAAATATTGATCATATTGTAAAGAATGAAAGCATATTAAAAGAACAGCATCTTGCAAGGACTTTTAGTTATTGCTTATTGCTCCTTCAACTTTTATCTTACTCTAATCTGATGATCTCTTGTAACCTGGCACACTGAATTTGTGGTGTTGTTTCATGCCTGCATGGAAAATACATTAATTTGTCTTCCAATGCAGTCATGTCCCTCGAATGGAATGGTGTGAAAGCATTTCATCATAATTTAGAACAGAGAATGTGGCCTAGATCTATATGTATGCATGTATACTTTGATGATAATCATATTCGTACAAGAAATGCTTTGGCTTTACAAGTATTGGACAGGGCTGCTGTCAATTACTGGAAACGATTTGGTCAGTATAAATCCCACCTCATGGCAGTGTTTGCCAGTGAGAAAATTAAAAGATGAGGAAGATCTTTTGTGCTACCTTGCTAGTGGCAGGTTTGTACTCAAATACTTCAACAGGCAAATACTGAATTTGTATTGTTTGTAAGTGGTTGTATTTTTTCCAAACGTGGATGCTGTTATTTGTCAGGCATTCGACAGGTTGAATCCAAAAATGATTACAAATATTTACAAAAATAAGTTGATAGCAGCTCTTCTCAGGAAACCCATTTCCGTCTTATTGAGGAAGTGTTTTCTTGTACAGAGAAAGCTTTCAAATTTTCTACAAGCAATCAGAAAAGGGGGCACCTCTTTCTCTCGGGTTTTTCTTGACTGTCTTTGATACAGCTTTCACAGCAGTTGCAATGACCTCCGTTTTGTAAAAGTCCTTGAAAAAATGAACGAAAAGATGATTTAACGGAAGGAATGCAAATACAATGACTTGAATAAGATACAGTGCCAACCAGAATTATTGCCAACCTCAATTGATATGAGCAAAAATAACATTATATAGGTTAATTGTGATACCATTGATCAGTGGAAAAACAAAACTCATGTAAAATGATTTTTATTTTGAGGAAGATAGTCAGCACCAAAATTCATTGGACAGTGACGCATTGTTATTTTGGTTCTGTACTCTAGCATTTTTAGTTTGAAACGATACAGACAATGGGGTTGAAGTGCAGACTGTCAGCTTTAATTTGAGGGTATGTTCATCCATATCGGATGAACCGTTTAGAAATTATATAACTTTTTGTACATAGTTCCCCCCATTTTCGGCCATCAAAAAAATTAACATAATGTTGAATAAAATTATAATTTTTAATATGTGGTCACATATACTTTGCATGCCATGACTTCCTGATGTCTGCAACCCAACAATATCAAAATACTCTTGATATCTTATTTTCTGGTACTCCTACAAACGATACTATAACCTCTCTGCATTTGAATGGATTTCTATGGGAATTGGGAGGTGGGACTAGATTTAGCTGTAAATTATGCTGGAGCAGTATGGAATAGTTGGCGAAATTACTAAGTCATCAAGGGTCTGAGGTATCAAATGAGCCTCAAACCATCACTCTGCTGCCAGATATGCAGTAGATATGTATGGATCACTTTAAGGGTTGTTTGAGTCATTGGTCTTCATGCTTTGTATTGGTATGCTTTGGAAGAGCCAACCATGACCCACTTTTAGCCTTCTAGTAGAGGCAGCAAGATTATGGTGTAACATCTCCTGGTATTTGATGGAGTCCATGATGCAATTTATCCTAACAAATTCTGGTAACATTTAGCAAACTCCAGGCATTTTGAGGCATGGAGGCTTTCGTCTGGCAAACCGTCTAAATGTTGGCATAGAGATGGCGTCTAATTGTACTTTTGGAGACACCCCAGGATGCAGCCAACTGAACTGAAATTCTCAAATTGTGATCCTTGGAGAAATGTTTGTCTCTCGAACCATCCTCACTGTGCATGAGGGCAAACTGCACTTGTGTCCTCTTCCAGGCAGGTTCATCACAGCTGCAGTTGTTTTAAACTTCTGAATTGCCCTAATGGTGAAAATGAGTAGTTACAGACATGAAGCTATTTTTATAGCCATAGCCTGATTTATGAAGGTCAACCACCTTTTGTCTCATTGTCTCTTCCCCATGTTGATGAATGAGATTGCATCCCAATACTTGAAAATTACATCCTCCTTTCTTCCACTACCACCTTGTCTCATCTGTGTCTTGGAAACTTATCTTTGTGTCCTTCCTCCCTTCCATGTCCTAATATTGGATGAGATGAGCAAAGTGGATTCAAACTCGGCTCCTCGTCTCCTCCCAGCAAAGGATACATTCACGTATCCTACAGCAGATGTCTTTTCACATTTCTGGGTGACATCATTGTGCTTTCGACCACTGAGATTGAATGCGTGTAAGATGATGAGTATGCCTTAAATGCATTTTCCCAATTATGCAAGATATTTAGCCAAAATTGTGTGTGCTTCAGTAGGTTATTATCACACATAGCATCCTGCCTGAAGGCTAGATTGACTATAACGGATAAAAAAATGGCAGTCGGTTTTTGTGAATGTTGCTTACACAAACATAACATAACTCTAAACATAAATATGCATGGCAGCAACCATTATTTCAGTAATAATCAGTTTGATCTAATGTTGCTGATACACATTCATTAGCAAGCATATCAACGAAAACCGCAATGTCAGGTATATGTTTGTATACCTGCAACTACTTTGTATTTGTAACAGGGCACTGTAAAATGTGTGACATTTGAATACTATTGGTCCAGCACCACAAAGAACAGCATTTTAAAGCAACAAACATGTTAGAGGGTGGCTTTAAATATATCCAAGGCATTTGCCTAAAAATTTGGTTCCCTCTGATAAAAAGCTCAAGCCTGGAAAATGTATAGAGAAATTGTTAATGATCTGAAATGCAGAGCTATGTCTACTAAGTGGCTCAATGCTAAGTGGGCTGGACAGGCCTTTGAGACTTCCATCTGAGAGTACATGAAGCTCAAGAAAGCAGTTCAAATGTTTTTGTATTTAAAAAAAGAAAAGTAGCTCACCCTTAAAGGCTGAACTGTTAAACAGCTTGATAAATTCTGTCTGAAGAAATGTGGTCAAATGTGTGCCAAACTGTATTGTACTTGGTCACAGATTTACAGAAGATACAACAAATAGTTTCAGCATGGAAGAGTGACTAAATACAGATTGGACAATCCAGCTAGCCTATTGTAATAGCTGTTGTGTTGTTGTATTGACCAATCTATTGTTGTAGCTTGCCTCCATTGTGCATAACTAGAAGATAAACCTCTTATCCATCTGTTTTTATCTCTGTTTCTAACATTTGCCTAAGTATTCTTGTTTCCAGACTGTGTTTGGAGAATAAGAGTCAGGTCTTTTAAATCAGTGATTGACTACTTATTTTAGCTCCATCCATTATGTGGTTCATGAATCGTCACTCTCCCATCACAAAATTAGCTTCATGTGCAGTGTTTCTGGATGTTAGAAATATATTTTCACTTAATATTTTCCTCTACTGGTAACAAAATATGTACTGATTTTTGATTAGTGCATTACTAATGTACTAAAAATTGATTTGTTCAAAGAGAATCAGTTTAAATTCAAACCTGAGGAAGAATAAGCTATGTGCTGAAAGTATACGTGGTGCAATTTCTATGTAGATTATGCACAGTAAATTTAGAAAGCCAGGAGACGGGGTGAATAGTAATCAAGTGTCTGTAGTGTTGTGAGGACCCATTTTTAATGTTGATGTTTTATGAGCATTGACGCAAGTGGACATGTTTTTGTTTCAATACCCCTAAAAAGCTGAATCGGCACATTTTCCTTTACATTGATGGCATATTTGGGGAGATAAGTGCCGTTATTAAACATTTATTTAATTAACTTGGTCTTGTAAGTTGCAGTTGTGTAATGAAACAAGCCATAAAGTACAACAAAACACAGTCAATGTATTGACTCAGAATTGTATGCTGGCAACAGTGCTTTTTGTAATTACATTTTTATTTTTTTCTTGTCACATTGTGTCATCACAAAAGCAATCAAGACTGACTAAGACACAAAAGATGCCCCTTGAGTTGCTGACCTTGAGGGCGCTGCGATGAGATCAGGGGGGTGTACTATGAAGCGAGATTAAGAGGTTAGCGAGCTAACTTAAGCTTCAACCCTGGGTTTTCTGTATCATGAAGCCAACTCACTTTTAATCGGGGTATGTTGCCATGGCAACTTACTGGGCACGGCTAACATGCTTTGGATTTAAACGTATGAAAGCACCGCCCTTTGACTAATCAACTCCTTGGCTTTGTAAAAAGATGTCTCCATCCCATAGGATCCCATAGATATGTGTACGGATAGTGAGGGGTTTCTTCGCAGGGTGAGATTATTGAGTTCCGCAAAAGTTTTTCTGAGTTCCGGATAGGGCTTTAGAGACTGACAAAATCCACTGTCTTTCCTCGAGTATATGAATAAGCTTTGGTGTGATTGTTTCAGCAAGACTTTAAACATGCTGTATCAACTTTAAAGTTTAGGATCTCTAGAATGTACAGTCACCACATTAGAAATAAACTGTATGAAAATGTATTGAGAGTAGCCTATAGATTTATTTGTTATGAGTGGTAAGGTAAATAAGATGTGAACTAACAAATTTAACTTACACAAGCAATTTTCCTCTCCAACAACAGCAGGAGGTGGAGGAACGAACCCTACACTTCCCTGCCTTTTTCCCTTTATGTGTCACACCTGAGCTCTTCTTAATTATTTTTAAATTGTGACAAAATGTACTTGTACAAAGAAAAAAAAAAGTTTTTGTCAGAAGAATGAGAAGGAAGTGTGTAATTGTTTGTAGGCAGGAGTGGCTCCTTCTAAAAGATAAAAAAGTAATTCTGACTTCAAACGGCAAAGAAACTTTTGTAGCAAAAGCAAATCCGGAGACAGGCAAATGTTTTGGCTTCTGTTCTTTCATGAAACGGTTTCCCTGCAGCCTTAGATTTCTTTCAAATGTGATCTGCCAACAACAAAAAAGCAAATGACAAAAAGAACCACCAATGACAAATAGCACAATATTTATTTCATTATTTTATTTCTTATTCAGAACACTGCAAGATACACATAACAGTATATGCTACAAGAGAAAGATACAAGGAGAAGATATAAAAGATGTTTTTGTAAACAAATATATTATTGAAATAACATAGACAATAAACCACTGGTTCTTCCCTTAATGGGTGACACCCCTTAACCACACATTGAAGAATCACAGTGATACTTAAATCAATGCTCAAAACAGGATAATTACAACTCTGTCAGGTTCAATGTGGCTGATTTCCATGCTTGTGTTGTTCTGTTTATGTTGAAAGCTGTTAAGATGCAAGCATACACATATTAACATAAATCATGTATATGCATAATACATAAAAATATAATAACTAAGCATTAATATAGCACAGCCTGCATATAGTACCTAATAATGATCACATTGCTACCATACACATAGCACCCAGCAATGATTTATAATGGCGACACTTCTGTGCATTACATCATATACCATAATGCAATTGTGGTGACCGAGCAGTGGTAGCATGTACTGAAAGACAGTGGAAGCTTCTGTACTCATCCAAGGCCACTTTCGCCTCTTACTGAAAATAGTCAATTTATGCGGCTGAATATTTTTACTAAAACAATTCAGGTTAAGAACCTTGCTCAAGGGTGTAATTGACATGCCCTCATCTGAGAATCAGGCCTGGAACCTCTGATAACCCGCTTGCACCGAGATACAATCTATATGAAAGTCGCATGAAACGACCAGGTGTAAATGGGGCCTGAGTTACGAACCTAGTTCCCTAACTGTTAAACTACACCCCTGATGAGAGGTTGGTTCCGTTTCAGGTCGGTCTTGAGACACTGCATCATTGAATGATGCTACGGGAATAGTCTGCCTCAGGCAACGACACTGATACGCATGATGAACCAAACCAGGAATGAGTCAGGCAGCTTGTCAATCATGTCCCGAGGGGGTCCCGCCCCAAACCAATAAATTAACATGCCTGACAAGATACTTTACTTCCACTTTTCTACCTTCAGCGCTGAGATAAGCTCACGATCCATATTTGCTGTTCGTATTTCACTTACCTCTATTCTCACCATACAGCTAGTCACCTCCTTGCAGGTGGCAATTGCCTCTTTTCAAGTTTTGTGAATTTTCTAGCTTCAGCTGGAGATTAGCTAGTTAGCTAGGTAGCTGCATTGCGAGTAGTGGAGTGGGCTGTTTATTTAATAGCACTAAGCTACAGTCGCATGACACCTGTTCCTATTTGCTTGTATTGTGCTTTTGTGCTTTTGTGCTTTTATTTATTTATTTATTTTAATCCCTGGTTTTTACAGTCGCTATACTCCAGAGCATTGGCCATCATGGGGGCTGCCTTTTGGAGATGCACGTCACCGTGTCGGCGCTACATCACTAGCAAGGACGGACATCGCTGCTGCGTTGAATGCCTGGGGTTTGACTACGCAAAAGCAGCGCTTCTCGACAGGGACTGCCCCCATTGTGGGATGATGAAGGTGAAAACTCTGAGGAGCAGAGTATCCTTTTTTACAAAGCCGCAGCCAGATGTGGGTTCCCAGCCTGCCTCTCCCATCTCCACGGATGTGGGCGCGCAAACAATGAGTCATGACTATGGGGAAATGCTAACACAGGTGTCTTCAAAATTAGTGCCTCGGTTACACCCCACGACCCTCCTGCAATGAAGCTGAGAGAAGAAAGGCCTTCTGACAATTTAGAATACGTGCTGATGCTATTGAGCTCCCTTCTGCTGAAGTCCCGTGACCTAAAATGGAGGCCCTGCAAGCGGAGCGACAGGCTATTATGGGGCGTGCGGCTGAGAAGCCGGGCCTCATGTGGTTGGACCCTCTTCCACCCTGTGAGTCCAGATTGGATGAAAGCTTTTATCAGAGCAATCACACACAGAAATGTCCCCTGCCCTGTTTTCCCGTGGTTCACCAAGAGCTAAGAAAATCATGGAAAACCCTGTATACTGACGCTCCCTTCTGAACCGTATAGGTTTATAGCTTCTCTAATTGAAATGTAAGAGCGGGCCAAGCGGATTGAGCCTTGCAAACTATGGCAGTGCTGCAGGCTTACCGGACTGAAGGAGATGGCAGAAGGGGTGCCGGATGTGGAACATTTTGTAAACTGCGCCATGCTACAGACCTGACTCTGAGAGTCAGTATGTGCACAGCGCAGGATATGCGCACGACTATGGCTAACCTCATCTGAGAGTCAGTATGTGCACAGCGCAGGATATGCACACAACCATGGCTAACCTCATCTGGGAGTCAGTATGTGCACAGCGCAGGATATGCGCACAACCATGGCTAACCTCATCTGGGAGTCAGTATGTGCACAGCGCAGGATATGCGCACAACCATGGCTAACCTCATCTGAGAGTCAGTATGTGCACAGCGCAGGATATGCGCACAACCATGGCTAACCTCATCTGGGAGTCAGTATGTGCACAGCGCAGGATATGCGCACGACCATGGCTAACCTCATCTGGGAGTCAGTATGTGCACAGCGCAGGATATGCGCACAACCATGGCTAACCTCATCTGGGAGTCAGTATGTGCACAGCGCAGGATATGCGCACGACCATGCCTAACCTCATCTGGGAGTCAGTATGTGCATAGCGCAGGATATGCACACGACCATGCCTAACCTCATCTGAGAGTCAGTATGTGCACAGCGCAGGATATGCGCACGACTATGGCTAACCTCATCTGAGAGTCAGTATGTGCACAGCGCAGGATATGCGCACGACTATGGCTAACCTCATCTGGGAGTCAGTATGTGCATAGCGCAGGATATGCGCACGACCATGGCTAACCTCATCTGGGAGTCAGTATGTGCATAGCGCAGGATATGCGCACGACCATAGCTAACCCACGGCTGAATTTTATGCAGATCCAGAACAAGGCCTTTTACCTTGCACAGGTATTTCCGCTCTGGCTCTTCGGAGACGCTGTGGACACCATGGCAGAGAAATTCCAGACTGTGCAAAAACAGTCGGCTGCGTTTAAGCATATTCTTCCTCGCAGACAGCACGAGTGGTCTCCACAGCGTACACCTTAGTGTCTTCGTTCTTGCTCACAGCAACGAGACACACCGCCCTGACATGACACAGAGAGAGAAGGCAACACCAAAACTTTTGACGGTGGGAAGGGGCTGGGTGCAGCACAAATTCAGACTCTGGTCCCAACATAAGCAATGCTCTAAGCCAGGGGTGTCCAAACTTTTTTCACTGAGGGCCAGATGGAGAAAAATGATGACTACCACGGGCCACAGGCTATTAGCCTATATATATATATGTGTGTGCGTGTGTGTGTAAAATAAATACAAGTGCGCTCAGACATGTGGCATACAGTTGCCAACATCACTTAGATTTCTATTTAAATTAGGCAAATAGTATAATAGCCTATTAAAAGGCGAGCTTGAAGAGATTTTAATAATTTCACTCACCAGTGTCACTTCTAATGAGAACAGTGTTGTTGTGCCTTGGACTGAAGAATCACTGTGATGTCGGGCGTGAGGTTTGTAGATGCGATTCGCAGGACATCGCAAAGGTGACTGTGTTATCTTTGATCGCAAACGGCTCTTGTTTAGCGTCATCAGGGAAAATGTTTGCTCACATATGTGAGAGTATATCAGAGTGGTAGATCACGTCCCCATATTCTGTATCCATTTCAGACAGGAATGCTCGAAATTCTCTGTGATTGAGTGCTTTCGCACAAATTATGTTAATAGTTTTCACGACTGTATTCATGACATCGCCCAGTTTCGTGACTTTAGCGCATAATGCTTCCTGGTGTATAATACAGCAATTGAATAGAAAAGAAACAACGGAGCTTTGTCTGATATTTGCGCCTTGATGTTAGCTGATAAATCCTCGATTTGCCGGCCCACTGTGTTTCTCGCAACACTAACATTGCAGAAGTATTGTTTCTTTTCTGGGCATACAATCTCCACAATTTAAATCACAATAAAATCACCCTCTACAAAGGCCTTTCCATACTTCGCTATTAGCTTAGCCACCTCGTAGCTAGCCCTGGTAGCATTCTGCTGCGTTTGCTTAGCACGAAAAAACTGGGTTTGTTGCAATGATAGGCTTGTCGCCAACTGCTTTGATTTCTCTTCTCTGGCTGCTCCAGTATATGCCTTAAAAGACGCATTATGTTTCGTTTCATAATGTCTCTTAACGTTAAATTATTTTCATCAACGCTACTGATTCCTGGCAAATTAAACACACACTTGCCTCTGTACTCTGAAAAAGTATTAATTTTGCCATCGTAGCTGGAATTTCCTACATTCACTATCCACCTTTCGATTCTTTGCAGTCGCCATGTTGATAAGAACACGATTTGTAGGCTACAGGAACGTTGGCTAGCTAATGCTTAAGATAATTTTTTGTTTGGGGGGGCGCAAACTGCTGATCTGTTTTTAGAGTTGGGCTTTTTTATACTGCCCCCCTAGTGTTAAAAAAACAACAGCATTTTTTTTTGGTCATTTGTAGCAGCGGGCCAGATTTAATAATTCTTCTGAAATGTCTCGAGGGCCGCTTTAAAACGCTTCAAGGGCCGCAATTGGCCCGCGGGCCGTAGTTTGGACACCCCTGCTCTAAGCTGACCTAGTTCCTGACATTTTTCCCAGCCTGAAATGGCGGGGCAGTTTAAGCGGGGAGGAAACACCCTCACCAAAAAAAGGCACAGGTTTCCCCCCACCAGTTCCTCCCAAGTAATACAAGCACTGCTGAGTTCAGTCAAAATGACACGGGAATCACAATGTTAATAGAATTAATAAAAAACAAGTCTGTGAAACACAAACACGACCAGTTAAGCTTAGCACTGTCTTACACAACATGGGACGACTGCTTTGCTCCCCCCACAGAGATACACACCATATCAGCTGGTGTCTCCCCTGCTGTTACACATGCACGGAGCACTCAACCATTCACTCACCACATAGTTGTGCTGCCTGCAATGCAGTTCACTCCCCTGAATTCATTATCCCGGGGCGATGTAGTAAATGCAAACACAATATGCTGTCAGCTCCCATTAAAAGGACCAGCAGCACAGGTTTACATGCTTATGGCCACAGCTTGCAGTGTTTTTCATTTTAAACAGGCTCCACACCTGGTCCAGAGAGCTCTGATCTCTGGAAAGGGCCAGTTTGCACGCTATCTACCCAGTGGCATAGCGGAGATGCTACATCTACCCAGTGGCACAGCGGAGATGCTACATCTACCCAGTGGGACAGCGGAGATGCTACATCTATCCAGTGGCATAGCGGAGATGCTACATCTACCCAGTGGCACAGCGGAGATGCTACATCTACCCAGTGGCACAGCGGAGATGCTACATCTACCCAGTGGCACAGCGGAGATGCTACACCAGGAAATAAAAACAACTGGAAAAGGGAGCTATTCGTCCAGTCCCTGCAGCGGAGAGAGAAATCGGATTGTACAGGTGTGGTTTGCAGACCTGATAGTGCTTCAGGATGGTCGCCTGTGGGAGGTTCCTGTGCGTCAGGACCTCATGTCATAAGCAAGCGGCACTATGTGGCACCCACACCCAGAGAAATGGAGAATGACGCTCTTTCAGTTGTCTTTCAGTTGTCTACAATTCAGAGCACAAGAGATTCATCCACGACAGCACTCTATGCATATAAGTGGTATGTTTTTGAACACTGGTGCACGCAGCATCGCGTGGATCCATGTCTAAAGAGGAAAGCAGGAGCAGTACAGGAGAGGCTACTAAGATGTCAAAAGAAGTTGAGGATGCAGTTGCAAAAGGCCAGGCAATTGGAGATAATTGCTTCCTCTTTGAAAGACATCACCGGAGAGCTCCAGAAAAAAACTCCTAATTTCAACTGAGTGTGCTGCTCTACCGGAGTCCATCAATGAAGTGCCAAGAGAAATTCTGACAGAAGAGGTCAGCAATGTTTTCTCAGGAACTCCGGCAATTTGCCATGACTTTCGCTTCTACTCTCTGAAAGCGTATGAGTATGTCGTATGAGTAAGTTAAACTTTGCTCTGCTACATACTCTGGTACAATAGCATCTCAGCTGATCCTGGATTTACTGTGGCTTCTTTTACTGTGTTCAAAAACCATGCTGCAGAGAACAAGAAAGAGAGAAAGAAAATGGTCTGTGCTCTGACGATGGATGAGATGTACAAACCCCAATTCCAAAAAAGGGGACAGGAACAAAAAAACAAAAAACAAAAAAAAAGACCTATTTGGAACATTCCGCAGGTAAACAGGTGATGCTATATGACTGGGTATATAAGAATATATAAAACTCTATCTTATTTTCAGGTACTCTTACAAGCAATACTATAACCTCTCTACATTTGAATGGATCTCTATGGGAATTTATGGGTGGGACTAGATTAAGCTGTATATTACACAGGAATAGTATGGAACCCATAGTTGAATAAATGACAAAGTCATCAAGGGTCTGCTGTATCAAACAAGCTTCAAACCTTCAATCACTCTGCTGCCAGATATGCAGTAGATATGGATGGATCACTTGAAGGGTTGTTTCTCCTTCTCCGACTTATTTTTCCATAGAGTTTAATAGAGAATTGTAGACATGCTCTCAATATATACAAACACCTTGTTGAGAGACCGAATGTGCCATGCAGGTACCTTCTAGCATACAAACTGAGTCAGGATCACTTGGAGCTTTTTTGCCGCTGTCAGAGCATGTGGAAGATTTAACAACAACCCAACACTTTAGAGCAGCCTACAAGCGCCTACTTATGAGGCACTAAGTTAAGACCGGCACAAGCAACTACCACCTCTGAGACAACACTGACATCCTCGATTCAACACCTGTAACGGTCAACATCGCACGCATGGTGGAAGTGGAGCCGATGGAAATGGTAGTGCCTGGAGATGACACCATCCCTGATGTCTCAGATGTTGACCACCTCTCAGAATACAAAAATGCTGGCTTTGTTTTGGAAGACAATGAGGGCGAAGCTTACCCGCATGCCTGGCTCACAGGCATCTGTGGGAGGAACACATTATTTTCTGGCTTTGAAGGACATAGGTGGTCTACAGAAGGCATCACAAGGCATAGTTGCAGTGTGCCAGGCCACCAGGAGATGTTTTCAGAGGCTGCTCAGAAGAACTGGAAGCAAGCCAGTGGAATAACGTGGAATAACATTGGCTGTAGTCACCCAGGTTTTTGCTGATTGAGCAGAAGCAAATCATGTCCATGTACTGGTGAAGATGCCGTCTTCATGGTTCTGTAAAATCTGTTTGAATGACTCAGCCAAGAAGGAAAACCGAAAAGCTGAAAGGGAATATGGTTTGCAGAAGTCTAACCAAGTTGATTCACTTTTATCCCATAATGCAAAAAGTCTGTACAAAACCTATAAAAATCACATTTTCCATATCCAGAACTTATAAATAAATATGTGGTAGAGAACTAGCATATACATTTCAGACAAAAATGTAATGGTTTCCAAACATACATTGTACTCCATATAAAAATTTTAAATTGAAAGATTATATTGGAATTGTAAACAGATATATAATATAATACTAATCAACATATGTGATTTTAATAAAAACTTTCACAGCCTCTGCCCTGTTAGGGCGTTGCAAGGTTATGTCACGGACAGGGAGGAAGTGTGCTGGTGTGATCAGTTGTTTGTTTGTTATGGGGCTCGGTCCTTGGGTCAAGCAGTGTCGAAACAATGATTGTCTGACTTGATAGTAGATGCAATCACTACGTCATGTGCTGTGGTGGGTCAAGCGTCAAGATTGGGGCTTTGAGCACACACAAGTGACCTGTGTGGTCTAGCAGATTGCGCATGTTTGAGCGGTCCGTGTCCAGGCGTGTCTTGTGGACTGGATTGTCCACAGGACCTGGTGCTAGTGGCCCAGCTTATGGCTGTGCTGACGTTTTTTTGGATATGGCCAGTTGGGTGCATGTTCTCAAGGCAGCTGTACCTCTGAAGCAGAATAAATTCTATTGGTTCATTCTTGCTTAGTGGCTATCTTTCAAACTATTTTTACTGCAGACATCAGCCCTTCACACAGTTTGAAAAATTAACTGGTAAGTGGTGTATTTTTAATTTTTATGATGTAATTTAACTGTTTACCTAAATATCTTTATTCTATAGTTATGAAATATTGCCGGAAAATTTATATTCTTGAATGGTAACTTCATGCTAATAAATTTATCTGACAAACTACCTAGCAGCATACATACAATGCTAAATTACCAAGCTAGCTAATATTATTTGTTGGTATGCATTTTAACATAAGCGAGCTCATATTAATGTTAGATAGCTGGTAGATAAATTATAATTATTTGCCTAAACCATGAAGAAGTGTATTTAGCTAAGTTGAGAGAACCTCAATTTCAAGTACCTCTGTACTTTAGATACAGCAAATGCAGAAGCCTGAGCCGTTTTCTGTGTTTCTCAAAGGCAGCAATATGAACTAGTAGTAACCGAAAGGTTCTGCCCTCGAGGCAGAATAAGTCAATTGAAAGTAAAAATACTCTGCTGATCTCCTACAAAATTATTAAAGAAGAATTTTGTTCTGAATACTGGTAAAAAAATAAAAAAAAAATTTTTTTTAATTGTCAGTATTCTGCTGGAACTTTACAGCTGTGTTAAAGGGTATACGTTATTTCAAATATTATTTGAACCAAGTCTGATAAGAAATCTTGGATGATGGGTTCTAATACCTGCCCTGTTATACCCATAACTGTATTTCAATCAGTGGCATTAATGAACTATCAAGTATAATAGAAAACCGGTAGCGCCACTGGCTAGAGGGCCAGGTTTGAACATCCCTGCTGTCAATGTGTTGCCCCAAACTCCCCTTTCTCTAAAGTTACTTAGCAGCCTGACAATAAATAACTGTTTTCTTTTACCCACCTCTGGAAAATCTCCAAGACATCCATACGAGGGAGGCAGTAATTCAATGGATGCAGCCTTGTCTTTGGTAGCATATGTCCTTGTCCTCCGACATCTCTCTGTAGGTTTTCAAATGTTTGATGAGGAAATCCTATTATCTGCCCTGACCATGCTGAGGATTTTGGGCTTCACCTTGAATTCTCTTCCTGTGTCTCCCATGGAGGGGCTCTGATTGTTCCTGCCTCATCTCCTGGGATTGATCTCTGCCCCCTTACACTATACCTTGGGGTGCTCCACAAGGTTCAGTCCTTTAGCCCAGGGGTTTTCCACCCTGTACAGTACTTTCAAGGTCCCCCTGTTGGGGGGGGGGGGGACTTTATATTTATCAATATAAAGTCCTCTGGGCTTCTCATGGACACACATCTGTGATGTCACTCCCACCCTATGCCAGCATATTTGGAGGCTTTGCAACATCTGCGGATGCTTCACATCTCGCGTCCAGAGAGTATTCCTTTTTCTCATCTGCCACATACACTCTCCAGCTTTTACTGAGCCCAGTGCTCTCCCATCTGGGCTAGCACATCCCTGGCAGGCAGATCTACTGCCTCCATATCGTACACAATTCTGATGTGCTCCTTGTGCAACCTTGTGCCAACCCCTCTATTTACCTAATCTTATTGGCTAACATCTGTGATGCCTTCTACGATGCTGCCCCTTTATATTTACAATCTGTTATCTGTCCCTATACTGTTCCCTATGTCTTGATTCCCTGTATGCCTTGCAATCCCTTCCACCTCAGGCACTATTCTACAAACTTGCACTTTCATTTCTATTTAACATATTAATTTATATTGAATTATGGTCACATGTCAGCTGTTATTTTTAGCCATGCTTTCAGTGTGATATTGAATGGGTTGTGTCCTGGTAAATATCAGAATCTGGAATGAGTGTTAACTATTTAACAGTGATTTCTCCTCTTCTTCACTCCTATTTTATAACATTTATGCTTTAGCAGAGCCATGTCACCTGTTCTGTACGTGTATATATATATATATACATATATATTGTGCATTGCTCAGCCCTAGTTGATACACTCATAACTGAAAAGTATGGCTCCTGATCGTTTAACATAACAGATGCATTTCCTCCTAGTTGGCAATAGCACACATAAACCATTGGAATGCATTCTCCCTTGCTACAATCAGTGAGAGAAGTCAAAATAGTGCGGCGTGCTCCACTATTATCGCTGTGACTCCCGTGCTCCACTATTATCGCTGTGACTCCCGTGCTCCACTATTATCGCTGTGACTCCCGTGCTCCACTATTATCGCTGTGACTCCCGTGCTCTCACATTAATTTGTTTGGAATGAACTGTCATTATACTGGAGAGTTCCAGCGAAAGATACTGATGTAGATCTCATGGTCAATTTAACTGTTTGGGTTAGGTTTCCTACACAGCGCTCAGATCTCTGCCTGATGAGGCAGAATTCCAGTTGCCATTTTCACAATATAATTAAAGCGTTTAAGGAGGCTAATGTGATGCAGTGCGGCGCCATTCTTGTTCTCCAAGCGCAGCTTTTCAGTGGGCTGAGCAGCTGCGCTGTATTTTAAATCCACGTGAAAACTCCACAATATGACTATTTAAGTCAACAGAGATGTGCACAGGCTGCCATGTTTTTTGAAAGTGTGGTTTTCTTGCCCAGTTGTTGCAATGTGTGTTGAGACAGATAAGCAGCATTACATATGTTTCAGGCCCTGATCTGTATGCTAAGTCCACAAAAAAATTATAATTAAGCAAGGCTATATTTAATAAATGCATGTTTTCCTAAACTAGATATTCCCTAATTTCTTGCTTTTTTCCCTTCTAAAAAATCTCTGTGTTCTTTGGACATGCAACATTAAATATTCAGATCAAAACAACCAGTCAAGTGTTTATTTATTTATTAAAGATTTTTTTTTTAATGAAATTAGTAAACTGCAAACAAACAACAACAAAAAAAGCATATGGCACTTTGCTTATTTGGCTGCGTTTCTCTGTTAATGTGTTTATTTACACATCAAATGAAATGTCTTGTTGGCGTACTTTCATGTTTGTTTGAACGGGTGGTGTACAGTACAGTTGTCGGCATCAAACGAGCCCCGAGGTCTCCACATGGTTGCAATGGATAAGTTATTCAGAAAAAAGAACCTGACAGTGCAATGTTTAAACTAGCATAAGGTTCCCTCCTGAGTCTCCACGTGTCTCTCCCTTTGAGTTAATTCGCTTCACTGCATTGCTGTTGCAGGGAGACCCTGGGAAGTAAAGAAACAAGACTGATCTTCTTGTCATGTTGTACTGGGATTGATTTTATAGTCTGACTTGAAACAGTAAAGCTGTATGGAACGATTTTAGATTTACCTGTATATAATTTATTTTCTCTCCCTCTCCATGGAAGGTCAGGAAAAAATACCTTCTAAAAGCATACACATCTTAAACCACCTCTTGGTCAATCTTAGTAACAAGTGAGCTGTAGGCTCTATTTAATAGCTATCGATCCAAATGATGTGCTGATCAAAGCGTATGAGACAGTGTTTCAACAGTGTTCTTCATTGTTTCAACAGTGGCATCTCACCTAATGGTGAAAATGTGGTTCACTAAAATCACTTTGCTCATTTTAAAGTTTGCAACCAATTAGAATTAGAATTTCAGGGCCTGATTTACTAAGACCTTTAGCATGTTCAAAACCTTTTAGCACACGCAAAACTAACAACCAATGATTTGTGCAAAACAAATACCATGACCAATCGTTGGTCATGTTATTGGTTTTGCGTGTGCTAAAAGGTTTTGAACACGCTAAAGGTCTTAGTAAATCAAGCCCTAGGGGCGCTTTCACACCAGTAGTTTGTTTACTTTGTTCCGAATCAGGGTCTAATTCGATACAATGTTGCACTTGCCCCTGGGTTCGGTTGGATTGAAAGCGCCCTCTCTAGGCGGTCTCGGCCCGCTTGTTTTGTTCTGCACCCGGGTGTGATTGCTGTGTTCTCATATGCCCAAACGAACCAATCTTGGGGGGAAACGCTCCAGGTTTCGAAACAACTGCTCCAAACTAGCTAGGTGTGAAAGCGCACTAAAATAATTTAAGGAACTTCTCAGCAAATCAGAGTTTGGATGTTCTTTAGTCCTTTAATATAGCGTACCATTTCAAAACAGAAAATTCTTAAATCCTTAAATCCTTGCATGTACAAAGTGCTATTGGTTGAACGCGAACAAAGTACATAGTATGTACCAAAAAGAGCTAAAGGGAAATTAATTGTCCAACTCGACTAATTTACAGCAATAATTTTTTTTTTTAAATGTGACTAATAAAAACCAGAATTTTAAAACTTGAAAACTTGAAAATTTTAAAACCAAAATTGCATATTTAAAATTTAAAATTAAACCTCATACTCCACATACATCCAGTATAGGTCTTGAGCCATTTTGAAAAAGCCAAATTACTTTCCAGGCAAGTTGATGTAAAATGTATTACAGAGGTATAAGACTAGCACATGTGGTGAGCCAGACCTATGCTGTGCCAGACTATTTTAGAACACTACTTTCATCATCAATATGCAAATGGCTATTCCCAGTCTTTCTGCATTTAATTATTTTTTCAGATAAGTGCTGCTTCAACTCCGTAACAAGCATAAAGCTGAAGCTAAGGGCAATGCTGCTATATTGCATTCATATTAATTTATATTTAATTTCTTCTAAATTATGTATTCCTGTAAAGCAATAGACACACACTATGTCCTGTTAAATTGAATGAATTAAGAAGTATCACAAAAACATCATGTAGTTTTGATAAAAAACACAATTCTTTTGTTTTTGTGATAAATACTGACATCTGACACCCTTGCTAGGGGTTATTTAATTAAAGAGAAGCTTGATCCTTTACATGTTTATTTATTAGTGAAGACTGAATAGAATCTCAGTGAGAAAAGTAATTTCAGGAGAAATTACTTTCTCTGTATTCCTCTGAAATATTTGTTATTTTAAATATAAGTTTTGGTGGGAGTCCAGAAATTGAGACGCAGGCAACAAAATTACCACTTTCTGGCAACTAGGAGGAGACGGACTTAAATTACAGATCCTACTAGGTTGCTGTGACTGTTCTGAGTGGAAAAGAACCCTCTTTCCCCTTCCAGGCTAAATGCTTATTCACTGAACTACAACCCTAACAGAAAATGTAAAAGGTTTTAACCGATTGGTCTGAGCATCCAATTGTGGGATGTCAACTGTGAGTGGAAAGCATAGACAATGCTAGGTTGTAGAAAATATGTACAGATACAGTGTCCTCCACAATGATTGGAACCCCTGGTAAAGATGAGTAAAAAGGGTTGTAAATTTTTTTTAACCTTTTGGTGAATTAGCTTAATCTCGCACTGAAAAAATGAGAAAAATCCAACCTTTAATTGAAGTAAATTTATTCAGAGAAAAAAAAAAAAAACCTCTAAAAAGTTCAAAGCAACTGGAACTGTTACAAACTTGCCTGAAAGAAGACCCAAGTTTATTTTGCCCCCACGCACAGTGAGGAGGATGGTGAGAGAGGCAAAAAAATCCGCAAGGATCACTGTTGGAGAATTACAGAGGAAAGTAGCATCTTGGGGTCATCAAGTCTCCAAAACTACCATTAGACATCACCTCCACGCCAACAAATTATTTGGAAGGCGTGCCAGAAAAAGCCTTTTCTGTCATTTCACCACAAACGTAAGTGCCTGGAGTTTGCTAAACGCTACTAGAACTTTGACTGGAACTGTGTTCTATGGTCAGATTAAATGAAAATTTAGCTTTTCGGCAACCAACACTCAAAGTGGGTTTGGCGTAAAAAGAAGGATGGCTATACCGAAACTAACCTGATCCCCACTGTTAAGTAGTGGAGGTTCCGTGATGTTGTGGGGCTGTTTTTCTTCCAAAGGCCCTGGGAAACTTGTTGGGGTACATGGCATCATGAACTCCATGAAATACCAGAAAACATTTTTATCTGAATCTGGCTGCCTCTGCCAGGAAACTAAAACTGGGTCGTTGTTGGATCTTCCAGCAGGACAATGATCCAAAACATATGTCCAAATCAACACAAAAATGGTTAACTGAACACAAAGTCAAGCTTCTGCCATGGCCATCTCAGTCCCCTGACCTAAACCTCACTGAAAACCTGTGGGCTGAGCTGAAGAGGAGAGTGTACAAGAGAGGACCTAGGACTCTGGATGATCTGGAGAGATTCTGTAAAGAGGAATGGTCTCAGATTCCTTGCTCTGTATTCTCCAACCTTATTAGATGTTACGGGAGAACACCTAATGTTCTGTTCTGAACAGTAAAAAAACATGTTACACCTAATGTTCTGTTCTGAACAGTAAAGGAACATGTTACACCTAATGTTCTGTTCTGAACAGTAAAGGAACATGTTATACCTTATGTTCTGTTCTGAACAGTAAAAGAACATGTTATAGCAAATTTTCTGTTCTGAACAGTAAAGGAACATGTTACACCTAATGCTCTGTTCTGAACAGTAAAGGAACATGTTACACCTAATGTTCTGTTCTGAACAGTAAAGGAACATGGTATACCTAATGTTCTGTTCTGAACAGTAAAAGAACATGTTATAGCAAATTTTCTGTTCTGAACAGTAAAGGAACATGTTACACCTAATGCTCTGTTCTGAACAGTAAAGGAACATGTTACACCTAATGTTCTGTTCTGAACAGTAAAGGAACATGGTATACCTAATGTTCTGTTCTGAACAGTAAAGAAACATGTTACACCTAATGTTCTGTTCTGAACAGTAAAGGAACATGTTACACCTAATGTTCTGTTCTGAACAGTAAAGGAACATGTTACACCTAATGTTCTGTTCTGAACAGTAAAGGAACATGTTATACCTAATGTTCTGTTCTGAACAGTAAAGGAACATGTTACACCTAATGTTCTGTTCTGAACAGTAAAGGAACATGTTACACCTTATGTTCTGTTCTGAACAGTAAAAAAACATGTTACACCTAATGTTCTGTTCTGAACAGTAAAGGAACATGTTATACCTAATGTTCTGTATTGAACAGTAAAGGAACATGTTATACCTAATGTTCTGTTCTGAACAGTAAAGGAACATGTTACACCTAATGTTCTGTTCTGAACAGTAAAGGAACATGTTATACCTAATGTTCTGTTCTGAACAGTAAAATAACATGTTACACCTAATGTTCTGTTCTGAACAGTAAAGGAACATGTTACACCTAATGTTCTGTTCTGAACAGTAAAGGAACATGTTACACCTAATGTTCTGTTCTGAACAGTAAAGGAACATGTTATACCTAATGTTCTGTATTGAACAGTAAAGGGACATGTTATACCTAATGTTCTGTTCTGAACAGTAAAGAAACATGTTACACCTAATGTTCTGTTCTGAACAGTAAAGGAACATGTTACACCTAATGTTCTGTTCTGAACAGTAAAGGAACATGTTATACCTAATGTTCTGTTCTGAACAGTAAAAGAACATGTTACACCTAATGTTCTGTTCTGAGCAGTAAAGGAACATGTTACGCCTTATGTTCTGTTCTGAACAGTAAAAAACATGTTACACTTAATGTTCTGTTCTGAACAGTAAAGAAACATGTTACACCTAATGTTCTGTTCTGATCAGTAAAGTTTACTGATGGGTGATAGGTTTCTTGAAGCCCAAAATGGGCAGAGGTACACTATATGGTATCAGTTACTCTCTGAGTTTACTCAATCATTGTGTCGTGCTGTGGAGAGCAACAACATTTAATTTGTTAAAACTGGCCAATGATTGACACATTATTGTAGCTCTACCCATTATGGGGTTCATTAAACCTCACTCTGCCATCACTACTTTAGGCTAGACCAGGGGTTCTAACACTCAGTGCTGCAGAACCCACTTTTTTCACAGTTGTGATTATCTATATATTATACTTGTCACATTACTCTGATTGTTATAACTCTTTTGTGAGATCTTTGAGAAAAAGTGATATCATGACTGACTTATCCATATTTTATTACCCTTGCCCATCTTGTAATAGTGCCACCTCTGGTCAAACTAGCATTTGCTGGCTGCCTTTGTCATAAGTTGTGCAGATGTATAGTGCAGCTCAGCTCTGGGGAACTGAAAGTAAAATTTAGGGATAGCTGGCTGCATGAGTTTCAGAAAATGTACATATCGGAATGTATGTGTCCCTTATAGTTGAAAGGAGGATTGCAGTAACTTTTGGGGATACATTGTTCAATGAAAAAATACGCTGTGACTTCTTCCTAGGATTCGTCCACAGTTCTATATCTGGACCCGAAACCTAGGAGCAATCAGTTGGTATATTTCATAATGAATTACTTTTCGTGGTTATTAAACCTTAATTGTGAAGTACATCAGAAAATACAGCTGGGAGGTAGGTAGCAGAAGTAGCTAGCAGATTGTGAGCAGCTAACCCCTCTTTGAATGAACCTGACACTCTTGGTTTAGAAGTCAAGTGTAAATTGAATGCACATTTTTGTCACTCGAATTTGAATTTTTAGCCAGCTGCTGTGAAAGCGGAAAGTGATTTCCGCTTTCATCCCACGCAGTCATGAAATGAATTTCCATCATGCCGTTCATAAAATAAATTAAAGTTCATATGAGAAGACATTACTTTTTCTCTTCTTTTTTAAGAGTAGTTTCTTCAACCACTTGCATTACTATGATGCTGGGATTTCAAATGAACAGTCATTGCTTTTAGTTCTCCCTGTAGATGAAGACTTTTTCACCCCAAGTGAGCTTGACCCTGTCTACTAATGAGGAAAGAGTCTTGCTGTGGCATTTGAAATGAGATTACTACTATGTCCTTGGTTCCTGTTTCATTTCATGTGCTGGATGACTGCCTTATTATCAGTCACCACCTGCCCCTTTCCAAGACCAGCATTCCGAAGTAAGGATGTCCGACACAACATGGGGCAAGCCCGTAAAGCTCAACTAAACAGAAAAAGAAGCCGCGGTAAGGATGTCTAATGGGGTGCCTGTTTTGGACATTGAATAGGGATGGGGGAAACCCCTGATTTTTATTTCAATCCCTCCCCTGTTCTGATGTTGGAATGGCTTGCTGACGATCTCCTCTCATCTAGCACAAAATATCAAAAAATATCTAGATCTATCATCTAATATAGTTGCGCGACCACACACCTTTTGTGACAATCCCAAGATCTCACAGATGGCTCAGTGACGTTTTCGTATGCATGCTGAGTGTAAATTGCCATATTATTGCCGGTGAGCTGAAATTCATTGCTTATGAAAACAAGCAAGTTGGAGCTCTCTTGCTTTGGAGTCTGAGCTGTTTGACTGAGAGGGACAGTGCATGTGAATTCGTGCTAAACCCAGTTAGATCATGGTGATGCAGTGTATGCTCTTTGCGTCATTGTTGAATTTAATTTAAACATTTGCATTGTCCCTTTTTTTCTGCTCTAAGGAAAAGGCTCTCTACCCCATAACCTGAACTAGCCTTATCACCTATACCTATACTTATCAGCTATATATATATCAGAATGAAATTTTGCCAGTTGACTATACAGTAAAAACAAGATATTTTGTATTATGACTTAAACTTTTTTGTTATTAAGCAAATTAGGTACTATATCATTAAATATGCGCTAATTTGTGCATTGCAATGATATACAGGGACATTTTGGTACTGGCTTTGTGATCATGGGACTGGGCCTCCTACTGAGTCACATTCACAATTGAACATTTTACAAACTAGGGTAGTGATAGAAGCAAAATATCAGAATATCTAGAAAATGACACATCTGTGGTATCTGGCCTTAAGCCAGAACATTGTGTTTGCGAAGAATTCATTAATCCATGCAAAGAGTATACTAATGATCTGACCTCATATAGCCCTAGATAGGCCAACATGGCAGAATCATTTCATAGCTAACACCACTGAAAATGTACTACTTTTCACATTAGCAGAGATACTCCCATTGAAAGAGCAGTAAATAGTCATACAACTCATGATATACCTGCATTACATTGCAGATGAGTTTATGTTGGTTTATTGAATCATTTTAACAAGTTTTTCAGCCTTGCTGCTAATGAAGACACCAATATCACAGTAAATATGTCATCTTCCTAGCTGCACAAAGATTCAAGACTGCTTTATAAAAAAATAAATGAAAAGAAATGGAAGTATTTTTTCCTGAGTGCGAACAAAATTCATTATAAGCTGATAAATGCATAGTGACTCTTGAATGTGATCATTGCTATTAGACTACGGCTTTCAGTGAGGTGCTAGAGAGATAAAATTGGATCATTGCACTGGCAGAATGGGTGACATATTCAGATATGTTCCATTAACTCGCCACATCTCAAAAGCTTGTGCTTTTCTCTTTTTTTCCAGAATGATAATTTGCCATCTCCAAAACTGTCTTCTGTAAACAATAACATAAAGTGTATTTAGCGAGAACGAATTATATTCTATTACAGGTAAATGCCAATAAAACAGTGGGTTATATTGAATTGTTATACCTGTATGATATGTCAACCAAAATTACTGCTTGAGAAAGTGATTGAAAGGCTGTTTTAACTGTGTTCACAGAAATACATGGTTCCATTATTTTACTCAAATTTTTGAGGCTAGCATTTGGATAATAGTACAGTAAGTAAATTCATTGCTGAATCCTTTTGGCTCAATCAATAAAGAATAGTTTGAATAAGAACCGCTGCTTAAAAATACTTTCATTAAGTATTCTGTCTATGACATGAGTCATGTAGACACCCCCATTCCAATAACCACGCCCTGAATATTCCAGTATTCTGGTTCAGAGTATCTGGTTTAAGAGATGGGATATTCCTCTAATAAACAGATTAGTCATGTACACGCTTTATTTGGAACATACCTATACCCGGAAATGCACAAGTCATTAAAAAAAGCACAATTCTAGAGTTACTGTCAGAACCATTTTTGTCTCTTTGAAAGTCATGAATATATTGTGTTTTCTAGATGGAAGAAAGCACAATGTCTTCAAAAAAAATTCTGGGAAGTTTATAATGAGAACGAAAATGTACAACAAGCTACTTTGCAACCAGGACACAATATAATACAAAAGTGCATCGTTCCCAAACAGATAGATTTAGCAATGTCATGTATGTCCTTCACAGGATGCTCTGACATCCATGTAAGAATATCAATGGCCATATACTGTATATTATTTTTAATATGACCCTTTACCCATAATATGACTATTATCTGAAGTACTGTGTCTATGTGAATGTAGTCACTCAGTCAAAACCACCAGAAATCAGTAGCCACTGTCTACACGCGTGAACAAATGGCTATGAATAGCTTACAGGTCATTTCAATATGTGAAAAATATACAGAAAATTTTGAATGACCCTAATAAAAGAATGTTTAATTTTGTTAAGACCTAAGTTTGTACCATTGAATTCAGTGGAGGCGTTGTACTTTTTGCTGTCAGTTCCATGACGTGATTTCACACTGACATCTTCCATGTATTTTGACCACACTATGCAACTTCATTAGGCCTTATAAAACATGCATGAGGCCATTATCAGCATGACATTTTGCAGTCCTCCATGCACTGGACATAATGAGCTTGTTGATTTTGTGCAAACCGCAATGTCTGCATTGGGATTACATGCGATATATTTTTTTGTAAATGTATTTCATGTATTTATGTCCATTGTGTGTGTGTGTGTGTGTGCGTGTGCGTGTGCGTGTGTGTGTGTGTGTGTGTGTGTGTGTGTGTGTGTGTGTGTGTGGTGTGGTGTGTGTGTGTGTGTGTGTATTTTATTAATTATTTTTTGTATGTATTCGCCCGACTGTCTGGTTTTTAATCTTGACCATACCTACGTGAGATGTGCATCATTGCCAGTAACATCCACTGGGCTGTCCCTGCCTTAATGCGACTGTTTGAACTGAGCAAGTGTACTCCTCCAACACAGTGATGGAGCGTCTCAGCTGGAGGATTGTACAGTTCACTGTAAAGTGAAAAAGAGGAGAGACTGGCAGAACGTGCTCTAAAAGGAGGTGAGGTCCTGACCCTGCTCTTCTGAACTGACCTATGACATGGCAGCAAAGGGAGAGGCCTACAATGACTAAATTCCAAATTGGAAGACAAATCGGGGCCAATAACTTTTTCTCTGCACATTTTTTTACAATAGTATTATAAAAGCATGCAATACATGCTTCATGCAAGTGAAGAGATTGCTTAATTTGAAGTTTACAGCCGTAAGGTGTAAAATGTTCCAAAGGGTACAGGATTACTGTGTGTGTTTGATCTCTTATCCATGTTACCTAGAGTATAAAGTATATTGAATCTTCTGCAGAAAAAAAAGATATTTGAAAAAGAATCTTGCAATTCAAAGGGTGGTTCATGTAATGATGAACAGAAAGGTCATAAGAGGACAAAAGCCACAAATAGGGGGTGTTATTTTGCGTGCACTGCCAAAGTATTTGCATGTGTTATCATGTTACACTTTGCGGGTGATCCAGCCACAAACAGCCATATTTAAATGAGAGATTTAAATGACTCCAGCCGCAAACAGCCTTATTTAAATGAGAGATTTTATGTGTTTGGAATTAATACCCTGTAAAAAGTATATATCTTGTATGAAAACAGTAAAAAAACTGGAATCAATGTTGCCAGTGAAAAACCATTTAATGAATTGGAATTTTTTTAATAAATTAAGTTATTTTTGGGGATGACCATTAAATAATTAGTTATTGCCATTATTTAACATTTTTCTTTTTACAAATATTTTACCTTAAAAAATATTTTTTTCACAGTACACTGTAAAAAAATACAGGACCGTTTTTTTATTTATTTTTTTAAAGCACTGTCAAAGTAACTCTTTAACAGTCATCCCATAAAATAACATGATCTACACACTGTACACCTGAGCAAAATATCAGGATTCGTACAGTTGGTATTTTTTATACAGTGTGGGTATAGGCTACTGCTACACTGAAGAAACTGGAAGTTTACTACGATTTCTGTCAGGAGTTACAGATGTTTGTCTGGACTGAAATGATCGTAACTATACTTAGCCTATACTATACTCGCGCCATTAGTGTTACATAAACTTTTTTTATTCGCTTTGTTATTCATAGACGCTCTAGGCTATTGCCTGTTTGATTCAAATACTAGTTACTGTTGTATTCTGGCACAGGATTTGCTTCATGATTAAAAATGTATTTATTCTTACTGTTCATAATTTATGTATCCATCCCAGTGCGCAGCCGACGTCTGTTTTTTTGTTAAATCAGGTCAGTCCGTCATGGCCATTATTTCCACCACAAATAGTCGTTCTAAATTGGGCCATGTTTAGTCCGTCTGTTTAGGTTCACATTTGGCCATAAAAGGTCGTTCTAAATTGGGCCATGTTTAGTCCGTCTGTTTAGGTTCACATTTGGCCAAAAAAGTTGTTCTAAATTGGGCCATGTTTAGTCCGTCTGTTTAGGTCCACATTTGGCCAAAAAAAGTAGTTCTATATTGGGCCATGTTTAGTCCGTCTGTTTAGGTCCACATTTGGCCAAAAAAGGTAGTTCTAAATTGGGCCATGTTTAGTCCGTCTGTTTAGGTCCACATTTGGCCAAAAAAGGTAGTTCTAAATTGGGCCATGTTTAGTCCGTCTGTTTAGGTCCACATTTGGCCAAAAAAGGTTGTTCTAAATTGGGCCATGTTTAGTCCGTCTGTTTAGGTCCACATTTGGCCAAAAAAGGTAGTTCTAAATTGGGCCATGTTTAGTCCATTTGTTTAGGTCCACATTTGGCCAAAAAAGGTAGTTCTAAATTGGGCCATGTTTAGTCTGAAGATCAATATCCACTAACATAATTACAATAATATATTATATTTTTGGTGATGCCTTATGATGAAAACATTCTACAATTGTAGAACGATCAACTTTAACATTTAGCGTTAACTGGCTAGCTAGCTGATGTGCTACTGCGGCTGCGCAGTCAGCCCTGAACATGTATCACAGTGATCATCATTGTTCCGTCGCGCGGATCGCGCCATTTCGAGAAGGTTCTTGGCCGATTCGGATGACACAACATGGAGCTTGAGACAAAACGAAAAGCGAGCAAGTTATGTCAAGGTCAAAAAATGTTAAGATATTTTGCTAAATGGCTTAAAGTGTTGGTATACCTACTTACATCAAAAAGGTTAACATTAACGTTATCAGCTAATGGTAAACGTTTAGAACTTGCTGGCTAGCTAGATAATGTTAGCAACATTAGTAAGTAGCTAATGTGGGTGATATTGTTTGCAGTTTGTAGCAGCTATGGTTTTTGGCCCCCTGCTATGGGAAAAGTCATTATGGACACTCACACTCACTCGTACTGTTTACTGTGTGTCACTGCTTTGACAACCAATTTCCCCACAGGATTAATAAAGTAAATGTACATCTCTCTAATAAAATTTCCCTTGTTTTTTCTTCCTATGCAATTTTCAAATCATATAATGAAATATAACATTATTATAGACGTGTACTTGTATAAGCAGATAGGCATAAGTGAATTGCATTCAAAAGTATTTTTAAATGGACATTTTCTAAGTATATTGGGAGTATTGTTTTGTTTTTTAAATATCTCTGTGTCTTAAAGGAGAAGTTCAGTATTTTTGTGAAGGTGTTTTTTTTAATTTTTTTTTAAAGATTTCTCTATGCACTTAAGCATCCATTCTGTAGCTGTGAGAACCAGCAAAAAGCTGGACTTTTCTCAATACTGCACCGTTCGTCAAAATTTTGCTATGGACAGTTGTATATGATCATAAATAACCATATAACAGGGTTTAGGTTGCAAAATACCAAACTTATCATTTAAGAGGCGCTCCAAGACCTGTAGAGTTTTTCATATTTAAAGAAATAAGGTCCAGGACCGAATGTGGGCACCACCTGTGTTAAATGTTGAAATCAAGTTGTTTGTAAGTCGTTGAAACAACGACAGAAAAAAAATGTCTTTTCAACTTTCACTTTCAACCAAAACTGGCCATAAACGGAGGTCCATCAATTATCGTCTTTTCAATTACCTAAAAACTACGTATTTTCAACGACCTGAAAACTAGGGCCTATGTCTTTTCACCTTTCACTTTCAACCAAAATTGAACGTAGAATAGACAAATGGCAAATTCGTCTTTTAGATGTCTTTTCAACAAAATGTAGCTCACTGGGATCGATCAATTGCGTGTTTATTAATACCTGCTTCCCATTTTTACTAAAATGTACATGCATTACGTGCCAAAGTAATCTATTTGCATGACCTCCTCCTACTATTTCACGAAATAACATAGGGACGCCTAATTTTCATTATTCATTCAGGCTAACCTGCAATAATGAAAAATACGAAATTTTAGCACACGCAATCCTCTTTACACCTCGTTATTTGATCACCAAGGATGATTTTTTGCAGGTGGTAACAGTTTTACACGTGATTTTGTAAATGCAAACCTTTAGTAAATCTACCCCCCCCCAATTAGGACATCAATTACATATCCAATACATTACGCCCTTAAAAAACAACATGGAATAAAAGTGGAGATAGGGAGAGGGAGGAGGTATGAGGTATGTGGTAATGTATCTCTGTAAGCTAAAAATGTTTGTCAAAATAAAGTAATGGCATAATAAAGAGTTGTCTGGAAAAAAGAACTATAAGCTTAAAAATGTACTTTATTTTATTTGCATTCATCGCATTTTTTAATAGTGAAATTTTCTACTTTCAGTCTGTGTAGTTGCGCTCTGAGGATCGAGGGTACACCCCCCCCCCCGGTCCTGCCAGATCCGAGTATGGCTGGTGCCTAGAGGGACTGGCAAGGGACTCAGCAAGAATCGTTGCGCAGAAAACGGCCCTGGGCTAGTTGGAATCATGGTCAGGAGCTTAAGGAGTCACACCCTGAAGAGGACGTGACGCCTTCCTTTCTACTACCGGCTGAGGGGGTTGTGTAGTGGAGATTCTCAAGCGATTGCTACATGGGGGGAATTGAATAACATAGGGTTCAATTCGCTACCGAATTGGAAAAAAAAGTTTGAAAATTGAAATTTGAGTGAGAAAACACTTCCACTGTGTTTCAGCTTCTGTTACTATGTGCCAGTAACTTAAGACACTTGGAAAACAAACTTCTATGGGTTACCTTACAGAAGTGACCAGGATTATGCATATAGTCAAATAGGTTCAAGAATGGTAACCATTTCATTTTTGGGCTTGTGTTCGAAAAAGGTGGTGCTAGAGAAGGGGTTAAAAAAATTATCTCCCAAAAGCTGACACAATACTCTAAATGTGGAAACTGAAATAAAGTAAGGTGGCAGTAGTGATGTCACAGACAGGCACACATGCTTGCTATATGAAAAAGTAGTTTAGCACAATTAATTAGCCTCCTCAGAGAATTACAGTGTGATGTACAAGATCATTATTAAATATATTTCTAAATTATTAAAGCAGCTTTGCCATTTTATTCATTCCCCCCCCCCTGTGGTAAAATGTTTTGTATGAATATTTATTGAACTGCAAAGTGGAAAAATATGTTTTCTGAAAAACTGACATTAATAGTTATTAACACAAACACATTAACAATGTAAGGATTATGAAACCTCAAAATATTATGATGCATACAGTACATGTAAGAGATTGGCAGTCAAAGAGTGGAGGGGTGGAGCTTGGAGATGATGGGTATTTTACTCATTCCAATTCTGTGTACCTATTAACCTATGTATGTACATATATTCACCTAAAACTTTCATCTCTCACAATCCTTCAAATCAATCCTAGAATTGACAGAATTTCTTATTCAATATTATTTTCCATCGTCTCTGACCAACATCCAGATTTACTATTTAAATCATTTAGTTCTCGAGCAATTAGCTAATGGTAGGATTATGTTTGTGTTGACATATTACCTCCTACCTGAGCTAACTCATCCCCAAGTTTACTGACTGAAGAGAGGTGAATCTTGCATGACATTTCACTGCTCAATCCAAAAGGATTGTGGGAGTTGAAAGTTTTGCATGAGGGTATACATGGAAACTGAAGAGATGCTTTTTGTGTGTATATGTAGATGGATTTTGTATTAGACTGGGTTGACTGGGCACCAATGCATGGTGGGAATATATTTCCAACCTGTCTGACGAGATTCATTGTTTACCTAGAGACGAGCGGGTATTCAGCACCATGATGTACCTGGACTATGAGATATCACAAGAGTTTCTGCCTTTTGTGTTAGGCAAAAGGCTCTCTGTGTTTGAAAAAAAAAATGCTCAGAAAGGGGAAAGATATGAGTGTAGAATTGAACTCATTTCCACCTGTGCCTATTCTGTTCTGCTGACGGAAGTCAAACTGAAAAATCTTTTGTAGTCACCTTGTTAATTCCGCTTATGAATCTAAAAACCTCAGTCAAATCCCTTCTTTATCTCCTTTGTTGAAGCTGAATATGGATATGGGGGCAACGGAACACTGTGCAGAAGCTGACATTAAAAGTAAAGTTAAAAATACATAGAATTAAAGGCATGTGCTGAAATGGAACATTTCCCTTTGACTTGAGACTAAACAGACTATTAGAACTGAGATGCTTTAAATGAGTAATTCTGAAAAAATATAAGGGTCTTTTCACATTGTTTTCAAAGTGTCAAAGTGTTTTTTATTTATCAAGTGCACAGTATAACACAAGGTCATTCTGAACAATGAAATTCTTAGGACATGGCAAGCAACAACTATGTAGTAGGCATAACAAACAAAAACAAAATATATATATATTAAATTGTTAAAAAGAGTAAAATAAGGGCAAGAATAACATACATATACATAGCAGTAAAACACTAGGAGCAGTTCCAGATATGGACAGTAGGAGTAAGAGTATTAAATATTATAAATATAAAGTGTGGAGGTGCCGATAGATATGTACAATAAATTCAATCAATTCAATTAAATTATGGTGAATTATGGTTTTCTCAAGGAACCATCAAATAATTGATTTTGAACACTGTATATCAGTCAAATTTGAAAAAAAACTTAAATTTGCAAGATAACTGAATAGATGTTACAGCTTTCGTCAGCAGTAAATGAACAAGTGCAGATCATGACACTGTCATTCATTATTTAATTATCTTAATTAAATTACTTTATTTGTACATTTCTCATACAATACTTTTGAATCCAGCTAACTTTACTTCCAAAAAGGTATATCCATTTCCATGGAGTTCAATAAGAAAATGAGTCAGGAGAAACAACTCTTAATGTGATCCATCCATATCTACTGCATATATGGCAGCAGAGTGATGGTTTGAGGCTCGTTTGATACCGCAGACCCTTGATGATTTACAGCCATTGAGCCAACCATCGGTTCCATACTATTCCCATGTAATTTACAGCTTAATCTAGTCCCACTCACCAATTCCCATAGAGATCAATTCAAATGCTTTAGGTTATAGTATCACTTGTAAGAGTACCTGCAAATAAGATAGCAAGAGTCTTTTGATATGAACTTCCCAATTTATTTTTTTCCCCCTGTCCCAACTTTTTTGTTCGTTAATTTGTCCAATTACTTTTCGTCCCATAAAATGGGGGGACTTTGTATAAAAAGGGCTACAATTCCTACATGGCTCAACTGATATGGATACAAAAACCCTCAAATTAGAAAGTCTGCTCTTTAACTTCATAGTCACTGTTCCATTTCAAATCTAATGTGCTTGAGTACAGAGCCAAAACAACAAAAAATGTCACTGTCAAAATACTTATGGACTACACTGTATATATACAAATGCCAATTCCAAAAAAGTTGGGACAGTGTATAAAATGTAAATAAAAACAAAAAGCAGGGTTTCGCAAATCCTGTTTGACCTGTATTAAATTGAAAACAGTACAAAGACAAGATATTTAATGTTTTAACAAATCAAACTATTGTTTTTTGTAAATATACGCTCATTCTAAATTTGATGCCTGCAACCCATCCCAAAAAAGTTGGGACATGGGTATGTTTACCACTGTGTTACATCACCTTTCTTTTTAACAACACTCAGTAATCTTTTGGGAACTGAGGACACTAATTGTTGTAGTTTTGAAAGTGACATTTTTTCCCCATTCAGCTGCTCAAAAGTCTGGGGTTTTCGTTTTCGTTTTCGTTTTCGTATTTTGCGTTCATAATGTGCCAGACATTTTCAATGAGAGACAGGTCTAGACTGCAAGCAGGCCAGTTGCTGACTTGTTGAAATACCCATGCCATGGGCACTAACACACCCCCATACCATGACAGACGCTGGCTTTCGAACCTTGCGTTGGCAATAACCGGGATGGTCCTCTTCCTCTTTGGCCCGAACACGACGTCCATTATTTCGAAAAACAATTTGAAAGGTGGACTCGTCAGACCACAGCACACATTTTCACTTTGCGTTAGCGGCGAGGCCATATAAGGGCCAGCTTGGCACTGGTCCACGTAGATTGACAGCTGGTCCATCCAATCAGAGCTGAGGGAATTTTATGCATAATGATGTACAGCGGTTGTATCCAATAAAGGGTCGAAATGTCACAATGCATTCTGAAGCGGAAATACGGGGAAACCGACCGACCGAGCAGCCTATGCAGTTACATCGTCATGGCTAAGCAAATTTCTTTAAAAGAAAAAGAATCGCAGAAACTCTGTCTCCGCCCATTGTCGATTTACCACCTGATGGCCAGGAGCAGTTTACATCTGGTCCTTTGAACAAAGGTAAGCGTATTTTTTCTCTATTCTATGCAGATTTATTTGGGTTTCAGAATAATGAGCGTTAACAAAAGTACAGTAGTGTTTGTGACGAGACATCTCACATCTTTTAGGTCAAGCCTTTGACTCTCCCCCTAGGGGTTCTCAAATTACAAAAAAATGTTGTCTTCAGACAGGAAAGAATCTTTCATCACAACAGCCACTGATGTGTTCATTACTAATGCTGTGTTAATTTTGTATATAAAATAAATGACTTCCTGTAAGAAATGAACACAACGCTCTTTTGTCAGAAAAAAAAAATCTGGTTTGCTTGCATAATCTGACTACTTTGTAATCAGATGTCAAGAACTGTCAGTGATGTAAATGTAGTGTTATAGCTATCAATAGCTGTGTGAAACAAAGTAGCTAGCTAGCGTTAGATTGGTTTGCTGCTCCTGTCCCCACTGGGCAATGATGTTAACGTCACAGCTATCGATTGCTGTATGTCTAAAAAAAAATGCCGCTAACATTTCCTTATCAATGCTGCTTGTCAGTTACATTGTAACGAGAACACATTTTATAGCTGTCCTGAAATTTGCTAATTGTGCAACCACTTTTATTAGAAGCTATAGCCTAGACTTTGTAGAGTTCAATTAGTCATATTGGGAAAAGGGGTACACGTTAGGCTATATGATGTATTTACGATCAAATGTGAGAGTAGGTACAGAATGGTGGTCCACGCTATTTAATCAAAGTCCACTCACTTTCAGATTTCTGGCCTCGCCACTGCTTTGCGCCAGTCCGTCTCAGATGAGCTCGAGCCCAGAGAAGTCGGCAGCGTTTCTGGATGTTGTTGATATATGGCTTGCGCTTAGCATAGTCGAGACTTAACACTTCGAAGACGAGACTCGCTAACTACGTAGAATTACGGCTTGCGGTCAAATGACCGCTGCTCTAATTTCAACAAGAGAATTGGAGTAAAATGCATTATACGGACTGTAAATAGGGATACGTTATTAACTTTTCTAAGTCAAATGTACGTTTATAAACGGTTATTTATAGAACTTTGTGGTCAGACTTTGAAACTTAGAAAATAACAATAGTCAGTACATTTTGAGCACAGTATATCATGTCATCCATGTTCATTTAACTTAGGATATATGTCTGCAATAAGTATACGGTAAAATACTTTAAAATGTAAAATTTTTAAACATTAATGTATATATTTTTTGAAAGTTTTAATTACTCCAAAAAGTGCAAGATATCTATAACTAAAGTTCCGTTGGAGATCTCCATTCACCCTGCACCACGCAGGTTCATTTTGTTCCGCAAATGAGCAATTAGACGTGTGACTAGGACAGTAGCTTATAGGCTCTAAAAAAACAACAACCCATGATTCTTGCAGCTCTGCGACCTGCAAGCAAGCTGGGCACATGTAGCCTGCATGTATCCCCAAAATTAACTTAATTTTAAAACGGAGTTTTCCAGAAAGAAAAAAAACTCAATGAAAAGTTCCTAATTTACTTGAAAGCGTCAGTGACAGTCAGTATAAACAACCGGGTTGTCCTGGCCACATTTTCCACATGTCATGCACTGGAACATACAGTATGTCAGTAAGTTTAGTTTCCAACGCATTTGCCCACTTGGCACTGTCTTCTCTTCGAGGGCGAATTATTGTTTTCTGTTCACATGACAAAAAACATTTAGATTATATTTAAGATTTGTAGGTTCAGGCAACTTTGTGGAGTTCTGTTTATAGGCTATAAACAATATAGGCAGTCATAAATCAAACAAAACACGTGTACAGTGCCCTCCACTATTATTGGCACCCCTGGTAAAGATGAGTAAAAAGGGTTATAAAAAATCCAGCGTTTGGTGCATTAGCTTAATGTTACATTGAGAAAAATGAGAAAAATCCAACCTTTAATTTCAGTAAATTTATTATGAGAAAAAAATCCCTCATCAAAATTTTTTTATTTTTAACAAAATCATGTGTGCCACAATTATTGGCACTCCTGCATTTATATGTAGAATAAAGTAATAATTTTAAATATTTGGTTGCATATTCTTTGCAGGCCATGACTTCCTGATGTCTGTGACCCAACAACATCAAAAGACTTTTGATATCTTTATTTCTGGTACTCTTACAAGCGATGCTATAACCTCTCTGCATTTAAATGGATCTCTATGAAAATTGGGGTGGTGGGATTTAGCTGTAAATTATGGTGGAATAGTATGGAATACATGGTTGGTAAAATGGCTGTAAGTCATCAATAGTCTGAGGTATCAAAGAAGCCTCAAGCCATCACTCTGCTGCCAGATATGCAGTAGATATGGATGGATCACTTTACGAGTCATTTCTCCTGACAAATTTTCCTATTGAACTCTATGGAAAAATAAGTCAGGAGAAGAAACCTTGCCTGATCAATTACAGGCAATTTTGAAAAAAAAGAAAGGCATATCTCAATTTAGGCACATCACTTAGTACTGATATTTGGGTTATGTTTATTCCACCCCAGGATGACAACAATTAACGATTGAGTTATCAATTTGAGTGGTCAGTTCCTTTAAGAAATAACTACTTTGTGGTCTCAGTAATGTTAAGATTACCACACTGAAATGTCAAAGCAAGAAAATTGTTGATGTTTATTTCGCTAGGAGACTGAATCCAGAGCCATGTCGCCAGATCAAGTCTAATTTAACATTGTGTTGCCTGCTCGATGCTGGGTAGTGTAGTAATATAACCGGTTGACATTTTAGTATACATTACAAAACATATATTTCATTGTTTGTCTTATTTTATTTATACATGGATTTTATTGTTGTGTCTCAGGGCAATCCCATAAATTGGTACACAATGCATGCTACACTGTACCAGTAACATTACTATTTGAAAGACTCTGATATTAACGTTAGTATTAACAGATCTTCTTTAGTTCAGTGGCTCAAACATATGGTAGTACGGTTGCACCACACACTTTCTTTTTTGTTTAGCTATTGTTTGTTTTGCTAAACGATGTTTGCATTTTCCCGTCTGCGCATAACTTACCTAGAGGCTCTTGGGCTTGGCCTGAATATTAACTAGCTTTCACGCCCACCCAGGCCTGAGAACTGCATAGTTGGCAGAAAGTGACACTATTCAATCTTAATTTTTTTCAGCTCTAAACATTTTTAAAGGCTGAAATCTCATGGATGCTCATTTTAGTAGTGTCAAATAAAGAACCACGTTTTAATCACAATTGGCAATCCCTTTAATAAGGTTATTGAAAATAATATCAATATGATATCACCAGTATAATTATATTTGGCATTAAAGAGCAGAGACATAATTTATTTGATAAATTTTCAAGTCATTTTGAAAACCCGTCTTTTTAAATGTACTGGTTGGTAAATGTTTTAAGAGTTGTATTAATGTGCTGAACAAACATTGATTTTATCCACTGAAGATGAACTTGGTGCATCACAGCTAGGTCGACAGGTCCAATATTTCGCTTGCACAAAGACACAAAGTGGGTTGGGGTGGGAGTGTTGGCTTCTTTTGCAATATCATAGGGCATGTAACTGCACCAAGTACCATTGATTTAGCAACCCACTAATACACAGACTGAATTTTAATTAACAGCAGTTTTGTCCATTTATATAAGTAAAGGCAGAGCTAAAGCACAGTCACAAAATCCAGAAAAATTATATCTGGATATGTCTCAAGGCCATTTTGTCTTTCTGCCTGGGAACAGCACTTACTGGAACAGCACTTATTGTATCAGCCATAGTCACACCAGCAACATATCAGCTTGGACATTGGTCAGTCTTTCAGAAGGCAGTTTGGAGAAGTGTGACATATTTGACGCCCAAGCCTCCTCTCACTACTTCCCTTTTTGTTTCAATCAAAGTCCTGTCTTCACAAATTGATGTGATTGCTTAGAAAGTATTGGTTACATCCAGAAAAGGTGGCAGGATTAATGCAATGACCTGCACTGCTTCCACTAGGCGCATAGCAGAGAGATATAAGAACATATCGATGAAAGGAACTAAAGGGTTCTGTACCTGTCCTTCAGCCAGAATCTGTACAATTGAAACTGGAGAATCAGTTTTTCTTCCCTTCCTTTTAATAAAGTGATGTGAGGGGATGCCTGAATGCCTGTTGTGAAATGTGCCATGTTTTCATTTTTAGCTGACAGGTTTCTGAGTGCATATTTCTAGGGTGTATAATTTGTTCTGCAGTGCACACAGACACACACAAGCATATTGGTTATTTTATTCAATGAGGTATTGCCATTTTTAAAAAAAGAGAGGGAGAGATGGAGAGATGGAGAGATGGAGAAAAGATACATTACAGCCTGCAGGCTTTTCTCCCCTTTAGTTTGTGTTTTTGCCCTTGGTTGGGTCCTTTCCTATGGGTTGTGCATTTTCATGTCTGTCTAATCTTTCATCTCTGTATCTGTATGATCTCTGTGACAGGGCTTTTTTTTGTTGTTCGTTTTTGAGATAAACATGGGCTTTGACAGTCCTCTTGATGAATTACCCTCCACAATAGTAATATTTTCCCTTCCTCCTGTCCCTGATATAGAGTGTGTCAGACTGATCGTCACACTTACCAGCCCCTGCATGCTAGTTGCCTGATGTGTATAAGTAAGTGCCAAAAAAATACACGTCTGCACTCAGTCACTGTTCTGAACTAATAGGATCATGCTTTAAATTGTATGAATTGCTTTAAAATAAGAAATGGCTTGCTTACTAATGTTGTAATGTGCATGCTATGTACCACTTCCCTCCTTATGCAAACATGTCTACACACATACATGTACACAAACATGCGAACACACAGTTTCGATGTCTCTTTTTGTGCGCGCGCACACACACACACACACACACACACACACACACGCACTTCATATGACGTTATGCTAATCATCTTGCAGTAAAGTGTCTCATAATCTAACTTTACGCCCATTCCCTTAATGCTTGTTGTTTTCATTGCTGTCATCATGTCAAGGCTAATAATGGGTTGAATGTAAAAGATGCAGCAGTTTTCTTCATATGCATTTCAATGCAAGAAATCAAAACCTTATGGAACTGGGTTTGTTTGTAACCGTTTGGTTGCCGGGGTTCCCATCCCAGGTCAGACCGTTGTTGTACCCTTGAAGGTATCACTCTTCTTGCTGCAGTTATATATATATCCCAGTGTATCAATGGATATAATGTATAAAAAAAAAAAAAAATGTGTAAGTCGCTCTGGATAAGAGCGTCTGCTAAATGCCTATAATGTAATGTAATGTAAAAAACAACATGAAAGCCCTTTTGCAGAGAAAGCCACCTGCACATGCTTAGCCTCTGCCTCTTATGGGGAGGAGAAACACACACATACAAATGCACACGGGCACAATGAAATCAGTGAAGTGGGTGACAAATTCATATACAGTTTTCTCAACTGTATAAAATGCAACCTTGCCTTTTTTTATTGGTTGAGAGAGAGAGAAAAGTCACCATTTTGATGCTGTAGTATTTCCTCTACAAGGTCAGTCTGAAGCATGTGGTGTTGACAGGGGCATATGTGTAGCAGGTGGAAACAGAATGTTTTCCTATTTTTGACTAATTGCCATTGGATACGAGGCCTTGGAGTACAGTAAGTGTTATCTCCGTATTTCCATTTCTTTTGCACTGTCAATTTTTCTCCCAGAATACATGGAATTTATGGGGGCTAATAAGGAGGTAATGTCATTCAGACCTCATTTTCCTTGCAGGGTATTTTGGAGAAAGGTGTATATATAGTAGGCTTGTCCATGTAGGAGGAGAGATTTTTTATTATTCTTTTGTTTAACTTCACAAGCAGGCAGGCAGCTCTGGGAGAAGTCGGTCCTGCCTGACAGGAGAATGGCTGGCCCACCTAAAAGGGCACGCGGTGTGACTGAAAGCGTGACGGGCATAGAAAAGTACCAGTGTTTTTTTGCACTTACTATTTTCAAGGTCTTGATATCTCTTTGCCCTCTCTTATGATTACTGTAAGGATTCACTTTGACCCCCTCTCCTGTCAGTGTCACTTTTTGGGTAATTGGCTCTTCAGTTCAGATACAGCCGGATCATTCCAGAAGTGCTGTGTCCTGAATAGCAGACACAGGGAAATGCACAAAGAACAACACATACATACATACATACATACATACATACACTAAAATGTGCTTATTATGTTTTTTTACAGCAATGGTCTTTGCAGTTTTAGTCTGTCACAACATGTCTTTCAAAAACTTAAAATAAATTTTGTTCCAGATTCTCGAAGTTCTGCCTTGCTTTGTAGATGCTACAGGGTCACCAGAATGAGTCTGCATGCTGTAAAAGCAGCATTATCGATGCTACCTCAGTTTTTTGGAAACATGGCTGTCACAAAGAGGCTTTTCACAGTAATAACTTATCCAACCCATTTTCCTCAGAACAGCAACTGTGACCTGTGAGGGTATGGGGGAAGAAGCTTGACCACAGCTAAGGAAGTCACAAATGTTTAGATGCTTTGTAGCTACTGTAGTTCACAAATAATAATATTTAGGAATGAGCAAATGTACAAACATACCTGTCCTGTATGATGTACAATTAACCACATCATCGGAGGAGTGACTGCTCTAGTTAGCAATGCATTCCTCATCTGCACCCTCATGAGGTCTCGTCTGATCAACAGGACAGCGGTGATCTACCTGTGTGAGGGCAGGCTGCACTCAGTATGGATGACGTGTTGTAATGTCTGCACTCCCCGTGAGAGAGGTTTCATTTTATATTTCGATTGGATTTCTGTTGCATTTACATTTTAGGTATTTAGCAGATGCTCGTACCCAGAGCGAATTGCACAGCTTATATTCATTTACATACTATGCATTTATACAGCTGGATATTTACTGAAGCTGCTCAGGTTAAGTACCTTGCTCAAGGGTGCAACAGCCAAGTTCCCACCTGGTGCGATATATACAATAACTGTTAGCTGGATAGCTGGTGCCAGCAATCTCAGAGGGAGGGGTGCATGGTCCATGGGAGTCCTGGAGGAGGTAAGCATATTACTGTTTCATTATGACAGTACAAAAAAAAAAGAACCAAAGATAAGCTGCCTCCCACCATTTAAACCACAAATCTATGCAAAGTATCTTCTGACAGTTTGGTGTCTCATTTCCCAATACGACCCAATCAGAATACATAATGTTGAGAACACATCCTTACACAGCCTATCCTGCTTCTAGACCATCCAGCACCGCATCAAGCCTGGAATTTGGCACATGCCATGACCTGGCAAGCTGTTCCATGCATTGACATCTCTGTGTACAAAATGAAAAAAAATTCAAGCCATATTTTAAGTTTAATGTTTGTTTTTGATTGGCCCGGATGGATTTTGTGTGTGATGAAGGACATTTTAGATACTTGCAGAAGTTTCTGATGACCTGCCAGCTTTATAATGGCTGGTGTGGGGCCTTTCACAAGTTTATTACCCTCCACAAGTTGGTTCTAAAGCAACAAAATCCACAAAGTAACTCCAAAGCAGCTTGTACAGAAACATTATGCCTCCACAGCGTGACAGTTTGCATTGCAAACAGTTTTCAGTGTATTCTGAAATAATTTTGCACTTAAAAAGTATTTGTATTTGTAAGTTTACATATCTACTTTTTCCAAGTGCCATCATTTCTGTAGATGATCGTGCTGCCTGCATATCTCAGGGGGACCTCTGGTCTGGCCTAACCAGTAGTAGTGATGCATCTTTGCTGCATTATCTCATTCTGTGCCTATGTAGCTAAATTAAACTAATAATGCTAATATTATATTTCAATATGCACATTTTAAAGCGATTTTAAAGCGAACGAGTTCTACAGATATACTAGTTATCTAGCTGAGAACATTGTTTAAGTACAAGTGACTGTGCACTTCAGCTGCACCTAAACGTGAGCTAGCCAATTTATGAACAAGGAATTGGCTAGATTCTTCTGTATGGACTGAACGTACAAAAAACGCAGACATACTTGCTAATTGCTAATTATCCAAGGAGTGAATCAACTCGGGCGCTATACCAAGATCTCTTCACCACGGTTAAGCATACTTCCAGAAAATTAAATCCAGAATGCAGCATTCTGGTGCACTCTGAGATAACAACTGCGGGGGGAAATGACATGCAATTCAGGTCTAAAACTAAAGTTAAATTTAACATTTAGAACTGACAGCCTCAATAGACACAGACAGAAACTAAGTAGGTCAGTTCATATTGGCACCCAAAAATTTAATTCAAGGACTTTCAAGCACTTTATTCCAGAGCTATTTTTTAACTTTCAAGGACAACGTACCATATAACATATTACTACTTTCAAATTGGTGTTTCAAAAACACCCAAATGGAAACTTAAAAAATATAAGTTGATATTAACAGTTAGTAAACCCCAGCCACAATAACTAGGATGAATGCTTTGTCTGAATCTCATCTGATTCTTATACACTGCTCAAAAAAATGAAGGGAACACTTAATCATCACAGTATAACACCAAGTCAATTAAACCAAACCGGTCATGCTGGATGATGTTGCAGGCAGCATAACATTCGCCACAGCGTCTCCAGACTCTTTCACGTCTGTCACATGTGTTCAGTGTGAACCTGCTCTCATCTGTGAAGAAAACGGGGCACCAATGGCGAACCTGCCAATTCTGGTGTTCTCTGGCAAATGCCAATCGAGCTGCACGGTGAGCACAGGTCCCACTACAGGACATCGGGCCCTCATGCCACCCTCATGGAGTCTGTTTCTGACAGTTTGGTCAGAAACATGCACACGAGTAGCCCGCTGGAGGTCATTTTGTAGGGCTCTGGCAGTGTTCCTCCTGTTCCTCCTCGCACAAAGGAGCAGATACCGGTCCTGCCGCTGGGTTGTTGCCCTTCTACGGCCCTGTCCAGCTCTCCTCGTGTAATGGCCCATCTCCCGGTATCTCCTCCACGCTCTTGAGACTGTGCTGGGAGACACAGCAAACCTTCTTGCGATGGCACGTATGAATGTGCCATCCTGGAGGAGCTGGACTACCTGTGCAACCTGTATGGGCTGCAGGTACCACCTCATGCTACCAGTAGTGACAAGAGAACTAGCAAAATACAAAACTAGAGAAAAATCAGTCAGGAAGGATAAGGAGAGAGAAATGGTCTGTGGCCACCACCTGCAAAAACAATTAATTTTGTGGGTGTTGTCTTGCTGTTGCCTCTCCTGTCCATTTGTTGTCACTTTCATTTGCACCAAAGCAGGTGAAATTGATTCACAATCGTTTACGCTTCCTAACTGGACAGATCGATATCACAGAAGTTTAATTTACTTGGTGTTATACTGTGTTGATTAAGTGTTCCCTTAATTTCTTTGAGCAGTGTAGTAGTGTGATAATACCAGCACCCCCAGGGGCAAGATATCAGGACTGCGCAAAATTAATATGTGGTCTCTGTCTGAAGATTTCCTCTCAAGCCAGTATGAGGACAGAAGGTGATTAGAACAGATTTATGGTTTTAGGGAGCAGTCTTTGTGGCAGGGTAAAATATTCACCTCTTCACACATTTATCCCACTTGAGTGTTTCCCAAGGAGCTGAGTACCAATAACTATGAAGCTCTGAAAGTCGTGGAGAAACAATTTTTCAGTCTGAACAAAGGTCATTTTAAGAGGGATAACGCCATAATATGCTGTTGAAAGAATGCTTACACTGCTTATTACATAGTATATGTACTGTATATTTATACATTAGCTATACTTTTTGTATGCTTTGTATGACCCGTATTCATTTTCTATGTTATTTCATGCATGGCTGTGTTTATTTGCTATATCTTTTGAAATCAATTTATTTAATCATTTAATATTCCAAGTATTTATTAAATATCTTGTTTTGATTACCACAAATCATTTTTTAAATTTTTCCTTTCTTACTTTATGAACACCAGAAATGAGAAAGTGTTGTGTTCAGTCAACATATGAGACTAAATAGTACTGGAGGTGCGTAGTGCTGATGATATAGGAAGAGGAAATGCTCACCGTACGCTGCAAAAAAGGCATCGGTCTAACCCGTATAAGTCCAGGTTTATTGCAGCTCACGTAGTATCAATACAAAAGTGCACGGAAAAAAGAAAAGAAAAAGTGGTAACCTAGAGGTCCGGTTGCTCCAACGGGAAGCCTTTTATATTTTTGATTTCCAGTCCGTATTTCCAAAGGGGATGAATGAAGACTATAATTTATCATGTTTTCTTTAATTCACTCTTTAATAAACTCATCTTGTTTGGTCAATACATTTATATAACCATGTTGTAAAATAATCTAGATCTGTAACTATTCTATATTCTGCTAAATTATATTTTATACCTTGATATGTATATGTGTAAATCTCTACAGGATTAAATTGTGTTTTTCTGTTTTAATTAAGACCATTCTGTAATTGACAATTAACCAATGAAGAGTCTGTATACTGCCCATTTACAATAGTCGGATTACCTGCAATTAACTAATTTCTTATTTTCAATTTGTAAATAACATTACAAATTTTGTGTTCATCGCTTATTTCAATGTCTACATTAAAGGTAATTGCCTTCCAGCCTGATCATGACACAATTAAGTTACCTCTGCTATTTACGTGCTTGTGAATGCTGCACCTGTCAACACTGATGAAGGTCTGAGTGACCGAAACATTTGTTTTTTGTTTGTGCACTTAGGCACTTCTATTTTTTATTTTTTTTTCTGTGCACTTTTGTATTGATACTATGTGAGCTGTTTATGAGTTAGACCGATGCCTTTTTTGCAGTGTGCGGTGAGCATTTCCTCTTCTTACTTTATGAACAAAAATAGTTTTTGTATTATTACATCAGGTTTACAAACACGGGTCAAAAATGACCCATGTATGCAAGTGTGATTTAAAAAAACAAAAAAAAAACATACTATAATTATTATTATTTTAGCAGTGATTTGGACCAAACAATCATACATTTAATATTTGAAATGTGTTTATTTGTCACTTTGTCACACATAACATACACATATCACTGATAACCGATAACACTGATATTGAACTGTAGTGTATCTGTAGTGTCCCAGCCACTGGGGATGCACAAGCTAGTGCATTCTTAGTGCCGGTCCCAAGCCCGGATAAATGGGGAGGTTTCTGTCAGGAAGGGCATCCGGTGTAAAACCTATGCCAAATCAAATACGCGGATCATAAATCAGATTTCCATACCGGATCGGTTGATGCCCGGGTTACCAATGGCTGCCGCCGGTACTGTTGGCAAGCAGGGCACCGGTGGAAACTATGCTACTGTTGGGCGAAGGAGAAGGAGAGGGGGAGGCATGTCCGGAGGCAGCGGGAGAGGAGGAAGGGTAGGAGTGTGGAGGTGAGTCAGAACTTTAAATGTTGGCACTATGACTGATAAAGGGAGAGAGTTGGCTGATATGATGGAGAGAAGGAAGGTAGATATACTGTGTGTGTGCATCAGAAGTGGTTTCAAACTGTTCTACCATGGTGTGGATGGAAGGATAATCCTGAAGAAAGAGTGTGTCAAGAGTGTTTTGGAGGTGAAGAGAGTGTTGGATAGAGTGAGTATGAAGCTGGAAATTGAAGGTGTGATAATGAATGTTGCGAGCGCATATGCCCCACAAGTTGGGTGTGTGATGGAAGAGAAACAAAGATTTTGGAGTGAGTTGGATAAAGTACAGGAAAGTAGTTCGTAGTGTCTATGCAACTACATAACAAAACTATGCATACAGTACAAATTAAACTAGATGACCATGTTAAGGCTGTAACCCAGTATGACCGCGTCCTCAACTAAACATTCGAATGATATGTTCTAATCTCATATTTGTGATCGTACGCTGTGGTGGGCCCATTCTAGAACGGTCACATATTTGTGATCGTACGCTGTGGTGGGCCCATTCTGGAACGGTCACATATTTGTGATCGTACGCTGTGGTGGGCCCATTCAGGAACGGTCACATATTTGTGATCGTACGCTGTGGTGGGCCCATTCAGGAACGGTCACATATTTGTGATCGTACGCTGTGGTGGGCCCATTCTGGAACGGTCACATATTTGTGATCGTACGCTGTGGTGGGCCCATTCTGGAACGGTCACATATTTGTGATGGTACGCTGTGGTGGGCCCATTCTGGAACGGTCACATATTTGTGATCGTACGCTGTGGTGGGCCCATTCTGGAACGATCACATATTTGTGATCGTACGCTGTGGTGGGCCCATTCTGGAACGGTCACATATTTGTGATCGTACGCTGTGGTGAGCCCATTCTGGAAAGGTCACATATTTGTGATCGTACGCTGTGGTGGGCCCATTCTGGAACGGTTACATATTTGTGATCGTACGCTGTGGTGGGCCCATTCTGGAACGGTCACATATTTGTGATCGTACGCTGTGGTGGGCCCATTCTGGAACGGTCACATATTTGTGATCGTACGCTGTGGTGGGCCCATTCTGGAACGGTCACATATTTGTGATCGTACGCTGTGGTGGGCCCATTCTGGAACGGTCACATATTTGTGATGGTACGCACGAAAGGGTTAAATGCCCAGAGATCCTTCTCTGCAGTCTCCTTTTTGTAGCCACTGCTGGACCACATTATCATGCATGTGTTTGTCACACAATGTTACAAATGGTAATTCAAGAGCTAAGATTTATAGGAATTGCAGGTTATTGGTTAGGCGAATGTTATTAGGCGACACAATGAAGCACACTTAAACCCCAGAGGCAATGAATAATAATCATTTTCAGTCTGTGGATTAGGGTTCTGAATGTGAGATGTAAGTTATGATTTTGGACACCATTGTATAAATATGTCACAGGTGTGAAATTACAGCCATGCTCACAATTTGAGATTGAAACGTATATCACTGGGATGACACGTGGCCATTGCCCTACAAGAACATCGTTTGCAGTTTTTCATACAAAAATGGAATGGAAGGTCTGAATAAAGCATGATTGTGATCTTGTGATCATGTTTTTTTGTGTGTGTGTGTTATGTGAGTGGTCTGCAAATCACAGCAGTGGAATATAGAATGATAATATGAAAGTATCATAAAACATATGAAATTTGTTTGTTATCTTGTTATACATATAATTGAAATTCCTCAGAACAGAATTGTGGTGGTCATTCATGTCTAACTGCCTGTCAAGCTTCATCTCTCATTATAAAGCCAAAATTGTATTTTCCACAAAAGTTGTTTTATTATATCCCGGTAAAGCATAAAAACTACATTTAAATGAAACTATTCTCAAAAATCTCTGTTCCTTGCCACTTGGTATAGACAAATTCACTATGCCCAAAAAAAAACTGAATAAATGTAAGAAGTTCACTTTTTATTCATGAGGCTGTCATCACCTACTAATGTCCTTGTTTCTGTGTTTGATTTTAATGTAATTTTTTCATCCCAGTGAACCTCGCACCACGAATGGTCACAGCAGAAATGCATTTACAGCGCTGCAGCCCGCATATTCTGTATGTGATTAATATGCTGCAGAGATCATTTGTGCTGTATAAAATCACATGCTGTTCGTTTATATGTTGATAAAAATGTTTCCTCCCAGTAGCTGAGTGACATTATTTCAGATGCCAAATTCTCAGCCTAGCAGCGACAGGCTTGTTAGTCTCACAGGGGCCATTCCACTGGGACTTATGGGTAATATTTGTTCAAGACTATATATGATATTTTAACGGCCAGTCTAATGTCTTACTGAAATAGAAGGCTTTTGCATGTTAGGTGGAGCTGCATGTCAAGAGATTTCAGGCTTTCTGACTCTGTCTGTGTATCACCCATCACCATACCTGTAACATGGAACAAGCAGGATAAGAAAGAATCACATTTCCTTGAGCGCACTTTTAGAAAGCCAGTTTGTAAAGGGTGCTTTCGGTACCTTAAAACAGTCTTATACATCTATATAGCCTGTTCATAACTATACTGTGCCTAATAACGTATCTATGTCTGTAACATATATGACTTACTTTTCCATTCATGAAGATGTGTTATCGAATGAAGCCTCCACTTATGAACACATTTCTTATTAATCATTAATGGACACTGCTCCTGCCACTCTGATCAAGCCTGACTATTTTGTGTCGTCATCTGCGCTGGCACCCAGAGACAACGTAGGGATGATTGTCGTGTCTAAACTGTCACAGCTTGATTAGTGCGTGTCTGCGGGCTTACCGGCTGTCATTCACCGACAGCGCAGATCCAAAGATTCCAGCGAAGATACCCCCCCCCAAAAGTGTGCAGTGGCCTGTGCATTCATTGCTAACAACATACACCCCCCCACACCTCGCAAAATCTATAATATGTCTTGAAGACATATTTTCTGTGATGTAGTTTCTCTCTTCTCAGGTGGACTTGATATCCCCCAGGGAAGTGTGTCAAACAAATTGGGCCATCTAAAAAAATTTTTTTTTTAAAAACACTGGAGTCCAAGTGTGGAGTCCAACTGGTTCTTTCCAGATCTTAGATATCAAAGACGCTGTCATCCCCCGATCTTTCCAGCAGGTTCTCAGAAGAGGGTCAAGAGAAGCTGAATGCATTAGAAGCTACCTGCTGCACAGATGCTCTGTGCCACTGCTTATGTAATGGATCACAAAGTGGAGAGACTCAGAGTCTGCTGCTGTAGCCCTGTAATTTCACTGTCTTCGAAACCCGCGACAATGAAGTTATCAAAAACACTGTAAAAAATACACAAAAGAAACGGGACTAGTTTTATGTTTTATTTTCCAGTTATTTCAGTAGAAATGGGTGCAATGTATTCTGCAGTTAGTGCTTTGTCAATATATATTTTTGGTGCCATACCTTTATGCTACACGGGCACAACTCTTTGCGCTTAGCCCTATCTTAGGCTACTACCCACCTGCCTACTCTAGCTTGCCAAATGAAAAGTTATTATAAACAGACATCGTCCAAAAAACTTTTAAAACCAAGCAAGCTATGAGACCATTTCCAGCACAATATAGTTTTACCAAAAATGAAAATGTTTTAGTTTGAAAGTCAGTGTCAAGTGAAGGAAAGCTGATACTTTACATATGATGCGGGACTACCTCACCCACCCTGCACCTCACACACCCACCCTGCACCTCACATGACCTTCCTTACGGTTATTGACCATCTACAGTGTATCCTGTATATACTATATAATATATGCACTACATATGTATTCATGAATCAATTCAAACAAAAAAGACAGCTGTGAAATTGTGCAATAAATAATACGTAATGAAGAAATGCGGGTCGGGAATTGTGCAGCCAATCAGACATAGGGGATGATTAGGTGGCCTGATGGAGAAAGTAATTTTTCAGTTTTTTTGTTCCAGGACACCGGAGTTAACACCCCTTCTGTTTTGAAGTGTAATGGGATCTCTAATGACCACAGTCAGGAGTCAGGACCTCAGTTTCAATCCTAATCCATAGGATTAGACAGCACACTGCCCCCGTCACTGTGCTAGGCCATCGGGTCGCTATTTGGTCCAGAGGGAAGAGTGCCCGCTACTTATATACACCGCAAATGTCCACATGGCTTGCTAAAACTGGCACTATACATTATTTCTGATATCGTATCTCACTCTGATATGGCAGCCAGAGCCAGAGACTGTCAGTCTACGACGATTCTGTTTCAGGAGGCTTATTTGACCCGTCCTAGAATAACACCAAACACGCCCCCCTCCTTACTGCAGAACAAAAAAATGTGATATGGATGTCATGTGACAATCATAACTACATAGAAAATGTAGTTATGTATTAAGTAGATCTATCCCATGTGATACAATATGTACCTGAGGTGGAGACCTGCAAACCAGTCTTAGCAGTGTGTGTGTGTGTGTATGTGTGTGTGCATATTTACACAAAAACAGTATAGAGGTACATTAATTCTTATTTTAACCTAGATATAGATTAAATATAAATATATAAAAAATATTAAAAGTAAGAATTTTCTTCAGAATAGCTATACACACACACACACACATTGTTATATGTGTGTGTTGTTATAATGAACTCAACCATCACAAATCACATTACTTTCCTGTTTCTAGTTACTCATTTAATACAGAACGTTATAGGGCATGGCAAGCAATAAAATGTATAAATAAAAACCTGAGCCTTTGTTCATATTTAATCCGCATTGCAGTCACAACAATTAGCACTGGTTGAAGTAAGGAAATCTATGTTTAGAAGTGTCATTCATAGGCTTTCGTCTGCAGTACTGTGGGGCCTCATCCTCATTAGGGTATCATTCCACTGTGCCAAAGTCATCCTGATATCTTGAATGTAACAGTTCGGAAGTGAAGGGAGAGAAAAACCTATTTTTAATACAAATTAAGCTAATTAGAAGGTGGAATACATCGTTAGAGTGAGCTGACTGTGCTTGACTAATTACCGTGAATAATTGGCATTTGAAAAGTTAGCCTTGGTCTGGCTTGTTTGGTATGACTTCAGGTGGTCAGTCGCTCAAAGACGGGAGGCCCAGAGGAAAGGGTGAATATCAAGCAATTAACGGCTAAACGTCTGGTCATGCTGATGAGCGCTTCGGCTCCCATTGGCTGGGGGTGGACACCGTGGGACCCGAGGAGAGTTTTTTTCCCACAGCAAAGATCCAATCTGCTTTTCTTTCCTTGAGGGTTTGGAGGAATATTGAGTGTGTGGGGATCGATGAATTGGAATCCTCTTTGTTTCTGTCACCTAGATAAATGGTGCTAGGGAGGATAGAGGGAACAGAATCTATTGATACCTGACTTTATTCATGTCCTTGCCATTCTGTTGTCCCGCATAACTTTATTCAACTTTGCTCACTTCCTCATTTACTTACAGGTGGGGTGACTTTATTCTGTTGCCTGCGAGAGTCAGCTTGTTTTGGCTTGTTTTGTAGCATTAGTGTAAAAAATAAATAAATAAATACAATATACCTAGCTAAACAGTATGAAGTGTTGGGTGTTTAAAGGTGGTGTTTAGTTGGTTAACTGGCAAGCCAAAGTGACGTTATCTGCTGTGCTTCGGGGGTTTTCTGGGGTTTGGCATTGGCAGATGCCAGTGAAGTGGAGGTTTTGAGTCCTGTAGGAAATCGGCGGTTGGGGAATTGTGCAGGTGAGCGAGGGAGGATGTGCAGGTGGCCGAGGGACTGTTCCTGGCGGACTCATTACATCTATTTGCTTGCATCTGAAAAGGAGAATATAGAATTGGTGAGTGGGGACATTTCTACTTAGATGGATCTCGCCTAACTGTGGGGACTGGCATCCTTTTCAATGGGCGTTGAGTAGGCGAGCCTGCTTTGAGGTGTGTGTTTGAACTTGCCACCAGCCGTGTCTTATTTCGTTGGTCCCCCCTTGCTCCATGTTGTTTTTTAATTAGTTTCCCTTTGGCTGTGGCAACTGTTCAAGGGGCTGACATCATATTCGAAGTGCTGGACCAGTGCTGAAGAATTTGAAGAACCACCACCATCACAGTGCATATAAGGCCTGATTTACTAAGACCTTTAGCGGGTGCAAAAACATTTTGCACACACAAAACTAATAACACAAACAATGATTGGTTCAAAACAAAAGGTTTTGCAAATGCTAAAGGTCTTAGTAAATCAGGCCCATAGTGTATATCACCCATTCTTGAGAATTTGGACGAGTCATGTCTTATGACAAAACTATTATTACTTAAAACAACAACTGGTGAAAATGTATTAAATATATAAAATGTTTTATGTATGAAATAAATACCATTTATCTCTTGGACTAATTAAATTTTTTCTTTCTAGCTGAGGGGCAGAAAACACCCTTGTCCTAGACAAGAATTCACAATTTCAAACACATAAAAAAATTCATTAAAAGCCTTCAACACCTAAAACGAACAATTCCTACTGATAAGATAGGTGTGAAACATTTCTGTTATAATGCTCATTGTTTTAAAATGAAACCTTTTTTTAATGTTGGCCCTTGAAAGTTGTGTACCAGATATTTGTCAACACCGTTAGCTTTATAGAAAAAATGTCATTTATTCAGTCATAAAAAGGGATAGCAATATCTTACGGACCCCTGTCTCACTCTGTAGATTCACAGAAGGCAGCGAGGCTACTTGTCTCTGTTTATATTGCTTAAAAAATTAATCTGACGGACTTGACGTCTATGCTGAGGTCAATTATCTTTAGTAATTGAATTATGTTATTGAAATTATTTAAATACCAATTCTCAAGATGTATATCAAGAAAGGATGTATATAGAGTATATCATGACAGTTTATATAAATAATTGTGTTGTTCTTGGGGGCAGTGCAGGACAGTATTAAAACTGTGCAGTAGGTGCAAACAGTTTTAATTAACGCACCACCATTTATCTAGGTTTTGTTTACAGGTGGATCTTAATTTTAACAGTGAGTCTGTGTCTTTTTTTCTAGCAAATGGCTATTCTGGATTTTATTTGACATTAACTGCCTTTCACAAAGTTAGTTGCAGTAACATAACTCTACCACTTGTCTGTGGTAGTTAGAGGCACGTCAAGTTGGCCATAAAAAGAAAGAGGTCAGCTTAGGTGAAGAGCCCAGACCAATGGATAACACCACGATCCCTAGCTAAGAGAATCGCATTGCTACTGCTTCTCAAAGTGTGACGTCACATTCTGTAGCAGACTTGTTGTCTCTGAACTACATATCCGCTGACGATTATTTTTTTGCCTTACAGTTCAGATCATTGAAAAAAGAACATGAACAGTCAATGGTGCAGATGTGGTTTTGATTAAGCCTCATTATCACGCTCCAGTGTGTGTTCTTTTTGGCTAAACCACATGCAGGAGACTGCACAGAAACTGGTCAATAAGTCTGCAGCACAACCCTAGCGTCAGCTCCTCATACCACAACTTACAAGTCGCTGTCGGCAGTTATTCTCTTGTGGAGGGCTTCAGGGAGTACTGTACTGTACTTGTGGGCCTGCATGCTAAATTAGAAAATTAAGAAATGAAGCACCTGAAATTCAGTCCATCCTTTGTGTTTTCTACATTTCATCACAAACAGTCCCCTATGTAGATTGTTGATACGGTCGAGACGAAGCTTTCCCAGCAGGTGTTTCTGGATGCTCGAGTCCATGCCCACTGCTTTGAAGCGAGCTCTTTCTACCATGTGATCTGGATTGTTACCTGTTGATGCAAAAAAATTTATTGCGAGAATAATGAATCTTAACAAAGCCAGCAAAACCACCACTTCCAACTACAGTATATACACATGGTACATTGGTCTCATCCTGGACATTGTCCCCCAGATGTGGAGGATCAACAGATGTTTGGTTTCAGGTGAACATCGGGCCTGTACAGCTGGGGGGGAAGTGGGCGGGCTCCAACCCACAAAAATCTCACTCAAGTGTGCATGGTGCCAATGCATGGTAGTGCCCGCTGGAGTTGAATCGTCACATTTAGCTGTGAGAGAAGAGCGGAGGAAGAGACCAAAACTATAAACACAAACTCTGCCAAAGTGCCTGGTAACATTTGCAAGTTCCTTTGCAAGAAACATGCGCTCTGGTCCGATAGTTCGGTGAGAAGCGACTGTTAACAGACAGCGGCTCCTGCAGTGCCAGCCGAACTTCAGAGAGCGGTGGGGAACAGCTGTGCTTCTGACACAATGCTTTGAGTATCGCTTTGACAGTTTGGCCAGTGAAGCAACTGTAGCAAGAATGTAGTCAAAGCTCTCAGGGTGTGCAGGTAAAAAAGCATTTTGCAGCCCCTGGACAGTTTGAGAGGTACCTTTTGAAGTTACTATCAGGCTAGTAGTAAACATCCATAGGTGGCCTAGTAAATATGAGTCCTCATAAATGGTTTTTGTCTACTTCATGCGACCTCTCTTTGATGTCTGCATATGGGAGAGGTAACCATATTGTATCCAGCACCTTCTTTATCCATTGTGACCACGGAAAAAGCCAAATTGTGCTTTTGTTCCCTTCAAAGCTCAGTCTGCTGTTTAGCCATAGCTCTGTGTAATTTTTTATTTTTCCTGCAGTCTGATTAAGATATTCTTCAGCGATGTCAAAAACTGTTGTGGTTTGTGATATTGTTATGAAATCAACTGCCAAGCCAACTGTTAGCATCCACATTCACAAACAAATCAAAGTGAGCTTGAGCTGTAGCAGCCATGGAGCAGCTCTGCCTTTGATGCAGTGGCAATGTAACTCTGATGATAAAAATGGCAGTTTACAAAATAATTTTAAATCCTGTTTTACATTTCAGAAAATACCCTGGAGGGATGTTCAAGCTTGACCCCTGGTTTTGTTTACTTGCTTGTTACTCTTCACATGAGAGCCACTCAGAAATAGGTTCAAAAATTATTTTGGTGAAATAAGTTATATTAAAATATATATATTTAAAAAAACATGCAATTGTAAAAAAATAAATAAACATAAAAACCTGCAATTGTATAAAAATACACTCTCCAGCGCACAGAGGTGACTTGCATGTCAACTCCACAGGGAGTCAACATGCACTCGCACAACAAGGTAACCTTACCTGAATACAGAAAATATAGATCAAAACACTGGATGATGAAGTTGAAATGTGCAGCCTGAGAACCTTTTTCAATTAATATTAAATAAAAATATCAGCTATGGCAGCTTACAAGCTTTGGGGTGTTACAAAAAAAGCTAAAACATTCTCCACATCCTCCTGAGAGCTGGCAGGAAAAAAGTATTTACATTTTACAAGTATTTACATTTTTTTGACATAATTCAAGTGTATTGGATGACAAAAACATGTTGCAGGGAAAATATTTTCTACAGTATTATTGAATTTATTTTTATGTCCTCTACACAGAACAACAGGTTTCAGCATAAAATATATGGTTCTTGAGATTAAGACCAGAGACTCGTGTCCCCTGTAGACAAATTTCCAGGTCTTAGGAGGATATTATATAAGAGTGAAATAAGATGCCATGTGAAATGAGAATGATTTAATTCCCTGTTGCTTGGAAAAAATAAAAATAAAATGTATTTCCATCCCTACATACCAGTAATTAGAAGTGAGTGTTATGGTTCCTTTCAGAGACCCGGATCATTTGACTCCAGAAAGATTCATACATGGATTTGCTCACTTCTTTCTATTAGACTCTCGGGCTGCATTCGGAATGGCTCCCTATACGCTTTATAGCACACTATTTAGGGTATTGGCCATTCTGATGGTTTCCGAATTTTCAATTGAGAACATTGAGAATTAGCACATCCTACAAACTGGCTGATTCTTTTAATAGTGCACTATAAAGCGTATAGGGAGCCATTCTGAACGCAGCCTAGTTCACATTCACTGCTCTCTTTCAGACTTGTTCTCGTCACTGACTCCCGTTCTTCGCAATTGAGAACGAGAGTCATGCAATGACTGAAGAGTGGCTGAAGAGAAAACCCAACTCAGTCATTCGAATGAACCCAGTCTCGAATTGGATCAGCAACTTGAACTGAAAAAAAGACTCAGAAATGAGTCACCTACTGACCCTTGTATAGACAAATTCATACAGTAGCATAAAATAAGCTGTTATGCTATTCCCAAATCTTTTTGAAGCATATTCCATACATTCGTTTTGGCAACATTTTCTCTGAAAATCATGAAAAATATCATGGATAATAAATAATGTTAAATAAAAGCTATTCCTACGTATAATGCTCCTTAAATTAGTATTAGCACGGATCATTTTCTCTAATTTTCCAAAATTCCAGAATTATCTACCAAAAATGGTGGATGCATAGGAAGCTGTTAGTTTGTTATTTAGCTTCATTATCAGCATGCTAATCTTAAACTGTGAGGGTTACTGTCAGCGGAGAATCAAATGCGGGAAGGGGGGTCAGAACAAGTCACCCACAAAGGTGAGGACCACGAGAGACCACGGAAAAAATCAGATAGAGTGCTATCGAGATGCTCAGAAGACGAACTGCCAAAGAAATAACTAAAGCCTGCGACGACCATGACATAAACTTTGGTTTGGTCATATAGCATCTCCAGAGGTTCCTGTGCAGTGCCATTACCAAATTAAATGCGGTATTGTGAAGAGTGTCATAAGGAAAAAGATGGGTCAGTACATTGTATGCATTAAGTTTAGTATTTAATTATTTATGCATGTATTATGACTATATTTATGACTATACATTAACGTATTTAATTTCCTATAGAAAGTTATCTAATGAAAACATCAGTGCTGTATATGTTTCATGATATATTCAGTTAATGTTTTTAAATATATTTATTCATGTATATATTTTTATTTTGGCATATTTGTTTCATTTTACATTAAGTGCCCCTAATATTTGCAACTCCAACTACAGACATAACTATTGTACACATACACATTGTTACATAGCATTTGTGGTGAAGCAAGGAATAAATGGATCGTAGAACCTACTGTAGCTCAATTTTGGATGCTAAATGATTAGTTGTGTTGTTCCCCCCTCTCTAACTGCCGATTTTTTAACCCCTTCGCGCAGCCCTCTTTGTGGCCATGGCACCACCGCCAAGATTTTGCTCAACTCAGATACTTATTTCTCCTGCAACCAAACTCCATGAGTGTAAACAACAAACTTCATGTTTTAGCTTCATTAGTACATGGTTTGTGACAACTGAATACGAAGTTTCTAAGTGTCACTATTGTCCCGTAGCAAGTCCATTTAACAAGCAACCCCTCACCCAGCCTGCAACTATACCTACCCATGAGTGACAGTGGACAATAGCTTCTATGTGTGAGATCATACATGTTTTCTGCACCAAACATTCGTATTCCATTATAGCAACAATATAAACCCAATTTACTAACTCATCAGCTTGGCAAAACAAAATCCTCGCCTGCTTAAATGGATTTTGGGAGCGGGTCAGAAGATACCATCGTTACCAAGATACCGTACATTGATTATGTCAGAGAATGTGCCTGAGGAATATGCTTGAAGGACATTTTTCTCTTCGATATGTATGTATTGCTGCTTGTGATATTTCAAATATGTACATTCGTTTTTCCACTCCACTACAGTGTTGTGCCGTATGTTCGATATTATTATTTTCACATTTTGAGTGCATTTCACATACTGTAATGTAAGCGTTCATAGGTGGCTCAGTCATGATTTATGTTAGATTTGGTTTAGTTTTATGGGCCAAAACAGTTGATTTGTAGTTAAATATATGATTATTTTATGATTTACAGCAGTGCACAATTTTGCCATATGTAGCTCTCAGTATTTCATTGCAAACTAAAAAAAAAATAAACATTTTTTTTGCATTTTTTAAAAGTTTCGTGGCACTTGTTTATTTTGACCTACATTATGAAAATAAACAAATCTAAGTTAGTACTTGAAATGGTACAACTGTCTTGTTTAATTTAAGCTATTTTCCAAGTTTCTGTGATGCTCACACCTGGAGTTATGAAGCTTTAAATAGAACACCCCCTAAATAGGTGAGAATTTACAAAACTCGGCATCTGTGCGAAGGGGTTAAGAAAACGTATAAGGCTAACATAAGGAAACAAGGGCTTAGCCTTGATGGTTTTTCAGATGGACAGGTCAGCACACAGCACTGGTTCTTTCCCTGCTGTGTTCCGAGCTCTGCACTTTTAGTCTTCAATTTGATGAGGCTTGGTTGCTAGCAGGTGAATGACAGGTAATACTGCAATGCTGGCAGCCAGACCTCTGACATCACACCTTCAGCGTGTATCGGCCATCAATCACACATGGCATTTTATATGTATGTGTGTTTGTGTGTGTGTATATATATATATGCACAGTGCACTCCAAAAGTGTTAGAACAGTGACATATTTGTTGTTGTTTTGGCTCTGTACTCCAGTACTTTAGATTTGAAATAGAACAGTGACTGTGAGGCAGATTTACAGCTTTAATTTGAGGGTTTTTACATCCATATCAGGCCAACCGGTTAGCAATTGTAGCCATTTTTACACATAGTCACCCCGTTTTAGGGCACCAAAAGTGACAAATTAACATAAACTTAAATAAAGTCATCATATTTAATATTTCACTTTAACCTCATAGTCGCTGTTCCATTTCAAACACTTTTGGAGTGCACTGTATACATATGGAGAGAGAGACTAATTCACTAGTAGGCTAGGCTATGCACCTTGTGATCGAAGTTATGCTTGCTAACTAGCTAGCCAGTTCCACACATAGATATTGCTTTGGTAGTTAGCTAGCTAGATATTTTAATTAACTCTGCATCGTTCAATTCTGGCTATTCTGAAATGGTTGGGACCTTATGAAGTATGTTAAATATGTGGCAAGTTAGGAATATGTAAGGCTATATGATATTTTTAGATTTATCATGGTTTCTGAAGGCTTAAACAACAAAGGCCCGTGTTTAAGCCCACTGAGAAGCTCCAGCTGAGTGGTAACAGTGAGGTTGTGCTATGCACAATCATAAAGGTCTGGATTGAAAAAATGGAACCTATCCTTTTTACATAGGACCTGCACGTGTCTGTCAGGTAATCCCGAGCATGTCAGAGCAAATGCAAAATTAAAGAGATTGTAAAGAGGTTGAAAAGAAGTTCAACAAACCATAAATTATCACAGAGGAATGTTTCCACCAAATATCTATTCAAAGTAATGCCAATAACTATAATAACACATCTGAAGTCAGACATAATATCTGTTTTGAAAAAAAAACTCAGGATTGTATGGATGTGGTCAGGAAACCCCCACCACCTCACCTCTCACCTCAACTCCCCCCAAACCGTACAACCCACAAGTAAACACACAGACCTGATATGGAGAGCCAAACAGTTCAAAAGCCAGACGCAAACTAGACACCGTATATCCAGCGTACATATGCTCTGAGCTACCCAGTTGTTAAGTGAGACATATTCAGTTAACAAGACACCACCTAGCCAATCATCTTGCGCCACCCATTGGACATCGTGAGATACCCAGCGGACATCTCAATATATCCAGTTGGGTAGCGCGAGTGATCCAACTGGGTAGCGTGCGCTGTCCAACTGGATATCTCGCTAGAATTCCTGGATAGGTGGTGTCCCGTTTGACCATGTTTATGAATTGTTAAAAGAACAAAGACTGAGATGATAACGAAATAAATTTGTCTCATCTATAAAAAAGTCTTCAACTACAATTTATGAGACAACATTATATCATAGAGACTATTGCTACTCGTTACTATGTATGCTGTTTGTTATGCTGGCTAGCGGAGCTGGCTGGCCACAAGGGCTAGCTAAGTGTTATTGTTTGTACGTGCGTTTTGTTGACAGTAGTGCAGCTAGCTAGCCACAGTAGGGCTAGCTAGGTCATGCAACATGTTTACCCATATGTAAAGGTCTGTAAAAATCATATAGGCTATGATCATGCTTGCAAAGTTTTATAAAAATCGTATATGTTGATTAGTATTATATTATATATTGTATACAATTCGTATACAATCTCTCAATGTTTTTATAGGGAGTACCATGTATGTTAGGGAACTATTACATTTGTAGTCTGAAATGTATATGCTAGTTCTCTACCACATATTTATATTATTTGGCATATGTGATTTTTGGTCACACAGTTTGCAATATCAGCGCCTGTCCGGTATAAAAGTTCTTGCGGTCTGTGCATTTGAGTCAGTGTAATCCTCTGTGTACTAAGAACATTGGCTTGCAATAAAAGCAACAAGTGAATCCGCCTGTTCTGTCTTTAGATGCGCTCGCTACAATATTATATTATGACTGCAAAATGTGCCCATTTCAGGCTTGGACAACACAGGCCAGAGAACACTATTTCCCCTTGCAGACGGGAAACGTGGAAGCTACATAGCAAATATATAAAAGAACAGGGATTGTTCTTTTAAATAAATTGCATATTTATGTTTTTTGTTGTTTTTGATTGATGCAACATCCTTACTGGGGTGCCAGGAATTGGCTTTTTGAAGGCACAATGAGAGCAAATATTCTGACAATCAGGGATAATAATAATGTATTATTTATGAATTCATTAATTTGATTTATTAAGTATTATATGCTAATAATTGTTCTTTGTAAAAATTCTCCTTCTGTTTTCCATTGTTTCCATGTTCTTCCATTCCTTCTCAGCTGCATGATGAATCTATACCATTTTGCTAAAAAATAAATAAAATAGTATAAAAAATTATAATAAGTATTGGGTTTCTTTTGATAATTTCACGCCATTTATTAAACTCCGGGGAAAGTGTTTTCTACAAATGGAAATCTAGATTCAGGCATTAATTAAACGTGTATTATTTTTGAAAGCATTTATTTTGTTATCTTTAAGGGAAGAAATTAATGGGTTTCATTACTGTTTATAGATACAGCAGTTTTAAAAAATATGCCACTAACTAAAACATTTGTTCTGAATATTGTTCTTCTAAATTTTTTCAAATTATATTAGTGTCTCAAAGGCTAGAGTTTTACATGATTATTTCAGCCTAGTCTAATAAGGGCACAGGATCTCTTTTTCTAGCTATTGTCTTGGTCTTTCTTGTGTGAAAACACACAACTTCTGGTCAGTAGCAATGAATGAATTGGCTTTAGAACATATGCTTATTGTCCCTTTCCCCTGCATGTATAGATACGTGTTGCTAGAATGTTACCGGAAAACTGGAGTGCAGAGAAAGAAAATGGTGTCCAAGGTGATATAGTATCAAGCTTACATAGAAGTCTCTAACAATCTAATTTAGCTGGCTTCTTCCCTCAAGGTCAGACTCCTTGTTTTGTCTACAAACAATCAGCACAAATTGCTTGACAGGATAGCACAGTGCTGTGGGTGTGGGTAAAACAATGGATGATGAGATGTATTGTCTTTTTCTGGGAACATTTTCAGTCATTCTACAGAAAATTAACCAAAAAAAACACTTTTCAAGGTCCTTCTCAATTTGTTCCAGTCTCACAGACCTGCCACAAACAATTTTTTTTGATGGTTGAGGGATGTGAGAATGTTGTCCCCTTAGATCTGATTGATGTAATGACACAATGTCATTCTCAAGGTGAAAAAAGACCGGCAGTTGTGGTTTTGGGAAAAGTGCATGTTCTTATTATATTAATAAGTTGAGGTATCTTGTAAATGATTGCTGTTGAACAGGAGTGGTTTGATTATATAGAGTATACAAACATTTGTACAAGTGATGAAGGTTGGAGTGACATAGAACATCACAACAATTATCTTTGAAATCTTTACTTTCTACCGAAGTACGCCAACTGTGTCTATCTGTGCAAAGTATCAACCAAAGCACACCAGTATTCCAGAGTGCACTGTGTTGACATCAGCCCCAGAATACTGGTGTGCTTTGGTTAAGACTTTCTGCGTATATAAAAAAACATATAAACCATGGTAATTGAAAACCATGGTTAACTTTTGCCAATTTACCATGGTTACCATGACCTATAAAAACCATGGTATTGTAGAACTAAAGCATAGTAGTATTTAACCCTGGTACTACTTATGGTAACCATAGTAGTCCACCATGGTTATTGATAACAATGGTAATAAAAAAACAATGGTTATAAACCATAGTAATAAAAAACCTTGGTTACCTTCTGCCAATTTACCATGGTTACCATGACCTATAAAACCATGGTAATTTTTTGTAAGGGATGTAGGCTAGCTTATATGATCCAGACGCCGAATCGGCTTGTCTGTGTTATTGTAACGTTTTTTTTCTTTCTGGCGAGAAAACTAAAATGCAGGCACATGATTCTGGGTCTGGTTGATCCAGGCAAGGAAGTTGCAGATTCAATTTTAGTTGTTGTTAGTTGATATCGTTTAATCACAAAACTACTGATCTGTGTTAACAAGTTTATGTAAATTAGCAGTAGCCTACACTTTTGCAATGTAGAAAACGGATATTAGGAGCAAGACCAGTTTAACTAGTAGTCTAGAATTATACATAAGGGGCTCAGCTCATAACGCATAACAAATGACCTTAACTTCCAGAGCTACACATTGGAAAAAAACTGGGATTCTGAAGGAACTATATTTGTTAGAGTAGCCAAATAAACAACAAAAACATAATTGGTGTCTTAATAATTAATTGATAGATATTTTATAGGCTATAGTATAACTGTTATATCCCACTCGAGGTTGTGCTGTTATACTGTGTATCAGCACAGCTGTGATACGGTCGTAGGCACCACCTATGGTCATGTTACAGCCGTACTGATATACAGTATAACATCACACCCTCTCATGTGACATTGCTTAAATATATGTGACAGGTAGAGAGATCCTGTGGACTCCTGCCTGTAGGACACGCCCCTCTGTTCACAGGTTCCCAGGTAAATGGGTTAATTGGCAATCAGACACACCTGGTGTGCATCTACTCAGGGCATATAGGGCTGGAAGAGAGCAGTTGAGATCTCTCTCCTGGCCTGATCGTGCTGCAGCTCCCTCCTGTCTCTGCGGAGAGTTGGTTTTTGATTGATCCCTACTTTATCCAGCCTCCAGCTGAGAAGCCCCAGATCGCCTCCAGTGTGTCTGGCAGTTACCAGGTGGTTCTGTGGTGCCCAAAGGGTTTGCCCCTGCTGTTTTGCCTAAGTTAGTGTTTTGTCTAAATTATAAGTTGCTCTTTGTTGTTTTGCGTAGATCATTTTCTTGATTTATTTTGTTGAAATTTGAATATTTTCTTTCTATTGTGTTTAGTTTTAGTTGACAACCCAACTGTGGCCGATCTTAACGTTGAGAGTGTGGTCTTGACTGGGGTTAGTAACTTAGAGGGCCCTTCCCTGATATCACTTGCATGCTTGGAGCAAGAGTTAACGTGCACTAGTACTCTCTGATGATTCTTTTGCAGTGTGTGGCTTGATCAACCGATTTGCAGTGTGGATAGACTAGATAAGCACGTGTGGTGACCTCTTTGGCCTTCTTGTCTCGACACCCCAGTCATAGCCTCCTCTCCTCCCCCTAGGTACGCACATATTTTTATGGGAAACAGCTGGGATTGTATTTTAACATTTTGCAGATTGGATCTTGACATTGTCTTGACACAATTTTATACATTGTAGTAATAAATTTGTTCTTTCCCCATAGCAGCTTCCAGTTTCCCTTTACTTACAAATACATTCTTTGATTAATAAAGTATATTACTTAACTGAACTTGAAACTACGTCTCCTCATTTTTACAGCTTACCTGTGTGCCTTTTTGTCAACTAAAGGGTATTTACCAAAACATTATTTTCCTAGGGTGTCATGCCCTAGGTGGCGTAGTCGGTACTTATGTATATGTATTGAGGCTCCTCGTGGCCCGGTTACATATATACTGCTGTTTACATATTTTACTACATAACGTAAAGTGTTACAATATCTTTGTATTGAATTTCAGTACATTGCAGCATATTCCATTTCTGTAAGGGAATGTGTAAAGTCTTCTGCAAACACTGAGCAGGAGGTTCAAGATACACCGACCACACCAGGTCATTCAGGGAAGATGACTCTCCACATTGGCTCCAACTGTTGTGACAGTGGCCATAGCATATAACCAACATGATTTAGTATTGTATTATTTTCCTTCCCAACACTGGATGGTAAAAGAGATGTCAGTATTGCTGAAAGAGTCTGCGAGTTATGCTCTCTGTCTCCTCTAATGAGAACAGGCAGCAGAGAGACTAATTAGCCTTAATTTGCTCAAAACTTTTTAAGCCTGTACTCCTGCCCCAAGACATGTCAGTGAAGCTTGTGCAAAGCAATGGTGGCATCAAATCAAACCTCGGTCAGTGCGTGTGTGCAAGTGTATGTGTGTGTGCATCTTTGCAAACACCAGGACTCTGCCTGGCCTTTGGCATATCATGCTTTGGAGAGAGGGCAGAAGAAACTTTTTTTTGATAAATGATTCTTGTAGCTTGACTTTGCCCTAGCTTGAAAGGCTAATAGAAATGGTGTGGCTGAATTGGCATTTCTTTCAGGATGTGTAGCACATGACCTTCAGGTGACAAGGGCAACAAGGGGGAAAGGTATATGTGGGGGGGAATTGTTAAATGTTAAAGTGACAGACTGTGGATAGTTCAGGCAGTAAAGGCCCTGGCCATGAGCAAGGACTGGACCTTGCGGACTACATATCAGTTTCCTTTCTGGGTTACGTTTTTAAGTGACTATGGCCGGGAGTAAAGGGCAGAGTAGGGGATGGACACATTTGGCTTCCATTCACCAGGGGTAGGTTGGTTTCAAGTCAAAAAGTATCGCTTTGCTAACCATTTTTGCACCCCACAACATACGTATATGCAGGTCACTGATTGCAGAGAAGGATTCCGAAAATGAAGCAGATGCAGTCAGTCTTGGTGGGTACTTTTGGGTTAAGCGTACATTTTCTTTAGTTATTTTCAATGATTCCAATTATATGCACACACCACCCACCCATACTTTCCAGAATGTAGTTTATTTTTTACTGTTTCCACAGATCTGCTTAAGATCTGCTCTTCATTCTGCATCTCCTCTGCATCCTGCATCTCCTCTTCATCCTGCATCTCCTCTTCATCCTGCATCCCCTCTTCATCCTGCACCCCCTCTTCATCCTGTATCTCATCTTCATCCTGTATCTCCTCTTCATCCTGTATCTCCTCTTCATCCTGTATCTCCTCTTCATCCTGCATCTCCTCTTCATCCTGCATCTCCTCTGCATCCTGCATCTCCTCTTCATCCTGCATCTCCTCTTCATCCTGCATCTCCTCTTCATCCTGCATCTCCTCTTCTTTCTGCATCTCCTCTTTATCCTGCATCTCCTCTTCATCCTGCATCTCCTCTTCATCCTGCATCTCCTCTTCATCCTGCATCTCCTCTTCATCCTGTATCTCATCTTCATCCTGCATCTCCTCTTCATCCTGCATCTCCTATTCATCCTGCATCTCCTCTTCATCCTGTATCTCCTCTTCATCCTGTATCTCCTCTTCATCCTGTATCTCCTCTTCATCCTGCATCTCCTCTTCATCCTGCATCTCCTCTTCATCCTGCATCTCCTCTTCATCCTGTCTCTCCTCTTCATCCTGCATCTCCTCTTCATCCTGCGTCTCCTCTTCATCCTGCATCTCCTCTTCATCCTGCATCTCCTCTTCTTTCTGCATCTCCTCTGCTTCCTGCATCTCCTCTTCATCCTGCATCTCCTCTTCATCCTGCATCTCCTCTTCATCCTGTATCTCCTCTTCATCCTGCGTCTCCTCTTCTTTCTGCATCTCCTCTTTATCCTGCAAAGGGATTCTGCTGACCATTGCACCCATGCTGTTTTTATCCCGTCCAATTTACAATTTACTTTTCCTCAACCTAGAAATAAGAAATAACAAGTAATGATTTTATCCAGAGTGGTGTGTGTAAGGCAATGGACTTTCTTCTGGACAGTAATGTTTACTGTGTGGACAGTAATGTTTAGCACCGCAGTTTATGAGACTCTCAGTACTCAATGCTCCAGACTCTGCATTTATGAAGTGAGAGAGGGACTTAGGCTCTGAAAATGATCAGATACTTGGTTGAGATAACAACCCACTTCCATTTTTTTCCCAGGTTTTTTTTTTTTACGTTCATTTTTTTCCTGCAGCACGCACCGAATAACAAACAAGTGAAGTCACTCTGATATTTTTGTCCTGCAGTGGGTATGAGAGTATTTAGGGTATTTTCCTGCAGTGGGTATGAGAGTATTTAGGGTATTTTCCTGCAGTGGGTATGAGAGTATTTAGGGTATTTTCCTGCAGTGGGTATGAGAGTATTTAGGGTATTTTCCTGCAGTGGGTATGAGAGTATTTAGGGTATTTTCCTGCAGTGGGTATGACAGTCTTTAGGGTCTCCTCCTGCAGTGGGTATGACAGTATTTAGGGTCTCCTCCTGCAGTTGGTATGACAGTATTTAGGGTCTCCTCCTGCAGTGGGTATGACAGTATTTAGGGTCTCCTCCTGCAGTGGGTATGACAGTATTTAGGGTCTCCTCCTGCAGTGGGTATGACAGTATTTAGGGTCTCTTCCTGCAGTGGGTATGAGAGTATTTAGGGTCTCCTCCTGCAGTGGGTATGACAGTATTTAGGGTCTCCTCCTGCAGTGGGTATGAGAGTATTTAGGGTCTCCTCCTGCAGTGGGTATGACAGTATTTAGGGTCTCCTCCTGCAGTGGGTATGACAGTATTTAGGGTCTCTTCCTGCAGTGGGTATGACAGTATTTAGGGTCTCTTCCTGCAGGCTGATTCATCTGCAGTAGCATAAATCATCCTAAAACAAAATCCCACACATTGCACTGAAGATAATTATAAGGCCACGGCCAAGTTGTCTGATTCTCTGCTGACCTCCTTGGGATAATACAATGCCCTCCCAAGAGTCATATGAGGTCGTATGTGTGGAAATATGTATCCTCTAGAACTAATGGGAGAGATTGTTGGACCGAAAATCCCAGAGAAGTGCGATTCTCTTTTCGATATGCATGGATGTCTATGTGCATGGTAATGGAAGTGCAGGCAGTGTGATGAAAACAGATTCACGAGGCAAAAATTGAGGGATTTAATTTGTGCCTAATACTGTTCTTTTGCTGACACATCAACCTGCATGCCATTCTTTATAATACTGACGCCAGATACTGATACAAGGGTAATGTGTTTTTCTTGTAAGGGAGAAATGTGTTAGCTTTACCTGTATAATCCTACTTTTATGTCACTCCCCCCCTCCTCTCTCTCTCTCTCTCTCTCTCTCTCTCTTTCTCTCTTTCTCTCTTTCTCTCTCCCTCCAAACTGCTGCACTTTTGTCTCTATCATTAGAAAATTTTGGGCTCTCTGCCCATATTTTCCTCCCAGTCTGTTCTAGCTCAAGCATCTAACTGCTTTAGTTTAAAATGTTTAATTAATTTTGTAGTTGTTTTCTTTTGCCTCACACGCTTTTGGTTTTCCTCAGAGAGGAGACGCATTCTTTCCCGCTTTAATTTTCCTCCCCTTGCTCCGGCGTTCCGTGATTACCGCTATTGGCACTTGGCATATTCCGCCCAGCTGTCAGGGAAAAAAAAAATAGGATGGTCTTGTTCCTCTACCATGAGACTTACTCTTCGGTCCTGGCGGATGCCTGCTTTTTTTTTGTTATTTTTCCACCGCTCTCAGAGGCAGCTTAAGAACCCCAGGATCCCATGGAGAATCTCCAGGCTGCGTTCTAGCATCCTTGGCAGATAATATCTACTCTGCATTCTTGCAAATTAGCAGGCTTAAAAAAAATTGCTGTATCTCATCCAGCCCTGCGACTCCAGCACTCATTTACTGTGTGCCAAACCTTTGGCGAATCAGAACAAATCAAATTGTCATACCATTGCTCACATTAGGTCCTACGCATATGTAATGTAGTATGGCCTTTTTGCTTGGGGTTTTTTGATCTGTTAGATGGTCTGTTTTGAATTATCTTTCAGACCCTCCGGAACAACGCAAGTTTGACTTCCAACAAAAAAAAAGAACTAATATAGTTTTATTAACATACAAAGTAGATTTTGAAGTTGGTGCATATTTATGAACTGTCACAGCAGTGATTACAATGTTACTCTTTACCCTGGTGAAATAACACATTTAATTGTTTGTGTTACATCAGTGTTTGAGCACACGCTCTGGAACATGAGAATAATTCAACTGAACATGTTTGTGTTTATGCTGCATTTGATTTCTCACCCGGAGGAAATATATATATAATGATTCTTTTTTTTTTCTTCCCTCAAGCACAAATGTCGATTTATTTGTTTAGCTTTACCCCTCGATTGACTTCCCACTTCCTGGGGGGAATTTATGCCATTTTACGGTGTTGTAATGTTTAGCTGGATTGCAAAAAATAAAAAATAAAAGGACATAATAATATGTATATTTTGCACAGTGCTGAAAAGCCAATAAATAATGTAGCAGTGAAAGGTAATTTTCTCACATGGTTCATCTTTTCTTGGTGTGGCTTAGCATCTTATGAAAATATGATGCAATAAGACCTTGTGTGGAATCCTGAATAATGACAGTCCCTCACCATAAGGGACGCATAGAGGAAATTGGTCTCCTTTTTACAGCCTTTCCATAATTATCTCCTGCTAATGCACGATGGAAGAAAAGCCTCTTCTCTTCTCTCTCCTATTAGTTTGTGTTTCAAGTTTTAAATTCAGCTGCATTTTTTGTTTATCTGATTCTGCTTTTTTTGTCCATTAATGCTTGTTAATCCTATCTTGGATGACAGAATACTTTTGGTAACATTTGCCACAGCTCTGCAGGTAATTCTGTTCAGTGCGAGTACCAATGAGCTTTAACAAAGGCATCATCAGTGGCTTTTGATCCAAAATGAGTTTATTTTGGTCTCTTATCTCTACATCATATATTATTGGAACCATGTGTTAATTAATTGATATGCTAGGTCTGCTAAATAAGGACCGACTTGCATATAAAATGAAATCATATATTTATTTAGTGGATTTGAACTTTTTTTCATCCACTCTGCAATTGCAGACTGGCTGGAGGCAACCGACTGATCTTTTAAAATAGGAATGACTTATGGAGGTATATGATAAGCAAGCATCTTCTGAAAAGATAATATTTACAAATAGGTTTATAACAGCCACTTAACCAGAGCAGCTTACAAAAGTGCATCCATAATGGTTGAGGCAACGGGGAGAGTTGATGCCAAGTCAGTGTCACAAATGATAGAGGTAGTCAATCCATAAACCTACAACATTAAGTTAAGTGCCATAGCAGGCGTAAGAGGGAGAATCTCTCTCTTGAGTACTTTAAATAGCAAATGGGGTAGAGGGTGTAGTGTTAGATAGCATAGGTAGCATGAGGACAACCAAGACGTCCATGATAACTCGTCAGTTATCATTAGCATTTGTTGAGCCATGATGCAGTGTAAATGTTTTCATTCTTTAACCAGGAGTACCCCATCGGAATCTCTTTTACAAGGGGGATCTGATATAAAACACAGGTTTTCCAATGAAGCTGACATTACAAACACCATACAGGTAAGAGACAGGAAATAAAAAAAACAGAGCAGGGGTTAAAAGCAGGAGCATACTTCAGTCACTGAGTCATGAATTACAATGTTTGTCAAGTTTAAGATCTTTTTGCAGATTATTCCAGCTAAAAGATGCAGAATAACTGAAAACCAGCTTTTCTGTAGAGGGACAAGGGATTTTAAAAAGTATCACATCACTAGAGCAGATTATTATTATGAGAATTTCTGAATAGCATTTTCACTTGAATTGTTGTTTCTCTTGACTTATTTTTCCATATAGTTCAATAGGAAAATAAGTCAGGAGAAACAACCCTTCAAGTGATCCATCCATATCTACTACATATCTGGCAGCAGAGTGATGGTTTGAGGCTTGTTTGATACCTAAAACCCTTGATGACTTACAGCCATTTATCCGACCATAGGTTCTATACTATTCCCGTGTAATTAACAGCTTGATCTAGTCCCACCCTCTAATTCCCATAGAGATGCGTTCAAATGCAGAGAGGTTATAGTATCGCTTGTACCTGAAAATAATATATCAAGAGTCTTTTGATATCCTTTTATACCCTGTCATAATAGCATCGCCTGTTTACCTGTGTAATGTTCCAAACAGGTGTTTTTTGAACTTCCCAGTCTTTTTATTTGCCTCTGTCTCAGCTTTTTTGGAATTAGCATATCAATAAAGTTGATAAAGTAAAACATTAAATATCTTTTCTTTGTACTGTTTTCAATTAAATATATGTAATGTATTTTACATGCTGTCGTATTTGGAAGGAGAAAGACAATGATTTTTTTACTAGTTTGAAAATTTCACACTTAATTACATTAAATTCCTTCAACAATACTGTGTACTATAAATATATTAAAAACACAACACATACATGCAAAAATACAGGTCTCAAAATAAATTACATTTCCAAATATTAACGTGATAGTGTGTCCAAACCTGTATAACGTATCTCAAAAAATGGTAATCAAACAAACTGATTTGGTAATTACACTGTAGCATATATCTTGGCATAAACACTAACCCGCCTTACATTTTCCTGAAAATGTAATTTAGAAAATATTCTTTGAGCACATTTGCATCAATAAGGCTCTTGAGAAGTGCTTTTTAAAGAAGACTAGTTACTTTGATGGAGAATATATTATTTGCTCTTGGGGAAAAAAAGCACTGACATACATGCCAATGTATAAAGAAAAGTAGAATTGTTCACCACCCTTTGGCACTATATATAGTTATAGGTAGATCTGAGGTAGGCTTTGGTAAATACATGGCTTATGAACTAGATTGCATGTTTGTTTTTTTTTACTTTGCATTGCACCATTTCAATAGTGAAGTATGGGGTGATGCACAGTGTTTAAAGCAACAAATATTCCGCAGCAACCCAAAGCAAGAGCCTCATGACTTTACACTGCTGTCACACCTAAAAGATGTGGAAAATGCATTCTGTACATCTCATGATTGATGGTTTACTGCATGCACACAACAAGACTGGTAATAGAGAAGCCTAACCATGCTTCTCAAACACCCAGTGCTATCCATCATTCAATCATCCTCTGAGCTGTCTCCATCAAACTTGTTCACACATTTGGGAATATGATTTATTGTGTCCTAGGTCAGGGGTTCCATCCAGCTCTTTTTTTCCTCTTTATCTCAAGGCTCCCGAAAATGACTGTACTCTGCTGGCAGAGGATCCCCATCTGACTAAAACGGCTAAGTGCTGTCCCAACACCTGGCTGTTTAACACATTAAATATAATTTAGGATGAACCAAGATTTTATATGACGCATCCATGCCAGACATACGGTATGTTGAGTACAATATAAATGTGCAATAATACAATGGTAAGAATATGTTAACTATTGTTTATTTTATCTGAAAGTCTTTGGAGGTGTAGGCCTACCTCCCAGTTTGGAAACTCAAACATAAAATGGGTTTTTCTTGCATTTTTAACTAAAACCTAGCTAGGTGTATACCATTTTTCTTCTAGTAAACTAGCAAGCAACATACTTAGTGCTTGACAGCTAGCTACTACCACCTATTAACCAAAGGCATTTGAGTATAAATGCTAGTAGAACTGTCAAGTGTATGTCAGAACTCATATGTGGACAAGTGCATTAGCTCAGTGCATTGTAGTGGGGCAGTTGACAGCACTAGATATAGATATCCATTGACCTCCTCTAACACTGGCTGAATCTCTCCTGTCTTCTCTCATTTGAGTGCTGTGTGTGATTTTAAAAATAAAAAAATAACAAACCTAAAGCTGCCAACCATCATCTATATATTTAAATCTAGACTAAATGCACCTCTCACGCCTCTTGGAAACAAGTGTGGCTATCAATAGCCCTATGGTTAGTCCATGTTACTGTAATTATATATTTTTTACATTATCAAATTGAGCCTGTGAGCAATAGTGCCTGGCTTGGCTTACAATATTCCCAGATCAGAGATCGTATATGCAACATCACTAAATGGTTATATGCAAGTTAATGCTAATCATGAAACAAAATACAAATACTGACATGCAGATAAAAAAATCCTAGCATATACTGTATAGATAACATCCACAAAATGCCATAAATAACCATAAGCAGACTGGGAAGCAAACACACAAAGAGGGCATAGCCAGTTACCCAGGGGTTGTGAAACAGAGAGATCCGGCCAATGTGTAGAGTCTGAAGATTGATTGGAGGTCATTATTTTTTTAGATTGTGATAGATCTCTTTTGTTTTCTCTGTGAAGCCAATCCTTCCCAAAGCACATTGGGATGTCTATGAGTTTTCCACAATATTAATCACAATGATTTTCAGCTCATCCTCGTTAAGGTGCATCATTTCACCTTAATGCAAGTTTCAGTTAAGATATTGATGAAATAATTGGGTTCAAATACACTATAATGAACCAAAAGACACAAGCATTGCGAACACTAGAGCAGCATCTTTTGGTTTTATAAACTGTTTTCAAGTGGGTCACGGGTCAAAACTATTGAAAAACTTTTTGCATGTTTCAGGATATTGCCCCTGTTCTGTGAGCTATAAATTTACTATACAGTTTCAGACACTGACACTGTCATCCACCCAGATAAGGCCCTTTGCCTCTCTCGTGTGCTGAAGATTGAGTGTACCTTCCACCTTGGTGGAGCACAAATAGCCAACTCCATGACAACTTAACATACATTACACGTCCACATTAGAATGCTGCTCAAGTGGTCAGGAGCACTTGAATGTATATACGCAAGTCATGAAAGGACACATTTTGAGGTAGGCCAATAACTCACTAAATAACCCAGATTAATGGCGCGTTTTGTCCCCAGTTTGGAATGCCCCAATGAATCTATCAGCGTTCATTCCCACAACCTCCACTATCGATTTGGGGGAGCGCAAACAAACGTGCTCTCCTGCAAAGCACAAGATGTCAGCCTCAACTTCTTATCACGCTGCAGTTTGCAAATTGGCCTCACACAGATCTTGTGAGAGCTTAAAAGGCAGACTTGCGGGCATCTGAAAGAAATCGTGTTTGCAATGAAAAACTGGTTTGTGTCTTTATTTGTTTATCAAAGGCAGATGTTTATTGAATATGGGCCAAGATGTGTTTGCTGACTGTAGCATCTTAGGGGACCTTGGAGAAACTTTTTCTTGAGTTGGGGTTTTGGTGTGTGCACTTTTTTCCATCCCTCAAGAGCAACTCACAAAACATCCAAAAATGGTTTGTAAACATATCTGATATCTTTGTGAATAATCCTTCACTCTTATCCAAATTATTTTTATTCCAACACCATCCTTTATTTCTATTTTTCCTCCATTTGTTTTATTTTATCTGAATGTGTATTTTCTATATTACTGAATGTCTTTTCCACCAGTGTTACTTCAGGTCATGTAAAACTGTACACTTTTGTGTACTGCACTTTGTATCTCTCAATTCCAATTATTTTTGAGCCCTATAAAACATTACATTGATGGATAGATTGAATCCTAAGAAGAAAATAGAACTTGAAATCTTCTTTGAAGCGCAATGTGCCAGTGTTTGGATGGCACTCACTGCCAGCATTGTTTTGTTGTTTATTCCGTGCAGAATGGGAAACCCAGGTGACAGAAGGAGTCCTTTCACTATTTGTGCTACGTGGTAGAAAAACAAATCTGTGTATGTATGTAAAAGAGTGTATGTAGGTTACAAGATTAGAAACGGCAACACAGAAGCAAATTGTAAAAATATCTTGTAAGTTGCAAGTTTTCAATGCTAGTAATTCTCATGTGTTTATTAATGCCAGTGTTTACATCAGGACAGCTTTTGAAACAAAGAGAGACACATCTTTTCCTTGTGTCTTGATTGATGTCCTGCATATGTTCTTTTATGTTTTTATCCACTTGCCCCAATATGAACCTGTGCATGGTCTATTCCAGGGGTTAAACTGTATCAGCACTGTAGACTAGCAACACTGTAGAAACAAAAACATCATTTTAGTAACCTCTGACATTACAAAGAGAGTTAACATGCAACTAAAATGCTATGATAAATAATTCTGTATATCTGAATATCATTATATTCTCAATGCCCGTGCATACCTCTATGAAAGATATGTCAAAACAAAAAGAAATAGTTTTTTATATGATAAATAGTAGCCAGATTTAGAAGTATTATTATTAGTAGTAGTAGTAGTCGCAGTAGTCATTGTCATAGGAATTATTATTTGTGTAATGACTGCCTGGTGTGTTATGCAAGTGGATTTTTGTTATGACCTGTGCGAGTGCCTTCATGGAAGTAGCAGCGGTGCAACCAGGCCTGTTTCTCTTGTCCGTGCATTAGTGCTTGGGTGCTGCGTTGGAGGACTGCCACGGCCATAACTAATACACTGAAGTTGTGATGATTAGAATTCTCCTATAATTCTTCCCATCTCTTCCCGCTGAAGTGCATGTATTAATGTGCATTTAGAACTGTGCAATATTTTCTATTCTATAGTCTTTACACAATACAAATACATTTGAATTGAATGGAATTGAATTGGCTATTATTATTATTATTATTATTATTATTATTATTATTATTATTATTATAATTATTATTCCTGGGAGTTAAAACACTGACTTTATGAATAAGCAGCCTTGCCTATTCTCCAGCCCTGTATTGGAGCTTGGGGAAGCGGCGTAGTGAGATTTGCGGCCTGATTCCTGTAAGACCCCCCCCCACCGCCTGGCTCTCACCACATAAACAAAGGAGCAGTCAGTCTCTTACATCTAAGCCTGTAAGCTCTGAGACACAATCTGAACAAACATTCCTGGTGATATAGTGAGATGCCAACCCGCAGCCCCCCCACCACCCAAGTGTTCTTGACTACGGATAATCATAATCCTGTAGACGATAACGGTCGTTTGAATAATCAACACAGGTGCTTGGCATTCTCTGCATAAACATTTTGAAAGGATTTTTTCTCCCGTATAAGCAAATAATGATTCATACATATCACATTCATTTAGGCTTTTCTCTCTTTGCGTGTGTGTGCGTGTGTGTGTGTGTGTGTGTGTGTGTGTGTGTGTGTGTGTGTTTCCGAAAGAGAGATTCATTTTGAAAACGGGAAAGAATGCTGCCCTAAAATAACACGCAAAGACTGTATGGGAAGTTACAAGCGTGAGACTTTCCTTATCCGTCTCTCAGTCCTACCCACCCCCTCTGTGGAGGAGGCAAATTAATTCAGCAACTATTTTCTTCTACCATTCTCCGATTTGCACTGCTGCTGCTGACCTTTTGGATTAATCTGTACATTTAGCAGTTAAAAAGAGGGTTTTTTTTGCCCCGCTCCTCCACCTGACCCACTTGTTCAAACTCTGTTGTGCCATCTTGTTGGGGATCTGATTGAGCCTGGCTCACTGCTGGAAACATTCCCCCTGTTCCATTTCCTTCACAGTCAGGGGAAGTAATGAAGCAGGCACCCCGATAAGCCTGGGACTCTCTATTCCCATTATCTCCTCCCGTGCCCGCACAGGTCACCCCTCTGAACAAACTTGTCATGAATCATTTGGTCCCTGTTGCCGCTCCGCTTGTGAAATTTCCCCCTCTTCCCATCTCCTGAATCCCGTCTGACCAGAGGAATAACAGTCAATTGCACAGATGGGATATTTTCACTTGTTTTTTAAATACCAACCTGCATGCTTCCCCGTGTTTAACCCTGTATTATGTTTGGGGTCAATGTGACCCCATTCAGTGTTTGACATCTCTTGAAAACCAGTTAACCTTATTTTTTCATCTTGCCTGACTTTTCCTAATTTGGTGGAATGGAATAATAAACATTTAATAAACATAATTCTGTTTTCAGAAGTCTTGAACCATTAAGAACGTGACACAGAAACTGTCAACATTTTTCTATTACAATTATTTTGTCAGTTTAAACTATTGGGGTCAATTTGACCCTAAACATAAAACGTTCTCGCAAAACACAAGTGTTAAAATAATTAATCTTATTATTTCTAACATGGAACGGCAATTAAATGGCAATTATGTTGCATAGATAATAGACACATATCTCCAGTAGTGCCATTTATATCCTTAGTCATTTAAAATCTAAAATATGTTTTTTTATGCTCATTGTGCCCCTGACACACAGAATCATTCGATAATGCGTTGTGCTGTTGTCTCTATTTAGTCTTATTGACCTGCCGTGTGCACTTAGCCATGAGAGGGCTTTAGCACACAATGCTCAATGGGACACATGCTGTCTTTTGACATTTTGAAACTAGCCAAGCCAGAGCCCTTTGAAACTGTGGATTAGATGGATTGCCTCTCAACCTCTCGGCTACATGGATCCATTATGCCTTCTGTAGTGAAATGGCTGTAAGTTGTATGGGTAAACTACAGAGTGGCTTTTTTTTGTGTTTTCCCTCCACACAACACGATGCAGTGCATTGTTTATTCACCGTTGAATTCACATGATGAAGTTGTCTTAAGACTTACTCATACAGTAGATGACCCAATTCAATGACGCTGAGTACAGCCCTAGAGCGAATATTATTAATCACATTTAGGCATCAATAGCTATGAATCAAGTGTTTGAAAAACAAAAGGAGGAGTAGGGTGGGGGAAAAGACTGGAAAACTTCTAGGAAATGTACGCTTCTATTAGAGGTCTGCGCGGGTATGATTTAGTTATTGTGAACCTGCCCACTCCCGCTGCTTTTTATACCGCACCCGCCCACGCCGCATATCGACAGGTGCTAGTAAAACAGTCCACAAGTCGCACGGGGACATTTTTCAGTTTTTATAGTTTATGAAAGTACAGATCATGAGCTAATATTTGAAGAAGATATGCTTATTTGAATGTTGGTGCACCTTAAAACACCAAAAAACGGCTCTCAAAGCTTTGCAAAAATTCACACCTCAGGCTGGCAAATGTAATGGGTGTGAACAGTAGCTGGCTAACCCCACCCCCAACCACTCCCCCACTAGAGTATTATGTCAGTATCTGTTACTGGCTGTCAGCTGTAGCTAAGGCAGCATCCAACCACAATTGCAACCACAATCATTCCAACCACAATTGCAATCCCAGAATTTTTTCTTAGTTAGGTACTTTTCATGGTTAGAGAGATAATTTACCCTCTTAAGCCACATTATGTCAGAAATAGCTATGCATGCCATGAAGAATAAAAGTACCATGTTCACATTGTGCTATATTACAAACAATAACATAAAAAGAGGCAACACAATGTTTTTAATTGATCAAAATGAAGACTGAGGTGAATCAGGCTCCTAATTGGCTAAAGTTTGGACACAAGGCCACTAAAACAAATCATTTGGTAGATAATGAAGAATTCAAAGATAATGCAAATGACATTAAAATAAACTATAATGGTGTATTTAAAGTCCAAAGTCAGGTGTGCAATAGCAGGGTATTGCTCTGGTCTGATTTGCAATAGCACAGTGTTCAATGTTCATCTCTATAATTTCCAATGCAGCTGGGGAGATACAGTCGAAGTGAATCTACAAATAGAGAGTCTTGTTCTGTGCTGTTGTGGAGTTTGGTGGGGGCATGTGATGTCTTGTGCCTCATCACCAGATTGTCGGCCAGTCTGGACAATGCGCGGTCCATGGTGGTACTGCACCATGCTTCTTGTAGGATTGGAGAAGGGCAGAGAGATGATTTTTTTTTGCAAAATTGCAAAATTAAAAACATTAATTGGTTTCAGATAGCTGTCAATTGCACTTGACTTCACTACCTTGCTACCTACATAAATAGATAGTTTCTCATGTAAACATAAGACTACCATGAGTAAACCTGGGGGGTATTTCACAAAGCAGGGTGGCTGAATTAGCTGGATAACTACACTGAGTAAAATCCGGAACAGCGCTTTTTACTACTTCAGTCCATGTTCCACATTTGGGAGGGTTCAGGGATTTACTCAGTGAAGTTATCCAGCTAACTGAATAATTTCCCGCTCCCCTCCCACAAGGCCTTGTCCGAAACCCCCCAGCAAACCTGCTGCATCCTCTTAAAATCCCATATGCAAGTTTGCATCCCATCAATATCCTATTGCCTGACACTTATAGAATGTATTGACAATGCACATTTAGAGAATGTATAGATAATGTAATGCAATAACCAAGTCGGTTATTTGTAACCTACATAAACCGTGCATAAAAACTACGGCTCGCATAGCGCAATGGGAAAAAAAATAATGTTTTTCATAGCAATAACATGTCATTAGGATAACAATTTGCAAATAAACAAATATTTTATTACATGAGGTGGACTGGCCCTGTTATCATTAACAGAGTTAAATTAAATTTAAACATTTTCGTTTGTCTTATGAAGTAATGTTTATTTCAAAACAGAACGGTTTTGCGCTTTCTGCAACAGCAGCAATAACAGGGTGCGGCATGGATAACTCAAATAGCCTAATAATTATACAATTAAACGGTCACATTAAACAACAAAAAATCCATATAAAATGAGGTAGTAGAATTTTAATAGGCTGCAAAATTAAATAGATTGTAAGCCATTTAAGCTTTATTTGTTTACCGTTCATCTCTGTTTTGTTTAGGCTATAGGCCTACTACACAATCAAATCAGGATATCACACCATTAACAAAATGAAAGTAAACTGAAGCGTCTTGGCTGTGAGGTAGCTCTAAAATCCGTTTAATGGTAACGCAAACATAATGACATAGGTAACGTTTCTGTGGATGAAAAGAATGTCACTCACTGATGATGGTTGCAGCATGGTCCGTCTCTCCTCCAGAATGGTCCCACACACACTAAATGTCCTCTCCGAAGGCGCATTTTAAAACGGAATGTTGTTAATAATAGGCCTACAGCCTTTATTCTACCTAATTTTATAGGGGAATTTTGTTTGTGACAGTTTTATTGTGCAGCCTAGATGCAAATGATTGTTTTAGTTAACTTATCCTAACGCCAGTCTGTTGTTGTTATTAGGGCCTATCTGGAAACGCAACTGAAACTGGTTATCATACCCACAGCATTCTAACGTGACCACCCGCTCCCGCCCGCAGCTACATAGAAAGCGACCGCGCTGCTAAGAACTGTGTTGGGACCCGCGAGACCCACGGGAGTCCCGCAGTTATGCTATCTCTGTTTCCAGTGGCCAGGTTCCAGTAAGATGTGCACCCCTCAAATAGCACACAAACAGCGGTAACCTTTGACTAAAGTGGGCATTTGAATTTGCAACGTGGTCTTTGGAAATTTATTTTTTAAAAGTTCAAGTGGATCTCTTTTTTATAATTTTTTTACTGACCCCAAAAAAACCCCACTCTTGGAGTGCTCTTGACCTCACTATGTGCTCCTTTTAGCTCAGCGGGAGGCAAATGAACTGAGAAGTGGCACACGGGGACCTCCTCTGCGAGGGAGCTAGGCTCTTACACAGCAGCTGGTGGGCTCTCCCTCGCTCCACTCCATCGCATCCTCTCCCTAGGAAAGCCTAGCAAACGGGCCAATTAAATGGCTGACTAACTCACATACCCAACCACCCTAGCCCCCTTCACAGGGTTTATGTCAGGAGGGTCTGAGGGCTCAGTTAAGCCCACCCAGGTGCCACTCCCATATACTTTGGGAGGAAGGCGGGAAAATGAGTGTGGTAGGGGTGAGGAGGGGACACCTCAGGCCCAGCAGGTGCAATGGGTAGACAGATGGTGCCCTCTCTGTGATTCTGTGGCACAGCATTTGGATCACGGAGTAAGATGCTAAGCAGTCTTGCCTTGATCATTAAAGTCAATCGGGGTGGAGACAACAACTCACTTTTATCTTCTAAAAAAGTGTAATGAATCTAGTCAGATTGTTACATGTTTATTTTTTTCTGTCGATAGATGAAAAGGAAAAGGGGGAGGAGGAGGAGGAGGAGGAGGAATGTGATATTTTCCCCTCGTTCACTTCACACTCCAGGTGTATTTTTTCAGGTCAGGTTGTCCTGGTAAAGACTGCCTCTTGTGCCTCAAAACAAAGCTCTTTTTTGAGCCGTACACCTGCTGCTTTTGAGCTGTAACGCTGCTGAGAAGTTGCAAGGTGTGATGAAATTCGCTTACAGGCTTGTTTAGGAACATTATCTTCAGAGCTTAGGATAGACTGCGCCCACCTCATTCATTAACATGTTTAAATGGGAAAAAACAAACACAGATTAAAGGAATAAAAAATCACCACAAGGGTTTTATCAGCATTTTACAGAATGTGCAGTGAATGGACCTGCGGGACTCGTACCTCAATTTCCATACTTGTTAGTATGTCTTTTTCTAATAGGTACACATTACTTTTTGAATACTTGGACACTGTGTGTGCTACATTTTAAATGTTTAAAACCAATCCAACTTCCGCTATATTTTCACAACTGTAGCAGTTTCTGTGTCCAAGAAGTCTGGTGTAACTATTAAAATGTATTGGTAGGCTGTCATGTATTTCAGGAGCCAAGCTCTTGTCCTAACCCTTTAAAAACGATAAAACAAAAAAGTGAATACCCAAACACTACTCATGAAGACAAAGCTAAATGCATCTTTTACAAAGTTCTGAATAATGTAAATCAGGTTTAATGTTGCGTACAACAACTGGTCAACTCAACATAAATGCAGAATGTTGACTTGGAAATTTGTGCAAAAAAGTGTTACTGATCAGCAAATATAGTTATTAGTTTGTGTTGATCTTAGCAATCTGTTTTACATCAAAAACTTCCTCCTCAGCCCTTAAGTTGTGTAAGTACTGTCTTGTAATACTGTGTGTTTAGAGGTGGCCATTTTGTTTAGGATTTTTTAGCAGTGGAGCCATCTGGCACTAAAGGTGAGATTACATTTTCAGTTCATCTCCGCCCTGCAGCCCCAGCCCTGCGCAGGGTTGGCCCATGTCAGAAGCGCACACTTGCTGATTCGTCCTGTCTACTGTCTGTAAAAAAAAAGAAGTAATTTTAAAAGTCATTGGAAAACACCTTGTTGTGTCTATTTATCTCTTGAAGGCCAGGCACTGTGGCAGTCTACATGGACCTCCATGGTGATAAGCGCAACCTTCAGATAAACCCCCAGAGTATATTTTTCTATTAAGGTGGAGGCCAGTTCAACAAGCTGTACCCCATCATCCAGAATATCTACTGTGCTATGTATCCGCCTTACTGAGTATACAGCACTCTGATGATAGGATGTGTATCACGGTAGGCCTTGGGTCCATTTTAACATGGAAGGCATTTACTGCTCAGCTTGCAGCGTGATAGGAAAAGGGAGTGTTAGTTTCCCACTTGATATACTCATTGGACAGCTTAGAGGTAGGATGAGTCAAGATCTAAGGAATAAGGACTTAAAACTGGCACTTAAGTCTTAAACTTTTTTTTTTTTGGGGGGGGGGGGGGTAATCAAATGATGCCTTTCTGCTTTACATTTCCTCTACACAGAGTATGAAATACACTCCCTGTGGCTAATATTAAATAGACTTTTGCCTGCAGCAGAACCAAATGCACAGTATTTTCATTTCAGGATCCTTCCAGAGGAAATGAGATACAGCTGTGCTGTCACAACATGCATCAAACTAATCCACAGTAAATCGATGGCATAAACATAGTGACTTTGGTGTTTTCTCAGCTTGTTTCTAGTTTTACCCATTTTCGTTACATTATACAATACGTGACATTCTCTCATTTCTTAGTGAAATAAAAAAGAAACAGTTCAAGCTGAGGCATGCAACTGGTTATCATTTATATAATTTGTGTGACCTGGGAAATATTTAACCTGTATTTCAATTATTATCCTCAAGGGGTCACTCTAGACACTATCAATTGCAGCAGTGATAAGCATGGATGTCTCTAAACCAGGGGTGTCCAATCTTGTCTCCAAAGGGCCGGTGTGGATGTAGGTCTCTGTTGTAGCCCAGCGCTAAAACATCTGATTCATCTAATCTTGGTCATGATTGAAGACCTTGATGAATGTATTAGTTGCACCCATAGGGGCCCTTCTCAGATAAGATTAGCCCTCCATGTGGTAATTGACATGCCTATGGTACTCCAATCTGTTGAGTGGCTCCATAAAATCTTGCGTCGCTCTCTTTGTGTTGGACAGAACTATATTTTTAAAAAGAAGTCAGCAAAACCTTAGTGTTCTCCTCAGCACTGAGGAAAGCTATGCGCTGAAACGTTTGCTGCTCCTTTAATGCACTGAGCACTTTTTCCACTTTCCCAATGTGATTTTTGCAAATAAGAATTTTTGACATTAGTCTTTTTTGGGAAACAGTATGCGGACAGCCCTTTCTCAATTTTCAATACATAAAACACTGAAATGTACATTTTCACCAGAAAAATATGAGTATATGTTATGTGAGCGGATCGGAACCAATCGCAGACACCAGAGTAATGGGAATAGGCTTTATTCGAGGTCAGGCAGAAATGGGTCAAGGTCCAGCAATCAGTGCAATACAGGGCAGGCAGAAACATAGTCAAATCCAGGCAGGGGTGAAAGTACAGTGAACAGGGCAATGCAGGATGAGCAAAAGAGAAGTTTGGGAACAGGCAGGGGTCAGAACCGGGGAATTCATCAGAGCAGGGGATCAGGAGGGTGAAGGGCAGGAGCAGGGCTCGGACGAGGAAGGGCAGGAGCAGGCAGGACAGGATGGGTACACAGGACCGGACACAGGAACGAGGAGCAGGCAGGAATTAAAAACGCTGGAAAGACTTAACACGAGTGCAAGGCACAAGACGATCTGGCACAAAACAAAGAAACAGGGCAGAACAAAGAAACAGGGGAGACTATATGCCAGATTACTAACGAGACAACAAGGAACAGGTTAAACGAAACAAAATGAGGAAACACATATCAGGTGCGGGAAGTGGAGACACAAAATGGGGAAAACACGGAACGGAATCCACAAACAAAAAACACGTAGAAACGGAAAACCAGGAAATCAAGACACAGAGGCACGGGACATGACAGTATATGTGCATATACAGTATATGTATATACAGACAGGACAAATGAAAGAAAAAACCAACATAAAGTGTCTTAGTTAGGTGTTGGGACACCACAAGCCACCAGAACAGCTTTAATGTGCCTTGGCATAGATTCTACAAGTTTCTGGAATTCTACTGGAGGGATGGAACACCATTCTTCCAAAAGATATTCCTTCATTTGGTGTTTTGATGATGGTGGGGGAGAGCGCTGTCTAACAGGTCGGTCCAAAATTGGGTTGAGATCTGGTGACTGAGAAGGCCATAGCATATGATTGCCATCAAACCATTCAGTGACCCCTCGTGCCCTGTGGATGGGGGCATTGTCATCTTGGAAGAGACCACTCCTCCATCAGGATAGAAAAGTTTAATCGTAGAATAAAGGTGATCACTCCGAATAACTTTGTATTGCTTTGCAGTGACCCTTCACTCTAAGTGGACCCAAACCACGTCAGGAAAATGCCCCCTCACATCTGCATTTGTTATGTTTCTCCACTCATTTATTCAGGGTTTTCCTTTCATTTGTCACCCGTCCGTATATGCACACAGTTCAGTCCATAAATATTTAGACAGTATTTGACACAATTCTTGTTGTTTTGGCTACATACTCCAGCACATTGGATTTGAAATGAAACAATGAATATCAGGTGATCCGTGTCAGAATTACAGCACTTTTTATACATAGCTCCCCCATTTTAATTGGATGGATTAACATCATCTTAAATAAAGTACTTGATTGAAAATCCTTCAGATTTGATGACTGCCTGAACTAATATACATCACCAGACACTGGGTATCTCCCCTTACTGCAACCATCTTCAGTTTGTTTGTTTCTGAGGCATTTTGCCTTCAGTTTTTTTTTCAGCAAGTGGAACACATGTTCAATTGGACTCAGGATGGGTGATTGAGATGGACAGTCAATAACATTCCACTTTTTGGCACTGAAAAACTCTTTGGTTGCTTTTGGGACCATTGTCCTGCTGCAAGGTGAAGCACCATCCAATGAGTTGTGAGGCATTTGATTGGTTCTGAGCAGATCGCATGTTTCTGTGCACTTCAGAATAAAATCTGCTGCTGTCGTCAGCAGTCACATCATCAATGAAGATGATTGAGCCGGTTCCAGTGGCAGCCATAGATGCCCAAGCCATTACACCATCTCAACCATGTTTCACAGATGAGGTGGTATGCTTTTGTTCATGGACAGTTCCTTTCTTTCTCCACACTTTCTTTTTTCCATCACTTTACAGGTTAATATCCGTCCATAAAAAAACAGAACTTCATGATGGCCTGCTTTACTAGCATTTTTTCGGTCTTCATGTTGAGAGACAACAGCAACAGACCCCAAATGTCAATGCCACACCTAGAATCAACTCCTTTGAATACACCTTTTCTTAGGTTTACCTTGTGACCCACTTTGACCCCTCCAGCAACCCACCAGTGGGTCCTGACCCACAGCTGGGCTATACCATTCCACATATTGATTTGTTGTGCGCTATTTCAACACTTATGCAGTTTTTATATATATTTCCAAAATGAACTAAAAATGAAAACATTGCAAGTTTGCGACCTATTAAATAATAACAACAATTCACTTTTGGGGAACAAAAAAAAACAATAATCCTTTGGAGAATGGAAAGAAATCTGTAATAAAAAATAATATAATATGTGCAATTATGGGAAAGCTACTCAGATGTAATTCCATAGCTAACTATGTAAGATCAGTAAAAACACTGCAGTACAGCAAAGTAGCAATATATCAAGACTATGTTGACTGATTAACTATCTATTTATACTCCAAAACAATGTGTTTTAATGAGTTCAAATCAATCAATCAATACAATCAATCAATCAATCTACAAGACAATTGGTTAGGATTTTTTAGTGTTGTGTGAACATACTTTTTCTGTTACCAGCTAAATGTTTGCCTTTGTCTTGGGTCAAGTGAGTCCATCAGGCATCGTACATATTATATAGAAATAGCATATCTCATTGTGTTTCAGATTGTATGAGTGTGTGAAAGAGCAAGTGAGGAGGAAGACGAGGAGTGATAGACAGGGCAGGTGAAGGAAAGGGAGAGGGTGAGAACATGAGAGAGCAAGAGGACTGAGAGAAAGCAAAGGATGTAGCAAGAGACAGAACCAGATTAGGGTTCTGCACAAAATATAAATGTAACCTACCTCTCTTGAGATTCATAAAAACTCATTGAAATAGTCTTTCTCCAGGTATCACAATGTGCCAGTGAGTGTTCAGTAGGCAGGGCAGCACATATGTGTGCATCTAAATGGATGGTTATACTGTCATATGGTACTCTGAAGCATTCCATCATGAAATAATGAGGTTGACTCGGTGGTGTTTAAAAAATGCTTGGATTCATATGATCAAAATGCAAAGGTAATCTGCTGCATATAAAATGTGCATGTTAGAGATTGGCTGCTGTATGCTTCCTTTCTGCAAATTGGGAATGCCCCACCATATTTTGACGACTGTCTCATCATTGAAATGTCCTCCATAAATCCATGTTCTCTCTGCCAGCCACCACTTCTTTTTATTGTGCAGTTTCTCTGATGGGCTGCACTGATGGAGGGATGGGCAAATCCATTCCTCGAGGGCTGTTGTGTATGCAGCTTTTCATTTCCACCAATGTCCCTGCCTCAACTAGTTAATATGTCTTCATACCAATGCCAGTTAATTTGTAGATTTCATCATAGTAACACTGTTGTATAGGGACATTAGTGATGGGTCATAAAATTGCATCTCACTAGAAGCTGTATTAGCAGAAATTATTCTATGACTAATAATTATTATATAACCCAGTAATCATCCTATTTAAAATAATTTAATTCAATAATTTTACTGAAATAACTCCAGTTGAAAGAGATTTTTATTGATCTGTTTAGCTATAAAATTGTGTGAAATTAGTTTGAAAAGACATCCAAATGTCCATAAACATTCTTATTAAACAACATTTGATAAAACGAACAAATAAAATTGTATCACGTCATTATATTCTTAGCTTTTTTTTTAATTTACTGGAAGTAAGGTAAAATGCCTGTCTATCAAGTGTAATAATCAACCATGTTGCAATTTAAACAGCCTTGTAACTGGCCCAATTAAACATCTGTTTCACTGAGTTCTAAGTCCCCTCTCTACCCTCAGGTGTATCTACAGTCAAGCCGGAAAGTCTGCACACCCCTTTCACCTTCTCCGCGTTTTATTACGTTACAGACTTATACTACAATAGATTAAGTTAATTTTTTGCCTCAAACATCTACACACAATAGCCAATAATGACAAAGTGAAAACAGGTTTTTAGAAAATATGCAATTTTATTTTAAATAAATAGTTTATTTAGGGGTTACATATCTGTACACACCCTTAGCCTAATACTTGGTTGCTGCACCTTTGGCAGCGATTACAGCTTCAAGGCGTCTTGGGAAAGAAGCTACGAGCTTGGCACACTTGGTTCTGGACATTTTTGCCCATTCCTCTTAGCATATCCCTGCAAGCTCCATCAGGTTGGATGAGGAGTGTCAGTACACAGCCATTTTCAGCTCTTTCCACAGATGTTCAATTGGATTCAGGTCTGGGCTCTGGCTGGGCCACTCAAGGACATACACATACTTTCTCCGAAGCCACTCCTTTGTTCTCTTGGCTGCATGCTTCAGGTCGTTGTCATGTTGGAAGGTAAACCTTTGCCCCAGTCAAAGGTCCAGAGCTCTCTGGAGCAGGTTTTTTTCAAGGATCTCGGTGTACTTAGCTGCATTCATCTTTCCCTCTATCAGGACTAGTCGCCCTCTTCCCGCTGCTGAAAAACATCCCTGCCATGCTTCACTGTAGGGATGGTATTAGCCAGGTCAGGGGTCCTCAATCTTATCCAGTAAGGGCCGGTGTGGGTGCAGACTTTTGTTCCAACCAAGCAGTCGCACACCTGATTCTTCTAATCAACCACTAGAGGCTTTGCTAAGGACCTTGATTCGTAGGATCAGGTGTGTTACTTCTTGGTTGGATCAAAAGCCTGCACCCACACTGGCCCTAACTGGATAAGATTGAGGACCCCTGAGCCAGGTGATGAGCGGTGCCTGGTTTCCTCCAGATGTGACGCTTGGTATTCAGGCCAAAAAGTTTCATTTTGGTTTTATCAGACCTGAGAATCACGTCTTCCCCAATTGCTCAGTTTGGCCGGGTGGCCAGGTTTGGGAAAATTCTTAGTGATTCCAAACCTATTCCATTTACGAATGATGGTGGCCACTGTGCTCTTTGGGACCTGTAAAGCTGCAGAGATTTTTCCGTACCCTTCTCCAGATCTATGCCTTGACACAATCCTGTTTCTGAGGTCTGCAGATAATTCCCTTGACCCCATAGCTTGGAGTTTGCTCTGACATGCACTGTCAACTGTGGGACCTTATATAGGCAGGTGTTGGCAATCCCCAATCATGTCCAATCAATTGAATTTATCACAGGTGGACTCCAATTAAGTTGTAGAAACATATCAAGCAGTATCAGTGGAAACAAAATGCACCTCAGCTCACTTTTGGGTGTCATATCAAAGGGTGTGCACACATGATATTTTACATTTAGATTTTTAATAAACAAATGTCTAAAAACCTGTTTTCACTTTGTCATTATGGGCTATTTTGTGTAGAATTTTGAGACAAAAAATTAACTCGATTGTAGAATATGTCTGTAACGTAATAAAACGTGGAGAAGGTGAAAGAGTGTGCAGACTTTCCGGCTTGACTGTATATGTTTGGTTCTCTTTAATTAGAGCTGGGGTTCAGGTGGAAAATGAACACTCATGGGTAATCTGTAACATTGAGGCAGGTGAGAAGGTCAGTAAATCTGCACTTGTGTTTTTTTGTGCATCCATTGTTGTAAACAGTGAAGGTTCACCTTCCTCCAGTGCAGAGGACTACAGTTTAATATTGAATGGCATCTCATTGTCTGAAAGGCAACACCCCTGGGAACAGGAGGAGGCAGAAGTCTTTTGAAGCTACGCTGGGAAACGCAGTTTTGAAGCCTTCCCAAGGGAGTGCCTCTGAGCCAGGTAGGACTCCAGCTTGAGTGAAGAACAGTCTGGAGGAGTAACATGCTGGCAGGAGGAGTAACATCCTGGCAGGAGGAGTAGCATGATGGCAGGAGGAGTAGCATGCTGGCAGGAGGAGTAGCATGATGGCAGGAGGAGTAACATGCTGGCAGGAGGAGTAGCATGATGGCAGGAGGAGTAACATGCTGGCAGGAGGAGTAGCATGATGGCAGGAGGAGTAGCATGATGGCAGGAGGAGTAACATGCTGGCAAGAGGAGTAACATGCTGGCAGGAGGAGTAGCATGCTGGCAGGAGGAGTAACATGCTGGCAGGAGGAGTAACATGCTGGCAGGAGGAGTAGCATGATGGCAGGAGGAGTAACATGCTGGCAGGAGGAGTAACATGCTGGCAAGAGGAGTAACATGCTGGCAGGAGGAGTAGCATGCTGGCAGGAGGAGTAACATGCTGGCAAGAGGAGTAACATGCTGGCAGGAGGAGTAGCATGCTGGCAGGAGGAGTAGCATGATGGCAGGAGGAGTAACATGCTGGCAGGAGGAGTAGCATGCTGGCAGGAGGAGTAACATGCTGGCAGGAGGAGTAGCATGATGGCAGACTGGCAGGAGATACTATTACAATTTTAAAAAATAAAATAAAACCCATAAAAGAAAATATTGAATCAACAAAATGAGCTGTGAAATGGTAAAGAGAATGGCTGGATACAACTGGTCAGAAATCAGTGTCATTTGGAAGAGCCTGTGTTCAAAATGTGAATGTTGGCTTGCAGAATCATATTTGTTAGAGAGGAGCACATCCTGAAATAGCAAAGTACTTATTCCGGATTGGTAAAGTTGGGTTGGCTTATCATGTTAAGGCACTTTTTTGTCTGTGGATGGGCCTCGCAGTCTGGGATGGAATCTAGTCAGCAGCCCAACAGCATGGCACGCAATGGGCTGTACCAACAAGAGGCAACTTGACTGCTTTACTATTAGAACTGCCCATACAAAATTGTGAGAGCTCACAGCAGAGTGCTTGACCAGGAAGACAATGGGAGGAACAGCTAGTTTAAAAGGTGTCGTCGCCTAATTTGTTTCGCCTGACCAAATCGTTTGTTCGATTGTTACTTCTGGTTCTACTAGTGTGCAGGACGAATTAAACAATGACACGAAGGTTTATTGTCTTAGACATCTGGTTTTGTTTTCAGCTAGCCAGCCACCAACAAGCAAAATAATGTATTATCTACTGAGGGGACACAACTTCCAAAACAGTTGAAATTGTTATTGATGTCTTCTTTATCTGGGAAGTAGGCTGGTAAACATACTGAATGTAATAATGTAATTTTCTGTCATTTTCTAGCATAGCTCACTTCTGAGTTTTTTTATTTTATTTTTATTTTATTTATTTATTTATTTATTTATTTTGTCCTCTTAGTAAACAACAATATTGATCCAACCTGTGACTTTGTTCTGGTAGTGTGACAGAACTGAGTGCGATAACTGGACTCAAGACAGTGCCATGGGCCCTACTCTGCAGAAAGCAGAATTGGCGAATGAGAGGCAAGGCTAGTGGAGGTTTCAGTGTGTTTCACCAAGCCACCACCCAGCAAGCAAGCACCTACTGGACCACCGCTGGTGCCAGCTGTCAGTCTGCCAGTGTTTTGCCAATCAGGATCATTTACCAATCCAGCACCTGATCCTCATCTCGACTGCCTTATCTCGACTATCCGTGCATGGACCACTGCATTGAGGATTTGTAAAATACTCACAGATTTGATAGGGATGATGGGATGCACTTCAACATGCAGAACTTTGTTTATAAAATAAAGGCTACCAAATCGGCATACCTTGTTGGGAGCATGTAAGCACCATGCAAGAAGCTGTTCTAGCTTAAAAAAAACAAGGAGTACTTATAATACATTTTGACGTAACCGCCATGAGAGAATTGATTATGAAACATTTGATGTAAGGAAAGGTTCATCCGTATAATTGTGATACTTCAAATATGATAATGACCTTTCAAAAAATCTGTACGTTGCTTTGTCCACCAGAAAGATAACAAAAAATAAGAGGTAAGGAGCCTCAAGACAAAAATGATTTATCTAATGATAATGATAATAATAAAACAAGGCAAAACCAGGCTCTCACAAACCACAACACTACAGCACCCTGCTTCCTTAAAAATGGACTCCCCAGCCCTTGTAACACGCCTGATTTTACCGAGTTAAATTACCATTGAGTGTGTGATTGACTCTTCTTAGGTATATCTGTTACATATTGCCAACAATGACATCACAAAGAACTTAATTTAAGGTGGACATGATGATACAGTAGAAGATAAAGAATTGATTTGACGTTAACACATTAGAAAAAGTGAATCTTAGCAAGGAGGCCTGCATTTTCATAGATTTACCTTCATGGGGGTACATAGGAATCAGAAGTCTTGCCCTGCCATATCAAGACTTCCTTGTACCTTTTTGTTTCTTGGGCTGTGGGACTCAGTGCTCTTATAATACAACATAATTTCAATTGACTCTTACAATACAACATAATTACTTTGTTTCATAACTAATAAAAGTTCAAATAAAAAAAAATTCTAATAAAAGAAAAACTGGAGCAGACAGGTCAGATAAGGAGATGAGGACATTTAATTTCTGTTACCATACTGTGATGATGCCAGTGCATATGTAATATAATCGTATCATTTAACCTTAATCTCAGACCACAGCCTTAAAGCACAAACGAGGGCTTGATATTCATTGTGATTTTGACTCTTTATATCTGTCTTGCTAAATGAATCACTGTGCTCGTTGTAGCCGGTCTGTGTTTTAAGATAATCATTATCTTGCCTCACTGAGCTTGCTGTTCTAAAACAGAACTGCCAGCAGCTCTGCTCATTCTTATCGGCAGGGTTCATTATATCAGTGAGCAGTGAACATTGCCAAATGGCTTCCTCACTGTGGCTAAAGGTCCTCACGGGTCCCCCGAAACCTGAATAACCAGGACCCAAGCGGGTCTGGGTGTAAAATTCAAACTTGTTTCCCAGGGTTGGATCGAGTCCATTACGATTGTTGCTGGTCTCGGGCATTTGCAATGATAGTTGATGTTCCTGAGTGGAACCATAGCGACCTGACCGCTGCTGGTTTTTTTTTTTTTTTTAATGTTTAAAAAACTTTGTGATTGCACTTAACTCTCTTTATTTTAGCAGGACAGAGCTTCGCTGTGTTCGTGAGAATGCTACATTTATTGTCAGCCAATCCACCACTCAGCTCCGTTCACCCAACCCTTATTTATGAGAGTAGCCTTAAGTGAACAAAGCCAACAGACAATTTATTTGTATGGAGTAGTTTTCTGGACATTGTTGACAAGGATGGGGGAAAAAATCGAGGCAAAAAACTAGCATCATCAAACTGTTTATTGATATGCTCTATTGCACTCTGGTTGCCGCATCTCTTGTTCACTGTATAAAATTAAGTAGCTTAATTCTCTGTTGCTTTTTTGTTAAGGCAATAGTTACTCATATATGAATTGTTTCTTATTCATATATGTATTATGGGCATAACTGGGTTTAAAATATGACTGAACACTTCTTGAACAGTTTGGTAGAAAAAGGCAGGCGTTATTTCCGATTGAGCAACGCAGGACCCGCCTTGATGGGATGACTGACAGGTGGAAGTTTGTGAAAATGGTAAAGCAATGAGACTCGGAATGCACTTGCAATTAAATTTTGCCAACTTTGTAGTGTAGGAGGTGACTATATTTAATGTCAAAAACAGGACGTGCTGTTTCCCTTTTTACATTTGGATAACTATTCACTGCAAATCTCTGCTTAAATGAAATGTCAATAGTAGTATGTGAAATGGCAAATTCAAATGAAATTATTGAGAGAAAATTTGCACACACGAGTGGGAAATTTAAATGCAAATGTAGGATTACATTGCCATTTTACAATTTGCATTTTCATTAGAATTTCGCCTATAGATTTGCTTCCATAGTAAGAAAGACGATGAGGCAGATACTTCTTAAATACTTCCAGTTTAACACAGTTTAAACAAATACACAGAAAACACCTCGTAAGGTTCAACTGTCCAATATGTATTATCAAAGGTGTCAGAAATATTATTTTCTGATATTTCTGAGAACATATTTCCATGTAATTTTAGCCTGTAGAAACCATGCACTAACCTGTCCGACTAACTTATGATTCTGTAAAGGTTCACAGATTTGTGGTAGGAGTGAGGCATTTTGGGCTTGTTTGATGGTTGTAGTATAATTTAATCATGTGGAACTGGGAGCGAGACCTGCTCTCAGTGCTGCCATGTGTAGAAATATACCTTGGTGTCCCATCCTGGCTTGCCTTCTTTCTGGAAGCAACTGGCAGGAAATTAGATGTAATCTTCTGTAACAGCGTTGGCTGTGAGAAATCCAGGCTGGACACCCACAATATGCCAATCCTCTGGAAAGATATGAAACGCAAATTATCTATTTGTAATAATAATAATAGAGGATGGCCTTTATATAACACCATTAATCTCAAAGCTATGTGTAGCCCCCACCTGGGTGATGCATGGCAGCCAGTTTGCACCAGAACGGACACCACACAATACTTTATTATGATGTTTAATCAGGAAGGTGCAATGTGGTCTGATCAAATGTGCTAGATACCATAATACAATTAGACTTTTTTGATTACCAGACATGCTGAGCCTGAGTGAGAGTGGATCACTTAACACGGCATTTAATTTAACACACACACACACACACACACACACGCTGTATGTTGCTTTGCACCCATGTCTTTCTTCATTTTACATATACTGTTCTGATAATTAATACAATAAACATATTTTGTTGTAATGCACGTATTGTAACACCTCTTAAAACTGACAGACATTAATTCAGAAAATTATGTGGCTGTATAGTTTAACCAGCATTCATATTTTACAATCCATTGATTCATAATGTCCACCCATCTGTGGCTTCTAACTTCCAATGCATGCAGATGTTGTTGATTTGTCCATCCCTCCACAGATGCCAGCCCCATAAGGAAAAATCACAATCATCATATCAACCCAATGACATGTTTCCAATGCCTAAAACCACAGTGTGTCTCCTACAGATGCTGAAGTGAATCTCGGGAGGAAATAAAGTTTGAGGGCCCACTTGAGCCAATCGTCGAGGTCCCGAGAGATACAAATAAATATTCAGTTCATGTACTAGATGCAAGTTAGAGAACAGTTTGATTTTTAAAGTTTCTGACAACCAGCTGGCTTTGCAATGGCTGGTATAGGACGTTTGTGGTCTATAGCAAGAAACTACATTTCAAGCAACTTCAAAGCAGCTTATATACAGCCTGCAGAGGTTGTATGTTTGTATTAAATTAATTCTGGTTGGAATTATGTCCTATGGCACATGCAATCTGAGACCGCTACTCTCTGAAATAACTGAATTGTTTATTTGTATTTATTAATTGTTTATTAATTTATTAAACTGAATAAACAGTTTAGAATTAAACTGTTCTGCAGCCTCTGGAAGCATAAGGTGACTGAACAAAATGATGTGGGGTTACTTGAAGTGTATTTACTTGTGTGGCACAACAAGGGAAACGATGCTGGAGGGCAGGTTTTTCAACACCGTTGATATTGAAAAACTTCTTTATTTACCTTTTTTCCATAATATTCACATTCATATCACACCATGTCCACAAGAGGAATCGCATATTAACCATCGCAACAACTGCTATCATTGTCAGGTAAAAACCAACACATTAAAATAATCTGCCTTGCCTTACAAAACCCCCACCCATCCAAGTTTCAGTGAATACTGGGTATTTAATTTATCAATTTGTAATAAACATGCTCAATCTTAATGCGTCCAGCCACAATTTCCCTTAACATGGCCTCAGGATTTACACCCCCAACTCCCAACATTTTATTTTTTCTAGTTTTCTGTAGTGTATTGTGACATCTACTGACTGGAGTAGGACAGACAGGAAGTGGTTAGCACATGTGATGTGATGTGATACGAGCATGTATGAGAGAGCTCCTCAATAAATCAGTTTAATAGAACATATCCAACGGCTGTTGGTGGTATGTTACATTGGCGACGAGGATACTGAGCCATATCCACTCAAGAAACTGGACGCGTGTGAAGGAAAAGCATTTGTGGATTTGTGAGTTTGAAGTGTAGCATTGCTGGAATCCCTACGAACCATTCACAACAATGGCGACCGCGCTGAACTTACCTTCCGTAGCTCCGTTTGATGTTCAGGCGGAACCTGCTAGCATCGGAGTGCAGTGGGAAAAGTGGGTGAGCAGTTTCTAACTTTATCTCACGGCTTTGGGTATTAAAGACAACGCACAGAAATGTGCATTGTTGCTGCACATAAGTGGGTCGGATGTACAGGATATATGCGCCACATTAGATAACACGGATGAGGACAAAGATTACGATGTAGCATTGAAGAAATTGGAGGAGTATTTCAGGCCGCAAAAAAACGTTCCCTACGAGCGGTATAGGTATCGCCAGGCTGAGCAAGAACAAGGGAAAACAATTGATGCGTTTGTAAGCAGATTGAAGAAGCTAGCCGTATGCTGTGAGTTCGGTGACTATAAAGAAGAGTTTATTCGAGATCAAGTGATTGACAAGTGTAGCTCGCATGCATTGAATGATTGTTGCGTGAGAAAGATCTCTCACTCGTCAGTTTGCAAGACATTGCGAGGACGATGGAAGTTGCAGACCGGCAAGCAGCTAAAATGGAGAGACTGACAGTTAATGAAATTAGCAAGCAGCAACATAAACAGTCGGAATATCGTCGCAAGAACAAGGCAAAGTCAAACAGTCGGCCGCAGTCATCTTTTCCAACAAAAAGCGATGTCAGTGAGCCACACAATTTCACGCGATACAGATGTGGCCAAGACAGACATTCCGGGCGTCACAAAATGGAAACAGTGCCGTTCCTGTGGAAAGGAGGGACACTTCACGGCTATGTGCAGAACAAAGTCGAGACCGAAGGTAAACACAATGAGTGACAATGTCAGTGCACATGTAGCTTCAGTCAAAGTTGTAGACGAAGATGATGAATAAGTATTCGTTGTGCCGGGTGCATCAGTGGATGCTATAATGCCAGTGAAGATTAACGATCACCCTGTATCGATACTCATAGACTCCAGAGCTAGCTGCAATATCATTAGCACTAAACTGTTTGAATCACTGCAACAACAAAAAAAACGCTGTGCAGTTAAAATCTATGTCCAAGAAACTGTATGCTTATTGTTCAAAAACACCACTTGCAGTTGAGGGCTCGTTCTCTGCTGCTGTAGGAACATTGGATGGGTCAAAGAGTCTCACTGCAGACATTTTAGTTGTGAAAGGCACACAGACATCAGTGCTGGGGCAAGTGACAGCCACTGCTCTGGGCATTCTGCACATTGGACTTAAAGCACACATCAATAGCTGCCAAGCAGATAATACAAAGACGTTTACAGCTGCGCTGGAAGAGAAATGCGCGTCGTGTTTTGAAGGGCTGGGTAAGCTGACACATTATCAACTGGAGCTGCATGTGGATGAAAGCATCACTCCAGTCGCACAGCCAATCCAGGGAGTGCCTTTCAGTGTGAGAAAGTTTGTGGAGGCTAAATTAAAGCAACTAGAGAAGATGGATGTCATTGAAAGAGTGGATGGGCCAACTCCATGGGTCTCACCATTAGTTGTAGTGCACAAGAAAAGTGGGAATATTAGGATCTGTGTGGATATGCGCAGAGTCAACGAAGCAGTGGTGCATGAGCGACACCCTATCCCCACTATTGATGACATTCTAGAAGACATGTCAGGGGCAGAGGTGTTCTCCAAGTTGGATCTAAATTGGGGATACCACCAGATTAAACTGAAACCTGAGTCGCGCTCTCTGAGAACTCTTGTGACTCACACAGGCCTATGGAGGTACAAGCAACTTATGTTCGGTGTCTCGTCTGCCCCTGAGACCAGCATGTCATCCGTTAAGTCCTCCAGGGTATCCAGGGAGTTCACAACATCTCGGATGACATCGTCGTTTTCGGGCGGACTATGCAGGAGCGTGACGCTAGACTGCACAAAGTGTTACAGCGACTTCAGGAGAAGCAGCTGACATTGAGCAGTGAAAAATGAGAGTTCAGAATGACTGAGATGGAGTTCATGGGCCATATTCTTTCTAAGCATGGAATCGGCGCAGCACAGTCCAAGGTGAAGGCCATCCAGGACATGCGGCAACCCACAAATGCTCCTGAGGTTAGAGGTTTTCTGGGCCTTGTTAATTACTGTGCATGGATCATCCCCAACCTGGCAACCACAGCAGAGCCACTGCGATGACTTTTAGGGAACTCAGAGGCGTGCTGACAAACTCTCATACGATAGCCTATTTTGATCAGACTGCAGAGACAGGTGGGGCTCTGCGCCATCATGGGCCAAAGGCAGAGTGATGGGTCATTCAAACCGGTGTACTATGCCAGCCGTGCATTGTCTGATGTCGAAAGACGGTACTCCCAGACGGAGAAGGAAGCTTTGGCGATAGTGTGGGCTTGTGAGAAATTCTATGTATTTCTCTATGGGAAGAAGTTTGTGATGGTCACTGACCACAAGCCGCTGGAAACAATATACTCGCCAAAATCCAAACCTCCAGCCAGGATTGAAAGGTGGGCCCTGAGGATGCAGCCTTACCAATTCAAAGTGATGTACAAGCCTGGGTCGCAGAATATGGCTGATTCACTGTCTCGGCTGACAGTTAACCTCCCGCCATCTCCAGTAGTCGGTGAAGATCACGTTTATTATGTCGCCAAACATGCAGTGCCGCAGGCATTCACATCACGTGAGCTGGTGGAGATGTCTGCAGCAGACACCACCTTAGCTGCGTTGAGGAAGTGCATCACGAGTGGGGACTGGAAGTCATGCAGCTCTGAATTTATGTGAGTAAAGGAGGAGCTATCCTGCATTGGGCATGCGATTCTAAAAAGAACTCGTATTGTCATGCTGCAAGTCGCACGACGAAGAACCCTGATGTTGGCTCACGAAGGGCATCAAGGTATAAAGAAAACAAAATGGCGGCTGCGCACAAAGGTTTGGTGGCCAGGCATAGACAGCGCAGCAGAGAAGTTAGTCAGATCTTGTTCTGCGTTCAACTGACCGCCACGCCCTCAAGAACCGTTCTAACCGAATAGAATTACCAGCAAAACCATGGAAAGTCATAGCTGTCGACATGTGTGGGCCATTCCCATCAGGAGAGCATTTGCTTGCCACAACAGATTACTACTCAAGGTGGGTGGAAGTAAGCGTGTTGAAGACCATTACTGCCGCTAACATCATAAAGTGTATGACAGAGACATTCGCCACACATGCCAGGGACAGTCGTGTCAGATAATGGGACACAGTTCACATGAAGTGAATTCCAAAAATTCCTGCAGGTTAGTGGAATCAGTCACCGACGGATCACACCATACTAGCCGCAGGCGAATGGCGAAGTAGAGCGGCAAAAGAACGCTGTGCAAAGCAATTCGCACAGCTCATGCTGAAGGTAAAGACTGGCGTAAAGAGCTCTACACATTTCTGCTGGCCTACAGAAGCACGCCACACTCCATCACGGGTCGGTGCCCAGCAGAACTTTTCTTCAACCGCCAGATCCGCACCAAACTTCCTCAGTTGCCGTCCACCACACAGCAGGGAAGTGAGGCTCGGGACAATGCCTTTCGACTCGCTGATACTGTCCAAAAGGAAAAAGGACCCTTCCCTCCCACTTCAGTGCAAGGCGAGTCACCAAATTATCAAACTGGCTGAGACGCGTGCAAATCCGTCACGAAATTGCAACCTCGCCAGTGATGGCTCGCCACCGGCCGGAAAATAGAGTCCCAAATTAGCAGTTTCGCTGCTCGATCTGGACTGACACACCTCCACCAGCAACTCTCCTCCCACTTCCGGCGCACGGTGAGTCAAACGGGCTCAGGAGCATGAAAATACATACCAAAAATGTCACTTCACCAATGCGCTGGCTCGCCACCCACCATGCTGGATTCAGGTGAGCCACATGTCTGTTCATAGCTATGGCCCACGAATAACCATCCACTGTGCTTTTCTCTATGGGAGGCTTATATAGGGCCCTCCAGCGTCCCCTCAGGGGGAGGTCTGGCCCCGCCAACTCTGACCACCCAGCTGCCTTAAGCCCTTCGCGCAGAACCTATAGCAGTAGCTATGGCGCCAACGCCATGAGATTAGTCAACTAAGACATTCATTGCTCTTGCAACCAAACCAGCTTTCATAATATAACGATTTGTGGCAACTGTACCAAATACAGAGTTTCTAAGTGGAACTATTGTCACGTAGCTAGTCCATTTAACAAGCAAACCCCCACCCAGTCTCACCTGAAACAATACTGACCCATGTGTGACAATAGTGTCTATTTGTGAGTTTATAAAAGTATTTTTCACCAACAAAAATTTGTATTCCTCATAGCAACAAGATAAAGCCAACAATAGCCTGAATGTATGCCAAAACAGCCACAAAGTTCAATAGAAAAATTTGTCAGGAGAAACAACCATTAAAGTGATCCATCCATATCTACTGCATATCTGGCAGCAGAGTGATGATTTTATGCTCGTTTGATACCTCAGACTCTTGATGACTTACAGCCATTTAGCCAACCATGGGTTCCATACTATTCCCGTGTAATTCACAGCTTAATTTAGTCCCACCCCCCAATTTTCATAGAGATCCATTCAAATGCAGAGAGGTTATAGTATTGCTCGTAAGAGTACCTGAAAATAAGATATCAAGAGTCTTTTGATATTCTTTTATAACCAACCATGATAGCATCACCAGTTTACCTGTGGAATGTTCGAAACAGATGTTTTTTTAACTTCACAGTTTTTTTTGCCCCTGTCTCAACGTGTTGCAGGCATCAAATTCAGAATTACCGTATATTTACAAAAATCTATAAAGTTGATAAAGTAAAACATTAAATATCTTTTCTTTGTACTGTTTTCAATTAAATATATGTAAAACAAAATTTATAAATCACTTCTTTCTGCTTTTATGTGCATTTTACATACATAACTTTTTTGGAATTTTTAATAGGAACATGTTTATAATAATGGCTCATTTAGGGCCTGTGAGCTTATTCGCTCATTCAAAGGAATAGTGGAACTGACATCTCGAGGTTAGAGTTTCCCACAGTGTTGTCAGTTGCTCTGAAATAAACAAGGTGCCATTGGAACATTTCCAAATCATAAGTTATAACATAAATTATTTAAATGTTTATTTTTCAGCTGTGCTAATTGATGTAATTACTTGATGCCTATAATATCACTAAATTAACAACTGCATTTTTTGAATTGGGTGGTGTTCAAATTTCTGAGTGAACCTCAGAAGTCCAAACAATAAGACACAGTGGTACAAGCAAAAGTGTTGTCTTACAACAGCTGTTGAATGGCTCCATTAAAATTCCATGAACAATGCATTGTGGGAGCACTTTTAGAGACTATGCTACAGCATGCGCTTTCAGCACGTACTGCATTTTCAAGCCATTTGCTGAAACAGCCTCCTGCAGAGCAGACAGCTAACAAGGTTTTTTTTAAAAGAAGCAGTTTTTTTTTTGTTGGTTTTTTTTTGGGTTTGTTGTTTGTTTGTTTTTAAAAACTAAATTCTGGGATGGTAGTATGTTTGAAAATGTCAATGTTCACCATATCTGTTGTCTCTGCTGAACATTCCATATTGATCACATACAGTAGGTCTGCATAAAAAAGTCAAGGGAACACATGTATTTTTAAAAACACATAACCTTTCTGTTTTTTAACCATTTTGTTTTATCCCTCCCTAATTTTTTTATGGAGTTTGGTGCTTTCAGCTGTACCATCCCATATGACCAACTCTTCATGGCATGTCATATATTATTTGTAATGCAATATAGTGCATCTAATGGGTATACACACTGTATAATACAACATATACTTTCCAACAGGTGTCAAAGTCATTTGAAACAGGAGTCACAATCTTAAAATATGAATATTCATATGAATAGTCAAGACAAACAGGTTCATTGAAGCAATGATCTTGAGAGCAAGCATTGTGAACAAACACATGTGAATACAAACAAATATTCCTTTCCGCACGGTGTGATGAATCCGGCATAAATTCTTCGTAAAAATACTTGTTTTGTACAAAAAATGTACGCACATATTTAGGAATGTTTTATGAATGAGGCCCAATGAATACCACTCGGACATGAGCGTGCATTCGTGAGAATTGTGAATTGGCGTCACTGACATGAAGAACAAATGGTTTGATATGAAATTGGATTTAAAGAAACGTCTCACCAAAGCAAGGCAGTCCATGACTGCAATAGGAGGGGGGCAAGAGGAAGTCTATGTCATGGAGATGGACGAGAGAATACATTCCATAATAGGTGATGGTGCACTGTCAGGCTACAGAGTAGGTTTCCCTTGAATAGGTGATGGTGCACTGTCAGGCTACAGAGTAGGTTTCCCTTGAATAGGTGATGGTGCACTGTCAGGCTACAGAGTAGGTTTCCCTTGAATAGGTGATGGTGCACTGTCAGGCTACAGAGTAGGTTTCCCTTGAATAGGTGATGGTGCACTGTCAGGCTACAGAGTAGGTTTCCCTTGAATAGGTGATGGTGCACTGTCAGGCTACAGAGTAGGTTTCCCTTGACAGTGACTTGCATAAACCTGAAGCTGCTGCAGCATGTGAAGGCCAACAGTTTGAAGGAACATTTGATAATGGCATTATAAACTCCTGTATTATAATGTATCTTCTATAATTAATGTTTTGTATTTTAACCTGTACTCTTTCTCTCCTTCACACATACACACATACACACACGCACACGCACACGCACACGCACACGCGCACACACACACACACACACACACACACACACACACACACACACACACACACACACATCAGTCACATCCTACCTATACTTCTTTGATTATGTAATGCATATTTTTTGTTTATTTAGGTGGAGGTTCCCTATAAGCCCCTTGGGCTTTTTTTTACCTCTCCCTGCACAGTATCTTTTGTATGGTACAGTTGTCATTGCTGTGTATATTTTATTGTCTTGCTTTTTACTGTGCGAATAAAGAAAAAAAAAGAAAAAGAAAAATAAATAAATAAATAAAACAGTAAGCCTAACACTAATGGTAAGATCTAAAACCATTTCTCTTTTTTACATTTGGATTCACTTGCATTAAACCACGTTAATATTATCAACTGGAGTAAACTTTACATATAGCCCAGAAATCAGATTTGTAATGTGCTTCTACTCTGCTTTTATTTTCTCTGTCCAAATGCTGTAAATTGTAGATTTAAATTACACAGATCGTTGAATTGTGAAATGTATTCAAAAAATGTTTTTATTCAGAAGATAATCAAATAGATTCTTTGCCACAGTCTCCCACACACGCAAGTGGTCTCAGATGCAATCCTGAAAAACCAGGAGGAGACCTTAAAATGTTTGCAAATTATGTGTGTCACATTAGGGAAAATATCAGACAATCTGGCAAGCATAACTGAATTGTTAAAAATTCTCATGCAAATAAAAAAACGAATAAATCTTTTGTCTGAATAGACTCGTTGATTATTTTCAGTAAATTAGAGCGTCATATCCTAAAGTCATGTAATTAGTTGTTGCGTAATCATTATACCATTTTTATGGTCTGGTCCTGTCAAGTCCTCTGCAGGTGCTGGTAATGGAACGGCCTCATTCATTGCAATATTGTGCAAATACAGCATGCTAAAATAATATGACATGCCTTCTCTGGGGTGTAGGTCAGCTTGCCACCAGCTGTGTCAAGGCAAATCCACCTGGCTTTCAAAACCCCAATTATGTGCTCTACCACAGCACATGTGCGTGTATTGACCCTTGTTAGCCAGAGAGCTAAAGCATAACCTCGATCACCAGGGGAAATGGTGAATTTCAGTTCAATGACAATAATCAGTATGCACGGGACAATTAACAGTTGACGAGTCAGTTACCAATAAGCCACCAATCTACATGAGCACCTTGCACTAGGCGTGTCCCATACCGCATTTTGCAGGACAAAGGAGACGTGCGCTCCCCAAAGCCATGGAGCAATGACATTAATGGGTTAATTTTTCATCTGATACAATTTGGACAGTAATGGAGTGATACTGCTTGCGACTCAGGAAGGGTCAGAGGAAGTCGCTTTAATACATACATGTGCACAGTCTATTGCTCCTATGATTTTGCATAGTCCAGTGATGGCATGAAAGTCTCTGTTAATTTGTACTTGTTCGATGGTGGTCTATGGGAATTTTATGTACCTGGGTGATAGTCTGATGTGGGCTTTGATGACTAAGGGGAGTGCATGACTAACTGGGAACACCTGATCTGTGTAACGTTCCGTTCCCATCCTGTTCCTTCTCCGTGTTTTTCCCTCTCCCTCCGTGTCATGTTTGACTCCCTTATCCGTGTCTTTCCCCATGCTGCAGGTTGGGCGTGTCCTGTCCGTTTGTTCCACTCGTTTAACCACTCCTGTCTCGACCTATCCTCTTCTCTCCCCTCTACTCACATTCCTCACACTTCACTCTGGTCAATCACCCACTTAGACATTCACACGCTTTTCTAATTGTAACCAATCACTCACTTAAACATTCGCACCTTTTTCCCATTGTTACCAATCACTCCCTGTATTTAAACCGCTCCCTGTCTCTTGTTTGTTGCCAGTTCGTTAACGTTGTTTGTTAAGATAGTTTGTCAGTCACTCTGGTCTGCGCGATCTTTATATCCAGTTTATATTCGCTCAGTGTTTGTTTGTTTCTAGCCCGTTTTGTGTCCAGTTAACCTTTCCCCTGTTTTCAAGTCTGTCCACCTGCAGTGTTCGTATCCCTGCCTGTGTTGCGGTCTCCCCCGCTCTCCTCCTGACGAGTACCTTAGCTGGGTCCCCGTGAGGCTACCCTGCAGCTACTCGGTCGTGCTCTACCACTCCTGCTCCTGCTCATCGTCACGCAGTCCGTTCCCTCCAGTCCAGTTCCGGGGTGGAAACACTCAGTCCGATCCGTCCAGTCCAGTTCCGGCTTGGAACATTTCTCGTCCGCCCTGCCAAGTCCAGTCAAGTCCAGCTCCGGTTTGGAGCGAGTCGAGGTGTGGACAGAGCTCCTGTGATCTCCTGTAAATTTGTGTGTTCGTTTGTGTACAGCTTGGGACTGCCCCAAGCTAATAAAGAACCACCTAATATCGTACTTCTGTCTCCTGGTCGTGCGTTTGAGTTCAGTTCACGTTCTAGGTCATGACAATCTGTCCCCTATCTCCCTCTGGAAAGTTCCTGTGGCCAGGAATCTAATTATAGTCAGTACTTTGAAATGTGGTGGAAAAGGGTTGTCTGCTGAGTTGCAGCTCTAACAAGTTACAAATTTTCAGAAGCACAGCCTGTGGTAATCTAATGACCGGGAACCCCTCCTGAAGTGAGAGGTCTGGGGTTTGAGCAGTGGAATCACTGGGGACCCCACTGAAGAATGACCGCCCTATCTCCCCCCCAGTTAATGTCGAGTCTATGGCGAGCTAGCCATGAGTGACCCAGTACAAGAGGGTAAGATAGTAAGAAAAACTGGGTCTCCCTGGTGGGAGACGCCCATGAACAGCGGAATAGTGACCTGGCGGAATGTGCCCGTTCCTATCCTATCAAGGGCAGTTACTAGCCTAAAGTGAGCGTGTGAGAATTTTCTTCTCCCTGGCCCACTTGACGTCCATAAGGCACTCGACTGCCCCGGAGTCTACGAAGGCGCCGCTGGTAACGGAGTATTTCCCCCAGCGTAGCTGGACTGCTAATTGGGTCTGAGGGAGGGTGTCACTAAGTCTCATGAGGGACCTTGACCACATACTGCTGCTCCATCCACCTGCATAGGCTTTTCAGAAGTGAAAGAGGAGTATGGAGTAACCGCAGGAAGAGGAAGATAGCGAGGTGAGTGGTCCCTGAACTCCCCTGTCGATTTCTCTCACTCTCTTTCTCTAACGCGGTTATCCACCCGGATGGCTGTGAAAACCAGAGCACTGAATGTGGCGGGTGGCGCGAGAACTGACAGAGCATCCTTAACTGAGTCGGACAGGACGTTGAGGAATAAAGAACTAAGTGGCCCATAGGACCACACGGTCTTCCCCGCTAGTGCTCGAAACACGATGGAAAAGGTCGCCACAGTGTCGGTGCCCTGGCGGAGATGGATCAGTCGAATAGCCGCCTCCTGACCGGAGACATTATGATCAAAGACTGACACCATCTCCTTCATCAGCTAATTTGTGGTGTTCATCACCGGGAAATTTGCTCTAATTAAGGAATCTGCCCACGCGAGTGCGGTCCCTGTTAATAGAAAGAGCACAAAGGCAACCCGGGCCTCCTGGGTGAAGAATCGGGAGGGCTGTGCCTTAAAAAAAATAAGGCACTGGGTCAGAATCCCCCTACACTTCCCCGGTTCCCCCCCATAACGGTGCTGTAGCTGTAGTTTGGGCTCCCTGGTTTCAAGTGGGATGGGTATGGAGGTGTGGTCAATGGGTGCTTGTGCGACTGGTGGAGATGCAGGGGCGAGAGTCAGTGTACGGAGGCTGTCTGCCAAGTCGCGCAAACAGTCTTCCTGATAGCGCAGCTGGCTATTGAACTGCGTCTGCTGGGTGTGCAGGGCCTGCAAGGAGGCTTGAAGTGCTTGAATACCCTCCTCATGGGTGGCAAGGGCCACGTCCTGCATAGTGACGATCTGTTTGATTCCTGGAGCTGTCGCTGGTACCTCCCTAGAGGCTTCCATATTCTGTAAGGGGCTTGGTTGGAGGACCAGGCGCGACAGTAGGGAATCTGAAAGTGCTCGGAACGAGCACCACTAGAACGGAGGAAACTCCGTAGAAAGGGAGATAAAACAGAAAAGAAAACAGCCTCCCTCTCTCACGCAGAGAAAATAATTAGAGGGAGACTGGGCACAAAAGGGAGAACGAAAAGCAACCTGCAATAAGGCGAACGAGGAACTCATAGACACGAGAGAGAATAGCAAGCTCTCACTAAAAGAGCAACCCGGACAGGCGAAAAAGGCTCAAAGGCTAGATCGCTAGAAAAAACTAAAACAAAGGAAAAACCTCTCGCTGTCAAAAAAACTCTCTAGGACGAGAGAGGTTGAGAGACCGAACACAAAGGAAGACAGGTGAAACAAACACAGGAGAGAATCCTTTGCAACTCCTAAAAACATCCAAGTAGAAGTCCCAGGTTACTTCAGCAAGTTGAGGCAAAGTGGTCTACTCGTAATGTTTAGTCCTGTACCGTACCGGCTTTCCTTGTCAAACGTAAGACAATATGGAAGTGGCGATTCAGGAAGGCGCAAGGTTAAAATAACCAGCGGAAAGGCGGCACAGGTGCTAACACTGAGTGGAAGTGCGAAAACACGGGACAGATAAAGAAAAAACTAGAGAGTGAGCACTACACAAGCGCTCCAAGGCAGAGTGGCCACAGAGCGAAGAGCAGGCAGAGAAACCATGACAACTGTTAAAAAGGCCCTCAGTTAAATTGGTGCCTTTCCCTTTAATTAAGTCTTTTCCTGTGATTATTCACGTTAACTCGATCCTGCCAATCGGAGTGCCTGTTCAAAGCTGCATAATGGCCAATTAGAGAGTTCCGGACCTCAGTGTATGGTTTGCCTGTATCTTACGGAGACGAGGGCTGATATTCACTGCACGTGAAATAAGTTCACTTTGTTCGTAGTGTTATGTGCGTGCATTGAACTGTAAGTACTGTAAGTACTGTTTATTCGGTCATTGCCGTCAGGAATGTTTTGTGTGCTGTAACGAAGTGAAAATGCTATGTTCTGAAGTGCTTATTTGACGACGTAATTGCTAGCTAGTCAATGTTAGCTAAGCCGCATACTTTAACTCGTGGAGTAGCACATGTTCAGAATGTATTCATGTTGTCAGCAATATATATATACACATCTTATCGGCTCTGTTACTTTCTGTATGTGTTTATACAGAAATGTGTAGTGCATTTGGGCTGCTATCAGTTAGCTGTTTAATGGTATATTACGGCTACTAAAAGTTAGCTAGCATAAGCAAGCCGCAACGTAGCTTTGCATTAGTTATAGGCAGATGTACGCTCATGCGCAGTCCCTAAGGCAGCCCGCACGTTGCACGTGTAAGGAAAGTACTATTCCTTGTACTGGCTTACATTTAAAGGGGAATGTAGTTTCCAGGGTTATTAGGAGCACAGTAAAAACAGTTTGTGTTACTAATTCTATTCCCTTATAGTGAAGAATTGTTATTGCACTGTTTACTCTTTGCCTTAATAAGTGTATATAAGTAATGTACGATTATATGTATTTGCTTTATTGCAGAACCACTATAACTCTGCGTACTAAAGTGAAGGTAAAGTGTGCCGGTTGTGGTAACAACAATAAACTAACAAGTCAACTAACAAGTCAACTTCAAGCCGATGTCATCAGTTCTTACCGGGCTGCCTGGGGCGGTACAATAGCAACAAGAATTAGCGACTGGCGCTATCTAACAACAACCATTGCACTAAATATTGGTTGAATGGTTAGTAATTGAGGTAAGAACAATGTTTTTTAGGCTTTTTTTGGTTTAACAACTTTTTGATGATTAAACATGCACCAGATAATTTTGACCCGGGAACATTTTTGCTGTTCCTGACAGTTGAACATAACAGGAGGGTTTAAAACGAAGCTTCATGTCATATTTATGTGACCAAAATGTTTGTGTACTTTTTGAAAAGTGTGCTCCCGAATGTACTCAGTGAAACCCCGGAAGTGTGTCATCCGAGTGTTTCAAGTATACTGCAATTTGAAAAACTTTCACCAACTCAACAACTTTCTCGTCCTATCTACTCACCAAGGCTACTCAATAGTGTGGAAGAGTGCTGATTCGGACACGGCCTTTGTGAGTGAATGGTGTGTGTGCCCGCTGCCCTGCGATAGATTGGTGACCTGTCCGGGGGTTATTTCTGCCTCTCACCCAATGCATGCTGGGATATGCTCCAGCCCCCCATGAATCTGACCATAAGCGGGTTAGAGAATGTTTTGATAATGGATGAATATTTGGAGCAACTGAGGCAAAACTGCAATGTCTTGTCAATAATGACAAATACATTGCTGTGAAATATTTATTTTAACTGATAAAATAAGCAATAAATTGTACATTTGCCACATGTTATGAAATGGTGCAATATCTTTTCTGATCTTGATATGATATTTCAATATATTTTGTAAAATATTCAATTTTCGTAAGGGAGCAGTGGCTGCATCACTAGCCCCTACCCTGGGTATCAGAGCCACCATTGTGTGCTTTTCACTTGACTGCATTTTTTAATAAAACTGTCACTGACACAGTGAAATACAGCGAGCAAAAAGAAAGGAGAAACCTTTAGTTTGACAGCTTCTCTTTAGGACAAGTTTCTCTCATCATTCCTCATCTGTGTTGCTTGTTCTGATAAAGGTGTTTTTTTTTATTTTTAGAAAAAAGTTGAAAACAATTACTTTACTTCTCTCCACCAAGGTTATAGTAATAAATATCATCTTCATCTGCTCTATTACATTACGTAGAAGGTGTTTTTTTAAACTAATCATATAGATTATTCTTCTGGATCACTGGAACAAATGTATTTTATGTTTTCTTATATAAACACCTCACCCACAAACACTATATAGATTATATGTATATTTTAATTTAAAAGCTACAAATGTAGATTGTGATATTGATCAAAACAATCAGGAGAATGTTGCTGGAGGCATACATTAAATACATGTTTGAAAACAAACACATTAATACACATTATTCAAAAATAAATACATTTACACATTATTTTTTTATATACAGTATATATACTTTAAAAAAAATCATAGGCCATGTATTACACTTCACATTTAAAAATGTGCTGGCCAGGGTACTCCAGCTTTCTTAATTCTTATTCAATATAATCAATGTTGTACACGTTAAAACACAATTTCTTTACACACTACAGAGCCAATATTGATGATTCCTATACCAGTAACTATTTAATCAATGCTAAGAAACATTAAAACAGAACCGTCTGAAGAATGGATATATACTATAACACCAACATGGATGGCTTCCATGCCAGTGAATTAGAGAGTCTTGATGGTATTCCTTTGTTCTAAACTTCAGTAGATTCCATAGCCATTCATAGCCAGTATCTGAGAATTTGATCCGATATAGAAAAAGAGGGAGAACAGGAAAGAGACATTATTTCAGTTAATTGCATTGTGTCTACTGCTCACACTCATACATAACACCGGCTTCCCTTAACACTGCATATAGTTCATGCACAAACAAATATGCTATCAATTTCAATAACCATAAGGCTGAACCATTCTCATGGTTTTCGGTTCATCCTCCGTGGTTAAATTATGGCTGGATGAGTGGTTGGTATATTGGATTCATACTTCTGGGGTATCAGCCAGTGTGTTCCATCTTCTGAAAGGGCCCCGTGGCAGGTGGTATGTGAATTGCTGCATGTCGATTTCAAGAGGAGAAATTCTTCTGCTGTGAAATACAGAACGCACTGGGCTACAGAGCAGCAGATGCATGTTCATGTCTTGGTTAACATTTCAATTTGATTACATACCCTGCTTCAGTGCTGATGAACTGACCTTGTGCAAGGTGGGGGTGGGGGTGGGGGTGGGGGGTGTGTGTGGGGGGGGTCCACTTCCCACTGATTAAGCAGCCTCAAGAAGACCATTTTCTTGTTCTAACAGCATCTGTCATTTCCCGCTGCTAATTTTGCCCCTTTCACATACTTTTGCATACCTTCGTCACAAGAATTAAACCCCTGTCTCACAAATGAAACACATTTAGGCTTATAATCACTGCAAAGGGAAACCAATTTATTTCTTGCCGATATGAATAGCTTGAGCCCTTTAAAAATTCTTCAGAGACATCCACTTATATAAGCCTCAACAAGGAAGACATTTTTTTCAGTGGTAGCAGGATGTTACAACCTTGAAATACAAAGAGTCATTGGCCGTAGATACAAACTCATGGGTTGAGGCAATTGGTAGCAGTGTTTTTAAGTTTCCCTATGCAATTATCCTTCCTCACGGCAATTTAATGAGCCACCTTGTGCTGCATTTAATAAAATTTTAACGGATGTTTTATATTAATAGGCATTTTATTTAATGAAAACAGCTGTCTTGATATGAAGTGTGCTCTGAAATATCTTAGAAAAGTAGAAAACTACTCAGAATAGAAGAGCTAAGGGTTTTATTTTTAAAAAGACAAGAGACCCACTGCACAGCCAGGTTCCTTTATCTGTTCCAAGAATCCCTTGCAAATGTTTAATTCTTAGTTTTTTTTTCTTCTGCTTACTCATTATTTTTAAAGCTCATGTTACTGAGTTTATTCATTTATCTGGATTTCAAATGTTTTTGAAAACCAATTGAATAAAGAATGGAGGGTATCAGAGTGTGTTCTCTGGGTCTGAGTACTGGAGATACTGTCCATTTAACTGGCTTTCTCCAATATTCATTCGCCATCTCCAGTAGTTAGAGATGCCTGTCAAAGAGGATTTAGCCGGTAATTCATGTTTTCTTCTTGAAACTTTCATTGTTTCTTTCCCATTAGGTATGCGTTTCCATGGAGTCTATGTTGTATGTCACCTGAAATCAAATTTTCTTTACTGAAAAAAATTAAATAAAAACACTTGTATGGAATGGAAAGGGCTCACTTTCTGGGTGGGGGAGGGGGTCAGGGTGCCATGGGGGTAACCCTTAAGTGTATGGCTATATTTTTTTGCTGTCTGTATGCCCCCCTTTAGTATTTGAAAATCAATCAAATAAATTGGTAATTAAAAAAGCACATTGGTGCATGTAACCATTTTAAGGATATGTTTCGCTCAGTGAACACTCAGCAAACATCTTTTTACTCTGTTCTCTGTATCGTTTGTGCAGCTGTGCAAGCCTATGTGCGTGTCTCAGTCTTAGTGTACAGAGAAAACAGTGGGCTCTGCAGAGGAATAAAAATGTAAAAGCAATATGATTATGACTTTACTGGTTACCATGGTTAGGGGTAATTTGAGGGCCTGTGCATTGCCTCGAACAGAAGCAGAAGTCAGATAGTCCATATTGTCAGCAATGTGTGGGTTTTGCGTAGCACACAATGAACCACTCGGATAATCCCTCTGCATTCAGCATCCTTAAATAGAAAGTAACAAGAAGAAGAAGAAATGAAAGTTTGAGGACAAAGATTAGGTTGGCTTGAAAAAGTCAAGCATAGTTGCAGTATTAGTAGAAATAGAGTAAAAAGACTAATGGTAGTAATAGTGCACACTGACCTTCCTGCAGTTTGTTTCTGTCCGCATATCCCACACTATCGTTTCTATAACTAAAGGTTGAATTTGTCAATTAGATGTAATGACACATTTGATTAATCGCACATAACATCAGCATTGGTTTTGTATGCATTTGACTGTTTCCATTCTCAATTAGCAGCTGTGATTGTGTTGCTACTGGTTAAACATTTAGTAACGTGCATTTCAATTATGTAGTGGCGCCCTATTCGCCCGGGATCATTGAATGTTTTTTTTTCTGGAACATTAGTGTTATTATTTTTTATTTGTTGGGTCAAAATTCATTAGCCCAGCCCCCCCCCCCCCCCGTAGCTCCCCCAATCACAATTATCAATGCGTGAAGCCGTGTTACCTTGTGTAGGTATGTCCGTGATTTTCAGTGTCAATTATTGCAAGTGTAATTGCATTTGTAAAACGCTGGGGTCCTGTTGTGGGCCGTGGAAGCTTTTGTGGTCGGTCATGTGGGCCGCGAGTTGTAAAAGGTTGGGAACATCTGGTCTACTGTATTTCAAACACTGGGCAGATTGGTTCAAACCTTCTCTCAGAGCCTGATAGTGTAGAGAGCTGAAGTTTGACTTGGTGATGCTCATTTGGATTTCCTGTTTTTTGCGGCTTTTGACCAAGCCAAACTTCCCACTTAAAATTTTGTTTTTTGTCATTAATTCCCAGGGTTTTTTACTGAAGCCCTGAAAGGCAAAGTAAAAAATCTTTTTTAAATCTCGTACGTACAAGATAATAAGTCGTACGTAGGAGATAATATATAGTACGTACGACATAATATCTCATACGTACAAGATAAACTGGCCGCAAAACTTTTTACCTGGCCTTTCAGGGCCTCCGCCATTAAGTCGTACGTAGTACTGGCATTGGAGCCGGATTTCCGTAGCCTAAAACAAACTCATAAAACCAACATAAATTTGCTGGAATCTAGATGTCTAAAGGCGTGGAAATCTAGGTTCACCTGAATGCCGGTGTTTCACTGACTTCAACACAAAAATGTTCACTGGGTAACTACCATACAAGGTGCATTGAAGAAAAAAAAAACAATGGTTATGCCCATTTTGTAATCATGCAACCTCAAAATCACGCTTGGATTTTTTTTGATTGGAAGAACAGGCTGTTATTGGCGTGTGTCAAAAGCGCTGCCCGCTGTGCTGAAGTGGCAATGCAAAATGAGAATCCCAGAGGATTCAAGGTAAGCTTTTCAAAACACTTGAGCTACCTACACTATTTCCCATATTTCTTTAATGATTCATTTTGGACAAAAAACCCAACAATGATAGCTATATATGAATGGGTCCTATTATCCTCAGAAATATTTTGGAGGTGGTTTTAGCCCACAAATCTACACTTAGAAATGTCTATACATAGTATTACAGATACCGCACATAGCTAAACCAATCTCAATCTTGTGACTACTAGGCTATTCCTTCCTCCTGTGTGCTCATATGAAAGAACAAATGTGACTAAATTAAATAAATAAATATTTTATTTATTTCAATGGGTATTTATTTAAAGGCGTAGGGAATGTCCGGGGCGAAAGTACTAGGCCTATATATATTAATTATAGCTTTTTAGCTGATAAACCATGCTTCTGTTGCTATTTGCAATCATATAACATTAACTGAGCTAACAGACTCTCCTTATTCGCACAGTGCCAAGACCACTCCAGGGCAGGAATTTCACCGCCAGCCATGGCCATCATTGCCGCTCTGTCTGTGTCTGATTTAAGGTGGAATTTTCAGCAGGGTAGAGGTTCTATTACTCATGTAAAAATTACATAGGCTATTTACATTGTACTTATTTTTGCAACATTTTGCAAAATGGCAACTATTGTTTCAGCGACATAGAGAAACAGTAAATCAGTGCTCTCATTTGATAAATACTGATAACATATCTGAAGACATAACATGCTAAATGTATTCTAATATAAAGTTAATGAGGTTAAATAGTCTAATTTCCATAGAATATTACAGAAGTGCGTGAGCGTATTTTGTCTATAGTTTTGCATAGCTGAGACCAGCAGTGAGTAGGCCTATTTTGTGTGTCCAAAATTTACATGACTACAATGTCCAGGTGCGGTTGTACCAATTGAAAGCCAGAAGCTTGACATCTGATGAGTCCAATCTCCCTTTGTCGCAGTTCTCAAATGGCCTACAGTTACAATTAAAAGTTAGAATGTAGACAATTGACTAATCCAGTTTTTTTGTCTCTGTTCTTCAATATAAAAGCCTTGGTTGTGTTTAATTAAATGTTACTTTATGTATTTTTTTCTATAAAATCATAAATATCTCAAAAGATATCATATACTAGGTGAAGCTACTGGCCAAATGTAGGTCTGGCTGAAAAGCTGTAGGAGGAGTAACGTATAGAAAATTGATGTAGAATAAAAATAAAAGTTGGGTAATCCTTCGGGCGAAAGACCCAGAAAGAGGATGAGCATGGTGGTGACTTTGATGTGGTGACTTTTTTTTTTTTGATGATGTGAAGTTTTTTTCAAGCCAGGTTAATGATAATAATAATAATAACTAATAAAAATAATAAAACAACTGAATGGATATGGGAGATCCTCTCAGTCGAAGGTCTGGGGCTGGCAGATGGCAGATGAGTATTTACATTAAATGGTTTTTATTTATTTTTACATTTTACCAGCATTGCCTTATTTAATTGTACCTCCAGAGATTTCAGGGGGTGTATGGGGTTGAAGCAGTGAGAGCCATGAGCTGAAAATAGAATCATTGGTGTTTGTTATGTTATTTTGACACACTGGCCCTGGATTATTGATTTGCAAATGGGTTAATGCCTTATGGTAATTGACAGATGGGTTTTCGGTTGGAGGGGGCCTAGGCTTTGGCAGCAAGGTGCCTTCGTTTGGCAGAGAAGGGTCCCACCCACATGATTTTTGACCTCCTGGGAACGCCTCCTGCTACACGATGTGACCTGAGCTCCCGTTTACATCATGGAAATCATGCCGTCATTACTCAGCCTCAGGTCGCCTCTCTGAATGACGTAAATGATCCTTCAGTCATGTATGCCTTCTATAAACTGTAAATAGTTTTTTTTTAAACAGCAGATCGCTCATTTGGGAGTGTGAAGCCAGAGAATGCCTGCCATTGTGCATATGTGGTAAGTGGGAGGACTCTCATTGAATGTGGAATTCAAAGCACAGTGAACAGATTGAGCGAAGAAAAGCTCTGTTTTTTTAACCAAATGTGTCCTTGAAATCAATGCTACTATATATTGTAGACTAAATCCTTGGTGAAAGAGTTTCTACAATCCATCTTGCTGTTCAACTAGTTTTCAGAAAAAAATATTGGGCTTACAGACTAAACTGCTTTGCTACATTAAATCTAATAATTTCATTGCTTTAGTACATCACATAAAATGTACATTTGTTTAGGAATTGCAGAAATTGACAAAATTCAGAATTTTCTAATGAATAACTAACTTTTTATACAGCTGGGCATTGACTGTAAGCAGAGGTCCGAAGAAGTGCTAAGCAGAAGTCCTTTTCTACATAAACTTAGTCTCTTTATTAATTATAGGTGTGTCTTGGGCGTGACATGCAATAAACCAATCAAAATGTCCTATCCCATTCCATTTAAAAGCCTGCTTTTTCACCTTGGCGGAATGCTTGATGGCGAAACAGACATGCTCGTGCGTGTTTAGTGCGATCAAGGAATATGCTAAATGGATCAATAGTATGATCAATATTATTCGGACTAACCATTAGCCTATGAGTTCCCGGTAATTCCCGACATGACTGTTATTTTGTACTAAATACATGCGGTTACATTTTGTTAAAAGGACCTGCAACAGCTGAGAATAAGCTATCAATGGCTTCAGTCTCACAAATTAGCATGCTTGTTCAACAAATTTCGTTTGATTATGCAATGAAAGTGTCAAACATCAATTCCATGAAGTTCAAGCTTCATCCGAAGTTCATTAGGCTACCTGCATAATATTGATTAATAACATAAATACCGTTATTTTGCCTTAATGATTACACTAAATACAATAACGCTGTCAGGTTGGCAACCCATATGTTCACGTATATTTCCCCTTGTTTTATAATGTCCTGCTTATGGAAATGTGACTAACCTGTTTTACTTTTAGCGTAATGCTTTAAAATAATCCACTTTAAGACTGTGAAACTTGCGACTTACAGCAGGGGAAACAGAGAACATGCAGCACACATGCAGTGAATGCCATTCAAATTAATTGTGAATTAATTGTGTTAAACGTGCTGCAAATTTGTTTTCGTTTCTAATTAGATGTTTAGTTCTCTTCTCGTTTTGTTCAGTTATGGAATAACAGGTGAAATCAGCTGGGTTTTAATGAGCTGAGAGTATGGAAACCTTGTCACTGTAATTAAAAAATATGAAAAATACGAAAGTTCAAATTCCGTTAACATGGTGACATTTGTCTTCGTTGTTTAACCGTAGGCTATGGAAAAAACCTTATGCACAGCGAATCCGCTGTAGCTTAGGCTATTTGAAAAACTATAAATGCAATATTCACTGGACAAGGTTTTGAACTTTTTTCAGTTAAAACCATTCTATTTACTTACAGGCTGTAGGCCTAGAGAGCTGTATTGTAGTTTTCCTTTGAATGACAATTCACACATTAGGTGTAAATGACAATTTGTGCATTAAGCTTGATATAGGTGTTATCAGCAAATGAATGTCCTCCCAGAAGATTACAGGAATTATTGGCAAACATACGCTAAATCATAGCTTGATCCAGGATAATTGCGAATAGTCTATAGCCTATACATGTAATCTTACACGTACCATCGTACATCGCCTGGATGTTGATGGAGTGGGCTGAAAGCAATTTAATTCGGCATTCCCTTTCACTGAGGGACAGGTAGCTATGTGGTCTTTGACCTAAGGACCCTTTTATTATTATGCACTTTTTTTATATATAGCCTACACAATAATAATATTTCACATAATCTTGATATTTTTAGTCATGCTTGTGCGTGCCCCTGTGTGTAACAGACAGAAGGGTGTGCGTGCGTTTTGCATGTAAACAACTGCGATATGACTTTAGACCAGGTTTTTGGTGGTTTTAGCGCAATCGCTTTCTGCTGCCTCAAGATAGCAATACGCCAAAAATATCCTGGCCACTCCTCATTTTAAGACCAACACGCCCAGTTCACTTGTAATGGGCGCTAGAATACATGGTATTTAAACGACGTGAATGCAATGCGTTATAATGAACGATGCGCCGGGTGTAAGATAGCAAAGACGCTTGCGATTAGGTTAGCGCCGCATAACGCCGGGTGTAAGATAGGGCCCCGGGTGTGTATGACCAATTTTGGCCTCATTTGACCATAACATCTGATTCCAGCAATCCGCCAAGGTGCAAACGCAGGTGGATTTTAAAGGGAATGGGAGATGACACTCTGATTGATTTATTGAATGTTACGCCCAATACACACCTATAATTAATGAAGAGGCTAAGTTCAGCCCATTTGAACCTTTGCGCTCAAAATATCCGCCCTCAAATTAGCAAAAGTGGAGTTGGACACGCCCTAAATGCACTTGCGCCATGCATTTTAGACCATCAAGATAGAGCCCACTATGTTCCAGAAACATTTATCATTCATGCGTACGTTCAAATCTGTGGGTGTATGGTACGAAGAAATCTCATGAGAGCTCTTGACCTTGCGTACGCTTTTTCCCAGTGGTGAGGCTGTGACATTGCATGTAATGAACAGCGAGGGAACAATTTAGTGCAGCCTAAATAATAATAAAAAAATATTTTTGTTCAGAGCACTGCAACAGATGAGTCAACAGATTATAAACAAAAAGGTTCTCTTTGGAAAACATGGGTTATGTGAGCTTAAAAATCTGATTTTGCCTTAAATGAGTAGCTGATCATAAAAATGGCAAAATAACGTCCAAGTCATTCCATTTATGAAAATATTAAAAGCTGTAAATACATCTGGGCAATATTTTTAAACGCACTTGACCTATGTGTTGTGGCTGTAGATGTAGGCTATGTTGTGTCGCCTAATTGGCAAAATAATATATGTCGATTTTTAATAAGTAGATTTTTAATTTGACACTGCTATTCATTTCTCATCACATGCAGCCTAATTGGTATGAATCCAGTTAAAATGAAATCAGAAAATAGCCTCTGTATAAGGATTTATTGGAGACAGCCATATGAAAATAGTTAGGTCTACGCATCACCAGTCATGTTCTATGCATCACCAGTCATGTTCTATGCAACACGCAAAACTGTAACCTTTTTCTATTTTTTTCTATAAATCCGATCAAGTTTTATGAGCCCAGAAGGCCTCGCAAATGTCGCAACTGGCATGAGAATCTTGAAGTCTTGATGAATAAAGTCACAGTCACCATCTTTTTTCACTCCTTCCACGGCCACTTTTCCAATGATATCCCCATACTTGCTTCTGCAGATGAAAGGTCCGGAATGCCCTTTCTTCTACTTGTACCGGCAGAACTTTTTTTGTGAAGGATTATTTTCCTTTTTCATTTTTATTTCAGCCCTGGTTACCCTTTGAGCTAGGCTGCACACCACTACTAACTCTCCCAATAAGCACATGTTTATTTTCATGTTCATTCATAAGCTTAAAAATTTTAACCTTACAGAAAAATTCCTTGCTTTCCTGTTGCCCGCCATGGCCTATAATATTGTAAAAAACCACATTGGCGTGTGTTTTAAAGGAGGTGGCCTTGCCAAATATGGTCGTAAATGGGCGTGTGAGTATGGTAATTCATAATGATGTGCACGCGCTTCCTAATATACGGTCAAGTCTGATTTATCAATCTACGAACACATTTACGCTCAGATCAGTGATTTACACAAGTTGGATGAATCAAACGTGATATTTTTGTACGCAAGTTGGTAGGCTAAAATATATGCTCATTTTTACGACCATATTGATAAATGAGTTTGTTTTCCTTTTATTTGTTTCATTTGATCGATAGGCAGTCTTCATTGCCTTGACACTTCTTCTGTTGTGCTCTTGATCAAAGATGCCTGGGCATATCTTATCTTTATTTGTCAAAAAAACATGTAATTATTTTTAATCAGAAGAGATCACAAAGCAATACATCAAATTCAATTACAATTCCCAGAGTCAATCATCTGAATATGATTTACATGAATACAGGCAGCCTAGGCTTCATTTATGATTACTGGAAAAGGACAATATCTTTTCTCAATAATAAGTGATCATTGTAAACATAAATGTACATGTGTCCACATATGTTTAATGTTTGTTATGTTCATTTGAATGCTGGAGAGCTGCAGTTACTGCTTTTGGATTCCAATTAGCTCTTGAATTCAAGATTTTTGTCATCATACTTGAGAACTATTATTGGCAAACTGAGTGTCTGCACATCTGACAATCCAATACAACAGTGCAACAAAGATGAAAAAGGACACAGTGTTTTCTTTGAAAAATTCAAATGACCACAATTTTAAAACATCAATGTTTGAACTTTCACTCTCAAAAAGCATTTAATGTGTTGTTTTTATTCTTATTTTGATCATTGTCATTTCCTGTGATGTTTTACCCTGGGTTATTTATTCTTAGACACTGACTGCATTATTATCTCAATAAGAAAATCTTGTCAGTACCTGCCATTTTTATTAGTAGGTTAATCTACAGAGTGCTCATTCATGTTTGATGAACAGCTTTTCAGAGTAATCCTGAAAATGTGATGTGAAACAAAGGAGACAACGTGAACCGTTGAGTTAAAAAGCAAAAACATTAAAGACACCATGAGTAAGAAGCTAACTGCAGCTTTGCCTTTGTGTCGCAGCCCCTAACATTTATTTAATATCGCTGATATTTAGATACCTTAGATAACTCATATTACTGATTATATGCATGGTTATGAAGACTGCATCTTATAGCTTTGTATTTTTATCATTCATCATACATAAAAAATAAAATACATTATAATAAATGTTTTTACACAGGTAATGCATTTGCTTAGAGCCTCAAGAAAGAATAGCATGTGTATGTAAAATAAGGATGCAAATAGGGTTGTGACTTCAATCATCTTCCTGACCCAGAACACAAATGTATAAAACAAACGAAACGTATTAAATTCCAGATGATGTAGGTTGTGAAATGTGAAAAATATGAAGTGTCAGCAATGGTGTCATCTTTTGTCTGACATCGTTTTTGAAGTTATGCTTGTTTTCAAGGTGAACTTGAAAAACATTTCTCATTTTATTCCTTTTTTCCAGAAGCAAACCCTAAACGTTAGACACCTTTAAGACTGAAAGCAATCAAGCAAGTGTGTTTTATGACAGGGCAGAAAATGATTACGCCTTTAATACAATGATTATACTGCAATCTGGGAGTGAAGCAAGAATTGTTTCAGCTCCCTGGCGATGCCTTAATGGAAACGTAATTAAATACAAAACTGCTCATGTCAGACTAAAACTTATAAAACAAGGATTTGCTTCTTCAGAGACAGGGAGGAATCTGCAGGTTGTATGGCTTTCATTTAGGAACTGTGAGGGTTTAGAGTAAGGTTCGGAGAACCAGACACGACCGATAAGGATTCTAAAAGCTTATCTCGAAAGAGACGCCACAAAAGCGAAAGTAACCACACCAGGGAGGAGATAAACAAAAGAATGGGTGCAAAACTTCCCTAGCACAAGGCAAATCAAAGCAACCTCAAAAATGGAGGCGTATCTCGATAAACAGCGAGAATAAATAACAAAAGAACAGGAGGTTGTTAACCAAAAAAAAATAAAAAAACAAACAGATGAAGGAAAGAAATAGAAAATCAAACTTGTTACCTAAGCTCTTGTAGCAAAAAAGCTGTACACAAAAGGTAACAGGTCGAAAAATTTAGAATAAAGCAAAAGATTGGAAGGGAAAGAAATAACCCAATCTAATCCTAAATAATAACTGGACGTTTCTTATTTGTACAAACCAGAAATGCATTGACCAAATTCCTATACCATTTACCGACTTCGTTTGTCAACATAGCAAAGACAATATCGAAGTGCAGGAAAACGGAAGTTCTGAGCTATTTATAACTGGAAGGAAACTCAAAACAGGTGTGAGGAATAATAGCCGGGCGATATTCAAAAAAAAAAAATCGGATCATCCCAATGACGCCAAAAAAAAAAAACGAACGCAGAAACAGTAGAGGCTGCTAATAACCATGACAGAAACTAATTATGACAAAACAAAATGCAGATTTGACAACTAATTCAAGCAATACATTACCTATTATAATCATGACCTGCAGTGAAAAACCAAAAGTACTGCAAACCATACCTTAAATCTTCAAAAGTATGTATTCACTCCACTACTATGTATGTAACTTCATGAGAACACCCCAGAAGTATAAGAATACTTTTCTTTTTTAGGTGCACAGAAGAGTGATCGTGATTCAATGGCGGCGCTCTTTATACCATCCCTTTAATCAATTTTTGAAGCTTTGAAAACTCTCACTTCACTGAAAAAGCTGTTTTTTGTATTATTACTCACTAGAGATCAAGAATTCCTGATCATGGGTCAAAAGTGCAAAAATGTTATCAAAAACAGCCACAGACGATTGGCCATTCCAAATTGGGGTTGGAATTGGATAGTGCTTCATATTTGAATAACTTTTGAAATATATCAGGATCAGAAATCAAATTTTTTGAAAGAGAGAGAGATAGAGAGAGAACCTCTGATACATTCATTGATTTGTTTTGAGGACTGAAGAGAATTTTTGTGAGGATGAATCCTGCTGCACACAGTGTGGATATCAAAAGTTTTGCTTTAAACTGTCACAGCAACATTTCATTTATTTATTTTTGTTGGTATTGATTTTCTTTGAGCTATAAAGTGCTGTCTGGCAGTCACAGGAGGTAGTAAAAAAGAAAAGGTCCTCAAAAGGTAAAATTGTATCTGCTTGTATCACCTTAGGAGTCACTACTTAAAAGTTACTACTATATTACCAAAATTATTAACATATTACACAGTTATTAAGTGAAATTATTTCACAGTAAGTGAAGAGAGTACACAAAATTACATAAATAATTACACAACCAGCCATAAAAAAAAAAGATTTGCGCTGATCTCAATGAGCAAATAGGCTACCAAGTAAACAGTGAAAAAACAGTTGTAACCAAGGTAGGCATTCTACAGTCCCAATCCACAGAAGAACATGCAATTTAGACACTGCAGGTAAGAGAATACAGATACTGGCAAGAGAGAGTTCTATATTAAATGCGGGAAGCAAACGGAGTGTGGAATTCAATAACACACGAAAATAAGACTGGGTGTAATGAGATTATCAACAGGAGATGCAAAGAGTACACAAAATTCCCTAAATAATTGATATTAAACAGAAATTACACAACCAGCCATAAAAAAAAAAAAGATTTGCGCTGATCTCAATTCGCAAATAGGCTACCAAGTAAACAGTGAAAAAACAGTTGTAACCAAGGTAGGCATTCTACAGTCCCAATCCACAGAAGAACATGCAATTTAGACACTGCAGGTAAGAGAATACAGATACTGGCAAGAGAGAGTTCTATATTAAATGGACATAATGTCTCAACTGCGGGAAGCAAACGGGGTGTGGAATTCAATAACACACAAAATTAAGACTGGGTGTAATGAGATTATCAACAGGAGATGCAAAGAATAGCTGGCATGGTGCCAGAAGGCACATGAAAGGAAAACCAAAATGAATTCAGTCATCAGAGAAACAGAAACAGGGCGCCAGCCATTGTAGCTGGCGCAGGTGATGAAACTGAATGGAATGGCCGACTTTAAAGGTGCACTATGGAGGATTTCTGACTTTAATATATTATAAAATAACCATGCTCAGTCATATCTATGATGCAGTATCGCTCCTCGGTTGAGAGCGTACTCACGCATTGCATCACTGCATGGTACGCTGGGAGCTCGGCTGCTGACAGAAAGGCTCTGCAGAGGGTCATAAACACAGCCCAGAGGATCACTGGCTGTCCTCTGCCCTCCCTGGAAGAGATCTCCAGCTCCCGCTGCCTCAGAAGGACCAGATCTATCCTCAAAGACTCCTTCCACCCAGCACATCATCTGTTTGACCTGATGCCCTCGGGCAGGCGCTACAGGTCAATGAAAGCCCGTACCTTCAGACTCAGCAACAGCTACTTTCCCTGGGCCATAAGAACTCTTAACAAACAATAATCTCCTGTAATATTAACACTGTGCTAAATTCCTGACTGCTGTTTTTATTTATTTTATATTTATTTTATTTTTATTCATCTTGTGCAATATCCACATTTTTATGCAATATTTCCGACTGCTGCTTATTTTGTGCAATATCGATACTGTGCAATATTTGACTGCTGTTTTTATTTATTCTATGCTGTTTTTATTTATTCTATGCTGTTTTTATTTATTCTATGCTGTTTTTATCTATTTTTTATATTCTATCTTGCTTTGTTTTTATTAGATAGCTGTGTGTGCCATGTCCTGTTGTCATGTCTTATCTGGTTGTCATGTCAAATGCACAAATGGAGTGGTTCCTGTAATCTCATTATATCAAAATATAATGACAATAAAGCTTTCTGATCTGACTAGCATTCTCTGTTGAAAAAAAACATGCCGAAACCTTGCTCTTCCACCTGTATTTATTATTCTAAGATGTGTTCAGGACGGTTCTGGGCGTGGCACTCTTTTCTGTGTTGAGAGGGGTGGGTGGGGCTACAGAACCTGTGGTCTGGATTCAGGCCTTTGTTGCCATTGCCAGCTAGCTACTGCAATGGCGGAGGTGAAGAAGAGGGGGTACAGCGAAGCAACAAGCCTGCAGGGCATGTTCAAGAAGCGGAGTCAACCTAGGATTTTCTTTTCCTCAATGGCGACAGCTGAAGTTTAGCATGGGAATGAAAAGTGACACGCAGCTAGTGTTTTCTGTAGGACGTATAAGTAGGCTATGTTACAGACAGACCGACAGAGAGAGAGACAGTGCTGCGCTGTCCAGAGTACAATGAGAAACCTGGAGCTCAGCGTCTATTTTATTACTTTATCACGCCCAGATTTAGGCATTTCTCAAATTTCAAAAGGGGGCGGGGTCTAGCTAAACCAGTGTGCTTTGTTACCCTTTAAGAATGAATTGCCGTCATAGCAAATTTTCAAATGTCACTATCTTCATAAAAGGCAAACACATTTTTGCTGAATTACAACAAAATATTAATACATAATTAGGCAAACTGAATAATGTGTTGCAGATTATAAAATAGTCTGACCTACTAATGTTACTTAACTAACAAGTTTGTCTCCACTTTAGTGCAATCCCATATGTTCTCGATCGAACCAACATAATTTGATGCAACTAGATGGACAGCTACTAAGTATCTAGCTACCCCTACATAACCCCAGTACGATAAATAACTTGTGAGTTACAAATCATGTTTATTCAAATATTAGCTTGATGATATATAATAATAATGCAGAATAATATTTATGCCGAAATGAATGGCTTACCTGCCTTCTCCATATGAAGCATCCTATGAAAAAGGTATTAAATATGCAAACAAATTAATAAAAAATGTAGCCATTCAACCCACCCTTAGTTTACATGCATACACACAAAGACTCCTCATTCCTGGAATATACAACACTGGTACTTTTTACGTCTTACTGCTTTAAAATGTGTCTATAGTTGGGCTACTGAAATAAAAACAACACAAAAAAAGCTTTTAAATGATTTTGGTCAAAAATGCAAATGTCTATACGTGCAGTTTAAACTTGACAACGATACCTGTGCTGGGGCCCATCACATGCTTCGGAGGAGAGCACACGCTTGCCTGTGCCTGTGCCCTCCCGAATGGACAACAGTTTGCCATGAGCATTGCAACATTGAACATGATTGAGCGCTGAATGCTTTGCGTTTTTTCCCCCTTTTTCTTTACAAACCGTCCAAGGACATTGCACACAATATCCCACTGGCGTACAAGTGAATAAATCGCATCCGCCCTGCACACACAAAAGAACTGGAAACAAACTAAGTTAACGTCACAACATTGCAGTGACGCAACATCACAAGAATTGGGCCTTCTGACAATCGCTTCAAAGAATTTAAATCAAGTTTCCTCTCAAAGGAATGGAGACACCTTCAGAAAAAGGACACCACCTTTGTGCACTCAACATCAGGTTTCAGCCTTGCCTTTAACTGACTTGCCATAGTTTTGCTGCGATTTTTGGTCTTTTATGAGGCTGGCACAAACATTAACTGTTTTTACCCCTCCTTTCTAAACCCCCTCTAAACCTCGCAATCTTCTAATAAGGCTACTCCCCATAGGCACAATAGGAGGCTTATACAACTTATCAGCTGCGGACTCAAAGCCATTGAACCTCTTTGGGGGAAGGCTGAGCTTCTTTTTCTGGCAACTTCTTTGTTTGTTACAAACTGTCATTTCATTGTGTCTTTCCCAGATACCCTTCTTTCACAAGTCCAAATTAATTTCCTGTGGCTTTTCAGGGTCAGTGGCTTCTTTCTTCATGCGGGTCATCAGTTCTATTAAACAACAGGAGTAAAAGCTGATTAGGGAGCAACTTAATTACCTAACAGAAGTGGTAGTCTGCTCTATTTATCCTTTTCAGTGTATTTTTTCCCCTTTAAAAAAAACACTTCTGTTTTTAGTGCAAATTTCATGTCAAATACGTTTGGGTTCCATGTAGATCTCTGTTTTTGGTACCAAGTGAAACACAATACATACTGTATGCCCGACAGTGACTTAAGCTTATCAGAGTAATTTACCTCAGGAAGCATGAAACTCATTATTAAATGTAAGTGGTTCAAACCATTTTCATCAGCATTGATTGTACTCATTCACATTATTTTCTGTTTTTCAGAATAGATCTACTCATCATAAACAATCCCAGGGTGTGGAATGGTGGTGAATATAAAAAGTGAGGGTTTGATAGAATGAATACAACAGATGTACAAATGGACCATTTCTTACACTGAACTGTTTTGCAACCAACCTGTTGAACTGCGCTCAGAGATAGAGCATTTGTTTTGTTTTGTTTTGTTTTGTTTAGTTTTTCATGCTTTTAGTCTTAGTCTTGACACAACACTGTTACTGTTGTTGCTTTGGCTTGTTTGATATTCAATTAAACTCTCTCTCGCCAAAGTAGAACAGCACTGAAAGGTGTTCGATTTTGGGAATATCTGGGGCCTACATTTCTCTCTTTTTGTAGATGCATTAAAATGGCCCTGCAGCCAGAGATGCATCAACAAAAAAGATGCCATAATCTTGCGTCATATATTGATACATTTTTCTTCTAAATAAAGAGGAATAATTGCTTACTGAATAAAGATACAAAAAAATCTATTGGGCTATTAAGAGGAATTGCTGCTGTTGACCATGGAAAATAGGCTTATTTGCATAGTAGATGAGGCGATAATATGCTTTAGCCTGAAGTGCAGAACAATAACACAATAAATAACAATTTGCTGGTCATATCAAGCTCATCTTTCTTCAAGTTTTGATAGAGTAATAGCAGTCTATTTATGACAGACAAAAAAAAAACATTAGGGCTATGATATGCAACCAAATAATTTAAGCTATGTTCTGTCATTTGCAGTGATACTCCATGGCATGGAGTTCTTGTGCACTTTGAGATTTGCATTAGCCATGTAAACTTCTCCTCCTGCAGGTGGCTTCTCTGTGCTATTTTGATCCAAGAGAAATTTTTGCTTGCTTGCATTATTTATTTATTTATTTTACAGTGTAGGACTTTTACAGGGAACAAGCTGGCAGTTTACGACAAACTGTTTCACTGGATGTCTATAGTTTCTGCCAGGAGTTACAGATGTTTGTCAAACTATGCTTACTAGCACTAAGCCTACTCACACCGTTGCTGTCACATAAAATTACATTTCCATGTGATCATGGGTTTTATTTTGATAAAGTTTCTATTTGCTTTGTTATTCACTGTTTGTTGTAATATACGTTGTATTGCTTGTTTTTATACTGTTCGTGATGTATGCATCCACAAATTCTCTTCTTGTGTATTTTGAGCATTAGCTAGAATGACCCAGTTAATTAGCCCCCATTGATCATTAATAATTCAAAACGTTTACTTCTGGATATTCCAAACACACCCGTATGTGTCTTGCTACAATGGCAGCCATCATCTTATAGATTCTGTGTCTTTTAATACCTGCTTTCTATTTGTACAAAGATTTACCCCTCAAATTTCCCAAACTTCCTTTTGGGTTTAGTAAATCACTTAACACGTGCTAAAGTAATCTATTTGCATGAACTCCTCCCACTATTTTGCGAAATAACATAGGGGCGCCCAATTTTGCATGTTCATTCAGGCTAACCGGCAATAATGAGAAATCATTGTATCTTTCTATTTTAGCACACGCAATCCTCTTTACACCTCGTTAGTTCATCACCTCGAACAGTTTTACACGTGCAATGCATGCATGATCATTCATAACCTATTCAAAAACCAATAAACTCTTTTCGTATGCCGTCCGATTTGACTTTAATATAAATCTCCCAAGCATGAAAAATACATACTTTGCATTTATTGTGCATTGTTTTTTTTATGTTGATTCCTGATTTCTGTTTGTATTTATGTTTTTAATTGTTTATCGCTGTTATTGTACTGCTTTATAATAACAGCCATAAACTGGGGCTACGCTACTGTATTCCGTTCTTTTTCTTACACCCGTCTGTAATGAGTATAAACGCAGCTGCGCGATACTGATGTGGACACAAATATTTGTAGTATTTATAGCTTATTATGAATGGAAAGTGAAGCTCATTTGAAAATATGTAGTCTACTCACTGTAGGCTACAAAAATGTAAATAGTAGGCTAGGCTAGGTCGTAATTATTATTATTATTATCAATATTCTGCACTGTAAAACTCATCTCAGAAGAAAACAGTGAAAAAACTTGCCAGTGAAAAACCATTTAATGAATGTATAAATCCTGTTATTTTATAGGATGGCCGTTAAATAATGAGTTATTTCTGTTATTCTATATGACTTTGACAGTGTTTTGAAAATGTATTTTAATTAAAGCAGTTGTTTTGAATCGTTGTAGCAATTGATGGTGCTTATAAATAAACACCCTTGGCAAGCCTCGACACTGGACAGATGGATTAACTCATATTTCTGCTTTTATTTTATTCACACATGACGTTGTCCAAATGCATGATTGAATGCTTGATTTGTGGAAATGTTTGATCATAATATCAATGCATAATGTCGCAAGGTGGGATAATTTGTTAACCGTTGTTTAGCTGGTTATTTAAAGATACACATACACTAGTTTCTGAATGGGCTAGTTCAGTATATGGTGGACTTCGTTTTATTATAATATGCTAGGCTACCACACAAAGGCACACTTTAATCCTATGATGAAACATTTATATCCTGATGGGAGTGGTCTCTTCCAGGTTGACAATGCCCTCATCCACAGGGCACGAGGGCTCACGGAATGGTTTGATGAGTATGGAAATTGTGTGAATCATCTCCTATGGCCTTCACAGTAACCAGATCTCAAACCAATTGAACACTTATGGAAGATTTTGGACCGATGTGTTAGACAGCTCTCCACCACCATCATCAAAAATCCAAATGAGGTAATATTTTTTGAGAAAAAGGTGTTCCATCCCTCCAGTAGAGTTCCAGAGACTAGAATCTATTCTAGACAAGAGGTAGAATCTATGCCAAGGCACATTAAAAAAAATTCTGGTGGCTTGTGGTGGCCCAAAACCTTACTAAGACACTTTATCCTGGTTTTTCCTTTAATTTGTTACCCATCTATATATATTATATATATATATACCCACCTATGTACACACGTTACCATCTTAATATTACACCCTTAAAATAACAATAAAACGTCTGTGATATGACTTAAAACCAGGTTTTTGGTGGTTTTAACCTGAGAGTATATAATACAGTATGTAGAGACAGCGAGGCCAAGCCTATGGGGACTACATCCGAACCAGGACGTTTTTATTTTGCACTCATCTCACATGCGCGGTTGTGTCCTTTGAGTTACATGTACAACGAGGATGTCGCAGAAAGTGACGTGAAGACGGCCTTACGAGCATGTAATTGGTTGCAGACTAATTTGTCCGTGTGGTAGATTTTTGTCCGTGTGGTAAGAAAAACATATTTGACCCCAGAAAAATAGCAAGCAATTTATTAAGAATTTTTGATGCACAGAGTTAACATCAATATATGAGTGGAAGTATTTTTAATTTGCTGTCAGAAATTAATAGAGTCTAATAGGGCTTTTTAATAGAAACTGGCTTTTTGAGCGCAAATCTAGATATCATCAGAGGGCGACATTATAGCCGGTGCCGAGGTTGAGAGCCGAAAGCTGGCCCCTTGGTTTTAGCGCAAACGCTTTCAGCTGCATCAAAATAGCAAACAATGCACAACACACATTTTCACATTTCATCCCATTGGGGGGGGGACACGATTGATCATTTGGTCATTAGCTACATGGGGCGAAAAATGGGGGAATGAAAAATGACAACTGTCTCTCTGCAAAAAAAACAAAAAAAAAAAAAAAGTCAAACGTATACAGTACTTTTAACAGTGTGTACGTGTGTGTTGTGCTATAATATAATATATAATATATATTATATTATGTATATATATATATATATATATATATATATATACACACACACACACACACACACACACACACACACACACACACAAGTTGTATATGAAGCGTTCCCACCATGAAGCGTGGGGGTGGAGGTGTGATGGTGTGGGGGTGCTTTGCTGGTGACACTTTTGGGGATTCAGTTAGAATTGAAAGAACACTTAACCAGCATTGCTACCACAGAATTCTGCAGTGACACGCCACCCCATCTGGTTTGGGCTTAGTTGGGCCGTCATTTGTTTTTCAACAGGACAATGACCCAAAGCACACCTCCAGGCTGTGTAAAAGCTATTTGACAAAGAAGGATGGAGTGCTGCATCAGATGACCCAGTTACCTGACCTAAATCCAATAGAGATGGTTTGGAATGGGCTGGACCTGAGAGTGAAAGAAAAGCAGCCAACAAGTGCTCAGAATACGTGGAAACTCCTTCAAGACTGTTAGAAAATCATCCCAGGGGGCTACCTCATGTGGTTTGGTGAGAGAATGCCAAGAGTGTGCTAAGCTGCTATCAAGGCAAAGGGTGGCTACTTTGAAGAATCTAAAATATAATTTTTTTTGTTTAACACTTTTTTGGTCACTGCATAATTCAATTTGTGTTATTTCACAGTTCTGATTATCTTTACTATTATTCTAATATGTGTAAAATCGTAAAAATAAAGAAAAACCCTTCTATGAGTAGGTGTGTCCACCAGTAGGTGTGACTGCTAGGCTACTATATATTTCTGTTCTTTGACTAAACCTTTATATTTGCACATTTGTTAGATGATCTGGATAAGAGCACCCGCTAAATGGATAAATGTCAATGCGATCAATCAAATGTCAATAAAGCTGGTCAGTAAGCTGATATGTGAAAATAGCTTTTTGACTTTTTACATTTCAATTTCTAAAATATGTAATATTATTAATTAATTTGGAGCATTGCAATTAAAATAAAATCTTTGAAGATTATTGTGCACAAATAAATTATTTTTGTTATGTATAGTATTAAAGCAATGAGAAAAGTGTTGACTTTGAAAGTCACAGCATGCTAAACTACTCGACTGGTTTCTGTCACTGCCCAAGCCTGTAACCCACACAGGCTGCTCTTAGTTCAGTCACAGTATTACTAAGTCTATAATTACTCCATCACTTTTTTTCTTTTATAAAGTGTAATACTCAGTTGTCATGGAGCAAAGTGGGTGGCCCGCAATGCAAATGGAACAATTGTGTGTCGGGTGAAATGTAATCATTATTGTGGCTGGCACACATGCTGAGTTGACAGACACTGGCTAAGTATTTCCCTGATAGTGAGTCAAAAATTCTACACCTCAATTGTTGCTTGTATCTTTCCGCTCCCACCTCATCCCACCCGAGCCCCCTCCCAAGCACATAACAACAGCCAAAGATCAGACTGCATTGTAGCAATACGTGTATGTTTCAGTGATATTGTGCTAATGTACTTGCATCACGCAAGAAGCACTAATAGGTAAATTGCGGATTGTATTCGCTCACAAAACCATAATGTTATTATCACCCTGTTGCAAGCGATAGTTAGAGTTTTTCATTAGATTTGTTCTGTAAAAGAGGTGGTAGGATGAAATTCTGGATTTCTTGCTTAGATGAAGGGCATTAATGTGAAGGTGAGGATGAGACTTAAGATGCATGGTTTGCTGCTTATGTGGTACACAAGCATGCCTCAGCGCATTCATTAAAAATATGAATTAAACTGACAGTGGTCTTGTGTTAATTCGCTGGTGTTAATTCAACCTTGTCTGTGGAACTTGAAACCCGGGATGGCTATTTATTTTGACTTGGTGTTGTTTCTTTTTTTTTTGTGACCGCCAAATGTCAAAATGTTGCTAAAAATATCAGTGACCTTAAGAAGCAGCTGAGTGCTTTGTGAAGCTGTAAGCTGCTAATTAAGCCGGCCTGTGTTACAGTGGCTGTTTGGGTAGGTCAGCCCTCTCCTCGTGCCCTGCTGTCAGCCTCCTCTGTGTCCCAGGATTCAGAAACACAAGTAGGGTCAAGCTTCAAGGTCAGTTTTTGCAGGCTCATACAGTATATTAATCACTAAAATTATGTTTTAAGTGAAATGTTTGCATTTGCCAAAAGCCTCAAACGACAGGGAATTAAACTGATCTGCCCTAATGCTAACAAACTGCCTATTCTCCAACTCCATCCTTAAGAGATCATAGAAATATGACAAGGGCTGGTAATTTGGTAAGGGCTGGTAAGAGTGGTCATTTTTCTGTTTACGAAAGTACATATCCGGAGCAAATTATGTCTCAATAGAACATGAACAATAGCTGGTTAACCACACACCCCCACTACTCTGCTAGTATCTGTCATGGATCATGCCTTCCTTTCCTTATCTCCGCGTTTTTTAATTCTTTTTTTCTTTTACCGGTAATCTATCGGATTTTTCTGTGATCCGCTACGGGTTTTGCTTTTGCCTCTGTGATTAGTGAGTTCACCTGTCATGCATTTCCGCTCACTACTTATACCCCGCTTCCTCCTTTTCTCGTCGCTTCCATGTTATTTCACGTAACATTCGAGCCGGTAAAAGGTATAGGAAGTTGTGCTGCTATCGACCGCTTTACTTCTCAACGCGGGACTTGTTAGCAGTACAATTTAGCAAAAGCAAAGTGAGCTTTTTCGCTCTTATTTCAGAGCAGAGGTTTTTGTTTCTTTGTTTTCCACTCATACCTACGAGTGCTCTCACCCTAAGTTTTATGGGTCTTTTGAGTTTTCTCCTTCCTTTCTTTTTGTTCGCTCCACAAACGGGAGTTAGATAAGCGTGACTGCTTATTTCTTTTGTTTTGTTCCTCATTTTTATCGCGAGGTTATTTGTGTTCTCCTTATTTTCCCCCGTCCACTACGGATTATTGTCCGTTTCAGTAGTGTTCATTTGAACACTTTATGATATTCATTTTCAAAAGTAGGCCTAAGTAAACAAATGTCATGTGCATTTATTTTGGAAACACAAAGCCAATGGAAACTAGGAGGGTGTTAACCGGTCAGCTGATTGTGCTGCCCCCGTCTCAAACTGAAGCCCGCCCCCGGCAAACATGATTTTAACATGCATATTTGTGTTACTTATTTCTGGGGCCACGTATAAACAATGCTGAGCAGAGAAATGCCCTCAGAAAGCTGCGTGAGCCAGTTTTCGCACAGAAATTCAGATAGATTCACATAACATACGAGAACCTGCGTACCTGTGCACACGCTGGACACTGTGTACGCAATTTTTGGAGACAGTGTGATATGGCGACACTGTGACCGAAAGGCAGAGGGAGAAAATGCGAAACTTTGCGAAAGCAGATTTCCTACTTTTTCCCTGAGCGTTTTTTTTTACGCATTCTTTTACTCAAAGTTGTATACATGTGGCCCCAGGTATTTACAAAAAAAAAGTATTGTATGCTACGTACCAACAGTTTTTGGACAAGCTCTGCTGAAGGAGTGATACAAGATATCTGGTCCCCAATAGGACACATGGAAACTGTAAAATCTGTAAGTCTGTTGCCACCGGCTTTAATATCCACTAAGCCAATATACTGTACAGAGCACCTACTTTAAGAGTATGAATTAGGCTCTTTGGGAGAAGGTTTGATCTTAAGCAATCTTTCCAATGGTGAGCACATGTTGTATGGAGTACAGTAGACTGTAGGGCTGTAGCAGTTGTAGCAGCTCTGTGTTGATGTACGTTTATGGAAAGCAGGCTGACGTTAGCATGAGGGCGGATCAATTTAATTCCCTGTCTTTTGAGGCTTTTGGAAAATCCAAACATTGAGTCTTTTTGATTAATTTCCTTAGTTTTTACATCAGGTGTAATTAATACTTTATTATGCTTTTAACTTGTAAACACATTGGTATTAGCAAACAATTTGAATAGGCTACACAAAACAAATTGTGAAAGGGAATTTCTTAAAATTCATTGTTTGTGAATTAGTTTGGCAGTTATCAAGGTAGCTAGACATACTAAAAAGATAACGTTAATCACCCCAACTTTAATTACTTAGCTGCTGTATTATCTTTGCTAGCTGTTAGCGAACATTAACAGAGATGGCTATTTTTGTGATTTTGCCCTTGCTTTACTGAATCCGACCATGGACTTAAAATATCCGACACTTTATCGCTAATTGAGTGCTTGCTAGCAAGTTTGGACAGTCAGTGTGACTGGCTGAGCTGTCCGTGTGCCTATTTGCTGCCTGCCTATGCGCTAGATATAACGGTCCCCCATTTTTTTCATGTTCATTTAGAACAAAGGAATTATTCAAACTTTGAGAAGCTAGCCTGATTCATGAGTTAGCATTTTGTCTTCATGGATTTGGTCTCATTCAAATTTAATAAAGTCTACAGCTGTGAAAATATGGAAATGGTATGACGTAGTAATGCGGTATAAAAGGATCTAAAGAAGGTGAAAGTCTTCAAATATGGTGATGTATTTTGTGGTAAGTAGTCTAAAGAACCTGGAAGTGATACAAATAAGTAATAAATGCTGATGAAAGCTCAAAACGGTAAATGTCAAATCATCTGGGATAGTATTGTTAGGTCATAACAGTGTTGTTGAAGAAGGCGTTGTGATGTCATAAGCAGTGTAATATGTTACAGCATCCACATTCTATTGCATCGGTTTTCAAAACGTGCCCATTGTCTACCATTCATTTTTTTGGCAATAAAAGGTCAATTAACTGAAAAAGTGTATATACACTCCTCAAAAAAAGTTTGGAAACGTTATTTCGGTCGATTATTCCTCCCCTTTAATAATACCAATTGGTATTGTATTTTATATCGTTGGAAAGCCTGATTAGTCACCTTTACAACGAGGTACAACTTGTAAGGATCGTGCATTCGTGGAATGAGCAACACAGCTAACCGTGTGGGTAGCGGCCCAAAAAAATGTGCCAAAATCCCCTGCAATATTCTTCTGTTGGTATTCACTCTCGTTTTGAGTTGCTTGGTGGACTGGATGATTGCACTCTCCCACAGTAATAAGGAAAAAACAACACATATTGGCCATTTTTACACTTTATTCATTTTACACTGTCAGGGACCTCAGTAGCGTGTGGAAGATCCATACGCAGCCACAACAGCTTGGCACCTCCTCCTCATGCTGGTCACCAGCCTGGTCACACACTGCTGTGGGATGGCATCCCATTCCTCGGTGCCAATCAGGTGCCAGTCACACACCTGTGACTGGCATACACCTGCCAGCACTTGAAGCTCAAAACGAGAGTGAATACCAACAGAAGAATATTGCAGGGGATTTTGGCACATTTTTTTGGGCCGCTACCCACACGGTTAGCTGTGTTGCTCATTCCACGAATGCATGATCCTTACAAGTTGTACCTCGTTGTAAAGGTGACTAATCAGGCTTTCCAACGATATAAAATACAATACCAATTGGTATTATTAAAGGGGAGGAATAATCGACCGAAATAACGTTTCCAAACTTTTTTTGAGGAGTATAGTATAAAGGTAAAAAGTAATAGCAACCTGGAGGGTGTATGAATGTATAATATGAGGTATGAATGGTGTGGAATAATAATAAATATGATGAATAACAATAGTGAACAACCACACCTAATAATAATAATAGACTATGTTTTTAATCTTATGATTTCAAAGTATTTTACAGGACCGAAACTCATCTCTGTGTAGTAACCACCTGGGTGATAAATGCCACACAGGAAGCTCGACACACATAAGTTGAGGTGGGGAGGAAGGGAATTAATGAGCCAGTTAAACTGGGGGATGATTAGATGGCAGTTTCTGTGGTGTGATGACTTTCACCTTTGACTGTCTGAGCCTGTCCAGCAGCCCTTTTTATTCTATATGCTGGCACTATCAGGAGATACCATCTTGGGTTTTGCCCTTTTTCTTCTACATTCTAGCTGTGTCAGGAGTTTTGTTACACTGTAAATTCCAATTAGTTAACCTTACTTTAAAAAAGCATGCAAACCGATTGCACTGAAAAAACTAAGTACAGTGCAATATGTATTGTATGTTGTATTAACAAGTGTTTATTTAGTAATACACTTTAAGTTTAAGTATCTAAAAAAAACCTGTATAGAGTACTTGAGAATTGACTTTAGATGTACTCTTGACTTAGTATAGACTGCAGAATTACTATTTCAAACTATTAAATAATTTTATGTGAAATTTACTGTGTGTATTCCAAACAACACATTTATTGAAGTTTAACGTGACATTTCCTGCAACTTAGAATTTCTCATTTTATTTAGCCTACTTGAAGAACAATCTGATTTACTTGTTAAAACCATGCAAACCGATTGACTTAAAAATAAATAATTTAAGTGTAAATTAAATGCTTCAAACATCCATTATACATTAATGAAAAACAGGTTCCCATAATTCCATTTACGGTTACGGTTTGTAGCTAAAAGATACAGACATACTTTAATAAGTATACAAAAAACAAGGGGTTATCCGTTTATAATTTGTATGCTACAGGTGTCATTTTAGCTAGGAATGTAACATGACTGGGCTACACTTGTTTAGCGTTGCCTCTGCACAGTCAATGCAGCAAACACGTTCATGTTCCATTTACTTGTAACTCGGAATTTCCGTGTTGTTCATTTCCAACCTGCGACCAAAATGCGTTCACTGTGTCAACTCGGGGGACACAGAAAACTAACGTAGCTACAACATTTCAAATGTGAGACTTAAGTTTCCACAATCGTTTTGGAACAGTTTTCAGATGATCCCGGTACGGTGGTGGGAAGCCGCCGAAACATACCTGGGCTGCGTTTCAGAGATCCGTTAAGGTATACCTTAGCGCTACGTGCGTCGTTAAATCTACCTTAAGGTCATCCTTAAGTTGCCGAGCTGTTTCCCAGATCCTCTCTTAGCTAAGGTATACCTTAACTAAGGAAGATTTCTACAAGTGGTCTGAAGCACTCATAAGATCTCTCTTAGCGATACGCTCCACTCATCCTGTCAGTTTCAACCGTATTAGGCCAACATTATGCTTTTCAAGTTGATAGTTGTAATACAGTGCACATATAGTAGCCTACATCTGCATGCACATATGACATAAATAGTTTAATATTAACTTCTATGAAAATTACTTATCCAAACAATGTTTCTGTGTATAGCACATCATGAGAATGTTATCGTTTCACCTGCCTATTCCAATCAGGATATAAATAAAAAATATTGTCTATTTTAAAAAATGATTGTACAAAATAAAAAAACTAATTATTATTTTTATGTAGTGGAGCTAACTGAGGATATGGCTTTTCTGACTGTGTGGTTAGGCTACAGTATCATGTACCCTGCTACTATAGGTCTATATTTGACAGATATTAGGCAATTGACAGATCTAATTGAGCCCGGCTGAAAACTAATCAAGAGGGCGGCACCCGCTATGCCTATATCAAGGCGGTGCTGAGTTACACTTTGTGAGACATTATAGCTGCATTACAACGTATTCTTGCTCTAAACCAAAGACGTCGTCGTCCGCGTAGCCAATTGGTTTATATAAACCAGCATATAAGAAACAATTTCAACCCCCTTGATGTCCTGTCAGACAGTGCCATCCTGTCAAAATGCCGACTGCCCCGGGTGGAAATTCTCCAACTCCTGGAAATTGTGTGTCCACACTTTTCAAGGTCCACCCGGTGTAACTTCGCCCTCAGCGCAGAGGTCCAGCTCCAGGCGGCGTTGTGGTTTTACGCAGTGGGCAGTTTTCTGGAGGTGGTGGGAGACGGCATCGGGCTCAGCAAGGCTTCGGTGTCACGGAGTGTGGAGGCCGTGACCAGCATCCTCGTGCGTCATGCCCAAGATGCCTGAAACGAGGGAGGAGATACAGCAGGCACACCAGGGCTTCCACGCTGTGGCTGGCATTCCCCAGGTGATTGGAGTGGTGGATGGGACCCTAATCCCTGTGTCCAACTCATCCATGGAGGACCTGACCATCATCTGTCGGAAGGGGTATTCCGCTAACAATACCCAAGTGGTGGTGGACCACAATGGGCTCATTATCGATGTCGTTGCCAAGTGGCCCAGCAGCACGCACGACAGCTACGTCTGGGCCAACGCAGCTTATTGAAACACAAGGTCTCGTATTGACTCTTAAATAGATTTGCAGATGATATTTAGTAGGCATAGCTTCATCTTCTGCAATATTAGATTGATGAATATGATTATGACAACACTTGTTATATTGAAACTTCCTTCATAAGCCTATATACAAGTGAGACAATCGATTCGTCTGCCCTGAACAAGTTCTGCCAGTCGAATACCTTTAACGTTATTGTGCAGTGCCTGTTTGCTAGCTAATTTAGCATTTAGAAAATGTTAGCTAATGCTACGGCAGCAGTCAGAAACACAAATTTACACACAATTATTGCTTGTTTGAGAATATGTTGGCTACTGAAGGTTGGCTACTACTGCACATCCTCACACCCAGCATTGGTTGCTGCGTTCGTAAATAGTCGCTCCGAGTGAGTGAAGATAACTTAAAACGGTTATCTTCACTCAAAACTATAAGTAAATTGTTTTTTTTCACCCTGCAATTAACTGTTACTTTATATAGTACATATTGTTGATAACCAAGTAAAGTTAACTAATTTATGTAAGTCATGACAGCTATTAGAATTTACAGTGCAGAGGGAGGGGGTTCGAATCCCTCCCAGTGTTACTCAGGCAGGTGAGGTGTCTTCTGTATTGGAAGCTGATGGGCTGAAGCAAAGAGAACAGGGAAGCCTTATGAAATAACCTTGAATTTACTGGATTTGCAGACCGCAATCATGATATTATTTAACCACCTTGGTACATCACATCGTTTTCTTGTTTCCCTCCATCAGTTAATTCCTTCAGGATGTTCTGTTGGGAGTTCTCTTATGCTGCGTTTCTTTGTAAATTAGAGTTTATTTATTTTTTATGATGTGTTATATTAAAATTATTCAAAATATGATGAAAGGTGCCAAGATAAATTCACCAGTGTAAATAAAGCAGTGATATGTTATATTTCATAAGATAGGGTGCAGATGGATGTGTGATCCATGTTTACGCTTTAAAAATGTGCTGTCTGTGATTTAATATCTAATACTTAACCAGCTCACTCACACTATATATTAATTATCCAATATTGAGGATATACATGAACCTATTCAACATTTTAACAAACTGCTGTATACCATACATGGATATATATTCAAATATTTGTGGAAACAAACATAAACAGTCCAATTTAGTATGCTTGTATTTTCTTTCCTTTTTACAATTCATTTGACAATTTTAAAACTATGTAGTTGTAAAGATAACTGTTAAATTGTAATTAGAACCCATTTCTGTATGCTGTCTTTTTGATTGAATGCAGAGATTAGTGTAATTAATTTGTTTGTGCCTTTCTATATGAATGACATTCTATCATTAAGGATGGAGTGAAATCATTCTGTTGTTTTTTCTATTTAAGGGATTCTGAGTTTCACCTGCACTGAAATTGTGTTGAGGCCTAATGGAACAGTCTGGTGTCACTTTGAATTCCGTCTCTGAGGCTCTAAACTGACAAAGCAATGAGGGATGGAGGTGGCAGTTTATTCACAGGAAAGACTATTACAGCGGGCTACATTCCCGCTTTAGACAGCTTTATTCGTGTGAGTGTTGTGACAGCCATAAGGGATTTGGTTGAAAAGATGTCTGATTTTTTTCACTTCTGAGGAGAATGGCTGACCACGCCCTGTCACCTGATCGCTTCTGGATTGATTCGTCTGGGGACTGTATTAAAGAGGACAAAAGAAACCGGAGAGCATCTCGCAAAGCTGTTAATGTCTGGGAATGGAGTCTCAATGGACTGCCATTACACCAAGGACCTCTGGTAAGGCAAACACACATGAGAATGAGACACTTATATATTGCAACACATATAGGGTTCTATATGGCACATGGCATGCGGTGAGCCGCCATAGTCAATGTCTTAGTGCATGGCGCTATAGCTAATAAATTACCTTTTTTTTTTTTTAAGAGCCATGTGCATTGCGACTCCTATTGGATGGACTCGTTTTGAGCATGTCGGGCTATCCCGCATCACATGGTTTAGTGATAAACGGTAGCAGAACACGCCCATTTGGCTCCCGCTTGCAGAATGAGTCCACCCCACTGTCAATTTCCAACTATGACTGCAGTGGAAGACGATTGGCTATCTATTTTGCATTGATTTAATTGAATGTAATTGAGTTAAGAGGTAAGTTTTTATCACTATACTTGCAATAAAGGTTTGTCATTCTTCTCATTACAGACAAATGTCTTGTTTATTTGAACGCACTGAAACATTCCTAATTCCATCCGGACAGTTGGCCCTATGCTTATGCCTGATCAAAAACATTCCCTGGGTTTTATTTGAGACAAGAAAAAATAACTAGATTTTGTAGTATAGTAGATTATTTGTGTTTTTTTACCTCAAAGATCTCACAATGGCACATTATGCAGTCAGGACTGATGAAGTGTGTTAAGTTTAATTAAGTGTAACTCTCTAATTGCATAAAATCAATGTCCATGAGATATACTGTATGCCCTCTCTGTGTCTGTTAGCCCAAGATTCCAACTGTTTACGGTCATTTGGACAAAGCCATTTCCCAGATGTGTCATTGGGATCTATCCATCTAATTTGTCCCAAATCATTTATGCTGCCCTCCTGCTTTCCTATCAGGGCCCTGTTTCCTAGCAACACCTGCCTACCCACAGTATAGCAGGTACAGGAATTTGTGTGTCTGTGTGCGTGTCTGTCTGCAGACACTGTCGTGCGTGTGTGAAAATAACCAGCTGTACCATTCTACTCCTCAGCCAATTCATAGAAAATAAATTAATGTATCACCTCCTGACACCATAGTTTATATTCAATACAGAGACCTAATACATTTTTTAAACGTCTCAGGTAGGGTATCTATACATAGTGTATGTGTAATGTGTACAAGGGTACTTGGTATAAGCATTCTGCATGTGCAGAATGTTTCTAGGGTGATGCATATTCTTCCATCCTCAAACAGGAATTAGGATGTAACTCAGGAGTGATTATGTTTGGGTCATGAGATCTGTGTGTACTTTGTATTTTTACTACTTATAAGGAGTTATATTTTTTATGAGAACTTTCATTAGGAATGACGTTTTAATTAGGTTTTACTTGTTCTGTCCATTTTCACTTGTCTGGTGATTAAAATCCACATAAGAATATCTGCATTTCCAATTTCCTAGTCCCCAAAGAAGGCTGTTAATTTCTATTCACATAGTCAGAGAGAACTTCAATCCCCTGCACAAGGTCAACATTAACCAAATAGTCTGCACTCATGAATTATTTATCGAAATGAACATATTTTTATAGCTTTTGATTTTTTTATGAATGACCTTTATGAAACATACAAAAAAAATAGAATACTACTATCTAGACATTAGTTTTTTTTATGGAAAGGAAATGTTAAATAGTTAAATATGGAAATGGACAATTGCAAGTTCATAATCCACACGTATTCATGCAAAATGTTAAACTTTATTAAATGGATATAACCAGTGGTCATTTTGTAAATATTTTTCAAGGGGATGGTGGGATGTGTGATATCACAGATAACCATTAAAAAAAGCAGGATGGAAAGAAGCGATGGCAGTTTTTTTTTGTTTTTTGGCATCCCTGTGCATCCCCCCTCAAATCAACCCCTGGTTATAACACCTAAGGGCATATATCATTAAACTTTATTCAATGCATATAAGGCTTAAGGGATTTTTTTATTCACGTAAACTCTGTTAGAAATGTATCCATGCCATTGTTTGCTTTGTAAATTAATGTACATACAGTGGCACATGATTGATTACAAAGACACAGGCTATTACATATCTTTGCAAATACAGCCGGAACAGCTCCCAGCATTCTCTGCTACCCCACATTACAGAGCTTCCAGAAATAGATTCTTAGCCTGACATTCCAGGTTGTCTGCTATAAGAGACTTCCTAAAGATTTAGTATAAATTGTACGCATACAAAAACTCTTTACAGAAAAACTGAGAGACTGTGCGCGACCCCCTCCCACCAGAAAAAAATGTTACAAAACCTGCAAGCGAGGTTAAAGAATAACAGTGGCAAGAAAAAATCCCAGGTGGGAAGAAACCTCTATAGAAGCTTAGCATGGAAGGATATCCTCTGCTGCCCAGCACAGTGTAATCTGTAGTAGAGTTAAATTAAAAACTAGATGAGTGGGATTATTCTGAAATTATAACAAAATCGCATAGATATTTTGAGCATTAAACATACTTCTCTTTTATGTCAGAATCTCAGAAGTGATTAATGATAACCTCATTGCTACTTATTAGAGACACAGTAATTTACCCAAGTGATAATCCAACAATTGTTCTGTCCAAATTCACATGATTTCTTGTATTTCAGCCAAAGTTCTTCTCATTTGGTTGGTCTAAGGGAGATGATTGCTGAAACATTTGTGTGCATCCTGTTCATGCATCAATGAAAGTATACATTTTCAAGTATTCTTGTGAGTTTCCATCGATTGTTTAGATTGTTTCCATCCATTTGTATTTTTGCGATCCACACCTTATATTTCTCATCATTTTTTAAATTGAGAATTCTTTTTACCACAGTTTATTACAAGAAAGCAAAAGGTATTCTCTATCAGTTTTACATAGACTTTTCTGGAGTAGAATGGAAAAATACAAGCTGTCACACTGATTTCTCTTCTTTTTAATTTTTTTTATGTTATCCATTTTTTACCAAGATAGTCCTGACCAAGAGGACAGCATGCAAAAGTTACAAGTTAAACAATTTTATTAAAGGCTTTAAAACATACAGTCAAAAATATATATCGTCAATTACAAAAAGCAACTCGGTGAAACTGACCTAGGGTGCCTTTCCCAAAAGCATCGTACGGCTAAGATGATCATAAAACCCTTCTTACGCAGATTTTTGAATTCAGGATGTGTTTCCCAAAATCATCTTAATTTACGATGCTCTTGGAAATGCTCGTAGATTAATGAGTACTCCCGACCAGTCATAGACAGTTAAGTGCATTTTAGAAGCCCATAGATCACATACTTTATTTGATTTGTTCATTTCATTTTACGGTTACCATAACCATTGCTTGGATTTTTTTTTAAGTGATGCTAGGTGCAACAATATTGAAATTTATTTTTTTATTCATTTAAATTTATATATGTATATACAGTATATGGAAATTACCCATAAAAGGCATTTCTAAAATAGCACTACACAAATAAATAAGACAGAGCCAAGGAAAATCAGTAAGAAAAATATATTATTTCGAAATAAACTTTCTATGAGGCGTTGATGTGCCTCAAAACCGGCCATGTATTGGGCATCTCTGGGGTTGGCGTCTCCCAATCTATCGCCCACCTCCTCCGGACAGCGATGTGGTGCACCATAGCAGTCACCATGATTACCGCCACCACCAGACTTGTGCACGCACCTGAAGCGCATTTTCCACCTTCCGATGGAAGGTCCACAACGCTTCGCACACTGTGTGCCTTGTTGAAGGCGACTTCACGATTAGTCGTTGGACACTCTTCCATACCATTCATCTTTAAGATAATTATTATATAGGCATTATAGAGGCCTTATATAGGATTGTTAATTGGCTGACAAAGTGAGCACACCTGCATCAATTACTAACGCCACAATTACTTCCTTATTCCGGAAGTGTTTATGCACTGAAAAAAACACTTTTTTCCGTTTGTGAGAGAAAGTCTGCCTCCATGAAATTTCACATTAATTCCTTTAACCGTATCAGCAGCACCACAAACAGCGATGTTAAGTAGCTCTTAAGAGATGAGTGTGCGTTCTTGCTTTAAGAACTATTTTGGAAAACGTGTGTTACAAATTAAAGAGCCTTCGTATAATCGCCTGGAGAAATCACACTTAACTCTAAGATCGATCATTATCGGGAAACTTACCCTTGGAGAAAACTTTAAAACAAAGATACTATGATATTATAGACTAATTAAAGATAAATAGAAATGCATTTTAGTTTAACCGCTTTGCGCAGATGCCAAAGTTGGTCAATTCTTACCTATTTAGGGGGTGTTCTATTTAAGGCTTTATAACTCCAGGGGCTCTATCGTGATTATTTTAGCGCTTGGTCTAAAACATAACATAACTTAATGATGAGAACAGGCCATTCAGCCTAACAATGCTAGCCATCTTCTTACCACTAAAGGGTACCTAGTGCTCCCCTACAATCTAGATCGTATCCAGCACCATATCAAGCCTGGTCTTGAAAACACCCAGAGTGTCTGCCTCTACTATATAACCTGGCAAACTATTCCACACAGTGTCTACTTTCTGTGTGAAGAAGTACTTCCTAATGTCTGTGCAGAATTTGCCTTTTGATCATTTCCATCTATGCCCCCTCGTTCTACTAACAGAACTAAATCTAAAAGCCTCTATCGAATCACCCCTAAGTCTCCTTTTACTAAGCTTAAAGAGATGAAGTCTTTCCTCATAACTTTTATCTTTCATACCAGCATGGTGCTTGTTAAATGGACCTGTGACAATAGTGACACTCAGAAACTTCGTATTCGGAAGAATTGTCACAAACCGTGTACTAATAAAGCTAAAACATGGAGTTTGTTGTTTTCACTCATAAAATGGTTGCAGGAGAAATAAATATCTGAGTTGAGCAAAATCTTGGCACCGGTCCCATGGCCACAAGTGGATCTGCACGAAGGGGTTAAACGGATACGTATAAGCAAGAAAACTCACTGAACAGAGCCCGCCAGAACTGAAACAGAGAAAAATGCACTGTACGCTTTTTTACTGCAGAGAAGGTTTCACTTGGTCTGGAGCTAGTGGGAGATCAAACAGTTTTCGTCAGGATAGGTACTGGAATCTGACTGACAGCCAAGTAGGATTAAATATGTAAAATAAACAAAATAAATAAGTTTCAAGCATTATATAAATAAGTTATACGAAAAAGTCAGGCTGCAACATTTTGGCAATTTGTTTCTTTATTTCTTTTTGTGGGTCTCTGTACCAAAAACATAATCGTGTTCACGAGCACAACCAGGCTACACTGAAAATGCAAGCACTTGGACAAGCTAGTGACAGATCCACTGTCTGTTATGGATGTCAACATATATGGAAAGCCATAAAAATGCTGTCCTGCTTTATTTATGTGTTCTATTTGGAGAGGATGGCATTCTTTAAGTTGGAATCTCGTCCTCTCAAAGTGACTGTGATTAAAGTGAAGCACATATGGGCTGCTACTGAATATCAATATTCATTCACAAAAAGCCCATGAAGAGCACTGACCCTTGCACATTTTTCTGTGGCAGCCAGAGCTCTATTAGCAAAATGTCCTCACAGCACATGTCTTCCTCGCTAGAGCTCACAGACCGCATCAACATACCAGCCCAACCCAACACACGGGGTCAGCTTGGCAGCAACATTTATAGCTAGAGGGGCTAATTATGAAATTCCATTTTAATAATAGCTAGCTTAGTAATAAATCTTTGGGAGAGGTCTCAGAGCAGCTGCTATCATGTGCTGTATCCACTCTCTATATGACATGTTTGTGAATTTGAGTTCAGTTTGACTCCTTCACATGTCCGCCAATACATCCAAAACAGATGTAGAATACCAAATGGGCATACATCAGGCAGTTACTTTCAATTATATGCACTCCCTTTGTTCATGTGCATGTGTGTGTATATAAATATCTTTGTATGCATGCACATACATATCTTCTGTGCATGTGTGTGTGGAATGAGGTCTCCCTTATGCATTCTTGCTCTGTTGTTTGTATGTCCGTGGCAGCCAAGGAGAAATAATGCCAAATAATGTCCATGGGCCACGCACGCATCCCTGGGAAAACAAGCTTTTACCAGCTCAGGAGAAAGAGAAATATTGATAAAACTGTTATGGTCATATTGTGGAGGGGAAAAGAGCTCCCTCTCTTATAAAAATGCCCTATTGGACGAGCCAGTTGACTTGTTTGAGTTTGAGGCCAATTTACTATTACTGTTTTCTACAGATCCCCAAGGAATTCCACTGTGGTCCGATTGGACATTGTGTGCAGGGGCCTGTTTCTTATAACAACTATGAGAGACACCACCACTCATTCTTGTCTGAGGGGAATGTGGAGGGAAAAAATGAATGATGGGTGAAATAAAGAGGAAGAAAAAAAAAGTCCCTGGGTCTGGTGGTGATGAAGTGAGTTGGACCTGTTATAGCTCATTGACTGTGTTACTAGAACAGAGCCCTGCAATAATGCTTGGCATACATCTTCTTCACACTGATAACCTCATCTCCTGAGCTCGGGTTTCGCCTGCCTCTGCGGCGCACTAGATAAAACCTGCTCTGTCCCATGGTTTTACAATATGCATTACATACCACATCTGCTACGCTATTCCCAGTAGGGGTGAAAAAAAAAAGACAGCCATTTTTGGAGGGTGTCTTAAATTCATCTTAAGCCAAAGGATGCGATGCAAATTATTTGTGAAGATAAAAACTCAAGAGTTAGTGCCTGGCCAATGAGAACGCAACTCCCTTCAGTTCCATTTGATTTGAATCAGCTGGAATGAGTTCGGAGGTTGATGGGCTAAATGTGACTGCAGGCAGGGGTGGGGTGAGCTGGGAAGCCAGCCAGAAATGGAGTGTTGTTGAAATATATGAGCAAATATACAAATTATAAATGATTGCCTCTTTTAGATATTGACATGCATTGTATAAATACTAAATCTATATGTTTACAGTATAGTGCATTATATTGCATATTTTCCATTTCAGTAAGGGATGGATGCTGGGTCCATAGGGACTGCTGAAACAGTCCTGGAGGATTTGTGTGCATATGGTGGGTTTTAGTGCATTCTACTGCTTAAGTGCTTGATTTAAGTACCTGTTTGAGTCCACACACCTGTTTTCTGTGGCCAGTTGTGCAACCCCTGGTTTTTTGAAAATATGCAGCTCCAGTGTGAGGATGAAGGTCAGGGAGGGTGAGCACAGGGGTGACGGTCCACTGCTGTATCTTTATATATTTTTAAGCTTGCTCATAACATAAAAGTACATGTTTGAAGAACGTTAGTGATTTATTGGTGCCGACTGGATTGTGAATTTCACTCTGGGGAACCACTGCGGGTGAAACAAGGAGGAGCTCATGACATAAATGGTATGTAAAGGTGTTTAGTGAGCTGTCAGTGATGTAACTCCTCCTGTGCCAAACTCATTTTCAGAAGACTGAAAAATAATGCTTGGGAATGGAATATACTGAGTTAGAACACGCAATGGAATATATTACGACATACTGTATATGAAAATAAAATATGTTAAAGTCAGAAATCGTGTTGCAATGTACGTATAGGTTAAAAAAAATCACTGGAAAAAGCTATATAGAGCTTTTATTTATGTTTTTCTTGTCGAGCACAATTTTTTTTTGAGGACAAACCTATTGATTATTTAAGTGTGAGGATCTGTGCATATCCATTTTATATGCATGTATAAGGTAATTTGATTTAACCGCTGACAGTCTTGTACTCACATTTCATTATCATATCCTTTTTGAGTATGATCTAATATCCAACAAAAGACTGTAAATGTGAATTCTCAAAATTCCACCATGTTCACATTATCATATATTTCCATTTGAAACCCACTTCTTTGTTAAAATGGATGTATGATAACTATATCTTGGGCTTGCTCACACATTGCTCAATAGGATTTCCAACCATAATGTGTCATGGTTTGTGGGTTTTGTTTTTTTTTCCTCTGCGATTCTCGTCCTGTTTCCCGATTGAGAATTTATCAGATTTTTTCCACGTTCTGGTCCGGGGTTTTGCTTTCCCCTGCTCGTTATTCGTTTCACCTGTGCTTCTACCTGCGGGGTATTTAAGTTCCTTACTTCTGCTTCCCCGGTGCTTCTTTGTCATTCATTTGTACATTGAGCCAGGTATAGCTAGGTTTAAGCGACCTTGTGATATTAACGTGTTTATGTATGTTCACGAGGGACTTGCTTATAGCTTTCTTCAGGTATAGGATTGTGTTTCTCCTGTTAGCATTCTGCGCTATTTATTTTCGTGCTGTTTTCTACGAGACAGTGTTTTCTTTTGGTGGTTTTGTTTTGTTTCACCTTCTATCGGACGTTTTAGTATTACGTTCCGAGGGTGTTACGTTTCAGACACAGAGACCCAATAGCAGACAAGGAATTAGCAAGAACGAGGTTTATTTCAGAAGGTGAGGTCAAAAAGCCAGGATATCAAAATGTACAGTACAAAAACGGAAAGCAAAGAGTAGTTAGGAAGCTAAAGTCGAAAACCGGAAATCAAATGCAGAGGTACAAAATCGGCAGGCAAGGCAAAGTCAAAAACAATCAAAAGTCGAAAAACTAGAAATCAAAGGCAGAGGTACAAAAACGGCAGGCAAAGGCTAAGTCAAAAACAATCAAAGTCGAAACCAAATGGCAAACAAACAAAATCGCTAGGCTATCTCGGGTCGTACGGAAAAGGTAGTCTCAGGTAAACAATAAGTCACTGGCTTTCAAAATCTCAGGCTCAGGAAATAAAGGGTACGTTCTGACAGGGAACAAACATATTTGTGGGTCTATATATACGTATAGGAAAGGGAGGGGTAACAAACTACGTGAGGTTAACACATGAGGTAGCAATGAAACAATCACGGAAACATAACAAAGACATGGAAGGGATTCGGAAACATGCATAACAAACAACGGGCTCAAAGCGGAGCGGAGTGTGCTCAGTAATCACGAGAGGTGAAGTCTAAATACAAACAGCTGGCGCGAATTACAGAGATCGCGGAAAAACTGGTTAATCTGTTAGTATCTAACTATAAGACAGACAGTTAGTCGTTAGTATACATTTATGTTAATTGGTTTAGTAAGTGCATTTAACTAATAAACCACCCGAGTGATTGTTAGCACGAGTTAGTAATCTATACAATACGCGTAAGGAAAACCAGGAAGTAGCAGAACACGAACCCCTTGAAAAATCCCGAAGTCACCTAAACAGTGCATACGCGAGACAGGGTAAACAAACACACGAATGCGACTCAGACAACCCACGAACAGAGGGGAATGCAATGATGAATGATAACAATACTATAACAGACATACATAATTACAGAACATCACAGTACCCCCCCCCCTAAGAAGCACCTCTTGGTGCTTTAACAGGTGGCACAGGATGAGTCTTGTGGAAGTCCTTAATCAAAGTCTTGTCCAGTATAAAACTGGTGGGGATCCAACTTCTCTCCTCGGGGCCGTAGCCCTCCCAGTCAACCAAGTACTGGAGGCCCCGACCCCGACGACGGCAGTCCAAAAGTTTACGTACAGTGTACGTATCGCCTCCATCGATGAGACGGGGGGGAGGGGGGGCATCAGGGGCGGGACAAAGGGGGTGGGTGACTACCGGTTTGAGCCGTGAGACGTGGAAAGTCGGGTGGATCCGACGCATGGTGATTGGCAACTTGAGTCTCACGGCTGTGGGACTCAAAACCTTAGTGATGGTGTAGGGCCCAATGTAACGAGGTGCCAACTTGCGGGAGTCCACTTTGAGGGGAATGTCCCGTGTCGTGAGCCACACCCGTTGCCCCACCCGATACTGGGGTGCCTTGGACCGACGCCGATCGGCCGTTACCCTCATCCTGGCGCTGGCACGAAGCAGATTCTGACGGGTAGTTTTCCAGGTGCGGATGCAGCGCCGGATGAAGGCTTCGGCCGACGGAACTCCCACCTCCTCCTCCTGGCTCGGGAACAGAGGTGGCTGGTAGCCTAAACAACACTCGAAAGGGGATAGTTTAGAGGCAGAGGAGGTGTGAGAATTTATGGCATATTCGGCCCAAGGTAGTTGGTGACTCCAAGATGTGGGGTTTCTAGAACATAGGCACCGTAGAACTGTCTCGATGACCTGGTTAGCCCGCTCAGTCTGGCCATTACTCTGTGGGTGAAAACCTGATGACAGACTAACAGTGGTGCCTAAGAGAGTGCAAAAAGCTTTCCAAAACCTAGCTGTGAACTGTGGACCTCTATCTGAAACTATATCTGTGGGGATGCCGTGTAATCTAATAATGTGTTGGACTAAGATGGATGCCGTTTCCTTGGCGGAGGGGAGTTTAGTGAGGGGAATAAAGTGAACGGCTTTAGAGAATCTGTCGACCGTGGTGAGGATTGTGGTGTAATTATTAGAAGGAGGTAAACCAGTGATGAAATCTAGTGCGATATGTGACCAGGGGCGGTGAGGAATAGGGAGGGGTTGAAGTAATCCTGCAGGGTGTGTGTGTGGTACCTTATTCTGGGCACAGACTGAGCAGGCAGCGACAAAGTCCTTGATCTCTTCCTTCATATGGGGCCACCAGAACCGTCGCTGGATAAACGTGAGTGTCCTGGTGACCCCTGGGTGGCAGGACAGATTGGAGGAATGACCCCACTGCAGGACGTTGGTCCGGACTGCCTCAGGAACATAAAGTCTGTTAGTCGGGCAACCACTGGGACCTGATTCGCCATTGAGTGCGTTAAGAACAGTGGTTTCTACGTCAAACTCAATGGCGTGGACGAAGCAGCTAACCGGAAGGATGGTGTCAGGGTCCTCCTCCTTGGTAGGTGTGTCGAATCTGCGGGATAGTGCATCGGGCTTAACATTCTTGGATCCCGGTCTGTAGGCGAGCACAAAGTGGAAGCGGGTAAAGAATAAAGCCCAGCGGGCTTGACGAGAGTTAAGTCTCTTGGCTGTCTGCAGGTACTCCAAGTTCTTATGATCGGTCCAGACCAAGAAAGGTTCTTGAGCTCCCTCTAGCCAGTGCCTCCATTCCTCCAGAGCCATCTTGACTGCCAGGAGCTCCCGGTTGCCGATGTCATAGTTTGCCTCCGTAGGTGTGAGGCGATGGGAGAAGTATGCACAAGGGTGCACCTTGTTGTCCTTAGCGGACCGTTGGGACAGCACCGCCCCTACTCCGACATTGGAGGCGTCAACCTCCACGATGAACTGGGCCTTAGGGTCAGGGTGGATCAGGATGGGGGCGGTGGTGAAGCGATCTTTCAGCTCCTTAAACGCTGTCCCGGCTCGAGGATTCCATGCGAACGACGTCTTGGTAGAGGTGAGAGCAGTGAGTGGAGCCGCCAATGAACTGTATCCTCGAATGAAACGCCGATAGAAATTGGCGAATCCTAGGAAGCGTTGAAGGTCCTTCCGGGTCTCAGGCTGGGGCCATTCCATGACGGCTTTGACCTTCTCGGGGTCCATGCTCAGACTCCCTGCGGAGATGATGTACCCCAAGAAGGTCGTGGTGGAACAATGGAAGTCGCACTTCTCAGCCTTGACAAACAGTCTATTTTCCAGGAGGCGTCTCAACACCTGGCGGACATGGGTGATGTGCTCAGCCTTGGTCTTGGAAAATATCAGGATATCATCCAGATAAACAAAAACGACCCTGTTGAGTAGGTCGCCGAGCACGTCATTGACCAGTTTCTGGAAGACGCCAGGAGCGTTCGTGAGGCCGAATGGCATCACCAGATATTCCCAGTGGCCCGTGGGCGTGTTAAAGGCCGTCTTCCACTCATCCCCATCACGGATACGTACCAGGTGGTACGCGTTGCGGAGGTCCAATTTGGTGAATATGGACGCCCCCTGGAGCAGTTCGAACGCAGAAGCCATGAGAGGGAGCGGGTAGCGGTTCTTGATAGTGAGGTCATTGAGACCCCGGTAATCGATGCAGGGCCTCAGGGAACCATCCTTCTTTCCCACGAAGAAGAACCCCGCTCCCGCGGGCGAGGAGGAAGGTCTAATTACTCCTGCCGCCAGAGACTCCCGCAGATACTTTTCCATGGCTTCGTGCTCGGGACGGGCAAGGGAGAAGACTCGCCCTCTCGGAGGGACTGCGCTAGGTTGCAGCTCAATGGCACAGTCATAGGGACGGTGAGGAGGCAGATTAACGGCTCGGGACTTGCTGAACACCTCCTTGAGGTCCAGGTACTCGGAAGGGATACGGGACAGGTCCTCGCACATCTCGGAAGAGGGGGGGCTCGGAAGGGGACTCGGAAGAGGAGAGTGGGCTTCTCGGAGACAATGAGATGAACAGAATGGGCTCCAGCCCAAAATCTCATGTGTCGACCACTCGAACGTGGGGTTGTGCTTGACCAGCCAGGGGTGTCCCAGGATAATGGGTGAGTTGGGAGAATCAATGATGTGGAGCTGAAGCTCCTCCCGATGGTTGCCTGAGATCCGCAGCTTGAGTGGGGCGGTGATGTGGTTTATGCTGGCGAATCTCTGGCCGCTGAGGGACTTGGCGGCTAGTGGGTGTGACAGCTTGAGGAGAGGAACTCCCCATCTGGACGCCATCCCAGCGTCCAGAAAGCTCTCCTCCGCTCCAGAGTCGACGAGGGCGGATGTCCTCCTCGATTGATCTGCCCACTCGAGCGTCACAGGAAGGCAGGTGCGGTTCCTAGAGGAGTGATCAATTGGAATAACACCCACTAGTGCTCCTCTGGTCACTAGCGGGCGTTGGCTTTTACCGGGCACTTGGCAACAAAGTGACCCGGTTGGCCACAGTAGAGGCAGGCTCTGGAACTCATCCTCCGATCACGTTCCTCCTTAGACAGGCGAGTACGATCCACCTCCATGGCCTCCGTCTCTGGTGCCCGGGACGGCGGTTTCTTGGTGGCAATGGATGTATCGTTGATGTGGGATCTCCAGGGGGCTCCCTGATTAGAAGTAGCCTGCTGACGAAACCTGCTGCGATCCTGAAGGCGATGGTCAACGCGGATGGCGAGCGCGATGAGGTCCCCCAGGTTCTCCGGAAGATCCCGAGTCAGCAGCTCGTCCTTAATCCGTTCCGCCACTCCCATGAGGAATGCGTCGTACAGCGCCCTGCTCTCCCATCTGCTGGACGTCGCCAATGTCTGGAATTCAATGGCGAAATCCGATACAGAGAGATTGCCCTGGCGCATCATCATCATCTCCCTTGCCGCCTCATGCCCATGTTTAGAACGGTCGAAGACCCTCTTCATCTCCTCCGCGAACCCGTATGAGGTCTGGACGCACGGAAGACCCTCCTCCCAGGCCGCCGTTCCCCACTTCATGGCTCGACCAGATAGCTGCGTGATGATATAAGCCACCCGGGAGAGCTCAGTGGGGAAGGTGGTAGGCTGCAGCTGGAAGACGAGCTGGCACTGGGTGAGGAAGGGCCGACAACCGCCAGGTTCTCCGGAGTATCTCTGCGGCGGAGGAAGACGAGGTTCCCGGACCGGAACAGGAGGGGGTGCTGAGGGAGCAGGAGCAGGAGCAGGAGCAGGAACCGGAACAGGAACAGAAGGTTGCTGGGGAGCGTGGCCAGGCTGAAATGCCTGGAGCGTAGACGTCAGCTGCGAAACACAGAGGGTGAGGTTTTGCAGATGCTGCGAAACTGAATCCAACTGGGTCTGGTGGCGACCCAGCATGGCACCCTGCTGCTCGATGGCGTAGCTCATCCGGGAGCTGTCTGCTGGGTCCATCTCTGGTCAGAACGTACTGTTACGTTTCAGACACAGAGACCCAATAGCAGACAAGGAATTAGCAAGAACGAGGTTTATTTCAGAAGGTGAGGTCAAAAAGCCAGGATATCAAAATGTACAGTACAAAAACGGAAAGCAAAGAGTAGTTAGGAAGCTAAAGTCGAAAACCGGAAATCAAATGCAGAGGTACAAAATCGGCAGGCAAGGCAAAGTCAAAAACAATCAAAAGTCGAAAAACTAGAAATCAAAGGCAGAGGTACAAAAACGGCAGGCAAAGGCTAAGTCAAAAACAATCAAAGTCGAAACCAAATGGCAAACAAACAAAATCGCTAGGCTATCTCGGGTCGTACGGAAAAGGTAGTCTCAGGTAAACAATAAGTCACTGGCTTTCAAAATCTCAGGCTCAGGAAATAAAGGGTACGTTCTGACAGGGAACAAACATATTTGTGGGTCTATATATACGTATAGGAAAGGGAGGGGTAACAAACTACGTGAGGTTAACACATGAGGTAGCAATGAAACAATCACGGAAACATAACAAAGACATGGAAGGGATTCGGAAACATGCATAACAAACAACGGGCTCAAAGCGGAGCGGAGTGTGCTCAGTAATCACGAGAGGTGAAGTCTAAATACAAACAGCTGGCGCGAATTACAGAGATCGCGGAAAAACTGGTTAATCTGTTAGTATCTAACTATAAGACAGACAGTTAGTCGTTAGTATACATTTATGTTAATTGGTTTAGTAAGTGCATTTAACTAATAAACCACCCGAGTGATTGTTAGCACGAGTTAGTAATCTATACAATACGCGTAAGGAAAACCAGGAAGTAGCAGAACACGAACCCCTTGAAAAATCCCGAAGTCACCTAAACAGTGCATACGCGAGACAGGGTAAACAAACACACGAATGCGACTCAGACAACCCACGAACAGAGGGGAATGCAATGATGAATGATAACAATACTATAACAGACATACATAATTACAGAACATCACAGAGGGTGTTTTTTTTGCTTTTCTAAGTCTCCTGTTTGGACTCTAGTATTGAGTTCGGGAGATATAGATTTGTACTTTACTCGTGTTATTCGAGTTCGCCCTGTTTTTTCCTGAGTAGTGTTCTGGGTAGATTTCTGTTCAGCAGTGAATCTTTGATAGTAAGTAGTGGTGTTTTTTTTTTAAATGCATCTAATGCGAGGGTAGGCAACTTTCCCCCTTCAAGGCCAGTGTATATGTGCAGGCTTTTGTTATCCATCTCAGGTAACTGATTATCTGTCTAATCTACAAGTAAACGGATGTTGATGTAGACTACAGGGATATATTTAATTTAGTGACACAAGAAAAAGGGTAACAAAGCACGCTGGTTTACCTAGACCCCGCCCCCTTTCGAAATTCGAAAAATGCCTAAATCTGGGTGTGATAAGGTAATAATATAGGGGCTGAGTTCCAAGGTATCAAACTACACTCTAGCATTTTTTTTCACAAGTAGCCAAAATCTCATTTCTACTCTGCCCTCTCTCTCTCTCACTCTCTCTCTCTCTCTCTCTCTCGCTCTTTCTCGCTCTCTCTCTTTCTCTCTCACTCTCTCTCTCGCTCTCTTGCTACCTCTCTCCAAGAGTCTGTTGTAGGGACGTTGCAAAGGTAGACATGTAGCATGCATATACTACACCTGGATCAACTGCTTTATACTATATATGTATTTTTAAAAATATGCTAGCTAGCTACTTGCTAAGCTAGACTGAAAAACAAACTATCAAAAAATATACCAAAAATAACGAACTTACTACAATATTCAAAAAAGCAACCACTGAGATTCGCTTTTATAGCTAGGGCGTAGTCCGCCCTCGCTCTTAAACTTCAGGGCATAGCTGTACAATGATAGACTGGATGTGCAGTTCCTAACGTTTTACCACTAGAGACACTTTTGATCCAGATACTTTGGGTTTATGTTGTTTTGCGCTGACTGCTTTGGACCAGGATCAATCAGTAACACAAAACCAAATTTTCTCATCTAAAATAAGTGGTTTTAGTGCTTTGTTATCCTTCAAGCTGTCATTCATGAGCATGTGACGAAATATGTTAGATCAGGTAAACTATTTGGCTAATTGAATAATTAAGAGCAGAAGTTGATCTTTTGAAAGAAGTTTAAATCCAGAAAAGGATACACTTTCCCATCCACCAGTACACATATCCAATTACTTGTCATAATAGAATTAATAACTAATATTAAAATTTTAAGAAAAGTGAAGAAAGCCAAAAAGTAAACAGTTGTGTCTTGGGATGCCAAAGCATTAATGCTGCCTGATTTAGGATTCATGAACATTCTCGTGAGACTGATGCAACACAGCAAATTCCTTCACCGAAACCTCAGGATTCAAACCTTAGAGGGAGCAAAAGGCTTTCTCAAAGGCATACATTATATGGAGCTTTTTTGTTTTGTTTTTTAAGTAGGTCAACTGAGATCTCAATTCTCTTTTGTGATGAAAATTTAGTGAATCATTATAGGGAACGCAAGGGATTGTGCAGCCAATCAGATCTAGCGGGTGAATTGGTGGTCAGATGCCAGTGAACACCCATAATGGTTTGGAAAGTGTACCACAGTGAGACAGGTCTTCAGTTTAATGTCTCATCCACAGGACAGCTCCTTCTGCAGCACAGTCCATCCCAATACTATACTGGAACTTTGAATTTATAATGAATCCAGAAGGATGAACGCCCCCTACTGGCCCACCAACATCTTTTCCATCAGCAACTTAGTTTTCCCACCAGGCCTCCCATCCAAATACTAACCAAGCCCAGATCCAGTTAGCTTCAGCCGTTTATCTTGAGAAGGGTAGAGGATGGTATGGCTGCATGTGATTTCAACAATAGTGGAGAACACCATAAATCCACAAGATTAGCATAAGTGCGCGTGTTTTCATCCTGGTTGTCATTGGCAGCGCTGAAGGCCGGGATGGTGCAAATAGATAGGCAGAAAAAACCGGCGGCTGAAGCTCTGCAGAAAATTGGGCTCAGCTTCTGGGTAGATATCACAATGGCTATATGTCATGCATTTAAATCAGGGTTATAAATATTGAAACTAGCATGGGATGGCTGGGAGATGTCTCTAATAAGTATGTTTTATGAAACGCAGCATTGCAGAATATGCGCTCTCCTGCCATGTGTTGCATTTACCTGGCCAACTATTATGGATTATTTTCTTAGACCTTCATCTTTTTCTCAGCATTAATACATCTAAAGAATGTTTCCAGGGAAAGCAATGACATTTAGAAACCCCTAAACTGGTGGAACTGGTGATCATAGCAGACATGATCAAGAATTTTCTTTCCCAATAACCAATTATTTGCGTGTTGAGGCATGCTGAGGGAGAAATATGTTGATGTCACTGAAATGAATGAAATAGTGAATACACATGTCTTGTACGACCCTGATGGAATATAATGCAAATACATTCAAATGAAATATATTATCAAGATTTTACAAGACTCCACAACATGTGGACAAATAATTTATCCTTTCAGGCACTGCAATATGCATACATAATTATAATATAATACAATATACTTCAGTTTCTGACAGCCAGCTCATGTGTGCTTCCAGGACACTTTTAAAATGTTAATGTTAAAAAACATGTTCTATAGGACTGAAATGAATTACAATACACTTCATAGAATGCCTACCGGAATACTTACATATTAAATCTGAAATTCTCAGGCATGGAAAAGGAATTATAACAGACCATCCACATTGTGTTTTCCAGGTACATTATTATTGAACTGTGTTGTGACTTACTTCTGAGTAACCATGTGTGCTACATTAGAGTGCAGTAGCTGAGGTAACACTTTTCTTGTGATAGAAGCTTCTCAGCATCCAATCTTGTGCAGTGATCTAAGGACAAAGCCTTTTTAATATCTTTTTTTAAACATGCTCGTTATATTTTAATTTCTATGACATTTTAACTGCAACTTAATTTTTAGAAATCCCTGTGAACCTTGTATCTTAAATGGTGCATAACGTTGCATTCTTCATTTCATTAATGTGCAGTTGCACTCTTAAAATTGAGATAATTCTTTTGCTCACATCTCTTACCAATCAAAGGTATAACTCAAGCCACCAGTAATTCCCCAATCTTAGTATTGTCATCTCAAGCTTCAGTAAAATGAGACCAAGCATAACAAAATAGTGTCAGAGCTCACAGTCCAGAGTTGTGCCGGTCATCATTAGTAAAAGCTCATCGTGTTGCATAACTAAGAGGGAAGGTATTGTGGTTGGTTGTGTAGTGTAATGATTAGGAAACTGTGGTTGACTCCCAGATTTAACACTGTTTTTACTTTCGACCAAAGTAGATAAAAGGATAGTTAACTTTCTGGGTTTTTGTTTAAATATTATTTCAGCTTTGTTGTATGTTCCTGATTGGACCAGACAGTTTTTATATGCAATGAAGAATATTGTAGATGCTTCCGGAAGTTTCTGAGTAAATCTGGATCAGAACATCTGCAAAAGGTAAGGTGTTTAACCATATCTAAAGCTGTGCTTCCCCCCCAGTTAATTTAGTCTTATTCATCTTCTAATTGTATCTAAAGAGCCTTACAATTACAAGCTTTCTCTCTGAAATGTCTGTCAAAAAATGTTGTTTTTAACATGGGAATACATGTTCTGTATTTTTGCAACACATATTGAAAAACAGATTAAACACTTGATGTTCTTTTTTATGTGTGATCAAATTAACACAGAGATGCTAAACAAAGCTTGATATCTCAATACTATGCTCTCTTTAGGTTGAATCCAATCCCTCTCAGAAATTGAATATAAAGTTATATATCGTAAATATGTGGAATATTTGGAAAATATCTTGAATATATTTCACAAATGTATTTTTAAAATGCATATTGCAATATCTGAAAGTGGCAAATCTGTATTGGGTTTATGATGGTTCGGAGATTCAAACGCAAAGGTGGGGAGATCAGAACAAGTCGCTCACAACCGTGAGGACCACAAATAATCAAGAAAGAAAGAAAGAAAAGACAGGAAACTAATTAGGCTAACAGCCAAAACAAAAATAAACCCACACAGGTGAACTAAAAAACTAGTAAATAACAACTAAATCTCCCAAACACAAATAAAGACACAAGAACGGGAAACATAGTAAACAAAAGAACACCCTCAGCTGCCTTAGCTCAGAGCCGGAAAAGTGTGAAAGTAAAAAAGAAAAACTGTCTCCTAGAGAACAGCAAAGTGCTAAATAGATAGTGCAGAACACTACCAGGAGAAAAATCCTATACCCGATTAAGTAGCTAACTAGCAAGTCCCCCCTGAACATAAACAATGTTTAATATCAGGAGGTCGCCAGTAACCTGGCTATACCTGGCTCGAATGCAATGTTGTTAGACAATCAAGCACCAGAGAAGCGGAAGTGAGAAACTTAAGTACCCTGCAGGTAGAAGCACAGGTGAAAACAATAATGAGGACGGCAAACCACGAAACGAAACGTGAAAACAATCTGATTGATTCACAATCGGAAAGGCAGGCCACGAACCAAAGCCACGAACCACTACAAAATTATTTTTCAAGCATTGCAATGTCTTATATATTTTATTTCAGTATATTGCTATGCATTCCATTTCTTAAGGGTCGATTTGTTAAAGTTAATTTGCAGCCTATTTCGTCCCCGCTCTCCCCTGACTTTGCCAGCTTCCCTCAGCCCTGCCCCATTTAGTGCAGGGTGGCTGAAATCTGACTTCCTCTGTAGCTATTTAGACATGGCATTTTCCATGTGCATTTACCTTGGGATAGAGCGGGTGGGGAGGGGACATCTCTAGAGAGCAGGGGTAAAGCCACAACATTGTATAACAGTGTTCTGTGACCAATAGGTGTATTCCTGATTGAATTTAATTGCGATAATCACTTTGATTAAAACAAGGAAACAATATTCCTTTCTATAATGGCATCTAATTGTCTCCCTTGCTTCTAATGACTTTGCTTAATGAAAATTTTGCTTTCATTATATAAGCTGGGAGCCCCAGACAGGGGACTGGGGAGCTGTGTGCTTCTGCAAGCCTGGATAGGGGGGACAATTTGCAAATGGGGAAAAGGTCATTCTAACTATAGCCACTACAGAATTATAATCACAGCAAGTGGTTAATTGACTCAGTCTTTGAAATTGAAGTCCCTTGGTCTGATATTACTACTTAAGAGCATCTAATGAGTTCATTCTTGATTCTATTCCCACACAACAAAGCCAGCCACTGCACTATTGAAACTGGTGACTGCTGTAGGCATTTCAAAAGGTATCAGGGGAGAAAAAATAAAAAAACGGCTTTAAAAGAAGTTAAAATGTCATCTGAAATTTCATTATTACAGATGCCCGGTGTGGTCCCTAGTTTCAATCCATAGTTCAGGTCAAAAAAAAGTTACAAAACATAAATATAGATTTGAACAACATTATGCCAAATGTGAGTTTTTTGCAGTTAAAAGCAAGACTTCAGAAAAGTAATACGACTGTTCAAATTTGCAAAGATATTCTGAGGAAACTGGCCCTTCCCCAGGAACAACCCCGCCCCCCATTATATACTGCATTATGCTGTAAATATCTTGATTAAAATATGATGTAATCATTTGGAAAATATAATAATATTTTTACAGCAGTAAAAATAGTTCAATATCTTAAGGCAGCAATAATTTGTGCACATGTATTGTGAAGTTTTTAAATATTACATTCCATTTCTGTAATGGCCATTTCAGGTTTGCCTATTCATACATGTGATGGATTTAGTAGCGGTGAATCAAACGCGGAGGTAGGGGGATCAGAACAAGTCACCCACGCAAGTGAGGACCACTAAAGGAGTAAAACTATTAATACAAAGAAAGAAAATCAGGAAATAATTCCTAGTAGCTAAACAGCCAAATGAAAACCCACCCAAGAAAATAGGGCAAACTCGAATATAAATTTGAGAACACAAAACTAAGTCTCCCGAGCTCAATACTGGAGCTAAAACAGGAAACTAGAAAAGAAAAGAAAAGAACACCTTTGGCACATAACACTAAGACAGCCGGAATAAGGTGAAACAAAAACGAAACCACCAAAAAAAAACTGTCTCAGTGAGAACAGCACGGGAAAAAATACCATAGTAATGCTAACAGGGGGTAAAAAATCATATACCTGAAAATAAAGATGAAAGCAAGTCCCTCATGAACATAAAACAAGTTTAATATAACGAGGTCGCTTGTACCTGGCTATACCTGGCTCAATGTGATAAGGAATGACAAAAAAGCACAGAGGAAGCGAAAGTGAGAAACTTAAATACCCCGCAGGTAGTAGCACAGGTGAAATGAATAATCAGCGAGGCGAAGCAAACCCCGGAACGGAACGTGGAAATAATCTGATGGCTTCTCAATAGGAGAGAAATTACAAGAACCACAGCGGAAAAGGAAAAAATAACCCACAAACCATGACAATACAATGTTTTATAGACATTTTGACTATAAATTTAGGCTATTTAATTGTGAATTTGTTCTCAAGGACCGATTTGGAAAATATAAATATAATGGTATTCATTCTTTTGCCCTTCTTATTTCATTTGGACCCTTTTTTGCAGTGGAAGTAATCTAGTGATTTTTTTTTTCATTGGATGAATTATTTCAAGAGGCAGTTCTTCCAAACATTTCTTCCAAGTGCATTTGACTCACTTGAAAGCTGAGTAAATGGTACGTGCTTATCTGTCAGTTTGTGTTTGTGCCCGAGGTTGTAGCAAATAACAAAACAAGGTCATGCAAGGCTGGACTTCTGCCACATGTTAAGTGAGACAAGAGATGGATTCGCTTTTTTCATCCTGCAGAAATGAACAAAAGCACAGAGATTTCCTGGTTCAAGTGTTTTTACGAGAGAAAAATAGATAGATTAGGGATGGAGACAGAGAGCGGCATTCATTTGCTCTGTGAGTGGTGTTGTTTAATATAATGACTTAGAATAGTTACCTTTATCGTATGATCCCCTCTTGAATTGCAGTATGCCCAATAACACCCCAATGCACATTTGCCTCTTAGGCTAATTCTATAACAATGGATAAAGGGGGCAGAATATAGTGTGGTTAGCATGGCAGCACAAATACAATGAGCAGCTGTTTCTTCATAAAGGATCAATGACCATATATTGCATTTCAAAAAAATGATTGGCGGGTGGCATTATGAACATAATATGAGGCTATTTGTTTATTTATATATGGTCTATGGAATGATCAAAACCAAACCGGACATTCTTAAGAATGTATAAATCAATATTTTTGCTGCAAAAAAAAAGAAATGTCTGGGGAAAAGTGGACATCTGGTTACGGAGTTATGTTTGTGTCTTTATTATGCAATCAAACCGTTTGCATAAAAGGGTTACAGAAAAATGGTGAGATGTGTGGTGCAGTCTGTGAGAATGACAGCTGTCAAACTATATACAAATCTGCTCATGCGGTTGGAGGTTTGACATCACAATGGCACTTTCTGGGCTGCGATCCCATTCTACCTGTAACCCTTTCTGCTTTTCACCTGTTTGAATAAGGTTAAAAAAGAAAGGAGGGTGGACTCCCTGCTCTTCTTAAAGATAAATAAACAGTGAAGGACAAATGTTGATTGACTGCAGGCCAGTAGGTTTTAATAAGCGCTGAGCTACAGTATGTACGCTATATTATGTTACAGTATGTAAGCAGCAACAATGCCACAGTACAGCCAGGATAATGATTGAAAAGAGTTACCACTGGAAAATATCATAGCTTATGCATGATGTGTAGGAAAGAGCTGAACACCTGAAACCCTTGTAACTGACATCACTTGAAAGATGCAAGCTCACTGTGAAAAAAATGTGTACCATTGCTCATGCAAGATATTTGAAGACTTTTTTTTTTTTTTCTTCTCATGACTGCAGCTCAAAAATGGCCAAAATCTAAGTTGATTAAATTTGTAAAGATTTATTGTCCCTTACCCACAATGTAATATATTTTTCTAACCAAAGTGGAGCAAATGAACAAAAAGTGTGTACTATTTATGGCATAAATACACCCCCATATACAGATTACGTCTCCAGACATGCCAAAATGAAATTGGCACAAACCCATTAATTGCACAAACCCTTACACATTTGTCTGGACCTAAAACCAGCAAACAGAATTGTTAACAGTGATGTGGATCATAATATAAATGTCTTGGCAACTTTATGTCCTATAATGGTGTCATAAGTTAATACAATTGGGGTTTTTTTAAACTGAGGAATTAGATACTTTAGAACATATTTTATTTAAAAAGGAGAAGCATTGATCCATAATGAATCTGACATTTACCTTAAGAAAGTATGTTGAAACTTAACATACAATGGATACAACATTCAATATGAAACAATGACTCACACATTTAGCAATACAGCAATAATCCACTGAACTATGTGTTCACTGTTCAAAATACAGTGCACAGGGAGCTCAGCTCTCCTGAAAGCAATAAAGGCTCAAATTTGGAGGGGGAGGGAGGTTGCTAAAACAATAATTAATTAACCATTCTTATTTATTTCAAATGTATTACTACTACAATGGCTGATAAAGTGCGGTTATGGCGGCGCCCGTAGTGGCTGCGGCTCAGTGCTCTCCCGGTCGGTGCTTAGTATGGCTATGTGTGTACTTGTGTACTTGTGTGTGTTTGTCCCGTGTACTTTGTGTGACACTCATACCCGGCAGGATCTCCTTAGGATAGGAGTTTGCTACGAGCAGAGTGTTACAGCCGAATTTCACCGCTTACATAACATAACCGCGGATATCGCAAGGAGCCCCGGCTCCTCATGGTTTACCATCCCCACTGGGAGGAGGAAAAGGCGGCGTAGAGAGAGAAAGCAGAAGCGAGGCTGCCGGGCTGGTACGCTAGCCAGGCTACGGAAGCAGCCGCTCAAACCACCGCTTCCCAGCTTGTATCTCACAAACGCCAGATCCCTCGCTAACAAGATGGATGAATTTAAGCTGCAAACATCTGCTAATAAGACCGTGAAGGATTGCTGCATCCTGTTGATTACAGAGACTTGGCTTCACCCACTCATACCGGACTCTGCTATCGAGCTAGAAGGCTACACCGCACAGCGTCATGACAGAACGGAGAACTCCGGTAAAAGCAAGGGAGGGGGGCTCTGTATGTACGTTAATAACAACTGGTGTACAAATACAGTGACAGTAGACAGTCACTGCTGCCCGAATCTGGAGTATGTGACTGTCAAATGCAGGCCGTTTTATCTCCCTAGAGAGTTTTCTGTCATCATGACGACTGTTGTTTACATTCCACCAGGGGCTAATGCTAACTTGGCTATCGGACATTTACATGGCAGCATTAGCAGACAGCTGAGCAAATATCCTGACGCTGTGCACATCGTAGCGGGGGACTTTAATCATGCGGACTTGAAAGCAGCACTCCCTAAATTCCACCAGCATGTTAAATGTGCTACTAGGGGAGATAACACTCTGGACAAGGTCTATTCTAACATCAAGCTTGGCTACAGGGCAAAACAACTACCGCACCTGGGCAAGTCTGACCATATGTCCCTGCTCTTAATTCCTGCATATGCCCCCGTCAGGAAAACTGCTCCTACCATCACAAAAACTGTCAAGACCTGGCCGGATGATGCCTCTCAGCAGCTGCAGGACTGCTTCGATAGAACCAACTGGGACATTTTTGAACACCAGGACCTGGACATGTTCACAGACAGTGTTTTGTGCTACATTAAGAACTGCACTGACACTGTCACAGTGGATAAACGCATCCGGGTCTACCCCAACCAGAAGCCCTGGATGACCCGGGAGGTCCAGCGGCTGCTGAAAGAGAGGAACACCGCCTTCAGGTCCGAGGACAGGGCTTATTACAACACAGCCCGCACGAACCTGAGGAGAGGCATCAGGAAGGCCAAGTCCGACTATAGGAGGAGGATTGAGGACCATCTGGACAGCAACAACAGCAGGCAGGTGTGGCAGGGAGTCCAGCATCTCACCAACTACAGGACTACCATCAGAGCTGTCAAAGGTGACGCCTCGCTGGCGGAGGAGCTCAATATCTTCTTTGCCCGTTTTGAGGCAGACCCACCTGAAGCAGCTACGTCACATCCCATGGCCCACAGCAGTTTCACCCTCATAGTGGAGGAGCATGAGGTGAGGCGCACGCTGCGGGCCATCAACCCGAGGAAGGCTACAGGTCCTGACGGCGTCGCTGGACGTGTACTGAAGGACTGCACAGACGAGCTGGCTGGGGTCCTCACCAGGATCTTCAACCAGTCCCTGGCCCAGTCCACTGTCCCACTCTGTCTGAAATCCTCCACCATAGTCCCCCTGCCTAAGAAACGCCACATCTCCAGTCTAAATGACTACCGGCCAGTCGCACTCACCCCAGTGGTGATGAAGTGCTTTGAAAAGCTGGTCCGGGGTCACATCACATCACTCCTGCCCCAAGGCTTTGACCCCCACCAGTTTGCTTATAGGGCAAATAGATCCACAGAGGACGCAGTAGCCACAGCCCTCCATGCTGCACTGTCCCACCTGGAGCAGCCGGGGAGTTATGTGCGGATGCTCTTCGTGGACTTTAGCTCCGCTTTTAATACCATCCTCCCCCACAGACTGGTGGACATACTGGGGGACCTGGGTTTTCCACACAACACCTGCATGTGGATTAAGAGTTTTCTGACCGATCGCAGCCAGAGGGTGAGGGTGGGCCATCACACATCCACATCCCTCAGCCTTGGTACCGGCTCCCCTCAGGGCTGCGTACTGAGTCCGCTGCTTTACACCCTCTACACACACAACTGCACCCCCACCCACCGCAGCAACACCATGGTGAAGTTTGCGGATGACACCACAGTAGTAGGGCTCATCTCCAAGGGGGATGAGTCTGCCTACAGGGACGAGGTGGTGCAGCTGACTGAGTGGTGCAGAGTGAACAACCTGCTCTTAAACACATCAAAAACCCAGGAACTTGTCATAGACTACAGGAGGAAGAAAACGGACATTACACCAATAATCATAAACGGAGACTGTGTGGAGAGGGTGTCCTCCTTCCGCTTCCTCGGAGTCCACATTGAGGAGGGCCTGACCTGGAGCATGAACACCTCTGAGCTGCTGAAAAAGGCCCAGCAGAGACTGTACTTCCTGAGGGTACTCAGGGGGAATAACATCACACAGAGGCTGCTGGTGTCCTTTTATCGGTGCTCCATAGAGAGCATATTAACATACTGCATATGTGTGTGGTACACCAGCTGTACAGTGGCTCAGAGGAACAAGCTCCAGAGGGTCATTGACACGGCAGAGAAGATCGTGGGCTGCCCTCTCCCCACACTGTTCGAACTACACAGTTCCCGCTGTATCAAAAAAACAGAGAACATTATGAAGGACACTTCCCACCCCGGTCACTCACTGTTCGAACTGTTGCCATCAGGCAGACGGTACAGACTGATTAAGTCAGGGACCAGCAGACTCAAAAACAGCTTATATCCCACAGCGGTAGCCACACTGAATGCTACTAAGGAATGATCTGTTGTATGGTTATGTGTATATGTGTTGTATCCGTATTGTATTGTTTTTAATAGTTTTAATGCACTGATCGGTTGGCACTTTTTAATTTCGTTGTACCTGTGACAATGACAATAAAGCTACTACTACTACTAAAGAAAAATTATGTCAAATAAAACTTCAAAGGCCCCATCTCTCCCTTTTATTGTTTAATCCAGTCAAATAGTGCCTGGTTTATTTCTGTTCTGGCACTTCTCCACTGAGGCACAGTCGCTGTTCTGAAAGTGAAATAAAAGCAAATTCTTTCCATTTGAATGAGCAACGCTGTTCCTTCAGTTCACTTTGGCTGCCTAGTTTGCCTTAATAATTAGATATATATTTTCAAATCAGATTAATGACACAATGTCACAATGGAGGCATACCCCAGCGAGTCTCCACAAAGAAGTCTAAGAATATTGTCAGCGAGTAGCTACTCCAGCTAACAGCAGTATTGCTAGAAAAGTTTCTGCTCTGGAACTGGCCCAAGGAGGTTTGGATGTGGTCCTGCTACCTGCTGCTGAAGTCAGCAAAAAGATATATAAGCACCGTGATAGTACAGCTCAGAAAATGATAGCGGGGATGAAAAGAAACAAAGTTCTTTCAAACAAAGTTGTATAAATGAACGTCAATATGTTGCAGTAAACAGCCAGCTCATTTAGAGCAGCATACAGTATAGGCTACTGCTGCTGAAAAAAGGTTGGCTTACACAAAGATGAGTGCCCTTATGAAACTTAATGAACTGAATGGTGCACCAGTTGGCCTTGTACACAGATCAGACTATTCTTGTGATCAAAGAGCACATAGCCCATGACATGAAAGCAAAATTAGTGTCTAATGTCAAATCACTCAATGTGCCTATTAGCTTTACTACAGATAAAAGTATCATACATGGACATGGATATATGTTTATTCATGTCAGAAGTGCAGTCAACAGCAAAGGCATATAGACAATGTGTTTTTTGACATAGTTGAACTGGACAGGGGCACAGGTGCTGAGTCTCATTGAAAGAGAGCCTTTGGAAAGCAGGGATGGATGACGATATTTAGCAAAAAAATCTCATCATTATAGCCATGGATGGAGCAGCTGTCCTCACCGGGAGAGAGTAGGGACTCATGGCGAGACTAAAAGGGGAGATTCCCCAACTTCAGTCAGTTCACTGCCTCACGCATCGCTTACACCGTAGTCGGCAGTGCATGATTCCCGGAGGTGGCAGGATACAATAATTTGGAATAATTTTTTTCTAAATTATATTCACCAGTCCACTAAAAATGCGAGGGAGTGACAGGAGGCAACTGCTGAACTGAATGCGCATATTCTGAAAATAGGCCAGGTTTTCACAATGAGTTGGTTAGCAAGCAGTTTCAACACAGTACTGAAAGATTTTCCTGTGCTGGCACATCATTTTCAAACGGCAAGCGTGGATGCCTTGCGAACAAATGCGGACCAAGCTAAATACAGTGGCCTGCTGAAACCTCACATCTTCTGGTTCCTTAGCGACTTGACGCTCATGAAAGATGTATTGTGCAAACTTTGTAACCTTTCTCTGAAGCTGCAGAAAATGGATGCAAGCTGTAGTATACAGCTGTCCATAGAGGTTTTGAGAACCATGAAAGACAACGGGGAGAGATCAGCTAAACATAGCCACAGGCCAGCAATACATAGCCACAGGCCAGTTCAAAAATGTTGATCTTACAGAGACCCGTGAAAAAAGCAACAGGTTGCACTTCTACTAGTCTATCATTGATGACCTGACTAAATGCTAAGCTGACAGTGAGTTTGATGGATCTGTTTAAACCACTGGACAAGCGTTTCTGACCAAAAGAAAGAGACAAGCTCATTCTCTTTGGGGAGGAGGTAGGAGATCTGGCTAAACTTATGGGAAAAGCATCAGGGGTAGCAATGGATGAGTACAGGGACTTGAAGCTACAAAGAGATAACCAAGGTAACACACTGAAAAGACTCGAGCTACACAGTTCTCTCAACCTCTTCTGTATGTGAAAGAGGGTTTCTCAATGCGTGCAGCAAACTAAATTACATACCCAAGCCACAGTAGCAAACTTGCTCCCCCCCCCAAAAAAATAAAATAAAATAAAAAATACAGATATTTTGGATAGTAAGGCTTTCAATGTCATGGATCGCGCCTTTCTTTCCTTATCTCTGCATTTTGTATTTCTTTTTTCTTTTACCGGTATTCGCCTCGGTGATTAGTGAGTTCACCTGTCCTGCATTTCCGCTCACTACTTATACCCCACTTCCTCCTTTTCTCGTCGCTTCCATGTTATTTCACGTAACATTCTAGCCGGTAAAGGTATAGGAAGTTGTGCTGCTATCGACCGCTTTGCTTCTCAACGCAGGACTTGTTAGCCATACAATTTAGAAAAAGTAAAGTGCGCTCTTTCGCTCTTTTACTTCAGAGCAGAGGTTTTGGTTTTTTTTGTTTTCCACTCAAACCTATGAGTGCTCTCGCCCTAAGGTTTAGGGTTCTTTTATTTTTCTCCTTCCTTTCTTTTTGTTCACTCCACAATGGGAGTTAGATAAGCGTTACTGCTTATTTATTTTTGTTTTGCTCGGTTATCGAGTTCCTCGCTTTTTATCGCAAGGTTATTTGTGTTCTCCTTATTTTCCCCATCCACTACGGATTATTGTCCACCTTAGTGGTGTTTATGTGAACACTTTATGAGTCCTCATCTGTCGCAGCTGGGAAATATCTCCAATATTTCCTCCGTGTCTCTGGCATAGAGATTCCCTACAGTCAATCAATTACAATTAGTTCCAAGATATTACTACTCCCAATTTGAATTGCGTAATGTTATGCAGACACATTTTTGAGATTTTGCCCATGTTGAAACGTACCCTGTACACCACATATAAGCAGAAAAGAACTACATAATCTTATGAAGGACATATCTGGCTTTAATAATGCAGGTAAGGTTATGACTTTATTCCATACTTTAGGATAGATTTTCATAGCAGAAGGAAATTATGTGATGATGACAAAAATTCACTCTAATAAGTGAGGAGGCAAAATAACAGTTTAATTTACCTACATTTACAGAACATTGTGTTTTTATTGTTGCTGTGATAGTATAAAATGGCGGCGCGCGCGGACGCAGCGGCTAAGAGCTCCTCTCTTTATTTTAGCTTTTATACTTTAAAAAATTGCACTGAGTCTGAGAGCTGCTACCTCAATTTCATTGTACTTGTGCAATGACAATAAAGTGATTCTGATTCTGATTCTCTGATTCTGATTCTGATTCTGATAAAATTGTTTGGTGGTTAAAGAAGAACTGTAACCAACTCCTAAATATATTTAAATGTCCAGTATCTTCAACCCGATTCGCTCTCATGTAGATCACACTGTAAAGTGGTCAATATACTTTTATGAATTACGGAAGAACAGTAGCACATATATAAAAACTTCATCTTTTGCCTGATAATAGCGCAACTCATGCTGATGAAGACGATATGCAGTTTTCTATGGTACCTTGCTTTCTGATGTGGTACAGTAAGATGTTTGTGATGTAGACCACAGGGTGTATGCCACTAGGGCCACTGAGGGGTTAATGTTGGTGTTAATGGTACATAGTTACAATAATGTTTCAAAATGAACTGAACTGCCACTAACTTATGGGATTTAAATTGACCAAATTCAAAGCATTTCAAATCACCTTTCTCAGTTTATTTAAAAATATAAAAGAGAGTTTTTGAAACACCAGTAAAATTTTGCCCTGTAAATATTTACTTTGTTTAGATATTTTTAGTAAATATTTACTTATCTACTTCCCCACCTTAGAGGGCATATGTCCTCTCAGTAGTTCATAATTGTCATAGGCTATAGACAGATTAAATCTAGGGTAGAAATTAACTTGCCGATACCATCGCAAAATGATTTATTTCATTATGAGCCACCAGGTTTTAGGTTGAGAACCCCTGCTAATCAGAAATAAAGTCATCCTTAGCTTATGCGAAAGCCTCTTACTGGGTGACTATGACCCAGAATACTTTTATAAAACTGGTCTTGCCCATGGATTGTGATTGGAGATTTAGCTGAATTACTTAAAAACTACAGTCTTGACTGGACTGGGAAAAAATGAGGAGGTAACAGGAAAAAAATAGTTGTACTTTTTATACTCCTCCTAGTTTTTCCTTGTTCTTGTGTGTAATGCATGTGACAGAGAGACAATTGCTTGTTTATGTGTGAGGACTAGCCTCTAACCTGAGTGCAGTTTAATGGTCTTTAAATGTACCATCATACCATTTTCCTCACCAATATTTTTTCTTGATGATGAAATGCAATCATAAAGGCAAGCTGTGTTTACAAGTTCAAGATTCTTAAGACTGTACTAAACTGTAAACAGACATTGAGGTATGTTAATTAGCCATATGTTTTCAAACCATTCAAGAAAGCTTCCATTTCTCTGCAAACTGCAAATAGCTTTTCTTTTTTAAGCTATTTAAAGAGAAAGACAGAGAGAGAGAGAGAGAGAGAGAGAGAGAGAGAGAGAGAGAGAGAGAGAGAGAGAGAGAGAGAGAGAGAGAGAGAGAGAGAGAGAGAGAGAGAGAGAGCAAATTAACTAAAAGTTTTAACTAAATGAAAAAATGTATATTAGAAGTCACCCCAATAATGATTTAAGAAATAAATGTCATGTACTATGTTATTTAGAAAAGGTTGGAGAAAAATATTGCATTGCATTCTTTTTAACAGTTGGTTCCTCGTGCTCGTTTGAGTTTGATTAACTGTCGTCAATTTTGAAGTCGGCTGAAGTCAGCAAATTTACAGCCCTTACAAATCCCACAATCTCATTTTCAGAACAAGACCATTTATTCAGAGCAGACTTTCACACTGACAAGCCATTCATACATGAAGAAACTAAAAGAAAAAATTTCTCCTGTCAGACAATGGTTCTGCTGTGTACATAGCGCACATAATTTGAAAGCAAAGTCAGTTGGATATAAAGCTTGTATTTAGGCTATTGTGCTAAACATACTGTTTATTGTTACAATGCATAATGAATTTCTTGAAAGATAATGGAACCATTTGTCATAATGGGCATCGCATTATGGCTTTCATTCACAGGAAACTATCCATGGTGCATTCTTGTGTTAAAATCTCTAAACCCTGCATGTCCTGCATGTATTGTCTGTAGTTTAGCGAGTATTGATTTGTCTATTTCACATATTATGTTTTAATTAGTTGTTTTAGTAAGGCATCAGCTGACAAATCCTTAAATCCCAGCAGGGTTCCTCATTGTTTGGATGCATAAAAACACATGCCTTTTGTGTATGATACCTATATTAGCTATGTTTAAAATTTTCTTGGAAAGGACTGATGATCAAAAATATCACCAATTAATAATCATGATTAATGCTGTATTACATTATATTATCTACCTCACTTTACAATATCATTCAAGATGAAGTGGAGAAAGATTATTATTTTATGCGTTTGCCTTTATTTTGTAGCCGCTGCTGCTTATTGAGATGTATTTGTTTGTAGTAAACTGGTGTCACACGCACACGCACACACACACAAACTCCTCATTTCACCTGCACATATAAATTCTGAGAAGCTATAAAACAAGAATCCCAGCTAATCCTGATGAAAAAACATGGCATTATCTCCTCCACCAGGCACCTGCGATATTTTCAAACTGATGGCCATCACCCCTGCAAAGGGAAGATTGGGAAAATAACATTAGAACTGTAATGGTAATAAAGAGCTACAAGCAGCAATGCTAAGGGCTCAAGGAAGCAGCTGGGCTGTACATATATGAGGGACACAGTTATATAGAAACAAACATACTGACATACTTGTCAGTATTTGAGTCTGTGTTAGGTTTTTCTGTTTCGGTCATGTCCGTTTTTGTTAGTGTTTTATTGTTTTCACTGGCCGCCTCCCAGCCATGTGCACTTGTGTTTACTTCCACATTGTGTCCGCCCCGCCTGCTGTGTCAGCTCCTGATTACTTATATGTCTCACCTGCCCTGCTGTTCACCTGTCTCTCGTTTGCTCGTTAGTCTATGTATTTAAGTTCCACTCTGTCTTGTGTTCTCTGCAAGTTTGTCACAGTTGCCTGCTTTGATCTGGTTTGCTACAAGCCTTGCCTGACCTGTGTTTTGTTAGTTTCTTTGTGGGCCTGATTTCTGTTCTCCTGACTTTTTGATTTTGCACTAGCACAGTTTGTAATGGAAAGGAGGGTTTAAAATTGGTCTAAGTATTCAGTGGAGCCTACTCTTTATGAAATAATTAAATAAGTAATTAAATAAATAACAATGATTTCAATGACATCAATAATATACACAATTTAAAAATATTACATTATACATTATAGGCATTTAGCAGACGCTCTTATCCAGAGCGACTTACACAGCATTTCTTTTTTGCATTTATACATAGTATCCATTGATACAGCTGGATATATACTGAAGCAATGCAGGTGAAGTACCTTGCTCAAGGGTACAACGGCAGTGTCCGACCTGGGAATCGAACTTGCAACCTTTCGGTTACAAACCCAGTTCCTTAACCATTATACCACACTGCCGGCCAAAATATGATACAAAGGTTATAATATATGTATATGAGATGGCAGCAAGTGGCAACACTGCACAAATGTTCACAGGTGTAGAGATCAGTCAATAAATACTGCAAAATGACTTCTGAAATATCTCCCTATAGCCCTTCAATACCTTCTCATCTAATATGAGTTTCATTGTGAAAGAATATTGTACCGAATTTTGGAGAAACAGCAGCCTATGTCCCTAACATACATTCTCTCTGGCTAGTGGCTACTAGTGAAAATAATTGCTGGGGTGTGGTTTGATACCTGGAGCTCAGCCCCTATTGTTGGGGATCTCTACGCCCAGAGACACGGAGGAAATATTGGAGGTCCAGGTGCGACAGACAAGGAATCTAAAAGTGTTCTAGACGAACACCACTAAGACAGACAATAATCCGTAGTGGGCGGGAAAAATAAAGAGAACAGAAAAAACCTTGTGATACAAATAAACGAGGAGCTCGATATCCAAGCAAACCAAAGAAATAAGCGAAACACTTATCTAACTCCAGTTGTGGAGTGTAAAAAAGAAAGGAAAGAGAAAAATAAAAGAACCCTAAACTTTAGGGCGAGAGCACTCGTAGGTCTGAGAGAGAAACAAAACCCATAAACCTCTGCTCTGAATAAAGAGAGAAAAGAAAAGCGCACTTTACTAAATTGTAACTGCTAACAAGTCCGGCGTTGAGAAGCAAAGCGGTCGATAGCAGCACAACTTCCTATACCTTTACCGGCTAGAATTTTACCAGAAAATAACATGGAAGCGACGAAAAAAGGAGGAAGCAGGTTATAAATAGTGAGCGGAAATGCAGGACAGGTGAATTCACTAATCACCGAGGCGAAAGCAAAACCCGTAGCGGAACACAGAAAAATCCAATAGATTACAGGTAAAAAAAAGGAATACAAAACACGGAGATAAGGGAAGGAAGGCGCGATCCATGACACCTATATTATTACCTTATCACGATTTATCAGATTTTTCAAATTTCAAAAGGGGGCGGGGTCTAGAAAAACCAGCGTGTTTTGTTACCCTTTAAAGAGTGCAGCTAAACAAACCTGTTTTCATTTGGAGGCCTGAATTTTTCACCGTAGCTATGACATCTTTTTCAGCATAAGCATTCTTCTTCCAATTCCAACTTCCAATTTCTTCCAGTTCACAAAATATGCAGACCATGATTCCCTTTTTGAATAGATTCTCTGGATGTGTTTGTTCCACTTCAGTTAAGCTGTCAGCATTGGTGCCATGGTACTTACCTTCTGTGACAATTTCGTCTTCTTTGTTGAAAAATGTCACCTTCCTCTTTACAGAAAAAAACTTTTATTTTTTTGACTCTAAAGCCTTCATTATGTTCAGGAAAAACCATGGCTTCCCCAAGAAACCTTCCAAATAGAAGTAATCTATCACAAAAAAGCAAACTGGGTGAATTCCATTTGAATAATGGTATTGATGGTATTTTTATGGCTTTACGTTTTGGATGTATTCATGATTCAAGATTAGTATTTTTGGTTATTGGTTAGCATAGTTACCTTACATTAGCACTTTAGTGATTATGCATACACTTTGAGGGTCGGATTTAATGAAGGATTGAGACTGTTTTTCCAACGCAAAAACAGCCGCTACAAGATCGCAATATCTATATCCGATAGTCGCAATGGGTCAAAATCACTATTAGGATGCAATTTGCAGGGAAACTGTGACTGTCCTTTTGACGCACAGTTAAATGTGTTCCTGTATATGTACAGTATACCTGGAGTGAACATGCTAAAACAGGGTGGAGATGATTAGTTAATTAGTAAATTAGTTCAATTGAGTATTCCGTATAATTTACTAAGGCATGCGTTAATTGTGACTCTCCTCTTTGCGTAAAATTTTTTAGGACTCCTGAAAATAGGCAGTAATTTGTCTGCGTTAATATAGCCTATAGCTCACACACAGGATGCTGGAGAAGGGTGTCGAGCTGTACGTCCCATGCTCTAATGCAGTGGTGTCAAACTCATTTTCACCCCGGGCCACATCAGCATTATGGTTGCCCTCAAAGGGCCGGTTGTAACTGTAAGACTATAACCATACTTGGGATTTTCGCGGACCTCGATTGTAATTGTTGAGGGAGGGGTGCAATCACCTTTTAAAAAATTTTTTATACAAACTTCATTTAACGTTTTATTTAACGTATGTACCGCGGGTGTGCGTCCGCATCTGCGTTTGTCTGTTATATCGTAAAAGTAAATCCCCGTTAACCAGCCACGTAGATACACGCGTCAGATAATTAAGTTCTCGCGGGCCACATAAAATGACGTGGCGGGCCGGGAGTTTGACACCTATGCTCTAATGCAGGGGTTTTCAAAGTGGGGGCCGTGGCCCAACGGGGGGCCGCCAGGGGGCGCCAGGGGGGCCAATTGGAAGGGAGAGGAAAATGGAAAATGCAAAAAAAAAAAAAAAAAATTTATTTAAATACATTTATTTAAAAAATGTATTTCAATTCAATTCATAAGATTACTGTGCCGGTTTAAAATAAGATATAAATAGTTAGAAATCCTTTCATATCGAAATTAGGTCTTTGCCATGCCCTTCTTTCAATCGCAGCCAATAACTAACCATCTGCCTGTCAGTCAAAGCGTTACGTTGAGCTGCTAACGGCCCGATTATGGAATCAAAATTGGGTCAAAAGTATTGTGTTGTGTATTAAGAAGCTGTATGTTAGATTTTTTTATATTTGCCAGTGTAATTTAAAAGTTTTTTTTTTAAAAGCCATTTTTCGCAATAGGGGGGCCCCAGCCAGAGGCTACGACTATTTGGGGGTCCTTGGCATGGAAAAGTTTGGGAACCCCTGCTCTAATGCATAGCACTCTGGAAAGGAGAGTAGGAGACATGATTTCAAATATGTTTCACACATGCTTCGCATTTATTTTCAGACATAATATGAATTTATATTTGTTTTATTGAAAGGATGTAAGACTTCTATTGAAGACATCAGCTAGCAGTTTGTATTAAAACGCAGTTCTGAATTGGAACAATTTAAACAATTGTTGTGCCTGTTCATTCAGTAGGGTATGTAATGTACCTTCAGATGCGTTTTATGTCAATTCCTTCCACCCCCACAACGTGCTCATTTTACAGGGATTTTTACACCTGTTGTCCTATTGGTGTTAATATTATTTTCTTAGTTGGACCACCGCCTGTCTTTTGCCCGCATCATGTTGTAGGAAAGTCACTCTGTCTGGATGAGAGCTATTAGCTCAATGTAACTTAATGGCTCCCTCTACTATCCCCCATCACTTCTTTTGTCAAAATGTTTGTTTTGCGCACTTTTGTCATTTGTACTACGTCATACGACGTTGGAGTACAACAAAAAAAAAAGAGATGGAGGAGTGGTATCTCGCGACTTGTCTGCTTGCTGGAAACATCCATAGCAGCGAGGATATGCCACACTGCTTCCATGGGAACCTCAGTCGTCAGTGCAGCTATACATTTTATGAACATCCCATCCCAAGCTTTGCAGTATTTTGTTTGTTCCTGAATACAGCATCATTAGCCACATGTTGTTTGAATCTGTTCATCTGACCATCATATGATTTATCAAAGTTAACGGCTCGGGCAAGCAAATGGTCCTCTAATGACCCAGGGTGTAATATACTATCTCATAGAAAAAAAACAATAACAGAGTGGGCAGTGAGGAAGGTGAAATATACAATAAGAGTATCACAAAAACAAAAACTCCAGTTCTGTCTGTGAATGTACTAGGGTTTTGTTCTGAACCCAAGGATACATAAGTACAAAAAGCAAAAATGAAACAGAAACAGAAAAAAGCCAGCTTTCGATCGAGACTGAAACGGAAAACACCTTTGCTATTAAGCCAGGCAGCTAAGCTGCTTACCGGCAACAAACAAAATGGAAAAACAAACAGATATTCCAGGGACAGGCAATGGTCAAACACAAACAGAGGTTTATACTGGCAATTGGTCAGCTTTGAGTTGGGCAGTCAGACAAATGAGGACCGGGCACGGGTAAGCTTTCACAAATTCAACAAAAGTTTTCTTAATAGCACACAACTAAGCACTGAGGCAAATCGTACCCTCACACTTCCTGCATCCGGGGGCGCTTCTTTTTCTTTTCTTTTTTTTCTTTTTTCTGAAGAACAGTAATTCTCATCAGGTGTGTCCAATTCAGAGGTGATGCCATCAATTGGGACACAGCCTTGTGTTATGCACTGACCTTTTATCACCGCTCTCCTGGTTGCGACATTGTATACTCGCTTGAAAGATGTTAGCTGCACTCCTCACAAAAATTAAACGTAACTTCCTTTGAAATGGGGCCGTTGATTTAAAAAAAGGCCTCCCCCAAGTGAAAATAAGGGAAGCGAGCGAATTAAAGGAAAAATTGAATGTTAAAACTTGGCGGCGAACTGAGGGCCGCGATCGGACACCACATCCGAAGGAAGACCGTGCGGCCGAAACACATGATCAATCATAAGTTGCGCACTGTCTCAGGTGCCGAAGGCAGCTTGGGCAGCGCAATGAAATGAGCCGCTTTAGAGAAGCGGTCGACCACCACTAAAATTGTAGTATTGCCTGAAGATAAAGGCAAACCCGTGACGAAGTCAAAGGAAATATGACTCCAGGGGCGGGTGGGAATAGGTAGGGGACGAAGGAGACCCCAGTGGGGAAGGTGAGAGACCTTGCTGCGAACGCAAACTGGACAAGTTGCGACAAACCAGCGTACGTCCCTCTCCAGACTGGGCCACCAGAAACGCCGGGATAAAAAGTCCCTAGTACGATGAACACCGGGTGACCGGTGAGTTGGGAGGTGTGGCCCCATTGAAGAACCCGAGACCTAAGACGAGGAGGCACAAAAAGACAGTTGGCCGGTGCCCCACCTGGGCCTGGGTTCGAGCGCAAGGCTCTCTGCACCGCTGCCTCAACCTCCCATATAACCGGGGCAACAATGAGGTCAGTGGTGATAATAGGCTCGGGAACAGAGTCTGTCTCAGAGCGGTCGTAAATCCGCGAAAGAGCGTCAGGTTTTACGTTTTTGGACCTGGGGCGATACGTGATAATAAAATTAAATCGTAAAAAAAACAGCGCCCACCGGGCTTGCCGTGAATTACGCCTCTTAGCCAGCTGAACATATTCTAGGTTTTTATGGTCTGTCCATGCCGTAAACGGATGTTCCGCTCCTTCGAGCCAATGGCGCCACTCCTCCAAAGCCAACTTGACCGCAAGCAATTCTCGATCCCCTACGTCATAATTCCTCTCCACCGATGTTAGGATGCGAGAGAAATAAGCGCAGGGGTGCATTTTGTGGTCAAGTGGCGAGCGTTCGGACAGAATGGCACCGGTGCCTAGCTCGGAGGCGTCCACCTCTACCACAAAGGGAAGGGAGGGGTTGGGTGTAACAAAAATGGGTTCTGAAGTGAATCTTTTTATTTTTTCCGTGAACGCTGTCTCCGCCTTGGAATTCCATTGGAACTGGCCGACAAGGTTTTTTTTAGTAAGCGCAGTAATGGGCGCTGCTACCGCACTAAAATTGCGAATAAATCGACGATAAAAATTAGCAAAACCTAAAAAGCGTTGCATCTGTTTTATGGAAGATGGCGTGGGCCAGTCTTTTACAGCGGAAACCTTCTCCGGATCCATCTGTACCTTACCCTCTTTAACGATAAAACCCAAAAATGAAACAGAGCCAGTGTGAAAGACGCACTTCTCTGCTTTAACAAATAATTGGGCCTTGAGAAGAGCAGAAAGAACCTGACGAACGTGATCGACGTGTGTGGTAAGATCAGGCAAAAATATTAAAATATCGTCATATTAAAATATATGCTGTATAGCCTATTTGGTCACTGGTAATAAGTAGCTATAGATGTTTATGGTAGTCTCAGGGTACATATGAATGTCATTATTACACCTACGAATGTTAATGAAAAAAAGCACATTTGTATACATAAGAGACAGGGCCATTTCTAGACTGCTTTGATTGGGGGGGCATGAAGAGATGTTGGTGGGGCACAAGGTGTAATGGGTTTCTTAACCCCTTAGTGCAGATGGCATATTTGGTAAATCATGGGGGTACTCTGTTTAAGGCTTTATAACTCCAGGTGTGAGCATCACATAAACTTGGTAAATGGCTTAAATGAAACAAAACCGGTGTACCATTTTTTGTACAAACTTAGATTTGTTTATTTTCATAATTTAAGGTCAAAATAAAGTGCCGGAAATGCAAGCAAAACTTTGCTAAAATTTCTAAAAAATATATATTTATATTTAGTTTCAGTTCAGTGTTTGATGCCAAGTGTGCCATTTTTTCACCATTATCCTTCATATACTGCTTCATCCTGTGCCGTGCCTTCGTGGCCAATATGCACTCATCAATGGCACGGTCTTCAGTTTGCTGTAAGGATCTGGTCCTGCAGTGGCTTCACTCTGAACAGTAGAGGGCACTGCTGGAGTGGCAGAGGTGGAGGGTCAAGCATGTTATAGGAACAAATTACATAATGCAGAAGCATTATAACACTGTGGTACACACAGCTAAATATGCAATCATTCACTCTTGTACTTCAGTAAACACTTTCTTCTGTATGCTACATTATGTTATATTTTGTTGCATGCTCTAGGATGGCATTACTCTGTAGTGTTTCACAACTGTTGCTTATTTATTTTATTTATTTATTTTACATTCATCTTGCACACATCTGGACACAGTACATTTGAATACATATTTTCCATTCCCTAAGTGAAAAGCATCACCCATGGATATACTAATACCCCATAGAGTACATTATGCACAAAGAAATTACAATACAATAAAATAATATCGGACAACACTACCAATGTTCTAGCTTCACGGCAAATCGAGGCATAAAATAAACTCCTAAAAAAAGTTTGGAAACGTTATTTCGGGCGATTATTCCTCCCCTTTAATAATACCAATTGGTATTGTATTTTATATCGTTGGAAAGCCTGATTAGTCACCTTTGCAACGAGGTACAACTTGTAAGGATCATGCATTCGTGGAATGAGCAACACAGCTAACCGTGTGGGTAGCGGCCCAAAAAAATGTGCCAAAATCCCCTGCAATATTCTTCTGTTGGTATTCACTCTCGTGTTGAGCTTCAAGTGCTGGCAGGTGTATGCCAGTCACAGGTGTGTGACCAGGCTGGTGACCAGCATGAGGAGGAGGTGCCAAGCTGTTGTGGCTGCGTATGGATCTTCCACACGCTACTGAGGTCCCTGACAGTGTACAATGAATAAAGTGTAAAAATGGCCAATATGTGTTGTTATTTCCTTATTACTGTGGGAGAGTGCAATCATCCAGTCCACCAAGCAACTCAAAACGAGAGTGAATACCAACAGAAGAATATTGCAGGGGATTTTGGCACATTTTTTTGGGCCGCTACCCACACGGTTAGCTGTGTTGCTCATTCCACGAATGCATGATCCTTACAAGTTGTACCTCGTTGTAAAGGTGACTAATCAGGCTTTCCAACGATATAAAATACAATACCAATTGGTATTATTAAAGGGGAGGAATAATCGACCGAAATAAGGTTTCCGATCATTTTTTGAGGAGTTTATAACGTACGACTGAGCAACCAAACAGAACAGCGCTAAAATACTCTATGTCATTGTGAATGCTATGAATTCTAACAAAGCAGGCCACCACGAGCCACTACGGGAACGGCACGAACACAATATCAATACATTACAGTTATTTGGCAGACGCGTTTATCCAAAGCGACGTACAATAAGTGCATATTGAACGAAGCAAAGTCACGAAAGCGCTACTTTATCACAACGTAGATGCTATCGCTAGTAGTACTCAACACAATACAGTCAGCTATACATTCTAAGCGATCCGATAGCTAAACCAAATAGAAAATAAAAAATAAACGGAAAGAACGTACTATATAATTTGCCTTATACATGTAGTTATTCAAGGTGGAGTCTGAAAAAGTGTGTTTTCAAATATGTTCAGCATTATTAGCAGGCTAACAGTGGTCTATTACGACCGATGCAAATACAAAAATAACGACTATATAGCACGCAGTGGAAAAACGAATGTATATAATCAAAATATTACAAGCAGTAATACTTACATGTCGAGGAGGATATCTTCCCCATATTGATAGGCACCTCTTCCACAGAATCTATGCTACAGGGATTAGAAGAATCTCTGTTGTTGTCCTCTTCTGACCGACTTCGGGGAAAACTACTAAAAAGTCACATCAAAGTTGCGCGCAGTTTTATAGCGTAATACCAAATGCGTCATAGTCAAACCAAATGCGTCATCTGCGCATGCCAGCGTAAAATTGTCGTGATATAACAAGTATTGCAGTTACGCTCGCCCTTAAATAGTTAATCCAAGCTTTCATTTACACATGTAAATTACTTTTGGGAAGCTTGTCGTGCCTTCTATTGGATAAAACAATTGTCGATCAAACCAGAATAAAATTGCAAGCGTCACAGCCGTGCAATCAGGGAGGGGGAGTTACGCAGAGCTAGTTTCGTTTGTCTAATAGTGTTCCAATGCGCTGTGTATTTTTCAAACGGATTGTCCAAGACAATAAATGACCACGGAATCTTGAAAGGGACATATCTACGCTTAAATCCACGGGAGGATTGCACACGAATTCCATATTTAATTGCAGATATTGATAGTAGAATGGCATTGTATGATTTCACTTGTTTATGTCGGTATTGATTGAGCAGCGATTTGCACCGCTGTATTTGCATACGGTCGGGCTATTGGTGGGTTTATCTGGTTGCTGGACGGAATTCTGATATGATATGATGAATACATATATTTATGAACTCCCAACATAGACGCTATTGCCCACTATGTCACGCATGGGTAGGTATAGGCTGGGTGGGGAGTGCTTGTTAAATGGACTTGCTACGGAAAGATAGTGACACTTAGAAACTACGCATTGGTCAGAAATCGTCGCGAATGGTCTACCAATAAAGTTAAAATACCGCGTTTGGGTTTTCCACTAATAGTTTGGCTGCAGGAGCAACGCGTGTCTCAGTTGCGTAAAACTGTCTCGCAGGCGAGCCAAAATAGACTATCTGCACTAAGTAGTTAATTGTTCGGCGATTCATACGCAAAGGTGGGAGGAATCTGAACAAGTCAGCTCACAAGACGTGAGGACCAATAATAAAGAAAAAACAGGAACGTAATTCCTTAAGGCTAAACTAGTAAATAACTATTATATAACTACACCCTCGGCTGCCTTAGCTCAGAGCCGGAAAAGTGTAAAAAAAAAAACTGTCTTCGAGAGAACAGCAATGTGCTAAATAGATAGCGCAGAACGCTACCAGGAGGAAAACAAATCCTATACCCGATTAAGTAGCTAACTAGCAAGTCCCCCCTGAACATAAACAATGTTTAATATCAGGAGGTCGCTAGTAATCTGGCTATACCTGGCTCGAATGCAATGTCGTAAGATAATCAAGCACCGGAGAAGCGGAAGTGAGAAACTTAAGTACCCTGCAGGTAGAAGCACAGGTGAAAACAATAATGAGGACAGCAAACCGCGAAACGGAACGTGAAAAAAATCAGATTGATTCACAATCGGGAAAGCAGGACGAGAGCTGCAAAATAAAAGAAAACAAAACAGCCACAAACCACTACACAAGGGGGGGATGACGTAGCGGGGGTCTGGAGGTACACCTCACACAGGGCATTTTCTAAAATATTTCATTTATGAACATTTATTTTACAAAGCCCTAGATGAGATTTGAGATGCTTTCATATAAAGCTAAAGTATAGGCTAATCAGTATATTAGTGGATAAGATCATTTCATTACATTTTAAACCTACCTCCACCCCTCATTTTATAGAAGGACAACTTTATTTATGCCCAATAATCATTATCTAATCTTATGTGGAAACAAGTATATTAAAGATGAGCTATATTCCTTCATCATTTCAGTCTCTATTTTCACTATTTTTTATTTACATGGAAAACTACGTTACTGTAACTGGCTCATCGTTTTCATTTATATTTTAGCCTAACTTTCCATATTTGTTATGCCTGAGATGCCGGGGGACTTGCCTCTATTGACGGCTGCCATTTTGCCATGAGAGTGATATGATAGTGTATTTTAACATATGTGAAGTATTCCAAAGTTTGAGGAAAGTATTAGGGCTGACTAGCCAACACACAGCAGTAAGCTAGTTAACACACACACACACGGGCGCGCACACACACATGCAGCCAGCTAATGCAATGCTGCAGATGTTTCACAGAATCGCAGCTATAATAACTAGGCTAGATGCAACATGTAATCAATCAATTTAAAATCAAATCTCCCAGGCGTAGACTCTCGCCACTATCCTCAACTCACTGAGTAAGCTAGGCTAGCGAATATTATCCTAAGCAATGTGTAACAGTTACAGTTATCAAGAAGAGACAGCATAGATTGATCAAATAAACTGACCTTTCTCTCGCTGCATCTCCATGTTTTACATGGCCAAACCAACCAATCAGATATTAGAGAAATATATTATTTTGATGTGGAATTTTTATGATTGGCCGAATCGTCTGTAGCTCTAATAGCCTGACTTCATATTGTCAGATTTTATTTTTTCTGGATTTGGCTTTGGGGGGGCAAGCGGAGCATTTGGGGGGGCATTGCCCCCCCCCAGACATGGCCCTGATAAGAGACCTGTAAGTGTTTGCATTTTTGTTGACTAATTTTCATTAAAATCACAAAAGTAACTTGTAAAATGACATGTTATCTGAAAAATAGGTCAACTGGGGCTTCATTGCTTCATTTTAGTACATTTCAATTTTAAAAAAAAGATATTTATATTTACATGTGTATTTACATCTACATGTCTTCTCAAAATAAATTAGAAACTCAGAACCACTCTTTGAACCAATTGCTTTTTTAAACTAAGGAAAATAACAAGAACAGATATGTCAAATGAAGATGATGTTCATAATGCAAGCTTGCATTCTGGGAGAAGAAACATAATTAGATTAAGTTGTTTTACAGTACCTGTATAATGTGCAAGACAATCAATTCTAATTTCCAATTATTCCAGAGCTGAGAGCTCTGCTTTTTGATGTGCATACATGTACTTCAGCTCTCAACTTACCTTGTTCTGTGCCCATCAAAGCTGACCTCAATCATTGTGGTCAAACCGCGGTATATTACCTGTACCCCAGGCAAAGGTGGCTCGATCACAGAAGATGAACTTTAAGTGGAGTGAGCAGTGGAACAAAAAAAATCAAGGAGCAATTATTTTTTGAATTAAACAGTTGGTGTGGAATACAGTATTCAGATGGATGAAATACAGTTATTCCTTGAACGGGTTTAAATTATATTTCATATTGCATGCTCTATGACTGATTATCAAATAAAACATAATTCTAGTTATGATAAAGCTTGTGATTTAGTGCTCAAACATTTGTACTGTCAACAAAATGAGAACAATGTACCTAAAATAAATCACTGTACTGTGTCTATTCCCAACAGAAAAACATTTACTTTTGGAATCTAGAAAATGTGTCAGCAAAACCTGGTAAATGGGAAAAGAATTAATTTTTGAAATACCACAGATGTTAATGACTAAGTTGGTTGATCCCTGTGCACAGAGATAATTTTCTGGAAACATAAGCTTCCTGGGAACATGGAAGACTAAAACATCCTGCCATAGGGGTCACGTTTAAAGAAAGCAGAGGTGATGGATTCAAACAGGACGAGGCAAGGGGGAGTTAAACTGGGCAGCATGTATGTAACTGTATAGCAGGTCTGCAAGGAAATACTGAAGCTGTAAGTGATAGTAACACAAAAAATATATAACAAGCCCCTCTAAGAAGCTATAGCTGAATGCTACTGTGTTTCTGTTTAACTTTACCAGCTGTTCAGTCTAGAGTGACAGCAACAGAGAACTTCCAGCTTGTGAGCAGGTAATGAATTTCTCCTGCCATATTGGCAACCATTAGCTTGGCCAGGCCAGTTGAAGGTAAGGTAAAGTTATGTCTGCAGTGAACAGGCCAGCATAGGGACCATGGGGTGGGGAGTGTCAGAGGAATTGAATAACTCTTATACAAATATTGAAAAACAAACAAATTGATGAATTATAAAATATACATTTCACATTTAATTTAAATGGTGGCACTACAAATACATTTGCAGTGCATGCTAATGTAGTTTTTGCTTTATATATTTTGGTTACATTCTAATATATCCCAATAAGACCAAGATAGAAATATTGGTATATTTATCAATATATTTTTATATATCATTCATTGCATTTCTCAATTAAACAATATATTCTACATTTCAAGTAACAGTTTCCTTGTTCTCTTGATATCAACATGTACTTAAATGTTAAAAATATTATTAAATGTTAAATATTATTGTTGTCATAAAACAATGTAAAATCGGGATAGATTGCCAATATATTGGATCTTCATATGTGGGGAAAATATTTTTTTGTTGCTTAAGGGAAACTTGAGTGAGACTGCACAATGACTCCTTTTCCTACTTTGTGTGAAACTTTGAAAAAGATTTGTGGTATTAAGCCTGGTGTCCTGTTCGCTAAACGACTTTCTACATCAGGCCACCTAATGATCAGATTTGCTACACAATCTCATACATTCCCTACCCACTATGATTCAAGAGGTCAACACTGCAAATGAGAATTGAGTTGTCACTTGGCCTACCTGGTTAAAGGAAGGTAAAATAACTGAAAATGCTGCCCTAAAAGTTTTTTTTTAAATGATTTAAAGGCTGGCAGTAGAAGTAAACGAAAAGCCGACAGTCTCAGAGGCTTTCATCAGAAAACCGATGACATTACTTGAGACTTAAATCTACCATCATTACTTTTAAGAATGAACTAGCATGCGGAATATAACACAAATAATCCACAGCATGTGTATTCATACTGTTAGGCAATTGCAAAAACTTTTATTCAGGGCCAGTCTCTTCAAGGAGAGCCTCAGGCGGGGAAGAGGTTAATTCTTGCTGGTGGGATCACCTATTACAGGGATTGCATCAGTAACAGTTACATAATGTATAGTATGCAAAAACTAGGGTCATGCGCAATTCAAAAATACTTAAAGAACTTTTTTTTAATGCATTTAAAGTGTTCACTAAAGCCTCAAGATAAAGATGTATTGTATTCATATTTTTTTCCAATTCAGGAAAATTTAATTTTAATGTAAAGTCGGTCATTTCTAAATGCAAGAGCTTTCTGTATGGATATTCAATTTGTCACTTGTGATTGACAGCATACTATGGGCCCTATCGTACACTGAGCACTAAGTGGCGATAACCCAAACACAAGTGTCTTCGCTATCATACACCTAGCGCAGGGTTCATTATAGTGCCTAGCACTCACGTCGTTTAAATACCAAGTATTCTTGCACCCATTAAGTGAACTGGGCGGGTTGCGGGTGTGGCCAGCATAATTTTTGGCGTATTTCTATCTTGAACAAGCAGAAAGCACTTGTGCTAAAACCACCACAAACCTGGTCTAAAGTCATGTCACATGTTATTTTAACGGCGCATATAAGTGTGTCTACATAGGCATGTGCTAATGCGTGTTAAACCGCTAATGGAAAGAACAGAAAAGGGAATAATCCTAGTAACTAAACAGCTAAATAATAATCACCCCATGAAAATAGGGCGAACTTGAAAACACAAGTTAGAGCACAAAACAAAGTCTCCCGAGTTCAATACTAGAACTTAAACGGGGAAACGATAGAAAAAAACATCTTCGGCACGTAACACTAAAACGGCCAGTAAGAAGGTGGAATGAAAATGAAACAAAGGAGACTGTTTCAGGGAAAGGGGTCGAAGGCAATGCAAGAGCGAAGTCCGCTAAAAACAGCAGGCAAAAACTTGTGGTACAGACAGGCAGTGGTAACAAAACAGAGGTTAATAACAATGGTCAATAACAGGCTTGGATCGTAAACAAAAAGGCAGGCTTGGAAAAAAACACTCAAAAGTGCACTGACAAACAGGAGGCAACAATTTCACAAACAGAAGACATGAACACTGAGCTTAAATGCAGGTGTAGACAGCAGTGGCGGCCGGCCTATAGAGGGCGCTGGGGCGCCGCCCCGCCTCCCCCACATACAAATTTTAAAAAAAGTTTTAAAAAAAGTTTTAAAAAAATTATTATTTTTTATTATTATTTTTTATTATTATTTTTTATTATTATTTTTTATTATTATTTTATTTTTTAGTAGCTTAAACATGTTATATGTTGGCCTTGCGTTGTCTAAAGTTTAATACATTACATATGCATGTTCAGGGGACTGCAGGGCGCCGGTAATGTTATGGTGAATCAGAGCACTCATTCATTTTCAGGCGAGCCCCCTGATTCTGCTGCCTGATTCGCGGCCAAAAAAGTAGCCCCCGGGCGCAGGCCTGTGCGCCCCGGACTATCCTACCCTTTTCTGATTAGTCCTCATGGTTTATGATATTATTGGATTGGATTTAAGGCATGTTTATTACGCCCAGCCGGCATCTAGCAGGATATCACTGCGAGTGCGCAAGTACTACGGATAGGTTCAGTCGGCTGCTACTCATTCATTCAAGTAGACCTAGACCAAGCGAGAGAGATAATTCGAAATGGCTTCTTCAAGTGGAACAGAAAGCAAAGAAAATTCGGTTATTTCTTTGCAAAAAGAACCTTTCTCAAGGCGTTCATTGGAAGAAAAGAAAAGAGTAAAGGAACTTGGACCAGAGCGACCAGATTTGCACATTCAACAGCAAACAAGTGATCGCGGTCGGGCTTATACCCGGGGCTTCTCTCGCTCGTGTTATGACAAACGGAGTTGGCTAGCTGGATGTGCTGTGAGTCATGCGTTCTATTGCTTTCCCTGGGGTACGAGACCTAAAACATCTTGCTGAAAAGTGCAAACGGCATGAAAGTAGCCGCAGCCATCTTGACAACAGTATTGTAGCGACCCGGAAGCTGGGTCGCGTCATTGCGGACTTGTGGGCGCAATGCGCCATGGGAAATCGCAGGTGCTAGCGATTTACTTTAACTGTTAACGTTTACATGTACAGTTTCAATTCAATGTTGTTATAAGTTGTTATAGTTGTTATCAGTTGTTATAGTTCCGTGTTAATTTACTGTAGTTTGTTGCTGTTGAATGCGAACACCGTGAGTGAAAGTGTATGTGTTAAAGGTTGACCCCCGCCATTAGCGGGTGTTACGCTGAGTTCCTTCTCGCTTTGTTTACGTAATAAACAAGTAACCTGGAGTCGTGCGGTGTATGGGGCACAGGTTGCTAAGCAGCTGAGAACTTGTTGTGGACAATCCATTCTTACTTGCACGCTCGCCACAGTATGAAGCTAAACTTTTTTGGCAGGCTTAGCATTGCTGAACAACTCGATGAAGGCTACAGTATTGGCATTAGAAACAATCAGTGATGTCTTACTTGAAAAACTGTCCTCCACTGTTGCCAATTAAACTGTCTTATGCAACTGAGACACAAGGTGACTTGTTTTTTCTGTGTAACTACTTAGTGCAGATAGTCTATTTTGTCGCGCCTGCGAGACAGTTTTACGCAACTGAGACACGCGTTGCTCCTGCAGCCAAACTATTAGTGGAAAACCCAAACGCGGTATTTTAACTTTATTGGTAGACCATTCGCGACAATTTCTGACCAATGCGTAGTTTCTAAGTGTCACTATCTTTCCGTAGCAAGTCCATTTAACAAGCACTCCCCACCCAGCCTATACCTACCCATGCGTGACATAGTGGGCAATAGCGTCTATGTTGGGAGTTCATAAATATATGTATTCATCATATCATATCAGAATTCCGTCCAGCAACCAGATAAACCCACCAATAGCCCGACCGTATGCAAATACAGCGGTGCAAATCGCTGCTCAATCAATACCGACATAAACAAGTGAAATCATACAATGCCATTCTACTATCAATATCTGCTATTAAATATGGAATTCGTGTGCAATCCTCCCGTGGATTTAAGCGTAGATATGTCCCTTTCAAGATTCCGTGGTCATTTATTGTCTTGGACAATCCATTTGAAAAATACACAGCGCATTGGAACACTATTAGACAAACGAAACTATCTCTGCGTAACCCCCCCTCCCTGATTGCACGGCTGTGACGCTTGCAATTTCATTCTGGTTTGATCGACAATTGTTTTATCCAATAGAAGGCACGACAAGCTTCCCAAAAGTAATTTACATGTGTAAATGAAAGCTTGGATTAACTATTTAAGGGCGAGCGTAACTGCAATACTTGTTATATCACGACAATTTTACGCTGGCATGCGCAGATGACGCATTTGGTTTGACTATGACGCATTTGGTATTACGCTATAAAACTGCGCGCAACTTTGATGTGACTTTTTAGTAGTTTTCCCCGAAGTCGGTCAGAAGAGGACAACAACAGAGATTCTTCTAATCCCTGTAGCATAGATTCTGTGGAAGAGGTGCCTATCAATATGGGGAAGATATCCTCCTCGACATGTAAGTATTACTGCTTGTAATATTGTGATTATATACATTCGTTTTTCCACTGCGTGCTATATAGTCGTTATTTTTGTATTTGCATCGGTCGTAATAGACCACTGTTAGCCTGCTAATAATGCTGAACATATTTGAAAACACACTTTTTCAGACTCCACCTTGAATAACTACATGTATAAGGCAAATAATATAGTACGTTCTTTCCGTTTATTTGTTATTTTCTATTTGGTTTAGCTATCGGATCGCTTAGAATGTATAGCTGACTGTATTGTGTTGAGTACTACTAGCGGTAGCTTCTACGTTGTGAGAAAGTAGCGCTTTTGTGACTTTGCTTCGTTCAATATGCACTTATTGTACGTCGCTTTGGATAAACGCGTCTGCCAAATAACTAATGTATTGATATTGTGTTCGTGCCGTTCCCGTAGTGGCTCGTGGTGGCCTGCTTTGTTAGAATTCATAGCATTCACAATGACATAGAGTATTTTAGCGCTGTTCTGTTTGGTTGCTCAGTCGTACGTTATAAACTCCTCAAAAAATGATCGGAAACCTTATTTTGGTCGATTATTCCTCCCCTTTAATAATACCAATTGGTATTGTATTTTATATCGTTGGAAAGCCTGATTAGTCACCTTTACAACGAGGTACAACTTGTAAGGATCATGCATTCGTGGAATGAGCAACACAGCTAACCGTGTGGGTAGCGGCCCAAAAAAATGTGCCAAAATCCCCTGCAATATTCTTCTGTTGGTATTCACTCTCGTTTTGAGTTGCTTGGTGGACTGGATGATTGCACTCTCCCACAGTAATAAGGAAATAACAACACATATTGGCCATTTTTACACTTTATTCATTTTACACTGTCAGGGACCTCAGTAGCGTGTGGAAGATCCATACGCAGCCACAACAGCTTGGCACCTCCTCCTCATGCTGGTCACCAGCCTGGTCACACACCTGTGACTGGCATACACCTGCCAGCACTTGAAGCTCAACACGAGAGTGAATACCAACAGAAGAATATAGCAGGGGATTTTGGCACATTTTTTTGGGCCGCTACCCACACGGTTAGCTGTGTTGCTCATTCCACGAATGCATGATCCTTACAAGTTGTACCTCGTTGCAAAGGTGACTAATCAGGCTTTCCAACGATATAAAAGACAATACCAATTGGTATTAGTAAAGGGGAGGAATAATCGACCGAAATAACGTTTCCAAACTTTTTTTAGGAGTTTATTTTATGCCTCGATTTGCCGTGAGGCTAGAACATTGGTAGTGTTTTCCGATATTATTTTATTGTATTGTAATTTCTTTGTGCATAATGTACTCTATGGGGTATTAGTATATCCATGGGTGATGCTTTTCACTTAGGGAATGGAAAATATGTATTCAAATGTACTGTGTCCAGATGTGTGCAAGATGAATGTAAAATAAATAAATAAAATAAATAAGCAACAGTTGTGAAACACTACAGAGTAATGCCATCCTAGAGCATGCAACAAAATATAACATAATGTAGCATACAGAAGAAAGTGTTTACTGAAGTACAAGAGTGAATGATTGCATATTTAGCTGTGTGTACCACAGTGTTATAATGCTTCTGCATTATGTAATTTGTTCCTATAACATGCTTGACCCTCCACCTCTGCCACTCCAGCAGTGCCCTCTACTGTTCAGAGTGAAGCCACTGCAGGACCAGATCCTTACAGCAAACTGAAGACCGTGCCATTGATGAGTGCATATTGGCCACGAAGGCACGGCACAGGATGAAGCAGTATATGAAGGATAATGGTGAAAAAATGGCACACTTGGCATCAAACACTGAACTGAAACTGTGCAATATCAATGTTTTCATCCATGAAGTGATCGTAAGGTAAAATGTATATGCTTTATAAAGGACAAAAGGCTTTTTAATAATTTCTCGGAGAGGTTTTGGGTAGGTTATTGGACACCTAGATATCCACCCCCCTGTACTGATCCAAAATAATTCCCACATGAAAATGATAAAAAGGTGAGTTAAATGAGTCAAAACGGTTGATTTGCACTGAAATGTATGATTAGTTTAAGATTTACAGCTATTCACATTTTAGCCAATTTGGATAGGTTTGGAGACCCTGGGTACATCAGGCTACACTGCTTACATTTCGTGTCATAGATCTTTAGTAGTTCTGTATATCACCCTGCGATTATTGAATGCTTGTGGACAAGGAGTTTATGATCCAGGAAATGTGTAGTTTTACCTGTTTCACTTATGTACCTCTCAGTATTTTGAAGAAATATATAATTTGTAGCATTTTTAGCAAAGTTTTGCTTGCATTTCCGGCACTTTATTTTGACCTTAAATTATGAAAATAAACACATCTAAGTTTGTACAAAAAATGGTACACCGGTTTTGTTTCATTTAAGCCATTTACCAAGTTTATGTGATGCTCACACCTGGAGTTATAAAGCCTTAAACAGAGTACCCCCATGATTTACCAAATATGCCATCTGCACTAAGGGGTTAAAGTCAAAGTCAGATGTATTTGTTTTTTTTTAGAAATGCTAGCGCCCCAACCTATATTTAGATCACCAGCCGCCACTGGTAGACAGGTGCAGACACTTAGCTTGAGAGCAGCATGCAAATGGAAATCAGGTGTGGAAGGCTGACAAGGTAACAAGATAATTAGTACTCGTTAGTAATAAACCTATCCTGACTTAGCGTTAGTAAATTAGTAAATTACATGCACGAGAAACGTAAGGTAAACATGAACACATGGTTAGAGAGTTAGTATTACCCAATCCTGATCTAACGTTAGTAGATTAGTAAACTAGACACGGGAGAATGAAACAATTAGGGAAGCGTGAGTGACAGCAAGAGAGATAGAGAAACAGCATGAATGCAAGGCTGCGTAAAAACACGGAAATGTGTACGCTAAACAATGAAGGGAAACGTAACATGAATCAAATATAAAACGTGACATGACAAGACTAGAAAATAAATCGTCACAATAATCAAGGCATGGCGAAGGCGATGCAGCCGTCTAGTTGACTCCCGACCCGAAATGTTATAGTCAAAGACAGACTCCAATTTGTCCATAAGTGTCTTAGTAGTATTTAAAATAGAAGACTTTCCCCTGATTAATGGAGTAACCTAGTCAAGCGCGGACCCGGTGAGTAGTGAAAGTATGAAAGCTACCTCGGACTCTTGATTATTGAACCGCGACGGTTGAGCAAGGAACCCTCTGCACTTGCCCGGTCTACCGTCATAGCGGAGGGGGAGCTGCAATTTAGGTTCCCTACCAATCTGAGCAACAGGGACCAGGGGAGCGATAGTCTGAGTGGCAGGTGAAGGTGCTTGGTGTGCAACTGTGAGTAATCGCATGCTCTCTGCCAACTCCCGGAGCCAACCCTCTTGAACCATCATTTGAGTATTCAGCTGATTGACTTGACCAGCCAGTAGCTGCTGTTGGACCTCAAGTCCCCTAACATACTCCTCGGGTTTCTTATCCCTCGTCTGATCTCCCTTGGACAACCTCGCTGATTCATCCATGATGGCTTCTTTGGACTGTAATGGATTTTTTTGTGGCGGATAATCAAACGCGAAGGTAAGGGGATCAGAACACTAAGTATAAGACTAAGTTTTGCACATTGGGGCGGCTGTGCTCAGGGAGCGGTCGTCCGTGGTCGCAGTTGCAGGCTCCTCCTCCCCCTGTCGACACAGTCCGAAGTCCTTGGGGCAAACCCCCTGAACCCCCAAATTGCTCCAATGAGCAGGCTAGCTTGCATGGCTGCTGCCGCCATTGGTGTGTGAATGTGTGTGTGAACGGGTGAGTGAGAGGCCATTGTAAAGCGCTTTGGATAAAGGCGCTATATAAGTGCAGTCCATTTACCATTACATTGCACCATGCTTAGTGCTCAGAAAACACACCGTCTAACTAGCGAAAGTGGACTTGGACATGCCATAAATGCACTTTGTACCAAGTCATAGCTTGATCCAGGATAATTGCGAATAGTCTATAGCCTACATGTAACCTTGCACGTACCATCGCACATCGCCTGGATGTTGATGGAGTGGGCTGAAAGCAATTTAATTTGGCATTCCACTTTGCTGAGAGACAGGTAGCTATGTGGTCTTTGACCTATGGACCTCTTTACTATTATGCATTTTTTTATATAGCCATATTTCACATTGTAATCACATTGTAATATTTTTAGTCATGCTTGTGCGTGCCCGTGTGTGTAACAGACAGGAGGGTGTCCGCGCGTTGTGCACACGCCTATGTAGATGCACTTATATGCGCCGTTAAAATAACATGTAAACAACTGCGACATGACTTAAGACAAGGTTTGTGGTGGTTTTAGCGTAAGCGCTTTCTGCTGCCTCAAGATAGCAATACGTCAAAAATAATCCTGGCCACTCCTCATTTTAAGACCAACACGCCCAGTTCACTTGTAATGGGACATCCAATACAATATACATAGTATTTAAACAACGTGAACGTGAGGCGTTATAATAAACCATGCGCCGGGTGTAAGATAGTAAAGACACTTGCGTTTGGGTTAGCGTCGCTTGGTGTAAGATAGGGCCCATGGTCTCTAAATGATCAATACCAAATCATTCTCTGGTCTTTGTTGCTTTCATGATACAGAAACAATTAAAATATTAACTGAATAAAATGGGCTTACTATCATTGTTTTTTAAAATGATTTATATATATAACTATTTTTTTTAAATCAACTGTGATTTTGATTGTGTGTGATATTTAAATTGTCTGTTGTAAAGGGTGCTTCAAGCAACAAAAATGAAAAAGGCAAACAGTCACTTGTTCAGATAGTAATGTAGTTTTAATAACTGCATTTCAAAACTAGTCATACCAGCATTTTGGCCCTTGCCATCCTCAGTGTGTGTGATAAGAATAATTAAATAAAATACTGCCGATGGCAACCGACACACTTGCCTAGCAACAATGAAGAAGATTTGTTTATTTCAGACTGTCGGATGAGTGTGTGAATGTTTTTTTACTCTAATGATGTATGGATAGGATAAATTTTTTTTAAATGTAATAGAAAATTAAAAAATTACAGTAAAGTATCTACTGGACTAATCAGCCACAAAACGTGCATCTCTAATTATACCAGACCCTTGTGTTTCAGCTCACAATATAGAAAGAAAAAATCCTCAGTAATAAAACCATTCTTTGCACTGCATTGCAGCTAATGGATCCCCTGATGATAACATCTGGGATCTGCATTAACCCCCAACGAGCTCAGTACAATGCACAAGCACACACACGCATAAGCACATACACACACACTAAAAACACTAACATGCTCACACATACACAAGCACATACACGCACACTAAAAACACCAACATGCTCACACATACACAAGCACATACACGCACACTAAAAACACTAACATGCTCACACATACACAAGCACACACACGCACAAGCACATACACACACACTAAAAACACCAACATGCTCACACATACACAAGCACATACACGCACACTAAAAACACCAACATGCTCACACATACACAAGCACATACACGCACACTAAAAACACTAACATGCTCACACATACACAAGCACATACACGCACACTAAAAACACCAACATGCTCACACATACACAAGCACATACACTAAAAACACCAACATGCTCACACATACACAAGCACATACACGCACACTAAAAACACCAACATGCTCACACATACACATGCTCATACACATACGCATGTGCGCACACACACAGTCAGTATCAATGCAAAGGACATTATGTCTCTGTCCCATCACCTCGCCCCCAGTGTTGTGTGTACTTTAAAACATGCAGTCATAAATGACCCAGTTAGATCGGCCTTACTTCATTGCCACACATAGAATATCAATTATTCATGCAGCACTGCTTCCTCCTGAGCAACAGATTCATGTGTGGAACAAGTGCACTGGCACACAAATAAATCACCCCCAGTCTGAGCTGGGGTTCTGCTACTTACCATATAAATACAGATGAACCCTGTTAAAACTCCATGTTTAATATCCCAACACACATTTATCACATGTTGTTTTTGTAAACTGCCAGTGATTAGCTTACGTGTTAAAACCAGCTCTATTAATGCTATAACTCCTTCATGGCTCAGATTTACATGGGCGACGATATGGACAATAACAGGTTTCAATTGTTAAATAAATTCAGTATTTAACAACTACTGTAAAGCCGGGTAGGCCTAGATAAGATGCGTTGTGTTATTAATGTATCTCTGAAGAATGACTTAAAATTTACGTTGTTTATAATGGACAAATAGTTACACATCCTAAACTGCAGAGGGCACAATAGTGCCAGTGATAACTAAACTATACGCGAGATAGCCGATCATATTGTTATCATTGCATAGCTTCTTTTGGCCCTTTTCCATCGCTATACTGTACCGCACTATATCGTACTGTGAAACCGAGATGGACACATTTCCATCGCCAGCAGAAGCGTACGTATAGTTCTCAGAACTCCTCCAGAGCAGTTCTGTTACGTTTCTCCGAACTGGTATGGACCCAAACGCAAGACTCGGAGACTCACAATAAGCTCCAGCGGAGCATTTAATTAAGGCAAGCAAACAACAATGAAGAGGGAGAGCAAGGTGAGGGTCTGGATACAGAGTTGGCGATAACCAGGGGCAGATGAAGATCAGGGAAAACGGGAGCAGAGCTGGGCGAATGGCAGACAACCGGTGACAGACTGGAAGCAGTTGTCACGTTAGCAAAACACAACAGACAATGGCCGAGTAACAAGAGCAACATACGTGACTTGACTTAACGAACTGGCAAAAAATTAACAGAGAAGGGAACCTAAATAGGGAGACTTGATGAGTAAAGCATGCGGAATGTATGCGAGAATGAATGAGCTAACGAGAGTGAGTTTGGAATGATTGGCTGGGAGATTAAGAGAGAGGAATGAGAAAATGAGGAGGGAAACCACGCCCAGCCTGCACAACACGAAAGACAGACAGGGTAAAAGTAAAAACATGACATGAAACAAGAGGAATGGGTAACACAGGGAGAACAATAGGAAAGTGGACTGGAAGGATGCGGCGGACGTAACAAGTTCTGTACATTGCTGATTGGAAAAATGCAAACTTCATGTGAATCTTCATATGCCAAGCAAACAACCGTCTTTTAAATATCTGGTAGCTACAAATTAGTTTACAAATTTGATAGAAATTAATTTCAGACAGCCTTACCAACCGAAACTACAATATGATATGATTTGCTCACCAATAAGCAAGCTTTTACTTACAGCAGCATACAGTCCCGGCTAAAAGTTTTGTCGCATGAGTGGACAAAAGTGACAATTGCTAATTACCCAACTCTTAATTAGCTATTAAAGTTAGGAAACAACACAAATTAATCATAAGTGTCTAAGGTTTATTAGAAGCTAGCAAAATGACATTTCAAAATTGTTACTAAATGTTACAGCTTGATAATGATCAACAGGCCAGTTTTGGCCGGACAAAAGTCTTGTTGCAATGGCTAAATCCAATTTCTAGGCCACAGTGAATAAGAAAGAAACAAACAAGGGGCTTGATTAGTCAGCTGTAGGTAACTTTGAGCTATAAAAGCAGAAATTTGACACTTTACGCCAAGTTCATGCTCAACATTGCTTCTGTCAACATGCCCAAGATCAAACCAGAAACCAAAGTGCTGATCATCAAGAATCTCAAGTCCAAGTCATCAATACATCTTCAATGTGTCTAAATGGCAGGTGGAGAGGATTCGCAAGCGCTACCAAGAGACTGGCGACGTCCATGACAGACCCAGGTCGGGCAGACCGCGCAAGACAACTGCTCGAGACGACAGCTTGCTGGTCCGACAGTCAAAAGCCAGCCCCATGTCAACCGCCTCACAGCTCCAGGAGGAGTGGACGCCAGCAACGCCTGTTTCGTAAAGAACTGTACGTCGGATTCTTGCTCGCAATGGTCTCCACGGTCGTATTGCTGCCCAGAAACCAGCGCTAAACAAGAGACAGCTAAGAAACCGTGTTGCGTACGCCAAGGCCCACAGCCTGACGGAAGGTTGGACAGCAGAAAAGTGGTGAAAAATAGATTTTTCAGATGAATCGTCAGTTGAGCTCCATCCCAAGCGCCGCCAATATTGTCGACGACCCTCTGGGGCCCGTCTGGACCCACAGTTCACCCAGAAGACAGTTAAATTTGGAGGTGGAAAGATTATGGTTTGGGGTTACATCCAATACGGAGATGCCAGGGAAATCTGTAAGGTGGATGGTAACATTGACAGTGCCAAATATCAACAGATTCTTGCCTCCCAGTACTTTCTCAACTACAAGAGGGGTCAGATTTTTCAACAGGATGGAGCTCCTTGCCATACCTCAGGTTCCACTATGAAGTTTCTCAGGGGGAAGAAGATCAAGGTCCTTCAGGGATGGCCAGCACAGTCTCCAGATATGAATATTATTGAGCATATCTGGGGAAGAATGAAGGAGGAAGCTTGGAGGACCAAGCCAAAGAACTTGGAGGAGCTTTAGGATGCCTGCAAGGTGGCCTTCCATGCCATCCCCGACGACTTCATCAACAAGCTCTACGACTCTCTGCCAAACCGGATGGCAACTGTTCTGCAGGCCAAAGGAACCCATACAAGATATTAATTTCTTAACTTATAGTCCATGATGAAATACTAGACTGATTTTTCATTTGGTATTTTATTAACTTTTTGAGAAAGATAAAATGTATTCATTATAAGTTGATTTGCGACAAGACTTTTGTCCAGGTAGAAACTGGCTTGTTCATCATTATCAAGCAATAAACCTTATAAGCATCTATGAAATTTTTGTTTTGCTAGTATCTAAATAAACTTTAGACACTTATGATTAATTTGTGTTGTTTCCTAACTGTATTAGCTAATTAAGAGTTGGGTAATTAGCAATTGTCACTTTTGGCCGGGACTGTATATTAACACTATTAACTTTGACCCACCGGAGACAATTTTCAACTAGTCTTAGTTAAGTGCCAATATCTTAAAAATGTATATACACTGCCTATCCATGGTTTAAAGTTTGAATTGAAGAAGAGGCTGTATCATTCAGAACTTTGCAACAGAATACATTCATGTCAGAATCATCACATTCAGTATATACAGTGCCCTCCACTATTATTTGCACCCCTGGTAAAGATTAGTAAAAAGGGTTGTAAAAAATTCACCATTTGGTGAATTAGCTTAATCTCACACTGAAGAGAAAAATAATCACCTCATCAAGAAATAATTATTTTTAACAAAACCACATGTGCCACAATTATTAGCACCCTTGTATGTATATATAATGAAGTAATAATTTTTTAATATGTTTTGCATGCCATGACTTCCTGATAGTCTGTAACCCAACAACATCAAAAGACTCTGAAACGTCTGGACACAGAAAACCCAAGTGCAGACCAGGATCAGGCAAAGAGCGTAGTTTATTAATCAGTCCAGAGGTCAAAGCCAGGTAAGCAGAGAAGAATCCAAAAATCAAAAACCAATAAACAAGCAAAAGTCAAAACGAAAAAATCTGAATTACAAAGGTACAAAATCACTAGGCTAAATCAATGTCGGTAAATACACATAGAAAAGTTGAAAACCAGAAATCAAAAGGCTAAGGTACAAAAGGGGCAAGGCTAAATCGAAGTCAAACAAAGAATGTCTCAGGATATACTTAGGATATACTTAGGCTTAGTAAGGCGTAGGCGCAGGCAATGGCAAACTGATCAACGTTCTGACAACTGGGCAGAAGAAATGTGGGTCTTAAATACACAGAGGAAGGAGAGGGGTAACAAACAATGTGAGGTTAAAACATTCAGGAAACAATAATTCAATAACGAGGAAAGAACGAAAACATGGAAGGGACTCGGTAAACATGCATGACAGACAACGGGCTCAAGTAGGAGCGGAGTGTGCACAATAATAAGGGGAGGCGTGGTCTCTAAGGATAAGCAGTTAACAGGTAGCTCAAAGACAGCTTAGTAATGCAGGTAGAAAAGATAAAGTGGGAAGTGGGAAGCTGGTTAAATGTTAGTATCTAACTACGAGACAGACAATTAGTTTCTTAATACACATTTATGTTAATGAGTTTAGTAAAGTGCACGTAACTAATAAAGCACCCAAGTGATTGTTAGCACGAGTTAGTAATATATACAATTATACATGGGAACGAAAGCAGGAAGTAGCAGAAAACGAGACTTCGGAAATACAGCATTAACCCACGGAAAATCCACACAGATAAGACTCGGACGAACCACGAACAGAGGGGGATGCAATGATAATGTGGAAAATAATAAATACATAAATGATAATGAAATAAAAATACAGAACAGACAGATACTCAGAAAATAACAAACTCTTGATATCTTATTTTCTGGTACTCCTACAAGCGATACTATAACATCTCTGCACTGTACATAATACACGTAAAAATAGGTAGCGTATTACAGCCACAGGTGCGATTGGTGGTCGCTGTAGAAATGTCGACCGTACTGTACATTGGCAAAATGTAATAAGATAACCTTTTCAGGGTTAATCAGAAAACAATTGTAGTTTCATAACCAGGTAGGATGTTAATTTCCAGTGGGAGCCGCAAACTTGCTTTTGAGGGGTTTTGACCCTGTGCGATGCGGAAATCTTTGTGTCTGACTGAGACTGCATTCCAATAGTCAAATTCGAATAGTCAAATATTTTCCGGTCAGCTATGCTAAGGAGGACCATTCGAATTCCATATATTGATAAAGAAAGGAGCTTCACGCCCCCACAATGCAATGCCGCCAATGTTTACATAAGCATTTGAGTTTTCCGGGACCTACCAAATTCAAACAACAATGGATAAGAAATCTAAATGTGAGTAGCTAATATTGTTGGTTAGCATTGGCTGATGATAGAAAATAAACAAAAAATGACACAATCAGACAATACACCAAGTCTATTAAGAGGCAAAATTTCAAGGAAATAAAACGGATGGTTCAAGTGAAATACAGTAGGCAATGATGCGCCTTTTGTAGTCATTTTCCGTGAAGTGTAGTTAGCTATGTTGAACAGTCACGTGAATATCACCCGACGTCGCACCATATGACGCAAGGTAGACAAGGAGGTTTGAATTCCACCGTTACGCTAGATTTCTTGTAAATCTCTCCTTCCATCCTTTCCTTGATCCCTGTGACATTTTCTAGCGAGATTAGAAAAAAGACCAATTTTTTTTGACAATCCGAATGCAGCCCGAGGATTCGGGTGTGTTGGATTTCTTAAGTTTTTGCAGCACGAAGCAACCAAATCCTACGACCGGAAGTCATGCATTTCAATGGAGATACGGTTCAGAACAAAATGCTAGCTAATGACGATGATCACGATGAAGATGATAATATTAAAAAGTAATATGAGTGATGAGTGAGTGAAGATCAGTCATTTTGTTGTTATTTTTTTGTGTAGCTAATTGGTTTATTGGCGGAATAGAGTAGGCTACACTACTATTGAGCGCGTTTACATGCACTCAATAATCCGATAACTGGGAGTAATCCGAACATGGCAATAATACGATAAATGCGTTTACATGCATTTAAGTAATGCGATAATGGGAAAAATCCAGGTTTACATGATTCTGTCAATATTCCGATTTCTTTCCCTGAACGCGATGTGTAACTCAAACGTAAATTAGAAACATATATTAGCCTAACGTTATATATTTTAACTTACATATTTTAACGTTTATACATAACGTGACTATACCTCCTGTTGGGTTGCTAGAAACAGCACGCGGGTTGGTATGCGTAACCGTAAGTTAGTAAACACGTTAACTATAGCCTAACGTTAGTTACATAAGAAAGAACAGTAGCCTATAACGTATAAGAAAGTAACGTTAAACATGGCAACGTTAGACAGGAATGCTCTTATGGGTTTCGTCGTCATATGGCAGATGTTATGGTTGCGGTTGGCAACTAACACTGTCTTTCAAGCGTTCTGTGTTATGAGCAGAAGACGACGAAGAGCTTTAACGTTACAACAAGCGCTGATTATTGGACCCAGAATAGGCCTTCCTCCAGCACTGTTAGGGACCCGGTCGTGCTGGATGTGCGTTAAGAGCAAGGACTGGTGGGAGAGAGTGGTGCTAAATGAATTCACCGATTCAGACCGTAGACTTGTGGACACCAAACGGGTTCGCTATCAGCCTGTACTCCCCGCAGGTACCGAGTTTGTACAGCGCTATTGCGACTCGCATTTGAAGAGGTACAGCTGGACGCACTGTCACTTTGTCAGGGCTCATTATGTTCTGTACCAAACCACAGTTTCATAAATGATCTCCGAGCCATGCTGAAGTTTCCTCTCCATTCTGAATCGGTGAATTAATTTACCATATGACGACGAAACCCATAAGAGCATTATTGAGTGCATGTAAATGTGCTCATTATTTCCGCGTTTCTAACTTTTTTCCCATCTATGAGATGAAGTATATTCCTCTTTATTATTTCGGATAACATCAGGAGGGTTTCCTCCTCACTCCAGAAATGACTTCTCCCGTTGGTTGACATCTCTCTCTGACCTCTCAACTGTTTTGACGTTAGCGTTACGTTACTAACAATATCCGGAGTAGCTGTTGCCATGGCTGTTACTGTCAAACACGCACATGCGCAGATTTAAAAAAACGACCAAGATCAGAATAAGCGTTTACATGCAACCAATAAAACGAAAAACACGGCAGAAATCCAGGTGTAGTTATCGGATTTCTCATGGCTGTTATCGGATTATTCAAATTGTCATGTAAACTGCTTTTTTCCGAAAAAGATTTTCGGAATATTGCGTTTACATGACAATTTGAATAATCCGATAACAGCCATATTCCGAATATGATCGGATTATTGAGTGCATGTAAACGCACTCACTGTTTTTAAACCACCCATTTAATTGTTAAGCAATACATACTATAGGTAGCAAAACAGAAAAGTATATTAAGCTGTATATTATTTTTACTTTTTACATGAAAGTGCTGAGACACTGCGAGGATGAGCTTCTCCCCCATGCTTGACAACGACTTCATACAGCGACTGCTTCTAGTAGACTAGAGTGCATATTCCGACAATTGGATACGGAGGTTGGATTCTGTGTGAAGGCGGCTTTTACCAGTGATACCACGCCTGAAGTACATTAGGCTAATTTTCCAACAACGGGACAAACCGAAGTGGTTTATTTCACTTAGCTCTACACCACGGTTACCAACAATTATTATACAGTGTATATTAGTTACTTTTATTTTGATTGATTTTATTAGATTTTTTTCAACTGGCTGAAATTTTAATATTCTTCCCGCAGCCTTTTGGGCATATTGTTTTAGCGTTGTCAAGAAAAACTCTGGTTGATAGTTCTAGTTTTTAGCAAAAACCTCTCGTCGTTAATTCTATTACTGTTTGAAAGTTCTGTTTGGACTATTGTTTTTCAAAAACCTCTATCAGGAAAAAATTGTCTAGTTCCTTCTCATTTTTATACCATACAATTAGCACCAATTTAGGTAATTTTTTTTTGTTACATTATTTAAGAAAATTGCATGAAACCATTTACCTCCCTCTGTCTTGCTTTTTAAAAAAATGACAAAGGGTTATCTTGGCCTATCCATCTGGATAGTTTCGCTAATTTTACAGATATCCGCCTGGCGTACTTCGGTAGGAAGTAGTTTTTTGAAAAAACCATGCACATCAAGGTCTGTGGTTGTTTGTGAGTAACCGTGTCATTATATTTTTTCAAAGGTAGCCTATTTTTGGCCACAAACCTTGGACCCATTGAGGTCTGTTCTATCAGGGTGATATCACAGTGAGCTGCAGCTATATATTTATAGTAAGTATATAGTTATATATTCACTATAATACTAGTGATATCTCAGCTAAACTATCTGGATTGATAGATAGCACTCATAAACATATCTTAATTTCATTGTTGGGTGAACTGATCTTGGTCTGGTGCTAAATAATTATTTCAAGTTTTGGAAGAAGCACATTAATACAGCTGGAGGTTTTTATTTTATCAGGCTGTCAGCTAAAGAAAAAAAGAACACATGAAACAAATGAATGGGTCTACATCTTTCACTGACTGTGTTGCTGCTAGCTATAGGCTATAATCAATATTTTACATTAATCACTAAAACATGAAGTTTAACTATGCAGATAATAAAGAAAGTCCCTGTTCAAGTAACATTCAGAGTTCAATGTATATAGGCTATGTCTATATTTTCAAACATGATGCTATTACTATTATGATACAGTGGGACAGGCTAATGTTTTACAAACCCCAATTCCCAAAAAGTTGGGACAGTATGTAAAATGCACATAAAAGCAGAAAGTAGTGATTTGTAAAATATTTTTTACATATATTTAATTGAAAACAGTACAAAAAAGATATTTAATGTTTTACCTTATCAACTTTATTGATTTTTGTAAATATACGCTAATTCCAAATTTTAAAAAGATATCAAAAGACTCTTGATATCCCATGGTTGGCTAAATGGCTGTAAGTCAGCAAGGGTCTGAGGTATCAAATGAGAAACAACCCTTAAAGTGATCCATCCATATCTACTGCATATCTGGCAGCAAAGTGATGCTTTGAGGCTCGTTTGATACATCAGACCCATGCCGACTTACAGCCATTTCGCCAATCATGTATCCCATACTGTTCCAGCATAATTTACAGCTCAATCTAGTCCCACCCTCCAATTCCCATTGAGATCCATTCAAATGCAGAGAAGTTATAGTATCGCTTGTAAGAGTACCAAAAAAGAAAAGATATCAAGAGTTTTTTTATATTGTTGCATTTATTTATTCTACATTAGGTTAAACTGTCCAATATTTATTGATGCCCCAAAATGGGGGGGATATGTACAAAAGGTACTATAATTTCTGAAAATACCCTCAAATTAAAGTTGACAGTTAACTGCTTCAAGCACATTGTCATTGTATCCTTCCAAAATATTTTTGACTATGTAGACATCACATTTATCATAATTATTTTGGATGGCAAAATGGTAGCTGACAGGCCTATTTCCACGATTGTCCGCGATAGTCAAACATTGCTCTCTAACAATTTGGAACCAGTTCCATGGAATCCATGTTTGGAACCAGTTCCATGGAATCCATGCCTGATTCCCGCCCAATGCTACTAATTACTGCAATTAGAAAGCCTTCTGTAGCACCGATAAGAACTGAAATACAGGTTAAATGTTTCCGAGGCCATTATTTCAGGACTCATGGTCAGCTTGTAGTTTCTCTGAGGAAACGGAATGAGTTTGACTTGTTGAAATTATCAACAAATGTGCAAGAACAGAAGCTAAAGTTTTTTCTTACCTACACTTGTCTGCAGACAAGGTTGTCATTTAAAAATTTCAGGCTTTCCTTCATCAATGTGACGTGTGTGGTGTAAACAGCGCTTTAATAAATTGGGGCAGTGTCTTTTGGGACTGTATTATTTACTGGTTTTATAGTGAAGGGCAGAAGGAGCTGTGATCAGCCAGCCCTGATGAATTGAGAGTCCATCAGGACGGGAGCCTGATTAGTGAAAGACTGCGGCTCCATGATAAGACCCAGACCCAGAAGACAGGCCTGGCTCAGCTGGGAGAGCATTGTTTTCAGCTGAAAGGCCCCATGAACAACTAAAGCAAGATTCCTTTGAAACACTCGCTCCTGTCCAAAACAATAGATGCTGCTTGGATGTCTGCCTACACGCTGTCAGAGCACAGGGAGCTGCTGTTGGGTCGTGTTTCCTCCCCCCACCCCCCCCCCCCCCCCCACCTCCCCCCACACACTCTCTTCATACCTTGTTGACCCCCCCCTCGACTGTCCTCACATAAATAAATTACTGAATGAAGAGATTAGCCCTCTATTTCCACTGTGCGCTATCAAGCTTTTGCCAGAGAGAGATACAGTGTCTGTATGACACAAACAGTTTTCAAGTCTGACAACGATCCTTTTTGAAGTTACAGGTCGAAGAAGAAAATACACCTGAGCGATTTTTTGCTCCCGCACATTTTTGTTCTGTTAACTTCAGATCCACAAGCCCATTGACTCCATTGTTTTTAGTCATTTCCCTGACAATTCTAGCTAGCGTAATAGCGTTTCTCCTCAACATTCCAGCATTCTAATGTCAGGATTCTGTATTTTGTTTGTTTATCTGTGTATTTATGTTTCTGATTATGTTCTCATTTATTGTTTTCTCATCATGCATTCAGTTTTATCTATGCATTCAGTTTTAGTTTCACTGTTCCGTGTTTGCATTGCCGTCACTCCCCTGTCTTCGTCACACTTTTCGGGAGCCTGTTGTGATTACGTTTTTTTTTCTTGTATTTTCTCTGTCATGCACTTCCTTCTTAACTAATTATCTCATTGTATATAATACTAATTAATTAACTACTACTAACAGCTTAGATTCCGGTTTTATACTAATTAACTAACTCACTTATGTAATCTTAACTTCTTTCTGCAGCCGTCTCTTTTTCTACCTGTTCTATCGCTGATCATCTTTCTTTGATTTTCTCTTTTACTACAGCTGACTCTTGTTTCCTCTTTTCCTTCTCTAATTGTATGCACTTGTCTTTTACTACCCAGTTCATGTTCGAGTCTATGTGTTATGTGTTAGTCCGGTCTGCGTTTGGGTCCCTGAGAACGATACCTCACATTTAATAATCAGAATGGTATCCACCTGTTAACAAAAAACTCCTGCTACTATTATCATAGGTTTTTCAATGGAAAGCTGTTGTCTCACTTTGTCAAAACAACTCATGTTAACACATCAGCAATGTGTTAAAAAATAAAACAATATTAGTGGGTTTAAAGACCTGCATTTTAGAAGAGTGTAGCAGTCTTCAGTGTCTATTTAGAGGAAGGCCTATTACTGTAAAACACACCAGTAACCTTCTAATATAATATTTTCAGCAGAGAGAGATACACATATATTAATAAATAAAGCTACCGAGGTTTCTTTGTACTTGGACTGCAATTTGACAATATTGAATGGCTTTGTGTATATGCGCAAATCTTGAAATTTGAATTTATGGAGAAAAGAGTTGAAAAAAAATGGCCAATTTGTTATTCTGCGCATGGACCGCTATTCTGAAAAGTCAATGAAAAACAAATAATGCATTAGCAAATCTTGAATCCCCATTTTTACTCCCATTGGGATTTTACCATGAACATGCTCATTTCACCAATATCATGAAGCATGCATGATGTTTGAATACAGGCTAAATTAAGTAAATTTTGAAAATGTTAAAAACAAAGATTGTAAAATCATTATACTTTTTTTACTAATATATCTGAAAATGTTTTAGCTGCAGTATTTGTATTAATTTTTCCAGATTAAAATGATTGTTCAACGATTTTTAGTAGCTAGAAGGCAAACCCTAATTTTTCACATAAACTTAAGAAATGTTTTTACTGTGTGATTCAAATGAAGGTTTACTGATTCACTGTACTGTCTCAACATGGAAGTCTTTCTTTTCTCTTCTTTTTGAAGATTTTAAATGTAGAAGGAAGTCAATGTTTTTTTGCAATGTGTAGTTCATTCAATTAAAGAAATACTTAATTTTTTATTAGAAAAGAAAAAAAAAATCTTCTAAAAACAAGTGACTAAATGTTCAGCAGTGGGCTATTAGAATGTTAGTATGATACATGAACAAGTGTGGAGAGGAAACTGGTGTGCGTAGTCAACATACTGATCAAATCAACAGGAAGGTAATGCAAGTGAATTACCTTCTGATATGTAGGCCTATGTACAGCTGTATGCATGTTTCACTCTATATGACTTATCTGAGGAACCTCTAAGCCTACAACTTATAGAACTTTTCTGCCCTCTGCCTGTGGTACTGGAGCTGCATTTGTAGGTTCATTATCTCTCTCTATATATATATATTAAAATTAGAATATCATTAAAAAGTTCAATATTTTTTGTCACTCATTTCAGAAAGTGAAACTCATATATTATATAGATTCATTACACATAGAGTGAAATATTTGAAGCCTTTATTTCTTGTAATTTTGATGATTATGGCTTACAGCTAATAAAAACCCAAATTCAGTGTCTCAGAAAATTAGAATATTGTGAAAAAGTTCAATATTAGAAACTCATGGTGTCACACTCTAATCAGCTAATTAACTCAAAACACCTGCAAAGGTTTCCTGAGCCTTTAAATGGTCTCTCAGTCTGGTTCAGTAGGCTACACAATCATGGGGAAGACTGCTGACTTGACATATGTCCAGAAGACAGTCATTGACACCCTCCACAAGGAGGGTAAGCCACAAAAGGTCATTGCTAAAGAAGCTGGTTGTTCACAGAGTGCTGTATCCAAGCATATTCATAGAAAGTTGAGTGGAAGGAAAAAGTGTGGTAGGAAAAGGTGCACAAGCAACAGGGATAACCGCAGCCTTGAGAGGATTGTCAAGCAAAATCCATTCAAGAATTTGGGGGAGCTTCACAAGGAGTGGACTGAGGCTGGAGTCAGTGCATCAAGAGCCACCACGCACAGACGAATCCAGGACATGGGCTACAAATGTTGCATTCCTCATGTCAAGCCACTCCTGAACCAGAGACAACGTCAGAAGCGTCTTACCTGGGCTAAGGAGAAAAAGAACTGGACTGTTGCTCAGTGGTCCAAAGTCCTCTTTTCAGATGAAAGTACATTTTGCAATTTCATTTGGAAATCAAGGTCCCAGAGTCTGGAGGAAGAGTGGAGAGGCACAGAATCCACATTGCTTGAAGTCCAGTGTGAAGTTTCCACAGTCAGTGATGATTTGGGGTGCCAAGTCCACTGTGTTTTCTGAAGTCCACAGTCAACGCAGCCATCTACCAGAAAATTTTAGAGCACTTCATGCTTCCTTCTGCTGACGAGCTTTATGGAGATGCTGATTTCATTTTCCAGCAGGACTTGGCACCTGCCCACACTGCCAAAAAGTACCAAAAGCTGGTTCAATGACCATGGTATTACTGTGCTTGATTGGTCAGCAAACTCGCCTGACCTGAACCCCATAGAGAATCTATGGGGTATTGTCAAGAGGAAGATGAGAGACACCAGACCCAACAATGCAGATGACCTGAAGGCCGCTATCAAAGCAACCTGGGCTTCCATTGCACCTCAGCAGTGCCACAGGCTGATCGCCTCCATGCCACGCCACATTGATGCAGTAATTAATGCAAAAGGAGCCCCAACCAAGTATTGAGTGCATAGAAATGAACATACTTTTCAGAAGGCTGACATTTCTGTTTAAAATATCGAAATATATTATTATAATTATCATAATATATTATTATGTAATATTCTAATTTTCTGAGACACTGAATTTGGGTTTTCATTAGCTGTAAGACATAATCATCAAAATTACAAGAAATAAAGGCTTGCAATATTTCACTCTATGTGTAATGAATCTATATAATATATGAGTTTCACTTTCTGACGAGTGACAAAAAATATTGAACTTTTTCATGATATTCAAATTTTTTGAGCTGCACCTGTATATATATGCTTTTTCATTTTTGTCAGTGTTTGTAATATCTGAAACAGTACAAAATATTACCAAAATATTGTGAGGGGTTACAATATCTTATTTAGATTTTTCAGATACCATCCGTGCGTTGGCATCTTTCATGCGGTGGAGCCACTGGAGGGGGACGTGGTCTGACCAGAGGGTGAATGAGCGGCCCAGCAGGTAATACCGGAGGGGCTCGACCGCCCACCGGATGGCGAGGCATTCCTTTTCTATGGTGCTGTACTTCGCCGATAGTTTGCGGCTTATGTACAGCACCAGGCGGTCGACTCCCTCCACCTGCTGGGTCAAAACGGCCCCCAGCCCTCTGTCCGATGCATCTGTCTGCAGGGTGAACGGGAGAGAAAAATTAGGTGCGAACAAAAGCGGCTCCCCACAGAGTGCTTCTTTTACTCGCTCAAACGCCCTCTGGCACGGCTCCGTCCACTGGACCGGCTCTGAGGCACCTTTCCGAGTTAAATCAGTCAAGGGGCTGGTCAGCTCCGAAAATGCAGGAATAAACCTCCTATAGTAACCGGCCAACCGCAATCGCCGCGGTTTTGTCCACTAGAGGCCGCACATGTCCACTTCCCAAGTGGTACCCCAAATACCGTACCTCCGCTCTGCCAATTGCACACTTCCCTGAGCCCCGCCCGCCTCAAGGACTGGAGTACTGCCCCCACATGCCACACATGCTGCGCCCAGTCGTTACTGTGGATGATAACATCATCAATATAGGCTGCAGCATATGCAACATGTGGACGCAGCACCCGATCCATAAGGCGCTGGAACGTGGCTGGAGCCCCGAATAGCTCGAATGGAAGAGTTGGTACAAACCGTCCGGAGCGGAGAAAGCTGATTTTTCTTTAGACTCTGGCGACAAGGGCATCTGCCAGTAGCTCTTGGTCAAATCCAGTGTCGAGAAAAAACGAGCCGTGCCCAGCCGATCCAAGAGTTCATTGACCCTAGGCATAGGATAGGCATCAAACCGTGAAACCTCATTTACCTTTCTGTAATCCACACAGAACCGGATAGACCCATCTGGTTTACCTACCAGGACAATGGGGCTACTCCAGGCACTGTGTGACTCTTCTATTACGCCCAACTCCAGCATGGTCTTTATTTCTGCCTGCACCAATTTTTTTTTGTGTTCCGGCAGCCGATAAGGACGGGAACGTACCGTCGCTCCCGGGGGGGTTTCGATATGGTGGTTTATGAGATTAGTGCATCTGGGTATTGCTTTTGCAATAGAGCAAGGTCTGAATTAAACTGTTGTCATGGATGGAATTCAGAACATTGAATCCCATTCTGCTTTTTGCTTTCCCTGTATGCATGAGAAAAGGAAACCAGCAGGCTGATCTTTGTTCTAATCAATTAATCTGGCTGAAATATATAAAAAACAGCTGCATATACCAGTGATGGTTCACCCCTTTACTGGGCTGCAGCAAAACATTTTCACTAAGGATATACGTATCGAGTCTGAAACTGTATCTTACCACTGGCCACAAAAAATTCACCCATCATGCATAGTGGCCACTGTACAAGCCTCTGGAGGCTGTGTTCTGATCTGGGGTTGCTTCAATTGGTCAGGTCTAGGCTCAGCAACGATGAAACAATGGTTGTCGAAACATGCCACAACGAATGCGCACCGTAATCAAAGCTAAAGGCGGTCCAACAAAATTTTAGAGTGTGCAACCTTTTTTTTGGCCAGGCAGTGTATGTCAGTCCAAAAACATCTATGTGTTGTTCAATTATGTGCTGTATCAGTACACACACAGACACGCACACACACACACACACACACACAGGAAAAACCAATTAGGCTTTTGCTGTCAAAAGGCCCATATATGTTTTTATTGTTTGCATTTTCATAACCACAGTTTTCTACTTGAATAAAACATCAAACTGTCTCCTTTGTTTGCTGAGGTCTCCCCTAACCAATGATCTTATCCAGCAAGGGTCAAACAACCCAGACACCATACTTAAGAACTGCAAGATAAAACAAGACTGTATGGAAAAATGCTATACAAATTATGTCCAGCCTTTGAGACAGTTCTGCCTTTCAATTTAAAATATATACAAATTAAATATGAAGCTAATCTGAATTTACTAACCGGATGCTGTGTAATTCTTGTTCATGTTCCCAAAGATTCATGTTTAAAGGTTCAGTGTTTTGCTACTACAATCAGATATAATATGTATTGTGTAAAAAAATGGAAGGGGGGTGTAAATGTGTGTGTTTATTTTAAAACCAACATTCAAGATACAATTTAGATTTTCTTTAGCAAAATATTTATTGTAGTTTCATATTGTAAATATATGGAGAAAGGTGGAGATGTAACAGAAATGCACTGACAGTTCTGATGAGTCTATCTCTCTCTGAGTACTTTCTCTCACCATTTCAGAGTTTCTAGGTGATTTAAAATCTACTATACAAAAACCGTATCAGAGAATTTTTAAAATTATCTTAAGATAACAACTTCACATAAGCTTGCAGAGCTGGTTCTAGGCATAGACGACATAGGCGATCACCTAGGGCCCCATCTCTCTGGAGGTGGCCCCCCTGTTCTGCAATGGAACCCCTAGTCCATAATTGCAAAGCAACCCCCCCCCCCCCACCCCCCATGCCTCCAAAGAAAATTTTGACTTGGACATTAAATAGTTTAGAGCTGGCCCTGTCCGCTTGGATAGTCTTTTCTGTGTTTTATTATTCACTGCTGTACTGTTGCACTGTATTTAATAAATACAGAATAAATAATTAAATACAAGTATGTTTGCAATAGAAGTCCAGCCTCTGCCATTTTGCATTAGCAGATACAAAATGACAGAGTCCTGAAGGAAATTTCTGTGGAAAAAAACTTTGACACTGCAGTCATTTTTGCAAGTATAAAGCGCTTGTTTCTCAAAGAGAAGGATCCAGGCTCACATGAGTTTGCTTCCTCTTTCTAACAATTACAATAGCTTTGATGCCACCATTAATCTACTGTCAATCCAAATGAAAAAATATTCTTCTTGCATAGAACCTTCATTAAATATGAGATCAGGATTGGTTTAATGACTAAAATATAAAGAATCTGTTCCTTTGTGTAAAATTAAAACTGACATTTTAATCTGCTCCATTTAAAACAGCGCAGTCAGTACTTCTGAGATCTCAGTGTCCTTACTTTTTCATCATATGCAGTTTTCCCGGTGAATGAAATACATATGAAATACATGCGCTCCACTCTAATTTACTTGTATATTTCCATTTGAAGAAATGTGCTCATCTCCTTCTGTAACTCAAAATTACTTCTATTCGGAGACAAGGTGAAAATTAAATTCACACCACTTTCAGGGAAAAGAATGGCAGATATATGTACTTGGCTCCGCTGAAAGAACAAAGAACAAAGGTCTGCTCCCATTTGTGTTACTTTCTTCCCACAACTTTCCATCCATTTAATGCTGACAATTTAAATTAGGAACATTTACAATAGCATGTCAGCTCATGCCTCTGCAGATCTGTTTTTCTGGTCTACATCTGACAAAAAAAAACTAAATTTGCAAAAACTTTTTTCAAACAGATTTGATAGAATAAAACATATTGAACCTTATTTGGCTGGAAACGGAGGCACTGCATTCAGTAAGCCTTGTGGGGGTAAGGGACTGAAGGCATCTAAGGAATTATTTGCTGTTGATGCACTCTGCATCTCATTGCTTCAAGATCTGTCTTTAATCTCTGCCTCATCATTATGTGGAATCTTTTGTAGATAACTCTGCATTTGCAAGAAGGCGACATGACATGCCAGTCTTACAGAAGCCGGAGAGACAATAGTATATTTCACATTGAAAACATCTGCATTGGAAAGCTGTTACTTTTCAGCGCTTGTAATTTTTTTGTTGGATGATGTGTGAGACTTTTAATCTGTAAAGGCTGAAGATTGTCAATTTACATCCCTTTCGCCATCAGTTTCTCACAGTCTGAGAATGTAGTCATTACATGTATCCCACCACTCAGGGTTGCAGCTAATCATTCAGTGACTTTGATGAAATACACTGAAGCTCCCAGAACCACACAAAACAGAAAAAAGGAAAGCTGTGAAGCTGCAAAGAAAGAAACTACAATTTCATCTGTCCTTCACTTTGAGTAATGCATTTAATCACATATTTTATTTTGGGTTCCTCTCCAGCATAAACACTGTTTAAATTTGGTTAGGACACGATGCATAGAGGTGAGACTGAATTTGGGAAAATGTTTGTTTTTAATGTAAAATATATTTATATTTAAGGTATAAATAGTGAACTGTATGAAGGCATAACCAGCCCTTTTAAAATATGCATATGTACAATATGTGCATATTTTGATAATTTAGTAGAGCCTATCAAAACGTTTTGTAAGTCAAGTATCAAAGAGTTAACGTTGTACTTATAAAGTATTCCTTTAGTTAAGACACCGCATGATGTATGTCCTTATTAAAAGGCAATACATGCAAATGTGTGTTAAAACATTAACCAAATGGAATGCTATGACGACGTTCCCCTTTAAAAAGCTTTTGTGTCGCCATGGTCACAGACAGGAAGCTGGATGAAACATTGTGCACATTCATTCATCGCACTGCAGAACAGGGGCGTTTTGTTTATTTGTCCCTTATCGAGTGTCTGTCCACAACAACCTACGGCTAATACCTAACAATAACCACATTGTGATAATCTAAATTTGTATATTTGTGAATTCGAAGACATATATCTAGCTAACGCGCTAGGTACGTGTACGATTTATTTCTGTTCAATAAGGTAGTACTTGGTGTCTGCTGACGTTAACGTTATTATCCCAACCAAAACAAATCTTGCTATACGCTACATTGTTAAATTGTTAGTACCTCTTTATCGAATTGTAACTAGCAAGATGGATATGCACAGACTCTAACGTTTATTTTGATATTTCAATATGATGTTATCTACTAGTTTAGCAAACTCGTGGAAATTGCTGCGACAGCAACATGTAACGTTACATGAATGAAGATGATTGCTAAGACAATTCACCTTCGGAACAGCAACTACGAACTAGCTGAATAAAACAATTGCGATGAGCCGTTGTATATATCGGAAAATGTTCACAGAAACGTCCTTTGTTAATATATAGCTACCTAGCTAAGCTAAAGTTACTTACACCTACTAAATTGCAGGAACAGGGACAGAATTTACGGGAGCGTAAAGTCCAGAAATACAGTTTGGAATTACGGCACTGCAGTCCCCCTCCGCACTGTACGTGACATTAATGGCACACACAGACAATCCATGGAGGTGTGTGTGCCTGTGCCTGCATGCTTATGTATGAAAAACAAATGTGTAAAATATTGTGATTGTACTGATGTGCTAGCCAGTGTTTAGGTAGGAATTTAAATATTATATCTGTCTTTTTTTTCTCTCCTGTGACCAATCATAGGATTTTGTTTGAAATGTGTGTGTATATGTTTGTATATAAACAAGATGTGATGTGCTATGCAATGCTCTTGCTTTCCAGGTGTAAGCATGGCTGATAGCTCTGCAGCCTGCACAGTAAAGTCTCCCATGGCCTTGGAGCTTGGAGAGGCAATAACTGCAACATCCCGTCCTGGAGTCTTTGTCATTGATGTCACATTCCCACGTGGCCAGGCTGTTAAAGTGAGTCACTGTAAAATGCCTCATTAAGCGAGGTGTTCTTTGTGTGGTTACGTTTTTCATGCGCTACTCATTCAGCCATGTAGGCCTAGCTCTTCTGTGAATCATGTTTGATGCAAACAAAATAAATACATTTTAAAAAAGGAAGTTGCAAATAAGAAATTCTGGAATTGGTTATGGTTTCTCCTCTCTGGGGCATTCAGCGCTGCCAAGTTCTGAATCAAGAAATGTTGTCTGAACCTTCTTGTGTGAAGTTGTGAACCTTGTAGTCTCATCCCCCAAACCAGAGCTGCATAGAGTACACCTGGTCTGCAACTCGTCAGACAGCCAAGTGGCACTTGAAATGACAAAATTACATTTATATATGGATTGGGAAGAAAGGTTAACACAAACACTCTGTTTGAAGAGTTAAGGATGAGGGGCAAGTATCGTAGTCAGAAACAAAGAATTGTACTCTTTGATAGTTACAAGAATATCTAAAGGACCAGGTGTGTGTAACTGCTATTCGCTGACTTTGCCTGTCAGAAAAATGTAGATTAGTGGAATCTATGGTACTTTAGGAATGGAGTTCAGACAGTGGTTTTGATTGTGTTTAACTCCACTCCATTGTATATCCTACATTTGTAGAATCTCTCAATCTGACAATTAGCATTTTGGGGTTTTTCATTCTGTAGTTATTTTTTGGTTCGCTTTATTTGAATGAACACAGATTCCCTGTTATTATTATCATAATAGTTTTTTTTACAAATTCATAGATACAGGAGATCTCTTTCAAGAATTACTACACTGCCTTCTTAATGGTGCGTATGCAGAAAAAAGATCCTGACCAAGGCTCAGCTAAGTGGGTTACCTGTCTACAAAACCACTGCCTTATGCCAAACCCGCACACAGAGGAACGTTCCCAGGACTACTTCTCCATCTACAGACAGCAGGTCAGGGCCTTGCAATCTTTCCACCTCTTTATTTTCTACAGTAATGCAAGGAAAACACATTAAAATAAAGTAAATTACTGAATGAATTCTAAATAACGAAGTAGCAATATTGGTGAAAGTGAAGTCTGTGTCTTTGTAGACACAAAATGCTGCACTACACAAAAAATAATGCACCACAAAAGTTATGTCCACCACATAAATACACATTTGAGGTATGGCTAGAATGTCCCTCTTCTATGTTTAGCTGCTCCCACTAGCACATAACAAGACTGCAGTAGTTAAAATTCACGGCCATGGACATTATATAACAAACATATGCAGAGCTACTACTGCTAGAAATTGTACTACTGCGTTCACCAGTACAATATTGTTTTTGCATGTAGTAGGCTATGTATTTTAAAGCAACATAAGCAGTTATATAAAAATGAGGCAGTAGTATTCCCCCTTTGTGGAGTGTGCGTGTGCTAATCAATTGGGCATGACAAAAGCAGCCCTCATGCCGCAATCCAGACAAACCCAACATCTCAAAGTTCTAAGTTGCGAACTCAAATTTCCTTGGCACATTTGCAGAAAACATTTATCTGTTCGGCTGCTTTCTGAACACCAATAACATATGTTATAATAATGTGGCATTAGCACCAACAATGATAGTGAATGCCTGCAATAAGCCTGACCCAAAAATGATTTTATGCGGGTTTGTGTTTGTGTGTGACAGCTAGTGCGTATATGGTTAAAGTAATGTCCCAGGCCTGAAATGGAGGGTCAAGTGAAGGTAAATTAGCAGAGCATTTTGTCACACAGAGAAAGGAAGGGCCCAGTGCAGGATTTGAAGTTGAATTCTCCAAAGCAACATGTGCTTTTTGGGAGGGTGTAGAAGAGAGCACTTTGCCTTGGAAGATATTTTTAAACAGGCCAGACAGAGAGATCTTCTGTCAACCTTATCATGAAAATGAGCCCAGTTAAAATAATGACAGTTGTTAAAAGGACATTTGGTCATTTTAGCAATTCAGATAATTCACATCACACCAGGGGTTACACTCTCTGAGCATATACCACTTTGATGTATTTGTTTAATCTCAGAGGTTAAAAAGAACACCTTTTTCATTAATCCCCCTTATTTTATTTAGTACGTGAGTTGTAGAAGAACAGTTGCTGCAAAATATAGTAGTAGTTGGTAGGCGCCTCTCAGCAAACCCCCAAAGGTATTTGTTTGCTTTGAACTTTCTTCCAATTTAATTGAGTAAACTGCAAGAAAATGCCATAAGCATGGCAAGGTCATTTCGCCACCATGTAATGTATTGGCTCAATGAATAATAAATAAATAGATGCACCATTTCCCATGCACTCATTTGTTGTATGACATAGCCTAACTGCAATGCAGCAATGCTGTTTCATTCGTTCTCCCCCACCCACCCCCTTAAAACATTCAGTATGATAAAATAAGTATTAGCTCTGCTGCTAAGGTTGAAGCAACACATCTGTCTGCCATAGGTTGACAAGAAAAGGCTTACATAAGTCAATAATTAATTAATAAATGGAAACATTTTCACCTGAATATTTTTTTACTGTCAGGTGGAGTTCAGAGGAAATCTTGATTTGGAAACTGGAACACACATGGAATGTTTGATAAATATTTAATGATTTATTTTATATATTTTTTTGGGGGGGGGTAGGGGGGCGTACAAGGGTCTGTATCATTTAGCTTCTGTGAAGGAAAGGAAGGAAAAGGAAAAGCGGAAGCTTCAGCAGCCATGGCTTATTTAGACCACTGAATCCTGGGCCAAATGCTCTATTTGGATTTATGGCATTGAATTATGGTTCAGGGCCCTTTCCTTGGTACCAGGTACCTCATGGTCTCCTCAAGCCGTGACTCAATAGAAGACAATGGTTCTCAAAGTGATGCTTTCTTTTAAATATACCAAATTGCACCTCGCTTTTTAAAAATTATTATTCCTAGTTTTTTTTTAGATTGTGGTGTAATTTAGATAAAAGGGTTGATTTGCATCATTGTAACTTTTGCCATGGAAGACACTCCTCACTCGTTCACGGGTGCAGCATGAACCACGATTAGAGTGAGTGATACCTGACAGTAGCCTAGCCTCTGTGCTCTGCCTGTACCAATCTTGGAGCATTAACTCACAAGCTACCATACCCATAACTCACAAGTACTCACAATACTACCATAGTATTCCACAGACTAGTAAAGCAGTACATACAAATATGGGAATCGTTATGACAAGATGCATTGCTCTACTGGTGTCTCACAGTAACTGTTGTTCACTCTCTTCCTCATATCACGCACCCACTCAAGGGTAAACCATGTGACCTGTGTAGCAAAGAGCCAGCACAAACGCACAGCTCAGAGTACAGAAATAAAAAGGCCAAAATACAATACTTTATTTACCACATTTTTTTAATTGTACCTAATTGCCCACTTAAAGTTAACTTCTGTTCCTGTCAGTGTTCTTGATGGTCTACATTTGTCTTATTTTTTATTGGCTTGTGGAAGTTTTTAAATGAAAGCCACAATCCTGCTCACCTTTTTTCTGTTTGCATTGTGTGCCAGATGCTGACAGAACCAGATGATGTAACTTTAGTTCGGCTCATTCTACGGCAGCCATCTTCAGCCTGGTTGAATTTCAGTCTTGAAGAAATCAAAATTCACCTTTGTGCGAATGAGGTGAGTCACATGTAATGTGGAACAAGTGCATATATCTGCTCCAGGGTGGTTTAAAATGATGAGCTGCTTCTGACTGGAGTTGAAAAAAAGCTCCAGAGCAGTACACTCATTCTTCCTGAAGACAGCTGTGTTTTTCATTTGAAATGGATAATTGACCCGGATGGCTCATTTATTTAATACAACATTCAGCATGAATCATAAAGGTGAATAAAGCATCTCTGCATAAAATCTATCTCTGGTTGAAATCTGTGAGATGGTAGTACCAGATTTGTAAAGGCTGGTTCATGAATGAGTACCGTAATGACGTAAGAATCTTTCATGGCAAGATTTTTAAACACTTTTCCCGCCTTTTTCTCTTCAATTTGTAATGTCTAATCATATACAGATGTGCTCATGCTGCAGTATCCACAGCTGATATGGAAGAGTGCTGCTTCCGTTCACACTGCAGCCCACAAGCCAAGCTTGCACAGACATAGTCGTAGGAAGACACTTTGGGGTTGATTTACTAATATCCCAAATAAGGGGTGTTATTTCACATGCGCAAGCAAAGTACTTGCACATGTTATCATTTCACTCTTTGTAGGATCAACTAAGAGGCATTATGAAAATGACTACAGCCACACACAGCCAAATTTAAATGAGAGATTCTTTGTGTTTGGAATGGTTAGGTATAGGCTACTGTTTCACTGAACAAGCTGTCGGTTTACTATAAACTGTTTTTATTTGTTTTGTTATGGTTCATTATAATAGACGTTGTATTGAATATTTAATTGAAATACTAGTTACTCTTGTTTCTGTAACACGATTTGCTTCATGATAAAAAAATGTGTATTTATTTGTAATGTTCAATGCCGTAAGCTGGCTTCTTCTTCTAGCTCTAATTCCCATATTTCCCAAAAGATGTAAAATGGCGTCGCTAGATAATGCCTATGTATCCATAATTTTTTGCCTCTGACATTCCAAAGAGTTTTGCAGGAGTGGAAAGGACCTGCCCTCTACGTTGTGGGCTTTGCTTCTTATGGCGTCTCCGTACATCTTATCGATTGCGTGTCTTTTAATACCTGCTTCCCATTTGTTCTAAAACGCACATGCAATTACCATTCCAAAAATAGCTTTCGGACTTAGTAAATTACATAACACGTGCTAAAGTAATCTTTGCATGACCTCCTCCCACTATTTCGCTAAAATAACGTAGGGACGCCCAAATTTTGCGTGTTCATTCAGGCTAACCTGCAAAACTGAAGAATCAACGTATTTTTCCATTTTAGCACACGCAGTCTTAGTTGTTTTAGTTGATCACCTCTGATAATTTTTTGTGAGTGGTAACATGATTTTGCGCACACAAACCTTTAGTAAATTGACCCCTATGTGCAGGGTCGGACTGGCCATCGGACCGGGAGTTTTTCCGGTGGGCCGATGGACAATTGGGGCCGATGCAACACAAAATAACATAGGCCTATATATATATAAATAAAGTGCTGTGTGGCTCTAACTGGCCGGCCCAAGCGAGTGGGCTGCCGGCCCATTGTGTTTGGAGGGGGGGGTTTACTTCACATCTGATATTTCTGTCTTCCTAAAAATCCTTCAAATGTGTCAGTCTCCCCCCTCCCCCAGCCAATTATTTTGGTCCACTCCATTACGTCACCTGAGCGCCAAGGCGTGAGATCAGTAACATCAAAAGTCATCGATAGTTAAACTTCGGAAAAAATTGTCGCAACATACAGTACATAATAACCATAACATAAGTAGCCTAATGTATTTAAATACGTTTTTTTTTTTTAAACATACAAAAGCGTGTATGTTTCTACACAATAACAGCAACGTATTTTAGCGCGATAGGTGGTCGCTGTGGAAATGTGGACTGTACGGGGCTTTGGTGAAATGTAACAAGATAAACTCTTCAGGGTTAATCAGAAAACAGCTGTAGCTGAATATTCTGGTATGTACTTGGTTTCCTAAACATATTTATACAAGAGATTTTAGAGAAAAAGATTTGGTGTCTTCTAATCCGAAAGTGCATCAGGTACTGTATATAGTACAGTAAGCAAGGGGAAATGCTTTTACTACAACGTTTTTTACAAATATTATTGTTTCTATACGTGAACATGATTTTCCTGGCGTGTATAAACTGCATTTTATGCATCACAATCTGCGGCTGTGGCGACAAGATCGGTCGTAAATCTAAATTTACGGGATTTTCTTAAAGCTGTAGTTCATCATTTTAGACTAACATATATCTATATATATATATATACTGTAATTGAGACGGATACGTCTCAACCACTAGGGGCAAAGTTTATACAGTTCAAATAGGTTACGTACCGCCATGCAGTTAAAATGACTGCAAACACTTTAATTTAGTTGTACTTCATGGTAGGCTAAAGCACGCCTATGTCTTTTTTTGAGCTACAATGCATGCGTGTGTCTGCATGTATTTTGTACGCATGTCTCTCTGATGTCATTATCTTCATGCATTATCATCATTAGTTAGCTACCAAACACATTACATTAGTACACAAAAATAAGTGATATCGCACCAAAGGTTTTCAACATAAAAAAAAAAGCCAAGTTACTCACGCATAGCCAACAAAGCACTGTCTGCAAGTCCTTAATTTTAACTTGCAAAAACTAGGTCTGCCTTTGAAAGTATTGATATCAAAATGTGGCCATATTACAATTAACAATATTGCCTACCGTAGGTCACACTAATTAAACTAGCTCTATTCCAAAGCAATGCTATCCAAACTTTCCCAAATTATTTAATGCACAGTGCCAGGCCCCTCTATTTGTTCCAGAGAGGACTGCCTGTGATTTGTGAGTGATTGCTGCCAGTGCCATGATCTCTTTTCAGCCAGCCTCCTCTTTCTAAGAGCAACACACTCTCCTCATTAGTGAATACTCTGGGCTAACTATCATACATATATCTTACTTAAGACTTCAGAACATGAAGGGCTATTGTTCAATAAACGTGGTGGTATTAAAGGCTGGTGTGTTTGTGTGTGCCTCGACGGGGCGGGAGCGGGGGAGTATTTGCGGGCCGGTTGTGGTTGGCCGGTCTGGGTCAAAACGTCCATGGCCATTTTTTAGTCCCAGTCCATCCCTGCCTGTATGTACAGCAAAGAAACGGCAGGCACCTATTCGACCAGCAGGAGCCGCTAGAGAGTGATGAGACGGGAATCCCACCTGAAAGCACCCCTAACTCAGGATGATGCCACTGCCAATTATGTGTTATTGCAAGTTAGTGTGCAGGCAACACTAACCAATGAAAAGTTTGTAAACAGCAATTTGATTTGCTGCATTACAACAGTGCTGTATGCCATGTTGTAGTCAGGGTTTTGGGTGTTTTCTTTGAAGAAGGCCATTTTTGTGGGGCATGTGATCTGTGAGATGCACCAGCTGCTACCATATATGCTGGAACAATAGATTTTGACTAAGGACTGTCAAAGAAAGCTGAAATTTTCTGTCATCAAAAAATATTTTAAGAGAAGCAGCGGTAGGTAGTTCCATAGCAACATATTTGCATATTTGTTTGAGTGTGCTTGCTTGCTTGCTTGAGTGTGCTTGCTAGAAGAAAAGAAAGGAAATCCATCCTCCTTGAGCAGGTGCTCCTAAGTTGCGTGATTTGAAATGAGAAAGCACCATGTAATCTATTAACCACATTTCAGCCCAGCTGTACAAAAGTGTAATTAAGCTGGCTTGAAAAAGCCAACTTACCGTTCTTCTTGCTAAGTTGGCTTGAAAAACCCTATACTTGCCATTCTCTTTATTTTCTTCTTATTCCACTTCAATTTTCTGTATGATACTCCTACAGCCTTTCAGCCAGACCTACGACATTTGGCCAGTAGCTTCACCTAGTATGGGATTGTGTTGCTTGTGCTTTTTGCATCAAGCGCTCAAATATTATTTGAGATATTTATTTTTATATAGAAAAATTTCTCATTGTTTAACATTTTACAACAGAATCTTGTCACAGTCGGCTGCTGCAGCTGCCACAGATACAGAATATCTCTCTTGCAAAGCTTCTAATGGACAAAATGTCTCCCAAGGTGACTGATGGCAACATCAATGCCAGTTCAACCCAAGCTAATATTAGTTAGCTTCCTGTTAGTTATCATTTTTGCAAGCTAACATGCATATATAAACACTGGCTTTTTCAAGCCAAGATAAAGTTTGTCTTCAAACTTTCCCTTCTACTTTTACATTGGTTTCTGTAATAGAGGTAATAGCCATGCCTGCCTTAGACCCCAGAGGTGCAAATAGTGTTCTTACCAACATGTTTTAAATTTATCAATCACCTAAATGACATGAAGATGCACATGTAGAGTGGTTCTGACTAAAACCCTGCAACGGGATTGGGATCCCGCGGGACCCAACACAACTGCTCTGGTCGCGGGACATGTTTACTCTGTTGCGGGTGGTAGTGGGGGGTGGTCAGAATCAAGTTAGCAGGATAAGCGCGGGATGATAAATGGCATTTAATGCATTACAAATTATCAGTATAAATAAGTCGATTGCTTAGATAACCATCTAGATTGTGAATAGCATTTATCAGTACATCTGATTAAATGTAGCTACACTGCTCAAAGAAATTAAGGGAACACTTAATCAACACAGTATAACACCAAGTCAATTAAACTTCTGGGATATCGATCTGTCCAGTTAGGAAGCGTAAACGATTGTGAATCAATTTCACCTGCTTTGGTGCAAATGAAAGTGACAACAGATGGACAGGAGAGGCAACAGCAAGACAACCCCCAAAAAGTAAATGGTTTTGCAGGTGGTGGCCACAGACCATTTCTCTCTCCTTATCCTTCCTGACTGATTTTTCTCTAGTTTTGCATTTTGCTAGTGTCCTTGTCACTACTGGTAGCATGAGGCGGTACCTGCAGCCCATTCAGGTTGCACAGGTAGTCCAGCTCCTCCAGGATGGCACATCCATACGTGCCATCGCAAGAAGGTTTGCTGTGTCTCCCAGCAAGGTCTCAAGAGTGTGGAGGAGATACAGAGAGATGGGCCATTACATGAGGAGAGCTGGACAGGGCCGTAGAAGGGCAAGAACCCAGCGGCAGGACCGGTATCTGCTCCTTTGTGCGAGGAGGAACAGGAGGAGCACTGCCAGAGCCCTACAAAATGACCTCCAGCGGGCTACTCGTGTGCATGCTTCTGACCAAACTGTCAGAAACAGACTCCATGAGGGTGGCATGAGGGCCCGATGTCCTGTAGTGGGACCTGAGCTCACAGCCCAGCACCGTGCAGCTCGATTGGCATTTGCCAGAGAACACCAGAATTGGCAGGTTTGCCATTGGCACCCCGTTCTCTTCACAGATGAGAGCAGGTTCACACTGAGCACATGTGACAGACGTGAAAGAGTCTGGAGACGCCGTGGCGAATGTTATGCTGCCTGCAACATCATCCAGCATGACCGGTTTGGTTTAATTGACTTGGTGTTATACTGTTTCATCTTACTTTGAAATGTAGTTAGTTTCATCTTACTCTGACTTGTATGGTTCACTTGATTAGAGGACTTTGTTAAATCATAGTGGCCTGTTTGAATAGTGACTCGTGAGTGAGGCTGCCCATTCGGCTTTAAATGCATTCAAAATGTACATGCTCATTTTATTTATTTATTTATTTTACTGGAAGGGAACAGGAAAATATCAATAGAAAACAGTGGTGCGAGCTGGCGCGGTCACAATCTCCACGGGACTGGGCGGGAATGCAATAGAACCTCTGCGGGAGCAGGTGGGAATGGTCAGAAATGTTGCGGATGCGGACTAGAATGGGCTTAAAAAAGCAGTATAGCGCTCTAGTTCTGACAATTATGCAGGTAGTCATGGTAATGCTGTAACACGCACTGGTATCCAATCCTAATGAATGTTAAAATGGTTAAATAGGATGATGCTCGCTCTCTAATGCCACAGAAACAGTCTCAATCACTCCAGAAATGTATTCAGTGAAATAGAAAGAATGTAAAATAAGACCTAATGATGGCTTTTGGGTAAAGATTGCCTTTTTATCTCGCCAGCGATAAAACCTTTTGAGATATTGCAGTCTCATCCGCACCCTGCAGTACTTCTCTTATGTATTCCATACTGCTGGACACACAGTACTATAGGACAAGTACCACCAATTATAGGAAAAGCTGTTTTCTCACTGACTACATTTCATTGCACACAGTATTCTGGATAATAATCCTCATCCTAGATGCTGTTTATGTGTACCATGCATGAAATGGAACAGCAGCTGATGGAATGGAAATCAGTATGCATTTGGAGATAACTTTCTTTTTTGTACCCAACATAGCCTATTGCAAACAATTGTTCGGATCAATACCCTCAAGTAACTTTTTTAAGTAATCTATTTTGCGACGCTTTCTTATTTTCATAAATTGCATTTGGGTTGCATTTGAAATTTTTGGGTTCCCCGTGCAGTCTAGCGAGTAAGTTATCACTGAAGATTCTGTTAGGACTGTTGCTTCTGATTTCTTCTCAGTATTATTATTACTGGACCTGAGCGCAGCCTTTAACACTGTGGATCACAAAATTTGGATCTGGAACGTTTAGAAAATAATTTTGGAGCGCTAGGGTTAGCATGAGCTTGGTTCCGCTCCTATTTATTAGATATGACTCAACACGTCATCTTTCATAATACAATTTATGATTCTTCTGAAGTAAAATTTGGTGTACCACAGGGATCACGGCTGTACCGTCTTGCCGTTGTACCGTCTACAGTCCTGCCGTCTACTGCCCGCTGTGTAAACGCCGCATTATTAGTTTCTATTTATCTGGTGCAAGTATGGCATCAACTTTCATTTTGATATTGATGAGCCTCAGCAATACATTCCCATACCCCCTGATTACTCCTCCCATCTTAGAAGCTTCCCAAGCCGAAATTAAAAGATCGCTCTGAATTTTCTGCTTTTAAATGCCGATAAAACTGAGCTGCCAAAACACAGGTATCTGTTTAAAAATTTGACTATCACCATTGATGGCTGTGAGATATCACAGAGCCCTTCAGTTAAAAATCTTGGCGTAATCTTTGATCCGTCCCTTTCATTCCAGACCCACATGAAGGCGGTAACTAAAACAGCATGGTTCATCTTCGCAGCATTGTTAAAGTCCGATCAATGTTAAATATGGCTGATGCCGAAGTCTTGATACACGATTTGTATCTTCCAGATTAGATTATTGTAATGTCCTTATCTCTGGTCTACCTATCACAACCATTAAAAGTCTTCAACTTGTTCAAAATGCTGCAGCCAGAATCTTAACAAAAACCAGAAAATGCTATCATATAACTCTTATTCTGTCTTCCCTCCACTGGCTCCCAATACAAGCTAGAGCTGACTTCAAAATACATCTTTTAACATATAAAGCCTTGCATGGATTGGCATCGTCCTACCTCTCTGATTACACCATACACACCAGCACGCACCCTACGCTCTCAAGACACAAGCTGTTTATCTCTCCCCAGATTCAATAAAAAACACAACAGGGAGCAGAGCATTCTAATACTGTGCTCCCTATCTCTGGAATGCTCTTCCTGCATCACGTAGACATGCAAGGTCTGTTAATGTATTTAAAACAGGACTTAAGACACTCTTTTTCTCACTTTCTTATGACCCACCATGACTGGCTTCATCGACCTGTCCGGCAGCCCTTAAATTATGTTTTTATTATTATTATTATTATTTTTTTGTTATTGTTGTGATGTAGTTTCTCATTTGCTGTGTTGTTTTTTATGTTTCATTTATTATAAATGTACAATGTGTTGAGAATTTTGTGAAATACACTAAATAAATTATGACTTGAATAGATTCCTTGCAAAATAGATGGCACATATGTAGGTTTGTTTCACAGGTAGAAGGTGCAATAACATGAATTTTAATAAGGTGGGGGAGGGGTGGCAGAAGGCTTCAGGGTGACTCCGGAAAGGGGACCAGTTTCACCATCGGTGAGAGTTGGAAACAAAGAAAAGAGAGTTAGTGCAGACACTGTGGTCCTTCACGCTTGAGTTTGACACCCCTGGCTTAAACATAGCCAAAGTGTTTCACAAACTGAAATTCCCTGTTTCACAAACTTAAAAAACGTAAACTTAAACTAGGTCAGATTACTGTGACTGATACGTTTGATAATGGAAATTTGACCATGTATGAAAATAGCATTTATCTGATGGAAAAAAACAACTTTAATATTTAGAGGTGATGTTAAGGTGGACAAAGCCGGAAAAATGATGGCTGAACCAGAGATTTATTTGTCTAGAAAAGAGAAATGATTGCAGTACAGAGAATTTATTTTAATTTATAGAATATAATTTTACTTTTAATTCTGTTAAATACATTTTTCTGATGCCAGGTACGTACGTATTCCTTCTTGGCACCGGTGTTGAAAGTCACTTCATGCTTTGCTTAGCCTTGTTGTTCAATTTACAGATAGCTTTTTTTCTTAAATTATACAATATTATACACTTGTGTTATTTTTCATGTTACAGGCATGATGGTAATTAGACCTATATTTAAACTAAATAAGCATACAGAACTCTATTACTGTTGACCATGCAAACCGAATAGCAATAGGCATCCATCCATTTGTAATCAAAAAGTGCTCTTTGAGGGAAAAAGGTATGATTGTATAAATTGCAACTTTTTTTGTTTTAAAGTGAAATGCTATTTTGTTACAGATTTTGGCAATATTTGGTACAAAAAGTGAATTTTTATAAAAGAAAGTGTAACTCTAATGTCTTTTGCCAGGATTCAGAGCGGGATGTTCCAGCTTGGTTTTCTCATCTGACTCCAGTCGACCAACCTCCTGATTTACAAGTAAGGTTTACAAACAGTACAGCCACGGCTGTATTCTATCTGTATGATTGATCTTGCTTTTGCCTCTCTTTTTTATCAATTTGTTTGATAAAAAAGCTTTTAAGCTTCAGTTTTAAAAGCTTTTGTTTAAGCTTTGTCTTAACACAGATGGAGGAATATAATATCCTTTTCTGATTTATTAAACTTTTTTAAAATTTTCACTTTGATTATATTTGACTAAATAATATGCTTTCATCAATGAATTATGTGCAGGCTCAGAAATGGTCCTCTTCTGATCACCAGATGTTTCTCTCCCCCATGTGAACGGGCTCCCGAGCAACCCATGTTATTACATAATGTGAAAACGGTCCGGCCTACAGTGTATTTCTCTTGATTCCACTGCTCTTGATGAACCTCAAAAGGAGTGGCTCTTCCAAGGGAGCAGCCACAGCTCTCTCGGACAGCGACCCAGACTGTAAATGCAGCGTGCCCTTCTTGCCAGATCTGTATTTATTTGCAGACTCACTGACGAGGGGCAGGGAAACCCTCCTAGAAGGCCTTAACGTCTCTTTTCGCTCTTCACCAAAAATAACATTGTGTCCTTAGATTTTAAAACATGAAGGGGAAAAAAAACAACTGAGACGGATACGCCAAGTGCTCAGTGGACTCTCGCATGGATTTGCATTCCACAAAACCACAGAGGGCTCCCTGTGATGAAGGGAGATTAAGGCTAATTAGGACTGAGGAAATGGAAACTGTGCAGAAGAGCAAGCGGGTTACAGACAGACAGAGGCTTTTCTGTTTAGTCAGAGGAATGAAATCCCAGGTTGTGGAGGATTCAGGTAAAGAATCCTGAGAAGGGAAGGCAGAAACATGGTGATGGACAGCTTATTTAAGCTGTTGGGGAGAGAGGGTAATAAAGATATATACAGCGGTCTTCTTTTTTGAGGCTTGAGGAATCAAGATTACTTTTCTTTTTTCCCTGGGAAGAAGCTTAATGCCGGGCAATTTTAAAGCAGGCGGCGAACAATCTGAAGCAATTTTTTTGGCAATTTTACTTTTGAGGCGAAGGCAAATTTTGAAGCAAGCCAAGGTCAGTGATGGGTTTCTGCAGCTCAGAGGAATATTGCTGGGAATGGTTTGTGCAGAGTTAGAAAGGCCAAGTTCTGAGGTGGCTGCAGAAGGCAGTGACAGAAAGAAGAAAAAAAGGGGGAGAGAGTGTGTCTGGTACGAATGTAAGACCAGTACAAATGATTGGAATATTAAAGAGGAGTGATGAAGGGTTTGGGCGAGCAGCACTGTGGGCATCAGGGTGAACAATTGTGTGCCAAATTAAAGGAATGGTATGAGAGGGGAAGCCCGCTGCTAGGTCGGTATCTCAAATACAAGTGCTTGCACCATCTAACAAGGTAGCACAAATGAGCAAGAAGCCGAGCCATAGGAGCAGCGACAGTAATGAGGGAGAGATGATGGCTGGAGAATTCACTTCAGTGCCGTGAAATTCAGAGGCGCATGCAGAGTGGGAGGAGAGAGAAGGACAGTGTAAGATGGGCATGGGTAAACTCTTCCGTCACGTCCAGAAAGACTAGATGAGAGAGGATGGAATATAGAAAGCAGAGAAGGCTGACGGTTCAAAGGTGCTCTCAGGTATAATCATGCCTCATACAGATCTAGAAATAGATGGGATGTGAATATCATTAGTGCAGTGCTGCACTGCAACACATTTTTGATCAGGTGGTGCTAGAGTGGGGTAATATTTTCCAAATGACTGATCAAGCCATTGTGACGGTTTTAAAATATACACCAGTTTTTACATTTGAAATCGGTCTTTGATTTAGTCATAGGTTTATTCTTTTTATTTAGTAACGTGTGAATGTCAATGTGCATGAATAAGTGTGTTTGTTACCTGACAACATGTTTAATCATGAAGGTATACAATATATAACCCATATGCTAAGACATGCTACCCTACGGGTTATGGGCAGCATTTAGGATGCTTTTGGGGATGGGTAGCACGTTGGGTAGTTATTCCTTCTTCATCTAGAAACAAGATGTGCGCTTCCAATGCAATTTTTGGTTATCATATTATATTTTTGTCAGTAAATTACCAGGATAAATTAGTTACTGTGGTCGTTTTTGAGAAATTGCTATATTGCCATATTGACCAGAATTTAAAAATCACCTTTTTGCAAATATACCTGTTACTAACTTCATTGATAAAATGAACACCAACATACACAAGTCCACCAGCAGAGCTATTGCCCGGTTAATCCACTGATACAGCTTACCATTCAAAACTCAGAACTCTCCAGAATAATATTTTTTCAGCTGTAATGGCCCTGTCACACTATTGCGTATGAGAGAAACGTATGAGTTGCGTATGTAAATTCATAAAATAATTTTCATACGCACAAAAAGCCCTTGAAAATAGCGTATGGCCAGCGTATGGCTAGCGTATGCCTAGCGTGCGTAGCTAGCATAAAAAAAACACGCACACTTTTTTTTAGCAAAAAAAAAAACTTTTTTTGTGCCTCGCCGTATATGCAGCGTATGCCACCGTATGGACCGTGCTTGAAACGTATACAACCTATGCCTAACGTACCCCTAGCGTATGTCAGCGTATTTCAGCGTATGAGTGATATTTTTCATACGCTGGCATACGCTAGTACGATACGCAATAGTGTGACAGGGCTATTAGAGAAGATGATAATGTTGTAATCACAATGCGTGCATTGTGCATTCAGCTAGTTTGACAGGTTTCCTTTGACAGGTTTCAGTGTATGGAAATAAGCCGGCATGCAACACTCTCAGAATATACAAACAGGTATTTACTGTCACAAACATGGATTTGCTTTTGCATGCCATAATTGTTTTAAAGTGTGCCACTTGGTATTATTTGGATACCATTTTAACAAAACTATACAGAATTTCAAAGGATTTTCAGATGTAATATATGTCTAAGTATTACTAAATATGGATGACTTAATTTGTTTCCTAAAACATTATTCTGAGAAATTTAAATAGTAAATTTGTCACCAAACATAAAAGCTTGCATAAATTGAAAAATTAAGAACTTCACGTAAAGTGGAGTGTGAATGAATGTGATTAAATCCAATTGTAAGCATGAATTATTGCGAAAGTAAATAACGTTGAAATCATTTTAGTGCTAGACGTAGAGGTTTCCAGTTCGCATTTTTGAAAAGAATGTTCCAGAATTGCAAATTGTGTAAAAAGAACCCGGAAGTATTTGCAGTCTTGCAAAATATGTAAGGGCCTGGTTGCTGTTTTTGACCATTATTTCAGGCAGGAAAAAACTGTAAGAAAGCAGCTTATGTTGCTAAGTTTATTTATTTTAAAATATTAATTATGCCATGCAACGTAGAAATAATCAAAATTCTGTGTGCTTAGGGAATAACAGCTTGGCTGTCAACTTTTAGAACAGTTCAGTAGTGTAGAGAAACTCAGGAGATTAAATGAGCTTGCAGTATCTACTGTTTTATTCTGATAATTAGCAGGGTTACAGCTATCTGCTGTGAAAAGTAAAAGCTGTGATAGATAATTAGGCATTGTGCAAAGTAGCTACTGTGTATACTGTACACATTTGAAAAAAAGTAGTTTTATTAAAACCAGACCGTGCCAGTGTGCTGACTGCAGCTTGCAGCGCTGCAGGATGAAACACAGTTGGCTCTTGCATTGCCCAGGGATGGGAGGGTTTCAGGGTTTCGGGGTTTCTTCCACTTGTTGATCGGGCTCCCGCCAGTTCACCTGTCGAGCTGCACATGAATGGAGGCTTCTTCCAACTCACGTGGGTGTGATTAGAAGCGGTGGCTGACATAATGTGCTGAAGCTAGCGGTTGTTCAGGCATTCCTGTTCCAGTATTTTTGTTTGGTGATATTGCACAGCTTTGGCCCCTCTTCCCTCTACAAACATGCCCTCGGTGTCGTAGGTCTAAAAGCCTGGCGTCGCTAACAAATTGTCTTGCCGGCAGGGGAAAATGAAATCGATCACAATGAAATAAACTGCAAGTGTTCTGCAGTGAAATTTAAAGTGTTTGATTAAACAGTGCAAACTGCTGTGTCAAAATGTGTTGTCATTAATAAGTAGTAATTAGACTATTTAAACATAACATTTGTAATGGAAAAAAACAGCAGTATGTGCATGGTTTACTGGCCACTGTATCAACAACAGTATTTATGCAGCAAATGGCTCATTGAATTGGTCACTTTGCTTATTATTCTTTTTAATCACATGTATTGTTGAAACAGTGGTAAGCAGCATTCTAGATAAGAATTTACAATACAATACAATAGGAATATTCCATAGCATATACAGTGAATACACTCATTTGAATTGGCATATAATCAATGGAACTTCAGTTGTAGCCACCAGCAACAACAAAAAAGACATAGACAGTGGGGCAGACCCACAACACACAAACAAGCATATCAAATAAAGACATTCAATAGAATCATTGCATTCTATAATCAAACTAATTAAGTGAATGAATTAAAGTGGAATACAGCCAAACGTCATGATTAAAAATAGCCTCCGCTGTCCCGAGATGTCCAGTGTCGTGAAACAGTCCAACACACAAACTCCGCCAACACGACTTTCTTCCATAGGCTACACGCAGTCTCGCGGTCTCTGTCCACTGTTGGAACGGAGCTCTGCCTTCCCAGTCGCCGCCTCACTCCTCCCCCGCATGATCTTTTTTTCCCCTTCCCCAGTGGCCTTTTGAAGATTGCCTGCAGTCCTGGATCAGACCCGACATCTTCAGCTCCGGCGAAGAGCAATGCTAAACTTTGTGGCTGCAGATCCAATGGACATTCCCGAGCATATGTTGCGAATGCGTCTCCATGGTGACGACCACAAACAAAATGATCCCGACTAGACAATTTGTCAATATTATCAAAACGAGCAGCAGGAGTGCCCTGAAAAATCTCCAGCCTGCTTCCCTGTCGCACAACAGACGCACAGCGCATGAAAAAAACAAAAGACAAAAGCCAGACACATTCAACACATTCAAATGAACAAACACAAACACGAGAGACAGCTGGACTACATGTCGCCATTACAGCGCCACGTGACGTCATAGAAATACGTATAGAAAGATGATAATATGGTGTGAGGCGGTAAATAAAAGGTGGAAATGGTATTAAGTGGTAATGCAGTATAGAGGGATCTAAAGAAGGTGAAGGTGTTAAATTATGGTGATGTATTTTGTGGTAAGTATTCTAAAGAACCTGAAAGTGACACAAAGAAGTATTGAATTGTGATGAAAGCACAAAAAGATAATGGGCGCGTTAAGTAACTGAGCGGCTCAGCTTCGCTCAGAGCGAAGAATGTACTTAACGGGTTGCTCAGTTTCGCTCACTCTGAGCCGCTCAGAGCTTAGCTGAGAACTTTTGGATGTGGATCATAGAGGAACAAAAAGGAAGCACATAATTAGCTATGGACCCAAGTTTTCGGTCTACTGAGGTTGCTTTTGGTTGCCGCACAAACCATATGCGCCTATAGCATTAGTTCTAGGAAATGATAAGTTAGTGATAATGCTAAGTTGACGTTACAGCTAACAACTGATAAGATTCAACCTAAAATAAGTAGGCTATGCTTGGATCTTGTACGTCGCCATTTTCCAAACTCAGTGAGTTGTTAACAGTTGCTCAGCGCTCACGTAGAGCAGAACATTAAGTGATTCAAAAATCCGCTCAGGGATCACTCTGAGCCTTCTCACCGTAAGCGCTCAGTTATTTAACGTGCCCAATGTCAAATCATCAGGGATAGTATTGTTAGATCATAGCAGTGTTAGAGAGGAAGGCATTGTGATGTCATAAGCAGTGTAATATCTTACAGCATCCACATTCTATTGCATCAGTTTTCAAAATGTGCCCATTGACTCCCATTCATTTTTTTGGCGATAATTATCTGAAAAAGTGTATATAAGGGTATAAAGGTAAAAAGTCATAGCAACCTGGAGGGTGTATAACGGTATAATATGAGGTATGAATGGTGTTGATGGTATGAATGGTGTAGGAGGAGGTAGGTTCTCAAAAAGTAGCAGAATAATAAGCAGTATGGAGAGTAACAAAAGGTTTCACAACCACACCTAATAATGTATAAAATTAGATTATAACTGTATTTATTATGGAACCATGAAGTGAAGGACAGCTCATCTGTCCAATGGGACACAGTGTCAGTCACTCAGTGGCAAATAGCCATTATTGGCTGAATGTTCCTGCAACATATTCTTTGATGACTATTGAGTATTTTGTGATGGGCATAAAATAACTTGAGACCAGAACAGGCCATCCAGGCTGCCTAGGCTCAATCTCGAGGTGGTGGATAAATCCAGGAAGGTTTGTTTTTATTTGACTGAATTATGATTTTCCTTAAGTTAATTTGGTGGTATTCATTAAATTCTGACCTTAGTCAGTGAAGACATAGCGGTATTTACTATTAAATTGACAATTTAATATTGTAAAAAACATAATAATTAAAAACTTTTTATCATTTCATTATGTTTTTAATATGTCATCGCCTTTATACTCGGTTGTGTCCGGTTTGCTGTAATGATTGGGTGTGTGGGTAAGAATAAAGAGGACTTGCCGGGAAAAAGTCATAGGGCCAATTTAATTACAGTTTCAACATGAAAAGTACTAACAAGCATCTGCAAAGACAAACCAGTGGTGTAGATATCGCACTCCTTTTTCAACTGCAGGCATATCATTCATGGCATTTTCCCAAATGAGAAAGCCATTGTCATTGTTCTTGATCCATCATGCAGTTGCATACACTCCCAAATATTAATATTCCGTCAATGTTGTTAAAGCTTTCGTATCCAAACAACAATCTGAAGCCTCAGTGCTGGATTCTCATCTTGAATTCACATGACAGATTTCGTCAAATTATATTTTCTCTATTCTTTCTGTATATGAAGGGTAAGGCAGTAAGTTACTTTTCAAGTTGAGCTGTAGTAGCATTACAGCCTAAATGTATTACTTCAGGTGCCTTGTAACATAGTTCAGAGATATTTTTGCAGGTTGAATTTGTGGATAAATCAACCGTCTGCCAATGCGTTTTTGATTTTCAGAAGGTATGCGTTCACATGTTTTAATGACAGTTCACGTAATGAGTAGCAACTGTATAAGCAATACCTCATGGCAAAAGGAGGGATAAAACAAGTCTGAATCAAACCTGAATCAAAACATTTTGGATAAAACTTTTCCACAAATAGAATTGCCACAAATAGGCATATGGCACAAAAGACACATGTCATGGCAATGTCACTTGCTGCCGTGGTGACACACACCATATGAAGGGTATCTCTAGCTCACCTGCAGTTTAACCAGTTTGGAGTGCTGTTTCTACATTATAATTGTAGTTGTATGACTCTGGCAGATCTTACACTGTAGGACTCTTGCATTTTGACACACAATACATTACTGAACAAAAATACTGTCTGGCAACTGAATAATATGTTGACAGAGTTATTTATTCTAATTCTTGCAGTAAACATACCATGGACAGTGGACATCTGTAAAGCCTGAGAGCTCCCATCGACATACTCTTTGTAATTGAACTGCACCAATCAGCTGACGTGCTCAATGGAGAGTCACTAATTGTATTAACAGCTCACTTTTGGACAGTGTTCAACTGCTGCAACATTATTTGCAAAGGCTATGTAGTTGCTCACATTCACTTTCATTGGAGAAGTCAGACAGTCAACTGAAGCATGGTAATTGGAATGAGTAGATCAATGGAATGCCCATGTTGTGCTGCCTGAAATGAGCTGTGACAGAAATGAACAAGAGTCCATATATCTGTGGATGTAGTGATCCAAACAAATTCCACATCTCTGCGTGCATGAAAGGTTTCTTTAAATAATGGCCTGAATTTAATTATTTTGCTTACTTATTCATTTTTTATTTTGTGTCTGAAAATGATTGAACATTGATGTAAGAACATTGAGTGGAATACAGTTTGACCTCTACTGTGACTTAACTTAAACGTGTGTAACCAATATTACTTGTGGAAAAAATTAACTTCATCTCTGTTTTGGGCATGGAAGTTAGATTGAATGCCTACCTAAATAATCATTTGCATTGCTATGAAATGCTGTGTTAGTAGCATTCAACAAGGTAATCTGTGGAATCTGTCCGATACTGAGTCATATTGTAATTATATTTATCTGGAACGTTGAGTCTTATCGTACTTCTGTGAATAAAAAAAGATGCACTGTTTGCCATCTTCGCAAATCATACAAGGCCTTGTGCTGGCAGTTATGTTCTACAGGCTTCTACTGCCCTCTGGTGGAAAACAAAATATATCTGACACCAGTCTTCTTATTGTTTCTTGTAGGTTTAATACACTGTGTATTTATTGTTTGAATTTGATCAAGGTAATTGCATTTGTTCTATCTCTGCATAACAGATTGTAACGTAATATAAACATAAATCTCCCCCCCACACACACACATATTTCCCAGCTACTCAAATGACACATTCTGTGGAGGAAAAAAATAAGATGCTTTTAACCAAGTGCATCCAATACAACCATAATTAGAATGGCAGCCCTTTTAAAACACTACACCCTTGCCCAAGTCATGAGACGGCAACACGTGTTTGAGTGCGTGTGCGCATTCAGCAGAGCTCAAACATTATATATGACATCGTATTTCTGGATGTTATTTAGGGACTGCCAGACCCCCAGACTGTGTCTTCCAGCATCCAGCAGATGTGGGCGTTGACAGAAGTCATGCAGACCCATCAGACAGCAGCTCCCATTGGCCGATTTGATGTGAGTTACAAAACCTGTGGACTGAGACTGTTTTTAGGTTGTGCTTCAATAATAGCATTATACTAATCTGATTCAATAATACTCTCCTTAGTGAATCAGGCCTAATCATAATTGTACCAAAGTCAAAACTGTACTCAGATGAATAAAGTATTTATGAAAAGTATAGTCAGAAGTGTCAAACATTTTCCTCAGATAATTCTAATTGATATTTTGTGAAATTTTCTTAACATATTTATTTTCTTGTTTGCTGACAGGTGGATGGCTGCTATGATGTGAAGTTGCTGTCATACACATGATCAGAAAATTACAATACTGTTTTCACAGCATGAGTGTACTGTGGCAAAACAAAAATGTATATAATTTAACTATACCTATACACAATATAAGCCCATTCTTTTATTAAATATGTACAGTGATGGGGTCCCACATTGACTATTTTGCCAGCCTTGAATATTTTGTATTTTGTGTTTGTTTATTTATTGGTTCTATGCATTTAAAAAATTTCTAATTCATTTTAACTATGTTTAATTGGTTTGCTGGTGGACTTGGCACCAGTTCATGCATCTTTGAGTTATATTTCTAAAAATGCCCTTTAAAAGTCAGAAGATGATTTCAAATACTGTAGAATCAAAGCACTGATCACAATTAAACATCTTACCACAGTATGAGTACTAGCTGAGGTCTAGTGTTTTCAGAAAGAAAATACATAATTTGTACTGCTGAACTCCTCATTAGATACTCAATTCCTGTGAAAAGGGAGAGAAGAATCCAGTTTAAAGATAGCTGGTGTGAGCAGGTTTGTGGTTAGATGCATTTGTTCAAACAGCACTGTGTGTTGTCTTTAACTTTATGCTAACATGTTCGGTTTCTTTAATATTTAACAAAACTGTTTTTTAATAATGTTTTTTTAACCATTTGGCTAATGCACAGTATTGTAGTGTTGTGTTAAAATTTGAAGAAAAGATGACTAAATCCAGTAGTTTGCTTTACGTTAAGGAATAAATGCACTGCAAGTATATTGCACTTGGTCTAAGTGTCTTTTGAATTAGCCCAATGGCTCCATTTGGTGTACTGTATCAGTTATCTTTAGAATATGCATATCTTGATATTTCTCCCTGTGTACATACTACCCACTGTTTCAGTTAATAGTAGAAATGATTAACACAATGTGTGGCTAAAGCACGAGTACTGCTGCCAGCTATCTCGTGAAAATGACATTTGATGACATTGTTGTACCAGGCAATCATTCATTAAAGCATTTGTGCAGTAGTATCACCGTTTTTGTGATAAAGGTACGATTAGCCTGAAATGTCCTATTATGCACATGCACTGAGACTATGATGTCAACAAGGAAACCACGGTAACACAATACTTGTGTTATCTGAAGGGCAATATTTTTATAGAGTCGGAATGGACGTTCATTCATAACATTCATTCATGTTTATTTATGTATGCAAAAAAATATTTAATTTGATGGACTACAGTTTCAGAACAGTACAGAACAGTTAAGGCTCCATCTGGCTTTGACAGTCCTTCATTTCCAAGTCAATTTTTTTATCCATGAACTTCCACTCCTGCTCTGTCCCACATTTTGGTGTCTAAGCAAAACGCAATGTCCAAATGACACCAGACTTTGACGCAACAAAAGCTATTGGTGCAGTGCTAAAGCACAGAGCTCAGTCCACAAGCATCCATAGCTTGGTCTATATGTAAGTTATGATTAATATTCATTTAAATGCTTGATGCAAATTCTAAATTGAATAATAAAAGCATATGTATTTAAGGCAACATAATCTGTGTGTGTGTGTGTGTGTGTGTGAGAGAGAGTGAGAGAGAGAGAGCTCGTGTGTGTAGCAGCCTAATGAGCTTCAAAATCATGAAACTGAGGGCAGACATCAGCAAGGAGTCACATTTAACAATTATCCCAGTTGACTGTTTGAAATCAAAGGAATGCTGATTCCCCCCCCCACACACACACACACATATGCACATATTGCCTCACTGTCTTGTAGTTGATTGTGATCACTGTAGCATCACTGTTTTTGGTAGCCCAGGTCTTCTTATAACATGGTATAAAACTATTCCCACTTCATAATACATCCGGCTACAGTTATATAGCCAGGAGATGGCAGCATTTGAGGTTACAAAATGTAGCACAACAGCATTTTCTTCCCTTTACTGAGGTGATTCATTGAACATGACTACTAGTGTGCAATTGTAGCATTGTCCCAGGATTGTTTATTCGCAGTCAGCTGTGCTGTTGGTCTCATCTCTGTATTGTGCTCTGTCCACAAGGCCAGGAGTTTTTTTCCCTTCTGCTCTGTTTCTTCTTTGTTCCAACTCCAGGTACAGTGTTATGGTTAGATTGTTCTGAGGTATTCAATGTGAAACAGCAGCAGCAACAACAAGCCATTAATGGTTGTTATAATGCCAGGCACTAAACCGGCTATTGTGTGGAGACAGCAAGGAAACTGCATGGATTGGCCTACGTCACATGAGACCAGGGACACTGCAATGAAAACTGCTGGGATGTTCAATCATGTTCTCTTAATTTGCTCTGAACCTTACAGTTCTTGTATATTTTAACTTCATATGTTCATCCATACATTCCTAAACACAAACGGGAATGGGGCTCCCTGTCCTGGCCCCCTAGTTGAACTGGTGAATAAATTGCTCCGCACCCATTCCATATCTTTGCCACACTGGCTACTGTTCATCACAAAAGTGGATGCTACACGTGGTGGTGGTTGAAGTGAGTTTTCCCCTTCACTGTAAAGTGCTTTGAGATCATGAAAATAACTTAACAGTGAAAGCACCCACGTGGCTGATCCACAGCTGGCCATACCACCAGTGACCATGTGACATAGGCTATATGTGCAGTTTTATTATATAAAAACCTAAAATAATAAAATTAAATCTGTGTTTTGTTCTAGATGGCTGCTAAGCATAGTGGGCTCCAGTCGATAATTAATTTTTCATTTTTAACATCATTCAAAAGTTGAAAACATTTTATTCTTGCGGGCCTAAGAGGTGAACACACCAACCAATCAGGTGAAAAGAAGTTGTACACGTCATTCTGTCCAAAATGGAGGAGAAACGTCCACGCTCTGTTAGTTGTCGCAATCATAAAACGTGCAAGTAAAGTAAAGTAATTTCCAGCCTAAACCCAAAAGTAGCATCACAAAACGGCGCTCGTTTCCAGATATCGGATCACGATTTCAGGAGCACTTGTTGCGATTAAAAAAATTTTTTTTTTTAAACTTGTGACTCTATGAGGGCACTGAAAGAGACTCAAAAGAGATTTTGCAGCTTCAATGTTCAGGGCGGCACGGCAGAGAGCGGGAAACCGCATTTGATGACAATTCAAAATGGCTGGAATACTTTGACACAGCCGAGCTCGGATAACAGGTGTGCGCGCGGTTTGTTTGGATAACGAAGCCTGCTGCAATAACGTTTCCTCTCTATGGCGTGCATGTTGATAAGTAGGCTATCAAGAGGTGCACCTGAAGACTACAGGATCAAAAAACGAAGATCACGCCAGAAGCATTAGACTCATTTCGACCGAGTTAGGCCTACTGTGCGGATGAAACCATGGCACGCTCTGTAAAGCACGAACCCGACGACCACACACAGGTTTGAACGCTGGGGTTTATTATTCAACTTTTCTTCCGTGGCTCTGTTTCATGGCTGGTTATATTTCAGTGCTTTTCGATTCATGTTATGCAGTTGGGTCTTGTGTGGGTTTTTGGCGGGGTAGAATCCTCGTAGTGTTGTTTGATCCAACGTTCATCTGTTATGGTGTTAGTTTGGCGTTATGTTACTTGCACTTGAATTGGAAGAGGATTTAGGGGCCTCTTAATCGTAATTTAAAAACATATATATATATATATATATATATATATATATATATATATATATATATATAGGCTAAGCTGTAAATTTGTTGTTAGCCACAGTGATTTTTGCATATATTCAAGAAACTAAATAGGCTATGTTTGTGTTCTGTAGCTGTTGCAACCTGCTACGCCAGCATGTCTGCTAAATGGTTTGTTGCAATTCGTATGTCTGGCTGCGGCACTGGCTGTAAATAAGTAAACAAATACTCCTGTTAAGTAAAAATGGGCGAATACTTTAATCATGATCAACTCGTGGCGATGTGCTCACATCGGAACCATCCGCAGTAACCGGCAGAGCATATACTGTCTAGGTCGAAGTTACATGAGTAACGCAACAACCCTTGACCAGTGGCTTCAAACATAAAAAGTAGGCTAAAGATCTTCACAGTTCACACCTTCACATGGCTTTGCACTACACACATGTTTTGCTGACTTGGGTTTCCTTATTATGTAATTAAATGTACATTTTCTATTTTTCAGTCATGTGATGATAAACAAATTGCAAAACTGAAGTAATATTTGAGGTGAAAAAGATGATCATGGGCAACATTATGGATTCATGTTAGACTGACGTACCGCCATGTACTCAGAAGTCTGCTCTTGCTCAACCGATTGTGGGCAGAACATTAAACCTTCAGGAGATGTAAAGAAGTGTACCCTATAACATTAATATTTAATTATTACAAAATAGCCTGATTTGTATTTATTTTGGACCAAAAGTATTGGAATTGTGGATAACCTTGTTTGTTCCGATAATAAGATAACTATATTGTTCCGTTTAGTTTTGAAGAAAATATCTGTGTCTTTAGGTAGTATGGGAGGTCCTATATGCAACTTTGATCGCCCCTGCCTCCTGAATGGTTGGTCATTCTGGCTAGTCAAACCACATTTTAACACTCATATAGATTAACATGTATTAAACAAATATTGTACTTATTTAAAAGGGTGCGGTCAGAAAGGAATGCAGCTTAATGTTCATTCATAAGTCTAATGGCATTGCGGTAATAACATTACTTGTGTTGATTTTAATTTAAAATAATCTTGCAAACTCTTCTGGGATGCCTCTGCAAAGATTGTTTCACTGCAAATGAAAATAAGCCCTTAAACACTGGTACACTATCTATTCAGATACGTTACTGGATTGCCAATCGGGACCCACAAGACATACATAAGCATTGCAGTGGTCCATGTGTTGTTTGGTGATAAAATAAAAACTTTAATTAACTCTCAAATATGTTTAAATGTCTGCTATCTTACATGTGGTCGGGTCCATTGTAGATAGCAGCGTAGCAGCAGCAGCTACTTTCATGAATTACAAGCTAATGGTGGCAGATAGAAACGTGATATTTCGCATGCTGATGGGATATTAAGTACTGATTATAATCGGTATTTCAATGATCAAAAACTAAAAAATGCGGTAAATAAAATCTATGAATACAAACCTATGTGGTTTGCTTTACTAAACTATCTTACGGATGAAATTCCCTAGGGTTCAATAGGTTGTCTCTTACTGTATTGGATTTTTGTATAGCCCTGGTTAGTTTATTATTATCTTTTTACCATGTCAGATATAATTTCATAAAATTTTCAAACATTTTCAATTGAAACTATATATTTTTATTTTATTTGTAGCTGTAACAAACACAGGGTAGGTTGGGATCCAGCATGGAAACAGACACATCATTGTCCAATACGTGATTGCTCATGTGTGTCCGCGTACGTGCGTGCGTGCCTGTGTGCGTGTGTTTTCGTGTTCAATGTTAAACTATTGTGCAACCTCATACACTGTACTTAAATAAAGAACTTATTTGGAACTTACCCTTGTGTTTGCTATGTTATTGAAATAATGTTTTTAACTTGCAGGAAATTACAGCAAATGGCTTTTTTATTGCAAATTCTTTTGCCTCGCGGATCACAATCTTGTTTGAAAATCCTGGGGAAACCCCTGGGATATGTGAGTGTGTGAATGTCTGCTATTGACTGTGATGCCACCCCTTGATGTAGTAAGCAGTAAGACTGATTAGTTCTCTTGGCTGGGGACCTTGGTCTTCTGCTCAGCGAGCTGATCTTATCTCGTTGTGTGGAACGGCCGACTCTGGGCTGCGGGTCCAAACCTGCAGCAGGCCAACCCCCCTGCACATGTTGTAGTACTTTAGCAGTGTTCATTATAGCGCTAGTAACACTACCTAGATAGTCAGGGAAGAGCTGTTACGGGCTCGGCTTGCCTGCACAGGCCATTTTATTTATTTATTTATTAATGCTTCTCCCCTGCTATATGTGCAATGAAATAAATGAGGTAGTTTGTAGAACTTGTACAAAGTTTGTGAAAAGGAAGCAAATTGAAAGCAAAGGCTGCTGGTTCAAAATTGTTGCCCCGTCCTGGTTTAATCTGAAGTCCCCAGCAGCAGCACAGAGATTGATTCAAAAGATTTCCTCCGCAAGAGGAATGATCTCACAGTTGACTTTTTGCTCTAATAGACTTCACAAATCTCTCTGACCTTCTGGGAATATAACAAGTTGTTGAAACTTTCCCCTTCTTTCTTTTTTGTGTTTTTCAATACTGATGATAACCTTATTGAAAGAAATACAGTACCTATCATTACGATTTGTAATGGCCCAAGTTTCTAGCAGGGATGCACGGAACTCTGGGAACATTTTTTCCTCTAAACCTGCCGTATTTCAATTTCAATCGACACTACCAAAACTATAGCTGATTATGCCTTGTAAAAGTAGCCAGAGCGGATGATGGCGAAATGAGGCTTCCTGAAGCACTGAGGTTTTGCAGCCAATTGTATCACAAATACATTCATAAAATAAAAAAAGAAATAATAACTTCCAGTAGCAATAATAACAAACTCTAAGCACTCTTCACAACAACCAACCAACGACAACCCACAAAGTAAGGGGGGTATCGCTTCATATCTACAATTCAGAACCCCAAATCCCACCAGAACAAACCGATCTCATGGTACTAACCCGAGGCCTCGTTTGTCATCGATCACATGCTTTTCTGAAAGTGATACAAGCGTCAGCCTTATGTACTCGACACACGCCTCGGAGATTCGGTATCATACGTAACATCACTAGGACTTACTATTCTTACAAATGCAAATACTGTGATCTCTAGAAGACTGCTGTTGGAGTATGTTAGGTCATGGTCGTAAAGTTTACATTTGACTATTTTATGAAATGTCCTCACATTGAGATGAAATGACACCGTTTCTCTTCCATTCTTCTCAAGGCATTTCAAGGAACGTCAGTTAGATTTTTGCATGCAAGCAGACGCCAAGGGTATTACTTTGAGAGTTGATCAGGGAAGATTTTTTCCCATGTCTATCACCTTTCTGAATTGTTTAAGGCAGAATAATGTATTTATTGTATTTCTCATTTAGAAAAAAGTAATTCATAGTGTACCATAAACATTTTTCTGGTTGCGTAATGCTCCATCTATTCAACGAGGGAATGAGTTTGCCATTTTGTGTTGAGCATTGTTTTCATGTTGGATACACACCTGAGAATAAATCAGTCCTATAGTCCCCCCTCCCCTCACAACATTTTAGACATTCTGTTAATATACTGTGTATGAGTTGCCCGCATGTGAGATTTGAAAGCAATTTACATTTACAGTACCCTAGTCTACACTTTACCCTTTTTTTTTTGGTACAGTTTTACTGCGCCAGAATTGGCAAAATTGTCTGCTTAATTATTCAAGACTAGTACATTAATTTACCACATGTTGGGTTTAGAATCTAAGTTGCTAAATGCAATGTGAATACCTCAGGAGCCATTTTTACAAATCGCTGTCACCATTCATGCTGCATTTGTGGCTGACACAGCTTGCATTTTCCACTTCATAAATACTGTTTACTGAAGCTTTTATAGTGTTACTGTTATTACCGTCACATCCTCCTCTTCCATGCCGTTCATGTGATTCATGAAATGGAATTATGTCAATGGTGCATGCTCTCTTCTCTGGTTCAGGTCAGAGGATGGTTCTTATTGTAACATCTTAGTTTTTAAATCTGGTCTTGTGGGAAATGGGATTTTATATGGGAATTTATAGCCTATTTGCTTTTTTTCTCCCCCCCCCCCCATCTAGTTTTCATAACCATGAAGTTAAATTAGCTACATTGTTTTGCTCTTTCGTATCACCGGACAAAAGGCTTTTTCATTTAGTTATTCACAATTTTTAAGTTGTGTGTTGTTATAAAGAGTGGAAATAAAAATAACAATGGTAAAGGGGTATTTCACCTTTGTGTGACGGAAGTAATTTTGTGGAACCTCCCCCATTATATTTGCATAGCGTGAATACTAGCAATGTCAGCTGTCCCTGCTGACCGTTAATGGCATCCCCTGTAGTCCCGGTTGTCAGGCTCCCCATTCACTCCGATGCTGCGTTATCGTGAATGGGATACCCAATAGACGCGGTCTTTTGCCCACCAAAGTCATGCATGGTGCCTGACCGAGTTTGTTGGTGCTTGCCCAATAAAAAAACAACCAAGCACTGACGAGCATGCCATAGTCTACACATTTAGACATGTTGTCGACGATTCCATTTGTATTAGGTTTAGGTGATGTGTTTGATTTTTCTGTTCGGAAATAATTCAGAAGAATGCTTTAAATACATGTTACAAATCCAATTGCAAAGCAAACTGCGGCCTGCCTGAAAAAAAGAATTAAATATATATATTTTTTTAACCAACCAAAATCAATGAAAATACCTTGAATCATGGTTTTTAATTGGAACCGGCTCCGAGAATTCTCCGAGATCCACCCAAGCCTACTAGTTAATTGGTTAAGTGTGTGTGTGTGTGTGTGTGTGTGTGTGTGTGTGTGTGTGTGTGTGTGTGTGTGTGTGTGTGTGTGGCATTATCAATTAGGTCAATTAGGCCATGGGGCCAGTAGCTATATAACCTGTGTATGGCATTGTGTGAGAAGCGACCAGGTACAGATGGTCGGCCTGCTTGTGGTTTTAAAATAAATTGTCTTTTTAAACTATTTATTTTCAGTCTGTTTTTAAAGCCTTTTAATGTGATTGAGAAGGCCACTCTATCACAGCACGCATGGAATAGTGTTTAAACGACTGTATTTCTGTTAGCGGGAGACAGCCGTGACCACATTTGCAATTACAAATTTGCATTGCCAGGGCTCAATTTACATTTTAACTTGGTAGCACTGGTGCTCCCAACTTCAAAAAGCTAGGAGCACCAGCAAAAATTTAGGACCACACACCAAAATTTAAGGAGCTCCCATAATATATGTAATGGATTTTTTTTATTGATAAAAAAGGACAATATAACAGTACGGTTTACAAGTAACATAAAACGGTGAACGTAGCCTTAAAAACGCATGGTAGGCCACCACTGGGGCCAGGATATAAAATTTGGTCTCTTGCTTCACGCTGTCTCCGTGCTAAGCTCTCACGCTTAAAATGTGTCGAGACTGTTGCAAATGCACGGTTACCTGCGATCTCCATCCCACAGGCTTTACAGTGCATTGTGCCGCTCTCATACCTAAGCCATTCTTCCTTCAGCCACTCTCTCCGAAAAGTGTACACCATCGCCATCGCCGTCACCAACTATTTCAGTAGCCACAGCGACTATCTCAGTTATATTTTTAGTAACGTTATCATTACTAAAAAATGCCGTAATCGTTTGCTTCATCTTTATAATTCAAACATTTTTAGGATTTGTTTTCATGTAATGGAAGTATTGGTTTGGTGAATTATTTCTGTACAGAAATATTGCATCCCATCAGTGGGCAAAGCAAAATGCACCTTTAAGAAGTGGTAGTGTTTTTCAGTGGCCAGCGCCGATATTTAGAAAGCAGGGCGGCCGATATGATGTGGGCGGCCAATGGGCGATAATGCTGATATGTTTTTTTTAAAGTTTTTTAAAAATATAATATATATGTTATATAAATATAATAACAAAATTGCTGAACTTAAATTAACATTTATTTAACACTTATGTATTCACTTGATCACAAAAAATATTTGAAAATAAAAAATGTGCATTGTCTCCGTTTGCTCTCTGTTGATCCGCACTCCACAAATGTTAATGTCGTGCTGTGTAAAAGAAAAGATGTGTAAGAGAAAAAAGAATAATAATAAAAATAAAAAATATTGTTTTTTCTCAAAATGCCATCAACTCTGGAGTTTAGCAGTCTACCCTACCGATTTAAGCAGCAATCATTTTAAAGACTTTTCTGTTGAGTTGTACTTCGCTATATTCACATTGTGTTGATTCCTATGAATAAGTTACTCTATTGTATCTATTCTATAAGTTACCATTGCAAATGGAGAACAGTGACATAGGCTATTTTACTGCATTAATAGCCTGATAAATGACAGCTGTCGTTCGTATTAGCAAAATGAATTTACCACGCTACCGTCTGCTGTTAAAGATCAATGCTTTGAATATGGATTAACATTAGCTTGAGTCAGATTATTTATAGCCTAGGCTACGTTGTGTATTATATTGCATCATCTGTCCAGTTAGCTGGGACTTGCATTATTCTGGCTGTCTGGACCAGTCATACAGCTCACTTTGCTTTTAAGGAACAGCGAATATGTCAGTCCCGTTAGTTAGTGGATGTGTACAGCAGTTATAATGAGTACATAAAAATGTACACCTCCCGGTGTAAAAACCATGGTAATTTATGACAAAAAACTGGACACATCACAACTTTTTCACATCTGACTTAAAACTAGGGATGCACCCAAGCCAGGTTTCGGTTTCGGATTTGACAATTTTCATGGGTTCGGCCGAATCCTTCACAAAAATTGGACTGAATCAGAATCCCACATGGATTTAATTAACAGTATTAAAGAGGCCCGCCCCACTGTCTACGCAGATTATGCACTGTGCTTTGGGCACCAGCTCAGCTGGGGGGACCCAGACAGCTCAGCTGCTGTTAAATTTACGCAGGGTGTGATGATGAATTTTCTTATTGAATGGGATGAATAAACAATGTAATCCTCAAACACATCAGAGCCACAAGCGTTAGAAAATCAAGATGGTGGTGATCAGATCATCCTCGGCGGCGGGGGCTAGTGCTAGTGCTTCATTTCACTTTCCTATAATGTGACTTATAGCCTAGGCTACTTGTATTTACTTAGTTTTATTTATTTCACTTTTTGATTCTGGATTCCATTCGGGGTTTGGCTGAATGTAAAATGTAGGCTAGCCTAATGTTGGCAAGTTAATTGGTCATTAGGCTACAATAGACAGTGTCTCAAAAACAGTGATTGTAAAGTATTTACAAGCATATTGTATAGACCTACGTATTATTGAGAACTATTACCTGTGTAGCCTATCCAACTGAAAAGACAATGTAGGCTAAACATTCCGTTTGAGGTGGACGATGTCGCTGGAGTTTCATTCATAAATGACCGCTCGCTGTATAATTGCGGCGCTATTTTTACCATGAGCCAACCTCTGTGCCAAGTTGAGACCACTGGTGACATTTTCTTAGTTTTAATTGATTTATGAAAGCAAACGTATAGTCTGTTTGCCTATACATGGTGTAATCTAACAAACCATACGCCAAATCTCAGCATAAGATTCCATATGTTTTTATTAAAACTTTGCTGCAAAATTATGCAGTTTATTAACGAGGCGCCTCTCTGGCTGTTGCGAGCTCTCGCGTCCCTTTTCAACGACCATCTTTTAGGTCTACTTGGTTTTTAATTTGATGAAGCCATGCATGGCAACTTTGCTGCAGTCCTCCTAAAATACTAATACAGTGGGCTACATTATTATTATGCTACAATTGAGAGAAGCGACGCTACTGGGCGTTGAGAAGCCAGCGGTAAACTATGTGCGCCATCGCGTGAATTATTAACCAGAGTTAATGAAGCAGGAAGGTGTTCTTTAGTGGACCAAGTAACATGCCCACTAGAATTCTAGATTGGTATTTAACCTTTTTTCTAAATGGCTGGGTTTCAGATTTGGGTTAGGAAAGCTAAAGTTCGATTATTTTGCAGGGCCCTATAAAATCTTTCTTTTTTTCAAAATGTTTAGTTTTATAATTTTCTGATTATGACAAACGCCCCTTCAGAACATTTATTTTGTTAAATACGTAAATAAATAAAATAAATAAATGAATAATAAATACATTTTAAAAAGAAGTATGTTTTGAATGTTTTGTAGTTTATAGTTCATTGCGTTGAGAGCTCTGCCGCAACTTTCAAAACAATATGAACGCCCACCATTGGATGAACAATTACTGCAGTAAAATTAATCAGCTTGGTGTCATATTTGATGCTGTGAGGCTGATAGCATAAAGTTTTTTTGAGAGCTTTGCAACAGTTGTAGCAGGCAATTGCTTCAACATATTGCTATAGCTTAACTAGGCCTGGGTATCGTTTAATACCAATACCTGGGGTTTAATACCGATACCTGGGGTTTAATACCGATACCAGGATGATTACTTTTTTTGATGCCTTACTTTGATCCCTATACACATAGGGAGTAATGGATGCCTATGCACATAGGGAGTAATGGATGCCTATGCACATAGGGAGTAATGGATGCCTATGCACATAGGGAGTAATGGATGCCTATGCACATAGGGAGTAATGGATGCCTATACACATAGGGAGTGATGGATGCCTATGCACATAGGGAGTGATGGATGCCTATACTCATAGGGAGTAATGGATGCCTATGCACATAGGGAGTAATGGATGCCTATACACATAGGGAGTGATGGATGCCTATGCACATAGGGAGTGATGGATGCCTATACACATAGGGAGTAATGGATGCCTATGCACATAGGGAGTAATGGATGCCTATGCACATAGGGAGTAATGGATGCCTATACACATAGGGAGTAATGGATGCCTATGCACATAGGGAGTAATGGATGCCTATGCACATAGGGAGTAATGGATGCCTATACACATAGGGAGTAATGGATGCCTATGCACATAGGGAGTAATGGATGCCTATGCACATAGGGAGTAATGGATGCCTATACACATAGGGAGTAATGGATGCCTATGCACATAGGGAGTAATGGATGCCTATGCACATAGGGAGTAATGGATGCCTATGCACATAGGGAGTAATGGATGCCTATACACATAGGGAGTAATGGATGCCTATGCACATAGGGAGTAATGGATGCCTATGCACATAGGGAGTAATGGATGCCTATACACATAGGGAGTAATGGATGCCTATGCACATAGGGAGTAATGGATGCCTATGCACATAGGGAGTAATGGATGCCTATACACATAGGGAGTAATGGATGCCTATGCACATAGGGAGTAATGGATGCCTATACACATAGGGAGTAATGGATGCCTATGCACATAGGGAGTAATGGATGCCTATGCACATAGGGAGTAATGGATGCCTATACACATAGGGAGTAATGGATGCCTATGCACATAGGGAGTAATGGATGCCTATGCACATAGGGAGTAATGGATGCCTATGCACATAGGGAGTAATGGATGCCTATGCACATAGGGAGTAATGGATGCCTATGCACATAGGGAGTAATGGATGCCTATGCACATAGGGAGTAATGGATGCCTATGCACATAGGGAGTAATGGATGCCTATGCACATAGGGAGTAATGGATGCCTATGCACATAGGGAGTAATGGATGCCTATGCACATAGGGAGTAATGGATGCCTATACACATAGGGAGTAATGGATGCCTATGCACATAGGGAGTAATGGATGCCTATGCGCATAGGGAGTAATGGATGCCTATGCGCAAAGGGAGTAATGGATGCCTATGCGCATAGGGAGTAATGGATGCCTATGCGCATAGGGAGTAATGGATGCCTATGCGCATAGGGAGTAATGGATGCCTATGCGCATAGGGAGTAATGGATGCCTATGCGCATAGGGAGTAATGGATGCCTATGCGCATAGGGAGTAATGGATGCCTATGCGCATAGGGAGTAATGGATGCCTATGCGCATAGGGAGTAATGGATGCCTATGCGCATAGGGAGTAATGGATGCCTATGCGCATAGGGAGTAATGGATGCCTATGCGCACAGGGAGTAATGGATGCCTATGCGCACAGGGAGTAATGGATGCCTATGCGCACAGGGAGTAATGGATGCCTATGCGCACAGGGAGTAATGGATGCCTATGCGCACAGGGAGTAATGGATGCCTATGCGCACAGGGAGTAATGGATGCCTATGCGCACAGGGAGTAATGGATGCCTATGCGCACAGGGAGTAATGGATGCCTATGCGCACAGGGAGTAATGGATGCCTATGCGCACAGGGAGTAATGGATGCCTATGCGCATAGGGAGTAATGGATGCCTATGCACATAGGGAGTAATGGATGCCTATGCACATAGGGAGTAATGGATGCCTATGCACATAGGGAGTAATGGATGCCTATGCACATAGGGAGTAATGGATGCCTATGCACATAGGGAGTAATGGATGCCTATGCACATAGGGAGTGATGGATGCCTATGCACATAGGGAGTAATGGATGCCTATGCACATAGGGAGTGATGGATGCCTATGCACATAGGGAGTGATGGATGCCTATGCACATAGGGAGTGATGGATGCCTATGCACATAGGGTGTAATGGATGCCTATGCACATAGGGAGTAATGGATGCCTATGCACATAGATATTTAGGGGCAATGTTTGCAAGCATTGGCATCAGGTGCTTCTTTTCCCACCATCAGGCCACTGGGTCCACAGAATAAATTACAAATAAATTTCTCTTGACCTTTTCAGTGGGTGGGGTGATGGTCCTTCTGCTGACCACCATGCTTTCTCCGGTCTTCATTCTCAAATAGCTCCCCCAGTGCAGAGCATTTGTGCCTCCTGTGTAGGAGCTGAAAATACAAACAATGGACTCGTCATTCTTTATCTAGTATTAGGCTTACTGTGCTAATAAAGTAAGAATGTCTGTTTGCAGGTCTGCTTCTTACTGGTACAGGTGCTGCACTGTAGATTGACCAGAATACCCATTGTCATCACCACACCAGCATCCTCTTCCTCCTTGTGGTGCTGTTCTTCCTCCTCCTGTGTCACTTGTGCATGCCCCTTTCACATGGAAATAATGGTTACACACACAGTACAGTAATACAAAAAATCTACTCTGCAGTGATAATAATTCATGAAACACAGGCACCGCCTGGTTTGTGTTCTCAAGAGCTCATTCCTCCAAGTGGATCCAAACAGCATTGTTCTGGTCTTTGCCTTTAAATCTAGGGTCAAAGGCAGTGTCCTCCTCAAGGAAGTCTGAGGGTATAATCAGAGATTGTATACTAGTACAGTCAAAAACAAGATGGATGGCCCACAGCTGGACGTGATTCGGAAAAAAAGATTTGTGATTTGGGCTCAAAAACCCAAAGCGTGACTTGACAATGTGGCAGGTATGGGGATTTTACATTAGCTGTGGGCCCTTGGCGCTCATATGTGGAATGTGTCATTATGTTTTCCTGCTTCATTAATGGACATGCTTCATTTCATGCGGTGTGTCCCTTGTAAATTAGATGCATTTCAATACGTTTTCAAGATTTGTCAGATTCTGTGCTCATTACTGGATGTTTATTACTGAATTCTGCAAATCCTTCCACGTTTTCTGTAATCTATGGGTCCCTGCGTAGTTCCTGTGTGTGGGTTGTCCCCGGGTGCTTATTTTTTGACTGGTCTCAGCAAATACGCGACCTGTCGAGTGGCGAATAAATAAATAAACGGCAATTCACAGAATTTAACCTCCTGTTCATTGAATGGTATATCGACGTCAAGTTTTCTGCACAAAGGTACAAACCACAACATACCTAGATTCTGCACAAAGTCCAAGATAACGTGTGGGCTAACTGTTAATGCTAATATGTCTGAATTAACGTTTCGTAGCCTTTAATGAACTTGGCGGATCGCTACTTCTAATTTATTTTAATGAAATCAGCAACATGGTTAGGCTTGTCTACTCTTGTTTTCAAATACATACCTGCATCCTTTGGGACTGGATGAACCCGCTATTAATTTGAAATAGGCTTGGTTTTCCCAGTATCTGAGGTTGCATATAACCACCAATTATGCAGGATTGAGGTATTGGTCAGGTTTACCCTTATGTTGTCATTTATAATATGTAGGATAGTAGGAGGGGTTCTCTGGTCACTAACCTAAACCCCTGTGGTTGTCTGCTGTTTATTGTCACATACATTTTTTTCAATTAAAAATGATAAAAAGTTTATTTAGAATTTCAAATATACCTGCTAGACATATTGGCGAAGGATGGGGTGATATTCACTGACCTGCTTTTCACTGTTTTAAAGTCAGTTCATTATTTGAGGCGAGCATTACTTGCATTCACAGTGCCAGTCTCACACTGTGCTCAGATTCTTTTGTGCATTTCGGGAAAGCAAAACATTGCTGTCTAAGATTTCGTAAAATGCTCCATTGATCAGACACAGTTCTATGCAACTCTGTTAGATTAGTTTCCTTTGTCTCACTACCTCCTACGTGTACCTGGAGGAAAGCTTGTTTTCATGCAGCTTGCATAGCCAAGTGCATGTAGAGACTCACAAGGGGAGCATTTTTGGGTTTTTTTTTTTTTTTGCCTCGAGAGCCCTGGTGTGATAAATGAGGAGTACCGGTGACTCATTGAGCTATGGCAAGCTACAGTGGACCTGAAAATGTTATTTATAATGCACAGATTTTCCAAAATGCTTCACCCTCTTTTTCTAAGTCATGTTATTCAGATGCATCAAAAATTGTGACTTTGTCCAGGTCTGCTTCTGAAGTGTCAGCAGTTCTCCCACTAGTAACAGAATGATAAGTACGAACATGTGCTTATTTTAAGGTTTAAATATGGTTTGCATAATTGAAATAAATAAATAAATAAATAAGGATCTTGCCCTCAGGAACAAGTAGTTCAATAACCTGTTTTAGAAGTTGGCGAGCAAGCGCCGCTGGAGCTAAACAGGATTATTATCCGGACCGTCTCTAAAGAATTTTAAAAATACAGAGAACACCAGGGCTGTCAACCTGGGGCAATCTCTTTGGGGCAGAACATATAATATGAATAAAAAAATTACTTAACATATGTATTTAATATGATTGTGTGCAGTGTGACATAATGATGTAGAGCCATTGGAGGTTCTAAGGAATGTGTGTATTATTTAATGATGGCAGTGTTCTTCGCAGCTCATTAGCCTCATAGCCTATATAAATGTTTTCAGTGAAATGATTCAGGAGGTAAGATAAGTTAAATGAATATTAAGAAGTTATACTTTACACTCTTAACAGAACAGTCTGCCCTCAGTGAGCACGCACACACACACAATCTCATCTGTTATGTAGCTTAGAGTGAGGGGTTTCTGCTGTGATGTGAGCATACGTCCTGACCATTCCAGCTGGACTGAACATTTGCTTAAAATTGCTTCAAAGGCAACAGGTAAACTTCTCCAGTCCAATCTCATTCTGGACGGTATCCTCTGCATACCTTCACAAACACATACAAAACATAAAAAAGATAGCAAAACCAAAATACTTATTTCCAAATTCAGAGGAGGCAGGTCAATACTAACAAATGGACATTGAATTTAACAAAGTGCGTGAGTTTGATGAGCGTCCTCTACCCCCTTCAGGTGAAAGCATTTTCTGCGTCGTTGTTTCCATTCCGTTTAAGTCAGGGTTAAGGGGAGGCTAAGAGGGCTGTGAGCTTGTGATTTATCACTGGTGTCACCAGTCAGGCTATATCTGTATGTAATGGCATTCATGCATTCGCAAATGGCACCATCAAGTATCTTGTTTAGTCGTCAGAAGTGGTGAAAATATATTCCCCTAATATTAGCTCTTCTCTAAGTATGGCTCAGTGCGAAAGTGATGAATGGCAGACAGCTTATGTAGGTACTGAAACATGGCCTACACATCTCCCTGTTCACCTCAGTGAGACATGGAACAGGATTACCCTATATTTTCAGCAGTGCAATGGATTTAAAGACTAGTGGCCACTTTTATTTATTTATTTTTTTTCCCTACCATTTTCTCACCAATTTGGAATGCCCTATTTTTGTTTGCCAGCGCCTCTTACCATAACCTCTGCTGTCGATACGGGAGAGCGCAGAGGTTATGTGCAGTGTGCTCTCCTTCGAAGCACGCAATGTCAGCCGCCCCTACAGTGCAGTTGGGCTCGCGTAGACATGAATTAAGAGGAAGACACTTGGACGTGCAGCTCAATAGGTGAACTTGCAGGAGCCCGATTGATCAGTGGGGTCACTGGAGTGCCATCAGATGCTGTCGTCCTCCCATTCCTGGGTGACACAAGAGAGCCAGCTGCGTATTGCCATGAGGCCAGCCACTGTCAACCCTTGGCACAGTTCAGTAGATGCACTGAAATGGCACCTGAACTGGATGAGCCCACCCAGTAGCCCTGTGACTAGTGTTGTGAAGTTCCCCTTTTGAGGAATTCTGTGGTCATTTAGGAAACTTTGATGATGTAATTTTGGGAATTTATTCTGTTACCAATATTTTTCATATATTGTAAGCTTACCACATGTGAACACATTTATTTGTAGGTTTTATTTTTTTGTTTAACAAAAAACATATTAAATATGGAAACGTAAATTCAAAAATATACCTTTGATATTTACTTCCATCTAAGACAAATTTGTACACTGCTCAAAAAAATTAAGGGAACACTTAATCATCACCAAGTCAATTAAACTAAACCGGTCATGCTGGATGATAACATTCGCCACGGCGTCTCCAGACTCTTTCACGTCTGTCACATGTGCTCAGTATGACCCTGCTCTCATCTGTGAAGAGAACGGGGCGCCAATGGCGAACCTGCCAATTCTGGTGTTCTCTGGCAAATGCCAATCGAGCTGCACGGTGCTGGGCTGTGAGCTCAGGTCCCACTACAGGACATCGGGCCCTCATGCCACCCTCATGGAGTCTGTTTCTGACAGTTTGGTCAGAAACATGCACACGAGTAGCCTGCTGGACGTCATTTTGTAGCTCTGGCAGTGCTCCTCCTGTTCCTCCTCGCACAAAGGAGCAGATACCGGTCCTGCCATTGGGTTGTTGCCCTTCTACGGCCCTGTCCAGCCGTAGTAATTGTCCGTCTCCCGGTATCTCCTCCACGCTCTTGAGACTGTGCTGGGAGACAACGCAAACCTTGCGACGGCACGTATGGATGTGCCATCCTGGAGGAGCTGGACTACCTGTGCAACCTGAATGAGCTGCAGGTACCGCCTCATGCTACCAGTAGTGACAAGGGCACTCGCAAAATCCAAAACTAGAGAAAAATCAGTCAGGAAGGATAATGAGAGAGAAATGGTCTGTGGCCACCACCTGCAAAACCATTTACTTTCTGGGGGTTTTCTTGCTGTTGCCTCTCCTGTCCATCTGTTGTCACTTTCATTTGCACCAAAGCAGGTGAAATTGATTCACAATAGTTTACGCTTCCTAACTGGACAGATCGATATCCCAGAAGTTTAATTGACTTGTTGTTATACTATGTTGATTAAGTGTTCCCTTCATTTCTTTGAGCAGTGTATTAGGAATAACTTAATGTTTTGACTAAAATAAGGTTAAACAAAACATTTTTACTTGACTTGCTGGACCTAGGCTAATTATTTCTCAACCGCAGCTAGCTTCATCTTCAGAAAGCGACTCTCGGGAATCTGACAATCCTCCTTGGATTAAATGTGTGTGATGTCATCTTTGATGGGCTCAAACTGTTTCAAGTTTCACCAAATAGCCACCAGTTTTTCAACTATTTGTCAGACCGTTGCGCAGTTTTCTGTGTGTTCCACCAAACAGGGACCAGTTCCGCTCTGATGCAGCTAATGTTGGAGGGATGTGGAGAATAACAGATGCGTCGGACATGGCTTCGCCCCCATCTCCCCCTTCAGAAGATTTCAACTGAAGTTTATTATGGATTCAACTTGTCAAGCTTGTCATTTGGGGGCTGTGGGGACCTGGCTACATGTTTTTTTGGGAATGTCCTAAAGTTGTGAATTTTTAATAAGGTGTTTAATATTGCAGTCCCCTTATCCCTAGAGGTATTATGGGTGGCAGTGTAGCATAATGGGTACGGAACTGGACTTGTAACCGAACGATTGCAGGTTCGATTCCCAGGTAGGACACTGCCGTTGTACCCTTGAGCAAGGGTACTTAACCTGAATTGCTTCAGTATATATCCAGCTGTATAAATGGATAAATGTAATAAGATGTAATAAGACGTTGTGTAAGTCGCTCTGGATAAGAGCGTCTGCTAAATGGCTGTAATGTAATGGGTATGGATGACTCTTCACTGAATTTAAATTACATATTGAGAACAATCTTTCTTGCAGGTACCTCTGCAGCAAAGAAGACCATACTTAAAAGTTTGGTCGAACCCTTAATAACTTCTAGTGCTGTGTGGTGGAGTTACCTTTTGGATATAATCATTTTGGAAAAAACTAGCTAAAGCCAGACTCAACAGGCCATCCAATGCAACTTGGGATACAGCAGCTGAACTGGCACTGTTATTATTTTAAAGATAACAGAAATCTTGTGTTGTCACTATTTTGTAGATTTATTTTGTTGGTATCCTTTTTGTGGGTTGATTGTATGCATGGGGTGTTGGGAGTACTTGTTGTACCTCTTGTATTTGTCCCCCCATGTAACTAGTTCACAATAAAAATAATTTGCTAAAGAATAATAAAACCAGGCACAGACTTTGGCAAAAGAGATTTGTGCGCAAAGGCCAAGAAATGTTCTACCCAATCACTACCCAATGTCTGAAGAACATTTAAAATCAACATAGGGTCGAGGCTTACCAGTCATACACCTGATTTACTTGGTGAAATAAAAGACTTGAAGCCAGATGCATAAGTAGTGTTTTTATTGCTACAGTTATTGTCTTTACTAAGGCGGAATTTATAAGTGATTAAATTCAGCGTCATTCACAGCAACAATTTCTTCAAAGGAATTAACGAGATTTACTGTACTGTGGCGTACATGTTCACTTTGATACAGCTCCATAAAATAATAACCAGAGGCTTTACTTTGATGATCATTTACTGAACCTTGTAACACTCCACAGTAGCATGCCTCAATACCACTCTTTTAGGGAGTGTCTCTGCACAGAAAAGTAATTCCCTGTTAACTTGCAGTAACAATGTCAACTAATTCAGTTCCGCAGGCGACATGAGTCCACAGAAATACGGACGGTCTAAAGTGCAGAGGGCGACTAACGTTGACCACAGCCGTCTTTACTCTGCTACACCGGTAAAGTATTCCGGATTTGAGTCGGGAATAATGAAATAATGACCAAAATGACGTTCTTTTACCTTGATTTGCCTTTTACATGGTTCTTGATGGCAATATTTGAAGTTATATTTATCGCATGTTTAAAAAAAACAAACAAAACATACCACCTAAACCAACATGGGGGCGTGGGAATAACGCGTCCCCATCAATTTGTACCAACACGTTTCTGCATCTGTGACCAAGAATATAAAGAAATTGAATACAATCAAGAGGTCTCTCCTATGCTACTGTCTCAGCAACTGGAGAAAATGAACACGCTATCATCACTGTATCTCTCTGCAGCACGAGTAAAGTACACAGTATCTAAACCAAATTGGCATAAGCGAAGGCTCTGCTGTCACGCAATCGGCGTTTCAAAACTTGCTGTTTTTTTTGCCTTACTCCCCTAGCTTTCAGTTATTCCACGATGATCTGGTAAACATTTGACAGTACCATCACAGACAGTACCATCAATGTGTTTTATAATATCCCTTTCCTGACTTATATTTAATAATTATGATTTCCACTTCTATCCAGTTATTATCCATATCTTTTCCAGTGGCCAACGTTTTGTTGATTCCGTTTTTAATTAGTCCCTCACACCACAGAATTTAGCCAATGTTTTTTTCCTCAGGATAACTTTCTGTTTGAAACTGTTGATACAAAGTAACTCATGTGGGCAGCTCATTTGTATATATCCATACAAATGACCAGTGATTATGTTTATTGTTCGTTTTTGCATATCTATAGTTATGCAATGGCTTATTTTTATGGAAAACGGTTTTCACTATTACACATCACCAATGTGAGTCATGTTAACCAAACTAAGAAGCACTTAAAATAAAGTATTAATTACATCAATATTGTTAAGGTGTGCTATTTAGTGCCATCTATCCTCATTAACAAAATGTGTTTTATTTGAAGTTTGGCAGGATCAATCTAAAAATTTAGAATGTCGGTAGCCATATTGGCTAGGCACTGCTGCGGCTTACCCTGCGTTCTCACATCCAGCAACTTTGGTCGCCCAGTCGCCGGAAGTCCATTCATTCTCTATGAAGCTGAGCGACGGTCAGTGACCTGAGCGACTAGGAAACTGAGCGACCAAAATCGGCCGATAAATGTTGCCCGCAATTCAACTTTTTCGCCGACATCGGCCGTAACAGCCAATCAGAGTATATTTCTCAAACCGATACGAAACCATTTCGTGAATAATTGTTCCGCCCTATTTCACTCAAATTGCAGCAATTGAAGAGCAGCTAATAATAATGGTCCAAGCTTACCACGTCCTGTTCAATGTATAACATAACCTTAAAGGATATATGTAGCTGTTCTACCAATATCACATTGAGCCCAAACTACATGTTGAGTTTTATACATAAATCTATCTATGTATCTAGATAGATAGATAAAAATCGTGAGCTCGCGACGAAGATAGATATAGGCTAGCCTATCGCTAGCTAGCGAGAACACATAATTATCAGTGTCATGACATAACTATAAAGAATAGGATGCATCGCAAATATGTCTGTTATACGTAGGCTACTGCCGTTGTTTCTCTATCAAAAAATTGTAGCAGCACGAACTGGCTTGGATGACACAACGGCTCTTGCCCCGCCCCCAGCCTAGTAGAATTGACCGACTCAGCGACCAGTTGCTCGCTGTGAGAATGCAGCGTCAGTGTTCCAGAACACTCATTCCATTCATGCCATTGAATGAGTTAAGCATACACGACTAGTGCTGTACTGTGTACATGGTAGTTTTCAGGTAAATTGTAAGTAGGGTTGGTTATCTGTCGTACAACATGATTTGAGGCAGGATGTGTTTTTCTAAAATTTGATTGCTAATGAATTAAGTGGGAATTTTACATTTAGTCAATTCATGGATGGTCTTATCCAGAGTGCCTTACAAAGTGCAGACAGAGGTTAGGTAACTACTTAGTGCAGATAGTCTATTTTGGCTCGCCTGCGAGACAGTTTTACGCAACTGAGACACGCGTTGCTCCTGCAGCCAAACTATTAGTGGAAAACCCAAACGCGGTATTTTAACTTTATTGGTAGACGATTCGCGACGATTTCTGGCCAATGCGTAGTTTCTAAGTGTCACTATCTTTCCGTAGCAAGTCCATTTAACAAGCACTCCCCACCCAGCCTATACCTACCCATGCGTGACATAGTGGGCAATAGCGTCTATGTTGGGAGTTCATAAATATATGTATTCATCATATAAGATCAGAATTCCGTCCAGCAACCAGATAAACCCACCAATAGCCAGACCGTATGCAAATACAGCGGTGCAAATCGCTGCTCAATCAATACCGACATAAACAAGTGAAATCATACAATGCCATTCTACCATCAATATCTGCTATTAAATATGGAATTCGTGTGCAATCCTCCCGTGGATTTAAGCGTAGATATGTCCCTTTCAAGATTCCGTGGTCATTTATTGTCTTGGACAATCCGTTTGAAAAATACACAGCGCATTGGAACACTATTAGACAAACGAAACGAGCTCTGCGTAACACCCCCTTCCTGATTGCACGGCTGTGACGCTTGCAATTTTATTCTGGTTTGATCGACAATTGTTTTATCCAATAGAAGGCACGACAAGCTTCCCAAAAGTAATTTACATGTGTAAATGAAAGCTTGGATTAACTATTTAAGGGCGAGCGTAACTGCAATACTTGTTATATCACGACAATTTTACGCTGGCATGCGCAGATGACGCATTTGGTTTGACTATGACGCATTTGGTATTACGCTATAAAACTGCGCGCAACTTTGATGTGACTTTTTAGTAGTTTTCCCCGAGGTCGGTCAGAAGAGGACAACAACAGAGATTCTTCTAATCCCTGTAGCATAGATTCTGTGGAAGAGGTGCCTATCAATATGGGGAAGATATCCTCCTCGACATGTAAGTATTACTGCTTGTAATATTTTGATTATATACATGCGTTTTTCCACTGCGTGCTATATGTTCGTTATTTTTGTATTTGCATCGGTCGTAATAGACCACTGTTAGCCTGCTAATAATGCTGAACATATTTGAAAACACACTTTTTCAGACTCCACCTTGAATAACTACATGTATAAGGCAAATTATATAGTACGTTCTTTCTGTTTATTTTTTATTTTCTATTTGGTTTAGCTATCTCATAGCTTAGAATGTATAGCTGACTGTATTCGGTTGATGACTATCGATAGCTTCTACGTTGTGAGAAAGTAGCGCTTTCGTGACTTAGCTTCGTAGATTGTGTCTATGACCTTCAATATGCACTTATTGTACGTCGCTTTGGATAAACACGTCTGCCAAATAACTAATGTATTGATACTATTGTGTTCGTGCCGTTCCCGTAGTGGCTCGTGGTGGCCTGCTTTGTTAGAATTCATAGCATTCACAATGAAATAGAGTATTTTAGCGCTGTTCTGTTTGGTTGCTCAGTCGTACGTTATAAACTCCTCAAAAAAAGTTCGGAAACGTTATTTCGGTCGATTATTCCTCCCCTTTAATAATACCAATTGGTATTGTATTTTATATCGTTGGAAAGCCTGATTAGTCACCTTTACAACGAGGTACAACTTGTAAGGATCGTGCATTCGTGGAATGAGCAACACAGCTAACCGTGTGGGTAGCGGCCCAAAAAAATGTTCCTAAATCCCCTGCTATATTCTTCTGTTGGTATTCACTCTCGTTTTGAGTTGCTTGGTGGACTGGATGATTGCACTCTCCCACAGTAATAAGGAAAAAACAACACATATTGGCCATTTTTACACTGTCAGGGACCTCAGTAGCGTGTGGAAGATCCATACGCAGCCACAACAGCTTGGCACCTCCTCCTCATGCTGGTCACCAGCCTGGTCACACACCTGTGACTGGCATACACCTGCCAGCACTTGAAGCTCAACACGAGAGTGAATACCAACAGAAGAATATTGCAGGGGATTTTGGCACATTTTTTTGGGCCGCTACCCACACGGTTAGCTGTGTTGCTCATTCCACGAATGCATGATCCTTACAAGTTGTACCTCGTTGCAAAGGTGACTAATCAGGCTTTCCAACGATATAAAAGACAATACCAATTGGTATTAGTAAAGGGGAGGAATAATCGACCGAAATAACGTTTCCAAACTTTTTTTAGGAGTTTATTTTATGCCTCGATTTGCCGTGAAGCTAGAACATTGGTAGTGTTTTCCGATATTATTTTATTGTATTGTAATTTCTTTGTGCATAATGTACTCTATGGGGTATTAGTATATCCATGGGTGATGCTTTTCACTTAGGGAATGGAAAATATGTATTCAAATGTACTGTGTCCAGATGTGTGCAAGATGAATGTAAAATAAATAAATAAAATAAATAAGCAACAGTTGTGAAACACTACAGAGTAATGCCATCCTAGAGCATGCAACAAAATATAACATAATGTAGCATACAGAAGAAAGTGTTTACTGAAGTACAAGAGTGAATGATTGCATATTTAGCTGTGTGTACCACAGTGTTATAATGCTTCTGCATTATGTAATTTGTTCCTATAACATGCTTGACCCTCCACCTCTGCCACTCCAGCAGTGCCCTCTACTGTTCAGAGTGAAGCCACTGCAGGACCAGATCCTTACAGCTAACTGAAGACCGTGCCATTGATGAGTGCATATTGGCCACGAAGGCACGGCACAGGATGAAGCAGTATATGAAGGATAATGGTGAAAAAATGGCACACTTGGCATCAAACACTGAACTGAAACTGTGCAATATCAATGTTTTCATCCATTAAGTGATCGTAAGGTAAAATGTATATGCTTTATAAAGGACAAAAGGCTTTTTAATAATTTCTCGGAGAGGTTTTGGGTAGGTTATTGGACACCTAGATATCCACCCCCCTGTACTGATCCAAAATAATTCCCACATGAAAATGATAAAAAGGTGAGTTAAATGAGTCAAAACGGTTGATTTGCACTGAAATGTATGATTAGTTTAAGATTTACAGCTATTCACATTTTAGCCAATTTGGATAGGTTTGGAGACCCTGGGTACATCAGGCTACACTGCTTACATTTCGTGTCATAGATCTTTAGTAGTTCTGTATATCACCCTGCGATTATTGAATGCTTGTGGACAAGGAGTTTATGATCCAGGAAATGTGTAGTTTTACCTGTTTCACTTATGTACCTCTCAGTATTTTGAAGAAATATATATTTTGTAGCATTTTTAGCAAAGTTTTGCTTGCATTTCCGGCACTTTATTTTGACCTTAAATTATGAAAATAAACAAATCTAAGTTTGTACAAAAAATGGTACACCGGTTTTGTTTCATTTAAGCCATTTACCAAGTTTATGTGATGCTCACACCTGGAGTTATAAAGCCTTAAACAGAGTACCCCCATGATTTACCAAATATGCCATCTGCACTAAGGGGTTAAAGAACGGTACCATTCAGCGTTATTAGTGCCACAACCCATACCATTCAGCGTTATTAGTGCCACAACCCACACCATTCAGCGTTATTAGTGCCACAACCCACACCATTCAGCGTTATTAGTGCCACAACCCACACCATTCAGCGTTATTAGTGCCACAACCCACACCATTCAGCGTTATTAGTGCCACAACCCACACCATTCAGCGTTATTAGTGCCACAACCCACACCATTCAGCGTTATTAGTGCCACAACCCACACCATTCAGCGTTATTAGTGCCACAACCCACACCATTCAGCGTTATTAGTGCCACAACCCACACCATTCAGCGTTATTAGTGCCACAACCCACACCATTCAGCGTTATTAGTGCCACAACCCACACCATTCAGCGTTATTAGTGCCACAACCCACACCATTCAGCGTTATTAGTGCCACAACCCACACCATTCAGCGTTATTAGTGCCACAACCCATATTAAGTCTCAAGCCAAACCCAACATAGCATTAAGTTCTATAGTAGGTGCAAGAGGGAGACAACTGTCTGCATCAAAGTTACTCTGCATTGGATTATGGAAGTTTTGGCTGTATGCATTCTTAAGTGTTCACCGTGAACCTTCTGGCCATTAGCCACTGTGCTGTTAATTTTGTTAGAAGGTACAGAGCCAACCTGGCCCTGTATCAACATGGCTTCACCACACAGACATGGGCATGCTAATGGTGGCTGGGAGTGATACTTTACAGCTGTCTTCATTTACATCATTTAAGTTCCCCACTAACCTGTGTGAAAGTGCATGCATGATCTTTCACAAGACGCTCATTTGCAGCCCCTAATATGAACGTGGCTGGTAAAGTGCCATCACACATTTTTCTATGTATGCACCCAGGAGGGCATTTCCACTAAACATGAAGCTGGTGAAGTATGACACAGTGCCTGGACTGCCTTTTCATACCTTATCATGCGCAGCATACCTCTAATCTTCAACCCGTCATATACGTAAGTGTGTGGTCATGCCAGTTTTCCTTTAGTGAGGTTTGGTACTCTGTTGTGTTATGGTCATGACACTTTCAGGGTCATGTGCAAACATCAGCTAGTCGTTGCTATCCGCAAATGTAAGTGCGCGACTCCCTATAGATGTGCTCTCTCCCCAAGACACCATTAGCCAAGTAATCTAAAAGCAACAAATACGACGTCGCTAAGTGTTGGGATTAGCTGCATGCTTGTGGGTCTTTATATATCATTATCAATCATCATCATCATCAATTACTTTTATCAATAAATAAAAAAAATTGCATACATTCCCAACAAGGTTATTATCGTAAACTAAAACGAAGACAAAAACTGCTGGGCAAAATATATTGTAAAACTGAAATAAAAATTAAAATGAGTTTTGAAAGAAATTAAAACTAGCAAACCTGCTCTTAATAGGAACTAAAACTAAACTGAAATTGAAATCAAAAACTAGTGAAAAATTCAGATAGGTTAGTTAATGTTCTTAATATAGCCTATTTAATATTAAAGGGGTAGGAAACATTAAAACACATTTTTAGAGATGTTAACTAATATCACACACAATCACATAACACCTACCAACATCAAGCACCAAATGGTGGTGGTGTCTTGCCTTATATAGGTTTCCTGCTGGAACTGACCATTTACCTGGCAATAATTTAATACTACTATTAACACATTGCAAATGACACACTGAATACTTTCAGATAATTATTATGTTGCATTGCATTGACAGGGTTCAACAGATTACTTTAAAAACCCATCATCTCATCATATTTTTTACTTTTTATCCAATCACTCTGAACATGGACCATTCCTTTACTTCTGGCGGCAACTAAAAACTACAAATAGGCGCAAGAAACACCAGCGTCTTCTTTTGCCGCCACAGGATGATGTCATCACTCACCCGGAAGTCAACCCACAGCAAATATTATTGCTGCGAAGGTACACGTCCACTACTACTCATATTTAAAACGAACAACTAGAAATGCCTAGCGAATTAATAGCATTTTAAAATAGCCAGTTACATCAGCTGGCCAGTCTAATAGCGTTGCAAGCAAAATATGTTATTTTGTTTTCCAGCTTTTCCTTACAACATTGCTGTTCGTCAGCTGGACAGCACGCAAGTAGCCTGTACATTTGTATTTTACAATAAACATCACAGATGAAAGTATGGGTCTGTGTGTGTTATTCCAGTCCATAAATATACAAATGTTCGCGTGGCTGTTAAAAGTAAGTGACATATGTAGCTCTGTCACAATAGGTTAGCCTCTTTCAATTTGTTAGTTTTTTCCAATTCTGCTAGTTATATTAGCAACTGGTAAGCTAGTGTTTTCAATTCTAGTGTTTTCACTTCCAAGCAACGAGCGATGGGTCTAGTGTGCTTTCTCTGGGTGCAAGACAGCATCAGCGGCTGACACGCTTTCCTGAGCGATCCGGCGATGGCTCTAGTCCTAAGCAGAAGGAGATAGTGGAGTTCACAAGTGGGATAAAAGCCTAATTAGCTAGACTTCCACTCAGAGACTTTGCCTAACGGCTCAAACTGACCGTTTTCACCTTCATCCTCCTGGTAGGTGGAAAGCCCAAGGGATTCCGGAGGGGAGAAGTCTTCCACCTCAAAATTGATTGATACAGACTATCACTTTCCATCTTTTCTGTAGTGGGCGTGTCTTCAGGTGGCGATATCCTCTCCCCTCTCTCTCGCCCCTCCCCCGCTTATGCTGCTCTTCTCGCCCATTTAATTGCATTTTTTGAGTTTTTGGTGTGGGCGCAGAGAGAATGTAACTAAGGGTTTCATAACCATTTACTGTATTATAATATAATTGTATTGATAAATATTTAGCTAATGAGGTCTGTAACTACTTAACATGACTTTGAATGAATAATAAAGCATTCTCAATAGAAACATCTTTTGACTGCCTTTACATGGGTTTAAATAAATTTGGATAGGAAAAAAAAATGTTGAATGTTGGAATGTTTGTAAGCACAGTTAACGATTCAATCTGATCGTGTGCATGTTTTGTGAATGACGCCCAATATTTTTCCATGTTAACATTCTCTGAACTAGTGTGATATGTGCAATAACAGAATCTTATCAGAATATCAACCAGGAATGGAGCAGAACAATTCTTCATTGTGCATGTAAATAGTCAAATAATACAATTTAAAAAGTATATATTTCAGTATTTGCAGTATATAGTAGTATTTTGTGTGGTTTATTTTTACTGAACAATTTTCATTGTATATTATAAAACCAACCAGGTCTAATTTTACAGAAGTGCCACTGTAAAAACACTAAAATGTTGAAAACAAAAATTCAACATGGACAGGGACTAGGTATTGTTCAAGTGTTAATGTACAATAGTGTTTCTGGATTTAAACTAGCCTTATATTATAGCCGTACTCACTCTAGTAATTTAGTGGAGTGTCAATCATTGCAGATACACATGGTGAACATAATTCAAATCAATTGCCGTTTCTTGAACACAATTAGTCTTATTTCTGTATGAGAATAACAGTGAAGCGGCACTGGAGAATTCCACTAACCCAAAATTCATGAATGAGTACATAACCCCCCCACTTGAGAGTGAAAATTCTTTTTTCTGGACCCTTCACCCAGTAAACATAAATCATGCATAAATATATGGGGCTGTCCAACAGATGTCAAACCATTATTAAATGCATGTCTTGCGGTGACATTTTATGTAGTAATCTCTGCATTTTGATCTTGAAATCGGCGTACAGGAGCATCACGCCGGGTCTAACCCATTTGTCACTGCAAATTGGTTAGAAGACGACTGAACAAAAAAAAAAAGTGAATATAATTTGCATGGCTTTGCAGAGTATGTCCGCGCTCTTGTTTTCTCTCGTGCTCTCTGAAATACTCCATGCCAGAGCCCTACTCAGATATTGAAACTACAGTGTAATTTCCATTCGAGATTATTGTCTACATAAACTGCTGAATATAACTGGAGAAGAGACATTGATAATGTACTCCATTAGGATAGTGCAGCATTGCCTTTTGGCCTCTTATCTCACTGATGGTGACTGTTGCTACATAGCAATTGGACAAATGCTTTCCACAGCATCTTATAAAGGCTGTTTCATGATTACAGTCCTCGATGCATTTTAATGAGTGATAACTGTTACGTGTCTATCAAATGTGGACAGCATGCACAGTAATATAAATTTGTGTTGTCTTATATTTGTTCCTGTTTATTTTGCTATACAGGTGCAGCTCAAAAAATTAGAATATCGTGAAAAAGTTCAATATTTTTTGTCACTCATTTCAGAAAGTGAAACTCATATATTATATAGATTCATTACACATCGTGAAATATTTCAAGCCTTTATTTCTTGTAATTTTGATGATTATGGCTTACAGCTAATGAAAACCCAAATTCAGTGTCTCAGAAAATTAGAATATTGTGAAAGTTCAATATTGGAAACTCATGGTGTCACACTCTAATCAGCTAATTAACTCAAAACACCTGCAAAGGTTTCCTGAGCCTTTAAATGGTCTCTGTCTGGTTCAGTAGGCTACACAATCATGGGGAAGACTGCTGACTTGACAGATGTCCAGAAGACAGTCATTGACACCCTCCACAAGGAGGGTAAGCCACAAAAGGTCATTGCTAAAGAAGCTGGTTGTTCACAAAGTGCTGTATCCAAGCATATTCATAGAAAGTTGAGTGGAAGGAAAAAGTGTGGTAGGAAAAGGTGCACAAGCAACAGGGATAACCGCAGCCTTGAGAGGATTGTCAAGCAAAATCCATTCAAGAATTTGGGGGAGCTTCACAAGGAGTGGATTGAGGCTGGAATCAGTGCATCAAGAGCCACCACGCACAGACGAATCCAGGACATGGGCTACAAATGTCGCATTCCTCGTGTCAAGCCACTCCTGAACCAGAGACAACGTCAGAAGCGTCTTACCTGGGCTAAGGAGAAAAAGAACTGGACTGTTGCTCAGTGGTCCAATGTCCTCTTTTCAGATGAAAGTAAATTTTGCATTTCATTTGGAAATCAAGGTCCCAGAGTCTGGAGGAAGAGTGGAGAGGCACAGAATCCACGTTTCTTGAAGTCCAGTGTGAAGTTTCCACAGTCAGTGATGATTTGGGGTGCCATGTCATCTGCTGGTGTTGGTCCACTGTGTTTTCTGAAGTCCACAGTCAACGCAGCCATCTACCAGAAAATTTTAGAGCACTTCATGCTTCCTTCTGCTGACAAGCTTTATGGAGATGCTGATTTCATTTTCCAGCAGGACTTGGCACCTGCCCACACTGCCAAAAGTACCAAAAGCTGGTTCAATGACCATGGTATTACTGTGCTTGATTGGCCAGCAAACTCGCCTGACCTGAACCACATAGAGAATCTATGGGGTATTGTCAAGAGGAAGATGAGACACCAGACCCAACAATGCAGACAACCTGAAGGCCGCTATCAAAGCAACCTGGGCTTCCATTACACCTCAGCAGTGCCACAATTCATGCAAAAGGAGCCCCAACCAAGTATTGAGTGCATAGAAATGAACATACTTTTCAGAAGGCTGACATTTCTGTTTAAAATATCCTTTTTTATTGATCTTATGTAATATTCTAATTTTCTGAGACACTGAATTTGGGTTTTCATTAGCTGTAAGCCATAATCATCAAAATTACAAGAAATAAAGGCTTGAAATATTTCACTATGTGTAATGAATCTATATAATATATGAGTTTCACTTTCTGAAATGAGTGACAAAAAATATTGAACTTTTTCACGATATTCTAATTTTTTGAGCTGCACCTGTATATAGGCCTCATTAATCTGTTCAGTTAATGCGTCAGTCTATTGGACATTGGGAGATGAGGCTAATTGCAGTGGAACTGGAGTTCAGTTAATGCTTCAGTCTGTTGGACATTGGGGGATGAGGCTAATTGCAGTGGAACTGGAGTTCAGTTAATGCGTCAGTCTGTTGGACATTGGGGGATGAGGCTAATTGCAGTGGAACTGGAGTTTAGTTAATGCTTCAGTCTGTTGGACATTGGGAGATGAGGCTAATTGCAGTGGAACTGGAGTTCAGTTAATGCGTCAGTCTGTTGGACATTGGGGGATGAGGCTAATTGCAGTGGAACTGGAGTTTAGTTTATGCTTCAGTCGGTTGGACATTGGGGGATGAGGCTAATTGCACTGGAACTGACGTTTTTGCTACTTACACAAGTCATAATTTAGCCTATGTTTTTTCTGCAGGTGTTAGGCCTAAACTCAAATAAGCATGCTCTATTAACCCCGTCGCGCAGATGGCACATTTTGTCAATTCTCATCTATTTAGGGGGTGCTCTGTTTAAGGCTTTATAACTCCAGGTGTAAGCATCACATCTTAAATGAAACAAGACAGGTGTACCATTTACAGTATGAACTTAGATTTGTTTATTTTCATAATTTAAGTCAAAATAAAGTGCCACAAATGCAAGCAAAACTTAAATAATTTTTTTTAGTTTGCAACAAAATACTGAGAGCTACATAAGTGAAACGGGTAAATATATACATTTCCTGGATCATAAACTCCATGTCAACAAGTGTGCAGAATATGAGGATGATATGCAGAACTACTAAAGGTCTATAATGCAGAATATAGGCAGTGTACCCTGGTGTCCATTAGTGTCTTCAAATCTATCTAAATGGCTAAATTGTGCACTGCTCTCAATAAAAAGAATTGATATATTTAACTACAATTCAACAGTTTTTGCTCGTAAAACTCACTTTTGCATCATTGTCAAGTGGGAATGACTATTTGCATCAGTATCGGGGGTAGATACCTATGGGTCCAAAACCCCTATGCAAAACATGTCATAAAATTTATAAAATGTGCTTCTTCTGATAGATTAAGATAAACATATTGATATCACAGTGTTACATACACCTAAATATGTAGCCTAATCATTCACTTTTGTACCTCAATAAACATCACTTTTTCCTGTACTCTACAGTGTGTATACTTTTGCCCCGCAACTGCATTTTTCTGTAGTTTTTTTATGTTCCATTCATAATGACGCCAAGGGAAATCTTTACCTTAATCTACCACATATCAGCGCGCAGAAAAACAGACACCAGGTTTAACAAAATTAGATTTCTTAAACAAGGAAAAAACAAGAATACTACATTGTACAGTACAGGATAAGTGTTGTGTGCATACTGGAACATTTGTGCGAACAGGAGTCATGTTGAGTGAGCTGACCACATGCGGCTACTAGATTGTAGATATGATTTGAAATTTAACTTTCCTAACATTCATGCACTTCTTTCACAAAATAACGTAACCATCTACAGTAAGCCAAAGTGAGACCATATCACATGAATGTTAGTAAAGCCAAGGTTATAAAAGAGGTGCAAACCGTGAGGCCTGCTTTGGTTATACGAGGTATTACTATTGGCTATAACAAAGATAGACCAGCTGGAGAGAGAGGCTGGAAGAGTTGCTGTTTTATTAGTTTGAATTGTATTGCCCTTTACGCATTTCTACAGGATTGGCTCACTGTAACTACGAACGTCATGCTGGGGGCGGTTGGCATTGTAAACGTCACTTGTGTTTTCTGTGGAATGTCTGGAAGTGTAGTCCGTTGTCCCTACATTGTTGTTTGATTGAAAATATTAAAGCTGTATCATTTTTAAATCCATTAACCTTTTGAAAGTTTTAGTTACCACTGATGTGGACAGAACATTTGTCTGTGTTCTTTCTTCCTTCTATTTAGCAATATAAAATTATAATGACTTATTTAACCTTTGCTCAGCCAAAAATATCCTTATCTTTTTAATTAATTCCAATGCAATAAGGCCGAGTCGTGCGGCATGTTCCCATGTGAATTGAAGTCTTGAAAATGAAAAATCTAACAGCCACTAGATATTATGTGGAGTCACTCTGCTCAATGCTACCTTCCAGAGTGACAATCGGTGCTCATCATATGCACATATGATTTATGTGAGTGCAATGTTCTTTGATCAAGGTATTTAATTTGGAAGCTGCATACAGCAGTGATGCACTAATGAGCACATCTGTCTGGGATTTCTCTCCTGACAGTAGCATGTGTAGCATTCTCCCTCTGGTGTGTAAATAATCAGCCAATTTTTATTCAATTTCGGAGGTAGGCCAGCACTAATGTAATGGTACGGATGTTAGCCGATTGGTATAATGTTGGCTGATGTTTACACATTCATGGAAGAAGTTGAGTACAGATGGAGAAATTGAACAAATTTTATTTGCATAAAAAAAATATTTGAACTTGCTGACTTTTTACTACGTAGGTAGAATGAGTCCAGAGAGCTTGGTTGGTTGGTGAAAATGATCAATTAAAAATAAATAACAGATGTTCAGATAACTGATTAGGCTACCTTTTTAAGCATGATATTTTCAATTATTTTAAATGGAATGGACTGCATTTATTTAGCGCCTTTATCCAAAGCGCTTTACAATGGTCTCTCACTCACCCGTTCACACACACATTCACACACCAATGGCGGCAGCCACCATGCAAGGCGCTAGCTTGCTCAATTTGGGGTTCAGTGTCTTGCCCAAGAACACTTCGACATGTGGACAGGAGGAGCCTGGGATCGAACCACCAACCCTGCGATCAGCGGACGACCCGCTCTACCTCCTGAGCCACAGCCGCCCCAAATTTACAGAATCTACAGCGCATCAAATGCATCGCTTTTCTGACACGTTGCATCAATCTTTGTATCGGGCTGTAAATTTGTTTTAAAGGTGCACTATGCAGGATTCCGTCATCAATCCCACCCACTCATGGTACCCGACTTCGGCCATCTAGCTACCTAATATAGCTAGCTGGATAGCTAGAGGTAACATTGCCTACAGGTCCAAAAAACACCCAACTCCACATCGCTTTTCATCCCCTTCCTAAATTTCTTGAACGACCTGTCGACTTGTTGTTTGGCTTTGCTGTATATGCGCTTCTACAAATGCTCCGCTGTAACTTCTGATCACACCCACCCCTCCCCGCGCAGAAAAGTGCATCATGCCCAGAAATGTGCCAAACACATCTTATAATAAATAATAAATCTCCACCAGAAAAAAGTATACATTTTTATGTTTTGGTCTTATGCTATCATTTGGACACAATTCTTAAACCCTGAACTTTCTCAATTTGTCTGACATTAGCACTGTGGCTCTCCACAGTTCTCTTTCATAACAAATTATACCTTCCTGCCTCATGCTGCCAGAAATGATCACTGAACCCCACTGTCAACATAATAAGCACCCCACTTGCACCACAATATTGCTTGGCCGCTGCCGATATTGCTTGGCCATGTTTTGGGCTATACATAGCTCTGGCTGACATGAGGAAATGCCCCTGCTGTTGACATGCTGGCTTAGGTGCACATTTTGTCATGGAAATTCAGCCAAAACGACATGCGATTACCATCTCACTCGCAAAAACGCGCACACCACACTTGCAAAAACGCGCACACCACACTTGCTCACATAAGAATACAAAAAATTGTCCTCACTGTTGGGACATTTGCTGTGGTTGTTGATGAAGTCTGTGCTTTGCCACGCGAGCATGCAGTGACCGGCCATCACTGTCCCCTCATTGTGAAGCAGCAGATCTGACGAGAAAAGGGAACATAAAACAGGATGAAAACCATGCTCCATTAGGATGCCTTGTGTATCCATTTTTCTCAGAGCTTTTCGGTCCTATGTTTTAAACAAGCTAGCATCATCTCCTCTGTGTTTTAAACAAGCTAGCATCATCTCCTCTGTTTCATTTCATGAATGCCATGAATATGGTAAACATTAGTTAAATGAGTGAATACGGATAACCTAAATGTTGTAAGCGTGAAATATGAGCTTGGTGAAATTTGAGCTTGATCCATGCAAAAATGGTGTTGGGATGGCAGAGCATGACCAAGAATAGATGTACTCGGGCTTGACGTGTGAAAATGTGCATTTAGCCATTTTGCAGCTCTGATGGGTGTGATCTGAAGAAATGAATAGCATTTCACGGACACCTGTGACTATGTGACTAACGTGTGAAATTTAGAAAAGTAGGTGAAAAACCGAGAGGGAGAGAATGGAACAAAACCTGCAGCTGCTCTCTAAAGTGTATGTCAGTCTTCAGGGCTGTCACAACATCTTTAAAAAATCTAATCATTTCTTCTATATTCACTAATCAGCTTCACAAAGTTTAATTTGTCCCTCCATAACTTTTTTCCAAAGTCGTCGGGTTCACACACAGAGCGAAAGACACACCGTGATGGTGGAATGTTTTAGCCATTCATATTTCCAGGACACATTGAGAAAGTATCTGTGCTGTGGCTGCTTTGTGGCTCAGCACTCCTCTAATGGCAGCCCTCACAACAGGGTCATAGTTTCTAACATTCTGGTTATCAAACTGTCGTAAATTATGTTTAATATATCACTCAAAATGTCTTCCTGTTGCCCCTCCGAGCTCAAGCCGTGTCAGACATGGGGAAACAACACGGTGACGGCTCCACAGCAACCCCGGTGATCGATAAACTATTTCTCCCACCTATGATTCAATAATACATAATGAATGAAATGAGGTCTCTGTGTAGTTGGATTGGCTTGTTTGAGAGGGCGTGAGGGCGAAGAAAGGAATGTGTGCTGATGAATCGGCAAAAACCGACGCCTCCAGGTTTCAATTCCCGACCGTTTAGCTGGCCCGGCCCTGCGCCTTTCCCAGCTCCATCAAAGCCGGTAGCGGTCGATCAAGGATCAAGGCAGACTAGAAACTATAAAAAAACTTGCAGAACTCCGGTATCGGCACACATCTGTCCCATCCTGTAAAAATACAAAGCATCAGTTTATGGGGCTGAATAATCACCAAACTACCTGTGGGTATGATATTATATGATATATGATATGATAAACCAAAAGAAAAATTAGATTAAAAAAAACTTCCAGGGCCGTGACTAAAGGCTAGCTGTACTCCCTGAAGGCTGAAGGAGATGACTACTAATAATTTGTAAAGGTGTGTGTCTGAGTCTATGGGTGTGTTTATGGACCAAATCATCTATAAAGACATATTCTATAGATGTGCCAGAGGCTCTGCTCCATATTCAATGGTAAGAATGCGGAGCTGGACACCTGGTGTGCGTATAGAATCTGTCTTTATTGACAATTAAAATAAAGACAATTCCATGGCGTCGAAGACAAGACAATTCAATGTGAACTTCTGAAAGACGATGGGCTTGTTATTCAGCACCAGAAACCTCAGTTGCCACCTGAAGCTTCCTGTAGTTAAGAATTGGAGGAACAAAGCTAGCAGGTGAGCCTAAAGAATCTGTGCTACATAATACAAAATGATAATACAACTATTTATGAACCCCCTACTGCCAAAGCCTTCCACTGAATGAAGGAAAGGTTATGTCTCAACTTTGTGTCTGTTAGAAAGGTATAATGCTTGCCTCTCCAAAAAATTCTGGATGTGGCCGTTACTGTGGGTGCCCTTTCCTGAAATGATGACCCTTTCAAATACTTATATTTCACTTGAAATATAAATCAAAATTACAGCCTAACTATAATTATGAGGTCATAATGCTTATAGATTAAATGTAGCATTTCTGGAGCTCCAGCCTATGGAACTTAATCTGCTCAAATTTAGCATTCCATTGTCCTGTGACTGTCTCCCTTGTATGCAGAGAGCACTCTGGTGTTTTAAATGTAGCTCCCAGTAGGTGGAGCACATGCTCTTTCACATTTCACAGCCACCATAAATACTCCATCTCCTTCATCAGTAACACTAGCAGATATATCAAATGTTGCTCTCTAGAAATGTTGCCCATCCTTTTATTTTATTGGAAGATAACATAGCAAAAGTTAAATGCAAAAGTATTGGCACAGTGGCACCCTTGTTGTTTTGGCTCTGTACTACTGCACATTTGATTTGAAAGAAAGCAGGTTAAGGTGCAAACTGTCTGCTTTAATTTCATGGTATTTACATCCATATCGGGTGATCTGTGTAGGAATTACAGCCCTTTTTATACATAGTTCTGCCATAGTTTTAGGGGAACCGAAAGTCATTTGACAAATTAACTTTTTATCTTTTATTTTAACTTAAATTATCAAAGAACAAGTCGTCATATTAGTTGCAAATTCTTGAAGTCTGCGACCCACCGACATCACCAGATGCTGGGTATGTTCTCTGATGACGCTCTGCCAGCCCTGTGCTGCAGCCATCTTCAGTTTCTGTTTGTTTCGGGGGATTTTTCCCTTCAGTCTTGTCTTCAGCAAGTGAAACGCATGTTCAGTTGAATTCAGATTGGGTGATTGACTTGGCCAGTCAAGAACATTTCACTTTTTGGCAGCGAAACACTCTTTGGTTGCTTTAGCAGTGTGTTTGTCCTGCAGCTAGGTGAAGCGCCATCCAATAAGTGATTTGAGGCATTTGGTTGCATCTGAGCAGAATTCATCCTGCTACACGTCAGCCTCTGCTGTCATTGTACCACAACCCTAAGCACCTGCAGTTTGCTAAATGCTACTGGAATTTAGATTGGAACCGGGTGCTAGGGTCAGACGAGACACAATTTGAGTTTAATGACAATGAATACCAAAGGTAGGTTTGGCATAAGAGGCATAGTTATGCAGAAAAGAGCCTGATCCCCACTGTAAAGTATGGTGGTGGATCTGTGATGTTGTGGGACTGTTTTTCCTCCAAATGCCCTGGGAACCTTGTCAGAATACATGGCATCATTGACTCCAACAAATACCAGGAGATTTTGGAGCAGAATCTGGCTGCATTTGCATTGACAATTCCCCAAATCCAGTCACACGAGCAATTTACTGGGCATCCCCAAGTGGGCAGTATTTCATTTGTAGATGAAATGCACAGAAGAGGATTTCAGACAATGTTGCTGGAAAGCTCAGCATCATTGGGACACTACTGTTCTTCCTAGCTGAGCTGGTATACAGTGATGTAGGCTAAGTGAAGTACCATTGGGACACTACTGTTCTTCCTAGCTGAGCGGGTATACAGTGATGTAGGCTAAGTGAAGTACCATTGCTGGTCTGATTTGTGAAGCTGGTCATACCTCTCTTTGGTGGCTTCAGTTTTAAGAGGATTCAGTGAGCATATACTACAAAATAAAAGGAGTGATTGGGGATATTTTCCATCACATTAGTTATTGCTGGTATTTTTGTGCGTTTGATATCAGGCAATGTGGATTTTTCATGACAGTAGCTCAGCACGCATACATATGTTGCAGTGGATATTCTGATAGAGAGGCCGTATGTTCTGGGAATTGATCTGTGCATGTCACAACCTAGCCAGACCTAATAACATTTGTCAAGAGCTGACACACCTGCTTGAGGCCTGTCTGTGTATCTTGTTGAAAAAAACCCATCTGTGAGCGTTGATAATCGTCTCTGTCAAGTAATTAGACTAGGAATTGTGGCCTGGGGGACATTTCTAGCACCCAATATATTTGTTTTAAATGTCAGAAGAATTTCTAATTCTGCAGTAATGTGAAATAAGGGTGAATCAGCTACAGCTTACAGAAGCAATACCCCTGAGTGCAATGGCTGAAATGTAAGCATTTCACTCACTGAAATTCAGTGTTCGTTGGCATTAAAGTATACTGTTATAATTAAGTTTATATTCAGTTGATTTGTGTGCCAAACTAAAATGGTTACGATAATAATCCCAGAGGTAAGGATTTCACATAAAGGTAAGTGGAAATGCTAATTGAGCCTATTAGCCTGTTATTCAAATCTAAAAATTAACTTGAGATCCAGACAAATTGGAGCAGAAATGCAAAAAAGGGCTGTTTTCAGTTAAAACAAACTCTAACTTGGGATTGGTTTCCCGTGGACCTTTTATTTGATATGCTTAAGGTTCATATCCCTAACCCACGAGCCTGGTGTGGGCTTGAAATTGGTCTCTTTGTTCTGAAAATAATTACTGGCCCCCTCCATCATGGTGGTGAGGATGCATGACACTGGAACCAGATACTATCCTATGGAGGGGTTGATGGGAACACCACATTCATTATTCACTTACAGATTTCATGAATAATGGATTTCATACAGAGCAACTATATTGATTACGAATTTAATATTTTAACTAGAAATAAATCAGCAATGTTCAACAATGATAATTTCCTGAGCATTATTTTGTACTGAAGTCTTATATTTCTTATATTTAGCTTATTTCACTATTTAATGGAATATGTATGGAATATGTATGGAATATGTATGTGTTATTTAAAGATTTATTTTTGACTTTGTTTGACAGGTTTCGTCCTGCATAGTTATCGTATAAAATGGGTTTATAAGTGAAAGGAGCTGTTAAGTGTGAACGGAAACTTGTTTTCATTATTCAGGTTTTCTTAATAGGCTTTCCAAGATTCAATTTATTTGATCAGGTGATGTTCCATTGGATAAGAGGATAAGCTGCTCTGAATAATTGACTAAATGAACATTTAGTTAGTCCGTCCTACTTGTTATTCATGAATGTGGCTGTTGAATTAAGTGATTGATTGTGTGTTAATACATATGCTATTAGGGCGTGTATCTGCAGCACTGGTTTTAAGCCAGCTCAGAGCTTCAGTCTTGTTGCGTGCTGTTTTGTGTTGTTTGAAAGGTGCTTGTTTGCCAAGAATTGGCTTCTGAAAGGTTGATCGTAGTTTATGCAGGATTCTCAGTGTGTTCAATGAAATCAAGAATTAAATTATAATAATTTAAAAGATTATAAATGATTGAAGTCATGTGTTTGAACGACCAAGCATTTGTTCAACAGAATTAGCTGCATGCAAATGATAGAATCATGTCAAAGCGAACTCCTTGGATTTACTTTCAATAATGCTATTTCCCACATACTAGAGATATACCAATGCCATTTTTCCTTGACCAATTCTGATACCAAGTACTGACTAACAGAATCAGCTGATTCAGTGTACTGATAGCAAAGCTCTTTTCAAAGTGTAAAATATATAGCTGATTGAGTTCTATTGATGTATAGTGCAACGTCACCATGCTCATGTAAAACCTGAAATTTCTTGCGTAGAGAATACGCCAGCTCTCTGAGCTGACAAAAAGTACAGATTATTTAAAACCTCTTTGTATTGTCGATATAAATAAAAAAACTAAGTCAATTTATAAATAAAATAACAATAAAGAATAAATGACGACCAGACACAACTGAGGCTGAGGTTAGCTACATAAATATGCATTTTTGCACATACCAATACTTTATATATACAATAAGAGATTCTATGTGTGAGTGGCTAAGTGGGTTAGCATTGGTCCTGATCAAAAGAAGCCAGTGCCTCCCTCGAGCAACTGAAACCATGAACTACATTCAAACTGTGTTGCAACACACCATTGATGTGTTGATGTGAGATCCACATCAACAGTGGACAGTATAACAAATGGCGGTGAATACAAATAAAATGGAATTTAATTTAGGCCTAATGGGAAAATGGTGATAGCATGCAACTGTTATTTGCTAACATTTTGACTACGTTGATTATGCTAGTAATGTAAAATGCTAGCATAATGTAAAATAACCTTCCCCATGTCTGCCTATTCTTCTGGTACTGCATGTTACATGAGGCTGCAATACCAGACTGTGGGGCCACCACCCTGCAACCTTGTTCATTAGCTGGACAAGCCACCCTGCATGCCCCAAATCATATTTTTAAATTAAGAACACATGCTGCAGTAATATGACCTTCAAATTAATCTTCTGGTCATTTATTTTTGTACTCAGGTGCTGTTTATTCATTATTTAGTGAAACATTGCAGAACATAATAGTTGTTAAACCTACTGTCATAAACTGGCTCGGTATGTATTGATGAAATATTAATACGCTTTCATATTTAATTGTCAGTTTTGTTTTTGAATTAAAATGATCCCTATCACTGTTGCTTGTGTACTTTCGTGTGTCAGGCGTAATTTCCGTCAAAGGTGTACAGGGTGACTCCAAGAACGTTGATGGTTTAAGAGGCATGGGGAGCAGAACTGGTGGGGTACGCTGAAAGAGATTCAATGAAAGGACACCCTGTGATACATTTTATTATAAACAAACAACAGCCTTGGCATTTTTAATGGACAGGCAGCTCAATTTAGTTTTTGCAAGAAGAAGCCTGATTTACTTAGAGAGAGCTGACTATTTCACACACACCTGCAGGTGAAACCCATTGTTTTCGCATTCAATGAAGCAAAGCAGGGGGGCAGGAGAAAATTAATCAAAATACTCTCATTTTAATAGCAAAACATCTAAGGAGGCTGGAAATTGGTCATGAGAATACTTATAGCCCCTTGTGGTCTTCCACATTTGCAAACATTTGGAAGTGAAGTGCTCTATTGCTTTTCCAATGGACCACTTCTGCTCCATTCTGCTGCACTCTTCAGCTACAGATACAAAAGCACTCGGGCTATATTGATGGAGGAGTCGCTGTTTAGACAAATGTACACTTGGCTTCTGAACTGTGTGCTTGAAGTGGAAGCGGTATTGGTGTGCCAGGAGGGGCGCAGTTTGCCCTATGGACAAGTTTTCCTCTGGTAATCTCAAGTCACCCTGTATGGACCGAGCAGAAAACCATTGCATTAGTGCTGTGACCAGAGTCTTTCTCCTCATTTTTGTATGCCTCTTCGTATACATGTCCTTGCTCATTGCTACAACCTCTGCCATTAAATAGGGAGAGCTCAGACAAGCAGGTGAACTCCCCTGAAGCACACGGTGCCAATCACTTCTTCTTATCACTCTACAGTTTGCAAGCTGGGCTTGCACAGATATGATTCTGCAGGGCTTGTAGGTGTGTGATTGACCAGCAGGGGTCGCTGGAGGGTAATTAATCTTCCTCATTCCGACCGACAGAAAACGTCCTTTTCCTAGACAACGATAAAAAAACATTCTGGCCATGACTGAATATGATTTCTGTTCCCTGCCCCCTGTCCACTCGGACCCCTGTTTACTATGTGCCCCCTCCTCTCACTTTGCAAGCACGCGTGCGAAAGAAATCCTGAAAAACTCTTTACAAACTATTTTATTATTTGGAAGCACATTAATGAACAATACAACACAATACATTAACATGCCGATGCCGATATAGGGATGCTAATGCTAATCGTAGTCCTCCCTTGGGCCAATTTAGATTCTCCAATCCACCTAGCCCTAACCTTTTTTTTTTTGGTGGGGGGGGAAAACCGACCCCCCGGAGGAAACCACGACACGGGGGGGAGAACATGCAAACTCCACACAGAAAGGCCCTCGGCCGGGATTCGAACTCGGTACCTTCTTGCTGTGAGGCGACAGTGCTAACCACTGCACCACCGTGCCGCCGAGTGAGGAAGTAGTTCATAATATGTCCCAATCTTGCACCACAAGTTGTAGTTTTTACTTTCGGTTTATCGGATGAGAGCACAGTTCTGTGGATGAATGTGCTACTGAATCTCCTCAACAAAACCCTGGAAATAAGGGTTTCATCTGGGGATTTTTAAGTGCCCCCTTTTGTGAGAGAACGTCACCCACTCAAAAACTTTTTGTCCAAGTTGACTCAAATAATTGCCAAAATTGCCCTCAAATGGGTGAAGGGATCATATTCAGTCATGGCCTCTGTTTTGCCCTGCAGAGCTGATGGCCACAGTTAACACTGGCACACTCTGAATTCCATACAATAGAAGTGTGCCTTAACAGGATCAGCCACCCAGCAGCCCTTAATGTTTTTAATTTAAAAAGAGAAAAAACCTAAACCTCACTAGGTCCCATGGTGCACATTTCGATGATGGCGCTAATTTTATTGTAAAATTGCCTTTGCGTATATCTCTTGAAAGATACAGTGGTGCTTGAAAGTATGCAAACCCCTTCACTTTTTGCACACTTTATTGTGTTGTAGATTTCATTTTAAATGGATAAAATTGCCATTTGTGCCCATCAATCTACACTCAAAAACCCATAATGACAAAGTGAAAACATGTTTTTAGAAAGTTTTGCAAATGTTTTAAAAAAATAAAAAAATAAAATCTCATGTACATGACTGGCAAAATGGCTGTAAGTCATCAAGGGTCTAAGGTATCAAACGAGCCCTAAACAATCACTCTACAGCCAGATATGGTGTTTTTTTCTTAGAGTTCTATAGGAAAATGTGTCTGGGGGGGAAATAACCCTTGCAGTGATCCATCCACATCTACTCCATATCTGGCAACAGAGTGATGGTTTGGGGCTTGTTCGATAGCTCAGACCCTTGATAACTTACAGCCATTTAGCCAGCCATGTGTTCCATACTGTTCCAGTGTAATTTGCAGCTCAATCTATTCTCACCCCCCAATTCCCATAGAGATCCATTCAAATGCAGAGGTTATATTATTTAGTTTTTGGATGATACTTGAAAAATACATTTAAGCAAAGGCTATGAATACTTATGTACATGAGAGATTTCAGTTTTATATTTTTTATGTATTTGCAAACATTTCTAAAAACATGTTTTCACTTTGTCATTATGGGTTATTGAGTGTAGATTGATGGGCACAAATGGCAATTTTATCCATTTAAAATTAAATCTACAACACAATAAAGTGTGCAAAAAGTGAAGGGGTATGAATACTTTTTAGCACCACTGTATATATTCCAGATTCCATCTTTGGCCATTGTCCCACTGTTTAATTGCTTGTCTTTTATGCTGTGTCACCTGTTTGCCTTTTTTCACAAACCTATCAGCAACCAAGTTAATGCTGAGCCACAGAGGGAAAGGGACAGTGGTGTTACCCAATAGGGGACATGCAATTTGATATTTTTTTCCCAGGAAAGAGATAAAAAAGGGACAAATATGACATAGCAGGGAAATCCTTGTACAATATGGGACTGCAAGTGGAGTGGAACTGGAATGATTGACTGCTGCGAATCAAATATTTCCCTTCCAAGGATGTCCTCATATCTACTCAAACGCCCTCTCTGTGGTATATGGCTTGAGTGAAATTTGGATTAAATTAAGGACTACTATCAACATTGACATTGATTTCTGATATGTACAGCCGGCCATACTCCAGTGAATGGTGTTCAAATGCTTTTAGATTTTATAGTCAATTTTTCAGGTGTATTTGTAGAGCTCTAAGATGATTTTTTTCATTTTGTCTGTTCATGATGTAATGCAGATCAAATAGATTGCTTTGCTCTTCATCTTGGAAGTGTGCATAAACGTATTATTCACTTATCTCTGTTCCTTTTGAAAATAATGCAAGGAATTGAACTGTCATGAGCCACCAGCCAGGTTTCCAATGCAATGAGATGTTTTCTCTTGAAATGAAAACACTGTCTGTTGTCTGTAAATTGCACTTTATCCATTTTATTTCTCTGAGCAATTTTTGCAAACGCATGCCAGTGCTTGCCTATACGGTTCACACAAAAATTATCAGAATATTTTGGATTAATGTACATGTATAAATGCATTTTCATGCTGCATGAGGCAAAAAACAACATATTTGTAGTGTGTCTTCAGTTCCCAAGAACAGTCATGTGACACACGCGCGTGTCTGAACATTATGCACATCCACTGTTTTTCATTAATTCCCCATCTACTGTTATAACTGAAATAACTTCAGGAACACAATTTCACTGGGTTTTTGTTAGTTAAAATGTACAAAAGTATGTGTAAGCACTTACATGTAAGCATGTCCCTTACAGAAATGGAATATACTGCAATATATTGTAAACAAATGTATGTTGATTCTTTTGGAGAGTATAATAGTATGTTTCACAGCAGTTAGGTCTGCACAATTAGTCATAAATTAATCCTGATCACAATGTTGGCTTCCACGATTGATAAAAATTGATTGCCTACAATATTGTCACATTGATGGACTGTCTGCTCCACTGTATCAAAACAAGCACTCATTATACTGAAAAGAGGGTGTAGGATCTGGAATCTCTTATTTTGGCTGAAAAGATGTCACTATTGAGAGGTCTATTACTCCTGACCAATATGCGCCCTCCTAACGTGAACACACCTCAAGTGTGATGTGTTTTTCAACTGTGAACTGTGTTTTTTTTCAACAACTGTAGTGGTCTATAGATCGTGGCAGTCCATTAAAGCGTGTATTCCAGATTCTTTGCGCTCAATAAAATTGGGTGTTTTTCACTCCAAAGATGGATTTTCCAAGCTTTTAAGATTCACATTATACCATTATCTTGCACAAACAGTTTGGCTGTGCCTTCTTCAGTGTACAGGTCCAAGAAGAAAGCATAGCCGAAACATCTGTGCAAGATGTAATTTGTACAGAGACCGCGGCATTGCGTGTATGGAGGAGAGTCGTGGAGGCGGAGTTTTTTTGTTGGACTGCTTGGTGACGCTGGACATCTCGGGACAGCGGGGGCTATTTTTAATCATGGCTGTATTGCACTTTAATTCACTTAATTCACTTGATTGATGATTCTGTTGGATGTCTTTGTTTGATATTTGTTTGTGTGGTGTGGGTCTGCCCCACTGTCTGTCTTTTGTTGTTGCTGGGGCTGCAACTGAAGTTCCCTCGCAGGAAAATAAAAGTTATTCTATTCTATATATAATGGATACTTGTTTTTTTCAGTAATCCAGATAATTTTGTTTTTTTATACAACTAGAGGATGGTAGAGACCATGGAACTCCATAGGCCCGCAATAGCAGAACGAAGTTGTAAATACAAAAAGAAAAAAGTACCTTGTAAATTGTAAGTTTCTTTCAGATAAAATTTTACTTTCAGATGAAAGTGTATTTGTGCCAGAAATAGAGCACTGATGTGCTACAAAGAGGCAGCCTCCTGTGCATAATGATGGGTTGTGGAATAAAGGGGTCTGAGCTGAGCATGCCATTTAGTATCCCAATTATTTATTTTAGTATTTACGGGAGACTGATATTGCATGAGTTTTTTTGGCCAATCCGCAATTTACAGAGTTTGTCATATCTATGAACAGTCTGTCGTGTAGGGAGATAGTGAGCTACCATACTTCTGTCCATGTTTATCTATGGGGTATCGGAGTCTGAATTGAACCAACTTAATAAAGGTTGGAATGATAAAGCTTGAAAATGCAGTTTAAAATTTTGCACAGAAAGTCCACCGAATTGCTTCCATTTCTACAAAGGTAGCAGTTTTATGTGAGCTTGCTTACACTGGGTGCTACCTCACACACTTTAGTTCATGCAAGCAATTCAGAACAGAGGCCATAACAGTGGCTTCCTCATAGGTCTGATCAACTAGCTTACTCTGGTACTCAATACTAGCTTTCACTGTCGTCACTACATGAAATAGCATCATACAGATGTCTTTCGGTCTGTGGAGACATCAAAAGAAGCCTAGGAATGGCTATAATTACCACGCGCACGTACCTTACGTGATTGATAGCTCGGCATGACGGCTTATGTCTGGTCTTGTCAACTTGCCAGACAAGAAACGGGGCTGCGTGGATTTCATTGGAAATACTCTCAATCAACGACACATTTGCACTAATAAGGCCGTTTTGGATCAGATTCGACAAACGGGTAAAAACGGTGGATGTCTCCACGTGAGTTGCCCATAATTTGTCATACTTGGTTTGGCAAGCATGGAGACTCCCGATCGTTCCTCTTGTTAACACAGCACACACCCTCATCCACTCCCCAAAAGCTCACTGAATAATGAGACGGTGTCAATCGTTATTTCCGATATGTACCGATTTCTCCCGCGTAATAGCCTAGCATTACATAAACCTGCAGCTTAGCCCCCTCGTCTAACACGTCTAACACATGCTCAATTCGGACTTGAACCATATGTTGTCCAGGTCCCATTATGATTTCTGGAAAATAACAGACAGTAAAGCTTGTAGCCAAATGACTCTCTGTTAGCCAGTTCACTCCTGTTAGTTCAGTTCAGCCTTGCCTAGTTTAGCCAGGTTGAGCACAGCCTTAGGTCTACCTTCAGATTTCACTTAGGTCTTCTCTGGAAAAAAATATGCTTTCAAACACCAACCCATATCGTTCACCTTGTCACCCCTTTCGTCCAGGTCCGTGTTCAATGAAATGCTTAGTTTGCTAAGCTAGCTAACAAAAAGGTGGGCCCAAATAAAAAAAAAATGCAACTCAAATAAAAGACAACATTCACTTGACACTTGCACAGGAACGTTGAGAAAAATCTAAATGCACACACTCTAGATGTACAAAACTCTCCATTATTAAACAAATACACGCTCTCTGTTTACAAATCTGTTGCTTGCTAACCGCTTTCCATCACAGGTGAGAAAAAAATGACAGTGTCAAGTAGCCTACATTGGTTGAATTTGACTGAGTGGGAGGGGCATCATATTGTTCAATCAGATTAGTGGACGCAAATTGCTCTTGTTTAAAACTGGTTCCCGACTGGAATGAAGACATGCCTCCTATCATGTGACATTGAGATTTTTTTTTTTTTGCGCTGTGCCCTCCTATCAATGGCATGCTATGTCGCTCAATTGATGAGGCCTTAAGAAACGGAAGCATTTGATCAGTTGCCTCCCAAACACAACCTTAACCTTTTAAAACTGAACGTGTCACCACTGACATGTTTGTATGCCATTTTTATTAAACAGTATCTCCGCAACCATATAAGCTATCAAGAAGCTTTAAATTGCAAGTCAAACTAGACAAACGGAGCTATCCGAAGATATCGTAGTGTAAACGCCTGCATGGTCTACACTGCATCTGGATAGTTCTGCTTATTGCCTGGGCCTATCGGTTTGCAATCTATGCCCTGTATATAGATCTAATGTCAGCCACCATTTTGTCCCGTCATTAGTGATGTCACACCAATGATTGTCAACCAATTTAGCCAATCAGAGGTTAATCTGAATCGGCACCAATCCAAAGTGAGGTTGGGCAAGAGAGATGTGCAGTCACGTTGGATTCATTCTCTTTCGTGCATTCCAACCTTGAATGGTTGTTTCTCCCGACTTATTTCAATAGGAAGATTAGTCGGGAGAAACAACTCTTAATAATGAAAAGGTAAAACATTCAATATCTCTTCTTTGTACTGTTTTTAATTAAATATATGTAAAAGAGAATTTACAAATCTCTGCTTTTATGTGCATTTTACATACTTTTTTGGAATTGGGGTTTGTATTATATTGTATAATACCATTGAATAACTGGCATATATTTAATTCTGAATTTGAGGACATATATCACTTGTTGATAGGAGAATATATCACTACTTTACAGTAAAAAATACAGAGGCTTGCCCAAATGGCTGCTTTTAGGCTTAGGCTTCAGAATGTTATGACGCATAATTGATGAGAGGGTGCTGAAGCCTGAGCGCAATTTTCCTGGAGGACTGAACAATTATTTATACAATTTGCCTCTAGAGAGATGTAAACATGTTGTTTTGATGGAATTCTATTCAAGGTTTTGGGGATTATTTTTAATTGAGGAGGCACTGCCTCCTTTGCCTACTAGTAGGACACGTCTCTGCTTGAGATTGAGCTGAAGTTATGAAAAATTTCAAGGGGATTTGGGAGAGATTGAGAAACATCTTCTTGGTACAGCAGAATATCATCAGGGGATGGTCAGTGGAATGTACAGTAATTGGTTTCACATTTTTACATTGATAGTCTGAGCTAGTGGTTCCTCCTGAAGTGGTTTCAGCGATCGGATTTGAATCTGTTCCTAATGCATCTTGGGTGCATTTAAAACGGCATCTTTACCTGTATAATTCATATTAGGATATAATCTGGATGCTCAAGACACAATAAATGACCATGGGGTAAAAGTTAAGAATTTAAGTTCCATTGTAAATCTTTATTGCTCTTGTATACACTTTTTTGGTTTTTTTAATCCTGTTTTGTCATACTATACAAATTTTTGCTTTGATTTGTAACCAAACCAACTGTCTACTCATAACAGCAATCTCACCATGAGGAAACCACAATTTTTCTGAGGTAGTTTAAGAAAATGGCCAGCCTACTGCACTCATTGATGTTTGATAGCAGCTGCCGAACGGCGTATTTCTATTGAAGATGTGCTTTATTGACGAGAAAATGTTAAACACTCTTCATAATTATGGCACCAAAGCAGTCAACAGCGGAATTGGAGACTAATAACATTGACAGCCAGAACAAATGTCCACAATCAGAGTATTGATGAAACTGGAGAAAAGGGCTTAGGAGAAACAAGATCTATTGTTTCAGGCTTGATGACAACCCATCCTTCCTGAAATATTAATTTCCTCTCAAACCCTACCAATGTGGATCTTTCCTATATTTTTTTCTCCAATCTATATAAAATTAGTATGTTGAACATAATGGATGATCCAAATAGTTATCGCCACAATTTGAGGAAGAAAACTGAGCCGGGCAGCAGTTCAGAACTGTCAAAGTGCTTTGACATATTCGTGTCTGAGCTTTGTTCTTTCTGGCAGCTGTGATAATGATGACAGCCGTGCAGGAGCAATCACTTCAGGCTAAGCGAATCAAAAACCATGTTACTGTGGACCCCCCCCCCCCCCCAAACACCCACACCCGCAAAGTATTTTCAAGACTGCTTTCTTTTTCTTCTATGTCCTTTATTTTTCCAATAATAGCACAGCTGACCCAAACATTCCCCGCTGTATAAAACTTTCTTCCGTTGCTGCCGCTCTTCAGTAAAAAATGGTTTAGTGCACTCTACTTACAGAAATGTTACAGTTAGTGCATGAACGACCACTACAGTAAGTGAGAAGCATGCAGTTAGTTTCTTTGTTTGGGGAACTCAGTTTGAAACCTACAGTAGACTCACCCCTATTACTGTGCAACATAGGGCCAGCTCGTCCAAACACCACTGCTTTCATATGAAACTGTGTTAAAATTTGGGACTTACACTTGCAGGTTTGTTGCAGGTCTAAAGTATAGTCCGAATCGGGGGCTCTCCAGCTCAAGTTGAGGTAAAAATTCCGAAGCCATACCAGAACCAGGAGAACAGACTAGCACACAATGTTGAAGCCATACCTGGCCTAGGGATGAATCATACAGACACCTGATACACAGACTCTTTTGCAGTTTCTGAGAGCAGTAGATTGGGGTCTGTGTCAACATGAGGGCAAACTGAAAGTTCATCAAAAAGTGAAGGGAGGAGAGATTGAATTCAGGAATGATGGCGCACTCTGTCGCTGAGTGTCATGATGTGAATGTAGTCTCTCCCCTTCAGCCCATATTGCAATGATTTCTTTCAACAAATTGGATCATATTTTTGGAGCATATATTCTTTGGTCAAAACAAGAGTGAGTGGACAGGTAACATGGTCATGATTGTAGATTGTTGATAAAAACATCTAAGCTTATGAGGGGGATATAGAATAGGAAGCCTTAGACTATTTAACTCAGTAGATGTTTGTGTTGTGCCTATTGTGTTTCTTGCGTGTAATTTTGCCCGACGTGATCAACTTGATTGGCTTTGATTGTACTTAATTTGGTTTACAATTATGTGCAAATGTAAAAAAAGTACAGCTCTAAAAAAATAAATGTATTTAATTATTTTGCAGTGTCTTTTTTGTTTTATTGCTTTTTAGGATTGCCTGACATTTGAAATAATGAAAATGCTGCTCATTTCCACTGATTGTTAAGCTGAACCATATTATAAACCAAGTACACAAATAGAACTGCTTGTGTTTCCCAGGCTATGCCCTGATGAAGGGAAATTGAATATCTGTTACTCTTTGGCTGTAACCCCTATATGCCGTTTTTAAAAAGTTATTTATTTTAAAATTAAAATATTTTCCCTTTTGCTGTACATGACGTAACACGTTCTTGGTGCGTTGGATTGCAGCTAAGAAGAAAGGAACCTAGGCAGACTTGGTGGTGGCAAGCTTTGATGCCTCACTGGTGGTAGGGAACGGCCAAATATGCAATGCAAGGGAGGTTTTTCCTGCTGCTTGAAACTGAGTCACTGTCTGTCTTCTGCCGCAGATTGCAAACACACCTGCTTTCACTCAACTAAGCCTGAATTCTTGCTGACAAAGCTGATTTGTTCTTGCAATTACTCTATTTTTAAAGTGTCCTATTGAACTCTATGGAAAAATTAGTCAGGAGAAACCACCCTCAAAGTTACCCATCCATATTTAGTGCATATCTGGGAGCAGAGTGATGGTTTGAGGCTCGTTTGATACCGCAGACCCTTGGTGACTTACAGCCATTTAGCCAACCATGTGTTCCATATTATTCCCATGTAATTTACAGCTTAAGCTAGGCCCACCCCCAATTCCTATAGAGATCCATTCAAATGCAGAGAGGTTATAGTATTGGTTGTAAGAGTACCTGAAAATAAGAAGTGTCTTTTGATTTTGTTGGGTCATCAGGAAGTCATGGCATGCAAAGATTATGCAACCAAATATTGATTTTACTTAAGTTTGTTTTAATTTGTCCAATTACTTTTGGTGACCAAAAATGGGAGGACTGTGTAAAAATGGCTACAATTGCTACACGGTTCACCCGATATGGATGTAAAAACCCTCAAATTAAAGCTGAAAGTCTGCACTTTAACCTCTCAGTTACTGTTCCATTTCAAATCCAATGCGCTGGAGTACAGAGCCAAAACAACAACAAAAATGGTCTCCTAACGCTTTTGGAGTGCACTGCACTGTAGGCACAACAATTGTTTAAATTGTTTAAATTCAGAACTGCGTTTTTATACTAACTGCTAGCTAATGACTTCAGAAGTATTGCATCTTTTTAATAAATAAAATCTAATTTCATATCTGACAATACATGAGAAGTCATTAGTATAGATGTGAGACATTTAAAATTCTGTCTCCTTTTGAATGCTGTGCATGAAGACGTGCGTATAGCCTCCCGCTAAGCAACATTGCGTCCATTGCGTCAACATTCGCGTCTGATTTTCTGTTCGGAACATCGCAAATTCTGTAAGTTTCTGTCTTGTCGCACTCAGCGAGCACGCAGCTAGCCATTTCACTCAGATCTGTCCGTCTCATTGTCGCTTGATTCCTGCCTGTCCCTGCTTTCAACTCACGCTTACGTGGGGGTTGGAGCAGAAACATGGATTGAAGCTGGTCAAAACAGTTTTAAAAGTAGTCGTGTCTCAGAAATATATATTTTAAATAATGAAATGAATATTTTCTTTGAATAAATGAATACATGTGCACATTCATTTAAAATGCGATATTAATCGATGCTTATAAATTCTAATCTTACTGATCGATGCAGTTGTATTTACACATTCAGATCGATGCATCGGTGCATTGTCCCACCCCTAGTTGAGTTAGAAGACATCGTTTGACATTTACCAATATTTTAGTTCTGCTAAAGTTTCAGTCAAGATCGGCAGGATACATCATCTAATGTGACGGTCCACTGGACGTCAATAGGAGAGCCAAGAATAATCTGCTCGTCCGTGAAATGTCACTTGATATAGATTTAGGTTTTTTTTCAGGTGCCCTGAAATGGGCGGCCTTGTATAAAAAGTACTGTAATTTCTAGAAGGTGAAAACAGAATGTATCAAAATAGCCTTTAATAAGCGCTGAGAATCTGCACTTTAACCACATCCTCAATTTCCTTATTAACCCTACTATAGCACTTAAAATGATTTTGCAGGTCTGTGAACTGAATACTCTTGGTTGTAACTCTTATACTTGGCATTGGCTATAAGTCCCCCAGGACACAGGTGTCTGCTAAATGTCAATGTGATTTAAATAACGTGTTACTGTTTGATAGCTTGGTCAGAAAGGACTTGCCTGCAAATAATTCAAATTTTCTGTCACCAGTGAGGAAATGATTTCAAAGTCCCCAGGCATCAAATTCGTGATTAGCGTATATTTACAAAAATCTATAAAGTTGATGAAGGTAAAACATGAAATATCTTCTTTTTTTTTTTGTACTGTTTTCGATTAAATATATGTGAAAAAGAATTTACAAATCACTGCTTCCTGGTTTTATGTGCATTTTACATACTGTCCCAACTTTTTTGTAATTGGTGTTTGTACACGAAAACAATGATGCAGCCGACATTCTGAGAATGTTACATTTTAAAGTTTGTTTTACAGTTCATATGTTCATCACATAAATGTAATGAGAATTCCTCAGCAAGCAGCCAATAATGTAATTGTACTCTTTGATTGCACTGTGCAGAGCTGTATTTTTACACAGCAGTTAATGACAATGTGTCTGTTTGTGGAGAATGAATGCATTATTTGCTGTAGTAGAAGATGAGGGTAGCTTGGAGAACATAAACCTTTCTGCTTCAATTACCTGTTGGTGTCTTTCCCCGAAATAACACTTTCAGACATTCTTACGAACGCAAAAGCAATCTCGATGGGTAAATAAAATTACCGCTGGGGACATTTTAATTTATGTTTAGGTTAATCTAAGACTACATTGTGTTTTGATTGTGTGCATTCAGTTTCCCTAAAGCAAATGAAAATAGGATTAATTGCTTTTCAACTAAATAATATACATGTCAGATTTCAGTGTTCGCCCCCCTAAAGTTGTTTACCAGTTTTGTCTGTGCCCCACAGGTTTGCAGCTGTGTTATTTCATTGTTGGTTAGTTTACCAATATTTACTCTGGAGGAGACTAGCATAATGAAACGACAAATTACTTGTGACTGTTTTAAATATTATGTGACACTGTGTTTACATTAGAGGGCCCTCTCTGCTGTCATTGATTTGTTTTGTAAAGCCATAGTTTTACGGTCATATGAAAAATTTATACATCTGTCTGGTCTCATAATACAGAGATCACATTGTAAACAATGATCCTTTAGAAGTAAATCAAAGTAAATGCTTAAATGACCAAATAGCGCTATTGTTACATTTTGAAGATCTGTACATAATACGAGATGATAACACATGTATCTGTAGAACAGAATCTTAATGCATCTGTTTTTATACACAGCCCTACTCATTCTGTGCAGTTTCTGCCACGTTTTCCCCTTTGGGGCCTAGCAAAATGAAGGTACATATTGCGATAGTATCATCAGGTATGCGGCATTATTCTAAGTACACATATGCAAGTTTGTATGTGTGTACGGTAGCATCTACCATTGTGGATATGGTGGATAAATATATAATATTGGATAGGCATGCATGGTTGTTATTTTTTTGTGAACACCCACATGAAAAGCAAGAACAGCAATGATAACTATATGACAACATGAGGAAAAGGTGGGGAAGTAAAATGAATAAAAATAAATTTAAATATCCACATAAAAATTATACACGTATGGGCAGCACTGAAATACAGGCTGCATGACTAAACTTTGCGAATGAGGTTGAGTAGGATGTGGACGAGCGGCAGACACTGCCAAGCATAACCTTGGCATTAGAACAGCATGTTCTACAAGTGGCCCTAAAAACTGGGCTGATTTTACACTCTCATACTTATTTTATAGAGCTTAAATAATGTTTTAGTGCAACCTTCCACTTCCCTTTATTCATAGGCTTTGAGGCTAACAGATATACACATTGATTTTTACTCTTGGGTAGAGCACCCAACTGTCTGCCATCCCCTGAGAGATGTACCTCTTCTAAAGTTTCTCACTCTGTTTTATAACTCCATAAACTGATTGGCCCCCTGGTTTTAATAAAAATGCAATCTGGATTGCAACTTGATGACTGAGCATGGAAACGGCTCCGACAGTGAGAAAAAACGCGGCGTTTGAGCATAAACGCTTTTTAAATGATTAGTAACACCGACTTAACTTGATAGCATTGTTGATGATCGTTATTATCAACAATGCTATCAAACAATATAAACGGTAAAGTGTGGTATCCTGAAGGCTAAGGACCAGAGAGGCAAAGATCTGGCGTGGTAACACGATTTTTGAATTATCCAGCAAATAGCTAGTCAGAGATGCATTGAAAAGTCATTTCTAAATTCTTCAAATTTTGATAGTACTAACAATATTATAGCTGTGGGAGTGTTTTTGTGGTGCTTTTCAGTTTTACAGCATTGATCAGACAGGTTTGATTTGGGATTTGTGCGTACTGCGCGAGAAACGGGTGGGAAAGGTAGGAGGCCACAGGTCGTTAGTATTCGTCCACAACCCCCCTCCCCTCTGTTGTAATCGGACAGCTTTTTGAAAACAACAAACATCTATTTCTACAACTCACTCCACTTGTAAACGCCTTGGATGCCTCAAAATGTAAGGTTACTCAAGCATTTTATTTGTCTAAAGGAGATGAAATGTGTCATTTCACGCTTATTTTCGCTTTGTAAACAAGTCTGATTGAATACAGTGTTGGGTATTGGTGGTTGTTGCCTCCCAAAATTGAGAAGTGACTCTGCATGTGTGTATATGTCTGTCTGTCTGTGTGCCTTCGTTTGTGCAAGAAAAAGACGGAAAGTGTGAGACTAAAAGGGTGGGAAATCTTGACACAGTTGTTGCTGGTTGATTTAAATGTCTGGACATCAGAAGCTCTGTGCTAAAACAGGGCTTCCTGTGGCCGTGTTCAATCTTTCCTCAGCAGGTGCAATTCAAGGAAAATGTCTCCATTTTCACATTTGCAGGGGGCCATCTTTTGGCTGGGTGGGTTTTGCTCTTTGGATTGTATGGAGTTAGATATGAATTCAGAACTTGTAAAGACCCTGACAGGTTTTAGAACTGTAAATAGTTTTTCACACTATGACCAGATAGGGCTAGATAAGTATTCCTGGTATGCAAGTCAGTTTGCTGTATGAGAATTATAGAAAAGTCACCTTTGTTGCACTGCAGTGTGTTTGCAATCCTGCACAGAGACAATGGCATGAACACCATGCCCGAATAAGTCTTTCTCTGTCCTGTGCATTGCAGTTTAAGAATTTACCATTGGAGGTGGCATGAGCAATGTGCATATCATTGTTAACAGAAAGTTAGTCAACATTTTAAAATATTAATTTACAATATGGTTATCAGAATTTTAACCAGTTTTTTTACTGGTGCATTTACTGCATACCCAAGTGAAAAAAGTACAAGTGAGAACCAGCTCAATTGTAACGTGTTGCAATTGTAACAAACGCATTTTCTCACTCAACACTATAAGCACAGATATGGAAATTTGTTCAGATATTCAATTTGATTAAATTTTATTTGTATCGAGCATTTTACAGAGAACTGTAGCAGACACTTTACTGAGAAACATAAGGACAATTTTGGAAAAACCAGGCCTGAACCCCCAAAAAGGAAGCGAGGAAAAAACTCCCCAATATGAAGAAATCTTGGCGATGAACCTGGCTACAGAGGGGGAGCCCTTCCTCACTGCCCTGTGTAAAGTAAAGGTGGAATGGATGGTAACAGAAATGCAATAAGAGATCTATCACAGAGAATAATGGAATGGATCAAATATTTATGTGCTGTGCTGTCCTCCAACTGACCTCCATTAACCTCCAAAACAGGTTTTGCATCCACATAAGTAAATTCATGAATCTGAAGTGTGTTTTGTTCGCTCTTTGATGTTTGTGCTCATTAAACCAAAACGCATATAATTTTGTTCATTTATCTCCTGGTTCAATAATAGCGTACGTTTGACTTGTATTGCATACTCACCGACATTGCTAAGCAACAAAACGGCAAGCCTATCCCCATGTGGCAGGATGGGAACGTGTTGCAATTGTAGCCAATCATATAGCACGCAGTTGGTTTAAAAACAAATTACAACAAGGACATATACATCATGATTATGTTTTGCTTCTATTTGTACACAACTTGGATAAACGCAGTTTTAAACATGGTACTTTGTGACAAGTACAATGTTTTTGTCTTTCACAGAATGCCAGATAGGGAGAGGAAGAAGGGGTTAGTGCTTAGGGAGAGGAAGAAGGGGTTAGTGCTTAGGGAGAGGAAGAAGGGGCTAGTGCTTAGGGAGAGGAAGAAGGGGTTAGTGCTTAGGGAGAGGAAGAAGGGGTTAGTGCTTAGGGAGAGGAAGAAGGGGTTAGTGCTTAGGGAGAGGAAGAAGGGGCTAGTGCTTAGGGAGAGGAAGAAGGGGTTAGTGCTTAGGGAGAGGAAGAAGGGGTTAGTGCTTAGGGAGAGGAAGAAGGGGTTAGTGCTTAGGGAGAAGAAGAAGGGGTTAGTGCTTAGGGAGAGGAAGAAGGGGTTAGTGCTTAGGGAGAGGAAGAAGGGGCTAGTGCTTAGGGAGAGGAAGAAGGGGTTAGTGCTTAGGGAGAGGAAGAAGGGGTTAGTGCTTAGGGAGAGGAAGAAGGGGTTAGTGCTTAGGGAGAGGAAGAAGGGGTTAGTGCTTAGGGAGATGTTGCAGAGTGTGGCAAAAGGCATGGGCATCTGTCATTTTGTACCAATAAATACATTTAAATAAATGTATGAGCAGAGAACAATTAAGACCACTGAGGATAGAAACATACAGTAAATTAACAGAGAATTATAAAGAACAAGAACACTGAAGAACAGTAGGCTGAGACAACAACAAATAATTATAAATGAGTTAACACCACAATTCATGTATTATGCAAGTTTAGATTAAATAAATAACATGGGACGGTACTATGTACTTATTTACATTCATGAACTATGTACATTAATACATTCATAGATACACTAATACATAAAACAAGGAAATTAACTATGTACATCAACTATGTCTTTTAGATTCTTGATTTATTTTTTTTGCATTCTAGCTTGCTGTGATGTATGACTGCAAGCACCCAGAGATTGTAGGCAGCACTTTCTTAACTGAGGTCCAGCAAGATGCACTGTAGTGCCAATAGAGTCCTCGAATGACTGTCACGCTGGTTTTGGAAGTAAATACCCCATTCAATTAGAGTGTAGACATTAACTTAAGCTTACTTTTAAACAATTTCTACTGATTATGTCTTACCGTCAATTTCCCGGATTGTTCAATATAACGCCCGTTCGCAAAATGTCGTTTTTCTAGACCAGCTTCGAGTATATTTTACGTTTTAGTATTTATTTTGTGAACATACCACTGCTGGCACTGTTTAAAAACTCCACGTCCCATAATTCCCTCCGAACATGCAGCCTTGTCTCCAGACGTCATATAACGTTAGCCGGTTGTAGCACACAGCTCCGTTTTTAAACACTTTTTTCTCACGTTAGCTAGCTAGCTTGAAGGACTAAAAGCCAGAATTGCTTTGTGGTTAACCTTAGCATCATTTCTGACCTTGTCGGGCGGGATTCTCTACTAAGCAAGCTAATGGTAGCTGGTCTTCAGTCATTAGTTCATTAAAGTTAAACTACATTCAATTGTTATTTAATAAGTATTGATACAGTATATGCTATAAACATATTCATATAAATAGCATACTAGTTCTGAAATATGGACCACAAATGTTGGAATAGTGGCGCTTCCAAAAGGAAAGCCAAAAAAGAATATGGGGCAAGAAAGGCAGTTTTGCTTCAAAGTGTTCCACTCATTGCCAACTTCTTTCAAAAACCCTCTGATAGTAATATGATGACAGCAGCACTATTGTCAGCTGTGAGGAAGCAACTTGCACTAGTTCAGTTTCCAGTAATGTTATCACTCCCCCAGAGCCATTCTTTGAACGCGAACCCTCAACATCTAATGGTATACAAGAACCATCATTTCCACCTCAGGAGCAGTTGGGCAGTTCACAAGAATCAAATCAGCAACCAAGCCATTCCTGGTGCTATGAGGTCACTCACCTTGCATTATGGCAAAGGACTTCCAGTGACATTGTTAAGTCAGTGCTTATTGAAAGAAGAGCAGTCTCCTTCCAAAACCGCAGTGAAAAATACCCAGCTTCAGTCCGAGCGCTTGGTGGAAAGACTAGAAGTTTCAACAATGAACTTCTGACCTGTATATTGTTAAATGGGCAGAAGGTTTATAGACAGTGGCTACTGTACTCACCCTCAACAGGTTGTGTGTACTGTTTTGCATGCAAACTGTTCTCCAGCGAGCTTGGTGGCTTTAGTCCGGGGTTTAGTGACGGGAAGCACTCTGAAAAAATAGGCGAACACGAATAGAGTGCAGAACCCAGATCATGCATGCTTGCCTTGCACCAGCGGACAAAGGGCAGTGCTATATATGCAGATCTCATGCAGCAACCTGATGGGGAACGTAAATACTGGAGGGACATTTTGAAAAGAGTTGCAGCACTGATCAAGTTCTTGGGTGAAAGAGGACTTGCGTTTAGGGGAGATGATGAACGGTTTAGGTCAACCCATAACGCAAATTTTCTTGGCATCCTAGAATTGCTATCACAGTTTGACCTATTCTTAGCTGAACATATTAAAAAGTTTGGTGGAAAAGGAAGAGGCACAGTGTCCTATTTGTCATCGACAATATGTGAAGAACTCATTGAGCTAATGGGTCAGAAAACTCGCCAAACAATAGCAGATGAGATTCGGGATGCCAAATATTTTTCAATAATTGTTGACTCCACCCCAGACCTGTCGCATGTGGACCAATTTATTCATATTCCGGTTTGTTAACAGCAGCGGGAATGTGGTAGAGCAATTTCTGGGCTTTGAGCCAATTGAGAGCCACACTGGTAAACGTCTAGCAGACTGTGACTTTGATGGTGGAGGGCCTTGGGTTGGACCTCTCAAACTGTAGAGGTCAGTCATATGACAATGCAAGTAACATGTCAAGAAAATATAATGGGCTACAGGCCCACCTGAAACAAAAAGACCCCTCTGTTAGAGTATGTGGGGTACACTGGGGGTATGTGGGGTACACTGCCGTTGTACCCTTGAGCAAGGTGCTTCACCTGCATTGCTTCAGTATATATCCAGCTGTATTAATGGATACTATGTATAAATGCAAAAGAAATGCTGTGTAAGTCGCTCTGGATAATGCTGTGTAAGTCGCGTCTGCTAAATGCCTATAATGTAATGTAATGTGCCTTGCGCAGCGCATTCACTTAACTTAGTTGGTGTTAACACCTTAGACGGCAGTATCCCAGAGGCTGACGAGTTTAGCATGTTGCAGTCACTGTACACATTTTGCTCTTCATCCACACACAGGTGGGGGAAAGTCTTTCGGAAGGCAGATGTCAGACTGACATTAAAATCGCTGTCTGGTACTCGGTGGCGTGCTCGGGCAGAGTCAACCAAGGCACTGTTGAGAAATTATACCCACATTAGAGAGGCCTTCAGTGGTATGTGCAATGATGATAATGAGAAAAAAGATACTCGAATTGAGGCCACTGAAATTGGACACCTTAGAGATGGCGTTCACGGCACATTTCTGCGACGTCATACTTGACCGGTTCCACGCTACAAGCATGCACCTATATAAAACTGACATTGACATCTGTGTCGTTTTTGTCTTTGTTGAGGGATTTTGTGGTGGGACAGCAAGACCAAAAGACATATGCCCAGGGGCCTCACGGGACCATGATCCGACTCTGCACGCCACAGTCCAGAGTCCTCCTGCTGCTGGACAACCACACATCCCAACCTTTCAATCGCCAAGATTGACTTCTGTAAGGAGAATGGGGTCACTCTCCTGTCCTTCCCTCCCCATTGCTCTCACATGCTACAGCCCTTGGACAGGAGCGTTTTTGGTCCGTTGGAGCACCACATCAGCAGCGCCATCGACCCCTGGGTGAGGGCCGACCTGAGTGGCACCATGCCCATCTATGATGTCCCCGGCATGGTAGCCACAGCCCTGCTACATGCAGCCACCCCCAAAAACATAATGGCAGGGTTTAGGTGCACAGGGATCTGGCCATTTAATCCCTGCATCTTCACAGAGAAAGAATTTGCACATTTTAATATGACAGAGTGGCCAGCTCTCTGTCACACCACCAGCTGGTGCTGCTCTCTCTCCCTGTGCTCCTGGTGCTTCCCCCTCTCCCTGCACTGTAATGAGTTTACTTAAACTACACTTACAGTACATTAATGACTATCGTACTACACATGTACTTTAAATTAGCACATGAAAGCACATTAGAAGTACCAAAAAATACATTGAAAGTATACTCTCAGAAAAGTACATTTGGGTAGAAATACTTGTACAAGCATTTAACACACTTTATATACTAGAAATACTTTCCGTATGGAAAAAAATACACATTTTCAGGTAACACATTTATGTAAAAAATATATTTTGCTTTATTTTTGGTGTCTGCAAGTTACATGATTGAGAGCAGGCAGTGAAAGTGAAATTTGTTTCTATATCAATTTCACAGAAATGAGATGTGGTATTCACAATCTTCAAAATTGGTCTTGAATCGATAGAGGTTGCAGCAGTGTACACTGTTGTATACGATTGGACATTTTCCAAAGTGGGGGAAAAAGTACTTTCCTGCCAACTCGATTTGCTTGACTTTACATTTCCTATTGATATTGCAGTTCATATTTTTTTCCTGAAAAGTGTTTATATCCAATATAATGCAAGGTGGAATAAAATTGGGATTTTATGGGACCATCTACAGTATGCTATGCAAATATATTTTTCTTTACTTTATTCTTGTGTACAATGTCATTCCACCCATGTTGACTTAACTTAAAGTAGCTGAAGGGGAGGTTACCATACAGGCATTGTGCAAATTAGTCATGTAGTTAACTCTGAGACATGGCTGGGTATGTCTGGGTATGGGTATGATCTATGTCAAAATGATTGGACATGTTATGAATTCTGTATTGCATTGATAACACCTGCCTTGTTTTACTGCCTTCACTTTGTCCCTTACTGCCACACAATGGTAATGCTGTAGTCCAGCCACAAATGTATAGGAGGAAAAGCGATCTATCCATTTCTGCATTTAATGCTTCTGCTCATAATTTATTTAATTAGCGCTATCATGCATGAGCTGACATTTGGCTGCATTTATTAATAATCTCATGAATAACAACTGATAACTGTTTTTGTGTCCATATATTAACTGTTTTTCTGTGGCCTAATCTTTGAGTGCATGTAGTTCGAGGCAATATTGTTTGTTCATTATCTGCCTATGTAGAGTGCTTAGTGTGCAGTGATTTGTCACACACAGTGCCACCATACAATAAACATATGCCATATTCTTACGCCAGCTGCATGTCTTGTGTGGTTTATACATTTTCTTTCCTTTTGAAAAAACTGTACTAATTTATGAGTGAGCCAGCATTGGTGTATAGAGTTTTAGTCATAGAGCCTGATGGAAACAGAAACCGGCACCGCCTCTCCAAAAGGAACTGCCCACCCCTGCATTATAACCAACATTGTCCTATTCTTTAATCATGGAGAGATGGAATTGAAGCATCATTGTGGCTCCTCTTCCAAAAACTGGAAATCGTACATTCAATGGGATCAGTCCCTGCCATTCATACCCCATTTGTGAAAAATACACACACTGGATAAATACGCAAGGTAATACTCGGTAGTACAACACTCAACACATGCAGGAGAGGGCTTCGACGCTGTGCCTCCTGGGTCATGTAGTCCTTGCCAGTCTGAGGCACTAAAGCCACATGCAGGAGAGTGCTTCGGCGCTGTGCCTCTTGGGTCATGTAGTTCTTGCCAGTCTGATGCACTAAAGCCACATGCAGGGGAGTGCTTCGGCGCTGTGCCTCCTGGGTCATGTAGTTCTTGCCAGTCTGAAGCACTAAAGCCACATGCAGGAGAGTGCTTCGGCGCTGTGCCTCCTGGGTCATGTAGTTCTTGCCAGTCTGAAGCACTAAAGCCACATGCAGGAGAGTGCTTCGGCACTGTGCCTCCTGGGTCATGTAGTTCTTGCCAGTCTGAAGCACTAAAGCCACAGCTCAGCATTTGTAGTATTTGTTGTTTGGTGTTGGAGGCGGCGCATCATCGCAATCCTCTGGAGCCAGCGACTGACAACTGAAAAATACTCGTGCTACATGGAGCATATAAAGATGGGGCTGCCAGGTGGAGACCTCTAAGGCTCCTTTGGACAGCTGAAAGCTCTGTTTTTTTTTTATTCCAGCTATTTGAAAACAGCATTATGTGTCTGTTATTATATGTTATATGTTCTATATTGATATATAAATTTTTTCCCCATTTCTGTCAATTTGTATTTTTTTTAAGCCGACATGAAACTATTTCCAATGTTCAGTCAAATAAAATGTCAACTGATGTCACACCAACCAAGACTTTTGAGAAAGAAGGTCAATATCAATTAAAATTCGAAACCGAAACCGAAAACCAAAAATGAAAAAAAAAAAAAAAAAAAAAAAAAACCGAAAAAAAAAAAGAAAAAATAAAAAGATTATTGATTATATAATTATGGCTTATTTATGGCTAATTTGACTAAAAACACAAAACTAAAAAAAAGCAAAATCAAAAAAAAAAAATAAAAAGTCAATTATTTAGCAATTACATTAGGACATTACAGCAATAAATTAAAATGCAAAAAAAAAAAAAAAAAAAAAAAACAAAAACAATGTGTTTGTACACAAATAATGTACAACAATAAAACTGAACACTGACTGGCCTGACTTGAAAAATTAAAAATTAAAATATTAAAAAAAAAAACAAATCTAAAAAAACCACAAAACCCGAGTTTATTTGCACTCTAGCCCCTGCCCCAACTTTCAGCATTTCCATTTTTTGCAATTTCTGCTTTTTGTTTTTCGTGGGTCCTTATCCTGGGTCTTTCTCCGAGATATTGAACGCCGACCACCTGGCTGACATGCTATCCAACCGTGTGACCGTGTGGTGCTGCTTTTTTTTTTGATTTACAATTTTTTTTAAAAAAAAAAAAAAACAAATTTAAATAAAAAACCCAAAAAAAAAAAAAAAAAAAAAAAAAAATGTTCGTTGTTTGTGTTGTTTGATTTTTTAGGTTCGGCCGAAAAAAAAAAATGCACACTTTTGGGCCATTTTCGGCCGAAAATTTTCGGTGGCCGAATTTTCGGTGCATCCCTAATATCAATGAAGTTTGTGAAAAGGTGTTTCCCTGATAGGCATAAAATTAATCATCCACTTATGCTGTGCCGTTTTTTTTCAGTTGGCCTTTCCAAAGTCAAATTTGTACCGAGTCAATAAACATGGTTCCACAACACTATTTTTCACATTATTCATTGATTTCTTCAGAACTATCTCTGAATTTAAACCAAGGTTGTTAAAGGTGGTTTTTAAGGCAGACATTTAATTTCAGGCATGTTGGCAGTAATATTTCTCTCCTCATATGGCTTAACAGCATAAGCAATACTGTTGACATTTGGGTTCAGTGTAATGAGTTTTCATGGTTGTTGTATTAATGGATTGATGAACTACCTCTGTAATCTGGATACGTGGTAATGCATACATGTCCTCAAAATAAAATGTAAATCAAAATATAATCAACATAATCATTCCATCTTGAAAATCTTGTTTTAATAACATTAGAAAGCTTCCAGGCCAAAAATAATTTCTGTAGAAATTTGAGATTTTATATACTATCAAAATTCTATTCAACAGAGTGGCCACTGGCAGCAAAAATTTAAATTCTCTTCAGGAATATATATTTACAAAACAACTTTTTGTAATTTATAGAATTTTTAAAAAATACTGAGACTAGCATTTTTTAAGTCCTCACAATACATGTGCATATAATTGGAATGAAACCAGTCACAATTTTAATGCCCACGACTAGCTGGTTCTGAACTAGTAGTTGAATGTGCTATGAAACATACAAATATGCTCTTGTGGAATGATGTTTTCTGCAATCGTTTTTTTAGGGAGAAAAATAAATTACTAATACATTAAAATGGTTGTGTGTATGTACATACATATAATTCGTTTTGACATGCTTCTGAGTCAATAGAACGCAATTAATAATTATCTGCAAAAAATCAGGCAATACTGTCAAATACAGAAGTTGCACTCATTTCAGAATTGGTTCACATGCAAATCAATCATTAAGCAATTGTAGTTCGGCTGCTAGCTGCCATCAGGGCCTCAATAAGTCATTTAAATTTGTTTTTGCCGTTAATCTATGTCTAAATGTTATGTATTATACATACATATATGTTCTTCGTCTCACATCTTTACATGGATGCAATCAATACCACATGTACGAGTGCTGGTTCTTTCAGCCAATGTAGCCTATATTTTTGAAAAGTTCCCACTGTGAATGTTTACCCATTGGATTCCTTCAAGTAGTTACCGGTTTTTAGTTTTCATTTTTGTACCTTAACTTGGGCACCATCGTGACGCTGGACAGGGTTCTGCTCCAGGGCAATGCACCCGCTTGCTTTATGATTCAGAGACCCTCTCTGCCTGTGTGTTTCTGAGTACAAGATATGCCCCGTTCTTATCTTTTAACTCTGACAGCAGTATTCATAACTTCCTTCTGGAAAATTCAGTGCAGTGAGATGTGGGCCTGATTTTATTTTATTTATTTTTATTTGTTTCTTGTTCAGGAGGCACGATTTAAGAGGGAAGCCTGGATGAAAGAGGAGATGCCTACTCAATAGTTTCCATCTTCTGATTCCAGAGCACCTCACTCTATTACCTCTGAATGAGCAGTATGTTTGCATGCCCACTTAAGGTGGGTTTTTAAACACAGTGGAAAAGGTCATTGATAAAATGTCTTCTCCATAAGCTCTGATGATTTAATGATGGACATTTTTTTTGGGATTTACTTTTGGAGTTCAGTATGGATGAAAACCACATGCCTCGGAACGGTTGCCTTTCAGTTGCTCACTCAGGCTAAACTGAACAACAGGCAAGGCACATTGGCTTACAGGGTTAATTCAGTTCTGACAGGGCTTTAAAATGTATTGTCAGAGTAAAATGTACCTATTCTGTTTGTTGATTCAACACTGAATGTTTTGCTTTGTGGTTGGCTTTAGCGCTCTTATTTGGCTGAAAACCACACGCCTGGGAATAGTTCCCGACCAATTTCTCACTCAGGCTAAGCTGTGTAGAAGTAGGCTTGAAAGAATTGACAGTCACAGGAGAGACAGGTCGCAGAATCTGGAAGTAAACTAGCAGGGAAAATGTGTTTATTCTTACAACAAACCAATGAAAAAACGTCCTTGAAAGAACCTTCATTTGTGGTCGCCGTACAGAATCTTTTTCAGCTGAAAAAAACATTTTGTATTCATTGTAGTGCATGCTTCTCTCTTTCTATTCTTGTGGGACTGCACAGCTTTGTAATTACATGGGCTTTGTGTCCCCTCGTGAAACATTGCACAAACCTGGCTATGATTAGCTACCTCCCCCTTTATTTACTGCAAGCTGGCTAAGCAGTGAAAATACTACACAGGGTTTGAAAACCTGATGCCCGTGAAAATACGAGTATTTCTTTGTCACTATGAATAAAACCCATACAAATGGACATAGTCAGAGATGAAACACATTTAGAAAATGATTTTAAGAATGAATGGCATAAATTTAGTGTAGTTGAAGAATATAGTGGAATCTATTAGAAACCTTTGTGGTGTTCACGTCCAGGATTGATGCAGTGCTGGGTTACGGGTACTCTAGTTTGAAGATAAATGTTAAACCTGGATGGGTGGAATGACCAGTTATCTCCTTTGTGTATTCGTTATGCTCTGATTTTTATAGTTCTATTTATCAGCGTTTGTCTTGAGCTCTTTGATTTGTAAACGTCAGACAATGTACAGGGTGATTATTATTTCCACAGGCTCCATTTCTACCCAATATAATTATGATTCATCATTTATCAAGCCACTTTAGAGAGAACGACTTGGTGGCGGAACTTCTTTCGATAATAAATCCACATTTAAGGAAATTGTAAGACTTGCTAGATGGGGGGTGCGGGGAAACAAATAGCTTGCAGCAGGAAGCAGATGAGTTGCACTTTATGGGATTAAACTAAATACAATTTTATGTACCCAACCAGTTCAAATTACACAAGCTTGCAGAGTTTTAATGATCATGACGCACAGCGAGGGAAAAATGATGCCTGTGGTGCTTCTGAAGATTTCTGACAAAATGTTTATTATTATTCGATCTCTCTTCTGCATCTGCTTGGACTCATCACTTCTTTAGTGAACACAAAGGCAGACTGATGAAACAAATATGGGGGATTGTTTTGTGACCTGTCCGATGATACAGCTATGTTTGTCCTTTAGCTGTTCATTTGCAGTTGTCGCAGGTCAACTGCAGATGCCCAGTTCTCATTTGTGGGATGAGATTAGGATGAACCTGGAGACTGTGACCCTCCCTATAGCTCATGCTACAGCCAGTTACGTGTGCCGGTGTGCGATCACTGGCCACAATCAGCAGTGACATGTTCGGGGTTTCATACCAGGCCGCAAAGCGCCATAACACCAAAACCCAGCCTCCCTGGAGCCCAATACACTTTATAATGCCATTTATGAATATCACCTATGCTTTTTTTTTGTATTATGTGAAATGGAGGTGTAATTAAGACACAGGTGTGACATTTATTTCAGTAAAATTATATCAAAGCTACTGAGGTCAGTAGACATCAAATGTACAGATGATTGCATCCATGTTTCGTATCGGTTGGAGAAATATAAAGCGCGGAACTCTGATTGGCTGTTACGGCCGATGTCTGCGAAAAAGTTGAATTGCGGGCAACATTTATCGGCCGATTTTGGTCGCTCAGTTTCCTAGTCGCTCAGGTCACGGACCGTCGCTCAGCTTCATAGAGAATGAATGGACTTCCGCCGACTGGGCGACCGAAGTTGCTGGATGTGAGAACGCAGGGTAACAGTTCATACAGATTAATTTGTAATTTTGCATTAGGTTTCTTATCCTATTATTCTAAACTGTATAATAAATATTAGCTTTTTGAGGTGTAATAATCTACAAAGTATTTGATTTTGAAAAGTAACTATTATCTTTTCAGATTTCAGTCTTCATAGTTATTCATATACAAAACAAAAAATTTGGACAACGTGTCAAAATATGTCCTCCGCATTCCTAGCCAGTGTCAAAGTAAGCTTCCCCTACTGTGGAAATGAACAGGCGCATGCACAACTGCATTTAAATTAAACTCTTGTCAGACAAAAATAAAATATAATGCAGAAAATTTGTTGGCATAATAATTTGAAGAATTCTGCCATCAAAATGATGTGCCTTTCTCTGTTGCTTCAACACAGTCTTAAAAGCATTCTCACAAGGATGCACAGAAGGGGGGGTAAAGGAAATCTCTTGAAAAAAGCAAATTACACAGGGAGGGGGCCTTCTGAGATAGAGAAGGAATGTTCAAGAAGATCCCACAGCATTAGCACCTTATCTTGTAGCTCTGGCTCACTGTACGGAGAACACTGCTGATGAAGCAGGATTTAGGCCTGAGATTGTAAGTGTTATGACCCCACTGTATCACTGGCTTTATTGACTCCCTGGCCTGCAAGATGATTGTCTCTCCTGTTGAACTTTTCCACTCTCCATTTGTCCTCCGCTTCTTTTGTCACAGCTGATCCATCGCCTCCATTAAGAGGGGAGCCTGTGCGAATGAACATACTTTCAATCAGACCTGCCTCAAATGTGTTAGAAATGCTAAGTGTCTTCAATCTTCAAATGCTGGTCAAACTACTGCACACCCCTGATAATTCTTTGACAGAAATGTGTCACTCACCAAAATATAAAGTCACATAGAAAAAATAATTGTTTTCTGTATGTTGGTGAAGAGATGTTTCTTTAAATATTGTCAGTAACCTGCAGGCATTTTACTCACAAAGGCTAATGGTGACTACAGGTTCCTTCTGGACAGAAATGTGTCTGTTTTGTGCCTTTGGCAGTGCGTGACACCTCTACAGAAAGTGGCATATTGATTATTTCACTTCTATGTGTTCTAGCATGAGAAAGGGCCATGTTATGGTGTATAGTCAATTAATTTTTTAAAGCTAATTTTGCTTGTGCGTTAGTGCCGGCCACTGTACCATACTTCACCTTTAGTAGTACTGAGCATCAACATATAGCCTACTCTGTCAAATACGTACTTGTCCTTTTAGTAAGAAGCTTTTGGTTTGCATTGTACTATTTAACCCAATTTAAAATGTGTTAATGATGATAAGAAAATGCTGCCAGCATTTATGCCTTTTCACTAGTTTTTTTAAGTATTGTTAGTCTCACAAAAACCACAAACAATTCAAATGGTCCCAATTAAAAAATAAAGATAATAAAAACAAAACAAATACAATTGCAACCCAGAAAGGAAGAAATAGGCATATTTCTTTTATGAATTTAGAGGAGGAAAGTATACTGTGACCTGAATCTGAAATTGATGCTGATTAGCATATGGTGCCAACTGTGTAGACTCGATCTGTGCTTGTCAGCAGAGGAAATTGCTGAAAGGAGTGTGGTATTAACAGCTGTGTTTGAACAGTTAGTGTGATTAGGTACTGCTCTGAGAAGGCCAAGGTATTTAGCCAGTGGCTGGATGGGGACTGAAGTGGAATTTTTGCTTTTGTAAGGAGGAAGGGAGGAATCACAGGGAGAAGATTCTTCCAGACGCCTCCAGTTTGTTTCAAATAGAATTTCAATGTGATTTTATCATGTAGCCTAATGTGCTTTTTTTCTGTAACTTGGGTTAGGGCATTTGTGTGCCAACTACGTGCACTTTTATCATTTTTATGAAATAATTAGCTATTTGAAATTAATTTAAAAAAAAGAAATAGACAATGTATATTTGTAGCATGTTTCTATAGAGAGTTAAGCTCGATTTATAACCGGGTGTTGTCAAAACTGGTGATGTGCAGATTGGAATTGGTTCAAGCACAAATTACAAATGGAAATGCAGAAATGAAAAATTCTTGATTTTTCTTTAGATGCACTTGCTTCTTGTGTTGAATTTTCTTTTGAGAATGATTAAGTATAGGCTTTTATTTGAGTTTTTATCCTGACGTTTAATCCAGGCAGCATGGATTACTCTAAATATTGTTTTTATCCTGACGTTTAATCCAGGCAGCATGGATTACTCAAATTATTTGTGCATTTGGAGTTCATTTACTGGCAATATTTTTTGCTAAAAGTGGAAGAGTGTTCGTTTTTGAAAGTAGTTTTTTAATTTATTTATGGAAACACAATGTACAGATTATATGGGCAAACGGACAGCCGTTTATTTGGTCTCTCTGCATGTCTCAGAATGAATTAGTGGGGGAAGAGGAAGTGCATGTCTCAGAATGGATTAGTGGGGGAATAGGAAGTGCATGTCTCAGAATGGATTAGTGGCGGAATAGGAAGTGCATGTCTCAGAATGGATTAGTGGGGGAATAGGAAGTGCATGTCTCAGAATGGATTAGTGGGGGAATAGGAAGTGCATGTCTCAGAATGGATTAGTGGGGGAATAGGAAGTGCATGTTTCAGAATGGATTAGTGGGGGAATAGAAAGTGCATGTTTCAGAATGGATCAGTGGGGGAATAGAAAGTGCACACTCTTGGCTCCTCACAATGGTAATGGCAGTGTCAAACCCAAAATGGTGAGCAGGGAGGACTGAAATCAGTCACCCTTGCAGTTGGAGGCTGACTGTGGAAAGGTATTGGCACAGTGCACTCCCGATAGCTGGGCCAAGATCATCGTCTCGGCTTGCATCCTGCATAGTAGTTCTGTTTGGAGGCAGATGCCTCTTTAGGAAGCGTAGAAGGACGTTGATGATACGCCAGAGACAGATGGTCAGTGACAAGACACTGTATCAGGAACATTCTCTTGCTTTACATTCAGTCTTCTACATAGTCAAGTCACAATACGGAAGCACAAAGACCGAACAATACATATAAGCAGAACTTAAAACTAATGGTTTGTCTGAAAAGTAATTACTGGTATAAACAATATTTTTGTCTGTTAAGCTCTTAAATTCAGACAATGATACCAATTCCTCCGATATGAGTCATCTGGAAAAAGGGTAGCCGAACATACTGGATCTCCCATGAGAAAATCAGTCTGTTTGAAGGTGACACAAATGACATCATCACCCGGTAATCACACTATGAGTATTACTTTCTGCTGCACAGTCAGGGCATTGCCTGCAGGGAGCCATTTCTCAGCAGTCTCTTCAATATTGATTTTTTCTGTTGCCGGATGGCCTCCCCCTCCCTCGTTCAAAGCCAGCACATAGAGAGCGCTTCTAACTGTTGGTTCTACATTGATTGGCCATGTCCGGACTCCACACTGATTTGCCATGCCTGGGCTCCTTGTTGATTTGGCCATGCCAAGGCTCCTCACTGATCGGCCTTGCCCAGGCTCCTCACTGATTTAGCCATGCCAAGACTCCTCACTGATTGGTTATGCCAAAGTTTCTGACTGATCTGACCATGCCCATAGGAGAATAGAAAGGCAGTACAGACAGACTGTGTTAGAGGTAGACCTAAATACACAATTTCTGACTTCTTATCCTTCTTCCCCTTCTCCTCTTCACTTTCTCTACCTCTCTTTCCCTTCTCTTTTTCCTCTCTTTATCCTTCCCCTCCTACTTTCTTTCTCATAATTCTCCTCTCATTCCATTACTGGGGAGGTGCATTTAATACCACTTCAAATGCCTTGACAGAATATTACCTTCCAATCCGCTCCCTTTCTAAAAGGTTGCTGTGTGTGGCCCACCATAGAGGGCAGCGTCAAGCCCTTTATCCTTTTTAGCACCTGCACCATTCATATTTACCATGCCTGAACCTCCTTCACCATCAAAGGTAAAGCTAGACCTGGGGCTCTATCTAGACGATCTTAGCGCTTGGTCTAAATGCATGGCGTAAGTGCATTTATGGCGTGTCCAAGTCCACTTTTGCTAGTTAGATGGCATGTTTTTTGAGCACTAAGTATGGCGCAAGGTGCAAATGGGCTGAACCTAGTCTCTTCATTAATTGTAGGTGTGTCTTGGGCGTAACATGCAATAAACCAATCAAAATGTCATATCCCATTCCTTTTAAAAGCTTGCTTTTCCACCTTGGCGGATTGCTTATAGGAGGGCGAAACAGACATGCTCGTGTGTGTGTAGTGCGAGCAATGAATAGGCTATATGGATCAATAGTATGACCAATATTATTTTGACTAACCATTATGACGCGTTTTGATATACACAATAATAGTCTTAACATTAGGGTTTAACACCGGCAAGGTTCTCTGTAATTCCCGACAGTGCTGTTATTTTACAAAATATAAGTGTTCAATTTTGTTAAAAGCACTTGCAACAGCTGAGAATAAGTTACCAGAATATGGCTTTCGTCTCACCTTAGAAAACGCCAAATTAGCCTGCTTGTTTAACACGTTTTGTTTGATTATACAATGAAGCATTGTAAAACATCAATTCCGTGAGGCTGTTCTCATGGAGTTCTCGAAGTTCAAGCTTCATCCGAAGTTCATTACGTGCATTCTAGGCTATTGATTACATAAATATCATTATTTTTCCTTAATGATGACATTAATACACTAAAGCTGTCAAGTTGGGAACCCATAGGTTCACACATATTTTCCCTTGTTTTATAATGTCCTGCTTATGGACCAACGCATTTTACTTGTAGCTGAATGCTTTATAAACAAGCCCACTTTCCCAGGAAGACCGTGAAAAGTGCAATTTAAAGCAGGTGAACCGGACCTGAACGTAAAGTGCACATGTGGCATTAAAATTAATGTGAATTAATTGTGTAATGTGCTGCAAATTAGTTTTTGTTAGACTCTTTGTTCTCTTTAAAATTGTTTCGTTCAGTTATGGAATAGGTGAAATCAGTGGGGTTTTAATAAGCTGAGAGTAAGCCTATGGAACCTGGTCACTGTAATTAAAAAAATATGAAAGAATAAGGTTAAAATTCAGTTAAAATGGTTTAAATCAATCTTTGTTTTTCATCCATATCATCCATATCGGTTGAACCATTTAGAAATTATAGAATATATTTGTACATAGTGCCCCCCCCCAATGTAATGTAGAATAAAGTAATAATTTGCATGCCATGACTTCCTGATGATTGTGAACCAACAATATCAAAAAACTCTTGATATCTTATTTTCTGGTACTCTTAGAAGCGATACTATGACTTCTCTGCATTTGAATGGATCTCTATGGCCATTGGGGGGTGGTACTAGATTTAGCTGTAAATTATGCTGGAACAGTATGGAATACATGGTTGGCGAAATAGCTGTAAGTCATCAAGGGTCTGTGGTATCAAACGAGTCTCAAACCATCACTCTTCTGCCAGATATGCAGTAGATATGGATGGACAAATTTTCCTATTGAACGCTATGAAAAAATAAGTCAGAAGAAGAAACCCTTTGTTATCTCCTAGATGTTGATTGAGTGTGCTGAAAGCAATTTAATGCAGAATTCCCCATCGCTGAGGGACATGTATGTGGTTTTTGACCTATGGACCTTTTTATTGCATTTTTTAATATAGCCTACACAATAATATTTCACATTGTAACCTTGATATTTTTAGTCATGCTTGCGTCCCTGTGTGTAACAGACAGGAGGGTGTGCGTGCGTTGTGCACATGCCTATGTCGACGCACTTATACAGTAAGCGCCGTTAAAATAACATGTAAACAACTGCGACATGACTTTAGACCAGGTTTGTGGTGATTTTAGCGCAAGCGCTTTCTGCTTGCTCAAGATAGCAATACGCCAAAAATGATCCTGGCCACACCATCTTAAGACTAACACGCCCAGTTTACTTGCTATGCGCGCAAGATCACTTGGTACTTAAACAACGCTGTTCTGGCCGCTATAATGAGCCCTGCGCCGGGTGTAAAACAGCAAAGACACTTGCGTTTGGGTTATCGCCGCTTCGCGCCGGGTGTGAGATAGGGCCCCTGGACTTTCATCTGTAGCAGCTCAGGCAACTTCCAAATTCTTTTTCTGTTTGCTTTGGGAATCTGTGGTCATCCGACCAGAGCTAACAGCTAAGATAAAGGTTGTGATTTCAGGCCATTTTCCCTCTGCTTTAGTCCATGAAAATGAGTAACTCTTAACCTCCTGTGCCAGTTGACTTTATCAGTTGGTATAGCGAGGGACACCTTTGAATAAAGTTTTTTTTACCTGACCATATCTCACAAATGAACAGCATAGCAGTCATCAAACTTGTGCACCAAGCACTTTGACAGATGCATTGGATTGAAATAGAAATTTCCAAATTGGGTGGATTGTGATGGGATCTTTTTCATCATTAGTTTATGCTCAGTAATTCAGTCTGGCATTTGATGATGATTTAATGCTGCTGTCACATTTTTTCACAATTCTCATGTTGAAGGTGAAGATCATTTTGATCCAAAACATCCTGAACCCGCTAAGAGGATTAGTTTTAACATTGAGCAGACGCACGCACGCACGCACGCACGCACACACACACACACACACACGTATAGATAGACAGATATAATGCAATGTTACCCAATTTTAATTTACCTCAATGTGTATAAATGAACCAGCACCCTCAAGAGTAATCATCCACAAAGGAATCAAACTGCATGTGCACTATATTTACCATACTGTGATGCTGGCTAAAGGTTTGTCATTTTGGGTTTGTGTTACCAGAAGGTAATTTGCATCCTTAAAGGAGAGAGGAACCTTGGGATGAAGTGCAATGCAAGCAAGAATCCTGTTGTCTATGCCTTGTGGCTCCACACACAAGTGGTTCACACACCCCCAATTTGTTGAGATGCTCTTACAGCACCCCAATTAGCAGTTTAATTGCACCTCCTATTTTGGCAATTCATATTTAAGTCTCCAGACTTTTTTTTTTAACCAACAGTTATGCACACATTTTCTCACCATATTTGTTACCTCTCTATTGGAATAGTGAAGGTAATTATGGGCTCTTCCCAATGCTCTGTCATTCTTTGTCATCTGGTGAGGGCTTGTGCGCTTTCTGAAATGCTTGCAGCCATCAGTTATTGCATTCATTCAGTCTGCCACCTGCCAGCTTGGCTGTTGCCAAGAACATCCACAGCTATCGCAGGCAGAGCACAGTCACCCGGGTGACCATTTCACAACTGAAGCTCTCCCTTCCTGGGGCAGTAGCCTAACAACCCAACACTGGGCTCCAATGCAGGATGGTCGAACGGGCCCCCCCTTTACCTACTACAACAATGTGTCGATCCTGACACCACACATGTGGGCGAAAAAAGGCCCCTAAAGATCTTTAACCGAAAGCTGCAATCCCATCACGTTATAGCCAATCACTAATCATCTTTGCACACACACACACACACACACACATACACACACACACACACACACACACACACTGAGGCAATAGTGACGGAGGATTTAAATTGTGGGTGGGCCAAGGTAATTTGTAAATGGGCCAAGTTAATAAAGATTGGGGCAGTGTCACATTCATTTATATTAAATAGGACAATACGCTGGTAGCCTAATAACGTTATTTTGATCAGAATGCTCAGATAGTCTATCCTTTTTTCAAATTGTCAAATAAAGGCTTAATTAACTATTTAGAGGTGGAATAACCGCACAGACCAGCATAACGTCACAAATCAAATACCTAAATGTAATCAATATTGTTGCTTTTTTTGCAACACAAAATATCAGTCAGTATAAATTCATACAGAAATTCTGGCCTATATTTTGTAATCAAAACAGTGAATTCATAGTCAGTTTTTCCCGATAACAAACATTAACAACACTTCAGTGGACTTTTGTCATTTACAATTTTCTCGTATTTATTTACAGTGACTTAAATGTAATCAATTGCATTTACTGTGTGGAAAAATATCAGTATACGTGACAGTCCTAATACTTTACTCAAAACTAGTCTACAGCTCATTCAGTCAGTTTTTTCTGACTTGATTTCATATAACAGGTCAGAAATATTCACGTGGCCTATGCTAACAAATTTTGGCATATTGAAGTGCTTACATCGACTTTGTAGACTGACTTTCTTTTGATAGCATTCTTTGAAACGCTACATTTGTCTGAGTTGACACACGCCTCTGCAACTATAGCTTAGGCTACTGTTAATTGCTTTTCCTTTAACAATAACGCTAACACCATTGTTTCATTTGCCCGACAAACTGGAAAAGGGAGCAGTATTTTGACATTTTTTGATATGTTAAAAGCTGCAGTAGGCAAGTTTGAAAATACAAGGCAAAAAGACTTCCCCTTTTGCACTCCTCCCTCCTATCTCTGTCCTAAGCCCCTCCCACCAAATTATGCTCCAGTGCATGCATGGAGGCAGGCAGACAGGGAGGGGTTAATTCTACCGGGAGGATAGTTGCTTGTAGATAGTTGCCCTGATTGATAACTACATAGCTAGCCCATGATTTTGGAAGACTTTTGACACCCTAGTACAGAGCCCAGGACACTCACGGAAAGCAGATTTTTTCTCAGAACACTTGATTTATTGATAGCTGCTGGAATGTAATGAGCAAATTTTGTAATTTTGCCAATATTATATAGAAAAAAATCTTGCCTCCTGCACCTTTAAGTTACGCAAAGCAACATAACGTTACTCATAGCAAGCTACAGGTTTGTACGTAATGACCCATGAGGACGAAAAGCCTGAGCCATTTATTTCACTGAGTAGTAATGAACCTTATCTGAAGCCAATTAACCTGTTGATTGATACATTCTAGTATGTTCTTCTTTCCCCAGTACCAATTATATTCTATTGGACAGTCAAAACTGCAGCATCTAGGTCAGGGGAAAATAACTATCCCCATATTTTCAGGGAATATATTAGAAAGGTTGAAGGAGCTATCCTCCAAAATGTATCTTCCCAAAACCTCTGAGCAGCATCGAAAACTGGTGGGCCTGCAGTAGGGTTTGGGCGATCCCTGGATGGATTTTAAATATTTATTTGGATTCCCCATGTTTGAATCTGTACCTGGGAAACGTTTGGTACACATCGGATGTTGGAAACAATATTGACAGAATTCTATCTGGATCCTACCCATGGAGTGAACATCGCAAATTTGGATGGCATCAATTAGCATTTTACTCAAAGATGTAATGATATTCACCTATAAGGTGAAAAAGGTCACAACTGTTATTACTGCTGTATTATCTCTGCACATCACTAAACAGAGCACAGGGGTCCACAGCTGGACACACCAATCAGCAGCTCTCATTTACCTCCCCTTCTTCCCTGAAGACTTTTCTCTATTTCATCCTGGGTGGCAGGAGATCACAACGATCCGTCATCTTCGTTCATTCTGCAGTGGCACGTGGCTAAATTGATTTGTTGTATCTTTCTGACAAAAACATTATAGACCACCATCTGCTGAGAGAGGGAGAGAAAGACGTAATCCCCACAAGCGGTCTTGGCTGAAAGAGAAATCCAATAAGAAGAAATATGGCACTATCCATAAGCAACACATGACCTGTCAGCGATTGGTGCGGGGTTGGGGGTGGAGGCAAGGCAGATCCATGTCTGCCATCAAACATGATTCACAAAGAGTGATCTTAATTAAATCTGTGATGGCATGTCTCCCAAAGTGTTGTCTGTGAGGTTTATTTGTTGAGATGTTCTGAGAAAAGGTTCCTTGAGAAACTTTAGCAGTTTTCTAACTTGGCATCACCTTAATCTTAACCTTGGTGATATTTCATAGCTGTACCATCATTTTAGAAGATTTGTATCATGTATCAACATATCTATTGTGTTTACAAAAAAAAAAAAAAAAAACTTTATGCTGCTAAAGTGTGCGTACAGTTTTATAAATACTTTTTTTTGGCATTGTCATTTGATTCAGACACTGGTTTCTGGTCAAGTGAGGGTTTTCCATGAAGTGGCTGAGTGTGAGGACTTCAGCTATCAGGGTTGTCTCTTCTTGAACAGGATTCCTGCTGTGTTTTCGCCTGCTAAGCATGACGCGTCGTCCTCTGATGCGGTTTCTGTGCAGCTGAGCTGCGGAACTGCAGGCAGTAAAGAGGTGCAGCCTGCAGCCTTTCTGAGCTCTCCTGACCTGTGAATGTTGAAGCAGTGTCACTGGCCTACTAATACAATTGGGTGTTTACTTTTCTCCAAATGTCCAATTCTTCTTCTTTGTCTTCATCTTTGTTGCCCTGTTCTACTGTAAACTGTATTGTCTCAAATGATAATGGTCATTGTCAGTAGGACATCTGCTCATAAGAGCATTATTATTTATTTAAAAAATAATATACTAGAAGTTTGTATATTTAAATAATACATAATACATTTTATCATGAATGAATGTTATGTTACCATAACAACCACTCAGCATTGGCACAGGGTCTGCAGGTTAAGCAAAGTATGAGGGAATAAGTTCATTTTTCAGTATTTTGCATTTAACTTGATCTTTCCTCCCCTAATATTCATTTCAGTAATTCAATTTTAAGTTCAAGTAATAGCTATGTTAACAGTTCCAAATGGCAGGGACGTTACCACCTCAGTCAGTATTTATTTGGCATGTCAAGTAATGACTAATTGTTTTAATAAACATCACAGTATTTAGAACATTAATCAGTATTTTGATTAATTACATTTGACTGTATCTCAGCTGGTTCCAATGTACAAAGAATCAAATTCTGATTCTGCACATCCTTGCATTGCATCCAACATACTTCATGATGAAAATATGAATATGTTTAATAAAAAAACTGGGCATACTCTCTCTGGCCTTTTAGCTTAGTGCCGATGCTAATTGTTACAGGGCCCAGAAATGGGATGTAGCTGACAGTTTGGTACTCAGTTAACTCATTTCCAGTTTAAATATGGGGTTACTGTGATATTTAGGTCTATTTCAAATCTAGGGTGCAAACTGTAGTACTTGCTGTATGTATGTGTTGTGGTTTAGTGTGACAGAGCAAGGGTTCTGTTGACTACCTCCACATTACTATGCCCTTATTTTATTTGTATTATGTGTTGTAAAGTACACACCAGCCACCTACAGGTGACAAAATATCATCAGTCAGAGAGCCCTGTCTCCTCTGCGATTATTCCCCTGTAGTACTGTGAGGTCTGTAGTGTGGATCAATGGTTCATGGGCGAAACTTGACTGCTCTGCGCATGGATGTCAACTTGACAAGGAAAATGAGGGAAAACTGTTTACAATGAGGGCAATTTAAGATAAAAAAATAAATATATGTTTTGAATCCTGATGACATTGTTTATGCGTGTGAGAGGTGCAAATAGACAAGCATGGGCTGGTAAGAATTGATCCATGATAGAGTATGAAAGATTCATGTGCTTTGGGAAATGCATGCCTTCTCCCTCTCTGCCTGCCAATCACTGCATGAGCGAGACTGTGAGAGTGTGCCTACAATGGAGCAGGGGCGATTCCCCATAACCAATCATATTGATAACCATACAAGTAAATCAGCCAAGACACTGGCTGCAATTAAGTCTGCTAGATAACCCAAATAATAATTTATGTAAGGATAAAAAAAAGTTTCCCCTTCACTTTGGAAGATTACAAGAAAAGACCCTCCCTCTGCCAGCTTTGTGTTTTTTTTTTGTTGGCCTGCAGCAAGGTCTTGGCCGTGTCAACAACTTATTCATTATTCATTAAGAATGACTGCTTAAACACCCAATAGCCAGTACGAGAAATCCAGGACATTTGTTAGCATCAATAACAGTGTAGACATTTATAAACATTTACAATGTTGACTAACAATAGCTGCAATATATTTTCTTAAAGCAAATGATAAGATTCATAAAAATAAGACATGGGCATTTTTTTTAGTGTGCTCAAAATCGAGCAAAACCGAAAGGCCATTTCCGATCTGATCCAGTGCTGCTGCTGCTACTACTACTACTACTACTACTACTATTACTATTCTAATATGACAATAACAATAATAAAAAGTAACAATAATACAATTAAATAATACAAATAAAGGACAATAAAAATATTGTGAGTGAACGTTGAGGAACTGTGTCACATTAGCCTACAGGCCCTATCCTAGCCTACAGGTACTTCAGATGTGGATTCTCAAGGGCTTCCAGCTCAGTAAATTTCATGCCTCAAATGAAGGAATGAAGGGAAATGGATGAACTAAGTCCAGGTAGTTAAAGAGTAAGGGTTGGCATGGAACGTAGGGGAATGGGAAGTTCGTTCCACCACTGGGGAGCTAGGGTGGAAAAGCTCCGCAGTCGGGACGAGCGAGTGCCATTTACATGGAGGGGGGGGAAGTGCAAGTCGCCCTGCAGTAGATGAGCGAAGTGGTCGAGCAGGAACATAGTTCTGGATCAAGTCCTGCAGGTAGACAGGGCCTGTCCTATTAGCTGCAGTGTAGGCCAGGGTCAGAACTTTGAACCTGATCCTGGCTGCAACTGGCAGCCAGTGGAGTGACCTCAACAGGGGGGTGATGTGAAAGTTTCGGGAGGTTGAACACAAGCCGGGCAGCTGCGTTCTGGATCAGTTGAAGAGGCAGGATGGCGCAGGCTGGTAGGCTTGCGAGCAGGGAGTTACAGTAGCCCAGGCGTGAGGTGACCATGGTCTGGACCAAAAGCTGGGTGGAATAGGTGGTCAGGTATGGTCGAATCCTCCTGATGTTGTACAGGAGGAACCCGCAGGACCATGCCGTCGCCCTGATATGGTCTTTGAAGTTCAGCTGGTCATCCAGGACCACCCCCAGGTTCTTTGCAGAGCGGGAGGCAGCCACCATGGTCCCGTCAACGGTGATGGAGAGGTCAAGTAGCGCGGAGGTTTTGTGTGGCATGAAGAGGAGCTCTGTCTTGTCGAGGTTGAGCTTCAGGTTATGGGTAGTCATCCACTCAGAGATGTCAGCCAGACAAGCACATATCCTCTCCTTCACCTGTTGGGTAGAGGGAGGGAAAGAGAGGAAGAGTTGAGTATTGTATGGTATGAGATTACTGATTACTGAACCAAGAGATTTTGTATAAATGGATAACAGCAGAGGACCCAGTACAGATCCCTGCGGGACTCCTGTAGACAGGGGATGGGGTGCAGAGACAGAACCCTTCCAAGAGACTTGGTAGGATCTATCAGTGAGGTACGATACAAACCAGGAGAGGGCAGTCCCAGAAATGCCCATCTCAGAAAGTGTGGAAATCAGGAGTTTGTGGTTGACTGTGTCGAACGCTGCAGACAGGTCAAGTAGAATCAGGACAGAGGAGAGGGATGAGGCTCTGGCAGTGGAGAGTGCCTCAGTCACGGCCAGGAGAGCAGTTTCCGTGGATTGTCCAGTTCTGAAGCCGGACTGATGGGGGTCAAGCAGGTTGTTCTGGTGGAGAAAAACAGACAGTTGGTTATGGACAGCTCGTTCCAGAGTTTTGGACAGGAAGGGCAAGAAAGATACAGGATGGTAGTTCCTGACATCAGAGGGGTCCAAGCTAGGTTTTTTTAGGAGTGGGGATACACGGGCAGTCTTAGAAACAGCAGGGACATGGCCACAGGTTAGGGAGGTGTTGATAATAGAGGACAGATATGGAACGAGCTCAGCGAATATTGACTGGAGGTCTGCTGACGGGATGGGGTCCAGTGGACAGGTGGTCGCGCGATGGTGCGTCACGAGTTGGAGCACCTCTGCGTCCTCCAGAGTCTTGAAGGACGACAGCGTGGTGATAGGTTCGGTATGGGGGATGTGGGGTGTCACCTGAGGTGTGAAGGAGTTGCGGATCATGGCCACCTTCCCCTCAAAGTGGGTCAGGACGTCATCTGCAGAGAGGGAGGAGGGTGGAGGGGAGGTAAGCAGGGAGGAGAAGGTGGAAAAGAGTTTCCGTGGATTAGACACACATGCATTCATTTTAGTCTGGAAAAAAAGAAGTCTTTGCCGATGTAGTTGCAGCTGTGAAGGCTGCCAGCAGAGTGTGATAGGAGGCCAGGCCAGGTCATCTGGTTTAAAAACGTAGAGCCGAAAATCAAAAGACCGTAGTGCGTCTAACCAATCGGGTGCCGGCTATTTCCGTTGTGGGCAGCAACAATTATTAATTTGGTGTAGAGGTACCTCCAAATAGGTCCTCTGTCATCATGATTGGGGCGGGGGCAGAGTGGGGAAAGAAAGAAAATTTCAACGGTTATAGGGAAGCACCAAGATGCTTTTCTACCAGTTTCTTCTGATTATGATATTATTTAAGACTTGTTGAAATAATAGAATGGATGAATACGTTTAATTATGAGGTAGGCATACAAACACGTTTACAGCAACAACAAAAAAAAGTGTAGTTACCCGTTAATGAAATCTTGGCGCACTCAGGCATTTTAGTACTTGAGTTGAAGGGCTCTTGTATGGAAGAGGGTGTTCTGTGCAAGAAAAAAAACACGTGAATTAGCCTTGTTTCATAACCAAAGCTTTTGATATATGCTCTGATAAATATGCTACATTATATGTCACATACATGAACATACACGTATAGCCTATATGTTACATTTCAAAATCTTTCATGGATCAATTAACAGTATTTTTACGATTGATACATAATTTGAGTAAATGCATTTGGTAAACACCAATTCTGTTGTTTCATGCATTATTTATTTTTTCATAAATCATAAAAATATATTTTCCAAAAATGCATATTTTTCATTTTTAGGCTACCTTTTAAAAAATCTTAATACAAATTATACTTGTGCTATACGTACTTTTGTTAATTTCATTGTTGATGTTTCAAACTATGAAAAATATGTATTTAAAAAAAATAAAAAGTTATACATCCTCTATTAACTGTCATATATATACAATACCTGGTGTGCACATTTATTACACACTAATGCAAACTCGTCCAATGTGTTAAGACTGTTGTATATCATTTTACTTTACATAAATAATATATATTTCATATTGCCAGTATGTGTGTATGATCTGAGTGTTGTCCATAGGTCAGTGCTCTTTTCATATTGTCCAGCATCAGTATTTGAGTTATGTCTTTTCTGTAGCTGAGGGTGGCTGGGTCAGGGAGATAGATATCATTGCTGCTATAGATCATTTGAACATGGCTTTCTCTGTCGGTACAGATTCTACACTGGAGAGGTCAGTTCACACGCAGGTGCTTTAGCAGTAGCAACATGGCAATGCATTTGTCTTTACCACCAAATGATAATTCTTTATTTTAAAACTTCCGCCCATGCAGATTCACTGAAAAATGTTCACACACTGGATTTATCGATGCTACTTTTTCTAACCACCATCAAAAGCATGGTGTTTCAGAAGTGTCAAGCACCCAAAAAACAGGACCTAAAATAATATATATATTTTTTCTCAATATGTGCACCTGTAAGCATTTCTTGATAAACAAATCCAGATCTCATGATAGAGCAATTCTGGACTTTGTATAATTCATCTGTATAATAATTATCACATCTATGAGCATAATATACTCAGAATGGCATATTTTAATGTTTCACACCTTTGAAAAAATAAGGAATTTATCTTGGGGGTTCACTTGGTCACTCATGTTGGGATCTTAAGGGCACTCATTTTCAAAAAATAAGCCAATATAAGCTTGTCGATAACACTGCTCTTCCTGGAATTCAAGCCTTTATGCTGTCAGCTACATTATTCACAGTATTAATAACTACTGTATTAGACAAAAGGTTTTACTTAATACACACACACACACACACACACACACACACACGCTGTATGATTGTACGATTATCCCTTTTAGGTAAACCATAAATCTCTTGCGTGTTCATAAAGTTAATAATAATGACTTCTGTCTATTTTTCTTTCTGTCAGGCCTTTTTTAGACTACCATGTGATTTTTGTGTTCTTTTCAAGCATGTCCTGGTTGCGATATGTTGTTAAATGTTCATTACAAAAAAAATTCTGTGAGCCCCAGAAATAACCTTACCTCTGGATCTAAATTCATAAGCCAATTACTGTGAGCCACAGACAGAGCCTCTTTGCTCCCAGCTGTTTGGGATTTTACTTTTAATCTTTCAATTCGTCATTGAACTTTAAGTCCCTTCAAAGTGAAATATAACTTTAAGTCCCTCCAAATAACTGGCCTCTGCTGGTCCCTGTTTGGAGTGAAGTGCAATAATCCATTTTGTTCACACTTCTCGTTAAGTGTACCCCTGTGAGGCATTCAGATGGAACACATAACACCTCATGAGCTTGATATCACCATTTGATAAAGCATTCATAAGCATGTCACATTGATTTACAAAGGCTGACAATGACGAGCGGTATTATGTGAAATATATTTAAAAATGTCAGGCCTCCAAAAGAATGCACACGTGTCTCCACACATTTCATAGAAAAATCATGAAAAATCTTTTTTAAACGTAACCATACTGCACTGTGCATGCTGTGTGTTTATATATACGAACTATACGAACAACATCTGCAGATTTGTCTGTGGGCAATTGGCACAGGATGGAGCAACTATTTCAGCCACATAAGTTTTTTCCTCCAATATCTTCATGGACTTTGGTATCAATGGTATTGTTATCATTTGGTATCAAAATAACAGTTGTGTACTTTTACAAGTTGTTCCAGATACTGTTGTGTAGTTCTATCTATTGCTTTACAATGCATTATTTATGCCTAAAATACAGAATATAAAGATGTAGGATGTAACCAATAAGCATGCAAGGTGTGCAGTGCATATGAAATAATGTATAGGCGATTATTCAGTTTAGTAATTCATTTGCAATATGAATTGTCCTGACTTTACTAAAAAAAATAATAATAATTTGGATTTTATTTGGAGGTAAAAAAAAAAAACAGTAATTTGTTTCATTTGAAAAATAAAATGCCTTGCATTAGCATTCCTCTGGATTGTGCTATAACACGCTGGTGAAGCACAACAACAATTGAACCTTAAATTAAATTTTAATTGAAGTGTTTGCACACAAAAAAGCAACAAAAAGCATATAATCAAAAGCAGGATTATCATCATGTGAGTATGGTGTCTGAAGTAAGCTTCAGAATATATCAAAAGGATTACGCGTGTGAATTACGCTTTACCAAAGTAAAAAAACAGAAAAATGATTAAAATAATGTAGGCTATTAAATACAAAAACAAATGCTAGTGATAGAGGATTCGATGTTGAGTTAGCTCACTCAATTCACTAGGCTACTGCGGAGGAGGTAACTAAGCTGGCCGGCTGCGTGTAGCCGATTTCTGCATGGTTAGACTACCTGTACTAACGTTATTTGGTTAGTTAGCTAACTAGTTAGTCTCATCCATCAATGTGTTGTCCTGTCAATGTAGTGGCAGTCAAGCTGAAGGATCATCACGGACTCATGGAGCATTTCTGGACACAATGTCACACTCTGTTAATGTCAATTAAAAATGTTACGTGCGTGTTGGCTGCCATGCTGATAAAATAAAAAAAACAAGTCACGCATCTTGCAGTGAGTCGCTTTAATAATTAGCCTATCAATATGTTGTGAAAATGTGGTCATATCGAAATAACTCACATTTGCTGGAGTGTTTTTTTATATGGGGTGTCAGGGTTTTTTCAACATTGTAATTTCTTGGCGGCCGGTAAATAAAATCTGAATTTTTGAAGCCCTAAATTCTGAATTTAGAATTTAAGAGATGGCATCTGATTGTACTTTTTGAGACTTGGTGACTCCAGGATGCCACCAACTTCTGCAATTCTCAAACATCCTTGGAGAAATGTTTGCCTCTCAAACCATCCTCCTCACTGTGCGTGGGGGCAAACTACACTTGCGTCCTCTTCCAGGCAGGTTCATCACAGCTCCGGTTGTTATTGCAGTAGTTATTGCGCTAATGGTGGAATAGTTTCAGTAATTTCTATAGTCATTGCCTGATTTATGAAGGTCAACAACCTTTTGTCTCATTTAATTTGTGTGTTCTCTGATTTTGACCACATGTTGATGGATGACTAAGCCTGTGTCTCAAACCGTATACTTCCATGCTCCGAGCACGCATAGCGGGCACGCATCCATGTGAGTCCAAACTGAAGTACGGTAGTGTGGAACACGGGAGTACGCGGTTTGAGACACTGCCCAAGGGTTTTTGGTCTGTGTGTCACCTCATATTTATACCCAAGTGAAAAAGGAAGTTGAGAATGACCACATAATAGTTCCTAAAGACTCAGGTGTGCTTACATTACATTATAGGCATTTAGCAGACGCTCTTATCCAGAGCGACTTACACAGCATTTCTACATAGTATCCATTGATACAGCTGGATATATACTGAAGCAATGCAGGTGAAGTACCTTGCTCAAGGGTACAACGGCCGCGTCCGACCTGGGAATCGAACCTGCAACCTTTCGGTTACAAACCCAGTTCCTTAACCATTATACCACACTGCCGCCAGTATACCACATTATCCCACACTGCCGCTTAAAAAGGTAAAGCATGAATGGGAACATACTTCAATTAGGTTTTGTTTGTAACTATTTCTAGCATTGCCAATAATTGTGACACAGGTTTTCTTGAGAAAATATAATTTTTTTTTATGAATACATTTTTTTTTAAATTAAAGATTTTTCTCATTTTGTGTTTAAGGTCATGCTGATAAACAACAATAAAATTGCCAATAATTTTGGTGGGGACTGTATGCTCATTTCACACCCCTCTGGCTGGACACAATGTGTTCAGGGTATAGCCTTGTGTCCAGGGACACAATGTGTTCAGGGTATAGCCTTGTGTTCAGGGCCACAATGTGTTCAGGGTATAGCCTTGTGTTCAGGGATGCAATGTGTTCAGGGTATAGCCTTGTGTTCAGGGATGCAATGTGTTCAGGGTATAGCCTTGTGTTCAGGGACACAATGTGTTCAGCTGAGCAGTAGATTACATTTTGATTTGAGATACTTGTAGATTGTTGGAAACCTACTTTCACCATTAACTGACAACTCAGGCCAGTTGCTTGAGAGGTTATAATTCATAAACTAATCTGTGTGGACCTATGTTGGTATTGCTATTATTGACCCAACTAGTAAAAAATACTTTTTTTGTTTTTCCTTGGTTCACCAGTTAAATGGTTAATTGTCCTAGCAGAATTGATAGAACATAAATCACCCTAAAGGTAACGTCACATGGAAGAATGTGGATGTTTAGTTTGGTGTTATAACAGAAACTGATACAATACATTGAACATAAGAAAACACTGAACAATATGTAGTCATGATGTATGTGTTCCTTAGTCCTTTGTGATGCATTTATAGCAACATACATGCAACATATCATCTATATCATTCTTAAGTTACTGTGCAGAGAGATCTGTCAGGGGGTTGACCTTACCTCAAGTGACATCACGTGTTATATCACACTTGAGAATGAATGGCATTTACATAATGTGTGCCATCCTGGATTCCATAAAACACTGCATTTGCTTATGAATGATTTATAAAGACCTTGTGCTATGCTAATGAAGTCCTTATGCTTCATTGATGGCTTTGGGGATACATGATTTGTGTGAAGTCAATTGCTCTTTGTTTGGGTTCTCTCGCTCTCTCTCTCGCTCTCTCTCTCACTTCAGGGATAACTGTGTGTAAGCACTTGTCATAAACAATAACACATGGCTGGAGTGAAGAAGGAAAGTGTTAGACTTGAAGTATAAGTAGGAGCAGAGAAAGAATTAAGACTGCCCAGTGATGACATCATATATGACAAATGGGTGTATCCTCCAATTTGTTAATGATGTCAAACCGCCATTCTGATAGAGATCAGGGAAACACAGTATTCTTTGAAATCCATAAGAAAGTCAAGTGCTCCATAATAATCAGTTTAAAACCTGTTAAGATGAGGAGGCCTTAGAGAAAATTCTAATGAAATGTGGCGTTTTCTCCATATTCAGATTACCAATTTTAGACCATTCGAGCCATTCCAATTAGCTTTCAATTCATAAGAGATACTTGAGCCAATCACATTTTAGCTGACGCGACTTTTAACGGCTAACGATTCAGTGTAATTATTTCTCACCTCGCCCACCCCTCCCGAGCCCTAAAAACATCCCGGCGCTGGGTTTATCTGGTGGTGACCAATACACACTGTCAGAGCTCTGATGAAGTGCTCACTGCCCAGGGCTGGCGGAGATGAGGAGTTTTAAAGGGGGGACTGATGCATAATTTAGTGGCGCCGCTCCTCTCTGCGCGCACTGGAGGGGAGAGGGTGATTTATAATGCCGGGTCTTTGCCAGCGCAGCCCCGACAGCAGGCTGCTTTGAGGAAGACGCTGGCGGCTGTGGCGGCCCGACCATGCATCCGGCGTACTCTGCCTCCCACCTCCACACCGCAGGAAGCAGGAAGGGAGAAACTCCTCTACACGGAAATAGAAAAGCATGTATCTGTGTATATTTGAATAATATATGATTGGGATGGCAGGTATGCTATCCGCCAAGTTACGGCTTCTTATACCTATACAGCACTGAGAGTTTGGAACTTTTCAGGGTTTCCTACAGAAGTAACCACAATAACCATGGACTCTCAGCCCTTAAAAACACAAACTTCTGTATGGTCTGACCTCATGTAACCACACAGCATTCAGATACAACTTCACACATCCACACAATAAAGCCCCAAACTTGGGTTATTTTGCCTGTTTTTCTCCTTCCTCTTCTGCTTCTTCTTCCCATTTTTTCTGCCGTAAAAGATCACGTTGTTGCATTCATGTAAACAAATCTATAAATAACTTTCACAAACGTTTGTTTTAAAAACGGTCCTTACAGAAAAGCCGACATAGTTCGGTAGGCTTTCGCTACCACTGCACATAGTTAGTAGTGTGTACTACAGTAGGTTACCGGGAAAAACATCCATGTGTAGCGTAGGCCTACGCCTTAGGCCTTAATAATTTACAATAGCCTACTATAATCTGCAAGCCCTTACGGGAATGGGTTTATATACAGACAATTCACTAAACATAACTGTTTTATGGTTAGTCACTTTAAAAAATGAGGCTGCAATAGCCTCCGAAAATAGCATAGTCTGCAGACAATGTAGCCTACTGCAAACACTTTTAATAATAATAATCATAATTATCTGTGGTAGGCTAGGCTACTTTCTTAGTTATATATTGTCTTCTTTCTGGCTATTGCAAAGATTACTGAAAAAACACGGGGCCAAGTTCCATTAAATAATTTAGGATAATTTAGGATAAATAAGTTTGGATAGCATTGCTTTGGCATAGAGCTAGTTTATTTAGTGTGAGCTACGATAGGCAATATAGTTAGTTGTAACTTGGCCACATTTTGATATCAATATTTTTAAAGGCAGGCCTAGTTTTTGCAAGTTGGAATTAAGGACTTGTAGACCATGCTTTGTAGGCTATGCATGAGTAACTTGGCATTTTTTACGTTGAAAGTAATAATTTTAAATATTTGGTCGCATATACTTTGCATGCCATGGCTTCCTGATGTCTGTGACCCAACAATATCAAAAGACTTGATATCTTATCTTCTGGAACTCCTACAAGCGATACTATAACCTCTCTGCATTTTAATGGATCTCTCTGGGAATTGGGGGGTGGGACTAGATTTAGCTGTAAATTACACTGGAACAGTATGGAACACATGGTTGGCTAAATGGCTCAAAGTCATCAAGGGTCTGACATATCAAACAAGCATATGCAGTAGTTATGGATGGATAATTTGAAGGGTTTCTTCTTCTGACAGTTCAATAGGAACATTTGTCAGGAGAAACAACCATTAAATTGATCCATCCATATTTATTGCAAATCTTGCAAATCTCTGATGGTTTGAGGATTCAGCAGGTATTGTTTCCCTTTGTTGACAAGCGAATGCGCAAATTGCGATCGTTGAAAAGTTAATGCGTAAAATTTTGCTTAATTACGGTAAAAGGTTTGCTGTCTAACCCTGCTTGTGTGGGAGGTTGGATATCGGAGGTGGTTCTTTACTGACATTAGTGCATTTGAGCTGCACAACTGGGGACTTGGCATCATGGACACCCTTCGCAGGAAAGTTTTGGTTTTGCTAGAAAACAGCTAAAATAGCTAACTACAACAATAACGTTTTAACTTTTAATTGTATGTTTATCATTCTGTAGCCTAATAAAAATTAAGCAGAACTGTTATTTCAAAGCTGATTATTGTTTGACTGTGGTCCCGGTGTTGTACCGGTTTTTTACCAGGGGGTCAACTACAGTCAAAAAAAAAAAAGATTATAGCCTAGTTAATTTTTTTATGTTTTTGTTTGTTATTGCATAGAAAACAACTTTCAATGCTTAACATTAACTCCGGTCCTTTCAAAACATTATTTAATTTTGCCATATGTAGCCTATGCGTTATGTCACGTTTTATCCTATTTTCATTGAATGCATCCGGCAAATAACTAAAAAAATTGTCATAGGCATATAGGTCAGCTCAGACATAAACACGCAAGTTGCCTTGCATTCAAAATCTTTTTTTCCCCTCACTCAGGCTATGACTGAGAAATAACGGTAATTTAAATCTGTTTACGTGCATTTGGTGCCTTTTACCGAAGCAATTCATATGTTTTCGGCTATTAATATTTTGCATAATTTACCATAGGCTACATATTTCATGTCTGAAATACAGCATGCAATAAATCAGTACTTTCCATTTTCTGTGCTGGTCCAACAGATCGGCGATTGCATTTTGTTTACATTCGATGTGCGCAAAAACCATGACATGGCCACAAAGGCCACTTTGGGTTTTCATTTTCAAGTTAATGTACGCACTTTATCTCACAATTTGAAAATGTTAATGCAAATCTATTTCACAGTTAATTTTTCTCGCCTTCTACGACACAACCCTGCCAAAAACCACACTTGCATTAGCAAATTGTAATCGCATGATCCAAGACAAAAAGGGAATGATAATTCAAGTCGCCATTTAACTTATCGTTTTCATGCTTTTGTGGCACAAGAGTGACATAATTCAAATGCAATGGTATTGCATCCGTCAACATTATCATTTCTGTGTGGCCATGCAAAAACCCTGCCAAAACTCAGAACGGAAAATGCTAAATGTCAAAGCTGCCCATCAAGGCGGGGGCCTTGAAGAAAGTGGCGTTACAGGGGACCATTCAAACCACTGAACTTCAGTGGTTCAACTTCAGTGGTTGTCTGTCAATGATTTCGGTCATAAATAATTTCAAACTGTCAGATAAAGTGCGTACATTAACTTGCAAATGAAAACGCAAAGTGGCAATTTGAATTATGGTTTTTGTGCACATCGAATGTAAACAAAATGCCATCGCCGATTTGCATTTTTATTTGAATTTTGGTGCGGATATGCTTCCATACCTAACAATATCCGCCGTGCCTTTTCAAATGTTCCCCACTGGCTGCATACAGGCGTCCGGTCTTAGCTAGGCTTGCCTAGTCTTGTTTTTTTCCCACATAGATGTTTTTCCCTTCCTATTTTATAACCAGGCAGTGCTCCGCTCCACATTTATTTTACATTGATTTGATTTTGTACAGATTGTGTTTTTGCCATGGTTTGATAGAGGCCTACTTCAGTTCTTGCAGTCATGATATAGCACTTTATTGTTAGACAGCATTGCGATGTTCAGTTGTAGCATTGCTTTCACTGCCTCTGTGAACATAAATGTAGCAGCTAAGAGGCTATCTGAGTCGCACTCCAGCTGTCTGAGGCAACACTTGAATCCTTAGACACCCACCACACTGAGCTGCTGAGTGACGAGCAAATTGTTTGTGAAATGAGTGCATTGGTAGCACTTACAGTTACTTAACACAATTTATTTCTTATTCTCTGCAATGTGAAAATATTCATGCGTGAGATTCTCTGGATAAGGGCATCTGCAAAATAATACTTATGTTATGTAAATACATATTTTAAATAATAGGAAGGAAATGAGTGCTTGGTCAGATCTAGCATTATCCTGGCTTGCGGTCTTGTGGTATGTAATTTCTTTAATGGCATGCACAGCCTCACTTGAGAAGCCTTTGTAGCTAACGTTACTTAAATTGTATATGCATAGAAGAAATACAGTTTGAATCCAGTGACTTCGTCTCAGATACATTTGCTTTTGGAGCAGCAGTGTGCAGTAATGTTGGGGTCATATTTAAGTGCTTTTGTGCAATATGCAGCTGTATGAATGGATGGCATGGAGAACATAAGCTTTGCACATTGCTCAGGGTAAGGGCATTTGCCAAACAAACTTTCATCCAAACATGTACATAAAGGAAATATTACTTTTTTCATATTGGTTCTCCCAAAATTCTGACAGCGTCTTGATGGGTCTGTATAACCCTCATCCATTCATGTGCTTGTATTACCTTTGTATGTTTATTGTTCCAGGCAATGTGGGTAAGCATACCTGTAATGACTGTAATTATAAAGCATTCGCTGTTTTACAATAAAAGCCAGAAACAAAATAGAGAAAATTAACACATCAAATATTAATACGTAAAGTAAAATATGAATGAAAATCTACAATGAAAAAAAGAGGGAAGAATGTATGCGTTACCACAGTTGAGTTCTCTGTGAATAAAGTCTATTGTAATTGTATATTCTTGTGCACTTTTTACACTGGTTTGTTTCACGACTGCTGTTCTTTATCCCTAAAACGAATCATATATTTCCTTTCATGTAATGGCCAACCAAAAATACAGTGTAAGATGTCTTTCAGTGAATATGTGAATAAATGCTTTTTCCTTTGCATAGAAGAGGGGAGGCGTGCTGAACTTTCTGCTGAAGGTATCCTGCTGTCTAATTCAGTGAGCAAAGGCATTCAGTGTGAATGTGGATTTATCTAGGCTAGTTGAATGGATCTCTATGGAAATTGGGGGGTGGGACTAAATTAAGCTGTAAATTACACGGGAATAGTATGGGGCCAATAGTTGGCTAAATGGTTGTAAATCATCAAGGATCTGAGGTATCAAACGAGCCTCAAACCATCCCGCCCTACGTTGGACACGCCCTAAATGCACTAGCACCGTGTGTTTTAGACCAAGATCGTCAAGATAGAGCCCATAGTCACTGTTTCAAATGCAATGTGCTGGAGTACAGAGCCAAAACAACAAAATATGTGTCACTGTCCTAACACTTTTGGAGTGCACTGTATGTCAACGGTCCCCAACCCTGTGCTTTTTATTGTTTATCAGCACTCAATTTATTAAAGTAGTTGATTACACAGGTAACTCACCTCACCTCGTTTCTTGGGTCTGACCTACAGATGGAAGAGTGAGCTTCCATTGAACCCCTTGGGTGGGCAGTGCTACACTTGGCTGTCAATCATTGACTATCCACAACAAAACACAAGTATTGGTTCAGTAAGTCACTGATAGCATATGATAGCGCCACACATTTTAGTGTATCCCTGACTTCTTAAGAGGCTATCAGTTAGATACATTTGTAGTAAAACATGCCAACACTATAAATGTTGGGATTGCGACTCTGGTCCTGTGGTGGCTGACTTTGTGTTGTTTTTAAGAGTGATGTGTACGACGGCTATTTTTAGGTTCTGTTTTCAACTCCGATACCATGACATCTTCTCATGTCCTGTTCTGCTGACTTCAGCCAGACGTGCAGTTCTCTCTCTTTTGTGTACCCCGGGCAGTACACGCCAAAACATTGTCCCTCTGCCAGAACCTTGTCATGTAACTCCAGCGTACTCAGTCACTTTCTCTGGAGTCTGCCAGAATAAAATGTTATCACCCTGATCGGGTCATATATTATAGATTATATGCGTGTCACCTGCAGTGGTTTGCGGATATCACAAATGTTTACAGGTACTTTGCGTTCGGTGTGCTTAACTGAACCAGGACCCCTAACACATGCTCTACGATAGGCTGCCCAAGCACACAATAAACACACAAATGCATGAAAGAGACAGACTATATAACACATGCGAAATGTGGGCCTGCAGAAGCTCTTCCTAATGCACTTTGCTCATTAGCTTTTCACAGTTGAGATTTAAATGTGTGCATGTACAGGATGAGATGATGTCTCCATTTGTTGGAGCAAATTTGGTCGTGCAGTCCCTGTAGCCTGTGATCAGTTGATAATCTATGAAGTAATTGCAGACATTGCTTGCTCTGTGGCTCCAGAAAGGTTTGCACAGAATCCTATCCTGTCATGAAACATTGATTGAATAAGGCCGCTTTGAGAGATGCTAATGGTTTCTAAAAAAAGGGTCAAAAATAAAATTATCTTAAATGGGTTATTCATATCCTACAGCAACTTAGATGGCAGTCCAGAAAATCTGACTCTATGATACAATTTGTTTATCATAATCAAGCTTTCTTTCTGAAGTAATCGTTTTTGTGATGGGGATTACTTGTGCAATCGGCTTTCTCTGGCTTTGATCAGGCTGCAGATCATATAATCTAATTTGACTTCTGTGGAGAGACTGGGATGCGTCTTCTTTGGAAATTGAAGAACAAAATATAATAATACACATGCCTTCTTCCTGCCCAGGCACCTCTTTTAAAATACCTGCTGTAGATTTGTAAAATTATTCTGATATCTATGGCATTTTGGAACACCTCCAAATCTGTGTTTAGTGTATATATTTTTTGTTGTATATTTGTACAAGGCTATAAGTACTAAATCCTTCACAATTTTTGATTTTGGAAATGTTCCAGTTTACAATGTCCTCATTTCCAGAGGTTTGGGTTTTATTTATGCGTTCTGTGGTACTGTGTCTTGGGAGGTTGTGTGAAAGTTCCGTCTTTGTTAAATTATAACTTCGTACACACTGGACTTTTCCAGGTAAACGGCATTTCCTTCTTTGGGTAAAAAGTAATCTTTCTGACTGTGGAAAGGGAAAGTGGTGGTTCCCTGCAAGAAAATTGCTTTCTCTATCCTACAGTTACTCTGATGGTTTAGGTTTGGCAAGGGTACTTAAATTGTCGACTTGAGTCTTCAAAATGGATGAGAGATTTTCTGTGTTTTGTATCTTGTTAAACTTTTATTCTGCCCCTCCCCTCTGAAAGGGAACATGCTAATTAGACTCGACATGGTAGCATAGTCAATTAAAGTCCTGTCTCCAGTCTTTACACCATGGGTTATGTGGAGCTGACGTGACTTCCTCCACTGTGATGAAGCAGACACGATTTCAAATTGCTTGTATCACAGATGAAGAAATCACTGCAGACGTATCATTCATCCCAAAGCTGTATGTTTACACGATTGGATAAAAACAACTAAAAAATACATTTATTTGTATAGTTGTATTCACCTTTCATACAAATTCACACACAAACATGCACACGTGTGTGTGCGTGTGTGCGTGCGTGTCTTGCGCCTCTTCACCATAGCAGCATTGATCAATAAATACATTTTACAGTGTTATTACGGCATCTGATCTTCCTATGATAGTCTTCCTGACAGCAGTAATTCATTGTCATTTTAAAAGATTACTGTATGATAACAAAACTAAGAACATTGTCGTGCCACAGCTAGGTTTGTAAAGCTCTGGGAAAATCTCCCCTTTTCAGGAATTTTGAGGTAACTTTGGAAATCTTGAGGTAATATTGGGAATGTACAATGGGGGAAATAAGTATTGGACACATCAACAATTTTATTATTAAACATATTTCCAATGTAGCTATTCACATGAGATTTTGACCAGACATTGGTATTAACTCAATAAAACCACACAGCTAAAGAAATTGTAACGTTCCAATTCTTTAAAAAATTTTGTGTAATTTATGTGCAATAAAGTGAAATGACACAGGAAAAAAGTATTGAACACGCTAAATTAAATGTATTTAATACTTGGTAGAAAAGCCATATTTTTTATATTTGGTTGCATATCCTTTGCATGCCATGACTTTATGATGTCTGTGACCCAACAACATCAAAAGGCTCTTGATATCTTATTTGCTGGTACTCTTACAAGCGATACTATAACAGCTTTGCATTTGAATGGATCTCTATGGGAATTGGGGGGTGAGACAAGATTTAGCTGTAAATTACACTGGAACAGTATAGAACACATGGTTGGCTAAGTGGATCTAAGTCATCAAGGGTCTGATGTATTAAACAAGCCTTTAACCATCACTCTGCTGCCAGAAATACAGTAGATATGGATGGATAACTTGAAGGGTTTCTTCTCCTGACTTATTTTTCCATAGAGTTCAATAGGAAAATCTGTCAGGAGAAACAACCCTTAAAGTGATCCTTCCATATCTACTGTATTTCTGGCAGCAGAGTGATGGTTAAAGGCTTTGTTAATACATGATGACTGACTTACTTAGAGCCACTTAGCCAACCATTGTGTGTTGTAAATTCCCAGTGTAATTTTTTTCTCCCCCCCCCCCCCCCCCCCCCCCTCCCAAGAGAAATTCTCAAATGCAGTGCTGTTATAGTATGTAAGATAAGTAGTAGCACAAATAAAATATATCTTTTTTGTTTGTTGTTGTTGGGTCATCACAAATCAAAAATGCATAAAGCAGCAATAACAAAATAAAAAAAAATAAAAAATTTATTTTTTTCATTTAGTAATTAAAATTTAATTTTTTTTTTGTTTTTTTTTTTTTTGTCATTTCATTTTACTTTATTTTTTTTTTTTTTTTTTAAGAAACGTTTTTATTTTTTTTTTTTAGTGTGTTTTTTTGAGTTAATATACCAATGTCTGGTCAAAATCTCATCATATATCTACATTGGAAAAAAATTTGAATATAAAATTTTTTTGTGTCGTCCAATACTTATTTCCCCCATTGTATACTGTTAACAATATTTTTTATGAATTGTAAGTAAGGTTTTTGTTATGTATTGGGCCTATTTGAGGGTCACTGCAAATACTTTGCGCACATTGTTAGGGAGAAAACCATGGTTTGTAAGAAATGTCAACAAACATTACAGCTATTGGTGGTGGTAGAGGCGAGCTTCCCCCTCATCATTGTAAAGCGCATTGAGTTGCCGGCCGGTGAGAAGGCGCTATATAAATGCAAGGCATTATTATTATTATTATGTTGGAGGGATGTGGATAATAATTGACGCAACAGGGACATGGCTTCAGACTTAGAGTCCCTTCCACCAGGTTGAGGCCTTGATGTGATTGGCTGCCTCCCAGATGGCATCAGCACTCCACAGCCCTTCCTTACTGGAAAATTTAGCAAAACCTTTCTCTTGATCTAGATTGAGGTGCTGTGCAATGGCAGTGATGGTACGATATGCTGCGGAACCCTGCTCTCCAGAAAGGACCTGGGCCTGTTCAGCAAATCTTGTTTGTTTATTGTTTTTTTTCAACTTACTATGTTTTATTAGCTTTGTGTAATCCTTGTGTGGTGTTCCGGTCTGTGGGACTGAAAACGGGTCCCACAGACCCGAACACCACACAAGGGTTAACCTTCCTATTGTGTTAGGGTCGAAATTACCTTTTGTTTTTATATATTTCAAATTGGTAATTATTTTCAGCAAACACATTTAAGACATTCTAGGGAATTAGGAAAAAAATTTAAAATTACCAAGAATTACTTGGAAACCCCCCCCCCCCCCTTTCAAATCTAGCCACAGCAAAAATAATCCAAATGTCATGAAAGAATTGTTAAAAATATAAGCATTCTTAAGATGCTTCTGTGCCTCTAATATTATAATGTTATAATAGATTTAACGGTAAAAGTGATGCACTCTTACATGCACATTACGCTACGTTTTAGTGTCCCAATAGGGTGTTTTTATACTGCAGTGTAGCCCATTTATCTTTGGTTCCTGTGGGACCAATCCTGTCTGGAATAGTATGCTTATCTTAAATTTCCTAATAAATAAAGTGATTGTTTCCTCGATGCACATTAGGTCACTTAATTGGAGGTGTGAGTCCACCGAAAAAGAAGGTGTGTCCCATTGTTGGCTTGAGACTTACCTAGTCTTACCTATGCACACTATTCTGACATGAAGAGGTGGAATGAATAGGGCAAACCTATGGTATACACATCTAGATACAGATAGTGGCCTTAAACTCGCTGCATACATTTACACTGAATTACTTTAAAAAGTAAAAAATAAAAAAAAATTATGGATGAGGGCATAAATTACACATTTCTCAGTTTCTGCTCGTGTCCAATGAAATGCGCGTTCAACTTTTAACGCGTAAATGCTACACTCAATTTGTAATAATTTATAGTATTTTTTATGATTCGCATAGACGTGGCTGTTCACGGTGTAATTGAGGAGAGTAGCCCCTGACACTGAGGTTTGGAGTATTCTCCTGCACTCCATCTGCGGTGCCTCGGTGCAGAGGAAGTCCGCACGAAAAGCAATCACTTTTAGGTGTGGTGTGAGAAAGTGCTGTGGTTTATTACAGCAATGTCGTTCTTTTAATACAGGGCTGCTCGCAGAGGACTCTGTGATTTGCGGAAGAATGGCAGCCTTTTTCTCCAAAGGGGTGTGTATTAATCTGTTCAGTTCCAGGAGCGGGCAGCCGCGTCAGTGCCCCCCCCCCCCAAAGGTTGGAATGGATGCCGTGGAGCTCAAACCTAAACTCCTGTGGAGACTTGGAGACCCCCACTGCCTGGAGCATGTCATGACAACCTGGCCCATTCACAGTTCTCCCTTCTGCTTCTCTTCCTCTGCAGCCAATGCTGAGAGTATGTGTCTGTTCTGTACAAGCTAGCAGGATAGGCAAGCTTGGTCTTTTCACGCTATATGCATCCCTGGATCATATTTGGCTCTTGAGGATGAGCCTTTTTTCGGAATTATGTGTTCTCATGTCCTTATGTTAATGCCGCTTTTACCTTTCATGTACGTGTTGCTCCTAGTCATTGTTAAGGCCGCAAATTATGGCACCGTATTTTGACCTATATGTCGTGTATTATATCATTAAAAAATAAATGATTGTGGAAAAAGAAGATATTCTAGTGGGGGTAATTTTGTACATGCGTATTTCTGTTCATGCTCGCCGTGTACATTGCTAAACAAAAAATAATTGTGCACAGTCCTTTTGAAACCTGTAGATTATAGGTTAAATCAAGTCTGACAATGCTGTCACATCATCACTTCTTTACTTCAAATGGCATAAGGCTGGCTACAAACACAGCCAAAAATCATGACTGACTGTCATAGGAAATGATAACCCTCAAGTGGCTTTACAGACAGAATAGAGAAAGACAAATGGGGGAAGGGGGGAGGGTGGTAAAAAAAATAAACATTTTGTTTGTGCATTTCACTGGAAAGTTCCATTTTGAAATCTGCTTAGTAATTTGAAGTCTCACAAGCCCAAAAGTGAGGCAGAGCATAAACCACAGGAGTATTGAGTCTCTGCAGTCTGCTCGGCTCCAGTGGCTGCCTGCGTTCCCTGTGGGGCAATAACCAAGTAATCTTTATACATGGATGAATCCGCCAAATGTGTTTCCAAGGACCGCACTGGCCGCAGGACAGCCGGAGAGGGGCCTCCCACTGAGCGCGCTCCTCAGACTCCTCTCAGCGGAGGAGCTGGGCGAGTACCCGGCGGACTGCAACTCACTGCCGTCTCAGCAGTGGCTCACAAAAAAAGAGCAAGACTGCAAGTGCACCGCGATCCCCCGAGCCTATTGTTCTTTTTTCATTCCGTTACAGCTCCTTGTGCAGTTGGAGAGGACGACTGAAACTGTGCTCTTGAGAAATTAAAAAAAAAACTTAAAAAAGGAATAAGAAAATACAGCATCCGTGATGGGCAGAACTGAGGATTTGTGTAATAGCAGTGACGCAAAGGGGATATTAAACTGGTTATTACGGTACACAAATATAATTTAGCTTGGCTGTGAATTTATATGAATGTTAAATGATTGGTAGGATGGGACTTGTCATATGTGTCATTTGTTGTCTTGGAATGGGGGGAAAAGGTGTAAATTTGCCAAAGCTAAATTCTCCATGGAAGTATTTTTACACAATTTTGTCAATGTGTGGAACATCGTGCCAGATCATGTGGTGGGGCCGAGACCATCAGGGTGTTCAAGTTTGATTCAGTGCTGGATACTCTAGCACTCTGGAGGGAAATGACTGGTTGGGCTGAATGGCCTGTTCTCATCATTCTTCTTATCGTCTCACGTTCTTCTTAAATGCACTTATTCTTAAGCAATTTCTTTTTTTTTTTTTTTGAATATTGTATTTTTATTTTCAGATTAATTGTAACAAAATATACAAATTACGTAACAAAAATTACAAAACACACAACACCAAAGAAGTCCCAATCCCCAACCCTCCCTACAAAAATAGAAAAACAAAAACAAACAAAACAAAACAAAACAAAAAGTCAGTGCTGGAATGAAACAGAGACACTACATCAACAGTGTTGTTGGAATTTCAGAGGATAACCAGAAACCAGAATCACAACCCTATGGTGGTGTCACTGATGTGTCAATGTACTCTAGGTAAGGCTGCCAAATTTTCAGAAAGGTGTTATAACCTTTCCTGAGATTATATGTGATCTTTTCAAGAGGAATACAACTATTTATTTCCGAATACCATCTATCAATGGGGACAGGGGAGTCAGATTTCCACGTCACTGTTATGCATTTCCTGGCCACGCACAAAGCAATTTCCATAAATTTAATCTGAAAGGTAGTTAAAGAATGACTGACACTCGTAAAATTCCCCAGTAAGCAAAACTCAGGATCTAATGGGAAGGTGACTCCTGTAATCTTGGTCCAGGTGTCACAAAGGTCATACCAGAAGGGCCTCACCTTTGTACAGAGCCAGGTACAGTGCAGGAAGGAGCCGACCTCTATGCCACATCTAAAGCACATTTCTGACAAGTCAGGTTTAGATTTATGAATTTTCTGTGGGGTGAGGTACAGTTGGTGAAGGAAATTATAATGAATCAGTCTGTACCGGGCATTAATAGTAGCTGACATACTATCCTGGCATAAGTCTGTCCAAAGTTGTTCATCAATTGTTATGTTAAGATCTGACTCCTATCTCGCTCTAGATTTATGCAAACCTGATTTTGGGCCCCCATTCAACAGTAAGGAGTACATTTTAGAAATAAACTTGCATGTATTTCCCTCATGAAGCAATTTTTCCACATCAGTACATACAGGTAAAGCCATTCCAGGACCCAGGTTAGTTCTAAGGAAAGATCTTAGCTGAAGATAACAGAAGAAAGTCTTGTTGGACAGGTCATATTTCCTCTTCAATTGCTCAAAGGACATGAGAAGTCCGCTTTCGTAACCGTCCTCCAAATGCTGGATCCCCTTCTGGTACCAAGCCTCTAGAATCTTGTTGTTTAGAGTCATGGGTATGAGTCCATTTTGCCTCAGAGGTGTTTTTGGTGACAGTCCCACTTTCAGTCCAAGGCTTCTATGAATCTCATACCATATTTTAACCAAGTGTCTTAGAATAGGATCTCCTGTCTTTTTAGATATCAGTCTGGAGTTCCATTTATAAATAAAATCACTGAATACATTTTCTTTCAGGGGGTGCAATCCAATTTGTATCCAGGAGGGGGCACCCTCACCCTCAAATAAACATGAAATAAATCGCATTTGAGCTGCCAAATAATACTTTTTAAAACTAGGTAATCGAAGACCCCCCAATCTATAATCCCACGTTAATTTTTCCATAGATAATGATAATAATTTGGCGAGGGAGTTGCCAGGGTCTGTTAAGTACAAAATGACATCGTCCGCCAGAAGATTGAGTTTATGAATTTTCTGACCCACATTGAAGCCCTTTATATCAGGATCCCGTCTGATTGCTTCGGCTAGGGGCTCGATAGCCAAGACGAAGAGCCCTGGGGACAGGGGGCAACCCTGCCGACTCGATCTACTCAGGGGAAACGCCGTCGAGATCTGCCCATTAGTGGTAATTTTGGCCCGGGGTTTATGATAAAGAGTCTTTACCCAATTAATAAACAACTGGCCAAACCCGGTCAAGACTTTAAACAAATACGGCCACTCTAGCCTATCAAAGGCCTTTTCAGCGTCTAAAGCTACAGCTATGCTAGGCTCGGTCTTCGATTTTGCTAGGTGGATAATATTAAAGAGCCTACATAAGTTGTTAGATGACGAACGTTTCAAAATAAAACCACTCTGGTCTGGATTTATTAATTGTGGCAAATATCGGCCAAGCCTATCAGCTAGAACCTTAGAAATCAATTTATAGTCCGAGTTCAATAATGAAATGGGTCGATATGAAGAACACTTCAATGGGTCTCTGTTCTTTTTGTGAATCACAGTGATTATGGCAGTAGAGAATGATTCGGACAGAGTTTGAGTTCTAGATGCTAAATTAATTACATCCATGATAAGGGGGATGAGTAAATCCTTAAATTCTCGATAAAATTCAGGGGGAAAACCATCTTCCCCTGGTGATTTATTGGATTGTAATGAGCTCAAGGCCTTTTCAATTTCTTTCTGGGTGAAGGGAAGATCGAGATTCTTTTGGTCTTCTTGGTCAAGTTTGGGCAGGTCAATAGTGGACAGAAATTCATCAATCTTAGTCAGATCCTCCGGCGATTCCGATGTATATAAATCTGTATAGAACTGCTTAAACGTGTCATTGATTCCTGTCGGGTTATATGAGACTGAACCTGTGTCGGTTTGAATAGAGTTAATCGTCCTAGAGCCTTCCTCTGTCTTCAGTTGCCAGGACAAGACTTTATGCGCCTTCTCTCCCAATTCATAATACCTTTGTTTGGTTCTTGAAATGTCTTTTTCAATTTTATATGTGTCTAATGTATTGTATTTGAGCTTTTTGTTTACCAGTAATTTGTATAGTTCCTTGGACCCAGACTGTTGGAACTCCTTTTCCAATTTCAAAATGTCTGTTTCCAGTTCTTCAATTTCTGCCATGTATCTCTTCTTAATACCCTTTGTGTAGGAAATTATGTGTCCCCTTAAGTAAGCCTTTAGCGTGTCCCATAATATAAAACTATTGGGAGAGGTGGCACAGTTCGTCTCACAGAATAGCTCTATCTGGCCCCTGATAAACTTACAGAAATCTGGTCTTTTAAGAAGGGTAGGGTTCAAACGCCATCTATATGGACTATTTGGTTTCTCCGGCATCAAGATAGACAGGGTCAAATGTGAATGATCAGACAGGGTTCTAGATAAGTATTCAGAGCCTAACGCTCTATGAATTAGCTGTGATGACAACAGAAAAAGATCAATCCTAGTATGGGAATTATGGGGGCAGGAATAAAGAGTAGTCTCTTGTTTGGGGGTGCATATGTCTCCACACATCTGCCAAGTTTAAATCTTTCATAAAAGCTAAAGTAGTCTTGGCTGCTTTCATTTTGGAAACCATCGAAGTTGACTTATCCAGAATAGGATCTAAGCAAAAATTAAAGTCACCCCCTACAAGTATATTCTGTCGTCCCCCTGATACCTTAAGAAAAATATCCTGAATAAAGGATTCATCATCATAATTTGGTGCGTATAAATTTAAGAGTGACCAGGGTTCTGAGTAAATCTGACAATGAACTAATACAAATCGGCCTGATGGATCAATAATAGTGTCTTCAATCGTTACCGGAGTGTTTTTGTTTATCAAGATAGCCACTCCCCTGGCTCTGGAATTAAAGGATGATGATATTACCTGTCCTACCCAGTCTCTCCTTAACTTCTTATGCTCCTGTGTGGTAAGGTGGGATTCCTGTATAAAAGCGATATCGATTTGCAATTTTTTCAGGTGTGTCAAGACTCTTTTCCTTTTAACCGGTCCATTTAGCCCATTCACATTAAAGCTAACAAATTTCACTACCCTATTCATCAACAGTAAGTGTATATATCAACAACAAAGTGTTATGACCCCTTTCTAAAGCTCTTTTGCAGGTAAAGTAAGTCTCCCGTAGTAAATCAACAATAAATGAAATGAAGCACTGACAATAGTAAAAACAAGAACAGAAAAAAGACCCTCCCCGCCCCCCCAGCGCCACTACTAAACTGTTGGCGCCATCTTCCCTATCAAACTGGGACGTGCACTTTGCACTTATCAAGCATGACATAGCTAGCTATGCTAACATCCTGTTCAGCCCAGGGCTCTGCTTGAAAACATGAATTATTATAAAATTATCCAATTCTAAATGAAACATGAAAGTATTACAAATGTTGAAAACACCAATTTTAAACTGTATTAGGCAGCTTACGCTGAAACCAGCCTATAAAGTGTAAACTCAAGAGTGCTGTCCTCACATTATCTTGATTAGAATGTCTTTAACATGAGTGACGACAGCTTTAAGCATAGACACGGCAGTTCGTAAAAACTAGAGCTGCCTGTCCGGTTTTTATCCACCTGTTTTCGCCCGTCATGTTGGAGAGTCACGCAGGAATGCCGCCGCTTCCTTGGGTGTTTTGAAAACTCTTCTCTTTTCATCGGGGAGCGTGATCATCAGTGTTGCGGGATGAAGTAGAGCAAACGGGATGTCCTTGGACCGCAGCTGCCTCTTAACCTGGTCGTACTCCTTCCTGCGTTTCACTAAGCTGGCGCTCAGGTCGGGAAAAAACATCACCGGCTTATCCTCGTGCATGATGGGGCCGTTGTTCTCTCTGGACCGTAGCGAGGCGATGCGTAGTATTTTGTCCCGATCTTGGTAGTTTAGGAGGCGTATCAGGACGTGTCTCGGTCGCTGGTCTGCCGGTGGGCGCGGTGCAAGAGTGCGATGTGCCCGCTCTATCGTCAGGGGTCCAGTGAAGTGCTCTTGGCCCATGGTGGCTGGGATCCAGTGGACAAAAAATTTCACAGGGTCATTTCCCTCACAGCCCTCTCGAAGACCAACGACACGTATGTTGTTGCGTCGGCTGTAGTTTTCCAGTTGGTCGACTTTCTCCATTAAAAAGTAATTTTGCTTGATCAACTTGCCAACACGAGAGTCCATCTGCACCAACTCGTCCTCCGCCACTCCAATACGCCCTTCCGCCTCGGCCACACGGGAGCTCAGTTTATCCAGCATAGTTTTCAGTCCGGAGATAGACTGATTTATTTCTGCAGTTTTAGCGTCGAGTTTACTGGAGAGAGCTTGATTGCCGTTTCTTATCTCTTGTAGAATAAGTGAGTTTCCTTCGTTCATGTTTTCCTGTGTCATCGCCATTATGCGAGCTTCTTCACCAGTCTCGGGAGCAATTTTCTCTGCAGATGTCGGAATGTGCTCACTAGTCGAATTTAGTTGCTTGTTCTTGGATCTCAGATCCATACTATAGCTGCCCGATCGAGTTAAAAGTGGATTTGGGTGTTTTTAAAAGTTTTAAAATGGATTTATTTGGAGAGCCCTTTGGCTAGCGTCTACCTAGCTCCGCTGCATCACGTGACCCCCCCTTAAGCAATTTCTGACAGAAATGTCACCGTCACAAATAGCTAATCAGATGAGAATTGTTCTTGTGAATGGCAGACATGCATTCAGTTGGCAGCTGGTCAAAACTTAACAAAGATAACAGAATTTGTTTCCTTCTTTTTTCAGTGGAATGCTGACAAAAGATAATGCATTACCTGAAATGGGTTGTCAAATGATGAAGGCGCAGTTAATAACGCACGTCACGCAAGCTGTGGACGCACTCTTTATCAGTTCTCACACTGTGACGAGCACACAAAGCCCTGTGTGGTCATGCATTAATTAACTGATATAATACCATAACACTGCTGGAATCACCGTCCATCTCCACAGCTAATTTAAAGCGAAGCAATTGGTTTCTGCTTATATCTTGGCGCATGTTGACAGGTTAATAAGCTAATTGACCTCCAGTCTGGGGAGCAAGCTGACCATTTTTTAAATTTGGTTTTATAAAGTTAAGACCTGACCAATTATTTTTCAGGAATGCTATCATGTCAGGTCTTGTGGAGAGGGAAAAAAATATGTAAAAAATATATAAAATAAACCAAGTGAATCTCACTTGGGCATGGTACTGTCACACAGGAAAGAGCAGGTAAGATGTCTGAAAGCTGGCATGCTTGCCCCACAGAACCACTTATTGCCACTGTATTCTAAAGGCCTGTTATTGCACATATGTGTATTGTTAGCGTAGGCTAGGCAACGTTTCTCTGGCTACAGAAAGCCTTGTGACTGCTGCATGTCTTCCAATTATTGCTTATTGTTATGTTTTGTATGAAATGGTCCAAGCCTAGTTTTATACATGGTAGATACTGTTTTCCCGAGAGCCATACGATTTGTTATAAACTCCAAGTCCCTCAATTATACACAAAATAATTGGTTAGCCAGCCATGTTGATTCATTAAATCACTGATACAATTTTATATACACAGCTGTTTTAAGACCATCAGTTCAGTATTTAACAGAATTTCTTACTTGGCAAACAAATTTCAGTTAATCTTTGGTCACAAAATTAAATTCATTTTAGTATTCCATGCACACAATGTTTTATTTTTTTTGGGCAAGAATTTTAAACTATGCTGCCCCAGCTTTCTGCTTTGCAAAACATAAAATTAAAGCACTGGGAAATGAATCCATTCTGAACTAGTCAAGCTTTTAATCAGTTTAAATCATCATATCCTCTTTGTTTGGGAGTTTCCTCCCTGCAAATTTTACTAGTGCTTCTGTGTTTCAGGCTATATATTTTCTACAGCTTTTTAAAGATTTATGCAAAACTGCCATGTTTTACCGTAGTAATTTTTGCATTCGGCCCTCTTGGCCATGACATGTAAAATAATGAAGGCACAGAAAAACTACTGCTTAAATAGCAGCTAATAAAATAAGATTTAGAATAAATCACTCGTCTTCACATGGAAATTGCCAACGGTCCCGATAATATTTAGGCATGTAATCAAAGTTTGTATAAATATTCATGAATGACTAAAGCTGTCTGATAAAGCCAACATTGGACATGATTAATAACCACGGTCCATTTCATTTTCCTGCTCTTTCTACTTCTGTTCTCTGTTCTCCTGATGAATTTGGTGGTTCCATTGAAGATAACGTAGCCGTTTAATGCGCCTAAGATTCACAAAGTGATCCCCCTGCTGAGCTGCTTTTCAGATGGCTTTTTTCACATGGATACACCCTCTCCATTAGGCTGCCCAAAACGCTAATTATCACGGAATATTCCAACTCAACCAATCATCTGCGTGTTTCTTCATGCCCATATTCTGTCATGCAAAAACATGGAAGCTTGTTTAAAGAATTTACATGGATTTTATACTAAAATTGAGTGTACTAAATTGGGCATAGGTGTACATATGAATAAAAATGTTTTGCCTACATCAGCGCAGCCCTCATAGGCCTAGTAGTCGATAGCCTATGGAAATTTAGGTTATACAGTCGATGCACTTTATTAATCCCTGAAGGTGAAACTGGGCATTCTTATATCATTTGTATGACCTCCAATCTTGCAATAAATTATAATTTACAAATATCCCTAAAATTGTGTGCACTTCAACAAGCGTTAGAACCATTAATTGACCACAATTATCCTTGTATGACAGCTTATTGAGTTTTGAGCTTACGAAACAGCTCATTTTGTAAATATTTCTTCAATAAGCATTTCTTATATTTTTTTATTAAAAAAGCCAACATACTGTTCTCTTTAATATTTCTTCTTATTCCAGATCAGTCTTTTTTGTGCTACTCCTGTAGCTTTTCAGCTATAACTACCACATTTGGCCAATAGCTTCATGGCATTGTGTAAAAATGCTTTTTTGTGCTATTGACACAAAAAGCGTTTTTCATGCATTTTAGCATTACATGCTTTTTTCAACATTGGCTTTTTCAAGTGAACTTAGTTTGTCTTTCCTTTCTAGTTTCTTCTACCCTTTAGTTTTACTGTTTTAATGATGTTGCTTTTATGTTAATGTTTTAACTTTGTATGCATTCTATTTTGTCATTCTATGCTTACGACATTTTATTATGTTTTACTTTTTTATATTGTATTTTTTGTGCTTGGAAACCACTTTTGCAAATTAATGAAAGGTACTATATAAAATGAAGCTATTATTATTATTATTATTATTATTATTATAGCACATCTCACTATTTAACTCACTTGGTCATGGCTCATGGAAGTTTGTGTTCTCACTGCATAGCTCAGTGTATGAGGTTTCCAGCAGTGCTGGCTCATCCCTAGTCCTTTGAGTGTGAATAACTTACACACACTTTTATTGTCATGTGTAACGAATACCGGACTCGCAGTGCCGCAACATGATGGGGAGACCACACAGGGATAAAATATAACAAAATAGTTTATTAACAAAATAAAGATGAACAAAGAAAAGGCAAATGAAAAAGGGAAATAAGGTGTAATTCAGTATAAATCTAGTGTCGTGTAAAACTGGAACAATACAAAAGCTTCTGGCGATGGGGAGAGCTAGAGCGCAGACTGGGAAATGTGGGGAATCTGCCACATTTATTTCCACCAGTGGGCAACATCAGCGATCACAGTTCACCTGCACAGATGCCTCCCCTGTAAGCAAGAGAAAGAGAGAACAGGCAGAGATGGGCGGGGCCGTGGCCGTCACACGTTATCAATGTTTTTATGCCTGCGAGTCATTTGCCAATTACTCTTTTATATTGATGCTATCGCATGCCATTGACATAAAACACATTTTGTACTCTGCATGTGAAAAGCATGCCTTTTCATGGGCTGCTGGGTTCCTCATTCCTGCTAAGGCACTATTCTAGTGATGAGCCCTGCAGTCTGTATAGAATCCTGGCTCACAGTGCTCGCAGTCAGTAGGCTATCATTGTACAGTTAAGTCATACTGACAGATATTAACCAATATTCCAGGATTACTTCAATAAAGGTGTTCAGTTTATTTTTCAAGTGAGGCATTATCCTCCACAAGCGCCTATGGATTAATCTGCAAAGCGTGCGCACGCCTGTCCTTACTGTCCTGCTATAGTACTTAGGATGTTCTCCTTCATGACTGATATGATTGTCGGACGTATTGTAGGGACAGTGAGAACGTTGTAGTGATGCCTGCTTTAATTAAAATAATGTTGAACGCAGGTCTTTACGTAAAAAGCTCATGAAAAGAATCTATATTTATTGACATTAACATTTATGATTTTAGCACACACTCTTATCCAGAGCAGCTTATGTACATACTGTAAATACACACATACAACACACAGTGCTGATGCAAAGTCATCAGGGTCACAGCCAATAGTAGCAATCAAATAAATCATCTTAAAGGATAAGGTTAGAGACCATAGTAGGCATAAGAGGGAAATATAGTATGTAGTATAGTATGGTATAGTTTTAGATAGCTATGGCTAGCCTGTGCAAAATGTTCACAGTTCAGCATTAACTGAGCCAGTTTAAATTGGTTTAAAGAAGATGGGCAGTGACTCTGCTGGCCTTATTGAATTGGGGGAAGTCATTCCACCAGTGGGGGGCCAGGGTCGAGGGGAGGGGACAGCAGGGTGGCCAGTGGACGTGGAGGAGAGAGTCCTGACAGAAGTGTATGGTTTTGTATAGATTGCAGGTAAGAGAGTGTTGTTACTCTTGCTGCACCATAGGCCAGGACTACAGGATCGTATTTCATTTGGGCCGCCACCAGTAGGTAGCCAGTGAATTTAGATGAGATGTGTGTGTAACTGTGTATTATGGCTGTCTGTCGAAGGGACAAGCAGAAGTATTCTGAATGAGCTAGAAGAGCCTGATAGCACCTGCAGGGAGACCAGCGAGGGAAAGAGTTGCACCAGTTCAGCTGGGACAGCACAAGGACCTCAATACTGAGCTGGAATATGATAATCCATGACTGATTTTACAGATGTTGCAGTGAGGAAATCTATTCTATTACTCCTCCCTCTAATATCTTATACCTTCAAAAGTATGGAGAACACATACATCACTATGAAACAAATATTTGATATCACTCACTTATAAGACTGAACAGTTAAAGGAGTCATTGCATTGTTGCGTTGAACTACTCTACAAAATGGGGTGGAACATTACAGACAATTGATTTCAGAATGGACATTTTCATTATCATTTTCAGAGTTGGATTGCAAGGACTGATGCTTCACTGACCATGTGCGCATACATAAAGCTCCTTAAGTGTCTATTTTCACACAGGTGTAGGATGCTAGGATGCTGAACAGTGGTGTAGAATGCTGAACAGGGTGGTGTGTATATATATATATATATATATATATATATATATATATATATACACAGGTGCAGCTAAAAAAATTAGAATATCGTGAAAAAGTTCAATATTTTGTCACTCATTTCAGAAAGTGAAACTCATATATTATATAGATTCATTACACATAGAGTGAAATATTTCAAGCCTTTATTTCTTGTAATTTTAATGATTATGGCTTACAGCTAATGAAACCCAAAATTCAGTGTCTCAGAAAATTAGAATATTTTGCTTTAACATATTTTTAAAGTATCATATTTAATATTTGGTCGCATATTCTTTGCATGCTGTTACTTCCTGAAGTCTGTGACCAATCAACATCAAAAGACTCTCGATATCTTATTTTCAGGTACTGTTACAAGCGATACTATAACCTCTCTGCATTTGAACTGATCTCTATGGGAATTGGGGGGTGAGACTAGATTCAGCTGTAAATTACACTGGTACAGTATGGAACACATGGCTGGCTAAATGGCTGTAAGTCATCAAGGGTCTGAGCTATCGAACGAGCCCCAAACCATCACTCTGTTGCCAGATATGGAGTAGATGTGGATGGATCACTGCAAGGGTTATTTCTCCTAATGAAATAATTATTTCTCTAATGAATCTATATAATATGAGTTTCACTTTCTGAAATGAGTGACAAAAAATATTGAACTTTTTCACGATATTCAAATTTTTTGAGCTGCACCTGTGTATATATATAATATATATATATATATATACACACACAGTCAAGCCGGAAAGTCTGAACACCCGTCACCTTCTCCACGTTTTATTACATTACAGACATATTCTACAATGGATTGAGTTCATTTTTTGTCTCAAAATTCTACACAAAATAGCCCATAATGACAGTGATAACATGTTTTTAGAATTTTTTGCAAATGTATTAAAAATTGAAAACTGAAATCTTTCATTTTCATAAGTATTCATACCCTTTGCATTAACATATTTTTAAAGTATCATATTTAATATCTGTGACCCATCAACATCAAAAGACTCTCGATATCTTATTTCCAGGTACTGTTACAAGCGATACTATAAGCTCTCTGCATTTGAATAGATCTCTATGGGACTTGGAGGGTGAGACTAGATTCAGCTGTAAATTACACTGGTACAGTATGGAACACATGGCTGGCTAAATGGCTGTAAGTCATCAAGGCCACTCCAGCTGCTCTGTCTGATAGTTACTCCTTTTCGCACACCCCCAGGGCCTCTGGCCGAGGCGGGGGCACTGGTTTACTCATCTCTCAGTCCTGGAAATTCTCCATGCCCCCTCTACACAGCCTAAATATCTCCTCCTTTGAGTTTCATGCAGTCACTGTAACTCACCCGTCTAAACTTAACATTGTTGTTCTCTACCGCCCTCCAGGTCCACTCGGCGCCTTCCTGGATGAACTGGACACTCTCCTGAGCTCCTTCCCTGAGGATGGCACCCCTGTAATTCTACTGGGCGACTTCAACCTCCAGCCAGAGAGCTCCCAGTTATCCAGTGTCGGCTCACTCCTCCAGTCCCTCTCCCTCACCCAGTCCCCATCGCCTGCCACCCATAAGGCTGGTAATCAACTAGACCTTGTATTCACCAGGAGCTGCACCACCTCTGAACTCACGGTGACTCCCCTCCCTGTATCGGACCATTTCTTTATTTCGTTCTCTCTCTCCTACCCACTCTCCCCCAACTCCTCTAACAACCTGCCCTCTGTAACTTTCAGGAGAAATCTCCGCACTCTCTCACACTCCTCTCTCTCTACCTCTGCTCTCTCTGCCCTTCCTCCACCTGCAGATTTTATTAATTTACCTATTGATGTTGCCACCTCCACCTTTAACTCCTGCCTCTCTCAGTCTCTCGACTCACTATGTCCTCTTGTCTCCAAACCAGCTCGACAATCACCCCCCTGCCTGTGGCTGACGGATTCTCTCCGATCCAGCAGAACCACGCTGCGAGCTGCCGAGAGAAAGTGGAGGAAGTCCAGATCTCCAGATGATCTGGCTTCGTATCACAATCTGCTGGCAGCCTTCACATCAGCAACCACATCTGCTAAGATTTCATTTTTTCAGTAAAAAATTAATGCATGTGTGTCTAACCCACGTAAACTCTTTTCCACCTTCTCTTCCCTGCTGATCCCTCCACCACCCCTCTCACCCTCTTCCCTCTCTGCAGATGACTTCCTGATCCACTTTGAGGATAAGGTAGCCAAGATCAGAAACTCTTTCACACATCCGGTAACGCCCCAAATTCCCTTAAATGAACCCACTGCTACATTTCTGTCCTTTAAGACTCTGGAGGACACAGATGTACTCAAACTTGTATCACACCAGCGTGCAACCACCTGCCCACTGGACCCCATCCCTTCAGCAGTCCTCCAATCTATATCCGGTGAGGTCCTTCCATATCTGTCCTCCATTATTAACACCTCCTTAACCTCTGGCTATGTTCCTGCTGTTTTCAAAACTGCCCGTGTTACCCCTCTCCTTAAGAAGCCTAGCTTGGACCCCTCTGATGTCAGAAATTATCGTCCTGTGTCTCTCCTGCCCTTTTTGTCAAAAGCTGTTGAACGCGCTGCCCTTAACCAACTGTCTGTTTTTCTCCACCAGAACAACCTGCTCGACCCTCATCAGTCCGGCTTCAGAACCGGCCACTCAACTGAAACCGCACTCCTGGCTGTGACCGAGGCACTCGCCACTGCTAGAGCCTCCTCCCTCTCCTCTGTCCTGATTCTCCTTGACCTGTCTGCAGCATTTGATACGGTCAACCACAAACTCCTGATCTCCACACTGGCTGAGATGGGCATCTCTGGAACTGCTCTCTCTTGGTTTACTTCTTATCTCACAGATAGATCCTACCAAGTCTCCTGGAAGGGCTCTATCTCTGCACCTCATCCTCTTTCTACAGGAGTCCCGCAGGGATCTGTACTGGGTCCTCTGCTGTTCTCCATTTACACTAAGTCTCTTGGTCTGGTCATTAATTTCACATGGCTTCTCCTACCATTGTTATGCTGATGACACTCAACTCTACCTCTCTTTCCCTCCCTCTACCCCACAGATTAAAGAGAGGATATCTGCTTGCCTGGCTGACATCTCTGAGTGGATGTCTAGCCATCACCTGAAGCTCAACCTCGACAAGACTGAGCTGCTCTTCATGCCACACAAGACATCCCCGCTTTTAGACCTGTCCATCACCGTCGACGGAACTATGGTGACCGCCTCCCGCTCTGCAAGAAACCTGGGGGTGGTCCTGGACGACCAGCTGGACTTCAGAGAGCACATCAGGGCAACGACACGGTCCTGCAGGTTCCTCCTGTACAACATTAGGAGGATTCGGCCGTACCTGACCACCTACTCTGCCCAGCTCCTTGTCCAGACCATGGTCACCTCACGCCTGGACTACTGCAACTCCCTTTTCGCAAGCCTGCCAGCCTGCGCCATTCTGCCCCTTCAGCTGGTCCAGAACGCAGCCGCTCGGCTTGTGTTCAACCTCCCGAAGTTCACACACGTCACCCCCCTGCTGAGGTCACTCCACTGGCTTCCAGTCATGGCCAGGATCAGGTTCAAAGTTCTGACCCTGGCCTACACTGCAGCCAAAAGGTCAGGCCCCTCCTACCTACAGGACTTGATCCAGCACTACACTCCTGCTCGACCACTTCGCTCTGCTGGTGCAGGGCGACTTGCACTTCCCTCCCTCCGTGTCAACGGCACTCGCTCGTCCCGACTGCGGAGCTTCTCCACTCTAGCTCCCCAGTGGTGGAATGAACTCCCCACTCCGTTGCGCTCTGCTGAAACGCTGTCTGTTTTCCGTCGTGGTCTGAAAACACACTTTTTCAGACTCCACCTTGATTAGCCAAATATATATAGTATGTTCTTGCTTTTTATTTTCTATTTGGTTTTGCTATTTCATAGCTTAGAATGTATAGCCGACTGTATTCTGTATTCTGTTGACTACTAGCGATAGCTCCTATGTTGTGAGAAAGTTGTGCTTCGTTGCTTTGTAGATTGTGTCTAAGACCTTCAATATGCACTAATTGTACGTCGCTTTGGATAAAAGCGTCTGCCAAATAAATGTAATGTAATGTAAGGGTCTGAGCTATCGAACAAGCCCCAAACCATCACTCTGTTGCCAGATATGGAGTAGATGTGGATGGAACACTTTAGTTATTACCCTGAGTAGGAACACTTTAGTAATTACCCTGAGTGTGGTAGTACGGTAGTAACACAGCGATTTTTGAACTTTGATTTCTCTGCCGTTTCAAAACCAATCTCAGTGCCATTTCACAACTGGACTACAATCACCATAGGCTCGCCAAATACTGATTTTGGTATAGCTATGTTAAGCCATTACTATGCTTTACTAGTGGACACCAACTAAAAATGAAGACCTTTTTGTGTAAACATAAACATACATTTAAATCCAACAGATCCCGACCCAAGACTCCTCAGTCTGTCGGTCATTTTGAGACGTGTGATTTTTATACTTTCATAGCTGACTTTATTAAATTAGAAATTTTGATGATGAATTGTCCGTTGATTCAACGTGGGAAAGACAAAATACTAACTTGTAAATCAGGCTAGTTTCTCAATGTTAGAATACATCCATCATTATACAATTCTAAACAAACATGAGAACAATGGCAGACTGTTATGTCTAGCGACGGCGCACACAGGCAGGCAGCAGATGCGCACACTGACATTCAAACGTTAGCTAGCCTGTTGTGAAAGGGTTGTAATAATGTTACCTAGCGAACAAATGTAGAAACAAATTACTGACTGGCTAGCATGGTACTTGAATTTTCATTTTAGCAAGGTAGTTTTTTTTTCTTTTAGACGTTGGCCTATATGAATAAATTGACAATTGCTGATCAGGTCATGTCATTAGCTAATGTTAACTACCTAGCTCCCATTGATATGACTAGCACAGATTTTGAAGTTTTGAAGGATTCACATGCAAGTCCGCTCTCTCAAAACTATGAGGAGTGTTTAGCTGGCTAATAAATTGGGGGTAGAATCTATACAATAGAAACGTCTGCAAAATGATACGATGTGAACGTGGGCTTATAGCTGTGTGTTTAGGTGGGATATTTCTCAGACCTATGGTGCTATACTCAATGTACATATGTAGTGCAGTGTTATAGAAAATATTATTTAAACATACTCTACTATATTATCTAATACTTGTTTTAGGATGATGTTTTGAATTTCATATGGTAATAATTTCCAGTGAAGGATATATGCGTAATAATACCAAGTATTAATCCTTTTGCGCAGATGCCAAATTTGGTAAATTCTCACCTATTTAGAGGGTGTTCTATTTAAGGCTTTATAACTCCAGGTGTGAGCATCACAGAAACTTGGAAAATTGCTTAAATGAAACAAGACAGTGGTACCATTTACAATTAGATGATTCTGATGATTTATTATTAAATGCATTTAATAATTTAGGTAAAAATACGGTGCAAAGAAACCTTGCAAAAAATGCAACAAAAACAAGTTAAATACTGAGAGCTACATTTCTAAAACAGGTAAAACTATGCATTTCCTGGATCACAAACTCCATGTTCTCTAGTCTGAAAAATCGGAGGGTGCTATGCAGAACTACTAAAAAGCTATGTTGCAAAATGTAGGCATTGTACCCTGTTGTCCCTTAGTCTCTCCAAATCTATCCAAATGGCTAAATTGTGCACTGCTGTAAATAATAAAATAATCATATATTATCAACTGTTGTGGCTTATAAAATTCACTTTTGCATAATTTACTAGTGGGAATTACTATCTTTTAATCAGTATAGGGGATAGATATACGTATATGGGTCCAAAAACCTATCCAAAGCCTGTCATAAAATGAATAAAATATAAAGCATTATAAAGCATATACACATTCATGCTCACTCCAAAGACAATTGTACATACATCTAGCACATATGCACAGAACATTTTAATTAATATTTTCCATACTCTAAAGTGACAAGTATAGCCCATAGAGGTACATATTTGAAATATCACAAGCAGTAATACTTACATATTGAGAAGAAAAATGTCCCTCATATCCCTCAGGCATATTCTCTGACACAATCAATGCTATGGTATCTATGGTATCTTGGTAACTATGGTATCTTCTGGCCCACTCCCAAATTCCATGTAAACAGGCGAGGATTTTTTCTATCCATGCTGACGAGATAGTAAATTAGTAAAAACTACCAAAAATAACAACTATTACGCCTCTGTGAGCGAATTTACATTCTATGTTGTTTGCATAAAACTAAACTAATAAAACTAGAAATGCTGTTACGCCCGGTTGTAATTTATTGTTCAAAGCAATATAGGTATCCGGGGGGGGGGAGGGGGTCACCGAGGTGCAGAGTTCAGCAGGGTGACAGCTGAGGGGTAGAAGCTGTTTTTGAGCCTGCTGGTTCTGGAGAGGAGGGTCCTGTAGCGCCTCCCAGAGGGGAGGAGGGCAAACAGTCTGTGTTTGGGGTGGTAGGAGTCCTTGACTATGCTGCGTCCCTTCCTCAGACACCGTTTGTACTGTACCGTCTCGATCGATGGGAGAGTGGTACCAGTGATGCGTTGGCCGATTTTCACCACCCTCTGCAGCGCTTTCCGGTCAGAGACAGTACAGTTTCCATACCATACTGTGATGGAGCTGGTGAGGATGCTTTCTATGGCACACCGGTAGAAGTTCACCAGGATCTGAGGATAAGCATGATAAAGCATGATAAAGCATGCTTTATAAAAGTGCTAAATCTGTAAGTCTATTGCCTCCGGCTTTAATATCCACAATAGCCAATAGAGGGCCTGATTTACTAAGACCTTTAGCATGTTCAAAATATTTTAGTACATGCAAAACTAATAACATAACCAATGATTGGTCATGTTATTGGTTTTGCGTGTGCTAAAAGGTTTTGCACATGCTAAGGGTCTTAGTAAATCAGGCCCATAGTGTACAGAGAACCTACGTACAGAGTAAAATTAGGCTCTTTTAGAGAAAGTTTGAATCTTAAGCAATTTTTCCAGTGGTGAGTACGGCTGTACTCACAGTAGACTGTAACTTTGTCAAAGCTCTGTGCTGATACATCTTGATGGAGAGCAGGCTGATGTTAGCATTACGGCTGATCAATTTAATTTGTCTTTTGAGGCCTTTGGCAATCGCAAATCTGTCACTTAAAACATAGTTTTTGTCAGTAATTGAAGTCTTGATTAAGATAATCATCAAACACGAAATCCAAGGTTTTCTCAAAATACCACATCTACACATACTTTTGTTTAATATTATAAGTACACGTCAATGCTAATTGCATGTTATCTCATTGCTACCAGCTAGAATTAAGAATTTGATTATAGAAGCAGTAATCAAGGTGGGGAAAAAAACACATGTCACACGCAAGAAAAACTATGTAGTTGAGCAGCAGAATAATCACTGTTTCATTCTGAAAGGAAAATAAAATGTTGTTTAGAACCTTTATTCATCCCTGAATATTGTAAAATCATCCACACTATAGTAACACATAATGCATGCAATTACCTAAATTATCCATCATATTTTTCCTCCCACAATGATGATATTAAAAACTATATTTGGGTAATAGATAGAAAATGGAAGGTACATTTGCTGGTAAATATAGTTGTCAAGTAGTTTCTAAGGAGGCAAAATCAAGGACAAGCTTTGTTTATTTGGGGATGTCTCAAGGAACAAAAATAAGAATGAAAATATAAAATGCATAATATCATCTGATAAAATATCTTAATAGTTAATAAATGTATGATTCTGTGTCTGAATGTATAGTCAAAACAGAGAGACAGTGCTATTACTATTTATAATATCTTTAAGCAGACCTAATTTCTATATTTCATTAATTCATTAATTGTCTATCTAATTTGATGATCTGACTGATTGTATTAGCTAATTGATTAGATCAGGGGTGGCCAACCCTGGTCCTGGAGGGCCGCAGGGTCTGCTGGTTTTTGTTGTTACTCGCCACTTAATTGATCAATTAAAGCAGTCGATTACACAGTTAACTCACCTCACCTGGTTTCTTTGGCCTAAGTAGTTGTCATATTTAAGGTGAAACCAAAAACCAGCAGACCCTGCGGCTCTCCAGGACCAGGGTTGGCCACCCCTGGATTAGATTAACAGCCATATAGGCAGGTGTGGTGATTGGAGACTGATCTTATTGGCATATTTCTAGGAAATGGAAGCAGCGATAACTTTACGAACAGCAGACACCATTTGTGAAAAAGCACTTCTTGTGTTTTCAATAACAACATTAACTGTACGGCTCTAACTTAATGAAAGCAGTGGTAATCTGTTTATGTACCTTGGTGCATTAGATTAGCAGTCTTCTTCATTTGCGATGCATTCCGTCTCCCCCAAGCATCACATAAAATATAAGTATTACCTTGGATTGGCATCGTATGGTGTGCATGCTCCAGGTGGTGTGGGTGTTTTCATTTGATTTACAGCGGTGCATTTTTGATTTACATTGCCTGAGGTTAGAATTGTAGTGCCTTTACATATTTGTGGAAGGCATATTCAAATGATGGAAAATTGTAATTGTAAAATTGAGTGTAATATGGAGTTCAGCTATGTCTATTAATGGGTAATATGTTTTTTTATTTTACTTTTTTGTATTATAAAAAAAATAGTTGTCCAGCAATTGTATGAATACAAATCAAGAAGGGGGTTTCATTTTGTTAAGTAAGTGTTCTTTGTGTGTAGAAATAGTATGAAATGGCTACATTTTGTCCACCAGTACTTTTAGATTTTTCTTTGTTGCAGCACTAGATGACTCCTGAATAGCCTGGGATCTAGGACTGTTGATGGTTAGGAGGGGTGTGTGAAGAATCAATCATATAGTTCAGCATTTCTGGCTTTAATTTATGTACTAAATTATAGTGTAGTGTATCCCAGCATCGTGTGTGTGTGTGTGTGTGTGTATGCAAACACACATGCACATGCATACATGCACAAAATAATAATTGCATATTTCCAAAATATGCTGTTCTTTTGATCAAATACAAGGACACAACAAAATAAAATACAACCAATAATACAAACAAGACAGAACGCTTAATGTACGCTTAATTTACTCTCTGAATCGTTGCATTTACCACACGGGTTATGGCTAGCTCTAGCTTGTCTTGCTGGTTAGCAAGGGCTAATGAAATGGCGTCCGTGATTTGGGCCTCGCAGGAGCAGTGGGACAACGGCTACATACGCTTACCAGACGGTGTCAAGAGGGGCGAAGCGGTGTTTTTCTTATGCTCTGACATTGTAACTTAAAGTTTAAACCAAAACAGAGTGGAGTAGAACGGATTAACCTTAAATAAAGTGAAAAATGGAGGAGTGGGAGCAGGAGCTCTAGCTATCCCCGACCATAGCTCATGTAGGCCACGTCACCTTTCCAAAATGTGCTGTTCTAGTGGTTCAATTACTGTAATAATAGCATATTTTGTATATGAATATCAGTTCATTCCAGGTTAAAATATTGAAAAAAACTCTACTTCTTTATAATTATTAATTTCTGAGGAAGTGTTAGGTTCCAGCACAATAAGTGGTTCAGATCATGAGCAAGCAGATTATGATTTTCTATTTTTTAAGAAAATATACTCAGTAACTGGCAAGCGTTCAAGTGCAGTAGTGTAATATTATCTGTATTAAAAATTACTACTGATTATTAGCATTACTGACGTATGCTAGATGAGCTGCTCCACACAACAAGGATTCCTCATTCGATGTAATGGAAATATCTGTTTCTTTGGAAAAAGCAGAGAGATCTTCTACATTGTAAGAAGATCAGGCAAATCCTGTCGGCTTTAATTCACCTGCTCGACGTATAGAGGGGATAGGCCTACAGGGATTGCAGTTGTGTTTGTATTGTGGTTAGTCTATATAAAATATCCCATTTTATCTGTTTTTTGTGACCACTATATCTACTGTACACTCAAGGCCCATTCAAATGCAGGGTCCCACTAGACCTGGATCAAATAGTTTGAAAGACTTTACTTTGTCCTTTTAACCCTAGATATACCAGTAAAATTCTAAAGTCATTCCGCTTTTATGAGACATCTATTCTCACCGATATTTAGGACAAAACAAAACAAAAAAACTTCATATGATTGCAAATATGTAGCTATGTTTCTGTTGCAGACCTACATGGTGAATCATTGGCCACCACATGGTGAAATACAACGATTGCTTTATCTTTGGATCCTTAAGTGTACGAGTCTTCATTCTTTATTGCCTAATGTGACATTTTGTCTCTGCACCATAAGGCACGACCTTTATAGTCTGTGTGTTTGTTCTCTTACCCAGTTCTGGTACCACGTGTCCAATATGACAGAATGCCCTCCTGTGTGGTGAGCCCTCCAACAATGAGCTCTCAGCCTCTTTACTTACCTCAGAGGACAAACGCCTTGGCTACCAATGCTCAAACAGTAGGAGCTCTGTATTAAACATCTCTGTGTACATGGGATGTTGATATAATGGATGTGCTCACTATTATATTTAATTTTCTAATTCGTAAAACCCGACATCTACCAGCCTCGCAAGTTCTGTATGACCCCATAAATACAGCCATGGCAGGCTTAAATATGGGACGTCACGTAAATAAATCTCAAATTCTCTTTTAATACCGCAAAACTAAATTCCGAATGAATAAATGTAGTGGCCTACTTTGCTGAGTCAGACTCAATATACGTGCGGCGCCATTAAATGACTCATAAAACAGGACAGTCTGAACAAAATGAAAATGTTGATTTAAATATTTTTCACTTAAACTGAAATAATTGCTGCCTGCCAGCCACTGTCTGATGTGAGTTGTGATTGGCTGGAGGGCTGATGGTAAGGGAAGTGAACTTGAATAACAACAAAATTTACCAGTGGTGATGGAATGTGGCTTGTACCTCACCCTAACACCTGCTGTGGTATAACTTTTCAGCCTGCAGCTCTTTGCTGTTGTTCACATTGTGTAATTTAATGCTCATTCGAGTAGGTTTGTTCTTGTTTGTATAACTTAGTTTAATGTTCACTAGGGTAGTTGACAAGTCAGTCGAGTCTGTACTTATTGTACTTGCTGTCTCTCCTGGGATTATACTTTCTCCCTCTAGGGAATTAATGCTCTTTGATCCCTGATATCTGCACTTGTGTTTTTGTGTTTGGATTGAAGTGGCTCTGCTCGTCAGCTAAATGCCAGTGAAATTGAGTTGTGTTTTTCCCACAACACAATTGTGAGTTGTGGATGCTTTACTTTCTTAATTTAGATTGATCATTTGCAGTACCACCTGTCTACCTGATTGTGCAGAGGCAGACGGCTGTTGGTCAGCTGGATCATATATGTTTCACATCTGTGTGAGTTTAATTCAATACATTAAAGCCTCAGGTTTTTTTTCTCTTTATTCACTGACAATAGTGGTGCAAAAACCACGAGCTCTCGCTGCAGTGCACCGAACTGTGATGATGGCAGCGCTCATTCAGACAAGTAGTCTTGTGGGATGATGCACAATTAGCCATAGTGTCTCAAGAAGGGAGGGACATACCTTACCACATTGCACAATAGTCAGTGAACCTATACGGTCTGCCCGTACAGCTGTGCTGTCTGCTGTGTAATAACTGCACAGCTCAGTTGGCGGATTACTAAGTGGAATGCAGAGACTGTTTCCACAGGTTTCAGAAGATGCACATAAAGAAATGAGGCCTCCCGCATGAACAGAGGGCTCTGCAGCAATTGGGACAGACTCACAGCTCTGTTTTCAGCATTCCAAAGTGGGGAATTTGGAAAAACGTGTTAAAAATAAGTTATGTCCTTTTTGCGCAAGCACATTGAGCTGCGCTTGACTAGTGCTGGAGCTTTTGCACTTTTTTGCACAAATTTGATGCAAGCTGACGAGACCCGATACAGGTCTCATTTCATTTCTGGTGTTGGCACAATTATAATGGAGCTGGTAACGGGCAGTTATATGAACAACGGTCACCTCAGAATTTTGTCACAAGGACATGCCAGTAAACCAATGAACAGATTGTAGGCAGCCCAGTCAGCAAAAAAAAAAAACCGCATTATGGTACCATGACAAACAGATGGCATGGAAAAATAGACTATTTTTCCGATTATTAATGGTATTTTTAAATCATGGCAATATTGATCCTAATCAATCTTGATTTATTGATTTACCCCTGATTAAAATTTAAATTTACTTGCAAGATAAGGCTATATTTGCATGCTTTAAGGCACACAACACGAATATTGATAAACACAAAGCAAGACCATTATAAAGCAGTGAAACACCCAGATGCTTATCATTTGTTTGGCGTTTATTCGGCACCGGCCTAGATCCATCAATGTACGCTTCATGTTGAAGTGAAAAAACTAAACGCCAGCATCAGAAATAAAATCAGCTCGTCATAGCCAGTCATGTTGGAATCAATCCAAAAAGCCAGTGGTATCCAGAATGCATTGCAATGTTGACATGATGGCGTTTGGTATGCCCTGGCTTGCTAAAAAACCAACCGAGTATAATGAGAAAGCAATTTAAGCTGTGCTTGCCATCTCTGATCTACCCGGGTCACAGGCCCTGCTCAAAGCTGACCGTACAAAATGGATATAAGAGACAAAAAACTGAGTAAGAAAATTAACCCAAATGGGGGCTTACCTTGAGTGTGAAGCTATCATAATAAGACAAATACTTTAACCTATAAAAACTGTGATATTTTGTGACATTCTTGAATCTGTATAGAGCTATATACTGTAATAGGTATGCAGGCCAGATTGTTTGCATACCACTGTAATTAAACCAGTGACATTCACTCATCTGTTCACGTTTGTATATGTTGAGTAAACGTGAATGTGAATATTTCTAGAGGCCCCAAAAGAGGTGAGATTGATCTCGCTTTCCACGCCAGTTTAAATCACAAGTAGTCTCTTGTATAATGACATTGCATTTAGACAATGTGCCTTCCAGAGGAGTGGATTTACTACCTGGCACAGTGTAGAATATTGACCGTACACGCGTGTGTTTGCTCGATACAGTACAGGAGCTAAATGATGGTGATCACTGAAGTACTCGTCAATGAGGACAAAGCATAAATCCAGGACCCGGGAAGTCAGAGCCGCTGTGAAAGATGCAATTTGTTGGTGCCATTTATCTTCAGTAATTACAAGCCTATCCAGGCCCCTCCTCTGCCAGTGTGACAATTCAGACAATTCAATTCATTTACTATGGTGGATAGAGAGCCAAGCAGTTTCCCTGTCAACCAGCTTTTTCAGCATTCTTTCATTTAAACGCACGCACACACGCACGCACGCACGCACGCGCACACACACGTACGTAGATAGACTCACCATTCCTTCTGTTCCTTATTGCATTACTTTATATGCACTGCATGTTTCCAGTTGTATTCCATTTATATTCATTTATATTTTTGAATTTGAATGAGAGCTAGGATTACATGGATTTTGCACGTCCGTCTCACTATATAAAGTGTTCTTTCTTTTGTGTGTGAGCCAAGTGCTGCAACTGAAGTCACTTAAAGAAAGTTCTATCTATCTACCCATCTTTAGATGGCTCCTAAATAAAAAAGATCACAACATGTTTGATAGATTAAATGTTTTCTTGCATTTATTCTGGAGTTCTGGAAGCAGACATTTGATTTGACCAGAAAACCACAAAATAACTAATTGTATGGGAATAATATCAATCAAAACAGAATTTTCCCTGGCTCTCTTTGCTGACTGGACACACTGGAATACAAAACTTTGTACTTTGTATCCTAGCTCTCATTATTTTTATGAACAAGAATAATGTGTCATCCCATCTTGAAATGTTTAAGAATAGTTACTTTGAAAATAAAGCAAGACTGTCAGCCAATCAGAATTGAGCAATAACACAGGTCTGTTTGTGTGTGTGTGTGTGTGCGTGTGTATTTGTGTGTAAGTTATTTATTAATAAATCTTTTTGGAATTATAGTGATTAAATGTACTCAGAAAAATGTATGATGATATTGCAATGTTTATTGGAACAGATGCAAGGGAGGGTCTAATTATACCCATAATTATTTATTGATGTAACTGAGGCATCTCTATGATTGGGAGGAAGAGGCAAGGGCCATTATGTTCATTATTCTATTCACACATTTATCATTATTAATAATCTCTGAGCAAATGTGTCTGTACTCCAAATCACAAGCGTCCTTGAGAGGAAATGAGATCCACTTGACTTGGGTATGTCCTGGTAGAAAAGGCAACAGTGTATGGGCTCTATCTTGACGATCTTAGTGCTTGGTCTAAAACGCACGGCGCAAGTGCAGTTAGGGCGTGTCCACGTCCACTTTTGCTAGTTAGACCGCGTAATATTTGAGCGCTAAGTACGGCCCAAAGTGATCACAGGTAATTCATTTGGCTAGGAAGTTCAAGCTTCATTTTGATATTTTTTTAGTCATGCGTGTGTGCGCCCGTGTGTAACAGACAGGAGGGTGTATGCGCGTTGTGCACACGCCTATGTAGACACGCCTATGTAGACACACTTATATGCGGCGTTAAAATAACATGGAAACAACTGCGACATGACTAAAGTGGTTTTAGCGCTTTCTGCTGGCTCAAGATAGCAATACGCCAAAAATTATCCTGGCCACAACCCGCCCAGTTCACTTGCTATGGGTGCAAGATCACTTGGTATTTAAACAAGGTGAGCGCTGGGCGCTATAATGACCCCTGCGCCAGGTGTAAGATAACAAAGACACTTGCATTTGGGTTAGCGCCCCTTAGCACTGGGTGTAAGATGGCGTAGGGCCGTGGATCACTCAACGGGATTTACTCCTTCAACTTAGTCCCACAATAGGGCTCCAAGAGTATATGTAAAATGTTTAGCATGTTTTTAGAATGGATCTCAGATTTACCTGGAGGAGTGACTCCTGTTACCTTTCATTATTAGTTACAGAGCTACAGTCCTCTATGGTACCTTTGGGCTTGGTCTTATCGGGAAATAAAATGAACTGGACAAAATGCACTGGAATTTATTTAGTTACTACTACACCTATGCAGCTCCCCCCCCACCAACCCCAACTGACAGATGTATACGTCGACAGGGAAGGTTAAGCATCATGAAAGTTTAATTATACAGTGATAGGACATGCACATACCAGTTAAATACCTTTATTCGCAATGTCAGGTTTAGAGTGCTGAGATGCCTTTCCTGCCCTCCCAAACACAAAAAAAAAGTAGTGTGGTGTTACGCCATCTGCTAGTCTCAATAGCAAATGTTTCTCAACGCGTTTCAGCACAACTCCACTGCCATAAAGATGTTGGCAGTCATGCTGACATTGTTTTTAGCTGTGACTGGAGGTTGTGCGTGTCACTCAGTCACTGAGCCGTGCGTTCGCAGAGCGAGGAGCTTCGTCAGCACAGAACGACACGCTTTACTGCGGGGGAAAGAAAGGGCGTTAAAGCAACGGCAGCGGCTGAAGAGTGCCAGAGTGGTTCTAATTCACTCATACACGCACACATGCATAAAGGCACACGTGCCAGGACACACTCGCCCGCATGAACGCACACACAAGCGCGTGCACATACGCATGGTGCTTGGACACACACATACAGACAGTTATGCGCTTACACTCACATCACTGCAATGAGAGTGTAATGAGAAATATTAATAATTCACCAAAAAGCCATGAATAATAGGCTTACCACCTTTATAACATTACATTTATAACACAGTATTCCAAACCATAACAAAATTGCAGCTTATTTTAAAATTGTGTTTGTGAACAATTTAGATGTTTCCATTTCCACTCTAAAGTTTGTGGTAAATTTCTACAGCACAGCACCATTTCCATTTGCCTGCATCAAGTAATGGGCTATTGATGTTTTTCACACATTTATTTATTTGAGAAGCATATGCGGTCTCTCTTTTTAGTTTTTGATGCATTCACACGACAGTAGCACAGTAGGTACCTCACGTACCCCGTTTCATATTTTAGTTGTCCCACATGTCAAAACAAAACTTATCACCTTTCACAAGCTGCAAAAGTTCTTTGGGTATGGTAAAAAAGGGTACAAATCTAAAGTAAGTTAATCCTAATTGCCATTTCATTCACTGCTTACACGTTGATGTAAACACAATTGCATATTGCATTCTTTCTGTAGATGCCTTTGTTGTTTTGCAACAAATCAAAGGCTGTTTAACATGTTAGAACAGGAGTGCTTTAAATACTCACAAGTTTGATTTTAAAGCTGATGCCTGTATATAATACAGGGCTTGCTAAAACACCCTGGCAGTCTGTACACAAGCTGCTTTTGATTCCTGTACAAGATAAAATGGTATTGTTTCCCATATGTGTGGTCATGAAAGTTGAACTGCAGAGGGAAAATATATTTTATTTCTTGTTTGCTAAACCTGTCATATTTGCTGTTTGTTTGTATAACTTTATTAGCTAGTGCTCGACTGGCTGCTTGACAGGTTGTCAGTCAAGTCTTGCAGTTTTGCATTTTCCTGTCTATCTCTTAAGACTGTACTTCTCTCTCTCGAGGGTGCTACTGCACTTTGATCGTTGATCAATGCACTCATGTTTGTGTTGTGTTGTAAACCACTCTGTATACAAGCATCTGCCAAATACCTGTTATCTACCATCATGTATCATAAGTCCATAACAATTTTCTATATTCAATTAAATAATAGCGAAAGTGGGAGAGTAAAGGAGGGATGTAGTGTGAGTGGTAGAGGGAGAATAAAGGAGGGATGTAGTGTGAGTGGTAGAGGGAGAATAAAGGAGGGATGTAGTGTGGGTGGTAGAGAGAGTAAAGGAGGTATGTAGTGTGGGTGGTAGAGGGAGAATAAAGGAGGGATGTAGTGTGGGTGGTAGAGAGAGTAAAAGAGGGATGTAGTGTGGGTGGTAGAGGGAGAGTAAAGGAGGGATGTAGTGTGGGTGGTAGAGAGAGAGTAAAGGAGGGATGTAGTGTGGGTGGTAGAGGGAGAGTAAAGGAGGGATGTAGTGTGAGTGGTAGAGAGAGAGTAAAGGAGGGATGTAGTGTGGGTGGTAGAGAGAGAGTAAAGGAGGGATGTAGTGTGGGTGGTAGAGAGAGAGTAAAGGAGGTATGTAGTGTGGGTGGTAGAGACAGTAAAGGAGGGATGTAGTGTGGGTGGTAGAGGGAGAGTAAAGGAGGGATGTAGTGTGGGTGGTAGAGGGAGAGTAAAGGAGGGATGTAGTGTGAGTGGTAGAGAGAGAGTAAAGGAGGGATGTAGTGTGGGTGGTAGAGGGAGAGTAAAGGAGGGATGTAGTGTGAGTGGTAGAGGGAGAATAAAGGAGGGATGTACTGTGGGTGGTAGAGAGAGTAAAGGAGGTATGTAGTGTGGGTGGTAGAGAGAGTAAAGGAGGGATGTAGTGTGGGTGGTAGAGGGAGAGTAAAGGAGGGATGTAGTGTGAGTGGTAGAGAGAGAGTAAAGGAGGGATGTAGTGTGGGTGGTAGAGGGAGAGTAAAGGAGGGATGTAGTGTGGGTGGTAGAGGGAGAGTAAAGGAGGGATGTAGTGTGGGTGGTAGAGGGAGAGTAAAGGAGGGATGTAGTGTGAGTGGTAGAGAGAGAGTAAAGGAGGGATGTAGTGTGGGTGGTAGAGGGAGAGTAAAGGAGGGATGTAGTGTGAGTGGTAGAGAGAGAGTAAAGGAGGGATGTAGTGTGGGTGGTAGAGGGAGAGTAAAGGAGGGATGCAGTGTGGGTGGTAGAGAGAGTAAAGGAGGGATGTAGTGTGAGTGGTAGAGAGAGAGTAAAGGAGGGATGTAGTGTGGGTGGTAGAGGGAGAGTAAAGGAGGGATGTAGTGTGGGTGGTAGAGGGAGAGTAAAGGAGGGATGATAGTGTGGGTGGTAGAGGGAGAGTAAAGGAGGGATGTAGTGTGAGTGGTAGAGAGAGTAAAGGAGGGATGTAGTGTGAGTGGTAGAGAGAGAGTAAAGGAGGGATGTAGTGTGGGTGGTAGAGGGAGAGTAAAGGAGGGATGTAGTGTGAGTGGTAGAGAGAGAGTAAAGGAGGGATGTAGTGTGGGTGGTAGAGAGAGAGTAAAGGAGGGATGTAGTGTGGGTGGTAGAGAGAGAGTAAAGGAGGGATGTAGTGTGGGTGGTAGAGGGAGAGTAAAGGAGGGATGTAGTGTGAGTGGTAGAGGGATAATAAAGGAGGGATGTACTGTGGGTGGTAGAGAGAGTAAAGGAGGTATGTAGTGTGGGTGGTAGAGAGAGTAAAGGAGGGATGTAGTGTGGGTGGTAGAGGGAGAGTAAAGGAGGGATGTAGTGTGAGTGGTAGAGAGAGAGTAAAGGAGGGATGTAGTGTGGGTGGTAGAGGGAGAGTAAAGGAGGGATGTAGTGTGGGTGGTAGAGGGAGAGTAAAGGAGGGATGTAGTGTGGGTGGTAGAGGGAGAGTAAAGGAGGGATGTAGTGTGAGTGGTAGAGAGAGAGTAAAGGAGGGATGTAGTGTGGGTGGTAGAGGGAGAGTAAAGGAGGGATGTAGTGTGAGTGGTAGAGAGAGAGTAAAGGAGGGATGTAGTGTGGGTGGTAGAGGGAGAGTAAAGGAGGGATGCAGTGTGGGTGGTAGAGAGAGTAAAGGAGGGATGTAGTGTGGGTGGTAGAGGGAGAGTAAAGGAGGGATGTAGTGTGGGTGGTAGAGGGAGAGTAAAGGAGGGATGTAGTGTGAGTGGTAGAGAGAGAGTAAAGGAGGGATGTAGTGTGGGTGGTAGAGGGAGAGTAAAGGAGGGATGTAGTGTGGGTGGTAGAGGGAGAGTAAAGGAGGGATGATAGTGTGGGTGGTAGAGGGAGAGTAAAGGAGGGATGTAGTGTGAGTGGTAGAGAGAGTAAAGGAGGGATGTAGTGTGAGTGGTAGAGAGAGAGTAAAGGAGGGATGTAGTGTGGGTGGTAGAGGGAGAGTAAAGGAGGGATGTAGTGTGAGTGGTAGAGAGAGAGTAAAGGAGGGATGTAGTGTGGGTGGTAGAGAGAGAGTAAAGGAGAGATGTAGTGTGAGTGGTAGAGAGAGTAAAGGAGGGATGTAGTGTGGGTGGTAGAGAGAGTAAAGGAGGGATGTAGTGTGGGTGGTAGAGGGAGAGTAAAGGAGGGATGTAGTGTGAGTGGTAGAGGGAGAATAAAGGAGGGATGTAGTGTGAGTGGTAGAGGGAGAATAAAGGAGGGATGTAGTGTGGGTGGTAGAGAGAGTAAAGGAGGTATGTAGTGTGGGTGGTAGAGAGAGTAAAGGAGGGATGTAGTGTGGGTGGTAGAGGGAGAGTAAAGGAGGGATGTAGTGTGGGTGGTAGAGGGAGAATAAAGGAGGGATGTAGTGTGGGTGGTAGAGGGAGAGTAAAGGAGGGATGTAGTGTGGGTGGTAGAGAGAGTAAAGGAGGTATGTAGTGTGGGTGGTAGAGGGAGAGTAAAGGAGGGATGTAGTGTGAGTGGTAGAGAGAGAGTAAAAGAGGGATGTAGTGTGGGTGGTAGAGGGAGAGTAAAGGAGGGATGTAGTGTGAGTGGTAGAGAGAGAGTAAAGGAGGGATGTAGTGTGGGTGGTAGAGGGAGAGTAAAGGAGGGATGTAGTGTGGGTGGTAGAGGGAGAGTAAAGGAGGGATGTAGTGTGAGTGGTAGAGGGAGAATAAAGGAGGGATGTAGTGTGAGTGGTAGAGGGAGAATAAAGGAGGGATGTAGTGTGAGTGGTAGAGGGAGAATATAGGAGGGGCTGAAGGACTGATATGATGTTTTCCCAGGCTGCCACCAAAATGCTAACTTTCACCTCGCTTTCTTTTATTGCTAGGATGATAAATGATTACCCTACATGCTACATTGACTTTTGTGTTGTATATCTCTTCTATTATAATATATAGTACTTTCCCTTTATTCTCTCTCTCCATCCAAAGGCCAGAACACTACATCCCTCCTTTACCACCCACACTACATCCCTCCTTTATCTCCCTCTACCACCCACTACATCTCTTCTACTACTCTCTCTACCACTACATACTTACATGCTACATTATTCTCTCTCTACCACTCACACATCCCTCCTTTACTCTCTCTACCACCCACACTACATCCCTCCTTTATTCTCCCTCTACCACCCACACTACATCCCTCCTTTACTCTCCCTCTACCACCCACACTACATCCCTCCTTTATTCTCCCTCTACCACACACTACATCCCCTTTACATCCCCTCCTTTACTCTCCCTCTACCACACACTCTCCTTTACTCTCCCTCTACCACCCACACTACATCCCTCCTTTACTCTCCCTCTACCACCCACACTACATCCCTCCTTTACTCTCCCTCTACCACCCACACTACATCCCTCCTTTACTCTCCCTCTACCACCCACACTACATCCCTCCTTTACTCTCCCTCTACCACCCACACTACATCCCTCCTTTACTCTCCCTCTACCACTCACACTACATCCCTGCTTCTTACTCTACCACCCACACACTACATCCCTCCTCTACCACCCACACTACATCCCTCCTTTACTCTCCCTCTACCACCCACACTACATCCCTCCTTTACTCTCCCTCTACCACCCACACTACATCCCTCCTTTACTCCTCTCTACCCCACACTACATCCCTCTTTACTCTCTCTACCACCCACACTACATCCCTCTTTTACTCTCCCTCTACCACCCACACTACATCCCTCCTACTCTCCTCCTACCACCCACACACTACATCCCTCCTTTACTCCCTCTACCACCCACACTACATCCTCTCCTTTACTCTCCTACCCCCACACTCCTCACCTCTACCCTCTACCACCCTACTCCCTCTACCACCCACACTACATCCCTCCTTTACTCTCCCTCTACCACCCACACTACATCCCTCCTTTACTCTCCCTCTACCACTCACACTACATCCCTCCTTTTACTCTCCCTCTACCACCCACACTACATCCCTCCTTTACTCTCCCTCTACCACCCACACTACATACCTCCTTTTCTCTCCTACCACCCACACTACATCCCTCCTTTACTCTCCCTCTACCACCCACACTACATCCCTCTTTACTCTCCCACCACTCTCCTACTCCCTCTACCACCCACACTACATCCCTCTTTTACTCTCCCTCTACCACCCACACTACATCCCTCCTTTATTCTCCCTCTACCACCCACACTACATCCCTCCTTTACTCTCTCTCTACCACCCACACTACATCCCTCCTTTACTCTCTCTCTACCACCCACACTACATCCCTCCTTTACTCTCTCTCTACCACCCACACTACATCCCTCCTTTACTCTCTCTCTACCACCCACACTACATCCCTCCTTTATTCTCCCTCTACCACCCACACTACATCCCTCCTTTACTCTCTCTCTACCACCCACACTACATCCCTCCTTTACTCTCTCTCTACCACCCACACTACATCCCTCCTTTACTCTCTCTCTACCACCCACACTACATCCCTCCTTTACTCTCTCTCTACCACCCACACTACATCCCTCCTTTACTCTCTCTCTACCACCCACCCTACATCCCTCCTTTACTCTCTCTCTACCACCCACACTACATCCCTCCTTTACTCTCTCTACCACCCACACTACATCCCTCCTTTACTCTCCCTCTACCACCCACACTACATCCCTCCTTTACTCTCCCTCTACCACCCACACTACATCCCTCCTTTATTCTCCCTCTACCACCCACACTACATCCCTCCTTTATTCTCCCTCTACCACCCACACTACATCCCTCCTTTACTCTCTCTCTACCACCCACACTACATCCCTCCTTTACTCTCTCTCTACCACCCACACTACATCCCTCCTTTACTCTCTCTCTACCACCCACACTACATCCCTCTTTTACTCTCCCTCTACCACCCACACTACATCCCTCTTTTACTCTCCCTCTACCACCCACACTACATCCCTCCTTTATTCTCCCTCTACCACCCACACTACATCCCTCCTTTATTCTCCCTCTACCACCCACACTACATCCCTCCTTTACTCTCTCTCTACCACCCACACTACATCCCTCCTTTACTCTCTCTCTACCACCCACACTACATCCCTCTTTTACTCTCCCTCTACCACCCACACTACATCCCTCCTTTATTCTCCCTCTACCACCCACACTACATCCCTCCTTTATTCTCCCTCTACCACCCACACTACATCCCTCCTTGCTGTTGGATCAATAAGTCACACCTCACTGTCTTTTGAAAGATATTCATTGAAGCAGATGCACCATTCTACATTTGTCCATATTTAATTGAACAAATCTTTCGCTGTGTTCTATCAAAGCTTTGAATTTAGATTGCATGTACTAACATAAATGGAACAAGAAATTATTTTCTATTCAAAGGATGTATGAATCCAGAATTAGTTTATCATTTTAATTCAGTGTGAGGGACATACAGTGCAAGATATGACATTGTATATGGACTTTTGAACTGAATATCATACTTTTGCTACAGTATACTGCAATCACTGTGGTGACCTACAAGTATTTCAAAAAAATTCTATGATATCAAATACAAAATTATTCTGGAATTCAACAGGCACCTGAAATTGCATAAATTGGGTTCTGACAGAGGCAGCTTAAAAGTGTTTACAGGCAGTTTCATTTTATCTTGAACATGTGAAAATATGGTCAAATTGATGTGGCAGTTTTGTAATTAAAATTTCTGTGACATTATTAATTTTTACTCCAGTTGTTAAAATCCCTGAGAATAATTAATATGTGCCTATTGTTGTCAATCAATGAACCTCTGGTTCAAAAAAAATAAAAAAAATAAAATCAGTTTGACAGTTTAGAGGACAACGGAATGTACCTACAAAGATGGGTGAGGGGTTTTGATTTGATTTGATTTGATTGGGTTCATTGCACAATTACATTACAGTAGCCTACATTGCTCATTTAACAGGCACATGCATCCAGAGCGACTTGCAGGGTCGCAGAGCAGAAGCGCATCCACCTCAGTTACATGAGCAACCGTGCCAGACCTGGCTAACAACATTCCCAGACCAGTGAGTGTATGCGTAACATGAGTAAAGCACAAATGTAAGTTCATTTCATAACCAAGACATTGGTATATTTCACCTGTCTGAAAGCAGGATCCAGTTTAGTCTGGTATACAACACATCTTCCACACAACGTGCTGATCTGCGTTCAATCCTACCACTCTCCAGTGTATGCACAATATGCTGACCCGGGGAGTCAATGTAGTACAATGTTAGTTAACTGGGTTAGTGACTCTAAGGTTGTACATTTGATTCCCAGGTGTGGCATTGCATTGTAACCTTCAGATTGTATAATGGAGTGGGGAAAGAATATTTTTCAAATGTGTGCAACATGTTATAATTGACACATCTGAGAAGCGTTTAACATAACGTAACCTGAGTCCTGATATAACCGATCAGGAAGCAGGAAACCAAGCCCAGAGAGCATCAGAACTTTCAGTTGACAGGCTATCTACTATCGTGGAGTAGGCAGAGAACGTTTTCCGAATGTGCGCAAAATTTAACTGATGGTTCTAAGAAGTGTACAGTCGCTCTTCCACAGGTGTTGTGGCTCCCCCTTCTGGTTATGAGGTTAATTACATACATAACACCAGCCCTGATAATGATGTGCAAATTGGCTGAACCATGCTAGGTGTAACTGACTCATGATGCATGTTTCTTTGGTTGCCAATGCTAAATAGAAATGCTCTCTGATGTCAGAAAGGCTAATAGCTTTTAATTGCCTGGGCCTCAGACATTGGAGCAAATGAGCGTGCACTTTTAATACCGGCAGATAAAATAGCAGTCACCTTACTTTGTAACTCCAGCTCAACCATGATTTGAGTTCATTATTTTCTTCTGAATAACTTGCACAACATATTGACGGGAAAAGGGTACAAGGACTACAGGCACTATTAATTCACTTCATTTATTTTTCTTTGTCATGTCTTCTGATTATTTGGTGAATACACTATTAACATGTAAAACAGTTTTGGTATCAAGAATTCTATCCATGTTAAAGTGTTCACATTTGGTTATGTTATAATACAATTGGATCTATCTGTTATTGCATATCATATATTCGGCATAACTTAACTTAAAAATTACGACATTTAATCATGTGGTCTATTGTACAAAACCTTTGCCTCCATCTAATTCTCGTTAATGTAATTTGCGCATTTATATTTGTAGCTTTGCCAGCTTAGGGGTCTGAAGCAGGATACTATTGTCTCTGAGTCTTTGACTTGCGTAAGATGGGCTCTGTTAGGTGACATGTATCTGTCGTATCTATTGTTGTAGTCATTGCCCTCCCCTGCAAAAGCCTAGAAACAAAGAGCGCATTCAGCAGCCTGTTTTTCACAAACAAAAGGAGCAGCAGACTTGACTTCTAATGTGGCGTATGATGACTCATTGACGGAAGCTGCTCCCTCATGGACCACAACATTCATTTTATAATTCAACCTTGTTGAGAAAAGCTTACTTTGTATCTAATCGTCACTTAAACCAACAAACTGCTAAATATTTGAAGGATCTTCAAAGTAAAAAGGACATGCTGACTGACTTTTCTTGACTTTACTTAAAAAAAGGGACTTCAGAGACTTCACTTCACCAGACACAGAGCATTCTGTGGAGCTGAAATGTATTTCTGCATATCAGTTACATAAAAAAGGGGAATATGGAATGGAATACTCTCAGGAAAAAAGAGAACCTCTGTGAACCCCACAATACGTGGAACTATCCCATGCTGCCAGTCATTCAACCAATCAAAACATGACTGCATGGGCTGAGGTGAGCAGTATGATGATTTTATATCCTCACTGGAAATATTTCAATGGTGACGTGCTTTTCCACCCAAATCATGGAGACCGCCCTTCAAAGTTTTGTTGAAGGCTACTTGGGTGTAGCCTCGCGAAGGCCAAACTTTGTGATAAACACAAAGTCCGGTCCATAGACTTGCCTAACGTGGTAAAGAGCCGCCCACTTTGACGAGATGGCGCCTTTGATTGACATGCAATATAAGTTACCAACCACAGACGGTCTATGGTCGATTCAGAAACAGCGCTACAATAAGAACAGAAGAACAAATGTGATTTACAAAAATGGCACGGCGATCTCCAGTAAAACAGTCCATCACACCGAAGAAATGTTGTGAACTTCAAAAACTCTTCAATCCAGCGTTAAGCTCTTAGTCTTGGTCGGAAACACTCATTGTTCTTGATGGATTTGCAGCATTCGCTAGCTACCGATTAGTTGGCACAACTTGTTTCCCAGCGGACTGATAAAACCCAATGCATCACATCATACTGGAAATACGCACACACTCCTGTGATTGACAGTGCTGCTAGCCAATTAGTGCTGACTGTCAGTTCTACCCAGCTTATGCAAGCCTATGCATCAGACGCTGCATACAAATGCGTCAAATCGGCTGAGGCTGAGGTGTGACTCAGGTGTGACTAACCAGCTAGGTGACATCACTATATTGAAGTAGAATTGCAATAAAATTTCTCCAAAAAATTGCGGATGGTTTCTTGCCATGAGGCCGGTCAGGGCATGTGTTTGTGACCATATAATAACAGTCCTGAAAGATTCTGTGGTAACCATGATTTCACGGTATCAATGAGTAACATAAATTCCCTGCTATGAATGAATAGAATGGATCTATAGTAGCGTGCACATAAGAGACTGATGGGTGATGGCTGATCAGTGGGAAAGATCATTTAACTTTGAATGCACTTGGCCTTTGGCGGGTATGGACACTGATTATATAATAATATAGGTATGGGGCTAGTTAATATTGACTATAATCAATTAATTTTGTTTCAATTTGTTGGGGGTGGCCATAGTGTCCACAGTATCCACCTCTAGCACAGGGACACATTATGATTGGTTCACTTCAGACAGTCACTGATAAGATGGAATGACTTTACCCATTGTGTGACAATTGGTTGGGGATTGTTCCTTTTCCACCTCCTGAGTTGTGTAGAAACCCCGTAAAGAGCTTTCCTCTTTGGACTTGCATTGTTCTGTTTGTTTACAGTGCTACAGTGCACGCATCAGCTCCCACAAGCAATGCCTGTTCCTCAGCAAGAGCCTGGAAGGGAAAGGCACATTAACACGGCACAACGCGACCCTGCTGTCACCATGACACCTTTAACTTTTTTTTTTTTTTTCACTGGCTTTAGGGCAAACTGCATTCTAAGCAAGGAAGGAAGTGGAACACGAGAAAGAACACAGAGAAACTGGAGTGTGAAGAGTCTGACGGGAGCTGATACGCTTCTTTTCAACTCTTCCTTTGACAAAGACCTTCATGTTTGTGACACTGCCAACTAGTAAGTGAGAGACGGCAGTGAGCCAGATTATTCCAGCCCAATTCCACACAACCTGTTCTTTCATTACTGCCATGCATGAAGAAAACCACATCAACATGCTAATTTGCTCATATTTTTGGCAATACAGCTTCTGCGAAAGTGGGTGTCTGCTGGGATGTTGTAAGACGCAGATTTGATTTGACAAAAAAAAAAAATCGTAGGAAGATGAGGGTTAGAAATAGTAGGCAAGAGAAATGCGGCGTGAATGTCTTCTGCTTTCAAGTTGTTCGCAAATAATCCATATATCTGACATTAAAAAAAGAAATAAAAGAAAACGTGTTTTCTCTTTCAATTCTGTGGAGCCCAGGACTTGACTAGTGCTGACAGCGAGTGATCCTTGGAAAACTGAGCTCTCTATTAGGCCACTCACTGGCAGATTCGCTGTGTCCAAACGGCCATTAAACCTGGAAGATTGGTAGTGTGTTCCCAGGTTTGTATTTTGTGACAATTTAATCTGGTTGACAGATGCGTGAGCATTACTCTGCTATGCGAAGTGAGATATATCAATCTTGGGAAGACAAGAGTCAATACTGTATTTGTGACAATTACATACAATCTGTATAACTGTAGAAGGGCGTGGCACCAAATCCAAGAGCAAATAAACAATTTCACTGTATGGATAGAGACTCTTGAAGTTTGATATGTGTTTTTGCTGTAGACTGTGCAATCTGTAGAGAGCTCAGCAGTACTGAGATGATAAATGCATCTGGCTTCAAATTGAAATATAAGTGTATGTAATCCGCATATTTTTTATTGACTACAGTGGCTACTACTGGTGACCCCCCCCCCCATTTAAAGTGGTGTGATTGATTCATCACTTCTGTAAGACATTATTTTTTTAAATAAAACGGTTCTTCAGGAGGCAATGCCTCAAAACGCCTGCTTCCTTTTCTTTAGCACATTTTTGGTGAGGGGATCCTCTATGACAGGAGAGCACAACTATATCAGACTGCAGTGAAACATTTCGGATACATGCAGTCTGCAGCTGTAGCTGATGATTAAAACAATGTCAGCTCAAGACATGGTTGACCTGATTAAACAATTAAGAGCAGAAGTTGGCACAAAATCCTGATCGGGCCCCATGCTCCCTTACAGAGTAGCAGCTCCACTGGTTGGTGGGACTGGGGAGCTGTAGATTCTCTCCACACAAAAATGCACCGAAAGGTTTTGGTATGAACTGTGCAAGACTGGCTTGAGAGGCAGATTCATTGATGATGCACCCTTCTGTTTGAAGCGTTGACTGCATATATGCATATAATCACCACCTCCTGCTATGCAACACATTTTTACATGTGAAGCAGAGGGAATTCACTGATTGTATCTGGTGCCCTGTGATCCTGATTTATCCAGCTGGAGCTCTGTATTTGGCCCAGAGGGGTTTTAATATGCGCACACTAGTATTCGGTGATGCATATTTAACAACTGCTGCTATACTCCTGCTACTACTATGCTCCTGCTTTTAATCTCGGCTCTTAATTCCTCTTTACGCAACTGTGCCGTCATTTTGACTGTTGACTTTGTAACTGTGTTTTATGCTCGGTGCCCCTTACAAAAGAGAGCGCAACCTCAACAGGGTTTTCTTGGTAAAATTAAGGATAGATAAATAAAACAACATATGTTTCGCCATTTTTATTTAAATCTATGCACCGCATCCTCTCGATATGCAACAGCTCGCCGAAACAAGGTGATGTAATGAACCTGAGCTCGTTCTACCCCACGCACGCGACGGCGCGGTTTTGTTCAAGCGATGGAGGCCCTTGTTTCACACCATCTTGTCAGGAGGTTGACTGCTGTGTCAGGAAGGAGGATACCAGTGACCAGATCCATCTGTTCCTGTGGCTCACCGGCTGTGTGAGTCACAAGGAGGCAGGTGCTTGCGTTGACGTGCATGCTAATGCACGGCCCCCGGCCCTGTCTTCCGAGTGCTAATAAAAACAGGAAAAGCCCTTGGGGGGCGGTGCCCTCCTCCCTCTAATGCTTTGCGTCCCAATAATTAACATCCCCACCCACCCCTCCAACCATCAAATTATACTGTACATTCACATAATTCCTACCCTACATCTTGTTTCTCTCTTTGAATTTGAATGTATCTAATTTACTGTGTTCTGAGTGTCTTATCTCTCCACACAGTGAATGCAGACTGCGCTGTATTATCTCAGCATTAGTTCAGTGTGCCTGTAGTTAGGCACATGGAACAATTAAGCTGTCTATTAAGATTTTCACTCAGATGTACTTGTAGTATTAAACTTAAATGACTGCATCCGCACGTATCTCTGATATAAGCGGTTTTGTTTGCTGGCCTTGTATTAGTACAACTACTAAATTAAAGTGAGTTCAATTAAATTAAAGGTTTTGAATGCCTACCTCACAATGTATGTATTTACTATGGAAATATAGTCCCTCATAAGTATTCCGTCATTCTTCACAGGACACATAGTAATACTTCAAAAAATTACGTGTTACGTTTATGTCATGTTTATGTCATGTTTCATGTTTAGTGTTTTGTCACAGTTTATTTTCTGTTCATGTCTTGCTTGTGTTGTTTATGTTACGATGCAGTTCATTGTTTGCATACACATTTCCATGTTTTTCCGCAGCCTTGCATTCATGCTGTTTCTTTCTCTTGCTGTCACTCACGCTTCCCTAATTGTTTCATTCTCCCTTGTCTAATTACTAATATACTAACATTAGATCAGGATTGGGTAATACTAACTATCTAACCATGTGTTCATGTTTACCATACGTTTCTCGTACATGTTAATTACTAATTTACTAACGCTAGGTCAGGATAGGTTAACTACTAACGATTTACTAATTGCCTCGTTACATGTCTCATTTTCTCAAGCTGTTGTGAATTTCCTGCTGCTCTCAAGCTAAGTGTCTGCACCTGTCTACACCTGCATATAAGATCAGTGTTCATGTCTGTTTGTTGCGAAATTGTTGCCTTTAGTTTACTACTGTCACTTTTGAGCGTTTTCCATTGTTTTGTCTACCGTTATTGATCTAGCCCGTTTACTGACCATTGTTACTGCCTGCCTATCGTTTCCACTGCCTGTTTTTGACCACGAGTTTTGCCTGCTGTCTGTTCTGTACCTCTGCCCCGCGGATAGGACTTCGGTCTGACTCCTGCTACGCCCCACGACTACGAACTTTGCTTTGCCCCTGTATTGTACTTCTGCTCCGCTGACAGCTACTCTGGTTACTGAACTTGCATGGATACCGACTTCGAGACTGCCTTCTCCCTCGGTACTGTATTTTTGGTCTGGCTGGATTTATTGGTTTTTGGACTTTGCTTGTGTGACTACGTTTTTGGATTTCCCCATAATAAAGCCCTTGCGGGTCTTTATTATCAAGTTTGTGTTCTGAGTCGTGCATTACGGGTCCAACCCGCACACACCCGTCTCAGAACAATTTCGCCAAGATGGACCCTGCTGACTCAACTGCCATGTTCCACGCCCTGCAACAACAAGGCCTCATCCTGCAGCAGCACGCCCAGGGGATTTCCGAGCTCCGGGAGGAGATTAAAGAGTTGTGCGCTGAGATGAGGAGACTGGCCATTGCAGTTCAACCACGCACTCCAGAGCAACCTGCTAAACTGCCTTCTATCCCACCCCCCAACCCCATGGGAGCCTGGCAATTCCGGGAGCCACAACAGCCTCCCCCGGAGAGGTTTGATGGTGAGCCAGAGAGATGCAAGGCGTTTCTACTACAATGCGACTTTGTCTTCCGACAACAGCCATTGACCTATCCGACTGACGAGCGACGGATTGGCTACGTGATGGGGCTACTCAAGGGGAGAGCTTTGGACTGGGCTACCGCGGTGTGGACCGGAGGTTCATTTCCTCTCAGCTACGTGATCTTTTCGGAGGAGATCCGCAAAGTATTCCAGCATGCCTCCAGTGACCAAGAGCCTTCACAGCAACTCATTGCCCTCCGCCAAGGCCTTAAAAGCGCCGCGGACCATTCTATTGCTTTTCGGACGATTGCTGCGGCTACACACTGGAATGACTCGGCCCTGGCGGACTTGTTCCGGGCCAGTCTGAACAGGGCGCTCCAGGACGAGTTAGCCCATCAGGAACCCATCAAGGAGTTTGACGCTCTCGTCCGAGCCGCTATTCGCTTGGATAACCGCTACAGACTTTGCCGGAGGGAGAGACCTATTCCGCCCGGTCAGCCGTACCCCAGACAAGTACCTGCCACACTGACGGAGGAGAACCAGGCTTGGGTAGTTGAACCAATGGATCTTTCCCGTACCGGAGTTAAGATCTCGCCCGAGGAACGGATACGTCGGAGGGAGACCGGTGGATGCTTCTACTGCGGAAAGCTGGGGCATTCTCAAGCACAATGCACCACCCGGCCCAGGAAATCCAAGTCATCCGTGGGAGTGAGGTCTTCAACCCACCAGGAGAAGATCTCCAAGAACGATACTCGCCCTACCCTCACTGCCACACTCATGCTACCTGAGAGGGAGGTTCAAGTGAGCATGCTCATAGACTCTGGAGCGGACGTGAACCTCATTGATAAAGTTATGGTCAGAGATCTGGACATTCCCACCCTTCCACTGCCCCACCCCAAGAATGCTCGGTCGTTGGACGGCAATACATTCTACAGAATGACTCATGTCACGGAACCCGTTCAACTGATCCTTTCTGGCAACCATCACGAATTCATCCAGTTCCACATCATCCGCTCCCCCAATGATCCACTCATTCTGGGACTACCCTGGCTTCAAGAACACAACCCCGTCATTGACTGGAAGTCCCGCCACATTAAAGCCTGGAGCCGCCAGTGTCACCAAGCCTGTCTTCGGTCCGCACCTGCACCTGCCGGGGGCGCACCTACCCCCCCTCAAGACATCAAACCATCTCTGGAAAACGTGCCAACCCCTTATCACGACCTGGGCATCGTTTTTTCCAAGACGCAAGCACAGACACTTCCTCCTCACAGACCCTATGATTGCGCGATCAACCTTCTACCCGGTTCCACTCTTCCCTCAAGTCGACTCTACAACGTCTCCAAACCGGAAAGAGAAGCCATGGAGAAATACATTCGGGATTGCCTTGCCAACGGTCTGATTCGCCCCTCTTCGTCACCTGTGGGCGCTGGATTTTTCTTTGTCCAGAAAAAAGACGGCTCGCTGCGTCCTTGTATTGACTTCAGAGAACTTAATAATATCACTATCAAGAACAAATACCCGCTACCGCTCATTGACTCAGCCTTCCAACCACTCCACGACGCTACTGTCTTCACCAAGCTGGACCTACGCAACGCATACCACCTGGTGCGCATTCGTGAGGGGGACGAATGGAAGACCGCCTTCAACACCTCGTTAGGTCACTTCGAGTACCTTGTAATGCCTTTCGGCCTTACTAACGCCCCCGCTGTTTTTCAGGCGTTAGTTAATGACGTCCTACGGGACCTATTGGGCCGCTACGTATTTGTGTATCTGGACGATATTTTGATTTACTCCTCCAACATCAAGGAACATGAAGGCCATGTCATGCAGGTTCTCCAACGACTTTTGGAGAACAGACTTTATGTTAAGGCTGAGAAGTGTGTGTTCCACACCGACACGGTCGAGTTCCTAGGGTTTATATTGGAGAGGGGACAAATCAGGGCGGATCCCAAGAAGATCCAGGCGGTCACAGACTGGCCCACGCCTGCCACTCGGAAACATCTGCAACGCTTCTTGGGATTCGCAAACTTTTACCGGAGATTCATCCGGAGCTACAGCCAGGTCGTCGCCCCTCTCACCAAGCTCACGTCTACTGCCATGCCTTTCCGCTGGAACCCTGAGGCTGAAAACGCCTTCAAGAAGATTAAAAGACTGTTCTCCTCCGCTCCGATTCTGGTGCACCCCGACCCCACTCGTCAGTTTGTCGTAGAGACTGATGCGTCCGACACTGGAGTTGGGGCCGTGCTCTCTCAGGTTTCTCCCACTGACAACCTTCTACACCCCTGCGCATTCTTCTCCCGTAAGCTGTCTCCGGCTGAGAAGAATTATGATGTGGGAAACCGTGAGCTACTCGCTGTCAAGCTAGCACTGGAGGAGTGGAGACATTGGCTGGAGGGCGCCGAGAAACCATTTGTGGTCTGGACCGACCATAAGAATCTGGCGTATCTACAAACGGCCAAGAGGTTGAACTCCCGCCAAGCCAGATGGGCCCTGTTCTTTGGCAGGTTCAATTTTACTTTGACCTACCGCCCTGGTTCCAAGAATGTCAAGCCAGATGCCCTGTCGCGACAGTTCATGGCCAGTTCCGAGCGAGAGGCGCCGGAGAACATCCTCCCTGGGTCCTGTACCATTGCTTCGGTGTCCTGGAGGATTGAGGCCGTCATCAAAAAGGCGCTACGTGATGAGCCCGATCCCAGGTCCAATCCCGGTACACGCCTTTACGTTCCCTCCGCCGCCCGGACACATGTTCTCCAATGGGCTCACTCCTCCCTCATGTCCTGCCATCCCGGCTTTACCCGCACCCTGGCTGTTCTCAAGAGAAGGTTCTGGTGGAACTCCATGATCCCCGACACCAGGCGTTTTGTCAAGGCCTGTACTACCTGTGCCAGGAGCAAGGCCTCTCACCAGGCCCCAGCTGGTCTGCTCCAACCTCTGCCAGTGCCCAGTCGCCCTTGGAGCCACATCGGGGTGGATTTCGTGACCGGACTCCCCCCTTCTGAGGGCAATACCACCATCCTGACTGTGGTCGACAGGTTCAGTAAGGCGGCGCACTTCATCCCTCTGCCTGGATTGCCCACTGCCCAAGAAACCGCGGATGTACTAGTGAAAGAAGTGTTTCGGATTCATGGCATTCCCGCGGACATTGTCTCTGACCGTGGCCCCCAGTTCATCTCCCAGGTCTGGAAGGCCTTCTGTTCGGCTCTCGGAGCCACCTCCAGCCTCACGTCAGGTTACCACCCCCAGTCTAACGGTCAGACCGAAAGGGCCAACCAAGACCTCGGAGCTGCTTTACGCTGTGTGTCAGCCAAGAACCCCACCTCATGGAGCAAGATGCTCACCTGGGTTGAGTATGCGCACAACGCCCTGCCCTGCGCCGCTACTGGAAAGTCCCCATTTGAAGTTTCCCTCGGCTACCTACCCCCACTGTTTCCCGACCAAGAGGCCGAGATTGCTGTCCCCTCCCTCGCCACCCACATGCACCGCTGCCTCAAGATCTGGAGGGACGCCCGGGCCGCGCTATTGAGCACGGCCGAACGGAATCATCGAGTCGCTGATCGCCACCGCACTCCAGCCCCTAAGTACAAGCCTGGCGACTCAGTTTGGCTCTCCTCTAAGGACATTCCCCTCCAATCCACTTCCCACAAACTCCAGCCCCGATTCATTGGACCCTACAAGATTCACAGCATCATCAACCCCACCTCAGTCAAACTGTCATTGCCCCCTTCCCTGAAGATTCACCCCACGTTTCATGTTTCCTGTATCAAGCCCTATTCCACTGACCCCCTTTGCCCCCCTGATCCCCCACCCCCTCCTCCCCGTATCATAGATAACCACCCGGCCTTCACTGTTAAGAAGCTACTGGACATTCGCAAGCGAGGCCGGGGGTTTCAGTATCTGGTAGACTGGGAGGGTTATGGCCCAGAGGAGCGTTCCTGGGTCGCACCAAGTCTGATTCTGGACCCTACTCTGATAAGTGACTTTCATCGCGATCACCCTGATAAACTGTGTAGACCGTCAGGAGTCGGTCGTTAGGGGGGGGGTACTGTTACGTTTATGTCATGTTTATGTCATGTTTCGTGTTTAGTGTTTTGTCACAGTTTATTTTCTGTTCATGTCTTGCTTGTGTTGTTTATGTTACGATGCAGTTCATTGTTTGCATACACATTTCCATGTTTTTCCGCAGCCTTGCATTCATGCTGTTTCTTTCTCTTGCTGTCACTCACGCTTCCCTAATTGTTTCATTCTCCCTTGTCTAATTACTAATATACTAACATTAGATCAGGATTGGGTAATACTAACTATCTAACCATGTGTTCATGTTTACCATACGTTTCTCGTACATGTTAATTACTAATTTACTAACGCTAGGTCAGGATAGGTTAACTACTAACGATTTACTAATTGCCTCGTTACATGTCTCATTTTCTCAAGCTGTTGTGAATTTCCTGCTGCTCTCAAGCTAAGTGTCTGCACCTGTCTACACCTGCATATAAGATCAGTGTTCATGTCTGTTTGTTGCGAAATTGTTGCCTTTAGTTTACTACTGTCACTTTTGAGCGTTTTCCATTGTTTTGTCTACCGTTATTGATCTAGCCCGTTTACTGACCATTGTTACTGCCTGCCTATCGTTTCCACTGCCTGTTTTTGACCACGAGTTTTGCCTGCTGTCTGTTCTGTACCTCTGCCCCGCGGATAGGACTTCGGTCTGACTCCTGCTACGCCCCACGACTACGAACTTTGCTTTGCCCCTGTATTGTACTTCTGCTCCGCTGACAGCTACTCTGGTTACTGAACTTGCATGGATACCGACTTCGAGACTGCCTTCTCCCTCGGTACTGTATTTTTGGTCTGGCTGGATTTATTGGTTTTTGGACTTTGCTTGTGTGACTACGTTTTTGGATTTCCCCATAATAAAGCCCTTGCGGGTCTTTATTATCAAGTTTGTGTTCTGAGTCGTGCATTACGGGTCCAACCCGCACACACCCGTCTCATTACGCCATAAAATGAATGCTGTAACTGATAATAATAATAATTTTCTCAACTGTAAATGTGGATATGGTTACCAAGGAACACAAAATATCATATCCGCTGTCAAGGAAAGTGCTGCGTGGAGCGCATTCTAGGTTTTGAAAACCACAGAATGCATTTGAGTACGAACAGGTCAAGGTAGCGAAAATGGGAACGACAGCTTCTGTCTCTTCGAGTGGCATGCTTGCATGTAGAATAAGCACATCTGCTGATCAAAACATGTTATTTAAGTACACAGCAAATTGTGACGTTGTACACAACAAATTACAATGGCGTTCTAAGGAGGGAACTTATTTATGAGGGTGAACTTATTTTTCATGACAACATTTTAAAACTAAAACCCTAGGCTATGTCCGAATCAGAGCCATATCTACTGCATCCTATCTCCTGTGTACTGTGCTGTTTAATGTGTACTGCTTAGTACGCAATGTGCAGTACACAAAAAAATATCTCCCATACTATTTTCCAACCATACGGTGGAAGTGTCATCAGACGTCCCACCCTTACACGGCCATGTCATGTGTTGTTTTTGTTGTTATTGAAGGAAAACGTCAGTGAAATTGTTTTTTTAAACGAAGCTGCGCGTCATATGAACGACTCAGCGAATGCATAATAGGCAAGTCGATAACCAGCTAGTTGCATTTCAGCAGAGATAACATTACCATTACTCATGTTGATAACGGCATCAGCCCAAGCAGCTTAACATTATCTTACCTTGATTCAGTAGAGCTGCAATTGCCTTGTTGTTGGACTGAATCTCTGAAACAGCCTCTCCTTCCATTAATCGCAAAATGTACCGTATTAGGTCCTTCTCAAATGTCCGCTGAATTAGCTTAGTTTAATGTTGCCGCAAACAGTCATGTAGGATCGAATGCTACTACAGAAGGGTCTGCTAAGAACATACTAACGGTTGTCACTCCGGTCAGCTGGCAGAAAAAAGCGTGCAATATTTTCAAGTCAGTACTCGGATGTCATTAGGTTAGGTTAAGTTTTTACAAGATCTCAATTGGGCAGACCAATGTTAGACGCAAATTTTTTTACACACCCAATTGTATTCACACTTTCATATAAAATTTAAAAAAAAACATACAATACTATGTTGATATAGGGAGACAACTAGGGGGTGCACTCAAGTCCATCTGGGGGTGCGATGCACCCCTAAGCACCCCCATAGTGTCGGGCCTGGCTGAGTAACAAGCTATCTGGTCTGATCAGTGTAGCATCCCTAGCTACTTGTTGTCAGGATTTTTCTCGCTACTTTGCTCAATCAGAAAGTTTTCTGAAAATTGTCAAAATGCGAGTACGCTGCTTGACCACTCTTCATCAATGCATGCAACAGAGAAGGCCACATACCGGCAATATGCTACTGCTGATATCAGTGTTTCAAGCACTCTGTCAATAATGTCTATGTATTTCATAGCTATAAAGACAGCCTTGAACCGTACACAATATCGCACTTCTTGAACAGGTATGTCTGTGTGGCGCCCGTCGATGTGTGTCGCTCTTTTTGATTATCTTGAAGTAGGAATGAGTATCATTGAAAGGAATTTGGCCGGTAGGTACGAACGGAATGAATGAAGAGTGTTTATTTTTTTGAATGATGGACTCTGTGTGCTAGCTTACTCTGCACTCCTTTGACAGTTCAATTTGCATTTGGCCTGTCAGAGTGGTGCCAGTGATCAACAGCCAAGTATGAACATACATGGGGAAACTGTCATTGTAACAGGTTGCTTGAATCAAAATTGTATCAAGCTGCTATGATGGAGTTATTCAAGAGCCACTTGTGGTCATGTTGCCGGCACTTTACTGAGCCCAATCGGTGGGGATGGGGGTGGGCATTGTATAATTCAGCACTGAAGCACAAAAGCTCTGCCTGCATGAATCTTTTTGATGCCGGAAAGTGACAAGAACAGAATACGAATCTGCAAGTTTGTCACCCATTACCGTCCCTGCCCAGGAAATACTTGAATGGATAGCTTTTGAACTGTCATATTTTACTCTTCCACTCAAATGGCAAATGCAATTGTAGTTCAGAGAGTAATATTCACCTACTGGAGTTTAAGTAGACTCGAGGTTTTCAAGAAAAAATTATTCAATGAAGGGAGAGTGATTCGCACTGATCCTAACATTCACACCCTCAAACTTTTTGGCAGGGCTTTTCAAATTCAGGTATGTAGAATTCCTGTGTATAGAACAGATTCCCTATTGCTGTATGACAGAGCAAAAGAGTGAAAAATATAAATGGCATGAATAAAATAATGTGCCACACAGGAACTTGAATGGCAATACATCCAGTTAACATGAATCTCTTACAGTAATCACTATTATATATCACCATTGTAGTCTGGTATCTATGCCAAATACCACCTGTTGTCTATTTGTAGTAGTGCACACTACATACAACTAAAGGAGAAAACAACCAACAACAAACACTTTGTCTATATAGCACTATTTAGTACAGTACTTTTCCAACAATACAAATAAGATAAGATGAAAGGACGGAAGGCAGGAGCAACAAACGAGAAGGACATGTACGTTAAAAGCAATGCTAAACATCAAATCAAACCATATACAAAGCTATCTAAATGCTTTCAAAAGAGACTTCAAACTGGAAAGTGCTTTTTAATGTTAAAAGGGAGTGCATTACAGAGCTTGGGGGGCCCTCATAGATAAAGATCTCTCCCCTTTAGCTGTATCACAATTAAGAATGGTGAACTCCTGATAAGGAAAAATGAGCATAATTACACAACCGTTAACGGTAGTCAGTACATGAACTTGCAGCATAATTATAAGTGCCATAGAAGGTAGAAAAGAGAGGTTGAGGATCTACTTCTGTAAAATGCATTTGAGAGTATAATGTTAATGTACCATAGATGAGGCTTGTAACCCAATGAGTTCACGGTCAGTGGAATAAACGCACATACACGTATACATACCACGTAATAATAAACTTAAACAAGAGTTTACAAATAATGTTTTTTCATCTTCAATTTCTTCGCCGTACGCTGCATTGCATCTTGTGTGAAATATGCTATACTTAAATAAACATGATTTACATGCACGGTAAATATTTGGTGGTCATGAATTTTTAGACCTTGCCAACATTACCAACCACAGAGGAATGATGCCCCTTGGATCAGTGAGTGCTTGATTTAAATGTAGACTGTCGAAGGCTAGCATTCATTAATGCCCTTAGGGAGGCCTGAGATTGATACATTTATGTGAAGAATGTGTAGCATGGTGTCGATGTAATGGCATCATGGCACATTGCAAACGTACATCAGTTTTATATTTATTAACTTTACCCATTGCTGTTTTTATGAATAGATTTATTTTTATACATCCTTGTCTTATCTTCTCTTGTGTTCGCTTCCATTAATCACTCAAGCAGAACGGAAACCATAAAGACAGAAATGAACTAATCGATTTCTCTGCGCATTATGTTCTCGCGGTAAGTGTGATGGCTGGCCCGCTTCATAGGGGAAGGTTGTTTTTCCCATTTGCATGGAGGCTGTCGGAGCTTAGCAGAAGCGTCGGAGATGTCGCTGGCAATCCGAGCGTGACGCCCCTTCTTTCTCTTTCATCCTGCTCCCCGAGAGGTTGCAGAGCAAAGAAATCACGCCAACGCCAAACAGGAGGGTTGTTTGCGAGCAAAGTTGTAGCTTCATTAGGCGCACACTGACTACTAGTGTGAGCCGGGGTGTGTGTCAGAAAGGTGTGTGTGTGGGTGTGGGGTGGGCACAATTTCTTTGCTGTGAAATTTAGATGGCTCCCACTCATCTTTCTCCGAAAGACATGAACATAGGTAGAACTTTTGATTGATGGATGAAACTTTATGGTGCATTATATGGTGACAATATATGGTGTGAAATAAAATAGAAATGGGAATAGATTAAGCTATAAATTAAGCTGGAACAGTATGGAACATGGCTGGCTAAATGGCTCTAAGTCATCAAGGGTCTGATGTATGAAACCATCACTCTGCGGCCAGATATGCAGTACATACATCTGGATGGATCACTGGATGGATGGTTTCTCTTCTTCTTTCCTATTGAACTTTTCTATGAAAAAATTAGTGAGGAGAAGTCACTTTAACTTCATCGTCACTGTTTCTTTGTACAGAGCCAAAACAACAACAAATGTGTCACTCTACATATTTTTGGACTGCACTGTATATACAGTGTGTGTGTGGTAACACTGAATAAGTAATAGGGGAATACTTACTACTGAGTAATAGTGCAAAAGGACAACTGAGCCTAATGTGCTATGACATGCCACTAAGGGGATGTGCTATACAATCACAGAGAGATCTCACATGAGCGTGTCTGTTTACAGTGGCGTTCAATTCGTATAAAAAGTAACATGGTTTCATTGTTTAAAGTTTAATATTCGCTGTGTAATGTGCCTATAAAGCAGCTGGTTCCTTGCCTACATATGCAGTCAATGCACATGTCATAAGCTCATTAGTGTGAAGATTTACTAATTAATTCAATACTAGCTGAACACTAAATATAATCACAACCTTCAATGCCATTGTTAACCATTGTATGTGACTTACACACATTTTGCTACTGTACTATAAAGATAAGCAGAAGTGGTGCTTCGGGCATCTCAGTATCAGCACTATATCATTTGTGATCAGTCAGCAGTGTGAACTTCATAATAGTAGTAATATGCATAGAAGCAAATGGCAGTTCCTTTGGCCAAATATGAATAACTAGTAAAATGATTTCCAAATCGACCCTGTGGTGAGCACGTTTTGACTCAGATGAAGCCATGCATGGGACAGTAGCATTTCAAAAAAGCAGCGTGTGTTGGAAACCACTGTCAAGATATTGCCCTGGCATTATCGTGCTTTTATGGCTTATCAACGTGTATGCTAATTTATTTTTATAGATTTTTTACATGGAATATATACGCGTGCCAGTGTTTGTAAAATAATTGTTGATACTTACATGATCATATGTGATAGACTTTTTGTGTTCCCAGGTGGTCGGTCGATAAATCTTTCACCAATAAATCAATGCAATTAAACGTTGATTCAACCTGTCTGACCGGAAAAGCCCTATGACACGCTTATTTCTTAGGACCACTCTTTCTGAACCATAAAATCCAAACCCGGCAGCTGACGAACTGCCAACGACTCTCTATAGCCATGTTCCTGTAATCCCTCCTCAGGCATTTATGAGCAGCATTTGCATTGCCTTTATAAGCCTCCAGGAATCATGCAGGTGTGATCAATTTGACACACAGGCCTCAATCTATCACCACGGGGCTCAATTACAGGCTCTCAAAGCTTCACTTTCATTTTGCCTGCCGAATGAACGGAAAACCCTGCATTGTCCAAGGCACTCTTCAATCTGAGTCATTTCTCAGAATACATGCCGACACTCATGGTGTTGCAGCAAAGAAGCAATTTGGTAAAGTAAGGAGAATGTCTTTGAGAGTTTTGCATTGCATTTTCAGTGATAGAATTTTTTTCTAAATTAAAAATGATTCCATATTTTCTGCTTTGAACGCCTTTGCTTTTCTTCTCCTCTTTGCTTGGTGTGACCATTGGCAGATGATTATCACAACTTTAAGGGTCTCATCTGCAATTCTCTGTAAAATTAAACAAATGTAATTGGCACATAGATTATTGATGGTAGACAACCATGTGAAGCGCACACAAACACACACAAGCACATACACACACAATGTGTGTGGAACTCTGAGTGCACAAAATCTGGTGTATGAGCAAGTTGGGGGTATGTTGGTCCATGCCAAAGCATTGTTTTAATCGTCCTTTTCTGGAGTGACACTTAACAGATGGTGCATGGAAACTCAGCCATATTCTTTAAATGCCTATTGAATGAATATCCCCTTGGAGGAATCTACTCCCGGTAAAACACACTCAGCGTTGTGCATGTGGATGGATATTGTTATTTGAGCAATTACTTGGTTTAAAATGGGCTAGCCATGCAAACTGTTCGTTGCAATCACCTTTGGATTTTCTACATTGCACTGATTACAGAAAAAAGTCAGATGTTATCTCAAAAAACATGGCAATAAATAGAAAGCTATAGGGTGCAGTATTACTATAGATCAGTATTAAAGGTGCACTATGCAGGACTTTTACCTTGAAAGTACTATAAAATAACCATTCTCAGTAATATCTATGATGCATTGGCAATCCCCATGTCTGCACAGAATCCATGCTCCTCTTTCTGTATTTGTTATTCTAAGATGTGTTCGGGACATTTCTGGGCCTGACACTCCTTTCTGTTTGGGGAGGGTGAGTGTGGCTACAGAGCCTGTGGGGTTTCAGCTGAGCATTTGTTGGTAGCGAGCAACTGCAATGGCGGAATTGAAGAAGCAGAAGTACAGCAAAGCCAAACAACAAGCCGCCAGGGCGCGTGGTGGCATGAAGCAGAGTCAAACTACGATTTACTTTCTCTCAATGGCCAAAGCTGAAGTTTAGCAAGGGGTTGAAAAGCGACACGGAGTTGGTGTGTTTTTGTAATGTTACCTTTCACTATCCAGCTAGCTACGTTAGGTATCTAGATGGCTGAAGTTGGGTACCTTGAGTGGGCGGGGTTGGGGACGGAGGAGGAGACTTCTTTGATTGTAAACACGGGACCACAGCAAGGCAAAAAATCCTGCATAGTGCACCTTTAAGTGTTAAATTAGATTAAATGATCTCAGCACCATCTTGCGTGCTCTGCACTTGACAGTTAACTGAATTATGAGTCTTCATCTATCAGAAATGAATAATGTTTTGTGAAACAAAAAAAAACATCATTGGAATAATAGTCAATTGTATTATTATTCCACACATTTATATATATTTTTTATCATCCTGCATAACCTATGGCCAGACGCCATCCAAAAAATGAGACGTTTTCTCAGTGATCATTTTATTGTTTTCTGCCCGTCGTCATTTGTCAAACGCTGAACCCTGTGGAATGCTGAAAGCACTTACGCTTCCGCGATGCCTCTTGACGCGCTGCTATCAAGGCAGCCGTCTGATCGCTCTCCACGCGGGTTTGGCTTTAATCACACGCGGCCCGAGATGCCTGAGCAGTTAGCTCTGACGCTGTAATCTCCCTGCCTGCGCCAGGGGACCCTGACAGAACCATTTGCATGACAAATGAGAGCGCCTTCCTCACAGTCATTCCTCTGCAGGAGCGCGGCTTCCTCGGCGCCATGCTCGCGGGTTCAGAAACGCACTCCGCTAGGAAAAGGAAGCGACCGCGCTCCCCGCAGCTACGTGCTTGTCTAGTCCATATTTAAAGTGTTTTTTTTTCTCTCTTTTTCTTCCAGTTATTCATTGAAATTGCATGAGACCGATTTCAGGTTGTGGGTCCTGTGACTGTGACAAGCAGTGTGTATTTACTTTGGCGATGCACGTGTTAGAAATGAACAGATATGGGAGAGACTACGGCATGCTGCATTTATTTCATGTATTTCGCTCTGCTCTGTGGCATAATAAGACTTGCAGCTTCTTGCTCAATACAGATTAATTCTGTTTGTTCCTCTGAATCAGAGGTCAGTATTGAAACAGTCAAGAAAAGTAAATGCCACAGGATGAGAAAAGTGTTATATGCAAAGGCTTATGTAACAGTGTCAGGTAGATATCAATTATTCATTTAGAGCAATAATTCAGATGCTTTGTGTCCCAGTTCATGCATGCAAAATTCAGGTGTACTAGTTTAGAAAATATGGACAGGCATTATGTTGCAATACCCGTTTCTACTGCATGGAAGCGTCCCCAAACACAAGCAAACCATTTTCAGCTTCTCTGGCATCTGTCTGGTATGTTCACAGTGGAGCGGAAATCTCAAGGCCTGCCATTCCCAGTCCTTTCTTCAGAAATGAATAGGCTATTGCTTATCCTTGTTTGTTAGTAGGTTTTGTCAGCGCACCCACAAGACAAGCCTTTAATTGCAATAGAAACATTTTCACAAATATTGTTGCAGCTGTGTTTATTTGCGTAACTATTTTAGTCAATACCTGCCAATTGAATGACTCATACAGGTGCATCTTTTCTTCAGTACTCTTGGTCATTTGTGGCAGTCTTACTTTCTACATGCCATCTCTTCAAATATTCAAAATATCATTTGCAGTATTCTGGATAAAGGGGACTTAACCTTGTGCTCTGCATCTTCAGTTAGTAGTAGAACATTCGGACCTTACGGTAACGCTGTACTCTAAAAAAGCCATAATACTGACACCAAGTTCATAATCCTTAAACCATCTTCTGGGGCGCACTTGAGAGACAAGAGACAAAGATCTTTCTTTTTAATGTCAATCTCTTACTATGGATTTATGTGTGTGTGTGTGTGTGTGTGTGTGTGTGTGTGTGTAGGGGGGGGGGGGGGGTGTTAATGAGGTGATCTCACCTTATCACAGTCTTCAAGAACAACGCTTGTCTGCGGAAAAACCCCTCACAATCCATGACGGGGTAGAAACAACGGGGGCCCGGTAGTGAGAGAATAAATTGAATCTGGATTGTCAGAACACAAAATCCATTGAAAGTGTAATAAAGAGGAGGTGAGAGGAATCGCCGACATGACATTAGGAGCCTTGTAACCTTTTAAAACAGCGCTTCGCCTCACAGCTATGAGGACAAAATTGCAGTGCGTTTTCTCGGGGTTCATTATTTCCCCCGGTGCTCGATATTGTTTTTCCGTGTCTGAGATGTGCGGTGTGCGATGAGCCCGGGCAGATCGGCTCCTATACGTCTAACCTCCTAATCTAATCTTCTTTCCTGTCTGAAGCAGAGGTGTGAGCGCCTATATGTCTAACCTGTCTTCTTGCTCCTCTTTCCTGTCTGGAGCAGAGGTGTGAGCATGTAACCTGTCCTCTTGCTCCTCTTTCCTGTCTGTAGCAGAGGTGTGAGCGCCTAACCTGTCCTCTTACTCCTCTTTCCTATCTGGAGCAGAGGTGTGAGCGTCTAACCTGTCCTCTTACTCCTCTTTCCTATCTGGAGCAGAGGTGTGAGCGTCTAACCTGTCCTCTTACTCCTCTTTCCTATCTGGAGCAGAGGTGTGAGCGCCTAACCTGTCCTCTTGCTCCTCTTTCCTATCTGGAGCAGAGGTGTGAGCGTCTAACCTGTCCTCTTACTCCTCTTTCCTATCTGGAGCAGAGGTGTGAGTGTCTAACCTGTCCTCTTGCTCCTCTTTCCTGTCTGTAGCAGAGGTGTGAGCGCCTAACCTGTCCTCTTGCTCTTTCCTATCTGGAGCAGAGGTGTGAGCGCCTAACCTGTCCTCTTACTCCTCTTTCCTATCTGGAGCAGAGGTGTGAGCGCCTAACCTGTCCTCTTGCTCCTCTTTCCTGTCTGTAGCAGAGGTGTGAGCGCCTAACCTGTCCTCTTACTCCTCTTTCCTATCTGGAGCAGAGGTGTGAGCGTCTAACCTGTCCTCTTACTCCTCTTTCCTATCTGGAGCAGAGGTGTGAGCGCCTAACCTGTCCTCTTGCTCCTCTTTCCTATCTGGAGCAGAGGTGTGAGCGCCTAACCTGTCCTCTTGCTCTTTCCTATCTGGAGCAGAGGTGTGAGCGCCTAACCTGTCCTCTTGCTCCTCTTTCCTATCTGGAGCAGAGGTGTGAGTGCCTAACCTGTCCTCTTACTCCTCTTTCCTATCTGGAGCAGAGGTGTGAGCGCCTAACCTGTCCTCTTGCTCCTCTTTCCTGTCTGTAGCAGAGGTGTGAGCGCCTAACCTGTCCTCTTACTCCTCTTTCCTATCTGGAGCAGAGGTGTGAGCGTCTAACCTGTCCTCTTACTCCTCTTTCCTATCTGGAGCAGAGGTGTGAGCGCCTAACCTGTCCTCTTGCTCCTCTTTCCTATCTGGAGCAGAGGTGTGAGCGCCTAACCTGTCCTCTTGCTCCTCTTTCCTATCTGGAGCGGAGGTGTGAGCGCCTAACCTGTCCTCTTGCTCCTCTTTCCTATCTGGAGCAGAGGTGTGAGTGCCTAACCTGTCCTCTTGCTCCTCTTTCCTATCTGGAGCAGAGGTGTGAGCGCCTAACCTGTCCTCTTGCTCCTCTTTCCTATCTGGAGCAGAGGTGTGAGCGCCTAACCTGTCCTCTTGCTCCTCTTTCCTATCTGGAGCAGAGGTGTGAGTGCCTAACCTGTCCTCTTACTCCTCTTTCCTGTCTGTAGCAGAGGTGTGAGCGCCTAACCTGTCCTCTTGCTCCTCTTTCCTATCTGGAGCAGAGGTGTGAGCGCCTAACCTGTCCTCTTGCTCCTCTTTCCTATCTGGAGCAGAGGTGTGAGTGCCTAACCTGTCCTCTTGCTCCTCTTTCCTATCTGGAGCAGAGGTGTGAGCGCCTAACCTGTCCTCTTACTCCTCTTTCCTATCTGGAGCAGAGGTGTGAGCGCCTAACCTGTCCTCTTGCTCCTCTTTCCTGTCTGGAGCAGAGGTGTGAGCGCCTAACCTGTCCTCTTACTCCTCTTTTCTATCTGGAGCAGAGGTGTGAGCGCCTAACCTGTCCTCTTGCTCCTCTTTCCTGTCTGGAGCAGAGGTGTGAGCGTCTAACCTGTCCTCTTACTCCTCTTTTCTATCTGGAGCAGAGGTGTGAGCGCCTAACCTGTCCTCTTGCTCCTCTTTCCTGTCTGGAGCAGAGGTGTGAGCGCCTAACCTGTCCTCTTGCTCCTCTTTCCTGTCTGGAGCAGAGGTGTGAGCGTCTAACCTGTCCTCTTGCTCCTCTTTCCTGTCTAGCAGAGGTGTGAGTGTCTAACCTGTCCTCTTGCTCCTCTTTCCTGTCTGTAGCATAGGTGTGAGCGTCTAACCTGTCCTCTTGCTCCTCTTTCCTGTCTGTAGCATAGGTGTGAACGTCTAACCTGTCCTCTTGCTCCTCTTTCCTGTCTGTAGCATAGGTGTGAGCGTCTAACCTGTCCTCTTGCTCCTCTTTCCTATCTGGAGCAGAGGTGTGAACGTCTAACCTGTCCTCTTGCTCCTCTTTCCTGTCTGTAGCATAGGTGTGAGCGTCTAACCTGTCCTCTTGCTCCTCTTTCCTGTCTGGAGCAGAGGTGTGAGCGCCTAACCTGTCCTCTTGCTCCTCTTTCCTGTCTGTAGCAGAGGTGTGAGCGTCTAACCTGTCCTCTTGCTCCTCTTTCCTGTCTGGAGCAGAGGTGTGAGCGTCTGTCATAGGCACTGACATCGAGCCGTACGCTCGTCAGGGTCCCATGGCAGGTGGCAGGTGAGATTTCTGCAGGAAATGGGTGTTGGGGGTTTGTCATCAGCCATTACAGGAAAACTTGCTGAATGGATTTGCAAGCTGATTCTGTATCAGAACTGCTGCTTGTCCTCAAAGCAAAATGGTTTGTGCTGCGCTTTCTTCCGAAAGTCTGCCTCACTCCAATTTCCATAGTTTCACTGATATTCATTCCTATGGCTGCCCAGTGACCAAAATGTTTGCGTTTTAAATACAGATAAAATAAATGGGTAAAATATATTTTTTCTTATTTAAGTTTGTTTATCCTTTGACTGTGTGATCTTGGCACAGCGCCCTCTGTTGTTTTTGGGCACTATCCTCTCCCACATATGTGAACAGCAGAAGTGCCTTTGTGAAGGCCCCAGTGAAGGAAAGGTGGGAGTCAGCATTTGTCTGTACCTCCTCAAGGGATGGGGGTTGGATGACCTCAGAGGACAATTCCAGCTCCGCCTCAAGGCAGATCTTATAGGGTCCCTTAGGGTATGTTGAACAGATACTCTTTCACCCCCCTGACAATTCTTTAACAAGAGTAGGTAGGGACCGGGTAGGACCCAGTGCAATACATTGTATAGATGAATGAAAAAGGTATATGTATGGTAAGGGCATGTGTAATATTTACGTGTCTGTCACAGGTGATATGTATTGTATTTATTCAGCGCTGTGTCCAAGACCGATTTCCCCTCGGATACGATAAAGTACATTTTAAATCTTGAATTCCAGGTAGAGACATTGTGGGGGCGGGTGGAGGGGGAGTGAGAAAGACAAGCGCTTTTTATAGAGGGAAGATTAAAACAAATAAGATTAAAACAACAAACAAAGACAAAAAACAACAAAAAATAAAAACCAACTGTTCAGGGAAGAACAACTGGCCCTGTGTGACTTTGCCATCTGCCCCCTCATGAAAAAATATGCTATTAATAAAAACACGCTTTATTATCTTTCTTACAACCCTTTTCATATGTTCTGAGATGCTGGTGCATTAGGGAGTTTTCACGTTAGCTGGGCTGCTGGGCCTCTTCAGTATTGCAGGGCTGTTTCTCTACCACAGCGTGTTCATAAGGTCATGAGCAGTGGAAAACATTTTATTTTTGGCATGTAACCCGGGCAGAAAACAACTCTCGTACAGAAACCAAGAACAGGCTCCCTCCTACTTCTTATAAGAAAACCAATAAGGTAGGGGGTGGGTTGACCTATGATAGGAATATCCCGCCATCCCAGCTCTGAGGTAGATAAATCTGAAGGGGTGGAGTTGCATTTAATATCTGACACCCCCACATTGGCTTGGGGACATTCAGGGAGTTGTCTGACTCGAAGGAGAGTAACTATATCCTCATTCTTGGTTGTAGACATACTGGCTAAGGCCTACTGAGGAAAGTGGTTGGAGCTTTGACCAAAGTTTTTAAGACCTACCACAAGCTGCCCTCACAAGTTCCGGAAACAACAATCGAAAAATAGCAAAAAGCCAGCTGATTGTAAGTGAGTGAGCTGTATAATTGGCCAGCCCAGGTATTACAGAGATGCAATGCTGAAAGGATCTGGTTCATACTGTTTAGGACTGAAAAGAATGTGATCATTGCACCGTGTGTGTGTGTGTGTGTGTGTGTGTGTGTGTGTGTCCTTTTGTTTCCCACCATTCACCTTCCTGTGATGTCGAGAGATCTGTGTATCCCTACTGTTTTCCATCTCTCTGTACCACCCCTGCAGACAACTCTGCCTCAGTAACCAGAAATCTTGGGGTACATAAGAAGAGGGAAAGTAAAGGTTTGGGAAGTCTTGCATGTGACTCTCAGGTGCCTGTACTGTGTGTGCATCTATCCCTGTGTCAATAACTTTACCTTGATTATCACTATGAGACTCCTGACCATTATTTAAGGCGGCCAATGGAGCATCAAAGTTGCATGGTATCAAATTAAAATCCCACTAGCTCAACAAAGTACAACCTTACTGGTCCCACGCTAATCCCTACAATCAATGTAATCTTCACCATTTGTCTTGACATTACACAAAAGTTTCTGAGAGACACCATACCCCGATCAGAAGGATTGTTGTTCCTGGAACCCAGCCATATCCTCAAGAGTCTGGTGTTAAGGTAAAATAAGAGGATTATATTTGGGTTTAACAGAGGGAAAGCTGAAGATGATTGGATGTCCTGAAACACTCTCCTTGACATGATTGGTGCTTGGACGGGCTCGAATGGATTTTGTTGATTGTTTGTTGGATTGATAGTGAGCCCGTATAACTACAAACACCTGTCATTGGGCTCTGTGGGAAGGACCTGCCTTCAAAGGTAAACACATTCATTGATTTATGTCCAGGAGGACAAGGCTTTCTAAGTTTCTTTGTGGTTTTGGGATAATCCTTACCTCTGTGTCAGAAGCAATATGTCCTGGAAGAGCACTGAGTTTAAAAAGTATGTTCCGTGAGGATGGTATTCGTACACATAGGCCTACCATACATCTTAGCATATTGTAACATCCAAAAATCCACCTGTGTTACAATCGGTGTATGGTAATGGACATAAGGCTAAGCCACATCAACGATAACCACAACCCCCAAAAAAGCCCAGTTGAGCAGAGAATAATATTTAAAAATGCTACAGCAGATTATCATATAAGGCTCTGACTATCATATTGTCTGTTTTTGGGTGTCTGCGCACCATATTCAATAAGTCATTTGGTGTTCTGGAATTACCGGGGAAAGTTTGCACTTGTGCTGAAACAATCTCTTATTGGTGCATTTGTATCAGTGTCATTTTTAAAGTACTTCTGTAGCATATTTTCCCCAATCCAACCAGAAGGCAGCAGCCAGTCCCGTACACCTGTGAGAACGCAAGGATACCTTGCAAAGAACCTCAGTGTCAGTTGTCATAAATCCCTATAATTCACTTACCAACTGTATTTGTGCTGGTTGTATATTTATTTCATCAGTTGTCCTTACATGTCTATATTCCTGTCTTTTCTGCTTGCTCTGTACCATGTGTAATAATGCACTCTCCACTCAGCCCTGCTACTGACAAGCTATGGAGAAGGGAATAATGTAGTGGACAGGGAGTTTTGTGTGTGTGTGTGTGTGTGTGTGTGTGTGTGTGTGTGTGTGTGTGTGTGTGCGTATGCGTGAAAAAAGCTGCCCACCTTATTTGCTCCTCATAGAGGTTGCCTGGGAGATCTGCATATTCGCTCCTACGAGTCTTGCATACATTTACATTTAGGCATTTAGCAGATGGTCTTATCCAGTGCGACATGCACAGCTTTCATTTGTACATTTTACCCATGTATACAGCTGGATATTTACTGAAGCAAATCGGATTAAGCACCTTGCTCACAGGCAGAATGATGGTGCTCCACCTGGCAATCAAACCTCAAGAATCCCCAAATCGTCTACACATCTGCAGTTACTTAGCACCCTTGCTAGAAATACGCTATGAACCGCCATGAAGTTTACAGTGCTGATACCCCTCTATTACTCAGAATATTAAACGGATGTCTCACTACTTTTGCTAATTATTCTTATTATTATTATTATTATTATTTTAAGAATGAGGTGCTTGAACAAGCTGGTCACATTTAGAATTCAGTCATAGTCCAGATAATCTTGAAGTTACAGCACTGTCACAATTCTGTCCTCATGCCTTCATAACCTTAAAAAACATTCTCCTGGACACCATATTCTATAGGTGATATGTGTTATTGTGAGTAAATCACATTATTTAAATCAATAAATGACATTATATCAGTACGGTGTTGGATACAATTGGAAGCATGGGTGTAGACCTTCATGATCACAGGAATAAATGGCCATTCCCCCCCACATATCAACCTCTGTACAGAATCACATTATGGGAACTGGATTTACACTGTTCTGGATAATTTTCACGAATGCTTCCGGTTGATCACATTTTTTAATTTTTTAAAGACGATAACGTTCTTTGTGAAACTCCCCAACAGCCAACTCTGGGAAGCTCTTGCAAAGATAAGACTAAACTGGAGATGGTCCAAATAATGAAATTATAAAACCCAGCTGTTCAGTCTGCTTAGAATAAAATGCAAGCTTCTTCCTACAGGGCTCCCATCTCTCTGGCAGGCCGTACAATTGAATGTATTTCACTCCACACAAGAATAGAGACAGACAGCCCACTGAAGGATTAGCCAACGCATTGTGCTTTTAAGTGGGTTAAATTCACGTTTTATGACCATGCCACCTTCTCTGAAGATTAAATTTTTTTCACTTTCAAATAAAAAACATCCATAAAGCAGCTGCTGGAGATTAACATTTTTTCCCGGGATCTTCAATGCATTCTGAATATCTTCAAATAACAAACAAAAAACTTTGATACAACTACGTTTAGATTGTCCATGACTTTGACCCAAATTCATAATTCAAAGAAGATTCACAGAAATCCACAACGTGTTTAATTGGACTACAGGCTTGAGGTTACCTGCATGACATACCTGCTGTGCCAGTTTGTATCATTAACAGGTATAAGATGACATTATATTTGTTATGCATTCCTGCAGCTGAACATCAGCGATTGAAGTACGCAGCCTCCAAGAGAGCAAGGCGTCGCAAATACCCTTTCATTCCGCAAGCGCACGTGTGACTGAACCCAGAGTAATTAAGATTTCCCCGTTGCTCACTATGCTAATGTGTGCTTGACAGAGTTTCGACTCCGTTCCCTTTGGAGTAACACCAAAATATTATAGCTTCTCAGTGAAGTTTGTGTGTGTGCAAGCATGCGTGTGTGTGTCTGTGTGCAAGCATGCATGCGTGTGTGCGTCTGCAGTATCAGGCCTGACTGGATGTCACAGTGTCTTCGGTGGTGTGCCTTAGAGTTACTCATGCTTTTTAAAATAAATTATTATTATTATTATTATTTATTTATTTTATTTTTTTATCTCGCTGTGTGCTTTACACCAGACTGCTGGAGCCTCTCTGCACTGAAGGAAGTAATAAAACAACAGGATTCTCCAGTTTGGTATTGAAGGGAGTGCTCTTCTGTGAGGGTTGACTACAATAGCTGGAAATGAGCAAAAGGTCAGTTCCACCGCGATATCGGGACGCATGCTCGAAGCACACTGCTGAACTCTAGCTTGTCGGTCAACGGCCAGCTGAGATGGGCTGACTGGCCTGTTCTCATCATTATGTATCTTTCTGTTCTGTACTGGTTTGCTCTGGACTGGGCACTTGTGCACTGATTATTATATAAATTACATATGCAGTTACAATGTATATGAATTACAAAAAAACATGATGGAACTTGATGAAGTCTTTCAGCTTCAATTTGAGAGGAATATACCGTACTGTATGTGAGGCTAATTTTTCACAATGATAATTCTGTTTGTTCTATATGAGACCCTCTTTGTGGGATGATTGTGCAAAACAGGGTGTCTGTGATTATTGGCATGGTATCAACCTTTATTTATACTAATCACGTGAGAATGACTGCAAGATTGCCCAGAGAGATACTAGGCTTCTTTATAACTACTTTCCCCACAATCAATACAATTGCAATCCTCTCCACAGAAAAGAGGCTTTTAGAATGCCATTAGAGCTGGAGATGATTATACACTTGTTTTAATTCATTTGTGAATTTCTGGGATTTCACACAATTATGACAGTCCCAGGCTGTGATTTAGCACCATGTATATATGGTATATACAAGGCATATAGGAGACTTGTCTGGGGCAACATGCACTACTGTGACTATGTACATTCTCAACAAAAAACATTTTCAACGTACAAAAATGGCAAGTTACTCATGCATACTAAGCACCGTCTATAATAAAACTACTAAAGTCTCGGTAGTTTTCAGGCATGCCACACACAACAAAGACGGTGACGACAACGTTTTAGAAAAATTGTAGCGATTATTCTATTGGCTGACATAACATCACATGTGCACTTACTTATATGTCCAAAAGCATAACGTGTTCACATTTTTATGTCAATCAAAAGCATTGTGTGTGCACAGCGCTCATTTTGTCTGTGTATCCTGCAATTGGCTCCTATGATCAGAATGCTTTGCTCAGATGTTGATATCCAATGGGGAGAATTATTTTTTGAGGGCATTGATCATTTTTGATGGCGAAATTGACAGGAAGAAGGAGAAGAAGAACACTAAGTTAATGTTTTTAATGGCTGAGAGTCTGTGGTCATTGTGGTTATTTCTGTAGGAAACCCTGAAAAGTGCCAAACTCTTGGTGCTGTATAGGTATGGGACATGATGCCCCGCCAAGCCGTAACTTGGCGGATGGCATACCTGCCATCCCAATGTGTTTATATAGCTGGATATTTTACTGAAGTAATTTCAGTTAAGCACCTTGCTTGAGATTTGATTGCCCTAAATGTTCGACATTTTAAAAGTGGATGAATTATGACATGTAGCTGCACTGGGACACACTTTGAGGGCTCAGTCTATGTCATGGAGCATTAAACACGGGATTTAGAAGTGCCATTGGAACCAATGGCCACCATTGGTTTGGACTAGTTCCAGGGGAACTGCACTTAACAATACACTTGAAATTGATGTGATACGCACCCCTTTCCAGAAAAAAACCCACCCAAAGTATGTACTACTTGATTGGTGTGGAAGCAGAAAATACACACAGTTGTGAGAAAAGCACACACCACCTCTACGAAAAATTCTATTCTAAGATACCAAAGTCAGGAAGAAAGCCCTTTAAAAGACTGAATACAAAAACAGTCAGGTAGTTATTTAAAAAAGCCCTGTTATCGCACTTTTCTTGATGATTTATTTTTTATTGTCTCCAATCCAGAAAATTTACTGCTTGTATTTTTTCGAATTAATTCCCGTATTGATTGCTGCTGTTGGATATATATTAGATAGAGGAAACATAAAATTGTTTTCATTAAAAAAAATACACACAATTCTTTCCAGCAATAATTCTAATGGGACTGGTGTCTGCACAAAGTCAATTATTCAAAATGTTTATCAAAACAGGCGCATTATTAATTAATTAAACAGCTGTGCTACATTAACTAATATAATTAATTTGTGAAAATTTCAGATAAGTAATATATTATGCTAAATTAATTCCCATCAAGAGCGGCTTTCATTTGTTAGCAGGTATGATAATGAAATAATTTTGAACCATTTCAGGATCCATAGATATAGTTTACTTTTGGGATGGGCTTGATTGCTTCCAGTGGTCTTTATGTTGACTGAAAATACAGTGATGAACATAGTTCAAATGTCTTTCATATTAAAAAAGTACATTGCAGTATGTAAGTGTTTACTTTGATTGTTATTGAAGTAATTTGCCTCTTCCACCGAGGGGAGGTAGGACAGAGAGACGGATAAGGAAATGTTGTCTCACTTGTAACTTGCCATATGTCTTTGTGTGTTATTTTTGGGTATTATTTATTTAACTTTTTCCTGTTTTAAAAATGTATCTGTTTTTCAAAACCCCCACACACAGTGTGTGAGAGCTGTTCATCAATACTACACTGTTTCTTATCTGCTGTGTGCCTTTTCATGTGTACCTTATTGTGTAGAGTTATTTTAAACTCTTTCTGTTGCGCTTTTATGTTTATCATGTCATATGTATGCTACACTCCTATCGCTGTCCTGCTTTAGCATGCGCTGTTTTTGATATATGACAACTCATTTAGTTTTTGTAAAGCACTTTGATCTGAAAATAAATTAAAGGTGCCATGCAAATGAAGTTATGATCACATTCAGACCAAGTACATCCATTCAAAACCTAGACAAATTCCATAGCCCATTCCACCATCAGTGAATGAAATTGAACAGTAGGCCCAGCTTTCATCATATAAATGCATTGGAATTTCCAGAACGACAATAGCTTATTTTTCAGGAGCATTTTATTATTTCTGCATGCATGTCAAACAAACAAACAAGCAAGACTGAACGAACTGGCAAAGAGACAAATGGAGAAGGGGATATAAATAGGGAGAGGAGCAGCTGAATGAGGGATCAGTAACGAACGAGGCATGAGGAATGTATGCGAGAGTGAATCAGGGAATGCGGAATGCGAGTGATAGGCTGAGAGACAACTAGGGAGAAACTGAGAAAACGAGCAGGGAAACCACGCCCAGCCTGCACAACACGGAGAGACAGACAAGGTAAAAGGAAAAACATGACGTGAAACAAGAGGAATGGGGAAAACAAGGAGAACGAAATTAAGGATGACTGGAAGACAAACGGCGGATGTGACATTGTGCCTGCTAAATTATCATTTTGCTTGTAAATGTACTGTTAGTAAAGTACTTAAACAGTCACATGCAAAAAAATATATAGCTTTCCATTAGACCACTAAAATATATTAAATTATATTCTTCTGTAGCACCAAATGAAACCTTTTTTTTTGTGACAGTGAGTTTGTGGATGTCTTTGCCTAACTATAATCTACAATATTGAAATCTGGGTTATTCGTAGTAGTAGTAGTAGTAGTAGTAGTTGTGGTGGTAGTGGTAGTAGTTATGTAGTGGTAGTAGTTATGTAGTGGTAGTAGTTATAATTTAGTAGTAGTTATAATTTAGTAGTAGTTTAAATATAGCATGTGTGGTAGACAGGAAAAACCTCAATGTTAACAGGTTAAAATGTAATTGTCAGAGTCATAGACCTGGCAAGATTGATTTGATTTTTTTATTGTTCATGGTCAAGGAACAATTGGTGAGAGATCAATCAAGTATCTGAAATGTGTGTGCCTCTGTCAGTGGTTAGGCAGAGGTCAGATGTAATTCCACACTGGCCACACTTCATGTTGTCGTTTGGTCACTGCCATGAAACAATTTTCTTTGTCCAGATACGGTATAGGACGGAAACTACAGACAAACAAGGATTTTACCTCAGTCAGCAGCTCTCGTTAATCTTTGTGCATTTCACACATTTTTTTTGTTCATTGGGACAAGGCAGTATTACGCTATTCAGCATTCAATCTGCCATAATATTACTGCGAGGTTCGAAGTGATGATAAACTCTACCTGTCGGAATCCAAAGAGAGTCATAATTTATAAAGAAAATGTGGCAATTAAACTAATTAAACTCACCTGTTGTGGTCATACCACTCTAAATGATCAATGTTTATGCATGTATTATTCTATAGTAGCTGTCAGAGGCAGCCAGCGTGTGTGAAATGCTTTAATTACTGTTATTGGCGAGCTGATGCACACAATACAGAGGCAGTGAAAAAAAGGTTGTTGCTAAACCTTACTAAATTACCCATTCCAGCAGCCAATTATAACAGAGCTAAATTGCCAAATTGCCAAATAATTGACATTGAATTGATGGTGAACCATCTCTCCCCTTGAGTTTTTTTGTTCTCCTTCACCCTACTCAACCCCTGCGGGCCTCATCATTTGCAAACTTTCATTTCAGCTGGGCAGCAAATAACCTGATCTAAATAATCACTGGGTATGTCCCAATACTCGAAAAATGCACACTCTTTTACTCCACTACCACCTCCTCTCCTCTGTGCCCCGGAAACGGATATTTGTGTCCTAATCTAATAATGGTGATTTCATATTAATTACATATTAATTGTTAAATATTAATTAATGTCTCAACGCGAACCACAATGTCAGGTATATTTTATACTGTATTCAACTACTTGTACTTGAAACGTACGGACAGTTTTTCATATTTCTGGGTATGAGACAAGTGGAGGAGAGGAGTGGAGGAAAGGAGGTGGGGAGTGATGCAGCCCCAGTCTTTGTTCAACCATATTAGTCGCACAAGATAACAGCCACAACTGCTATGCATTACTTCCATCTGACTTTACTTTATTATGCAATGCAATAAAACTGTTATACTGTAAGTTAGTAGTAGTACATAGAACAATAATATGCTAGACGTAAGGATAACCAACAAATTTATTTCATTCAAATTTTACGAAGAAATTTTTAGGAAATTGATTGGCTTGTTTGTTTATTTTGCCAGAAATAAAAATCGTATACAGTGCCCACCGGAATTATTGGAAACCCTGGAAAATATAAGCAAAAAAGGCAATAAAGCATGTATTTGTTGTTTATCAGCATGACCTTACACTCAAAATATGAGAAAAATATAGTCTTTAATTTAGGTAAAATTACTCAAGGAAAAAGATTATTCATACAAATGTAATATTTTCTCAAAAAAATGTGTCACAATTATTGGCAATGGTAGAAATAGTTAAACAGAATCTAATAGTTACACACAAAACCTAGAAGTATATTCCCATTCATACTTTTTTTAAGCACAGCTGGTTTTTTAGGAACTATTATGTGGTCATTCTCAGTTTCACTGTGGTATAAATATGAGGTGACACACAGGCCAAAACCCCCTGGGTGCGTCCCAATATTTTTCACTCCCCACCTCTACTCCCCCACTACCGCTCCTCTACTACCCGGAAGTATGCAAAACTGCCTTTCGTTTCGAGTACAATTATTTGCATGTTCTGTATACAATGTACCTGACATTGCAGTTTTCGTTGAGACATTCATTAATATTTAACCATTAATACGTAATTAAGATGTAATCAGCAACATTAGATTAAAACACAAAGATCCGTTTCCGGGGCACAGAGTAGAGGAATGGTAGTGGAGAAAGAAAGGTTGCATTTTTTGACTATTGGGAAGCACCCAACGGATCTTTGTGTTTTAATCTAATGTTGCTGAATCTTAATTACGTATTAAGGGTTGCATATGAATTAATGTCTCGATGCAAACTGCAATGTCAGGTATATTGTATACTGTATATGCTAATAATTGTACTCAAAACGAAAGGTAGTTTTGCATACTTCCGGGTAGGAGAGGAGTGGTAGTGGGGGAGTGGAGGTGGGAAGGTGGGTGTCTTCTGGCTGGGTGCGTCCCAATATTTTTCACTCCCCACCTCCTTTCCTCCACTCTCTCACTACCACTCATTTGTACAAAGTTTAAAAAATATATTATTATTTCTATATGTGAACATGATTTTTTTAGCGTGTATAAACAGTGCATTTTATCCATTATAAAGTTTGTGACTGTGGAGGGAGTGCTTTGGGCTATTAATAGCACCCTCCTAATTTTTTGCAATGCAGTGTAACTGGAGAAGCTGAGGTTTTCGCAAGAGGCTACCCTTAAAAAATACTGCGTAAAAATTTACGGCGTTTTCTTAAAGCTGTAGTTTAATTTCAGACAAACATGAATACTGTAATTGAGACAGATACGTCTCAACCACTAGGGGTGAAGTTTATAGAGTTAAATGGACTTGCTACAGAAAAATGATGACACTTAGAAACTCTGTATTTGGCAGAGTTGTCACAAATTGTGTACCAATAAAGATAAAACATGGAGTTTGTGGTTTCCAGTCATAGTTTGGCTGCAGGAGCAATAAATGTCTCAGTTGAGCAGAATTTTGGCGCCGGCACCATAGCCACTAAGCATCTGCGTGAAGTGGTTAAGCTTTTCTTATAATTAAGTATACCAATTATAAAAAATAGGTTGCCATATGTTATTGCAAGGTCAGCCCCATGTATTAGGTTTTAATTGTCATTTATTCCGAGTATGTATGTCACTTTGAAAACTGCGGGCATCGCGGTCAGGTTTCGTCAGATGGCAGTGCCCAAGCTCTACTAACGATGAGATTCAATTATCGATAGCTGTGCATGCATTCATCCCCTATAGCACATTGAAATAATGTGAAATAAAATTGATATTGGTTGTTTTCTGGTGTATTTACTCACATAATAATTATAAAAATGCACGGCAATGCACATAGGCTATGACGCTCATTAAAAAAGGGGAGGGGGGGGGGAATTATAACCTAATAGCCCATATGTCTGGCTGTAGTTATTATAGTAGGTAGTGAAAAATAGAGCGTTAGAACGTAGACAGAAATGTGTGCAATGAGCTAGACACTACATTTCTCACAGAAAATGTAGTTTGTTGACTGTTTTAACTTCACTGCAGTAGTGATCAAACTTACAAGAAGTAAGTGCTAGTGTGTTAGCTTTTATTGATTGCAATTCAGTTGCTATGTAAATTACGTCAGAAGTATTCAGATTTTTTTATTTGCTACCTAAACTTTTCAGCACGCTTGTCCTCGACAACACGAATATTGCCTGAAATGTCAATCTTCAGAATACATTTATTTAACCCATTAATTAATAAGCTGGGATGTGATAGGGCAGGAATTTTAAAGTGTCCAGACTCAAGCAAAATAAATGCACGGACCGTTAATAATTGTTTTTATTTTGAACGTTTTTTTGTGTGATTTTTCTCAGGTCGCTTAAAAAACCACTTAAGCAGCCCGCCTAAGACATTTAAATGCAGGAATAACCCTGGAAGTTGGTTGAATCCTGGTGTCACCAAAAGTACAATTAGACATGGCCTCTATGCTAACAAGCTATTTAGAAGGCTTGCTGAAAGAACGCCTCTGTTGTCATCATGCCACAAATGTAAGCACCTGAAGTTTTCTAAAAATCATTTTGATTGGAACTGGGTGCTATGGTCAGACGAGATGTCAATTTAACATTATTTGCCAATAATTACAAAGATGGTTTTGGTGTAATATGAGGCACAGTTGTGCAGAAAAGAGCCTGATCCCTTCTGTGAAGTATGGTAGTGGATCTGTGATGTTGTGGGGCTGTTTTTCCTCCAAAGACGCTGGGAACCTTGTTAAGATACATGGCATCATGGACACCATCAAATACCAGGAGTTTTTACACCAAAATCTGGCTGTCTCTGCCATAAGGCTAAAAGTGGGTCATGCTTGGATCTTTCAGCAGTACAATGATCCAAAGCATACCTCAACATCTACACAAACATGGTTCACTGACGGCAGAATCAAGGTTTTGTAATGGCTATCCCATCCCCTGACATGAAGTCCAATGAAGACCTGTGGGGTGAGATTAACAGGACTAAGCAAGCAAGGACTAAGGACTCTAAAGCAGGGATGTCAAACTCATTCCACCGAGGGCCGAGTGTATGCAGGTTTTTGTTCCAACTGTGCCCTACACCAGCTGATTTCACTAATTAGCTCAGCTCTTCAACCAAGGAGGTGCACTAATTAGTGGAATCAGCTGGTGTAGAGCATAGTTAAAACAAAAACTTGCATACACTCGGCCCTCGATGGAATGAGTTTGACACCGCTGCTCTAAAGGATCTGGAGAGATTATGTATGGAGGAATTGTATCAAATTCTTTGCTATGTGTTCTCCACCTTCATAAAACATTACAGGAGAAGACTGTGCTGTTATCTTGGCAAAGGGAGGGTGTTCAAAGTACTAAATACAGGGATGCCAATTCGGGATGTTCCTAACGACTAATTTCCCTGACGTTTAAACGGAAGTTTATACTTAGACTAGTCGACTAGTCTAAAAGTAGGAAAACACTCAGAAAACAGTCAAAATTGAGCACAATTTAATCTATAAGGTGAAACATTGTCCGAAAAAATATTGCGTATATTATAAGAGCCATTTGAAACCGTTAATCACATTCTTCAATAACCAAATCGTATTTTAAATGCCGCTGAAATGTGTGGAACTTTGCGCCTTGCATTATGAACATTGCACATTATCCTACAAAACATGACAACAATTCACTAAATAAAAGTTAACAAATAACATTTATTGAAAACAATATTCAACGTAACAAAACATTTTTAGGAAACGTGCCTGATTATTACAACGGCATTTTCATTGGGTGAACGCGATCGCATAGCAAATACAGTCAAAAATAATAATCGGTCATCAGAAAAGCTACCAATAATAGGAACACAAAAAAATAACAATTAGGCCGACGGATCGACGTGACATTAGATTTGTTTTATTGGGCTATTCAACAACGCGATAGGCCGACTTACTCTTTCCACCTCGCTGGTTTAACTTGCAGGGCGAACAGGCTTATGCGTTTTGTTTTTTTCCTTCGTTTTTTTAAATTATTTTTTTAATCCGGCGTTGTTAACATATAAAGCAACATTTGACCAGGAAAACATGAAATTTCAGTGCAAATTATGTCAATATGTAATTTAAATGTGTACATTAATAAAATAGTAAGTTTAACCGACTAGCATTTCTGGTGCCGACTAGTGAGGGTAGCAACGTTTAATCGGCTAGTCGACTAAACGCGCACATCCCTAATGCCAATAACTGCGGCACACATCTTCTTCAAAATAAAAATTTGTTTGCATTAAAGATTTATTTTTCCTCTGATCAATTGTATCTCAGTTTTCTGAGCATAGAAGGCATTTGATAAACAATAAACTGGATTAATCATGCACTTTTTGCTCATATTAATTGAGGTTGCCAATAATCCTGGTGAGCACTGAATATAAAATATAATGCATCCATTGAAAAGGTTGAAAGCTGGCATAAATCTGCTTTAAAATATGGATGCTTCCAAGCACAAATGATCAGTAGTTAAATGTGTTCATGTGCACAGGGCTTTTGAACTGACCGCTTTTGTTTATACTGCATAATGAAGCAAAAGGAAAATCTGTTCATGTCACTCACAGCATTTTGTTTTGATTTTATGCAGCTATTTAACTTGCCCCCCACCGCCTACCACTTCACCCAAAAACAAACTCCCCACACCACCTCAGACACCAAGCTCATCCACCTGTTCACTTCCTGCACAGTGTCACCTTGCTGTCCACTCTTGAAACACTCTTGCAATGATACGAAACAAACAATGTTTGTTTGTCAAGGTTAGACGACAGCACACGGGGTCCGATGCTGTGGTCCTACTCCTCCTGACATATGTCATGTCGACTCAATCAAATATATTCTGTAAAATATAAAGAACTACGTAGCTTAATCAGTAACCACCGTGTCCTGATTTAATTTAGTGCTATTCCACAGCATTAGTGCTACAGCTTCAGCATTCAGCTCGATCAAGAGGGAAATCCACCATTGACTTTTGAGTAAGAACCCAGCTGCACCGTGATTCTGAGACTTGCATGAAAGAAAGCCTCTGTTATTTAGCTTCCAAGTACGGAATTGACAGACTGGGGTTCTCTTTTGCTGTGAAGGATTCACAAAAAGGAAAACCCTCAAAAGACTGAAATATGCATTCATAAAATAGGTAACATATATTTTAAAAAACATATTAAATATGTTTGTAAACATATAGCTGTGCACTTGTATTTGGGCTGCTGTTATGATCCACCTCATATTGCTGGTATATTACTATGTTGCTAATGCATTTCATGGTTATTTAAGCAATAGAACATGAGTGGGAGTGCGTTATTGGAAATATAAGCACTGCTGTGACGTCACAGCAATGAGACCGCAGGTCGAGTACACACGACCCTCGCGTGATCTATTGCTTTTATACAACAATATTACCATAACCGTTTAGTAAGTAATGAAACAATATTTTTTGATGAACTCATTCTTTATTTTGGATTGGCCTACTTGCTAGCACCCTGTTGCTGTTGCTATTGTTGTTATTTATGCTTTCTAGGCAACACTCTATAGAATAATGTCACCAGTGTATCGTGTTGCAATCCATAACAACATCCATGACACCAAACGAGCATGATTGCTTGTCCACAAAATAAACCATTAACTATGTAGAAAGCAGAAATTATGTTTTAAGATTCCTCTGTTCTCCACTGCAAACATAACATATCTACATGTACTTAAGGAAAAAAACATCAATGGCATGTGCATCAGTGCATATTCATTTCTGAGTGTGGTGATGTATGAGTATAATGAACCAGAGGTTGAGATTCATTTAGAATTGTACAGTAAAAAAATGTTTTTTTTTTGGTTGCACCAGACTTGTCTTGTTATGAGGAAACTAATTGAGGACATGGGTGGACATGGATACGTTTGTAAAGTGTGGGATGTTGTGCAGTAGGCCCTGGTGGGTGATGCTCTTCATGCAGAGTATGATTGCCTGTTAGCCCTTGATGAAGGTGTGCCCTGGTCAGTGATGTGTGAGCCATTGTCCCACACTCATTATTATGCCCATGGCTTCCTAGACTGGGCCAAGTTCATATTGGAGAACTGAAATGTGTGAAGAGTATATATAATGAAGCTGAAGTGTGCATAATGAAAGCTTGAAATCATGCTTAAATCAGGCTGAGACAGCAATGCTGGAATGTACCAAGATACCGGTGAACAGTAAGGATGGACTGTACCGAGATACTGGTCAATAGTATCACATATAATTTCATCTCAGTTTTAAAGTTTTTAAATAAGTCCAGAGGATACTGCAGGTTTATATAATATGCCAGACACATGTGAGAAGAAAACATAAGAAAGAAAGTAACCATATATTTTTAAAACCAACACTTTTCAACATTCCATCATACAATGGTAAAAAACAGTACTTTTAAATGATAGTCTGTATCCGTTAACCCATCTTGTCAATCGGGTGTCAACATTCCTCTATGTCTGTTTGAGTTGTACTGATGGATTGCAGTGCAGCTTGATGTCATGTGTCTGTGCTCTCCCAAATTGGCTGAGGCGGTTGCATTGATGAGCTCGAACACACACAAATGGGGCCTTCCAAATTTTAGGAAGAAAGTGAGTTAACGGTTTGTAAAAATTGTCACGATTATTGCTTGCATTCATGTTTGTATGCCTTTACTGTTACATGAAAAAGAGATGGGCAGTAGACTGTGCGTCGAGGTTGGGAGAACAGATTTGTGTTTAATAGCTACCCATCGCGTAGCGTCTCCATTATTATGGGGAAGGCTGATTAGCGAGAGAGGGATGGGTTCCACAGATAATGATACGTTGTGCTCCCGGAACCCCCGGCATCTCTGTCTCCAGGCACGAGCAAGTCTGTCATCTTTTAATTGCTTTCATTTTCAGGCGTGAAGTTATTAATTTCACCCAGACTCATGATCGGGTTGTCAGTAATGCAACCCCTTCAATGCAGTCCAAGACCGAAAGGTCCCTCGCAGTTGATCAGGCTCCAGCATGTTTTTGTTTTGTATGTATATACAGTTTTTTTTATTTCTGATTTCTTTTGTAATAGGATTGTGTTTTTTAAATTATTTTTGAAGGGTGGGTGTGGGCTCATCAGCTTCAGGAGGGCATGAGAAAATAGATATTTAGAGCTATGGACCTGCACAAAGAAAAATGTAATATTAATGCAGTCATACTGTGATATTAGTAATGTAATATATTAGTAATGTAATACTGCATTATATGTACAGTATAACAGTGTATTTAGTCTACGATATTATATCTAATACGTGGGCGGCAGTGTAGAATAATGGTTAAGGAGCTGGACTTGTAACCGAAAGGTTGCAGGTTCGATTCCCAGGTAGGACACTGCCGTTGTACCCTTGAGCAAGGTACTTAACCTGAATTGCTTCAGTATATATCCAGCTGTATGTATGGATAAATGTAATAAGATGTAATAAGTTGTGTAAGTCGCTCTGGATAAGAGCATCTGCTAAATGCCTATAATGTAATACTATATACAGACGTGCTCAAATTTGTTGGTACCCCTGGTAGAAATGAGTAAAAAGGGTTGTAAAAAATTCACTGTTTGGTGAATTAGCTTAATCTCACACTGAAAAAATTTGAAAAATCCAACCCTTAATTGACGTTCACTTATTATGAGAAAAAAAAATCCCTCATCAATAAATAATTATTTTTATAACAAAACCATGTTGGCCACAATTATTGGCACCCCTGCATTTATATATAGAATAAAGTATATATTTTTTATATTTGGTTGCATATCCTTTGCATGCCATGGGTCTGTGACCCAACAACATCAAAATAATTTTCATATCTTATTTTCTGGTACTCTTACAAGCGATACTAAATGTCTCTGCATTTGAATGGATCTCTATGGGAATTGGGGGGTGGGACTAGATTTATTCATCAAGGGTCTGACGTATCAAACAAGCCTCAAACTATCACTCTGCTGCCAGATATGCAGTAGATATGGATGGATCACTTTAAGGGTTGTTTCTCCTGACAAATTTTCCTATGGAACTTTATGACAAAAATAAGTCAGGAGAAGAAACCATTATCCATCCATATCTACTGTATTTCTGGCAACAGAGTGATGGTTTAAGGCTCGTTTGATACGTCAGACCCTTGATAACTTCTAGGCTAACCATGTGTTCCATACTGTTCCAGTGTAATTTTCAGCTAAATCTAGTCCCATCCCCCAAATCCCTAATTCTAAGTACTAGTTAATCATTGGCCTACAGTTTCCTTTTGTGTATTTTTACAGATTTTCAGGGATATTTTTATTAAATGTTCTTGGTCATGTTTACCATTTAGTCTATTTTGAATGCAAACCTGTGAACTCCGGAAAACACTGTAGATGCAAAGCACATTATCTTGCTTCCTGCATAATTTCTCATACATGTAATTGCATTAATCACTCATTTCAATGTCTTCTGCAACTGTATTTCTAATTCTAGTGCACTAGTATAATTACGCTACAAGTTTTGTAAATGATGGTCCATTAACTAGGATGATGGAAACATTTAATTAATGTGATGCCTTTTTAAAGGTCTCATGTCATAATATTTTTTGGCAATTTTATATAAATATTTCACCAATATTTGACCAAACATGTTGATAATTATTTTAAGGGAAAAAATATTGGAATACGTTTAAAAATATATAAATACAGTGAGTTTATAAACATTCGAGCTGAACAGGGCCCCGTTTTCCAAAAGGATGTTAGATCTTTAATCTTAGTCTATTTTGTTTCTATATTACTTTCATTATTTGTATGTTTTTCATAATTCGTTTTTTGTCTTTCTCCATCCATTTGTATTATATTTGTTTATGTAATGTCAGTATATTTCAGTGATTTTACTCATAAAATGAATAAAGCAGAAACACAAAACACTCTAAGATACTTTTGGTAAATGGGGCCCAGGCTGTTTTGGGTGGGATTGCAGGTTTGTTTTCCACATGCTCTGCGTTGATTGGTTAACTCACCCAGAATGACACGCGCACCCCTCTTATCTCTTGCCCACACTCTTGCTTTGGGAAAGCGAACAAATATGAAATCCGTAAATCAACAGGTACATCGCATATGTTTGAGCTGGACTCTGGAGTCAGTCAGGTTGGCGTTACATTGTTCTTGAAAGAGACTGTGGATGACATGGTTAAAAAATAATGGCTGTTTCCACAGGAGTGATGGAGACACTGGGGACAATTCTCAATGGACTGTTTAGCCTGTCCATTTTTTCCCCTTTCTTTTTCTTATACAACAACAAAAAATGTAGGATAGTACCGAGTTCATATTTTTCCAGCACATATGTATCATGTCATACTGCAGAATTATGTAGACTAGGTAAACCCCTACCTTTAATATATTTAGTCGAAGTGATTTCAAGTGATGCAATTATTCAAAGTTAAGGAGAATCTTGGCTCCTAAGTAGAATTGCTCCTAAGTGTTTAGGATTGCATATAGCAATAATGTTGCCAGGAGCCATACCACCCTGAACCTTCTCATGGCAAACTGGAGCGAAGTCGATGTGGTATGGGCCAGTACATTGGTTGAGAACGCTTCTGAAAAAGTTATGTTTGTGGGGCACTTCCCTGTGGATCAATTAGAAATCCAATGCCTCAGCACAGTGATGGGGACACTGGGTTCTGTCCTCCCCATTTTGATTCCCCAGATCATTACGGCAACATAATTGAGTTCACAGTTGACCTACCTGGAAATATCCTGGGTCTGTGCAACCTCTGTGTGTGGGTCTATTTTTACAGGCTGGACAAATGCCAATGCCAGTCTTATTAGATGGCCTAGCTAACTTACCTGAGGGAAAAGATAAAATATGAATATCGCATTACTCAGAAGATGTCTGGCCAGCTCCGGAGCAGGAACTGCTCTGTGTAAGGCCTAATATTTCTGAAGTGAGCATGGTGGGTAATTAGTTGCATTAAATGGGATGCTCTTATCCAGATAGATTTATTAAAGTAGAGATTACACAAGTGGATACGGGTGGGGGATCACAGTGTGGGTGTCGTTCTTAAATGTTTGTTTGGATGCCTCTTGAACTATTTAGTTTTTACAATGCATTCATTTGCCTTCAATAGAATTGGTATTTCCTTCCTAAAAGCATTCCTGTAATGAACACCCTTCCATGCATTGTCCCAAGGAAGGACAGTGTATCAGCTATAGTTGTTTCCCTTTGTTTTCTCGCATTGGTACTTCAGTCCTCCGCCAACTAGAGGACTCGTACCCTCTTTGTTTTTATCAACGTCTAAGTTACTAATTCATTCTCACTTGTATGATTAGTCACTTAGACTGCCGTTGTAGTGCCTATGGGGACCCCTGGAGGATAACCATTGGAATACAAGTTTAAATCTTTGCAGGTCACGTGGTGGAGACAAACTGTTGGCCCTAGTTATAGTATGCGTTTGTAACTGGTATAATAAATGTTTCAATACAGTTACATAAATAATTATATTATAGTAATTATAAGGTCAATTTGTGATCTGGTAAATCTAAAAGGATAGTGGATCATGGTAATCCTCTGTATGATGAACAGTTGTTTCAGCTTATGCCAGCAGCCGTCCACTATGTACCCTGCTCCTGTCAAATGGCTGAAGCTGAGTAGGTGTTAGCTTGCTTAGTACTTGGATGGGAGGCCTCCTGGGAAAATTGTAATGTGATTAACACTAAAGGAAAAAGTAGTGTATGCACTGGAACAATGTCAATCCACTAAATAATGATTCACAAAACATATTTAATAGATTTTAATACAGCATTATAATTTTTGAAAATTATTGAAAGGTAACTTTTCTTCAGCCAATTATTGAATCATATTGAGGCCTCAAAGTTTAGCAGGAATGCAGACCTTATTACTTGGTTTCTGTGTGCTAAAGGCTTAAGGGCCAAACAAAAGTCCCTAACCCTGAATTAGTTGCTTTGCAGTATGTGCATGTTGTTCAAACTGTTTGGTTGATTCAATTAAAAAGAAGAGGACTTTGCCAAGGGTGAATGCTCTAATCTATTTGCAATGAAACTATTTTCCACCTGTTCAGACGAGCCATTCAGTTGAATAACGTTCCTCACAGGCTAAAACAATGTCTTTAAGCGTGACATTCTCCTACAAGAGCACATTCTCCCTTGGAGCACATAAGAACGTATTTTGACTCAAACACGATCACTTACTGAATCTGTTTTCAATTAAATAGTTTTGCACATACTCATAGTAGCCTTTCAGCTAAATGACCTTCCTTAGAAGCAAAAACATTTAAAAAAAAAAAAGTTTTTAGAGAACGCTATTGACGGTTAACGGCATTAACTCTGCCCGTAGGCTGAGTTTTGACTCAGCAATGCTGACTATGCAAGCTCATTGTCATTGAATTCTTTCCATCAGTGAAGCCAGATTCCTTCCTTCCTCCTCCTGGTTCTTTGGCTCCTTCCGCCTACTTCTCCCCCCAGTCGTATTAAAACAGCTCCGAGTAAGGTGACATACGGAAAGAGTACGTTTGAAATACGGTTTTTCGCGCGCACCCGCTTGCTAAATTTGCCGGTGACGTCCACGTGTAACCTCGTCAGGGCAGGCGCTATCAATCGGACCAACACACCTCCGGCATTCTGTCAATGGCAACCCAGTGGAGCAGCTCCTAGAGGGGCAGCACTGACCCTGCCTTCCTGCAGACAGAGACTGATGGGCAATCGCCAGCGTAGGCACTGTGCGTCCATCTCCCCTCAGACAGCAGGCCGCTATTGCACATGCTCCGTTAGATTGGGGTTAATGGATTGGCGTGGTGAAATGGAGGATAGGAGTCTCTTATCTTGGCACCAGGCGAGGTTAAGTGGATAGTGACCCGTGGAAAGTGTACCAGTAAGATGTTTTGTATCCAACTCGTCTCGGCTTGAGAATTTAACAGCTTCAACATCATTTCATTCTATAGGGTTTTAAAGGGCATCTTTCCCTCGGGTAACCAGTGCAGGATTGATGATGTGAAACAATGTATTTCATCATAATCAAATGGGCATGATGTAATATATTGAGGTAAATATTTCTATGAATTTCTGGCAGGTTGGTTAGCTGGCATTATCTTTGTGCAGTCCAGACACAAATTGGCTTGTGGTTTGTTTATTAACAAAATAACCTGAGAAGTTAAATTGTGCTGTAATTGTATCACCTTGATTTTAAATATTGACTTTTTCATTAATATTGACATAAAACGCTCAGAAATTAACATCTAACTTACATTATGAGTACATGGCATGGTCTTTGCTGTAACTAGATATATTTATGTTTCATACGTACCAGCACCTTTTTAAACGGTTTTCTGAAATCAGGATCTATTTTTATGAATGGAAATGTGACATCAGTAGAAGGCCCTGACTGATGAGGTGACTGTAAAAAGCTTTGTAACTGCACATAAAATGGGGAGCATAGTCTTGGGTAGTCATAGGCTGGGTCATAGGCTGGGGTGGGAGGTCCTACTGTGTGATTTTGATGATGATGATGATGGTTGTTGTTGTAACTTTTATTTAAAATGTGGGGGATAATCAGACATGGCCTATAAAATCGTAATGCTAGCTATTTTAATGTAATGCTGTATTGTGTCATTAAATAACCATAATCAGCTGCCGCAACATAGTGCTGGTATAGGTGATTTCAAGACCTTAATGTTTTTATACTTTTTTTATTCTTTGTTTCTCACAGTCTGGGGTTCTATAACCTTGATCAGTGCTCGAAGTGGGCCAGAACAGACCGGTACGCTGTACTGAGAGTGGGACATCTACGTTTTGCTCATGTGAGTACTGACCCTTTTTCTTGTGTTTGGCCACTTCTCACAAGTTCTAAGTACATAGTGTTTGTGCACCTGTGAGATTATCTTTTTCTCATTCTCACAACATTCACTTAATTGTAGCCCACAGCAATTAATTCAAGTGAGCCCACCCATTGACAAAAAAACGGACCTCATTACCGCCACCTGCTTTCTTGCTTTCTCACTGCTTTTCAGCAATGGAACCTGTGTTGTCCTTGTGTCAGAAATGGGAAGTTCCAGAATGTACCGTAGCAGGACAATATGTTTTGCTCTGAGTACCGGCACCTTTTTTTTTTCACTTCAAGCATTGACCTTGAGGAGGTTTTATCATTTTTACATCTGTATTGCTCAATACCAGGGCCCTCTAAAAAAGCTGTTGTATCATATATCACAATCAAATGGCTGTCTAACTGTACACAAACATAAATATCTGTCATTCATATTTGCTAAAGGCTTAGAACTACAGCCATGGATGGACACCACAGTGCACTGAAGGTTGCAAGATAACTGTGAGCAAGCAGTGTCCATTTTGTTTGCTTGTCTTTCACCATGGAGAAAATGTTGTATATTCCAACAGTAACATGAATATATGGTGAAAAGCTAAATGTATTGTTGATGCAAACTGTTGATGCAAAGTTATTTGGTAGGAGAGCAGACAAGAGAGTCATAACCATGTTTGTGACAGGCTAAGATGTAGACTTATGATTTTAATTCAAATGTAATCAAAAACTGAAAGGGAATGCAATAGATGAGATCTTACATAGATAAAATGTCTGCTGTTAAAGATAAAGAAAGAAAAAAAAATGAACCATTTAAAAAGAAAATAAAACCAGTTTATTGAAGTGTGAAAGTACAGTGCTCCACCAACCCAAGGCTGCACAACTCCAAAGACAACTGAACTGAGTGGTTCAGGCTACATCCTCAGTCTGAGTAAACCTGCAGGGGGAGGTGGGGAGATGTGATTCATTCATTTGTGAACCATAGTGTGTTTGTCATTATTATAGTGTTAGTTTTTCTGACCATCGCTAGTCAGGTTTTATACCGTCTACATTCATGCAAACGATTGTGCGTCTACTGCGTCCACGCTATGCGTTTTTACGTCAGCTACGTTGTGTGTGTCTGCTAAACAGTTTGGATAGTGCGTAATGAAGCAGCGTCGTCCTCGCCTGATACTTGTCTTTCACACGTGTCCAACGTTTTAGTTCCTCAAATCATAGCGAATCAGTGGTACTTGCTTTCTCACAAGCTGCTGTGTTCGTTTGCATCCAACCTGAGATGGCCTTGTACTCCTGTTAAAGCTACCTCAGAGTCCGGCAAACAATTGGGCCTTCAGACAGCTGCCATATTTGACTCCACTCTTTACCTGCTCTGACCTGCCTGGCCCAAAAACCTAATCGCCACAACGACTATAGCTTGAGGGCCTAGATGAAAAGTGAATGCCTGGCAGATTAGTGGAGAAATCCTGAATATATCACGGTTGTGCAGGGCCTGGAATTCTCTTTGCTATCTTCTTTTCCCATAGTCCAGATGGGAGAGGGAGACAATCTGTTTTTCAGTAACCTCCAAGCCATCGTCTGCAGCTCGTAAGCACAGCCTGTCGATTTGTGGCCAGAGTCAAAGCCCCATGGGGCACCAGATAAAACAGATAAAGCTTTCGTTCTTTGTGTGTTTGTGTGCGTGTGTGCGTGTGTGTGTGTGTGTGTGTGTGTGTGTGTGTGTGTGTGTGTGCATGTGCCTGCCTGCGTGTGTGTGTGTGTGTGTGTGTGTGTGTGTGTGTGTGTGCCTTTATGAATGCATTTGTGTGTGTGTGTGAGCATTTCTTATATCCTGGTCCCTGCCAAGCACGGTGTGTTAAAAAGAGCCCTTGGGGTTTCCTGCTGTGTCCTGTTCTGTACATTGGTGATTGTGCGCGTCGCTCTCATGTTGCCATGCACACTGTTTACGGATGTCACACTCTCCTCAGCAGGCCCTCTGGTGCTTTGTCATTTTGACAGAACTGCATTATTCTGTGATTTATTTTTTCAATTTTTCTGTATGTATTGTACCTATTCTACACAGCGAAGGATTTGTTGTTGTTGATGACGTTGTTGTAGCAGTGAATATTGGTGGCACTATCCAACCTATTCAGAGCTTCTTCAACCACTGTGCTCAAAAGTTTTAGCTGTATTAACTAAAAACTTAGTATTCAGAAGATTAGTGTCTGCAACAAAAGGGTAAAAAAGTATTACACTTGCAACTGGACATTTTTCTGAAGTGATTCATGTTAGTCACCGTGCTCACCCTTGGAGTGGCAAGCCCAATTCACACCATTAGGCCTATACCACACTTCAGCCCATTTATTGCAAAGAAATCTCACTATAATGATTTCCCCAGACTTGAGTACCCCTGCTTATAAGTATTATTGAAACTAAGTAAAAGAAGCTCAAACACAGTGGAAGTGTAATTTTGTTTCCTCACCTAAAATATTTATTGATTTGACTTATTCTTTGCAGTTGTAAGGATACCGACTGTACCATTGTTGTTGTCGTCTGTGGATTTCCGTGGAACGCATAGAACGTACAGTCGTCATTGTGATGGAGCCTGTTTTGTGTCATATTACAAAATAAGGAACCGTTGTCGCTATAATATTGGAATCGTAAACTAGTTTATAGAGAATCGTGAGTTTTAACATTTTCAAATGGTACATTGTGTAACCAAATTATTCAAAAAGTTCACTGTTAAAAAAACACAATGAATGCAAATAATTAAAGCACTTCCGGGCCGGCGCTAGTTAAGGGGTTAAAGTGAATAATTAAAATACATTTTTATGCATCTATAATGCTATTTGTAAATCAGTTGTATTTACAGGCAGTATATGGGTCCAGACTATCTTATTTGTATTTAGCTTATTTAGAAACAAGAACAATTGAATTGAACTGGAATGCTACTTATTACTCAGTCCAATAATAGCCACCTATCCCAAATATATTTTAAAGCTGGAGTACTGTGTTTATACCCTCAAATTCTGCTTTCTAAAACCTGCGATTCGGCCCAAATTTTGTTTTCAGTGACTTATGACATGAACCAATCGAAGGGATAGGGTGGTACACATTGCGAACCAATCAACAGTGAGATTGACCTTGCCAGTTCACCAGCTAGAAATGTCACAGCGACCCGTTACATCAGCTCTATTTCACGCAAAAAAAAAGAAAAGGGAATTGGAAAAAGCTCACTCAAAACTGGTATAAACATAGGTGCTCATTTTAGAAGGTGGTGAGATGTTTGGGAATGGATTGGTTTAAAGACTGACGTGGAGCTCCCATGTTCTACTGGAAAAGTAGGCTAGGTCAAAAGTTTCAACACTGATTTACCTTTCTGCTTGACAGGCAATTGTAATTACCTATAATGAATATTAGTTAGGTTTCTATTATTGATAATGTTACTTTATTCAGCACCTATTTCTTGGAAGAATGCTAACATTATATGTCATATAGATGGCATTAGCTAGATCCAGCTACATGGCTATGTTACATGCCAGCTGCATGCCAGCTGTAGTCAGATAATGCGAGAGGTTCAGTCTCAATGTTATGCTAACTATGCAACAACAGAAAAGATCCCGTTGTTTTACCTGGACTTTTAGCTTACACCTTTTAGTGTAATGTTAGCTATATCAGTCTGTAATTCTGCAATCATATCCTGAAAACTTGCTCGTTCACAACAAGGTCTGTGGAAGCAGTGGTGTGGGGGGTGTGTCTCTTGGCTGGGCCAAGGGATGTTATGACTTTAAATGTTTTGCCAACAAATGCAACCGTTGGCAAAAACTTTAATCTAGCTTTAATCTAACCAATGTAGTCATTGTGCTTTATTTGTAAAGTCAAGCGGTCATATAGATATCATAGAAATCATATGCATAGCTGCAGTGTGATATGTTCAGATGTCTCCCATGTACAATTTCATGAACTGGACTGTGATGACAGGCAAAAAAGTACACACAACACACTACAATCACACTGTGATATAATGAATTAAAAAACATGGTTCTTTTTCTGCTGACTTTGCAGGCTGTTCCTCCTGTCCTCTGCTGGTAATTATTGTAATCTATTATTATTCATACATCAGGGTGCCCTGCTCTGCTTGTGTGACGTCTGTGAAGAGATAACGGAATGCTTTTGTTGGCAAATTAAACAGTTCTGATTCTGACAGTCTTTTAACTTCCATACTGATCCTTGAAAGGCTGTCACGGTGACTGCATACATTTATTCAACATTAAATATGCATTTGCATAAGGTGCACAACCGTCAAACTGTAAATCCAATCAGTTTGAATTCCTTTTACCGGTTTTTATATTCAAAAACAAAAGATGAACGCATTCAGGTTGCTTGGGGAGATGTGGTATTTTTTTTTACAGAAGGGGAAGTGGACAACAGCCTGAGCTTTCCGTTTGAGAAGTGGCACATTTGATTGGTGCTGGTCCCAGTGCATAGACATGGGGCTGGGGCGGGGGGGTGGGGGGCCCTATTGTGCTTCCAACTCCACACATCCAGGTGATGTGATGTTGATGATGATGATGATGATGATGATGATGGTTGTTGTTGTTGTTGTAACTTTTATTTAAAATGTGGGGGATAATCAGACATGGCCAATAAAATCGTAATGCTAGCTATTTTAATGTAATGCTGTATTGTGTCATTAAATCACCATAATCAGCTGCCGCAACATAGTGCTGGTATAGGTGATTTCAAGCAGTTATTTCCAAGGAATTTGCCTTCCTCTACGATACTAAACTTAGAGCACCTAATGTGATCTGTAGGAGCTAAACGACGTTGTGTCGGTTTTCCATATAAAGTTGATCGGATTGATCCTGATCGGATATGGAGAGCAGACACTGGATAGCGCAGTGCATTTCCATGTACTGGGACAGAAACTGAAGACTGAACAGCTGTTTATAGTCAGCATTGACAGATGGTGAATGAATCTGCGTTTCGATGGTACATAGCACATAGCTCATACTGATTTAGAAGGGTAGTGAATAAGATAAACCAGCACAGATGTGTTGTAGGGCTGTCAGATTTGTAATTGAAATTTAAATATTCCTCATATACTTTTCCCCAAAATGATTAAAATGAATGTTTAACTATGTCGTTTTTTTTCCATACACTACCGTTCAAAAGTTTGGAATCACTGAGGCATTTTTATGTTTTTGAAAGAAATTGATACTTTTATTCACCAAAGTAGCATTCAATTGATCACAAAATACAGTCAAGATATTGATAATGTTAAAAACTACTATTTCTAGTTCATTCTATTTCTACTTTAACAACTCTAAGAGATTTTATAGCTTCATTAAACGGGCACAATTGTTTTCAGCTGCGCTTATTATAATGGGAATGATTTCTCTAGAAACAAATTAGCACATTAGCATGATTATGTAAGGATGAGGTAACAGTGTGTTAGTACACTGGTATAATGGCTGCTGAAAATGGGGCTTTGCAATCATATGTAAAGATTGAATTCAAAAACTATTTCAGATTGAATTAAAAAACAGTTTTAAGTAGTAATAGTAATTTGTAACATTATTAATGTCAAGACTGTACTTTTTGATCAATTTCAGTGAATAAAAGTATACATTTTTTTCAAAAACATAAAAATGTCTCGGTGATTCCAAACTTTTGAACCATAGTGTATGGAAAAAACAACATAATTGAACATTAATTTGAATAATTTGGGAAAAGAGGAGGAATATTTAAATTTGACAGCCCTACTACACATCTGTGCTGGCTTATCTTATTCACTACCCTTCTAGACGGGTAACCAACCTTTTTTTTTTTTTTTAGTGATTCCAAACTTTTGAACAGTAGTGTATGTGTGCACTTAACATCTGCAGTGTTTCATATTTAAAAATGTTATCTATCTGAATGGCAATTTTTTTTTCCAATGGTGCCTAGCCAATCTTTTCAGTTAAAAAGGTTTAGCGGATTGTTCTGCAGCAAGAGATAATGATGTATGGAAAGAAAGCGCAACTACCAGCTGAACAGAATCCTCTTGTGTGATGGAAATCCATTGCACAGCTATAGTGCAGAAATACCTGAGTATTCGAGGCACTTCTGTTCAAGTGGATTCCGTTTTTGCCTCAGCGGGGACCATTGTTAATAACAACTCTCGCCTTTAACCTAGTGGGTCGTCTTATGTTCTTGCCAAATAATCTCAAAGAGGATTGTGGATTGTGCTAATGCAGAATGCCTGTTACGGTCCCAAAACTGGAATGGACCCAAATGCAGGACTCTGAGACAGACTCAGGCAAAACTCAGAAAAGGAGTGAATTTATTTTGAGCAGTAAACAGACAAGCAGACAAACAGGGGAGCTGGGTGATGGTCAGGATGCAGGGCTGGCGAATAATAAAGGGCAGATGAAGTGACAGACGGGATGCAGGGTTGGCGAGTGCAGGAGGGCTGGAACGGGGAAGCAGGCTGGATGGGTGACCTGAAAAAAATACTGGACACGTGAGCAAAACAGGCCGACAGCCACGTCAAACAAACACAGATTTCACGGAACGAACTGGCACAGGACAAACAAAGAGGGCGATATAAAAAAGGGGAGAAACGGGTGAATGGGAGATGAGTAATGAACCGGGCGTGAGGAATGTGTGATGGGATAATTAAAGTGTGTGCGGAATGTGAGCAGAGGGGAAGAGTGATAGGCTAAATGATAACGAGGAACAAAGACGGGGAACCACGCCCAGCCTGCACAAACACGGAACAGACAGACAGGGTAAACTGAAAAACATGACACAAGACGAATGAAAGGAGAAACACGAAGAATGAAAGGAAAGTGGGCTGGAAGGGAACGGCGGATGTTACACTGCCAAGCTGAACTATTTATATTTATATCTATTAATATATATATATATATATATATATATATATATATATATAATATATATTGTGGTGCCAGGGAGGGAGTTGGACCCTCTGCTGGACGGCACCCTCATGACATGCAGGCAGAGAAACCAGCTGCTGCCTGTTAAATTAGCGCAGCTGGGGGCCATCGGGATGATTGGCCGGCCTTTAAAAAGGACCTGGTTCACAGGCCAGAGAGGGGTGGCTATTTTCTGTCTGATTCAACCTCCAAGAAGAGAGGAGTGCTTTTTGGTTTATGTTTTGTGCGATGGCCCTTTATTTCCTGGTTGGTGAGTTATTTTGTTAAATAATAACAAAATAACATGGTGGCGATGACTGTTATTACGCTCAAAATAGTGCGAATGTGCTTGTAATGTGTGTGTAATGCATTTGGGATTTTGAGGTCAGGAACGAAAGGATTTAGAGGCAGGACTAGCGATAAAACCCTAGCTTCCTCTCCTGGCTAGTAGGTTGAGCCACCTAGTCTAGTGCAGGATGGTGATACATGAATGTATTGACCCTTGTAGGTCACAAGTTGATCATGCATCATCTTAAATACAATGCAGGCGTGGAATTGTGGCATGGTGTCTAAAGACTCTTCTCCTATCATCCCACTGGCCCTTCGGTTCTTTCTTGTGGAAGTCATGGCATCAGGCCATCAATCATGCTTTCCCCGTAATGTTGTGCTGTATCTATATTTAGATGTGAATGAACAATAATCACATTCCACATTTCTGCAGGTCTGCAAACCTAATTGTAACATTTATCTGTGAATATGTATTTCTTTAGGAATATGTTTGTGCTAGTGTACTATATGTACTGCTTCCACTGCTTGTAGGCCTACCGCTTGCAGCATCCACTGTAACTGAGAGCATGAAGAGCAAAAATGCTGGGATGTTTGTCTGTTTAATCCAGGACATGTTCAGGCTCTGTGTCTCTTCCATTGCAGCCAGTGATGGTGTGCACTGGCTTCCTGTACAGTGCATTCAGTGTACCCTATAGGCTGCACAGTGGTACTGGAGTGACTATTTTTACAAACAACAGACCACACAATACTACAGTAGATCCAGTGACTGTTTTGCGACCTACTGGCCGCACAGTGCTATCAAAGAACCAGAGTTTAATTTACACTATGCAGGCCACACAATACGGCGAGAGCCTGTGACTATTTTACACGCTGCCGCCCACCTAGTTCTACAGAAGTCAGCACTCAAACTGACAGTGACTCATCGTACCCACCATGTCACTTGAATTTAAGAAGTTTAATTTAGTCCTACTCTTGGGTGTGACACTGATGACTCGGCATCGTCTCTGTTCTTTGCCGAAACCTTTGTGTATTTATTCTCTTCTAAATTAATAAATGCATGTGACCGATCCCATGCGTGTGGTTGGTTGGAACTAATGCAGGAAGTAACCCGAGGACTTTCTGAAATGACCCGCCCGCGTGAGGCCTAGTGGGACGAGGCTAACCGTCAGCTGTTGACCTTGACTGGGCTTGAACTCTGAACTCTGGCATGGTGGCTTCACTGGGCAGATGGGAAGATTGTTCAATTTATGTACTTTGTTTGTTATTTTTTGTGCATGTGTGGGAATGTACATGAAAGAATGGCCGGCTTCCATTTTTACCAGCTTGTTTTTTTATTTTTTTAAGAACTAGAAAGTCCAGTTCTGAAATAAATACTATATCTGGTATTTCCCATAAACTGAGTGCTGATTGCAATATCAAATTTAGGCAAGGATAGTGTTAGATTAATTTGTCATATACAGTAAGCATTCATGTTTTCATGCAACTGAGCTAATGGTCACCATCTGGCTTAGGCACCTGGGGAGTGTATGCTAGTGCTCCATACATTACCCAATAAAGCGAAGGACTTAAACAGAGCTGCATTCCTGACCTCGCTGAGAAAGGCGTGCATTGAAAATGGGAGATGTGAGTTTCTTGAAAAGTTACAAAAAAAAATCTAATCTCAATGGGCCTCATTCACCAATCACGAAAAAATTTGACCGAAATAAGACCGAAATAACGTTTCCAAACTTTTTTTGAGGAGTTTAGATGGTGACAATTTGGATTGGTTTAAAATACTGCTTTTACGCCAAAAATGTGAATATCTTTATGCCCCAGCCAGCAATGCCATGTAGAATGAATGTCCAAAAATGTAATTATGTGTTTCTGCCATAGAAAATTTAATTGATACCCTATATGATTCACATTCCTCAGTAAAAATGTTGTTTTATGAAAATGCAACATATGGAAAGGTAATGTCTATGTCAGGGTAAAATTTAATTCCATGAAAATATAATACTTAAAGTGATGCCTGTCTCAGACTGAAATTCAATTCTAATGTGTAATGAATAAAAGTATCATGAAAAATGTATGTATAAAAATATTCAGTTCTGAGCAATGTATGTATGCCCTTGCAGTCTGATAAAGATCCACAACACCACTAATCCTCAGGATGTTGTTCCTCAGATCTGTCGAAGTGAACAATTTGGCCATTTGGGGTACTCTTTGACTTGGGTTTCTGTGAAGGTTGCCTCTTTTTTTGGCTGTCGCTTTGGTCAGGAGAAAGGGATACTGAATCATTGAGTCAGGCGAACATGTAGTCACAGTTTAAGGGTGTTACAGATTCAGAAGTGACACAGACTGAATCATTGAACAGAGTCAGGCGAACATGTAGTCACAGTTTAAGGGTGTTACAGATTCAGAAGTGACACAGACGGGTCCCTTCTCAGAATATTCCAACAGAGCATTTGATGGGGTCGCCGTGGCAGCCAGGGGAGTCCAAGGGAACGGCTTTTATCGTAGGTGTGTGAGTGATGCCTATTTCAGAGTGCACCTCTTTTCTCGCCCTTCAAGCGCAAATGTGTATGTCTGTCGTTTCAGCGAATTGCGCAGTGCGCAGGTGACGTAATGGGCTTATGAAAGCGTAATGTGTCTGCCTCACTGAGTGTGTCTGTCTGACTCTGTGAGCGCTCTTTCACTCCTGCTGCTCCCGTTTCCCATGTAATTTGTTTTGCTGAAATGAAGACCAGTGCAGAGGTCAGACCACATCTCAGCTGGAATCTCAGCTGGAAATGGCAGAGAGGAAAGGTGCTCTGTAACTGCTGAAATGGGAAATCCCTACAACTCAGACTCAACAAGTTTGTATTTATTTGTTTTTTCCCCCAAAAAACCTAAGATCGTTACATGAAGAAATAAAATGTGAGGGTGAATTGTGTGCTGGGTAGGTTACTTACTGAACCTTGTTCCTATTATTCATTTTAAAACGGTTTTTGACTTTCTCGAGAAAGATCTGAAGTAATTAGATGTACAGTAATGATAACATGCACCATAAATGCATTTGACAATTTTTTGTTTGGTTTTGGGGAAAAACAATGTTATCTAAAGTTCATCTAAACTATAGTAGCTCAGTTTTTCTACAATATAGAATGGAGGGGGGCGGGGGGGGGGGTTCTAAACTTTTCTTTATCCCTCCATATGGTGGGTGGAGAGTTTTTATAAACATTTGTCTTTCTTTCTTTCTTTTTGCGTTTGTAAGACACCATGTTGGACCCTTTTTTATTGTACTTCAGAGAGTGCTGAAATAGCATTTTATTTTCACTTTTCTACGTGCCTTCGCTCAAAAGTAGCTGACTGCATGTGTGGGATGCGAAGATGAATTGTTTGCCGCATGCTTCTTTAAATCAAAGGCGAATGGAAGGCTGTGCTTTAATCATATTTCACACAAACCCTGCTTATCTTGGTCTCCTGTTGTTTAAAACCTGTCACAGCTGATATATCTGCCCAGGACTGACTGCTGCGGGCTCTGTCAAAACCTATATTTACAGAAGGCAAAACGCCCCAGAAACAAATAGGAACTGAAGATGGCTGCAATACAGGCCTGGCAGAGCATCACCAAGGAACATTTCCAGCATCTGGTGATGTCTATGGGTCACAGACTTCAGGCAGTCATCGAATGCAAAGCATTTGCAACCAAGTAATAAATATGATGGCTTTGTTTCAGGTTATGTTACTTTGCCCACTAGAATGGAGGGACTATGTATAAAAAGGGCTGTAATTCTCGTATATCATGTGATATATACATATACCTGTATCATTTATATATATATTTTTATTTAATTATTTTATTTAATTTTTAAAATTTTCTTTTTTTATTAAACAACAAACACAATGAGTAGAGAGACAAAACAAATAGACAGTGATGTGTTTTTTTTTTTTTTTTTTTTTGTTTTTTTTTTTTTTTTTTTTCAAAGTTGGTGGTGCGTGGGTGTCGTGGGTGTGGGTGGCGTCGGGTCGCGGCACGAAAAAAAAAAAAAAAAAAAAAAAAAAAAAAAAAAAAAAAAAAAAAAAAAAAAAAAAAATAATTTTATTATTTTATTTATTATTTATTTATTTTTTTTATTCATGTTTTTGTAAGCATATAAAAAATATATAAAAAAAAGAAAGATTATAATATTAAAATATATTTATTAGGGGACGCGTGACGGGAAGGGGACGTGAACGAAACGCGAAAAAAAAAAAAAAAAAAAATTCGGCGCGAAAAAAAAAAAAAAAAATGACTGACACAAAAAAAAAAAAAAAAAAAAAAAAAAAAAAAAAAAAAAAAAAAAAAAAAATAAAAAATGGATTAAAAAATTTCAACAAGCATGACGACATGTGGTCGTTTCGGTCATCACGGAACGATTTTTTTTTTTTTTTTTTCTACCAAAAAAAAAAAAAAAAAAAAAAGCTTAAATTACAAAAAAAAAAAATTGATATTGAATATGCTTATTATTTTTTTTTTTTTCTGTCTGTTTTTTTTTTGTTCAACATGCTCTCCTTCTCTTTTCTCTTAAAAATAATTAAATTGAATGTGTTGAAGTTTATCTTGTTTTTTTGTTTTTTTTTTTTTTTTTTTTTTCAATGGATTGATTGCTGATTGATTTTTTGTAGCTCAACTAGCAGTTTTTTTAACACACATTTTTTTTCCAAAATTCATTTTTTGTTTTTTTTTTTTTTTAAATTTTTTTTTTTTTTTAAATCTTCGAAGAGTTGGGGTGCCTTGGAGAAGGGGGAAAGCTTCTGGGGTGGCCTTGGTTAAAAAAAGTTTGGGAACCTCTGCTCTAGCACTTTGAGTTTGAAAGGATACAATGAGGTTGATGTGCAGACTGTGAGCTTTAATTTGGTTATTTTATAACCAAATTTTATAACCTAAATTAATTAATTAATAAATGGTATGGTATTTTCATCCATATGGGATGAACTGTTTAGAAATGATAGAACCTTTTGTACATAGTCCCACCCATTTTTGGGCATCAAAAAATATTGGACAGTTTAACATAAAATTAATCATTGTTAATATTTGGTCGTATATCCTTTACATGGCATGACTTCCTGATTTCTGTGACCCACCAATATCAAAAGACTCCATCTTATTCAGTCAACCAGTATGCCCATCAATCAGATGCCAAGCCATCCATACAGCGGTCGCAACAACTTGGACGTCACGTAGCATAGGCTACTATTATTCGCTAGTCGCACCAGCACTAAATAAGAGCCCATTGTAACCAATGATAGCAGTGCAAGGCAGTTCGAGATTACACTTAAAGTTGATACATAGCCGACTTTACACCATGCAAAGAATAAATAAAAATATCTGACTCACCAATGATGTGTTATAAGGGCTTTCATCATAAATCAATTAGATCCGTTAAGTCCAACTGACAGAAAATATGTTCAATGGACAGCATAGCCTAATCTAACGAATTGTCTGGCCCTGAGCCTGTTGCTCCCTGCGTGTCGGTGCTCTCGCTCTCTCCTGTTAATGGATGCACATCGCAGGATTCCTTATTGTTGACGTCTAACGTTACATTAATGTTACCGTCTTCTTCTCCTTGGCTGCTTGGCTGACTTTTAAAATATGTAGTTAATTTTGGTGTCTTTTTTTAACATCTCTTCAGTTTTAGATCGCTTTTGCTGCTGATGCTTTCTTTTCTGAGACCCACTGTTGTGCTTTCGGTTTGACATTTTTAGCTGATGCTATAGGCTTTCCCTCGCGAAAAACTGGAAAACTCGACAAGAAAAGAGGAAAGTGAGTGAAACTAACGGAAATAGCATAAAACTACAAGACTTCTTATAGGGCAAAAACTCTTATTAAAAGTAAATATCATACAGACTATGGCACAACTGAAAGGACAAAAGTTCTTATTTGCTGCTGAAAAAATCATCATTGACAAGCGTGCTCGCTGAGGCCCCCTGGTTGCTGCAGCTCTGGGCCATGGCCCCGGTGGCCCATTGGGTAAACCTGGCCTTGGATATGGATGGATAACTTGAAGGGTTTCTTCTCCTGACTTATTTTTCTATAGAGTTCAATAGGAAAATTTGTCAGGAGAAACAACCCTTGAAGTGATCCATCCATATCTACTGCATATCTGGCAGCAGAGTGATGGTTTGGGGCTCGTTCGATAGCTCAGACCCTTGATGACTTGCAGCCATTTTACTAACCATGTATTCCATACTGTTCCAGCATAATTTACAGCTAAATCTAGTCCCTCCCCCAAATTCCCATAGAGATCCATTCAAATGCAGAGAAGTTATAGTATCGCTTGTAAGAGTACCAGAAAATAAGATATCAAGTCTTTTGACATTTGATATTGTTGGGTCGCAGACATCAGGAAGTCATGGCATGAAAAGGATATGTGACCAAATATTAATAATGATTACTTTATTCTACATTATGTTAAACTTCCGGGCATCAACTGTCCAATTGTCCAGTTGATGGGGGGGGGGGTTCTATAATTTATAAACGATTCATCTGATGAACGGTTCATCTGCACTTCAACCTCATTGTCATTGTATTCTTTCAAACACAAAGTGCTAGAGTACAGAACCAAAATAACAAAAAAAAAGCGTCACTGTATATACATGTATAAATAGTGCAGATGGATCAATAGAAAAAACAGTACAACACATTTAAACTGGGCTTCTTAGGTCCTATGAAGACCACGGCAAAAGAGTGCAATGCCCACTTTTGAACTATTCAATTTAATTCTCGTCTTGCCACCCTTGCTGGCATATAATGAATGCTCTGGCACATAATGACAGTCGTGTATCACCCAGATGGGTGCTAAATGTCAGTGGTCATTAAGTTAAGGTCCCGATCTGCTTGTAAAATGCTTTTGGATCTCATGTAAAAAAGCCTTATCTGTGTGCTCTCTTCCCTCCAAGAAGAGGAGCTTTTTCTGGTCGGACTGATAAGGCCTCCACTGTGCTCTGCATTTCCCTGTCCCAGCATCCAAGGGCTTTCGGTTGTTAGTTTAATGACTATTCCCCGTGCATCTTCTGCGGTTGACCTTGGCATTGTACTTTAAGTGTTTATTACTAATTCATGCTGCTAGACTGCAGCCACTGACCTAGCATGGAAAATCTATTTTCTCTCCCCTGTAGGCTTCTGCCATTGAATCTTCTTATATTGAACCAGCCAGCCTTTAATTCAGTTATGAAAGGACGTTATGTGGGGTAAGGAAGTGCACCTTCGGTGCAGACATTGCGGAGGTTAAATTCCAGTTGACTTTGATTGCCTGAGCCACGCACTGTAGCAGCAGATCTTGTCACCGCGTGAAACACCTCTGACTCGGAGACACCTTGGACGCTGAGGTAGTGTGTCTCCAGTTAGGTGCTGAAGAGGAGCGTGTCTGACACGTGAGGTCCTCTCCAGAGACCAGGATTCCACTAAGGAGGGAATATGCTGTAGAAAAGGATCTCATCAGCAAGTGGGTCCTGTAATTGTTTCATCGACTGCTTGTCTTGTGGTTTAACTCACCGTTCTCTCGTTTGAACCTCTCTTCCAACACTCTCTTCCAACCAACTGTTTTGACAATGAGTCGAATTCAAGGCCGTTCCTCGCATCTTATACCTGGCCAAGAACAGCTCTATAACTACGGGTTTTATTTTGAAAGCATGTCTTGCCTCTTTGGATGGATATGGAGTGAATCTCAAAGTCAATAAACTGACTTTATACATTTTAAATAATTATTCCACAATGGTAATGGCGGTTGCAATGTTCTATTTTCATGTGGGCGCAACACTGAGGAGTTGGTGCATAATGCTTACTTGTATCAATTTATTTTTAATGGGCCCCATTATGTTCACTAATTAAGCGGAACCACTTCAAAAACTTTAGGATGCAATGGTATTAATAAATTACCCATCAAGATATTAGCAAACATTGCCGTTTTTATGGTATGATCACCATCAAGCCCTCGTAATAGCTGTTATCTCACCAAAACAAGGAATTGCATTGCACTTCAGATCACAGTTTCGCTTACACAGGCCTTTCACGTGTGTCACTGTAATGCTGCACTTAAACGAGACTTTTCCACACAATCGGTGGTCCGCCAAGTTTGTTAGACCGTATTACATCAGCAATGTGGACTGGGGCAAGGAGCTGTCTTGTATTTAGTGGGAGGCATCAGTTCACCACAGGCAACAGGAGTGAAGGCTCAAGAAGAATCGCTCATAAACAATGCAAGCACACACAGCAATTCAGTGCGACCAATTTTGAGGTTTGAACAGGTTGGGCACGTGAGAAATTTGGAATGGTTTACGTGCCGCCTCTGCTGTTCAGAGCCTATCAAACAGGCAGAAGAGCGCATGTGTTGCAGAGAAAAGCTACCAATTTGTACATTTGCGTTACCAAGGATTACAAACAATATATTTTCTGCTGTATTTATGTGCGCATGTATTCTCAATTAAGTTGTAACATTGAAATGGGTGAGGCAATCAGTTTAGGCCGTGTGTGTTTAGCTCATGCCTGGATTTTCACTTCCCCTTTAGGAATGTGATGTTAGACACCAAGTCCACATTTGAACTACTTTCACCTTTGATTGGTAGTAAAATGTGAAATCCTTTAAAACAATTTGACGAAGGACGTTACTAACATATACTACGTAATTGTCAGCTATAAGCATTTTTGTTATGAATATTAGTGAAAATATGATTGATGTTTTATTTAAAGCTGTCAGTAAACTGAAGGGATTTTATTGGCATCTAAAGGTGACAGCATGCCAGGGGAAATGACACATCGCCATTGGAAATCAAATCAAATCAAATTTTATTTATATAGGGAATTTTAGAAAGTTGTCACAATGTACTTCAGAGTGTACCCTGGCTGAACCCCCACAAAGCTAGCCAAAGGCAAGACTGGCAAAAAAACGACTCCCTGTATGGCGTATAAGAAAAAACTGGAACCAGACTCAGTAGGGGGAGCCCATCCTCTTCTGGCCAGCTCAGCGTGTGGGTTCCTAGTGACAGTCATGGTCAAGTCATGTTTGTCCCTATGAACCCGCACAGAGAGATTAGGATTATCAGCGGTAACCTGAGAGACTTGCTGACATTCCGGTACTTCTGATTGGCACAATATAATGTTTTAGTTTCCTTCTGTAGCTTTCCCAGGGATAACTGCATGTTTAACGTTATATTATTACAAACTTGTTCTTACAAACAATAAGGACATGTCTCTAGGATTCAGTCAGGAAAAGAACATAGAGTAAATAACAGTGTGCACTCACGTAGCTCAGATTAACAAATTGAAATTGTTTGACTGCTGGGGGGCTCAACTGTTCTTTATCAGATTAAAAAGTACTCAAATCTAGTCGATTACAAGTTTGCTGTGTAGCAAAAGTATTGTAATATTATTTCAGTGAAGGCTATTTTAGATATTTACAGAAGATTCTGAGGACCTGCCAGCTTTACAATGGCTTCTATCAGGGCTTTTGGGGGTTTTCATCAAAAGCAAGGTTTTATCAAAGTGTCACTGTCCAATCCAGCTTTTATCAATGTTTTAGTAAATGTTTTCGTAGGCCAAACCAAACTAAACCAGATTTACAAGTTTTGGGAGCCCTGATTTTCTTTGTACTCACGTGAGTTTGTTGATAAATGCCTACAACTCGTAATTTAAAAGGCATGTTAACGGCACGACTGATTTACTTTCAGTGATGGCCCAAAAACCCCATAAAAGGCAAAGAGGCAGGCTCCTGATCCCACTAGAATGGCATCCAAACGCCAAAAAAGAGGAATTTCTGTAACACGGGTTGGAGGTGTTCGTGAATCATGGCCACTCAAAAATATATATATTATTTAGCAGTGTGATTGACGAGGTCACAGCACCCGGGAAAACCAAAATCTGGAAATAAATTACATACGTGGTTAATGCTGTCTCGCCAATCGAGCGTATCGTAACAGAGGTGAAGATAAAATGGTTTAAACTAAGTTTTAAGAAAAGGGAATAACTGCAACCGAAAGAGGTCAATGCATGACAAAGCTTTTGAAAGTCGACAAGCAATTTGGTGCCATTATTGGAGAAACATCGATTTCAGGAATACCAGGTTTTTTTCAGGGACAGTGACATGCCGCCAGTTGCAGTGTGCTTAATTTTCTCCAAAATCAGGTGCGCAATTAAATAATTATTTGAACAACAATAGCTTTATCCTTATACAATCTAAATTGTATCAATTTATGGCAATGTGAATATTAGCCTCCATCCAAGTCCAAATGAGAAAGTAAACACTGAAGGATTTATATGTTCTCGTTTATGCAACATGCACACATGCTCAGGAACTCCTGTAAGGTACAAACATTTCCCCCAGTTAACTTTACTCCCGGAAACTTTCATGAATACCACATTGCTTGTGTAAATGTCTGTACAAATGATTTGTGAAAAGATGTGTTTGTATCCAGCTTAATAAATGAGGCCTATTGTGTTTCTAAAAAGTTTTTCTTTTTCTAAAGTTTGCTTTTTGTGTTATAGGGAATATAAAGTTCAAATCTTTAACCTGATATATGGGCAAGAACCCTAAGGAGCCTTTATTTTTAATTGAATTGGATTTCTTGTGTTTTCATTCACGCATAATTCCATTAGACCTGAGCCGACTACGGGCAATAGATCAAGGGTCAGTCAAATGAACAGATCAATATGGGGGAGTTCCAAGCATGGCACATAATTGTATTATTTAAGCGCTACCGGCATCTGGGGCATCTTTGCTTGAACTTGTTGATTTCTAAATTAATTTCTCATGGCTTGTGATAGGTGAAAATATAATTAACACCCTATTCACACGGAACTTAAACAAATTCCCTTGAATAGCAGTCTGTATCACTTGTGGTTTGATAATTGTAATGAGTTCACTGTACCATTTCAAAACCTGCCAATAAGTCAATATAGAAATACATAAATAGCAGACTACAAGTAAGAATGATGCATACCAATAATTAAAATGTACAGAAATAAATATAAAAATGTAGGTAAAATATATATTAAAATGATCTAAGGAATAAACACCCTCCTGAAGTGGCAAAAATGTTCTAGAAAGACAAATAAATGAATGATTAAATACAAAAAAGGTATTTTCTAATAAGTGATGTGGTTTCTGATATCTAAATTGTATGAAAGATATTACTGTCATATTAAAAGTCCCCCTAGAACATTTTCTTGGTTTTTTTGCGTAGTTATAATTGTTGTTGCACTTTTGATGTCAGTAAAGTTAGGGCCTACCCCATTTCAGTTCTGCCTCACCATTCGCATTTCCCATAAAGAATTTTCAATACTCAGGTTTACTGTACTTGTGCAACATATAGACGAATGTAACATGGCCTGTTTTGCAGGGGGCTATTAAGAATATATATCTCATTTTGAAAGTGTCCAAATAAGACCGATGTGATTGAAAAAGGAACATTGGTCATGTGACTGCATTTAGAACAATGTAGGCCTATGTACTTGGAAGTCACCCGATCAGCATGTTTTTTTTTTTCAGATGTATTTATAGGGTTTTGGAGTGAAAACAGTTGCTTTTATGCTGGGGATGCTTTATAATATTGGGGTCATATTGGTATTGGCCGATAATACCTTAAAATGATTGGTATCTGACTACCGCTTACGTTATGACAGATATGATGGGCCAATATGACGCTGCAACATATGTGCCACAGAGGCCACTCATTTCAATTGAATTGAATGGAAATGTTGGCTGTGTGGTATCTTTTCAATGTGAGCAAAAGCAACGGAAAATTACAATTTGCACCAATTGTTCAGCCAGTCTCAGAAGTGAAAGGAATCCGGCAAAGAGTTTTAGCAGCAGAAATGGAATAATCGTAAACATAACCCTGAAAAATACAGAGTTTAAATCAAGAAGACGGTAACATTCTTCTTTATGAGAGTACAGCCCATCTGTAGCCTGTTTTTAATCAATTAATTGATTTTACAACCAAAGTTAGCTTTAAAAAGAATGGAATTGTTTTATAAGTATGTGTATACTTACTTATAATATGTGTATAGCATACTGATTTTATTTAATTCTGTTCTCTGAAGTTAACTTTCAGTGTCTGATTGTGTACTAAATTCACACTGTTTTTTTATAAGAAAATAAACAAGAAATATTTTGTAGTGCAACATTTACACAATTTTGATGTTTGTGCTAATCTACTTCTTCTATGATTGTGTAAGTTGGTTGCAGTTTAGAATAGGGTCAAATAGTGTGACATCGGCATTTGCCAACATGGGCAGGCAAAGATCGGTTATTGATATTGGCTATTGATATCGGCCTGGAATTCTTGAATTGTGGATCCATATTTTATGCGTGTACCTTCCTGTTATCGCCTGAACTCACCTGCTTTTGCACAGAGCTGCTGTGAAACAGAACGAGTGCTAAAGAGCCATAGCTGCTGTACTCACAATCTTACTTTACTGCCATTTAGCAGACACTCTTATCCAGAGTGACTTACAATGCAAACACAAATCAAAGATCAGGGATTAGAATTCAGTAATTACCAAGGAGGGAAAGCTTATTGCAAAGAGAGACGGCAAGTACAAGAAAAGCAGTCTGGATCTGACAACTAGTATACCCCTACTCTGCCTCTACTGTTTCTGTTGCATATAGATGAGTAGATTGATTGAATTTATCAGACAGATACCTGTGTATCATACGGACAATTACTTCGCAATTCATAGCTACACGTACAAGCTGGAAATCTGTAAACAAATAATTATAGACATCACCCGAGTCATAAATTAATCTGAAGACTAATCCTCTGAATTGAAAATCAAAGTGGCACCTTCATGTTGCTGGTGACTGGCTTTAATTTTGTTCTTCTACATAAGCGACAATTCCCTTTTATCCTCTGCACAGTCTAGAAGGGGGCATTTCTGAAGCCTTTTCTGCTAAAACCATTAAAAATGTGACACATTGAATTAATGTCTCAGTCTCAGTGTTTTGACTGCATGTCAAAACACAGCCCATTACAGTAAGGAAGTTGGGCACTTTGTGTTGTCTGAAGTGCATAGATATAATTGGCTCTACACAATAACATAGCTAATGTGTGGAGGGAGAAACAGGACTCCATCCTCTCACACACAGAGCCTCCTTTTTAAAACATCAATGAAGTAAGTGAGCTAATTGCGTGCTGACACACATTTTACAGTATCGCTAATGACAGTCCGGCTGCGGCAAACACACCAGCAATGTGCATTGTGCTGCTTCTGTTTTCACCTCTTTGAAATGCAACACGGCCTTGACACAGCTGACAGCCCTGTGTGTGTATGTGTGTTTTGAGTGGCTATGTGTGTGTCTCTGTTTGTGTGTTATGTGTAGTTTATGCATTCTCTGTGTTTGTATGGTTATTGCAGTTTTGTGTGTGAGTGCTTTCAGTGGTTTTGTGCGTCCCTATATTTGTGTTATGTGTGTAGTTTATGTTCTTTGTGTGTATGCTTACTGTGGCTGTGCCATGCTGTGTGTGTGTGTGTGTGTCCCAGTTAGTGTTGTGTGGTTATTGGAGTTGCAGAGGCTGGGGCTTATTAAAGCCAAGTGTATTAGTCAGATAAGCCCTGCAGCCACTCTATCCCACTGTCACAGGATTTTCCAATCCCAGTGCCCAGTATTTCCATATCTGAGGGGGAGAAACGGCATTTTCAGCAGTAGCACAGTCCCCTGCACTTTCAATCAGCGACATGTCTTGATTAATTTCAGGTGCTCAGGTCTTCCCTTCGCCCATTGTGAACAATGCATCTCAGTACCTGCAGGAAGTAGGAGGGGCCCTGGCCTGCCTGACAAAGCAATTCATAAGCAGGCGTTGCTTTGAAAACACAGTGAGGAATGTAAACCCTGTGTAGGTGCACAGCTGTAGGCTTAGCTTGCTCAATGCTCACTCAGTCTTTACGCATGCTGCACTGTTTTCAGTAGGGCTTCAGTTGTATATACGGGCCTCTCCACACTAGCTGATTTGCTCATCTCTTCCTCCTTTTCTCCGGTGAAGAGCAGAGGATGTCGTTAGCCCTCCGCGCTCGGGAGAGATCCTTCTCCGTAACAGAACTTTTATCTGTCTCTTATCTTCACTGGAGTATGACCAGGCTTCATCCCTCAGAGGTGTGTCTATCTCTTTAACCGCAGGGCGCCAGATAACACCGAAACCCTCGCGTAACTCGTAATTGAACATTCGCAGTACAATAATCCGCACGGGTCGAGCTCCAGCCATGAAATGGAGCGGATCTGGATCCAAAATAGCTGTAAGCCGTCAGTGAGATGGGGCTTTGGGGACAACAACAATGACAAACAAAATCTCAATCGGTAAAATCCTTTGATGCGTCCGCTAATGATCAAACATTCCGCTCATCCATCCGACCCTTTTTGCAGTAATCTTTTAGAGAGATATATGCAGTGAGCCAGGGCCAGACCTCACAGGCACAGGGCACAAGGTATAAATGCAGAAAAACAACAATTAACAGTCTGTTAAACTGTTTAACTGGAAAAAATAAGTATTTTTTCACAATCTCAATAAAGGTCATATTCTGCAGTCTACTTAGCTTGTTCTTGCTGCAAATGATTGAAAGTATCAAAAAAAAAAATTTCTCTGGATTTCTCTTAGTCAATTTCCAGTACTATTTATATTATAATGGCATATAATGGCCTGTAGAATTACTCTATAGCTAAAGGCTTCTCTGGTCTTGTCTCCGGACTACAACTCGTTATAAGCCTGATCATAAAGGTGCGTTTTTAATCTAGACTTAAATATTGAGACTGTCTAATTCCCTTATAAATTTTGGTAGGGTGTTCCACAGTAGTGGCGCTCTGTAGGAGAAAGCTCTACCACCCGTCAAGTTTTTAGATATTCTAGGGACTACTAAGTAGCCTGCGTCTTAGGAACGAAGTGATCTTTTCGGCATATATGGTAAAAGCAGATTATATATATACACTGGCGCAAGTCCATTTAAAGCATGTAAGGTCTGAAGCAAAACCTTAAAGTCTATCCTATACTTAATTGGTAGCCAATGAAGTGATGCTATCAACTTCCTGTGAATCATCATACACCAAGCAAACCAACCGCCATTTTTTTATACCCGGTAGCTACTTGCGAAAAACATATCTACATGTTGCATATTTGCATATCTCATAGTCACACAACAGTAAAAACAATGCTGAACAAGATGATGGTTTGAACCTCCTTCTGGTAAGTTACTCCTGGGTAACTTTTATTACCTCTGCAACTAATACAAATGACTCAGGAAATCATGAGAATAAATGAGGCATTTATTCTCATGGACACTAAAGCAGTACAGTGCCTTATTCAACCATTGCATTCCTATTTCTTTCTGCACAAACACGTGTCTGACTGCAGCCCACTAAACTAACAACTGACATTAGCTGAAGCTGCCGTTCCCAAAACAACCCCAATGCAGCAATGCATTACCCACAATGCATCACTCTTAACACCCACAGTACATTTTTAGCACACTTGTGATGCTTGTAGTGAGTGTTGTTGTTTAGTTTACAGCGCCACGTGCCAAAATTACGTCAGCAGCACCGTCGCTTTTTTTCATCACTTCCTCCCAAATTCTCATTGTCGCGGTTCATGAAGTTCGGTGGAAACAGAAACAGGAAGTTTTCTGGAAACTACAGAGGTACGGATATGGACGGATTCCGGGTACGGATGGTTCCTGAACTGTTTTTTATTTATTTTTTATTTTTTTGCAATGGACAAGGGGCATGATGGTCACTGGGGGCTTTTGTATCACTTCTGTTCAAGTGGTTCCACTCGTGTGTGGATGGGCCCAATGGTCTGGTATATGTTAAGGCACTGTTCCAGTGTGTGGATGGGCCCAATGGTCTGGTATCTGTTAAGGCACTGTTCCAGTGTGTGGATGGGCCCAATGGTCTGGTATCTGTTAAGGCACTGTTCCAGTGTGTGGATGGGCCCATCTGTTAAGGCACTGTTCCAGTGTGTGGATGGGCCCAATGGTCTGGTATCTGTTAAGGCACTGTTCCAGTGTGTGGATGGGCCCAATGGTCTGGTATCTGTTAAGGCACTGTTCCAGTGTGTGGATGGGCCCAATGGTCTGGTATCTGTTAAGGCACTGTTCCAGTGTGTGGATGGGCCCAATGGTCTGGTATCTGTTAAGGCACTGTTCCAGTGTGTGGATGGGCCCAATGGTCTGGTATATGTTAAGGCACTGTTCCAGTGTGTGGATGGGCCCAATGGTCTGGTTTCTGTTAAGGCACTGTTCCAGTGTGTGGATGGGCCCAATGGTCTGGTATATGTTAAGGCACTGTTCCAGTGTGTGGATGGGCCCAATGGTCTGGTATCTGTTAAGGCACTGTTCCAGTGTGTGGATGGGCCCAATGGTCTGGTATCTGTTAAGGCACTGTTCCAGTGTGTGGATGGGCCCAAGTGTCTGGTATATGTTAAGGCACTGTTCCAGTGTGTGGATGGGCCCAATGGTCTGGTATCTGTTAAGGCACTGTTCCAGTGTGTGGATGGGCCCCATGGTCTGGTATCTGTTAAGGCACTGTTCCAGTGTGTGGATGGGCCCAATGGTCTGGTATCTGTTAAGGCACTGTTCCAGTGTGTGGATGGGCCCAATGGTCTGGTATCTGTTAAGGCACTGTTCCAGTGTGTGGATGGGCCCCATGGTCTGGTATATGTTAAGGCACTGTTCCAGTGTGTGGATGGGCCCCATGGTCAGGTTGGTTTAACTTCTAATCCAAATTGTAGCACCTTCTACAGTACAGTGCCTACATCACTGTGCTATGGCGTTGTATTTCTATTTGATCCACAGGGAAGAGTGTTCCCTAGTGCCCACCAACACCTCTTCCAGGAACAATGTGGCTTTCCCTGGAGGTCTCCCATCCTAGTACTAACCAAGCCCACACCTGCTTTGCTTCGGCGGTTTGACATAAAGGATATAGGGTGGTAGGGCTACTGCAAATGAATGCCTGTCCAGGCAGCTATCATAAATTACCAGCTCATATTTATAAATAGTTTAAGCTAAGGCAATAAACTGCATTTGCACCGCAAAATGGAAGTGTTTCATCTTGGTGCTCTTGCTTATTTAAATCTCGTTAATAAATATAATCATGGAACCTGAGGTTATAGCCATCTCAGGAGTATTGACAGTGAGAGAGAGGGAGAGTTCAATGAAAAAACCTTTGTGTTGAGAAATCCTTGTATAGTTCAAGCATTTATATTAGCATTTTACAGTGACAGCTTCCAGTATTTGTCTTCAATTTTTTCCACCTCTCTTGAAGATATAGGCAACAGTCAGCATAGTTTGTTTACCGAAGCTATAATATTTAACATTCAACCAAGGGGAAAAAATATATTTTATAGTAATTTTCTCCGTACCTTATGTTTCTTGGAAAGATGTTTTCTTTCCCCCTATACAATGTTAGCCAATCTCGATTTAATGCTCAAATTGATGAAGATAGTTTGCTGTAAGAATGTGGGGGTTCTGTCCCAGTTATACAGAGTGAAAATAAATATATAACTTGTTTTTGAATGTTTACAATTATATATATATATATATATATATATATATATATATATATATATATATATATAATATGTTGGTACTGTAAAGAAATTGCAGTCTGGGCTATTATTCCACTTAATAAAAATAGCATTATCACATTTCTAGGAGGTCACAAAAGCCTCTCACCCAATAAAATGCTGATTAGTTGCAACCTCTGACAATTCCATTATCTATTTGTTGAAACATAATTGCAATTATTGGCCTTTTAAAATCAGTTAAAGAAAAACGTCGCTTGATCACACGACAATCATTCACGTGTTAAAATTTACATCCAGAAAGAGAATGTATGTATTTTTAATTCAGTTTGGAATTTAGTGCAGTGGCTCAATCAGTACAAGGTGCGCACATACACACCACTGTGGACAAAGATGAGTTGTTTTATGCTGCAATTTCTGTGCCGCTGAAAAATGATGTGAGAGAAGCGCCAGCCCATTAGTACTTCTGAGAAGTACCAGCCATCCGTCACCAAAACAGCTGAGGAGGTGACTGGCTAACCGAATGAACGGCGAAAAGAATTGTCCAGGGATGGGTGTCTAGCGGTGAGCACGTATAATCTCTCTTAGTCTCTGTCACCGGGTCCGGGGAGCACGTTTATTAAACCCCCTGGAAGACTTCACTGGATATTATGTTTGCGAGAGACCCAAAACTGACAAAACTATAGTAGTTTAGTGAACATTGGTATAAATTGATACCTGACAGGTGGAGATGCAGCCGATGGGGTAGGGAGTGGAGTGAGGACGGGAACAGGGCAGCGGAGGCATTGGATTTATAAGGTGATCCCAGCCTTGGTCACATAGCTTCTGTCCCTGGCTGCTCCTGTAGGGAACGGTTCCTTGTTGTAGGAGGAAAGGGGGGGTCTGAGCTAAGATGGGAGAGTGGTTTGATCAGTTTCTTCCTTGTGGAGTGGCTCAGGAGACTATAGCGATCGATGGCATGATGCATCACAGCCGCCTTCTCCGTTTAACTCACCGCCGTTTAAAGCAGTGGACCTTAGTACTGGACAGCCACCGCGCCTCCTGGTTTCCGTTGTTGTTTGACACTTAATTGGTCAGTTACAGCAGTTGATTATGTAAATGATCACCTACATACTTTACAGTTGAGTACATAATTGATTGAATAAATGGAGTTCATTACATATACTGTACCTCAGCAATGCAAATTTGTCTGTCTCTAGTGGTGGTTTTCTTACCATGTTAAATGCACCTTTTATAAGTAAAAGATTACCCTTTTCTGAGTTTGACAACAGTGAAAACCCAACCAAATTTTTTTTTTCAGCATGAAATTCAATTACTTTTCCTGAAGTGACATTTTTATAAATGCGGTAGCTACACCATCGAGGTACAAATATTGTCTTCTGAGTTTTTTTTATTATTTTTTTTTTTTAACCCTCCAGTTACCATATCTGGAGTCATAATCCAAATGAAGCACCACTCTTCTATTACAGCAATACAAATCAATTATGTGTGGACTTAAGAAATACAGTCTGTCCGGACTGTGAAGTCAGTTATTCACTGATGTTTTTTTTTTTTTAAATGAACACAGAATCTTTATCATTTTGACTGTGTGGACATGGGGTGCATACATAATATGGACACATATGTTAGTTAACTGTTAAGAAGGGAAGAGTGGGGTTTGAGGTTATTTCAAGCTCTCCTAAAGGCTAACTCCTTTATGCCTTTATGTCAAACTGTGAACCCCCACCCCCAGGTTACTCTTGGTTGTTGACTTGAAGGTGACAATCTGTAGACCTTGTGACTCTAGGACCAGATTTGAGGGCCACTGGCCTCAAGCAAATGCTTTGGTTTACACTGCAGTCCTCTCCTCCTGTGATAGACACTTTGTGCAAGGGGAAATTGTGGATATCCTTCCTGCTATGGTCTTAAATCACGTTGACTCCCTTTCTGAGGCCGAGAGGTCACTCCCTTGCCGGTGGCCACTCTCGAAGGCGCTGTTTGTTGTCCAGTGGCCGAGCATGTCATTTTATTGACAGGTGTACCTATGGCACAGGGCTTACAAGCATCATATGCAGCTTAATTTGTGGTTAGGTTATTTTCATCACTGAAATGAAGCAAAACATACTGTTTGCTTTGCAGCGTGCTTGCAGATTTGAAGGAATCCGGCACACAAATAGCTAATCCACAGTTGTGCTAACTGACAATGTGCAGCCTCACATGAATATAAACCGCTGTCCTTATCTGAGAGCATCAGACACTTTCACTGGAAGTGATTTTCTCATGGGCAGATTCAGAGTTGAGATAAGCACATGCAAATGGGACTTAGTCCTGAAATTCCACATAGCTTAAGCTATTTGTGATTCATACATTTGACTTATCCGCTGTTTTAAGCGCGTCTCCTGTAGATACGCGGCATTACGCGCGCGGGGTGGAGATTTGATGGAAATGAGGCGTGTCTGCAAGTTGTTCAAGATACGCACATTCAGAGTTTTCACTTAATCGTTTTTTTCAGCGCACCTTTGTTCGGAAAAATACAGCATCTTTCACAAAAATGGATATTAGAATGTTATCTATATTAGAAAAAAATATTGGTTTTATTTTCCTTTGCCTAGCCTACTTGCATAAAAAGAAAAAGATGTAAAAGTAGGCTATGATTGACTGTCTGGTATATAATACCAGACCAATATTAGATGGATTTGTTGATAGACAGTGTCTGGATCATATTCGCCTTGACAGAGAGACGATTTTGTAGCCTACTTGTGTGAGAACAGCTGCTCCAAAATTATTAGGAAGCGCAAAGTAACTCCCTGCAGTGTAGATCTACCAGTGCTCCAGGTTATAAAATCTCTCCTTTCTGGCCAAATCCTTCCAGCATGTGACAGATGCACTGGTTAAGTTGAAGACGTCACATCTAGGCTATTATGTTACCGTACATTACTTTATTAGATAGGCTAAATCGCAAAAAAATATATTTATAAATCTTTTTTTAAAGTAAATCCAACGATTTATTTGTTTACTTAATAATATTGCATGCAACCAATGACTAAATTAGCCGTGGATAATGTATGTGTTTATCTTGCCCCATGGTCTGATATTCACGTAATTCACCTGGTGCCTCATGACTGGCGCGTGATGGATCATTAAGCTAGTGCACCCCTTAGCACTTACACTGAATGCAATACAGAGGCCAAAAATTAGACACAGAGGAACGCCATTTCCAGTGCAATAACAACATTTATATTTAGCTATGCAAGGTGTATTCAGATGAGGTTTAATTACATTACCAAGGTAAATCAATTATGCTTGGGGGCCCCTCACATGGGTGGTTTATTAAATAGTGGTAACTCAAGATGATATGTGGCTAGATTGATTCCACTTGCATATGCAAATAAGATTAAAATACACGCTTCAAACCACGAGGGGGATTTACAGTCCTGTTGACTTTTTTAAAGCGAGGTCACAAGCTTGTATCTGAAAAATATCCAATGTTGTGATCTCCCTAGTTCTGTTGTTGCTGTAAATCAGCCACAAAGAACAGGAGGCTTTTAAGGAGATTTAAGTACTGAAATAGTGAAAACTATGACAGGGTACAGGGTAGGAGGAGGGGGTTTTGGGGGACTGAGAAACCCTCTCATTCTGGTGTCAGCTCAGCTCACAGGGTGTTTGTTCCAGAATTCTATCCCAAACACCTGCTGTTCTACAAGCAAGATGGTCTCTCATTCTGCCAGTCAAGGCAGCTTGTGCATTGTTGGTCCTGAGTTTAAAAAAGTGAATCAATACATGCTAAATGGGTAACCTGCACATGTGAACCCCCACCTACCTCTGGTACTTTGGGAGCGTGAAGCCGATTGCTTGCACGGTTTTGCATTGTAAATAACGCATCGCAGACACAGTGGCAGACAGACACAGATACCTGAGCCAATTAAACAGGACAGTGATTTGATTTGGCTGATTTCGAGAGCCAGAACAGAACCACTGCCAGTAAAAGACTCTGACCCGGTACAATGAGCGCACATTAAACTCTTGATGATTATAGTAGGGCGCCCTCAATTTTACATATTCAAAAGAAAGCTGCACCCTCAGCAACTCGTTACATTTCCCAAAGACTGTGACGGAATACTTTTTTTTCTACAAAAAGAATCCACGCCCCCATCCACACAGCATCACTAGTCACCCAATGGTTTGAGGAGCATGATACTGACTGATTATCCAAATGACTTGGCCTTCTCAGTCTCCAGAGCTCTGAACCTAATTGAGCATTTATGGAATATTCCCAAATGCCATTTCTCACATCCATAAAATAGAAGTGACTTCCTGGTGGAAGAGCAGTGTCTTATCCCTCCTGCAGTATATTTAAATTAAAAATAGGCATATTATTCTTCCAGGTGCTGCTAGCAGTGGCGCCGCCAAGGGGGGGCCAGGGGGGGCCACGGCCACCCTGAGAAAATCGCTGGCCCCCCCACTGGCCCCCCCTGGCGGCTCGCGAGTCGCATATGCATAATATGCTCCCGAGTATGTATAATATGCTTTTATCTGATATTTTACATTAGGTACTATTCATTTAAATCAATAATGTATATTTTTCATAATAGTTAATGTGAAAGAAAATAACAAACGCATAGCCAGCCAGCCGCTTTTGACCGTCCGTCATTGCGTCACACTCCGACCCCTCCCCCGGCCTGCTGCTGCACACAGTGCACTGCCAGATGACAGTCTGCCGCATGGACAGCAGCAGCTGAGCTCAGTGAGTTGAGTTGAGTTGAGACAACCAGACTGCTAACGGGTAAGTAAGTCATACAATACTTACTTATAGTAAAACAAATAAAAAAATAAAAATAATGTATTTAGTAAACTGTTCGTTTTTTGACGGTGTCGAATTGCCTAGCTAGCTAAATTAGGGCTTAGCTAGCTAGTTTATGCCTTAAAGGAACACGCCAACTTTTTTATTTGAAGATGATGGATACCCTTCTCCTCTTTGTACGTGCAGGAGGAAGCATAGAGACCCGCACCGTTAGCCTAGCTTAGCCGCAATCACTGGAAGAGGGTTAGTCCTGTTAGCCTAGCTCCCTCAAAAGTGACGAAATACATTTTCCAACAACCATTTGCCATCTTCCCAAAAAGTTGGCGTATTTATTTAAGGTTACTCTGCAGCATAGAGAGTGTTAGCTAACTATAGTTAGAGTTATCGTAGCGTTCTAGAACGATTGTCAAATCACTTGATTAGCTTGACGAGCGCATTCACGTGAAGGGGGGTTGAAATCTACTGGGGGCTCAAAAAACGCCTGCATGATTGTCACCCGAGGCAGGTGAGCCTGCCGCTATCTCTGATTCTAATTGGCACAGCGACATTGGTCCTGAGATGGCAGCAGGACAGCAGGAGGAGAAAACGGAACAGGCTAGAGAAACGTGAACCAGACAGGGTGATAGCAACATAGGCGGCCTTTGCTATGTTTCATTCGATTTGTAGAAAGAAAATGTTAACGTTATACCGAAAGTGCATTGGGTAGACGTAGCCTACATACAGTACGCAAAGGAAAAGACACCGAATGTTTATTTGTAACAGTTTCAACTTTTTAATAATAGCCTATAGGCTAGCCTATTATTGTTTCTATATCAGAACAAACATTTTTGTAGTGTGTAGAAACGGTACATTTTATGCATGTTATTGTCCGACTGTGGCAAGATGGTTGTAAGCGGGTTTTGTATGCACAAGCGGCAACACTGTAGCAATCCTGCATTGGAAATTTGAGGGTTTAAAGTTGTTTACAATTTCAGAAAAATATGAATAGGCTACTATAATTGAAACACCAACCAGTTTAATAGAGCTCACTGTCTTCCTTGAGCCATATAAGGAGGTGTTCCACGAGATGTTTAAACTTTGCAAAATTGCCCTTGCATTACCTGTGAGCACTGCAGCATGTGAGCGCAGTTTTTTTGTGCTAAAGTTAATCAAGACTTGTCTTGAGAAATACAATGAGTGACGAGCGATTGAGCAATTTGGGGGTGTTAAGTATAGAGTCAAGAAGGGCTAGGGCCATACATCTTGATGAATTTGTGGATGTGTTTGCCAAAAGACACAGCAACAGGCGAATAAAGCTGTATTGAAGAGTGTAGCCTAATAAAGCAGGGATATGAATAGGTTGTGAGTAGGCTATAGTAAAATGTATATTGTTGTCCATGATTATGCTTTTTTGTTTTTCATTTTTGGACAAATATTTTTGTTTACAAAAAGACACAGCAACAGCGGAATAAAGCTGTACTTGAAAATAATTGGAGGCCTCTGTGTGGTGTTTTTAAACTTCCCAGTATATGTTTTGTTCCTTACGATCAATGTACTCCTTCAAATTAAAGCTGTATATTTGTCTTTTTAAGGAAAAGGACAACTAGCCTATTTGAAGAACAATGAATCGCCTAACACATGTATACAAATACAAAACACATTAAAACAGGATTGTTGTGGGACTCAAAATGTTAACTGTACCGGTATTAGTCTGTGCACATCAGATAATTAGGAACATTAACTGTAAAATAAGAAACCAAAGTATATCAGTATGCGATTCCTTAACTCTCATATTGACATAGTTTTCAACTAGCCTATATACTACAACAACATAATAGAATTCCTGAAATTCAGTTATGGCTTTTGGTTTTGGTGTGCCACCCCAAGATTTTCAGTGGCCCCCCCCTGGCCCCCCCTATGAAAAATTTCTGGGGGCGCCACTGGCTGCTAGATAGTGTTGTATCGCATACAGGCTGTACTGTCTGCATGCAGCGGCCTAACCCCCTAGTATGTCACTTTGTGTTTCAATATTTCGTTCACCTATACATGTATATATATGCGTGCGGCTGTTGAGGAGTCTTTGTGGAAATGTAATTATGGAGACCCACCCTTGAGGTTTACAAGCTCTCTGCCGGTGTTCGTTTTGGGGGCTGGACTATTTTGCCATATTTTCTGCTCCAGCACTTGAGTTGAACTGAGATAATGAGTCCTAAACATGGAGTCATTTGTAAAGGTACGCTCCGATGGCTGTCATTCTGTTCAATTTGAATTTTAATTGAAATTTTTGATCTTCACTATCCCTTGCCTGTTATCTGCTCCTGATATAGATTCTGGCTTTGGCAGCAGCTTGTCAGCTGGGGGAATCCCTTTGGGCCATGACGGCTAAACTGCTGGCTTTTGATTCGTTACTCAAGTCATTTGAGGCTCAGTGTCATTTGATTCCTGTCTGAATCAATCTGCTGTTTGTTTCCCCAGACTCTTTCTGTCAGACCAGAACTGCAGATGCTGTCACAACATGGGTTTAAATAGGATTCCTGCTTACCAGCACCCACCTGTACTCTGAAAGGGGTTAAGCTTGTTTTAACAGCTGTATGCAGTGTTAACTAAACATCTAGCTGCTATGCCCCACAGCATAAGTCTAGCAATAATTGCAAGAAAACATTTTTCAATATAATGCACCTTAATTTGCTTTGTCGAAAACACATTCACATCACAGACTACCCCCATGCTGTTGACTTGGGGAGATAGGAAAAAAAACTTAGAAAAAACTTCCACTGCTTCTCAAACTATTCACAAAAAAACTATACAGCAGCAGTCTGAGTTTATTTATCTGTATAATATTATGTTTCAGCTTCATTTTCTAAAAAAGTGAGCCAAACTGGCGAAGCTCTGGATTTTGTAGTGTGTGTCAGAGATTTTCTTTCTGGGTGAATTATGATTGTTGTAACTACCTGTCATCATCGGATGACATTTGAAGAATAACATTCAGCCCACATCTCTCATGTCTTTGAATCAGACCAGAGGGTACTGCGCTATGCAGGGACAATACAGACATTGAGTCTGCAATTTAACCAATTTACCCATATACAGCTGATGGATGTAGTAATATGGGCAAGAAGCTGAACAAAATGAAAAAAAAGTTGATCTCCTATGAATGTTTCAGTGATATTACGTGTGCAGCTAACCTTTTAAACCGTCAGTTCACAAACTGTTGTTCAGGGTCCACTGGTGGGTCTTGGGAAGGGCTGCAGAGGGCCGTGACATAAAGAACTTGTAGTTTATATAACTGACTTGCACACCAGTCGCACTAAGGATTGCCTGTGATATTGCACTGCATTTAAAAGAAAAAATAATAATAACTTTAAATTTCCATTTTCTAAAATGTTGCACATTTAATTTATTCAATAATTAATTAATAATGTCTACTATTTCTTTACCGAAAGGCACATTCAAAATCATTATCTACAATAATATACCTCAGTGTAAACAGTCAAAAACAAACATTCATTCTCACTCAATACACAGAAATATAATGACTGAATTGCATATACAGGAATATAACACACCCAGGGCTCTATTTTACAACCGGCGCTAAGTGGCGGTAACCAACACGCAAGTGTCTTTGCTTGTTTTGGACTGACGCAGTTGTCATTTTACCGAACAGCGCTCATGTTGTTTAAATAGCAAGCGAACATGACCTGACAGCATTAGTGTATTTAGTGTCATCGTTAAGGCAAAAGAACACTATTTAGGTTATTAATCAATATTAGAATGCGTGTAATGTGAACTTCGGATGAAGCTTGAACTTTGCTAGCCGAAATTCATTGCCTGTGATCCGTCTGCTGTGAGAACAGCCTCATAGAATTGATGTTTCACAGCGCTTCATTGTATAATCAAATTAAATTTGTTAAACAAGTAAGCTAATTAGGTGTTTTTTAGATGAGAGGGAAGCCACATACTGGTAGCTCATGCTCAGCTGTTGCAGGTGTTATAACGAAAAGCCGCATATATTTTGTAAAATAACAGCACTGCTGTAAGCTAATGGAAAATGTTTTTTTCTGTTTTCCTGTTATTATATTTCTGGGAAATAGTTTGGTCGGGAATTACCAAGAACTCGTGGAAACAGAGCGGGGATGTCCATCATCCTCGGTTTAGCTTGTGTGGGTAGCCGAAGCTATCTTGCAAGTGAATCGATTACCTTGTTAGGCCTATAAGGTTTTTATTTTTTTGTATTTTTATTTTATTTTATGATGTATCGTATTAAAACTAATGTGAATGAGAAGCCGGCTTGATTCGCCGAGGCTGGTAACTATGCCTAGTTTAGCATCCCACTGGATTTTCAACTGACTGCGGTCACACACATTACCATTATAGAAATAAATGGTAAACACACAACACCTCTGAGTTTCTTTCTTATAAGCAACTTTTTTTTACAAACTAGCTACAAACACACACACAGTAAATATAACGCATGACTTATCCATTCAGAGTAGTCATCTCAATGCCATGGAGTCACACCACCAACCAAAAGTGTTACTAATTAAGTGAAGTTAATAGGATAAGATAATTTCCCACGGCACACCTGACGATCTCTCACGGCACACTAGTGTGCCGCGGCACAGTGGTTGAAAATCACTGGTGTAAACACTGCAGGCTATTTGAGTAAGTGATGAATATTGTGGAATGACTGTTGTTTGCTAAATACTAAGAGAACAATAAAACAGAAATGTCATGGAAGGACCTAGAAGCGATGCTCCGCCAGGTATGAATGCAGTTCTGTGACACTGTGAATCTCATATATTATGAAGCTCAGGCACAGCAGTGTTCAGACATCTCCATGGTAACGCACTGGATGGTTGGGAAGAACAGTGGGGGCGGAATTCTGGCAGCTTCTTCCATGGAACAGACGCCTCTTTTTATCAGCTCAAGGTGGAGAGGGCACTTTTGTTAGGTTTTTCCACCACACCATGTGGCTTGTAGGGAAATAAAGGAAAACCGACCATTATACTAAAAGGGTGTCTGGAATGTTGATATACTTTCAGGGTTTGCATTGTTGATTTCATTACATTTTGAATAGTACATTACATTACATTTAGCAGACGCTCTTGTCCACTGGATTTAACTGAGAATTTGGCTAAGCTTTAAACATTTAGCCAATAGATACAATCACATCTTAAAGCTGTGAATTGTACAAAGCAGATAACAGTTTTAATAAATTAAATTGGGATGCTATGTGGCTCACCCTGTTAAGGTACTTAAAGTATAGATGAGCCCCATGGTCGGTATTGAAACTGGATCATGCCAGTGCCAACTGTGGCCAGCAGCCTAGTGATGCACATTTTAGTCTCGCGTTGCCCATGGATGGTAGGGTTTCAGTCAGCTGGGATGCACCAGCAACCCCTGCTGGTTGATTGGCCAAGTGCAAGTTGCACAATAATATTAAGTTGCACAATAAGGGCCTGATTTACCAAGACTAAATTCAGCTAGCATGTGCAAAACCAGTTGGCACACGCACAACCAATAACATGACCAATGCTTGGACGTGGTATTGTTTTGCACCAATCATTGGATGTGCTATTAGTTTTTTGTGTGCTAAAATGTTTTGCACATGCTAAAGAGCTCAGCAAATCAGACCAGTATCTTCATGGAACTCATCTGCACAACCCGACTTGCAAACTGCTGTGCGATAAGAACTGGCGGATGACATTACAAGCTTTGAAGGACAGCACACGCTGAGTCACTCCCTGAAGTTGCTCATGATTAGCCATTTTATAAGAAAAAAGGGGAAAATACATTTCAAAAAATGTTTATTAATTCAATTATACTTTGGCTTTCAATGGAGAACATTTCCAAGTTTCTGTAAGATGAAAATAACTAAATTCCTGTCAGAAGAGTCTTAAAGTTATGACCCACTTAGAATACTTAGAGTACTGAAGGGAAGTAGATATAATCACAAGATATGTATCACAAAACTAAAAAAAGAAAACAAGAAAGTGAAATGTATAGGCTAATGTGTCTCAGAACACTTACCATGTGCCACTTAGAAAACCAGCAGTTGTCTCCCAGGTCTCTGTAATTCTGCATTTTTTGTAAAATGGCACATTGGTCAATTTCCATGTTTTACAAGGTACAACACCAAGCATCTGTCAGAATTTTTTTGAATAAACAAAATTCAAGAGGTAATGGCAGCAGTGTCTAAAACTACATAGCAGTTTATTTATTACAAAGGCTGCAGCTAGACTGCCTGGCCAAAAGAAAAGTCGCACACTCTAATATTTCATTGGACCGCCTTTAGCTTTGATTACGGCGCGCGTTCATCGTGGCATTGTTTCGACAACCTTATGCAACGTCGCAACATTTATTTCCGTCCAGAGTTGCATTCATTTTTGGCCGAGATCTTGTATTGACGTCAGGAGAGTCAAACCACTCCGGAAAGTATTCTCCAGCACATCCCAAAGACTTTCACTGGGGTTAAGATCAGGATTAATTGGTGGCCAATTATGATTCCTCATGCTCTTTCACAATTTGAGCCCGATGAATCTTGGCATTGTCGTCCTGGAATATGCCCATTGATGGGATAATCAGGTACTCAGCTGACTTCATTTTATTGCTGTATAACGTTGCTGAGCCTAGACCTGACTAATGAAGCAACCCCAGATTATAACACTGCCTCCAGAGGCTTGTAGAGTGTGCACTATGCATGACGGCTGCAACGACGGCTTTTTTTTTGGCCAGGCAGTGTATAAAGATGGCTTCGGTTATAATTACATAATATTGCAGCGTCATTAGCCAAATGTGCCTTTATTGTACACACACACACCCAAATAGTGTAATATGTTGTAATTTCAGTCAGATGTTTCACTTCCTTACCATTTTGACAGAAATCAGGTTTACCAACTCAATTCTACATTTAATGGGTAATCATGTTATTGTTCTCATCCATCCATTTGACATTTGCCGGAAGTACTGAGACTGAAAGTGTTTTAGCCTCTAAATCACCACTGTAATGACTGTTAATAACAGAAAACGATGTTTTAAGTGTTAAGTTTGGCTTGGTCAAAAGCTGCAAAAAACAGGAAATTCAAAAGAGCACCACCAAGCCAAACATTTGCTCTCTACACTATCAGGGATTTCCAGTACTCCGATTTTCATATCTAACTGCAATACAGTTCTGTAGCTATGTTAGTCTACTGTATTTCAACCTGGTCTCACAGCCCATTCGTATCTATTCTATGAAATTCCAGTACTCGAAAATTATCCTACGAATCAGCGATTCCACACCACGTGACTACGATTTTTTCAGATGAATTACGAGACAAAACGGAGATCCACCGTTTTTATTTCATGGTGAAATAAAGCGAATGGGTAAGCTGCTGGTATTGCACTTTTGTACTTATAGTTTATGCTTATAGTTATAGTACATTCATAGAATACCTTTGTTATTTCGTAATTGCATTTTAATGCAATATGATGAATAATTATCGAGCTTCTTCGTCTCTGCTTTATCTGTGTGGGTTGCTATTTATAGGCTACCCAAGTAGCCAAATGTATGTGGCCCAGATATGGCCCAAGTGTGGCTTCTGAGTCAGCTCAGCCTCGCTCTTGAATTACGGCCCAAGTCTGGGCCAATTCATGCGGCCCGATTCCGGCCAGCCGGCACTGTGCCATATGTGCCATGCTTGGACCAAGCTGTGTTAGACGTCCAGTAGACGTCTGTGTTAGACGTCCAGTAGACGTCTGTGTTAGACGTCCAGTAGACGTCTGTTTTAGACGTCTAAAAATTGTTAAAAAGTGAAAGTTTTCTCAATGTATATTTGTAGATGTCTATTCAACGTTCACATTTAGACCCAATTTCAACCAATTTAGATGTATAAATGTTTAATAGATGTTTATGTTAGACGTCTAATGGAAGTCTAAAAATTGTTCAAAAGTGAAAATTTATTCAACGTATATTCGTAGCTGTCGTAGATATTAGACATTCAAATTTAGACCTAATTTACAATCTTTGCATATCGTGTCAAATTTTTTATCTCTTTACAAGTTCCTACAATGCGCAAATAAGTCGATCAGGCAGTTTTGCATACTTCCGGGTAGGAGACGAGTGGTCGTGAGGGAGTGGATGAAAGGAGGTGGGAAGTGAAGAATATTGGGATGCAGCCAGGGTGGATTCCGATCACTTATTTTATCCATGGGGAATTAGGAGGCTCCCAGAGGGTGCTTCATTGAGGAAACACAAGTATATCCTTTGCGGAAGCCTTTTCTCGGAATGTGTGACATGTATAAATTATCCACCGCTCTTCACATCTGCCACGTCTTCTATATAAATGCAATTTTACTATTCCGTTTAATTTATTATAAAGCGCTAATCTATAATCACACTCATTGTTTATTACGAACAAAAGCACCATTTATTCATGGAAAAAGAAGTGAAAAAGCATTATAGTTAAGCACGTGAGCATACCCAGTGAGCATTTTCTGGTCAAAAAAATGTTAAACGTCTATGGTAGATGTCTAATAGACGTCCAAAAATGGTTCAAAAGTGAAAGTTTTTTCAACGTATATTTGTAGATGTCTATTAAACGTTCACATTTAGACCCAATTTCAACCAATTTTTCCAGTGACCATTTCTATTTATGTTAGACGTCCAATAGACGCCTGTGTTAGACGTCCAGTAGACTAGGGGTGAGTCCGAATATTCAATTATTCGATTATTCGTTCATGACAACAAGAATCTAATTTTGGAGGGTGGGCTATGACTTTTGTGTAGGTAGTTTTCACTCAAAAAAATAAGTCATATTTTATTCCTTGTGAAACATATTTTGGGGATGAATAAATACATACAATTCATATTTCATAAATAAATATAAAAATAAAAGTTTGCACACTAGACTGTGTAGACCACAGGTGCTGGAGATACGCGACAGCTAAGTGTGAACTCAGTGGGTGCGTCCCAATGTTCTTCACTCCCCACCTCTCTTCTTCCACTCCCCCACTACCACTCCTCTCCTACCCGGAAGTATGCAAAACTGTCTGAATGTTTAGAGTACAAGTATTTGCAGGCACAGTATACAATGTACCTGACATTGCGGTTTGCATCGAGACATTCATTAATATGTAACCATTAATACGTAATTAAGGTGTAATCGGCAACGTCAAATTAAAACACAGATTCGTTTCCGGAGCATGGAGGAGAGGAGGTGGTAGTGGAGGAAAGGAGGGTGCATTTTTTGAGTATTGGGACACACCCACAGGGTTGCGGAGTTTATTGTTTCATAAATTAATACAAATCACTGAACAGAGCCATTATGCACTTCAATATTTGTGATATTAAATTGTCCTACCACGGATCGACCTCGACAATGATGATCTCAAAAACATCCACAACACAACCATCGTTGAAGAAGCAGAGTCTGGCCCGGTGTAGGCTTTCTTCTTTCTTGCAAACTCGCAAATATGACAAACCTCGAGATAAAAGAAATATCCGCGAAAATCGCTGGCATGCGAAGGACACTAGATAACAGCAGTGTAATCCTTGCAAAGGGTAGGTGCATAAAGTACTGAAAACAGTGAAAACAGCCGTTATTTCGTTGTTTGCGACTATCCTATTTTATGTGCTTTGGCGTGTTTTGATGTTGCCTAGATGTGTGTTTATAGCACATTATAGCACATGATAGCCTGCTTATATTTTGAAATTTCATTCTTTTTTTTTCTTTCATATATGTAATTTTTTTGATCTATGTATTTTATATTATATAGTTGTTACTTGTAAATTGTTGCCTGAATTGCCACAATTTCATTGTTAATAGGCCTACAATTGAATGCTAATGCTTCTTGTGTGTGTTTTATTTACAGCTTTTCTTAAAGCTGTAGTTTTTAATTTCAGACAAACATGAATACTGTAATTGTGACAGATACCTCTACCACTATGGGTCCAACGTGGATCGGGTTAAAGAAATCTGGAAATCCAAGTTGGCTTTAGTGAATTTACCAAGATGAGAAGGGTGACAGCGGGAGAAGGAAGGAGGGTTAAGCCGACACAACCCGCAAGATGAAACCATAATGTGTTAAGCATTCACTATTTAAGATCAGAAAAATTAAGGCTAATTCATAGGCCTATACAATAGTGGCTGCAACAACAATATTGTTGCTTATTTGACACCTTCTCCATCCAGTCGCTTAACTTTTGCCACGTCAGGGAAATCTACTGCATTTGGCACTTGACAGATGTCAATTTCTGATCCTGTCGGCACATCCGAGTTTTTTCAACGTATATTCGTAGATGTCGTAGATATTAGACGTTCACATTTAGACCTCATTTCCAAATATCGCACATTTCAGAAGAATTGAAACATGGAACACAAACTAGTTCCTCTCATAACCCCCCCCCCCTCACATTTAGCCAAAACTATTCAGCAAAATATCTGGCTATTTTAAAGACGAACTAACGTAACGTTAACATTAATTCTCCTCACGTTACATTGCTTGACACTGTTAGGTTCCATGTGGGGTTTGTAATGCTACCGATCTAACGTTTGTTACTCGGTAACGGTAGCTACTAGCTAGCCTGGCTAAGTTAACATTACAGTTTTTTTTGCTGTTCGGTCAGAGTTATGTGGAACTGCTGTGATCACTGACCTAGCAAAATATTAAGAAAAATTGCGTTATCCACCTTGCTCTCTCGAGTAGATTTGCCCACACGTCTTGTGATTCAGAAAAATGTTAAACCATACAGAAAATTCAAAACTAGTTTTGGACTTTTAGTTTAAAAATAGGTAACAAAAAAAAGATCTTAACTAAATGCTAATTTTTTTAATGTACTTAATTGTTTGAAAACGGCTTTACCAATCTTTCCCATTTTTGTCGAGATATTGATGAGATGAGTTGATCTGCCAAGTGGCTTGGTAATTGGTGCTAAAACGGCTGAGATATTGACGGGCGAAATTTAGATTTTAACATAAGTTGCAACCAAAACCAAACTTAGGGGGACGCTTCTAGTCACAGTAAGTGAACACTGGCAGTTCTCGGAGAGTTGCCAAACTAGGCCATTAGCAGTCTGTCCTTGAACTGACCTGTCCTACTGAAAGATCAACCTAATCTATTTTTGTATATTTAATGGTTTCCTTTGTGCCTTGCGACTACAATTGTTATTAACCTACTAAAAAAAGTCAGATGGTCTCAGAAAGTTGTATGCTCTCCAAGGAAAGGAAACACAGCTCTGTTCTGTGAACTCTTCAAATTGACCATTTAGTAGTTTCAGTATTTTATTTCTATTTTCCTTTTTAATTGAATGATTTTGCACTCTCCAGTTCCCCTTCCAACCCAATATCTGAGGGAAAAGATAAACACTTGGGAAGAACATTTTGTGGATGGAATTTTTAAAAATGTGCGCACGAGTGTCAACTGTCTGATATGGTCTGGCTTTGTATTGACATTATAATGTTTGGGAATTGGCAGTTTTGCGATTATAAACCATATCATGTCAGACTGTTGTAAAGGTAAAAAGTGATGGTACATATGTTTCTCGGGGATTCTCTTTTTATATTTTAGCCACTGAACTTTGCTAATCTGTGGTAATTTATTTGTAAGGTAGGAAAATGATAAGGCAATGTGAAACACAATGCAGACATGTGCCTACTATACATGTTAAAGATCAGTGTTGTATCTAAGCGGTGAGCCACTCTTTGATATCAATAACAGAAAAACACACATGCGTACATTTCCCTTTGTTAATAGTGTCCACAAGATATACAATGTACAACATCAACACAATGCTGAGGAATGTTTAACTTGTATGTCCCAGATGAACTAACGTTTTATTAGTTTGTTTTAGTTATGTTCCCTATACATTGGAAATGGCACTTTCAGGGGAAACATGAGAAAGGTTACAAAGTTATCCATGGATTAAATGCTGCACTCAAGATATTATACTGCACACCTGGATGCACACTCATTTTAATCTTCAATCTATTGTTCAATGACTTTATTTTAGTTGTGAAATCAAAAATGATGTTCACTGAGGTTCTATTTCTTCCTGTCCAATCACAGCCATCCTTTTTTCCCCCTTTTGTGCCTAGTGGATTTATGGTACAAGCATAAGCTGTGGATTCTGATTAATGTCCCCTATATAGCAATCACAAACAAATGACTAGCAAAGCCTTGGCATAAATAATATGCATTAAACTGTTGTTAAACACTGCAGCCTATGCATATCTTTCATATTCTGTGATTTGAAAGAGTCTTGTTCAGGAATGCATTAGGCTGACGTGCTCAGACTACACATACTGAAGAAATATGATTCAGTCCATATTATTTTTTGATTATTTTAGGGTTCCCCCTGACTCCGCAAATATATTATGCTTGAACATAGAGCATTTCAAGTCTCCACTTTGGTTCATCTGTAAAGTGGAGTGTCCTGATCTGTGGGAGAATGTTGAGGTCCAGGATGGCTTCATTTTTTAGTCTGAAATCCAGTCAGGATCTTATTAGTATTTTCGCGGCGCTATGTGATGAGCTGTAAATTCAGTCAACTCTTACGCCCCTCTTTGATTTAAAAGCACTATTTTGGCGCACAGAAGTCTGTATACAAAGGCCATCAGTCCTTAGTCCCTGTAGAATGTAGAATGCATGTGATTATTAGTGTGCAGGACTCTGGGACTTTTCTAGAAATGGAACTGAAGTCATGCAGATAATAACTGAGCATGTGCTCACTGGGCCTATAAAAGAATATGATTAAGTAGCACTGGTATCTCGTACAGCTTGGGCCACCGATTCTTACCAGGGACTTATGGCTGAATGTTCCAATACTGGGCCATACGATGCCTGCCAAATAATAATAAAAATTGTTTAACAAAATGTTCCATATCTTGAGCTGCATATATGAGAAATCATATATGAGATGCATATTAAAGAATTAGGACAAAGGCTTTCATTGGCTTTTTTGCAAAGCCTGGAGTGGGAGTGTGCAAGCACGGTGAATTATGCCGAGGAGGAGAAGATCTTATGAGGAGTGACAGTTTCAGAAACCATGAAGAGTTTCCCCCATCACCACTTTTTCAGCATAGCCTGAATTATCTCTCGGACAGGCTAATAAGCTTAGCCTAAAAGCGCTTTTATAATTGTCCCAAAAATAAAAAATAAACTCTAATTTATGCAGTGGCAATACAAAAGAACATATTATTATAATATAATTTCAAAAATCAAACTACCTATTTTCACTCAGAAAATGGAAGATAAATGGAACAATTTCAGATAGAATGGCCAGGGATGGAACACCATTCTTCTAAAAGACATTCCCTCATTTGGTGTTTTGATGATGGTGGAGAGCACTGTCTAACACATCGGTCCAAAATGTTCAATTCGGGTTGAGATATGGTGACTGCGAAGGCCATAGCAGATGATTCATATCATTTTCATACTCATCAAACCCTTCAGTGACCCCTTGTGCCCTGTGGATGGGAGCATTGTCATCATGGAAGAGACCACTCCCATCAAGATAGAAATAAATAGGATAGGTTTCATCATAGGATAAAGTTGAATAACACTTTGTATTGATTTGCAGTGACCCCACAGCATAACAGAGCCACCGGATCCCCACACTTTTAGGGTTTTTTCCTATATTTGTCACCTGTCTATATATGGCCATTTTCTATTGTTTTTTTTTTGTTAAAATTAAAAAGACTGTCAGGAAATCGATACAACAGAATAGTCTTTGATGGATTTTGTTACATTGTGTAAGTGAGTTTTGCATATTGAAGTGTTCTTGCTGTGAGGTAGGTCATTATCTTTTAGGATGACATTAGCTTAATGACAGTGCTACATAGAAATTATTTAGAAATGCTTTTTTCATCTTCCTCTTCTGCCCATTAGGTGCTGGTGTAATGAGGTCTTTGCAATGTTTATGTTCACTGTAGATGGTGATAATTCATGACGTGGTGAATTTTCTTTTTCCCTTTTAAAGGGGAATACCACCCATTTTCAGCATTGAAATGGTCAAAACTATACCCCCCTGGTTGTTTTAAGGTCCTTATAACACATGCCTACTGTTCTCTGTGTCTGAGAACAGTGCACGCTTTGCCACGCCCCCTAGAGAGCTTGGTTGAAATGAATGGAAAAAATCTTAAATAGAGTTGAACCATCGCAACTTTAAATATATGCTTGTTTGAGCATTTCACTGCAAAATGCACTAGTGGCATGTTTTTTACAACATACAATATAGTCCTATGCTATCATAAACCACTTAGATTTACTTTCATAGCGATTTTCTCTCCGTACCTCACTCTTCATCCACCAAAACTACAGGGGGTAGCTTCACCTTGGCTGTGACGTGTATGCCCATATTTGGAGTTCCGCCTTCCCTGGCTCTATTCGCTGGCCAGTAAACCACAGTCACCGGCTGTAACCTCTCTTGAATTTAGAGTAATGCAGCTGATGTATGACTAAATTGTATCAGCTGATGTCTGCTATTCATGGAGCAGGAGTAAATTCTGGATAAACTCTCTCTCCATACATTCCCAGATACTTCTGTGCCCAATTCATCAGCCCAGGCCACTCTTAGTTTTTCAGTTGTCACCAAACTACAGTCACAGAAGATGGATACAAACTTGGGAGCAAGATGCTTAGAGTCGGGAGGGAGCATAATATTCTTGTAAAAATGGGAATTGCTTCAGAAGGGTTTCAAAATGATCAAATTCGGATTTAACAAAACGTCTAGTCTGTGGGTAGCGAAGAAATTGGGAGGTAGCACGATAACATTTTTCTCAAAGTTGACGAAAAGTTGCAAATTGATCGTCTATGTACAGATCTTGAATATTAACAAGCCCCCTCCCCCTGCATAGGAATACTATACCCCATCGATCCACGGGGGTCTAAAAGAGTGCTTAACCCCTTATGTCTTCATATTCTGTTTCCCACCCGTGTCCTCAGGGTCAAAAATGACCCGCCCTCGCTGACCCCCCTAAATGATAAAACCTTTTTATTAAATTTTAAACCCAAAATCTATCTTGCATGAAGAAACAACCTGTCACTCATGAACAACTTGGTAAATAATTGTGTTTTTCCTACTATTTATTCAGTGTACACCATTAGTTTTTATTACAAAACACATGTCATTATACATTTTTTTGCTGTAATAGATTAATTTTATTATTATTATTATTATTAGTATTACTTGATGGATAAAGGTACGACCTAAGTATAAAATTGATTGCATTATTTTTTTCAACAAGAGATAGCACATCAATAGCCTCAGAAATTAGCACATGACAACCACAAAGATTTTGATGCATTTTACTGAAAGGAAACCTAGCAATTACATTCTTGAACTTTTATTTTAGGAAGCATTTGAGCACCAAGCGCATGGCTGTGTATTTCTCTATTGTGTACATGTATCTCAGTACGCAAGTCTGCAAGCATGGGCTATTTCTCGCACCTGCAGCATGCTGTGTTTGTTATACAGTCCTTCTTTGGGGGCAGAAATGGAACCTCTTTTTGCCTGGCTTGTGCAGCACCTTTATAACATTATGACTCCACCCTTGACTCTATTTATTGATAGAAAACTATTTATTCTCACAAGAAATATTGACTTTATTTTGCCTGAAATTTTTGTGGCAGATTATCGTGTTTGCAGCCAGCACCACACACACTTCAGTGTGACGGCCCTAATGAGCAGTATCACTGAAGCAGTAGCTGTATTCAGTATGATGGCCCTAATGAGCAGTATCACTGAAGCAGTAGCTGTGTTCAGTATGATGGCCCTAATGAGCAGTATCACTGAAGCAGTAGCTGTGTTCAGTATGATGGCCCTAATGAGCAGTATCACTGAAGCAGTAGCTGTGTTCAGTATGATGGCCCTAATGAGCAGTATTACTGAAGCAGTCGCTGTGTTCAGTATGATGGCCCTAATGAGCAGTATTACTGAAGCAGTAGCTGTGTTCAGTATGATGGCCCTAATGAGCAGTATCACTGAAGCAGTAGCTGTGTTCAGTATGATGGCCCTAATGAGCAGTATCACTGAAGCAGTAGCTGTGTTCAGTATGATGGCCCTAATGAGCAGTATCAGTGAAGCAGTAGCTGTGTTCAGTATGATGGCCCTAATGAGCAGTATCACTGAAGCAGTAGCTGTGTTCAGTATGATGGCCCTAATGAGCAGTATCACTGAAGCAGTCACTGTGTTCAGTATGATGGCCCTAATGAGCAGTATCACTGAAGCAGTAGCTGTGTTCAGTATGATGGCCCTAATGAGCAGTATCACTGAAGCAGTAGCTGTGTTCAGTATGATGGCCCTAATGAGCAGTATCACTGAAGCAGTAGTTGTGTTCAGTATGATGGCCCTAATGAGCAGTATCACTGAAGCAGTAGCTGTGTTCAGTATGATGGCCCTAATGAGCAGTATCAGTGAAGCAGTAGCTGTGTTCAGTTTGATGGCCCTAATGAGCAGTATCACTGAAGCAGTCGCTGTGTTCAGTATGATGGCCCTAATGAGCAGTATTACTGAAGAAGTAGCTGTGTTCAGTATGATGGCCCTAATGAGCAGTATTACTGAAGCAGTCGCTGTGTTCAGTATGATGGCCCTAATGAGCAGTATCACTGAAGCAGTAGCTGTGTTCAGTATGATGGCCCTAATGAGCAGTATCACTGAAGCAGTAGCTGTGTTCGGTATGATGGCCCTAAGGAGCAGTATCACTGAAGCAGTAGCTGTGTTCAGTATGATGGCCCTAATGAGCAGTATCACTGAAGCAGTAGCTGTGTTCAGTATGATGGCCCTAATGAGTAGTATCACTGAAGCAGTAGCTGTGTTCAGTATGATGGCCCTAATGAGCAGTATCACTGAAGCAGTAGCTGTGTTCAGTTTGATGGCCCTAATGAGCAGTATTACTGAAGCAGTTGCTGTGTTCAGTATGATGGCCCTAATGAGCAGTATCACTGAAGCAGTAGCTGTGTTCAGTATGATGGCCCTAATGAGCAGTATCACTGAAGCAGTAGCTGTGTTCAGTATGATGGCCCTAATGAGCAGTATCACTGAAGCAGTAGCTGTGTTCAGTATGATGGCCCTAATGAGCAGTATCACTGAAGCAGTAGCTGTGTTAAGTGTGATTGCCCTAATGAGCAGTATCACTGAAGCAGTAGCTGTGTTCAGTATGATGGCCCTAATGAGCAGTATTACTGAAGCAGTAGCTGTGTTCAGTATGATGGCCCTAATGAGCAGTATCACTGAAGCAGTAGCTGTGTTCAGTATGATGGCCCTAATGAGCAGTATCACTGAAGCAGTAGCTGTGTTAAGTGTGATTGCCCTAATGAGCAGTATCACTGAAGCAGTAGCTGTGTTCAGTATGATGGCCCTAATGAGCAGTATTACTGAAGCAGTAGCTGTGTTCAGTATGATGGCCCTAATGAGCAGTATCACTGAAGCAGTAGCTGTGTTCAGTATGATGGCCCTAATGAGCAGTATCACTGAAGCAGTAGCTGTGTTCAGTATGATGGCCCTAATGAGCAGTATTACTGAAGCAGTAGCTGTGTTCAGTGTGATGGCCCTAATGAGCAGTATCACTGAAGCAGTCGCTGTGTTCAGTATGATGGCCCTAATGAGCAGTATTACTGAAGCAGTAGCTGTGTTCAGTGTGATGGCCCTAATGAGCAGTATCACTGAAGCAGTCGCTGTGTTCAGTATGATGGCCCTAATGAGCAGTATCACTGAAGCAGTAGCTGTGTTAAGTGTGATTGCCCTAATGAGCAGTATCACTGAAGCAGTAGCTGTGTTCAGTATGATGGCCCTAATGAGCAGTATTACTGAAGCAGTAGCTTTGTTCAGTATGATGGCCCTAATGAGCAGTATCACTGAAGCAGTAGCTGTTCAGTGTGATGACCCTAGAAGCCCTGATCAGCATGATGGCCCTAATGAGCAGTATTACTGAAGCTCGAAGGCTGAAGCTGGTGGACTATCGCGGTAATGTGCGTGAGTAGCTGAAACAGAACAGAATACGGAAGTACCGCCTTTTATTTTAGGTGCAGAGAAGTGAAGCGGCCATTGCGTTTTGGGTCACAACGTACACAAGCATCAGGCCTGCAAGGGTTTTTTTTTTATTGTACTTGTTTACTGTTACTGTCTAACGGTAGGCTATACAAAACTAAAGTGTGTGTTTGTGTGGGCCCACAGTTTTATTGTCACAGTGTTTTGATATTAACATATACTATGGTGTGTGTAATACTGGGAATATTTGTGTTCCGCTTATTGAGATTGTGAAAAATACTACAACATAAGGGAAACGTAAAGAGAAATTACATTTTGATTTGAAAGTAGTTCATTTCAAGTAAATGGTTCATAAACTTACCTTTTTGTTGATCCTGTTGTTTATTCATATGTTGAGTGAAACTAACTTTCTATTTGTGGAATTTATATGTTTTGCTTTAAGTTAAGGGTAACAAAGGTAATATTCTAGGGGAATTAGTATATTAGTTACAATGCATTTAGTCATGGGACATTGCATTTAAAGTCAAGTGTATTGTTTTGAGTTAGCATTACAGAAGCCCAATATATTATAATAAAATAGATAAATAACTAGATAAATATAAAGTTCATAATACTGTTGAGTAACATATTGAATCCAGGGCCCTACCCGTTATAATATACATAGGGGTAGCGTTACAACAGCGTAAAAGCTGTCACACAACTTTGCCATTTAAATTTACATTTAATTTTATTTATAATTTGACATATGAAAACAACATGAACATTTTCTGCTGTGAGAGGTTTTGTTGTCTGACATTTTTTGTGATATTTAATTGTTTTTTTACACTGCTAAATGTTTGTCTTAACAAGTGTTTTAGTCTTGTCATTTTTCTGGAAAATATTAGCTTGTTTTATGTAACTTTTTGCTATACAATTATCTTACCCCACCGGCAAATCTTGAAATGAGAAAAACTCTCACCCCATTTGCAATCTTGTTGTCTTATTTAGCAAAAAAGTAACAGAAATAAGATTCTAAAGTCTAAATATAAGACTAAAATGCTTGTTAAGATTGATTTATATTTTGGTTCTTGCAGTGTAAAGCTTAGGTTGGTTGACGATTGAAAAGATTGGAAGCTAATACAAGAAGGGTTATCGATCCCCCTTTAAATTTAATTAGAGTGTGTAAAAAAAGCACAGAAAAAACTAATTTTAAACTAACATTTGACAAAACAAATGGTTTAGTTTGTAAAATAGTCTGATTACAGCCAGTGGACTATCCAACACCATATTCATCATTTCCTTCTCAGTCTATGCCCTGCTAAAATGCTGTATTTTAGCAGTGGCGCAAGCGGTCACTCTGTGTCCTTGATCATATTAGAGCAGCCGAGAGAGTCTTAAAATAGTAGGTATTATTACACATCCATAAACCCAAAAATCTTTTTAGTTCACACATAAAAAGGTAATGAGACTTGAGAGGGAGGGTCACAGATTATTTAAAGAAAAAGGTAATAAAACTGTGGTGGTTGTGCCTGTAGGAGGCTATTGAGTTGGTAAAGAATTTCCAAGAGGCATAAATTCACCTTTTTATAACACTATGGCTTTTCTTTAATGCTCGTCTGTTTGGGGAGACCATGTGGTTCAGTCAGTTGGCTGACTCTCAACCCATATAAAAATCTCTTTGCGACCTGGGGTTCGAGTTCCTGCCATGGCTTTTTCTGTACTTTAAGACCATCTATGTCGGTAACCGTCATTTTGCATTTTGGGGCATCCTTACAAGTCACAAGCTGTGATTTGCATTTTGAATAATCACAAGTCATGTTTAACAAGTACAAAAAGTACAGCAGTCTTGAGATGAAAACAACTGTAAAAATGTGTCTACACACATCTTTGACTATGGGGTCTTATTTTCAGAAACATTGATTATCTGTCCAATTACAGATAAGGATTATTTGTGGTGAAAGAATATTTAATTATTTATGTAGTACTTGTTATCTGCACGTCTTGTACTTAATTACTTATTAATTATTGATGCAGTGACATCAGTGGTGACTGTATGGAATGAGATAGAGAGGATCTAAACTTGTCTTTAAACCAGGGGTTCAACCATTTCTGATTCAGAGACCCCCCCACCCAGACTCAAAGGCATGCAAGGGTCCTCCGTCATAGATTAGAAAGGGTTCTATTGCAAATAAGGTGGGCGGGACTACCCGTGCAGTACTTTGTTCAGGCCCCAGGGACCCTGTTGAAAACAGGCTTTGAACCATGAAGAATCGGTTTACAGTACTCGTTTCTGGTAATTATCCATTTATTTATTATTATTATCCATCATTTGTGATAATATTCAAATACATGTGACCTCACTGCATGTGCATGAGTGACTAAACTAACTTGAAATGGATTCTTGCTGGAAAATTGATTCTTCCTGGAATCATTGCATTTCCTGTTGCAAAGAAATGGCTGACGTGGTGTGTGTATCTGGACATTATTTACTGGAATGTCTATTGATCTCTATGTCTACTGAGTGATCACCAAGTTTAACTTCAATATCACTCATAAGCAGCTGATTAAATTTTTTGTCTTGGTGAGCTAAGCCACACGTGTGCTCAGCCCAGGCTATGGGGGATTTATGAATGTGCATTTGGTGCCAAATGCTTTTGTTTATACACACAAAAGTGTTATTTGTTATCTTGCGACGTGTGTGCACCGAACGGATTTCTGAAGGATCCGGGGAGCATTTTGTATACGACAGCAGAAACCACCATGGTTTATCCATACCGTAGGACCTGATGCACAACAGTTACTCTGTCATCATCTTTTTGAAGATGCTTACGGTGTGAGAACCGCCCATTCATCACAGGAAGGTGTTGGAGCCACGGCGACACTGTGTTTATGCAGCCGACGGAGCCCCCCGCTCTGGCGGTACAGTGATGTATGAGTCTCTGTCGCGAAACGGATGATGTGCGCACCTGGAACACAGGAGGCTGGGGGCTGGGGTCAGGCTGCACTCGCATGGAGAAGCATCGCACAGATCCACAACAAAACCCCGCTATCTAGACTACAGATTGCATTGCGCCAGACAGATAAGGCCCGATGCCACATTGGACATACTGAGAGATTAATTTTCTTTTTTGCATTGCTGTGATATTCTGTAAAAAAACAAACAAAAAACAAACAAGTATAAGTGATTGCTGATGGGTGGAGGGGGTAACGCTCCATGTGTGCCATAACGCTTTAATATGCAACTATGGGCAGCTCATTCCGAAACACACGCTCTCAGCAGCGCCCTACTTATCACGTAGGACTCTGCTGGAAGACATCTGTTGAATTCAGCACCATGCGCGCGGCAGCGAGCGTTCATCTCAAATGGCGATATACAGGCTTTGTGGTAAATAAAATGATAATAAAAGTAATTAAAGAGCGGCAAATATCAAAAGAGATTCATAAAAACCCAAAGCCAAAAATGAAAAATAAATTTGCATTTAGTTCAGTACGCTTTTTTAAAAATGCTTCAAGGGTTTTAACTGACCAATTTAATAGCTCTTATTGTGCAGTCGTTTTGTTAATGTACATATTAGAAATAAGACGTGTTCAACATTTTCAAAATTGTCTGTGCAATCGGGGCTTCAGTAATGCTTGGCATTGGTCCATTGTGCTAGGAAAGTTTTATATTAAAAAAAAAGTAAATGCAAGGAAAGCCAGGCCAGAGGGAATGCGCGGTGCTGAGCAGGTGTGTTATTACTTAGGGGGAAAAGTGCTACTACTGTAATTTAATTTACAAACATAAATAAAATAATCGCGCACCTTAGCGAATCTTCAGTCATGCTCCACCAACTGTGGCCCGGGACTCCCCACGGGGCGATGCATAATTAGTTTGAGCATCCCCCGAGGAGGGAAAGTGTGTGAGTCTGCAGGGTTTCCCCCACCTGATCTACCACAGTGTTATAGACCTTCTTGTAAATCACTGCGGTGCATTCAGTCTCAGCTCTTGTCAACAAATTATTAAGAACATGCTCACATAGCAGCTGGTATTATTGGAAGCCGAACTACCTTCTTAGAACTCAATAACTGCGCTGTCAGTAAAAGATGAACATGCTTGCAGTTGATGCTGACCCTCCTTTGTGCACAGCTTTGAGATATTTCCCTCAAAACAGCTTCTTCACTGCTCACAAACAGTCCCTTTTTGAAAATTAGTCCCTAGTTTTGTAATTAAAAATGCTTTCTAACCATTTGTGTTCATGCTCTAAACAAGCAACTTTCACCTTAGGCTTTTTCATTTGGTGGTACACTCAGTGTCCTTTTGTTTTCAATGGCGAATGAGCTGTGAGAAATCATTTCCACAAGTGAGGACAATAAAGTGAAATACAGTATGACTGAAATGCAAAATCACTGGACATAGTCAAATGTGCTGTAGCTTGTGGATTCATTACAAAAGACAGCTGCAAACGTTGTGTCGAGGCTAGAAACAGTGCCCATTAGAATTATTGGCAACCTCAATTAATATGAGTAAAAAGTGTTGGATTAAATTCAGTTTATCCTTTATCAAATGTCTTCTATGCTTAACAAATTAGAAAATTATCGTTAATTGTGATACTGTGATTGATCAGTGGAAAAACAAATCTTTAATGCAAAATCATTTATTTTGAAGAAGATGTGTGTCACAATTATTGACATCCCTGCATTTAGTACTTTGTGCACCCTCCCTTTGCCAAGATAACAGCATCCTTCATCCAACAGAGTCCTTGGTCCTTGCTTGTACACTCTCCCCTCCAGCCTACTGTGGCAGCCCTTACAAAAAACTACCATGGTTTTACCATGGCTTTATAGGTCATGGTAACCATGGTAAATGGCGAAAGTTAACCATGGTTTTCAATTACCATGGTTTTATATTACTATGGTTTATAACCATGTATTTTTATTACCATGGTTTACTACTATTGTTACCATAAGTAGTACCAGGGTTACATACAACTATGGTTTAGTTCTATACAATTATTATATTGCATTATGTGCATATGGTGTGTTCTGGTGTTATTTGTTTTCTTTTCTTTTTTTTTTTTTAGGGCCCCATTATTTTTAGTTTATATATATATTATATTATATTATTATTATTATTATTATATTATTATTATTAATATATGCTCAGCTTTAGCAGCTTTTTTTATCCATCATCAACACTATGAATGCATATTTGCATTTTTTTTTTTTGTAGTCCCCCTTCCCCTTGAACGAAAACACACATTTTTTATTGCGCATGCAATGCTAGGGTAGGGGGGGGTCAGGGGGGGGGGGGGGGATGCCAAAAAAAAAAAATTTTGTTTGTGGTCAGTTTTTTTTTTTGTGTGTAGAGATGATTTTTTTTTTGGATCATTGTCCTGCTGGAAGATCCAACCATGACCCACTTTTAGCCTTCTAACCTTCTGCCAGTGGCAGCCAGATTTTGGTCTAAAATCTTCTGGTATTTCATGAAGTCCATGATGCCATGTATCCTAACAAAGTTCCCGGGACCTTTCGAGGAAAAACAGCCCCACAATATCACAGATCCACCACCAGTTGAGCTGACCATAGCACAATCTAAATTCCGATAGAATTTAGCAAACTCCAAGCATTTAGGTTTGTAGTATGATGACTTCTGGTAAGCCTTCTAAATAGCTTGTGACATAGAGGTGGTGTCTAATTGTACTTTTGGAGACTTGATGACCCAAGCATACAACCAACATGTATGTAATATTTAAACTGTGAGGAGAATTTTTTTCCTCACAAACCATCCTCCTCACTATCCGTGGAGGCAAACTACACTTGTGTCCTCCTCCAGGCAGGTTCATCACAGCTCCGGTTGCTATGAATTATTGCCCAAATGGTGGAAATAGGTAGTTTCAGACATGAGGCTATTTTTCTATAGACATTGCCTGATTTATGAAGGTGAATAACCTTTTGTCTCATTTTATTTGTGTTTTCTGATATTCCCCATGTTGATGGATGACTAATGCTTTGTGCAAAATGGCTCACTACTCCCTAATCCCCATCAAGTTAATGTCCATATAGGGCACTAAAGACCATGGGCTTCATTTATCATTAATGCGTACCTTCAAATCTGATCGTAAAGTGTGCTTATGACCATTTATCTAAATGAACGTGGGGGTGCGGTATGATGAAATCTCACGACAGCTCTTGACTTTGCGTACGCTTTTTCCCAGTGGTGAGGCACTGACATTGCATGTAATGAACAGCGAGGGAACAATAGTTGTGCAGCCTAAATAGTAATAAAAAAATACTTTTGTTCAGAGCACTGCGGAGTCAACAGGTAATAGACAAAAAGGTTCTCTTTGGAAAACATAGGTTATGTGAGCTTAAAAATCTGATTTTGCCTTAAATTAGTAGCTGATCATAAAAATGGCAAAATAACGTCCAAGGCATTTATGAAAATATTAAAAGCATCTTGGCAATATTTTAAAATGCACTTGACCAACGAGTTATTAATAAGTGATTTGACACTGCTATTAGTTTCGCATCACATGCAGCCTAAAAGGAATGAAGCATAAGCCGGTTAAAATTATTAAATGAAGAAATAGCCTCTGTATGAGGATTTATTGGAGACAGCCATATGAAAATAATTACGCATCACCAAGACGCAAAATTAAACATTTTTCTATTTTTTCAAACAATCTGATTTAGCTTTATTAGCCTAGAAGACCAAGCAAACGTTGCAACCCGGCGTGAGGGAAACTTTACGAATGAAGTCGCCGTCAACGTCTTCTATCACTCCATCCACGGCCACTTTCCCACCCACAACCTCTCTTCTGCAGGTGAGAGGTCCAGGATGCCCTTTCCTCCATCTGTACCAGCAGAACTTTTTTTGTGAATGGTTATTTTATTTTATTTTATTTTTTTATCTCAGCTGTAGTTCACAATTCAGAGAAAGCATTTTAGCCCTGCTTATCCTCTGCCACATAGCGGCTTTTGAGGTAGGCTCCCAATAAGCACACAAGCGTTCCAATTTTACCCTCACAGAAAAATACTTTGTTTTGCTTTCCTGTTGCCTGCCATGGCCTATATACTGGAGAAAACGGTAATTCATATTGATGTGCACGCGCGCTCTAATATAATCTCTAATATCTGATATATGGTCAAGTCTGATTTATCAACCTACAAACACATTTACGCTCAGATCAGTGATTTACACAAGTTTGATGAATCACACATGAGAATTTCGTACGCAAGTTGGATCCCTCAAATATATGCTCATTTTTATGATCATATTGATAAATTATCACATTGTTTTTTGTCATCATTCAGTGGCTTTCTATTTACTATGTAGTGTGAAAATATCGCACAATGCACCTTAATATAAGGTTTGCATTCATGGTGCACTTCCACCTTCCTGATGACCACGGTTCCTTACTAGATATTACAGTGCATTGTGTGAAATTTTAGTGCCCTAAAATGTTTGCCAAATTTGATTTGAGAATTTGAGTTTGGAGTTTCAATATTTGTCAGAGTCTAACTTATTACATGTAAAATTTGTCCAGAATATTGACCCAATTTTGTGTGGAAAAACAATAGATGCATTAAATATGGAGATACACTATTCTCAGCACAATGTTTATTTGAAGCATAACTAATCCCGCCCAGATCACAGCATTCATCATTGGAAAAAAAAAACACTGCAGGCATATTACATGACCTTTTCCAGGAAAGAATGCCAAAGCTCTGTGTCTTTCTCTTGGCCTCTCTCTCTCTCTCTCAGGATCAGTGTCTGTGGCTTTTCTGCCAGATGTAAGACATGGAGAACGTATTTACTTTTTCTCGTGAGAGAAAAACACCCGGCTTTCTCTGAAGCACTCATTACACACTGCAATATGATGTCATATACCAGTCCTGCAACGTGAGCGAGGTTATGGATGGTATTAATATCATATGCGTTATACCTTGATTAAGTGTGTATGACATCTTGTGTTCTACACACATTGTCTGGAAGCAGAGGCATATTAAGTATTTAGGTCTTGTTTCTGTCTGTGTCGTTTTTCGATACATTTAGTAGCTGTCAGGTGTAGAGTGCTTGACATTCGTTTTCTCAACAGCTCTTTTCATTAAGAGCCTAATGAGCGGGTGCATATGATGGCAGCATTAAATTTAGCCCAGGGAGATTCTACCAGCCAGGGTCAATTTTTCACTTTAGGTTAATCTTTGAGACAGTCAGACAAGCAAGCCTCCCTTTTTATAGGTTATTAGATGGTAGAACATAATGATTGACAATATGTTGCCAGATGATATTTTTACATTTTGAAAACAATGAGAGAAAATATTTTTCACTTGCTTTATTTGAAAGTGGAATCGTTTTTTTTGATCACGGTGTTGCTTAACCAGGTACTGGGTATAGATTGGGTTGGTTTTCAAAGCAGATGTGGTCCTTTTTTAATGTTAATAATTAGACCCCTACTAGTATTATATAATTTCAAAAGTGGCCACCATAGGCCTAACTAACTGATGTATTTATGTGTTTGTCATGTCACTCACACGCATATGTCAATATTGCATATTGTAAATGCTTATAGGACTGATTGATCATATTGAGTCTTGTTGCAGTATACCCTTGCACAGGTGCAATGAAGAAAACAAATGTTGACATTGAGATCCCCTCCCCTCTGCTTGCACAGTTGTCGCAGGTTTGTGGCGTCCTCCTTAACATGGTCTTGACAGGTATCCATCACCATTTCACTCAGCCTTTATTTAACCAGAAAAAACCCTATTGAGATTGAAATCTCTTTTCCAAGGGGAACCTGACATAAAACAACAACGTTACAAAGTCACTGATCCAAATGGCAGTAGTATACAGGCGTGATACAGTTGAAACGATAGTCTTGCCAAAAGCTGTCAAATCTTTTTGCCTGAGGGTTCTCTTAGATGCAGTTGTTTGGCAGCAGAGTCCAGCATCGTATGAACTGCATTACTTTTCTGTGCCTGGTGGTGTTATGGAAAGTTCAGGGTTATTATGCCTGCTGCTATTGATTATTTAAGTGAACCCTCCACCAGCAGTTCAAGTGTTATACTCCAATCAATCAATCAATCAATCAATCAATCACTCTTTATTTTCAAATAGTGCCATTTACAAACAGGTTGTCACACCAGTGCATCACAATGTATATTTTCCTGAGGGAATCAATAAACCAGGAAAAAATATCCATTTCAGTCAATGTGGGAAGAATGGTAAAATCATTCTCCAACTCCCTAAAAGGCGATCAAGCAGAACCCCTGGGAAATGGTGGAACAGAGAGAAGAATTATTCACTTTGACACTAAGCACAATCACAGAGGGGAAATAGCCTGGCATTTTTTTAATTTATTTTTTAATTTTACCTTTATTTAACCAAGTAGGTCAGCTGACAGTTCAATTCTCATTTGCTGGAATGACTTATCAAATCAATATGGGTTGGGAATGCAGGGGGTTGTGCAGCTAATCAAATGTAGGGGATGATTAGGTGGCCTGATACAAAGAGCCAGTTATGTAAAATGTGGGGTTGATACCCATACTCTTTTTTTTTTTTAATGACCACAGTGATGAACCATGATATAACTTCTCACCTGAAGGGCAACACCATCTGCAGCACAGTGTCCCCATCATTGTGCTGGGGCATTGGATTTCTGTTTGGTCCAAAGGCAAAGACTAGCCCACCAGCACCTCTTTCAGCAGCGATTTGAAACAATATTTGAATATAACATACACATTTGGTATATGGCCAAAATACAAGTGCTTCTGTAGCGCTTGCACTGTGTTTATAGGGCCCCTAGGATTCTGTTTTCCCAGAGTCGTGGAATTGACCTTCAAGAACGAAACCTCGGCTTTTGCACGTAATTGAGTGCTTTCTGTGTTTTTTTTCTTATTTTTGGTCAGATGGTTTCCAATGCACTGTGCCTGCCCCTAAAACCTATTACAAAGCGGGGAGGGTAGGATTAACATCTGAGTGGCAGCTGGCTAAACTCGCCAATTGTCCTAATTAAGGTTTCTATACCTTAAGTGCATCATCATTCACTACTGTAGGCGTGGCACCCCACCACCAAAAAAGGTATCCACCAAAAATAGAGCAAAGGCATTTAAGGAAGATCTCTACGCCATAGTTTTGCCGTTTTTGCTCACATTTGATTGATCACACAAGAGTAAGCACAATTAATGATCATCTCGCAAGTAAGAAGCCCCTTGGTAATGAAGATGCTAGCAAGGCTAAGATAGCTAAGGCAAAGCAAGTCACTCTGACTACTGTAGTGTTGGTACAGTAACTAGCCATCTTCCATTGCAATGAGAAATAGATTAGAAGGCATCATGAAGGCTCTAAGGCAGTGGTTCTCAACCCTGGTCCTGGAGTACCCCTGTGTATCCTGGTTTTTGTTCCAACCACAATTGTAATACCAGAATTTTAACAAGCTGTTCATTTTTCTTAATTGGGTGTTTTTAATGTTTAGAGGGATTATTTACCCTCTTAAGCCACATTATGTTAGCAATAGCTTTGCATGCCATGAAGAATAAAATCCCCATGTTCATTATGCATATTGTGTTATATTGCAAACAGTTACAAAGAAGAGGTAACAACTGAGGTGAATAGGCTCCTAATTAGGTAATTGAACAGAAGTTTAGGTTCCTTCATAATGTTTTCTTTAAACTTGTTAACACAATGCAGGTTTGGCTCGTTATCATTTGCTTTGTCTTTGAATTCTTCATTACGGTTAGTTTTAGTGGCCATTTCACCAATTATGAGCCTAATGATTCACCTCAGTCTTTAATTTGATCAGTTAAAAAATGTTTTACCTCTTTTTAATTGTTTACAATACAGCACAATGTGAATATTGGACTTTTATTCTTCATGGCATGCATAGCTATTGCTAACGTAATGTGGCTTCAGAGGGTAAATAATCCCTCTAAACATTAAAAACACCTAATTAAGAAAAATTAACAGCTTGTTAAAATTCTGGTATTGCAATTGTGGTTGGAGCGAAAACCAGCATACACAGGGGTACTCCAGGACCAGGGTTGAGAACCACTGCTCTAAGGTACACAAAATAAAATGCCTAGTGTTCTTTTTTTTGTAATGGTGCATTATGCCATATATGCATTACTATATAACTTTTTATTTAAAGTTTAAATGTCTTGAGAAAATGTCTACAATTTAATTTATCTTGCCTCAGCTATGTTATGGTCATGTGATCATATGTAAATACTTTAGTCCAGGGGTGGCCAATTCCCCCCCTCGCGGCGGTGTGGTGTGTATTTTTTTTTTACTGCCCCCAGTTACCACGGTCATCATCTAATTAATCACACACACACACACCGATTCATTTACTATTACAATACGAAAAAAAAAAAAACAAACACACGCAATGACGCATACCGGCACAACAACATCATTCATCAGCTTCATTTATCGATATGTATAGATTAATTAAAAAGATCGTAAATTAATTGGGCTAAATAAATTAAATTGTTTAACTGGGGGGCAAAAAAAACCTGCATACACACCGGCCCGCGAGGCCTGGAATTGGCCACCCCTGCTTTAGTCCTTCAGCACCTAATAGATTTAAGCATTGGATTGCTTATTTGGTTATTAAAAATGATATTGTTTGCTTGTCTCGATTTAACTTACCACAAGTTTCCATTAATAATATTAGGGTAATTTGTGAATAAAAAGGTTTAAAATGGGGGGAAATGGAAATTTGCCTTTTTTAAAAAGTAGAATCCTGAGAGACCTATCAGGGTGGGTGTGTAATAGTGCAAAAGCCTGGCATTTTAGAGCAGTCACAAAGTGCCCCAACAAGTGGGGCTTATAAGTTATATCATGGAGATGTTGCAACACTTCACTTTATATGAAAAAATATATATCAATTATTTCTGCAGTCCCATATTTCAATATCTTACATTGCTGTGGGATGTATTTTAAATTATATTTTCAGAAAGCAGTATTCAGGTGAGTGGCAATGCCGTACAACACATTTTCACCATAGATTTGGGTGTGCTCGTAACTCAGATAAAGATTCAGATAACTTTATTGTCCATCACAAGAAATGACAAAAATTTAAATTGAAACTTTTATATGGGAACATAAAAATACACAAGACACAAGCTGAAGATAAAAGGTAAAAACACAACAACACATTGCAAGCAACAGAGACCGTTAAAAACGGGTGTGCAAAAAGAGTGCAAAAGTTTACTTCTCATTTAAAAAGATGCAAAAAAAGTGCAAAAGTTTACTCCTCATTTAAAATGTTTATTGCATTTTTTTTATATAACTTATTTTGGGCAGTGGGACTTTGAAGCGGTGTTCCAATGGGAGTCGTTGAAGAGAGTTGTGAGGGGTTTGTGTGATGCATGTGGGCTTTTGGCTGACTGACTTGGGTATAGAGTTTCGATATACTTGGGCCTGGGTGGTGCCGGTTATTGTGGCTGCTTGGTTGATGATTCTTGTAAGATTTGTTCTGCTTTTGACTGAAAGGGAGTTGTACCAAGAAGCAATGTTGAAGGTGAGGACAGATTCTACAAGTAACATATATGCATAGGCAGCTGTTAAAATGTTAAAACGTCTGAGCTTCGTCAGGAGATGTGCTGCTGGGCCTTTTTTAAGACCCCATCTGCATGTTTGGTGAAGGACAGGTGGCGCTTCATCTCTGTTCCTAGGTACTTGAAGGTCTTGGCCTGCTCCACCATCTGCCACCTCAGCCTGAGGAGTTCGAAGAGAGGGTTGGAGGTATCAGATGTTCAGCACCCCCCCACAACACAGCTCCTTGGTCTTTGTGATGTTCATTCTGTAATTCTGTGCAGGGTCTCATCTGGATACACCATCAGGTGGCCCGAAATAGTTATTTCTCTTTTTTGGTTACACGTGAACGTACTGAGAAACTGGCCGTGAGGGATGTGATTAGCGTAAAAGCTTGGAATGACATTTAACACAGCTTTTGGTGCATAACGGACAGTCATACTGTACACGAGAGCCGGGAGCAGACAAAGAAGAGAATGGAACTGTGTCCTGATTGACCAATGCACTGTCACACCTTCGTCATCCTGCCACCCACTTTCCATAACTCATCACATGCCTACGAACTGACCTCTATCCACTTTGTGCCGTGCGCGTTAGTACTGCTAAAGTACCTACGTCGATTCAGCCTTGAATCACTGCACATGCTAGTGTTTGCTAACTTTGTTTGCGTCATTCAAAAGGTGCCAAAAGTACATGTTTTGTGCACCAGGGATTCAGATTGTGCTTTATCTGAACATTCTGTCAAGTCTCAGAGACCACTGATTTCCACCCTTTTTGTACAGAAACCATCACAATCTATGAGTCTCCTGGCACACATAATGAGTCAGAGTGATTCATCCAGCGACATGATTCATGATTGCTCACAAACCCCATCCCTGGTGACATTTTAACAGTGTGATTAAAACCAAACCAAAGCAATTAATGAATGTAACGGTGACAATAACACTGGCATCATTTCAGTTGTGCAGTACACAAAGGAGCAATCAACAAGCCGCAATATTGCGTTTGTTTTCTCACCATGCGTGCCGTGAGTGAATTCATCGCTGTCCTTTGAGAGTTAAAATTATAGTGCTGCTGCCAGAGGCCCCAGAAGAAATGTCAAATACTTACTTAGCGTGCTGTTTGAAAGAGATCAATGTGTCTTTCATAGCCCTCTTTCTGTATTCTGATTCCCTAGCAAGTAAATGGAAAGGCCAAATAGCAAATATACAATCCCTGGCAGACAGGTTAATAACTTTCTTTCCTGTGGATATCTCAAATTGGGTTCTATTGACACCTGCTATTTCCCATTAGATTGAGTGAAGGACCTCGTCAAATCAGGGGCATGGCACTTTGAGGCAAACGGCCGTCTTTAGAAGTGATTTAGAAGTTTTTTTGTTTTTTGTTTTTTTTGTTGTTGTTTTGTGAGTTCAATATTTTTGTTTTCCTGTCATTATTTCATGTCTAGGCTCTTCAGTTCCTGAAATTACATAAAGCCATTGTGTTTCACTTGCAGTCCTTCACAAAACATAATAAACACATAAGAGGTTACAGAACACATCGGCCTGGTAGCCAAATACTCGTAATCCCTCAAGCACATTGCAGGAAGAAATATATGAGGATGGGGTGAATTGAGGAGGAGTGAAATGCATGAATTTGCTCGACTATTTCTAATCTCTTCAGCAGACCTGGATTAATACTGATTCTTCTCAGTCTGAAAGGCCCACAAGCTGCTTGTTTATAATTGTATCCCTTTATATCCCTAATTTATAACATATTCACGAGTAAGGCTTTGGTGTTTAGTTAAACTAAACATTCAGCATGGATATTTTACCTTACCTTAGAACAATCTAATATTGGCAGTAATGTATAGTTGTGACAAGATTGTGCGCTCATATGAAAACACGGGCAATGTCCTGCCCCATTATTCCAGCTGAAGATATTACCTTCAATAAATCCCTGTGGAACATTAATTATATTCAGATTTCAAGTAGCAGCACCATGTCGTGTCAACCCAGTGACTCACCCAAGTTTATCACAGATGACCGGCATCAGTTAGTTTCCATGATGCAGGCGTGTGAAATTAAAATCTTTTGCAAAGAGGTTAATCAGATTTAGTCAGAGAGAAAAAAAAGAAAAAGCAGAAAACTTGAGAGCTGAGTTCATGTTATGTCAAATAGTATAATATTCAGATGCTGACTCACACAGCTACTGAAATAATGAAAAATTCCAAGAGGGATTTAAGGAGTCCTGTCTACCATAGCCCAATGGATTTGGCTTAATTCAAGAAAAAAGTGAAATAAGGAAATAAAATGAGTCCCCAGCAAACTACCCAGGCACAGTGAGCCAGCATGTTACGCATTCTGCCATCAACTGCATGCTTCGTCACTCCCTAGCTGTCCAACAATTATATCTCGCCAGGTAGAGAGCTCGCTATAACTACTACATTTTAGCCATTTTGCATACTTATGTCAGCTTACAGCTGTGTGTTACTCTGAAAGACAGGAAATTCCTTGCAGAATTAAACAAGGCTAGCTAACTCACATTTGCAACTGTGTACAATATGCTATTTCCTCAACTCAGCCAGCGATACTAAACCTTTTAAAAAACCAGCTTTATAAACTGCCTGTTGCTTGCCTGTCTCAGTCTCTGGATGTCTGCAGCCTTTTATTTGGTGTGTTTATGTATTTTTTTTATTCGTATTTGACTAAGATTTTCTGCATGGGGTAACATTAAAGCTCCATTTACACAGAAATGTCACTAAATCACCATGGCCAGCCATGGGTAATACCTAGTAAAATTACATTCATTCATTTCACAGGGAACTAATGTATTTTTCTGCGAAATGTGCATAAAAGTTGTGCGCGGCACATCTCCCCAAACTGAGTCTCCCAGAAGGCAGTGACTGAAAGACGGGCCCCTGCCGCGAGGTGACGAGCCACGAGGTTACAGCGAGCCGTTCTGCTGATCGTGCGTGCCGTCAGCTGCGTGCGAGGCCCAGCGCTAATGCTCTGCCAATCAATGCCAACTTGGATGACATCTTGTGTGTGTTTTTCCAGGCGCGTAAAAGCACTGCAGTGTCGGGTTTCCCTTGTTCCTCTGCGCTGGAGGCTGTGTTGTTTTTCCAGCAAAGAAAGACTAGTTTTTTCAGCGTTTTCTCTTTCTGTCTATTAAAGTGGACAGAACCTAATTGCAGTAATACTGTGGAACAGTTGAAGGAAATCATAGAATGGATTGATGTTTGTGTATAATTGGATTATCTTGTCAGTATAATATATGGTTAAAATTGTGTTGTTTAAATACCAAAAAAACAGGTGTCAAGTGTATTGACTAATTTGTCAAGTGTTGGTAGTGAAGTTTGCATCCATCCCATGACTGTCTTTCTTGGGGGTGAATGCATACAGAAAGGGCTGCGTTTGTCATTGAACAGGTTTAGTGGTTAATTAGTTGAAAACCATTGTTTCAAAATAGTTTTTGTTTGTAAAATTTTTTTATAAAAAAGGGAAGGTATAGGAGATTTGCTGCATTTTCAGATGTTAGCAAGTTATTTTACCAGTAAGGTACAGTCATTTATTTACTATTAATTTAGCCTGTCTTTGAAAGATACACATATTCCTCATGTCAATCCATGGTTTTTATTTGATTTATTAAATCAAATTTTTTGATTGATTTGCAAAATATACTACATATTTACCTTTATTTATACAGGGTAGATTGACTGAGCACACATGCTCTTTTACAGCAGTGTTTTTTTTTTTTTTGAGCCATTTTTTTTTTTTAAAAAAAAAAAAAAAAGTACACACACCACCCAACCAAAGTGTTATTAAGTAAGTGAAGTTGGATCATTTCCCACACACCACTGACGATCTTCTCTCACGGCACACTAGTGTGCCGCGGCACAGTGGTTGAAAATCACTGTTTTACAGCAACGCCCTGTTAGCGCCCCACAATTAGCCTAACCAGCATGTCTTTGGATTGCGGGAGGAAACCGGAGTACCCGGAGGAAACCCACACGGGGAGAACATGCAAACTCCACACTGAATGGTCCCGTCTGGAATATGATTTCTTATTCTGCCTATTAGTAACAACCTGCTTGATATTACCCAATGAGATAAAGTGAAACATAAAAAGATTTAACAGCTCCAAATCATGTTAAAAAACTCCAGCTAGTTGAATGATGCAAGAGCAGGTAATATATAATCCAGGAAGTCAGCACATTTTGTATACTCCATATACTCTGCAAATGGTTGCCATGGTATCTGATAAAGCTGTGTTGATGTGGTCAAGGTATGATTAAAAGGAAAATATGATCACGGTCATTATATTTTCCTGACCCATGAAAAATGGCAAGAAGATATAGTAATTTGCCCATGAATTACACGTTTTTCTTATTGCCATCAGCTTTTCTGTGTTGCTTTGGTTTTTCAGAAGGGTTTTCAGTTTCAGTCTCTCCAATACAGAGTAGTCTACATCTTTTCAGACAAGCTTCACTTTCCGTTCATAATAAGCTACAAATACTGCAAGACTACAGATATTACAGTGTCCACATCAGCATCGCACAGCTGCGTTTAAGGACACAATGGGTGTAAGAAAAAGAACGGAATACAGTTGCCTACCCTCGAGACCACACTGCAGTATAATAACAGCCATAAACAATTAAAAACAGAAATACAGGAATGAGCCTAACATAAAAAAATAAAAAAACAATGCATAATAAATGCAAAGTAGCCTCTGCATTTTTCCTGCTTGGGGGATTTGTCAAATCAGACGGCTTATGATGCACGAAAACGGTTTATCGACTTCTGAATATGAATGATCACGCATACATTGCTTGGGAAAGCCCCGGAATTAGCAACTCGCCATGGATTGACACACCCGCACAGTGTCATTAAAGCTGTGTAGAAAATATCCGACTATAGAGAGTGTCGGCGGGGAAAAGAAAAATGAATGATACTAGTACTAGTACTATTTCTTTAAATAATTATTACGCAAAGAGGATGCACTAAGAAATCAATTGTAAGTGTTGTTTTTGGAGTGTCAATATTTTCAAAGTCTGCCAATGAAATCATAATAATATTTGGTAACACTTTACTTGAACCCTGTGATGTAAGGCTGACAACACAGTCATACGCATGATATTGCAGCTGTCATAACATAACAGATTATGTCAGTTTATGTCAAATGACACTGTTGTCACATTTATCGGTAAATGTTATGACAGCCGTTATGTCACATGTTGCCATGACAGCTTATGTCACTTGCCAAATTTAGCTGCAAAATTGTTATGACAGCCATCATGACGGGGAATTCATGACGCTGTCATAAGCATAAGGAAATGCCATACATAAACAGTGTTGACTGTTTATGGCAAACATCATAACGTTGTCATGATCCATGAAGCTGTAGGAGCCATAAAATGTTATAACACATTTTGACGACAGCTTATGCTGCTATTTAGCTAAATGTGCTAATTGAGGCCCAACAATTTTCATGACAGGTGCTACATAATACGTTATGACACATTGACATGGCAGTCTTTGTCATTCACCAGATTTACCCAAAAGTTCTTGTTGAGTCCCAAGCATTATGACAGCTGTCATGACAGGGCTCTTGTCATAACAATGTCATAAACGGACCGTCATTACACATCCGTCACTTAACCTTAAAACGTTCGCATTGCTGTAACAGTTATCTAGTGACTGAAATAACACATGCATACATGTATTTTCATCGGTGACTTTTATTTTTAAATGCAAATGTACAAGCTACTTGCATGTTGTCCTGACAAACTGCAATGTTGTCACGAAGAAGCTGGAAAACAAAAGCATGACATATCAGCCTTTACTACGCTATTAGACTGCCCAGCTTATAGTACATGTAACGCGGTCATTGTCAAATCTTATTAGTTTATGTACTTCCAGTTATTAATTTTAAACATCTTTAGTGACTTTGTAACTTCGGAAAGTGCGGTACTTACATTGGGTTGAATTCCGTATGAGTGATGACATCATCATGCATCGAAAAAGGAAGGCGCCGGTATTTCCTGTGCATTTTTGTAGTTTTTAGTTGCTGCCAGAAATAAGGGGATGGTTCGTGTTCCAGGTGATTTCATATGAATATTTAAATATTATGAAATGGAAGGCATTTTAAAGTAATCTGTTGAAATGAGTCAATCTACTTAATATATTAATTATTGGATAGGTGTTGATTGTGTTGTTTGGTACTTGTTAACATTATTAATTATTATTGCAAGGTTCTGTAAATGGTGGGATCCTACAGGAAAGGTATACAAGTAAAGAAACCATGATCATATTTTTAAATGATAAAACATACGTGTAGAAATACCCATAAATAAAAGGTCACATTCGGTACTTGCCCCCCATATTCTTCTATTGATCACAAATCCAAACTGCTTGAGTATACAGCAAAAATAAAGATTTTGTTTGCACTGTCTCAATACTTATGAATGGCGCTGCAGGTATATGACATAATAGTAATATTTGTCATAACCAAAAAATTGAAAAGTGGCAGACACAACCACACAAGGGAGGGTTAATTGGAATGTACGTAGGTCCATCTGGCCAGCAAAGTTAACTGTTAACTGCATCATAAGCAGTCATAATAATCTGTTCGTTTTTGATAACAGTCATGAAACAGCAACTGATAGGTTTGTTGTAATAAGTTGTTATGACTGCTGTTATGTCAACTTTATGATGCTTTTATGTTGACCTTATGACAGAGGGTCCAAGACATCTTGTCATGAGATATGCAGTAGATAACTTTAAGGGTTGTTTCTCTTGACTCATATTAAAAATAAGTCAGGAGAAACAACCCTTCATGTTCTCCATCCATATCTACTGCATATCTGGCAGCAGAGTGATGGTTTGAGGCTCATTTGATACCTCAGACCCTTGATGACTTACAGCCATTTAGCCAACCATGGGTTCCATACTATTCCAGTGTAATTTACAGTGTTTAATCTAGTCCCACCCCCCAATTCCCATAGAGATCCATTCAAATACAGGGAGATTATAGTATCACTTGTAAGAATACCTGAAAATAAGATATCAATATATAATTGTACCCCCAGTCATGATAACATCACTTGTTTACCTGTGGAATGTCTTTAAAAAAATTTTTTTTTTTAAAAACAAACATTTTTGCCCCTGTCCCAACTTTCTTGGAACATGTTGCAGGCATCCAATTAGCGTATATTTACAAAAATAAATAACGTTGGTAAAACATTTAATTTCTTTTATTTGTACTGTTTACAATTAAATATATGTAAAAGATCATTTACAAATCACTGCTTTCTGCTTTTATGTGCATTTTACATACTGTCCCAACTTTTTTGGAATTGGGGTTTGTAAATGAAGCACTTAAGTGCAGGAACACATCAAAAACCAGCAGAGACAGCAGCCCTCCGGGATTTGAGTTTGAGGTCCCTTAAAGTAAAACACATTGCATGAAAGAACCCCAGCAAATGGCTTTCATTTAAATATCCTTAGATTCATAGATTATGTTCAATTATTCTTGCAAGAACGGTTTTCTTCAGTGCCATAACTGTTTCTGTCACCTAAAATACAGTGATCTTACTGTTGGAAGATCACTCTAAGTTGTTAAACTTAGAAGACATTACAGGAAAATCTTGCTTAAAGGCATACTGGTTTGAATTGGCTCAAAAGTTTTGTATATCGGCATAATCTGTGTTGTTTGCATTCTTTTATGTGCTAAAAGTGTGCTTTTGAGACCTCTTTCGCCATGCAATGGGAGTGAATAGAGAGACAAAAAAAACTTAATTCTTTGTTGGCCAGTTGCTGACCACTGGAGCAAGTCATAAAGGTGAGCTTGAATATTATGATTCATGTTGGGGCCACGGAGCTATACAACATTGTTGTTTTAACAAAGTTCAGTATGCCTTTAAGCAACGTAATGTCTTCTAAGTTTAATAACTTACAGTGATCTTCCAATGGTAAAATCACTGTATTTTAGGTGACAGAAACAGTTATGACACTGAAGAGATGTCTTTAACAGCAGAACTGTAGTGGCCCTGTAGCAATAGCATTTTCACCAATGCAATCGGAAACCAATAATGGCAAGTATATTTCTGTGGGCATTATTTGCCTGATAAATATTTTTGCCTAAATATTTTTAAGGTAACTGTTGAAGTTTCCCAGGTGAATATGAAAACTCCTGTAATCCAGCCACATAAATTATAAGCCACTTAACATTAGTCATAATGAATGTTCTGTTTACAAAAAAAATAATACAAAATGTGACGACAAATAACAAAGATTTTCTCTATCTTCCTGTTGGCTATAAATCTGGCTTGTGTACTTTTTCTACCATAAGGAAGACATTATTGGATATGGGGAAGGCTGCAGGCACCAGAAGAGACTAAAGTGGTTTGTTATCCGTGCCCCAGGGTTAAGCTGATGCGTACGCCTTGGGGCTGGCAGCATGCTTGTGCATTGCATTTCAAGCCCTTATACTGGTACATGCTCTGAGCTGTCAGAGGTCTGGGGATTTAGCTCTACCATCAGAATTGATGTCATCAATGCCGCTGAGGACCAGGCCTGATCCATGTCTGGAGAGCTGCAAATTTCACGGCAGGTAGAAGTCTTAAGACCTCCGGGTGCAGCCACTGACAGGTGCATTCATGTGCTTTATGCCAGAGCTAAATCCCCAGCCCTACACTCACCCCAGAACTCGTACCAACACCAGGGCCTGGAACCCAGTGGGTAGGGATGCTGCTCAACACCAGGGCCTGGAACCCAGTGGGTAGGGATGCTGCTCAACACCAGGGCCTAGAACCCAGTGGGTACGGATGCTGCTCAAGACCAGGGCATGGATCCCAGTGGGTAGGGATGCTGCTCAACACCAGGGCCTAGAACCCAGTGGGTAGGGATGCTGCTCAACACCAGGGCCTAAACCCAGTGGGTAGGGATGCTGCTCAACACCACGGCCTGGAACCCAGTGGATAGGGATGCTGCTCAACACCAAGGGGGTATCAGGGTAACTCTGGGGCATGGGTAACTCTGGGGCATGGGTAACAGATGAGCCCACCACTTTAGTCTGCTGTGCCTTTCCCCGGTCCAATCATTTCTCTGCAAAGGTTCAGTTGCAGTATCTGCAACTTGCATGTCGCCCTTTGCAACTGACCCCACAAACCTCTATAGACGTGTGTGATACGCGCACGCGTGTATATATATATATATATGTGTGTGTATATATATGTGTGTGTGTGTATATATATATATGTGTGTGTATACATATATATATGTGTGTATATATGTGTGTATATATATATATATATATATATATATATATATGTATATAAACATCGAACAAAAAGTTTGGAAATTTGTGTTTGGTAGATTATTTCTCTGTTGTAACAATGCTTCATGGCAATACATTTTATACCGTTGGAAAGCCTGTTTATTTCCCTTTTAAATGGTGCCCCATTTGTAAGGAACATACATTTGTGGGATGAGCAGCACAGCTGAGTATGTGCGTTGCGCCCATGTAAAATTGCCAAATCTTCTCTGCCAATGCCAAACAGCTTACACCTGCACTGGAACCTGAACATGTGGAGGAACCTTATGTTCAGTGATGAGTCCAGATTCTACCTACGGAAGTTGGATTGTAGGGTCAAAGTGTGGAGAAGACGGGGAGAACGCTATGCTGATTGCTGCACCGATAGAGTAACACCTTTTGGTGGAGGCAGTGTGATGGTGTGGGGCGGCATCTCCATCACTGGAAAAACGAGGCTTGTCATCATTGGAGGCAATCTCAATGCAGAGAGATATCGAGATGAGATTCTGCAACCAGTGGCAATCCCATATCTCCACAGTCTGGGACCGAACTCCATCCTCCAAGATGACAACACTCGCCCCCACAGAGCGGGGTTTATCAGAGACTACCTCCAGAATTTGGGAGTAGAAAGAATGGAATGGCCTGACCTCAAACCAATTGAACACTTGTGGGATCAGCTTGGGCGTGCTGTTCGTGCTAGAGTGACCAACACAACCACGTTGGCTGACTTGCGACACGCTGTGTGACCACGCTGGTGACCAGCATGAGGAGGAGGTGCCAGGCTGTTGTGGCTGTGTATGGTTCTTCCACACGCTACTGAGGCTCCTGACTGTTTGTTAAATTAATAAATTGTAAAATAGCCAATATGTCTTGTTTCTTCCTTGTTACTGATATAATTCAATCATCCAATCCAACAAACAAGAGTCACTAGCAACAGCAGAATAAGCTGTTTGGCATTGGCAGAGAAGATTTGGCAAATTTTACATGGGCGCAACCCACATACTCAGCTGTGCTGCTCATCCCACAAATGCATGTTCCTTACAAACGGGGCACCATTTAAAAGGGAAATAAACAGGCTTTCCAACGGTATAAAATTTATTGCCAAGAAGCATTGTTACAACAGAAATAATCTACCAAACACAAATTTCCGAACTTTTTGTTCGATGTTTATATATATATATATATATATATATACACACACACATATGTGTGTGCGAGTATGTGTGCATCAACAAAATGTGAAGTGAAAGCTTTTGGTGTGTTAGCCCTAGTGTTCTACATGTACATGTACCACACTTTACCTATTAATACATAAGACGGTTATCCAGATCCTAAAAAAAATAAATCCATAATAATATGCATCTTCCTAATTATTTCAGCCATTGTATTATTACAATGGATTCAATGGCTTTTTCATGAAATAAGATATCAAGAGTCTTTTGATATTGTTGGGTCACAGATATCAGGAAGTCATGGCATGCAAAGGATATGCCACCAATTATTAAATAAGATGACTAAGTTTGTTAATTTGTCAAATTACTTTTGGTCCCCAAAGATGGGGGGGACTATCTATACAAAATGCTGCAACTCCTATACAGTTCACCCAATTTGTATGTGAATAGCCTCAAATTAAAGCTGAAAGTCTACACTTTGAGCTCATATTCATTATTTAATTTCAACTCCAATATGCTGTGGTAGACAGCTAAACTAACAATAATGTTGTCAATATCCAAATATTTATGGACCTAACTGTATGTTACACGCATTGTTATTGCGCTCAAAAAATATTCTGCAATTATTGTTACGGTATATCATCCAGCCCTACAATACACAACATGTAGCTCATATGCTCCTCTCCAACACTTTTCATATATGTTCTTTGCTTACACATCTTTCTCATTGAAGTAGCATTTCAGCTTCAGAACCATTGGACACAAGGCACATTTAGGCAATATTGAGCACACCTCCCATGGAAGACGGACAGAAACCGGATCAGCTGCTAGCCTGAGGGGGATCCACTTCCTCCATCTGTCAGGGTCTCTCTGCTTCTTTTGAAAGCAGTTCCATTTCGCTGATGCCATTGGCTACCTCAGTTGGGCTACCTTTGGAATGTGTCGTCCTTGGGAAAACATCTCACCTGCAGAATCAACTTCCTGAAGCCAATCAGCTTTAAGCTGAATTGTAAGAACTTGCATCACATGACCATACAATTTACTATTATACACTAATTAAACCTAGTAAACCCTTAGAATTTCAGTATATTGTTACGGTGATATATTATTGGCATGTATTATTCTGTCAATAAAGTTTATTATATGTATTTTTTCCACTTTCAGTCATGCTTTTTCAATCGTTCACACACGCACAGGCACACAAGTACATACAAAAACACATACACAAGCCCAAAGAAAAGTTCCTATACATTTTGTTAGGGAATAAAAAAAAGATAACCAAATGGTTTTATTTCATGTTGATACATTCTTGGACAACACCACAGGATAACTTGCATGAGTGGCCAAACGTAAATGTCTCCAACAATATTTGCACATAAGCAGCAAGGGCAACATGAATATACTTAGTACAAACAGTATAAAACATACATGCTTTTTAGTTTTTTTTTTTTTTTATATGTATTTATCCCTTTTCCACAATTTGTCAATAGTTGCGGGGCAATAAAATTCCAAGACAAATTAAAGCCATATTCTGCCTTGAGTAAGTAAATATCTGAAAATGCAGAAGAAAAAAAAAACAAATCAAAAGTAAGAGTCAGAATATTCATCCAGAGCAGATTGGCGTTACAGCCTCATTTAAAAAAATGTATTCTTTGATATCTTTTTTTTAACATCAAACATATCAGGCATGCATTGACAACTGCTACGTGAACACCTTGTTACACCTGGAATACCACCGATCACTGGGGTTTATCTAAGTCCAACTGTACATGGACTAAAGCTTTCTTGCAGTCACTGGACACAGTTTATGGTCGATAGACCCTTACAGAATAATCAAAACATTTAAAACATGTGGAACCACCATGTGGAACAAACAGTTACACACAGATTGGGGAAAAAAAGATGTAATGTTTACCTCAAGAACCAAGTACAAGGCAATTCAATTCAATTTGAGTCATGATCATCTCAGAGAAGAATATGGCTTTAATATTATGTGCATCCAAGAAGCAAGAAACACAAAAGAACTAAATTAACAACAAACGTAACATGTATGCCAAAAAACTCACAAACCTTTACAGGAATTTTGGAAAACTTGCAATTTGGAAGTACATATACAGACAAGAAATGGCCTCCATGAGATGGCCCCTTTGCAGATTCACATGTCCAGAATCACTCGATAGCTGAAGAGGCTGTTCAGTGAGATCATTGTAGCAAACCCTGGGGCTACCCTGAGGAGTCAGGGCATGTCTGTAAACAGGGGACGGGTGGGGTTGGGGGGGTGTGGGGGCTGGTATGGGCTGTTGTCCCATAGCAGCATCCCCCTCTGTATTGAACAGCAATTCGCTTTTTTAATGATTTATTGGCTTTCTTGCTGCTGTTTTCTAAATTTGCTTTTTAATGATTGTTTAAAAGTTTTTGTGTGGAAACATCATCCAATATCTTCTGATAAGAGAGAGACCCCCCAGCCAGGAGTCAAGCCACTGTCCCTGGGGGGTGGGTTGGCAGCATAGAGCAGGGACACGAATGGCCTTTTTTTTCTCTTTTTGCCAAAAGGGTAGGAGACCAGGCTTTCTCCTCCATCACCTCCATCCACTGATGGATCCCTTTTAGATCACAAGGTCGTTGTAGTTCACATACTTTTTCTTAGCTGCTGGACCTGGGGTGGGAGACATTACCAAAGTTTGTGAAAATGGCTTTTAAATGGTCATAAAGCTTCAAATGGATCTTTGACATGCAGGTTTGTAGGTGAGGTTTGAACCTTTTAAGTGCAGTTCAGCCATACTTCACCCATCCATTACTCACTCAGTCTTACATGGGTGTGATTCATGATACGGGACGGAACACGAGTGGGATGAAAACGGTGTCCTCCATACCACGCACTGACGTCACACGTGTACTTTGCTAGTTTCCTAGTAACACACTAGCATGTGGATTTAAAGAGGATTTGTACTAATTCGCATAATATTGTGTGGCAAAGTGTGAATGTAGTAACATTATAGCACATTTCATAACAGAAATGTGAACTGATAAATTCTGATATAGATAACACATGAGCATCATGGCCACATTTACAATAACTCATACACATTTACTGTAAGCTGTCTGTTCCACACATTTCATTCCCATACATTAACTCAATGCAGTTTTCTTTTTCTTTGAAGACACCTATTGCTTAGTGCTTTCAATGACAACTATTGTTAGAAGTGTTCTGCCTATATCAGATTTTAACTCAGTTAATGCAAAAAAAATTAAATTTAACTTCAGTTTACTGAATAACCCTATCATGACTGGTTGGACAGATGTTACGCTATGCTTATGACAATGTTGGCTATACGGCAAATATATACGAGACCACATGCTGGACACTCCTCAATGCCATAAGGGAACAGGACTTGATTTATCTTTGAATTCCTATTGCAGGCTGTTTTTAATCTTTTTAAAAGCTTTGGGATGTCTCTTATTCTATCCAGAATTCCTTTTTATTTTGTGTGAAGCAATGAGTTTCCAGGCTCACGGCCACTTCTCAAGAATAGTCTAAGCTCTGCTTGCAATATATTCACAAACCATCAAAACATGTTACACATTAGCCCCAAGATACATGTAACCATTAGTGAGTTGTCACACGATATACTGTGTGTACAAAAATGGATTGTAAGCTGTTTTCTCTAAAAGGAAGCTTGCTGCCAAACAGTTAACCCGTTCATTCAAAATTGCTTCTGGGTCTCCAGCATTTATTTAAATAATAGTGCTGTGAAGCTTTTACAAACTGAATTTAGGCAGTGGTATAAAATGTGGAATAAAATGCATGTTGCACGAGCATACCTCTCCGATCTCTTGCGGAACTTTAACACGGGATCTAGCTTATGATAATACAAATAACAGCAAATACTGTTGAGAATTATCCCTCTGGTTGGGGTTGCCATGGAAACAGCAGCTAAATAAGCTTTTTTTATACTGTAGGTAGTACAGTACTGTCTGTGTACCTACACACAAAAAATGCAGACAAACTTTCTTTGACCATTTCTATATGACCGGACCCTCAGATGTTATGGTACTAGTACGAATTCCAATTTTATGTTAACACAATATCACTGAGGGGGGATTCATGGAACATGATCAAACAAAATGCTTCCATTCTCAAAGTGGCATCAAACAATGTTGTCAGTACCGTGTTGTTGTCGAACCATTTACGATTTTTCGAAAAGATGTTTTTGTTTAAGCTTTAGATGTAAATACAAAGCTCATATTGTTGTGTTCTTTTGATGAAGAAAACGCTGTAAATTGAAGAGGGAGGGAGGGCAAGAGCATGCGCTTGTGTGGTCTAAAGATACGCAGGAGAGACTGAGGTGAACGCTCCTTCAGTCACTGTGGTAATGATTCACTGGGGAGAGAAATTAACACCGTCACCGGAGAGACAATGGAAATGCTCTTGATAGCGGCAGACTCATTATTAACAGGCAGCAGACGCCAGAGATAAATGTGAATCCATAAATTGGGTACGCTTGTGAACTACAATAAACCTGTAATAAAACATCAACTCCCAAACGGGTGCGTTTCCCAAAAGCATCGTAAGGCTAAGACGATCGTAAAACCCTTCTTACGAAGCTTACGTAGAAACACTCGTAGATTAACGATTACAGCCGACCAGTCGTAGATGGTTAAGTGTGTTTTAGAAGCCCATCAATCACATACTTTATTAGATTTTTCGTGTTAGTGTTCATTACATTTTACGGTTACCATAACCACTGGTTGTTTTGTTTTTTTAGGTGATGCTAGATTAAACAATATTTACATTTACTTTTTTAATTTAAATTTACTTATTTTTTATATATTTGGAAATTACCCATAAAAGCCATTCATTAAATGGCCCCATCAATAAATAAGATTGTAAAATCAGTGGGAAAAAGATTTTATTTCAAAATCAACTTTCTACGAGACGTTCACGTGCCTAACTGGCCATGTATTAGGCATCTCTGGGGTTCGCGTCTCCCAATCTATCGGCCCTCCTCCTCCCATATCGGCAGCACCACAGACAGCCAAGTAAAGTACAGATATGTAAAATCCAGAGGTCAGAAAGTAAAAGTCCCGCTATGTGTTTCTTCCACCCATTAACTTAGACAGCTGATTTCACTAAGTACTTCTACCACCTGGCTGAAGAATTGTGCAAATTATCAAATCCAGGTGATTGGAACTAAATACTGGGGAGGAATTTTTACTTTCTGAACCCACATTTTACACCTCTGGTTAAGTAACTCTTAAGAGGCGACCGCGCGTTGATGCTTTAAAAACTTTTTGGGGAAACGCGTGTTACAAATGAAAGAGCCTTCGTAGAAATGCTCGTAGAAATCACACTTAACCCTAAGATTGATCGTGATTGGGAAACGCTGCCCAGTCCATTTGTGGAATCCTCCCGTTCCCCTCTTACCCAGCAGTAGAGTACACACTGCAGAGTAGTTATAGTTTCCCAGCAGTCTGTGGGCATCCATTACCAGTACACTGGAGCTGCAACTGGCACAATTTCATAGCGCTGTTTTCTCTGGACCTCCACAAATCAAAAGGCTTCGCTGACTGATTTTTTTGGCGAGAAAAACAAGACAACAAAAAAGAAAACTGTCGTGGAATCCACTTGGGGTTTTCGGGAAATATCTGCTGTACCAACACATTTTTATCCATGTTTGGCTGCTGCCCTCATCCCAAATTATTTCCTACAGTTCAGAGTGGGGGGATATCCTGTGAAAGGGAAAGTGACAAATGTCCCCCGCTTCACGTACTGTGAACAGTAGCTGTTTGGGATGCGACTGCAGCCGGCAGCCATACCACCCTGTACCTTTCTGTCCAAGCCATACCGCCCTGTACCTTTCTGTTCAGCCATACCACCCTGTACCTTTCTGTCCAAGCCATACCACCCTGTACCTTTCTGTCCAAGCCATACCACCCTGTACCTTTCTGTTCAAGCCATACCACCCTGTACCTTTCTGTTCAAGCCATACCACCCTGTACCTTTCTGTTCAAGCCTTACCACCCTGTACCTTTCTGTTCAAGCCATACCACCCTGTACCTTTCTGTCCAAGCCATACCACCCTGTACCTTTCTGTTCAAGCCTTACCACCCTGTACCTTTCTGTTCAAGCCTTACCACCCTGTACCTTTCTGTTCAAGCCATACCACCCTGTACCTTTCTGTCCAAGCCATACCACCCTGTGCCTTTCTGTTCAAGCCATACCACCCTGTACCTTTCTGTCCAAGCCATACCACCCTGTACCTTTCTGTCCAAGCCATACCACCCTGTGCCTTTCTGTTCAAGCCATACCACCCTGTACCTTTCTGTTCAAGCCATGCCACCCTGTACCTTTCTGTTCAAGCCATACCACCCTGTACCTTTCTGTCCAAGCCTCCCCACCCTGTACCTTTCTGTTCAAGCCATACCACCCTGTGCCTTTCTGTTCAAGCCATACCACCCTGTACCTTTCTGTTCAAGCTAAGCAGCACTGGGCTTGTTTACAATGTGGATGAGAGACCTGGGGAAAGTACACTCTAAAATATAATTCTAAAATAAATAAGACAACAATTTGGAAGTGAGGTTTTTGAGTAATTACTACTTGGGCTATTATTAAGTAAATGTTATGAGCCTATCAGACTAACACAGCTAGTTTAAGTACAACCAATGTGGTTTCCATCCACATTTAAAAGCTTAATTACATTGAACCTACTTTTAAATATTCATGTTCATGTTCATTGATGAACATCATTCTCTGACCAGGAGAATCAATGTGGGTAGGGAATGTAAGGGACTGCATGTAGATGTAGGGGTTGATGAGGTGGCAAGAAGGAGAGAGAGAGTTTTATGTGTAATTGACCAGGACACTGGGCTTTTAACACCATTTCTCTTTAAAAACATTCCATAAGAGCTTTGGCCATTATGGCTTTGTGCACTATGTGGGATGGAGGACTTATGGCCCATTAGTGAGAACAAAAGGATGCAGACTGTTTAGCGCTGGCTTTGGCGGTTCCCAACCCTGTTAAAAAAATAAATAAATAAATAAATAAAAAACTTGGCGGTTCTAGTGTTAATGACCCCACTGAGTAAAAACCTTGGTTTAACATTTCATCGGAAAAGACGGCATCTTCTACAGCACAGTGCCCCCCATCCCTGTGCTGGAGCACTGCGTTTCTATTCGCTCCAGAAGGAAGAGTACCTCCTGCTGGTAAACCAACACACCTGCAACAAATGCACTTCTGTCTGAAATCATCCTGGCTCTTTTCTGAGCTTTTTTTCTTTTTTCTTTTTTTTTGAAAGGAAAAATAATTCTAATATTTTAATTAAAGGTCATTGTGTAAAGAGATACAATGGCATTGTATTAGTTTTGCATGTCCTATCATACAAATAAATGCCACGCAAAGGGTAAGTAAATGTTATTTTTAACAATCTTTGTTCTGCGTTTGATAAATCTTAGGAAACAAAAAGCCAGTGGGTAAAGGCCTTGCCTGAAAGAGCATAGAAGTGTAAGAGTCTAGGGACCGAGTCTTTCTCTCTGTTACCAGCCACTGTAAAGAATGTGTGCAATGCACCGACTACATTTTCTTGTGCCACTGACATGCTGTGGTGGTAATGAGTTTCCACTGCAAGCTTGATCTCAATTACATCAAGATCTCAGTAGGTGTTTCTTAATAAGGATGCAAAAATTAGTCAACCAGTCTCATCACCTTCAAATCACATGTCTTAGCAGGGGGTCGAGGACCACATGACTAAGAAAATAAGCAGAAAAATCACACTTATTAACACTAGGATTATTTTTTTAAATGTCATTTTTTCTTTGGGGGGGGGGGGGATTAGAAGATGGACAGAAAGCTGGCCTCTCTTAAAGATCTAATTTCGTTTGGCAGACCAGGTGCGTGGCAAACCGATTCAACATTCCGCCGCTCCACCTAATGAATCTTCAGAAAAGCCATTATCTTCCCTGCTGACCCCTCAGGCTTCACATCCTTAAAGTAAGCAGCGCTGTAAATTTCTTAATGGGCCTTTTCTCTCCCTGATTTAATCCACTGGGGAGTTTATGGAGAGGGTTGCCAATCTGGCGCCAGCTGCGGACAGTGAAAAACAATTACTGTGCATGGGCGCCCATGGTGTGAGACAAACCTTTCAGTCCCTTTCATCCAGCTGAACCACTTTGGGCTTCATGCACACGACCCTTGGACTGCATGTCGATTTGTATTAATAAAGCATAAGGCAAGATGCTGTGTGCAGGCGTGATATTAAGGCTCAACTTCGTTCTTCAGGTGTCTGCAAACATATTCGGAGTTTGTGATATCCTGAATAATGTAACAGGTATATCAATTTCCGTGTGCACTGTAGCTGACCAATTTCTTTTATGGCAAAATAAAATGTTACATCTATTCACACAGTTGATATATGCTTTGGGTTCCACTTTACCTTAAGCGGCCTTTATACCTGTGTAATCGCACAGTAACGACAGCAGTAATGACAGTATCATTGCTGTGTATGTACACATTGTCACATTGTAGATACACAAACCTGTTTGTGGACTTATTTGAAGTGTGGTTTTCTATGCAGTCAAAATAAAGCTCCCTAGTAGCTAGCCACTCTTATACATGTCAGTAAGTATACATGTAAATAAGTATACACTTACATCAATAACTCTTCCTTCTGCGTTATTGCTGTGTAATTACACAATGATTTCTCCTCCCGTTGTTGCCTCTTCTGTTCATGCCATGGTTGTTGTCAGTATACCTCATATATCCACATTGTTGGTGGTTAGCTCACATGTTAGTGTCATATTGTGTAAGTTGTTGGTTAGCTCGCATGTTAGTGTCATATTGTGTAAGTGTTGTTGGTTAGCTTATGTGTTTGTGTCATATTTTGTAAGTGCTGGTTGTTGTCACTACCTCATGTATCCATATTGTTGGTGGTTAGCTCACATGTTAGTGTCATATTGTGTAAGCATTGTTGGTGGTTAGCTTATGTGTTTGTGTCATATTGTGTAAGTGTTGTTGGTTAGCTCACATGTTAGTGTCATATTGTGTAAGTGTTGTTGGTTAGCTCACATGTTAGTGTCATATTGTGTAAGTTGTTGGTTAGCTCGCATGTTAGTGTCATATTGTGTAAGTGTTGTTGTTTAGCTTATGTGTTTGTGTCATATTTTGTAAGTGCTGGTTGTTGTCACTGTACCTCATGTATCCATATTGTTGGTGGTTAGCTCACATGTTAGTGTCATATTGTGTAAGCATTGTTGGTGGTTAGCTTATGTGTTTGTGTCATATTGTGTAAGTGTTGGTGGTTAGCTCACATGTTAGTGTCATATTGTGTAAGTGTTGTTGGTTAGCTTATGTGTTTGTGTCATGTTGTGTAAGTGCTGGTTGTTGTCACTGTACCTCATGTATCCATATTGTTGGTGGTTAGCTCACATGTTAGTGCCATATTGTGTAAGTGTTGTTGGTTAGCTCACATGGTAGTGTCATATTTTGTAAGTGCTGGTTGTTGTCACTATACCTCATGTATCCATATTGTTGGTGGTTAGCTCACATGTTAGTGTCATATTGTGTAAGTGTTGTTGGTTAGCTTATGTGTTTGTGTCATGTTGTGTAAGTGCTGGTTGTTGTCACTGTACCTCATGTATCCATATTGTTGGTGGTTAGCTCACATGTTAGTGCCATATTGTGTAAGCATTGTTGGCTAGCTTTCGTGTTTGTGTCATGTTGTGTAAGTGTTGTTGGTTAGCTCACATGTTCGTGTCATATTGTGTAAGTGTTGTTGGTTAGCTTACGTGTTTGTGTCATATTGTGTAAGTGTTGTTGGTTATATAAGTTGTAGCTCATGTGTTTGTGTCATATTGTGTAAGCGTTGTTGGTTAGCTTATGTGTTTGTGTCATATTGTGTAAGTGTTGTTGGTTAGCTCACATGTTAGTGTCATATTGTGTAAGTGTTGTTGGTTAGCTTATGTGTTTGTGTCATATTGTGTAAGTGTTGTTGGCTAGCTTATGTGTTTGTGTCATATTGTGTAAGTGTTGTTGGCTAGCTTATGTGTTTGTGTCATATTGTGTAAGTGTTGTTGGTTATATAAGTTGTAGCTCATGTGTTTGTGTCCTGTTGTATAAACGTTGTCCTTTTTCACTTTGTCTTTTTGTTGTCACCCCATGCTGTCTTTGTGAGAGCACATGATCGTTAGCTACTGGGAATTGAAGTTCAGGATGAAGCAAAGTCGTAACACTCTTCCAAATGGTGGTATGATGATTTAGTCTCCTAACGCAAGGAGCATTGTCTAGAGGGCTCAACTCATATAAACAGCTGTACACAATGGACAGAGACCTTTGCTACACGCCATCTCTGCTGAGGTTCACGAGGCAGAGGAATGTCTGAGACAGCTGCAGAAAGACGCCTTGTGTAGGTGACGCATCGTCCCACTGGGAGCCATTTTGGATCGCAGCCTGCTCTTGCATAACTGTCCTGTGCAGGAAATTCTGCTGTGGGACCACGGCAGCTGTGGAGGCAATGCGCTCACACAGATGCGTGTTTGATGGATGCACGGCATCTCCCCAGATGCTAATGATGCTCATCGTCTAGTCATCGATGAATCTATTACAGCTAATGGCAGGGATCAGAAGAGCCATGCTCCCGGATAATATTGGGATTCAATGTTTTCCATGGGCACGTGGGTATAAAATAAAGTATAAAATAGCTTTCATATGTAGTGGAACTTCTGGCAGAATATCATTCTGTGTCCTTTTCATGTTTGGTCTGGTTAAGCAGACTCACGCTTTCACTGTTCTTTGGGATGCAAAGAAACTGGGGTTATTGAATTAATCAATTTTGGGATCCTGCAGGCACACCTATTCACTTATCTATAAATAATGTGGAAGTATGGTCAGGTTATTTTTTTCGACTCAAACTGATGTTTAAATTGAGGCTCCAAGAGCTTAATAATAGAGCTTATCTGAACTAATAGTACAAAAGTGTAGTAATTATAACCTTTTCACATATCTTTTTAAAGTTCGTTCTGATACAGATTCCTTTGGAAGATAATTGAACATACAGTTTTTGGCACTTATAACTATGTATGCATGTATAATGTGTAGGATGGCAGTATTGGTACAAAGGGGAAGGCTGAGGGAATGAAAGAGAAAGATGGAACACAACATGGTGGTCATCATAAGGTGTGAATTCTCCTGGGACGATGGGACCTATGGCAGCGTCTTTCAGGGAACATCCTGGGTGTTATGGTTAGAATTGCTGCTGTGCGCTGCGGGGCACAATCACAAACGTCTGTGCGCTGCGGGGCACAATCGTTTAACCAATCTTTTAACCATAGCTTTTAACCATTCAGGCTCTCTAAATAATCTATCAAACTCTTGTCATGAAGAGCAGATGGAATATTGCTGGCATTCCAGGACCAGTCTGCCTAACCCTGCCATGGACAATACCACCCCCCTTATTATTATTATTATTAATGTTTTTGTTGAGGTTCAAACCAAACTTTACAAAGTGCCAGGCAGCAGTCCGGCATAATTAAACATGCATATGAACGTTGGTGAACCCCTGAGCAAGGTACTTAACCTGAATTACTTTAGTTAAATATCCAACAACATAAATGGGATAGTATGATGAAAAAATGTTAGCCGATCTGGTTAAGGACATCTGCTTGGGAAATAAATAATGCAATTTAACACTCGGGTCAGACAATTTACATATCACAGATACCAAGCTATCTAGAATCCCTCAGGAGGGGAAAGCACAGGATGTGCATGACAAAGAAGCCAGTCCTGGAAAATTATGAGCTGCTTCATAAAACAAGGCAAGAACTCACTGTTGCGATGACTCATCCATACGGTTTCTCCACTTTAAATGAGATAAAAACATATTGCGCTCATTCAGATCACTGCCGTGAATCCATGCTCATTCAAATGAAGGAACGTGTTCGACTGCCATGTTTCTATTCTATTCCAATTGCTCCTTGTGAAATGTAAAAGTGAACGTGAATTTCCAACGCAGCATTAAGACTATGTAAAAAGTCTCATTGCCATTTTGTTCACGTCGTACCCTCGTTCAGCCTTCAGAAATGAAACAAGGTCATAACTAAAAAAAAAAAGTAAAAGATTAATTTGGTCTTACCTGTGATATATTATGAGAATTAGCCTGTTGGGAGAAAAAAAAGACAGATCTTGGGGTGAGTTGGCTCTAAGGGCCGAAGGGGGAGAAATATAGAGTAAGGGTAGTCCAGTAATTCCATCACATGCCCATGTCATTTGAATGTGCGCATTCCTTTCTTGGCCCATCTGCTTGGATGCTCTGTTGCATTTATTAAGAGAGTTAATAAGTGCTGCAGCAGGTGAGGTGTGATTGCCTGGCCTACAGAAAATGATAAGAGGTTTGTGCGCTTAGCTATCTTTCAGGCTTCAGGCTCAAATCAGTGGACATAGCCAATGCGTCATCCAGTATACTCTTGAACGTTTCACCCGATATGGCTAATTGACTATCGTGTGCGTACCGTGCAACCCATCATTTATTTTTGACCCGATTGAACATTGATCTATACCACACCACCAAGGGCAAGCATGTACTTTTCCATCAGTGATGTAATATAATAGTGTTACATCAGTGTTGAGCTCATGCTACAGCAAGCAGAAGGCCGAAGCAGCGGGAGGCCTGGAAGTACAGGTGCCGCTGTCTGTTTATGCACAGAGACGAGACCGCGCCCAGAATAGCACTGCACTCTTGATCTGTATGGCACACTTGCTCTGACTCGGCCAGGGGTAACTACACCTTTTCCCTAGGTGCAGTACACCATGCAAAATAATTACACCATCAGGCATGATTCCGTGCTTCTTTGAAAGTCAACCAAGCGCAGACACGGTGACATTGCTTCCTAATTTCAGGACAAAAGAGCTTGTGAGTGGCACCATCTTGTTTATGGCATAGGTAACAGATTTTGGCATGCTTAGAGCCTTTGACTTTTTAACCCTCTAGTTATTTGACCCCTTACCCACTCACTGTGTTTGGAATTTAAAAAAATAAAAAAAAGCTTTCCTTCACTGCATATTTATTTATATATTTTTAAGTCATGCAATTGTGCCAATGCAGGTGGGTGTGAGCAATTGCATTGTAAAGCCTGGCAGCAAGCAGATATTTATTTCCATGCGATATCTGTACAGTGAGGTAACTTGGGAGATCCTATACTTAGAAAAGTGCTAGAAGGTTCCTGACAACAAAGGCCATCTTTCCTCTGAAGTTTGTGGGAATCTGTATTGGTTCAATATTCTCTTTCAAACTTCTCCTTCAAGTGAATGAAAAAAAAAAAACTCTCTGGAGTGATTTGATTATGTTTAACCTTGTGATTAAAAGTCTGCAGCTAACGCTGACACAATGCTATGAAGTGACCAGCTTTTGTTCCATCAATATCCGTAGGATGGTACAAAACATTTGAACCTTAAGAAATCAACTGCTTCGTCTCCTTAATAAGCTCAAACCTATTTTAATAATTGTGTTATCCAGTACGTGAAAGGTTATACTGTAATTACAAAGCCGTTCTGCAATGATCCCAAATATATCAGGTGCTACTTGAAAGAATATTGGAGAGGCAATGAAAGAAAAACAAGAATGAACAGAACGGTCTATTAACTGAATCACGTTGCTCCCAACATTCCTGTGTGAGAAGTAGGAGTTGTGCAACAGCCCAAATAAAAGAAAATAGCCAAAAAGGGGAAAAAAGAAAACAATCAATCATGCATAACCGTGTCCATTTGTTTAAACCATACCCAGTTTTGTTCCCAATTATCTCAGACCAATTATGTCAGTGAAACTCCGGGGCATGCTTTCACAGACCCAGATTTCTCCTCCTCCGAGACTTTCAGTGTACTTTTCAGTGTAAAGATTTAGTGGAGATGTTCCATTTGAAACACCTTTAGACCAGGAATATGTTTAATCTGGGCATGTTAAATCAAATTTTGTGTTTTATTAATTTATAATTTTTTCTCCGCAAAAAGTTAAATTGGTCAAAACTAATAATAATAATAATAATAATAATGATACACTCAATTTCAATAATTCTACAAAGCTCTTCTCGTTGATGTGGGGAGAATGCTCCTTAACTACCATGGTGATGCACGGCAGCCATTTTACACCAGTACACTCATCACACGTTAGCCTAGGTGGAGAGGGAGGAAATTATTGAATTCAAAATAGACAATTTTTTTTAGATGGCTTCCGGGAGGATAACTGGGTAAACCTGGTTTAACCTGTTTTGGCCGGGGAGGAGGAACCCTTCAATGCTTACTGTTGGGGTCCACGTTTTCGCAGAGCTCCGTCTTGGCCTCGCCGTTAGGCCGGTCGCTGGGCTTGTGAGAGAGCCGTGACGACATGGTAGCCGCTGTCACCACGGCCTTGAAGCTGCGCTTCCTCTTCTGCACGTTGAGCTCCGGGTGGAAGATGATGACATACACCTTGGGCATGTAGAGCATTCCCAGGGCCACAGACGCACTGAGGTTCATGGATATAGTGAGGGTGGTGGTCTGGATGTACAGCTGAGGGAACAGAAAAGTGACAGAATAATGATGAGAGATGTGCACCGATCAATAAATTAATCAATCTTTATTTATATAACACATTTTTTGCCATAATGACTAATGGCTCTAGGTTTTAGTTCTTGTTTTTATTATAACAAACAAACAATCCAGTACCCTGTCATCTGAGGGATCTGTTGGGAACATACTTTAAAAGCATCTTAAAAGTGACCTTATCAAGAGAGAAGGTTCCTGTTGCCACTATCAAAAACAAAACGGCAGGCCAGGGATGCACAACACAGCCAGGGACGCACTGTGTGCTGGTAGAATATGCTTAAGATTATACCAAAGAATATACCAAAGCTGGTTCAATATGTCTCGGCCCTCAGTGAAATGTTTCTGCCTAAGATACATGTCTGCAGCAGTAGCTCATATCTGTAGAAAATCTCAGATGATAGATGATTAGGGTAATTTAACAATTGAGAGCAGTAATTGGCATGAAATCCTGAAACAGATGAGCCTTTGTTGTGCACCCCTGGCACAGCCTCTGTCATTAAATATCCCTCAGGGTGCTGCCTATGGACTATGCACTTATAACAAAAATGACATTTAAAAAAGACATTATGTTCTCCATTGAAAAACACTTCCATCAGATTGTCTCAAACCGGGTTCTATTGAATCACAATTTTTCATTTACTTTGACTTAAAGACAAGTGCCAGCGTTAATTTCTATTCACAAACAGTCTGGCAAGGTCATTTTGGTTATACATACGGGAATATTACCCTGCAAAATATTGCCATTTCAATATACTTCAGTGCACAAATGCATCTCATTTCCTGTCCACAGCTTATTTATTTATTCATTTATTTCTCCAGGTTATAGCTGTGATAGGAAACATACTGACATAAAAATTTGCCATATTTGGCAGTTATGGACCTGATGATAAGAGAATCAGCAGATTAACAGGATCTTTAAAAAACATTCCCCTTTTCTACCAGTTTAGAATGCCCAGTCATATTCACCAGCTATGTTTATGGCTGCAACCTCGGCAAACCAAGCCATGGAACAAACAACTGGATCATAAAAAAATATTCCTTATATGTGTGTATACTACGGTGGCCCAGAAGTGCAATCCCGAAATAAGAAGCAATCTTTGTTAAATGAGTTGCTCTCTTAAAAAAAAAAAAAACTCACCGTTTTACTAAATGCAATCTCTTTTTTAAATAAGAAGCAATCGTTTTAAATTAGTACCTGTCGTTTTTTTTTTTTTAAAGATGCGTTATATATTTAGGAAGCCATTGTTTTTTTGAAAAGTCTTCTTTTGTTTGTGTTTGACCTACTTTCAAGTAGTGGAAAATTTACAGTTAGGCGAATGTCTTTGTGGTCTATTCCACATCTGGATGGTCGCCATGTGGAAAAGGTCACATGGGTTCTCAGGAAGACACCACTGCATTTTAATAAATCCGATGTGGTAGGTACACATTTTCAATGTATAATAAACTCTGGTTAAAGTATTTCTATTGAACACAGTTCACAAGTTGACATAACACTTCTCTTCTGTTGGTTATGGTTGCCCAGATACCATTTTACCATTTTTCTGTATATCTTCAGTCATTCATTCGTTCTACTCTTACCTGACAATTTCCAGCTGAACTTTCTAGCTAATGTTATTTCTGGCCATTAATTAACTTTTTCTGCTAATTAACATACACAATAATTTACACAGTAACCGGCCACAATATAATACAATACAACAAAACCATTTACAAGGCATAGCTTATTTGGTAAAACATTAACGATTCCTTTCAATATCTTACCGGACGAATGAGCACCAAGTGAAAACGAAGAGCGAGTAGTGAGTTAGTAACGATGGTGATGTGCTGTGTAAAGACTACAAAAATGCTCAGATATCAGATAAATCTGAGCATCGGAAGGAAGAATGAAATGCGGTAGACGGAAGATCAACAAGGAATAAATGTCGGCCTCACACATTTTAAATACTTATTTTTCCTTTTCAAGTGCTTTCCATGCGGATCTTTGTCATTGTTTTCATTAGGAAAATAATTCTACACTATAGTACATATATATGTCTGTTTTATAAATATCTATGCATTACAAACATCCATGATAAAATTTGTATCATTAAGTCAACTCTGTTGCACTTAAACATACCGTCTCAGAGTTCCTTTTGCTGTGTGTAGCACAGTATACATATGGGTTTATAACCTCTCAGAGTTCCTTTTGCTGTGTGTAGCGCAGTATACATATGGGTTTATAACCTCTCAGAGTTCCTTTTGCTGTGTGTAGCGCAGTATACATATGGGGTTATAATGCAACACAGATGGACACTGCTGCAAATAAAGGTACACATATTACTCACGAAAACCGCAACTTGTTTTGCATATAATGCCATGGTTTACATCTAATTACATCTTATCACACCCAATCTCTTTCAATGGAACTCGACAGTAATCTGTATGCGTGGGCTTCTCTGAATGTGTTGACAAGCTGTTTGACATGCAGATATAGTGTATGCCGATGCATATTTTAAACGGTATCATTTCCTTTTTGCAGACACAACACTTGGAATAGTGTGATGATGATATTCCCAAAAATCCATTGATGTGTTCACTGCATCGCTTTAGTTTTGACCTCGTGCCCGAGAAAATAGATTTATATCACAGACTGTATTTTGGTTGTGCTTGGAGGTTGCTTGTATTATCAACATAAGGCAGTGTGGAAAGGTGTTGAGTGCAGGACTTATTATTACACTACAGCACCTCAGACTAGTGACAACTTACTTTCTTCAGCTTTTATATTTCACAGGTAACATGGCTGTGTATGCCTAAATACTTCATTCAGATTCAAGGCAATGAACATTCAGTCACTAGTGAGACACAATGAAGACAAGATTCCTATCCTGTTACATAAAGGCACAGAAAGTCTCTTGTGCCTCTGATAACCACAGATAAGCTGATGACACTTCAGATTAGAGGCTTTAAAGTACATTCCCAAATATACCAGCATGGTATCTGTTCACCCTTATCAACCTTGTGTTCTTTTTATCGCGGCTCTTTCTGTGAGGCCTAGTTTGTTAATCAAGCGAGTCCATTTTTAGAAGTTTGTATCTAAATTATATAGATAGGGGACACACACTGACCTTTTGACTCTTAATGAAGATGGATGAGCTTTTACTCCAGTTTATTTTGATATTGTCTTGGTGCATATTGGCCAAATTAGGATTAAGCATGTTATTTAGTATTTCTGGAGTAAGCTTGGGCTTTCAAGCTACCCTTTAAGAAAATTAATATGCTGCCATATATTTCAGTATATTACATTTTTGTAAGGAAATCTCATTGGTCCATAAACTATTTTAAAAAACAATAATTTCCCAATATTGACTTACTCTACCTTTGCTATGCATAGGGAGTGATGGTACTGTATTTAATCAGTATTTCGTATATAGTTTTCCAGAAAATGACCCTCTTTGAGAATGTAATGCTTTTCTGTCAAGGTTGATCATAATGAACAGTAACCTTAAGGTTACCGATAGGAAAATCATAGGAGAAGATGTAAGTGCCATCTTCAATGGTGAACAGTCTCACCACTGCGCGAGAAGACAATAAAACCATGGAACAAACAACTGGGTTTTATAACAGTCTGTCTTCCTGATATGATTAATATTTAGCACCATTTGAGAACTGCAAGTAATATTCACACATCAGGGTGAACAGGAAGTTTAAACCTTTAAACCAAGTTTTGCCAGCTATAATTCTTATCACACAGGTCTACAGCAGAATCCTGTGGCCCATTATCACAGTAATGTAAAGTGACATATATCACACCAACCTGAATGGTCATGTTGACGGGGAAGAAGTAACATGGGCGTGTCAGGAGGGCACCATTGAAAATGGAAAGCTACTATTCTATTTTTCCTTTTGTCAATAAACTGTTACTACTGAACTTTTAAAAAACCTTGAAAAACAATCTTTTTGATGTGAAATGTTAGAGTGCTTTTAACCAATAGAGTTAACTATTTGTTCACTATTTGGTATTTGATAAATGGTATAGTTGATTTTGCTGCACATGTTAGTTCACATGTTAGTCAACATATTTGTTGATTGAAGAAGATAATTCTAGATAGATTTCAACTAAGTTAGTCATACACTTTATCTGATGTATGCTCCTTAAAATACCCATGCTTGAAAAAGGAACATTCATTGCAGTAAATTAATTTTAAAAAATTAAAAAAACATTCCAGGCATTCTGCAATTTGATTAGGTTTATACTTCCTTGTCTTCACATTAGCATTTTACCATCTGCTTCTCAGACAAACAATAACACAAAGCTCTTTCAAAGGACATATTATAGTTCATGACACTCTACTTGCTGTAAAAAAAAACCTTCATTTTCTTTTCATTGCTTTTTAATAATCTTCTCAGGCTAAAAACAGACTTTTAATACATCTAATTTGATCATGAAATGTATCAAAATCCTCATTGAAAAATGAATAAGAAAGGGGCGAGGGAATAACGGCGTCAGTACGTTAATGATGTGACTGCACAAAATTAAAATTTGTTTTCCATGTGACTGCATAATGTGTTGTTCCATAAACATTGCGTGGCGGCCGTGGAGCTGCTATTGCAATCACAGTGCAATTACATGGGCATATTACCTACTCTCCGTCAAGTACTTTGTGTTTCGGCCGTATTTATAGTTCACTCTTTAAAATGACCTTATCCTGGCCTTGTATCACAGTAATTTCTCTCCCTTCTTAATTTCTCATTTTGCAAGTATATTTTCTGCCAGGTTATATATGACTAAAATTGTCTTGTGCTTCCTAGTTTTTATATTTCTCTAGGGCATAATAATTTTGGAGACAAATGAAATATCTTCACTTCCCCTGTTAATTCAAAGCCATAGCCTATTTTGTTTCAGCAATCACAGACCAGTACCCAGTATTGGCCGGTAATAGCTCATATTGACCTTGGGCCAGATTCAGAGTTGAGATAAGCACACGCAAATGGGACTTACTCCGTGTAGCTTAAGCTACTTGTGATTCAGACATTTGACTTATCCGCGGTTTTGAGCGTCTCTCCAGTATATACGCGGCATTACGTGCGCGGGGTGGAGATTTGATGAAAATGAGGCGTGTCTGCAAGTCCTGGAAGATATGTATATTCAGAGTTTTCACCATTTTATTCCGCAAAATTTTGTTCTGAAAAAAAGCTGGTTTATGTCTAGCGCCGCCAATAGATTATTATAAAAAATACAGCATCTTTCACATAAATGGATATTTGAATGAGTACATTTTATTTCAACATAATATTTGTCGTATTTTCCCTTGCATAGCTAACTTGCAATTATGAAAGATCTGTCATGAAAAGAAAAAAGGCTATGATTGACCGTCTGGTATATCATACCAGACCAATATTAGATGGTTTTATTGATAGACAGTGTCTGGATCATATTCGATTTGACAGAGAGACTATTTGCGTCAGTACAGCTTCTCCAAAAAAAGTTGAAGATGTCGTATATTGGCTATTGTGTACTATAGGCTACTTTATTCTGTAAATTGTTAAAAAAGATTCGATTTTTATTTATTCCGGTAAGATTATAATTTTTTTTCAGTAAATCCAAGGATTTATTTGTTTACTTAATAATATTGTGTGAAACCACTGTCCAGTGATTATTTATTTTGATTGAGTGATGGGTATATCCAAGTCATCAATAGGAGCTTTTTTTATCAATTTGACGGATTTGCACTGCCTTCCCCATTACGCAAGAGCAACTACGATGCAAAAAGGTAGGATTTTACAGAGGCAAATGAGATTATTAAAGTCAATGTCACTGACAAATTGTAAAATGTATATCCCCACACACATTTCTTTAGTAGGAAGCTGGCAACCCAGGGGGCAGGTGCAAGAAACAGGTCATTAGAATACCATGCCCTGTGCCACCCACATTTTAAGAAATGCACCCGCGTAGCGTAGGTTAGAATACAGTGTATCTCAGTCCGTGTTAAATTCATGCAGGAGAAGCACGTAAGCACATGACTTAAGTTGGCCATCTCTGAATCTGGCCCCTTGGCTTTTGATCACTCATGACTAAAATCAAGTGTTTTACAGTTTTTGTGAGAAACAAGCAAATGTGCATTTATTTGTCAATAATACTCCAATCACAATATAATTGTGAATATACTGTATAATGGATGTATGTATTTTAGTTTAACTTCCATTCTGATTGGGATTTGCATTTAATATCCTAACTGAGCTGATCTTAACAGTTAATACATAAGTACAGGTTTCAAACAATACAGACTGTATCTAAAATTTTGATTGCCTTTTCACTGATTTATATAAAAAGATGGCCACTGTACATTCAACCCCGAGACACAGTTTGATTATAATTGGAAGAGAAAAGGAATAACTTCAGTAAAACTAGTGCATTTGTTTAAGGGGAAAATGCAGTCATTTTCACTGCCACTCGCTTATGTATTCAGTAACGCATTTATATGAACATGAGCAGCACTTCACACTAATCTAAGTGAACCTTTGCAGGAATTTCTTTATGCATAGCATTTTTTAATCGGAAGCTCTTCACAGTAATTGCTTGGAAAATGACACTGCTTTTGGTAAGGCATGGACTTTATTCATGTCAAGATAAAACCGACAGTGATTTTAAATGAAGTAAACCCGTTAGATCTGTGTTTTTTAAATGTGCGCTGCCTCTACCGTGGCTGGCATCAGCTGTGCACTTGAACTGCAGTGATTTGTTCCAGGTGAAAGTATATTAAAAAAGGACAGCTGAAGCAAACCGTTACTGTGGGACCAATAAGTGGGTCCAAACAAATATGTTGGACCAATGTATCAGAAAGCACTCAGCGTCTGCACGTATGAAAATGTTGACACAAAACATCATCAAACTGAACAAAAAAAAAAAAAATGTGTCATATTACAAGTATAAACAAGTTAGTGAACTTATATATTATATTGCATTGTGTACTTGTAGTGTATACTCATGTACAACCTAAATACAACCCTAAAGTAATAGCAGTAGGTATGATTCATTTTTACACTGTATTTGTTACTGCACATGCTACTTTTTCTCAAGGGATTTTAAATGCCCCATGAATAATCAAGTCACAGAATCGCTGACTTGAATATTTCCCATAACCATATACAGTATGTACAAGCAAGAGTAAGCTGCCATTACGTGAGGAGTTCATTCCACGGCAATGCCGATGCCATTTAAATGCCTACATACACAGACTAGCAGAGAACAGCATTTAGGAGAAACACGTGAAGATGCAATGCAATAAAGCAAAAAAAGTCACTTAAAAGTCAGTTTATCATATTTCATTTAATTTGCCTGTTGGACCTTGTACAGCAGTCTTCAGCACTTATCCACTTTGATCAAATGCCATCTCTTCATGCTAAATATTGTAGTGTATCGAAAACACAGTTTTCAAGGTTCAAAATCAAGGTTTAACATAATATCTACTGAGAACCATACAACTTGGTACATACAAACCAGATAATTGGCAAAACCTACCATTTGTTACTCTCAAGAGTTCATACTTTTTATCAAAACGTTCCCATTTCAAAATTTATGTTTTTATTTGTGTGGGTGGAATAAATCCTTAATGCACTGTGGTTCTTTATTTTATTTATTTACTATATTTATTTACTTAAATATTAAAAGCAGTGTGATGAATAGGGAGAATAAATTAAAAACTAATTATAAAAAGGATGCTAGTTACATTTTTAGATATTTTAAAAGTTTTGCATGTAGGCTATTGCCACTAGAGTGTAGTAGATCTAGCCAGTATCAAATCAGTTATCATGTTATCTACTTTCATGGTAGCTTTGGCTAGCTTTTTCTTACAGCTAGCCATCACAAGAAAAACACAACCAAATTGGGAATAGATTTTATTTACAGTATAATTATGTAACACACAGTGCCAGGAGGTGAACCAAAGCTTTTCAATAAAATATGACCACCATATAAATAAAACATATGCTATCAAACCAAAACATGCTCTCCCGCAAACAAATAAACAGATTCCTAATTTACTAATGACTAATATGATCTACTATGTATTATGAGACATGTTGAAGAATAATTTTATATAATATTTGAAAACAACTTCTTATTGTGTGCGTGTGTAGAGGGAGAGAGAAAGAGAGAGAGTTACAAAGCAGTGAAACATCTGTGAGTATCCCTCAGTTATAAACACCATCCTCTCAATGTGTTTCATCACAGACTATGTTGTAAATCATACCCGCTGAGCTTTCACACACTGAAAGCTGCCACGCTCTTCAAAGTCTTCCTTTGAGCAATGTATTGTGACAACCCAAAATGGTTGCCGTAAAAAGCTTGTGAAAGCAGTGTTTATAAGGTACTAATTAAAGTATTTCCCCAAAATCACACCATTAAAGTATTACTTAGAATGCATAATCATAACATCTCTCTCTCTCTCTCTCTCTCTCTCTCTCTCTCTCTCTCTCTCTCTCTCTCTCTCTCTCTCTCTCTCTCTCTCTCTCTCTCTCTTTCTCTCTCTCTCTCGCTCTCTCTCTCTCTCTCTCTGGTATGTCCCAATTTAAGGCTGAAGCTCTATAGAAAACTCACGGGTATATTAAAAAAATAAAAGAAATACAGAGATGTATTCGGCTTACAAATAAAAGCATTGTGTTTATGAACATATTCAAGTTTTATAATGCAAAATATAATGGAAATAAAGGACTGCTAGTGTTATGGGTCACACTAGTGTTTCCGTAACTCAAAACCACTAACGTATAATGATTGCGATGTAGAAACTGTACTGCAGGATATTCTGTCAAAATGTATCCCATGTCACTAATAGCGAGGTGCATCTTGGGTCCAACAAAATATGCAAAGCAATAAAGGCATGGCTATATGCATCATAATTAGATGGCATACAAGCCTGGGTCTTAGTGGTTATCTGAATCTACTTCATTTTAATGCATTCGATAGTGCGTACTTAACTGTTGTAAATAATGTACAATTAGCCTGGTAAAAAAAATGGCCTGGACACAGTAAACATTGATTCTTAATGTCAACTCATGTTAAAGTCAAATAAAAGTACAACATTTTTTTCCTGTAAAACAAAGTTTTGGAGGTTGATTTTGGTGGATTTATCAAACTGTGTTTGTGAAAATGAATTCAGAATGAACCCAGGCCAATGCCTCACCCCATAATTGAACCTGTATGGCTCAAACTGCAGGCACTTTATGATTTATCAGTTGAATGACAATTGGAAGGAATATATTAAAGCCAATTGAGTTTCCAAAGGAGTATGATACAGATGTTTTGCAACAGGCTCACAACGCAGGGGTTAAAGATCAGAATCTGAGAAACACGTTCTTCCTCTCTTGTCTGAGCACTGAGGTGTGGAGAAAAGGGGGGGTCAGGGACAATGAGAGGTTTGTCATCGGGTTGCCACGGGTTGCCACACGTGTCAGGGGAATTGGAGGATTCATGACCCTTTCGCTCCGCTGATGATATTTCTGCACTTATAATTTGTGTGCCGGCGTGTCTGCGTTGACTGCCGATAATGAAAAACCAGCCTCAAGGTCTCCCCCAGCTAAAGACCTGCTGTCAGAACCCCTCAGCTGCAACATGTCCCAGTGCAGAATCACAGGCGTGCGTTTCCACAGCCTGCCGCTGGAAAGTAGGCCACGCAAGGAAATTAAAGACGCCTACAGTACAGTACAGACAGTACAGTACAGACAGAGGAGGATCAGTCATAAAAGTCAATGTTCAACCCAAATAGCCATACTCAACTCACACCTGGTCACACGCCACAGCAACTGACAACTTGATCGGCACACAGTACACTATTCAGTGTTCATTATGTTATGTGTTTCCAATAGGGACAAACATGTACTCTCCCTGAGTAAAATGTAGAAATCAGTTAGGATTCAACGCTGTACATTGCACTGTCCATGTTTAAAAGTTAAGGAATTAGGCACTGACCGAACAGATGTTCTATATTATGTATCACAAAAATACTAAATGGAATATCTGTTCAGTACATTTTCTAACAAGAAAGTATTCCTAATTTGTTGATTTCATAACTGTCATGTTCTGAGTTTGTCATGTCATTCTGTCATGTTTAGTATTGTCAGTTTCGGTAACATACATTTTTCAATGTTTTCCGCAGCCTTGCGTTCTGTGCTGAATCTCTCGCTCCCTCTCACGGAGTTTTACTTTCGTTTCTGTACACTTCGTTTGTATTACCCTGCACTACTAACATTTATATAGGACTTATTATTACTAACTGGCTAAACACGGGGTGGTTAACTAATCTACTAATGTCAGGGTTTAATAGAATTATTACTAACACAAACTAACAATTTAATTCTCATCACGTTTCCACAGCTGTTTAGTGTTTCCTTACGTATCCAGTCATTGTCTTGTTAACTAATTCACTAACGACAGGGCTAGGATAGGATAATTACTAACGAATTACTAATTGCCTTGTTAAATGTCTTAGCTCTCTCGCGGTTTTCCATTTCCTGCTGCTCTCAAACTAATTGTCTGCACCTGTCTACACCTGCATATATACCTGCTGTCTTTGTTCCTCGTTGCGAGTTCGTCATTCTTCTTTCAGTATACGCGTGAGTCAGTTGCCTGTTGTTCCCCCCGAGTGAGTTTCGAGAGAAGTTATCTGTGCCTTTTTATTCTTGTTTGTTTTGTTTCCGAGTCTGTGTTCTGTCGTTTGTTTTGTTTTTTCTACCTGATTGCCATCCTGGTTTTGACCTCAGTCCGTGTTCTCGCGACCCTGATTCCGGATTCTGATTTTGTACTTCTGCTTTGACTTCTCGTGTATGACCCCTGCCTGTCTTGACTTCCCCCTGGACTGTGATTTTGGTTAATTAAACATCGTTTTGGTCACTCCTGCCTGCTATTGGGTTCCTGTTTCACCGATCATAACAGTACGAACTCGCCATCTGGGACCCAGCAGGCCTATCAACATGGAGATAGACCCCTTCGGCTCAGATTCCTACGAGGAATACCTCATGGGGATCTGGGGGCAAAACCCAGAGTTTGCCCGCCGTCATGCCGACCACCACCCATCACCCCGGACTCCTCATCCCAGCTCCCACTCCATTAGGCTCGGAGTGGTCTCTCTCCATCCGGATAGCTCCGAGCCTAGCCACAACCCCCCACCTTCTAATTTTGAAGGTACCCGTCTTGCCCTTTGCCCGAGGGGCTATGGTCCCGGGAGGAAGCGATGGGGTCCTGGCTCCCGGATCCGTCGACGGGCTCCACCACCCGTTGACGGAGGATCCATCACCCTTCCGTCCCTGCCCAAGCCTCCTGTCCCATCCCGTCCAAGCCCTCCTGTCCCGTCCCGGCCTAGCCCTCCTGTCCCGTCCCGTCCAAGCCCTCCTGTCCCGTCCCGTCCAAGCCCTCCTGTCCCGTCCCGTCCAAGCCCTCCTGTCCCGTCCCGTCCGGGCCCTCCTGTCCCGTCCCGTCCAAGTCCTCCTGTCCCGTCCCGTCCCAGCTCTCCTGTCCCTGTCCGCCCCAGCTCTCCTGTCCCGTTCCGCCCCAGCTCTCCTGTCCCTGTCCGCCCCAGCTCTCCTGTCCCTTTCCGCCCCAGCTCTCCTGTTCCTTTCCGCCCCAGCTCTCCGGTCCCGTCCCGTCCCAGCTCTCCGGTCCCGTCCCGTTCCAGCTCTCCGGTCCCGTCCCGTCCCAGCTCTCCGGTCCCGTCCCGTCCCAGCACTCCGGTCCCGTCCCGTCCCAGCACTCCGGTCCCGTCCCGTCCCAGCTCTCCGGTCCCGTCCCGTCCCATGCCTCCTGTCCCGCCCCGGTCCATGCCTCCTGTCCCGCTCCGGTCCATGCCTCCTGTCCCGCTCCGGTCCATGCCTCCTGTCCCGCCCCGGTCCATGCCTCCTGTCCCGCCCCGGTCCATGCCTCCTGTCCCGCCCCGGTCCATGCCTCCTGTCCCGCCCCGGTCCATGCCTCCTGTCCCGCCCCGGTCCATGCCTCCTGTCCCGCCCCGGTCCATGCCTCCTGTCCCGCCCCGGTCCATGCCTCCTGTCCCGCCCCGGTCCATGCCTCCTGCCCCGCCCCGGTCCATGCCTCCTGCCCCGCCCCGGTCCATGCCTCCTGCCCCGCCCCGGTCCATGCCTCCTGCCCCGCCCCGGTCCATGCCTCCTGCCCCGCCCCGGTCCATGCCTCCTGTCCCGCCCCGGTCCATGCCTCCTGTCCCGCCCCGGTCCATGCCTCCTGTCCCGCCCCGGTCCATGCCTCCTGTCCCGCCCCGGTCCATGCCTCCTGTCCCGCCCCGGTCCATGCCTCCTGTCCCGCCCCGGTCCATGTCCCCTGTCCCGTCCGGTCTCGGACCTCCTGGCCCGTCCCGTTCCACGTCACCAGTCCGGCCCCTTTCCACGTCACCAGTCCGGCCCCTTTCCACGCCACCAGTCCCGTCCCGTTCCCTGCCTCCTCTCAAATTGCTGGACCGGCTAACCTCCTGTCCTGAGCGGCCGAGCCCGCTAGCCTCCTGTCCTGAGCGGCCGAGCCCGCTAGCCTCCTGTCCTGAGCGGCCGAGCCCGCTAGCCTCCTGTCCTGAGCGGCCGAGCCCGCTAGCCTCCTGTCCTGAGCGGCCGAGCCCGCTAGCCTCCTGTCCTGAGCGGCCGAGCCCGCTAGCCTCCTGTCCTGAGCGGCCGAGCCCGCTAGCCTCCTGTCCTGAGCGGCCGAGCCCGCTAGCCTCCTGTCCTGAGCGGCCGAGCCCGCTAGCCTCCTGTCCTGAGCGGCCGAGCCCGCTAGCCTCCTGTCCTGAGCGGCCGAGCCCGCTAGCCTCCTGTCCTGAGCGGCCGAGCCCGCTAGCCTCCTGTCCTGAGCGGCCGAGCCCGCTAGCCTCCTGTCCTGAGCGGCCGAGCCCGCTAGCCTCCTGTCCTGAGTGGCCGAGCCCGCTAGCCTCCTGTCCTGAGCGGCCGAGCCCGCTAGCCTCCTGTCCTGAGCGGCCGAGCCCGCTAGCCTCCTGTCTTGAGCGGCAGAGCCCGCTAACCTTCTGTCCTGAGCGGCCGAGCCCGCTAGCCTCCTGTCCTGAGCGGCCGAGCCCGCTAACCTCCTGTCCTGAGCGGCCGAGCCCGCTAGCCTCCTGTCCTGAGCGATGCAGCCGTCGCCGCCGGCCTCCTGAGCGATGCAGCCGTCGCCGCCGGCCTCCTGAGCGATGCAGCCGTCGCCGCCGGCCTCCTGAGCGATGCAGCCGTCGCCGCCGGCCTCCTGAGCGATGCAGCCGTCGCCGCCGGCCTCCTGAGCGATGCAGCCGTCGCCGCCGGCCTCCTGAGCGATGCAGCCGTCGCCGCCGGCCTCCTGAGCGATGCAGCCGTCGCCGCCGGCCTCCTGAGCGATGCAGCCGTCGCCGCCGGCCTCCTGAGCGATGCAGCCGTCGCCGCTTTCCTCCTGAGCGGTGCAGCCTTCCACACCGCCGCCATCCTCCTGAGCGGTGCAACCTTCCACACCGCCGCCATCCTCCTGAGCGGTGCAACCTTCGCCGCCGCCGTCCTCCTGAGCGGTGCAGCCTTCGCCGCCGTCATCCTGAGCGGTGCATCCTTCCACACCGCTGCCGTCCTCCTGAGCGGTGCAGCCTTCGCCACCGCCGTCCTCCTGAGCGGTGCAGCCTTCAACGCCGCCGTCTTCCTCCTGAGCGGTGCAGCCTTCCACACCGCCGCCATCCTCCTGAGCGGTGCAACCTTCGCCGCCGGCCTCCTGAGCGATGCAGCCGTCGCCGCCTTCCTCCTGAGCGATGCAGCCTTCCACACCGCCGCCGCCCCCCTGAGCGATGCAGCCGTCGCCGCCGGCCCCCTGAGCGATGCAGCCGTCTTCCTGAGCGGCACTGTCTGCGCCGCCGTCCGCCTGAGCGGCACTGTCTCCGCCGCCGTCCGCCTGAGCGGCACTGTCTCCGCCGCCGTCCGCCTGAGCGGCACTGTCTCCGCCGCCGTCCGCCTGAGCGGCACTGTCTCCGCCGCCGTCCGCCTGAGCGGCACTGTCTCCGCCGCCGTCCGCCTGAGCGGCACTGTCTCCGCCGCCGTCCGCCTGAGCGGCACTGTCTCCGCCGCCGTCCGCCTGAGCGGCACTGTCTCCGCCGCCGTCCGCCTGAGCGGCACTGTCTCCGCCGCCGTCCGCCTGAGCGGCACTGTCTCCGCCGCCGTCCGCCTGAGCGGCACTGTCTCCGCCGCCGTCCGCCTGAGCGGCACTGTCTCCGCCGCCGTCCGCCTGAGTGGCACTTCCTGCGCCTCCGGCCGCCTGAGCGGTCACTCCTGCGCCGCTGTCCTGTCAGTTTTTCCCTCCTCCGGACCCCCTCCACCCACCCTGCTCAGCATCCCGGACATTTCACCCCGAGTCCTGTTCACCCTCCCGAACTAGTCCCTGCCTTTCGAGTTTCCCTCCTCCGGACCCCCTCCACCCACCCTGCTCTGCATTCTGGACATTACGAACTTTTCAACCCCCCTGAACTATTGCATCGTTGCCCATTATCCCTCCTCCGGTCCCCCACCACCCACCCTGCTTAGTGTTATGTACTGTTGGGGACGTCTGGAAGCCGTCCCTTGGGGGGGGGGTACTGTCATGTTCTGAGTTTGTCATGTCATTCTGTCATGTTTAGTATTGTCAGTTTCGGTAACATACATTTTTCAATGTTTTCCGCAGCCTTGCGTTCTGTGCTGAATCTCTCGCTCCCTCTCACGGAGTTTTACTTTCGTTTCTGTACACTTCGTTTGTATTACCCTGCACTACTAACATTTATATAGGACTTATTATTACTAACTGGCTAAACACGGGGTGGTTAACTAATCTACTAATGTCAGGGTTTAATAGAATTATTACTAACACAAACTAACAATTTAATTCTCATCACGTTTCCACAGCTGTTTAGTGTTTCCTTACGTATCCAGTCATTGTCTTGTTAACTAATTCACTAACGACAGGGCTAGGATAGGATAATTACTAACGAATTACTAATTGCCTTGTTAAATGTCTTAGCTCTCTCGCGGTTTTCCATTTCCTGCTGCTCTCAAACTAATTGTCTGCACCTGTCTACACCTGCATATATACCTGCTGTCTTTGTTCCTCGTTGCGAGTTCGTCATTCTTCTTTCAGTATACGCGTGAGTCAGTTGCCTGTTGTTCCCCCCCGAGTGAGTTTCGAGAGAAGTTATCTGTGCCTTTTTATTCTTGTTTGTTTTGTTTCCGAGTCTGTGTTCTGTCGTTTGTTTTGTTTTTTCTACCTGATTGCCATCCTGGTTTTGACCTCAGTCCGTGTTCTCGCGACCCTGATTCCGGATTCTGATTTTGTACTTCTGCTTTGACTTCTCGTGTATGACCCCTGCCTGTCTTGACTTCCCCCTGGACTGTGATTTTGGTTAATTAAACATCGTTTTGGTCACTCCTGCCTGCTATTGGGTTCCTGTTTCACCGATCATAACAATAACATATGTTATGACTATTTGAGAGATTGACAGGCGCACCACTGTTGTTGTTAGGTTCTGTCAATCGCATGTCTGTGCTCTTATAATGCCCTATTTTGGTTGCATGGGACTGTTCGCCAAAAAAGAGAGAAAATAAATAACCAAAAGGCTAGCTCTACCACCATAAAGGAAATCTCACAAGAGCAACTGTCAGATACGACCAGGATGATCACCGTCATGTGTTTGAAGCATTTTCAAAGTGTTCTAATTTTTCACACAACTGTAGTTTGTTTCAAAATTCCAATCTTCATAGAGGTGTTTATTTAAAACAGCAAAAATAAATGTTCATCGACTACCCCCCCTTTTCTCTCTCTGTTGCCATAGAAATGGTCATGATCACAAACAGGGAACGTCTGCGCTGTCTGTGAAATATTTACAAGGAGACTGGTGGAGGGGGTATCTAAAAAGGAGGGAAAGAACTCCCATCTGTGTAGCTTGTCAGAGGACTGTAGAAAACTACAAATAGAGAAGTGGGTGGGTGGGGCCAGAGTCTTTGATGCAAAACAAAAGGCACAGGAAGGGATCAGCTGCCTTTGACCCCGGTGCAGTAAACATGAGTGCAGCACCACTCTTAGCCTCTTCTACACCTAGTGTCACTGACAGGCAGGCACGCCATTCTGTGCTGCGTGGAATAACTCTACTTAGCAGGCAGGGTCACACTTTAAACAAAGTCTCCATATGAAGGCTTTATATATGCTATATAAAGCCTTCATAAACATTACAAAGCAAATTTCATGCTTCATAAAGGGTGACAACACCTTCCTATGCCACATGTTATGACAGATGTGTCACAGTTAGCCTAGCCTCCTACATAAGCATGTTTTAAGTCACCCAGTATAATGTTTAGCCATTGTTGGCTATGTAACATTTGGCATAACATGTTGCATAAGAAAGTGTTTATGTCACCCTTTATGAAGCATGCCGTTTGCTTATGTATGATTTATGAAGCCATTATGTCTAGTTTATGAAGGCTTTGTATATGCTTTATTTGTTCTGGGGTGGTTTGTGCTGTTTTGGTATTATAGTATAAGATGATGATTGAGAAATAGGTAATTTTTTGTTTACAGTGCTATGGAAAATGTGACAGAGCAGGGCAACCAGACTGTGGTCTGTGTTCAATCGCCATTTGTGCTTAACTTGGCTTACAAATAAATGCAAGCATTACATTTAAGTAAGGTGCAACTTCTTCTCAAACTCAGTTTGGTGAGTTTGTTTGAGTTATTGTGAACTCACAAAACTGTGTTTGCTTTTAATTGTTGATTGAAGTTGAGGCAAAATGTTGATTTAATCCCAGCTTTATCTCCTTTTGTCAATATGCAGCTTTAGAACAGAATTGAGAGGCATTGTCTGAGGTTGGACTGTTTCTTAATGCCCGTGATAGGGCATCTTGAGCCGGTCAGAGGAAGAACTTTATTGAAAGGCCTTTAACCTTGTTTGTTGCATGAATAAGGTCTCAGATATATATCTAAATCCTTGCCCTTCAATTACTGTGTTTAGCCTGTTTTTTTGCATAATTAATAAGGTAATCATGTAGCAGGTGTTAATTCAAAAATATTTGCGTAGAAAACAAATTATAAAATTTTAAGTGCACAAAATAATGCAACCATGCTAACAAGTAAAAGCAGAATTGGCAGCAGTATATAAGCATTCTTCTAATGGCACAGTGCATCATGCCAAAAGCCAAAAGTGGCTCCTCTTCCCAAATCCCCACTCACACCATAGAGGGGGGGGGGGGGCATTCTTTTGATACAACGTTTGGAATTTAACTACCCCAAGTCCTCGGATTCATGGTATTCTTTTGTAATTTACCTGCTTTCAAACTGAAGGAAGATCCATTTTCGTGTGGGAAAATGGGACCACTAAACCCTTTGAAATGCAAAAGGTACGAGCCAAGATTATATTTTAACATTGTCTGCTCCGTTTCTTTTCGTCAGGAAAGTGCAACACTGGTAGATCCTAATTGCAAACCCATATATATCATGGTGTATTAGCGAATCCTCTGGTCGATTGGGCGCCTGCTGTCTGCCTGCCTGAGCTGCATGTGGAATTCATTCCTCCACCACTTCTTAGAGCTTCTGAGGACTGCACAAGTGATTTTTACTGATGTCTGCCAATGGAAATAGAAATACTAGCAAACCTATACTTATATAACTTAATAGTAACTGAATATTCTGTCTTGTAGAGCTACATTCATATCTTTCTGTACAAAACCAATGCAGATCATAATGTGGGGTTACATGCACCTTTTGTTTGTAGACGAACCAGAGGACAGCTTTTGTTTCAGCTAGGAAGGTGTGGTAAAGCAGAGGAGGAATGATCTGGAAGAATCAACGCATCTGCTCTTCTCCGACGAGGCAGGATAATTTGGCTTTTTAAAAATGTTGGCCCGTAATGGCATCGCAGGACCAGAGTGATTAATGGCATGGTCAGGTATAGCCAAGTCATTAGTCTTTGTTGAATGACTCAGACAGGAGGTGTCACGAGGAAAAGAGGGGTGTATAAATATATAAATAAATGGATATTGTAACTGAGATCGCAGAGGCGGGGCGTCTGCTACAGCTGGAGCGCCCGGGTCACGTTCCCTACTTAGGCAGTAATGTTATTATACGCAGAGCCTTCCATAGGCAGCTGCTGAATGTTTGATTTCTTCACAGCCTGCTGGAGCCGGAGAGCAGCCCGTATGGAGCGACAGGTAAAACCATTAAGGCTCTTCCTCCCCTTTGTGTCTGACAAGGTAGAAAAAAGGAAAAATACACGTACACACATGCCCACGCATGCAGTAACGGATGTCATAAAAACGCACGCACCATTAAAAATGTGTATTAGCATTGCAGATATCCTTTCTTCCCCCTAATTCAGGAAGTATTCCTCCAGATTTAATTTCAAATCCTTTCAGCCTGACCTCGCTGAACCTCATTTACATGCTTCTCCATGTCCTGAGAGACACACCTGCTGTCAGGTCTGATCATTGCTCCCCGTCCCCTACCTTTTCATCCTGAAAGGCATAACAGCGCCTTCAGATATCACTGGCCTGGTCTTCACCTTCTTCTGCCACATCACAGCTCTACTGTCATCACCTCTAAGCCCCATGCATATTCCAGCCAATCCCTGCTCTTGGGCGCTCACTTCGGATTCTGGGCCCGTCGTGCCAAAGGCGTTGGATTGATAAACCTTTCCTCTGTGCTTGGGTATTACAGAGAAGGAAGAGGGGTAACAGTCCAGTGTGGGGATACACTCAAACGGCAAATTATTTCTCCTCCAGAATAAATCAGCAAGACACAGATTCCAAATGTGGTTCACGCAGACAGTTCTACTTGCTTAACCCCTTCGTGCAGATGTCTAATTGAGTAAATTCTCACCTATCTAGGGGGTGTTCTATTTAAGGCTTTATAACTCCAGGTGTGAGCATCGCAGAGACTTTGAACATGGCTTAAATGACAGTTTGCAATACTAACTAAGATTAGTTTATTTTCATAATTTAGGTCAAAATGAAGTGCCACAAATGCAAAAAACATCTTGGAAAAAATGCAACAAATATATATACCCTATGTTTGTCCATGTGCGGTGATGCAGTGCGTCTAGCTTGGCTACCGAGCTCAGCTGGTATGCTATCTAGCTACTCAAATTAGCTGATGTTAGCTGACTATAAATTGAACATGACTGAATGAACATGAATTATGTGACAAATTTCACACATTCAATGCGAATAAATAACATTGTAAAATCGAAGATGAAAATTAAATGTTATATTATAAAACATTAGCTAGCTACTTAAGGAAGTTTACCGCATGTTCGTTTTGCAATACAAAATGATGAGTTTGGTTAAGGTCAGGTCATGGGCTTCTCCACCCCGAACTGTCAATCATACTGTGCCCGGACCATGATGACCATATCCGGTTCACTCTGCTCCCGTCACTTCGGCTCCATGGAGCAGACGCGATTTGTACAAACATGGCAGCGAAAAAGACTTCTGGAGACTCAAAGCGTTTTTTTACGAGGCCCTGGGAAGGCAATGGGTGACATCACAGTGACTTTGTCCATGTTTTTATACAGTCAATGGTTGTGACTGACTGAGCTACACTGTAAAAAAATAATGGTAAAAGTCTGGAAAATAGTGAAGGTACAAAATTGTAAACAGCTGAAATGTAAATGCTAATTGTATTGTTTATGGTGAAATGCCATTATATAATTAGACTAGGCCTTACAACCCCTTATGGAAATGTAATATACTGCAGTATATTTTAAATATATTGTGATGATCATTTTGATATATTTACAATATACTGCAGTATATTATTTTTCCATAAGGGACCTGCTACCATATGCTTAACATATTGTTACCGTTAGGGAGGGGGGCCGAAAGGTTGTCGGAACCCCGGGGCCCTGATTCAAACTAAATTTAGCTTTCTGTGTACCAGCTGGTTAGCCAGCAGTGTCCTTAGTCCCTACACACTATTTTTGGTCCAATAAACCTGCTAAACCATCTAGCTGGCTCAAGTTAGCTAATGTTAGCTATGCTATTTACCACAAAACTGCACACAAATCCCCTTACTGCTCCCCAGTAGACAACTAATTTTGTGCATGCTGATTTTTAGCTAGTATGGAACTGTCTCGAACATTTCTGGATAACTAGCAAGCCAACTTGCCTCAATCAGTGCACGGTTGTTTGCTCTTCTCCAAAAGTTTGTTCTGAATCTGAGCACTAGTCCTGTGGCGCTGGAAGTCACAGATCATGGGCTGACTTCATTTGTTTGCCAATTTAATAAAAAAAAGGCAGAGAATGTATTTCTGTCAGCCTAGAGTAGTCTTGTTGGGTGTGTGCACACTTGCATGAGCGTGCGTTTGCATGCGAGCATCTGAGTGGGTGTGCATGTCTGACTCCGTATTCCTGCAACTCTGTAGTGTCCGTGCGTGCGTGCATGCGGCAGAGAGAGAGAGAGAGAGCGAGAGAGAGCTTTGTATTTCAGTTTCTGAGCTCTGAAATACCAATCCTGACATATAAACAGGCTGAAGTCACAGCAGCTGCCTGTGTGAGCTCCCCCTTTCTTCATCGGTATTCAGCCCTCGGTATTCATGCTAGCCAGGTACGCAATGACAAGCACCAAAGGCCAGAGTGTCACAGTTCCACTCAGTTGAGCGGTGTGCTGACGTCAGGCTTTTCCACACCGCTATCTCCTACAGATGAGACTCCTTGTATAATGAGCCAGCATCCTTCTACCCACGGCTGTACATCATCTTTAGTCTGGAGCCCCAGAAATGAACAGCCAATAACCCTGGTAGCACCTCAGCCATGCTGATGTGTTCTAGAAACATGCCTTAATAGGAAAAATCCAGCCACATTTCCCTGCAATTTCCTGAATTTGGTCTGCTGTGTGTGAGTGAGTGTGTGTGTGTGTGTGTGTGTGCGTGCGTGCGTCACACACATGGATGCGTGCACATACGTGTGAACTCACAAAGTTTAGATCTCTTATAATTGGCGGCAAGAACACAAAAGCGTTAAATTGTATTTCAGGTCTTTACATTAAAGCAAAATATATTTTTCTGACAAAAGAGTTGAAATCCTACAGTAAAAACAACAGTAAAAGACCCTTCATTGGAGAATCAGTGTTTAATTATTTTCAATGAGACCAACAGGTTTTTTGTTGTAGGGTGTAATCCTAAGGCCAGCCATCCAAATAAACCTGACAGGAGGCTTCGGCAGAGTGAAGAGAGCAGGTGTTGCATTGTTCAGTGCCTTTGAATATAATTACAAAAAATAGTGACATGAAAGCAGTGCTGACTGCGAGCGTGACCAGCAATGAGAAAGCACCTTCCCGTTAATGAATCATTCCTCAAAAAGAAGAGAAAAAAATGAATGCCTAAAATAAATAATTAAAATAAATAACAGATTTTTGGGGAATTCATTTAGATTTTGACCCTGAACCAGAAATTGAATTATTCTTGCCATTTGCTGCTGATGAGACGGCTCCCTTTCCTTTGTATGCAAATACATTTTCATTCTAACTATCTGTATGAAATTACAAAAGGGTGGTGTGTGATAGCTCCAAAAGCCAGGGTGAAAATTGCATATCAGCCTGATACTCCTAAAATACTCTTCAACATGGAAATGAAAACTGAACTGAAATAGGTACTTGCATTTGCATTGGGAAAAATAATGAGCCCAATATTTTTCTTTTTTGCAGCCATGAGGATAAAACAAGCCATACAAAGTAGATGAATTCCTTTAACCCACGGGCTTCAAACTCACCTCCCCGAGAGTCACAGTATCTGCAGGTCTTTCTCTTTTAATCAGCAGCTAGTTTAGGTCTTAGAAACAAGGTGTGTGAGACACAATGATGTAAAATTAAGTGGCCAAGTACTGAAATGCAACAAAGACTAGCAGGCACTGTGGCCTTCCAAGACTGGAGTCTGACACCTCTTATTGAGCATGTGTGTGTGTGTTTGCTGAATATGCGTAGCATTACGCAAATAATTATGGGAGTTAATTTCTCCATCAAGCAATAATAAGTTTTGTATGGTGCCATCTAACACACATCTCTTCACAATTAGCCCAGTGACAAAAGTAGATTTCAGACCATAGTTTGACCAATAACATGACTCTTAGGCATAGATCCATGGCGGGAGACCTACCTTCTCTGCGGACTGTGCCGTGCCGAAGAAGATGGGAATGAAGGCGAGCCAGACGATGCAGGTGGTGTACATGGTGAAGCCAATTGGCTTGGCCTCATTGAAGTTCTCAGGAACGCCCCGCGTCTTGATGGCATAAACTGTACACGTCACCATGAGCAGGATACTGTATCCCAGCGAGCAGATGATCTGCAGGTCCGTGATGTCGCACTTGAGCACCCCGCGGGCCTGGTCGGGGTTCATGGTCTTCTGTTCGTCATAGTCCACGATGGTGTTTGGGGGGTCCACCCCAAACCAGATGAAGACCCCCAGCAGCTGCACCGAGATCAGGCTGGAGGTAATGGCCAGCTGGGAGGTGGGGCTGATGAGCCGGGGGGCCGTGACGGATTTCTTGCCCTGCTCAAAGATGCGGTAGATGCGGTTGGTCTTGGTGAGTAGGGCGGCGTAGCTGATGCACATGCCCAGTCCCAGGAAGATCCTTCGGAAGGAGCAGACGGCCACGTCGGGCTTGGCGATCATGAGGAAGGTGATGATGTAGCAGAGAAAGATGCCCGTCAGCAGCACGTAGCTCAACTCGCGCCCCGAGGCGCGCACGATGGGCGTGTCGTTGTAGCGGATGAAGGTGGCCATGACAAATATAGTGGCGATGATGCCCAGCATAGCCAGGAAGACGGGGATAACGGCCCAGGGCGAGTGCCACTCCAGCTTAACGATGGGAATGGGCTGGCAGGCCGTCCTGTTGGGGTTGGGCCTCATGTCGAAGGCGCACAGCTTGCAGGAGGTCTCGTCGTACTGGTACTGGTACCCGTCACACGGCTCGCAGTGCCAGCAGCAGGGCATCCCCTTCACCATCTTCTTCCTCTGCCCCGTCCTGCAGGGCAGACTGCAGACCGAGCTCGGGATCTCCAGCTCACCCTTAGGCCACTGCAACTCCTCCAGCTTTAAAACAATAGAAAAACGTGTGGGTACCTCAAATGTACATGTCCATGTCCACACAATACAGTTCACAGTAAAGTAGTCTCTCACCGTGGAGGTGAATTTTCCTGAATTAGTCTATGGTTGAACAATGGTATGATCCCCCATAATTCTGGAGTGAGGCAAACCCGAATACTGTACCTGCTCATGTCTAGATTGAAAAAGGTGCAAGGGCAGAAGGAAAAGGTGTGGGTGCTTCAAATTTATGCATCTACAGATTATACTCAGTCAAATCTTCTCAGGTCTGCTAACATAATAGAGTAGTCCATCACCATGGCTGTTCCTAAATTGGTCTATAGTGGAATAATCCTTGCGACTTGAGTCCATGCGAAATTTATAGGATTAGGAACAGTGGTCCCCTAACTCAACAAACCCAACACATCTGTGTTAGAAATGACTACGCAAAAAAAAAAGAAGACTGTTTTATGGCATTGTTCAGTGGCGCAAAGTTGACACCAGTATAAATCAGTATGACACTTTACAGTTAGCATATAATCACAATATTAGCATTTTAAATATGGCTTCATCATCGAGGCCCAGGTGTGCAATCTTCAACCTGTCAAGGTTTGCAGACTCCCTCCCTGGCCCCATGCAGAACTACAGAGACGTATAGCACAGGGAGACTCTTTACACAGACAGCATAAATCACGGCTGGAAATTTGTGGAGCATTTCATGTTTAAATTCAAGTAAGCGTGTCACATTCTCAACAGGCCTTTGCACACTGCCAACAGTTCCGTGGCCCGGTTCTTGCTGAAGTCGTCTTTGATAACCATAGTATTTAATCTGACAGGTTGGCGTCTTATGTTTCTGGTGTTTCCATACACCAATCAAAGGGGGCAGGCTGAACGCACAACAAAGACATGGCGGTGACAAGGAAATGAGCGTAGAGATTTACACACATTATACGCTTGTGCATCAAGGTGGAAGGTCAGAAACTGTAGTGTTCGTTTTTCATTTAGTTCAGTAACCACCAAATTTATCTAACTAAACTGAAAACTATTTTTTTATGAAGTAAAATTTGAAGGGCAAATTTTCGCTGAATGGTAGAGACATCGGGAAAAATATATATAAGAACGCACACGCAAAAGAAAGAAAGGTGCTGATTATCGGTCCATTGAATCAGAGAAAATATATGAGAATCGCACACCACACCCTGATGAAGGCATATTGCTGAAACTTCAAATTTAAATTATTTTAGAATGGTAGGGACATATATTTCTTGTTATCTTTTAAAGAGCAACTTTAGCAGGGGAATTTTAATTAACTCCCTGTTTGATTTTTTTAATAATGCAAGTGTAAAGTAGGTTGTGCTTGTCTGCAATGACTCACGGTCTGAGGCTGGAACAGCCAACAAACGTGAAACGTCATGCACACATGTGAATCCAGAGCTTGGCAAGCAAAGCTACACACACCCACTCCCACGACCCACCAACACCCCCAGTCTAAACCCACCTGCAAGTCCAAGGTGACATAATGGCATGTGAAAAAACCATCATCAATGGGCAATTCCTAAAGAACACAAAGTATATGTATTTTAGGACGAAAATTGTTGGATTAACTGTACGTATGTGTCACGTTACATATATTTGGTTGTCTTTGGTTTTTTTTTGCACAAAAGTTGCTGTGTTTATGGCATGTTTCTGTCCTGACTTTTCCTAAATACTGCAAATGGCTACATTATTATAATTCAAAAATTCTACTGACAAAACTGAGTTTTTATAGATTCTAAAAAATATTTAAATTGATTAAAATGTGTTTTATTTTCCTAGAGGAAATACTTCAGACTCTAACAGTAGTTTTATAGTTTTAGCATATAGGCTACACTACTGTTTACAGTGCCAAACCACAGTGGCAGCGCGATTTTGGAAAACAATTTCATCACTGTTTAAGCTATGATTCCGTACTGCCATGATTTTTTCAACATACTGCAAATGCCTATGTTGTTATAATTATAAAAGTAGACTGCAGTTAGAAAACCAAAGATTTGTTATCAGAAGGGAACTGTCTAATTAAATTCACGGCAGCGCGAAAACTAGATAGCGTGTGGAAATAATACACTGCCTGGCCATGCATAGTGCCCACTGTACAAGCCTCTGGTTTTGATCTGTTATGATCTGGGGTTGCTTCAATTGGTCAGTTCGAAGCTCAGAAACAATATGCAGCAATAAAATGAAGTGAGCTGAGTACCTGAATGTACTGAATGACCAGGTTATCCCTTCAATGGGCATATTCCAGGACGACAATGACAAGATTCATCTGGCTCAAATTGTGAAAGAGTGGTTCAGGGAGCATGAGAAATCATTTTCACACATGAATTGACCACCAGAGTCCTGACCCCATTGAAAGTCTTTGGGATGTGCTGGAGAAGACTTTACGGAGTGGTTCGACTCTCCTGACGTCAATACAAGATCTCGGCCAAAAATTAATGCAACTCTGGACGGAAATAAAAGTTGTGACGTTGCATAAGGTTGTTGAAACAATGCCATGACGAATGTGAGCCGTAATCAAAGCTAAAGGCAGTGTATATTCCAAACTGATAAAATTTTGAAAAGACAGAGGACAAAATACGCTTTAGCAGCAATGTATTTCAGAACAACATGGAAAAATGAACAAAGGGCTCAGTGCATTTTCTTTGAATGTTTTTTTTCCGCTCCACGCACTTGTCGAGCAGTCTATTATAAGCCTATGTCTGTAAAGCGCGGTACAGCCTAATTCCTTTGCTTATTTATCCTTTGCAATTATGCTATTTACCCAAATAAAAATGTTGCAATTGATTACAATCAGTTGTTTTATTTTTCAAAAAGGAAATAGTTTTAGGCATTATTGGCAATTGTGTGGTTTCAGCCTATATGTTGTTTACAACTCCTAGCGTCGGATGTAGTGATGTTACATTCCACGTATGAATTAATTATTTATTTTCAAAAGGGAGCCATGTAACTGATCAAAAGAGCCTCTCATCTAGGTTTTATTACGATAAGGTACCTGATTGTGTTCGGGCTACTGCAGCGCGACTTTGGAAAGATTTTTCTGAAAATAGATAGCGTGTGGAGAAAAGTCTAGGTATTGCAAACTTCTAAAAGTGTAAATAGGCTACCAGTGAGATTTTAAGATCGATAGCATTTTCGTTTACCAAAGGTTTATTGGGCGCTGGGCTTCAGCCATTATCCTTCACACACTATGAGGGATGGCCCATCAGTAAGAGCAAAAGAACGCAGATGCCTTTTGGCGTTGGCTCTCGCGTTTCCAGACCCAGAAAATGCCTGGCAGTTCTAGTGTTAATGCAGATACCTTGCAACATATCACAAGAATAAGATTTTTTTAAATCTCGGAATGATTTAGTAGCATTCCAGTAGCATGGAGTGATATGCTACTGCTTATTGCTTATCAACATTGATAAATCACTCTTTTTATGTATTATCTGAAAGGGCATTGTTTGAGATTTTGGTAAATGTTATGATGCTCTCTGTTAATCCTTATGAACCAGAGAGACACAACCTAACTGGTATACTGATAACGCCATTGGAAATCTACAGTTTCATACGCTATTCCACAATTTATGTTGTAAGTTTTGCGTAATCAGAAGTTAAAGAGCTGATTTTGCAGTGGAGAAATCCCAGTTTCATTCTGAAATGGTTGTGTGCTATGGCACCAGCCTACCCCCTCTCAAATGCAGGGCCATACACCTTTATTCCATTCAGAATTAATTTTGTAGCGGATTCATTCATTCTGCACCGAGCTGGCTTCAACGCAGCTTCCATTTGAGCCTTTAAAGCATGCATAGGTGGCATTCCTATCGTTTAAGCTGTTTATTCACTCATAAATAAATGGGTTTAAAGACTGAGGAGTGAGGTGATTTCCAAGTTAAATATGCAATACATTCTGGGCTATTATGCAGGTTAGATAGCTTGAAGCAGGTCACAATCCCCAAAAAAAAAAAATAAAAAAAGATTTTAAATGAGCCCAAGCTCTTAGCTATTACAGAGGACCTTATTCACTGTGTCTATGCTGTTAGTTCACTTAAACAAACTGTTAAACGTTTCTGCTTTATAATTGGCTTTGCACAAGAACAAATAATGAGTTGGTTTGGTTTTGCAGTGTATATCCTTGATTTAAAAATAATTTACATTACTTTGATACCTTCAGTCACCATAGAGACAACTGAACTTGTTCAGCGTGCTCGATATATTTACCGGCATAAACATGGTAAATGTATAAACCACCATCACTTCTGTGTGTGTCGATTGTGATAAAAGCTCTTTTAGAGATGATGGTTCACAGCAGAAAGAAAAGGATTGATTGATTTATTGATTACTGTCTGCTGGATAATTAAAAGCTATGCTGAGAAATCCATTCAATTTTCCATCTTAGCTTCTCTGAGGCTGATAGACACTTGACAAGAAGACACATATAGTCTGGGAGCAATCATAGCCCAAGTACGTGAGCATATTAAGAAACTGAAAACCCAAAGCAAAAGATGAGGGACCGTAAATAAGGCTTCTCTCCACAGCCGGACAGGGTCTGCGTCAGAGTGTCTGACTCCCTGTGGCAGTACGGAGAATGCCAAACTGACACCTGGGGAGGGCGGAATAAAAAGCCGTATCACACCTGATGATGCACGAGGCAGGCAGGCAGGCAGGACATGCTGAGGCATTTCTGAACCAGAACAAAAAACAGCCCTTTAATCTGCACACTGAAACAACCAACCTGAAGTCCAGAAAAAAGGAGAATGTTCCTCCCTCTATCTCACTCATCTCATTCTCTCTGTTTCCATCTTTTTCTCTCCCCCTCTATCTTTCTCTCCGCATCTTTCTCTTTCTGTTTCTCTTCCTCTATCTCGCTGTTCTTTTTATCTCTCCCTCAGTGCCTCGCTCTCCCTATCTCTGACTTTCTCCCTCCCCCCTCCATCTGTCCACCTCCCCTCCCCTGCGTAGTTCTCATTACACTCTGATCCACTGCACACCCAGTCGCCCGAAACACACAAAATGGCTGACACCACAAATCTCAAAAAGTCCACCTTGTAAATCCCTGTGTGCGGGTGACTCGCAGGATCCAGCCTTTCAAAAATCAACTCTGTAACATGAACCTGAAGACCGGTGTCATCCAACTACAACACTGCGTTCAGCAGAAACACGGCCTTGTACTCTCGCGCACACACAAGGGACCTCCTCAGGAGGACATGTCTTACGCAAATCAATTATTTACATTTGACATGTAATATCTATCGGAGAGACTGCAGTCATTCGGTAACGGTGAACAGAGTCCCCACGCTGCTGCTGCTTCCTTTTTACTATTTAAAGATCCTGTTGGAATGATACAGCGATCACCGATCGCAGGACGGTCCCTGGGCTCATTATATATACAGTCCCGACTGTATATATTTCTTTCTACCCTCTCATTAGTCAACACAAATTTGAGTTTTTTCCCATTCACTACCTGACATCCACACCTTATCTTTTTACCTGGAGCTGTGCTACCGCCATCTAATGAATGTGCAGGCCGAGGGGGCAGAGGATTCCTGGAAATGGAAAACTACAGCTGGAGAAAAGGAGAACATCTCTACTGCAGTGTGCACACAGGAGAGTATACAGTGAACAGTGATGCACAGCACATACTGTCTACTGCAGTGTGCACACAGGAAAGTATACAGCGAACAGTGACGCACAGCACATACTCTACTGCAGTGTGCACACAGGAGAATATACAGCGAACAGTGACGCACAGCACATACTGTCTACTGCAGTGTGCACACAGGAGAGTATACAGCAAACAGTGACGCACAGCACATACTCTACTGCAGTGTGCACACAGGAGAATATACAGCGAACAGTGACGCACAGCACATACTGTCTACTGCAGTGTGCACACAGGAAAGTATACAGCGAACAGTGACGCACAGCACATACTGTCTACTGCAGTGTGCACACAGGAAAGTATACAGCGAACAGTGACGCACAGCACATACTGTCTACTGCAGTGTGCACACAGGAAAGTATACAGCGAACAGTGACGCACAGCACATACTCTACTGCAGTGTGCACACAGGAGAGTATACAGCAAACAGTGACGCACAGCACATACTCTACTGCAGTGTGCACACAGGAGAATATACAGCGAACAGTGACGCACAGCACATACTGTCTACTGCAGTGTGCACACAGGAAAGTATACAGCGAACAGTGACGCACAGCACATACTCTACTGCAGTGTGCACACAGGAGAGTATACAGCAAACAGTGACGCACAGCACATACTCTACTGCAGTGTGCACACAGGAGAATATACAGCGAACAGTGACGCACAGCACATACTGTCTACTGCAGTGTGCACACAGGAAAGTATACAGCGAACAGTGATGCACAGCACATACTACACTGCAACTAAACAACTTCAGTTTCACTCACTTCCTTCTAACTTTGATGCTCAATGTGTTCTGGATGATTTTACAAGTTGGAACAGTCATTCAGGGTGACACGTAACTTGTTCCAGCCTCTATTGTCTCCATCTACTACAAGTCCATATAGTAGCAGAGACTGATTCAGACCAATCTGAAAAATTGCCTGATTGACCACGTTGGTCACGATGAACCCTCACCTTGAGCCGACCACTGAAGAATACGTTCCCTTGTTGAGGCTGATTCTTCCCTATATGCTACCTAGGGAGTTTTTCCTTGCCAATGTCACCATAGGCTTGCTTTTGTAGGGGTTTAGACCATGATCGACTGTAAAGCATATTGTGACAAATCTTTTTGTAAAATCTGCTAAATAAATGCATCCAATTTTGTATGAGAAGTGATATTTCCATGTACCGTACAATTAACTATACATTTTCAAATATCCATCCAATGAAACCTCATCCAGCCTTCTGGTTAGAAGCCCAGCACTGAGGCTTCTGCAGCACACTACCACCCCCTCCATAACTGTGACACTATTAATCCACAAGACCCTTTCAATTCACTTGTAATTTCTGTGGAATAATAATAACACTCAGACTGCGGAGGGCTTATGTTCCCGAGCTTTCATTAGAATCATTTAAATTAACTGCCAGAGGCTGGATGAAGTTCCACTGTAATCGATTGATAAGAGGGAAAATGGATCAAGCAGAAATCATCTGTAACACACACATTAAATCACTAAGCCCACGAGTAAGTTTCTTGCATCATTTTTCAATATCCCCTTCACGTATTCTAAAACCACAATGATTTCAGTTGAGCAATAAAATTGTCTTGATCGCTGGTCTCCAGAGCCGGGGCCAGGGGATCAGGTCCCCACAGAGCGTTACTGGATAAACGCTAAATCTGAGCTGTTAAGGCACATGGTATAAATACCGACTTTGTGTTTTAAAGCCAACTGTCTTCAGCCAACAGTAGTCGGTTGACACTTCACACATGCCTTCTCAGTTAATTCCCAATTTAACCTCCAGACTCATTTATTCTTTTTTCTCATTAACTAGAATGTATAGGCCGTATGAGAGAGCACGTTCTCTTGCGAAACAAACTAAAATGACTCCTATTTGCCAATGACTTCACAGTGTATGGGAAAATATCCAAATTCTTTCCACTTTCATATTGTAATATATATATTTTTAAATGCACTGTCTTGAAATATATCCATCACATTCTTAAGTCGACATATTCACAATATATGGCTGTATATAAATTTTCTGCAAGATTGAGGCAGGGTGAGTTGAGAGCACTTTCTCTGGATGTTCATTAGCTTCAGTTCTGATCTCCACCTGAAGCAGTGTAGCCCCCGCCATCATGGCCTCCTCTCCCAAAGCTCATCATTAAACACAGTGAGGAAACTGTAATGAGATTAACTGCCCTGTTGCTATGGATACAAAACAGAATCCCTCCTCTTGGCCTTGAATGTTGCTTCTTAAGTTTTACAATTTTCAGCAGGAGGCCGACTGCACCGCAGTGAAACGAGTTGGCAAAATGGAGCACAAATGGATGGCTTTATGAGCCACAAACAGGTATTTGTGCACCACTGACACCCCTGCACCCCCCTATGCTTTGATTTGCACAAGGGAAAAGTGCCCTTATTTACGTGTGACGCATACACTGTCTGACTAGACCGTCAAACGGCATAGCTGTCATCGGAGCTGTCACCTGGTTCGCCGTCCCTCCCTACGGCTCCACCCACAGATTTAATCAAACAGAGTCTGTATGCTCTGCTGCACCCTTTTATTGGTGTTTGCCAGAGTGATTAACTTCTCTATTGAAACACCCTTCCTTTAAAGATCCCGCAGAGAGCCTCCGCCACACGGCGTGCACATACATGCCGACCAAATTATCGTCAAACAAAAGCTGATGGAAGAAAGTCGAAAATCAGGGAGGGCTTCTCAGACATAAAAGATAATGTGAGGGGAAACATATTGGCATTCGGGATTTTGATTCTCTCTCAAATAAGTATGAAGTTAATTTGTTGCATTGTGTGGGCTTCCTGGCAATTGGCTCAGAGAAAATTCATTTTCAAATTGAATGCGTACCTTTCCTGCACAACAATGTAGAGTTGCCTTGGCAAATTATATTCAGAGAAATGCAAGACCCTCACACGCAGACAATGCAAAGGACGTAAGCTACCGAGGAGAAAATAAACATTGCTGGCAGTTCACACTTGCAGGATGACCAGTCACAGAACCCACACAATTATGTTCCCATTCCAACCTTTATTTTGTAACTCTTAGACGAGGGAAAACTATTCACGGCTCAGCATTGGGAGTAATGCACTTTGCATGCTAATGTTTATATTTTCAAACACATATTTGCAATGGAGGCAGTCACATGTCTCAGTGGAGCCGATGTTGATTCATGAGCACATTACCAGCTAAAATGCTGTGACTTCCTCTTCACAAACTTGATGTTTGTGCAGTTGCAAAGCAGCTTTATAAAAAGGACGGGGGGGTAGTTGTGGTGATGGAAGGGCTGTGCACAATCTTTTAGGATATTTCAATGTAATCAAGGCTTCCAGAAAGTCACACAAACCATCCAATCTTAGAGGAGATTTCAATAAAACAGACATGTTCCAGAAAACTTTACACGGTTTTCAGGTGTTTGGCAGCTGAGACTTAAATTCAGAGCATCTCATAGGTTCTAGGATACTTGAGCTGCCTGGAATGCCCTGTTACATGGTGTAGGGCAAACGCACACTAGGGACTGAGACAACCCCTCAGCTAATAAAGTACCATGATCACATGCATTTACTGTTGCACCTCCTTGTCTCCCTCTCTGTTCATAATGACCACGACTTCAATACTTACAATACTTCGTCTACATCCTCCCCATGTCTGCCCATGCACTACACTGTATCTCCTCCAGTGTGCTTCCGATGATGTCTCACACAACAATAGACAAATGGCAGTTTGCATTTAACGCAGTAAGAGTGGCACTGCGGGGAACTTGAGCTCATTATCGGTGTACAGTACGCCGCCCTGCTGTATAATCTATAGACCCCGTCATGCTTTTCAGAGAGGAAGTAGACCTTAAGCAGTGCTCAGTGCTCAACTCTCCTGAGGTTCACGCTGACCTTTCACAAGGCTGGGATCTGAATCCTCAGAGTTTGGGGAGTTATTTGGGTTTCTGTGCGGAGGAGATTAAGGCACATGGGTTCCACTCACACTTAATTGCAGAACTAGGTCAGTCCTTACAGTGATTAGGGATGTACATTTCCAACAAGAGTACCCGGGTGCAAGTACTTATGTGTTTGTGTGCGTGTGTGCAAGTGTCCATTTACATTTATTTCATGCTGAGAGAATTTCAATATTTTATATAAGCAATTAAACAAAATTTAGCCAAGCCCTTAACAACAATTAAGGCCAAACTTAAATGCGTAAGGACTGAACCCCATAAGGAGTTCTTATTGCATAAGGCAGAACGTATAAAAGGTTACAGATACATACAATATTCATCATCCGCCACAAGAAAAGCTTCACCATGTAAGCCCAGGCTCAAGTAAAAACATTATTACATTATTGATTAGCGTAGCAGAGACGCCTATCTAGGACAACGTACCACTGATTTATAAAGCATGATATTTTAGCAAACCAATCATAAAAAAGTGCTTTGGGGTATCTGAGACGTTCCGGTTAACCGCTCAATCTCCAAATTACAACTAGCTAGTATCCCTGCGCAACTACTGTGGTGGAGATGCGTGCGAACACGTTAAAGTTTGTGGGGGAAGAAAAGGCCATTAATTGGCCCTATCCTGGTTAGGGCTGCCTCGGAGCCTTCACAGTGTGGGTAGACCTCACATTTGCCTGGGGCTCCAGTGGCTTTCCAAGAAAACAGAAGTTTTAAAGCGAATTAAGTTTGCGAAAGTGCATGCATTACTTATATCGCCACATGAACGCATCACATTATGCGTCGTTTACAGCTGCCTCTGCGCAGTGCAGAGGAGGTGCCCGTGTCCCTGTTCCCGCGCTCCCGGGCTGGCCGTTTCCGAGGAGCAGGGGAGGCAGGCTCCAGCAGGGCCTGCGTGCTCTCTGCAGGTAGTCTGGAGAAGCGTCTATTCACAAAGCATTAGCGACACAATGCAGCCCTCCGCTGCCACCCTTTATGTTTTACTCTGCTCTCTCTGTTCGTGCTGTCAGCCAATACCTCTGTAGAAAAAAGGAATTTTATATGAAGGCACGCCGACGTGAAATTAAAGCACCCCGTGTTTAGCTTTCGTGAAAGGAACACATTTAAAAATAAAATAGAAAGGCTAGGAACAGTCTACTGTAAGCAGCTAATGCAAGAGAACTCCTTCCAGCCTGAGGATTATGCCTAGTGTGGAGGAGCTGATGTGCGAATGGTGTTGTCAGGGAGAGCTGTGGGAAGTGATCATCTGCAGTGAGCCCTGAGCATCGCTCGCTCGCTTAGCAGAACCCCTTTCTCAGTGACGTGCATAACACCCTGTTCTCAAGGGCACAATGGCAGTGCCCCACATGGAATTTGAACCAGCAACCTCTAAATTGCTAGCCCTTTTCCAGAGCCATTATACTAGACGGCCTTGTTTGTGGACCCTGTGCCAAGCAAGGCCCCCTGCTTCCTGTTGCCGTTGCTCTTCCTTCCACGTGATCTCAGAACACACTCCTTTACGAGGCCCTGGAAAAAGCCAGGCCTCACCCTTCACCAGAACTGCAGTCTATAAACAGTGAGCATTGTCTAGCAGGTAATGGGGCTCACATTTTCACAAACAAACAAACAAATAACTACACAGAGCACATAGATCTGATTCTTCTGACACCTGAAAGAACGTGCAGCGTGGTGGCTATAAACTTTTTCTGGGACATAAATCAATATTTTCTATATTATTCTAATAGAATATTATATATATTTAATTCTAATGTAATTTTAATGTGTAGACTGACATATTCACAGATTATAAGTGGGCCTGAACGGACTGGTACACCGCTTTGCTCATATGAGTTTTTTCTAGCGTTCCGCTACTTCTCATAAGCTCTGCATATGCAACGTTTATGCGCCCGTGATTATCCTTTTTTCATTCCCACAACATTCACTGTATTGCAGTCCATTGAACTCCAAATTGGGCTCACAATTAATTCAAGTGAGCCCACTCATTACTACCTTACATAGTTCCAGACGAAGGTTCTGGAGACTCACGCATTGATGCCCTACACAGGGCTGCAAACTCGTGGCCTTTCAGTGATATTCGACAATTTGACATTTTGAACTCCAAATCGAAAAATAAGAGCCCAGTCAGTGGCAAACAGGCACAACCTGTGGAATTAATTCTTACCACAAATACAGTATATAAATGTTTTATGGAGCTACAGTAGAATATAAAAAAGGAACAGTAAATTGTAAAATGGTGTACTTTGAACAAACATTGTTTAATTGAGGAAAGAAAAAAACGTAGCACAATTCCCATATGTGTTTATAGACTATGGGGAAGTCACAATCTTATTACAAAACACAGAATACTAACTAAATAGGGGTGTGATGAACCTGATTCTTCTCAATGCCTAGTTTCGAAGTCAGGTCAGAGTCACAAGGCTGTGTTATCAAAAAGATTGTTCCGTGGGTATAATTATTAAATGACAGCCAAAATTGTGGTCATTTGAATATAAGGTAATACAAATTTCATTGCAAAACTTTTTCTCCAGAAAAAGCAAAGGACTTTAGGGTGAAATGGGTTCCTCTGAGTGTCTACTATAAGAATCAGATTCAGACCAGGCATTCATCGTAGGAATTGTGGCTAGGGTTTACCTACCTATCAATATCAACTTACTGTTTATCTTTTCCACTTGGGGGTTATTGAAGGTAGCAATGTTTTTATTGTATGTTGTCCTTGAAAGTTAAATCATAGCTCTTGAAAAAAGGGCTTGAAAGTCCTTGAATTTCATTTGGAGATGGGAATGTGAACTCACCAACTCTGTGTCTATTGAAGCTTTCAGTTCTAAACGCTTTTGACCTGAATTGCATTTCCCTGTTAGACGGGGGTAGATGCCTCCGGAAAACCCTACAAGGTTAGGTTTCCGAACCTGTCAACTTTTTCAACCCTCACAAGTTTGCAGCCCTCGTTCACGCTCCAATCTTAACTGCTTTCTTGACCCGACGGTACTTCTGTAAATGTTGGCATGTACAAGGGAACCTGTTTTTCAACGTGTTAACTTGGTCAAAACGTTCCAGTACAGACCGTTACCACATTTCACTCAAATGAGTACCAGCACTTATTTTTCTCCACTTCAAGCAATGATTATAATCGGAAAATGGACATCTGTCAATACAGTAAACACAACATCACCAAAAAGGCCCATCCTACTTTCCACAGTCTCTTAAAGTAACTTGCTTTGGCTTTACTTATGGTTTTGGCATGTTAGTTATGCAAGTTATGCAAAAGCATTTGCATGCACATGTATGCACCAGTGGCGGTTTGTGGGTTTGGAAACAGAAGTACCGAAAAGAGGGAGGTTGGAGAAAATCACCCCTAAAATAACTCCTAAAACTTGATCATCTTGGTGATGTCTTAAATGGGAAAATAACTATTACACATATAGCTAATTGTAATTAAAATCAAAATCCTTTGATTTAACTCCTAAGCTGTCAAATTGTTCCAATATTAAACTTTGGATCTTGATTAAAATAACAACAAAGTTCCAAGATGATTAATGTGCTAAATTGACTGTGTGTAATAATGAATGAAACTCTGTAGATTCAAGAAATGCAAACGTTTTAATAGGTGTTCATTTTTCAAAATCTTAAACAAAATATATGAAAATAAATACCAATATATACAGCTTGGAGCTGTAGAGGGAAAAAAAGAAACACAACAAAAATCTCTGTACAGGGTTCCTACACATTTTGGCCAATGGATTTCCATGACTTTTCCATGACTTTATGACCAAATGATGTCACTGTGTATACATGGAAAAGTGAGGATAAAATCTGTGAGGTCTTCTTCTCGCCCTACTACCCTCAATTTAAAAAAAATGTACAATTGAAAAAAACTCTAAATTTGCACAACTATCTTATCACAAGCTTTTCTCTCTGCTAGCTAATATGAAATAATGTTACCTAATGTTAGTCGCCAGAAAAACATATGTTATTTCACCAAGCTCCTCCAAATGAAAAGAAAAATAACTCCTCCCGCCCCTCCTTATCGCGTAAGGTAAGAGCTGGTCTTCCCTAAATGTCATTTTTGCAATGTAAAAGATAGGACAGCAGAAGCCGTGGTACAAGGTTAGATTTGAATGGGGGTTTATTGAGGGCTACGGAGGCAACCTGGTCTCACAGGAATCCGTGAAATAGCCACGGACGTTTAACTCAAAATCCGTGGTGGGCCCACGGAATCACTGAAATGTCCGTGAAACACACACGGATTTCGCTCCAATACAAGTTAATGACACTCATATACATAAGACATTTAATGTAAAACAAGCAAACAAACAAAAAAACGAACTGAATGTATCAAAAGTGTGTTTCCCAATGAGATAACAACGTCCGTTGAGCAAAATCTGCACTCAGTTGTTGAAACGGGGATCCGTGAAATAGCCACGGGATATGAGTGTCATTAACTTGTATTACGGGATATGAGTGTCATTAACTTGTATTGGAGCGAAATCCGTGTGTGTTTCACGGACATTTCAGTGATTCCGTGGGCCCACCACGGATTTTGAGTTAAACGAATGTCCGTGGCTATTTCACGGATTCCTGTGAGATCATGTTGACGGAGGACGAGAAAACCGTGGTCTCCTGCTACATTTTTCCATTGCACTAGTGGGCCCTGTTGAAATTTTTTAATTTTTTTACCATCGGCAAAAGTGCATCTTAGAAATGGATGTGATTTTGTTGAAGTTGTTATTTTTATTTGAATTTTTTTAATAGATTTTTTTCCCCTTTCAAATTCTTGAGGAGTAGGGTCCTCCTCTGGTATGCACACACAAAAACAAGCACATATAATTGTGATGGGGGAAGAAGCCTCTGTGACACAATGCAGAGTGATTTCAGAGTCATTTTTCCACTGTTGGGAAAGCAATATCCCTTTCCCTATGGCACCCTGGGTCGTTGGAAGAGCAGAACTGCACTTCCTGGAAATATCTCTGAGCTTTGTTTTCTGCTCCTAATTGTTTCTTGTGTGTATTTACGGTATATCGCAAACAAACAAAGCTTCAATTAAAACTACAGCTGTGAGAGACATCACATGAAGCACTTGGGAAATTAACTCCATTCTTGGTGAAGCTCTCTGTGTTTATACTGATGCAGGAGCTGCCATTATATCTCATTTGATGGAAACCGTTGCCATGTAATCAAATGGCACACTTTTCATTCGTCACACGTACGGGAGAGGCCTACGGCAGCCTTACACAGTTCGCGTATAGGAATTCAGCTTGAAAGAATTTTAAGTCTAGAAGCCCTTCAGGGAGGAGAGAATGTTGAGGGCGTACATATCTATGCCTGTACCTGAAGAGGGGTCGTCCCATTCACTCCTACTCAGGGCTAAGGGGCAGATGTCTCCCTGTACTCGAGGTGCGGGTGCAGAGTGGCACACCTGCCGCCCCATGCTTCATGCCTAGCTTGCGCAGACTACCAAACGAAAACTGAAGTCTTTTCTCAGGAAACAACCTTCAAATGGCAACTTGCTGGCATACGCTGAGCTGTGCTGAAGAAGATAACAATATTAAAATATTGCTTAATTAATTAAACAGGTCACCGTTTTAATGAAGTAATCCACCTCAATTGCCGTATCCGATATAAATCTTATTTGAGAAAAAATGTGCTTTTTACATGGAATAGTCATCAATCAACATGATTAAGCCATAGATTGTTTAAAAGGAAGGCATTCATGACATGTTTATGCCTTTTACATTGCCACCCAGAACGAGAATGTTGACTGATTTCAACCTTTTTAAATATAATATACAAATGAATATGTCAATAAACCTGGCTAGAATACAGGGTATTGGAGGATATTTTAAGTATAATTTAACATTATGTGCTAAGTGCTATATGCTATGACATATAGCGTGACAAAGTTTATTGTCTATTCTTTTACATTTTATTTATTCCCATCTTAATATATACTGTAGCCTTGTAATCTTGACATTTTCTAATTTTGGCAACATTGACTTCTTCATTATTGACACATTCATGAGAATGTGATTTATGTGTTAAAGATGTGGCATACACTGGTTAAACTGCTAATGCTAAACTACTTTTGATCATTTTCTGTGTTGCTTCTGTGTTGCCTCTTCTGAGAACACTCCTTTACTTTGGTGCTAAAAAAAGCCAGGTCTTGCCATTGTGGTGTGTCTATCACATGTGCACTATCTAGCAGACTGAGGGAACTGGCATTTGCAACAATGTTAGTCCCAAAGCTTAATGTCAATTGTTCAGACCTTGTGGCTTTCCTCTCTGTGATGGTATTGATTTTATTTTTACCTTTATCTCTAATAGTTAGTCGTGGATTTCTAACCATGTTAAATACAACATCTGTCAGTCACTTTGCCTGAAAGCATCTGCCAAATACCTATATTGCAAATTAGCACACGGTTTAATTGTTTTAAATTACACCTTGGATTGCAATCAAATCCTTGTAATGGAAGACTAGGAGAGAGACTGAGGTCTGAGTGGAAACCTAAACCAGGAAGGAGCTCATTAAGCACAACCAGCCTGCGTTTCTTCGCCAGAGTTCCCTCAGGGTCAGTTCACAGCCAAAGAACATAACCCAGCCATTCCATATCAGCGAAAACAGCAGCAGCGCATTATCTTTAATAGTGAGACTGACAGACATGTGCATGTGCACAGAGCATTTGCTTTATATCAATCTGACTTTAAGCTAACGTTTATCTTCCTGTTATTTCAGTTAATAGACATTATTATTATTATTACTATTACTACACACACGTGTGTAGCGCTTCGATGGGGGTACTGTAATCACTCCCGTCCATCTGTCTGTATGTCTGTCTGTCTCTGTATGTATGTCTGTCTGTCTGTAACAACATTAGTGCCTTCTGATCTGATGTGAATTAAACTTTGCACATTAGTTGACAGGTGTGTAGGCATCTCCCATTCTATTATTATTAATTATTATTATTATTATTATTATTATTATGATTAATAATAATAGTAGTAATAGTTTTAGTATTATATATATATATACAGGTGCAGCTCAAAAAATTAGAATATCGTGAAAAAGTTCAATATTTTTTGTCACTCATGTCAGAAAGTGAAACTCATATATTATATAGATTCATTACACATAGTGAAATATTTCAAGCCTTTATTTCTTGTAATTTTGATTATTATGGCTTACAGCTAATGAAAACCCAAAATTCAGTGTCTCAGAAAATTAGAATATTACATAAGATCAATAAAAAATGATATTTTAAACAGAAATGTCAGCCTTCTGAAAAGTATGTTTATTTCTAATAAGGAAGCAGAAGGAAGCATGAAGTGCTCTAAAATTTCCTGGTAGATGGCTGCGTTGACTGTGGACTTCAGAAAACACAGTGGACATGGCACCCCAAATCATCACTGACTGTGGAAACTTCACACTGGACTTCAAGCAACGTGGATTCTGTGCCTCTCCACTCTTCCTCCAGACTCTGGGACCTTGATTTCCAAATGAAATGCAAAATTTACTTTCATCTGAAAAGAGGACTTTGGACCACTGAGCAACAGTCCAGTTATTTTTCTCCTTAGCCCAGGTAAGACGCTTCTGACATTGTCTCTGGTTCAGGAGTGGCTTGACATGAGGAATGCGACATTTGTAGCCCATGTCCTGGATTCGTCTGTGCGTGGTGGCTCTTGATGCACTGACTCCAGCCTCAGTCCACTCCTTGTGAAGCTCCCCAAAATTCTTGAATGGATTTTGCTTGACAATCCTCTCAAGGCTGCGGTTATCCCTGTTGCTTGTGCACCTTTTCCTACCACACTTTTTCCTTCCACTCAACTTTCTATGAATATGCTTGGATACAGCACTTTGTGAACAACCAGCTTCTTTAGCAATGACCTTTTGTGGCTTACCCTCCTTGTGGAGGGTGTCAATGACTGTCTTCTGGACATCTGTCAAGTCAGCAGTCTTCCCCATGATTGTGTAGCCTACTGAACCAGACTGAGAGACCATTTAAAGGTTCAGGAAACCTTTGCAGGTGTTTTGAGTTAATTACCTGATTAGAGTGTGACACCATGAGTTTCCAATATTGAACTTTTTCACAATATTCAAATTTTCTGAGACACTGAATTTGGGTTTTCATTAGCTGTAAGCCATAATCATCAAAATGACAAGAAATAAAGGCTTGAAATATTTCACTCTATATGTAATGAATCTATATAATATATGAGTTTCACTTTCTGAAATGAGTGACAAAATATTGAACTTTTTCACGATATTCTAATTTTTTGAGCTGCACCTGTATATATTTTGCTTGTCAGCTTTGTCCTGTTTCTCCGTTCTCAGACAGTTGTCCTGTTTATACAGGAGAGGATGTTAATGTAATTATTTTGCTGACTAAAGTCTACATCAGTTCCATGCATTAATATCTTTGAAGAAAGGGCATATCATTGAAGTGAACGCTTGACCTGAAGAGGATACATTCATACATACAATTTACATGGTATTACTGTAAGCACAGCCGTTATTTATAACCTGACTACAGATTGCAGATATGTAGATACACTCTAGATATACCGCACTTAATGTACTCTTTGCTGGTTTGTCTTACTGTAATAATTTTAATTACTATCCATTTTACCAATGCACTAGCCATGTGATAATAGTTGGAATGGCTGTGACAAGTTATAGGATGTGTTCCAAGGACAGGAAGCAGCTAAAATGAAAGGAAATTAAGTACACATGATTTCCATTAAATTTCTAGGAAATATTCTCAGTTTCAGAGTAACCACCAGTGCATATTTCATGGTTGGACTGTCGGATGCTGCCAGCAGAGTGTACAAAGTATTTTCTTATACTGGAAAACCACTTCCTTGAGTTTCAATACACTTGCCTACTAAACAATTTTTCGATTTCACACAATTTACTGTCTCTTTACACAACAAAACAATTATGCAAGCTCCTATTAATAAAAATAATGAGGTACGTGTTCAATTAAACGAATACAGAAAAAAGGGAATGTGGATGCCCGTTGTCGCCGAATGATTAATTAACAGATAATTTACCGCACAACGCACTCATGTTCTGCGCACTGAAAAATGAAAGAGAAATAACAGGTTGCGGTACCACTGTTTTGGGGAATTAAATAGTTTGGAGCAGCAGATCCTGCCAAACCATTAGAACCTGATAACAAACGTCAGACCAGAAATTGGCAACGTATGCCAGCTCTATTATATATTTGATGTGTTCATAATAAGTTGTGCTCCCTGGGGCCAATAATCTATCTGTACATTTGTGCAATCTGAGGTTCAATTAGGGGCTGCCGTCTTTTAAAGGCGCTGATTATAAAGACACGCCTTTAAAATGTCCCTGGCAATTATCTGGAGGAAATTATGGTCCACTCCACTGCTGCACGCTCGACTGGTAGCAGCTGCTGAGTCAGCACAAGTGGGCAGCTCTTTATGTCTCCGATAAATAAATAACCAAATGCTTACAAAGGGAAAAAACAACGGGAATCAAAAAGAAGCTGGTATATGAACCACGGAGCAGCATTTGAAAAGTCTTTTCAAACAAACTGGGCAGGCCTGAGGAACGCAGGAAGAGAGAGGGACATTCTCCTCACAACCAATTCGCATCCAGCGCATCCCTGAGAGTAACCAACAAACATGTCACTGACCACAAGGCGCAGTCAAAGAAAAAAATAAGTGTTTCTTTTAAAGCTTTTCTTTTTACTGGTGTCTTCAGGGTTAAAGTAATTAAAAGGTTTATTTGACCCAGGTGTGTTTGATATTCATCGTTAAGTCGTCTCCCCCCTCCTCCCCCCAGGTGTACTCACATTGAGCTGCAGTGTGTCCATCCACTGTCCGACAACCTTGTACCCGGGAGAGCTGTTGTTATTCATCTGGTACTGGAACAGGTCGTAGCGTCCTGGCGCATCGCCGTTCCTGTTGAACGTCACAGATGTGCCTGCGCTGCCTGCAGAAAGACAAGATGATGACAGTGAAGCTCACCGTTTTACACTTTACTCAGATCAGGGCCTTGCTTTTGAAATGGCTTGGTTGTCAATGCGTTTGAGAAAAGACAATGGTTACGGTTAACAGACAGCGCTCTTTTATGGTGCTCTACTCTTCCTGTCCTTTGTTTCAGTCACCCAGAGACTGTTTCACTACAATGCCGATCATTCCTGTGTGCGTGTGTGTGTGTGTGTGTGTGTGTGTGCGCGTGTGTGTCTGTGTGTCAATTTATAGATGTGGTCTTAGCTGATACACCAGCCTAAACAGACCACAGGAACCTAGCCAGGACCTAATTAAGTTGCTGTTTTAGAAAGCGACAAGCAGGGTAAGCCTTTTTGAAGAGCTGTGTTGGCTGCTCAAAGCGAAACTCTATGGGGAATTTAAAAAAACAGGTGTTTTATCACCCGTTACTAATCACTCTACATTAACAAGTTGCATTTAACTAGTGAGTATAGCTTCACCTAAAATAAAGCTCTGTGTTATTGTCTCTAGGTAACCTGTTTCACAATGTAGTACTAAAAGTAATACACAATGTACTTATTATTTCCAAGGGACAGAGTAGATGTACAGATAGTTTTTTTAGAAGAGCATTTTTTCAAATGTAAATCTAGATTAAAGCATGCGTTTGGGGTTCTACAGGGGAAAAAGCATGGCAGCTGTGCCACCCTTAGCTGCTTCATTATCCATCTCTGAACGGACTGCCTGTTCACCAGTATTGGGAGGGGGGGGAGGGGTGTGGAGGCGGTTGCTAATTTGCCTTATATTCATAGCCACAGTCAAAGAGAGCCTTATCCAGACATTCAGTTACCGATATGTGCACAGGTGCCATAGTGTCACAAAGAACGTACAGATACCAGAGCCGTGAACACTGACACCGGGCCTTGTTTCTAAAGCCTTGTAGGTGGAGGTGTTGTCTTCTGTTTAACCAACAACAATAAAAAAAAACTACAATGCTCAAAACACTCCATACTGTCGGTTGTGTGCCTTCCGTTGTATCTTTGGGTTGCACGGTATATTGTGCACACGCTCGCCTATTGATTTTCCTTCATAGTTCGGATAGTGTGGCTTTTCAAAAGCTGTCACTGAGCAAAGAGAGCTGTCAGTCACATGAAAAAACAGGCCTATCTCAGAGCCCACAGCGATGCTGTGGAACTAAGCACATTGTTTCCATGCTTCTTCAATGTCGGCGGGAAGCTGACGGAGTTGGACGCAACTTGACAGCTGCACCACTGGCTCTGCTCGAGTCATTTTAGATATAATTAGTACTATTTTTCCTAACCGTAGCCTTTAAGGGCTCATCACATGTCACAGGGTTTAATTGTCACCTCAGGAGTTTTGCTGTATCAATGGCTTTCACAAGTCAAGCATGATAGAATAATGAGCCACATCATCAGGGTATGGTAATTAATTTAGAATCAAGGTATCAAAAGTTTAGAAACCTTTATCAGCAACAAACAAATGGCAGTAAATGGTGTTCAATACGTTACAATATATGTATTGCTCCCGATTTGATCAGAAATTATTAAAAGAGCCTTTTTCAACCTATTGGTATTCACAGTATTGGTGCAGCTTGTGTGTAAATATTTGATTCAAAAGAGGCCCCTTAAAATGTTTCTTTTTTTAAAAAGGTTTAACATGCACAGAACTATAGTATTTTTTATCATTACACTGGAGGCTAAAAACTCTCAAAAGTAGCTCAAGCAACCAAACTTAAAACACTGTTTTTACCCCTTTATTCACATCCGTTTTTATGTTGAGTCCTTTCATCACTAACACTTGCATGCAGGAAAATCACCCTGTTAACATACCTGCTACAAGATGAATCCCCCCAACCTCACAAAAAATCACCCTGTTAACATACCTGCTACAAGATGAATCCCCCCAACCTCCCAAAAAATCACCCTGTTAACATACCTGCTACAAGATTAATCCCCCCAACCTCCCAAAAAATCACCCTGTTAACATACCTGCTACAAGATGAATCCCCCCAACCTCCCAAAAAATCACCCTGTTAACATACCTGCTACAAGATTAATCCCCCCAACCTCCCAAAAAATCACCCTGTTAACATACCTGCTACAAGATTAATCCCCCCAACCTCCCAAAAAATCACCCTGTTAACATACCTGCTACAAGATTAATCCCCCCAACCTCCCAAAAAATCACCCTGTTAACATACCTGCTACAAGATTAATCCCCCCAACCTCCCAAAAAATCACCCTGTTAACATACCTGCCACAAGATTAATGCCCCCAACCTCCCAAAAAATCACCCTGTTAACATACCTGCTACAAGATTAATCCCCCCAACCTCCCAAAAAATCACCCTGTTAACATACCTGCTACAAAATTAATCCCCCAACCTCCCAAAAAATCACCCTGTTAACATACCTGCTACAAGATTAATCCCCCCAACCTCCCAAAAAATCACCCTGTTAACATACCTGCTACAAGATGAATCCCCCCAACCTCCCAAAAAATCACCCTGTTAACATACCTGCTACAAGATGAATCCCCCCAACCTCCCAAAAAATCACCCTGTTAACATACCTGCTACAAGATGAATCCCCCCAACCTCCCAAAAAATCACCCTGTTAACATACCTGCTACAAGATTAATCCCCCCAACCTCCCAAAAAATCACCCTGTTAACATACCTGCTACAAGATTAATCCCCCCAACCTCCCAAAAAATCACCCTGTTTAACATACCTGCTACAAGATGAATCCCCCCAACTTCCCAAAAAATCACCCCGTTAACATAGCTGCTACAAGATTAATCCCCCCAACCTCCCAAAAAATCACCCTGTTTAACATACCTGCTACAAGATGAATCCCCCCAACCTACAAAAAAATCACCCTGTTAACATACCTGCTACAAGATGAATCCCCCCAACCTCCCAAAAAATATTTTTTACTACTTCCATGAGGACAAAAAAAATAAATACCAGGCTCTGCCAACCAAATCCTCTCATTTTAAATCCTCCAAATCGCCACGTAATTGGACCCCATGAACCAGGCTTATTAACTCACGTATAAGCTCCACCCCACTAACTCAGCAGATTAATTATGTCTGCACACAGTGTAATGTCATGTTTTTATTTATTTATTTGTATTTTCTTTTACTATTTTTCCTGTCCTTTCCCTATAGTCCCTTTGATCTATGAGAACATCAAGCTGCACCTCATGGACACTCAGAATCCAGTTCACACTGGAAATCAACACCACATGTTTTGGATGGAACCCCTCTTTGTCCTTCCGATGTTTCATTTCATGTTAGTTTTTTTTAATCGATAAGTACTCGGAAAGATATATTCAAAAACAGGAGGTGGCCCATATTATTAAAATGTATTTACAGCTAATTTATTGTGCAGAAAGCCATGATATGAACTGTAGCGATGTATTATATGTATATGTTTAAAGATGAACATCACTCAGCACCCTGAGTGTGATATTCTTGTTTATAATGAACTATGTGCAACTAATAGCCTGTAACACCATACACAGTAGCCACACCTTTTAACTTTTGCTTTTATTTATGATACTTATATACTTTATTATATTATATATTTATCTTATATCAGTTTGAGAACTACACATGAACTGACTGAACTTCATGCAAACTCAAAATTCAGCACAAGGATTTCACTGAGAATTACAACGAAACAACCAAATGACCATTCAGTTTTTATAAAAAAATAATTATTTCTTGATAGCGAAGCATTGTAAAATCGACTTTCCGCTTTCGCCCATTTAATTCATGCTTGCATTTTTTTTACTTATTTCTTATCTTCCTTTTTTGCATTTGCAATTACCTAAATTTATTAATTTTTTTTACTATAATTACTGTAAAATTTTTTTTGCAGCCAATGCATATCCTTCATTTTCATATCCAATGGTTTTGTCCCATGTGGTTTTGTCCTGGTTGCTGAACCCTCTCTTTCTTTTCTCTTTTTTTATTTAAAGTTTTTTTAAACAAAAAAAAAATAAACAACAAACATAAGGCATGTTTACAGGGAGGGGGGGGGGCAGGGAGGGGGAGGAAGGTAGGTGTGTGACGACAGTGTGATGAGACACAATACTGGGGAGGACAGGACAGGGATATACGTTTCAACTGGACTTATTTCCTCATTTAGGACAAGCAAGGCTTCGGTCAAACAGCTACCCTTCTCCTAAAGAGCAGATCCACTATGATGACCACATCAAAGTAGTGGCTGCCTTTTGATCGAGCGTTACACTGATGTAGATGACCTCAAAGACGTGCACTTAATTGGAGAATAAAAGTATCTGATCTCACAAAACAAGTCTCTCAAGTCTCAAATTTTCCCCCAAGAACATGAGTCAAACAGGAAAACGTGCTTCATAAAACATTTTTTGGAGACTGACTCAGACAAACCTATTGGTAATTATTATACATACCTTGCCCCTGATGATGTCAGCAACTTTCTTTGCCTGATAAGTTAAGTTAAGTTTAACTTTATTGACCCCATGGGGTAATTTGTCCTCTGCATTTGACCCATCCTAACTACTAAGGAGCAGTGGGTCGCGGCAGTGCAGCGGCCGGGGATCAACTCCAGTTACATTACATTACATTACATTCATTTAGCAGACGCTTTTATCCAAAGCGACGTACAGTAAGTGCATACAGAAGGTTATCGAAGTAACTACAGAACAGATAAGAAAAGCACATTTTTCACACAGTAGCTAGCATATCCCTAGTATGAACACAATGCAGTTCACAGTGAACAGGGTACATCAGCTCTAATACAATTATATTCTAACCATTATAAACTTGACTATCTTGAGTACATAGTTCAACAAGAACACAAACGTTCTGTGGCCAGTGCCTTGGTCAAGGGTAATGGCAGGACTATACCTAACCTGACAAACATGCCTTTGGTGGGGGAAGAAACCTGAGTACCCGGAGAAAACCCACACAAACACGTGGAGAACATGCAAACTCCACGCAGATAGGACCAGAACCAGTTTTTACACTTTTCAGGTCTTGGGCGGTCTGAACATACTTTCTGCTTAGACTAGTTGTAAACCCACTTTAACACAGCCATAAGTGATGTCCTGCATTTGCAAGTGATTTTTGTGTCATATTTAGAAAATTAATTGAAAGGCTTGAGAACAAGTACAATACTATGACACAGGACATTGTGTACTGCAATATAACACCAGCAACGTGTGCTGCCAATCAGAACCACCTGCAGCTAAGAAGCAGAGAGGATAGAGAGACCGCCGCAGTAGCTGAGTTTCTGGCCTAACAAATCTGTGGCGATATCAACACGTAGCTGAGTTCCGGAGCTGTTATAGAACTCATCCTCATCCCTGCATGGCTGCATTAATGGCTTTTGAATATCCAGCAAGGGAGCACGTGCGGCCTTTTGAATATTTCCCCAGTATGTGGGAAATGTCAGGGCAGAATTTGATTCTGAATGCTTTTTGTTTGCTCTGTAGGAGGGTCATAATGTTCTTGGCTGCTCGTGAAACAAGAAGCTGTTATCCACAGCATGAACTGTAAACGGTACTTTCTTTCAAGGCTTAGCATGCAGTTTTTTTTCTTTCCTACCCCTGTAACCCCCCCCCCCCCATCGTATTGCATCATGGGTAACCAGGACTGGGATGTGCAACGCAGATGAACACATTTCTATGCAAAACCCATGCCGAGGCATTTGCTCACGTCTACCGCCTGCACCTGTAAATGCGAGGCTGCCTGGGAACTTCCGCGCCGCTGTGGCCGCCCGTCTCAGCCTTTTCGGAAAGGCATGCCTTCTCATTTCATTCCACAAGTGTAGAGCTGCACAATTCAGCTTTTGTGATTGTGATGAAATGCTGAATTATTCATACACGGGGAAAACAAAGCAAGGGCAAAACATTTTAAGTTGAATGAAATAAATTTCGTTTTCTTTCATTTATTTATTTATTTATTTTGTTTCGATATCGACAACATAATGCTTTCATGTTCAGAAACAAAGGGAGAGCGCCAATGAGTCAAATGAAATTAGCCAGCTGAAATGAAAAAGGCCTGTCATCTGTCAAACAAACGCATCCTATCCCAGAGCCTCGAGTGCCTCCTCTGATTCACAGGGGTCATATTCTCGGACGTAAATTTGGACACAATAATGCACGTAGCACATCTGAGACAAATAATTATTTGTAATGCTTTAACCTTTCAGACACTAGTTTAAGACTCTTTGTGCTTTATAGTTGTTGTTGCATGCACACACACACACACGTATATATGTTCGTCCATCATAGTTGATGATGATCGAGGCACGTCTCACTGTGTTGGGTTGGGGTATTTGTGGGTGCGCAGATGGCTGAAGAGACCAATCTGAGGCAGGAATTCTCTGTGGCACACTGGACAGGTTTAGGAGAAAGTGGACCTCTGAGGTGCAGGTCTTTCCTTGGAAGATCTACACTGCTGCCTTTACATCATGGTGACTCTTTTGTTTTCACAGAGCACTGCACCCTCCCGGATTTTGTTTCTCCAGGCCGGTCGGTCCTGAGCGAGGGTCTCCCAGCTTTTCAGGTCAATTTCAAAGCTCTTTAGGGAGGCCTTGAGGGTGTCTCTGTTTCACTTTTTTGGACCACCTTTGTGCTCACTTGCCACTCTTCAGCTTGCCAACGATTTCCTTCACACATACACGCAATAAACACAATACACACGCGCACAGACACTCACCGTTGAAGCTCACACTGCGGATGTACTTGAGGAGCTTCTTTCCTCCAGCCAGGTCCATCTCTGGGCAGATGCCAGAATAGTCCGGACACAAGTCCTTCTGCATGTTGTGCAGCGCGTGGGCCATGGCATAGACCGCATCGATCACAAACTGCACCTTCCCCTCCTGCTCGTATTTGGAATCCATCCCAATTCGTTCCTTGCCTGTAGGAGTGGGATGGGTTGGGGTGGATTTGGAGTGGTGATAAGAGGGACAGAGTTAGGACTACAGCAAACGAATCAATCATTCGATCGATCAATCAAAGTTTATTTATAGAGCGCGCTTTAGAACATATGCTTCACAGCATAGTCCAACCAAAACCCACCATAAAACAGGCCTAGGGCCACAGCAGTAAAAGAAAAACTCCCAGCAGCACGACTACAATTTGCTTCAATGGCTATACACAGCCCAGTCAATGCCACACACTTTAAAGTTGTAAATAGTTGTACTACTACACTGGTATTCAGATACATTACTCAACCATTATTATACATACCTTGCCTCTGATGATGTCAGCAACTAGTAACTCTGTCTGATATCGGTTAAGTAACCCATGGGCTAATTTGTAGGGTAATTTGTCCTACTCTAAAGGGAAGCCTTGTTATATCCCAAATGTCATTTGATGAGTGTTCTGGTAAAGGCCTTGGATTGTACAGCGATCAGAGTGTACAGTGTCTTGTTTATGTGCAGCTCACTGAGAGCTGAACCTCAGGCTCCTCCCAAAGCTTTCATGCATATCACTTGCCCCATACCACCCAGGTCAGGGATGATATTAGCAGTGCACCATTATTGTTCCTAAGATCTGACTGGCTGTGGGAATGACACCGGAGCTTACCTGGCCTTCATTTCATTTACTTTTAATCTCCAGGGATCGCATCTCCGATCCGCTCTCTATGGATATACCTCCTTCATCAAGGCTATTTTGACAGAGTGATTGCAAAAGGTTTAGAGCAGACCTTTAGGATAGCTTTGAAAGTGATTTGCACGGCTCCCTGGGTAATACTCAGCCCACAGTCGCAGTGAGGCAAGAAGCAGCAAAGAAGATCCGCCGTTGTCAAGCTTCATTGGGTAACTGCAACCTTCCCTTTCCTATGTTATGTGCTGCGAACACCTTCTCATGTCCCACAGCACGTACTGAACAATCATCAAAGTACATTGTAATGTTTTCCTTTTACTTCAGAGAAGAGAACAAAACAAGCCTCAACATTATACATTCAAAGAGGGATCGTAATCAATACGCTTCTCTCTTAATGCTTGGGGGCCTATGTTATGTGAAAGGGACTGAACATCAATTTATTACTTTTGTTTGTTTCTTTCTTTCCATTTTTATGCAGAAATAAATTGGATTTTACATTGGATTTATGTTTGCCGCTCTCATTATAATCATTATTAAAGCAAATGGACTGTAGGTCTATGCATGTATACATGCGTGCCTGCGTGTGAACGTGCATATGTGAGCGTGGCTGTGAGTTTGTGTGTGTGTGTGTGTGTGTGTGTGTGTGTGTGTGTGTGTGCATGTATGCGTGTGAGTGTTTGTGTACCTTCATGTATCCTTCATCTCATCCAATGCTTTTTTTTGTACACTCGTTTCTCCCTCTGAACATCCAGTGCCCTGCTAATGCTTTTGATCAGGGCTTTTCTCAAAAACTACCCACTGACATCTGCTCTTACATTTTAACATAGAACAACCAAAAAACACACACACACACACGCACACCTACACACACACACACACACACACACACACACACACACACACCTGGCATATCAACAGAGATTTATAATCACAAATTGTCCCAGAAACCCTGTGTAGCTGGACTCGAGCAAGAGTCTCACATTAACAGGTTCTCCGTCAAGGATGGCCTGATCTTGTGCCACGTCCTAGGAAGCGTCTGTTCCCTTTCAAATGGTCTGTGCCCCCTTCTCACGCGGACACGGCCCACTCTGGGAGCCCTCGCCTTTCCCCTCAGGCTCCTTCATATTTGTCACTTGTCCCTGGATTTCCTTCAGCTCGCTCCGGCATAATCGCTCAAGCTTCTTTCGTTTTTAAGATGGAGTACCTTCGTTTGGGTCGCCGAAGGGGAAGGGTACTTTCCCCGTCTGAGTCACCAGCAGTGCAGCAGGAGCTTGGAAATCATCTTTAGCATAGAGCCCTCTCCGCTTGTTAGCGGAGTGACCTTGCCGGAGCTGAAGCTACCCGTAAATAACCTCTGTGACTAAGAGACTCCTGGGACCCCACGGGACCGCAGTCTGAAGTCAGGGAAATGTCACTCCCCCGTAAAACAAACATGCAACTTTCTTCCTGCGTAACTTTAGTTTCAAACTCCACTAATCTCTATGGCATTGAAATGCAAGCGCAACATCCAGAGCTGGGGTAGAGAGGAAGAGGGGAGTTTTTTGTTGTTGTGGTGCAGTGCGGCCTTGTGACCTTTGCATCGCAGGTTCTTTATTTCCTTATGTTTGAGCATCAGTTAAAGTTCTGGCATACCTTCACTTTTCCCTTTGTCACACCTTTTGCACTTCGTCTGTGGATATACAGATGTTTCATCAGACATTCAGGCAGATATACGGATGTTACATATGACATCAATGCGGACGTATGGATGCTACATATGACGTCTATGCAGATATACAGATATTAGACATGACACACTCAGTAAGTCTGTCTTTTTTCTGGTTCTGATTACACAACTTCCGTTTGGTGTTCTTAGTGTCTGTACCTTTCCATGTTCAGATCATTCACCCAGGAACATTGCATCTCACATTTTTATCTTCCAGCGGAAAGGTAAAAAAAAAAAAGTATTATTGACTTGTTGACTTGTTACATTGACCGATTCAAGTCTAGACAGGTTCTCTTATCTGTACTGTTTGCACACATACACATAAACGTGCGCAAATTTTTTCAACAAATACACCTTTCTGCTCCCCTGAAGAAAGGGTTAGATGTTACTTGAACTACACACCACAGAGCCTGCATAACACTGCCATATACAAATGCACTGAATACTTTATGACAGTGCCATACTGCCACAAGCTGCATGGTTTTATGTCATGTTTATGACAGTGAAATGTAGGCTTTATGGCTTATATTTCAAGAAAATGTGTTACGCTGCAAAGTTTAATTCTTACACTGTGCCCCACCTGCTCCAAGGCTACACAAACATGAAAGAAAGTATCAGTCAGTTTGATCCTTACACTCTAAATTGCTGCAGGAATTTCTAAACCCAAATGCTGTAAGAAATGAAACTGATCCGAGGGACAGACCCCACGAGTATCGAGCAATCTGAAGAGATATATCTGTAGGTCATTTTTGTTTCGTGTTCAAAGACCTTTCTGAGGTGGAATAGGGTCAATAAAGTAAGGCGGAAGATTTCCCATAACTTTAAACACAACGAGAAGGAAGCATTATTGTCAGAATTAACAAAGTTTTTGCATAACAATGTTACAAATAAAACTATCAACCATAGTTTTGTTTGACAATGCTAAAAAAATATGCCCAAAGGGTCATGGAAGTGAAATTTCAGCTAATTAAGTCGATAAAAATCATTAAAGATAAAAGTCACTAATATATAATCATTGTTGGTAAGTTGGTAACCATGGTATAAGTGGAATAAACCACTTCGGTCTGTCCCACTATTGGAAAATAATGTACTTTGGGCGTGGTAAGCATTTTGATGCATGAATCTGTCCTCGGGCACAAAGCGTAGTAGTGGATCGGCAGTGAGACAACAGTGCAGCAAACACATATTTTGGAGTGGGTCATGCACACCAGGATCAATCACCTGGGCCAACATGCACAATTTCTTATGATTGGTTCATGGGTTTAGTTGGCGTGAATTTACTTCTAGATCACTAGATAAAACCGCTCGACAATCATGGAATTCTCCATTTGCCTGACCGTGGATGGAGCAAGTGTCTCATCTGACGACATCACAGCAGCTGAGAGAAAGCCAGTCAACCCCAGAAAGTAAGAGGGATTTATGATTACATTTAACCATACATGTTACTTCAAAAACATTTTTTTTTTTTTTTGTAACGCCGATTTTCTCAGATTCTGATGTGGAATTCGCTAACGTTAGTGTAAAGCTCTAACTTAGCTTGCTCTAGCCCCCTAGGTAAGTAACGTTAGGAAGCTACACGGTGCAAACGTATAGCCTACTTCCCCCAGAAAAGATATTTAATGTTTTACCTTATCAACTTTATTGATTTTTGTAACTATACACTAATTCCGAATTTGATGCCTGCAACACGTTCCACAAAAGTTGCGACAGGGGCAAAAAACACCTGTTTGGAACATTCCACACGTAAACAGGTGATGCTATCATGACTGGGTATAAAATTATCTTATTTTCAGGTACTCTTACAAGCGATACTATAAACTCTCTGCATTTGAATGGGTCTCTATGTGAATTGGTGGTGGGACTAGATTAAGATGTAAATTACACGGGAATACGGGAATAGTATGGAACCCATGGTTGGCTAAATGGCTGTAAGTCATCAAGGGTCTTATCAGCCTCAAACCATCACTGCTGCCAGATATGCTCTGAGCTATACATTGAGCTATACTCAATGTTGATAAGGTAAAACATAAAATATATTTAATTCATATGAATACATAATAAACTGTGGCCACTTTAGGTGGTGCAGTTGAGTTCATGAATGTGTCATATACATGATTGCACACATATGAACTATTTACTAATGATTTACAAATGTATTTATAACGGAACCTAAAGTGTTACTAAAACCTCACTGATCAAAAATGAATCTCGTCAGCAAACTAGTTAATACTTGAGCAAGCAGGTCCAAACCTCTTCCACAAGGTTGTAGCCTAGGTGAGGGCTCTTCCCGTAAGGAGGAAAATGCACTAGTACAATCAAGACAGACACTCAGGGACAGCAATGATGCCCTCTGGTGGAGATCAGGCAGAAACGTGACATGGAGTGCTAGCAAACCCCCAAGCCATGCCAAGTACTCATGATAAACCATGGGTTTAAGTGCCATATAACTTCAATAAAATGTTATCTATATATATCTTATAATAATTAACCAAAAAAAGACAACACTACAACTTTAAAAGTAATGTTTTCATAGATTGTCCACTGAATTAATTTGGTTACTAAGCAACAATAATTGTTTTAATTGGCTTTAATTGACTGTAATTGGCTACGTACAAACTAGCTAATGTTAGCTGTTTAGTTTAGCTGTTTAATGAATTGAATGCCGGCTAGTTCGCTAAGGTTGGTGAAACTAAAAGACAAAAACTTAGCAGACTCCAAATACTAAAACAAATGATTTAGCTAGCTACATGAACACTATAAAATATCACTTTTTCTTATTGTAGACATTCATTTGGATACTGCCAGTCAAGGTGCAGTTACTGAAGTAACTGTCAACACAGGTGGAGGTGTTCTTTATCCGTTTCACCGATGAACTGTACTGTTCATTAAACATTTCCATTTTCCCGAACTTACTGTTTCTGTAGGCTAATGAATCTGTTAATTTTAGGATATTTTAAATGGTCTAACTATCTAATGATATAAAGTGGTTTATCATTAATTGTTGTCATGGCTAGAAGGCTAATTGTCCATTAGGAACAATGGACCGGATCTATCATTTTATAAATTGGATTAATTGTAACTGCACTGTAAGAAGATTTTGAGCGTTAAAAAGATTTTTGCTGAAGTGCAAATCCTTTGGGCCTACTCTAACAAAAAGACATCTACAGTACCCATTATGCTATATATCGCTGTAAAGGTAATATAGCAAATCACACTAAAGAGCAAAAGATAATGCAGCATCACAGAGTTTGAAGAATCTTTGATAATTTATCTTTCCTTTTGGTTGTCACTATGTTGTTAGAGAGATGGATTGCTTGCAGGAAATAGTTTGCAGTTTCATGACAAATTATCTTTGATCAACATAAGCAAACTTTTACATAATTAGCTAACTTGATACACGTCTTCTCAAAATGACAGGTAATAGAACACACTGTGATAGAGTCATTTTAATCCTGCCAAAAATATCTGTTCTAAGAAAAGGGTTGAACAATTCTTATAAAGTTTTTAAAACATTGTTTTATTATTTAACTGAAATTATAAAGCCCCTTGTGCCATTTGGCAATGAGTTCCGGTTTATGCCTTCTGCCAACACTGTTTTCTTGTAAAACAGATGCTATAATAATAAAATAAACTGAAATCATACGTTTTTAATTAATAGCATTTTAAAACAGCATCAGGCTTAGAAACATTGAAAGAGTTGTGATAATGCTGTGGGGAACACCCGCCCCCGCCTCCTCCCCAAACTTCAACTGCCTGGCATAAAAAATAAATACAATTAATAATTTAATTATTAATAACTATGCAGCCAAATTGACAGGAGAGAAATAATTATGCACAGACTCAGACATTTCTCCATGGAAATTCACTTTCTTGTACTTAGTATTTGATCTCGAGAACACCCAACAAGAGTTCAAATGTGATTAATTACTATGCCTCATGGACTAATAAAAATAACAACAATCAAACAAAAATACATTGTATTACAGTGCATGGACCATCGCCGGTTGGTTAAATGCTATTTGCTGTTACTGTAAGTGCATGCTCCTCTGTAATTTATTTAGCATTTTATCCTTAGCAAAACAAACACAAAACTAACCTGAATTGGTTTATTACCATATCCAGCTGTAATGGATTTTTTTTTTTTTTTTAATTAGTCTGTGCAAGTCGCTCTGAATAAGACTATCTGCTAAATTGTAATGTGTAATCTGCAAATTGTAATTTGTCTTCTGTTTTTGACATGATACCAAAGTAATAGACAACAGGTTTTCACTAGAGAATATTTTTTTTAAATTGCCTTTTTTTGTGTGCACTTGGTATTTCTGTTTATTGTTTATGCTGAGATGTGGGAACATATTCTTCTTTGAAGCACAACATATTGATCAGTCACAGGAAACAAGTGAAGAATAAAAAAGCAACAAGATGCTCCATTTTGGAATAGAATATGAGATCACCATGTGATTCTAGAGACCCCCCATCACCCACCCACCCACCACCACCACCACTACCGTTACAGAGTTTAAAGAATACATTTGGTGACTTACCTTTGGCCACATGGATTTAAGTTATACTCCAATGTTTCAATATCCCAAGGGGTTGAGCTACATTCATAGTGTTTAAAATTATGGTTATGGGGATAATGAAAAAAAGATGAATGAATAACAGACATGCGTCCTATCATAAGAAATACCTGTCGCTATTTGAACGCAAATTACTACCATCATTTGGAAGAATAGATTTGTGTACTAACAGTGCACACGAGACTGAGTGAATACAAGGCTGAGGTGAGAAACAAACATTTACCATCCTGGGCAGCAAGCAGTGAGCGATGTTCGTTTCTCTGAAGACTCATGGCACAAATCCAGATTCGCTGAGGTCACATTACTTGGAAGTGATGACAGCTACATTTACATCCATTTTGACACTGAGCAGAGGCTCTGAAAGGGCGCACACACATGCTGATGCAAGGGGCAAAGCCGAAGCCAAGTTATCAGTGTTACGAGCAATGGCAGCTGCTAATACCTGGAGATTGATAATGAAGTGCTTTTCGTAGCATTTAGTGTTAGATGTAGCATAGGCCTGGCTAGTAATCCAATAATAAATGAGTTCAGCGTTAGTTGTGCTAAACGCAGTGTAACATACGTTAGCTGTTCTTTCAGTCTGTGGCGGAAGGTAGACAGTGACTCGGCTGTCCTGACTGTAGTGTAGAGTGTAAAACACATTCCGCCGCTTGGGGGGCCGAAGTAGAGAAGAGACGTGACTAAGAGGTGGGACCTTTAGAGAAGCTCTGATTGCCTTCTGGTCAGTTCAGTAAATTTAGATACCAGACAGCTAGAGGTTATATTACACTGAGCGAGTTTGCATTGGTCAGCTCTCCAATGTAAAACAGAGATTTTCAAAACCAATCTCAATGTCATTTCACAGGTGGACTACAATCACCACGGGCTTGCGATTGCAAAATACTACGTTTTGGCATTACTATATCAAAAAAATCAGACAGGCTCAATGTATAAATAATTTCATCATTCTAAAGTTCTAAATTAACTTTAGAAAAATGTGAGACCGTTATGTACACTAGGCAGCTCTCACCATACCTGCAGTTATGTGGCTGTCAAGCAGTCATTTAACGTGTTGGATCCAGTAAAGCAATGGGGAAACCACGTAATGTTCACCAGATCACCAGTTCTGTTAACGTTAGCTACCATATTGTCTTTGCTATCTGTATTAGCTTGATAATTACAGCTGGCATGACTAATATTATCTTTTTTTAGTTCGATCTTCGTGGCTAACTCATGTCTAGCGAGCTAAGTTTTATAATTTGATATGGCTAGTAATGATGAACGTTAATAAATTCCCTTTCACAAGTTATTTTGTGTAGCTATTCAAATAGTGTTAAATTGGTCTGCCTTTGCCCCAAAACTTGCTAAGTTAGGTAATACCACTGTGTTTCATTAATGTATATGAGTAAGAGCATAGCTACAGTAAGTAGCTAGCTATAGTTAGCAGAGAAGTTTGAAAGCCATAGTTTGAGAGAAGGTTTGAATCTTAAGCAATCTGCCCAGTGGTGAGTGTTTGAAGTACTGTAGACATATACATGGCTGTAGCAGTTGTTAAAGTTCTGTGCTGGTGCACCTTGATGGAGAGGCAGGCTGATGTTAGCATTGCATACTTGCCAACCCTCCCCCCGTTTTTCCGAGTCTCTCGATTTTTTTTTTCCTCTCCGGTAATCACCACCCGGAGACACATTCTCCCGCAGTTCTCCTCCGATTTAGGAATATTTTTTTTTTTTTTTTTTTTTTTTAATGATCTTTGTTGTATCGTGTACGCACTGTGGTCCGCACAACACGCGATATACACACACACGCAGACGCGCGGTATACGTTAAATAATAATAAAATATTAAAAAATTTTTTTTTAAAAAAAAAAAAAAAATGACCCCCCCCCCCCCCCCCCGTCAAACACACAATCGAGCCCGTGGTGGTGGTTTCGGAAAAATCCCTAGTTCTGAGGGCTCAAGGTGGGCCAGTATGTAGCATTGAGGCTGATCAATTTAATTACCTGTCTTTTGAGGCAAATGCAAACATTTCACTTAAAATGTAGTTTTTTGGGAATAATATTCACAAAAATATTGGCTGCAGCCAAGTTTTCTATTTTGTGCCTGCACTTTGCATAGCCGTGTCCAAATAAAGAATAATTTTAAACTGATAGCAAAGCCTGATAACTATTGATGCTAGCAGTAATGACTGTTCTTGATATATTAATAATCATATCACCATTTGTATCCTTTTGGATTTTTACAAATTGTAACAGAAAATTAATATATGTCAAAGAATATTTCTAAACAAAGAAATTAATATATGTCCAATATCTGTACGTACAAAGCATACAATAATGGCTCAAAATGAACAACATCGCTAGGATTTAGCTGAGGAACTAAATTCATGAGATAACCAGGTTTTTACATTGTTCACAGCTGCATATGTATCATTTATTTATTATGACTTTTATACATGCTTTAATGTTATGCTCATTTAAATCTCTCTTCATGCCCCCAGCTAAAGTCTTTGCACCTTTTCAAGGGGGCTAGCACAGGCGCTGAACTATTCCAAATAGGCACCCCAATACAGGTTATGGGAACACTGTTCTATTAGAGGAGCGGCATTAAAGCCATACATTCTTTACCTTAGAGAACCATAACTGAAAACATTCCTGTTTAAATAAATATTTATTCGTTCCGCTTTTTTTACTCTCATAAAGAGAAAAATATGCATTGTTTGTTAACTTCATGCTCAGGGAAGGAACTGTGATATCACAAATGACCAGCTGCCAAAGTTTGTTGAATGCAAAACACACGGTCAAGGCACACTTTGAACAGCAGCGAGACGGATTGGACGTGAATAATTATGAGAAAGGGCTATAGGGAACAGCCAACAAACACTGACAAGCATTGCACAGCAACCTGACATTCGTGTTTCTTTTGCTTTGTTGTTGGATGTTGGGTGACTTTATTTTTATGGAGGGATTTAAGCCGGTATTGCGCACTGAGTAAAGAAATCACTGCAATGAATGACAGTATTTTCTCAGAGGAAAAATTTATATTTGTCATTAAAAGTTGCTTCATAGATGTCGTTCATCTGTTTACATATTTTACTCAAAATGAACATAGCATTTATAGAATTATATGGTTTAGTGATTGGATACAATTCTGAACACTATTCAGTTCTCTTATAGAAGCTCTAACATAAAACAAGCCTCCACATAGGTAAAGCCAACTTTTGCCTCCTAATGCACCAAGGCCAATTTAAAGTGATGCTATTATTTAAATGAACACTAAGGTGGTCATGGTGAAATGGATACAGCATGTGTTATTTTGTCATTTTAGTGAAGAAAATGCCGTTTTTTAACTTTTCCATTTGACCTAAAATTACAGTGTGTATGTGTATTGGGATGGGAATGTGGCTATAAGGAAGAGTGAAACATTCTATGAACAAATAAAGCCATTTGTGCTCTGCGATACATGAAGAAAAAGCCTGTCATTATCTTCACTATCTTCACCAGATATTATTTCTCTACTTGTCAAAGGACACATAAGTGATCCACAAGCCTGTGAAACAAAGATAAACACAACATGCAATTAAGACGAATGGATGCGAGTGGGTAGATTGGCAGGACGGGAATGAGGTCAGAAGCAGAAGATTGTTGAAGATGTTCCCCTTTCTCTTCCAAGACCAAAATCCCAGCCCACATAATACCTATTTTCTTTCACAATTCACTGGAGAGAGAGGCTAAGTGCTCACAATGCCTAATGCTTCCCCCTTACGCACCTGACATTTGCAGATAAAGATCACCTAAGTGCCGCAGCTGGTGAAGCTTGCAGAGACGCCTTTCTCAGCCCTGGAATTTTGAGGTACTGCTGTTCACGCACGCCCGGCCAAAAACAAGATAAAAACAAACATATCTGGGATAACCTCTGAAGTATTATCTCACCCAGAACAGCTGGCAGTTCATTCCCACACGTACTGTAAAAAAGCTTACCCACTGCACTTACATGCGAAAGGAATGAACTTGAAGCAAGCAGAATTTGCAACTGCCTTGATCCTATTAATCGATTTACATGCACAGTCCCTCTACACACACAGACAAACACACGTGTGAAAACACGTGCACATGTGTGTGAGAATAATTGGTTGCCAATGGACACAGCCAGCCCGTGGGTCATGCAGTGACGTGGACGTATGAAGCCACGTGGCAGCCGTTATAATGTATGATTGATTAACCCGTAACCCTTGTGTGAAATCTATTTAATCATTGCCAAAGTCCTCCCTCAGGTTGATGAATTTGAGAAAGGACAAGAACAATGTGAAACAAAGAAGAGACTCTGATTGTACTCGTGAGAAGAATGCAGGCCCTAAAGATTTAGTCCCTGTCAGATTTCTTGAGATTTATTTTTTGCATGGTCCAGGTTCTTCAAAGACTGCTTTCACGTCAATATTTGGGTTGAAGTAGTTCATGACGCTACACGTAGTCAGGACGTCAGGAATAAATAGGAGGTGAACAGTTTAGAAGTGGGTTTTTAAATGAAAAAAAGGAAAAGATCTTGATTAGGAGCGACTACGTGATGTCACAATCAGTTGTTCTTACGTCATAAGTCTAAAATCATATTTATGCCAGAAAAATAGTGTGTATTGGGAAAGACACACTATTTTTCAGGCATAAATATGATACCACCCTCTAAGCAACAGTAATGCTAAGGAAAACAACTAAAGGTTGTACTGAATTTCAAATCATATTTCATTGATATTCATATGGATCTGTCTTGTGCAATAAAAAACTATGGCCATGTGACAGTAATGCAAAATGAGAGGAATACTAGATATTGTGGAAACGCATTTGCACAGTGCACTCTGCATGATGTATCTCAGCACTACTCAATAGTTCCTCACCACAGTTCAAGCCCGCAGGAAATCGAATCTGTAATATGTCCGATTCAAATGTACAGAGTGGTAGACCCTGCATGAATCCTTCAGGCCTTTGTTTAATTCAGCGCTGCATGAAAAACGTTCCCACAAACATTATAAGGGCATTTAAAATAGTTATTAAAAAAATAATTAGGTTTAGCAAAATATTTAAATAGCTACCAAAAAATGCATCACATGTACTTTAGTACACAGAGAGATTACGTTTGGGTGGAATGTCAATAAGCCAGTACCGATAAGCGACAGCCAATGGCACGTTGCCTTTTTCACTGCTTTCAACAGGATACTCGTCTTGCCTCAGTATCCATCGGTATTCTTCAGTATTCCATTCAGTATTCTTTCTGAATAAATATTCATGTGGGCAAGAACAAAAGGGTGGAGTTTAAAAGTGCTTTCAAAAAAATAAAATAAAACCGTTCTGGGGACGGAACCACGGTGCGACAATCTGCAAGCCGGGAGAAAAGGGGGAGAAAGGATATCTCACGCTGTTACATGGGTGAGAGGGATGGAAGGGAGGAGGGAAGGAGGGAGGGAGAGAGAGGGTGAAAGGCAGTACTGTGGAGGATGAGGGAATCCTATCAATGCTCTTTCATTATGTCTCGTTAGGGAGGGCTACGCCGGCAACAAGCCAAGCAGATAATAGCCTAAATGGGACAATGTATTAAGACTGTAATAAACATACATCCATCCTTCCCTGTAAACTTCCTCCCCAGCCTCCTACACCTCCCCCTCAGCAGAGTCTAATTGCCTAGTTTGCTCAACAACAAAAAAAGTCTCCATCCCCCATCCCTCTTCCCCCCTTCTACCTACCTCCTGACCAAACCTGGACCCCCTCCAACCACCCAGGGGTGTCGTTTCATCCCAGGGACATCAGCTTGAGCATCACCTTGCGCGCTCTGTCCCTTGATGTGTGCATGTTGGCCTCTCTCTGACAGCAACCAGAGGCAGGGGGACTGCCCTGACAAAGGCCTGCTCCATCTAGATAGGCGCCATCATTGGCAGCTGCCTTCGCTAGCATTTTCTGTCCCAGAGCGTGATCAAATTAGCGCCAGTAACCTTGTACTTTATAACCCCGTGTTCGTAGCATAAAGGTGAATGCACAGTAAGGAGGGAAACTTCCTCTCCTTGGAAACAGCAGTGAAATCTTTGACAGCTTTGAGTGGGCGTTCTATGAAATGAATTTTTTTAATACATTTTTAAAAGTTACTTTAAACTTGAGCGAAACATGATTCAGAAAATCAATCATCATGGTCATAGCTACACAGCAACCAAAATAGAACAGTCAACAGTAAAGACAAATGAAACTGATAATTTCATAGAGACGGGTGAAATTGCAAATGTTGCAAATGTTTATACCCTTTGATAGAATCTGCTGCATCCACTTTAAGAAATAATGCCTGCTGCCTTAATAATATAATGCACAAATGACCCTGCTATATCTCACAAAAACTGATGTGACCATATCTCATATCGTGATTGCTCAAAACATAAATACAGCAATAGTAGGAAATATGTATAAGAATGCAGTTATATAAAATAACTCTTCCATTTTCAGTTGCCCTCATATCATATTCTGGCATAAATACGATGTGTAGCTCTTCTGTGATGCATCTGCCTTCATCACATACTGAAGCATTACGCCAGATCCAAAGTGACACAATGTAATGTGAGCAGAGAGGACATGGATATCATAATGTATTTTTGTTGAAGAACAGCATGGGTGCCCAACTCCATTCCCGGAGGGACGGTGTGCATGCAGATTTATTTGTGACCAGTTATTATGGTTTAATTTTCTAAACGGCTGTCATTACTACTCGCTACTTCCCCGGCTCGTTCTAACCTCTAATGTGTACGATAAGTAGGTCTGCAACCTGATGCAAGTGTATTGTTCAGAAAAGAAAACAAAGCAAAGAGGAAAAAGAGAAACTGGCGCGGGACGGCCCTCAGAAAGAATGGAGCCTGCCTCCACAGTAAAGTTCTTGGTGTCGGCCTACTCCGTCTTGCCGACATCGGTGGCCAGCTCCACGGTCTTCTTAGATGTTCAAGTTTTTGTACGTTTTTATCTTTCTTCTAAAACCAAATGTGAATGGCACCTGTTGTGTCAAGAAAAAAATCCCTCAAGCAGTGGAAGTCGTAGATGGTGTCGGCATCCTTTTCGCTGTGGTTTTATGGTCGAGCTGTGATTATTATTATTTATTCTCCCAACATTCGCATATATATCCTTGTTAATTTATGCAGCTAGCTAGTCTGCAAATACTCTGCTCCAACCCCACAAGCTGATCTAACTCACATTCTCTTTTCCTAAGAGGCTAAATCAACACTCAAACCAACACTTGCCTCCATTAGCACAGCAGATTCTCTCACCCCACCTCTGATCACCTGGAGCTCCTTTGTAAGGCAATCAGAGGTAGCCCCACCCTTCGAGCAACTGTCAGCTGCATATGATGACGTAAGCAGCAGGTGCCAAAAATAAATAAAAACACCTAAACAAAAGTGTGTTTGTGTATAGGCATGCAAGTGAGATGCTATACACTCATAGCATTGTGCACGCCAATGTTGGTTCACTATATCAGACCGGAGAAAAACATCTAAACATCTGTGTACAGTCTACATCTGTAGCTCATGACACAATTGTAAATATCAGATCCAATAAATTATTTCCCTAATTATATAACCGAAGTTGGCATGAAATCTAAAAACAGCTGTACATTTTGATCAAATTAAATTGATAATTCTGCCTTGCAGTGGCAAGTCATTTCCCATGTACATGAGAATAATAACCTATATAGATATATGAAAAATGTAATAAAAATGTACATATTTTCTCCAATGTTCCAAGGTCCGAGTTCCACAGCCATGAGTTCAGTTCTATGCAGCAGCAGCCCACAGAGAGACTTAAAACCACAATAGCCAAGGCCATCAATTTGAAAGTACTATCCTAGAGTTACAAAGTTAGTGATTATTCAGTGTCATCAGATATATCAATTTTAAAAATGTTAATACTTCTTGAATATATACTGTAGTTATTTTGTAATTTTGCATCGTGTAGTTTATGTTAATAGCCCAACTAAGGGTAATCAGGTAATCTCATGATTTAAAAAAGTCTTTGTTTGCATTTGTGTTCTCACTGATCTAAAAACAGTTTGCTCCCCCCTTACGTACATTGAACACTGTTTACTTTCCCGTATTGTATTCCTAAGACATAGTCTTAAACCGCTAAATCTCATTGTGACAGTATTTCAGGTGCTCTACAAACTGAAAGTGTGACTGCTTTTCATTTAATGCTTATATTCTTGCTTCACTGATAATAAGACGTAATTGTTCATGCTACTGGTTTCATACACCATTTAGTTACTCTTTTCAAATGTACCTTAGTCTGCTGCTGTAAAAGATGCGATAACATTTTTGTGACTCATCCTAAATGTGTTCATTAAAGAATGTAGAAGTGCACGATTTTAGTTTTTAAAAAGTTGCAATTTCCTTTTTAATCTGTCAGGCATTGTCAAAACATTGGTTATTTTATTCAGTCGTTGGCTGTAGTGTCTACCCAATTATATACAGAAAGGCTTATTAGACATTGGGATAATTGGGGAAGGTTGGGGACTAAAAACTAATTTGGGGAACAGTTATTACATTTTTTATTTTCTTATTCCATGCAGCCTAATCCCAATGAGTGGACTACCACTTGATAGTCTTATAATTGTGTTTTGAAACACATGATCATGCTTAATGTAGCGCTGTATGCATAATTATTCACTTAAGCCACATTTGTTTGGGATTTATTTCTCCAGGGGAGGTAGGGTGATTTTAATAGTGATTTTTAAAAGTGTTCTATTCAGTCATTTTAATCCCATTCGGAGTGCACGTCGTTGATGTTTCCCCCTAGTCCAGACCCAAATAATTCCAGTCCCAAATACCTACTGTTTTTCAGCGCGCTCGTCCAATAATTACAGTCCCGTCCAGACGGACACCTCGTGTTTGAAAGTGTATCTCTGAGTATGCGTGTGCCAAGAGCTCCATTCCTGTTGTTGAATTTCATCGGATCAATTTGAGTTCTGTGAGGTGTAATAGAGGAATTTGAAAAGGTTTTCGATACAAATCAATTTACACACATACAGTCCTACTTGGGCGCCCATAAGGCGAAGGAAGATTTTTTAAAAAGCTCTTAGGAGAGCTAGACCCTGCAAGTTCATAAAATGGGCTGTTGCAATTTCAGCTACAGATAACCAATCTGTCTAGGATATAGGCTGCCCTATAAGTGATTTCATGTGTAGTACACATATTCAACACTACGACCTGACAGACACCAGCCCCCTTCTTTCTGAAAAAGGATAACCATCGGCATTCAGAAAGACCCGTTTAAGTATGTGCAGTTGTGTCTGCCCTAATAATCTGGTGTGTGAATGTGATACCTGCACTTACATGACATGTACTGTCTTTAAATTATGACTGTACCTGGACAACAGTCTCAGTATCTACAGACTATACTTGGACCATTGTAAAAATATAACTCGTATGAAAACCTTAAATGACAACTTAAGTGGCGATCTGGAAGCTCGCTGGTGACGCGAGTTACGTGATTATCCTGGGAGTGTGTGTTTGTTACGAAACACCTCCTGTAATTTGGCTCTGGCCAAAACGAAAAGGCCGTCCGGAACGATGTGTATAATTACCGAGGAGCATGGCTAATACTTTATCCCCCACATCCTCCTGTCATAGTCATATTAATCCCGTCAGAATGGGGCTTTATAAAAACAGACTGACTGTAAAAGCAGCATTAAAGCAGTTAAAATAGTATCATTTTAACTGCCAGTTTCTTGCAGTTAAAGGTAGGTTAAGATCCATTGCTGTTTTATTGTGATGGGCAGTATACGCTACTAGTGAAGGGCAAGTTAGTGTTCCTGATCCCTACACTGAGTGAACTGTCAATCGTTGACAATTGTTTGAACCAATAAAAAGATTTTGCAAAACAAAATGATTGGCTCAGATCAGTGAGTCACAAATCATGAAGTAGAGCTAGGGTAGAGAATCTTTGGCTCTACCCTTTTTTATTTTCATGAAACCTCACGAGCCCATCACTCTCAAGGCTGATTATAGATCACTAACCAATCGGGCCAGAGGTTTCACCAAGTTTGATATACCCGCTTGACTTGAGTAGATGCAGTCCATATCCTTTTCAATTGATTCAACTTAGAGAGGAAAATGCAAAGTAAAACTGAAAGGCTGAGCTTAGCACATCCAAGAAATCCAATGTAACTCACAGGGAAGTTTGTTTTTAAAAAAGCCTTTCTTGATCAGGCATATCCATCAGGAAAAATGAAAAGACTAAAGTTACAGAGACTGCTGCCCACACACTACCATCACAGGCTCCTCTGTAATGCTGTGATAATAACATTCCTGTGAGTGTATCTGGGATGTTTTGCCCGTGCTAAGCTTAGGCTGCAAGATTTGTATTGTTCATTTTATTTGATTTATTTGAGCCTCATATCCAAAAAGCATAGACCCTTCAGGCCAGTAGAATTTCTGCTTTTCATTCTTCCCTTCTGACCAGGTTATTTTAGAACACCAGCAGTATCACCGGCCTCAGGGGCCACATTCGAGTTCCCCTGCCTCAGGGGCCACATTCGAGTTCCCCTGCCTCAGGGGCCACATTCGAGTTCCCCTACCTCAGAGTTCAAAGTAAGACGAACAAGTATAGGCCTTAACCAACGGGTTTAAATTACTTTGTTTAAAAAACATTCCCATTCTTGATATTTAACGGCGACGTACAGAGATCAGCTGTCAGCAAAGACCATTTAACCACCAGACCAAACAATGACTCATCGACTGTTTGAGTTTAAATATTGTGGCAGAATCCATCCAGACACTCAATATTCTCTGTTCAAAGACGAAAGGGAAACAGCTGCGTACTGTTCAGAAAAAAAAAAAAAGACAAAATGTATTAGTGCTACTTGGCAGGGCTTGTACACAGGACTCAAATATATACACCAGAGCAATGACTGGTGGGACCATGAAACGGATCTCTTCAAGGTCATTCAACCCTGAATCCCAGCTCTCTCTTTATCTTTTTCAAGTTTATAAATATTTATGTTTCCACTGTCACTGTCTTATATTTGTATGTAGTAATAGTAATAATAATAAGAAGAAGAAGAAAAATAAGACTTGATGTGGAGTTTTAGTAACCATTATGTTAATCCCATGTTGGTAGAACTCATCTTTTCTCTCGTATACATTTTCTCCCCGAAATGGTAAACGTGGTTATAATGACTACGCGACTGTCACTTGGGATGTAGTCATATGGTTGTCTGGTTCTGAATGTTTTTTTGGTTACTTCTTCATATGAAATATACAATAATAACTGTGCACAGATGTGTCATCGCATCAAATGGGAATTTATGTTAGAAAAATAGCATACAACTGTTTAACTGTCATCTCCCTTCACAGACACACACCAGAGCATCATTTCCACCCCCATACCATATGTTTTATAACAAAAATAATAATCATAACTAAAGCAGCAACACCTAGGAATGCATCTTAATGTTTAAATTAAATGGAAAAAGGTTAATATGTAGCATAACATAAAGTCCCAAACATATACAGGGTACATCTCATGTAAAATATGGCATATACTGTATCATTGCAAACTACAAATATGTACATTATTCTCACAAATATATTTTGTATTCCTGTATACTAGAATCATGTGGATAATATCTTCTGGGATATTTACTGAGAATTACGCATGTAAGATACACAAGAGATAAGTTATAAAATGTATAGCAGGTTTGACATGCCTCGTGCATAAGGGCTGAGCACAGTATATGATTGGAAATAAAATGACGACACTGCACCCTTGCCTCACAGTAGTTAATCAAACAGTCATTTATCCTTGAGTCACACAATTTACAGATTATGTACACGTTAGGAAAAACAAAAACAGCGTTTTTGCCCTAAATCAGGGATGCTCAAATGTGGCCTCTAGGTGAGTAGCGCTGCTGGTTTTCTCTTCTACCTGATAGTCCACAGTCCAGCAACGTCACTGATTGGCCAGAGATTACGCTCACCTGTTGCGTCAGCTTTAAACCAGCCCTTGATTAGAGGGGAGGAATGAAAACCAGCAGTACTACTGGCCCCGAGGGTCAGATTTGAGTATCGCCGCCATAAATCCTTCTGAAAAATGGAATGGGTTGAAATCTCAGTGTCAGTGTCTAGGCATTTGAGATGTGTTGTATTTCACTAATCTTGAAGCAAGTTATTTCTAGTAATTGAATGAATAAGTTTTATTGGCAATTACCACTTTTGTTTTGGCAGAGCTTGAAGCTTCACCTGTCAGGGAGAGCTGTACTTCAACACGTGTTTGTTTGTTTGTTTCTTTGTTTTGATCACGGACAAAAATAAAAATGAGACTGTTGTAAAATACTTATTCAATACTACACTTTCATGTTTCAGTCTCTTTGGTAGTTTCCTCTAAATCTTGCACCCTTAAATCTCTGAACGGAAACAGCAGAAAAGATCTCAATACCTGTACACTTGCGACTGGTGTCTTCCTTCTTAGAGGAACTCATTAGTTTACAGTTGAAGTTCTCCTCCCAGTATTCTGCAAACCACACGTTCCGTCGATTGTTCTCCAATGTCCTGGAAGTGAAGTATGCATCAAACCCTGCAAAAGAACCTTTGAATCAGTTCTACATTTCCGGGACAATATTCCATGACAGTCTAACCACAAAGCCCCCCCTATATACAGTATAGTGCAGTCCAAAAGTATTTGTATAGTGACACATTTTTTTACTCCAGCACATTGGATGTGAAACGGAACAGTGACTATGAGGTTAAAATGTTGACTTTCAACTTTAATTTGCAGGTGTTTAAATCCATATCGGGTGAACCAATTGTAGCCCTTCTTATACATAGTCCCCCCATTGTAGGGGACCAAAAGTAATTGGACGGTTGGCTGCTCAGCTGTTTCTTTAGCATGTGTGCTTAATTTCATCGTTACAAAAAAGGTCTAGAGTTGAGTCTATGTGTGACATTTGCATTTGGAGTCTTGTTGTTGCCTCTCAACATGAGGACCAAATAAGTGTCAATGCCAGTAAAGCAGCCCATCATGAGGCTGAACAATCATAGCCAATGTGGCTGATTGATTTATGTTAGGTGTCGAAAAATCTACCAAACATGGTACATTGTTAAGAAGCAAGAACGCACTGGTGAGCTCAGGAGTTGCAAACGACCTGGCAGACCACGGAAGACCAGTGTAGTGGATGCTTGGAATGGTGAAGAAAAACCCATTTTCAACTGTTGAACAGATCAAGAACACTCTCCAGGATGTAGACAAAGACTACCATCAAGAGAAGACTACACCAGCATAACCTCAGTGGGTTCACCACAAGAAGCCACAAGCCCCTGGTAAGCCTCAAGAATAGAACATCCAGGTTACAGTTTGCAAAAAAAGTACTTAAAAAAAACCTGTAGAGTTCTGGAAAAAAAAGTGTTATGAACAGACGAGACAAAGATCAACCTGTAACAGTGATGGAAAGAAGAGGAACAGCTCATGATCCAAAGCATACCACCGCATCTGTCAAACATGGTGGAGGTGCTGTTATGGCTTGGGCATGTATGGCTGCCACTGGAACTGGCTCGCTTGTGTTTATTGATGATGTCACCGCTGATTGCAGCAGCAGGATGAATGCCGAAGTATACAGAAACATCTTGTGAGCTCAGATCCAAGCAAATGCATCAAAACGGTGCTTTTTTAAATTTTAAATCCTTGAATATGTTGTTTACACAAAACAAAAGAAAGCTAAGATGTAGCTAAGGCCAGTATGCATTGTTTCCTCCAGGTAAGAAGCTTGGCATTGTGAACGCCTGTGCTAACTCAATGCCCAACTGTAACAGACATTCCAAGAATCACAGCCGCCTCACTTCTCAAAATAATTTTCTGACCGTATAAATTCGACTTCATTTTTTCCTCATTTTGGATTTGTCAGTTTTATTTTTCCCTGACTTCAGATTTCCTGATTATCATATCGGATGTATATTTTTCTTCACTGTATTCAGATTAATTCCATTGTGTTAAACCTTTAATGAGAAATAAAATCCTCTCAGACCTAAATAAAAACCCCTTACTGCTGCTGTCTATGGTGTGGAAGTGAAACTGGAAAGCTGCTAATGAAAAGACGTCTATTTTGTGCGCGTCCGTGACGTGTGTGTGTGTGTGCGTGCGTGTGCCTGATAATAGTAATAATAATTTGGATGAAATGAGGATGGATAAGGATGAAAATGCATGAGTCTTTTTGATTCTTTGTGCTGTCTGACAGCCCCAAAGGACAAACTACCTCTGTGGCCGCTATTAATCTCCTTCACAGACTGATAAGATAAAAACACCCCTATCACCATCAAAGCGCGTGCACTTGTGCGGGATTCAACGGAATATCCGAATATCCACATTTGTGGAAGATCTATAGACATAAAACTGGCACTGTTCACAATCAGAGGAGGAAACCAAGACAACTGGGAGTTAGGGATAAAATAACTGAAAAGATGGGGATTATAAGACAATGCATTGAGAGTGGAGAAAACAACGGGAGAAGCATGTCTGTCTGTCAAACGATCAAACGGTAGCTTGAGATATTCTGTCCTACAGGGAGCTTTGTGATGTCCCTGCAGTCTCACAATGTCACTAGCCTATAAATATTAACTTTGTGTCTAAAATAAGGTCCCTGACCCCATTCCACATTAGCTCAAAGCCAGCTGGGAACAGGGGATAGATGGGAAGGCTTGTTCAATAAAGCAGGATACACAAAAAAGTGATGGAAATGTCACTCGAAAAGATCCATTACAGGAACGTTTACATTCATAATTGAACGTCTTCATGTGTCTAAATAGCAAAGACTTCCTTACCTCAAAGTGAGCATATAAAGAAAGAGTAATAATGATACAATCCATCATTTAAGAAAGAACTTTCTGACTTCCTGCGCATATAGGATGTCAACGTGTATGACACTGTAAAACTGCGCTGCGCACTAAGGCAGATATTTACTGTACCCTACTGTTCACCTATAGTACAGAGTGGACATTTTCTTGAACTGATCACAGTCAGTGTTAGTCTAATGTAACTATGTTACAAAGTGTCAACGTCCATTCGACCATATGCTGTATGAACTAGAAAAGTATTCAAATAAAGTCACTGAAGTAAACCTGGACCAAAACTGTAACTGAGTTGTTCGTTTTCATTGGCTGACTCTTGAGAAACCTGCAAATGTTCCCATGGCACGTTCCCCTTGCATACTCTCAAGGAAATGTGTGGTAGCTTTCATCTCATGTCTTGAAGTGATATTTTCTTGTCATCTTTGTTTACCTCTATCTTTAAGATGAGTTTGCCTACAGGGAAAAGAGATCTCAGAGACACGGCTGTGTATATCATTTTGTGAGTACTGAATGATAGACACAAGCCCTTGCTTTTAGGTTGCAGTACCTGGCACAGCAAGTAATGAACCCAAAAGTTCTAAATGTGTTATTGTCAATTAGTTCTGTAAAAACACACATTTTCACCATATTTTATATGTTTTGCATGTAATACAGAATGTGTGAACGAGTAGGATTTTTGACCACATCTCTGCTTTATTTGCAGAAACACTGACACTGCTAATCATATTCAAAGGCAATCAGAAATACAGGATTCTGCAACCCAGGTATTAAATATAGCTTTTTCTTGGTGAGTAATTAACAATAATTTGTCATCACTGATTAGGTGTGCCAGTGACTGATTCACAGGTATATGTGTACAATTACACATAACATCTGAGGATTGGGACTGCATTAAATGCATCCCAATTGCTCTGCATATTCGTGTGTGTGTGTGTATATATATATATATATATTACATTATTTTTATATATATATAGCTAATTTATGGGAAGGATGTGCTTTATCTTATCTGTTCTGTAGTTACTTCGAGGACGTTTCTGTTCGCACTTACTGTATGTCGCTTTGGATAAAAACGTCTGCTAAATGATTGTAATGTAATATATATATATATATATATACAATGGGGGAAATAAGTATTGGACACGTCAACAATTTTATTATCAAACATATTTCCAATGTAGCTATTCACATGAGATTTTGACCAGACATTGGTATTAACTCAGTAAAACTGCACAGCTAAAAAAATTGGAACGTTCCAATTCTTTAAAAAAAGTTATGTGCAATAAAGTGAAATGACACAGGAAAAAAGTATTGAACACGCTAAATTAAATGTGGTAGAAAAGCCATATTTTTTATATTTGGTTGCATATCCTTTGCATGCCATGACTTTATGATGTCTGTGACCCAACAACATCAAAAGGCTCTTGATATCTTATTTGCTGGTACTCTTACAAGCGATACTATAACAGCTCTGCATTTGAATGGATCTCTATGGGAATTGGGGGGTGGGACAAGATTTAGCTGTAAATTACACTGGAACAATATAGAACACATGGTTGGCTAAGTGGCTATAAGTCATCAAGGGTCTGATGTATTAAACAAGCCTTTAACCATCACTCTGCTGCCAGAAATACAGTAGATATGGAAGGATCACTTTAAGGGTTGTTTCTCCTGACAGATTTTCCTATTGAACTCTATGGAAAAATAAGTCAGGAGAAGAAACCCTTCAAGTTATCCATCCATATCTATTGTATTTCTGGCAGCAGAGTGATGGTTAAAGGCTTGTTAAATACATCAGACCCTTGATGACTTAGAGCCACTTAGCCAACCATGTGTTCTATACTGTTCCAGTGTAATTTACAGCTAAATCTTGTCCCACCCCCCAATTCCCATAGAGATCCATTCAAATGCAGAGCTGTTATAGTATTGCTTGTAAGAGTACCAGCAAATAAGATATCAAGAGCCTTTTGATGTTGTTGGGTCACAGACATCATAAAGTCATGGCATGCAAATGATATGCAACCAAATATACAAAATATGGCTGTTCTATCACATTTAATTTAGCGTGTTCAATACTTTTTTCCTGTGTCATTTCACTTTATTGCACATAACTTTTTTTAAGAATTGGAACGTTACAATTTCTTTAGCTGTGTAGTTTTATTGAGTTAATACCAATGTCTGGTCAAAACCTCATGTGAATAGCTACATTGGAAATATGTTTGATAATAAAATTGTTGACGTGTCCAATACTTATTTCCCCCATTGTATATACAGTAGCTCTGTATTCCAGCACATTGGAACAGTGACTATGAGGTTAAAGTGCAGCCTTTCGGCTTTAATTTGAGGGTGTTTACATCAATATCGGGTGAACCGTGTAGCAATTGTAACCCTTTTTATACATGAACTTAAATAAAGTCATCATATTTAATATTTGGTTGCATATCCTATGCATGCCATGACTTCCTGATGTCTGTGACCAAACAACATCAAAAGATGTCTTGATCTTATTTTTAGGTAATCTTACAAGCAATACTATCATCTCTCTGTGTTTGAATGGATCTATAGAGTATTTATCTACTGAATATGCATAGATGAGGAGAGAATGTGACTGTTAATAAATGTGAGCGAGTACATAACTACTTGACATTGCATTCTGTGCAATCCTTTGAGAGAAGGCAGCTCAATTTCAATGGCACAGCCATAGTGATGAGTTGTGAAGCAATTGAAACCTTGTTTTAAATGGGCCCCCAGCTATTTTCTGCCTACAGTTGGCCATGTGACACGGTCAGTGTTTAACAGCTTGAAAATGGCCTAGCTGAACAGCTAAAGCATGGCATTAACAGGGGTTCGATTTTCACGGGGGGTTCCAAGGGGTGATCGTGGGTTTGCTTCACCAAAAATTCTGTTGCCACTGCTACAGACAAAACATATGACAGGCAACTGATGCAAGTGTGTATTCAGGAAGCTTAGTAACAGCAATAACAACCTAACTGTAAAGGGCTGTCAGAAAACCAGTCTGGGAAAAGAAGGAACACTAAATGTAAGCAATATCAAAGAATGAAATAACAACCTTTGTACCACAACAAGAAAACATTTATCGATTTATTAGTTGAAGCTTATGGAGCGCTCAAAAAAATTCTGAGATTTGAAGAGACATGATGAAGAGTTTCTACCTGCTCACCTGAAGTACCCACAAAGCATTCCCACCTAAGTCTTCTTGGGGTTGCTCCTGTGATAGATAGCAGGCTAGCCTTTGCACCAGCTTAAAGGTGTGTCCTTTGTTTCTTTCATCTTTCTATGAAAAGTCGACAAACACTCCACTCATGAGACATAGCCAATGGAAAACATTCTTTTAAAAACATAGCATATGTCAGTTCCCCAACATTAAGATAGAAATGTTGTTATCACTGACAGGGTAGTATATTGTGACAGAGACTACTTGTTTCACCCCTAAGACGGCTCAAAGAAAATGCTTTTCTGCTACAGAGGCACTAAAGAACTTTTGAATTGGTAAAAACCAGTTGCAAGAGAAATAAACTATGGATGCTGCACTGCTTCAGAGAATACAAGAGTACTACTGACAAGGAATAATAAATATGACAAGGAACAAAACAAAATTTAAAAACAATCAAAGATGTGTACACTAAGGGTCAATTTACTAAAGGTTTGCGTGTACAATAACGTGTAAAACTGTTACCACCCGAAAAAAATCATCCGAGGTGATCAACTAACAAGGTGTAAAGAGGATTGCGTGTGCTAAAATTGGTAAGATACGTTGATTTCTCATTTTTACGGGTTAGCCTGCATGGATATTCAAAATTGGGTGTCCTTACGTTATTTCGTGAAATAGTGGGAGGTGGTCATGCAAATAGATTACTTTACTACGTGTTAAGTGATTTACGAAGCTCAAAGGGACATTTGGGAAAGGTATTTGTGGGTGTATTTTAGTACAAACGGAAAGCAGGTATTAAAAGACAGAATCGATACGATGACGGCTGTCATTGTAGCAAGACACGTAGTGTTTGGAATATCCATAATTGAACGTTTTGAATGATTTCGTAACAATGGGGGCTAATTAAATGGCCAATTCTAGCTAACTGACACAAGAACAGAATTTTTGGATAGCCTATATAGGCTACATCATAAACAGTATGAATTCTTTATAATTTTTTTTTTAATCATGAAGCAAATTGTGTTACAGAATACAAGAGTAACTAGTAAACAGGCAATTCAACATCCAATTTACATAATGACTCTTAGTTGATCACCTGCAAAGTGTGAAATGATAACGCATGCACCCGCAAAATAACACCCCTTATTTGGGATCTTAGTAAATCGACCCCTAAATTTTGGATAATAGAAAAAAATATCCATGTGGTAATGTGTGGTCCAGTACATACGTACCATACAGTACACTGTGATTATATTTAGCACAGAGATATTGCTTACAGTCAAGCTGGAAAGTCTGCACACCCCTTTCACCTTCTCCACGTTTTATTACATTACAGACATATTCTACAATAGATTGAGTTAATTTTTTTGTCTCACAATTCTACACAAAATAGCCCATAATGACAAAGTGAAAACAGGTTTTTAGACTTTTGTGCTAATTTATTAAAAATCTAAATGTAAAATATCATATGTACACAAGTGTGCACACCCTTTGATATGATTAGGGATTGCCAACACCTGCCTATATAAGGTCCCACAGTTGACAGTGCATGTCAGAGCAAACTCCAAGCCATGGGGTCAAAGGAATTATCTGCAGACCTCAGAAACAGGATTGTGTCAAGGCATAGATCTGAAGAAGGGTACGAAAAATCTATGCAGCTTTCCAGGTCCCAAAGAGCACAGTGGCCACCATCATTCGTAAATGGAAGAAGTTTGGAACCACCAAGAATCTTGCTAGACCTGGCCGCCCGGCCAAACTGAGCAATCGGGGAAGACGGGCCTTGGCCAGGGAGGTGAGCAGGAACCCGAGGTTCACTCTGACAGAGCTCCAGTGTATTCTTGTGGAGATGGGAGAACCTTTCAGAAGATCAACCATCCAGGCAGCACTCCACCAATCAGGCCTTTATGGTCGAGTGGCCAGAAGGAAGCCCCTCCTTAGTAAAAGGCACATCACAGCCCGCTTGGAGTTTGCCAAAAAGGCACCTAGAGGACTCTCAAACCATGAAAATCAAGATTCTCTGGTCTGATGAAACCAAAATTTAACTTTTTGGCCTGAATACCAAGCGTCACGTCTGGAGGAAACCAGGCACCGCTCATCACCTGGCTAATACCATCCCTACAGTGAAGCATGGCGGTGGCAGCATCGTGATGTGGGGATGTTTTTCAGCAGCGGGAACGGGGCGACTAGTCCTGATAGAGGGAAAGATGAATGCAGCTAAGTACACCGAGATCCTCAAAGAAAACCTGCTCCAGAGCGCTCTGGACCTCAGACTGGGGCGAAGGTTTACCTTCCAACATGACAACGACCCGAAGCATACAGCCAAGAGAACAAAGGAGTGGCTTCGAAGAAAGTCTGTGCATGTCCTTGAGTGGCCCAGCCAGAGCCCAGACCTGAATCCAATTGGACATCTGTGGAAAGAGCTGAAAATGGCTGTGTACCAACGCTCCCCATCCAACCTGACGGAGCTTGCAAGAATATGCCAAGAAACAAGTGTGCCAAGCTCGTAGCTTCTTTCCCAAGACGCCTTGAAGCTGTAATCGCTGCCAAAGATGCAGCAACCAAGTATTAGGCTAAGGGTGTGTACAGATATGTAACCCCTAAATAACCTATTTTTGTCAGTAAAATAAAATTGCATATTTTCTAAAAACCTGTTTTCACTTTTTCATTATTGGCTATTGTGTGTAGATGTTTGAGGCAAAAAATGAACTCAATCTATTGTAGTATAAGTCTGTAACGTAATAAAACGTGGAGAAGGTGAAAGGGGTGTGCAGACTTTCCGGCTTGACTTTATATCATGTGGCGAATTATCACCAATTACATTTAGGTTTGCAAAATCAAGGTTAGAGATTAGCCTGGCAAAACAGAATACAGGGTTTATTTAGCAAATGGGTTTATTTAGCAAATGGGTTTATTTAGCAAATGGGTTTATTTTGTTCTGAAAATGGTTACTTCCCTCACCAGTGCTATGCATCCTGTATTTACCTCTCAGAAAACACCGCTTTTAGCAGTTTGTCACAGGCTAAAATGTACGCACAGATCAGGATTATAATTAAGCACCTGAGAAAATCAGAACCTGAGTGCAAGTGAAGCAAAAATGGCAATTCAGTGTTCTGTAACACGTTGTGCTCTTTTGGAAATCACCACCATCATTTCCCCTAGTTTTCAATGTGACAATTACCGCAAATTCTGCATACCACACTGTGGGCTAAATTTACCAAGCTGAAGTGCAATGATAGAAAAAAGGGGGTTCAGTACACTCACAGCAATATATTCACTATAACTATTATGAAATGAAGTAATTACACAGGCACTGTAAAGGACATCCATTGTTCTTAGTTAGTGGCATACACATCACTGAGTACACAGCATGTTGCCGACCCAGTGAGTGTACAAGTGCACCTGCTTCTAAAGATAACCATGAAAAACATACTAAAATGAGATAGGCAATATTAGTGCTTGGAATTTGATCATACATAAACATAACAAAATGAACAGCTTAAAAAATCTATTTTTAGTACTTCCCCATTTTCATATGGATAACTACAGATTATATACTGTATATATGTATAACAATTTGTTTTGTATTGATTTATTTTCATACATGAATGAAGGTTTGTGGATAAGGCTGAAATATACACAGTAGAAACATTAACCTTCCAAAATAAGCTTTGTCTGTATGCAGTGTCCACAGACCAAGCTTTAGGCCCAGATTGAGAGATGGCCAATTTAAGCCATGCGCTTAAGTGCCTCTCCTGCGAGGATAGAATGCGGGAAGAGATACGCCATGTTCAAACCTGCGCTACGCGGGTGCGTTTCTCAAAATGTGGGTGGCACAGGGCATAATATTCTAATGACCTGTTTCTTGTACCTGCCCCCTGGGTTGCCAGCTTTCTACAAAAAAAATGTTTGTGGGGGTAAACATTTTCAATGTGTCAGTGACATTTTTTAACGATTTACCTAATAAAGTCATGTAGCCTACGGTGGTTGAACACAATAGCCTATATGCAACTTCAACTTCAAGTCTTCAACTTAATAATAAGCTGTGCTGACACAAATCGTCTCTCTGTCAAGGCGAATATGATCCAGACACTGTCTATCAATTAATCCATCTAATATGTGTCTGGTATGATATACCAGACGGTCAATCATAGCCTACTTGTACATTTTTTTTTTTTTTTTTAATGACAGCTCCTTGATAATTGCAAGTTAGCTATGCAAAGGAAAATATTATCAATATTATGTTCAAATAACATGCACTCATTCTAATATCCATTTATGCAAAATATGCTGCACAACTTGCAGGCACACCTCATTTTCATCAAATCTGCACCCCACACGAGTAATGCCACGGACATACTGGAGAGACACTTAAAACAGCGGGTAAGTCAAATGTCTGAATCACAAATAGCTTAAACTACACAGAATTTCGGGAGTTAAGTCCCATTTACGCATGCTTATCTCAACTCTGAATTTGGCCCTTAATGTCTACATCTCAAAGGGCGTGAAATTCCCAAAAGGAACACACACATCATATTTAGCTATTTAAGCTATATGTTACAGTTATATAATTGATGGAATACAAATCAACTCAATTTTCAATTGCAGGTGTGAAATTCCTGGACTTCCTATACATATGTACGTATGTGTACCAAGGATAAAGGAGCACAGCATCGGTATCCCTGCTCTTACTTGTGAATTTCACCATTTTGGGTTGCTCAGTAAAACCCACACTTATTTCTGATATTTCTTGTATGTTACTAGACCCCAACCAAGCCCAAAGATCTTTCTGCATTTTGGTGCCCTAAAGCCAATGCATTGTAAAGCACACACTGCAATGCCTAAATCATTTATGTCAGCACTGTATAACAGCAGTGGTAAAAAAAAGAGAAAATCCAAAACATCTCATCTACTTAAAGAAGCCACTAAATTCAAATGTTTCTGTGGAAAATAATTTTAATAAATGTGATTTCATAAATAGAATATGTGGCTCACATGCTGGACGTCTGGTTTTGGTCAAGTATTCACACTAAATGTCACAGTTTGTTGCAAATACAGTATTGGTTTTAATAGATTTTACTTGGGACCTTCCACAGATCATGTATTTAAACTGAATAATTGGAATCTGTGAGCCTCCAGCTAGCACCCTCATGTTAGAGGCTCACAGGTGGATTAGCTACTGCACAAGCAATGGTGGATTCCCCATACTGCCAGGAGGTTTTTTCCCCAGTCGACTCACAGATTACCTGAATCAGTGGGACACACTACGTACAAGGGCAGCTTTCACCGTGCTTGAAACCGGCGCTGTGGGCACTGAAACCTACGTCCTGGAAGGCATCCTGCCTCCTGGATCCAGGACAGGGTGAAGTGTTCTTCGAGAGCTGAGCCAAGCTGAGCCAATCACATGCAGGCATATGTATTACAGACTTATTTTTGTTACTCCCTCTACTTCCAATTGTCTTTTTTATTTTACTCAAAAGTTATTTGTTTTTAAAAGTTACATTTTGTTTTTCGCTTTATTATTCATTGTTTATTTCTCCAGGTGAGTCCTACTGAGCTATAATCTATTTTTCAAAGGGAGCCCTGACCATGGCTGGTCTTACATCGCAAAAAGCTGAAAGCTGAAGTGTCATCAGAAAGCTGTAGTGTGGCCTGTGGTGGGTACAGTAATCACTGGCAAGCAAATTATTTTTCCCTTTCTACCTCTCAACATTTAATAGACGTATTTTTATTTTATAGAACACTTACTAACATTACATGATCTTGCTCATGGCCAGGCATTTGTAGTATGGCCTGCGGTGGGTAATGTAGAAAGTACCATGGCTGGGAATCAAACCCTCAGCCAAACGGGAGGATTTGTATAAATGGGTTGGCAGTCAGATGCACTACTTTTTTTTAAACTTAATATAAGTAAGGTAATACATAAAATGTTGCATGAATTAGCCTAGAGCCTAGATGACTTGGCATAAAATGACATGGGTGAGGAAAATTTAAGTTCATGCTCCACTGATTTGTACAGGTTGTACATTTTCATAAGCACATGACATTGAACTTCTGGATTTTTCTTTCCCCTGTTGCAGGTCTGTAACTGGCAGAGCTGCTTGCAATGAAAATTCCTCATTTTTCTATTCAGTGAACATGGGAAACATGAGCATTAATCCAGAAAGTAAGATGATACCTGGTGATGAATTTCCCGTGGCCAGATTGTAGAGGCTGTCAGCTTCTCTGACACTTGTACAATGTAATTTTATGAATCGTTCGGTGATTGATTAAAGTCCTCAAGAAATGTCATCAAACCTTTGAAAAGGCACTCTAAACTTCTGGGGCACTATTTTCCAGCACGCGGCGCATGGGCTTAGTCAATGGCGCAGCGCATGGGGCACTGATCATGGCTACTGAATTTTGTTATTTTGGGCTGGATTAGGCTGAATATGTATCAGTGCGTCTGTGGCAGCAGAATTTAATCATAGCCAATCAAATTAGCTCTTTTACTTCCCTTTAAGAGCCGAGTGCTTTGTGACTCAGCATACTGCCAATGTCTGTGGTCTACCGCCGCAATGGTAGATGAGGATGCTTCTCCCAAGAGGAAACTGACGTTTTTGTACGGGAGGTTCAGAGTCGTCGTGGAAGAATCTATGGCACCTCAAGCCAACCACCAAGAGCAGATTACGTTAACCCTAGAACCGCCAGGATGAGTTGTACAGGTAAGATTGACCCAAACATCTATTTTGCATTAACATCGCTAAAAAATTTACACTAAGGGCCGGATTCAGATATGGCCAACTTAAGTCATGAGCTTAAGTGCCTCTCCTGCACGGATGTGATGCAGACTCAGATGCGCTGTATTCTAATCTTCGCTATGCGGGTGCATTTCTTAAAATGTGGGTGGCACAGGGCATGGTATTTTAATGACCTGTTTCTTGCACCTGCCCCCTGGGTTGCCAGCTTCCTACTAAAAAAATGTTTGTGGGAGTATACTGCATTTAATAACCGCAGAATCCTACCTTTGTGCATCGTAGTTGCTCTTGCGTGATGGGGAAGGCAGTTAACGTATCAATCCGTCAAATTGATAAAATGATCATAGCTCCTATTGACAACTTGGATATGCCAATCACACAATCAAAATAAATAATTGCTGGACATTGGTTGCATGCAATATTATTAAGTAAACAAATAAATCGTTGGATGTACTGAACATTTTTTTTTTCAAAATCAAATCTTTTTTTTAACGATTTACCTAATAAAGTCATGTAGCCTACAGTGGTTGAACACAATAGCCTATATGCAACGTCTTCAACTTAATACTTTTGGAGAAGTTGTACTGACACAAGTAGGCTACAAGATCAATTAATCCATCTAAAATTGGTCTGGTATGTAATACCAGACGGTCAATCATAGCCTACTTTTACATATTTTTCTTCTTATGACAGCTCTTTCATAATTTCAAGATAGCTATGCAAAGGAAAATATGACCAATATTATGTTCAAATAACATGCACTCATTCTAATATCCATTTTTGCGAATTATGTTTCATAATAATCTATTGGTGGTGCTAGACATAAACCACCCTTTTTTCCCCAAACAAATTTGCGCTGAAAAAATATATTTAAAAAATGATAAAAAATGATCAATACGTGTATCTCGTAAAACTTGCAGACATGCCTCATTTTCATCAAATCTCCACCCCGTGTACATATATACTGGAGGGACACTTAAAACAGCGGATAAGTCAAATGTCTGAATCACAAATAGCTTAAGCTATGCGGAATTTCGGGAGCAAGTCCCATTTGCATGTGCTTATCTCAACTCTGAATCTGGCCCTATATGAACACAATAGTCAAACTTAGTTTGATGGGTGTGAATTGGTGTGTGATATCACACACCGTTAACAAATGATAAAACTGTTACTCAACAAATAATCATCTGTTAACAAATTATTTAACTTTTTGACATTATGCAATTATGTTATACTCAAACATTCTGACTAATCTAGAAATCAGTTAATCAAAGAAAATCATAAATAGGAGTTAATCCATTCACCAACTGTGTCGTTATTCGTGAACACCATCGATTGCTCCAACAATACAATTGTTGGATTGAAGTGCAGACGATTGATAATCATAATCAGGCCTGTGCAAAGCACAGCTTAGCCTACTATTTACAGATCTGTAGCCAAGAGTGAGTAGTCTCTTTTCAAGTGATGAAACAATCTTGACTTTCCTTTCATAATAAGCTCTGAATACTTCAAACTAGTAAATGATTCTCGTTTTAACATTTGTTTACAGCTAGATGTGGGAATAAATATTTTGAAATAACGCTCTGATATAATTAGAGAGGGAGTAGAGTTTAGTATTTTACTCCAGGTGAAAGGTGATGCATTTCATAATATTTGATGACGAGTAGATTCCAATGCCATTACGTTGCCCACTGGCTCTGAAACATTGGTGTGAGATTAGATACAACATTATAACATGCATATGTCGCAATAGTTATGTTATGCCATTGATAACTAGCTAGCTAGCTCGTACAAAAAGAGTGAATGCCAGAACTTTACGGTACAATGTAAAGCCAATTCAAGCAAACTGTTACAGATTTTCCAAAATAAACATAGCCACATCAGCATCACTTTTGTTGCGTTTGTCAACACACCTAGTGCATATGTCAATACAATTGAGTTAGGAATACGCTACCTTATCGATAACTAGCTAGCTATATGTACAATGAGATTGAATGTATGTGCCAAGTTTATGCCTACCGTGCACAAGTGCTGTACATATGCCCATAGTTGACACTGCAGGCATAACAGGGAGAGGATCTGACCATCTCGATACTTTCGCCATGTCAGGTAATTTGCATCACAGGTTACCTGGATGTTAATGGATTCACGTATGTGAGTGGTTGGGTAGAAGCACGCAACTGCACAACTATGATTATTGTTATTCTTCTCATTACAGACAAGTGTAAGAAGAAGTATGCAATACAGTACCCCCAGGACCACAGTGCAGTATAAGAACAGCCATAATCAATTAAAAACAGACATAAATACAGGAATTTATTACTATAAAAAAGAAAAAAAAGACAATGAACAATAAATGCAAAGTATTCATTTTTCCTGCTTTGGGGATTTATATAAAAGATTATATCAAAAAAGATTTATATAAAAGTCAAATTTGGACAGCATATGATGCACGTAAATGGTTTATTGGCTTTTGAATATGTTATGACCATGCACGCATTGTTTGTGAAGCACAGAAATAAGCCATACACTGGGCTGCGACTTGCGCCATAGACCTGGTCTGAGCAGGCAGTTGGTACAGGTGCGAATCATAGACTAAGCTGACCCCAAAAACTGCAATGGGCTGCACCAAAATTGCAGTGTGCAGCTTGATCTGTACTGACACACCCCAACAGCGCATTGCCTTCCACCTCGGCGCACAGCAAGTCACAAAATTAGCAAACAAGCTCAGGCACGTCAAAATCCATGACGGAAACGCTACATTGCTAATGCGACAGTTCGCCACTGGCTGGAAAATAGAGCCCACATTTTTTTAATTATGATATGCTTTTCTTTGCCTAAATCCCACATATATGTCTACTCTCCGCTATCTATTGAGCAGGCGCATACGGATCAGCTTCATCTACCTAAGTTTCATAAGCTGATCGTTCATGAATTTCTGCATTCACCACGAGTATACAATGCTTTGGTGGCACAAGTGATATATGCATTGGTAAACTCCAACAACATACGAAGTATATGCCAGCCAATAAGGCATTTGTAGGGCTATTAACATTGTTTATTGTTTTGGTTGTTTTATGGTCAGGGCCATGCTGTAGATATACGTGATGCAGTTTCTGTAGTTTCCAACACACAAATATTCCACTCTTGAATCACTTAATGGAATTGAGCTAATGGGACTGGTGAAACCGCAAAGCAGAAATGAAAGGAAAATTGTGCTTAATCCTTAATGAGACCCGTGACTAGCTGTAGTATGTGTAAAAGGTATAGTGGCAGAGGCTGCAAAATAGCAGGGGGTGTAAAAAATGCCAAACACATTTTGTTTGGCTGCAGTTATTGTAGTGACCAGAACTTTTTTTTATTTATACATCTGCTCCTGCTTATGGTTGCAATACACGCACGCACGCACGCGCACACACACGCACACACACACACACACACACACACACACGTTCATCATGGCAAATACAATTTTAGTATTTTTTAACATTCGGTAGTTCCATTAGTATGTTAAATGCACACATTGGTCTGTGTATGTCGGAATCATGCTGATGCTGTTAAGTCGTGTGACAACCCTGTGCATCCAAAATCAAAAGGTTAGAAACCATAAGCCAGTACATTAGCATGTGCCATTACTTTTCATTTTTGCCTAATATTTAAAAAATGTCCTGCCCTGCAGTATATATATATATATACTGTATATAGTGCACTGCATACTATAGTGTTACATACATAAGTGTTAGGACAGTGACACATTTGTTGTTGTTTTGGCTCTGTTCTACAGAACATTGGATTTGAAATGCACTTTAACTATGAGGTTAAAGTGCATACTTTCAGCTTTAATTTGAGGGTTTTTACATCTATATCAGGTGAACCGTGTAGCATTGTTGCCATTTTTAAGTAAAAACTAATTGAACAACTTAACCCTTAAACCCTCAAATAAAAGCTGAAAGTCTGAACTTTACAAAACCAAACCAAAAAATATATATATATATTTTTTTTTTTTTCCTGATACAAAAGGTAATATATTAACAGTAACATATCTGCATAACTGCACTGGCTAAATGGGAAACATGGAGATGTGGAATCCAGAAAGATATTTCCCTAATGCATTTATCGGAGGATCTTAAGTGTACCCGAGATGACTGTGCTCCACTACTTCCTATCTGTGAAATTGCTTAAATTCGCCTTCACACAAAAGGGAAATTAGGTGGAAAACATGGCTATTTAAGCAATACCACTGAGCCACATTTACCAATTTATATAAACTAATTTCTGCAGGAAGCACTAGTGTTGTTAATCACAAAGTAATCCAGTGTAATTGCAACAGAGAACTGGTGACAATGACTGGGACTAATGGCACATCAGATTAAAGAGGGGACCATACATCTCCAAACCACTAATATGAGCTGAGCTTTGGAGAATGTAATGCCTCATGCTAGGTTAAATGATGCTATACCCTTAAACAGATAAGGCCTACAGTACAGTAAAGAGTACATGCCAACAAGGTGCCACTGGTCATTGCTTTGCCTATGGTCAACATATGTTATGATGGTCCATTGCGGTGAATATTGTGAAACATATCAACTAAGTGGAGTGATCCTGCATCGCTTTTCTAAGCGCTTTTTTACAGCTTCCATTTGAACTTGGAGCCATGGGTAGGTGTGGTTATATGACGATGATGCCACTAGGTCATATAATGAATATTCATATGGTTAATGAGTGAAAGGGTGTGTCTTGGTGAACTGACTCAGCCCCCTTCCTCATCCCCGGAAATGCAGCGGAAGGTAAGCCGAAACAGAAACTCAGACTCGACGCAATATGAGATTTTCGGATAAAAACTGTTGTGTATGATCATAGTCTAAACCAAAACATTGTTTTTCAACGCAAAAGGTTGGTTTTTGACTGCATTATCACTTTAATGTTTTCATTGCATTGGAGAATTTCTACTACAAAGTATTGGGTGGACATGGTAAAGGGTCAGGATTGGATTATGGATAATGTTCAATTTTCCTGACCTAATGCTATAGGCTAAGAATAGTACATCGAAGAGCTGATGGTTATTAAATTGATACGTCCGCTACCAAACAATTCAAGGATGAGAATGGATATATTGGGGCAATTTCAAGCCACTTACGCAGGAGATAAACCTTAGTTGTAATTACTAGAGCGCAGAACTGCATGAGAACTTGAACAGTTACTCATAATCTGCAAAAAAAAAACGGTCGGTCCAGTTGTGCAGCTTCAAAGCAGTACTGTGGTTTAAGAGCTGAAATGCGCCATTCTGTTTCTATTCTGTCTCACAATATTGACAAGGTGACTTTTTCCATAAAGCGCTCACACATATTTGATAATGCTCGAAGGAAGAATCATCCATGACAGGCACCAATGCATAGTTTGAAGCCGTGTGTGGAGAGATGGCCAGGGACTCTTTTGTTCTTGCAGATGCATGGTAGTTCCACAACCGGAATACGTATCCCCAGAGGGAGAGAACGATGAGAAACTGTGAGAAACTGTGAGAAACTGTGAGAAACTGTGAGCTTCTGGCTGGCAGGGGGTGAAGTACTTGATTAAAGCCTGTAAATAAGAGATTCATTCCTGCTTATGCCCTGAAGGCCAGCAGGAGTCTATTGCTTTGACCAGTAGCCAATGAAGGGAGAAGAGCCATTCTTCTGATACTATGGTCCGTAAACTAATTAATTGATTATCACAAAACCCCTTCTCCAAGTATGGATTATCTAATCATACCTCCTCTGACTCAGACAAATGTCTTCCTGTGAGTTACAATAGTAGTTTATCAAAATTTCTACAATTTCTGTAAGACTTAAAAGACTTACCCTTGTAAAAACAAATTGTGAATTATGTTTTTTTTTATGTCTAGCTGAAGAGTTGATTATGGAAAGCCACAATCAAGATAGAGAGGATGGTGCTTTGACTTGAAGAGCTTTGCACAATAGCATTTAATCAATACATTTCTTCTGTAAAAGGTTTTGCTTCTGCAAGACTTCAGGACTCATAAAGTATGCAGTGCAATTATTTTAACATTAGCAGGGTGTGGATTATTCATGTGAATGGCGCTCTGAATGATTGGTGTGAAAGCACGCTTCTCTTCTGCAGAAGGGCTGGGAAATACATGGACACATCCAAGATTGAAACCTTCATGAAGATTGGGGAGGGGGCTGGTACACACAATTCCTTTGGACAGAAATGTTTAGTGTACTGTTGCCTTTAAATCTGCCTGTGCTATGGATGCATTATATATATATACATACATACCGTAATTTCCGGACTATAAGCCGCTACTTTTTTCACACACTTTGAACCCTGCGGCCAATACAACGGTGCGGCTAATCTATAGATTTTTACGAGCTAACGGCCTCCAGGGGGGCGCTCTAGCAGGAAGCGCAAGAGCGAGACAGACAGAGATAATGCGCCGAGGAAGACGCTAGTTTGATTGTGTTTTGAACAGCCGTTTTGCGCATCATGCACACACCCTCATCATGGAAAACACACGAAGAAATGCATATGATGCAGCTTTTAAGTTAAAGGCAATCGATCTGGCTGTCGAAGAAGGAAATAGAGCTGCTGCAAAACATTTTTAGGAAACGTGCCTGATTATTACAACGGTATTTGCATTGGGTGAACGCGATCGCGATCGCATAGCAAATACAGTAAAAAATAATAATCGGTCATCAGAAAAACGACCAATAATAGGCCCACAAAAAAATAACAATTACGTAGGCCTACTGATCGACATTAGATTCGTTTTATTGGGCTATTCAACAACGCGATAGGGCTACTTACTTTTTCCACCTCGCTGGTTTAACTTGCAGGGCGAACAGGCTAATCCGTTTTGTTTTTTTCCTTCGTTTAAAAGTTATTATTATTTTTTTTTTAATCCTGCGTTGTTAACATAGTAACGGATGCTCGTTTTTTTTATAAAGCAACATTTAACCAGGAAAACATGACATTTCAGTGCAAATTATGTCAATATGTCATTTAAATGTGTACATTAATAAAATAATAAGTTTAACCGACTAGTATTTCTGGTGCCGACTAGCGAGGGTAGCAACGTTGAATCGTCTAGTCGACTAAACGCGCACATCCCTACTGTGTATCATCTTTCTGTGTACGTAAATATCTCATGTTACAACGTGGACACCTGCGGCTTATAGACAAGTGCGGCCTATATATGTACAAATTTTTTTTTTCTTCTAAATTTCGTTGGTGCGGCTTTTATTCAGGTGCGCTCAATAGTCCGGAATTTACGGTACATACATACATACAGTGGGAGCAATAATTATTTGATCCCTTACTGATTTTGGAGGTTTGCCCACTTACAAAGAATGGAACTGTGTAGAATTTTAATCATAGGTACATTTTAACATTGAGAGACAGAATATCACAAAATAATCCACAATAACAACATCATATACATTTTATACATTTATTATCGTATTTTCGCATGAAATAAGTATTTGATCCCCTACCAATCAGCAATAATTCTGGCTCCCACAGACCAGTTAGTTTTCCATTAAGAAGCACTCCTAATCTCAACTCATTACCCAAAACACCTGTGTCAACTCGTTACATCGTTATGTAGCTGTATAAAAGACACCTGTCCACACAATCAATCAGATTCCAACGTTTCCACCATGGGCAAGACAAAGGAGCTGTCTAAGGTCATCAGGGACAAAATTGTAGACCTGCACAAGGCTGGGATGGGCTACAAGAAAATAAGCAAGCAGCTTTGTGAGAAGTTAACAACTGTTGGAGCAATTATTAGAAAATGGAAGAAACACAAAGTCACCGCCAATCTCCCTCGGTCTGGGGCTCCACGCAAGTTCTCGCCTCGTGGGATATCAATGATCATGAGAAAGGTCAGGGATCAGCCCAGTACTACACAGGAGGAGCTTGTTAATGACCTGAAGGCAGTTGGGACCACAATCACGAAGAGAACCATCAGTAACACACTACACCGTGAAGGATTAAAATCCTGCTGCGCACGCAAGGTTCCTCTGCTGAAGAAGGCATATGTACAGGCCCGTCTGAAGTTTGCCAAAGAACACCTGGATGATCCAGAGGAGGCTTGGGAGAAGGTGATGTGGTCAGATGAGACCAAAATAGAGCTATTTGGCATCAACTCAACTAGCCGTGTTTGGAGGAAGAGAAATGCTGAGTACAACCCAAAGAACACCATCCCCACTGTGAAGCATGGAGGTGGAAACCTTATGCTTTGGGGGTGTTTCTCAGCTAAGGGGACAGGACGACTTCACCGTATCGAGGGGAGGATGAATGGGGCCATGTACCGGGAAATTTTTGGCGACAACCTCCTTCCCTCAGTGAGAGCACTGAAAATGGGTCGTGGATGGGTCTTCCAACATGACAATGACCCAAAACATACAGCCAAGGCAACAAAGCAGTGGCTCAAAAAGAAGCATATTAAGGTCCTGGAGTGGCCTAGCCAGTCTCCAGACCTAAATCCCATCGAAAATCTGTGGAGGGAGCTGAAGCTTCGAGTTGCCAAGCGACAGCCTCGGAACCTTAAGGATTTGGAGAGGATCTGCAAAGAGGAGTGGACCAAAATCCCTCCCAAGATCTGTGCAAACCTGGTGAAAAACTACAACAAACGTCTGACCTCTGTGCTTTTCATGCGAAAATACGATAATAAATTTTTAAAATTTATATGATGTTGTTATTGTGGATTATTTTGTGATATTCTGTCTCTCAATGTTAAAATGTACCTATGATTAAAATTCTACACAGTTCCATTCTTTGTAAGTGGGCAAACCTCCAAAATCAGTAAGGGATCAAATAATTATTGCTCCCACTGTATATATATATATATACACTGCTCAAATAAATTAAGGGAACACTTAATCAACACAGTATAACACCAAGTCAATGCAACTTCTGGGATATCGATCTGTCCAGTTAGGAAGCGTAAACGATTGTGAATCAATTTCACCTGCTTTGGTGCAAATGAAAGTGACAACAGATGGACAGGAGAGGCAACAGCAAGACATCCCCCAAAAAGTAAATGGTTTTGCAGGTGGTGGCCACAGCCACAGCACCATGCAGCTCAATTGGCATTTGCCAGAGAACACCAGAATTGGCACCATTGGCGCCCCGTTCTCTTCACAGATGAGAGCAGGTTCACAGTGTATATATACACTGCTCAAAAAAATGAAGGGAACACTTAATCATCACAGTATAACACCAAGTCAATTAAACCAAACCGGTCATGCTGGATAATGTTGCAGGCAGCATAACATTCGCCACGGCGTCTCCAGACTCTTTCACATCTGTCACATGTGCTCAGTGTGAACCTGCTCTCATATCTGAAAATATTTTTCAAATATTTTTTTTCTACAGATAGTCAATTCAATATTAGATTGTTTTTGGTATCAGACAATAATAGATAAAAACAAACTTATTTGTATTGGCTGATAAAGTAAGCTTGCGGCTTATACGATGGGCTTGAGTGGTGTCCCAGGGGGATTCACACAACCCTTTTAACCCACTGAAACCTACATTCATATTTGCGTGCTGTTCTTCAGATCTGTCAGTATTGTTCTCCACTAAAACAGATTACAGTCTCAGCCGCTCAGACAAACCACTGAAGCATAACCTTTTATTTTCAGTCTACTATTACAGTGTTACTGTCTACATATAGCTAAGCAGCACAGCTTGATTCTCTCACCATCCAGAAGAGATGATACTGTTACTGTCAGACCTTTTGGCTGAAAAAAAAAAGTTTAAAAAAAAGGGTGGACACAGCCTCCATAGAAAAGATAAAGCTTTAAAGAGTCTCTTCTGTGGAGTCTATACGCCAATGTATCTTTCTGTTTACTGAAGCCTGCAGAATAATGCTGTAAATACATCTATCCATATTGTCAAAATGTGTTGTTAAGGGGAACCAGAATACAAAATGTATTATTATTATTATAATACAATTTGTTTTGTACAGCCCTGATCCCACATCTTAAATTTCATTGTTTGTTCATGTTACTGTTACTGTTTACGGGAGTAAAAAAAGTGACCTGTGACATAAATTAATAAAAAGCTTGAGCTAATGTGCAATTATTAATTTACTCCGGGACATGAAATTTCCTGAACATCTGAGTGTCATATTTTGGCAGGCCATGGTGCTGGAGTGCAGATCAGACTCAACAAACACCTCATTCATTTTAGATGGACTGGGAAGAACCACACATTAGTATAAAAAAACACTTATTAAAAGTAGACAAGATATCGGTAATATATGTAATAATGTAATAATATTAATAATAATAAACACTGATATGCTGTGCACTGCAATATTGCAAATTGTCCAAAGGCTGTAAAATAATACAACTAATTAGCAACTATCACAATATCACAAAACCCAAGAGGCAACAATATTACACCTGACTAAGCAAAACAACGCAACTGAAACTTTGATGTAGGAATCTATGAAGAAGGTATTCTCACTTTTTATTTGTGACTAAGTTAGTGAGAACAAAGAGCTAAATCAAGTAGTTCACAAGAACAAAATCAAACAGCTCGCACAAGATGGCGCCTTGCTGAAAAGGCAAAGCCAGCATAATGAGATCCTGATTACTGCTGCTTCCTTTATTGGTTCATTTAAACAAGTATTCATAGCTACAAAATTAGAGTTAACATTTAACGCTATAATAATTCAAATGACAATCCCAATCAATAAGAGATTCAGAATATTTAAATTGAAGTGTTTTTATGTTGCTTTTAATGTAACAATCAACAGTTGTTAAAGACCACCATTACCATTGCGTGCCAGAAGCTTTACTGTATGTAAGTTGCTTTACTGTAAGCAAGTAATGTTGTCCAATGCTCTTTTGGGAAGGTAAATGGCTCAATACTTTCATACCATTTCATTAAGCTAAGCAGAGCTGGTCTTGGTACTTGGATGGGTTGACCTGGGAAAACAAACTCGCTGCTGTAAGAGGTGTTGGTTGGCCACTAGGGGGCACTCATCTGTCGGGACCAAATAGAATATCCACTGCGTCAGCACAGTGAGGGGGCACTGTGCTGTTGAAGGTGCTGTCATTCGGGTGAGATGTTAAACTGAGGTCCTGACTCACTGTTATCGTCAAAGACCCCACGGCACCTTTAAAAAGAGTAGGGGTGTTAATCCCCAGGAAACCGGCTTTCCACCTAATCATCCCCTACAATAGGATGCTACACTGGTCCCTTGCATTTCTTCCCACTTTGAATGCCCTAGGTCAGGACTACTGAACTCCAGGTCCTGCAGGCCACAGTGTGCATGTATTTGCTCCATCCTTGCACTATACCATCTGATTTAACTAATGAGCTTACTTCCTGAATCTAGGAGGTAAAATAATTAATGAAATCAGGTGATGTTGTGCATAGTTGGAGCAGATACCTGCAGCTCGCAAGACCTGGAGTTGAATAGCACCGCCCTAGGTCTTCAGTGCAAAAGTGTATTGAGTTCTTAATTTACCTACCTGGTCAAAACTGTGGCACTGCATTTCTCCAGATACAGGCTTTCACAGACCGCTGATGTGCATTTCTACAGATACAGTCTTTCACAGACCACTGATGTGCATTTCTACAGATAGTCCTTCACAGACCACTGATGTGCATTTCTACAGATAGTCTTTCACAGACCACTGATGTGCATTTCTACAGATACAGTCTTTCACAGACCACTGATGTGCATTTATACATAGACTGCTGATGTCCCTGTACAGATGTATGCTCTGCCCTAGAAAATGGCATACTTTGAGTTGCGAGGTTAGGATAATTACTCCATATTGTAGGATATTCAAAAAACCTATAGAGTATGGTTCAGAAGAAAGAAATAACAAGCCAATGGTACAGGTTCATGTTGAAAAGTAAATAAAGGTGTGCGAGAAAACAATATAAATAATTTGGGTTTGCTTGGGAGTCCATTGTAGATGTGGGGGGGGGGGGTCTGGCTTTGCTTGCATTTAAGGAGAGGTGTTTTATTGTTCTTTTCTTTTATCATAGCTTTAAGCTTTTTTACTTTCTGACTCACTGTTCTATTAATTTGTCAATTCATATGTCTCACAAAGAAAACCATTTGTCTTTCACTGTGAAATTAAACAGAACAGAACAGAAAAAAGCTGCATTTTTGTAGTTCAGTACAGACCAGCCTTGCACCTGGCACACATTTTTGAAATTGGTGAATCAACAAGTGGGCACAGGAGGGAAATAAAATATTTATGGCAATGTATAAATATATGAACACCCATGGAGTGAGATTCAAATACTTGCATTCATTTGTGTAGCTTTCTCTCAGTTCAGGTGGCAGCAATGCACATTCACAAATACAAATGAATGGTAAGGTTTAAAGCCGCTAACGAATGTACACATGCATCCAGTGATATCTCCCTCTGTTTCTGCAGCTTTGGTGCTGTAGAGAGGGGTCTTGTCCCCTTACCACAAGGCCACAGTTTGGGACTCTGCTGCGATACCCTACGGCAAGATACTTAACCTGAATTACTGCCAATAAAAATCCATCTGTGCAAATGGATAACATGTAAAACAAAAGCTGCTTAAGTCACCCTGGAGAATGAAATCTGCTGCTTTAAATAAGTAAAGTAAATATTTGATATGATCTAGATCACAAATTATTTACAGGGAAGATTATTATAATATATAGGGCATCTTGCAGAACAGACATTGCACGATACAACATGGGACACAGGAATCGAGGCTTGATCAATCAAGTGGAAGAGTTGAGTTTTGCTGTATTGTTTTCTAAAGCTGCATTAAAATTAAAATAAACTGCAATTCAGAAAAAAAAACTCAATTCTCAAACTGAAAAAAGACCATACCAGCTCTGCATGCACATTTCAAAGGTTAATTGAGATAAAATGTGAGCTATGAAGAGAAAAATGCTAGATTTAGCACCTTAATTAGCTCCTTAGAGGCGATACTCAATCTTACAGGCAGGTTTCTATACAGTCGGCCACCCTCTAACAACATTGAGATACCATCCTTACAGAACTTGACCTCCTCTGAGGGAATTCTGCCACTGAGCGACAGTCAAAGCTAGGTGTTTTGATTTGGAAATGGGCCTAAAATGCTATCAATTTTCCATAGTTGTGTTAATATTTTTTTCTTCTTATACTTAAATAAAAACTGGTACACTGCTTTCCCACTATAATGGCTTTGACAGATGTGGTCACGTGCATTTATGACACCAGCTGCAGCAGTGAGCCAGAGTTGCCAGTGTAAGTAAATTCAGGTTCCGATAAAATCTTCTGCAATCAGCAAACTGCACATTCAATGGAACAAACCAAGTAGATGATGTAAATGACTAGAAGCATTTAGTTACTCAGACTGAGATATGAAGCATTGCACTACCCACATTAATTGGTTGCATGGCCTCTAGAACTCACTGGTGGCGTATTAGTGTTTGAAGGGGAGAATAAGTGCCTGGCCCCATGTAATTAATGCAGCGCAGTTGTAAAAAGGCATTTGGAAAAAAAAACTATAACCCCCTATTTGATTCCTGTTTTTAGCTTTAAACTCCTTCAGGCAGTAAACTCGGAAAAACATGAATGTAACTTTGTATTATACAAAAGGACACACAGGGCCTGTCTGTCTGCTGAACGATATCTACTTTGCCAAAAGAAAAGCATTTAAATGTGTCTGGTATGTACATTTTAACCCATTAGCCTTCGCTTCAGGGGGCATTAACTGAGAACCTTAATGTTGCCCTCTTCTGCCCGTCTGTCTAATGCCAAACACTGTGTATCTCGCTGAAAGAAAGCTTTGGAGCGCATATAATTTAAATGGGTATTATCCCAGCAAATCATTTTTCCATTTTATTTCAAGCTGTCTTCAAATAAGAACTGCTGTCTTCACTTTTCTGTTTGTAGTAGAATTTAATGCATATGTTTGGGTGGAGAGGGTAAACTGGATAGAGAAACTGGACAGAGAATTTGAATAAATAACTCGGCATAGGACATTACCAAATACCATTCTTGCCACAGATACATTTGTAATGATTTTTTGTTCAATCTAGTGAAACTGCTGTGAGCAGAATTTTCTCCTGGGCATAGATTGTGTATGAGCCAGTCACATTAATATTCCAAGCAAAAGAAACATTATCGGACTGAATTGTGTCCCACATTTCGATTATTCGAGTTTGGAAAAAGACAAGGAAATATCTGTGATGTCTTTTGATAAATTAATAATAATGGATTGATTTAGTGCTTAGTGTCATAGTATTAACGTGACTACGTAATCTATAGCACGACACCGACGTAAAGGATATACTCTAGGCGAGAGTTACGACAGTATACCAGTTTACGACTTATCCTGCATGTGCCTGTATTGTGTATGAACCCGAGAGCACGAGGAGATAAAGTACAACAAACCCTTGCAGTCTGATTCTTCCGTGATTTATTACATGGTGTCAGATAGTGGTCCATTTTTTGCTAAGAGTGTGAATCATGGCGAAGTTTAACCCACCGGAGAGTTTTTCTTTTGATAAACCGACGGAGTGGACTGACTGGAAGAGGCGTTTTGAGAGATTTCGAATAGCTACGGAGCTCAACAAGAAAACGGGTGAAGTACAAGTGTGTACCTTAATATATGCAATGGGGAGTGAAGCGGATAATATTTTTAACTCATTCACGTTTACTGACGCAGAGCATCAGAATAGCTACGAGATAGTGATGCAGAAATTTGACCAGTATTTTTTCCCAAGACGGAACGTAATCCACGAGCGCGCCGTTTTCCATCAGAGAGTGCAGCGGCCTGGTGAGCAGGCAGAGACATTTATCAGAGCTCTTTACGACCTATCAGAACACTGTGAGTTTGGCCAGACTAGGGAGGAAAACATCCGAGACCGGATCGTCATGGGGATTTTAGATAAAGAGCAGACTCGTAAATTGCAGCTCATGTCAGATCTCACTCTAGCGCAAACTATACAGTCCGTTCGCCAATCAGAGACAGTTAACATGCAAATCAATGCGCAGGAGGAGGCTACGGTAGCCACCGCAACCGTACATGAGGTGCGGGGAGCGCGAAACAAGAATCCAAAATGGCGGCGCAACGACCAGAGAGGAGGAAGAGCTGCGGAGCGTGGAGGGAAGTGCGGCCGGTGCGGGAAAACGGAGCACATAGACCCAGAGAGGTGCCCCGCTCGCAGTTCAGCGTGCAATAAATGCAACAGGACAGGACACTGGCAGAGCCAGTGCAAAACCAAAGCGGTAAGTGAAGTAACAGAGACAGATGAGCAGGAAGAATACTACATGGGATCAGTGAATGCAAAAACGAGTGATGAGCAGTGGACTGTGCAGCTTCTCATTGGGGCAACACCAGTAAAGTTTAAGATTGATACGGGAGCTGATGCTAGTGTTATGCGTGAAGAGACGTTCAATATTCTTATTCCAGAGAGGGAACTAAAGCAGACTAGCGTATCACTGACCAGCCCAGGGGGTCAATTAGATTGTCAAGGACAATTTCAAGCTAGCACTACATACAAGAGCCAGTCATACTCGTTCCCAGTGTATGTCATCAGAGGACAGTCTGTCAATAACTTACTCAGCAGGTCCACAGCAGCAGAGATGGGCCTCGTGAAACGGATCGAGGAGGTCCACGGTGCCTTCGGAGAGCATGGCACACTCAAGACGGAGCCTGTGAAGATACAGCTCAAGGACAACGCCACTCCATACGCGGTGCACACCGCGCGCAGGGTTCCTATACCGCTGATGCCCAAGGTCAGAGAGGAGCTGCGCCGCATGGAGGAGAACGGCATCATAGAGGAGGTAACCGAGCCAACTGACTGGTGTGCCCCCATGGTGCCCGTGCTCAAGAAGAATGGAAAGGTGCGTATATGTGTTGATCTTAAGAAATTAAACGAACAGGTCAAGAGAGAGAGATTCTTCTTACCTACACCAGAAGAGATCATAGCCGAGCTGAGTGGAGCAACAGTGTTCTCCAGCCTGGATGCAGCCTCGGGGTTCTTCCAGATACCTCTGCACAGCGAGAGCAGCCGGCTTACCACATTCATCACCCCATTCTCAAGGTACTGTTTCCGGCGCCTACCGTTCGGAATAACGAGCGCCCCGGAGATATTTCAAAGAAAAATGACAGAGACACTCCAAGGCCTGCAAGGCGTCGCAGTCTATATGGACGATATAGTCGTGCATGGAAAAGATATGGAAGAACATGACCTCCATCTCCAGAAGGTTCTGGAGAGAGTCGAGTCCGCTGGGCTCAAGCTCAACAAGGAAAAGTGTAAGCTTAGGCAGAAGCAGCTCTGCTTCCTGGGGCAGGTGGTCGACGCCACGGGCGTGCGGCCAGATCCAGCAAAAGTGCAAGCCATCCGGGAGCTCGCCGCACCAGAGAACGTGTATGAGCTCAAACGTGTGCTCGGCATGGTGAACTATCTCGGTAAGTATGTGCCGAACCTGTCCCACAGTGGGCCAGCCACTGTACGAGTTGCTCAGGTCCAAGACAGCCTGGACCTGGGGCCCAGCACAACACACAGCTTTTGAGAGGCTGAAAGAGCTCCTGATGACATCGCCGGTATTGGTATTCTACGACGCCAACCGGCCCACCGCCGTATCAGCCGATGCAAGCAGCTACGGGCTCGGCGGCGTGCTGCTGCAGCTCCATGGGGAAGATTGGAAGCCAGTCGCGTACTGCTCCAGGAGGCTGACTGACACGGAAACCAGATACGCGCAAATCGAAAAAGAATGTCTGGCGAGTGTCTGGGCCTGTGAGAGGTTCGAGAAATACCTCTACGGCCTCGAGAGCTTCGATCTAGTGACAGACCACAAGCCTCTGGTCCCACTAATGAACAGCAAGGACTTGGACAACGTCCCACTAAGGTGCCAGAGACTTCTCATGCGGCTCATGCGCTTTAAGCCAGAGGCTATGTATGCGCCTGGGAAGACCCTTGTAGTGGCAGACACACTGTCAAGGAGCCCTCTGAGCCACGCCGAGAACGGGAGAGAGACACACTCCGAGGTGGAGTGTTACATAGCAGCTGTCATGGACAATGTGCCAGCTAGCCCACAAAAGATGGACAGCATCCGAGCAGCAACTGCGGCCGACGAGAGGCTGCAGACAGTGATCAGGTACATCAGGTCAGGGTGGCCTGAGCATGCGTACCAAGTACCAAGTAACATACGTGAGTACTTCCCTACACAAGATGAACTTTCAGAGTACGACGGAATGGTCGTCAGAGGAAGCCGTATAGTGATACCAGCAACAATGAGAGCAGACATCCTCGAGAGAATCCATGATGGACATCAAGGACTCTCAAAGTGTCGGGACAGGGCAAACGCCTCTGTCTGGTGGCCCGGCATTTCCACACAGCTCAAGAACAAGGTCTATTCGTGTCAGTCCTGCTGTGAGTTGAGAAGAGCACAGCAGAAGGAGCCGTTGATTTCTACTCCGCTCCCCGACAGACCATGGCAGCGTATAGCTCTAGACCTCTGTGAGCATAACAAGCAGACCTACTTGATCATCTCAGACTACTACTCAAGGTATATAGAGATACTGCACATGACAACGACAACCAGCACTCAAGTGGCTCGGAAGCTCAAAGCAACATGCGCCCGCTACGGCATCCCAGATGTGGTCGTCAGCGACAACGGGCCACAATTCTCCAGCGCCGAGTTCAAAAGCCTGGCACGTGAGCTTGACTTCAGACACATCACCTCGAGCCCACACAATGCACAGGGCAACGGTCACGCGGAGAGGGCGGTGCAGACCGCAAAGCGAATCCTGAAACAGAAGGACCCTCTCATCGCACTCATGTGCTACAGGTCAACGCCCTGCAGCACCACGGGGGCCAGCCCAGCTGAACTTCTAATGGGCCGGAAGATCCGAACGACACTACCGACTATCGCGAGAAACCTGCAGCCCTCATAGCCTGACAAGCAACAGATCAAGCAGAAGGACGAGGCTGAAAAGAGGAAGCAAGCCTTCTACTACAACCGACGACATGGGGCGAGACCCCTACCTCCACTACAGCCTGGTGGTAAGGTCCTCACCAAGCTGGACCACCAGAAATCCTGGACAGCTCCTGCAGTCGTGACCAGCGAGAGTGTCACGCCACGCTCCTACCTCATCGAGACGGAGCAGGGGGCGTCACACCGGCGCAACCGGCGCCACCTCCAGGCGGTGCCCGCTCCACAGCCAGCTGGGGGCACAGCACCTGTCTCACCTGTTCGTGAGGACACCAGCCAAGAGCCAGGTAACGCCAGTGTCAGCATGCCTGCTGGTACTGAAAGACTGTCACAGACCAGGTCTGGACGGATCTCTAAGCCAGTTGTCAGACTGGACTTGTGAGTTAACATGATCTCACACTCATGACCCTTTTTTTAGGGGGGGGGAGAGAAGGGAAAAGAGTTCCAGGTGGTATAGTAAAACCACATAAAAGAGTTCCTGGTGGTAAAACCACAATACCAAATGTTAAAAGATTTCCAGAATGTAAGCTGTGCAATTTGATAATCGTTTGCAGAATGTTTATCTGTTTACTTTAAAGAAAATAAACTAAAAGGGGGAGGTGTCATAGTATTAACGTGACTACGTAATCTATAGCACGACACCGACGTAAAGGATATACTCTAGGCGAGAGTTACGACAGTATACCAGTTTACGACTTATCCTGCATGTGCCTGTATTGTGTATGAACCCGAGAGCACGAGGAGATAAAGTACAACAAACCCTTGCAGTCTGATTCTTCCGTGATTTATTACACTTAGCAGTGAACAATGAGAGCAAGCTGGAGCACGATGAGGTGTTCCACCTGACACACAAGGATTCATCCGTCAGGATATTAAAGGCCCATCGGTGTCATCTCAAGTACAGTGTACGGAGGAAATGAACGAACACAGCCATGCCCTGAATTGATACCCTAAAATGTATTTATCATGCAGTTATAAAAGTTTCTTGTCCATACCCCCCCCCCCCCTTCATTTTGTTTAATTTTTGTTAAAAAGTGAGTGGTAATTAAAGCATAAGACAGCTCAATGCTGACACTGAAGCTTGGTAGATAACATTTTTCTCAAACTCAAACTGACTGTATTTGTCAAGCAATTAGTACCAATATGTGCTTCTGCTTGTACATAAACCCTCCAATACAGTCTATGTTCTAAACCTGTACTCATACTGAAAAGCAAGTATTTCTGCCAAACACTAAACATAAATGGGCACAATTACACAATTTGTAGTGACTTTTTAATAAAGCAACTTGGAACCTAATAAGTAAACCATAAGGTTCTTGTCATAAAGGGATTTTGCAGTGCGCATAGTAATAAGCACAGTGTATACAATACATGAGTTCAATAGGAAAGTTTGGCAGGAGAAACAACCCTTAAAGTGATCCATCCATATCTACTGCATATCTGGCAGCAGAGTGATGGTTGAAGGCTTGTTTGATACATCAGACCCTTGATGACTTAAAGCCATTTAGCCAACCATGTGTTTCCATACTGTTCCAGTGTAATTTACAGCTAAATCTAGTCCCACCCCCCAATTCCCATAGAGATTAATTCAAATGGAGAGACGTTATAGTATCGCTTGTAAGAATACCAGAAAATAAAATATCAAGAGTCTTTTGATGTTGTTGGGCCACAGACAGGAAGTCATGGCATGCAAAGAATATGTGACCAAATATCAAAAATTGAAAAATTGAAAGACACAGTCAACTTAGTGTAGTCTCCTGACCCACTGGAATTGTGATATAGTGAATTCAAAGTGAAATAATCTGTCTGTAAACAAAAATTACTTGTGTCATGCACAAAGTAGATGTCCTAACTGACTTGCCAACACTATAGTATGCTAACATAAAATCTGTGGAGTGATTAAAAATGAGTTTTAATGACTTCAACCTAAGTGTATGTAAACTTCTGACTTCAACTGTTCATCCAGCTTGTGACCTCTAAAGTCAGCACGACGCCCGGCCGCTCCTCATTTCAGCATGCTGCAGCCTTACACTGGAACAAGCTGCACAACACTTTAACATCGGAAAATCTTATCTCAGTACCCGTTTTTAAGTTTTTGATCATGGACATCTTTATCAACACATTATCCTGCTTCAATGACTCATGACTATTGTGTCTTGATTTTATTTAATGGCAGTGCTGTATTTTACAGTCCTGTTTCTTTAATTTATTGTGTTTTGTTGTGTTTAGCCTCTTGGCCAGGCTGTTATTGTAAATGAGAAATTGTTCTCAATTAACTTGCCTGGTGAAAGATTGCTAAAAAATAAATGAAATAAATGATGGATGGGGAAAACAGGGATGGAATTTAATGCACTGCATATACAAAAAAAAATATTGTGTGCATTTTAATTTTAGGATATACAGTATATGCATGCAATAATTTCCCATAATGATAATTAATAATTTAATTTTGCAGTTGTGGGATTTACATCAAAATAATTGGAGCATTATTACAATTGTTCGTCTTGACTTAACTTGATTTAGCTGGAAATAATATATTTCCTCTTTTTATGATAACATTTATAAAGTGCAAAATGGGTTTTGTGCTCATAACTGGGTATTTCCAACAATATATACATTGGTCTTTTACATATGTAACATCACCCTTTGGATCTAACTTTCATGATTTGTGCTTGGTGACAGGAATTGGTCTAGAGTGCCCATAATTACCCACTTTATTTGAAAAAAGTAGACTTAAGGGACAAAAGAAAGCAAATAGGTTTGAGAAAATCTAAAAACTACTCTGTAGCTAAATTAGATTGAGGGACTCATGGATCCAGCAAAAATTCCCAATGAATATATTTGTTTGGAGATAAAATACTTATTATGATGTACAATGTGAGGCATCATTGGTGGTTATTAAAAAATAGTCTTGTTCCCCAGTTGTAATAGCCTTAAGCAAATGATCAGTGTGCATTAAAAGCTTTCATAACCTGATGTGCTCATTTGCTCATTCAGATTCATGCATACAGATCCCGGAGCTATGGCTTCAGAACCCCTGCTGCAGACAACCATCTGAAACTAAAACACAACAAGTAGCCAAACAAACAGACACAGCCGGAGGTCAGCACTAAACTGACGACTCCAGCCGAGATCTTAATAGCAGAATTAAAAGTAAACAATATGGATGAAAAAGCTAGTCTGTAAGGCTGGAGGGAGACACTTTGTGTCCTGTATGACGCAATTAAAACAATGTGCCTTTTCAAATGTCATGATTTCCTGCAATGGCTCTAAATCCAAGTAAATAAATAAGTAAACAAACAAATAAATAAATAAGGTATCGTACCCACAGGTGAAGGTAGTTTAAGGCTTAAGTATATTGGGTTATTAGTGTCTCATAAATCATTAAATAAATACAAACCCCAATTCCAAAAAAAGTTGGGACAGTATGTAAAATGCACATAAAAGCAGAAAGCAAATGTAAATTCTCTATTACATATATTTAATTGAAAAGATATTTAATGTTTTACCTTTATTGATTTTTGTAAATATACGCAAAATCCGAATGTGATGCTGTAATGGAGTGGGTTGGTTCGGAGGACCAAACGCGACAGAAAGGGTTTCAGACAAGTGACCCTGGAGGGACACCAATAGAACGGAGGGAGAGGGAGTGATAAAGGAGACTTAAAAGGGGAGCAAAGAAAAACTACCCAACGAATCGGGCGAACAGACTAGAGGTCAGCGAGAGAAAAAACCATGAAAGAAAACCTCTGCTCTCAAGATAAGAATCTTGAATGTGAATTATACTATTATAATTATAACAATATGTTATTGTTAAGTAAGTAAAACTTTATTTATATAGCGCCCTTCTCAACACGAATGTACAGAGTGCTTTACAGACAGTACACAATACACAATACAATACAACTATAACATGTACAAAAAAAGGCATGAAACACAGCAGTACAGTTTAAGACGAAACACCAATGTAGGACAGCTAAAAACTCACCTCCCCCGACACCCCAAAAGCTTGTCGGAAAAGGTGAGTCTTCAGCTGCCCCTTAAAAATCTGATAATATATCAGAAGATGGTGTGGTGATGGTGAGATGGAAAGATGAAACAGCACCCTGCTGTTTTATTTCCCTGCACTGAAACTTGAGAGAGGTAGGTGTTTTTGCAAGTTATGACCATTCCGAACAACCCTACGTTGGTATTTTTTGGTTTTCTTAAAGCTGTAGTTTATCATTTCAGAGAAACATGACTACTGTAATTTGGTCGGATGCGACTACCACTAGTGGGCAAAGTTACATCAGGTTAAATGGGCGAGAATTTGACCGTCATTTATCATGCACATACAAAAACCATGAAAGAAAACCTCTGCTCTCAAGATAAGAGAAGAATCTAAAGAGGTAACAGAAACAAACGGAAAACAACCCAGTAATGCTCAAAATGCTCGTAGGCTAGAGCGAGGAAAAAGACAAAAGAAACAAACTCTAAGCTCTCAATAAAGAGCGAATATGTAACCACAATAGTAAAGTACTGCAATGAAGTCCCGCATTGTTTAAGCATAAGCAGAAACAAAGCGGTCGATCGAAAACTTGTCCTATACCTTACCGGCTTGAATGTTAAAACGAAATAACATGGAAGCGTCGATAACAGAAGACGCAGGGTATAAATAGCCGGCGGAAACAACGAACAGGTGAAATCACTAAGTGCCGGAGTGAAACGAAAACCCTGCATGGATAGCGGAAAATCCGATAGAGTGCCTTATACAGGTAAAGGGAACGAACACCCGCAGAGATAAGGGAAGGCAGGCACAACCCATGACAGATGCCTGCAACACGTTCCAAAAAAAGTTGGGACAGGGGCAAAAAAAAGACTGGGAAGTTAAAAAAACACCAGTTTGGAACATTCCACAGGTAAACAGGTGATTCTATCATGACTGGGTATAAAAGAATATCAAAAGACTCTTTATATCTTATTTCCAGGTACTCTTACAAGTGATACTATAACCTCTCTGCATTTGAATGGATCTCTATGGGAATTTGGGGGTGGGACTAGATTAAGCTGTAAATTACACAGGAACAGTATGGAACACATGGTTGGCTAAATGGCTGGAAGTCATCTAGGATCTGAGGTATCAAACAAGCCTCAAACCATCACTCTGCTGCCAGGCATGCAGTAGATATGGATAGATCACTTTATGGGTTGTTTCTCCTGACTTTCTTCCCCCCATAGAGTTCAATATGAAAATGAATCAAGAGAAACAACCATTAATTGATCCATACTGCATATCTGGCAGCAGGGTGATGGTTTGAGGCTCGGTGAGAAAAATATTTGTGGATAAATTTGTAATTTTCCTGTGAGGAATGTTACAAAATCCACAAGTGAAAAATCTTATTATTGTGTAAATAAATACAAATATTTTATTCTGTTCAGAAGAGATTTATTTCTGAGTGCAAACATATTTGTGAACAAATTATTTTGTTTGTAAGATACAACAAAATATTTGTGAATCTCATTTTATTTGTGCAAGGTTCATATTATTTATTTAATGATCTATGAAGCAATAATAACCCCATATAAGTAAGACCCGATGTAAAACTATGTATGCTCTGAAACCATTTGAGTGTGTCTGGGGAAATGATTTTCTAATTTTACCATCTTGCCAGCTTTGATGTAACTTTACAATTTATTCTGAGGTCCCACTGAGAGTTCTACAGTACCCTGTGATTCCTGGAGGAGGTTTTAGAGATGAGGTATTTTCAGTAAGGGGAAACCGAACGTACCCTGAAGCATCTACAAGTTTAGCAATACGCTTGTAGGCTTATTGAAGATACTTTTTGAGCCTGCTCCATCGTAGTGGTTTAGATCACTGAAGTGACGCACAGTACACACTTTCCTCTCATGATACTTCAAAGGGTCCCTGACCACACCCAACTCTGAATAAGCGAGCGCGTATGACAATCCTTGGGGAGTGTCTGCATCAACAGGTCCAGATGGCCCCATAAGTGAAATCGGAATATGCTGTGTGATCGCAGTGTAAAACATCACTGTGTTCTGGTTCTCCCATATAAAGCCAAGGGAACCTCTGTTTAGTTGTTCTGTTGCTTGTATGTTGTTATGTTGCTGAATGAAACAACTGTGTAAGATCCATCAGCTCTTTAGTATAATTCACTATTTTTGCTGAATGTCCTAAAATCCTCCAGCTCACAGCAGTTGAAATCCAAATCAAAAGGTTAAATGCCATTGACTTCTGGCACAACTGTTCTTGTCCAATGGTGTCTTGCCCTTTAAAAGTTACTTCAACAACACAGCTGATATATATGTCCAGACTAATAGCACCAAGTTTAGGACACATCTGTAGTTTCATGAAGTGCAGCTATTCATTTTTTTCTAGATGAATGGCCATTAAATGAAACTCACAATATGTAAGCCTACATCATCCTTTTTTGCCACTGGAAGTAACCTCATTAAATTTAAGATAAGAAAGATAGAAAGCTGAGCTTGATTGCCTCAAGGCCTGTCTCAGAACCTGATTGTATCTGAAATCACAGATGAAAAGGGGAAATTAATTTGCATAAACTACAAACGTATTTTTAAATGGCCGTGAGCAATTTTCCCTGAATAAAGTTGCCTGGTGAGAAAATTCATACGAATTGTAACATCTAAAAATGATTCTCACATTGTTATCTAGTCTGTTTTGAGGAGTAGCATGACTCTGTGGCCACAAAATATAAATAGTAAAAAAATTATAAAAGGGCAGTCATTTTAACATTTTATAACATTTAAACTTTTTATGCAAAAGCTTACAATTGATTACTCCGGTTTCCTCCATTGATGTGACAGGATGAAATTGCATTCCAAAAATTTTGATTTTGGTTGTTGGTACTTTTTATTTATTAAAGTTTTCCTGTGTAGCCATGGCCTGCCATGGGATGGGATTGTTTGAGCATTATTCCAGCATTATAACCTGAGGGGAAATAAACTTTAATAAGGTTGAAAAACATGAGTAATCTTTGGAGGTATTTTCATAAGCTTTTATTGTCATAAAATCAGAAGCTGGAAAAGTATAACTTTTATTTAAGTATAAAACAACCACGGATGGCATTGCTATCATCATCAAAATAATGACACAGGTGAAGAAAGGCTGCAAAACTGGACTCTGACGCCTGGATAGGTCCAGACCAAGTCAACTGTATCTCCAAGCCAGCTGATATTTCTGTAAATTGTACATGTTACTGAAAATGTCCTCCCTGCAAGTGACTGTAGGTTTAAAGACCGTCTGTCCACCCCTCAGGGTCTCTGCCATCACCGGCGAGAACAGCAATCACTGTTCTTCTCTCCCAGTGTGGGCGGACATGTCCCCTCCCACTGTGACACTAAATATTATATTTTTCTCTGAAAAGCAGCAAGAGACTGATCCTCACCCCAAAATCACCTCTGTGATTCTTCTCTGAGCTTGCTTATTATGGGTGCAATATATTTAGCATCTGGTGAGTAATCTCCGTTAACGAATGCAGCTGCTTAGAAACGGAGTCAAACTGAGTATCATTCTACTTTGTTGCAAACTTGTTATTATTCAAATTATTAGAATCAAACAGAATTAACAGTACAACCCATTTGCGAGCTTAGTGTTTGTATTGCATGCGCAAATACTGGTAGCTTTGGTGCTTCTAATAAGAGTTCAATCAGCAATTCTTTTGTCATGGGGTAAATATAATATAATGTCTTACATTTTCCAGTGGCAGTGAACAATTAAGTTCATTTAGGATATGATTGCAGCCAGGGCAATAACGGTATCCAGTGAGAGTCTGTGCAACTGATTTATCAGCATCTTATAAAAGTTACTCTTCACGATGCAAATCAAAAAATAAAATTTGTTTAAAGAGTGATCCATCTATCTGAATAAATCCTTCAGTAGAGACCAGCAGATCTTATTTTGCTTAAGTTTATGCAGGCATGCGTGCACACCGTTAAAGACTCGTTTTAAAACAGCACTCCTGACTGTTAGAAAATATCCTTTTTTATATCCTATTTTCACAGACAGGAATTTTGCTGAAGCAGGGAAGTGAATGCTCAGGGGGGAAGCGATTGATGTGGCTTTTCATGCAAAGCCACGGTTTAATTTCCACGTTTTATTTCAGCCGGTGCAAAAGCACCTGGCGGGTCAGGGAATCTTCCGAAAATCGTAGACGAGATGAAACATGAAGACGGAGGCGCAGAGGTGATAGAGGCGACCTGATCCTGCTGGGGCTCCTCATCACCATCTCCTACTCCTCATCCTAAAACACACAGCAACTCTGCGCAAGACATCCGTCTCAACGGGCTACCTGCGAGTTTACACCATGGGATTGGAGAACTGGCCAGTGGGCTTCCATTATCCTGAAAAGGATCCATTGCACCCCACCTTTCAAAATCAGACCGTTCCACCAATTAGAACACTTAACTGCAACGTTACGCATTAAAAAGTGAGGGTTTTGTGGTTTGTGTGTGAGTGTGTGTGTGCAGGTTTTCACCAGCACCATCAGCACCAGCACCACGTGGAGCAGATGCCGATGAGCATGCATGCACGCATACATACGCACACACAAATACACACAGCTGAGGACCAACAAATGTATTACTTAGTGGACACAAAGACACATATGCCAGTGGACAAAAAAGGTATAAATGCCTTTGTTTGTTTTTGTTCAATCCCCAGTCTGGACTAAATGCGCAGTAAGAGATATGGGACAGAGCCATATGGAGTCCACTGATACCACTTCAGACTCCCTACACAGGCCTCGCTAGTCATCTTTCAAACTGGCACACTACTGCAAACAAACACCTCACTGGAAGGAAGGACAAAATATCTAAATAACCACACACTTATGAAGGATTCCTGTTCCTTTTCCCCCTGGATATCCTCGGTATTAATTTATTTGTATTTATTATTTTTATATAGAAGGTCAGTATCGCAGCAACAGGCGCTCTCTGAAGAAAGAAGCTCTCGCTGTGGGTGCCGTTCTGCCGTTCCTAGAAAGATACCTCCCTCACCCAGGGGCAGAGACACCAGAGAGAGACTGTCGCAATGCTCCTCCTGTGCTGCTGGAAAGCTAACAATAACCCCCCCCTCTTCCGTTTCAGTAGGACTCAAAATCGTCCCTGTCTCCGTTTCACTGGGGGGAAATAAAATAAATGGCAAATACCATTCAGACTAAAATGGCTGCAAGTAAAACTTGACTAGCAGAAATTTTGTTAATTGAGTTTTTGGTTTTCATTCTTAGCTTACAGTCAGTATTTTATTTTTTTATTTTTAATACTGCTGTGTTTACTATGTTACAATGAAACAGAATATCATTATATTATATTTTCTATAAATTGCTTTTTTCTTTGTCACAAAACTGTTCATTTACAGTGAACATAGAAGGCAATATAAAAATTTTAATATTTCCCTCTAAGTGTCATCCTTATTTGCAATGTTGCTTGTTAGTGGCTTTAGTAGAATGTACCTGTAGCTATATACCTTTAAACAGTAACATTTCCAGTGTTAATTCAACTCTAATAGAGTTTATATGAGTCCACTCTGGCCATTGTGACTCGTATAAACTCTAAGAACTGATTTAACACTGAACATTTTCCCGTGTAGCTCTGTGAAAACTGGGCGGCTTGCGAACAAGCTATTATGAGTTTTTACTGAGTATTCCTTCCTATCATACTCTCCTATCAAGCCTTGTGGGTAGCTATTGGTATACTGCATTTGTAGCTAAATGTATTTGTTGCAACAGCACTGATGTTAATTTTAATATGGAACACGAGATGCTGTGACATACAGATCAATGTGTTTAGTTTTGTAAGCATTCCTATTAAAAATTGCTCAAGATAGTTTACCAATAATATAATGTCATACCATGCAATTATATTTGCAGAAATGGTTTCAACACAGGCTATAAAACAAAAAATCAGGCAGCAGCAACAACAGCTAATTATGAAGATGGGAAACCATTTGAATGTGATCCAAACCCACTGTGTTTTAAACATCAAAATATGCAAAGTCACTCGCTACTCACGGCAAGTCATGAAAATTAATGAAGTTGGAAAAAGGAGCCGGGCCCTGTGAACGAGGTCTGAGATTTGTGCTGTAAATTTAATTGACTTTGCGCGGGACTTCGGCACAGCAGGTCTGACAGCAGGTGCTTTTTTGTCACAGAGTCTCCGTCCAGAGGCCCCATCCAGAGCCGCTGCCATACTACCCCCCTGTTCACGCCACGTCCCCCACCTCCACCCCCCTGGCACCCCACAAAACCACCGTTTCATTAAATCTTTAGCCAAAGAAATCATTACTGCAAATATCAATGAGTAACCTGCTTCTTAACCTGCTACCTGTGGGCCCAGCCTGCCACATTATCGCAGCCCGAGGGTACAGATCGTGAGTGCGCTCCTCCGGACTGGAGATCTGGCACGCTTGGGGGGGGCAGGGTCAATTGAAACGCTTATTCAAATGGAGCATGAAAAAACATAGGAGCAGTGACTCGCGTTACACCACCTACTCTGTAATAAATTTTAATCTTTCTGTGATTCGGATCCAGGTGCTAGATATAATTCCTGTATTGAAAGCACGCAATTCTCGAGCCACCAAATTTTTAGGATCATGCAAGTATCCAGTCTGATTGGCCTCCAGGTTCAAACTGTCCCCCATACACACAGCTCATACAGAAAATCTATAAAAACAGAAGATCATGTAGTGCTATATTGAGTATACACAGAAGGGGCTGTGGGCTGTTTGATCTAACTTCGTGCAGTTAGTTCATGAGCCCTGCTAATATGGGACCTTTTCTCAAACACAAGGGACTTATTATTATTATTTATTTATTTTATTTCAGGAGTAGTAGTAGACGTAGCAAGATCATGTATCATTATAGCCTTTTCTTCTATAGTGGCTCTTTTGGGCAGTAGTAGGAGTAGGAGTAGGAGTAGCATCATGATTATTATCATTGTTATAACAAGACTTATCTTCTGTGTTGTTCAGTAATAGTCGTACCATGGTTATTATCATTGTTATAACATAACTTATCTTCTGTGTTGTTCAGTAATAGTCGTACCATGGTTATTATCATTGTTATAACATAAGACTTATCTTCTGTGTTGTTCAGTAATAGTCGTACCATGGTTATTATCATTGTTATAACATAAGACTTATTTTCTGTGTTGTTCAGTAATAGTCGTACCATGGTTATTATCATTGTTATAACATAAGACTTATTTTCTGTGTTGTTCAGTAATAGTCGTACCATGGTTATTATCATTGTTATTCATGAAGCCTTACCTTCTATGGTTGCTCTTTTTGGCAGGATGGTAATGGCCCCCACAGATGCATCTTCTAGCTGGTGTATGGGGCTGTTTTTGGCTCCCCAGCTGTCTGACCCAATCCATAGGAAATGCCCCACCCGATTGGCCCTTTTACTGGCATTAAGAACACCTCTGAAAGACACCATAAGAAATGTCCACTATAAAAAAAGAAAAGAACTGTCATCGCAATTTGTTTATCTGTTTCTGAATTATTTACAGGATTCATAGCTACAGTGTCAAGTGCTCATATATGTCATAGGTTTAAATTAAAAACCTGGTCTTATTTCTTGCTTCTCTCTATTTAAGAACCCATCATCCAAACTGGAATACGCTTCTTGAGAGATAAACATATTCATAAATATCAAGATGTGTAAACAGCAATTACCCAAGTACAAATCACTTAAAGATATATTAAAATAATTTAAAAAAAAATAATATTAGGCTTGTTTTTAAGTGCATTCCTAATGTAAAGTGTGAAGTGCCCTGCCTTCCTGCCCTTTTCTTGGGTTTCCAGTGGGAAAATGCATTAACTCATTTTCTTTACTGGAATCTTCTTGGCATAGGGTTTGCTTTATATTTTTGTTTTTAGGGCTACATGAAAGATGAGCTGAAAAAGCCTTGAGGTCTCTTTTGAAGTACTGTAGTCTCAATCCCCCCCCTGTGTACAGCTGAGAGTAGAGAGTCTGCAGGTAATGGAGTAGACATACCGAATGTCTTCATCGCTGGCAAAGATGATGACCGCCCTGGCATGGATAGTGTCGAGCAGATGTCGGATGATCTTGTCAAAATCGGCCTGCTTGTGGTCGTGCGGAATTCTCAAGGACTGAGCGATGCAGATCCCACCTGGAATGGCAAACATGGCAGGATGGTGGTCAGGAACTCAGGATGCACTTCACAACATCTGAACACACCCAATAAAAAAGACAACAATTGTAATATATATGTTTGTACATATATATTTGATATTTCTTTAATTAACTGATTCAAATTGAATGCGGTTTTTGTTCCAATTTCACAACTATTAGTCAGTATTAGAGAACTGCACACTGGTACCAACACAGAAGCAGCAGAATTGCCCCATTGTACAAATATATACATAACTGATGTAGACATTTTTGAAACATGAATCATTCGTTAACAATATAATCATATCATCATGGTCTGTTGTTCAAACATAATTGTTTTTCTAAAGACATAATAGGAGAATGACAGCAAGAACAATGCTTATACTCTATGGTATAATGTTGTACAATACTATATAATCATAGGATACAGAGTGAGAGGTTAATATAAGTGATGAAATAAGAGTGTATTGTGTGTATTGCCTTAGCATTTCAGATTGCTTTACTGCAGTTTTCCTCAATTGCAGTACAAAAGCATGATTCTTGATACAGTGAGCACCATAATTCATTGGACAGTGACACATTTTTTTGTTATTTTGGTTCTGTACTCTAGCGGTTTGAGTTTGAAACAATGCAATGACAATGGGGTTGAAGTGTAGAATGTCATATTTAATTTGAGGGTATTTTCATCCATATCGGATGGACCGTTTAGAAATTATAGAACCTTTTGTACATAATTACAAACCTCTCTGCATTTGAATGGATCTCTATTGAAATTGAATTTAGCTGTAAATTACACTGGAGCACTATAGAACACATGATTGGTAAAATGGCTGTAAGTTATCAAGGGTCTGAGGTATCAAACAAGCCTCAAACCATCACTGCTGCCAGATATGCAGAAGATATGGATGGATCACTTTAAGGGTCATTGCTCCTGACAAATTTTCCTATTGAACTCTATGGAAAAATAAGTCAGGAGAAGAAATCCTTCAAGTTATCCATCCATATCTAGCATTCATATCCATCCATATCTGGCAGCAGAGTGATGGTTTAAGGCTTTTGATACGTCAGACCCTTGATGAGCCATTTAGCCAACCATGTGTACCATACTGTACCAGTGTGATGTACAGCTAAATCTAGTCGCACGCCCCAATATCCTTTCAAATTCAAAGTGCTAGAGTACAGAACCGAAATAACAAAAAATGTGTCATTGTCCAATGAATTATGGTGCTCACTGTATATCATTTACCAATATACATTTTCTTTAGCAATACAACATAAAAAATACACGTAGAATAAAATATTGTTGTTGCTGTAGTGTGGCCCATCTGTGTGTGGATGCTTTCACAGCACATTCAGTAAGTGCATTTTTTTTTAGCAGTCACCCTAATTATGGCACTGCCAATGCTTGATTGCAACTCTGTTTGCAAAATATCACTACACTGAGCCTTTCTGCTAATCACCAATACACAACTATTTACAACTGATATTACTCCCATTCAGCGTACACTTTGCAAGTCCTAACAAATCGGGGATGAATGTATCCACTTTGGCCCAAACTTGTTTACTTACGCAACTCTGCACAGCTCCAAAATAGCTGTGTTAGCAATAGCTGTGTTTGCGCAAGCAACAGGCTAACGGCATCATCCAAACTGGCCCCCATCTCTTTGTCAAGAGCTATTGGTTCTAAGGAAACAATTTAATTTTATACAACATGATCTTAATCTTGATGGTTTCCAACATGGGGGAACTCTTGTGCATCCCGATTGTGTTAAATTTTAAATGTGTTTTTATTATTATTATTATTTAAGAAGAAATCACAAAACTGATTAAATCTGGGACGTGCTACCTGGTGAACCATTGGAAACTAAGAAAACAAATAGCCCTCTACCTGAACACAAACATCCTAAAACTGAAGGGATAATAATACCTTTCCTAACCAGCACAGACAGAAAGGGTCATGTTGAACTGAACACATTCACTAGAGCGCCTCTATTCTATTTATTCTATCCTTAAACATCCTTCACCTACTACGTTTTGCCCAAATGATTAATATGTTTGTCAGTATCAGAGTCTCAGCAATAAAGAACGGTTTCTCTGACACAGCAGTGGCACATTTATGAATGCAGACACAGAAAATCAGAAAACCAACAGTTAAATAAATAAATCAGCCAGAACCATAACGGTCTGATGCTAACAGGTAGCCCAGTGTTGCAGGTCCATTTCCTGTTCTCGGCACATAACAATAGTGCTGCTTTGCCCATTACTCAGAATGTGCGACTAGGAACCGTGATCTGTGACTCCACAGGAACACAGGTGAATAAAACATTGCTGGACAAAAATCCACCGCACAACAACAGATTGGCAAAAAAATGTCTGTGACCTTTCATGAAATAGCAAACGGTATGAAAATACATCACAGTCAGAATGTGAACAGACGTAATAATAAAAAATGGAAAGCACGTAACATAATCCAGCGCATAGATACACAGATGTAGTTGCCCCAAATACCAGCACTTTTACTTGCATTTGACCCTGTGTCTGGCCATTGTGTTCGAATGTAATCTGACAGCCACACGCTGCATGGCCCGTCCTGTGGTCTGGCAGACACGTCAGGCCCTGAAGTGAAAGCAAGCCATCAACAAGCATTACAGCAAACTGATGCCTCAGAGCCCAGACACAAGCCTAAGCATTGCTGACCCTTCTATTTGAACTGATATGATTGAATTGATCCGTCAACTAATGTTAACTGACCAATTAGATTCCCCCTGACGCACGTCACTGTACACTTGGAGCTGCGACAGATTGACAACGACAGACCCTGAAGATAAAAAATTTTTTTAAAGTATAATTAATCCCCCTGGTCATGGAATTACCAAAAAGGAACATTGTATAATTTAGAAAATGCCTCCTCTCCCATCTCTGCATTTCTGTTTAATCTGTGAAAACGCGCAGATTCTTCACGCCAGTGTAGTCACAGAGCCGGCTTTGGCAGTCGCCTCCTTTTTTTAGTCACCCCACGCAGGAGAAGTAAAAAAGAAATGACCGATAGCCGCTGTCTCTGAAGTCTACTAGCAGAGTAGCTAGCTTCCATAGGTCCCCAGCTAGTTTAGGAAGTGGATACTCCCCCGAGTCCTGACTTCTTGCCTCACTAGTGTACACATGCTCATATAGTGCCCTCCATAAGGTTTGGGACAAAGACATATATTTTTTTGATTTGGCTCTGTACTCCACATGTGGTTAAAGTGCAGATTCTCAGCTTTTATTCATACAATTTCTCAAATTTTATTATGTATTTTTATACATTCTGGATTCACCACTTTTTATACATAGCCCCATCAGGGCACCATAATGTTTGGGACAAATGGCTTCACAGATGTTTCTCATTAGTCAGTTGTGTTCAAACACTTCCTTAGTGCAGGTATAAAAAAGGTATATGAAGCTGAGAAATAAGAAAAAAAACAGTCTGAGACAAAGGCCAGACCTTAGGCTTACCAAAATCAACTGTTTGGAACATCATTAAGAAGAGAGCACTGGTGAGTTTAATAGTCTCAAAAGGGCCTGGTAGGCCAAGCAAGGAAGACCTCTACAAAAAATGTGTCTTTGTCCAAAACATTATAGAGGACACTGTATATATAGTATACTCCGGCCTCTTTGCCGCATGGATTAAACAAGGTGCTGGTCCATGATGACTCGATAGCATAACACAATTCCTGCAGATTTTTAGGCCACACATTCCTGCTGCAAAACTCCTGTTCCACCTAATCCCAAAGGTACTTGCCACACACTGTGACACCCCTGGGAGGGAGATGTGGCAGTTCTGTGTTTTCACAATTTTCCACATTGTGAGAGAGTGCATACCCACACAGACATGAAAACAAATAAACAAAAATCTTCACCCTACCCAGATTCTGGGCAAATATTCCAGGCAATGATATTAATAATTGTATACAGATTCTGGGCAAATATATGAAAGTGACTAAAGGTAAATGTTACGTCCCGTGCCTCTACTGTGAGGGTTTGTGCAGAATAACGATGAGCCAAACGCGACAAAAGAAAAAAAGAATATTAAATTCTTGGCCGTAGACAAACAATAACACACCCCTATAAAACGGGCTAGCCTCATAAACACGGGCAGAGAAGAGACTCAGAATAGCCACCACTAAATAAAGTAGCGAGAAGAGAAAATGAAAAACAAGGCACCTTCGGGATGTGACTATAACGCCCAATAACTGGTGAAATAAACAAAACTAAAATAAAACTCATACCCTCAGAAAACGAGAGAGTGGAAGCGTAGAGAGGAAAAGAGAAAAGGGAACAGAAAAACTAATTACCTCGGCTTCAAGGCCATAAAACCTCAAGCTGTGACAAACAAAGAAAATAATCTTTTTATTTCAACTGCAGAGAGACAGAAATGACTAACCCTGACTTCGTAAAGGCACGAAACGAAAACGAAGCATCCGGAAGCGAGAGACTTAAATACCTAACAGATAGGGAAACAGGTGAAATGAATAATTAGCAGGGAACACTGAAAAAATCAGATAGATTGCTAACCGGCGCAAACGAGGGAGAAAGCCACAACCCATGACATCTACATCTTAGTCTGTTCCTGGTTTTTCCGTTTATATGTATTTTCAGTATTTGTCGTCCGTTCCATGTTTTCCCTTTCTCTCCATTTCGTGTCTCTGCTTCCCGCACCTGATATGTGTTTCCTCATTATGTTTCGTCTCACCTGTTCCTCGCTGTCTCTTCGTTAGTCCGGCATATAGTCTCCCGTTTTTTTTGTTCTGTGCCAGATCGTCTTGTGCCCTGCATTCATGCTCGTCTCACTACTTTCCAGCGGTTTGATTCCTGCCTGTTCCCAAGAACGCTGCATCGAAATGTTGTAGACTTAAATAAAGTGTATGTTAAAGATTATTCTTGCACTTTTCTCAAGAGAAATACGAGTGGACTCAACATTGTTTATAGCTGTTTGGACAAAAGAGCTTGAAGCTGTAGGCTATGCAGGACAGTAACCAAGTGCTGGGTTTTATTGTTGAATTCGTAAAAGGTATGCATTCGTAAAGCCATTCATTAACAATGCAGAAAAAGGATTTGGTCGCTCTTTTTTCCTGTTGTGCTACAGCCACTTGAGCCTCCTCTTCGGGGTCATACAGTTGAAGTTGGAAGTTTACTACACTTAGGTTGAAGTCATTAAAACAAATTTTTAACCACTCCACAGATTTTATGTTAGCAAACTATAGTGTTGGCAAGTCAGTTAGGACATCTACTTTGTGCATGACAAGTAATTTTTCCAACAATTGTTTACAGACACATTATTTCACTTTTAATTCACTATATCTGAATTCCAGTGGGTCAGAAGTTTACATACACTAAGTTGACTGTGCCTTTAAATGTTTTATATTTGGTCGCATATCCTTTGCATGCCATGACTTCCTGAATCCTGATGTCTGTGACCCAACAACATCAAAAGACTCTTGATATCTTATTTGCTGGTACTCTTACAAGCGATACTATAACGTCTCTGCATTTTAATTGGGGGGTGAGACTAGATTTAGCTGTAAATTACACTGGAACAGTATGGAACACATGGTTGGCAAATTTTACATGGGCGCAACCCACATACTCAGCTGTGCTGCTCATCCCACAGATGCATGTTCCTTACAAATGGGGCACCATTTAAAAGGGAAATAAACAGGCTTTCCAACGGTATAAAATGTATTGCCATGAAGCATTGTTACAACAGAGAAATAATCTACCAAACACAAATTTCCGAACTTTTTGTTCGATGTTTATTTTGTGGATGTGTAGTGGATACATCCCTCTGTGATAATCTATGATTATTTAAACTTATTTTCAGCCCCTTTACAATAATTTAAAACTAAAACAAAGACAAAACAAAGCTTTTTCAGCTTTTCGCTCTGTTCAGCTGAGCAGCTCCTCAGCTTTTCAGCTACTTTACTTTCACTTTTGTTTCGAACAAACAGGCAGATTTGTTAACGCACTCAGGTGCATGTGCCGTTTTAAACTGTTGAGAGGAAATTCAGGGTAATATTCAGTCACCATGACACACAATGCACTGCCATACCTCATTAATTGTATTGTGTCACTGATAGTACAAGATTGTCATGTTATGAATACTATGACTATCTAACTATTAACAACTATCGTCAGTCTGACAATGTGACTGTCAAACTGGTTGTAACAGCTACATCAAGCAAGAGTGACAGACTTCACAAAATCATAATGCACTGTTGATAAATTAATCGATAAATGTGAATATATCTCAGGCAGTTCTCTTGCTGTTTTTAGTCAGACCATGCCCATTTTGGGTTGTCTTTTTAGATCAGAAAAATATAAGCTAATTATACTTTTTCACAGGATGTCAGAGGCCGAACACCATTTAGATGGAAATCTGGTGGTGCTGAAAAGGTCATAGTACTAGTCTAGAACTAGTATTGAACTTACTAGTATAATCTAGAACTTACGCATTGGCTGTAAGTGAATATGACACATGGTCCAGTTGGTCTGTACATCCTTTTTTGACACAGTAGTAAATCATCCTTTTGAGAAGATGCAGTAAAACAGAAATGCTGTATTTTCAGAGTGAATTACCCTTAAACCTGAGCATGAGGGAAAACTGAAAAGGGTGCAGCGTTTCCCAGAACAAGAGGAGGTTAACTCACTAGACAGGCGCGTGCACTGAGATGTGAAATGTGTTCCTCCAGCAAAGAGCATTCACCTTTTAAAGGCTTAAATTTCCAGTACAGGACTACTCTTCATTTTGAGCCTTAAAAATGACTTTGACCTTTTTATTTCAACATAATCACGTAGCAAAAGTTCCATGAGCAAAATAACAGTCATTCATTCTACTGCTGCATGCAGCTTTGCCTCCAAAATGCCATATGCTGTCTGAGGAAACGATTTGAAAAAGTTCCCTTTTGTCAGACAAACATGGCATTGGGAATGTCTTGACTGCTGATGAAAATCCTTTTTCAAAGTGACTCATGTAAAAGAATGAAAGTTGTCATATCTTAAGACTGGTGGCTCATAGGGTCAGAGCTCATTCTAATATTGGGTGGCATGCCGTAGTTCAACATGTGCATTAAAACCGCGGTCAGCCCGGTGTATCCATTGCTGGGACATTACTGCAGTCGCAATACTGCCCTCTCACGCTGTCAGGCCAGACAAAAAATCACTCGTGAAGACTTTTAAAGTTTTTAACAGGACTGGAACCCTTAATCCTCCAGTGTCAGGTTCAACACTCCAGCCACAAGGCCACTGAACATGAATTCCCCTGTAGAATGAATAATAATAATTTTTCACTGCAGAGCCTGCTACTCAGCTCTGTGAGAAAGAGGAGACGTTTAGGGTAGTTAACACCTTGACATTATTTTATACTCATTAGATCCCGTCTTAGCCGTGTCTGCAAGTGTACTGAAGTATGAAGAACAATTACTACAATTTAAGCTCATTTGTGAGTTATTTTTTGATGTCAGTGTTGAGTCTCAATATAAATTAAATCAAATTGGACTCATGAATGAAGACAACAGATAAACATTTGTTTGTTTTGGCATTCCAAAAGCACTTCCACATTTCAAAATGTTGAAAGGGTAATACTACATAACACAGAAAAACAAACAATTGAATTTCACTAGTTTATATGTTTATTCATCTGTGTGGGTGAAGGTATGGGTGTGTGTGGGTGTCAGTCGGGACTTCAAATGCAAAGTTAGCTCTGGTGATGAGATCACAGATTAAAATGAGCCAGTAAAAAGATTTTGCTGTCTGAAGTAAAGTGATTTAGTGAGTTACTGATACCACATTGTATCTCCACATACACTCAGGGCCTGATTTACTAAGACTTTTAGTAATGATTGGTGCAAAACAAATAGCATGAACAATCATTGGTCGTGTTATTGGTTTTGCGTGTGCTAAAAGGTTTTGCACACACTAAAGGTCTTAGTAAATCAAGCCCACAGTGGCTGCTTTATGAGGGACACCTCTCTAGTACCAGGAAAGATTCCCTTTGGTTTACCTCCAGAACAGCCGTACTTCTTTGCGGCAAGGATTCAACAAGGTGTTGGAAACGTTCCTCACGGATTTTGGTCCATGCTGACTCGATAGCATCACAGAGTTCCTGCAGATCTTTTGGCCACTCATTAAACCTCGCGTTCCACCTCATCCCAAAGGTGCTCTACTGGATTGGGATCTGGGGACTGTGCAGGCCATTGGAGTAAATTGAAGTCGCTGTCATGTTCCTGGAACCAGCCTGAGATGATGCATGTTTTGTGACATGGCGCATGGGGACCACTGCTGTAGTGAAAATTTTAGCAGCTGTTTCTGAGATGCTGGAACCATCATCTCTGGCACCAACAATCATACCACGGTCAACGTTGCTTATCATAGCTTGCCCTTACTAATGCCTATTCAAACAACAGCTAAACCTTTTCACCATCTCTGCATGCTTTATTGAGTTCACATGATTTGCTGTTTGGAGGAGCAGGCTATTTGAATAAATGAGAAAGTGTACCTAATAAAGTGGCCACTGATTGTATTTTGGAACTCAAGGTGAGTGTACAATTCAATAATGATAAAAAAATATGATTACAAACAAATAATGACAATGATGATCCTTACAAAACGATAGTTTGCTGCAAACTTGCAGCTAATATGTAGCGTATTTGCCACAAACTGAATTGTTTTCCACAAAATGTTGCCAGAGGTTTTCCAGACTTTGCCAGCAGTGGTGAAATTCTGGTGGACTTCTTGCAACAATGGCAGTTCCCACAAAGCTAATTTGCATGTGAAAATATGAGCTTGCCGCAAACCTGTAGCAACAATGCCAATGGATTGATGCAAATTTGCCAGAAGGCCTATATTTTTGTAAGAGGGAGTGCATTGTAACAAAAGTTATCCAAAAGGCTACTTTTAACTGGTATTCTCAAAGTACAGTACATGAGTGTGTAATATTTTACAGTGTTGAAATGGTAGAATGTCTGTCTGCATTATATTATAATGGCATAAATTACAGTCTTAGTTTAAATGTTTGATTTAATTCACTCCACACAGAAACATATAAAGTAAGTACACTGCAACTGTGCAAGTACAATTTACCCTTGCACAGAAATGGAAAATAAATACAAACACCAAAATAAATATTGTTTAACATTTAAAATTTGGAGGGCTTGACTGGTCTATGTTGTTCCCATATGAAATCAACAAACAAGTGGCTAGTGTACTGGTTTGACTCTTAAAAGCCATAACCTTTCTGCATGTTATCTTTGTTAATACAAGACATCTTCTGTGTGTCTGACCAGTGGCGCCGCCAAGGGGTGGCCAGGGGGGGCCACGGCCACCCTGAAACAATCGCTGGCCCCCCCACTGGCCCCCCTCGCGAGTCGCATATGCATAATATGCTGCTATCTGATATTTTACATTAGGTACTATTCATTTAAATCAATAATTATATTTTTCATAATAGTTCATGCATGTGAAAGAAAATAACAAATGCATAGCCAGCCAGCCGCTTCAGCACAGTGCACTGCCAGGAGACTGAGCGCAAATAGGCCCCGCCCATCCAAAAACACATCCCGCTCTCGCCCTCCATTAACTTGACGTGCTGGTGCCTTCTTGTCATTTCGATCTGTTAGCTCACAGCATAAAAATGCCTAAAAGTTGTTGTTTGGTGGGATGCACTACAAACAAGGCAAAAAACCCAGAATTGCAGTTTTATAAAATTCCGAACCGCAAAACGGAGCCCGTAAGATGAGAAAAGTGGATCCGAGCAATAAGACGTGAGGCGTCGGGGGAGGAAAGGGAGAAAATGTGGGACCCTGAAACTCCACATGCTTATGTGTGCAGCAGGCATTGTTTCACAGGTAGCCTGTGTTTCACAAGTCAAATAAGTTATCCAATTGTCAATTTATGGCTAACTAATATTACTATAAGAAACGCTAAAGCATTTTGACCATATGCAAATGGTTTGTAGTGGAATGTGGATAAATCAGAGTGCTATCCACTAAAAACATATTATCCACCAAAAAAAAGTTGTGGGCATCCAAAGAACGATATTTTTTCATTGTTGTATGCATGTAGATTCCAAACAAACGGTGAAAAAGCAATCCGCTTTCAATCGGAAGGCTACTCTTCTCATGCAGGTTGTAACTGTTCAAGTAGGCTAAGCTAGCGAAATAAGGTAACGTCATAAAATTTCTTCTTTCAGTGAAAATGGACGACTTGTTTACATTCTCAGACAGATGATAAAGTAAATCTAAAGTAAATCTAAAGGTGGCAGTGCACCTTTGCCACAAGTCAGCAATTATATCGGGAAATGCCCTCTGAACATTTTTTAAATTATTAAATGCCGTTACTGCATACCAGTTTTTGCCAAAGCTGCATCATAGCGCCATCATAACAACACGGAAACCCTTTTAAAAAAAACGAAATAAAAACCATAGGCTACACATAGCCTCGCCAATGATAACGGTGGACGAAACGGGCTGAGAAAAATGTAGCCTAATAAAGAAAGGATATGAGTAGGTTGTGTGTAGGCTATAATAAAATGTATATTGTTGTCCATGATTATGCTTTTTTGTTTTGTTTTGCATTTTTGTACATATATAATATTTTAGTTTACAAAGAGACACAGCAACAGCCAAATACAGCTGTATTGGAGGCCTCCGTGGTGTTTTTAAACTCTAGTAGGCTTGTTCCCAGTAAATGTTTTGTCCCTTACAATCAATGTAGCTACTCCTTCAAATTAAAGCTGTATATTTGTCTTTTTAAGGAAAAGGACAACTACTAGCATTTGAAGAACAATGAATCGCCTATTTATATACCGATACATAAAACATTAAAACAAGATTGTTGTGGAACTCAAAATGTTAACTGTACCGGTATTAGTCTGTGCATATCAGATAATTAGTAACATTAACTGTAAAATAAGAAACCAAAGTATATCAGAATGCGATTCCTTAACTCTCATATTGACATAGTTTTCAACTAGCCTATATACTACAACAACATAATAGAATTCCTGAAATTCAGTTATGGCTTTTGGTTTTGGTGTGCCACCCCAAGATTTTCAGTGGCCACATCTGGCCCCCCCGATGAAAATTTTCTGGGGGCGCCACTGTGTCTGACTAGGGAACATTTTAAAATATCGTTCATCACACAAAAGAACTGGGCCAATGAAAAACATTAAAACTGAAATGATATCAAAAACTCCAGAAACGGAACTATCCCTTTAATAAAGTGTTTGCAGTGCAACACTGTAACTTGTGTTGTGTATGTAGCCTAGCTACTGCATTATTCACGTTTACTGCTGTGAATTCTTATTGAAAGTGTATAATCTGTCCCATAATCTCAACTCAACCCCTCTCAGAACCCACTGTTCAGAACTACTTAACTAAAACAAGATCCCTGTATTTAAGTGTTAATATTTGGTTTGTGAACTGCTTAATCACTCTAAATAGGGTTAAAACCCAAGTTACTACTTATCTACAATATAAAAAAGAATGTGAAAATTGCTGGCTGTGGAAAAAATAAGACGGCTTGGGCTTGTTTTATGGCGTGTAGGAGAAGTTTGTCTCTGCTGAGATTCAGTGCATTTGTCATATCAGGGTCAAGTTTTGGTAAACAGCTTTGAAACTCCATTACAAGGGCCGTGTATTAAACGACACAGCAAAACACAGGGTCACTGCAGAGCACTCAGGGTGCATATGACAATGCTCTTCACAGAAACCATGCTCAGTTGAACAAGGGGAAGGGTGACCACAATCTCTCATTATTACGGTACAGGATGTAACACAGTGTTGGGGCTGGTCGGCGTGTCAGGTGGCGAATGGACTGTTTGGCTTACTGCCTTTCATTTACTCCTCTGAGGGGTGAGGAGTGTGGAAAACATACATATTTTACATTTCAAAATCAAAAATGTTCAAAAATTTTAAACAAAAAAAAGGCTTCAGCTGTCAAAATGAAGAGCAGAAGTCCAGAGGATTGGCATCTGTAAAATAGGCCTTACAAAGGCAATGGGCAGCACATGAGCTGGTTGCTGATTAGCATTAGATAAGCATGCCTGTGTATGAATCCGGTGCTGTTCAAGGCAATGAATGCCTCCGTGGCTATGGGAGGCAACAGGCATAGCTGACAGCATCCAAAGAAGGAGCAGCCCCCTCTGCTCTCCCTCCCATCCTTCCTGATGTCACATAGGGGTTTTCAAACATTGTCCTGGGGACCCACTGCATATGCTGCTTTTAGTTCTATCTGTAATTGCACCCTCTGTACTGTAACGAGCTGTTCATTGTAGTTCATTAGACACTTTGAATGTCTATCGAAGGTTTTCCCACTCTTAAGGCACTTGACACGTTAATTTCCTGTAGTGTGAAATCAGTGGGATCCAGACTGCTGAGAGTATGGACACCTGGGGCCCTATCTTACAACCGGTGCTAAGCGGCGCTAACCCAAACGCAAGTGTCTTTGCTATCTTACACCCGGCGCATGGTTCATTATAACACCTTGCGTTCACATCGTTTAAATACCATGTATTCTTGCGCCCATTACAAGTGAACTGGGCGTGTTGGTCTTAAGATGAGGAGTGGCCAGGATTATTTTTGGCGTATTGCTATCTTGAGGCAGCAGAAAGCATTTGCGCTAAAACCACCAAAAACCTGGTCTAAAGTCATGTCGCAGTTGTTTAGATGTTATTTTAACGGCGCATATAAGTGCATCTACATAGGCGTGTCCACAACGCGCGTACACCCTCCTGTTTGTTACACACAGGGGCGCATACAAGCATGACTAAAAATATCATTACAATGTGAAATATTATTATTGTGTAGGCTATATATAAAAAATGCATAATAATTAAAGGGTACATAGGTCAAAGACCACATAGCTGTCCCCTCGGTGAAAATAAATGCCGAATTAAATTTATTTCAGCCCACTCCATCAACATCCAGGCAATGTGCGATGGTATATGTAAGGTTACATGTATAGGCTATAGACCAGGGGTGGCCAATTCCAGGCCTCGCGGGCCGGTGTGTATGCAGGTTTTTGCTGCCGCCAGTTAACAATTATTGAATTAGCCCAATCGTTTACACGATCTGATATTTTAATCTACATATCCGCGATATGAAAAGCAGCTGATGAATGTTCTTGTGCCGGTATGCGTCAATGCGTGTATTGTAGCATTTTATCGTTCTGTAATTTACAAGTGAATCGGTGATTGTGTGTATGACTAATTAGCTGATTGAACCGTGGTAACTGGTGGCAGTAAAAACCTGCATACACACCGGCCCGCGAGGCCTGGAATTGGCCACCCCTGCTATAGACTATTCGCAATTATCCTGGATCAAGCTATGATTTAGCCTATGTTTGCCAATAATTCCTGTATTCTTCGGGGAGGACAATCTTCTGTTACGGGACAATGGCTATCCATTAAAAATGGCTTTCCATTTTCTGATAACACCTATATCAAGCTTAATGCACAAATTGTCATTTACACCTACTGCGTGAATTGTCTTTCAAAGGAAAACTCGCACTGCAATAGACGGACATTTGAGTTCTGAAAATGCGCTTCAGATGTCATTACAATACAGCTCTCTAGGCCTACAGCCTGTAAGTAAATAGAATGGTTTTAACTGAAAAAAGTTCAAAACCTTGTGCAGTGAATATTGCATTTATTTTCAAATAGCCTAAACTACAGAGGATTTGCTGTGCATAAGGTTTTTTCCATAGCCTGCTGTTAAACAATAGAGATAAATGTCACCATGTTAACTGAATTTGAACCTTAGTATTCTTCGCCCTTCATATTTTTAAAATTACAGTGACAAGGTTTCTATAGCCTACTCTCAGCTTATTAAAACCCAGCTAATTTCACCTGTTATTCCATAACTGAACAAAATGAGAAGAGAACTAGCCTAAGCGTCTAATTAGAAACGAAAATAAATTAGCAATTTGTTACACAATTAACACATAGTTCATTTTAATGCCATTTTCTGCATGTGTGCTGCATGTTCTCTGTTTCCCCTGCTGTAAGTCACACGTTTCACAGTCTTAAAGTGGATTGTTTTAAAGCATTACGCTACGAGTAAAACAGGTTGGTCACATTTTCATAAGCAGGACATTATAAAACAAGGGGAAATATGCGCGAACATATGGGTTGCCAACCTGACAGTGTTATTGTATTTAGTGTAATCATTAAGGTAAAATAACGGTATTTATGTTATTAATCAATATTATGCAGGTAGCCTAATGAACTTCAGATGAAGCTTGAACAGCCTCATGGAATTGATGTTTGACACTTTCATTGCATAATCAAACGAAATTTGTTGAACAAGCAGGCTAATTTGACGTTTTCTAAGGTGATTCTTATTCTCAGCTGTTGCAGGTCCTTGTAATGACATGTAACCGCATATATTTTGTAAAATAATAGCCATGTTTTACCTGGAACTCATAGGCTAATGGTTAGTCTGAATAATATTGATCATACTATTGATCCATTTAGCCTATTCCTTGATCGCACTAAACACGCACGAGCATGTCTGTTTCGCCATCAAGCAATCCGCCAAGGTGAAAAAGCAGGCTTTTAAATGGAATGGGATAGGACATTTTGATTGGTTTATTGCATGTCACGCCCAAGACACACCTATAATTAATGAAGAGACTAAATTCAGCCCAATTGCGCATTGCGCCGTGCTTAGCGCCCAAAATACATGCAAAAATTGACTTGGACACGCCCTAAATGGACTTAGACCAAGCGCCAAGATCGCTAAGATAGAGCCCAGGGTCACTGAAACTAAATGCTGTGTAAAAAATAAAAAATTCTAAGTTAAAGGAACCTCATGGGAAAGTCCAAACCTTTTTTCTAGTACGTTTATTGATTAGCTTTGACAAAACATGAAAATGCCTTTACGATCTCAGATTCATAATCAAAGAAGATCTATGTGCAGAGTCAAAGTTGAGACGCAAGTTAAAGTGGAGAGTAAACTCTTACAGTGCTATCACCTCCACAGTAGTGGAGTACTGTTTGGCATAGCAGATTATTGGGATTATGAACTAGCTGAGGGGAAGCGCACTAGCATCTATAGCACATCATGGGTATTTAGTGATACTAAGGAACGGATTAAAAGAGGTTGGTTTGGTTTTTATAACTGCGTCACTAATTTAAAAAATGCATTCTCTATTCTCTTTCAACCTCGTTGCTGTTGGCACATTTCAGATAGAACGTTAAATATCTTTTTCCCATAATCACACAGTTGAAAGTGCATAAAATTTGATGACCAATCTCTCATAATTGTACCCTCAGAGGTTGTTGTTGTTATTCAAGAGTTATCAAAGTGAAATAAATGTTTGAAAATTGAGGTGGTTCTAGTCCTCGATGAAAAATATTTTGTTTGGCGACTTGCGCGAGAAAAAACATCGCACTTAAAGTAGAGATCTGGTAATGAAGAGAATTCAATTACTACCAACATGCATCAATTTGCCCATAGAGCACATAATCAGTCTTGTAGAATCGATCTTCAAAAAACATTTCGGTGACTTACCACTGTGATTAATCTTCATTTCAATCGCATTTCAATTTCAAAGTGAAAAGTCTTGATATCTGCTTCATGAGAGAACCCAACAATCTTGAGACAAAATATGTTATAGACTACACTAATTTAAATTCAGATCTTATATCAAACAACGGAAAACTAGGCTGAAGATTGCTAGTCATTGGAGTTCCTGCAAATTAGAGATTTCAATCACAAATCTGCACTAGGACTGTCATTGACATTTCAATGTCTTTCAATGAGTATAATGATAATGGGATGCATTTACTGTATATAGGCACCTTTCATGATTTCAAAGCTTTTTACAGTGATCTATCTTTACAATGATTTGGTTTATCTCATCTGAACCACCGCCACTGTACAGTATAGCAGCAACCCGTTTCAATGACGATCTAAAGATGCCTAAATTATATAATTATCTCAAGATATATCAAAGACAAATCTGTACATTTGGATCCATTGTTATTGGGGTTTGTCCGTGTCTTTCTTTCTGACGGTCGGGGGGGGGCGGGGGATATTAAGCTTCTTACAAAAAATCACCTTGATGCTGTATTGTGCAAGGTAAGAAAAGACAAAACAATCCATCCTGCCGGGTGTATGGGGGGGGGGGGGCGTGTGTGAATTAAAGGTAATGGAGTTTCCATTTCATAAAAGAAAGGGGGAAGTGGATGAAAGGAATCCCATTCTAGACCACTTTCTAAAAGGAAGTCACAGCACGAAATAAAAGATGGGTAACTGCCGGGGGAAGATTATCTTCATAAACGGCTTTACGTGTGATAAGTGCCCGCGTGTGCAAGGTGCAAGAAACATGAAGCCTGCACCTCTCACTCAGCCGTATCGATCGTTCTCCTAATCTCTCCTTAAAGCCAGCAGATCCCATCAATGTGATGGGGGGGGGAAATCTGTGACATGTGAATTAATCACACATCAGGTAGGCCTCAGTCATTCTTCACAGTGCACGGATGTGTAGCGGGGTTCAGAGAGGCGAGTCATTAGCACACAAATGTGCCCTACAGAATGTGGTGCCAGCCCCAGAGAAGCGATAAGGAATGGGTGAAGGTCTCAGCTTGGGCCTTCGTCATTTAACCTGGCTAACGCTGTGATGTGGTCAGGCAGCGCCAAGCTGACCCACTACCTCTGGGAAGGCTGTCATTGTTTGTGTAATGTGCGCTCAGAATCTGAGTGTGTTTTTTGATAGGTTTGTATAATTGAATTTGTAACGCCCCGCGCCGGTGAATCATTATTAGCTACTCCACCCATGCTGGAAAAACAAACTAACACAGGTGGATGGCTAATAATTAACAAACACGTGGCTACCTATGGAAAGAAATGCTCGATCGGCTCGTAAAAACCTTCGGTAATAGTTTGATATACCAGCTCCTTCCCCTGGCCGCAGCTTTCCATGTCTCGAGCGTTGCAAATGACTGCTGCAGTCATATAGAATGACTGGCATACAACGTTCGATTTATGGCTACTCCTTTCAGGGTAGACTCCCACTTTAAGGAGTTTGCTAGAAACTGTTTCCTCTCCGGTAAACAAACTACGTACATGTTGCAAAGCACCGACAATTTTGACGTTTTTGTCACATAAATGACAACACGTTGGTTTTCGTGACATAAGCTACAGCTAGGTCACAGACGTAAACAAACAGCTGGACTAGGAGGACAGTAATTGGTGAGGCGGTGCTTAGTTAAAACAGCTTGCGATTCGTTAAATTTGAAATGGCTATATCCCAACTAGCGTAGGTTGCCTGAGCACACAGCCCCTTCATTATCTATGCAATTTGCAGACAAGATCAAAGCCGCCTTACCAGAGTCTGGAGTACAGTCATTAGCTCAGGGGGTTAAAATAAAGTGGAGGGGCTGGTAAGGACCGTGGTTCAAAAACCAACAGCAACCCTACCCGGTTCTGTCATGTGGATAGTATGATCGATGCCAATCGGTCTGTTGAGGTTGGTGCGGAAATTTAGCGGGGGAGAGTAGTGGAGTTGTTAATACAGGCCCTGGAGAAGCAACAGGTGTTCGATTTGTTTCCTTGGCTTGGGACTGTGGTCTTTAGCTCAGCGGACCTGTCAAATCTCTTGTTGTGTGGAGCGTCCGGCAAGACTCACAGGAAGATGTTAGGTAGACCGAAGGCATTTCTCCCAGTGTGTGGATATACATGTGCTGGCCTGATGGAGCCACTTCAAGTCTTTTTTCCCAAGCTGCAGTTTGTGTTTCACAAAGCAGCTGCAAGTCGGCGTTAGCAATGCAATTATTTACCGAGCCTTTGTTTTTCCATCGTGAAATCTGGAAAGTACATTTTTCTGAATACTGCCAACAGCAGCGCCGTTCATAACCTAGGGTTCAAACACAAATATACAGTGAAATATGGTTACCACTATAAATTAATTACAGTAGGCTTTTCAACATGGTTTTTTTTCCCCTTCCACTTTAATATATCATCTGTCTAGTTGAGCGACGGCAAGCTTCCGCTAGGTGCAACTGCAGAATATGACGGCTTCTCTTGCTGCACTCACTATATTGGGGTTCCTGCTGCAGTGGGTGCTGGATGCATTTAAGGATACCCTTTATGACCCCTCTAATCTCACGCAAGCCCTGAGGGCAACACAATCGGGCTCCTGCTGTACGGAAGGCTGCCGACATCAGTCGCCCGTCACATAAAAAAGTTTAAATTATTGCCTTCTTGGCAGCTCGCCTGCTTGACAGCTACCCCCCGAGGGAAAGGCTCTGAAATTTATTTATATTGTCTGTGACAAAATATTGATCTAGGTAATCATTTTTAGGTTAATCTGTGTCCATTGTCCCAGGAAGCGCAAGGGCCTGAAATATACGAGTTCGCTCCGTAACGGCTAAATCTAAAATTACACGCAGTGTGTCAAAACTTACAAGGTCAGCCTTGAGCTATCGTCCAAGACTCGTCATGCCTGAGTGATCTGAATGGCTGCACTGACAAACTTACAGCTTCAAGGTTGTAATTAAAATGAAGGGACTCTGCATGCTATTTACACTTGAAGAGAGTGCGCCTCTCCCCAACGACCAACGCATGATCTGCAGCAATACACAACACATGATGGTCATTACCAATTCTGTTATTCCATTATTTATTGTTTTGTGATACAAACACAAAAAAGTGATGGACATAATGACGATTGAAGTTTACATTAGTTTAAAATGACATTGTGAGTGATCTCCCTGCATCCACCATTCTTCGAGGTAGGGGTTTCAGTCTCCTGGAGGTCCACATAAATGGCATATTCAAGAGCACCAAAATATGATTTGCATATTTTAAAATGGAAACAGGATTGAACTGTACATCCGGTAGCAGAACAATTCAGATATGGTGACTTGGAGGGCTACTGTGCTGTAGCCTTTAAATTTCAGCCAATTTATTACTTTTACTTAACCCCACCACCAATGTAGCTTGGATGACATTCAGTACGTGTTCCATGACACACCCATGAAACACCTCCTGGGGAGTGTTGAAAATATAAGATGCTCTTCATACTTCCTGCTCAATAGATAGAACATTTAAAACATAACAGAACTTTCTGCCTGTTGAATGTTTCCAAGGCGCCGGGACCCTTCACCCAATTAAAGTACTTAAGTGCTGAAACACACCAAAAAAGCAGCAGAAACTGTACTCCTCCAGGACCTGAGATCCCTGCTTTAAGGTATCCTAGATATTGGAGAACAAATTCATTTAAAAAAATTAGACATTTTTGGGGGACTTTCTGACATTTTGATCCCGCTTCACCGCTGCAGAGGTGGGATTTCATACGCAGGAGCTCATTATGGCGTTATTTTTCACTCGAGAGACCCGTCTGTATTTTATCACCGGGTCTCCAGTCAGCCAGCTGTCGGGACCCCTTTCACCATTTCAGCACATTTGACAAAACGATAATCTGCTCCAAAGTGGTCCGCTACAATCAATTAGCTCCACTTTAAATCAATTTAACTATTGATATGAATCAAAGGGAGTCAAAAGAGCACATTCTCTTTTGGGAAAGGTGAATAGTAAAACTTTTCTTTAAATATATGTGCAAAATGACCTCCATTTTAAGTGATACAATTAGGCGTCTTTTATATTCCCGAAGTCACAAAAAGGAAAAGAACATGGCCTGGTAACTGAAGTTCTTTCTGTTGGGTTATGAGTTATGACCAATCACCATGCTTTGGACAGTCGGTTGCATACAGGACAGGTCCACCTAAAGAACACAAACCACACAGTAGTCTTGCCATCTTGATAGCTAATCCATGGATTTCCCTGGAGATTTATGTAATTGTAATAGTGTTTTCTCCCATTGGGCCCAGCTGCCAGGTTGCTAAATTACACATGCATATATAGCTCTGATTGATCACCACTGAACATGAGTAATTTGTCCAAGTTTTGGGTGTAGGGATATGGTGTCACAGTACAGTGAAAATCAATCTGCTAATAGCCTTAAACTTGCTTTGTCCTTGTATCCGCATAGCCTTTGTCTGCGCAGGGCTGTACAAACTGGTCATGCTTATTAGAGTGACTGACATACTGAAAAGAGCAAAGGTAGGCATTGCACCATGAGGACTCATTATCCAGAGCCGTTCCTCACAGTTCCGCATTAGGAGTGACTCAAAACGCTGAAACCAATGTCTTCTGTTCTGCAACAGCTTGATAAAGGACAGGATACGAGTTTGTAAGGAAGTAGGAAGGAGAAGAGAGCTGAGAAATCCCATAATCCTGTTATACAGGGAAACTGAAATGGCTGAAAAAAGCAGTCTGAGCTATTTCCTGATTAAGACACAAGAACATAAGAATATAAAATTCACAACGATGAGACAGGCCATTCAGCCCTTCAAGAGTCAGACTCGCCATTATTTACAAACTAGAGAGTAGGTTACACAGCACTGCAGCCAGCCTGGACTGGAACACCCTGAGGATCTCAGTCTCTCCTTCACGGTCTAGCAAGCCATTCCATGCTTTGACAACTTTTTGTTAAAAATATTTCCTGATATATTAGTGTAAAATGTATACACTCAGTATGAAGCTTACTAGAAATTGTGCCTTCCCATATATGGATTTGTTGTGTTATTTGAACCTGACCGTGCTGCTAGAAAGTTTGTGAACCCTTTAGAATTTTCTGTATATGTGCATAAATTAGATCTAAAATATGATCACATCTTCATCTAAGTCTTAAAGCTTTATAAAGTGAACCCAGCTCAACAAAAAACATTATTCTTTTCTAATTTATTTATTGAGCAAAATTATCCAACATTAAATGCTTTGTTAGAAAAAGTATGTGAACCCTTGGATCATACGTATTTTTAAAGTGTCATATTTAATATTTGCTTGCATATCCTTTGCATGCTGTTACTTGTCTGTAATAATGCATTTGTAAAGGAATCCGTACAGAACGCAAACATTATAATTATAATAATACTGTGTATTAGCTATTAAAAGAGCCTTTCAAAACCATTTGATCGAATGGGTGTAAAACTTTGTCTGTCCAGAATCTCTTGCTGTGGGTTTTCCTCTTGCATTTACTGCCATCTCATTAATGCATTTGGAATTATGTGGGGGAAAGAAAGCCACCAGTCAGAGTGAAGCTGTCACACATGCCTAAGGGATGGGCCCAAAAACCCCAGAGATTCGGTCTGGACCCCTCTTCACAAGCAGGCTTCACTGCCATGTTGCCATGCAGAAATTCAGTTTACTTCAAAAGGTATTTCCATCTGTCTTCAAGTGAACATAATGCAATCCTAAGGTTTTCTGTACTAACATTTAATTTACCAGGACAAATTTTGTGTTCTTTTGTACATTGTCATCAAACATTTCCCCAAAGTATAACGTTTTTAAGGGATGAGAGCATAATGTTGGTCTGACAATGAAACAGAGTTTTATTTTATTGTGCAGGACTGATTTACAGCCTAGCAGAGCCGTTTTGGCTGTGACGGTTTGGTTGTAACGCTCAATGTTTCCCTCTGAGCAGCCTTGTTATTCACCAGTGGCTCGTTTTCACGTCTGCGCATGCTGTTCCGTTCCTTCCAGACTACCGTCAGAGTTTTACGCCAACAGTGATCTGCCCTTGAAATGGTGCTTCTGAGTCGCAGTTACGGCAGCGAGGGGGTATGGAAAAAAAGAAGCAGAAAATGGTTTGCCTCCAGCAGCCAGGCTTCAGAACAAAATCGCAAAGGACCAAGGGGAGGGAGTCCAGAGGTGAACTCTAGGCCTGGCACTGTGGAGCGACAACACTTTCCATGAACTTCACCGTCGGCTGCACAACATGAAGGAGAGTCTCTCATTGGTTGGAAAAACACACCGGCGCTCATCGCAAAAAGGCAGGCGCCACGTGGTGACCGTAAACTCTTATGAAACAATGCGACGCACGCACGGCCCTCGGTGGTTCTACACAAGTGTACAGATGTACAGACATACCCAGATGCGTGCTGCAGTTCAGGGGTGCCCTTGCCGTGATTAATACACTTTGCCCTTGTCTGCTAATCCCCATCAGTCAATTAAGAGGTTTGGCGTTTGCTGGTGAATTCTTCCCATCTCAAAATGTTGACATGTATTGAGGAGCAGTCAGGATGAAATAATCAGCAGTTGGTACCCGTTTCATGCCTTTGGGGGCGTGGGGGGTTGCAGAGAGAGGCTGTTGCACAGTGTCTCTGCACAGCTCTCAGAGGAACAGTGACACAAATCACTACATCATCCCCCCCCGCTGCAACACGGCAACAGGCAGGTGTTTCCCTCCCTCTCCTCATCAGTCACGTCTCAAGTGACGGCCCTATTAGCAGAAAGGCCACCAACAGATTAATCAAATTCAATAGACTGCACGGAGAAGTTTTCGAGATTCCTCTTTACGTTGACATACAGCACGTCCCCTGTCAGCCTTATTTATTTATTTATTCACCTTTTGCTCACACCTGATGTAAAGATACAGATTAATCAGGAATAAATACTGACTGGCAAAGATCAACATCACCAGAGGTGCAATGTATGTCGTTAGCCTCGGTCTCTGCTGATCAAATCACAGGCTTCATTTAAAAAAAAGGTATTACTGAGGTGATGCCATGTCAATTCCCAGAGACAAAAATTTTTTAATTAAACTCACACGCCTACACCTGCGTGTGAGCAGGCAAAGCCTTTGAGAAAATCTGTAAGTCTTCCCCATGTGTACCCTCGTACGTCTATTCCTCCAATGTCTATTCCTCCACATTGATTTCATTAGACATTCATGGAAATTAATACAAATTAAAGTACTTGTCATTGACCATTTAGAAAAATATTCAAGAATTCAGGTCCTTGGTCCGTCAGGTTTCATCCCAATCGGATCAGAACTGTAGGCACTAAGGCTGCTGCGGACAGACAGGCAGACACATAGACAGACACATGGACGGGAGTGGTTACGATGCCCCCATTGCAGCGCTACACGAGTGTAATTACGAGCAACAGAGGAAAATAATGAGGAGAGAGCCTGTTCTAAGCAAGCGGGAAAGAAACAGCAAACCGTGGTCACAGAAAATCATATCAAGAGAAGTGAACTCTTGACACTATTCAAACACAAACAGCCAGGATGGGAGAAGAAAAAGAACCAGAGTTTAAAGGGAAAAAAACTAATAAAATAATCACTGCAATCAATGTTAAAATGTAGAAAGCCTCTCATTTGGTTCCTGTTTTTAAATTGCTTGCTTTTAATTGTTATCTGCATTTAAAAAGGCTGGTGCCCTTACTTAGAAGCACTGTGGACAATGTGCTATGGGATTGCTGGCAGGCAGTTTGCTGTTCTCAGTTTCCAAGTGTGTATTTCTATCATTGAGTACAGTACCACAGTGATATAAGAAGGACATATGAGCTTCAGTGTGGCTCATGCTATTCACACATTAAGCCTTTATGTATCTTTCACAAAGCCAATGGGGTGTTTATCTCAGCAAGTGACTTGCTGTGAATTCAGTAGTTCCTTCTGAATGGATATTAGGCAGAACAGAGGCCATAAGGGGTGAAAGGATCCAGAGAGACTTGCTCAGCCTCATTTGATGAGAAAGCCGATGGAAGGCACAATATTCGATGCGTGTGCGTGTTCTTCTTATCTTGAAACAAACTACCATTTTTCCGGGGGTGAATGATATACTGCTTGCATGCTGACGAGGAGTCAAAAATGTTGGCGTACAAAAAAATAAAATATTTTGCAGTCCTGGGTGGGGAACAAACGCCGAAGCTGTCCGTCATCCATCCTCAGGGATGTTTTAAAAGTGATGTGCATCTCTGACAGGACCTGCTCCCTGCTGCAAATCAGCTGCTCTCCGCATTACGCCTGTGAGGCAAAAGCCGCTTCCTGGGAGAAGTTCGGCATGAGGAGTAAGTGACTTTGGACAAAGTGCTTGCCCCCCTCCCTCAGCCACCCCAACCTTCCATCAACCCCACTGCTCAGCCTGTGAGGAAATGCTAGAACGAACAGGGAAATTACCCACAAAAAAATCTATAGTGCGGAAGGGGTGATAGAGAACATTTGGAGGAAGGCAAAAGAGGAAATACTTTAGTATGAAGTTCCATAAGCAATTTATGGACCCCCTCCCTCCACCCCCACCATATTGACCCTCTTAAGAACCACATCTATCATCTGTTATTTATCAGCTCAGTAGGCTTAAGGGAAATAGTAAAAGTGTAATAAAAAGAGGAGGAAGTGTTGACCCATTGTTTCCTCTAATTATCATTAACTAATTCTGCAGTTAACGGTTAGCGTATTTGGAGTGATTTATAGATGTATGAAAAGGGGAGGGAAATGGCTGATTAATGGTTTGTTGCTGAATCATATCCTGCGTATTACGGGTAAGCTCATCATCATCATAGACCAGGGTATCTGTGAATGAGGCTGCTCAATCCCATTTATTAAACTTAACTAATGTAGGTGTCGTCCGTTAGTGTATTAAGAGTGAGTCATAGGGTGAGTGGGAAAAGGTTAGACGGATATATTATTACTGTTTTCTGTTGAAACTTATTTTGAAGGAATAGCAGTAAATCCATCAACTCATTGTTAGCAGACCGGTCTGAACGGAAGCCTCGTGTGTAGTACTCTTGACCCCGAAGCATCGGGGAAAGGAATGAACAGTTTGTGATTGCAGGGTTTTTTTTACACAGAAACCAATCAGATTGGCCAACGTGTTACATACAGGTGAACGGATGAGATGACATGAATTGCTGCCTTCCGACAGAAGGATAAAAGCGTCTGCTAAATGAATGTAATGTAATGTAATGTAACACAGCAGGGCTCAGAATAGAAGTCTATTCCGTGATAGTGATCCAGTTCTAAAACAATGTATAAGGTTTGCAGGAAGTGCATAAGCTAAGGCTCAAATCCAGGAGACTTCCAGAAGTTCTGGGAAACTTGGGCTGTCAGAGTTAGAGCACCAAATACCTGAGATGATGCATTAGCAGAAGTAACTGACCATTGGTTTATTAGCAAAGCAAATCCCCTGAAGTTGGGTCGACTTATCTCACATCACAATGTCAGCCGGGTCAGGGTCATAGCACCGCAAGGTTATCAGCTTGATGAGGTGGCGTGTGCGCCAGTGTCCCGGTTTTGGATTGCAAGAGACATTTTGCTTGGAAGAGCTCATAAACAGTCGCCTCTGGATCCTTAAGCAGGAGCAGAGATTGCCGCCAGAAACAGCCTGCCTTACACGCGGGAAATGGGTAGAGCTATGACCCAATGCAAACAGACTGCAAACTTTGCGAATCAGATGAAATCAATACAAAAGTCCTTGAGGCATTTTTTTCTTCTTCTTTGCTTTAGAAAAACATAATGAAAATGTCTCCAGTGAAGTTCGACCCCCCCTGTCCTAATACTGTGGCGGCTTAACCTTTAAAGTATAATCTAAACTGAGTGCAGAATGCTACTCCTCTCCCTCAAGCTACATTTTTGAAGACCCAACCCTTTCGGAAGTACATTGAAATAAATATTCAATGTAACACATTTGTCTTTGTGGGGAGCAATCAAAAAGCACTCCACAACGCCCGGGGGAATCTCAAGAAACAAAAAAGGTCAGAATTACATTTCCACAATAAAAGAGAAAAATAAAATGCAGATCTAAACCCTGGATACAAAAGTGCAGAATACAAGGCTATAAAATGAAATCCAGATTATGTGTGGGATTTCAAAAGGAGTTCTTTTTGCTATTCAATTCATGAACTCATTCCCATATGTTTTAATATGGAATGGGATCATGAATTCAAGTGATCCACATCCGTGTTACAACTCCAGTTTCACAAATCGTTCCTTATACTTCATTATCGACAAGGTCCCTGGACAGTTGGATATTACATTTTTAAAAACATGCTTTCAATCTTGTCATCAATCTTTGAAACCATTTAGGAATTTTACCTTAACATAGTGGCCAATGCCAAGTCTAACAGTTGACTGCTGGATATCGTGAATGCAGTACTGTATGCTTCTTCAAGGGGGGAAAAACCCCTGTAGTGTACAAATGTGAAGTGCGATCGAATTTGAAACTGAAAAATGCACTTGAATGCACATACAGTACACAGCACACTTTCAAATACCAATCTGTTTTTCCCCTCTGAACTGTGTGGGAGTATATTTATGTAAATCCTGTTCAAATCCATGCATAAAAACATTCGTAGGGAATCAACAACACTGTAAAAATGTGTTTGGGCTGAAATGACACTGAAAGTATATGCATTTTCTGAAAGCCATGGCAGAGGTCAAGGATCTGCATTCGGCCGTTTGCGTTCGAATACAAATCCAAGAACAATGCTAATTTGTGATGAATCAAGCATGGAAAAGAACTAAAACCAGATTTTAATGTAAATGGGGGTCTCTTATGCAACCAATTACATTTTACAATTCTAACATTTCATATTAATAGCTTATGTAGGCTTTATGTTGAATTCTTCATGAAGACCTATGGGTCAAAATGGATAACTGCTACTTGGTGAAATAAAATTACCACCGTCAGGAAACAGGGGTTTGTATTATTTGTTTCCTTATATCCCATTGTGCATCTGTACCTTATGCTTATGTTTTTGGAGTGTATGGGTATAATTGTACGGTTAAAGAAACCATATAATGTCTTTCCAATGATAAACTTTTGGTTATGGATAACTTAACTGTTGAATATTGTAAAAAAACGTTCAGTTGATATATAAAAACAAGAGTACAACTACACTAATTACAGAGAGAAGTTACTATGGTTATTTACGTTTAATTATCAAAGAAGAAAGCCCTGTAAAGCATTGAGGTCTTACCCAGTGCCATGCTCGCAATAATCCGACTCGGATATTCAAGGTTCATCACTGCTGGCTCTATTCATTCCCAGGCCCCTTCTAACCCTCTAAATAATACATAGTACATAATGTACTAATGTTCCTATTTTTACAACTTTCTGAATCCAAAATTAAAATTGCGTTAGCAAAGACCGTTACTGTCTTTGTGAAACTGAAGGGCAGCCGTTCTACAAAGCATACAAAGAGCACAGGCATTAAGCAGCATTGATTTCATCTCTCTACTTGAATCAAGGAATTAAATAGTCATCAAGTTTAAACATAAATTTTCAAACGAGGGGGCATTGATTACAATGTGGTTCATTTAATTGTACACAGGGGCAAAGAAGTAATTCGCACACTAGCCCACGTCTAAAAGGTGCTACAGGGACCTTGACTGCAAACTGAAACTGCATAATAACAACTGGCCCCGGGCAGTACTTTTCATCCTGACAACTGCAGTGGCTTTTGGTCTCCAAACATGCAATGTGACATTAGCGTCATTAGCGGTTCATAGATTTATCCCCAAGAACGGCTGACAGGCTGGCTAATCCCTTCACAGCCGCACATTTTTTAACAGCCTCTGTCCAGGGCTGTTTCCAGTAATGAGCCTCTGCCATTTGATGAAGTGGAAATTTACAGACAATTTTTAAGTGCGTTGCTTCCTGCCCATTTATTATCAACTTGCAGAAATAATGAGCCAGCAAACAGGGTGGGAAAAACGACGGAAGGATTCACAACTTTTACAGGTTCAGAGGCACTACTTAGGATTGGGCTATACGAGGGCTTTGTTTACCGCACGCGGTGAAGACGCAGCCGCTTCTGCATTGATAGTCATTTTCCACTGAAGAAGTTTTTTTTTCCCCTCCATCTAAACAAGCGCTTTCACTGCAAAAAACAAATCTTAACAAGCATTTTAATCTCGCATTTAGACTTTAGAATCTTATTTCTGTTACTTTTTTGCTAAATAAATCTGCCAGTGGGGTGAACTATTTTACTAATTTCAAGATTTCACATTCATTCACATCCTCAAATAGATAAACTCTTAAACTCTGCTGTACCTGTGCGGATATTGGGACATGCAATCAAGCAGTAACTCCATGCACTCTTTACCTGCATTGACCCTAGTAGAGCGAGTGAAAGTCATATTTAAGCAAAAAATACTCAGGCTGGGACTTGATATGTTCAATATGGCAATATGTTCACAGGGGGACACAGACAAATACACTTGGATTTCTACATAATTTATAGTTTAATCAAAAATCAATTAGTGGCAGAATGGTACCATTACACAGCTGACTGTATAAGGATGTGAAGGAGAAACCCCAGAGAATTAGGAACATCTCGCTTAAAATTCACAATTTAACATTTCCTTTTGAAATTCTTTATTGTTAATCCTCTGGGGTCGACCATATCGCTGGCGACATGGAATTGGTGCTCAGACGTTTTGTTTAATAACTTCACTCTCGTTTTTCATAGGAACTTATCGTAAATTGTGGTGTGAAGCCTAGCCTTGTACAAGTAGAGCCCACCCCCGTGTTTCTAGACCAACCAGTGGTTTCTATATCAACGAGCCAATTGGAAGCATTTTTTTGAGCAGTGGGATGCAAGCAGCCTTGCTACTCGCTGTTTCCTACACAAAGGTGATAGACTATAGGCAGATCCTTTTGTAAGTATATTTATTTATGGTTTGTGAAATGAAAACAAAAATACGAAGGTTGTTCTGAAATGGTTATTTAATGCTTTTGTGGTCATTTTGCCATAAATATAGTCGCCTAAAAAGAATCTATGATAAAATACCACACAGTACCAGTTTGTGTTGAAAAAAAGATATGCAACACCTGATAGTTCCATATAGGCTTACATATATGTAACAGTAACTATACGAGGGTACCAAAAAATGTGGAAAATAGGCTTAGACCCCAGAGTGTTAATATTGGATTTAGCCTATAGCATCCATTACAAAAAACACATAGATTTTGTTTGTTTATTTTAAGTACCTTTTTTTGTGGGGTCAGAGGGGGGGGGGGTTCGGTTGGGTCATAGCTATGGATCGCTTGTCTCTGAGCTTTCATATGTGAAGTCATTTTGTAAGTCAAAGTCTTAGAAAAGTAGTAAATCATACGAGTATATACGAACATTTGACATCTCCATAATATTGTTTGTAAATTCTGTGAAGCTGAATTATAAACTGTGAAGTTACATTGTGATGGACCAAAATATTTCCATGCCACAGGCCCAATGTCCCAGTTTGTAGGAATGCATTATTTATAATATCAAAGGTTTTTTTTATCTTAATGCGAATATGCATGCAATACCTAGTGCTGTACAATGCTTGAGAAGTATTAAATATTACATGATGACTTCACTTCGAGACCATTTTTCTGTTACCATTGCTAGTTAAGGTGCACCTTTCACATGATGACCTCCCAAAGAGCAATGGATCATAGTTCTGTGAATTCATCATAAATTTAGAAACTTGCATGTAACTTCAATTTTTAATAGAATGCACAATTGTGAATGGCAACGAAGGGAATGTAAGTATGTAGCTGTAAGAAACGCCAGAAACAGCCGTCAAAATATAGATGTTTCAATGCCTCCTAATATCTTGGGAACTTAAGAAAACAAAGGAAAGATCTCTTGTCTCTGCCTCGCAAGTACGGGGTTATTTATGGCCTCTGTGTAGTGGCAGTGTCTTCACCATTCAAAGCCGAGGAGATTAGCTGTATCAATGTGACGGGTGCTCTCAGTGTAGAGTGCGTCCTTAGGCTACAGGTAGCCCTGGGAGCACACCAGCTCCTACCTGCGGGGCTTCAACTTATGAAAGTGCGGCGCCGTAACATTTAGAGCAAAAAAGTGGTTAAAATGGGGTCGTTTGGGAATCATTACTTTAGCATGCTGAGGCCACAATCGCTGCAAAATTGATTCATTTATAATCGTGTTTATCAGCATGCGAAACACAACACGCAATTCCTTTTGCTAGGGAAAGGGAGAAAAAATCTGTTACATCATTTGCTGAGCATGGACTTTTGTGACTTGTTAATATAATTGAACAATATCCAATTTAGCATCTTCCTGCTGCGGGGTGGGGGGGCTCCCAGCACTCAGTAAAAGGGTAAAAGTGGCACGAGAAGCAGCAGATGAAGAGGACAGGATGTGAAGCTCATACCTGTGCAACGTGCACAGAGCCAGATGTAGCCCAGCTGCTGACATACGGCTAAACCCCCACCAAACAGCATCTCCCTGTTATTCGAGAGCAGGTTAATTCAATTATTAAAGGGATTCCTGCGATAACTGCAGGCCCCAGTGAGCCCAAAGGGTGTTCTGCCCCTACACTCCTTCGTTTCCCTCCCGTTTACCCCCACCCCCCCCCCCCCCCCCCCGCCCCTCACCCCCGTGTATCGCTGCAGTGCTCCTGACCTGGGACTTTAAACCCTAACTGGCAGCAGCTGGGGAGAGCAATAAATCTTCTGCTATTTCATCTGTAGCGCTGTCGTTTTCTGAGGACAGAGATCACAAGACCCGTCTGCCCTCCCACCTCACCACCTCCCAGTTTTAGTGTTGTCTCGTGTTTTGGTTCTCTCACCCTCTTATCTCTGAAGGTCTGGGGTAAGATTTTCAATTAGCGATCGATTCGGCGTATCCTCTGCATTTTGCTTGTATTGTTGCCACACACAGTGGGAGCACACGCACGTTTCCCCCGTAAACAAGCACCAAGGTGATCAGGCTGGCTTGCTGTCTGAAAGCTAAACTGGCAGGAAAAGGCAGGTCACTCATCATAGTTTTCCCTCCCTGTGGATATCCGAACCGGCTGGTTAAATCTTTGCAGATAAAGGGTTTTCTTTTATTTGTTTCGATTCGGTGTATCTTGATACCTATTTCAGATATTTTGAATCAAGAAAAAAGTATCACCTATATTTATTGTATACAGCAGTCTGCTAGCACACAGTCAAGGTGAGGATCAGCTGTTAGAAGGTTGTAAATGGTCTTGCCACTTTTAGACCACTGTATTGCTGATTTCCAATCTTAGGTACCAACAGCTGTTGCCCACAGCAGCCCAATAAGTGTTTGCTTGTTAGGCAAGTATCACAATGTACTATAGCAGGTTTGAAATTCGACAAAACATTCCTTACAGTAAGGTCAGTTGTTCTTTCAGGCAGTGTTAAAAATGGCCCAGGGTTTCATAGTAACCTAGTGGTTACCTAGTTGTATGCTTCCAGGAAAAAGATCCTAGAACCTGAGTCTTCCCAGAGGAAATTGGCTCGAAGGGGAAAATATATGGCAAAGTAATAGTTCTATTAATATGGGAAAGTCTTACTACATTCACTCTGTGAATAATGTGAGCCAGTGGCAAGGATGCAGAGGAAGGTTATAAAAGGCATTGAATAATGTATCAGAGGAGGTATTTCCACCTGTGAAAACCCCTAGGCTAAGATGTTTATGTTGTGTTCCCAGCCCGAAAAAAAAAGCTTAATAACAGCTCAAAAAATAGCTCCAAGAGAGACCACTGAGATACCTGTACCCAAAAGTGAGCAATTCACAAATAATGACCTATCCTGCCGCACCACGGAGCTTCGTCATCGCGGGTGTTTCTGGAGCTGTGTGAGCGCACGCCTCACAGACCAGGCTTATGAAGTAATTTTTATCGAGTGATTAACCTGCTCACTTTATGGGGCGTGACCAATATTTTCTAACCAATCACATCAAATCAGTGAAGGCGGCGATTCAAACTAATGATTCAAATATAACTGTCCTATAAATATAATAAATATGTGTGGCCTGCAGGGTGTAAAATACGAGGGTGGCAGTGTGGTATAAGGCTGACCGAACAGGGCTTGTAACCCAGAGCAGGTTGGAATTCCAGCTGGGGCACTGTCGTTACACCCTTGAGGAAAGTACTTTACCTGAATTATGTCAATATATATCCAGCTATATAAATGGCACTGTGTAAAACTGAAAAAAACATGCTACAAAATTCCTAGAATGTAAATGTAATTTAGTGTGGCCTCTAAAGCAATGTAAAATGGTAAATCGTTACCTGGTGAGCCCAAACACACGTATAGTTTTAGAACTTGTTGCTCAGGTGTGGGTGATGTAGGATTGTCGAGTGGCACAATTGATCGTTTATCAATGTGGAGAATAAAAGGTGAATAAAATAACACAGAAAAACATATAATATCCTCACGTATACAATGTGTATTTTCACAGTGCACTGTGTTTTATTACAAGTGTTAAATCGCTAACCCACTACTGTATTTTATATTAATGTTTTGGACAAACATATCTATGTGAACCATCCACTGATACATATTCATCAATAAATTAATATTTTAAATGCTTCCTTTTTACCTCTAAAGTTCAAGACCCTCTACTGAATTTGGAAAGGTGGCTTTCATAACATAACAAAGGAACATAAATCTTAGCTTCAATATTGCTATAAAGTTTGTTCTGGTCTTATCTTATAAAAATAATGCTTTAGTCTTGAATCTGTGTTTTGATGGCGTTCCCCGAGAGGACATTGCACTATATCGCACATACAAATTAAAGAAACGATCACTGCAATTAATTCATCAATAATGTCCTCTAGCGATGACGGTTAATGTCATAGGAAGTGATGTATTACCCCATCTAAATTATTCATTTCGAAGCTATGGAATTCAAAAAGGCACTCAGGGGCACGGGATAGTGCATTCCATTTAGCTTGGGCAAACAGATCCGGGAACCTGCCAGAATCTGAGAGTGTTATGACAGATCGTCCCCTCCAGGGGAAGGGAAACAGATAATGGGTGGGTAACATTCATCACCTGCGGAAGACACCCCCCCCCCCCCGCAACACCCAATCACCTGTGCTCTCTGCCTCAAAACCCCCTCTTCACTCTCAGAGAATGAATGGCTTTACTCCCCCATGTATTTAATGTCCATCATCTTTCACAGCTTAATTATGTAAACGAGGTATGTATCACCGTACGGTACTTCCTTTTTCATCCTAGCCAAAATTAAGCTGCGCCATACAGCTCTAAGTGCCAACCGCATGACTATTTCCATCCTGTTTCTGGTGTACCTGAGTGTCCCTGCATGCAGCAACGACAGTCTTGGTTTCAGCTGGATAGGGAAATGGGGAAAGGTTGGAGCCATACTAAAATGGTGGCAGAGGTAGAACGAGAGGAGAATGGGGGGTGCTGGGCAAATCAAATTATACTTAATTTGCAAAAAATCTAATTTATGGGGATGATGACCCACGTTTATCCTCTGTCATGACCCCAATTGGTTTAGCTTAGCCACATTAAGATTTTATTTTATTTTAAGTATCCCCTTGTCTTTGTGACAAAAAAAGATCTGCCACTTCAATTTATTGCTTCATATTAAATTGTCATTTTTTATCACATTAACATTCTAAGAATTTGTAGAAGAGTCAAATCATATTTTCCAGAAATATTAGCATACATAGATACATGGGGGTGATTTTAAAAAGAACAAAAAAGTGTATGTATAAGTATACTGTATGTATCATTTGTATTGAACCGCTCATTTTCACTTGCTCACGTGAGTGGCTTTCTCAGTGATAGATAATTGAGATCTCAGAGAGAAATGCGCGCACAGGCAGAGAAATGTTAATTGACGTATTAATCGAAGATAAAAGACTAACTTAATGGACCAGAAAGTACAAAGCCTGCAGCAACAACATCACCACCCAAAATAACCTCCAAGTAAATTAAATCTGTCTGCTAAAAGGCAAGATGTTGTTTTTGAAAATCTCCCCTCGGATATTATTTCTCGAGAACCCCCCGTCTTCTCATTTTCAACAGACTCCCATAATATTATCTACACTTTTACTCAACATCTTCTTTATAAAATTCACAATCTACCTGTTCCAATAATGGAGTTGGCTGATCAGTCAGCGACTCAAACTCAATCAGAGTTAATCCACCTGTTTGCTAAATCCTCCCTCCTCAGCGACCTCTCCACTACCACAATGTCCACATCCCAGACTGTCTTGGAGTAGTAACATCTTTCAAAGAAAATTGTGACAGCTGCCTGTATCTGTCGATTCTTCCTCTACACCAACCATCCATATGATCGCTTCCGGTGAGGACCTCCTATAAATATGTCCCAAATTCAATTTTTTCAATCTATATATTTCCTAATGACCTATACATACAGTACCAAAATGCATCCTTAGAATTCCATGCTTCCTATGAACTCTTGATTGGGGTCTATCTTTGGAGGGTAAGCAACTGAAAATCCTTTCATCCTACAGGCAAACTGATGGTGAAATACAATGTATCCATTAGGTTTGTATGAATATAGGCTAATATCAACACCACGCCTGCCTCACATGCAACATTACAGCCATTTTCACTGGGCGTGTCACAGGCAAGCCACAACTGCAACTGATCATCTTCATCTGCACACTGCATTGTGTGATCACATGCATTTCTCTTCTCAGTATGTGATGGTGTGCATTTGTGTTTGTAGGAAAGATAGAGGCAGAGTGTTTGTGTGTTAGTGTGTGTTTGTAGGAGGAGAAATATCAAATGTATGTGTGTGTTTCTGTGTCTTAGGGCATGTGCTTGTAGTAGAGAGAGAGAGTGGTAGGAGTATGTGTGTATGTGTGTGTGTGTGTGTGTGTTGTAGAATCTGTGAGTACTGTTTATACTTTCCTCCTGTAAAATGGGGTTTAAAAGGCCTTGAGGAAACAAAGTATAATGTGCACACTACCGTGTGGAAGTGCACTAATGGAAAAACATTTGCCACAGTTGATGTTTTCATACATACTTCATTGCCAATTAACATGTGACCTGCACAAACAGCTACTTTACATTAATGTACTGCCAACGGCCTTCCACACATCATCCATTAATTTGTACAAATAAATAAATAAATAAAGTAACTTACGTAAAACCAGGAGAACTTGACAGAACAATAAGCACATCGTTCCTGCTCTCTGAATGACATCAACAAGACAAGTGAATCTGATGATCAGCATCTTAGACCAACCGCAAAAGACAAATGGCTAAGTGGAGAGATGAGTGTCCTCTGTGAATTTGTGTATGTTTGTGAAAGAAGAGAGGACAACCGGATTGGCCTGCTTTAATCATGTCAAACCCAGAGAGGACGCCTGTGAAACTAAAGGCAATCCTTGATTGATGTCTGTTTTTAAGAGGCTTTGATGATAAATTACAATGATACTTTTACACATACTATCCAATGAATGGCCACTGGCCTTGTCGGGTCTCTATTACTGCTGAAGAAAGTAGAGGGAAGTTGGCAGCTAGCTTAATGAAAACTATATATCGTCTCCACACATCTCAGTCTATAACTGCGGTAGCTTTTATAACAAAAAAGTTTCAGTTCAGGGAAACCCTTTTGTTAAAGGTTATATCCCTTACACGTACTGCATTACTTTATTTCCATGATTAGTATTCTGTAAAAATTGGGGTACTAACCACGAGTACCATATATACTTAGTGATATTGATCTAAACATAAGCATTCATAAAGAAACTTATAAAAAATACACAAAATATTCCTTGAGGATCACGCTCACATAAACCAGTGAAGGATAACAGTGTAGATAGGACCAAATAAGCAAGCAGTATAAACAACAAGAGGCACTTATTTGTGATGATGGACTGAGTAAAGCAGAAGTGTGAAACAACGCATAGCAGACCAGACATCGTGATTGATTACTGATGCAGTACCCATAGATTGGACAGTGTTAATTTGGTCTTCCATCTCCTGGCCTTTTATTGCAAGGAATTGTCAGGTAGACTTCAGAGGATTGCCAATGTATATTTTTTTCAACCTATTATCAATTATCATTTATTATTAAGAATAAATGGAGTCACTTACACCAAAAAAGGTCTGGTCAATAGTAGGTCATTTTTAGACTTATGTAAGTACAAATAAATGTGAAAAAGATGTACATATACTAAAGGATATACGTATACTACATAAACTACCAAAGAAAAAAATCAGAGGTGAAAAAAAAATGCATTTTGTAATGAGTAAGGACTAATTCATGACATGTGGTCCAACAAAGCTTTTTTAGTGATATAGTTCTTGCTTCATCTTTTTCTGAACATTTATACGTTTTACAATTTTACAATTTATATAATTGTACTTGGATGTATGTAAAGTATATTTTATTTTGTAAAGTTGCTTTCATCAAGTTACAAAGGTGCTACCCTTGGAATTATACTTGCCTACTTGGTCATTCCCCCTGAATTTTAAAAAGTTGTAATTGTAATGTTTTAATTTTTTATGAAGAGGATTCACTATCTGGTGGCTCTACAGAATCTGGGTTGATCTTCTGACCTACAGTTTCACTTGGATATTTAGAGGAACTATCTAATGGCCAAATCAATGCACGCATAATCTGAACTACAACACTGTCTGTTACAATTTTAATGAGTGATTAGACTTCACATGAGGACATGTCAATGAAATATTAACGACTGCCAAACTTGAAATGGCTGCCCGTGGGATGTCATTAACATTTGATTTTGTCTATTTTTGCAGATTATTTCATATTGAGTGCCAAAGCAAGCCATCGCAGATAAGATGAAACAGGAAACATCGGCACTGATCAAGATAAAAACAGAAAATGCCTGGACTTCATTTTTGTCACATTAAAAAATGGTTTGCTTCTAGTATTTGTGAAGAGACATAAAACACATGTGGAATACAGAGCATTGTAAGGTCAAACACAATTAATATTCATTATTCCAGCAGTTCATAGAGAATGCAGTCAGGTAGCTGGTCTTAGTTAGTGCTTTGCATACCAAACTGTTAGTACTGTAATTAGCTCCTTTTTTACAGTGGTAATCCTTGCTTGATTTTACCTCGCCTGTCCTAATGTCACAGTAAGCAAATGAAAAAAAAACATGCTGTTTTCTGTAACATTTGTGGGATTTTAAACATTTAAAACTAATGTGGCTGACCCCTTAGTCACTCTTTCTGCTCTGTTTGTTTTAAATGCTGCCAGCTTGGTACTAGTTATGGTTGCCCAGGGCAACTGCATATGCCGTTGATGCCTGTGGTAAAATTTGCCTGTTGTAAGTATGGCACGTGAGTACAATATATATTTTTTATATATATTGTATGTGATGCATTTATTTTCCAATATCTTTGTGAAAAATTCAGTCTTCCAGATTTATTAACCTTATGTACAACCGTAGAGAGAATACTTAATACTTAGACACAATGATGACAATGATGAATACTTAGACATCATTAAATAATCATTATCTCAGGTACCTAAGCGCTACCTCAGTCTACATGCATAGGTAAATGTAGACATTCCGATGTTGGAGATACAAAATAAGGGAGATGTTTAATGCAAATTATAACCTAATGAAATTTAACATATAACTTGTATCGGCTGTATGACCATGTTTTTCAGTTAAGACATTTCAAAGCCAGGTTTAATAACACATGAAACCTTTTGCGCCATACGGGATTAGTTCCAGTCCAAGAAGTGACAGTAAGCATTTATCAGTACACATGGGTGCAACTCGTGTATTGTGTGAGAATCCGAGTTCAAAATGCTTGAGGGACTCATCACATTAACATGCAATCTTCTGAGCCCTGCAAAAAAATAACTAAGCAAATTAAAATAAGACCAGAGGCCTGTTGCATCATCTCTAAATTAGTCCATAGCTAGTTATTACTTTATTAGTTATTTCTGGTGAAGTCATTTATTCATAACTTAATTGTTTATGCATGTATTTAATAAATACTGCTGTATTGGTTGACTATTGTTGCACCACATCACATAGTTATATGCTTGTATGACTTAATAATTCATACAAATGGACGCTAACCAATAAGAAGGAACAGCTATAGTTGCTGGTAATGTCCTCTGTAGACCACTCAGGATGACCTACCCAGTGCCCAAGTGGCCAGACTGGGCTGAAAAACAGTGCTCCCCCCAAGATCATGCTTCCTTTCTGGAAATGTATTAGGTAGGATATTGTGACACATCATATTGACATTGTTATTTAAAAGCTAAATAAAATATTAATATCCATTAAAATACAATAAAATACAAGGTACTTTGCAATAAAAGTGAATATCCCATATAACTCCCATATATACCCATAAACAACAGCATGTCGGAAAATTAGTTTTGAATGAACTTGAACTATTGCATAGATCCGATTAGTTTGCATTTTTCCATTATCTTTTAGAAGACTGAAAAATAGAAGTGCCTAACTAATTGCAAATACTTGAAAATCGTGGACTGTGTGGATAGCTTTATTGTATCTTATAATAAAAAACAAGCCTCAAGACCTAAAATAATTTAGAAGTCAGACGTCTACAGGGCAGTAGATTGAATTTAATATTGCCTTATGGTCTGTCACTTTAAATGGTGGAATGTTGTGTCACCAATCTACGACACAAAATAAAAGCAAATGAGAAAATGAAAGAGCCAATGAAAGTCATTGAGGAGGATGCGGAGAGAGGTGAATCAGGTCTGTGTTTATGCATCCTCACACCCGCAGGTCAATGAGCGCATGTTGATGAGATCTACACAGGAGTCAGAAAAGCTGAGGGAAAACTCTGAGGCTATCGCCTGCCGATATTGTTTAGTACAGACACTTGGCCGGATTCAATCACTGAGATGCCTGACAGTTTTATATGTTACTTACGGCAAGAAGAGAATGAAACAAAGGCAGCACCCTTGAAGAATCCTAGCTGAGCCAGAGTTACAATGACAAACATCCGGGTATAAATGAGCAAAGCTTTGAACAATTTCCCAAAGCCCAAAGACTTCCATTCTGCGAAAACACGCATTTCACCGTTAAGCCCATGTGATCGATACACTGCATTTATTTAAATTATACATGCCTGCCAGGCTTCACCAGATTTCACAGAGGGTGTAAAAAAGAGAAACTTCCGTTATTCATTCTCAAGGTATGCTGGGTTCTGGATCTAAACAAAGGCATATTCATTGTTGCATATCCTCATGAGGATAAAAAAAGTGCAAATCTTCCTCTGCAAGAGCAATTTAGACAATTTTTTCCTCACTGGGATTAATTGGAAATTGGTGAGCCTAGTTATCGAGGCATGGTGATCTCTGATAATCTGAGCCAGAGCCTGCAGAGAGGTAAAAGCCTCCAAATCAATACAGGAAATATTGTTGCGTGAGACTACAGTTGCCATATTGCTTTTATACAGTATGTGATATTTACTTCCTTTTATCAAAGTATAGCGGTAAGCAAGTTATGATTAACATGGTTCTGTGGGCTTCCACATGTTATGCTCTATAATGCAAGTCAAATGTCAAACATCACCTGTGTACCACAAGTAAACAGGTGATGCTATCATGACTGAGTATAAAAGGATATCAAAATACTCTTGATATCTTATTTTCAGGTACTCTTACAAGCGATACTATAACCTCTCTGCATTTGAATGGATCTCTATGGAATTGGGGGGTGGGACTAGATCAAGCTGTTAATTACACTGGAATAGTGTGCAACCCATGGTAGGCTAAATGGCTGTAAGTCATCAAGGGTCTGAGGTATCAAATGAGCCTCAAACCATCACTCTGCTGCCAGACATGCAGTAGATATGGATGGATCACTTGTTGTTTCTCCTGACTCATTTTTCTACTGAAGTCTATGGAAACTATTAATTATTTTATAGCACAAACTCATGACAGTCATTGTTGAACCAATTTTCAACAGTCTTATTCTCAGCTTTTCCACTTTACTAAAAAGAAACAAAGATGTCTCTGACTTTTCTTTTTCTTTTATTATCCCTTTGGAATGCAATCCCTCCCATTCCAAAGACCGGAAGTAAAGGGAATCAGTCCCTGCCTGTGATGGACATCCTATTCACACTGATTGATCAGTTTGATATAGGATGCAAAAACAGAAACCTCAGTTGGGTTTTTGGTCAGAGTTGGTGATCTTAAAACCAGGACCGTGTCATTTACCCACCCAGCCCCCTGGTTCACACCTGAGCTCCGTAGCATGAAGGCTGCTGGTCGACGCCTGGAGAGGCTCTATAAGAAAACTGGCCTCACTGTTCACCATCTGGCTTTCAAAGACCATGTTAAGGCCTACAAGGAAGCTCTCACCAGGACCATGACCCAGTACCATTCTACCCTCATTGGCTCTCAGCAGAACCACCCCAGACTGTTATTTTCCACCATTAACAAACTGCTCAGTCCCCTCACTGTCCCCAATCCCTCTGCCGCCCCAGACCTCTGCTCCAGGTTCCTGGATTTTTTCCAAGAAAAGGTGAATAACATCCACCAGCAGTTACGGACACCTACTCCCACACCCCCTCAGGCACCTCAGTCACAGGACATGGTACCTGCTTCCACACCCCCTCAGGCAATTCAGTCACAGGACGTGGCTCCCTCCGCTGCTTGCCCCCCCTTCTCCTCCTTCACTCCAGTGGATGCTTCATTGATCACTGAGTTAGTCACCAAGGCCAAGGCCTCCACCTGCTCCCTGGACCCCATGCCCACAGCACTTGTGAAGGCCTGCCTACCCACCCTCTGCCCCATCATAATGGACATTGTTAACTCCTCTCTCCAATCTGGCACCGTACCTACCAGTCTCAAAATCGCCTCTGTCTTGCCAATACTCAAAAAGCCTGGCTTGGACCCTGATGATCTCACCAACTACCGGCCAATCTCCAACCTGCCTTTCGTCAGCAAGATCCTCGAAAAAGCAGTCGCCGCCCAACTTCATCAGCACATGTCAAACCATCAGCTCTTTGAAATATTTCAGTCTGGCTATAGAATCCACCACAGCACAGAGACCGCCCTGATCAAGATAACCAACGATCTCCTCAGAGCTGCTGATTCAGGCCACATCAGTATCCTGATTCTTCTAGACCTCTCAGCAGCCTTTGACACCATCTCCCACTCCATTCTCCTCACTCGCCTTTCCACTTACCTTGGATTCACGGGTACAGTTCTCTCCTGGTTCCATTCATACATATCTGACAGACAGCAGTTTGTCTCTGTCAATGGCTCCAGCTCCCACTCAACCCCAGTAAACCATGGTGTGCCTCAGGGCTCTGTACTCGGTCCCCTTCTCTTCACTATCTACATGCTTCCCCTGGGCCAGATCATTCACCAGCATGGTCTGAATTTCCATTGTTATGCTGATGATACACAACTGTATCTCAGCACTACACCAACCACCCTCCTCCCTCCTCAGTCCATTGTCAACTGCCTCCTTGCAATAAAGACCTGGATGACCGCCAACCTACTCAAACTTAACAGCAAAAAAAACGAACTCCTGGTCGTGGCTCCCAAGGCCCTGCGTCAGAAGGTGGGGGATTTTATCCTCCATGTAGATGGCTCTTCTACATCTCCAGCCCTTGAGGTTCGCAACCTGGGGGTCATCCTGGATTCCACCCTCTCTTACCAATCCCACATAAAATCTGTCGTTAGATCTGCCTTCTTCCATTTAAAAAACATCTCCCGACTCCGGCCTTCACTGTCTGACTCTGTTGCTGAGACCCTCACCCACGCATTCATCACTTCCCGCCTGGACTATTGTAATGGACTCCTGTTCGGGCTCCCCAACAAAGCACTGGACAGACTGCAATATGTGCAGAACTCAGCTGCCAGGGTTCTCACCCGGACAAAACCTTGGCAGCACATCACCCCCACCCTGGAACACCTACATTGGCTTCCAGTTAAATTCCGTATCAATTACAAGCTGCTCCTCCTCGCCTATAAAGCTCAACACGACCTCGCCCCACAATACTTGTCGGATCTCATCCATCATTACACTCCCTCACGGAACCTGCGGTCGACTGATTTAAGTCTCCTCACTGTCCCTTGCACCATCAGACAAACCTTCGGGGACAGAGCCTTCAGCGTCGCAGCCCCTATCCTGTGGAACTCTCTTCCCATGGAGATTCGGCAGGCACCAACATTGGACAGTTTTAAATCTGCACTGAAACGACACTTGTTCACCCAGGCCTTTGGCACCTAGTTTGGTTGTTTTGTTGTTGTTGTTGTCTGTTTATTGATTGTGTCTTTGTCGTCTACTTGTTGTGATTGTCTTTTGTTGATGTAAAGCATCCTTGGGTTTCGTGAAAGGCGCTATATAAAATAAAGTTATTATTATTATTATTATCTTGTTGCGTTAGCTGGCTCTGAAACTCGACCTCTTTTCCTCACAAGAGCATCCAAAATGACCAGAACATAAAAATACAAACATATATTCAATAAATGTATTATCCTTCTCATGTCTTTACAGTTGGCACTCAGTTCTACTGCTGAGATCCACAGGGAACCTCCTATAGGCCTCATAATCTCTGATAAGCAGTTCACAGATTGAATCTACTTTACCCTGAGGTTCAGCAGCGGTTTAGTCACACAGTATGACATTTATATTGAGACCTTTACCTTTTTTCTTGCACAAAAAAACATGAAGAAATACAGCACTTACATATACTTCCTGGCCAAAAAAAAGTTGCACCCTCTAATATTTCATTGGACCGCCTTTAGCTTTGATTACGGCGCGCATTCGTTGTGGCATTGTTTCGACAACCTTATGCAACGTCACAACATTTATTTCCGTCCGAGATCTTGTACTGACAACGGGAGAGTCGAACCACTCCGTAAAGTCTTCTCCAGCACATCCCAAAGACTTTCAATGGGGTTAAGGTCAGGACTCTGGTGGCTAATTCATGTGTGACAATGATTCCTCATGCTCCCTGAACCACTCTTTCACAATTTGAGCCCGATGATACTTGGCATTGTCGTCCTGGAATATGCCCATTGATGGGATAACCTGGTCATTCAGTACATTCAGGTACTCAGCTGACTTAATTTTATTGCTGCATAACGTTGCTGAGCCTAGACCTGACCAATTGAAGCAACCCCAGATTATAACACTGCCTCCAGAGGCTTGTACAGTGGGCACTATTCATGACGGGTGCAATGGCAACTTTTTTTTTGGCCAGGCAATGTAGCAGGTACTAAAATGCTAAATAAATCTAATGTGGCATGAGTAAGAAAAGAATGGATTTCACATCCCTTAACTGTATGATCTTACATGTACTGACACAAATATCAAGGCATGCTTCTATAATCATAGTTGCAGCAATCCATTCCCTTCAAGTTTGTTATGTTATTTCAGAATATTGTATACAGTAAAACAACTCCCATCTGTATATCACTCCCAACATTTTATATTTACCATACCAACCATTATCCTCTGGCCCTTATCTTGCATTCCCATGTGAAATCAAGAGACAGGCACACGCCCTGTAATTGCCATCTTATTTTGATACTGTATCCCAATGACAACCGGGGCCTACCTGCGTCTCTGGAGATCTGCATGAATGCCTCCACACCCTTTTCCCCATAGCTGCCCTCTGAGGCCAGGGTGGAGACGTAGTTCCATCCCATGGCCTTCACAATGTCCACCATGGCCTGGGCCTGGAATGAGTCTGGTGGTACCACACGCGAGAAGAAGTCGTACCGCCGGTCATCACTGAGCTCTGGGGCCGTGGAGGCGTAGCTGATTTGAGGGATCTGGAAGAAAAGGCAAGTACATTATATTTAGCACTAGAACCGCCAAGATTCCATACTACCTTAAATAGCCAGGAACAGTAAATTTGACCGTGACATGTAAATAGTGTAAAACATTGCATTTAATGTCAATAATTGTTAAAATAATACTTTAGTTGTATTAGCATAGGTCATGAAAAACGTGATGTTTCTGTGTCAATTAACAGTAATATTTATTTATTGAATCTCTCGGACTCTCTCCATGTTGATGGCATAACGCTAGCTGGAATAGCTAACTTTGTACTTTGAATGCCTGGGTTGTAGTAGCTCGCTAAAAAAATATTCTGTATAAATAGCATACAGTAGTAACTGTGTAGATAGATATTTATTGTTTGTCCTCTTTTGGGGAAATTTGTCTTGTATCAATACAAGCATGGCAACAACAACAAAAATACAAGACTTTACATTTCTGGTGAAATACATAAATAAACAACAGTACAGGAACAGCAGACGAAGCATCAAGAAGAACATAAGACATTACATTCCTGGTGAGATACACAACAAATAACGGAGCATCAACCAAATAACACACATTATAGGACCACCAGAGCCCAGAATTCCATCATTTCCATAAGTATAAAAATGAGTCAATTCAAATTCATGATTTTTAAACTTGTGGGAATGAAGGAATTCTGGGCTCTGGTGGTCCTATAGGCTGGGGTTCTAAACCTGCGGCCTGAAGGCAGGAGTGTGTATTCTCCATTCAGAGGATGAGTATGGTCTTCAGCTATCTTTCTCCCTGTTCTTCTGACTCTGTCCCTATGAATTTCATTGATGTTAGAGAAACTGATCTTGCTGGCTATTCTAACAATTCTGTTTATGGTATTCTTATTAACAATGGAGAATTCACTGTACCAACTCTGGAAACAATATGTCAGGATGTTCTGGATAAATTACCCATAAAATAAACACATAATGGTGTTGTCTACTCTGTACTGTCTGAGTTTATACATGAAGTGTAATCTCTGCTGTCCTTTCTTATATAGCTGTTGAGTATTAGGTGTCCATGTTAACTTAGAATCTATGATAGTGCCTAAATACTGTTATACTATTTCTATTGGTTCTGTATTGATGTAGACAGCCAAAAACCTTTCTGGAGTCATTTCTTTTGTCTTGTTAATGTTCAGGATTAGTCGATTTAATTTGCACATCTCATTGCTGTACTCCTCATCAGAGCCTGAGAAGAACCCTGCGAGTGCTGTGTCATCAGCGTATTTGACGGTTACACAATTTGCTGTAGTCGATTTATAATCATTCATATAAATAGTGAAGAGGACAGGTGATAGACTACTACGCTGCCCTGCGGCACTCCAGGGCATGTAATGAGGGGGTCGGACAGGGTGGAAAATTAGTACCCGCCACCCGCCAAATGCGGGTAGATTTCAGAATTGTCGGGTAAATGTATCAAACCTTCCTGCCAAATTGGATACAAGAAAAAGGCATGTAGCAAAGTGGATACAAGAAAAAAAAAACTTAGATAAAAACTTCCGATTTCTTTTTCTGACTGGCAAAATGTAAGACAGAAAAAAGCGCCTGTTAGAATGTCCCGATGCGAGCCCGTCTTACAGTGGAATTGATTTGCGTTCGAATTACCATAAGTAAGGAAGTACCTTATCAACTTTATTGATTTTTGTAAATATACGCTAATTCAGAATTTTATGCCTGCAACACGTTCCAAAAAAGTTGGGACAGGGGCAAAAAAAGACTGGGAAGTAAAAAATAAAAATAAAAACACCTGTTTGGAACATTCCACAGGTTAAGAGGTGATGCTATCATGACTAGGTATAAAAGGAGTCATGATATGCAGTAGATATGGATGGATCACTTTAAGGGTGGTTTCCCCTGACTTATTTTTCCATATCAATAGGAAAATTAAAAATATATTTTCTTTGTACTGTTTTCAATTAAACATGTGTAAAAAAGAATTAACAAATTACTGCTTTCTGCTTTTATATGTGCATTTTACATACTGTCCCAACTTTTTTGGAATTGGGGTTTGTAGGTACATATGAAATGTATGTTTGACTATTTTACCTGTAATATGTCATATAATATTTTAAAAAAACTATTTTATTAGAGCTATAAACAGGAGTATGCATTTTCTATAATGTATCTGAAACGTTATTTTAGTGTCATTTGAAAAATGTTTTTTTAAAAGCTGTCTGGTAGTGGCTAGACTAAAATTGTTCTGTATGAAATTTGTAACTTTAACTTCTTGAACAGTTAGTTTGAAAGCAATACAACGTGCTTAAAAGTCTTCTCGCATAACGTTAAATGGATCACACGTAGGTGCTCGTCCATTTTGGGATCCAACACAGAAAGAAAACAAAAATCTTAAAATACATAAAAACTCCCACACACTTTGTAGCCTACGTGCAATAACAATTTATATTTGTGTGTTGGGAATGTGTTTGGCATTTTGTATAATAAAAAATTGTACAAATTATATGTAAGCAGCTTATTTTGTTTATGTTGATGGTGGAGCATTTATTTTTTTGTGGTGGGGGCGGGCACATGAGATTCTGTCCCAGGCCCTGGGATTCCTAATAGCAGCACTGCCTAGAACCTCACAGTTATAATCCCAGTTCTCAAACCATTATGCTGCACTGACACCCCAAAAATACAAACTCAAAAAAGAAAGGTCAGGATGGAGAACTTGATGATTAGCCCAAAGCTTAACCAAAAAGCAATTCATATTAATATAATAGCTGCTGTAGAATTGAACATTCCCTTGCATCAAGACAACCCCATAAAAGCAACAAGACAACAAGTCCATGTTCTAAAGAGATTCACATCTCATTGTGGTCCCAATAATTTACAGTGTAAACAAGGCACTTGATCCAAATGCATCATACAAACAAATCGATTTCACTTCATTCTGTAGGTCTTTTTGTTTAATTTAATCTCAGGAATATTGCCAAATATGATATTGATATAAGGGGGAAATGAAGCAGAGCGTGAGGTAAAACTTAAAAATAGCTTTCCCTACTTAAATTGATTCTGCTCACACAATCACTTTAGAACTGTCTGCACTAGAGTAGAGCCAGTTTGCTACAGTCAGAAGATGTTATATATCTCAGAATAGTTCTGCCATTGCATATTTGCTTGAATTGTTCATAATACCATGGTGCTATAGAAAATAGTTAAATACATAACATAACTTTTTCTCGACATGTACAAATACATAGAACATTTTACATTATTTGAATCTTGAGCATGAAAGTGTAAATAACGTATGGTAAACCAACTGGTTCACATACCGTCTCATTATTTTTGTTCTTGCTACATTGAGGATCCGCTTGAAACAAGAGAGACATCATCTACTCTTCTCTAAATAAGAGTTTACTTGGAGGCACTTTAAATCAGAAGAAATTGAGTTGTGCTATACATGCCAAACGATGGATGACAAATTCACTTCAAAATTAGTTATGGCCTTTCCCTTCACCTCTTGTGAAAATTAAACAAGTTGCTGTTTAATCATCAATTAGACATCCAATCCTACACTGCTTGATTGATCTCTCTGGACCAGTGCTGACGGTTGACCTATTAAAATTGTTAGCTGTGAGTCTGGTTTCCTGAGATGCTCTGAATGTATCGATAGCTGTGTGTGACACGGACCCACAGAAGCCACCGCAGACACACAAGCGCTTTCAAACTGTACAATGCGAAGGAGGAGCTTAGCGCAGACATGCTCATTCTTAGATCGAGGCTGCAGCTGCGGGCCCTTCAAACAATCTTTTGAAATGATGTGTCTTTATAATGACCCACCTTGAGCGAGATTGGTGTTGAATCCATATCACTCAATCATATTTAGTAATGAAAATTAAAATGCAAAAGTTAATTAAGAGACCTGGAACATTAGTTTAAATAATGTCTGCTTGCATTCAGGCAAAACGGACTAAATGTGATCAATGTGAACAATGCATGTCCCTATGCTGCTTTGTACATGTAATACACTCACACAGCAAGTGAACAGATCTGCAGGAAAGAGGGTGTTAGAAAGAGGGGAAGTTACACAATATCTAGAAATGTATCTGTAAATGATTTGAGGAAAATATCAGTTTTTGCATGCCAAGATGCTCAATTAAAAGTTGCTCTGGGGTATATTATTCAAATGATTTATTTGCTTTATCTCAGAATCAAGTTCTCATTTATATCCATTTGTACCATGTCCTGGCAAGTTTGAACAGGAGGAAATGGCTTTCTGAATCTGAAGCCATTAAAGAAGAGGACATGTCATGCTGACTCATTCCAAGCACCACTGCTTGAGTTAGAAAATCAGTTGGAAGCCATAATGAAAAAATGATGTTCCATTTTTTGGATTAAGCAACATGCTATTGTTTAAAAAGAGCTAAATGTGCATGCCCGGTCATAACTATTTGACCAAAAAAATGCAACCTGGTGGGTTCATTCTAATGCCACGGGAGGAGAAGAATATTATTTTCTGCCCCATTAAATGCTTGCTAATTAAAATGCCTCAGTAGCTGCATTAAGAATGAAAGAACAAATTGATTGGCAGTGCAGTAATGGCTTTAAAACTGCAATCTGAAACCTAAATCATGCCACAGCAGTTTCAGTAAAAATGTGGACACTTTCAGGTTTTTATGCTGTGTACGTGAATGTTCAGATGAGCCATTTTACACTTTACAGAGTATAGCCTTATCTGCATGAGCGAGGAAGGAAAGAAGGAAGTCTTGACAAATGTAAAAATTAGTTTGACTCCTCGTGCTCCCCTAGATTCTGCTGTATATATACTCTATATCAGCACGGCTGTGATTCGGTCGTAGGTGCGGCCTCATGCCAACAACCAAATCACAGCCGTGCTGATATACAGTATAACAGCATGTCCTCCAGTGTGATATTGCTTTTATACAATAGATCTACGGGCCTATAAAATATCTACCAAGCAATGATTATGATTATATGATTATGATTTTCCCATTTTAAAAAAATATATTTTTTTTTCAACAAAGTAAACAATTAAAATGTAAACAAAGCGGAGTGATCCCGGCCAGTGATGCAGTCCGAGTGGAATTCTACTGTATATCAGTGGTAGGTAACCCCGGTCCTGGAGTGCCAGAGATGGTCCTGGTTTTTGGTCCATCCAAACCTATAACTACATAACTGTATTCATTTTCATGAATTGGGTGTAATGAATGCAGGTGGACATGTGCTGGAGGCACACCGTTCAGAATGTTCAGGCTCAGATTCTTAATAATCCATCAAGCTCAGATGGAACAAAAACCAGAAACGGCGCCGCCACTCCGGGACCAGGGTTTCCTACCTCTCCTCTATATCTTGTGTAATATAAATAAAAAGAAAATTTGCACTGTACTGTTGATGATAGTTCAACAGAATTAAGTAGTATGCCATGTACCATGACTGCTTATTATTACGTATTCCCTGTTAAAGGGTTTAGAAAGTAAACAGGTAATGAGTAGAAGTCAATGGTTGAACACCTCTGTATATAACAAACTTACCCTCTATCCACTGAAAATAGTAGTGCCTTTTCCAAAATTGTTGGTAAAATGTGGTTGGAGAAGCTTTCAATTGATTGAAGACCATTTGAATCGCATTGCCTTGGAACTGCAAGCTCATGATGATCAGAGTCTGCTGCTTTTCCTCACCTAGTATCAGCCGTCAAAAAGAGGAGCAAGGTAGATTTGTATTTCTGGACAAAACACATGGAAGCAGAACTGAATTCTGCTCTCCGTCTCCTCTCGGGAAGGAGAGGTGACAGCAGCTGCACTCAGAGTCTGCGGAGGGCTGAGCGATTAGCAGCTACTCTTGGGAGAGGCAGTGAGCATCAATACACAGGCGGGCCATGGGGCTCTCATGGTGCAATACTCACTCTCTTTTTCTCTCCCCCATCGCGCTCTCTGTCCCTCTGTCTCACTCTCTATATCTCGTCAGTCTACCACACACACACACAAATTATATCTGAGCCCTGGCCCCTACAGTTCTTGGGACTACGTGTGCAAGGGCACCCATTAAGGACTGCAGTCCATTATATCACTCATCAAGGTGATGCACGCTGTCCCTATCCTGAAGAAACACTATTCTGACTGCCCAGGCAACCAGCAACTGAAATGACTGCCAGGCTAGTCCTGTCCATCAGGCAAAGCCTATCACACTCACCTGAAATTAAACACAAACACAAATTCCAATCAGGAATTCATTCTCATTCAATAAATCTTCCTGTCCAGTCTCACTCTCCCTTTTCTTAGCTTTACGTTCTTACTTGGCGTAACGTAGTTCCAAGTTATACGCGCACTCCCATCCACCTTCCCAGCTGGGAAAGGGGCGAGTAGGCCGAGAGAATCGTTCTGTCTCTCCTGTTATATCTGTTAGCGTGTCCGAGCGAAGTCATTCGTTATGCGACGTAGCCGTAGCCTGCGTTATTACACACAAACCGCAAAAGAACAGCAAATGTATTGTATGTATGACCGACAAAACTGGTAACCTAGTGTGAAGCTATATAAATGTATTTATATATTTTGTACATTCATTGGTGCCTTCATGTGACGACAGTCAAGACATTTTAACTCTGTCTTCACTACCAAATTCTTAATGTACCGAACGACACTAAACTCTCAACCTGTTTCCATTTATAGTTCTTAATTATCGATCAAGCAATTAATTAACTGAATGACAAATATCAATGAATATAGCAAGTTTTTCTGTGCTAAGACTTTTCTTTGCATCATAAAATGTGTACAACTTAAATATATGTAGTGACGATTAAGAAATGATAACGACAAAGACAACTTGAGATTGTTTAACAAGGATCAGGCAATAATCTAAATGCGTTAAAAAATGTTATTCATTTTAAAATTAGTCACTCAAATTAGTCAAAACGATTTAAACATGAGAAAGCATACATTTAAAGAGGACAGCCTCTTAAGTGTCTCGAACCATTGAGCGCAATGCAAAATTCAGGCTAGAAAAACTAATTTACGAAAATCTACGAAACATTGAACATTTTAAACATGGATCATTTAAAAGTCCGAATTTTTACATTATAACATCATCATAAATGTGGATATAAAAAAATGCAACAAGTTTATGATGCACAGAACAATAATGATATCTCAAAATAAATTGGTAGCCTAATAATTTGCTTATTGTTCTTGGTTATTGAACGAATCAAGTTATGATTGCACAAATTAAAGCTAAACTAAAACTAGTGACTGAATAAGTGAAGTTGTCTCAAAAAAGCTGGAAAACATTGGCCTCGATTCAATAAACACACGTCCATAGCTTTGTTGCTACAAATAAATGTTTCTTTTTTCCATAAAAAAGTTAAGAGTTAAGTTGAGTTGATTGATCAACTTGGCAAACTGTGTTTGCAAAAAATATATAATATTTATTTGCAAGTCTAAGATAAGGTCAAATGTTGATTAATTGCCATCTTATGGAAAAAAGGTCAACTAACTTCCAAATGACAACAGCAGCAAGCAATGCCTACTTTAAAAAAAACAGAAAGCTGTTACAATAACATACAATAATAATTAAGCAGTGCTCATCAACATTAATAACATAGTCATTAATTATATGAAATGGACCCACTGCAGATTCACTCTCCTATTAGCTTTTCAGAAGAACAACCCCCCCTGCATTAGTGAGGTCAGTGGAGATAAAAACTTAATTACCACAAAGAAAAATCTCCTGAATTAACTTTTTGTTACTTTCTGGATTATTATTACATGGTTTCGGGTGCATTTTAATAAGGTTGCGCTCTGCTACAGGGCAAAAACAGCTCTGCTCATGGTGTTCATTTTAGGACATTGCTGGCTGTCACAGTCAGTTGGCAGGCTCACTTTGATTTTTTATTAAGTTTTTTTGTTTGTCAGCAGTAGTTGTGTCAAGAGTCCGGAAGACTAATGTCAGTGTCTGGGGCGACTTGTGTCAGTCACTCAAACTTTATGTCAGTCTGAATTGTTGGAGTCATGTGAACCTGGGTCAACCATAAGACCCAGTGATTATAATCTGAGTGACATTAAGTTCTGATGTGGGAATGACATTTCACATGTGGAAGTTGTGACGTAGACATCCTCTTGGCACAAAGCAAGGCAAAGCCCAAACGTAAGCTTATTGGTAATTTCATCCAGGACACTCAGTGGTGCTAACCTTCGAGTGCTTCATACCGCTATCCTATTTCCATATATTTCTACTTTGACATATTACTGTCCGTCAGAGTCTTTGTGTAGAGGATGAAGGTGTTACAACTGAAAGCAATACTCTGACGTCTTTTTGTTCCTTTTTGTTATAATATTTTTGTTGATACCATGTGTGCAAATGTTTACCTCAACATGTCAATAAAATGTGTAAAAACTGTGTCGTTTATTTTATTTATTTTTTAACCAAAGTGTAATTATATATTTTTTAATTATAGGAGCTGTTACCTTTCTGTGGTTGATGGACTTTTACATGCAGCTGTAAAGTTATTGTTCTGAATTATTCATTAAAGGCCCATACGCAACGTCATTCTCTTCCTGGTTTTAGTATCTGAAATGCCCACAAGTTAGCAAAAGGCAGTGACGTAGGTTTTTTGAAAAGTCTGCGACTCCGACAAATTATGCAAAAACATACGTCATGTCACATGGGAAATCATTTGACTATGAACTCGGAAACATTGCATTGAAACACTAAAATATGCATACTTCGACCAAAATTGCAATTTCTTTACTTGAACCAGTATGGAACACATTTGAAAAGCTTCAGGATGATGTGAAAAGCTCAAAAACACAAAACATATGCATGTGGGCCTTTAATATGTATAATTATGGTACGTAACTGTACAGATTAAAGGGGTTGCCAACTGTGATTAAAACGTGGTTTTCTTTATTTGACACTACTTGTTATTACAATAATCATCCACTAAGATTTCAGCCTTTAAAAAAGTCTACAGCTGAAAAAAATTAAGATTGAACGGTGTCACTTTCTGCCGACTATGCAGTTCTCAGGCCTGGGTGGGCGTGAAAGCTAGTTAATATTCAGGCCACGCCCAAGAGCCTCTAGGCAAGTTATGTGCTGACTGGCAAATTAAAACATCGTTTCGCAAAACAAACAATAGCTAAATAAAAAAGAAAGTGCGTAGTGCAACCGTACCATATGTTTGAGCCACTGAACTAAAGAAGATCCGTTCACATAATAATACTAACGTTAATCTCAGAGACCCTGGTCTTTCAAATAGTAACGGTACAGCATAGCGGTGCGCTATTGCATATCACCTTAATGGGATTGCCCTGAGACACAACAAGAAAATCCCTGTATAAATTAAAAAAGAGAAACAATGAAAGATATGTTTTGTAATGTATATAACTAAAATGTCAACCAATTCTATCATATCACTACCCAGCATCGAGCGGGTGACATACAATGTTAAATTTGACTTGATCTGGTGACATATGCCTCTGGCTTCAGTCTTCCAAGTTCCAGCGAAATAAACATCAACAATTGTCTTTTACTTTGACATTTCAGTGTGGTAAAGTTAATGTTACTGAGACCACAAAGTAGTTATTGTCATGGTTATTTGCTGTCTCTGCGGTTCCTCTTTTTGGTTTCCTTTTTGGGCGTTGTCTTGACGCTCTATCAGATTTTTTCCGCCTCCGTTCCGGTGTTTTCTCTTCACCCGACCATTATTTCCCACACCTGTGCTGTGTTTCTGCTGGCTATAAATGCTTAGGACAGCCGCGTTTCCTCACTTGAATATTGTAATGTGTTATGTTGACAACGAAGTTGGTAAAGGTATAAGCATTTCAGTCACTGCATTGCTGTTTTGTCAAAATAGAGAACGCAGCAAGTCCGGTTAGGGATAGGGTTATAGGGTGATATAAGGTTAGATAGGTTCTTTCTTTTTCGACCTATCAGTTTCTCCTTCTTTGTTTTGGCTGCCTGGTATCGTGTGGTTTTAAACTCTTTTTCGCTACAAGAGTTTAAATATACAGGTTTGCATTTCCTTTCTTTCCTTTTCCCGTTTTATTCGGTCTTTATGTTTTCTTTCTATTTACCTCTTGTCTACGCCTACTAGTTAGTTGCGTGAGGCTTCTTTTTTGTTGGTTTATTATTCTTGCTGTTTATCTGAGATTCGCCTCCTTTTGAGGTTGTTTATGATTTTGGCCCATGCCAGGGAGGTTTTGTTCCTTTTGTTTAACTCTTCCCCCTGCGGTTAGTTTCTTTTTCACTTTGATACTGTAATAGCATGTAGCCACAGGGCTCGTCTTTTGTCCAAAATGCAAGTCAGTTCAGGGGACAGCTTTTTATATTTTATATGTTTTTTTTCAGTTTTTTCTTGTCTTCTTCCTGCATCGTTGTTTTTTATGGGCGTGAGTGAATTATTCCCCCAAAGTTGGGCGTGGCATTCACAGAAACGTTTCAGTGACATATGACCACGGTTTTCTATAGGCTGAGAAGACTTGAGAACGTGTACTGGTCGCATTTAAATCCCGCCTGATCAAAACATTGCCTGATCAATTACAAGCAATGGTGAAAAAAAAAGGCATATCTCAATTCAGGCATATCACTTAGTACTGATATTTGGGTTATGTTTATTCCACCCCAGGATGACAACAATTAACCATTGAAAAGCTGAATTATCGATTTGAGTTGGCAATCCCTTTAAACATATATATTTTTTAAAAGCATGAGAAATACCCCAGCTGCCAACTGGATGAAAATAGTAATTTCCTGAAAAATCAGGTTATGTACAGTTGAAGTCGGAAGTTTACATACACTTAGGTTGAAGTCATTAAAACTCATTTTTAACCACTCCACAGATTTCATTTTAGCAAACTATAGTGTTGGCAAGTCAGTTAGGACATCTACTTTGAGCATGACACAAGTAATTTTTCCAACAATTGTTTACAGACAGATTATTTCACTTTTAATTAACTATATCACAATTCCAGTGGGTCAGAAGTTTACATACACTAAGTTGACGGTGCCTTTAAATTTTTTAATTTTTTATATTTGGCCGCATATCCTTTGCATGCCAGTGTTCAATTGGGTTGAGTTCAATCTGGTGACTGCGAAGGCCATAGCATATGACTCACATAATTTTCATACTCATCAAACCATTCAGTGACCCCTTGTGCCCTCTGGATGGGGGCATTGTCATGCTGGAAGCCATTCCCATCAAGATAGAAATGTTTCATCAGAAGATAAAGGTGATCACTCAGAATAACTTGGTATTGATGGGGACAAGTGGACCCAAACCATGTCAGAAGAAAAGTGAAATGCCCCTTTAAAGGGTGAACATAGTGTAACCATAACCATTTCCCTATAGCTCCTTGAGGCCCAGGCTACTGTGTTGACAGAGAAGAAATCATCCAAAATCATCCAGGCCCTCTCTCTTCCAACATATCAAACTGTAGAAATCTGGGTGTTATTTTTGACTCTAGGCTTAGCCTTGATAAGCATGTCAAGTCAGTTATGCAATTATGTTTCCTCCAACTGAAGAGAATTTCCAAAAGTATCTTTTAAACATTTAGAAATAAACCACAACTCGTTATACTCAAGTCTAAGTTTTCGAAACATTTCTAAACTACTATTACCGCAGAATGCTACAGCTAGGCAGTGCATTACCCCAATTATAACCTCACTCCACTAAAATTCAAGATTGATGAAAACATCTTATGAATTACTTTTAAAGCACGCTTAAGTCTGGCTCCGTCTTATATTTCAGATCTTAATTCCCTATGAGCCAAGGCGCAGCCTGAGATCCTCGGGAAAGGCTGTTTTGGTTGTTCCACACACTAGGTTGAAAACAAAGGGTAATTGTGCTTTCTCCATCAGGGCTCCTAGACTCTGGAACGACCTGCCCGAGGAGATCGGGCTAGCAAATTTACTGTCTTCTTTTAAATCACTTTCAACACTTTTCTGGTCTGCTTTTACTTGATCTTTTACGAATGACTTCCTTTACTATATTTTATCTTCCAGATTATCTGAAAGTTTTACTCTGATTTGTATGGGGGCATTGCTTTGATTTAATTATTATTTTACTCACTGCATTCTACTCTATTGCTCCCCGACCATGTATTCTTTGTTTTATTTATTTTAATTATTTTATGTTCTTTTAATATTGTAATACTCTTCATGAATGTGTTATGTATTCTCTTCTATTCTTTTTATTATTGTTTTTATCAATTGTTCATTTGATGTACATTTTAATTGGCCATTATATTTTGTATTGTATGTCTTTTTTATTATTCAATTAACATTCATATTTAGATTCTCATAGTCTAGAGCTAGCTAGGTTGACATTGTCCCGTTGCAATGAATAGCATAGAATATGTTTGTTGGAGAAAGCTTTGTGGAGTAGAAAGCTAGTTAGAAGGCTATTACAGATTCCGGATCTTGGGCTATTGCCTTCTGTAGAGACAGTGATGCCAATAGAAACCTATGGGGAACACATCCAAACCAGGAAGTATAACAGTTGCACTCAGTTGTGTTCTTGATCACATGCCTAATCACAGGTTGAACGAGGAAGACACAGAGCAGTGACATGGAGAATGCTACGTCAAAGCCCCTCCCCCTTCTCCACGGGTGATCAATGGCAAATAACTGTGTCATACTGGTCAGATTGCCAAAAAAATAAAAAACAGAACTATGTTTGGACCAAATCTAATGTTAATTTGTTTTGTTAAAACTGACATTAGCAATCTCCTAAATCTGACAACTCACACCAACCAAATATTATCCGCAGAGAGTTGTTCATATTTAATTGTCATTTGCTGTGATATAATTTCAGACTACTGCAATAAAGTGCTATATTTGCTATATTGTATTGCAATACAAATTTTGATTTATATTAATTTCTCCAATAAATTAGTTTATTGACTCGTTTATATGAGCATGTGTGTAGTTACTCTGTGCAACGACACACACACACACACATTCATTAATACCGCAGCTTCACACACTGTACTGGATTTACCTGAAAAGGTGTATCCCCAAGTTAGAGCCCAAATGATTGATATAGTTGTAAGCAGCACAAAGACCATTAGCATCCACAGGCAACAACAGAGCATTCACTGTGCTGTATAAAAAATTAAATAGATCTGTGAGTCTATTACTGCATTAAAAAAGACATTCAAGTTCCTTAGCCATGAATATTATAACAGTGACGGGTCTGTAGTTTGCCTGTGTTTGTATTATGGCAAGGTCCAGACCAGGCAATTTCTGTTCACTTATAATTTTTTTACATTGTGGTGAATGTTGCTGCTGCTGTTGTTGTTTGTGATTAATTCAGTTCTACCAGTTTCACAATTTGAGGAAATTTTTTTCTTTCTGAAAGGTCACCTAACTGACAGCTTCAATAAAGAAAAGTCTACGGGTATTTGATGATAGCCAACCTTAGTTGACCTGGAAGAAAATGCTACTTCAGGACTCGAATAAGAACATTTGGACAAAACAAAAAAAATGACTACATACAGGAGGCAATTGCTGACAATTTGAGTAACATTTTCAATCTGAGCTATGAAAATCCCCTTAATGACATTAACTTTTACTGCTGTTGTGAGGTTTTAAAAAAAGAGTACAAAGATGTTTAATGATCAAGATACTTCAGATTTTTTTACATTTAATAAGAATTCTAAAGTTTTTTCTGTTAAATAGTGACAAGTATTTGAATTCCCATCCCTTTAAAGTTTTTTTCCAGAATTATTTTGCAAACAGAAAAAAAAAGTTAATGCGTCTCATCATTTGTCACTTGGGCTATTGTAAGGCAGCACCGGCCTTCTTTAACTGTCAGGAAGAAATCGGCAACCATCCATCTCCCTGAACTGAGGAGCAAACCTAGAGTCTATTAGAAATTCTCTCTCTCTCTCCCTCTCCCTCTCCCTCTCATTTTCTTGATAGGAATAGCTGGTGGATTACAGTGATCTGGATGTCTGAGTGGCAGCCCCTCCCCCCCAAGAGAAAATTCTTGGGAAATGGACCTGGAGAATGAAGCGCTTTTCAGCCAGTGAGGAGAAAGGGTGAGGCGAAATACAAAGTAAAAGTCCATCTGCACCTGCATAGGCATCGTTCTGAACTAGCTCTGCTGGCTCCTCTCAGACCTTCCACTAGGAAATAGAATCAAAAAGGTCCTTTGACGCTGCCGGGATTGAGCACATCCAAAGTAAGGGCAAACACGGACGATCTGATGCAGCCCCGCTTCTGACTTTCTTCTCCTTTCCGTTATTAACTAATCTCCAAAATCTCCAACTGGCGCATTGTTTAACAGGGTGTTCCTCCGACCCAAGTCTCATGTGTTTCATCCTCCTGAGCATATGGCCATAAAAAAACATTTAAATGCAGGAATGCAGTGTAGCATCAATTAGGAACTGAGCATTTGCATTTTCCTGGGTAAACTGTGCCACCGGGGTGTGTGTGTGTGTGTGTGTGTGTGGGATATGTGCGTAATGGGTGGGATATGTGCGTATCGCTCTGTGACTGTCCATATCCGTGTGTGTCTGTGTATATCATTTGTAGAAAATAGCGACTGGGAGAGAACGCTGGCTTGCGTTCGTGCATTTTTTGTGTCCTGCATATAATGGGAAGGCAAACAGCAATCATCTGAACCAGGCTTTTAAAAATAAAATTACCATGCAGACAGCATCTGATCTGGAGTTCATTTGCTAGGCCTCTGTAGCAGTGGATTTTAATCATTATGACCCGTTAGCTGTGGGTGGAACAAATCAGCTGTTTCGTTACAAGTGCTCATTTTCTCCCCCATGTTATTGTGGCAGTCAGGGAAAATAATACCTGCTCATTTTTCATTATATCCTCTTTTTTCTCCCTCCAAACACATGGAGTTATCCAATAATGGCAAGAGGAAAGAAGAGAAAAAATAAACAAAACAACCATAATAACAATAATCAAAAATACTTTCCTGAAATCACAGGCAATAACATTCAATCAGGACGGTGGTCCTCAGCGGAGGTTAAGCCGTTTCCCGCGTACCGCTTAAACGCGGCTGATCTCGTTCTCCGTTTCAGGGAATTCATCCGCTCTGTGTTGTCAAACTGCATAATTTATTGCACTCGTGAGTCCATTGTCACAGAGTGGATTAATCCCACTTAATCTGATGCTTTCAATTTGATTGTCCTACATTTATTTGACATGATCAAATTAAGAGAGGGGGGCTGCAACAGTCACGCCGAGCCTCGTGCTCATTGCAGTATTTTCCTCCATGACCTTTTTTCTCATTTTAATTTTATTATCATTTTTTTGGAATTTAGAAATTTTCTAACAACTTCGGTTGAAATGTCAAAACAACTTGAAAGACCTGTGCAACATTCCAGATTTTCCAGTGGCCATTGATATGAGCCCTCTGGACCAATCAGACGCAAACAACGTGGTGAGGAAGAAGGTGGTTGATAGATATATATATATATAAAGGGGCCTGTTATGCGGTGAGGGGTGGGAGGAGGAACACAGTGGGCTGCTCCTCCTGTTTGGAAGCTGTCTGTATCTGTTCACTTCCACAGCCACGGAGGCCTTTAGCACCTTGCACAGCAGCCGTCTCATACACAGGCATGCTCATCTGGGGCTGCCTTTATTGGGTCCGTGGTACAGTCGCCATACCTGGAGGAGAGACTTGTTCATGAAAGGATTGCTTGTGTTTGGATGTTTTGTTCCCTCTTGTAGTTATTTATTTATTTTTTGTTTGCTGTTTCTTAGATGTACTTTTTGAAAACCCCAATAGAAGGGGGGACTAGAAAGGCTATTGGACGATTTGAACATTGGTGCCTTTTCCTTCCACTCACTCATGCCACAATGTCATAGCATGGATAAGCTGTAATTAAGACACAGTTGTCATGGTTTTCGCCGATCTTACCTCTGTGGCTACGGTTTCTATCAAAGATTCTATCTTTTTCCCTAGTAGATTAGCTTTAGCTGCCTTTGAAGCTCTTTAGAAAATTATTTATTTTTCTCTCTATTTTTCCCCTACTTCTCCTTCTACTCTCTGCTATTTTGGAGAGTGAGAGGTTTATTTTTATTTAATTTATTTTTCACCTATTTATCATAATTTTTCTGGCAAATAAGAGCAGCTGGATATTAAAGTACTATATTGTACAGTTCTCAACAGGATGGCAAGAAATCCCCCATATATTGTCTTCTTAAAAAAGATTGACTTGACAGACTGGGAGGATATTTTGTTGGCCATGACTTTAGGCTGATTCCTGTAGGGTTGGATTATCACTAATAGCAATGCTAGTTTGCTTACAATCAAAATAAACAGTTAATAAACAATAATATTATTAACTGAATAAATCTGGGGGGCGGGGGTGGTTAAGGGTTAGCTTGTCCATTTTTTCTAAATTGTTTGAAATGTCTGTCTTTCTTCCAATGTGATTTCATACAATATTTCCAATGAATATGTGCAAATGTTCGCTGGCTAACTGCCTTGTGAAATACCCCACAATTTAAGTACTTTGCAGAAGTCTTTCCGAGCTGTCAGGCCAAACTGCTACTGAGATCAGTAGCTATATGAATCTCCTGTCCTGATCAACAGGTGTGTCCTGTCACAGCCCAGCACAGGTTTCCCCAACGCTGAACAACTGGAACCTTCCGTGACTTTCGGGTCCAAAATTATTATTTTTACTTCAAATTTTACATTTCTTTCACTTAAAAAAATATGAATAAAATAAATGTTAATTTCCTTCACAAAATCACACAATGCAGCGCCAATATCTTCTACGTTCATTGTCTCATCTTTGTGCAAGAATTGTTCAGTGGGCATGTGAAAGAGTGGCCGTTCTCAATCACATTAAAAGGCTTTAAAAACAGACTGAGCATAAATAGTATGAAAAACTTAAATAATTTTACAACCACAAACAGGCCTATCATCTTTACCTGGTGTATTCTCTCCACACAGTAGCATACACACGTTATATACCGGCCACATGCTCCGATTGTCAAGTCGCCACACGTGGGCTGCTGCTACAGACACAATTAACCAATTAACACTTAACACTGAAGGGATTAACAAGACAACGGTTGAACTGGGAGCATCTGATGATCAGTACTAACTATTGAAGGGCTTGATAAATGGAAAAACAACATGTAACTTTACAACGAGCCCCCCAAACCCCCCTCCTCCCAGTTGTGCCAGAAACAAAAGATCTTGCGTAACTACATCATAACCGCTTGCGTTCTCTATCCGGAAATGTTGCTGCATGTACTACATACTATCATACTACAGCCATGGTGGAAGATGTTCTGCAAATCTAGTGGGTCCTGACCTGGCAAATTGGAGGAACCTGTTCACACATGACGCCGACACGGAAAATTGCCAGAACATTTACGGGTAAAGATGCATGTGGAGCTTATGGCTATACAGGTGCAGCTAAAAAAAATAGAATATCGTGAAAATCATACCCAATTTAGATTGTTTGACTATGTAATTCAAGGAAAACAGACTTTGTAGGGAGCTGGGAAAATGTGGCTGCCATTACTGACTGATTCCACTTTTTCTTTTTTTGTTACTTTCTTGGTAAAAGACAATGATGTAATTGTTCGTGACTATCCCTTTTACTTTCAAACTTTGATCCTTTCTCGATAACCTCCATGCCATTTGCTCCGTCTTCCCTGTCAACATCCTCCTGTACTGTTTTGTCTCTCCCTTTCTTTGCCCTGAACCTACCAGAGCATGACAGTAAGTCAGAAAACGAGTGCCTACTGTTAATATGTGCAAGTGTGCCCAAAATGAGGATTAGACTATTTTCATTGTATTTTTTCTCGACTTTCTGTATTTTCTCCTCTCTCACCTGCTCCTTCTGCTCTGCCACCATCCCCCTATACTCTATGTCCTTCTTTTTGCTCTGCACCCACCAGAGCACCATACCTGAAAACTAGTACAGACTGATACACATAAGGTGGCCAACATGAGTCTCGACATGAATGATCAGACTATTCTATTTAAAGTTTATGTCTGTGTGAATACTGCTTCACAATATTCACTTTGATGATACCATGCTCCTGTTGTCCCTTTCTGTCCCTCAATTTGCCCTGATAGCAAATGCAGGGCAAATATGAAAACACTAGTTAGTAATCCACTAGTATAAGCAAGTTGTTGTGTTATTCAGAAAATAGATTTGTAACAGTTTGTGACATGAATGATAAAACAAGGAGGTACATTGGCATATAACTATCATGTTTACAGCTGTAGCTATACTGCTATTATTTTCTATTACTCTCAAAGAACCTCTTTTGACCTTTTTCCAAAGAAAAGCAGAATGTTGCTTGCATTCTTTTCATGATCGATGTCACTGTGAATGACATTTGAATGCTTGTACTTCCAAATTATACAGCTAAAATAATCTGATAACAAATTGTAGACTCATTCAATACATGTTAGCTAACTTACTATACTATTGCACAAACAGACATGAACTTTAAATCGAAGATAGGTTCACATGTATTCATTGTCTGAACAAATATCACTGGAGATTCATAGGCTACATGAAATTGTTTAATCATTGAGTGAAAAATTAGCCAAGGTTACTTTTTGTGTTTGATTTAGCTAAAGATAGCTAGCTACAGTTTTTTTTAACGTAATAATTTTACGAACATTGATGTCTCAAAATGACCTTAAATTGTCACAGGAGACATTGAATGAGATTTTAAAAAAATATATAGATATAAATCATGCGCTCAAGATATAAATCGTGCACACAGAATATAAATTGTGCTCACAAATGTAAATCATGTTTACGAATTAATGTAAATCGTGCGTACATTTAATTCCATACAAACGTTTTTTACGTGAAAAGGTGTTTAATGAATGCTATGGTATTGGAAAAATACATTCACACTAATCAATATGTAATTTTTCTTTCAACATATTACTAAATAAATTAGCAAAATGATTAAATAAAATGTGTTATATACCACATTGAGGATGTAAGCGCAATATTTTGGGCGGTAAAAAGAGTGCTTCAACGTTCAAGCCAAATATCTCCCGTAAATCACCAAGAATAGACGCTGAATTGGGTTTGCACTCACTGGGTTATGGCATTTTTACATTTTTAAGAGTTAAAGTCCTGAAGTCACTTTCAGATTAAATGAACATTTGGTGAAATTCATGTGACGTTCCCATGATGGGTAGCTACGTCCCCTCCCCCCCCCTCCTTGAAAAGCACATTGAACAACTATGCATGGGGGGGCTTCAAAATGTTCAGGAATAGTGTTATTAATAATGTACTCATAATAATAACAACCACTAATTTCAAAGGGCATGTGTAAAAAGTATAATTGACTTAGACAATAATAATTATGATAAATAACTATGATAAATTTAGCTCTTTCAGGACCCAGCACCTCAGAGGGTGCAAATCACACCTTGAAATACCTCATGATTTCTAGTACATAATAAAATATACCTATTGAATTCCATTAAACTGATGATATATCATGTCTGTTAATGACCCATTTCATGTTATTAGCCGATAGCAGATTGTTTCCATATGTTACCATTTTATGGCGTCCATGCATAATGGCATATACTGTAAATCGCCCTTCAAACATATTAAGCCTCAAGGTGAAGATACTGTGAACTAGACTTGCATTTGATTCACAGTACCTTGAACCTTACTGAAAAGTGTGTTCATCTTTTTTTTTGCAAAGCCAGGAATATTTGCATGAGGTTATGCGATCTTCTTTCTCTTCTTTTCTTGTCCTTACATTGCAGATATGTCATTAAGGCTTGCTTTTGTGCTAGAGATGAATCAGTAGTTTTACTGACTACTTTGTTATAAAGCAGTAATAAAGAGCCAAAAAGACCAATTTCAGTAAAACTCTGGCATTTATTCAATCAATGTTTCCTTAATTTTTTATTGAACACAAGCTCTGTGCTTTTTCTTAAAAGCAGTTCACAAAAAAGTTTCTATATACCGGGAGGGCTATCTATTCATCCAGATACACTCTATGCTATTCATCCAGATACACTTTATGGCCAAAAGTGTATGGACACCTGCAGGGGCGGAGGAGGGGTGTCACAACAGGGGGGGGGGGGATGCGTGTGAGAGTAGGCCCCTATATCACTAACTAACAATCGCTCCCTCCTCCATCATTGGTCATGTTATTGGTTTTGCATATGCTAAAATGTTTTGCACACGCTAAAGGTCTTAGTAAATCAAGCCCTAAAAGTACTAGTAGGAGATATTAGTACTACTAAAACATGTTAAAGAACAAACGTTCTTAGCTATTTTAGATAGGCATGTCTGTTTGAATGAAGCCAAAACGTTCAAACCGACATGCTGCCTATCAAAAATTATTAAGTGCTGGTTTTCCTTTTCCATCTTTGAACTGTGTTGAAACAAGAGCACCACCCTGAATGACCGCAACGTCACAGCCAACGTTGCCATTAACAAGAATAAAGAATAAAGTTACACTGTATCAATGTCACACGAGTATTCTTGGGCGCACTGTGTTGACACTAAGCCCCAGTACACTGCCGTGCTTTGGCTGAGACTTTGTGCGGATATACACAGTAAGGCAAACTTTCGTAGAAAGTAGTTTCTTCCAGAAAAAAAAAGAAAAAAAAAGAACCTGCACAAAAAGGTCTGTGGATGTTTGTGAGTAATCGTGTATGTTTGTGAGTAATCATGGATGTTTGTGAGTAATCGTGGATGTTTGTGAGTAATCGCGGATATTTGCGAGTAATCGTGGATGTTTGTGAGTAATTGTGGATTTGTGAGTAATCGCGTCATTATATTTGGAAAGAGACATTGCTGTGAATTTTTTCTAATGCAAGTTTTCTTGCTTTTAATTGTTTGTCTAAATTAAGGTCAAAGCTTGTCTGAATCCCAGCCTAAGTCAGTGATTGTTATTTGTTGCACTCCATACTAGTAAGTCAGTTTTTTTGCTTGGAAGTAAAGCAATTATATCAATTTAACAGTGAAAATTATAAATATTTTTTGCCAAGCTGAGTTTGTGAAGAAAAAGTACAACACACTGTGATAAGTTTCTGAACTTAATGTGTTAAATTTCCAAATTTATTTTTGAGGATTGTGCTTTTAGCGCGAGATAATTCTCTTGTAGCATACCCTGCAGTTTTAGTGCCAAGACTACTCAAGGGCAATTGCAAAATATTTGTAAAGCTAAGACTCAATACATTTGTACATATTTCTATGTTATATCAGACGGCTTTCTGTTCCAGTTTTTCTTTCTGTTCTTAACTGAACAACAAACCACATGAAAGCTCAGGAAAAAAAAAGTCTGCTTTTTTTCCCACTATCATAAGTCAGTTCATTTGAATAGAATGTACGGGTCTGCCCTCCAATAGCAATTAAAACAGTCTCTTTAAATTTGTAAGAACATAAGCTACTGTACATAATTAGCTTGCAGATGGAGGGAGACGCTGGGCTGTTTGTCTCTGGAGGAGGACTAACCCAGTACATCCTGTCATTGGCAAGACCCGCCTGTCCTCAGGCAGCTCCGCTGGAAAAATGCATGTACTCATGAAAATGCTCTTCATGTGTCCTGTCTGCTGATGTGGTCTGCTATATCAGACAATTCTTTATCATTGTACTCATAACAGTGGGAACGACTCTGTATGTCTACAATCATAGCCTAAAGTAAGTCAATGAATGATAAAAAATGGCAGCGTTTTGACAGGGAAGTATAGCCGTCTCCTGTCTCTCCTCAGCGAAAGCAGTCAGTTTATGAGTATGTATCAGTTTTTGCTTGGGGGCCTGTCGCAGAAAACTAACTTGCAACTACACATCTGCTTTACCTCGCAAATTTAAGCCCAAAATTCTGTTACTCAAAACATATAAGCTTGCAAATTGACTATACATTTATATGTATTTGTTTCTGTGGGTCAGCCAGAAGCTAATCTTCTTGGACAACATAAATCTGAAACATGTAGCTTATAACTCAGCAATGAAATTTTCCAACTGGCTAGTTTTGAGGTTAAAACCTAATGGAAAAAAATGCATTTACATTGAGTTATTTTTCCCCCATATAGAACTCAGATTCACAAATAACAAATGGGAGTGTGTTATGTTTGTGGCTAGTTCCTTTTTGCAAAAACAATAATAACAGTAATTATTATTATTATTATTATAAGTCATGTGTACTTTATGGAATGTTTAGATAATTCAAGCTAACCTGGTAGAATCTTGACTAAAGAAATTCAACACTATTGATGGATAACTTGTGCTACCTCTTATCTAGTCATCGCAAACTTTTTGTTAATTGCTGGCTTGGTACACACAAGCTTTCCATTCAATTTGCAGTACTTTGCATTAAGCAGATTACTGCTTTGAATCTAATAATTTGTACTTTGATCATTTTAGCTTGCCAACTAACATTTTGGTACATGATTTCCAGTTTGTCATTATGCATATTTAGTTTCATTACCAGGCAATATTTGGTACTTTACAATTACTAGCTGTTTTTCATTCAAAGGCAATAAACTGAATTCCAATGGCAGTTGTTAAATTATGATGAAACTGTAGTATAAGATGTATCAACCACTCCTAGTCATAATCATCCAATACTGTTGCAGTGAACAGTCCACAGAGAAGCCGAGAACCGCAGTATTGTACAGTGCATGTACAGTATTTCAATTCCCTGATTTATTTATTTGCGTCTTGTTTGCTTAGTCTGTATTCAGGTCTTAATTCTAAAAACTGCTCTAATAAATCCCAAAATCCAAACAAAACACACTGAAGCTCACGTCTTTAACCCAGCGTTTTCTTTTCATGCCCTCTATTCTGTACTCTCTGTTGATATCTCACCAGCTAAAAATGCTTGTATCCCATTTCACTTTGTTCCTCAGCCAATGAAGAAATGGCTCTGAGGTCATTCCTCCACTGCCACCTCTTGAGACCCATTCGTCCATATCTATACTGTTGCCATGTGACGGATGACAATGCCTTAATTCGTATTGGGCTCCTGAGGGGTTGAAGATGGCATTTCAATACAGTGAGAAGCAGCTACACAGGACCCACAGGGACAGCATGGCTGCTATTGTATGCAATTATCTGTGACAAAATGCTGCATTTATCATTGTAGGATACTCTTTTGTACTGGTTTAAATACATGTACTTATTCAGAAATAATTTATGATTTTTAGCATCTAAGCGTCCAACAATGGAATCTCTTGTTACAATGTGTCTCATTTGAATAAATGGAGAATAAGCAGACACACAAACAGTTATGCATCTGTTAAATTGTCTCCAAAGGACGGCCCCTGATGTGTTGAGCCCATACATTTGTTTTATGCTATACTAACAAGATTAACCCTACTGAGTAGCAGTGTAATCTGTGACTTTTAATGTAAAGTTTTATATCCTTTATTTTTTTCCTTTTCCTCTTCACAATGCCACTTTGGACTATGAACAGTATAATGTGCTGCTATGCTTCTTGATGGTAAAGGTTGCCTGGTAAAATGTACTATTATATGTACTATAATTATGTTAATCATAACTTGATTGGTTGATTTACTAATTGTTAGTAGATTTATGAGATGCATCTGTTTTCCCATGTGTGCGCATGTGTGTCTGTTGAGCCTTTCAGGGATGGGCAACTCCAGGCCTCATGAGCCGGTGTGTATGCAGGTTTGTGCTGCCACCAGTTAACAATTATTTAATTAGCCCAATCGTTTACATAATCTGATATTTTAATCTACATATCCGTGATATGAACAGCAGCTGATTAATGTTCTAGTGCCAGTATGCGTGTATTGTAGTGTTTTATCGTTCTGTAATTTACGAGTGAATCGTTGATTGTGTATTTGACTACTTAGCTGATTGAGCCGTGGTAACTGGTTGCAGTAAAAACATGCATACACACCGGCCCGCAAGGCCTGGAGATGCCCACCCCTGCTTTATATGCTGTAAGGTGTGAACCTGCGAAATGTGTTTGTATCCTTCATGATGTCATTCAATTAAGCCAATTAGGTCTGATTCTTTGATCCACAACACAACTGAGTGTGCCGTAAAAATCCAGAAATATCACACACAAACACACACACACACACACTACATATATATATATATATATATATATATATATACACATATATACAGGGGGTGGACAAAATACCAGAAACACCCCTGAAAAACACCCCTTTAACTTGAAAGCATCTAAACCACAATTACAAAAGCATCTACACAGGTGATTCCGATTAACTCGAATGCTAATTAGCAGCATTTGTCTGCTTAAAAGAGGTCCAACCAGCAGCACTTTGTGAGGTAAGTCTCCAAAGCAAGATGAGGATACTAACAAAGTTCCAAAGGGGCCAAATAGTTTGTGCCCAAATTACAGCTGTGTCGGTCACAAAAACGGCAAAATTATTTAAGTTGGCAAGAGGAACCCTGTCAAAAATGATGAGAACACATGCCCAACACCAAAAAACAGCATCAGCAAAAAAGAACTGTGGCCGCAAGTCAAAGCTCTCCGACAGGGACAGACGGACACTTGGTAGGATAGTTGCTAATAACCACAGAACTATAGCTCTAAAAATGACCACAGAATTCAATCAATCCATAGCTGAACCAGTCTCAACAAAAACAGTACGTTCTGAGTTTCACAAAGCTGGCATTTATGGCAGGGCTGCCATTCGGAAACCATTTGTATCCAAGGCTAATGCACAAGAATGCATAACATGGTGTTTTTGTCCAAAACCTGGACCACTGAGCAATGGAGAAAAGTGATATATATCATATTTTACTCTTTTTAATCTTTTTGTTTGGAGAAAGCCCAAAGAGGCATTCAATCCACAATGTCTGTGTCCAACTGTTAAGTATTGTTTCTGGGTGTATGGATGTTGGTTCTTTTTTGGGTGGGATTGGTAATGGGTTTGAATGGATGTTCATGGGACATAATGGGTCCAATGATTTGCTCTCCCACACATGCTAATGGGGGGGGCATAATGGTGCAAACTCCTGTTCCCCATCCCCACCCCCATAAACCAACATACCCTCCCCACCCACAATAAATAAATAACCACATTAAAACAACACAAACAAAAAACATTAATCAAAATTTCCAAACACATCACACAATCAAATAATTCCAAACATAATGATGAGAAGTGAATAGCTTTGGAGCAAAATGAGCTCCATGAAGATTTCCACATCCTTTTTCTCAAACAACCTTCCACAACCCTCAAACAACAAAACACTGTCCTTCTTGTTCAATATTCAAAAATATTTGTTCATTATTGTAGTTGTTATTTTTTTTAGAATTTTTTTTTTTGTTTTTTTTTTTTTTTTAAAAGGGTGGTGGTGTTTGTTTACCTATATTTTGGTTTTTAGTTATTTTGTTTTTATTGTCTATTTTGTATATATATCTATATATATAATAGATAGAATTTTTTTTTTTTTTTTTTCAAAACAACAACCCCCCACAAACAAAAAAAAACAACAAAAAACACAACACACCCACACACACAAACACACATACAAAACAACAACAAACACAACAAACACACATCAATCAAGTGAATTAAGTGAAAGTGAATTAATTGAATAAAAGCAAAAATGAGTAAAAGTAAAAGTGTCTGTCCCCAGTGTCAGATGTCAGTCACCAACACACCTCCTCACTCACAACTCTCCTCCTCACACTCAGCACCCTCACACGCAGCACTGCCCACTGCTGAGCACTGCAAACAACGTCATCAATCCAGTCTCCTCTCCTCCTCTCCTCCCTCATTCCCCCCCCGCTTTTCTCTGCCCTGCCTCCTTTTTTCCTGCACCTCTCTCCTCCTCCGTCCCCGAATCCTCCCCTCAACTGAAGAGCGATGCGAAACTTTGTTGCTGCAGTGCAAGATCCAATCTAAAATCCCGAGCATCGATATGCGAATGAATGCGTCTCATGACGACCGAACACAAAAAAAATATATACGAGACAATTCGTCGATTATATTATCAAACGAGCAGCAGAGGCCTGAAAAAAATCCAGCCCCCCTTCCCCCGTCCCACTACAGACACACAGCGCATGAAAAAAACAGACAAAAGCCAGACACAACAAAACACATTCACATAACAAACACAAACACGAGAGACTGCTGGACTACATGTCGCCATTACAGCGACACATGACATCAATCAGTATATATACATATATATATATAAATATATATGCATCTGAAATTAAGCAGTTTTACAAAGTAATAAACATAGGGAAGAGAGAACATCTAGTACCCACATTATAATATAGGCCCCAATTTAGTTTCCTATGTTTGTCATTATGATTGGTGGAATTCTATATGTATGCCTAAATCCTACCCGAGATGAACTCAACAGGACATGTAGTATACCTCACTTACAGGACTTTAAATAAAAAAGTTAAATTGCATCCCATTCCACACTAATCTCAAGATTACTTCCCTTTGAAAATGTATCTGTCAAATTGACCAAAGCCAGCATATATTCTTTATATTTTTGCAATGTAGTCTACGTTAACAAAAGAACTGCTGCGCCAATGCCTAGAATATTTGTTGATTGCATACACCAAGGTGCCAAACTGGAAATTGACTTGGGCTCTTTAGAGTGAGATGTTGAAAGATGAGTTTCTAAGCTCCTTCTCCACGCTTAATGGACAACTCGAAATGAAGGCAGCTCCAGCACACCAGAAAAAACAATTACACAGTGACGTCGGGTTTGAAGACCACTAAAATCACGTCATCAAATGCTTGCAGTGAACAATTCTTTCCAGGTATTCTAAAACTTCTTTACATTTTTTTTAGAAGAGGTTTTGCCAAGCTGAAACCCTGTAATATTACAAGGCTACAGCCATGATTAGTAGACAGCAGTGTGTGGCCTGAAGTGTGCAAGCCCCCAATTTCAAAACCACTTCCCCAGTTCTGCAGTAGTCCATCTATTATGTATTTCACATCCACCTCCAGTGCACTAACCCAGCAAAATGTTTTAGAACTATAGAAAATTAACTCCGGTGGAGCACTTTTAACTCCGAGAGAGCACCGGTGATTCCTATTGGACTCATTTAATGCGGATTTATTTATTTATTTTTTGCTTTACGACTGCAATATGTTGCAGCGTCTGTTTCTATATGTTATGTGCATGAAAGAGTCATTTTCTAGAAGCTCAAAATAGCTAACTCAGCTGGGAACAGCAATACACAATTCCCAGGGATGTGACTGGATGATCTGCTCAGAAGGTCTTTGATTAAAAATAAAAAACTGTAGCGAGAATGCACCAGTTTGTGTTCTGGACATCTTCTGCTTCATCGATGCTTTCATGTGCCGTCCGACGAGATGCTGCCCAGACTTTGATATCAGTAAGCTCAGCTGACAGAGTGCAGAATGCATGAGAGGCAATGAAGGCTGTGGCAGCTGGTCTCAACACGTAGCAGGGCCTCCATGCTGTCTGTGGGAAAACCCTACGGCACACGCCCCAGAGAAATGCAGCGCATTTCTCTAAAATTAAATACCGCATGTTCTGGCTTTGCACGCTTAAAAATAAACAGGTTTTTTTTTTTTTTGTATCTATTTATTCAAAACCCCAGTTAGATGGTAATGGGCTACATTGTGGAGAAAAATTTAATTAATATGACCTCAATGAATACAGAACTGCTTTTACAAAAAGAGAGCATCAAAATGTGGTTGTACAGAATAGAAGAATCAAGATGCAATAAAATCAATGGTGGTGGAGAGGTCTCCCAGAGTACCGCACACTCAGTTTAAAGGCAAAATCTACAGTAGGCAAAAAGTGAAGTGAAAAAATTACTTATTCAGTGTGGGGTAAACAGGCTTCAGTCGATAACATCAAATCCTTCTGCCAGTCTCTGCCAAACGCCCCCGCGGTAAATGAAGATTTTTTTAAAACAGCAGAAAAGCAGATGCAGCAGATGGCTGCCCCACAAAGGGAAATGGGCACTCCCAGATGTCTGTGGCACTCCCAGATCAGGGGCCGCCTGCAGGACTCTCACATCGCTGACCACGAGCATCCCACCATGCAGCGGTGCAGTGGCATGCTGTTCCATTCCACTCGCGTATCCCTGATAGGAAACCCAGCGGGTCTGTAGGCAGAGACCGGGGGAAGGCTCAAACAAGAAAGCGAGAATGTTTCGAAAATTCAAATCTCACCCATCATGCTTCCTTTCATTTTCTGCCTTCCCTTCAGCTGACCACTGTCTCCACAGGCTTCTTTACTATTCAAGATCTTGTCTACCTCTATTCTTTGGCTCAGTATCACAGCTTATTTTAAAAAAATAAGCTTAGGGAGATAAATATTGGTATTTCTTTGTCCTCTGCAATGCCTTTTCCTGGTTTTGATGTATTCTCTTACCAACCACCCACCCCAACAACACATCGTGCTGGTTTTGGGTTTTCAATGTGATAGACAGAAAGTTTAGTACAGCCAGATAAAAAATATATATATTTTGAACCAACAACATTGCGCCACCCTCAGTCAACAGCTTTCTGGAGATTAGCCCTAAACGCAATCCCATTCTTCTTCCAGCTTTTACCTCGGCCCTGAACCAAGTTCAGAGATTTCCAAGTAGCCTACTGTTCCAAACTGTTCCATACTGAACCAATTTCAGAGATCTCCAAGTATCATACTGTTCCATACTGAACTAAGTTCAGATATCTCCAAGTAGCCTACTGTTCCATACAATATTTTGTGAATGTTTGTGAATGCATTGGTAATTACTGTAATTTGCTCTATAATCAGTGCTTGCTACTTTGGTTGCATATCCTTTGCATGCCATTATTTCCTGATGTCTGTGACCCAACAACATCAAAAAACTCTGCATATCTTATTTTCAGGTTCTCTTACAAGCGATACTATAACCTCTCTGCATTTTAATGCATCTCTATGAGAATTGGGGGGTAGGGACTAGATTTAGCTGTAAATTACATGAGAATAGCCCATGCTTGGGTAAATGGCTGTAAGTCATCAAGGGTCTGAGGTAACAAATGAACCTCAAACCATCACTCTGCTGCCAGATATGTATGAGATCTGGAGGAATCACTCTTGTGAGTCACTACGGATTAGAGTATGCTAAATTAATGTAATGTAGTAAGAGCATTGTCAGTGCAAATGTTTTAGGAAGAGCTATATTGAAAATCTTTATGAAAAAGTTTGTCATTTCTAATGCTTTCTCTCTGCCGCTCCACAGTGTTGTGTTGTACAGAAAACTAGAGGCAAGATGCACCTAAGGGTACAATGATACAGTATTGCAGTCGCTTAATAACTGGTCTTATAGTTGAAAGAAGCTAGAAGGCATACTGCAATCACTGTCATGGCAGATTCTTTCCAAAATCATTACTTCGTCTCTTCCTTTATGGCAAATCAAGACATTCTGCTGTATTCACAACCTCTTCATCAGACTCTGGCCCAGACTTTCTGTTTTTTCTGTTATTATTCTATTACTTTTTTTATCATATTCGCTATGCAAATTTAGTCCCATACAGAGCAGAACTTTCAATAGCTTTTGCTGTAGCTGCACAATTCTCCTCCTAATAATCTTTTGTGGTGGGATGTGTTTCGCGTAAGAACATTCCGGTTATGCTAGATATAATTCGCTAAAACCGCCTCATCTTCTCATGACATTATTTCCCATAATCCTATTTCCCATTCCACTGCTATTTATTTTATTCAATCAACTCACATTATTCTCCTCTAGAGAACAAATTTCTGCTCTTCACACTTTCTATGTTCCTTTTTCCAAACAAAATAAGTGTGTTGCCACTGAACCGTTTAACTGAGAGAGAAGACTGAGATTATTCAACAAAGATATTCAAAACTCAATCTAAAATTATGGCTATATCAATTTAAAATAACTCTAAATCTCTAAAATAACATTTAAGGTGACTTTGCCAAACTGATTTCAGATAACCAATGAGAGCTGAATTTCCAAAAGAAAGTAATTCATTAAAAGGTGATCAATGAAGGAAGTACAAAGAAATCCCAAGTTGCTTGGTTGGAAAAAGGCACTCATCCAAAATATTGGCCTGTTTACTGTTGCTTTTATATCAGAAATTCCACCGTAACAGAATGAAGCTCAAATATAAAATGGTTAAATATGTGCTAAACCAGGAATATGGACATGCATTTCATGACTCCCAATCAATTATACCATTTCATCAACAAACAAAAAAAACACTTTCTGGCAAGGAAATATGCTAATCAATAAACTTGCAAGTTGAATGATACAAAACAGTCAATATATCTCTATCTGAAGTGTTTTTGGATGAAATATTTAATTAATTGAGAGTAATGACATGCATGTTTTTGTATTGTTACTGCAGTGAAAATGCTTGGTCTTGCACATGCTTGAAAGTAAAAAATCTGCCTCTGTTCATGCACATCTGGGCTATGCCATTAAGGATCTGCAGCAGGACACAACTGTCATTGTCCCTGCAGGGCTCCTCAAGTAGGTTCTGTATAAATTAATTTGGATATAAGTTATCTAGTTGTGGAATTTCTTCACTCTCAAATTCAGCGTCGGTAGGTTCGTACAACCCCGATTCTCCCCGCTTGCGCGATTTTGTATTTTTGCTGTGTGTGATGCTGAGTGTCTTCTTGGACAGAGGAATGTCAATCAAGCGTGCTCATTAGAATATTACGACCACGCCCCGACCATCCTAATACAGGTCTGATCAGCTAATTCAGCTGTTTTTGAGCAGTGCTTTATCATATTTATATATATTTGTTTTCATTCAAATGTTGGGGGATGCTTAATAACACACTACATTTTAATGATTTTAGGCTATGTTCCCTTGAGCTTTAAGTGTCTCCAACCAAAGGCAAAGGGCTTGCATGTAATGAAACATACATTTCCACTCATTGATAGCTGATAGCCTGAGAGAATGTTCAACAATAAAGGCCAAATATTCATGGCCAAAGAGGAATGTGGGGTCTGAATATCGGTCATTTCTGATCAATCAGAAAAATTCCATCACTGAGTAATGTGCAAAATTGTAGCTGGCTCATACCCTTCAGCTGCAGGTCTGGGCACCACAGTTATAACTCAGGAGCCAAAACTGCTGATTATAAATTGCATTTACATTTAGGCATTTAGCAGATGATTCTATCCAGAGTGACCTACACAGCTTACTTTTTTACATACTATGAATTGACAGTTGGATATTTTGCTCATGTAATTTGCAAGTACATTGCTCAACAGCAGTGTCTCACCTGGGAACCAAACCTGCAGCCTCTGAGTTACAAGTCCAGTTCCCTAACCACAGCACTACACTGCTGCCTTAAATTTTAGAGAAAGAAAAGAGTCAAATTAGTTACAAAAACAGCCCAAACACCACTGATAGAAGCCCTTTTTGACAGGAGCAGGGGCATCAATATAAACAGTGCGGTTGCACTGGGGCCCGTGGGCCCATAGAAAGAACGGGACCTCCAACAATGTGTTGGGTGGAGAACGGGCCCTTGCGAGCGATTCAGATTTCCACCTCGGAATTGTGCCTGTGTTCAAAGAAAAACTCACATTAAAATTAAAATGGTGCCATTTGATATATATGCCCTCAAAAAAGCAAACCCATTTCCGTCATGGTTAAAAAAAAATTGGTAAAATAGTCTGTAGTAATCTATAACAAAATTATATGCTTATTCTACATAAACTATAAAAACTAAAAATAAATTATAAAAAACTATTCAATTAAATAAATAATTTCTTATTTTCTTTAGTATTTTTGTCATATACAGATATGCAATGATGATTGCTGGGTAATATGTATGTTGTTGTCTAATGTCAAGTCTCTATTTGATCATGTGACGAGACGATACCATATAGCTAGTTTCGGCGCATAATCTTAACTTCAAGACTGACAAGCTGAGCACATCTGCAAACCGAGCGAGCAGTCACCATGCCTTTCAAACATAAAAGTGGCAGTAAGAAAAGACAAGAGTGAAAAGAACAGGAGAAGGTAGCAAAGCTCCCTAAATTAGATCCTTTTTTATAAACAGTCGCCAGCCCACGGACGACCCCTTCCTAGCAGCAATGCAGCCGTTTGGCTGGCAACCGCATCGCTGCCCTCAGTGGTGTGGCAACAACCATGCAGCAGGTAACGATAGCAAGCTAGATATAACGTTAGTCCTAAATAATCGTAACGTTAGGCTATTGTTAGATATAAATTTCAAGACAAGTTATACATACATTATGGTAGGCTTACTAGGCTACCAGGTGGATAGCCAGCCTATAGATTATGGTAAGCTAGCTAATAGCCTAGTAGATACTAGGTAGGCTATTCCTAGCATTAAATAACCATTTGCATGATTAGGAAAGCAACCTTGAACAAATTACTTCATTACTGTCCTCAAAATACTGTACAAATGATTTACACCACGACATGACACATGTGCAATAGAGGATTTTGAATGGAAGTAATGACACATCAGTGCATGTTTTGATTGTTACTTTTTTGAAAGTTTACATCGCCAGCAACAACTATTTTTCCCAAAATTTCAATCACGCAGATCAGCTGATGAACGCATCTCCGCTCTGTGAAGCCGACAGCAACAAGCAACTGGTTAAACTGACTGCAGAAACAGTTTATTGATGTCAAAAATAAACTTAACGTTAGCTCTAGTCAGCTATACATATTTACAGTAGTTTATAGGCTAGTTAGCTAGCAACTCGCCTGCTGATGTGTTTTTTTTTTTTACCTACATACCTTCCCAATAACAGCTATAGTTATGTAAACATTCCAGCTATAGTTGGTTGATTAGTTGACTTGTTGATTTGATTGACCGTCTGTTTACGTTACCCTGTGTCAGAGCGGTAGATGGTTCTGATAGCTTTCTCTTTGACCTCTCTACTTTCCCAATACAATAACCTAAGTAACTCATTCGACTGTAAAATCCAACACATTATTGGTAAAATATATATACGCCTAATGGTGTGTGTGTGTGTGTGTGTGCTTCATAACTAGTAACTTGCATGCACTAGGGCCCATCATAATAGCGTGCACTGGGGCCCGTCGTAACTACCTTACGCCACTGGACAGGAGCATATCGGTTGCGAGAGACCAAACGTTTTTAATTAAATATCAGGCTCCACTATTAAAGCCTTGAAGAACAAGGGGCAATAAAGAACAAACAAAAATTATTGCAAACAACAGAGACTTTGGTACCTAGTCATGAAGATGTAAATTGAAGCACAAAGAAAGGTCAGCTTTAAGGCACGGAAACGGCAAACTCAGTTGCCAAACAATACACCATGCCCAAATATACAACCTTGGTGAATGACTGATGAATATATATTTCATTAGAATTTTACTTTTTTCAAGAGAAGTTCATTATGACCTTTGGCTCATTGCAATGTGCAGATTTATGTTATCATTTCAGAACACAGGGCACGATTCTTTCAGTGGATGCTATTGCCATTTTCTAGACACTAAATAAGATTAGTTTGCTGTTTTGCATGATTTTGTTTGAGGAATATGGAACCGAACATTTTTTCTAATGTGTCAAATAGAGATTCAAGCAGATACTGTATATTGTATATCAAATAACAAAAAAAACAAGGTTTGTCAATTACTCCCCAATAATTGCAATCAAACATACACCCCCCCCCCAACACACACACACTATATGTACAACTTAGACTTTTGATAATTATGGTTGCTTTCATATTGGGAGAAAATACTTTTTTATTCATGTTCTATGTTTTATTTCTAAATCATATCTCCAACACCAATCAGAGAGTCAATGATCTTAGTTTTAACCATGTGTTACAAACATCAAGTCTTACATTATCCAAAATTTACATCACAACTAAAAGTAAATTTCTTTGAGGAAAAATACATGCCATGTCATATTTTCAAGTGGATTCATTTCAGTTAGAAATACGCTTAAAAATGCTATGTTGTGCAAGACCATAGCCTAGTTTTCAGCTGGGGGTATTGCATAAATAATGCCCCCTGTCTTTCATTTTGATGAATTTTCAGTAATACTAGACTCTTAAGTTTGCAAAGAGCCTAGACACAATGGACCACATTCTTAATTTTATCTTATTTTTGTTCTTAATAAATGTTCTCATGAAAAACCAACATGGGATTCATAAAACATGTGCATACCAGGTGTATCAGAGAATGGCTGCCAAATGTTCGTAAATTGAATGCGCATACCTGTTCATGTTGATTTGGAAACACCCTAACAATCCCATAAAAGTCATGCTGCATATAATTTGGTGGGAGGGACTTAGGAGAGAGATGGGAGGGAGGAGTGCAAAAGGGGGCAGTCTTTTTGCCTTGTATATTTTCAAACTTGCCTACTGCAGCTTTAAAATTGCAGATAAGTCAAATGTCTGAATCACAAATAGCTTAAGCTACGCGGAACTTCGGGAGTAAGTCCCATTTGCGCATGCATATCTCAACTCTGAACCTGGCCCTTAATGATCAAATCTAATCGTATGTATGTTTCTTGAATAAAGCCCAATGTTCAGATTAAGATTGTTGCATTACAATATCCTTTAATCAATAGTACTTAGTCTTCCACAATCAATAAAATCTAAGCAGTGATAATAATGTATTATTAGTAAAATCATCCATGACATTATTCTATGGGAATTTCATTGTCTGTTAGAAAGCTTCACATGATAGGACAATATCACTATGTAGTTTAATCCATAGGCCTATCCCTGTGTAAAAATAAATCAATTGAATTTGTTCTGAGAACTTGAAATGTTTTTGGAAAATTCATGAAGATTGATTTTTCAATGAGAAATATCTGGCTGTGGTTTAAAGAGAGGGTAGTCCAAGCATGAGAATATAACTTAGTGAGATCTGCAATTTCTTCCTCTAATTTCATTGGAGAGATCATATCTAGGTGTGCGCATAACAACTTAGTATTTTCTACAATTGTAATAATACATAAATGATTAGATTTATCTTGATTTAATTTCAAGACCAAATCAGTCAATGGTTTATAAATTTTTTGCAGAGCAAATTTTAAATGATGACTACTCATATCCAATATATATATGATGACTGGAGATTCACAGGTTTTTTTCCTTTTCTGACTATTTAGATTTCTTCATTTCACCACAAAACTGCAGCCAATAATCCAGCTCTCACATGTAGAAACAGCAGGATTTACATCACGGGTTATCAAACACGATGCTGGGGACCCACTGTGTATGCTGCTTTTAATTCCTACCATAATTGCAACATCTGAATTATAATGAGCTATTAATCGTTTTTTTAAGGAGACACTTAACGTTTGTTAAAGGTTGATTTGCCTTCTTATGGTCACATTATGTCAGAAATAGCTATGTACAAATGTTACATATTCATATCGCATGACTTTTAATCAGTCATGTCAACTAATGTTTTCATATTCCGTAATGTGCACATGATTCCTTTAGAAAGAGGTTGCCTTTTGTTTGGGTTACTGACAGATGAAGTCATCCGAGCCCCAGTTGCTGAGTGTGGACCTCAGCAATGAAACTGAAGCTAAACCCTTTGTGAAAAATGAAGAGATCAATGAAAAAGCGCAGTGAGCCAAACCTTTGGAATGTGAAAGTACAAAATTATATTAGAAATTAAAGAACCTTACTTAATCAAGACATTGTCTGCAAAAAAGGACTGCATTGGAAAACCTCAGAATGAAATGCTATTATTTTTCCTGTTCATAAATTTGACAAAAAGTAAGAATACATATGTATTTACATCTTAAAGACCACTAAATGCACAAAACAATATTGCACATGCAGGGTTTTTAAGAATACCAAGTATAAAAATAGAAGTAGAAGATTTTTCAAGTAAAACGTTGAGTGACCAATATCTTCATTCACTCATGGGAGTATTCTGGGTTGCGTTCCATTAATAGACACAGATTGTAATAGAGCAGATTGCTATATATTGAAAAGGATAATCTGGCATAAAAGTTCCTGAAACTGAGCAATCCAGAAACCTGATATAAATTTTCTGTCAGGTATGTCTCTTTGTCTGACCAAGTTGGAGATGAGAAGGGTTGATTGCCAGTAAGAGAAGAAAAGTTATCATGCACAGAAACATGATGTCTCTTCACGATCAATAAATTGTTCTTCAGCATTCAAAACGGATTGACTATTACTCAGACAAAATTCCCTTCAAGCAGTGTGGATGGACTAGCACCTTTTCAATTACTATTCATGTCCATTTGAAGGGTTTTAAGCTTTTTCCAGTGTGCTGATGTATTCTGTTTGTTGTTCACTGCTGGGATTATGTAAATTAGGAATGTTCTATCTGAACATGAAGAGATAAGAATATTTAATTATGTAATATGTTCAGAGGGCCATTTAAAAATACAGTTGCAATGCAGCTTGTAGATGTGTGATTCCCAACCCTGGATCTGGGAGCAAACGCTGCATGATATTTCCCCCACAGCAGACCACGCAATTAATTAGGCGTGAATGATGCTACTTTGATAATGAAAGGGATTTTTAAGGCAAAATCTTTGGTCAATAATAGATTGATAAGGATAGAAACAGGTCAATAATATTCACACTAAATGCAAATAGCAAGATGATGCTATCCCTAACCCAACTTATAAGTTATAATGAGTAATAATACAATTTAGCAGTTATTTCTCAACATTCTTGAAATGAGTAAAACCAACATAAGACCCAAAAGTCCAGTAGGCGGAGTTACTGCTTCACAGAGCAGCTGTACGCTGGTAGGCGGAGTTAGTATGAATAGCATGTGCCACACAGTGCAGCTATTTGCACTAACGACAAAAACACACTCCAATTTTTTTAACTAGTATCTCCTTGAATATTTGACTTTCCAGTTGTTGCTTGTCTGAACTGTTTGATGTGAACAAAAATATATTGAATAAACAACTGTACTTATCTTAACTTTTTTTTAAGTAAAGTTTAAAATAAAATATTTGCCTTTCTCAAATCTCAGTGACTTCTGTCATAACTATTTTAATAAAAAGTTCCATATGCACCATAAATAATATAGTCATAAAACAATAAAAACCATCAGAGCCAATAACAATTCTGTTGAGACATATTGTGTCTGGCATATACATGAATCAAAAATAAACTAATGTAACTGTTTCCCGCAACTGTCATCAGTATTTTGGGTGAATAATATTCAAAAAGGCTCATACTTTCAGTACTATGACAGTGTGCTGATGGCATTCCAGCCCACCAAATCTTTACCATTTTTTTAATTCAATAAATAGGCATGGATAAACTATTACATCTAATGTTGTAATTCAATGCTGTTTTCAACTGTTTTAATACACATTTAAAAAATGCAATATGTGGTAGTATTTCATGCATTTAATTAAAAAGCCATTTTGTAGGCTATAACATGTTTTTCCTCATTTATGACTATGAACAAGTACAAAGATGTATTAGATTACATCTGGCTAAATGACGTGGTAATACAGGTCCTCTTTTGGCCACTTGGGCCAGAAGACCGAATGTCATTTTAATGTTAGTTCCATAACAGTATTGTAACAATTTAAGAAAAATGCATTATTGTTGCTGTTGCCTTGAATTCAACTTGTATAGTGCTATTATCAACAATAAGAAACATAGCTACTGTAGGATATCTACATGGATACATTTGAAAGCTTGTCAAAAAAAAAAAAAAAAAAAAAAAGGTTATCCTGATATAGACATAAAAACAATGTACTCGTTTAAAACAAAACGTATGAGTAGAATATTGTCTTATTATTAAGTGGTTATGTGCAGTGTTGCAAGAAGAAAGCATACAAACTGCCCACTGTTGTGAGTATATATGTTGACAGCATACCTCTGTTTGCTGGTATTATACAGTTCCATTTTCACTCCCCACTAATGTACCTGTTTGGTCTTGCTCTAATAGCTGCCTGTCAGCTTTGTTAGTGAACCAAGGCCTGGGTTCTAACATGAAAAAAGCTTAACATAGCAACAGCAACAAAGGTAGCTTCAGCATGCAGAAGAGTTGCATGAAGCTTTCTATAGTGGCAGTGATGCTGAATTGAACGTCCAGCTCCAACACACACCCAGTAGTTCAGGGAATATACCCATCTTCTGTGTGGCCAGCGAACTGATGCAGAGTAATATAAATAATATATGACATGCCCAACCACTAATAATGTAGGAGCTGTCAAACGACTATATACTTTAGCTACATTTAATTTGAACAGCAGAAGATCAGGGGAAATGGATGTACAGGGGTTTGCACATAGGCTTTCGATCCAAGTAATGAAGCAAAAGTGGGCTCAGCAACATATGAAAACAAGGTGCAGCTAATGGTGACGGTAAATAATTAGAATTTAAAATGGAGCCAAAATCTTTATTTACAGCCAGTCTATACAAGCTAATGAGACAGCCAAAACATCACGTCTCAAGCAGCTGTCCAAGTATAGAATTCTTTCCAGCTTCTGTCAGTTGTTTTCAGCATCACAGGTTCTGTTTCAGGTTTTGTTCAGGCAGTCTTCTAGATTAACAATTCTCTGTTCTCGCGTGTCAAGGATTTTGGCAGTCTCCATGAGTGCTGAGTTTGAACAAAGGTTTCCCAAGCATTCTTTGTTCCTGTGGAAATTACTTGTTTTGGGCCTTGTTTTCACTACCATTAGCATCATCACTTCTTTTCCATGGTTAGCCTGTACCATACGTTGTCTTCTTCTGCCCGTAGATTTATATCTAAAGTACTTATACTAAAAGGTGCAGATGTTTCTGACACAAGCTGTTTATTTATGGAAAGATATTTTTTTTGGTATTTTTTTCTAAAACAATCTGCACTGGATTCAATGTTTACTCTTTATTTTACTTACAAATTAATGCAAGCTTTAATTGTTTTTTTCCCCCACATATACATGGTGTTGGTGAAGTGAAGAAGCAAGTCCATCAAATGTTGAGAAAATCGAGGATGTGAATATGCCTATTGTTGTCATTTTAATAATAATGCATTTTCCTTCGCGAACCAGGATTATTTATTGGTTATGCACATGATTCAACAACAAAAAAATAAATAAATACTGTAGGAGCACCTGGCAGACAATGGGCCCTATTTTAATAGTCAAGGCACAATTGTCAATTGCTTTCCCAAACATAAGGCGCTGGTGAATTAGTGCACGTCCAACTCAATTTCAGTAATTTCGTGACACTAGACTTTAGCACAGTTGTAAAAGAGGCTGGTTTGATAGGAATAAATTAACTGTGGGTGTGATGCAGAAGTGGAAATCCAGGGGACATAAAGTAAAAGTCCTCCCCAGTATTTGCTCCAATCACCTGGATCTGCTCATTAACATAATTCTTCAGTGAGGAGGTAGAACTAATTAGTGAAATCAGTCTATGGGTGGAAGAAACACATGGCAGGACTTTTACTTTATGTCCCCTGGATTTCCACCTCTGGTGTGATGGAGGTTTGGTTTCATTATTGGCAATCAGATTGCCCCACTTTTTTCCCTTTAGAAACGGTGTTAGCACCAACTACTAATTCAGTCATGGTGGAAGAGCTAGCATGTTATGAGAGGCTCAGTTACAAGCCTCTCTACAAACCATTACTCATGATTTCAAAACAAAGTGGACTGAGTTATTAAAATTTTCATATTTATTTCCCCTCAAACATAATATATTTTCAATTTATGTGTCAGTGCTTGTGTCTTTATTCTCAATTTTAGTTTAATACCACTTTTTAAAATGAACCAAACATCACCACTTCAACTAAGTTTTATTAATTTCAGACATTTGATAAAATGAAACTGACTAGAGAAATAACTCAGCAGCCAACCAGTCCCTGCTCTCTTATATATATATATATATATGGATATTTTGTATCCATTTATACACAGCTTTTGCAGTTTTTACATCTGTTCATACAGCTGGATATATACTGAATCAACTCAGGTTAAGTACCTTGCTCAAGGGTACAATGTCCTACCTGGGAATACGTTACAAGCCCAGTTCCCTAACCATCGTACTACAATGCCACCGCTATGTCGTGTCGAATACAGTATACCACAAAAAATGCTCTGACTTTCTGAGGGCTAAATTGTAATGACCTCCCGACCAGTCTAAACATCTGAAATGTATTTATAACAGGCCTTGCCAAATGCACAAATAAAATGAAAGTTGTGTTCTGGGCTCAATGTATAGAGAAGTAGCTATGATTTTAATGGATAACCACTGTCCCGTAATAACCACTATGAAATGCACTTCCTGTAAATGCTCTCCCTGTAGCGCCACCAGATATGGCATCCCCATGCTCCATTTGACTGTAGTGACCATTAAAAATGAACACAGCAAGAACCAGTGCAACTGTCTCTCATTCGAGTAGTTTACATTGATGAACTTCATACAGTGCAATGCCTAAATAGCAGACATTTTTCACTGCATAACTGATCACAGCTTGTGGTCAATTTGACAAACAAAATAATTCTTGCATCTGTGCTATGTGCATAACATTCATTTGTGCAGTGCATTCATACTACCAAAACAATATCACAATGCAGCAACCTTTGAGTTTAAAGGCCCGTCCACACCAAGCACGATAACTATAGCGATAACGATGTGAGCATCCACACTGATGAATGATAACTATAACGATAACAATATGAGCATCCACACTGATGAATGATAACTATAACGATAACAATATGAGCATCCACACTGATGAATGATAACTATAATGATAACGATGTGAACATCTACACTGATGAATGATAAATATAACGATAAATGTGTAAATCTACACTGATGAACGATAAATATAACGATAACGATGTGAACATCCACACTGATGAATGATAACGATGTGAGCATCCACACTGATGAATGATTACGATGTGAGCATCCACACTGTTGAACGATAACGTTCTGTAAAGAGTGACACCAAGCACGCCCTGTAAATTGGCTAGCAGTGTTTCTATCGTTCATCAAACCACTCTGAAAGTGATCCCAATGATATCGTTCGTCACTGTCCTTGTCGTTATGGTTGTGGTGTGGACTCCGCCATCCACTTAAGTTATAAGTATTTTTAAAACAATATATTTATAGTGATCGTTCTTGGTGTGGACGGGCCTTAAACCTGGTCTGCGTTTGTTTAAAATGCAAATGTATTATTGATCACAAAACTTCTATTGACACGCCTCCTATTGCAGCACCCAACCCATGTAGACGCAAACGGGTTTACTGAAGACCACAAAACTACCTCACCTGATGCAAAAATATTCAATTTTCAGGGGACAAAACTGCCAATTGAAGTGGTCACACAAATACATTTAGGGTTCGTTTTCCAGACATAGATTATGCTTAGTGCAAGACAAAAAAAAATCCAATAAAGATCTGAAAAAAGTTTTAAGTCTTGGACAAGGCCTAATCTATGTCTGGGAAACCAGCCTGTAGGCATTTAGTAGGCATTTAGTAGACAAATACACAGTGAAGTTTAATTGTTATACTCACACATTATTTCGTTTAAACAAATTGCAATGGGTCATGTTGTAAGTGATTATTACTTTTTTTCTGAATGATTAAGGTCAGCTTATTTTATGACACATAATTATTGCCAGACATTAAGCTATTTAAGGGACAGTGTTGTGCCCCAGGTCTAATTGAGAATGAATACACAGCAGGCTTCTGCAAATCTTACTTTTAAGACTCCTTAAAAGCTGGAAATATCATAGTGAGACCAGCCTTTACTTGTATATACTAATTAATGCTGCTGCTGTTTTGTTTAGTCGGAGAGGAACTCTGCAAACTGGAGTATCTTAAGCTCATTGCTCTTATGAAGAAAGCATTGTGCCTGCATGGCTCTCTGTCTCAACAGGAACTGAACATGTATTTCTTCCATCTTGCTGAACATGGGAAAAATCTGTGAAACAACCATAGAGGAGACTTGACAGATCTGGTTTTGGGACTGGGGCTGTGTTTGAATCAGACCCCTATTAACTGTGCCCTGTCTCCTGTGTACTGGCAAATGTGTACTGTTTAGTATGCGACATGCAGTCACAAAAAATGTCCTCCATACTATTTTCCAACCGTACTGTAGAAATGTCGTAAGACGTCCCATCCTTGCGCGGCCATGTCAGGTATTGTTGTTGTTATTGAAGAAAAATGTCAGCGAAGCTGCGTCACATTTTTTAAATATTATGCTACCACAATGTTTGCGTATACTTCTTGAAAAGTATGCTCCTAAATATACTCAGCGAAACCCCGAAAGTCAACAGTTGAAGTCGGAGGTTTACATACACTTAGGTTGAAGTCATTAAAACTCATTTTTAACCACTCCACAAATTTCATGTTAGCAAACTATAGTGTTGGCAAGTCAGTTAGGAGATCTACTTGGACATGACACAAGTCATTTTTCCAACAATTGTTTACAGACAGATTATTTCACTTTTAATTTAAATTGACTGTGCCTTTAAATTTTTCAATTTTTTATATGCGGTCGCATTTCTTTTGCATGCCATGACTTCCTGATAACTACATAAAAAAACCTCTTGATATCTTATAACCTCTGCATTTGAATGGATCTCTATGGTAATTTGGGGGTGGAACTAGATTTAGCTGTAAATTATGCTGGAACAGAATGAAAATACACGATTGATAAAATGGCTGTCAGTCATCAACATTACAGTCATTTAGCAGACGCTTTTATCCAAAGCGACAACCAGTAAGTGCATACAGAAAGGTCATCGAAGTAACTACAGAACAGATAGGAAAGCACATTCTTCCCATACAGTAGCAGCTATCCCTAGTAATGAACACTGAATGCAGTTCACAGTGAACTGGGTAAATCAGCTCTACTACAATTCTATTCGAAACATTATAAACTTGGATACACAGTTCAACAAGAACACATACCATGAGGTCCTAGATAAGTATTAGTCCAGGTGGGTCTGAGGTATCAAACAAGCCTCAAACCATCACTCTGCTACCAGATATGCAGTAGATATGGATGGATCACTTTAAGGGTTGTTTCTCCTGACAAATTTTCCTATTGAACTCTAAGAAAAAATAAGTTGGGAGAAGAAACCCTTCAAGTTACCCATCCATATGTGATGGTTTAAATTTTGATACGTCAGACCCTTGATGACTTGGAGACATTTAGCCAACCATGTGTATCCATACTTTTCCAGTGTAATTTACAGCTAAATCTAGTCCCACCCCCCCCAATTCCCATAGAGATCCATTCAAATGCAGAGACGTTATAGTATCGCTTGGAAGAGTACCCAAAAATAAGATATCAAGAGTCTTTTGATGTTTTGGGGTCACAGACATCAGGAAGTCATGGCATGCAAAGGATATGCGACCAAATATAAAAAAAAATTAAAGGAACAGTCAACTTAGTGGAATTGTGATATAGTGAATTACAAGTGAAATAATCTGTCTGTAAACAATTGTTGGATAAATGACTTGTGTCATGCACAAAGTAGACATCCTAACTGACTAGCTAAGACTATAGTTTGCCAATATAAAATCTGTGGAGTGGTTAAAAATTAGTTTTAATGACTTCTACCTAAGTGTATGTAAACTTCCGATTTCAACTGTATATTATATGGGGGTTTTAAATTCACTATATTTAGAGAACATTTTGCCTACATAAATTTATCGACCTGTCTACTCAACAAGCCTATTCAATAGTATGGAAGGGTGCTGATTTGGATGCAGCCACGGTTTCAAAAAGCATCCCAATTACTGTAGGCTTCACTGCAGTATGTTCTTTCCCCAACGCTAAACCGGGAATGACTTGAAGGCGGTTATTGGGAAGAGCGGCAATAAAATATTTGTCCAGTCAATGCCATTTGATCTGAAAATATGCCTTGCCAAATAAGTGTTCTAACCCAAAGGGAGAAAAAGCCTTTTCTTCTTCAGTGAAACGGGGTTTGTTGCGGCAAGATATGAGTAAAATCGAAATAAATTCACTGAGCTAGTGGCACTCTCAAAATTATTAAATTCTTTAGTGGCTCAATGGAACCAAACCGCACACTGAAAAAACAAAGGGCGACCTTAACGCCAATGTTATCTTTAGTTATAATTCATATTTCAAAGAGAGCGCAAACAAGGAAAAGGCAGCGGCGGATCTGCTTTCAGCACATTCCCTCCAGGGGCAAATGCAAATGCGTCTAACTCCTCACGAAGCAGACATTAGAGCAACGAGCATGTTTTTCTTTAAATGACTTTCCAGGTGCTATCATAAAGGTGTTAAAGATGCACATGAAGAAAGCCCAGCACCACAATGACTGCGCAGGTCTGCTGGTGGACTGCAGAGTGAAGGGGGCTTTTGCAGTCCCCTGGGGAGAATGAGAGGGTTGCTGCTGACACAGGATTACAGATGCAATGAGTGGTCCCATTTTCAAAGAAAATTCTGACAAAATCAGGGAGGAAAATCTATGCGCTCTTATTTAAGTAATTATGATAACAGACAGCTGGAAACAATCACTTAAAATATCAATATCCACTGTTATCAGCTAGTTTGATGACTAGGAACTTTATGCACAGTCACACTTGTAGCACATTTGCAAAATTTGGTTAATATCACTGGGTCCCATCCGTTTATGGTTTTCACGAATGTACTGTCACACTCATTCAGGATGCCCTGGATTACGCATACACGTACGGCGTCCATATTAGGCTGAGATAGGTAGTCTGAGGTATCAAATGAAGCTCTGTTACCGGATCTGGCTCAATGCGCCTCGTCTAAAACAGTTGCTCAACCCGTATGCCAGCACATTTATGAAATATCCAGATTAACCAATTTAGTACAACGTGCTTGAGGTGAAGACTGAGTTATGGAGAGTGTATGAATGAGAAATTAGTGTTTGAGCTGATGCCTTTTTAGCTGAGGTATGAAGGCTGACAGCTAATACTTTAGAATTTTCTAAAATGGATGCCGCATCTATGAAGGCTGTCAGAAAATAATTCATATATTTGCTGATTCTTAATGCATACAAACAGCATTACTTGTGCAATGAATTATTTATGCTCACAGTAAAATTTATTCTGCAGTGGTTTGTTTCTACAAAAACTGAACACTGGAAATGTTTGGTAAATCTGGGCTTCTGCCTAACCAATATGCTCAGTTATAAACGCATTATGTTTGAGAGGATAGTGTAACTATCCAGCTGCCACTTGGGCTTAGTTTCGTTTCCATAGCTACCATTTTTGTGTCAAACCCACTGTGATTTCATTGACTCTGACTCAAACTCAACTCATTTTTAATCCTTGCACACAAAGAAAACAAATCAAATTTGCGTGCATTTATGAGAGAGAAAGAGAGTAAGAGAGGGATGTAGAAGGGCATGTCTCATTTTGAGCACACACATATACCTTTTGAATGACAATCCTGGTATTAATATTCATGAGGACCAGTGAGTAGTATCCATATAGCAGCATGTTACCTTATTATCGTACTTACTATCGTACTAAGACAGCAACCAGCAGTGATGCTTCATATCAGCCTATTAATACGAATGTGGGAAAATGGGCAGGAATGCTTAATTTTGGAATGAGAAACATTTTCTCTGTCGTCACTTCTTATCACGACGCAGTTCGCAAGTCAGGCTTGCACAGAAGTGTGTCGGAAGAAGACATTCCATGCGCACCTTAACAGACTTGCAGGTGCCCGATCAACTGTCGGTGTGCGATGAGACGCTGTCAACCTGGCCCACTGAATCCCCCATCCCTGGGCAACGCTAGAGTCAATTGTGCACTGTCCTGATGAAACCAGACCATGTGACCCAGCCATGCACTAGAACAGTGCCTTAACAGGATGAGCCAGCCAGCGGCCCCTACTGAGATTCTTACTGAAATGCATTGGGGAGAATAGCTATGTAATTGCTGTACATAATGGATACAACGCTGCAGAAATACATCAACATCACCTAATTAAGAGGTACTGAACGTGTCTAATACAGGGATGCATGTCCATGTAGTAATGCACTCTTGTATTAGAATTATTTGCTCGGCATGCAGACCTCACTGTACTCTGAAATTTAGAAATGCAGCTCAGGAATAACTAAACTAATCATTTATGGCAGTGGGTCTCAAACTCGGTCCTGAGGCCCCTCTGTGTATGCTGGTTTTCATTCCAACCGCAATTGCGATCCGAGAATCTTAACAAGCTGTTCTTTTTTCTTAATGGCACTTCTAATGTTTTTATGGATAATTTACCCTCTTAAGCCAAATTATGAAAGAAAATAGCTATGCATGCCATGTAGAATAAATGTCCCATGTCCACATTTTGCTTATTGTGCTATATTGCAAACAATTTCATTAAAAGAGGAAACAAAACTGAGCAAATGAAAGGCCGAAGTAAATCAATAGGCTCCTAATTGGTGAGTGTGGACACATGGCCACGAAAATTAACCATTTGGTTGATAATGATTAATTCAAAGACAATGCAAATTGATAATGAGCCAAACTTGCATTGTGTTAATAAGTTTAAGAAAACAATATTATAAAATAACTTACACGTGTCCAATGACCTAATTAGGAGCATATTGATTCACCTCAGTTTTTCATTTGATCATTTATATTTTAACCCTTTATGTAGTTGTTTGCAATATAGCACAATAAGCAAAATTTGAACATGGGACATTTATTCTACATGCCATGCATAGCTATTTTCTGACATAATTTGTCTTGAGGGAAAATAATCCATGAAAACATACAAAGTGCAATTAAGAAAAATCAACAGCTTGTTAAAATTCTCAGATCGCAATTGTGGTTGGAACTAAAACCAGCGTACACAGGGGGGCCCAGGACTGAGTTTGAGAACCACTGATTTATGGTCTTCACTTTTTGATATTCAATCATACTTGGTCTTCCAGTACAAAAATAAAAAAAAAACTGAGAAGAAATATTTGTGAAAACATCTAAATGATGCTTATACTTTAGAGATGGAGAGCCACATATTCACTGCTGTTGTAGTGTCACGGTACTATATCTTCCCAAACAATGAAATGTGAGCCCCTCCTTCAGAAATACATGCATGCGTTCTCTGAGAGGATGACCAATAAATTCAGTATCAGGTTGCAAATTGAAGTCCTGACGTGACGAATCAGTGTGGCCTAATCTGAATGCAAATGTGCTGTAAGGTGCCATTTTGCAGAGCTGGAGGAATGGAGCAGAGAGAGAGAAACCTGCCTGGAATTAATGTGTCTATATCAGTGAACTGGAATTTTTTTTTAAAATTAAACCTAGAACTGTCGCATCTTATTTGACAATTACGTTAAGGGGAGAGGGGACAGCCTGACAAAGTGGAGAGTAGTAAAGTCCCTTCCCAGGTGGAGAAGACTGAGGAGGCAGAGTATAAGATCCACTCAGCTGCAGGGCAGATGGGCTTTAAACCGCTACGAATTGAGGTCCAGTCCAATGAAGGTAGCCTACATTTCAACAAACGCCAGCCTCCTCTCCCATTCTCCGTGGGGATCTGCTCACAATTGAGGCAAGCACAGAATGTAGGTAGCATGTCCTGAAGATGCTTAACTCCCAAGCAACTGGGGCAAAAACGATGGGTATCCTCAGCTTCAAGATTGCGGCCACAATTACCACAGACTTGGAGAATCAAATCAAAATCTATTTGAAATGGCTGATAGTAACATAGAATTAGCTAGTCAATTAGCTTGCTAGCAATGTAGCTGACAGTTGTTAGCTATAGCTCGTAGCTTGAGAAACAATAGCATTCTTATTGATGTCACGTGGCGCTGTAATGGCGACATGTAGTCCAGCTGTCTCTCATGATTGTGTTTGTTCATTTGAATGTGTTTTGTTGCATCTGGCTTTTGTCTTTTGTTTTTTTCATGCGCTGTGTGTCTGTTGTGGGACGGGGAAGTCAACGAAAGACACAAACAAGAGAATAACAGTGAAATGTCTTTTCTTTTTGTTTTTTTTACACATTTTAGTTTTCAAATGCAACTTTTCCGATTGGTTCTACGATATTGTCCGTCAAAGTTACTGACAAAAGAATGAAAGGAGTAGCTTACTTTTTCACTTTTCATTGGTAGGTAAATTCCACCCATCTTTGAATCTGGATATGTCAGCCTCTGTTTACCAGAGTAATAGGCGAATGCGATACAGACGTCATATTAACAGATGTTGTATAGGTTCCGATAACGACAAAATACTAAACTTAACAAACAAAACATTAGCGAATTTTAACAAAGACATCAGCTGCTATTTCCAAACGCAGTTAGAACAATCTTTTTTTAAAATTAAGTAAATAAATCACTGCAGCCAAAAGGGCACTTTTTGTAACATCCGTTACACAGCCAATAGCCATAACATGTTTTCTTGCACAAAGCATCTGATAGAAATAACCCTGACAACAACGGCTGAGACTGGGGGTGATATAATACAATAATGAAAACAGTGCTTAAATACAACAATACCTAAAGTGTGTATGTGTCACCAAATGACAATTAATCAGAGCAACATTAACATTAAACTTTAAAACAAATAGTTTGAAAATGGTGCTGATCATACAACAAATGCTAAAAATACAAATAAGTATTAGACATTCGCTTCACTTGTCAGCTATATGTTGAATTATTTGGGTACATTATTGATACATTCATACAATGTTTATTTGTCATACTTCACAAAAGACACTACTGGGGTGAGTCAGAACTCCCCCTTTCACCAATTCAAAATCGATTAAGCCCTCAAACTGAATGCTTCTAGTTTGCTTTAGGCGACAAGTCTCCTTAATGTATGAACGACGGAGTCACAGAATGTTTTAGACCCTGAAAACAGCGAAAGCTTCATTTCTTTTGCTCAATACCCCACTGTATCAGCAAGATGCATGGGTTTTTACAGTCATCCTTCACAGCTCTTCTGGAAAAAAAACACTCAAACACACCATCTCCTACAAACATGATATAAATCTAATGTTGTTTACATTTATGGATATTTTGTTCTAGGTCATAACTCAGCGGATAAAAACATTTGCCAGAGAGCAACTTGAAAATGTTATCTAAACTAAGGGCCATTTCAATGAACACATCCTTCCTGTCTGCTGCTCTTGAGACAACCTACAGGAACACTCATTTGCTTTTTTCTGAAAAGAATCAAATGTTTTCAATGCAGTATTGTGCTTTATTTAATTTTATTTAGAATAGAATAACTTATTTTCTCGCTAGGGAACTTCAGTTGTAGCCCCAACAACAACAAAAAAAGACAGACAGTGGGGCAGACCCACAACACACAAACAAACATATCAAACAATGACATCCAACAGAATCATTACATCAATTAAGTGAATTAAAGTGCAATACAGCCATGATTAAAAATAGCCCCCGCTGTCCCGAGATGTCCAGTGTCACCAAGCAGTCCAACACACAAACTCCGCCTCCACGACTCTCCTCCATACACGCAGCACCGCGGTCTCCCTACACCGCCGAAACGGAGCACTGAACTGCGTCAATCTTTCCAGTCGTCTCCTCACTCCTCCCCCGCATTATGTTCTCCTTCCCTGGTTGCCTTTTGAAGGTTACCTGCACTCCCGGATCAGTCCCGAAATCTTTAACGATTGAAGAGCGATGGTAAACTTTGTTGCTAGTCTGCAGATCCAACTAACATTCCCGAGCATATGTTGCGAATGTGTCTCCATGGTGATGAACACAAACAAAATAATATCGACTAGACAATTCGTCAATATTATCAAAACGAGCAGCAGGGGTGCCCTGAAAAATCTCCAGCCCACTTCCCCGTCCTACTAGACACACAGCGCAAAGAAAAAAACTAAAGCCCGACACAACGAAACACATTCAAATTAACAAACACGAACACGAGAGACAGCTGGACAACATGTCGCCATTACAGCGCCACGTGACGTCTGAGCCATAAGTATATTTTTATTATTTTTGTTTTGTTTTGTTCTCTCTCTGGTACCTGACACCAAGAGAAAAGAGATTGTTTAGGAGTTTTATCCCCAAGGCTACATTTTCATTTCAATGGCCTTCGCTGACTCTGAAGTTCATTCAGAGGAAACAAAACGGCACATAACAAGGAGAGTGACAAGAGAAATAACAGTAAAAACTTCCATCAGTTTCTGTGACTCTGGCTGGACTCAGACGATAATTGGATGGATTCAGGGTCAAATTTAGAATTATTCTCTTCTTTATCTCACAGGTGTATCAAATTTCTTGTTACCCAGGAATAGCAGCCATGTAACAAAACAGCCGTCCAATGCGTGTTTCTCTTTGACAAAGTTAAGTCACCGGGTCGATTGTGAAGTTCTGTTTGTTAATGGTGTCACACAGAAACAAAGATTGATTAATTAATTGATTCATTCTGGCTTATTAAAGAACTGGGAAATACTGAAAAACTGAAACATAATGAGCATTATCAAATGAAAATAGTGAAATAACAATACAGTATAACATTTATAACATGAGCCTTGGTACTGTTCACCTTAAAAAACCTCTTTGCTTTAAAAAGCCATAGACTTCAGCAGTGAATTTCTGAACTCAGGATGTGCTGCACGTTCCATCAGATCCCAAACAACATCAGCAATCATAGATGGCGGCAAAGATTAGGCCAGAAAGCACAAAAGCATGTTCATTGTGTCACATTCAAAATAGCATCTAAATAATTCCTTCACATTAAGAACTCGATTCATGTTCGGAAAAAAAAAAAAAGCAGTATACAGCCCATTTGATTTCCCAATGCTGGCGGGTCTTGCTAGATAACCTCTTTGCTACAGGACACTTTCCTGTTGTCTGTCTGGGTAGCACCATGGAAACCTGCGCTAGGCTAATTAAGAACTGTGACAAGCAGCGTCATCCCTCCTGAAAGGTAATGATTTTTTTTTTGTTGGCTTTGAGATCAATAACTCATCCTACAAAATATATATACAGTCAAGCCGGAAAGTCTGCACATCCCTTTCACCTTCTCCACGTTTTATTACGTTACAGACTTATACTATAATAGATTGAGTTCATTTTTTGCCTCAAACATCTACACACAATAGCCAATAATGACAAAGTGAAAACAGGTTTTTAGAAAATATGCAATTTTATTTTACTGACAAAAATAGGTTATTTAGGGGTTACATATCTGTACACACCCTTAGCCTAATACTTGGTTGCTGCACCTTTGGCAGCGATTACAGCTTCAAGGCGTCTTGGGAAAGAAGCTACGAGCTTGGCACACTTGTTTCTGGACATTTTTGCCCATTCCTCTTGGCATATCCTTGCAAGCTCCATCAGGTTGGATGGGGAGCGTCGGTACACAGCCATTTTGAGCTCTTTCCACAGATGTTCAATTGGATTTAGGTCTGGGCTCTGCCTGGGCCACTCAAGGACATGCACAGACTTTCTCCGAAGCCACTCCTTTGTTCTCTTGGCTGTGTGCTTCGGGTCGTTGTCATGTTGGAAGGTAAACCTTAGCCAGGTGATGAGCGATGCCTGGTTTCCTCCAGACGTGACGCTTGGAATTCAGGCCAAAAAGTTCAATTTTAGTTTAATTAGACCAGAGAATCTTGTTTCTCGTGGTTTGAGAGTCCCCTAGGTGCCTTTTGGCAAACTCCAAGCGGGCTGTGATGTGCCTTTTACTAAGGAGGGGCTGCCGTCTGGCCACTCTACCATAAAGGCCTGATTGGTGGAGTGCTGCCTGGATGGTTGATCTTCTGAAAGGTTCTCCCATCTCCACAAGGATACACTGGAGCTCTTTTAGAGTGACCCTCGGGTTCCTGCTCACCTCCCTGGCCAAGGCCCGTCTTCCCTGATTGCTCAGTTTGGCCGGGCGGCCAGGTCTAGGAAGATTCTTGGTGGTTCCAAACTTCTTCCATTTACGAATGATGGTGGCCACTGTGCTCTTTGGGACCTGTAAAGCTGCAGAGATTTTCTGTACCCTTCTCCAGATCCATGCCTTGACACAATCTTGTTTCTGAGGTCTGCAGATAATTCCTTTGACCCCATGGCTTGGAGTTTGCTCTGACATGCACTGTCAACTGTGGGACCTTATATAGGCATGTGTTGGCAATCCCCAATCATGTCCAATCAATTGAATTTATCACAGGTGGACTCCAATTAAGTTGTAGAAACATCTCAAGCAGTATCAGTGGAAACAAAATGCACCTCAGCTCACTTTTGGGTGTCATATTAAAGGGTGTGTGTTTTCACTTTGTCATTATGGGCTATTTTGTGTAGAATTTTGAGACAAAAAATGAACTCAATCTATTGTAGAATATTTCTGTAACGTAATAAATTGTAGAGAAGGTGAAAGGGGTGTGCAGACTTTTCGGCTTGACTGTGTGTGTGTGTGTGTGTGTGTGTGTGTATACATATATATAAACATTTCTCTGCACATTCTAACTGTACCACAAATCACAGCATGGGCATATTTACAGTTCAGAAAATATTGCTTTGATACAACATTTGACACATTTGTCATAATAATTTGGTCTCGTAGAGATGACTTGGCAGAATGAAAATCATGTGGAAAGAATATGAAAAGCGCTTTGTAAGGGAACCTGTCAGATTACAGCAAATGAGCATTATAATTAAAGACTCATTGACTGCAACTTTCTCAATACATATTTTCAGGGGCTAGTTTGAAACAACTCTGACACCTCTTATGGTATAAGAAGCCTCATTGGTACACTACATGGCCAAACGTATGAGGACACCCCTTGGTCTAGGGCTGTTTCCATGGTTCTGGCTAGGCCTCTTTGTTCTAGTGAAGGCAAATCTTAACGGTACAGTGTAGAATGGCATTCTAGACAATTCCGTGCTTCCAACTTTGTGATAACAGTTTGGGGAAGGCCCTTTCCTGTTTCAGAATGACAATGCCCCCGTGCACAAAGCGAGGTCCATACAGAAATGGTTTGTAGAGATCGGTGTGGAAGAACCTGACTGGTCTGCAGAGAGCCCTGACCTCAACCCCATCGGACACATATGGGATCAATTGGAAATTGCGAGCCAGGCTTAATCGCTCAACATCAGTGCCCGACCTCACCAATGCTATTCTGGCTGAATGGAAGCAAATCCACACAGCAATGTTCCAACAGCTAGTGGAAAGCCTTCCTTCCAGGAGAGTGCAGGCTTATAGCAGCAAAAGAGGAACCAACTTCATATTAATGCCCATGATTTTGGAATGAGAAGTTGGATGAGCAGGTGTCCATATACTTTTGGCCATGTAGTGTATGATGGCATCATCTACTGAGAACTAGGTATTTTTTCTTATTACAGAAGTTCTACAAAGTTTGGTTGTCCCAAAACTATTTAGGGGTAAGTGGTACTTGTAAACTCACTTGTACACCTGGTCAATTCATTCATCTTGAGCATCCAGATTATATCCGGGTAGAGATTATCCACATAAACATGCAGTTGTAAATGCACCCAAGATGCATTACAAACAGATTCAAATCAAATCGCCTAAAATACTTCAGGTGGTGGTCTGAGACACATTCAAGACAGTTGTTATACCAGCATAAATCTCTCAGACACATATGACAACCAAAACTCCACCCAAAGTATAAAGTCACATGACGTAGCCATCCCCCAAAGCGTAAACACATATAGCTTCAAAATCTGTAGGAAACAATCTCTTCAGCCATCTTCTGTTGTACATTGTCTGCAGAAAATGGCATATTCCCTTAACTTTAAGAAACAGAATAATGCCATAGAATCTTGCTATTTTTTTTTCAGGAAGCATCACCACTGGTACCTGTTGGGTGTTGATATGACAGCCAATCAGAAGCATAGCCATGCAGCTTCCATGTGATTGACAGAAACATATCGCATGATCAAATGGGTACCAGGGGTGATGGTTTTGTCAGGAACATTTGATGTGGCCTCTGAAGTTTAGAGGTTCACTGCATCAAGTATGAATAAAACATTAAATACAAAAAGAAAGTCAATACACTCCATGGCAACAATCACTGTTATTGTGCTCACAAAAATATTTTATAATTATCATTATGGTTTATCGCAAAGCCCTAATTTTGACTTTCAAATTCTGGCTTTGGGGTTCCAAATTTACGTAATCTAATATAAATATGTTTGGCACGTTAGTCCTCAAATTTCTTAATTTCTTCTTTTTTTTTTTAAATAGCGAATGATATAGACAGAACAGATTTAATATTCAGCACCAGACTTGTACTCATGCTGGTGACAGTGACCTATTACCCTGAGCTGCAATGATACATACTCTGAAGGAGTTCAACTGAGCGTTTTGTTCATTCACGCACTGGATGTTTTACCAACTGTATTTTTGGAGATTCCACTGAAGTGCTCTTGAGTGTTGCTACACAAAAACAAAAACAACAATAACAACAACAACAACAAATCCAACGGACTGTGGTTCATTGATCCATAGTGAGTACTGAACTGTGGAATGGTTGCTGAAGCTATAAGGTTAAATGCCTTGAAGCTCTGATGATTAAAAAAGAAATAAATAAACTAGGAGAGGAGCTCTTAGTTCTTGGAAATTAGACAAAACAACTTGTAAAGCTATTTACAGGAGATTTTCATTTTCTTTGTGTGTGTATTAATGCAGACCTCGGCAGAACTATAGATTGAATATGCAGTGCTCACATGCCTGATACATGTTCACATTATTAAAAATTCAGTAGCTGTCTGTCACTCCATGATCATTGTGCTCGATGAGTGGCCAATGAGAATCTGAACCCGTTTTATCTTACCGCATGCCTTACAGCACACAAAACCATTACACAATACCTGTACTGGAGTGCTAACTGCAATTTCATGTGATCTGCACACATTACCATCTGATTATATTTAGAAATTTTTCAAAAACAGTCCATGCAAAAACGCAAAAATATATATTGTAATATTTGTGCTACAATTATTTACAAAACTAAAAAAGTCTGATTAAAAATGAATCCCAAGTAGAGTACTGAAATGTGAGTCAGTCTCCGTCCTATAAAGGCATTTTGCTCAGAGCTTTATGTGCTCCAGCCCTCCTTATTTCTAGTGAAGTTGTCCCATTAAGGAATCTTCTTTCAGCCTTTTCTTGTCTTATTTCCTATCTCTGATTTGATATGCATGTGTTAAGCAAGTAACTACCTGGTACAGTTATATCCAGGGACAGAGAAGGAGAAGTGTATCCACAGTTCTACAGAAAGCACTGCCCACAGACATTTACATGTAGGTACAGTTTGTAAAATCATGGAATCATGGACAGTTTTTGTGATGTCATTTCAAAGCTATTGTGCGGCTAATGAAAAGATTAAAACTTCTATGAGTCCTGCTTTTGTAGAGTCATGCTTATAATGTCACAGAGGGTAGATAATCACTCAGCACTTAATGAACTGAATTATGCTTGACACTTATTTGGCTCGATTCTCTTCCAAACATTAAGAACAAACTCTCAGTATATGTGTAAACGCAATATGAAAATACAAGCTGTGATTGGTTACAATCACACCGATAATGGAAATGTAGACTGAAATAGGACAGTGTGGCAAGCACAAGGGACAACCAATACAATGTTCCTATCCTTTATCTTTATCTTGAAATACAATGTACACAACCATTTCTGTGTTTCTCTTGCCTTAGGCTCCCATAGTTCACTGCACAGTCTCTGTCTATGATGTACGTATATGAGATGTTGGTGAAATACTTGTGTTGCATTACAATTCCAAAGTGAAAGACAGGTTTTTCTGAGCACGACAGAATATTAAAATGCCTACTTTTTTGAAAACAAATCATGGTAAACGCAAATAACAACATACAAGGGAAACTTAAATGTGTGGAATTTTTCCCTTTTGTGTTCCACTGGTGTGTTACAGAGCTGCAGACACTGGATCAGTTATTGAGAGCGGCAATGGCTTGTTTTCTCATCCCGGCTATTACTGCTTTATTACTAGTTGTCTTGTGGAAGCACATCATTATAGGCTGTCACTGTTTATGTTCAAGATAGTGCTGCAATATCCTTTTAAAATACTTTCAAGTTGAGTTCAAGCCCTCTACAAGGGAGGTATGAGTCAGCCAACTGCGAACAGGCAGTTGACATTAATACAGGGAGGAAAATCAGCACACTGTTCATTAGCTGTACTTATAGGTATTATTGCATCATTCCAGCTGACGTTCTGCGACATGTCCTTTTTTTTTTTTTTTTAAGATCGTATTACATGTTTCTGCCATTTTACTTCTTGTAATAATGGTTACATTATTTTTTTAAATTCTGTTTCATAAATCAATACTAAACACTTAAACTTTTGGCTTCCCAATTTGTACTCAATATGCCCCACCGCTCCAAAAAGCAGCTACATGTTTACACAAAAGCTCTGTAAATGAGGGTTCATTTTTATCACTGAATTTATTGAACAAATTGTTGTTTTTTTCAACCATGTTGCCATGATGGTTAAAAAAGCTATGGCTCATTGCATGCTGTCAGGGCTAGTTACAGTTTTATTTCAGTGGGCCCAGTAGATCTTCATCCCTTATCTACTGGCAGTATATTAAGAACTGGTTCCAGTCTATTATGACAGTTATTTTGGGAATGAGAGGTAGAATAAGGTTAATTGTCTTTAATCCTTACTCTGACAAAACGCAGCATAGAGCAGTGTCAAATCTAGATCTGAAATCTGCATTGAAATACCTTTACATTTTGAATTTACAGTGCAAACACAAGTGCAAAGATCAGGGATCAAAGTTCAGAAATTCCTTAGAAGAGGAATATGACCTCCTATTAGCCTGAACTCACATTCTGAAAAGGTTTCACAGAGCTGTCAAATATGTTGATACTGTCCAGTTAAATCAAAGCAGAGACATGAAGGGGTCCTGCAATCCAGATTTATGGTGTGAAACATCTAGTACTTAGATACGTATTTACCTTTTTAGGGTTGTTTTAACGCACTTGTTCCTAGTTTGGAAATGCACTATGTACGTCGCTCTGGATAAGAGCGTCTGCTAAATGTCTATAATGTAATGTAATGTCATGTATTAGTGAAAGGGAGCCAGTGGGTTTCAATACCTCCCCTGCAGGCTGTGCGAGCAGAAACTACAGCTATAGCACGAATAACTAGATGTTACAGCTGATAAGCAATTGCTTAATTACCTGTGAAACCTATCAAAAAATACAATGAATAAGAAGATTAGGATTCTGCCATTTAACCTGATCTCCAAGCGCATTTGTTAGTATTTATCAATATTAGTGTTGTTACAGTTTTGAGGTGTTTTTCTTCTCAGGAGGAACAACCCACAGAGTGACTTGAAGAGCTCAGTCACCGACAAGCCCCATAATACTTTACGCTCCAACCAACAGTCAAGTAGCAGTCCTGTCAAAAGTTGTCATGTAGGCATTTACCCCAGCTTTGCTTATTGCAGTGTGATTTCCCAATTCATGGAATGATTAAATATACTGATATAATATGTTAAAAATATGAACTCAAAAGTTTACAAATATGGAAATGCCATAAATTATTGTAAGTGCAAACATTGTTTTGTGGTTGTCTTGCAGAGATGTGGGAAACTGATCATCTGAAAATTAGCCCAACTCTGCTAATCTGACATGCTGATAATAATATCCTGGGGTAGAGGACTACATCGGGCAACAAATGAGGCCTGACCCAATAGAGCCAGATGAAATAACACTGAAATAACAAGCCAACAACGCCATACTGTACATGAGACATTTCACAATTGAAAATAATGCAGTGTTTGCAACAGAAAAACTACTATTGAAAGTGCTTGAAATCGCAGAACAGGGGGGACTCAAGTGGAAAAAAGGTACAATTAAGTATATTGAAAATATACTCAATGTACAAATAGTATGTTTCAAGTACATTAACATTTAAAATACAAAAAGTATGCTTGATGAAAGTGTGCTATAAATCCATGGAAAATTGAGTTGTACTTCCTTATATTTTTTCAGAAGTATATTAAAATGCTATATATTTCCAGGTGCACTTAAGTACAATAATGTGAAATATGATAATGTCATCCTTATCTAATATAGTAGGCCTACTTGAAGTGGGCTAGAACGGACCGCTATGCCGTACCCTTCTATGTTTTGCACATATGAGTACCGGCACTTTTTCTACCATTCGGCTACTTCTCATAAACTGTACATACGCAGTATTTGTGCTCTCATGAGATCATCTTCCTCTCATTCCCACTCCAGTCACTGTATTGTAGTCCAGAACAATTCATTCAAGTGAGCCCATACACTGACAAGTCAGACAAACAGACTTCATTACCCAGACGGTACCTGCTTTCTTGATTTCTCGCTGCTTTTCTGCAGTGGAAACTGTTTTTTCAACATGTTAGCTTGGCTCAAAAATGGAAAGTTCTCTTCTCATAAGCACATACTTAAGCCACACCAGTAAAAGTACCCTAGAAATACATTTCCATTAAATATACTTTAGTAGAGAAATGTAGGAGACCTGCACACTGCTGCATAAACAAAATCCGAAGAGGCCTGCCACAAAAACACAAATCTATTCAAAGTGCACAAAGTGTGAAGTGCTCAAAAAGAGACAAACGTCTGGATGTGTGTACACTGATATGAGATTTTTGAGACCAATGCCGATACCGATTTTAGAGGGAGGAAATTCACAGATTCCATTTTACTGGTGGTATGAGATGATTCTGCCACTGCTTAGGTCGTACGTTCAGTAAAGTCAGATTTTTTTGCGCAATGGATTCCCTCACCAGATTTGCAATGTTTTTTCCCCCCATAGAGTTTTCGATTTATGCAGAATTGAATGCAGAATGTCTGTGGTTAATATAAGCCTAAGATAGTTTCACACTTTGTTCTACATACATCGCACACATACATTAATATCTCAATCATGACTTGAAGCTATTGTGTGCTAAGTTGCTATCGAGTTGCTACAAACTACGATGGGTGTCGGAATAATTACATGTCATTACGTCAAGCACATCAAATCCTTGCTCTCTAGTGTGCCGTCATTCCTTTCAAACCTTTCCACTATAGTTTTAGTCTCATCAATTAGTTTCCTATTAAACAATTAATTAATAGTTTTTCTATTTTAAGTCAAAGACTTAATTAGATTGCTAGCTAGCTAACCAAGCATTGTTAAGCAATTTGCAGTGTTGCGAACCCAAGCCAACACGTGGGGAGTAGAGCAATTGTGGAAGGGAGTGGGTGGAACTCATAATGTACGATTGCTATACTGATTGGTATGTTGCCACAGTATAGATGAAACATGCTACCTCACGTGCCAAAACTAAAAATACTATTGTAAACTATGAGAACAGGTTGTGCCTACAGTTCTCTATCAATACAAAAAATCTATGTATGGTTACAAGGCTTCCTGAAGCCTGACTGTGAAGCTAGTGGCCCATTTCATGTGCTATCCAATGTTGTGCATGTCTTTTTTATTGTGTCTGTTGGGTCAGTAGATCCCTGATAACAGTGAATAACACCGCTTGTTGTCCATATGATGGTGAGTGCTTATCTACATCCAGAAAATACATCTGTATGGGTCATGACCTGTTTAATGGCCAATAGATTTAATTACATAAATTAAACCAAACTGTACTATGCTACAGAGTGATTATGAATGTCTACTGGCAGAGCAAACAACCGCAAATGCTTATATTAGGACAAACTCCATGCACTGTGAATGAAAAATAATGAATAACTAATAATAATAATAATAAATCCACTTATTTTGCTCAGCATATTTTATAAAATGACTTTTTGTAAAGTACGTTGTACTATGTTTTGAGAAGTGCTCGATAAATAGTTTTTTTATTATTATTATTATAAAATACACTGCAGCCAAATGCTTTTAAGAAGTTAATATCAGAACTCTTAAAGTAATAAACTCATCTCTATAGGTACCATTATTTATTTATTTATTCATTTAATACTGAGAATCTCTCTTGGAGTTCATTAGCATGTGGCTGTAGCTGGGAACGTCCAGTGCTGCTTTCATCTGGTGAGGCCTATTGCACCTCTCCCTGAGTTATTCTCCGCTCAAATTACACGCAGAGGGGAGACAACAGCTTTGGTTATTATTTTTAGAGTGGAATTTCAATCTTTTCACTCTCTCTGGATAGTTCTCTTCCTTAGTAATGGTGTCCCAAATTGTTCAGGGATTTTAACACCCACTCGCAGTGGACTCCTGAAGAGAATTGTCTGGCAAGTGTAAAAAGGAGAGGGAGGTTTCCAACATGTGCTAAAATTAAGAAAAAACTCAAGCAGGGACTGTGCTGCCCTGTTGAAGATGCCAGTTATGTCTTGGAAATTGTGAACTCATACTTACATTTTTCCATCCAATATTTAGAAAATATTCATGATTTTAAAAAGGCTGCAATCTCATAAACCTTTCACAGAAAACAAACACCACAGATTATTCTTCATTTCCAGAGAGATGATCAATATTCAAACTCATTTTCCTATAGAACTCTATGGGGAAAAAAGTTAAGAGAAGAAACCTTTAAAGTGATCCATCCACATCTACTCCATATCTGGCTGCAGAGTGATGGTTTGGGGCTCGTTTGATACCTTAGACCCTGGATGAATCTAGTCCAACCCCCAATTCCCATAAAGATCCATTCAAATTCAGAGAGCTTATAGTATCGCTTGTAACAGTACCTGAAAATAAGTTATCGAGAGTCTTTTGATATTGATGGGTCACAGACTTCAGGAAGTAACAGCATGTAAAAGATATGCGACCAACTCTGGAACACGGGAATAGCATGGAACCCATGGTTGGCTAAATAGATGTAAGTCATCAAGTGTCTGAGGTATCAAACAAGCCTCAAACCATCACTCTGCTGCCATATGCAGTAGATATGGATGGATCACTTTAAGGGTCGTTTCTCCTGACTTATATTTCTATTGAACCCTTGAAGAGATTCATCCATATCTACTGCATATCTGGCAGCAGAATGATGGTTTGAGGCTTGTTTGATACCTCAGACTCTTGATGACTTACATCCGTTAAAATATTTACAATATTTGCAGAAAGAAAAGAACATTAGAGGCCCATCCATACATGAATTGTACATATTTTGAAAAAATGTTTAAATGCCCTAACAATATGTATTTCAAAGCTATGTAATACATTGTTAATATAGTGTATACAAACGAGTGCCAATTGAAGATATATATTACATTATAATGAACTGCTGTGAAATATATTCTTTTGTTTTCCAAAATGTCCACAAATGTACAATATTTTGCAGTATATTCCATTTCTGTAAGCGTAGCCATTAAGCTGGTAAAATATAAGAACTAACAATTCTAAGATTTTTGCTACCAGTGGCCCTATTCTCAAAGCTGACACAGGAGGACATCATTCAAGTTGTCATGCTACTGTCTCATTTCTCTACAGTTATTCAGTAACAACAGTGACTTTCAAACATAGAGAAGAGAATTTGCATCTTGGGTCAGAAGTCACCAGAGACGGGCTTAAATTTTGTTTGTCAGCAAAAACATCTCCAAATGACTGTACTCCCCCGTCTGCCTTCACTGCGAAAGCCTGCAGTTTTCATGCTTCACCCAGCCACCCGGGAAATTCAAAAACATCTCTTTCAATCCACAGACCACGTACCGTAGCTGTGTAAATGAAATGTTGCATTTCTCCCAGAGTCCTGCAACCCATGGGATCATTATGTAAATGGTCCGATGCAAGTGAGAATGCCAAGACACTTTTGTGTTTGCTTGTCTCGTATTTTTATTATTGTATGTACTGTGCACAGCAGATGGCAGGTAGCACACTGATTGTTTGATTCAGTTTTTAAGAGTAGGCTCAAGACCTTTTTACTACTAAGTACTGTCAAATCAATCTTTCTTTTATTTTTTTCATGACTTGACTTGATCTTCACTTGGGGAACTCCTGAATCCTCTTTATGTGGAAAAACTTTCATTCAGATTTGATTACTTGGTAAGTTTATACTTGTTTTCACTCTAACTTTAGTTGTCTTTCTGGTTCCTGCACCCTGGCCAAACCAGGCCCAGCGGTATGGGCGGGCACTTCTGTGCCCACCCGCCCGCATCCTTCCCCTCCAGCTGCTAAAAAACAATAATTACCCTATTAATTATTATTATTATAAGTCTACTATTAGCCTAATAGTTGTAGTAGTAGGCATACTTCACAGAAGTAAATAGTGTCTTTTTATCCAATTTTAAAAAACAGATTAAAATAAAGTGTAAAATAAAAAGTTAAATATGATTGGGCGCTGGAGGTCAAGTGTAGGTACGTGACTGTGTGGCTGCCTATAAACGTTGATCGTGCGTGCGACAGACAGTGATGCACGAAACCTCACTTTGCTTAGCTAGCGAAAGCTGAAAACTTAGAGACATCAATGATATTCGAAAATCGCAACAAAAAAAAATTATAGCCGGCCTGCGTTCTTAGGCTAAGAGAAGAGCGTCGCGGTAAGAGATGGCAGCCTAAACTATAGCCTTGTGTGCAGTTGCTAAATTGGTTGCTGTCATGTCTGTTATGGCCGGGTGTTTGTCACAGAAATAAAGTCACGATGCAGTCACAGAAAACCTAAAACATTAGTGGCAGAAATCACAGTGTGTTTAAAAAAATGTTATTTATTAAATGAATAGATCACATAGGCCTACACAGTAGCTGAGTGCATGTGAAATGATTGAAATAACTGTAGCAACACCCAAGGTAGCCTACTTCCCTTCCCTCAGTAACTAGGCTACTGGAATACAACTGCTGCTTCCAAGGCTACAAACAGTAGCTAGGAATTTTACTTGTAGTTCACAAATTCTTAGAAAGATTGTCCTTGTGCACACGGAGGGTCTTTGTTTTGTTCAGTTAAATAACAGTAGGCCTACTTGTGCGCAGATGGTGTGTGTTTCAGAATGACATGTAGTTTCCAATATTGCTATATTATAACTGTTAATGCATTTGGAGGTGGCGGCTGCCTTCCAGTAGTCAGTTTATAGGGAAGGAAAATCCCTTGGGCTGGAGCAACAGAAAGTGCTTGAATTTAAAAAATGTCAAATTAAGTTCCCAGCTGCCTAATAGCCTACGAGTAAAATGCATGTAATGACTTAATTCGGTCAATCACGGAAATAATGTTTTTTTTTCCCCCTCTAACTTATCAAAACGTTGCATTATCAAATTGCTTATGATAAAATGGGGTACCCGTGTATGAAGCGCCCCTTGTAACAAAAATCTAACTTTGACACGCTCACACACACTATTGAGATTTCAGTAGTGTGTGTGAGAGGTACGCGCACACACATACGTGACATGTCTCTCACACACACAACTGAAATGTCTTGTGTCTCTCACACACACAACTGAAATGTCTCGTATCTCTCACACACACAACTGAAATGTCTCGTGTCTCTCACACACACAACTGAAATGTCTCGTGTCTCTCACACACACAACTGAAATGTCTCGTGTCTCTCACACTCAACTGAAATGTCTCGTGTCTCTCACACACACAACTGAAATGTCTCATGTCTCTCACACACACTATTGGAAAAATCAGTGTGTATAATTGCCTCAGCTGATAATAGCAGAACTGTCAGTAAGTGAAGGCAAATTATACTCTCGCTAGCTCAAGAAGGAACAGTTGCGATTCGCCATGTATTTCTCTGCATTTTTATTATTTTCATGAAGTTGCTGTGTTTGTGGAGGTGAAAGCCAGCGAAGACCTTGTTAATTTCTTTATACGGTCAACTGCCTGAATGCTCTGCCATACACGCCACCTTTGAATGCGAATGTTTCGTGATCTCAGGCTCCTCATAATGTAGGCTACATCGCGCCGGCATTTGGGGTATTCTGTAATATTTCCTGACATGTCTGTTTACTTCAGTGTTAGACATGGAGGAGAATGTAATTGGTTGAATTCCCAAACAGAGTCTATGAAGACTCATTCGGGATATCCCAAAGCACGACGCAATTCGCTACCAACTAAATCCAAGGGACAGACATTGATATATTTGCTCATACGTATCATATCGAGGTCGCCCTGGAAACCCACTCTGGGGTGACTTTCCCAAAGCATGTCGTAGCGAAAAGTATGTCGTGAAGATATACTTAATTCACAACGCTTTCCTGAAAGTGCTCGTAACTCAGAGATTGTGAAATGTGTCGCGAGTTTAAGACAATATTGGAATAGTCGTGAAATCTCAAGTGTGTCTTGAGATGCGGTACTACTATGTGCAAGTCACACCTTTGCAGACAGAGGCCGCTAATCTACGTGATAGATACAACAAGAACTTAGTCTAGAGCATGTGTAATCTATTATCCCATCATAGGGTTTATAAGGACTTATTGTGATCTGCGCTGACATGTAGCTACATTGTGCATTCACAATAGGCAAAATAATTTCAATAAATGTAGACAGCAATAAATGGATCCTATCAGTTTGCCAAAAAAATTATATAGTTAAGATAATATTAGATTACTTTTGTTTTTCTTTTGTTGCTTGTGTAACGAGCGAGGTTCTGGCAGGGCTCGAACCGCTGAACTTCAGGGGGAGAGGCCACGGTGCTAACCACTATGCCAAAGATGAATTCACTGTTAGCGGAGGAGTTCTTTTTCTTGCTTCTCTTTGTCTCTGTCTTTTTTTGTCAGTTAGGTTTGATCAGATTTAAAACAAAAAAATATTCAAAGATGATCATAACTCGACAATGCTTTTGGGAAAGTGGCTGATAACGATGCGTGATGCTTTCTGTGGTGTGAATCGGCTTTTCTACATTGACCTGTCGGGTCTGTGTTACTCAGAGTTTGTCGTGAAAGTGTGTCTTGAAATAGTCAGTCCACGATATACTTTGGGAAAGAGTCGTGAAAATTTGAAGACATGTCTTAAAAAAGATTGTGGAGTGTGTCGTCAATTCTGAAGACACATCGGAATCGGGAAAGCCACCCTTGAGTAGTAGAGGGAAGCGGGAAAATTAGTTGATACTAGTATCATACTGATGCAGTAAGGACTGAAAGCACCAGTAGATTGCATCTAAAGTACCAGAGCACTCTTCATGTCCCGGTCCGTCGGATGCAGACCTACTGAACACATCGAGCAACAAACTTATTGTTCTGGTATGGTCATCGAAATCGCTATATACAGGCCCTCCAAAGCCATGTTGTCTTGCGTCTCCCTTTGAATGCCTTCGATACAACGCAGTGTACTTATAAATAAATTAACAAGGTCTTCGTTGGCTTTCACCTCCACAAACACAACTTCATAAAATAATAAAAATGCAGAAAAATACATGGCGAATCGCAACCGTTTCTTCTTGAGCTAGCGAGAATAGATTTTGCCTTCACTTACTAACAGTTCCGCTATTATCACCTATGCGAGAGCCAAGGCAAAAATAGTGTGTGTGAGAGGCTGAGCTGCGCTCTCACACACACAACTGCAATTTCAATAGTGTGTGTTGGTGAGACTATAGGAAAGGACTGTATACAGGGACTGGTTCAATAGGAATCCTCCATTCGCCCCCGGGGCATCGGTCAGGACACAATTGACAGGAGAGTGAAGTTAGTTTATGGCAACTTTACTGAGGTTGTAGGCGCAGACAGGGTACAGTACAGGCATGGGTTTGCTGATGGCACGAGCACTGAGTGCGAATTAAGATGCGTGTGGTAGTAATTCAGAGACGCACACTGACACTGCAGTGCTGCACAGATGAAAGTTATAGCGTGGCGAACTTGACTGTATTCACCGCTCTGTATCTGTAGTACTGAAATGAAAGGCCCAGAATGTATTGCGCACTTAAGGTGGCATGCACACATTACTCACAGCTTAACTCTGTTCTTAAGGTGGAAATAATAAGCAAACATAATAATCGTGAACTTAAATATTTGGACCCTTTCTAACAGCCGCCCCCGAATGTACAGAGTACATTCGCTCCAAAGAAAGGTGACAAAGTCTCTAATGTCTCACGAGGGGGTGGCGGTGATAGTAGTGCTATCCTCCTCCTCACCGGTCGGGACAGCTGGCAGGGCGACCAGCCTGGCCACTGGTCTGGTGTAGTCACGATCTCCGATCCTCACATCTGCAGAGCGGACATGGCCATCAGCGCTGGGGTGGACCTTGGTGACACGGCCCATGGGCCACAGAGCCCGTGGAAGCTGGGGGTCTACCAGCATCACGACAGCGCCCTCTGTGATGTCGGCTCTTGGTGAGTGCCACTTCTGGCGAGTCTGCAGGCTAGGCAGATAGTTCCGCAGGAAACTGGACCAGAAGCGATCTGCCAGAACTTGGGAGTGCCTCCAGCGACGACGGCTCAGTAGTTCGGTCTCTGGATACACGATCTGGGGTAAGGATCCATCCGGCCGCCCCATCAACATAACATTGGGTGTCACGGGATCGAGATCGGTGAGGCTGGACGAGACGTACCCCAGTGGCTTGGAATTGAGTATCCCTTCCACTTCAAGCAGCACGGTCCTTAGTACTTCCTCTGGGACTGGCTGGGTTCCCACTGTGGTGTACAAGGCCGTCTTCACGGAACGGATTTCCCTTTCCCACACCCCTCCGAAGTGGGGTGCTGCAGGGGGGTTGAAGTGGAAGCTGATCTTCTGCTTGGCGAGCTGCTGTTGCAGATCTGGTGACAAGGCAGCGAACGTCTCTCGCAGCTCCCTTTCCCCTCCCCGGAAGTTGGTTCCCTGGTCGGAGTACAGCTCAGCCGGTGTCCCTCGGCGGGCGATGAATCGCCTGAGGGCCATCAAGAACGAGTCAGCGTCGATGGTGTTCAGGAGATCTAAGTGTACACCTCTGGTGGTGAGACACTTAAAAATGACACCCCACCTCTTCTCCGTGCGCCTTCCCACTTTGACTTGAAATGGCCCGAAGCAGTCCATCCCCGTCGAGAAGAAGGCTGGCTTGAAGAGGCGCAGGCGGTCGGGCGGCAGGTCTGCCATCTTGGGAACAGAAGGTCTGGCCTTCCAGCGTCGGCATTCTATGCAGGTGTGCTGGTAACGGCGTATCGCTTCACGGCCCCGCAAGATCCAGTATGAGCGCCGTATCTCTGCGAACACCCTCTCTGGCCCAGGATGGTGCAGACGACTGTCGAAGTCTTGAATGAGGAGTCTGGTATAGGGGTGGCCAGGATCCAACACGATAGGATGTACTGCCGTCTGTTCGAGGTCTTCGGCATGACGGAGTCTGCCGCCAACACGAATGAGCTCCTCCTCTTCATCCATCTCGGGTGACAAGGTGAGCAGTCTGCTGCTGGATGATACAGACTTGCCTGCCTTCAGGAGCCGCAGCTCGTCTGGGAAGCTCTCACGCTGGGATCGCTTGAGTATGAGTATCTCTGCATTGCGGTAATCTTCAGCAGTACAGCTGCTGTTCTGATCTGCCGCCCCGTGCAGCTCCTGCGCTGTAGCTTCTAGCAGCTCCTTCCAGGTGTCATACTGCTTCGCGTCTGCGTCTACTGCGCTGACCGTGGTTGAAGTGACACCACAGAAGGCAGACTTCCGCAGCTCAGAGGCGTCGCCGTCACGTTCGACACTGGGCTTGACAGGCCACTCTTCTGGGGGTTGAAGGAGGAACAGAGGCCCTTGGCTCCACCTGTTGGGTTTCACAAGGTCTTGCAGGCTCTTGCCCCTTGTGATATCATCAGCAGGGTTCCTCGCTGAGTCCACATAACGCCAGGCATGGGGACTGGTGAGTTCCTGTATTTCCGCCACTCTGGTGCCAACGAAGATCTTGAAGCGGCAGGACTCTGACTGCAGCCACGTCAACACCGTTGTGGAGTCTGTCCACAGGATGGTCTGATCAATCTTCAGCGTGAGCTCCTTCTCTATGAGCTTAGCCAGTTGGGCTCCAGTGACGGCTCCACACAGCTCCAATCTGGGTATGGAGAGGAGTCGCTTGGGTGCAACTCTGGAGCGGGCCAGGAGGAAGGACAGATGGACTTGGCCTTGACTGTCGACCGTTCTCAGGTACGCTACCAAGCCATAAGCTTGCTCAGAAGCGTCAGAGAACACATGGACTTCATGGGTGACACTTAACTCATCCACATCAGCTGGTACGTATGCTCGTGGCAAGGTGACTTGAGGCAGGAACCGTAGCTCTTCCTCCCAGTCGTTCCATGCTTGCAGGAGGTCTTGGGGCAGGAGAGGATCGTCCCAGTCTCGGTGTTTCTCCCAAAGGCGTCGGACAAGCATCTTGGCTTGAGTGGTGTACGGTACGATGAACCCCAAGGGGTCGTACTGACTGGCTAAAACCCGGTAGATGTTCCGCATCGTCGGGACGCCATACTCTATGGGTCGGTGCTTGTAGCCTATGGTGTCAGTTTGACCGTGCCAGCTGAGTCCTAGTTTGGATTCAGGGGAGTCTGCTCTGTCTTGGGCGAGCCAGAGCTCGAGGCTGTCGGACCTGGCCTCCCTGGGTAGGTGTTCAACGATGCTTGGCGCATTGCAGGCCCACTGGCGTAGGTCAAACCCGCCGGATGCTAGGAGCTCCCGGAGTCTGTCCACCAGCCGTCTGGCATCCTCCGGCGTAGGCAGGCTCTGTAGTAGGTTGTCTACATAAAAGCACCTCTCGATGGAGAACCTCACGTCGTCTCCTGGCTGGCTATGTTCGGCTACATGGCGTTGCAGGGCGAACGTGGCGCAGCAGGGACTGCAGGTGGTGCCGAACGGTAGGATCTGCCACTCGAACGCTGCTGGAGGGTCATCTCTGGTCAAGTCGCGCCAAACGAACCGTAGGGGGGGACGGTCTTCAGGGAGGAGGCGGACTTGATGGAACATCCCCTTGATGTCTGCGCTAAGGGCGATGGCGTGTTCCCGGAAGCGCAGTAGCACTCCCAGGAGCGATGCTCCAAGAGTGGGTCCAGGCAGCAGTGAATCGTTCAGGCTCTGGCCTCTGTACTGATAGGAGCAATTGAAGACGATTCTGTTCTTGTCATTATGGCTCACCATGTGGTGAGGAATGTACCACTCTTCTCCCTCTTGGTTGACTTCTTCAGGGCTTAGCTTGGTGACGGAGCCTGCATCCACCAGCTTCTGGATCTCGGCGCTGTAGGCTTTAGCACGCCCTGGGTCTTTAGCCAGTCGTCGTTCTGTGCTCCGCAGACCCGGCATGACGGCTTCTTTGGGGGCGTGGAGGAGAGGCATGTCTCCCTTGCGCAGAAGGGGCGTGGCGTAGCGCAGGACCCCTGCTACCTCCACGCGGGTGGTCTTCTCTTCTAGCAGGGCTACTGCTGCTCGGTCTTGCTTTGATCTGGTTACGACCTTCTCACTCCTGTACGGAAGGGTGTCGAGCTGCCAAAGCCTTTCGACATGCTTGAACAGCTCTGAATTTTGTGTGGGAGCTGATGTCACCAGACACTGCTGTGGGCGTAGAGGCCGCTGGACGAACCTTGCCGGACCCTGAAGGGTCCAACCCAGTCTGGTACGGACGGCGGCGGGCCCACCTGGAAGACCCAGTCTGATTGGCTCGATGGCGGTGATCAGGTGTGGGTGGTCGGAGCCAATAAGCACCAGGGGTCTGACACTCGGAAAGGGCTTGATTGGTAAACCAACCAGGTGGGTGTACCTCTTCTGGAGTCGGTCCATCGGGTAGGACTGGTCAGCCAGACCAAGGCGTGGTGAGGTGAAGGCCCTGGAGACTAGGAAGTTGGTCTTTGGATCAGCAGCAGGAGAGATGTGGAAGGATACTGTAGAGCCGCGGAGAGTCTGGACGTCCTGTCTGATGGTCCGCAGGGGCAGGTCCTCACGTGTGCCTTGTAGGCTGAGCTCTCGGGCAGCTGCTGACAGGAGCATAGTCCTTTCGGACCCGTCATCCAGGATTGCATAGGTGGTTATAGTGCGATTGCCATGATGGAGGAGCACTCTGACGACCTTCAGTAAGACCCTGTTGTCCTCTGGTGGTCGGTCGACGTACAGGACCTCAGTGGCAGAGTTCACCAGGCAACTCTCTTCATTGATCGGTGGTCTTGATGGTCGATCGTTGACTTCATGAAGGACCTGTAGATGTTTCCCTTGGCACAGGCCACAGGGCTTCTTTAGGTCACACTGGGCTGCTTGGTGAGGCCTTGCACAGCGCCAGCACCTCTTATTGACCTTTATCCAATCTGTGAGCCTTTCTTTGGTCAGCTTTGTGACTTCCACACACTGGCTGAGGTAGTGCTCCTCATTTTCACAGAAAGGGCAGTAGGGTTTGGCTCTCCCCTTCCTACCCTTGGAGCCTCCCGTATGGGCGCTGTTCTCCTCAGGGCCCTTAGATCCGTGAAGGATTGTAATGGACCGCTGTCCCTGGCGACCCTCGGACCTGGACGCTTGCTTCTCTTTCACCCCTCTGGATGATGTCTGCCCGTCGAAGTCCTGACACCAGGATTCGTACTGGAGCCACTGGGCCAGATCGAGCAGGGTGGGCACAGTCCCTGACTCCCGGAATGTGCATCGACGGAAGTCTGCTCGTTGCTCTGGGGGTAGTTTGCTTAGCAGTCTCACCACATGAGACCCACAGCGAAGTTCCACTTCACCGTCAGTGCCCAGTGTCTTCAGAAGGCCGACCAGCGACTGGACATGGAGGGCGAACCGCTCGAAGGCTGCAGTGTCACCACGGCGAACATCAGGTGAGTCTAAGACACTGGCTATTTTCTTGAGGGCTATTTGGTGGGGCTGGCTAAATTTCTCATTGAGGGCTGACATGGTGTCAGTGTAGGGCGTGGGGGAGTGGAGGTAGGAATCTGCTATCAACCTTGCCTCTTCGAACTTCAGGTGGTCTACCAGGATCTGGTACTTGAACAGTTCGGTCCCTTCTACGGGCAAGAGGTTCTCCAGAGCTATCTTCAAACGCGCAAACTCACATGGGTCATGGTGGCTGAAGTTGGGTATGGTTGGGCGTGGGCCCCTGTAGATCTGTTCAGCTGTGGCTGCTGGGTCATGGTGCGGTGGAACAGGGGTCTGCTGGCCCTGTCTCTGCATCCATGGGGCTTGTTGTGCAGAGACTGGAGAGAGCCCAGGCTGTCGAGGTGTATAGGTTGCTACATAGGACGGGGCTCTAGGAGGTATTTGCTGTGTGTATGCAGGCTGGTGGTGGTTTGGAGGCTGCTGAGGTGCATAATCAGTGGCGTAGGATGTAGCCCTGATGGGTGAAGGCTGTGGAGGCTGCACTGCAGGCTGGAAGTGTTGTGGAGGCTGCTGAGGTGGATAGCCTGCCGTGTAGGTCGAAGCCCTGGGCTGAGAAGGCTGTGAGGTAGGATCCCCTTGGTAGCGCCGGGGCGCGGTGGAGGTGGAAGCCATGTAGGGAGGGTAAGGCTCTCTGCTTAGCTGCCGGGGTTGAAGGTGCGGAGGTTGACTGCAGACCTTCACTGGTGACGCTGTGCGGCGGCTAGCTGACATGGCTTGGCTCTTAATCAGCTGTAGCTCCGCCATCAGCTCATCTAGTCGATCAGTGTGTGTGAGACACCGAGACATTTCAGTTGTGTGAGAGACATGAGACATTTCAGTTGTATGTGTGTGCGCGTACCTCTCACCCACACTACTGAAATCTCAATATTGTGTGTGAGCGTGTCAAAGTTAGATTTTTGTTACAAGGGGCGCTTCATACCTGCGTGTTCATTTTTACTCCTTTAACGTTTGTTTTGGTACATTGCAATGCTTGAGCCAGCGCATTCTAGAATATGTGTACGTTGTCACACTAAAATACTGTTTTGCCAAGAATTTAGCAATATGGTTAAAATGCGGAAGCCTAGCTTATATAAATAACACTGTAGGCTACGTTAAGGTAGACAGGGCAGAATTAGCGAAATCCTGGCACCTGAAAATTCCATAACAAACACCCAGCCTTGGTTCATTAATTTGAATTGTAGGAAAGTAGCCTATTTGGTGATGCTATGTTTATGGAGAGCCGTGTTTAAGACATCGTTTATGCTGACACGAACGCGTACTATGCCTACTACTGGCTGTGGTTTGTGAAAACACACTATCCCGTGAGCTGGTATTTTGCTGTTGATCAATATGTGCCCGCCCTAAAGAAATTGAGGCCCGTCCTTCCCAATAATTCTGCCGCCGGGTCAGGGCCAAACACGTACTGGAATTTATGCGTTTCCTTTGTTTTCAATTACTCTATACATGGACGGAGTATGCATGAGACTAGAGGTCTGTGAGTGTGGGATGCTTGTGCAAAACTGTGGCGAGACATATCCGAACCTTTATTCCCTGGATTACTATGCTATAGATATCACAGTGAGCATCAGAACGTCTGTGGCTCGCAAACAGCAGGACAGATCTCTTTGTCCGTTAGTTCTTAGTACTGTAATTCCTCTAAGTATTACCTTCGCTCCAGAGACGTAGAACTTTTTACACTCCCTTGACCCTCGACTGAACTTTGATCTTAAACTAGACATGTTAATTGTAATCGCTGGTTTTAAACACATAATTCATAACACAGTGACTTAAGTGTGCCCCTGCTGTTAATTACTGGCGACACAACTGTCTCGTCCCTGTATATTATAACTGGTGACTGATTTTGCCTTTGTAACTTTGTGTTTTATGCCAGATCCCCTTTGTGAAAGAGATTTTGGTCTCAGTTTCATCTGGAGTTTTTCTGGTTCAATAAATCATAAATAAGTAAAAAATAAAAGTTTATCAGACATCAAAATTGTACTACAATTTAGTACAATGTAGTTTTTGGGACTACAATGCTAGTTTTGGAGATGCAGAGAGTATTTGGCATTTCATTGTTATTTAGCACTGAATTAATAAATTATGCACAGATTTACGTATTACAGTTAATTGTCTCATCTGGTCACTTGGGTCTTCTGAACTAGCGGTTTTTGAAAACTTGAAAACAAAACTAGCAGACCCAGTGGCCCTCCAGGAATGGGTATTTTTTTTTTGGGAGTCCTGTTCTTGACTCTGTGTGTCACATGCTTGTCAATGTTATGAGATGCCGCTTGCTAACTGTGTATGTTTGCACTCGATTGTTACTGTTGTTTTAGTTCTTGCTTTTCTGATTGAATCATCCGCCGGGAATGTACAGCATGAATTAAAGAAAAGCTTATGAGCTCAGGTCTCCTCTTCACAGATGCAGAATCAGTGACTCAGATACATAATTAATTCTCAAATCCAAGAAATTGAATCCATAAAATAAACAGTTACACTACATGGTGCATGTGAAAAGAAATAAATAACTGTAGCACACTGTAAATGATGATACTCAACGTTCAGAAGATAATAAAGCTTGCAGAGCAGGATCCATTGAAAGGCTAATTATGAGCACCGGTTTCTGAGGTGATAAGGAGGAATGCATGGAGGGTGAATCAGAGGACCTGCTTAGGAAACACCATGTGATGAATTGCAGTTGGTCAGAAATCAGTGCCTTCAGTTCTAAGCATTTTTCCTCCCCTTTGTTCTATGTAGGAAATCATTAAAGGTGCCTCTTGGTGATACATTCATAAAGAAAGCCTGAAAGCAAACAAAGAACAAAAATATTGCAGCCTCCCATCTCAATAGCAGGAGACGAAAGAAGCAAAAACAGCCTTCATTTCAACATTCCTCCCCACCACGGCCTGACATCTTTGTAACCTGGCTTTTACAATAGGTGACAGCCTTACGAACACTGTAGGTACTAATATACCAATCTCAGATGTCTCTGTGAATAATGGTTTAATTATTCATACCTTTAGGCGCAGTAAGAATTATCATATAAATTCTGGTTTTAACATGATCATATTAATCAATGAATAATCAATTCCCCCGCCCCTCGTCCCCTTCTGCAATATTAATGTGTTGATGGAGGCCCATAAATATAGTCTTATTTCATTTGTTATGCAAACAGGTATCACCACACTCAGGCTTCCGCTCCAGCTGCTGGCTCGGGTCTCAACTTGCGCCTGCGCTTCACTGCATTTCCTGTCCTGGTGTTTAGTGAGACGCGTGACCTCCAGCAATGTGCAGTTGCATGTCAGGAAGCTCATTAATGTGCAGCACGTTGATCTTGCAGTAAGAGCCTGCGTGTAGTTCCCCTGCCATACAAATTCATACCGACAGAGACCATTCAAGGGGACGTACGTTTGATGATTTCAATTTTTTTGTATCATGCCAAAACTCTGTCGCCCTGGCTCACCATGTTTCAAAAGAGGTTTTGTACTGCTTCAGTGACCTACTTTCTATTCTCACTTTCCTGCTCAGGAAATTACGATCTGAATTCACTGACATCAAAATCCTGCACAAAATTCCTCCATAATTCAAACCACAGAGAACTGTGTCCCTGGGACAAGCTGCAGGTGAGAGGTTTTATTTTGCCATTCCTTCACCTCAGCTAAGTGCACACACAAACATGTGTGCAGACACACTTGGAAACATGCATTCACACACATGCACATGCATTCAAACATACATGTACACAAATGCATGAGTATGCACACATACACACTCAAACGCCCACATGCCCAAGCATATGTGCTATGGGGAAGCATGTTCATTCATGTGCACAAAAATCATGACCTAATTCACGTTCAAATGCAAAAGCTCAGTTTGCATTTTCATTATTTTTCTCACCCTCTATGACACAACTCATAATTTCATTTAAAATTTGTCATAATTTAAATGAAAATGAAACGCGTGCAAATAAATCTTCACGTTTAAAATGGCAGTTTAACATTTCATTTTCATGTTTCTGGGCACGGCACAAGGGTGACATAAATCAAATGGCATTGCTTCCATTTACATTATCATTTTCATGTGGGCATGCATCTACCCTGTCAAAATTCAAATGCGCAATGCAATCCCTCCTTTGCATTTTCATTTTCAAAGTCAAAAGACCTGTCAATCAAACTGTGTGGGCGGGGACTTGAAGAAAGGGGCATTACAGTCAAGTTTATAAGATGCCAGTAAGCCTGGAAAGCTCTGGGAATGAGGTGAAGAAAGGATGTGAACAAGGAGTCTGACATGCAGGTGGTAAATACAGGTGCAGCTAAAAAAATGTGAATATCGTGAAAAAGTTCAATATTTTTTGTCACTCATTTCAGAAAGTGAAACTCATATATTATATAGATTCATTACACATAGAGTGAAATATTTCAAGCCTTTATTTCTTGTAATTTTGATGATTATGGCTTACAGCTAATGAAACCCAAAATTCAGTGTCTCAGAAAATTAGAATATTTTGCTTTAACATATTTTTAAAGTATCATATTTAATATTTGGTCGCATATCCTTTGCATGCTGTTACTTCCTGACGTCTGTGACCAATCAACATCAAAAGACTCGATATCTTACTTTCAGGTACTGTTACAAGCGATACTATAACCTCTCTGCATTTGAACTGATCTCTATGGGAATTGGGGGGTGAGACTAGATTCAGCTGTAAATTACACCGGTACAGTATGGAACACATGGCTGGCTAAATGGTTGTAAGTCATCAAGGGTCTGAGCTATCGAACGAGCCCCAAACCATCACTCTGCGGCCAGATATGGAGTAGATGTGGATGGATCACTGCAAGGGTTATTTCTCCTGACTCATTTTCCTATAGAACTCGATGGGGAAAAAAGTCAGGAGAAACAACCCTTAAAGGGATCCATCCACATCTACTCCATATCTGGCCGCAGATACTTTAAAAATATGTTAAAGCAAAATATTCTAATTTTCTGAGACACTGAATTTTGGGTTTCATTAGCTGTAAGCCATAATCATCAAAATTACAAGAAATAAAGGCTTGAAATATTTCACTCTATGTGTAATGAATCTATATAATATATGAGTTTCACTTTCTGAAATGAGTGACAAAAAATATTGAACTTTTTCACAATATTCTAATTTTTTGAGCTTCACCTGTATGACCATTGATTTTAGTTATGTAAATAGCCATAAAGCAGATTTTGACCATGCAAACCCATACAGGGGATCAAAATAACGGCAGAAAGACATGATATGACAGTGTGCACTGACGATAATCATTAGTTGTGTGGGGGTTTTGTGTACAGGCAGACCTGTGGACACACAACATATCGTTACTACACCAGAGTAGATCAAAAGCAAGAAAAAATACAAGTTGTTTAGTTGGTTAACATTAGGTAAAATGGCTTGTCGTAACATTTACCTAGTTTCCTTTCTAGTTCTTATACAGCCTTGTGATCAAGTCCCACACTCAGAAAACCAGCTATATCATTGGCTAACCTGTGTGTGTAAGGGTTAGGGTTTCAACCACCCCTATAACACCCCTGTCCTTTGACTTTGACTTTTAACTTTGAAAATAAAAATGTAATGGAGGGTTTGCGTTATTATTCAGAATAGTTGAATGAAGTTTCGTGTGCTGGAGAGGCAGGGACAGCAGGTGTGCTCCATTTAAGAGAAGAGGCAGGTGAGTCGGTCCAAGCAGGAGAGATGAAAATAGCGTGTTGGCGGCAGCGTGATTGCCGCGCACCCCCTCCCTGTGAGTCGTGCTGATGAGCTTGCCTTGCTACAGCCAGTTTCCCACAACCGGAGCGCAGCTGAGTCGTGCTGACTTCCCTGCCTGACACGGCCCTCCCCCAAGTTAGCACCACCTCCAAGACAGTCAACGGATCTCCGGCTGCCATGTAAGAAGCGAGCACGGCCGCTGCTCATCGCGCCCCCTCCCACCCACCAGATCGCGGGATGCCAGCTGTTCTTGTGTCATTCCCTTCATTTTAAGTTGGCTTTCTTTTTATCATTTATTTACTTATCTTTTCTTATCCAGAGAATCCCCATTGAAAGAAAATCTATTTTTGGCCTGTACTTCCTAACCCAGCCATAGTTAGCGGCTGGTCTAGATTGCAAATCTAAAACTACTTTGTCTAGTTCTGTTCCCTGAAGAAATTAGTAAAATTGTATCTTAGGGTTGCCATTTAATGTACACTACCATTCAAAAGTTTGGAATCACTGAGACATTTTTATGTTTTTGAAAGAAATTGATACTTTTATTCACAAAGGTAGCATTAAATTGATCAGAAAATACAGTCCAGACATTGATAATGTTAGAAACTACTATTTATATTTCATTCTATTTCTACTTTAGCAATTGTAGCCCTTTTTAGACAAAGTAAGTATATTTAATATCTGGTTGCATATCAATTGCATTCCATGACTTCCTGATGTCTTTGACCCAACAACACCACAAGACTCTTAGGGCTCTATCTTGGCGCTTGGTCTAAGCGCATGGCGTAAAGTCAATTTAGGGCGTGTCCAAGTCCACTTTTGCCATTTTAACGGCGTGTTTTTTGGGCGCTAAGCACGGCGCAACTTAGTCTCTTCATTAATTATAGGTGTGTCTTGGGCGTGATATGCAATAAACCAATCAAAATGCCATATCCAATTCTCTTTAAAAGCCTGCTTTTCCACCTTGGTGGATTGCTTGATGGTGAAACAGACATGCTCGTGCGTGTTTAGTGCGATCAAGGAATAGGCTAAATGGATCAATAGTATGATCAATATTATTCGGACTAACCATTACCCTATGAGTTCCCAGTAATTCCCGACAGGACTGTTATTTTACAAAATATACGCGGTTAAATTTTGTTAAAAGGACCTGTAACAGCTGAGAATAAGCTATCGATGGCTTCAGTCTCACCTTAGAAAACGCCAAATTAGCCTGCATGTTCAACAAATTTTGCTTGATTATTATTGCAATGAAAGTGTCAAACATCAATTCCATGAGGCTGTTCTCATGGAGTTCTCAAAGTTCAAGCTTCATCCGAAGTTCATTAGGCTACCTGCTTAGTAATATTGATTAATAACATAAATACCGTTATTTTGCCTTAATGATGACACTAAATACAATAAAGCTGTCAGGTTGGCAACTCATAGGTTCACGCATATTTCCCCTTGTTTTATAATGTCCTGCTTATGGAAATGTGACTAACCTGTTTTACTTTTAGCGTAATGCTTTAAAATAATCCACTTTCCCAAGATGACCGTGAAACGTGCGACTTACAGCACGGGAAACAGAACATGCAGAGCACATGCAGAGAATGGCATCGTGTAACGTGCTGCAAATTTGTTTTTGTTTCTAATTAGACGCTTAGTTATCTTTAAAATCATTTTGTTCAGTTATGGAATAACAGGTGAAATAAGCTGAGTTTTAATAAGCTGAGTATGGAAACCTTTTCACTGTAATTTTAAAAATATGAAGAACGAAGAATAGCTACTAAGGTTCCAATTCAGTTGACTGAATTCACTGCTTTCTGAGCAGCGTGATTGATTTATTGACTGAATTTATCCTCGTTGTTTAACCGTAGGCTATGGGGAAAACCTTATGCACAGCGAATCCGCTGTAGCTTAGGCTATTTGAAAAACAATAAAATTCACTGGACAAGGCTTTGAACTTTTCAGTCAAAACCAATATATTCACTTACAGGCTGTAGGCCTAGAGAGCTGTATTGTAATGATATCTGAAGAGTATTTTCAGAACTCAAATGTCCGTCTATTGCAGTGCGAGTTTTCTATTGAATGACAATTCACGAATGAGTGAAAATGACAATTCGCAAATTAGGCTTGATATAGGTGTCATCAGCAAATGGAAAGCGGTTTTTAATGGATAGCCATTGTCCCGTAACAGAAAACTGTCCCCCAGAAGATGAGGAATTATGGGCAAATATAGGTTAAGTCATATCTTGATCAAGGATAATTGCGAATAGTCTATAGCCTATACATGTAACCTTACACGTACCATCGCGCATCGCCTGGATGTTGATGAAGTGGGCTGAAAGCAATTTAATTTGGCAATCCCCTTCACTAAGGGACAGGTAGCTATGTTGTCTTTGACCTATGGACCCTTTTATTATCATGCATTTTTGAATATAGCCTACACAATAATATTTCACATTGTAATCTTGATATTTTTAGTCATGCTTGTGCATGCCTGTTTGTGTAACAGACAGGAGGGTGTACGCGCGTTGTGCACACGCCTATGTAGACGCACTTATATGTGCCATTAAATAACATGTAAACAACTGCGACATGACTTTAGACCAGGTTTGTGGTGGTTTTAGCGCAAGTGCTTTCTGCTGCCTCAAGATAGCAATACGCCAAAAATAATCCTGGCCACTCCTCATTTTAAAACCAACACGCCCAGTTCACTTGTAATGGGCGCAAGAATGAACCATGCGCCGGGTGTAAAATAGCAAAGACACTTGCGTTTGGGTTAGCGCCGCTTAGCGCCGGGTGTAAGATGGGGCCCCTGATATCATATTTTCAGGTACTCTTAAAAGCGATACAACTCTCTGCATTTGAATGGATCTCTATGGGAATTGGGGGGTGGGACTAGATTAAGCTGTAAATGAATAGTATGGAACACATGGTTGGTGAAATGGCTGTAAGTCATCAAGGGTCTGAGGTATCAAACAAGCCTCAAACCATCACTCTGCTGCCAGATATGTTATCCTGACTGATTTTACTATTGAACTATATGGGGGAAAGGTAGTGTATCTAATTGTAGCTGAAAATTAAAGTGTTTTTCTGAAGACATTTTTTTTATTTTTTTTTTAAAAGGCTGCAAGAATTCTCAAGAAAAAGTAGTTAATAGCGAGACATAGACCATAGTGTACACCAAGCCAATGGCACTGATTTATAAATGCATGGATCATCAAACAAAATACTTTACCTTGGGGTTATTTTCTAAAGGAACCACACAAGTGCTTTTTATAGGATCTATATCACATTTTGACAAGTTGGAGATGGGCATGATTGCTCTTCGAAGCGTGATAAGATGCGGAGCGCAAAGGCTAGTGAATGCAGTCACGAACACATTTGAGTTCTAACAAGTTCTGCAACACTATGTCATTAGAGGCACAAACACACACACACACACACACATTAATACAAACATGAATACACACACATTTGCACACTCACATCCACAAACACACAAGGTGTAAAAATGCAAACCATGCTGAAACATTTTGAAGAAATCACTGAATGATTCTGTTTTATCTCAACACCTTGGCACATACAATGGCACAAACCCTTCTTTGTTTCCTGTGCTGCCTTCATGGTGACATTTCCATGGAAACACAGTTGTTCCACAGCAATTAAGTACACATTATGGCTCTGGAGAGCCGAGAGAGAACAAAAGCCAGTCACGAGCCAGGTGAGGTGAGTTTAGGGCTGCATTGCCTGTTTGTTGAAATGCTATTAGAAGGATAATTCACAGGGTCTGCCAAGTTGTTGTCTTTACGAATATACAGCACTTCTAATGACCGTACCGCTCTTAGCCTTATACTGACGTACAGCTGAAAGCTCGCAGTCTCATCTGCACTAAGTCTGGAGGACATGCTTAATGTGGGTATAACACGGTTTTTTGTTCTTGAAATGAGAAGTGAAGTGTAATTTATGAAATCCTTTTACCAAGTGCTTTAAAGTTAGACCACCAGAGTAATGCACAATAGCCTGGGCAGGGTCCGCAGACGACACATTTCCAATAAGAACAGCAGTCACATTCAATTTTACAAAATGCCAGCTGGAACCTCACACAAAATCTACATCATGTCAGAAATGCAAACAAAAATAAGGGGGGGGGGGGGGGGCAGGCACAGTTCAAAGCACAGTCAGTGAGCCCTTGGGAATAGAACAAACTTAAATGTTTTGAAATAAAACATAAGATCATGATATTGCAACACTACAATACATGGGCAAATGACAGTAGGTATAGACCAGCTCTACACCACTGACCCATAACTATGGCTGGGTCAGGGGTATATAGACCAGCCCCATTACTTCAGCTGGATCAGGAGATATAGACCAACTCCATAACTATGACTTGGCCAGTAGGTATACCGGCTGCATTAGTTCAGCTGGGTCAGTAGGCATAGACCAGCCCCATCACTTTAGCTGGGTCAGGAGGTAAGATGAGCCCCATAACTTGGCAGACATGAGAGCCCCCAGTGGAGGAGGGAAGCCGGCAGCCTCTTGGCTCATCCATTTGTTCCTCTGGCAGTGAACCACAGAGGCTAATGCACAATGGCAGTGCAGTCAACTGATGAATTCATATAGCCAAACAGCACTTGAGAAAATGGGAACCACTGGAGCTCACAGCCTGACAGGGCACTGTGTGAGGCCAGCATACGAGAGCCACTACGAGAGGGCCAGAAAGAGCAGTGTGGGGGTAACGAGTGTTCACTTTGCAGAAGGTAAATCTTCCTCATTCTCCAATTCCCACTGCTTACAGTTGAATGCAAATGAAGTAGGATATTTTCATTTTAGGTTAAGAGTTGTCAGAGGTATGGCTTGTAAAGCCTATTAATTTTAACATATTTATTGTATATCTCAGAGATAAAAAAACAAAAACAAATTGACCATTTCATTTTAATTTCTTTTGAAGAAAGAAAAATCCAATCGATTGTTGTTTTCTTGCATTGTTCTCTTTGGTACCTTGAAAATTACAAGGAAAATGATTTTCTCTGTATGATTTATTCAATAGCGTGAACTAGCTTAGTACACTCTCCGAATATTTTACCATATGATTTGAATGTATTCTTTACCATCCATCCTTGTGGTTTAGAATTAAGAATTTTCTGCATAAGTACTAACAAGAAATGCAAGAGCAATATAATTTACCCAGCATCCTTTGCATCAAAGAATTTCACTGTAGGTAGATAATTTATTTTATGAGATAAGTACAGAGAGGGGTCTTTGTTAATGTATAGATCTGAGCGTTGTAAAGTGTTGAGTGACCATTACAGCAAGGTATCTGCCCACCCATTTTACCAGGCCTTTCCGCTAGTTATAAATGTCAGGAAGACCAACAGGAGACTCTGAGTAATGAGAAATGCTCATCTTTGGCTAATGTGCAACAAAATCCAGCTTTTGTCGTTCCAAACTCCTGAAAAAATATGCAGTTTAGCATATTCACTTGGGGGACCTGGGGAAAGATGCCACACTAAAGAAGAATAATAAAAAAAATGTATCATGACTTTTCCTGGGAGGCTGCTGCATTGGTGTGGAATAGGGAGTGGGTGGGGGAGCAGCGCGATTCCCACTGCCTCTGCATCAAGGTGCCCCAACACATTACAGCCCTCCTTTTGATGCCATGCCCAAACTACACCTAAAGCCACTCCCTGTGAGGCCTGTGCTATGGGACTGTCAGCAACACGCATTCCACTTGGTTAGACAGCCTTCAGGTAGAGAAATCTCACAGAGGGGGTGGGAGGGCTCCTATGTGCAACCTACAAAGCCACACACAGGCATTTCTTATATATGTGTGTGTGCGTGCGTGCGTGTGTAAATACAAAAATATAGTAGAAATGTCATTCATTGCAAGATTCTTCTCTCCCACGAGTCCTTGTTAAAAAAATGAAGTGAAAACTGACAAATATTGATTGAGATCCCGAATCATCAGTTCACCACCAAATGTGCCTCTATCTCTAGAATTTCAGCCTGAAAGAAGCAGAACTAGTGCATACAGCATGTATCACCGTTATATTTACGCTCACTGTACAGCCTGAACCACCAGCCCTGAAAGAAGCAGAACTAGTGCATACAGCATGTATCACCATTATATTTACGCTCACTGTACAGCCTGAACCACCAGCCCTGAAAGAAGCAGAACTAGTGCATACAGCATGTATCACTGTTATATTTACGCTCACTGTACAGCCTGAACCACCAGCCCTGAAAGAAGCAGAACTAGCGCATACAGCATGTATCACTGTTATATTTACGCTCACTGTACAGCCTGAACCACCAGCCCTGAAAGAAGCAGAACTAGTGCATACAGCATGTATCACCATTATATTTACGCTCACTGTACAGCCTGAACCACCAGCCCTGAAAGAAGCAGAACTAGTGCATACAGCATGTATCACTGTTATATTTACGCTCACTGTACAGCCTGAACCACCAGCCCTGAAAGAAGCAGAACTAGTGCATACAGCACGTATCACTGTTATATTTACGCTCACTGTACAGCCTGAACCACCAGCCCTGAAAGAAGCAGAACTAGTGCATACAGCATGTATCACCGTTATATTTACACTCACTGTACAGCCTGAACCACCAGCCCTGAAAGAAGCAGAACTAGTGCATACAGCATGTATCACCGTTATATTTACACTCACTGTACAGCCTGAACCACCAGCCCTGAAAGAAGCAGAACTAGTGCATACAGCATGTATCACCGTTATATTTACGCTCACTGTACAGCCTGAACCACCAGCCCTGAAAGAAGCAGAACTAGTGCATACAGCATGTATCACCGTTATATTTACACTCACTGTACAGCCTGAACCACCAGCCCTGAAAGAAGCAGAACTAGTGCATACAGCATGTATCACCGTTATATTTACACTCACTGTACAGCCTGAACCACCAGCCCTGAAAGAAGCAGAACTAGTGCATACAGCATGTATCACCGTTATATTTACGCTCACTGTACAGCCTGAACCACCAGCCCTGAAAGAAGCAGAACTAGTGCATACAGCACGTATCACTGTTATATTTACGCTCACTGTACAGCCTGAACCACCAGCCCTGAAAGAAGCAGAACTAGTGCATACAGCATGTATCACCGTTATATTTACACTCACTGTACAGCCTGAACCACCAGCCCTGAAAGAAGCAGAACTAGTGCATACAGCATGTATCACTGTTATATTTACGCTCACTGTACAGCCTGAACCACCAGTCCTGAAAGAAGCAGAACTAGTGCATACAGCATGTATCACCGTTATATTTACACTCACTGTACAGCCTGAACCACCAGTCCTGAAAGAAGCAGAACTAGTGCATACAGCACGTATCACTGTTATATTTACGCTCACTGTACAGCCTGAACCACCAGCCCTGAAAGAAGCAGAACTAGTGCATACAGCACGTATCACTGTTATATTTACGCTCACTGTACAGCCTGAACCACCAGCCCTGAAAGAAGCAGAACTAGTGCATACAGCATGTATCACCGTTATATTTACACTCACTGTACAGCCTGAACCACCAGCCCTGAAAGAAGCAGAACTAGTGCATACAGCATGTATCACTGTTATATTTACGCTCACTGTACAGCCTGAACCACCAGTCCTGAAAGAAGCAGAACTAGTGCATACAGCACGTATCACTGTTATATTTACACTCACTGTACAGCCTGAACCACCAGCCCTGAAAGAAGCAGAACTAGTGCATACAGCATGTATCACTGTTATATTTACGCTCACTGTACAGCCCTGAACACCAGCCCTGAAAGAAGCAGAACTAGTGCATACAGCATGTATCACTGTTATATTTACGCTCACTGTACAGCCTGAACCACCAGCCCTGAAAGAAGCAGAACTAGTGCATACAGCATGTATCACCGTTATATTTACACTCACTGTACAGCCTGAACCACCAGCCCTGAAAGAAGCAGAACTAGTGCATACAGCACGTATCACTGTTATATTTACGCTCACTGTACAGCCTGAACCACCAGCCCTGAAAGAAGCAGAACTAGTGCATACAGCATGTATCACCGTTATATTTACACTCACTGTACAGCCTGAACCACCAGCCCTGAAAGAAGCAGAACTAGTGCATACAGCATGTATCACCGTTATATTTACGCTCACTGTACAGCCTGAACCACCAGTCCTGAAAGAAGCAGAACTAGTGCATACAGCATGTATCACCATTATATTTACGCTCACTGTACAGCCTGAACCACCAGCCCTGAAAGAAGCAGAACTAGTGCATACAGCATGTATCACCATTATATTTACGCTCACTGTACAGCCTGAACCACCAGTCCTGAAAGAAGCAGAACTAGTGCATACAGCATGTATCACTGTTATATTTACACTCACTGTACAGCCTGAACCACCAGCCCTGAAAGAAGCAGAACTAGTGCATACAGCACGTATCACCGTTATATTTACGCTCACTGTACAGCCTGAACCACCAGTCCTGAAAGAAGCAGAACTAGTGCATACAGCACGTATCACTGTTATATTTACGCTCACTGTACATTTCTAAATACCAAAATCCATGGAAATTGTAAAAGGTTATTTAGTCCCATGATATTGTGCCGACATGCTATTTGTCAAATTTATGATAAAATGTGGCGGTACAATCTGATATTGTGTCAGTTACAGCAAAAAAAGAACATTGCAAAACTCAACTTTTACAAAACAAAACTCTTATTGGTGAGGTAGTATGGAAAAGATCATTGGTATTCATTGGTAGCCTTGAATAATTCCATTAGAGATCTTCCACATATGGGCTCATTGTTCTTTGTAAAATCTTACAGTGGTCCTTGTTAATTCCAATCGAGGAACTGTTTTAATGTTTTATGCAAAAGGAACAGAATTGTCCAATCATGTTCTGAAGCACTCTGCTAGAAATACCACCGCTCTCCATATTATTAGAGATGACTCTTATTGTGCTATTAGCATGCAAGCTACATACCTATAATTGAAATATGTAGATGATTTATGCTTTGTTAACTTAACTCTTCGAAGTAGAGAAGTCCGCTGGGAATAAATATTGCACAGCTCATGTCCTTGTCCCATGAATAATACAATAAAGTATAAATATATGCAATACATCTAATATTTTGTATTAAATATAGTTTTGGTACAGCTGCAGGGGAGTATCATTTCCATTACAGGACTCAGACAGGAGGTGTGAGATGGACAGGCAGGCAGCGTTATGGGGGATCAGACTGCTTTAAGGTCAGCTTAATTGACAAACTGTGTTTGTTCCGTCACATTGGTCACTGAGGAATCTCGACTAAGCCAAGCAAAGGATTTGCGTGATCTTGTTTCAGCCATGGTCGTGCAAAACATCAAATAATAAAACCTCTTTGAAGTGCAAAGATCAAATTGAAATCCTTGTTATTCATTCGTTGGTATCTAGCCTAGACGTGTGGAATATAAATTGCTTTATGGTGCCTTCGGAAAATGTATGCAAAAAATTAGTAGTAAAAAATGCAAAAGAAGATCTGCCACAGATACAGCAGTACCTATGGCAAATAGTGGCAGCAGTAGCACCATAGCACAGATTCGTCAACTGTCTAATGCTGTAGCCACTACACGCAGGGCATTTTGTTCGATTTCTTAATTGGCGGTGAAAATGATTATATTGCTGGACAGCTGAACTCATGTTCTGAATGGTTAGACATTATGTCTACCCCATCTCCTGTCTACAGGAGTCCCGCAGGGAGCTGTACTGGGTCCTCTGCTGTTCTCCATTTATACCAAGTTTCTTGGTTCAGTAATTAATTCACATGGCTTCTCATACTATAGTTATGCTGATGATACTCAACTCTTCCTCTCTTTCCCTCCCTCTACCCAACAGGTAAAAGAGAAGATTGCTTGTCTGGCCAACATCTCTGAGTAGATGACTACCCATCACCTGAAGCTCAACCTCAACAAGATAGAGCTCCTCTTCATGCTATACAAGACCTCCCCACTACACGACCTCTCCATCACCTTTGACAGGACCATGGTGACTGACTCCCGCTCTGCAAAAAACCTGGGGGTGGTCCTGGACGACCAGCTGGACTTCAAAAACCACATCAGGGCGACGGCACGGTCCTGCAGGTTCCTCCTGTACAATCATTTGACCGTACCTGACCACCTACTCCACCCAGCTTCTGGTCCAGACTATGGTCACCTCATGCCTGGACTACTGCAACTCCCTGCTCGCAAGCCTACCAGCTTGCGCCATCCTGCCTCTTCAACTGATCCAGAATGCAGCTGCCCGGCTTGTGTTCAACCTCCCGAAATTTTCACAACCCTCCTGTTGAGGTCACTCCACTGGCTGCCAGTTGCAGCCAGGATCAAGTTCAAAGTTCTGACCCTGGCCTACACTGCAGCCAATAGGACAGGCCCCGTCTACCTGCAGGACTTGATCCAGAACTATGTTCCTGCTCGACCACTTCGCTCGTCTACAGCAGGGCGACTCGCTCTCCCCCCCCCTCCAAGTCAATGGCGCTCGCTCGTCCCGACTGCGGAGCTTTTCCACCCTAGCTCCCCAGTGGTGGAACAAACTTCCCATTCCCCTACGTTCTATGCCAACCCTGCCGGCGTTCCGTCGTGGCCTGAAAACACACCTTTTCAGACTCCACCTGGACTGATACTTATCTAGGACCTCTCATGGTACTTGTTCTTGTTTAACTGTGTGTTGAAGTTTAGAATAGAATTGTAATAGAGCTGATTTACCCAGTTTACTGTGAACTGCATTCAATGTTCATTACTTGGGATAGCTGCTACTTTATGGGAAGGATGTGCTTTATCTTATCTGTTCTGTAGTTACTTCGAGGATGTTTCTGTATGCTCTTACTGTATGTCGCTTTGGATAAAAGCGTCTGCTAAATAACTGTAATGTAATGTCAATCATCAGGATGAGAACGCGCACAAGAACACACATGATTGGAACTCTATTGAATACCTTAGTGAGGCAGCGCTTCACAGGTGGGGCTCAAAAACGCGTCATAATGCACAATTATCCAATCATGTCTTATAAAGTCCTCCATTGATTTCCAATGGTCAAGTGGAGCAGTCAAACACTGTGCCTCACTGAAGTTCCTTTTAAAAGTCAAAGGGTGGCGCTGTTTTTCACGATACAAGCACAGAACTATATAAGAAGATACAAGGCATATTTTTGAATCTAAGCACTTTTTTTTTTAGCTTCACAAGGGAAAGTCGAAAGTCGTTGATGATTCAACTTTTTAAAAAGCCGATGTTGTGTGTGTGATTGTGTGATAGGCATGTTCTTTTACACCCCTTTTTTTGGTGAAGCACTGCTTCACCTGTTGTCTTAGAGAAACCTCCTCTGGTGTATACGTATATCCAGCTGTATGAATGGATAATTTGTAATGCTAAACACGTTGTGTAAGTCACTCTGGATAAGAGCGTTTGCTAAATACCTGTAATGTAATGTTATTTAATAACTGTACAATAAACTAAGTAAATAAGCTAGGTCGTTGGAAAAAAAAGTCTTAATCGAAATGCAAATTTTTTTATGTACTTAATTGTATGAAAACGGCTTAACCAATCTTTCCCATATTTGTTTTATGTCGAGATATTGATGAGATGAGTTGATCTGCCAAGTGGCTTGGTAATTGGGGCCTAAAATGGCTGAGATATTGATGAGCAAAATTTTGATTTTAACATGTAAGTTGCAACCAACTTACAAACTTAGGGGGACACGGAATGACAATGATTGTATGTTTGCGAGTTATTCCTATAGACAACAGTTGATGCTGGAATCATACACATTTTTCTTTCCTTCAGTAAGCAACCTTTGCCATCCCAAACACAAAAATATCCTATTGAGGTTTTTTTTTTTTTTTTTTTTTAATTGTTCGATTTCTTATTTTATTTAGCCGCTGCACTTTAAATTTTGCTTCACATTGCACGAGACCACCAGAAGCTCAGAAACTCATCAATTTGGAAGTGGTACATTATTGTAGCCAGTTTAAGAAAATAAGCATATGCTTGTGTTAATCACTGGTGTTTTACTAAATGAATAGCCCATTTGTTTATAATTGTGGTTCATCTTTTGACAGGTATAAATTAATGAATGTCTGGTTTAAATATGAGGATAATTAGAACAGTCAGAATAGTTTTTTAGGTCCCCCTTGTCCCCACTTCCCACCACCCAAAAAACATCAGAGGCATGATTAAAATCAGCTCATCCATCAGCCTTTTTTTGTGGACAGGAACCAGGTATCCACCACATGGGTGGTATCCACAGTGTCAGACTGGTCATTCAGTAGCTGTAGGGTACTGTTTCTACTCTGCATCACAGAATAGTCCAGTTGTAATTACATTACATTTACATTACATTCATTTAGCAGACGCTTTTATCCAAAGCGACGTACAGTAAGTGCATACAGAAGGTCATCAAAGTAACTACAGAACAGGTAAGAAAGCACATTCTTCCCATACAGTAGCAGCTATCCCTAGTAATGAACACAATGCAGTTCACAGTGAACTGGGTAAATCAGCTCTAATACAATTCTATTCTAAATATTATACACTTGAATACACAGTTCAACAAGAAGACATACCATGAGGTCCTAGATAAGTATTAGTCCAGGTGGAGTCTGAAAAGGTGCGTTTTCAGGCCACGACGGAAAGTAGGCAGGGTTGGCATGGAACGTCGGGGAATTGGAAGTTTGTTCCACCACTGGGGAGCTAGGGTGGAAAAGCTCCGCAGTCGGGACGAGCGAGTGCCATTTACATGGAGGGGGGGGAAGTGCAAGTCGCCCTGCAGTAGATGAGCGAAGTGGTCGAGCAGGAACATAGTTCTGGATCAAGTCCTGCAGGTAGACAGGGCCTGTCCTATTGGCTGCAGTGTAGGCCAGGGTCAGAACTTTGAACCTGATCCTGGCTGCAACTGGCAATTCCGTGTATTTATTTTTTTTGATTTAAAAAAAAAAATGCTTAACTTTGTCAATATCATAATTATAAAAAGTAATGGTATTATTAGATCACACACAAATTCTACACTGAACCAGTGCAGTTGCTGTCACTTAAGTGCCAGGCTCAGTTTTCTGCATGAATACCAATGAAAACTAGCAGCAGGTGAGCAAAAGCTTGCAAGATGAATGAACTTCTTCTTTCTCCTACAGCTGGTACATCCATCTAACCTAACCTTTTGTGCAAAGTTTGGGACATGCTTTTTCCTGTAGTTGAACAAAACATTTCACTCTAGCCATTTTCTTCTATTCTTTAATGCATGTTTTTTGTGTGTGCAGATTTTCAAATTTCATGTTGCCTTCTGCAGGACACTGTGAGGTGGAAATGACATTGGTGCCTTAAAGATTGCAGATGAGCTCAGGAGCTCTTGGGATGAAATAAACCCACAATGCACCTCTCTTCTTCTTGTTTCATTATCTCAGCGCATTAAGCTCATCTCAGTCATACCCCATTGCCAGCTTGTTCTGTGTATACAGAAGTGTTCAAATCTCACACAAGAAATGACAGCGTACATTAAAAATAAAAATTAAATGTTCTAGACATTTGCAGATAACTAGTCTTGTTTGGCAAGTTGCCTCTTTCTGGTTCGTCTCCTCTGTTCAGCATTTATGCATTACTTTTTTCTTTGCTTTACTGCCTCCTCTTCCCCCTCATTTATTCACCAGAAGCAGAACCACTAAACATATATTCTCTGGTTTGAAACAGCTGGAAATCACTTCACACAAGCACATGTAGCACATGTACGCCACATATAGACACGGAAAAGCTCAGTTGGAAACTCGATTTGATTTTGACTTTGAATCGAGTCTGCCATTATTTTGTTTGCTTTACGCAATTGCAATTAATTCTGTTTCCACAGTTTTTCTAACAGTGGGGGGAAGAAAAAAAAATCATCAAAGTATATTCTACCTGGTGCTAACGGCATCGGTCAACAGATTCAGATTGTCATTCTGTGCTCCATGTCATTCCCAGTTTATTCAATGTTTGATAGCTATTTCCACTTTTGATAAAAAGCCAATGATTACTAACTGAGCGAAGGACAGTAAATACTATAAAAATTGCACTGTCAAATACTGTGCTTTATTCCTTTTATCTTTAGGCACAGGGGAACAGAACAAGCACTAGTTATAAAGTCACTGTACAAAGAATCATAAAATCAGCTGTGAAAATAAAGCGTTCACCATTGTTCACCGTTCTTTTTTTGTGAGTGGATGCATAACCCTTCTTTCTTTATGCATGACTCCGCAAAAATGTATTTTGTACTATTATTACTATTATACTTTATTTGTATAATGCACGTTTGTTCAAGTCTCACAATTTTTCCAAGTGATTCAGGCAAAGAACTGAGAGCCATGCGCATAGATAATGCTCTCCAATGTAGTTCATAACATGCTAATTTAATTATGTATCATATTGGGAAAAACCTCAAGTAGTGAGTAGTTTGGCAATGGAGATTTCTCCAGTACCATAAATAACTTTCGCTGCATTGATCCTTCTCATTGAGTCTTGCTCTAAGTTCACTTTGATGGGAACTTGAGAAGAAGCAAGTAATGTGCCATGTTAACAATGGACCTTAAATGCTTTCAATTGCCTTTTAAGATTTAAATGCCTTGATATTTGACTTGCTCTGCAAGACACATTAAGAATTTGAAACTGAACCTGGCCATTAGAGGTTTGTAGATTCCTAAAAACACAAAGTAGCATTGAAGTGATGTAAATCTATGTAAATATAATTATTTGCCATTACATACAGTGTGATATGCATTCAGAGTTATTAGCAAAATCACTGTTTACTTGAAGTAATATCAGAAACCGAACCTAGCCTTCACCTAATACCATCCATAGAAGACAGGGAGGACCGTACTCTTCAAGAATTTGAAGGGGGGGGGGGGGCTATAAAAAAATGATCTAAAAATAACAACTGTCATATCAATTTCTAAAATGCACCTTTTTTTGCCAATGGTAAAAAAATGTCAACAGAGCCCACTAGCGCAATGGAAAAATGTAGCAGAAGGCCATGGTTTTTGTGTTCCCTAGCCGCTCCATAAACTCAATTGAAATGTAACCTCGTACCGCGACATATGGGGAGGACAAGCTCCCTAACGCCATCAGACCAATTAGCCTTCGGGACATTTTTTTTACATACTGTACATCCAATTAAAGTACGGGAGGGGTTGATCAAGTGTCATGATGCATGTAAGCCCGTCATGGCTCATGCTCAGTAGAGATTTCATGAACAATAGGCTACAGATAGAGAGAGAGAGGGACCGGGAGAGAGTGGCTTGTGATAAAAATATAGTTGTGCAAATATATATTCTTTAAATCGTATTTTTTAAATTGGGGGTAAAAGGGCAATAAGGAGAGGTGGTAGGAGTTATTTTTTGCCATTAATTTGGAGACACTTGGCAAAAGATGTATTTTTTTCTGACATTACCAATTCGTTAGGTAACATTACTTTATATTAGTTAGCAAAAAGAGAAGCTTGTGTTGCAATAGCAATGTATCGATTTTTTCAATTTTTTCAAAAGAGAGCTAGCAGACATCAAAACTTTTTGGAAGGAGTGAACTTAGCTAACGTTAGCTAGCTAACAATAGGCAGAATGGAAAGAGTGGAGTGGAACATGGTGAATATTTTATTGCAAAATCCATTCCACTCATAGGAATACAGGGAGGAGGTGCGGATTAAAACGGCCGGGAGGCCGCTTACTAAAATCAAGTTTACCAAGAGAAACACGAAGGTGGTAATGTTCAATGCATCAACGTTACACTTGACTTACGGGCAGCCTTGCCAGCTATGCATCGGCTGTATTTCTGGCCCAGTCTTCTCATGGGAAAGTCGCTGACATGGACTGTACAGGGTTTTGGAGACTTAACGCAAAAAAATCAGCATCACGCATGGTTAGGCTGTGTCCGATTCAACACCCTTCTATAGGCTACTATTGAGTAATGTTATGATAGTTGAGTAGCCTACACTGGATGAGAATGTTACAGGTTAGCAGGCGAAAAGTTCTCTAAATGTAGTGTGTTTAAAATCCACAAATAATATACTTATAATTGTGTAAGTTTTCACTGATAATAGTAGCCTATGGAGAATATTTTTTGCATACTGCATGTCACTAAACATTATGCAGTAGCCTAAGCAGTATACAGTAGGCCTATGCTATTACACAGGATGCAGACAATTTGGACACAGCGATGTAAACAGTGAATGGAGTTTTTGCTTCCGGAACCTAAGCCTCATGTTTCCACTCTATACAGCCTTGCAGTCTACATAATTGCAGCAGGCAGCGGGTGCCGCCTGAAATGGAACACTGCTTTGCTACATTGTAGTTAGTTTATCTAGTGCCCCAATAATGTAACTAAATGGAGCAACATTGTTGCCCCACCCACTGATTGCCGTATACAACCTCGTACATGGGCTATATAGAGTACTCGCGTGACTGCATCACACTGGTTTCGGAAGTGAATTCCCCAATTCATAATTTAGAGCGTAGACATTAACTAAAGCTTACTTTTAAACCATTTCTACTGATTATGTCTTACCGTCAATTTCCCGGATTGTTCAATATAACTCCCGTTCACAAACTATGTTGTTTTAGTATTTTTTTTGTGAACTTACCAGCGCTGGCACTGTTTAAAAACTCCACGTCCCAGAATTCCCCCGAATGTGCAGCCTTGTCTCCAGGCGTTGTCATATAACGTTAGCCAGCAGTTGCACACAGCTCCATTTTTAAACACTTTTTTCTAACGCTAGCTAGCTAGCTTGAAGGACTAAAAGCTATAATTACTTAATGTGGTTAACCGTAGCGCAGTTTCTGACCTTGTCGGGCGGACTTCTCTACTGAGCAAGCTAACGGTAGCTGGTCTCCGAAACCTATTCTATCTTCCATAGGGAATTACTTCCGAAATCAGACTCCGCCCACGACTGACATACTCACTTGAGTACTCTATACAAGCACTTATATGCCTTTGCATATAAGCCTCTCAGATATTGTGGGGGACGCGTGCCCCGTGGAAATGACGCCTATGATTAACGATTATTAATAAAAAACGCCTAAATGGTACCGTTAGGCTTCACCTGATTCGAGCAGTGCAGATGGCGAACTAAATAATTGTCTAAATAGTTGTTGTGCGGGATTTACTATAACACATTCAGAATGAAACAAGTAGGCTACCAGAGGGGGGAATGATAGCATCCCAGTCTGGGATGAAGATTGGTCAAGTAAAAAGAGAGGAATTTGCACACTTATAATCACATATCTAACGTTAAAAGTCAAAATGTACAAGATACAACCATTTATTTGTTCAATTAGCAGAAACTATGGACAGCTACACGGCCGCCGAGTAGCAGCCAGTAATAGCAACTATAAAGCTGCTCACACATGACTGGCGTTGGGGCGTCAACGTAAACGCATAGGCTTGACGTGCCGCTCAGTCCTCCACATGACAAGCGACCTAGATAGGTAATCACTATATAATATAATGGGATCAAAAAAATAGTTGGATGCCGGGTAGCAAATAACTATAAAATATTACAGCCGAATCTACAAACCTGGTAGCCGCATCTCAATGCTAACATTGTTATCGCATTATTCATGTTTTTAGCTTACCAACATTTTAGTTGGAGGTGGTCGGCATGTAACTGCAGCTCCACTATCAGCAGCAGTCGTTGCACAGTCAGCAGCAACAAGTGTTTGGGTAACGTTACTTGGGACTTGACTTTCCACGAACAAATTGCGGAAATAACATGTTTGTTAGAGAACAGTGATTTTCTTTCCTTCTTTTAAAGTTTAATTTATTGTGTCCCTTTCTAGATAGAGTTAACGTAAACAGTAGCTATAACAGCTGACGTCCGTCATCTGACAATTGAACAGTTGAAATAGATTTTGATATATTTTAAGTCAATTGGCTATGATTGTGTAGCTAGTTTTTTTTCAGTTATGGTAGCTATTAACACCAAAATAAAAGTAACGTTGATGTTAACTAACGTTAGCTTTTTACCTTGGAGCAAACATAACATTAGATGTGCTTCGTTGCCCACATAATCCACAGCCTACACCTTTTCTTGTTTGATTTGGGTTTTGGAAACGGGAAAAAAAAGACATCCTCCTCCAAACTCTTTGGATAAGGAGTGTCAGTTTTGCAGGTTCCCATCTCACCGTTTGACCATGTTGACAAGCTAACCTCCCAGGAACTAGGTTAGAATGATTAACTAGGAAAGCTTGATGGAGGTTCACAGCCTCATAACGGTTGCTAGGCTATGATTGGACTATCGCCGTTTAGCGAAGGGTCTTGCGTATTAGTTGATGTACACTGCATGCATTTGATTCCTGGAACAACAGACTTTGATTGTGACGTTAGCCTAGTCCCCCCTCCCCCCTTTGTTTTACACTGATCTATTTTTTTTAAATGTAGCAGCATAGTGGTACCTTTCATTAAGACATTAACATTTAACAGGTTAAAGATGATTTGACGTTGAATGGAAATATTAATATATTTACTGTAATTAACTCTACACTCCTAGTTGAAGTGTATCATTGTCCATTCTCGTAAATGTAACCCTCTGAATTAAACCTTTTGTTTGAACTGTCATTCATCGGTCAACCTCTCATTCCTGCAGCTATTGTTGAACTAATTCAACAAAATTGAATTTGAACTGTGAAACTCAGCGTTAATATTTTGGTAGAGTCTGTGTTGTAAATCCTCTTCCACATGAGTTAAGCTTTAAGTTCAGCTTTTAAAATGAATGAGAAATTATTACAAATGTTCTTTGTATACTGATTGTACAGCTTAAAAAACTGGAGTCTCTTCATCCCTGCTGTTAGCATTAAATTCCGTTATTAAAGGTTAACATAAGAAGTAATAATAGTCAAAAAGAAAAGCTGGAAGGCTTTCTTAAAGACCAGAACGCATTCAACCCAGGGAAACGCAGCAAATGACTCACAGTAGTACGTGAGAAAAAAAGTGTTTTCCCAATGCATTTATTTATCTTTTCCAAGATTTTATGCAATCGTAACAAGTGATCTAAATAGCTTGCAGCTATAAAGTAGGTTTTAAAGGTGTCTAACCCAGGAAGGAAGCTCACAAACAGAAGAAATGCTGCCCACAAAATATCTCTTGCAACAGAAAAATGGGATAAACACACTAGGTTCAAGCATTCCTCATTTGTACTAAAGTTCATTCAGGAGTGAGTGTATGAAAATATTTCCTCAGAGAGATCACTGATCTTCATGTAGAGCTGCATAAACTACACATTATAGTGTATGTGTCAGACAATAAACTATTCATTTATTTATTTATTTTGAGCGGTGGTTGTAAACATAGAAAAACCAATGTCTTCCTGAAGTTGGAAAGGAAAACCAACTTTGGCCCAATGCATGTAATCCAAAGCCAACAGCATGTGTGCATGTGTGTGTGTGCGCACGTTTAAATCAGAATGACATTTAACTAAAGTAAATCAATGGTGATCCATTTAAAGAGGGGAGTAAAAAGAGTCCCTAATTTTACAGCTGACATCATGGTCAAGCTACATGCTCCACAATCTGTGGCCCCTATTTGTCTCCTAAACACTCAGGGGAGTCAGCTTTGCGTAGCCAGACCCTGGCTTAGTCCCAGTAATGAGTGTGTCCTCTCGGGTCTGCTGTTTCTCCACCACTCCCAGCCTAGTTCCTCCATTCCAACAGAAAAACACATTGGGAGAGAGGCCTCTCAACTGACTGCGACAGTCTTGAAATCAGCAAAAGGCGAGCAAAAGGAAGAAAAAGAAGAAGAAAAAAACACATAAAAACTGCCACAAAGCCACAGGGACCAGGATTAATGGAATTGTAAACTGCAGCTTTGTAAATTGTAGCTGGTGGCAAGAAGGAAGGTGGATGTGGGGGGAGGGATTTGTTGTGAGCAGGCTTGTTTTTTGTTTTTTTCTTGTTTTTATTTGGAAAGCCGCTGAAAGCATGCTAAGTACTTTACTAGCATTGAATAGCATCCGTTTAAATAGCCACTCAGTCCAGTGCTTTGGCTTGAATAAATGCTCATAAAAATGCACTGTGATACTGACAGTCACTGCACATGCTCGTCATGAGTGCAGCACTCTTGATACAAACTATTTCTGCTGTAGAACTTGTTAAGGTTTTCCAGCTGGCTGCAGTTTTTTAATGTTTGGTACAACTAACAATAGAGCCGTCTTTCTCTCAGAGGATGAGCTTCCCATTTGAGAAAGGAATACAGAAAATGAGGGAATGAGAGAGAGAGGGAGAGTGAATATACTAGACAGTCCTCTGGGCTGACAGTATATTGATGTTCATGATATCAATCAAGCCCATTATACTGTCTTACTTTAACATTTTGTTGTAGCCCAACTCGAGAGAAAGTTGGGTGGGTTGGGTCAGTGGATGGGTTGGATTGGGACATCAGGTTGACTGTGCTATTCATATCTAGCTCCAAGTAATACACAGTTAGCATTTGTCTAAAACAGTGGTAGGCAACCCTGGTCCTGGATTGCCAGAGATGTTTCTGTTCTTTGCTCCATCCATACCTATAACTGCATAATTAGATTCATTATTAGACTAAATGAACACAGGTGACCATGTGTTTCACTATGCATGACTCTGAATGTTTATGCTCAGACTCTTCATCATCACTCTTGCAACCAAGCTCAGATGGAATAAAAACCAGAAACATCACTGAAACTTCAGGACCAGGTGTGTCTACTCCTTGTCTAAAATATACGCATATGAAAAAAGCATTCATCAATCCAAATAAAATGGCCAAAGTAACTTTGTGAGTAGCAAGCCCACCCCTCCCCCCTCTCCTTCTCACTCACACACACACACACACACACACACACGAATAATGTGTTACCTAATTGCTTTCATGAGAGATACTGGTCACTCGTAGCTGTGTCAATAACATGACAGCAGGAATCAACTATCTGCTTGTGGAATACATCAGGGCTAATTATGTACACTTAACCAATACATAATCTTCGAAACATACTATATTGTCGTAATATCTGAGCACAGAAGCAAAACTCTCACACAATTTCCATAACATTCCAAGAAGCATTAATATCCATCATGAATAGAATAGGCAACGAATTATATTGTACGTGCAAGGACTTATGTATTAAGTCAAATGGAACGCATTGGTACACTTCCATTCTCGCAGTTAGAAGTAATTTTTTTATACGCCTAAAAGTTTAATGTGTTCGGAAAACGTAAACACAGACGGACCATCGGGACCGCGAAAGAATTTATGGGAAGGCAAACGGTAGTGGAAGCGACACTGCAGGTGCGTTTACGTCAAACAATATCGATTTGTGTTATGACAACCGTTTTAATATCATTCATTTTAAAACTGTCTGCATTACGTCGCCTAACATCAGGTCTGCAAGATTTATTGACGTTTTACGATTTAACTGTATTGCAAAATAGGTTCTTCTTTTTAATGTTTGATTATGCAATATTTTTCTTTGGGGTTGTATATTTATTTGTGACTAACTGCATTGCTTTTTTAAATAGGCGAATTGTAATGTTTCGCAGTCTTTAGAACCCTGGAAATGTGAGTGACCGAAGCGTGAACACAAGTTTGTATACAGTGAACAAGACACGTCCGAGGGTCATTGTTTACACTCAGTACTCATCGGACATTGCAAAGACGACAGCATATATTTTCCATTGAAAAAAACAATTGAACATACACTGTTGTATTCCGGTTAACCCTTACCTGAAAGAGGCGTAAAATATTCGCTACCATGATGGATACGGAACTCGCCGAGGCTCCTATCACCCCAACAACTTTCTCTGGCTTTACAAACACCGGAGGTTCTCCGTTGGTACACCTGACATCAGAAGTGTCTTTTTGTATAAGAGCCTGCACAAAAGTAAGAGACTGCTCCAAAGCATAAGTGTCCCGCGAACATGTGTCTAACACTCGCGCACCTAAGGTGATATTGGGCAAAAGATCGCCATCGCTGTTAATTTGGTCCAGAGCGTACATCATTGCTTCCAGCCTGTGGATTCCGTTCTCCTTTTTGATATCTCCGCACGGAACTCCAGGGAGACCTCGTGCATGGACGGGGAAAAGGCCACCCAAGGTCACATCCCCTTCCATTCTAATTGAATGAGGTGCATAAATTTCCTGTGACAGAGTCAGCTCCACAAGCGCCTTCATCATCCAAAATATTCTCCATGCAACGTACGGCTTCAGCTCTGTACCAAGACGGTGCGTGGCCATGGTCTCCCCTCCACAGCCACTGACTTCGATTGGGAAAAGAGAAGACACAAGGCACTTCTTTAAAATATGTTGGCTATAAACCGACGCGGTCCGAAGTCATTAAAATCAAGTTCATTCCAATCATCTGAGAAAAACAAGCAAAATCAAACAAGAAAAAAAAATGCGATAGAAGAATGCGCTATTCGACCAAATTGTGCGCACCACTGCCTGACATCACAACGTTCGACGTAGCTTGTTGCTCAAAGAACAATTCAAAAGGCTGAACCCACTGACCACTGAAAAAAAACTACTGAACAGAACAAGGTGAGGACAGAATGTGTTCTATACGAAGCGCACGGTGCAACAATATTCCACAGTTGGAGATACGGTTCATTGAGTCCCACGTTACAATGACAACATACTGCCACGTTTGATAACTTAATGGCAACAATAATTTGAATGGTTTGCCTATATGAAATAAATTATCGTGCGATCTGATGATAACCAGGCTATTTCAAAAAGTTCACATTATAAGAACATGATAACGTACGTATTTTTGTGAAATAATATACAAGCGAAAGGATTTTCTGTGTACTTAGATCCAGGGTTGCAACATGAAGTCCTCTCTGCTCAGACGAACTTCATTTGATCAGATACTACGTCTTTGAGCAAAAAGAAATGTTCAATCCCGTATCAAGCGCTTGGATGCTCACCTACAAAAAAAAATCCCCAAGACAACGCGCAGCAAAGACAATACAAGTATCTTCCCCTGAGCTCAATGTAAGGACTGACGCCTCCTCTCACTCCACCCCGAATCAAATATGCATTTGTCAAATGACTTGATGCTGAGCACTTCCAACGCACGATCAATTATCTGTCCACCACATTTCGTTGCAGAATTATTTCTGAAGCATTCTTGTCATTATTAACGCTCCGGGATCGGTCCTCAAAAGCACGAGTGTACCATTTCCATAGAAGTGTAAAGCGTTCCGAGATTGCGAGACTCGAGCGTCATTAAGTTTGCAACGTTTTTCTCTTTTCCCTCAGACAGGCTGTTCCCTTGATTCCGTCCCTTTACAGAACGATATGGTAATTTTGAGACAGATTTCCTCACAATCCTGTATCTATTATACGTATCCAACAAAATGCATGTTCATAGTAACATTGTTCTGTTTTATTATTTTTTTATTCAAGGAAGCGGTTTTTATTCCTGGTAGTCGGTGAAAATAGCACTGTAGTATCACCTAACGACAGAGAGAGAGTGAGAGAGAGCATATGCATTCCTAATCAGCTACCCGGCACTTTTCCCCTCTCTCTCTCTCTCACACACACACACACACACGCACAGGCGTGGGCGCGCTCATGTGGTGTTCTCCCGCCTCTCATTAAAAACCCATGATAAAAAATCATGTCATGATTACGAAATAAATCGACATTTAATAGACAGCCGTAATATTATTTGAGTTATTGTAAGTAGTTTACAGTCTGAAAAAGGGGTGGGGTGTAGAACATATGGTCAGCATCATTATTGTAGGGGTTCGGCTGCTACTTACAGTACATCACAGAATTAGCAGATTTTTGGCAAGTCTTTATTGTATTTCTTCATCATCCTGACACGTGACATACGCATATACATGAATAGTTAAAGTATTCTTAGAGTCACAGTCCTGTGTCCACACTGGATTCAACGGCAAAACCCGCTTTCCTGAGAATTAATATTTGTGTGTGTAGGGAAGATAGGTGGGATGTTAGGCACAAAGCTTGTGATTTTGTGGGCATTACTGAGTTTGAAGGCATGATGTCAGGGGGTGGTCAAGTTTTTGCCTCAGACATGGTGATTGGTGGATTTAAAACCAAGGGGGAGGGGCATGCTGGTGAATGGTACTGGGGTAGTAGGAATGCTACATATCCAATGGTAGCTAGTCAAAATTGTTGTGGATACCATTGTGTCAATAGGAGATGAAGGAAGTTAAACCAGGTAAATTATTAATGCTCAACATACATAGTGGGGACCAAAAGTCTGAGGACACTACCAACAAGAACTGAATGTTTTCATAATTTATCAAGAGCGAGTACAATTTTGATACTCTGTTTATACTTCTTATTCAAGAATACATATTTTTTTAAATAATATAAGTCAACAAAAGTATATAGGCATTTATAAAGTAATAGCACTAGCAGTAGCAACATTAATGGGTTGAATGGCAGATTCCTTCAATTAATAGATGGTTTTAGTTGTTAATAGCTCAAATATTTGTATTTAGCGCTTTAGGAAAACACATTTGTTAATATTTTAATAGAATAAAAGGTGTGACAACGAATAGAGAAATGCTTACCTTGTGGTGGATGAACCAGATATCCACATAGCTTCCCATTTCAAACGAGCATTTCGGAAATGTGCTAAAATTTTGGTTTATAACTGTTCTTAATGGAGTTGCATTATTCCTTGATAAATGAGGAAAACAACCAGGACTTGGTAGTGTCCTCAGATTTCTGGTCCCCACTGTAATTGGGGTTGTTGGGTCGGTCGGTCGGTCTGTCGCTCAAGTGGTACACTTGGCTATGAAGAGAGTCTGTTGTGTGTCATGAGCTTAATCACTCTGCCGGTCTAAATCACTGAATATAAGAAAATTATTATCTGTCTCTTTGCAAAAGAAATGAACACAAGTCTTATATTCTGGACTTATGTTAGCAAATACTGGCACTGAAGGTACTGAGAATTCTAAATTAATTGTGAGGTTCATAGAGGCAGGAACATAATTGTTAAGCTTGATAATACCCTTTACAAATTACAGAAATTGATGCCTGACAATCTTAAATGCCTGAGCTGGAAAGAGTGTAAATGTTTTGCTTGTAAATTCTGCATAATAAAGCATTATTTAAAAGCAAAGTATCTTGTTGTGCATACACAGTGTATCTACAAAAAAGAAAATAGAATTCTCAAGAACAGCAAGAAAAAAAAAACTGCTTCTATTTTCCATTTACCAAAACCACAATCATTTATGCTTTTGAGCCAAGTTTATTTGTTGTTGAGTTATGAAACTCTGAAAGTATATAGAGATGGAGGAGAACTTTTGATGTGTGTTAAAAACCAAACTGACAAAAAAATAGATACACAAGGTTTTTGCATTATACTGACGATATACAGCCATTTATTTCAAAACTTTCAGTCCCTGTACCAAGTCACTATATCCCAAAGCCTAACCTAATTTCCTGATATGTCTCCATGAGGTATAGTGTTTTAATATACAGTAGTTATCATTCATTCACAGTGTAATGATAAATGTGCCAGATGGAAGGTCATTGGAGCTCTGGGATATTGCAGTTGTTACTGAAATGCTAATTGAATAACTTACGAGAACCTAAGAACTCCCCCACACTGTATGATTAAAGGTTGTGTACACGATCGGTGTCTTACATTTCCCCACAAAATGAAATATACGTGCAATTCATCATTAAAAAAAAAAGTATCTCAAGGTACGCATTAAGTCTCTTGGCAGTCCACTCACTTTATCAATAGTAACACGGAACCTTGATTGCTGCAAGTGAACCATGAACAAGTTGTAGTTCTTCATAACAATATGAGGGAATGATGCCAAAAATCACTGTGCTGTGCAATTAATTTAAAAAATGAATCAGGAGTGAGGTATTGGATATGAAGCAGCCAGCTATGCAGTACATATGACTGGAGACATTACATTATCTACATGCTTGGCAGATTATTCTTATTCTCACCACCTAACACAGCTTTCGTTGTTCATATTATTCAATCATAATGCTGCTTATTTACTGAAGACATTCAGATCAAGGTTACTTTCTCAAGGCTCCTATGACAGAAATTAGGTTCATGAAAACAAAGGGTGCAAAATGTTTACTTTTTCCACTGGCAACATATTTATTGTATTGCAAAAATGTGTACATTTTAACAGGTTAACTGAAGTGAGCCATGCCTCCAACTGTCATGGTTTGTGGGTTATTGTTTTCTTTTCCGTTGCGGTTCTCGTCCTGGTTTCCCCAATTGAGAATCTATCAGATTTTTTCCTCGTACCGTTCCGAGGTTTTGCTTTCCCTCATTCATTATTCGTTTCACCTGTGCTTCTACCAGCGGGGTATTTAAGTTCCTCACTTCCGCTTCCCTGGTGCTTTTTTGTCATTTCAACATTGCATTGAGCCAGGTATAGCCAGGTACTAGCGACCTCGTAATATTAAACGCCGTTTATGTTCACGAGGGACTTGCTAATTATCTTATTTTCAGGTATAGGTATTATTCCTCATGTTAGCGTTCTGTGCTATTTATTTTGTCTTTTGCTGTTCTGAGACCGTTTTTCTTTGTTGTTTCGTTTTGGTTTTACACTCTTCTGGCCGTTTCCCGTTTTGGCTCCTGTATTGAGCTCTGGAGATTTAGTTTGTGTTTCACTCGTATATTCGAGTTTGCCCTATTTTCGTGGGTTGATTTTTGTTTGACTGTTTAGCTACAAGGAATTTGTTTCCTGTCTTTTCTTTCTTGGCATTTATATATTACTCCCTTTATTGGTCCTCACTAGCGTGAGTGACTTGTTCTGATCCTCCAACTTTTGCGTTTAATTATCCGCCACTAAAATCCATTACACTAACAATGGCAGAGTCTTGATACTGACATTACATTACAGGCATTTAGCAGACGCTCTTTTCCAGAGCGACTTATGCAATTATTATTATTATTTTTTTTTTTACAAAGTATCCATTTACACAGCTGGATATTTTACTGAAGCAATTAAGTACCTTGCTCAAGGGTACAATGGCAGTGTCGTACCTGGGAATCTATAATCGAACCTGCAACCTTTTGGTTACAAACCCATTTAACCATTGTACTACACTGCCTCCCCGTTTTTGCTCTTTTGCACCCATATGGATGATTACTCTGTATGGGAATGGAATATACCTCAATATATTGTAAATATGCAGACGTTTTGGATAATATAATCTTTATGTTTTGATTATGAAACCTTTTTACTCGAATACACATAAAATTTGCCTTGGTCCTTCTACTGTAAATCCAGTGTCCTTAGAATTTATACAGCATGGTGTCGATTTACTATTAATCTCAAATAAGGGGTGTTATTTTGCGTGCACAGCCAAAGCATTTGCACGTGTTATCATTTCACACTTTGCAGGTGATCAACTAAGAGTCATTATGTAAATGACTCTAGCCGCAAACAGCCATATTTAAATGAGATTTGGCATGCTTGGAATGGTTACACTGTAAAAATAAAATCTCCTACGAAAATGGTGAAAAGACTGGCAGTAATTTTGCCAGTGAAAAACCATTTAATGAACGGAAAAATATTATATATCCTGTTATTTTAGGGTACTGTTACACTGAATATTGATTGATGTGTGCATTTCCATCCGGGGCTGAAGCAGAGCAGTTGCGCAGCGGTCTAGTGGTCGTGAAGCCTTTTTTTTGCGCCAGCGGATTGCGACCGCGAGCAAACTGCATACCAAATTCACAGAAATACACTGTTAAAATGCACTGTAGAAGCTTATATTTTTCATCATATAATCACGGCAGTGTATAAATCATCAATGTTCACCCAACTATTCCTATATACATGAAGGGTTTAACATGAAGGGTTTCTTCTCCTGACTTATTTTGTCCATAGAGTTCAATAGGAACATTTGTCAGGAGAAACAATCCATAAGTGATCCATCTGTATCTACTGCATATCTGGCAGCAGAGTGATGGTTTGCGGTTTGTTACAGCCCTTTAAGCCAACCATGTGTTCCATACTGTTCCAGTGTAATTTACAGCTAAATCTAGTCCCGCCCCCCAATTCCCATAGAGATCCATTCAAATGCAAAAAGGTTATTATAGTATTGCTTGTATGAGTACCAGAAAATAAGATATCAAGAGTCTTTTAACCCTATGAATGAAAATACACTCAAATTAAAGTTGTATCCTTTCAAACTCAAAGTGCTAGAGTACAGAACCAAAATAACAAAAAAATGTGTCACTGTCCAATTAATTATGGTGCTCACTGTAGTTCAAGATGCATCCCACATGCACTGTCTTACTGCACCAATAAGGAGTCATAAACTTTCTTGCCTCAGCAAGTGAATCCCAGGAATAAAAAAAATAAATAAATAAAAAGATGGTCAATAGTAATTTGTGGGCTGGAGTGAAACGAGATGTATTTCAGGTTGATAATATCAGGCCAGGTACTAGCCTAGGCGTGCACTCGACCAGGCAGCTTGTATTTTGTAAGTTGTATTTTGCATCTAGGATATTAACTTGGATGTTGATAGAGTTTTAGGCTATTGTGTTCAATTGAGGAAGGTAAGTGCAGGGTGCTTGCTATTTATGTATAGGCTACAATACAAATTTAAATCATATAATTAAAAAATAAAAACACAAAATAACAGGATAATTTAAACATGGCAATATGATTATGGTGAGCAATTTATAAATGAAAACTTATATATAATATAATAATGAAAACAACCCAGCTGCTGGGAATATAATTTAGGCCTATTCGCTTTGATGAATAACAGGCCATTGCGCGGAACTCATACGACAGGTCGCGGCCACTCTTAAATTTAGTTCTTACCTACGAGCAAATCCAAAATAAGAAAAAAATGGTGAATGCCATAAAACCATGTAAAAATCATTCTTACCTGCCACATAAGAATGAATTTGTGCGTACGAGCGTTTCTTGCTTGAGGCCCATTGAATTTACCATACAATTCAGCATTACATTCTGCATATAGGAAACATAATTATTGACAGACTGAGTGGTTATGTTTCTGTCCTCATATTAGTCAAAGTCAAAGTGTTTTTATTTATCAAGTGCACAGTATAACACAAGGTCATTCTGAACAATGAAATTCTTAGGACATGGCAAGCAACAACTATGTAAGGCAAGGCAAGGCAGCTTTATTTATAGAGCGCATTTCATACACATGTGCAATTCAATGTGCTTTACATATACAATAACAAGATTAAACGAGGAAATCATTAAAATTCATTAAAAAAAATAAAAAATAAAAAGATAAGGCAATAAGAATAAAGAATCTAAAAATAAATAAATAAATAAAAAGATAAGACAATAAGATTTGCAGCAGAAAACAGAAGTAACTGAATAAAAACAATAATGGATAAGACGATTAAAATTACACCTTTGTGGGGCTACTCTTAGTAAAGCAAGTCAGTGTTCATAAGCCCTACAAAACAAGAACGTTTTGAGCCTGTAGTAGGCATAACAAACAAAAACAAAATATATATATATTAAATTGTTAAAAAGAGTCAAATAAGGGCAAGAATAACATACATATACATAGCAGAAAGCTACTTGTTGAATGCGGAGCCATTGTCAGTGCGACCTTCCACCGGCGCACCAGGACTATTTTCACGATATTAGCAGGCAAGTGGGTCACTGAGGGATTTTGATATTTACAGTCTCTGTACTGTACCCATTTACAACAGTCAGAAAAGCAGGGGGAAACTGTGGAACTACATAGGGGACCAATGGAAAGAGTAGGTGACTTTATAGAGAAGATAGAGTTGTGTGTATGGATGCTGTGTATTTCATTACAAGTGACGTTGTTTTTAGCTTCCCCTGAGGCCAACAAGCAGCTCATAGGTTTCAGAATTTAATATAAATTGAATGGGAGCAATTGCATTGCTAAAGTAGACAGAGGACATTTATCACACCAGTCCCCTCTAAACTGACTCGTATCTCAGACAAGTATCAGCCGGTGACCAATTTATGTTCTGCAGGTCACGGCTCCAAACAGTGCCATTCCATTCCTGCTATTGTGACAGGATTTCAGCTCGGACTTAAATTTTGCAAACGAGAACATCTCTTTCATTCAAGCCCCCAAAGGTGTAATTTTGTAGATAATTCCCAATTTCCCCCGCATGATCCTACCTAGCCCTTGGTTGAATACAAAATTGATGGTCTTCGGCTAACTATAACTCACATTGATAAAGAGGTTTTATTAGCTTCTCAGGAGGCCTTATTGCAGGACTGGACTCTAGGAGTTCATGTCAATGTCATGTGCCGTCGTCCAGATGGGCCTCAATGATATGATATGTTTAAATATGGGGAAGAATAGAAGGCAGGGCATCACTAATTAGTGTTATTGATTTTTTTATATTCAAATATGAGGCAACAGAGTGTACAGTAAATGACTCAGCTAACCATGTTGGCTGAGAGTTCTGGCACAAAATTGCAGCTGGGCATCGCCCAGGTAGATGCAACAGCCCACTGACAATGTTGGGGTTCCAGCCCCTTCACTTTACAGTGATTTGATATTGTGAAAGGCATTATAATAATGTAATCTATAACATAAAACTAATAACTAAGGCAGCAGGCATTTGGTTAAGTTAAACAGAGATTCTGCTGGTTAATGGGCATTATTTGTCAAGTGAAGAATTTAAGGAGGATATTGTTTTTTCTGAAGTGTTTAATATACAGTTTCAATCCACTCTCTGATGAGGCAAACTAACCTGTTTCTATTTCAAGCTAGTTAGCCACCTTACACTTGCTGGTTATTTTTGGCATTGCTTATATTTACCCTGAACTTGCACATAACTTTATAAGTGAAGAACACTTGTGCATTTGTATTAGCATACTTAGTTTGAACTTAATTTGAGTCAGTGGACAGTAATGAAGATGATTTATCAGTATAATTGACTTCATAGGCAATTTCTTTTGTTGAAAAATGGGATAAAGTTCAACTTGGCCGTCAACTGGAAACACGTTCAAATTAACTTTTCTGTATCAGTATTTTACAGATAGGTTGCAAACATATGAATTCATAATATATCCAATATTCAAGAGACAAATAAAAAATAAAAACCAATCCTTGAGAATGAAAGGTACAGCTCAAAATCAATGTGTACTTCCACTTTTTCCAGTCTGAGTACTACTATGTCTGACTCAAATAATGGACACAATGTGACTGATTACAGCAGGTTTGGCACATCCGTAAGGACTGTCCAGTCCCTACTGGGAAAATGCTGAGGGTTTTGACAACAGCAGGGTGTCATCAGCATTCTCCAAACCCAGACAAAGAGGCAGTTACCATGACCGTCATCTAGTGAAAGATCCGTTTGACAGACTGTGCTGTGGGGCTTTCCCTCCATAATGAAATAGCAGTGAGACGCAAGGCTGTAGAGCAGTGAATGTTTACTCGCACTGCAATATTGCTAATGCTAACACACTACAGGGTAAACATATAATTATATTACAGAACAGTTTATGTTACTACAGGTATTGTAATGGCAACCACCATTGATTGCAAATATGAACTGGTGAGAAAGTACTCCGTGAGGACTTAAACAAGCTACCCAAGGTGGTATGGGACGGTCGGGTGCTAGAGGTCCTAACAGTGCTGGTATGAGATTTAAATGTTCATTTTATTTTATTATTTTTTACCTGTTTGCCTGTATTCCATTCTGTAAACGTGTAATTTGTGAAATTGCTTGTCACACGCTGCAAAGGAAATACAATACTTACTCTCTTGTGCCCCACTGTAGACCTCAGCTGCATTAAAGTTCTGGGCGTAAGCTTGAATGTGAGCCTGTTCAGCTGTCCAGTCTGATCAGGGAGTGTGTGTTGGCCAACGGCCCTCGTTCCTCGTTCCTCTCTTAGATTCACAGGGGATTGCTGGGGGGGGGGAGCACACAGATATGATAGGGAGATAAACAGCAGGGGAGGATCTAAGCTCTATGCGGATATACGGTAGCACGCTGTGCCACAGCTAGCCTGGTACATCCGGAGGAGAAGATGTGCCAGGCAAGTGGTTCATTTAAGTCACTGGTTGATGAAAGAATACACACCTTGTTCAATCAGCAGCGCTGATCGAAAGGAAACCACAAAGACACTGAAGCCCCCTGGGAATTTAGTTCAACACCCCTGACACTCAGTTATCATATTTAACAATTTGTCCTTGAAGTTAAGTTTAAAGTAGCAGTGTAACTTGTACACATGTAGGATGCAGGTGATTTGAGAAGCACACAAAATAATTGACAAATGGTTTTTAAAAACATAAGTGAAAATAATTAAAACAGGTTGTTACATTTTTGTTTCATATTTTATATGAAGTCCATCAACAATTCTCTTGGAAAAGCACTGTAGGCTATAGTGTGATGAGCCCAACATCACATTCATATTCCAAATGGAGATAAATAAAACAGCCAATGCATGGGGAGAGATTAGTGTTAGTTGAATAAATATAACGCTTATTAGACAGACTAATTACTCTTAAGTTAGGTGACTGCTTTTTATAAGCTCATTAATTTAATTTAAAGGTTCGGGCTGAACAATCTGCATATACCCATATTGGTTTTGAGTAATAAACGTCAACAAAACTATTTTAAACACCACCCAATTCATCTTTATTGTCATATGTCAAGCTCACAACAGCAAGTGAAGATGGAATCTTATTTTTTTTTTTTAAACAGAAATTGTGATATTTTCTAAAAAAAAAAATACTTTAAATAGAGTACAATAATAAACTTCTGTAAAATGATCTATTTTCTAAATGTGTACATTGGCGGTAGAGCTGAATGCACATTGGATGTGATTTATTATTTCACGCAAACTGTATGTACTTGTACACGAAGTATAATACTTAGCCTTGGTCTGTGTACTTCATTGGATATATGTTCTCATTGATCAGAATACTGGTTTAATGTAATGTAGTCTTTACCCCAGGAGGGAAAATTAAAGTTACATTTTTTTGCCAGTTATGCCTTGGTAGACTTCTTGACACTACAGTCCAATCAAGGGCTGCAATCAAGGAGCTTTAAAAGGGAACACTGTTTTTTGGAATACTAATTACACTGACTATTTCCCCCCATAGAGAACCTTCTTCCTCATCACAGCTAGATGCATGTGGGACTGGCTGGATATAAATAGGACCTTTTTTTCAGTTTCCAGTGGATCTTGGCCATAATTTGGATGCAAAAAGTCATGAACATGACTAACAAAGCAAGCAATACACAAAAGCAAAATTGTATGACCCTGTATATCTCTGTCTTTGACAGTACTGAAGCATGCCATAGTGGATGTTCAATGGGAAAGCAAAGGAACAAGCTGGATTAGCTTCAAACTACCCATTTCCCAGTTTATGTTTGAACGAACGACTGTTAAGGACTGCAGAATGCACAGAACCATCCTGAAACATGTTATGCTAATTTACAAGCACATTTTCAGGGCGTACTAGTAATCCTTCCTGTAATGTGTCAAACCCACGACAGGACTAAATATCATTAGTATTTGTACTTGTTCGGTACGTACAGATGGAGCAACTGAAAGAGATCAGGTGCACAGGCACCATTGAAAAATGAAGCGTCCAAAGAACAATGAAGGCTTATAACAGTCGTGCAATTTATGCAATTAAGGAGCCTGTGTAATCTCTTTCTCACTTTTAAACTGTTCTTGAGCCACAAGAAAAAGATGTATACTTACTATTTTCAAGTTAATGAACAGGATGGTACTAAAACTTTCCTTTTTCATGTAAAGTATTTTTTATGTAAATGTACATTTCTAAAGCCAGAGGTCTGGCACAGCATGTTTGTTGTGTATGGATTTTGACTTGAGGCTAACTTCTTGGTAGCGGCCCACTTAAATGTATGTTATAATGTCATTTAGTTATGCAATAAACAGGCCTCAAATGACCAATAGCAAGCTCTTCTGAAGTGTACAATATAAGAAGTTTTTTTTTGTGGAGAATTAAGATTAAATACAATCTCAGCTGAATAAATTAGGCTTGATCTCATCATATTAAAATTGTAATTTTAATACGATGAGGGACTTTAACATACACTGGGTGCATTGATTCTGCACAGTAAAGCATTAAAATAATGCCAGCATCTATTTGAGAGGCCACGTTACTCATTGTCAATTTAGCCACAAAAGTAACAGTTCTACTGAAAAAATACCACCATTAGTTGGGAGTCTCCAGAAAAATGATGGAAATATGGCCATTAATTTTGGAAAACACAGTCCTTCATTTATCTATTTTTTGCATCGTGAAAACATATTAGCTAGCCTCACCAGAAGTCTGCAACACTTATGGTAACTACCGCAATGCCAACTGAAATGGAAATGTTTGCTGCAATGAGTGGTACCCGGGGCACATTTTCATGCCAAAAACAGTCCCGGATTGGCAGCACGTTTAGCTCCGGGTCCGGCCATTGGGCTCATAACAGAAAGCCTTCCACCTATGACAAAATCTAGTAATATATTAAAAACATTGCAATTTTCGAAATGCTAAAAAGGTAATGTGTGGCTTAGCTACTGCATGGCAAACAGATATAAAACCCCGCATTTGCACCTTTCTTTAATGCCAAGAAGCAGTGGATAACAACAGCTAGCCCAGAAAATTACAGTTAACATTGCTTCTATAATCGAATGCTCAGTGAAACCGTTTGATTATGCTCAGCTCGCTAATGTGAGTCTACTTTTCATGGTCATACATCATAATGTACTTGACATGTTTTCTTAATGGGGGATTTCATAAGGCAGAGGAGATGTCAGGGAGTTGGATCATTTGTCCACTCATGACGTACACCTCTACCCTTCCTCGTTTTTGAAAAACTACAGTGGCATCAATTGGGCATGTAAGTTACATAGACACGTAGGCAGAGCCAGTGAAGGGGACTGTTACTGTTCTGAGCAGGGACACATCATAGATCAAGCTAGCTATCATTTCTATTGTATTATATTGCCAATTACATTGACACGTTGTTTCCTAAAGATACTTTGGCAAAATAAACCAAACAGGACTCGAGTGCTGTCCATAGAGTTCAATATGAAAATGAGTCTGTAGAAACAACCTTTTAAGTTTTTTTTAACTTCCAAAGTTTTTTTTCCCCTGTCCCAAATTTTTTGGAACGTGTTGCAGGCATGAAATTTTAAATTAGTGTATATTTTAAAAAATCAATAAAGTTGATAAGGTAAAACATTCAATATCTTTTCTTTGTATTGTTTCAATTAAATATATGTAAAAAAACAAATCGCTGCTTTCTGCTTTATGTGCATTTTACGTACTATCCCAACTTTTTTGGAATTGGGATCTGTACATATATTTAATTGAACTTATCTTATCAACATTATAAACTTTTGTAAATAATTCTGAATTTGATGCCTGCAACACATTCCAAACAAAATTGGAACAGAGGCAAAAAAGACTGGAAAGTTCAAAAAACACTTGTTTGAAACATTCCACAGGTAAACAGGTGATGCTATAAAATAATATCAGGTACTCTTACAAGTGAGACGATAACATCTAAGCGCTTACTGTTGTATCGGATTATATTTGTAGCTGTAAATATTACAAGTGCCCTGACACAGCCCATTTAACATGGCCAGTTTTGCTAGTCATGAATTCTCCGCTTGCTCGTATATACTCTGTGTATATACGCTATACTCAGTGGTGATAGAGGCTCAGTAAAGAACAGAAAGGCTGGCGTTACCACAAAACTGTATCCCTGCCCTGTTCTTTAGAGGCTGACGGAGGGCGGGTTTGACATTGTTAAAAATGATTGGCTGATTTCACTGGAGCCCAGTAATGACATCAGAAACGGAACCAATTCTGAACGGACCGTTAAGTGATTTTCTTTCTTATGCAACAACAAAATAATGTCAGGTAGTACAGAGTTCATATTTTACCAGCACATAAGTATCATGCCACACTGCATATAAATGCTAAAAGTAGGTAAACTCCCATTTCTAGGTCATGGGACCTTTTAAGACCAAACCACCCAGTTCACTTGCTATGGGCGCAAGTTCATTTGCTATTTAGAGAATGTGAGCGCTGGACAATAAAATCACATCTGCTTCGGTCTGAAACTAGCGTCTGAAACTAACTCGCATTTGGGTTACCTGGTGCACCTTAGCGTCAGGTGTAAGATAGGGCCCTTCAAGTGTAAGTTTAAGATTTCTTGAGCGCGCTTTCTGGAATGGACCCCCAGTGCCAATTATTGCCCGTCTAAATCTTGTGTGCATAATTGTACACTGCTTACTCAACCTTGGCCAGCTAAACGCAAATCCTTTTAATCACCCTGTAACTCCTCCTAAGGGGACTTGAATATTGCTATCTCTACGCAAACAACCTTTATTTGATTAAATAACAAAAAAACTAAAATCTCTAAACCCTGGAGGAGAGCGCTGAATTTATTTTAAATAAACAAAATGCACATACTTTAAATAATCAAGTCGGTGAATTGCTTGATGAAGAATGGCCATGCACATTGGTCTTGCTCTCACCTGATTCAAATCTCAGTGGCTAATCTTTTACATTATGTTAATTAATGCAACAGTTCATGTCTATCATGTCTGTAAATAGTGCGTAAATAGACTGCTGCAGGAGGGGACTCTGTGAGTTCATTCACAAATGCATTTAGCAGCTCTGAGTTCATTCAGAAGAGCAGAACAGTTGTGTTACACTTTGGGAGGAAATGCTTAATTTATGAGCTGATATTTAGTCATTGTGTATACCCTGTGAGCTGGGTTTGAGGAGTGAATGGAGCTAAAGCTGTGCAGTGGTCTGAGGAGTAAGGAGGTGGGGGTGGTGTCATCAGGTAGTCATATTGGGGCTTGTTTTCTATGTGGGGGGAGGAGTTAAGAGGAGGAGGGTAATATTAGCCATATTACGAGCAGCGAAGGTGTTACATGCTTTTTAAGTCCCTGCTCATTGGCAACAGCTGCTCAACAATCTGTTCCCTGTCAGCACCATTTACCTTGTTTCCACTCTTCAAACAAAATGCAGGCACTCCCAGAACTAGATGGAAAAATTCCAATTCAATAATGTCACAAATGCCTTTCTCTGCCGACAGCCCTCTGTAAGAAAACATGGATGAAACATTTACCATTGAAATACTACATTATCATTTTCCATTTTCACGTCCCCATTTGAGAGAATCTAATGGCCGGAGCCCTTAGGAACTAAACCTTTCAAAATAAATGGGTTATATTGGAAGGTTTTGGGAAATCAGATGTGTCCTCCCTACCAAAAAGGTGAGGATTTATTGAGGAATATACTTAACGTTCTATCAATGCCTAAAAACTGGGAACAAAACAGTATTTGTGCTGCAGTCCTTGGTCCATTAAAGTACTGACATCATCCAACAGCACTACATTGCACAGATATGGCTGTTTTTCTTATAGTGTATTTAGCCATGCCGGACTGACATGATGGCCTAGATAATAGTGGTACCCTCAGCTAATGGGAGAAAATGGGAGCTTTCTTTCCCGTTTATTTGCACTACAGAAAAGAAAATTCTTTGTAACATGCGTTTCCTGATGGTCCAATGCCCCATTTACCTTGTTTCCATGAAAAGATCCTTCTGCCAGTGATTACGTTTTGACAATATAAACAATGTTATTTATTTGCCTTGATTTATACAGGGTAGGTTGACTGAGAACGCATGCTCTTTACAGCAAAGCCCCGTTAACCCCCCCCAAGTGTATACTGTCATAGCGCCAGCCATTATTGTACTTTTCAAATATGCTGTATCTTAAGTGCTTTAGAAAACATTTTAATGAAATTCTTTGTTGTGACACAGCTGCTGGGGCATCCTTAGCCATATCTAGTTTCTGACCTGTGGTTTTTGCCCACCAGGGCCAGGTATGACACACTGCCCATACTGATGCATCATGGGCAGTGAGCAATGGTGTGTGTCACGCCCTGCGTGCAGCTGGGGAAACCTTTAATAACCCGCGCTGCTATGCCTCCAATGCAATGGCCTCTAATTAGATTGTCCTGTTCATTTACCAAGGCATGTGTCCTATATCATTCCCTTTTAGCAATGTCAAAAGGCAATGTGCTCTGTGAGGTGGAAGATGCAGGGAAGCCATCAATTGAATCAATAATTCCATTCAAATTCTTCCCCCAGAGCCCTGCCCCATGTTACAATAGGGCCACTGCCCATAGACATGTTTTCTTATGCTGCTCTGCATGCCTACACTGAGCATACAAGGCATATTGCAGCGCAGCTCACAATGAGCGAATTTCTTTTTATGCTATTTTATTTATTGATTTATTTTGTTTCAGATTTTTGGCCCTTTTTCCCCAATTTGGTAGCCAATTGAACCCCTAAGTAATTAAATTCCCAACGGCTGAGAATTAGCTGCTACAACCCCGTTAGCCAGCAGTAAGAAAGTGGCTGCCACGCCCTCTTCAGGGCGCAACACCTCCAAACCCTGAATTCAGCTTGTCCGGGGCCGATTGTACGTGACGATTCTCCCCTGCCGAGTTCCTCCCCCCGCCCTGGGAGTGGCCGCCAACTCTCCCTCAGGCTCCCTCAGGCACTACACAATGAGCTCATTTAAATAAATGTTTGATTTGCTAAAATAACATTGATCACACACAAGGATTGAAAATATAGCTCATTTTATTATTTTGGGAGTGAATTAGAGCCTCTTGAAAATAGAAATATACTATTGGTTATCACATTGTTTATTTGGTAACAATTTACTTGAAGTGGGTCTTATGTAGCATTCATAATAAAATGTATCATAAGCACTGTCACAAGAAAGCATTAATATTGTAAGCATATTAAACTAAATCATTTTCATATGCTGTCACATATGGTATGCCATTAGTGTCATAATGCTTATCATTGCATGCTGTTATATTTAGGTAATATTGTTTTTGTATGCTTATGGTACAGGTTATGCTATTTTTAAAGGCACAAAGACACACGTAAACTAGTGCCACCATTTATTTTTAATAACCAACGACTACGATCCCGTTCCCAGACCTGGTGCTGTTTAGAGAGGATGTGGCATTTTGCGTTGCTTCTCTTGGTTGAGCTCATATCCTCATTGACATCTAACTTGACGGTTCTGTCACTCAGAAAGGCTCTTTAGCTGTTGCCATATGCCATACACTGTATATCTCAATAGTTTCATGTGAATTTACAAAGGCATTTATAAATGAATAAATGTTTTTAAAAAATAATGGAAGGCTCAAGTTTTATCATAGACAACAGAAAGATCATCCCAGCCAAAAAAATACATTTTATCTTTATCAGTTATCAGTGTGAAAGGTTTGAAATAAACACTGCTGACATGTTTTATTGGTTATAAATAAGTACGCAGATCACAACACTGCAATTGTATAGCAATGTAATAGTACACAGTATCAAATACACAATAGTCACAGTAGTGACTATTGGATCTACTAAATCAGTAGATCCAAGAGATGAACACTGGGCAAGGCAAATAACACAAACAAGAATTTGTATAAAATAAAAATATGCACAAATAATCTGATCAGTAATGATACTTTAGTGAAGCAGAATGACATACATTTGTAAATATCTGATATTTTGATGAGGGAAAAATTGAAGGGAAAAAAACACCATTTTAAATATACTGGCACAACACTGCCCCCCTCAGTACAGCTGGGTCACTGGAACAGCAATGCACACATACCAAAGTGCAGTCCAGTGAGCTTGATTAAAGTCTACAACCACAAGCTTTATAAAAAATAAAAAAATAAAAAAATGTATAAACAGTAATGTCTGTCTTGCCACCTAAAGTTGCCACACAACCTTGGAATTCAATTCAGCCCTCAAGGTCATGATCTGGGCCCTGTTTCACATACATGGCTAACTGAGTTAAGCCCATTAGTTTGTTTCATGTACATGGCTAACTGAGTTAACCCCATTAGTTTGTTTCATGTACATGGCTAACTGAGTTAACCCCATTAGTTTGTTCCCCATCTTGGGATAAACCCAGGATTTTCAGTTTCATGAAGCAAGTTCACAATTTAGCCAGACTTGTTACCGGGGCAACAGTGTGTTAAAGCCGAAACCTGCAAAAACTCACACCAACAGCAGAAATTAACCCATTGTTTGTAAGAGCTTCTTATCAATGAAGGAGCCATCGTTGTAAAAAGAACATTTAGTAGGGAACATGTTTTTAGAGACAAATAAGATACTAAGGCATGATTATCTTTATGAGAGCTGCCAATTTAGTCGTGAGGGAATTATTTAGCTCCAGCAATTAATAGGAACGCACATTGCCAACTCGGAGGGAAGCAGAGCCCTAAGGGTGACACAGACACCGTGTATTGGGCTAGGCTTCTTCGCACCAGAACATTTTTACATGCTGTTGCCGGCCCTGAAAATATAATAACAATAACAAAAAACAATGACGGGGACAATTCACTTTATGGAGTTTTAAAAATAATATTATGGTTTTCATGTCTTTCTTTGGTTGACCCAGACAAACTGCTTTGGAGTTACTTGAAGTTTATTTTCTTGCTTTAAATCATGATCTTGCGAAAACCCCTATACCAGCCATTATAAAGCTGGGAGGTCATCAGAAATGTATGTAAATATCGAAAATATCCATCATCGCACACAAAAACTGTATGGGCCAATCAAAAACGTGCAGTATAATATTAGCAAAAATTCCATAGTTAACTTTCAGGGTTCAATTGTCCAGAATCAATGGCACATGGTGCATGGACACAGTCAATGGCAAAGCCATTGAGCAGACGGGCGACAGGCGCAAATGGCAAACTTGGCCGACACCAAAATTGCAGTGCGCTTCACTGACACACCCCCCCAGCAGTAGCTCTCTTCCCATTTCAGTGAACAGCGAGTCACCAAATTACCAACAGGGCTCATGGGCATCAAAATCCATGACGAAAATGGCACTTTTCCAGAGTGACAGCTCGCCACACACTGTTAAACAGAAGGGCAAAGCAGCCGATTTGGTTTTACATCACCAAACAACTGTTGGGGATGTTGGGGAGACTGCGTCTCACGCATTATACACTTGGCCTACTTAACTATTATGGGTCATTTAGCTTGCTATTCAATATGTACTTTTATCTACAGGTCTCTTAACTATAGCATACAGCATAGAGTACATCATCATAATTATCCAAGAGCATATTAAACTATAGTTCTTCTTTAAATTAACAAAACATCAGTCATAGCAGTGATTTCAGACGAGCATGAGCATGTGGTTATTTAACAACTATGTCTATTTATTCCATGGTGTGTGTGTGTGTGTACATACAAACCCGAATTCCCAAAAAGTTGGGACAGTATGTAAAATGCACATAAAAGCTGTGATTTCTAAATTCTCTTTTACATATATTTAATTGAAGAGTACAAAGAAAAGATATTCAATGTTTTAATCAACTTTATTAATTTTTGTAAATATACGCTAATTCCGAATTTGATGCCTGCAACACATTCCAAAAAAGTTGGGACAGGGGCAACATAAGACTGGGAAGGTTGTGGAATGTTGAGAAACACCTTCCACAGGTAAATAGGTGAATAGGTAACAGGTGATGCGATCATGACTGGGTATAAAAGAAGCATCCACGAAGGCTCGGGCATTTACGAGCAAGGATGGGTCGATTGGTACCAACGCAAGGTTCAAAAGTCAGCGTCTGCCATGGCATGGGTAACTTGCACATCAGTCTAGGCACCATTAATGCGGAAAGGTATATATGCATTTTGGAACAACAAATGCTGCCATCGAGACGTCTTTTTCAGGGACGTACCTGCTTATTTCAGCAAGACAATGCCAAGCCACATTCTGCATGTGTTACAACAGCGTGGCTTCGTAGTCAGTGCGGATGCTAGACTGGCCTGCCGGCAGTGAAAACCTGACTCCCATTGAAAATGTGTGGCGCATTATGAAGCACAAAATACAACCACGGAGACCACAGACTGTTGAGCAGCTGAAGTCCTATATCAAGCAAGAATGGAAAAAAATTCTGCTTTCAAAACTACAACAATTAGTGTCCTCAGTTCCCAAAAGATTACTGAGTGTTGTTAAAAGGAAAGGTGATGTAACACAGTGGTAAACATGCCACTGTCCCAACTTTTTGAGTGTATATTCACACACAAAAAAACTATAAAGTTGATTAAATATCTTGTCTTTGTACTGCTTTCAATTGAATACAGGTCAAAAAGAATTTGCAAAACCCTGCTTTTTGTTTTTATTTACATTTTATACACTGTCCCAACTTTTTTGGAATTGGGGTTTGTACATAATTATTTAAAGAGTAATGTACACCCATATAGGGCTGTGATGGGGAAAACTATGATGAATTGCTGGTAACATTTGTAAATGAACAAAAATATTTTAATTTAATTTCAACATGTATACTGTATATACACTGCTCAAAAAAAATTAAGGGAACACTTAATCATCACAGTATAACACCAAGTCAATTAAACCAAACCGGTCATACTGGATGATGTTGCAGGCAGCATAACATTCGCCACGGCGTCTCCAGACTCTTTCATGTCCATCACATGTGCTCAGTGTGAACCTGCTCTCATCTGTGAAGAGAATGGGGCGCCTATGGCGAACCTGCCAATTCTGGTGTTTTCTGTCAAATGCCAATTGAGCTGCATGGTGCTTGGCTGTGAGCACAGGTCCCACTACAGGACGTCGGGCCCTCATGCCACCCACAGTTTGGTCAGAAACACGCACACGAGTAGCCCGCTGGAGGTCATTTTGTAGGGCTCTGGCAGGGCTCCTCCTGTTCCTCCTCGCACAGAGAAGCTGATACCGGTCCTGCCGCTGGGTTGTTGCTTTTCTACAGCCCTGTCCAGCTCTCCTCGTGTAATGGCCCGTCTCCCAGTATCTCCTCCACGCTCTTGAGACTGTGCTGGGAGACACAGCAAACCTTCTTGCGACGGCACATATGGATGTGCCATCCTGGAGGAGCTGGACTACCTGTGCAACATGAATAGGCTACAGGTACCGCCTCATGCTACCAGTAGTGACAAGGGCACTAGCAAAATGCAAAAATAGAAAAAAATCAGTCAGGTAGGATAAGGAGAGAAATGGTCTGTGGCCACCACCTGCAAAACCATTTACTTTTTGGGGGTTGTCTTGCTGTTGCCTCTCCTGTCCATCGGTCACTTTCATTTGCACCAAAGCAGGTGAAATTGATTCACAATCGTTTACGCTTCATAACTGGACAGATCGATATCCCAGAAGTTTAATTGACTTGGTGTTATACTGTGTTGATTAATACTGCGTTCTCTTATTTCTTTTGAGCAGTGTATATATATATATATATATATATATATAGTTTTTAACTTGAAAAAATATATATATGTTGATTGAATCCGGCCCATACTATTGGTCCAGATGTATAGCACACAGATAAATGCCAGTGTTTGTACAAGGACATGCTGCCATTCTTTTGTAAACAATATGGTTCATACATGCTTAATAATGTATGAATGCACTGGATCCCTAGTAATGAACATAGAATACAGTCGGCTATACATTTTTAACTATAAAAATAGCAAAAAACACAAGTAGGCCAAACAGCACAGCTGGGAGAACAATCAATGCAACCTTCAGGACATGGGACACTCCCACATTTTATGAAGAACAAGATGACCCCGACCAACACCCCTCAGACTGGAAGAGCCAGGACCCAGGATGTGTCATGGGGTAAACAGATGGCCAGAACAAGGTCTGTTTTCATGTTGTAAAAAGCCCCCACAGGCACCCCTGGGTCCAGCAGGAACTTGGCTGAAACCAATACATTCTGGACTGAAAGAAAGCATTATGTGCATATAAAAAACAAGCCCCTGCTTAACAGTTCTGGTACAATAGTCCTCTCATATGAGCGTTTTGAGCATCATTCAAATCCATTAGATTGTATGTGTCTTTTCTCTTCCTGTAGAATACTGCCCTACAAAGGCAAAAGGCCTTAACTTCCCAGAGTGTAGAACTGAGAAAAATGGCTTTAAAGTTTTATTGTTGCCCAGCCAAATGAGTTGTAGGCAGATTATTGGAAATGTGGCAGTTGTTTGTCTTTTTATGAAGTTATTTTATGTACATATTAATCCTGAGCTCAAACTTGACCTTTGACCCTTATTCGGAAGTTAAGGTATTTTGTCGTTGTATGGTCTACAAAATGATAAGGGGTCATGCCAAAGCAAAAAGCTGTAACTTCCATTTGATCTCTCACTATTTTGTTGATCACAATATAAACAATAACATGATAACATTTACTTTTTGGGGGTTGTCTTGCTGTTGCCTCTCCTGTCCATCGGTCACTTTAATTTGCACCAAAGCAGGTGAAATTGATTCACAATCTTTTACGCTGTGATGTTATACTGTGTTGATTAATACTGCGTTCTCTTATTTCTTTTGAGCAGTGTATGTATATATATATATATATATATATATATAGTTTTTAACTTGAAAAAAATATATATGTTGATTGAATCCGGCCCATACTTGTCATGGTTTTCCCTTCCTTTCCTGTAAATTCCACGCCTCATACTTTTCTGTCTATCGGAATTGTTCCCCGCATCCCCGTGCGGGATTTTCCTTTCGCCAGGTGATTATTTGGTTCACCTGTCGTCCGCGTCAGGAGGTATTTATATCCCTGAGTTCCGCTTCCTGACGCTTCTTTATCATTTCGTACCTGCACGAATGTTTTCGGTCGTTGTTTGTTCCTCTACACGCAAGTATCAAAGGATTTATTCTTTATTCGCGTAGCAGAGTTTTAGCAAAGAATTACTTAGAAGCTCAGGGAGAATTGTTTCTTATTTCTCCTTTTCCTCTTCTCCTTTCTACTCCCGCTCTCTGTGTTGTTGGAGGGTGTGAGTATTATTTTATTTTCATTTCTTTCACCAGTTATCGGGCGTTCTAGTCAAGTTCCGAGGGTGTCTTTGTTTTTGCTGTACTATCCTTATTCAGTATTAGTTCGCCCGTGTTTACGTGGCTATCCCGTTTATCAAGGGTGTTTTTGGTTTTCGGCTACGGCTGGGAAGTTCTTTCACATTGTTTATTCTCTGTTCGCATTTGGCTCATCGTTGTACCACTACAACGCCCTGACAGTATAAAGAAGCCATTATGGATGAGTCAGCGAATTTATCTCCTGGTCAACAAGGAGAGAATCCCTCTGAGGAGAGTATCTCCGCTCTCCGCATACAGCAGCAGGCACTTACCGGTCAAGTGCAAAGCCTGACAAGCCAGTTGCGGGTCCAGGAGGGTTGGTTTCAGGAATTGGCGGAGAGTATGCGGCTGCTCACGGGCGCACAACAAACGCCTCCACCAGCAGTTCAAGTCTCTCTCCCCCCAGGTTCCGCGATTCTTAAAGAACCGAAATTACAGCTGCCCCTCCGTTATGACGGTCGGGTTGGGAAGTGTCGGGGGTTTCTCGCGCAGTGCATTATATTTTTTAAAGCCCAGTCAACACGGTTTGTTACCCAAGAGTCCCGGGTGGCTTTTATTTTATCTCTTCTCACCGGTCCCGCTCTTGACTGGGCTACCCCCTTAATCATGAACAGCTCTCCCACGCTTAGCACGGCCAAATCGCTAATGGACGTTATGGAGACAGTGTTCGACCAGCAGATTTCGGGCCAGGAGGCAGCAAGGCGCCTGGTTCGCTTCCGTCAGGGTAACGAAACAGTGGCTGATTTTTCCATCAGGTTTCGTGCCCTGGCAGGCGAGACAGGTTAGCCAGAGGCTCCTCTTATCACTCAGTTCATTGAGTCTTTGAGTGATCCTATTCAGGATGCCCTGGCGGTATTAGAGCCTTGTGAAACACTGGATGCGTTAGTAGCCACGGCTATCCGTATTGATAACCGTGTTAGAGATCGGGCTCGCATTAAGGCAGGCAAGAGAGAGTGCACCGCTACTGCTCCCTTTACACCGTTTACCGTGCCCATTCCGCCTCTAGCCGCTTCCACTTCACGTGGCTATGAGGAGCCTATGCAGGTAGATGGTGCGTCCTACTGTTCTCCCAGAGATTCCTCATCCACGGTGGGTTGGTGTCGCTACTGTAAGCGCCAGGGACATACCATCAACCATTGTCCTAAGCGATCGGGAAAAGGTCCGTCTCGTTAGAGGAACCGGGACCCCTAGCGAGACAAAATGACATTACATCTCGGACTCTACTCCCAGTGAGGATAATGAGGCAACAGCGCCCTCTACTGGCAGAAGCTTTTATTGACTCTGGGGCGGTTGGGTGTTTTATGGATTCACGGTGGTCTAGAGAACATCGCTTTCCCATCCGCAAACTCTCCCATTCGCGCCACATCACCGCTCTTGATGGCCGACCGTTGGGAGGAGGTGTGATTAAAGAGATCACCGCTCCTCTCACGATGATCATTGCTCATGAAAATCACACCGAGACTATTCAGTTCTTTCTAGTGGATTCGCCCTCTTATCCCATTGTATTGGGCCATACGTGGTTGGTGGAGCACAATCCACATATTAAATGGGGGAGGGGCGAATTTAGTGTCCTTCAGTGGGGGTCTCGGTGCACTACCCAGGGCCACGTTCCTCTATCTGTGGGGTCGAGGGGACATTCAGGAGCTACTGACTGCAGCTCCGACTCAGAGACAGAGGAGAGTATTATTGTCTCGGATTCTCAAGACTCCGTCCTGGGATCGGAGGTTGAGGACGAGAGTCTGGAATGGGACTCTCGTGCTGATAGTCTGTCTGGTTGGGAGGAGAGTTCCCAGGAGGAGTTTTCAGACACTGATATTCGGTGGTCACCTTCTCTCTCTCCCTCTTCCAAGACGGGGAGGGTTAGCTTGGCAGGGTCGTTAGAATTCCCATTACCTCCTAACGTTCCTTCCAATTACGCTAGCCTGGCTGAGGTTTTCAGCAAACAAAGAGCCACCACCCTCCCCCTTCACCGCCCGTACGATTGCGCCATTGAACTGCATCCTGGCACCAGCCCCACCAGAGGCAGTTTATACTCCTTGTCTGCTCCCGAGAGCGCGGCCATGAAGGAGTATGTCGAGGAGGCGCTGGCTAACGGCTTCATCAGACCCTCCACCTCTCCTGCTGGGGCGGGGTTTTTTTTTGTAAAGAAAAAGGACGGGGGTCTGAGACCATGTATCGATTACCGCTCGCTTAACGCCATCACTATAAAAAATAGGTACCCACTTCCCCTGATGAATTCGGCATTTGAACGCCTCCAGGGGGCAGTGATCTTTTCTAAACTCGACCTCCGCAACGCCTATAACCTGGTGCGTATGCGCGAGGGCGATGAGTGGAAAACCGCGTTTAACACGCATAGCGGCCACTACGAGTACCAGGTCATGCCTTTCGGTCTCTCTAGCGCCCCCTCTGTGTTTCAGGCGTTGGTAAACGACGTACTACGGGAGATGCTAGACAAATTTGTTTTCGTCTACTTAGACGATATTTTAATTTTTTCCGCAGACCTGCAGACGCACATTGAGCACGTTAAACAGGTTCTGAAGGCCCTCCTACAGGCAAAACTGTTTGTTAAAGCGGAGAAGTGCTCGTTTCACGCCAGCACCATCTCCTTTTTAGGGTTTATCGTGTCGGAGGGTAAGGTTCACATGGATCCCGATAAAGTCTCTGCAGTGCTTGATTGGCCTACTCCTCGTTCTGTGAAGCAGGTTCAGCGCTTTCTAGGGTTCGCCAATTTTTATCGGCGGTTCATTAGGAACTTTAGCAAGCTCGCCGCACCCATTACCACCCTTACCAAAAAGACTGCAGGGCAATTTCAATGGAGTTCCAGAGCGGATTCCGCATTTAGGGAGTTAAAGGGGAGGTTCAGCTCTCAGCCCATTTTGGTCACGCCCAATCCCTCCCTTCCGTTTGTCGTGGAGGTTGACGCCTCCGAGTTGGGAGCAGGCGCCATTCTGTCCCAGCACTCTCCCATCGATCGCAAAATGCACCCCTGTGCATATTTCTCTCGGTCCCTTACCCCGGCTGAGAGGAATTACGATGTAGGGGATCGGGAGCTGCTGGCTGTCAAATTAGCTCTGGAGGAGTGGCGGCATTGGTTAGAGGGGGCGGAACACCCTTTTACGGTCTGGACTGATCACAAAAATTTAGAATACATCCAGCAGGCCAAAAGACGCAATTCTCGGCAGGCGCGCTGGTCATTGTTTTTCACCCGTTTTAATTTTCTACTCACTTATCGGCCCAGGTCAAAAAACATTAAACCTGATGCTCTTTCCCGTATTTTCGATCAGTCCGACAGTTCCGTCTCCCCTGAGTCCATTTTGCCAGGCGCTCAGATTGTAGCCCCGGTATTTTGGGACATCGAAGTAGCGGTTCAGAACGCTTTGCGACGGAATCCGGATCCTGGTGGTGGCCCTGCCAGTTGCCTTTTTGTGGCGCCCACTGTGAGGTCTCAAGTGCTCCAGTGGGGTCATTCCTCACAAATCACCGCCCACCCAGGCGTTCACCGTACCAAGGAGTTTCTCTCCAGACGTTTCTGGTGGCCTGGTATGGAGAGAGACGTCCGCAAATTTGTCGCTGCCTGCCCCATTTGTGCTCGGAACAAAGGTTCTCGGCGTTCACCCGCGGGGTTGTTACGTCCTCTGCCCGTCCCCAGTCGACCATGGAGTCACATCGCTCTTGATTTTGTGACTGGGTTACCCGCTTCTCAGGGCAACACTGTTATCCTGGTAATTGTGGACAGATTTTCTAAAGCGGCACATTTCCTAGCCTTGGCTAAACTGCCTTCTGCACCTGAGACGGCCCAGTTATTAGTAGAGCACGTGTTTAGGCTTCACGGGTTGCCCCGCGACGTGGTTTCTGACCGTGGCCCCCAGTTCATCGCCAAGTTTTGGCGGTCTTTTTGCACACAGTTGGGGGCGTCCGTTAGTCTGTCTTCTGGGTTCCATCCACAGACCAACGGACAAACTGAACGCACTAACCAAACGCTGGAGAACACTCTGCGCTGCTTGGCAGCCTCTAACCCCACTTCGTGGAGTCGGTACCTCCCTTGGGCTGAATACGCCCACAATACCCTGCGCAATGCCTCTACGGGTCTTTCCCCGTTTGAGGCCCAGGTGGGGTATCTGCCTCCGCTTTTTCCGGAGCTGGAGAAGAATGTGGAGGTTCCGTCTGCCGGCTCATTTGTCCGGAGGTGTCGTGCAGTGTGGAGGAGAGTGCGCAATTCTCTTTTGAAAGCATCTGCCACCCAGAAAATTTCCGCCGACAAGCATCGTCGCGCGGCTCCCTCTTATCGGGTGGGCCAGCGGGTCTGGCTTTCCACGCGGGATTTGCCCCTGCGGGTCGAGTCTAAAAAACTCGCCCCACGCTATATTGGTCCTTTCAAGATTGTTCACAAGATTAATCCCGTTACTGTTCGCCTCCAGTTGCCGCGCTCCATGCGCGTTCACCCCACCTTCCACGTCTCTCGACTAAAGCCGGTACTAGTCAGTGCTTTGTCTCCGGCCGAGAGACCCCCCCCCCCTCCTCGGATTGTCGGGGGGGGCCCGGTTTACATGGTTCACCGCATTTTGGCGGAGAGACGGGTAGGCCGTGGTTTCCAGTTTTTGGTGGATTGGGAAGGCTATGGTCCTGAGGAGCGTTGCTGGGTTCCTTCTAGAGATATCTTGGATCCCCAGCTTATCAGGAATTTCCGTAGTAATCGAGCTGAGGGATCGCCTGGAGTCGTCCCTTAGGGGGGGGGTCCTGTCATGGTTTTCCCTTCCTTTCCTGTAAATTCCACGCCTCATACTTTTCTGTCTATCGGAATTGTTCCCCGCATCCCCGTGCGGGATTTTCCTTTCGCCAGGTGATTATTTGGTTCACCTGTCGTCCGCGTCAGGAGGTATTTATATCCCTGAGTTCCGCTTCCTGACGCTTCTTTATCATTTCGTACCTGCACGAATGTTTTCGGTCGTTGTTTGTTCCTCTACACGCAAGTATCAAAGGATTTATTCTTTATTCGCGTAGCAGAGTTTTAGCAAAGAATTACTTAGAAGCTCAGGGAGAATTGTTTCTTATTTCTCCTTTTCCTCTTCTCCTTTCTACTCCCGCTCTCTGTGTTGTTGGAGGGTGTGAGTATTATTTTATTTTCATTTCTTTCACCAGTTATCGGGCGTTCTAGTCAAGTTCCGAGGGTGTCTTTGTTTTTGCTGTACTATCCTTATTCAGTATTAGTTCGCCCGTGTTTACGTGGCTATCCCGTTTATCAAGGGTGTTTTTGGTTTTCGGCTACGGCTGGGAAGTTCTTTCACATTGTTTATTCTCTGTTCGCATTTGGCTCATCGTTGTACCACTACAACGCCCTGACAATACTATTGGTCCAGATGTATAGCACACAGATAAATGCCAGTGTTTGTACAAGGACATGCTGCCATTCTTTTGTAAACAATATGGTTCATACATGCTTAATAATGTATGAATGCACTGGATGTGTGCATTTAAACGGAAACTCTTGCTCACCCATTAACATTCCTCTGACAGTAAAAGATGAGTGCCCCAGGTTTGATCTTGAATGTATCTGTCAAACAATGTTAAGCTATTGTCTATGCCACAAGGAAATGACTGGAAAGCATACTTTCCCTTATGAATCATAAAATGATTTAACCTTTAAAGAGAAGAAAACGGGGGGGAGAGTATACAGACTCATGCCAATCATATTATACACATCAATACATCAGCTAATCCTCATGGGCACTTTTTTTTAGGTGGACATCACACACATTTCTTCTGTGTATATTGTTGTGCACAAGGATAGGAATGCCAGAGGTTCATAGGCCAGTTCTCCTTTCTCCTTTTTGCAAAAACTGAGAAGGAATCAAGCCGACTGGGAGCAACAGTACATTTCCAGTTCACAAACTGTAGTGGCTCTTCTCGCCTACACTTCTGTCATTTGATCAGCATTTCTGTCGTGTATTTTCAAAATCAGCCCACTACCTCCACAAAATCTGAGAGACATTGTTGCCTCGATCCTAAAGATTTAATGTAATTTTCTACAGGGACAATATGAAAATTAAAAGGCTTCTTCAGTATTGTACATTACATTAGTTATTTGGCAGACGCTTTTATCCAAAGCGACGTACAATAAGTGCATATTGAAGGTCATTGAAACAACTACAAAGCAAATCCGACAAAGCACAACTTTCTCACAACGTAGGAGCTATCCCTAGTAATGAACATAGAATACAGTCGGCTATACATTTTTAACTATAAAAATAGCAAAAAACACAAGTAGGCCAAACGGCACAGCTGGGAGAACAATCAATGCAACCTTCAGGACATGGGACACTCCCACATTTTATGAAGAACAAGATGACCCCGACCAACACCCCTCAGACTGGAAGAGCCAGGACCCAGGATGTGTCATGGGGTAAACAGATGGCCAGAACAAGGTCTGTTTTCATGTTGTAAAAAGCCCCCACAGGCACCCCTGGGTCCAGCAGGAACTTGGCTAAAACCAATACATTCCGGACTGAAAGAAAGCATTATGTGCATATAAAAAACAAGCCCCTGCTTAACAGTTCTGGTACAATAGTCCTCTCATATGAGCGTTTTGAGCATGCATCATTCAAATCCATTAGATTGTGCATGTCTTTTCTCTTCGTGTAGAATAGTATTCTTTGATTGCCTTGAGAATAAAATGTTTGCGCATTTAAGCAAACCCATATTTATACATAAACATCCAGGTTACGGGTTTTGAAATACATTTAAAAAATGTAAATGAATAAATCCCTCCCTGTGAAATGTTTTTAATCCTTACAGTATTTTAGCCGTTTACTGCCGTTCTCCACCAGTACAAAATGGAACATGCGTGTATTTACATAACATCATATGCATACAGCATTTTGGAGCAAATTCACCTGTATGAACACTTCATGCCATACAGCGAGCCAAAAATACAGAACAAATGTGTAGTGCTAAGCTGTGCAGGGTCGGCTTCTGGTATAGGCCGCCTATCCACCGACATTACTTAGGGTACGCTTCACTGACGGACAGAGTCTGCTTCACCCCATGGCCACTACATGCGCAGTGTAGATTAGCTTTAGGGCCATAACCATGTATTCAACATCGGGGGGACCAAATATGACTGGGGGTGGGGGTGGAATGTGAGGGGTATTTATTTATTTATTTTTAAATACATTTTTATAAGTTTTAGGTGAGTGTTAATGAGCCCATGTCCACAGTAATAAAAAAATAATACTTTCTATTGAAAGACATTCAGCTGATACCTATATTATGGTCGCCATAGAAACTACTGGTTCAATATTAGGACAGTAAGAATAGGATCAACAGAAACATAGGTAGTGTATTGGTAATTATGGCTCTATCTGGATCTGCCTCTATCTATCTATCCTCATACTATCTATCCTGAAATAAAGTAGCATGTCAACCACATCAAGCTGAGAAATCGATGTGTTGTAATATGAAAACGAGCCAAGATATTGAGTCCATGGTTCAGTGAATAGTTTACATATCTACAGTATTTAAATAGGATGATGACAACGAAACATCATGACTTGTCAAAATAACAAAGGGACTGTCAAATTCCCTTGGCTGTGTCCCCTTTTAAAATTAGATTCAGTGAAATGGTGACATACACAATTTAGATTGTTTGAGCATGTAATTCATCGATAACAGACTTGGGTAAATCTGGCTGCCATTATTGACAATCTAAAGCATAGATTCCAGTTTTAACATGCAGATTCCAAAAGCATGTTATTTGGGAACATTTGGGAGACATGCTCTCACAGTTAATGTAAACATTTGCTTCAAACTCAAGGCCTCCGAAGGTACATACACTTGACTAGATGACCAGTGCATCGAAGGTTGCTGGACCGCAATTTGTGCTGTGTCTTGGTGATCTTCCAGCTGGCCAGTGTGATTTTCAATAAACTTTTACTTTCTCTAGTAAAGTGTTTGTTGTGTTGTATGAGTTCCTGCATTGCCCTGACTTGGATTATTGAGAAAGAAGCCAGTTCCTAACAGTTTGCACACATATAAACACACACAGCCGCGCGCACGCACACACACACACACACACACACACACACACACACACCATGTAAGAAAAAATGGAAAGGAAATGTGCTGTCATAAAATGCAATAGAAGAGGCTGGTGTTAACAAAACTATGTTTCCTCTCCAGCTGTATTGTACAGCTCAGTCTGTCTGCCTTCGCATTTGCACATGGGTAATTGCTCATGTGGATGCACATTCTCTCAGTCAGTCAGACAAGCCAGGCTTAGAGTATCACACCTTAGTTTTTTATTACATTCCCACTAAACTACATAATATCCATATTGCTAATGCATATCCTGATATGTGATGCAACATATAAATAATCAAAGACTATCAAATAGAAAGACAGACATGAAGTCAGGGATGAAATGCATCCGGTCCTTCATGCATCCTGAGGTTGAAAATACCTCCTCAAACCCCTGTCTAAATACATTTAATATTTTCTTACTCCATCCATCTAACCCACATATTCCTGGTCAGGGTCACAGGGGGGCTGGAGCCCATCCCAGCATGCATTGGGTGAGAGGCAGGAAGCCAATTCATCACAGGGCGCACACACCGTTCACTCACGCACTCGCCAATTAGCCTAACTTGCATGTATTTGGACTGTAGGAGGAAACCGGAGTACCCAGAGAAAACCCATGCGGCCACGTGGAGAACGTGCAAACTCCACACAGAAAGGCCCCTGGCCCGGGATTCAAACCCAGGACCTTCTTGCTGTGAGACAACAGTGCTATCCTGCAACACTACACCACCATGCTGCCATTTTTTTTTTACTCATTTGTATAATAATACAAAATAAAAAGCTACTCTACACAGATCCATTTAAATAAAAATTTATATTCAAGAACAGACTCCACATGCAATTATACACAATATGTTCCTTTAATTCAGGTCAATAATGTACGTCGCTCTGGATAAGAGCGTCTGCTAAATGTCTATAATGTAATGTAATGTAATGCAATGATATTTTCCATAAAGGCATTAATATAACTAATTTATGTTTCCCTACTCAAGAATAAAACCTCTGTTTTCTACCTGGAATGCAGATTAAGCTCTTCCTGGACATGATTGTTAATGCTTTGTGGTTGAATACATCAAAGTAATAAAAGATAAATGCATAAAAGCAGGCAAAATAAGATTTACTAGCACAGTTGGATATTACTAAACTCAGTGGCCAATTATGGCAATAATAGGTTTTACAAATGTATACCTTTTAGAAAACTGTTGGTGAGATAATTATTGCCACTTCTGTTCTAAGTCATAAGGATTTAATGAATTATTCCCATCCATATGGTGTTCTCCCATTGACACTTCTCCACGCCTCTAGCAATAGCACCTCTGAGGGGAAAAAAAAAACTTCAAAAACAATGTGCAGCATTGCCAGATCCTAGTCACTGAAATATCTCTAGCCATAAAGCAGCCCCATTTAGATTAATAAAGTCTTTAAAAAATCTGGCAATGTTTCCAATTAGGTTGTGAGCTAGATTAGGGAATAAAACAACTGTGAGAATTACTGGGCCAGCAAGTTGTTGCAATCAAATCTGTAATTAATTAAAAATGTGAAAAGTGAATTTGCATTAGTTTATTCAGATTACTTTTCTTTTTAAAACATTTAGCTGGAGATTCACTATGGCTAACAATAGCTGACTATTAGAAAGATAAGAACATAATGATGAGAATGGGCCATCCAGCCTGTCTAGGCTTTGTCTTTTCCTCTAACAACTATGCACACTTTCTCTCACAATTGTGAGAGCTACCATTTGAATTGGCCTAATTTTTAACACATCCCAGTTCTCATTGTGTTAAAAGCAGGCAGCCATATTCCTAAGCCATTCCACATTTCTGAAGCTTTTCCAGGTGTTTATAACCAGTAAAATACTGAGCATCTAGTGCACAGGGTCACCTGAACAAATACAAAACCTGTAGTGTCATTATTACCCCATTAAGCCATTAAGAGTTGTGGTGGTACATATGCATTAATGGCTCTCTGGGAACAGAGTTGTCTGGGTGTACTTTCCTTTGATCCAAAGTGGTATTGTGTAAATGCATTATCATATAAGGTGATGGATTTATAATTAAGTAACTACAGATCTTTTAAACTATTATGCACCGACTCTCTTGGTCTCCAGTGAAACCACACAATGTTTTGTGATTTTTACCTTTTATTAGATTGAAAGAAAGGGGAAATATTACTTTAAAGAAAGACACCAGATTACTTTTTAGGTCTTTAGTGAAAGACGAAAATCATAAAATAATCATATATTTAAATACAAATCAACTGTTTTGACTTGTGAAACTCACATTTTTATAATTTATTTTGCATAAAGTGAGATTTACTACATTTTCATCAGTATATGGGGATACATATCTATGGGTCCAAAAACCTATCCAAAATCTCATAAAAATCATAAAATCAATGAAATGCATTTTGTCTCTTATAAGGCAGATACAGTACATTTTCTCTTTATGGTGGTTTGAGAGGAAAACAATGACATCACGCTGGTACCCACACCTAAATATATAGCCTAACAATTCACTCTAGTACATCAATAAAACATCACTTTTTTTTTCGACAGTATGTAATCTTTTGCTGCACGCCCTGGGATGACATTTCTCCATAGTTTTTGTCTAAAATGTTGCCAATCATAATCAATCCACATTCATCTTGCACATATCGGCACACAATAAATTGGAATGAGTATTTTCTATGCCTTAAGTGACAAGTATAGCACAGGTAGGTACTACTGCGTCATAGTCTATATTATGTACGATAAAATTACAATAAAATATTATTCCACCATCAGGAACATGCTGGCAAATGCTTCACAGCAAACAAAGCATAAAACATGACTGAGCTACCTATTAATGCTTAGCTTACACTACAGTATGTGCAATGTACTCAAAATAACAATATCCAACATATGGCACAAGACAGTGGTGGAGTGGGAAACTAACCTGTACATATTTGAAATAATACAAGCAGTAATATTTACATATCAAGTAGGAAAATCTCCGTCATGTTCGTTGGCATAATATTCTCCGATAGAATCAATGGTATGGTACCTATTAGGCTTGGGTGAAATAACGATATTATCACGCAACACGTTATTGGTCCTCATGTGCCCCGATAACAGAACGATATCCATTAATATTTCCAGGCCAATTCAACTGTTGGGTTGGACAAAGAACAAAACTAGTTAGCTAACAATAAACCACCAAAGAAATGAATGCGAACTCTAACCTTAGCTTCTAACAATAAAAACACATGTAGACACCATTTATTTAAACAATTCATTAAAAGTTTTTGTAATTTGCTTTTGAGGTTTTTTCCGATAATTTATCAGTCATTATTAGTAACAATGAAAGCACAGTAAGCAAGAAGCGGAGCTCGCGTTCGTTTTCACATTCGAGTTAGGTTAGCCTGCAAAAAGTAGAAATATTATAAACGTGAGTAAACACAAAAAGCATTACATGCTTAGCCAAATCTGTGCATTTGCAATGGATTAGTAGCCCTGGGGGGAATACTTCGAAGCAAGATTACCGAGTTGGATAACTGCACTGTAAATCCTCCCAAATCTGGAACATGGGCTGAAGTAGAGCTTCTGGGGTTTACTCAGTGCAGTGATCCAGCTAACTCAGTAATCTTGCATCATAGCTTACCCGCTGCTTTGAAAATGTTGTTAGACTGTTTTCTAATGGGTTTTCTCCAGCGTGTTTGCACCTCGTTTAGGTTTTTGGGTGTGCGTCACTAGCTCTTACATTTTATAATACTGATGCTTGGGAATATAGCCTACATAAAGGGAAACGGTTTTGTTTAAATTAAAAACAACTTGTTTTGAAACGGAACCTTTCACAAACATCAACTATTTTTAGAGTGTTTTCTGAAAAAATGGCGGAGGTAGAAAATTAGAGTAACAGCTGTTACATTACAATTTATTTAGATATTTCCTTGACAACCTAATGGCAACTCTAAAAGGGACCGTATTTTCATTTTGTTTGCCGGTGGTTACAACCGATATGCCACAATTTACACCTCCATAGGGGTGCGACCCATTTTGATTTAGTAATACGTAAACCTTTATTTAGTAAACACTTAAGGCCCTATCTTACACCCGGTGCTAAGCGGCGCTAACCCAAATGCAAGTGTCTTTGCTATCTTACACCCGGTGCAGGGGTCATTATAGCGCCCAGCGCTCATGTTGTTTAAATACCAAGTGATCTTGTGCCCATAGCAAGTGAACTGGGCGGGTTAGTCTTAAGATGACTGGTGAAAAAATATTTTTCTGAACTCATAGACACGATTGTCCACAGTGTCACGCCTGAGTTGGTATAGTTTCAGGTGAGACCGGGTGGGGGTTTGCTTGTTAAATGGACTAGCTACACGACAATAGTGGCACTTAGAAACTCTGTATTCAGTACATTTGTCACAAATAATGTACTAATAAAGCTGCAATGTGGAGTTTGTCGTTTCCACTCATAGTTTGGTTGCAGGGGCAATGACTGCAGGGGCAATCTCATGGCGCCAGCAGCATGGCCACTAGTGCATCTGTGCGAAGGGGTTAAAAAAAAAAAAAATCAACCTTTGTCTAACTTTTACTTAATACAAATGCAATGCAATATTTTTTATTGTTTTTCAATATAGTCTGTGATTGCTGAAACTGTTTTTATTAGAAAATATCTAATGTATTTGGGCAAATGTGAATAGAATCCTGACTATATGTTTTGGGGACTTTTTTTGATCAAAGCATATTATGATTAGTAGTACAGTCATACAAATTGGCCTGTATAGACCAAACTGTACAGGCAGTTTCACTTGAGGAAAATATACACAAGAACCAGATACCATATTTGATAAGACTTATTCGTTGTTCATATAAACTTAAAAATAAACACTGTGCTTTAAACTGAGGGATTTAAACCATGAAAGCAGCATATGTTGTTTATTTGTAGTTTATTTTTCTATTATGCAATCAAAAAAATGTGCGAAACCACTTTCACACCTATCTTCATATAAAATGTTCATGTAATTATACCTGGTAGAATCATGATATTGAATGAAATCAGCTGTAGTCTTTGACTCACAAATGAACAAAATGCTTCTTTTGTTTTTCTTTTTTTTTAATTGCGAGAACATTTTTTCTTTAATTGTGGTGATTTCTGAAGTTTTAAGCAAAATGCTTAAACTCCTAAATTATGCTAAGGAGCAAAGCCTGAAAATTACAACAACGGCAACCTCTCAACACTGTTTTTCTTATCTTTTCTTACTGGCTGGGGTAACATCAAACAGCTTACCTGTGTAGATCTGTGAACCTGAGAAACCCAAAAGGGTAATAGTTGTTTTATGATCAAGGTATCAGGTGTAGCATTGTAAGATTTTTTTTTTTTTCTGATAGAAAAAGCTATATAATGTACAGTGGATCAAGGTAGTGAAATGCACTCAACCCTAAATGTTTGTTATTATTATTGTGGCATAATGAACTGCTGCATAGAAATCCTCTGGTTCAAGCCCACAGTAAAACATTTTCACCAACGCCATATGCAGCCCGCAACAGTAGCTCACAACTTTATCAAAAAAGGCATATGAAATAAATGATTGAGGCTATCTAATAAGTAAGAACACTACTATCCCTAGTTTTCTTTGTGTAGACTACTATCCTTGGTTTTTTTTGTGTAGACTACTATCCCTGGTTTTCTTTGTGTAGACGACTATCCCTGGTTTTCTTTGTGTAGACTACTATCCCTGGTTTTCTTTGTGTAGACGACTATCCCTGGTTTTCTTTGTGTAGACGACTATCCCTGGTTTTCTTTGTGGAGACTACTATCCCTGGTTTTCTTTGTGTAGACGACTATCCCTGGTTTTCTTTGTGTAGACTACTATCCCTGGTTTTCTTTGTGGAGACTACTATCCCTGGTTTTCTTTGTGGAGACTACTATCCCTGGTTTTCTTTGTGGAGACTACTATCCCTGGTTTTCTTTGTGTAGACGACTATCCCTGGTTTTCTTTGTGGAGACTACTATCCCTGGTTTTCTTTGTGTAGACTACTATCCCTGGTTTTCTTTGTGTAGACGACTATCCCTGGTTTTCTTTGTGGAGACTACAATCCCTGGTTTTCTTTGTGGAGACTACTATCCCTGGTTTTCTTTGTGGAGACTACTATCCCTGGTTTTCTTTGTGGAGACTACTATCCCTGGTTTTCTTTGCATCTGTCGGATAACGTGCGAAAGCACTGTGAGACACACATTGTTGTTGCCCGGGTTGCCTTTTGGGGTATAAATTTAAAAAAATAGGCTTTATGATCTGTAAATTTGCTCATGTTTCAATAGAAGAAACCAAACAGACTTGGCTCCCAGGGTCGTTGAACATTTAATCTCCGCCAACATTCCCTGTTCCTCTCTTGTGGATCTTTGTGATTCTTGGCTGATACCTTTAAAGTCAATGTTGGGCATTGACTCCATTTTCCTTCAGTTTTGTACAGAATGAATTAGGCTTTAAATACCGGTTCCTTTCTTTTTTCTGCTCAAAGGTCAGCGTGCATTTGGATACAAAGCCAGTCTTTTTTAAATTAGATTCCCTAGCTAACAATTACAATTTGGGCAATTGGCAGCCAATTAAGCAAAAGCAACTTACAGAAGGTACATTTTACATGGTAATAAACCCACCACTGCAGCTATAGATAAGCAAAGCTGCAATAAAATTAGTGCCATTGTAGAGATGCATGCCACAAGATGAAGCCGCAAAAATTAAGAGAAAGAAGAATTCTTTTGCATTATTATTTTCAATAATACAGGAATTGAAGTGTAGTCTAAAAAGACAGGTTGTCTGTGGATGAGTTGGCCAATAAGAAAAAACTTTTATCTTAACTATGAGTACAGTTTGACAGAAATTGTATTATATTAAAAATGTATTAACATTGTGTAACTTCTAAGCTTTGTTCTGGAGTTCTGGCTTTTACCAACATCCATCAAGATATTTATTTTTTATATATTTAAATATTTCAACTTTAAAGCGTTAGTTAATTTTCTGAAGTTTAAAAAAAAATTATTTTCCAGTTTTAGGGTACGTGTTCAGTTGGTCCGAACAGTTTTTGCATGTGGTAGAGGATGTCTTAGTTGTTTACAGAAGTTTCTGATGACTAGCCAGCTTTGCAATGGTGATGTAGTGGTATTCTCACATTCTTAGGTTAAAGGAGAAGTACACCCTAGATCACTTTTTTTTCCCCGCTGTAAACGTGCTTGTATGCCTACTTTTTAATAATGAAACTTATTCATCCATTCCGTTATTTCAACAATTATGAAATAATATTGTATATCATAAGAAACTGTTAGAAAAGCGTCTTTGTGCTGCCTCTAACGGTTGAAATTCCCTTTCTGCTCCCCACACTGCCCCCGCCCCAATCGTGATGTCAGAGTACCTCTTTGGAGGTACCTCTACATCATATGGATAATTGTTGTCACCCACAATGGAAACAGCCAGCACCTGATTGCAGGGACGTGCAGAGGATATTAGAGGGGCAGGGGCCCAAATTTATAAAAGGGCACGTCTGCGTTTTTTTGCAAATAATTAAATAAATATATGCCTGGAATGACTACTTTTGCGACACTGTTAAAGGGATATTAAAATGTATGTATTTAAAACAAACGCATGACTGCGGTTGGTTCAAACACTGCCACATGACAGTTCAATAATGATACATGCAAAGACATTAAGTCTATTTCAGTAAATTCTCCTCACATGTTAACCAGCCCAACTCTTACCTCTGACTGACATCCTCACTTGCAGAAGCTCAGCTTAATACTGCTGACAAAGATGCACTTCCTCTGGCTGCATGGCTGCCTCTCTCGCCTCCATATTCGTCTCTTACCACCTCTCCAGAGAAGGCATAATTTCTTTAGTAATAACGGGCAATAAGAAGATACTGATATTGCTTTGTGTACCTGTATACAGTTCATATAACAAATAAAACTACTACTACTACTACTACACCCCCCCCCCCATAAAGTAAGCCATCATATAAAATGGTACCATCACTGCTTGGTGACACACACACACAATAACTATAGAAAAAAAAAACTATACACTGTTAATTTGTGATAACTATGTACCTGCTATGCCTTCCTGTCACAGTAGAGGGAGGGGGGCCTGTCTGTAGGCTGTCATTGATGAAAATCTATGAGCATACCCTACAACAATCCAGTAGAATGAATGGTTATTAAGTTAGAAGCCTACAATCAAAATTATGCAGTTACTGTTTAAGTCCATTAGCCTGTATGCCTACCAGAAGACCACAGTCAACATGTGTGATCTTAATGATCAATTATGATATTAGAGAACATTTATTTTCTTTAATGAGAGAGAGAGAGTGCTAACCTTAGCTAGCTAATGTACAGGGATTAAAGCAAAAAAATCTCACAACTAAAATTTTCAAGCAAAGGTCAAGTTAAGGTCCCAACACGCAATTTATAAAACAGTGAATTTAACCTACACTTTTATGTAAATATTAGAGACTATCAGCGTAATTTTTCAGATGTAAAGATGTAAGGGGCTCAGCCTCCTGTGTAGGGGGGTCCGGGGGCATCCTCCCCAGGGCAGACATTTTTGATGAACAACCTCTATTTTGATGCCTTTTCATGCACTCTGGCACATAAATTTCATGAAATTTTTATGTGTACCTAAAAAACTGGTTTATAAAAAAAAAAAACATTGAGCTGCTGAATATAGCCTATTGGACTGACACTACGTGAAGAGAAAATCATTCTCTGCTCGCTCCAACTGGATAGTCCTCATCAAGTGTTGACTCTCCGATGAGTAAAACAACTGGGTTATAACTTTGTTATCGAATTGTGTCAAGTAAAATCACACGTTGATTATTATTATTATATGTATTGTGGGCAGAGTTGGGGCGTTACTGGAAAATTGCAATATATTACATATTACTAGTTACTTTTTTTTAAAGTAAAGCTTATATTATATACTATACAATTAAGGTAATGCGTTATATTACTTTGCATTACCATAAAATCACTTAAATCAGTGTTAAATTATTAACCATTCAGAAGTATGATTAGGATAATTTAACCTTACGTATTCATTACAAAATGTTGTTCAAATATGTTGTAGATTGTTTTACAAAACTATTAAAAAATGTATCACCTTCCTAGCCAGTAGGCCTATAGCAACCGATAAAATAAAAGTCTACCCGTATTCATTCTTGCATTCTCAAAATGCTTTGCACTTTTGTGAAAATCCTCATAAAGGCGCTTTACGTTAACATAGAGTTGACTGAGATTAATTCAACAGAGAAGAGTCAAGACATATGGAAAATAGCCTTTTTAATTGACCTTCTTAAACGTGTTCAGCTCGTTTCAATTGACAATATAAACGTAGTAACAGGGTGTTCAAAATGTTGCTTTTAAAACGACATTAACAAATATGGAAAGCTAATCAAATGAAATATAGGGTTTTCACACTCAGTCAGTGTGGATTCGTGGAAATAGGTTAAATACGCTACTGCTTTTAACGTTCAAATTATTAACACTTCAACTCATCAAACAATGAATTACATGAAATCCCATTTAAAAAATGTAGCCTATTGAAATGTAAAGGATAACAAAAAATAGCCCATTAAATTTATACATATATTTATGCTACAGTTAAACATCACATTAAACGCAATTCTCATTCGCCTTTAAGTGCTGTGCTGCATCATCATAGCGACGGAGAACTTTAATCCCTGAACGTATTACCTAACCAGCTATCTAGACAACATTAAAACTGCTGTGGTGCGATTGGACAGTTATTTTAGTTTAAGTGGATGGGACACAAGAACTCGACCATATTCCACTGATTATCACATTACTAGCAAAAGTCTAACGATAGCTAGTTTGCACATTTTGAGCTGCTAAATAGTTCAAGCATAGATAGACCCTACTTGCCAAATAGTTTCAAGAAATTCCTAAAGCGCATCAATATCAATATGAAACGAAAATTAACAGTATATTTATACTTTGTTTGGCCACATACCTGATGTCTGCCTCAAAGAAACTCATGACTGACTCACGACTGTCGAGTGTCTATGCATGAAATTTTGTGTGCGTGCGTTCTTTCACCATATAAAGGCTCCGTGCCCACACAGCGCTCGCCGCTGTGGCAGGAAACCAGGAGGGATGGTAGAGGGCATCGCCCGGAAGCACCAATCTTCTGACCTGATATTTTGATTCAATCAATATGTCTGTTCGGCAGGGCAGGCTGTGCGCAAACTAGAATTTATTTATTTATTTAAAAAATAAAAAAATAATTTATTTTTTTAAACAGAAAAAGGGCACTTTTCTATAGGAGGCCAAACGGCAGGTGCTCAAGCCCCCTTTGAGGTCTATGTGTGCACGTGCCTGCCTGATTGGTTAGACCCATTATATTCCTTTCGTTTGGAGAAATAACAAGCGCAGAACTCTGACTGGCTGTCACGGCTGATGGCCGTAAAAAGTTAAAATGCGGGCAACATTCATCGGCCAATTTTGGTCGTGCAGTTGCCTAGTCGCTCAGGTTGCTGACCATCGCTCAGCTTCATAAAAAATTAATGGACTTCCGGCAACAGGGCGACCGAGTTCCTCGATGTGAGAACGCAGCGTAAAGGCCATGACACATCGGGGACGTAACGAATAAGCGAGGCGAAAATGCGAAAAATTCGTCGGCGAATATTTCGCGTAAAAACCTGACACACCTGCAACGATGCGAAAAAACGAAAAGATAGTGTTCTTTTTCGCGTTTGAAAATCCGTGCGAATAAAAATGGATTACTCTTCGTCGAGCGATGACGACATGGTTATCCGTTCGGTCCATCACGGAACGAAAGTGTATTTTTTTTTCCTCTACCAGAACGTTAAAAACAGAGCATGCTTAAATTACATTGGCAAAATATTGAACCGGGCTTATTATGTGTCCGTTTTTACTTATGTAAAGTTTGTTTTGTCTACAACATGCTCTCCTTCTCTTCCCTCCTTTTACAGACATACGTGTTCCACTGCCTCTTGATCTCTACCACTGATATAAAGCACAACATAACAATACATTACGTAATTTCAGCAAACATCTTTAAAATACATTTTTCGTAGTCTATACAGTGTAGCAACTCATGAAGTCTGAAGAGTTCTCTCCAAAACAATCGCTACAGGCAGACCTCGTCTGTTTTCCTCGTTATTTATATAACTTGGTTATCAGTAATCAGGAAATCCACACAGGAGTCGGAATAAGATTTTTGGGGAACTTTATTTGCCACGCACACAGACAACAGTGTGACAGCAAAAACATTTCATCTAGGCTACTCTACCCTGCCCTTCTCCTCCTCCCCTTCTCTCCCTCCACCACAGTGGCTGCCCCTGGCCAGACCCGGTAGCTAGACTACGTGTCGTCTTTCTCCTTCGGTTAGCATATAGCCCACAATTACTACGGCAAATATCCACAAAACAATATCACATATAGCGGTTCGCTAGCTTTCATCCTTTGTTTTCACCAAGGCAAACAACCCAGCCGGTGACAGCATAGCCTACATGAACTCGCCTAAAGTTAAAAAATGAATAGGCCTATGTATCGTGTAGCTATGTTTGTGTGTAATTGCCACTGGCTTGTTATCTTCTTTACATTAACTGCTATCAATGTTAACGTTAGATCTAAAGGTTAGCTAACGTTAGCTGGCTAAAATAGCTGGAGACGACTTTTAAGCCAATGCTAATAACCTGTGGGAGCTGATCAGACAGCAAGTTGTGCATATTGCAACCATTTAGCTATAAACCCACCATCTTCATAGCCTATTTTCTCGGCTATGGTTTTCCACAAATTGTCCTTCAAATAGTTTTCTTTGTAACTTTTATGTCTTTTATGAAAGAGGACGCTATACTGTGACACACATAAAATCAGTTGGTCTGCCATATTGGATGTTGGAGTTTGTTGTGGCAGTGCGGTGACGTCAGTCATGGAAACTTGTTATGATTGGATAGATAAAGTTTCGCAAACGAAAACTCGCAAAAAACAAACTTGCTGCGAATAAATTAAATGCCGCTTTTTCGCAAAGGACATTTCGCGTTTGATGTGCAAGATTTTATGAACAATACAGGAGTTCGTTTTTATTTTTCAACGTGCGATTTATTCGTGTGAGTAAATCGCGGCCAGTGTGTCACGGCCTTAAGATTAAACATTTTAAAAATGTAGGCCCTACAACAAAATACTTTGTTTTCATTGTAATGAGACATAATTTAACCAGGTTTTCCAGCTACACTGGTGAGCACTCAAATCTAAGCTCTAGTTTGAGTTAGGGATGGGCTAAACTCATAAAAACACAGTGTGTTTACAATTTGTTTGAACATCGGGGGGTGGGGGCAATTCGCGGAAAGTGCCAGTGATGGGTTTATACCATAGACTGTATAAAAATATGAACAAAGTCACTGTGACGTCACGTCACCCATTGCCGTCCCACGGCCTCGTAAAAACCAAATTGAGTCTTGGAAGACTTTTTCGCCTCCGGTTTGTACAAACTGCGTCTGCTCCATGGAGCCGAAGAGGACTTAACCTGTCCCTCTGATTTGTCCTGAACAAATGTTCATACCATGTCCAAACACCACAATATTTAAAAAAATCTATACATGCAGAGGCATTAGATGACGGAAAGGCGCCTATTGCGATTAAATTTTTTTGTGGAACAAATGTATTGACTGAGTATTTTGACCACATTGCTGTCATTGGCTTACATGGTGAAAGACCTATACTGGAGCCAACCACAGTGGTGCTAGTGAGCAATGGCACATTGCCGCTCCCAGCCCAACCAGAAAGCTTCAAAACAAAAGCCCAGTCTTGGCTCTTTGGTTTATGCCTTCACAGTTGCAAAAACTTCTACAGAGCAGAGTAAATAAAGACTAGGCTACAGCATTGAGAGCACACAACAGCCGTAATAAGGTGCTGGCTTTGCTGAATCTTAAAAAATTAAAAAGACACATAGTCTATATTCTACAGACACAATTAAATAGGCCTAATGTTTTATTTAAGTAATGACAAAATCCCTATTCAGATGGGATAAGTTGTACGGGGGGAGGTGGGGTAATTATTACCTGAGGATCTCCGTTATTTTATTCCCGTCCGAATGTGCCAAGTCTAACTTTTACGGACTGGGCACTCCTGCGCCAGTAAAAATGCCCTGTGAAAATAACCCCAGGTTAATCCTGTGCTAAAAAAATCTATTCGAAGCTAAAACATCACCTTGAGTAACAGAGTAGGCTATGTTGCGTTCTATAGAACATTAACATAGTTATTGATAGGCTATTGCCATTCACATTTAGACAAAATACTAGCCTATTAATTTACTCTAGTCAATTATTGCGCATAGGCTTTTCAGCTCGGCATCGCATATCCTGGCTCAGCATAAGCCATCGGCTTGGTGAAGCCCTCATCTTTCACAGATATCGGCTGGTCACGCGTTCTTGTCTAGTATTGTTGCACCTTTTCAAAGCGAAAGCCCTCATTGATGTTCGCCGAGAAGCGGTCGGGCTAGAGCTGACTTGGCTGCTGTCGTCACTCACAGTGTCACTGTCAGGTGCTTAAACGTGATTTAGCATCGTTCCAGTGCTGTTGGAGTATGTTAGCTCTGTGTCAAAAAGTTTACATTTAACACTATATTCTGTAATCTGCTCAGTGAGACCAAATAGCGCTTTTTTCCAATTTGAGTCAGTCTGAGTTACGCCATGCACACTCACATTATCGTGCGAGAGCTGATCAAGGAACATAGGCTATTTCTCCCGTTTACCTCGCCGTTACCTCACCGGTCCCAGATCAGCATTAATAGTCTACTTTTAAACATGAGCCTACGACAATCACAGTAAAAAAAATTTAAAATAACCTTAAAAGGAAATGGTTAGAAATTATTTTTAATATTATCCATTTATTTTTTTAATTGTGATTAAACGTCTAGAGATTTTCCTAAACGTTTAGCATTTGTGTTAACGTTTAGCATTTAAATGGTTTGAAGTCACACTCCTAGTTTTAGTGATGGGTTATAAAATAATCTGAGCTGAATATACGCTTTATGATAAAACTGTGAGGGTTTGGTAGAACTGATGAGTCAACTGCGACTAAACAAAACACGATACAGAACAAGTCACTCACAGAAGCGAGGACCACTAAAGGAGTCTAGGTACCCAAAATAGTAGAAACGAAAACAAGACAAAAAAACTCCAGTAGCAGTAGCCAAAATAAACCACCCACAAAACCGGGTGTAGCTCGTAGAAACGAGTAGAAGGGTAAGGTAAAGAGACTCAAAACAGAAATGCAGGAGCAAAGCTCAAGAGAGAGAAAAACAAAGAATCACCTTCGGAACATAGACTATAACGCCCGATAAATAGGTGAAAATAAATTAAATCAAAATAAACCTCTCACTCTCCCAGTAGCAGAGAGAAGAAGGAGAAGTAAAGGAAAAAGATAGAATCTTTCTTAGGAAGAAAACCTAATCAACACTGAATATGTGAAGGCACGATATGACAAAGAAGCGCCAGAAAGCGGAAGTGGGGGGTTTAAATACCTGAGAGGTAAATGAACAGGTGAACCGAATAATAGCGGGGAAAAGGAAAACGCGGAAAATTTTGATATATAAAATAAAGAAAAAATGGACGAGAAAACCGTAGCAACAGATGGAAGATAGGCGAAAACCATGACAAAAATACCGATTTGGAGTTGTAGTGTCACGGCAGTGGATTCAATTTATCTCTCAGAAATGAGCTATTTGGACTGCTGCTGCACATCATTGGTGGTGCTCTTGCATGCACTTGCCCCTTCTGTGGTTCATTTGTGCCTGGATTTGTGAGTATGAGGCGTCATTACAAAGCAAGACTAGTGTTATCAGGATATACAGTTTAAGTTCCTCCCCAGAGAAAGAAAAGGATGAGAATTCGGTGTGCATTCGGAAAACTGGAGCTTTATTGTTCATCTAACATTGTGGATATACCCTAAATAATTTTTGGAGCGACTAAAGTACACCAACCTGTGTGGACCCGAACATAGGTTAATGAGCGTTTGTGTTTTATTTGCAACATTTTCTTGAGCAGGTAATTGATTCAGGACATTTATGGCTGAGACGTTTAATGAATCATATTATACAATTTTTGTTTATTAAATAACAGTGTGCACTGTTTTTTTAGAATTAATGTGTTTCTGAAGGTATTATTTCCACTTCTGGGTTTTGTGTAAACTCTAGGCTAGCTACATTGCTATTCAGTCATTTGGGTAACTATCATTGCAGCCGTATCAAGATAATAAAAAAACACATTCCATATAATTCTAGACACACTGCTAATTACTAAGGGCACAGTCTACATTAAAGAAAAAATTGTGTTTTAGTAGCTTACAGGGAGCCATAAACCAAGCAGATATAGATTTTTGATTATAATATCTGGAATGTATACAAGGCAATTCACTTCTTGAGTACTAGATTGAGTGCCCTTCGTTTAAGCAGGTACTTCTGCAGGTAAGTGTGCTCATGAGCCTAAATCCGCAGGGTATGACTAATCATTTATTGGTGACTATCTGTAAAATATTATTGGTACGCCCGGGGAAATAAATGTTAATTTCTTCATTTATGTGTGTTGTTGTACTGTTCTTTTCTGTAAAAGTAGGGATCAATATTGTGCTATTTCTGGGGAAAATACATGTTGTACAGCATAGTGTATGAAAATAGTATTTTCTCAATGGAGGCACTGAGCCAATTACACTATGTTTGCATTACACTTATATTGCGGGGCACCCAGTATTCTGTTGTCATCACATGCATGCCTCAGATTAGCATCAGGTTACGACAGAGCAGTTATATCCTAGGTATTGCTCAATGCTCACCCAACTCTTCTAGCCAGTCACTGCTGGTTTAAAGAGTTTACAATAAATAACCAGGTTATACACACATACAATCAGTTGCATCCCATTTTAAGATTAATCTTGCCAACACTGTGTAAACACAGGTCAGTTTTAGATCAGCAGAAAACAATGCCTATTGAATTTTGAAGCTGATTTCAACAATGTAACTGTCTGGTAATGCAAAGTATACATTTCATGCATCTAATGAAACCCTCAAAGACTTGATGCCAAATGCAGTTCATTGAACATGCAATGTTCACATGGTGGCATTCACAATGACATTTGGGCTAGTCATTTTCCAAAAGTTTATTTTGTGAGAAAGATTTTTCAAGCAGAAAGTTGAACTCCTTGCTGCTTCTTAGGAGGATGATAGAACAAGGATCCAAACTAAAATGATTACAAATTATTGGCACATGAACAAGGCAGTGCACTGACATTCTGTAGGTCTGGGTCAGAACTAAAAAAACATTCCAAATATTGTGCAAAAAAGGAAACAATACATGTCCATTCCAACCAACACTGTTGATGCAGAAAGGTGTGTCTCTTAGGACAAGTTTACACTAAGCACTCCGCCTGCCCCCTCAAAGCCAAATCCAGAAAAAATTAAATCCGACAATATGAAGTCGGCGCCCGTAGCGCTGTCAGTAGGCTATTAGAGCTACAAACGATTCGGCCAATCATAAAAATGCCATATCTAAATAATATATTTCTCTAATATCTGATTGGTTGGTTTGGTCATATAAAACTTTTGAGACGCAGCGAGAGAAAGGACAGTTTCTTTGATCAATCTATGCCGTCTCTTCTTGATAACTAACTGTTACGCATTGCTTAGGATATAATATTCGCTAGCCTAGCTTACTCAGTGAGTTGAGGATAGTGGCGAGAGTCTCCATCTGGGAGATTTGATTTAAAATTGATTGATTACATGTTGCATCTAGCCTAGTTGTTATAGCTGCGATTCTGCAAAACAACTGCAGCATTGCATTAGCTGGCTGGCTGCACGTGTGTGTGCACGCCCATGTGTGTGTGTTAGCTAGCCTACTGCTGCGTGTTGGCTAGTCAGCCGTAGGCTACTTTCCTCAAACTTTGGAATACTTCACGCATATTAAAATACACTATCACTTTCACAGAGAAACGGCAGCTGTCAATAGAGGAAAGCCCTCCGGCGTCTCAGGCATAAAAAGAGGGGGAGTATGGCTAAAATATAAATGAGAATGATGAGCCAGTTACAGTAGTCTCACATGTAAATAGAAAATAGCACTGAAATGATGAAGGAATATAGCAAATTGTTTTATATACTTGTTTCCATATAAAATTAGATAATGATTTGGTATTATTGGGCATAAATAAAGTTGTCCTCATGTAAGATGAGGGGGTGGAGGTGGGTTTAAAATGTAAAAAAATAAAAATAAAATAAAAATAAAAAAGATCTTATCCACTAATATGCTGATTAGCCTTCATACTTTAGCTTTATATGAAAGCATCTCAAATCTCATCTAGGGCTTTGAAAAAAAATTTAATCTTCAAAATGTTCATAAATTAAACATTTTATTTTAGAAAATGCCCTGTGTCAGGTTGTGTAGAAATGCAGAAAATTTGTTTTAAAAGGCTCAAATGTTTTTTGAAAAAGGTCCTGAAAAGGCGCTGCTGGGGTAGGTCTAGAAAAGGCCCTGCTGGGGTAGGCTACAGTATTCCGTGCTTTTACTTACACCCGTCTGTAGTGAGTAGATATGAACGTACAGTAGCTGTGCGATGTTGATGTGGACACTGTCATATTTGTAGTATTTTAGTATTTGTAGTTTATTATGAATGGAAAGTGAAGCTAGTTTGAAAGGATGTAGACTACTCACTGTAGGCTACAAGACTGTAAATAGCAGGCTCGGCTAGGCTCAGTCCCAATTGTGATTATCAATATTCTGCACGGTAAAAAATCTCATAAGAAAACGTGAAAAGACTTGTAGCAATGTTGGCAGTGAAAAACCATTAATTCATGTTTTAATCCTGTTATTTTACAGGATGGCCGTTAAATAATGAGTTATTGCCATTATTCTACATGACTGTGACAGTGTTTAGTAAATTCATTTTAATTAAATCGATTGTGTTGTATTATTGTAGCGATCGATGGTGCTTACAAATAAAAACATACATCCTTGGTAAGCATGGACAGATGGATTAACTTGTATTTCTGATTTTCTTTTGTTCACACATGACGTTGTCCAAATGCAAGATTGAATGCTTGATTAGTGGAAATGTTTGATCATAATATCAATGCATAATGTCACAAGGTGGGGTAATTCATTAACAAATAAGCTTGCATGTGCTATTTCAGTATATGGTGGACTTTGTGCCTTTGTGTGGTAGCCTAGGATAATATAATAAAACACTTTTTTCTATATTCATCGGTTTCTATGACAATGACAGTGTAAACACGGCGCCATCTTTTGGACCTATATCGCGCTGCAGCGGTCCCTCACGCTCAGTCAGCGGGTGGGGGAGGGATGGCTAACATTAGCCACAAAAATTGCGCACCTCACTGCTGATGAAAAAAAAAACGTTACTTTGACAAAGTAAGTTCGCTCGAGACTGTGATTCGTATTTGCTGCCTAGTCCCACTTAGCTTCACTGAAATACTACCAAAATTTGCTTTTGGTGACCTGATCTACAGTCCGTCTCTCTAACGATAGCCTACTCTTTACACTTAACGTTAATGTTACAAAATCACAGATACCTACAATTACCTGGAGTCAGGATGGGTTTATAAATCCCAAACTGCACCATATGGACTCAAAAAACATGAGCCTCACATTAGGAAGGGTAAGTAAATGGACAATGATATTTGCATGCTGGCTGTCAGTTTTTTTCTCTTTCTGGTTTGCTTGCTAACCTTACATGTACCTTCCTAGCTAGCCAGCTAAAAAATTGCCAGTAGCTAGCTAACGTTATGTGGTAACGTTAATAACTGGAAAAAAAAAAAAAAAAAAAAAACAGCAGTGAGGTGCGCAATTTCTTTGTGGCTAACGTTAGCCATCTCTCCCCCACCCGCTGACTGAGTGTGAGGGACTGCTGCAGAGTGAAATAGGTCCTAAAGACGGCGTCGTGTCTACACTGTCATTGTGATAGAAAGCTATGAATGGCAGTTTAGTGACAACTTACAATTTATTGATTTATGCTATAAAAAACACAAATTATTAGGTCTAGGCCCTTTCTTTTTATGAGCCCACACAGCTGCTAACAGTGAGCAGTATAGGCATAAAAAGACCTAAGTTGACATAAAAATGGTCTATTTCCAATTGCTTAGGGAGAAAAAAAAGAGATAAATGTTACCTCCCCAACACTGCTTCATGTATACAGTTCATAGCACTGCAAGCAGAGTGTGAGAGTGTGGGAACATTGCTGTCAGTCATCGTTTGTCCTAAATCAGAGGCAATTAATGTAGATTACTGGGGAGGGGCAATGTGATAATTGGCTGATACGAAGGCTCTATCGACCTCCTGCTGAGGGATGTCTGAATTGCAGGTAAGAAATCTGTCCGAGATAAACTGTTGTCCCTAGTCATCGACTTAAGAAAGAATGAAAGGACGGGAGGGCGGAGTTTAAATGGGCAAATCTATTCAGGCCTGTCCAGAGTCCCTACTTTTCCATCAACCTTTGTAATTTCACACAGCCCCGAAGAAATCTTCCTGCCTAATAGTTGTGTTTAACTCCCCTTTTAAAAGTCAATTTGTTTTTGTTTTTTTCCATAGCAAAGTTTTTTTAAAAAGACTTCATACCTTAAAACTTTTCCTTGTGGGGGTTTGTAGGCCACAGTATGCTGTGAAGTGCATTGTTTTTGAAAAGCACTATGTAAATAATGTGAATAAATTGCATTCGGCTAATTTGAATTGCTGTCAGTTCCTGAGGGTTCTGGCCAAAAACAGGCACGTCCAGCATCGTCTCACAGGAGAAGGTACAGGTTTTTCAAAACATTGCACTTTATGGTTTAATTAAGCATTTTTTAAATAATGTCATGAGATATAGCTGTAGGCTGTATCCTTGGTGAAAATGTTTCCTTTTTGTCTGATATATGAGGGGACCATCATCAGCATATACAGCTGTATCGAAAATTATGCCAGAATAATTAGTTGGGAAAAGAAATCAGCATACACCATGGCCGTCGTGTATTTTTGAATCAACACTCCTCCCAACCTCCACCCCTTGCTATCATTTACAAGCAGGCACTGCTCATTTACAAAATTTGGTAGACATTTAATCCCCTCTCTCCTTCACACTCGGAGGTAGGGGCACAGCCAAGTACCCCCCTGGGCAAACTGCAGCTCCCATGCTGCTCTATCTGGGCCAAGATGAGCTGGGTACTTCCTGCGGCAAGGTTATGAAATTGTGGGGGAAAGTGCCATGGATGCGAGGAGCCTGTACACTGGGCAGCTTGCAGTTGATTCAGGGCAGTAGGCATTCAGTCAGGGCGATAGCAGTGCTGGACAGCATGCCTTTACCACTAAGCAGCCTCAGCTATGGAGGAAAACCATGTACCAATGTTTACAAATTGACTTTGAACTGGCAGCTTACCCTGGACTCCAAGTTCTTATTGAAAAATGGTTGATTGTCTTGACATCTTTTGAACCTCTTTTCTGTTATGATTGAATACATCTATGAGACCACCATAATGCAAAACAAGCAAGTCGTTTCAAACCTCAAGACTATAGAGCTCCGTAGTCAATGGACTGAAAAAAAATTTTTTTCTACATTCAGGCAGCTCCACGTTCAAAACACCCAAGAGAGGGGTTGTCACATTTTTAAATAATTTATAAAATAAGTAATTTGAAATTATGTCCAACAAAAAAACACATTTTTAAAAAACAACCAAAACGACTACAACATCCGGTCTACTCACCTGCTCACCACCACTGCTGATTTTCGCTAGCAGAGCGGCCGGTAGCTTCCATAATAAGTTAAAAGAGCAGACCGAGTGATAGCCATTTTCGGCCGCCTGGTAGCTACTGTATAACCTAGCAAAAGCGGGAGCCGGTGATGTACGACCGGGGATTCTGGGTAGCGTAGTTATGTTTCTCAAAGTCCGTTAATTATACAATTCAAATTTGATTTAAACGTGGTGGTGAGTATATAATGGACTTTGTATCACATATATGTCAAAGTTTGGTCCATACAATGCCATAATATCATAAGAGTGACTGAAAGATCCCTAAGTGGGGCAGGTAATGGCTTCCGGCAGGCTTCCGGGATAGGAGGGGGTGGGAATACAGAGATCTATGGATGCCAGGAAGCACATAAAACAACAATCTTGGCTCCGGTCAGCCAGAGGAGGAAAACTATTTTCAGAAACATGTGCATCTACAGAAGGTATTGGTGGTACTACTCAGACTTACCTTTGTCCTGGGGGGAATACTACGAAGTAGGATTACTTATCTGGATAGCTAACTGTACTGAGTATAACCGGAAACAGCTCTTTTTACAACAGTTTGTATTCTAGATTTGGAATGGTTCCGGCTTTTACTCTGTGCAGTTATCCAGCTAACTAAGTAATCCAGCTTAGTTCATAGTATACCCCCTGCTGTGTCAGAAAGTGTCTTTAATGTTTTTAATTAATTTACATAGGTAACATTAGCTACAAGCTAGCTAGATAAGATAGCTAATGTTAGCTAACTAACTGCAAATAATCGTTAGTCAGGGACGTGATAAGCATACAAGCCAAGTAGGTTATATGTGTAAACAACTGATTTGTTACAGTTGAACAGAGAACAATCTGTAGTAACGTTAGCTACAGTTTTGGGGAGTAGATTTCAGGTGCTTCATTTTTCACTAATTCTAATACAAAAGCCACTTGCACAATCCAGCAGGTTGTCATAGCTCTGACTAGTTAGCACTGAGGGAAGCATAACGTTCCTGCATATACTAAGTGACCAAAAAAATATATACATTTATACTAAAAAAATATATAGTTTATAAAAAATAAATGGCATGGGTAACTACTTGTACAGTGTGCGATGTGTTCTTTACTGGCCGCATCATTATAAGCCCAAACGAGGCTATGCGTGCCGCATTCACCCACCATTGCTTCGGCCTGGACAGCGGCGAGCTTCTTGGGGCTCGCTGGGGCGGGGTTTGATACCTGGAGCTCAGCCCCTATATTATTACCTTATCACAGTGTAGCAATTGTGCCCTATCGGAAGCAAATGTGTTCTATTGGTAGTGATCGTGCCCCATTCTGGTAGCGAATGTGCCACATTCTTCTCTCCTCTCTCATTCACAATTGCTGCTTTGCCAGTAGTCCAAATCAGCCCAATTCCCCTGCCCATATCTATGCCTTCCACAGATCCTATCCCTGAGTTTTCCACTTAAGCGAGAGTTGATTTTGAATTAACATAACTTCTTTTTAGTTTAACCAGCACATTTAACTTACCTAATTAAACGCGGTGAGGTGCAGCACTTGGTGGTTTGAAGGTACAATGGTTGGCATTCACTCTTATAGCACTGGTGCAGCTGACTGTTTTCCCTGGATTTTTAATTCCCAGTTTTCATCATGAATAAAGTCTCATAAATTACACTCTGGTGTGCACCATTGCCCGTTTGCATCAGTTTCCATGACCACATTTCTAACAGTACCTGCTAGTATTTCATGCAAACAATTTCAAACAAAGGCATCTGTGGAGCTTTCCCATTGACTAATGTCAGACGCACTAACATTGAACCTGAATAATTCTAAGTAAGAATTAATTCTTCATTGTAAGCGCTGTTTACTTAAAGTAGTTTCATTGTAAACAACTCGTTCTTTGTTTACATTCAAATTTTCTCCCCAAAAAACATTGTATGTGTCCTTGTGGTCTAATAAACATGTTGAATGTACTTCCTACCTCATAAGTCGTTCGGAAAGTGTTTAATGCCCATTCGGGGGCATAAACTAATGTTAGTTAGCGAGCTACCAAACATAGCTAACGTTACCCAGATAGCATGCTGATATCGGACCACTAACATTAGTCTCATTTTAAGCTGGAATATGCTGGTAGTGTTTTGTCCAGCGATGTGTCAGCAGGGCAATGTTAGTACATAAGATAGAGGATTGCACCTGGTGAGTTGGCAGCGATCTGCGAGTGGAGTGAAGCTAGTGCCCGGCACACTAATGGGTCTTGTTGGCGTTCATCTCCGGCCATTTTGATGCCTGCAGAACTAGCTTGGTAGCAAGCTAGCTAACGGTAATGTCTCAGTGTGAGATAAGGGAAAAGCAAAAAGCCATAGAAATACTCTTCTTTCATGCTGTAATAAATTACGATCTGAACTCCAGCTTAACAATGAAGAAAATAGCTAACATTAACATTATGGGCTCCATCTTGGCGATCTTCGTGCTTTGTCTAAACGCATGGCGTAAAGTGCATTGAAAATATGACATGCGTATGCAAAACTGTTTGTAATGTGATCATATTATGTCACATCCCTAAAGATACCATTTTAAACAGGGTAACTGGAGCTTTCCATTTATATACAACAATATGCTTACTTTAACACAATGTTATCCATTATTAAAACAATTCACAAAATAAATAATAATAAACTTTCTAAATGGCTATTCTCCATGAGAAACATAGGTTTTTAAACATTTCATGTTCAAGATCGAGGGAGACAAACTGTGTGGTATCTTCACTATTTTGGAAGTGATATAGAGTACAAATCAGAAGAGATTTATCTTTTACTGCTCAACATGTAGTTGTGTTCAAATAAATAGCAGTGCGTTAAAAAAAGTGAATAAAGTGCAAATATTTTTTAATAGCTTTTAGTTCCATATTTCAAATGTAATTGAAACATTACACATTCAATTCCAAATCAAAGCATTAACTAATTGTATCAAGTCTGCATTATTCATTTACAGGAAGCAAAGAAAAGGAATATGAATCTGTTCAAAAAAATAGCAGTGTCGACATTTTAATCTTCTAACTCAAACACTTACTGTATAAACTGAATACATTTTTCAAGATTTAACTTTACTTTAAATTACTGAACTAATATTTAGTTGCATAACCATTGTTTTTGATAACTGCTGCGCATCTGCGTTGCATCGAGTCAACCGACTTCTGGCACCTATAGAAACAGGTATTTCAGCCCAGGATGAACAAACTACATTCCACAGTTCCTGTGAATTTTTGAGTTTTGCTTCAGAAACTGTATTTTTAATGTCACCCCACAAGTTTTCAATGGGGTTGAGGTCGGGGGATTGAGCTGGCCACTCCATTACCTCAATCCTTTTTGTCTGGAACCAAGATGTTGCTCGCTTACATTTGTGTGTGGGGTCGTTGTCTTGTTGAAACACCCGTTTCAGGGGCATTTCCATTTTGATGTATTCAAACTGATCCATGATCCCTGGTATACGATAAATAGGCCCAACACCGTAGTATGAAAAACATTCCCATACCATGATTTTTGCGCCACCATGCTTCACTGTCTTCACAGTGTACTGTGGCTTGAATTCAGTACCCGGGGGTCGTCTGACGTACTGTCGACGACCACTAGACCCGAAAAGAACAATTTTACTCTCATCAGTCCACAGAATGTTACGCCATTTCTCTTTGGGCCAATCGGTGTGTTCCTTGGCAAATTTTAACCGATTCTGCACATGCCGTTTTTTCAACAATGGTGCTTTACGGGGGCTTCTTGCTGATAGCTTAGCTTCGATCAAACGTTCAAACGTCTAATGACTAACAGGTAATTTTAGATCATCTTTGATCTTTCTGGAGGTGATGATTGGCTGAATCTTTGCCATTCTGACTATTCTTTGATCCATTTTAACCCCTTGCAGATGGCATATTTGGTAAATCATGGGGGTACTCTGTTTAAGGCTTTATAACTCCAGGTGTGAGCATCACATAAACTTGGTAAATGGCTTAAATGAAACAAAACCGGTGTACCATTTTTTGTACAAACTTAGATTTGTTTATTTTCATAATTTAAGGTCAAAATAAAGTGCCGGAAATGCAAGCAAAACTTTGCTAAAAATGCTACAAAATATATATTTCTTCAAAATACTGAGAGGTACATAAGTGAAACAGGTAAAACTACACATTTCCTGGATCATAAACTCCTTGTCCACAAGCATTCAATAATCGCAGGGTGATATACAGAACTACTAAAGATCTATGACACGAAATGTAAGCAGTGTAGCCTGATGTACCCAGGGTCTCCAAACCTATCCAAATTGGCTAAAATGTGAATAGCTGTAAATCTTAAACTAATCATACATTTCAGTGCAAATCAACCGTTTTGACTCATTTAACTCACCTTTTTATCATTTTCATGTGGGAATTATTTTGGATCAGTACAGGGGGGTGGATATCTAGGTGTCCAATAACCTACCCAAAACCTCTCCGAGAAATTATTAAAAAGCCTTTTGTCCTTTATAAAGCATATACATTTTACCTTACGATCACTTAATGGATGAAAACATTGATATTGCACAGTTTCAGTTCAGTGTTTGATGCCACTCAATCATGTAACGTAACGTAACGTAACGTCACGTCAGAGACGGGTGCAGTTGAGTAGCGCGGAGCAATTCAAACAATTTGAGATTCTAAGATAAATCTAAGATAAATAAATTAAACCTCACCAACGACATGGAAAAGAAAGTTAAGAACATATTGGATGAGATCGGGGATCTTAAAAAATCGCTTGATTTCCTTACAGAAGAAGTTTCTGCTGTTCACAAGCAGCAGCAAACAATAATGAACTTGGTGGAGGAAGTGAAGTCCCTCAGGTGTCAGAATGCCGAGAAGGACAAGAAAATTGAGACGCTGGAAAACAGGGTCGAAAATCTTGAGCAATATTCAAGGATTAATGATGTTGTAATCGCCGGATTGGACATTAAACCCCGATCCTATGCCCACGCAGTAACGAGACAAGAAAGAGTAGGCCTAGATCCGACCGAGCAGGAGTCCAGTTCCGTGGAGGGACAGGTGTCGACCTTCTTCCAGTTACACGGAATTAAACTGGATTTAAACAACATAGAAGCTTGTCATCTCCTTCCTCGCAGAACCGGGAGCGTTATCGTTAAACCAGCCGTAATTATGAGGTTTGCAAATAGAAGGTTTAAAACGGAGCTACTAAAACAAGGCCGAATGCTGAAAGGAACCAATGTGTACTTGAACGATCACTTGACAAAAAAGAATGCAGAGATTGCTAAAAAGGCCCGATTACTACGATACCAGAAGAAAATACAGTCTACGTGGACGGCAAACTGTAAAATCTTCATCAAACTTAACGGTGACCCAGAGCAAGCAAAGGTCTTGGTCGTCAGAAGCTTGGAGGAGCTGGATAAGTTTCAATGACGTTCTTCCATGGTAGGATAAATCTTTTTCTCCTTTTTGAAATGATAAATCCTTTTCTAAATCCTTTTCTCATTTTTGAAATGACGCAAAGTGTTTTGCGGGCACGGGCATGGAGAGCTCCGCTCATTTTTTCGGGTTCTTTTCTCTCTATTTTTGGATTGGAACAATCAACCCTGCTTTGCTTGCTGCATGGAACTTACATGTTTATGAAATTATTTTTTATGGTCTATTTTCTTTTCTTTCCTGCATGGAGCTTGCATGGACGCATATATAGCCTATATTTTACTTTTTCTCCTCCTGTATGGAACTGTTTGGATCCTTTTGGCTTGGATATATACTGCTGGCTTGGACAGGCCTATACTTTAATTTTCTCCTTTTTTACTGCGCTTACGCTGGACTTTTTTTCCTTGTTGCTGCTTTTTAGCCTTTGGTGTGCCTGGCTGTGCTGCGGGTCTCTGTGTGTATGTGTGTGTGAGCGCGTTTGTGCGCGTTTGTGCATGTATTTGTGTCCGGGTATGCGTGATTGTGTGGGTTTCTGCGCTTAATGTGGGTGGTGTGTGTTGGCGAAGTTGCGAGGCCCATGCGTTATGTTTCTGGATGGACACCTTAAAGACAAACGATAGTTGATTATTCTGAAAGTGGACTGTATGAAATGGATGACATTGACCGTGAAAACAACATGCATGATATGAACAAAGATATAGATCCGGAAATTAACTTTTTCCACAAAATAGATAATTGCAAATACTATTCTGTAGATCAATTTTATAAAAACATCACAGTAGGCCTAGATCATAGTATATCAATTATTCACTTCAATAGTCGTAGTCTCAAGAAAAATTTCCAAGATATCAAAGATTATTTAGAACAGTTTAAAAGACCCTTTAACGTGATTGCCATTTCAGAAACTTGGCTTAGCACTGAGAGAGGGGAGGACTTTGAAATGAACGGATACGAGTTTAATTATATAAATAGAGTAAACAAAAGAGGAGGGGGGACAGCACTATATGTAGACCGGAGACTGAAATACAAAGTGGTTGATAGTATGTCGACCGCAGTCGATGATGTGTGTGAATGCATCACGATAGAAATAGAGATGGATAAGAAGAGAAACATCTTTGTAAGCTGTATATATAGAGCTCCCAGTTACGATGTCGAATTATTTAAGGAATGGATGGTGGAAATGTACACAAAGATTGAGCAGAAGGTCACGTTCATTTGTGGAGATTTTAACATTGATCTATTAAACCCAAACAAGCACTTAAAGAGCTATGAATTTATCGACGCTATGTTCTCAATGAGTCTATTCCCCACAATCACAAAACCTAGCAGATTTACATCGCATTCGGCCACCCTCATAGATAATATATATACAAATAACATGGAGAATAACATTTTGAGTGGATTATTGATAAATGACATTAGTGATCATCTGCCTGTCTTTGTGATGTATGACTGTGATTGTAAGTTGAAGGATGAAAACAGCATTCGAAACAGAAGAGTGAGAACGGAAGAGACTTTAAATGTGTTCAGAGGTGACCTTATGTCTCAGGATTGGAGGGAGGTGTTTGAGGCTGAGGACGTGAACAAAGCTTATGACACTTTTCTGGATATTTTCTTAGCACTGTATAACAAAAGCTGTCCAGTAAAGCAAACCAAAATAAAAGTAACACGTCTGGTGAAACCCTGGCTCACAAAGGGAGTATTAAATGCCTGTAAGAAAAAGAACACATTGTATAGAGAATTTTTAAAACATAGATCTAAAGATAAGGAAATTAAATATAAAAAATATAAGAATAAACTAACAGATGTCATTAGGATATGTAAGAAGAATTATTATGACAACATATTTGAAAAAAACAAAAGTAATATTAAGGGAACATGGGAAATACTAAATAAGATTATTAGAAATAAATCGAATAGCATAAGCTATACAGACCAATTTATTGACAATGATAAGGTGATTAGGGATATGAATAAGGTGGTTGAGGGATTTAATAATTTCTTTGTGACAGTGGGCCCCAGACTAGCAGAGGAAATAGTCCTCCCTAAAGAGGGACATTTTTATGAAAACAGAAATCCAGCCACGATTTTCTTGAGAGACGTTGAAAAGAAAGAAATTATTGATGTTGTACATAATTTCAAAAGCAAGAAATCGACGGATTGGAATGGCATTGATATGTATATAATAAAGGAAGTAATTAATGTTATCATTGACCCATTAACACACATTTGTAATTTGTCATTTAAATTGGGCTTATTCCCAAACAGAATGAAAACGGCTAAGGTAATTCCATTGCATAAAGTAGGTGACAAACAGCTCTTCACCAACTACAGGCCAGTCTCGTTGTTATCGCAGTTCTCTAAAATTCTTGAGAAGCTTTTTGTTGCCAGACTGGACAGCTTTGTTGAAAAGCATAAGTTGTTATCTGACAGCCAATATGGTTTTAGAAGTGGCAGATCAACATCGATGGCCTTGATGGAGCTTATAGAGGAATTAACTTGTTCAATTGAAAAGAAGAAGTTTGCAGTAGGAGTGTTCATAGATTTGAAGAAAGCATTTGACACAATAGATCATAATATCATGTTGGAAAAAATGGAAAGGTATGGGGTTAGGGGAGTAGGGCTTAATTGGTTAAAGAGCTATATTGAAAATAGGAAACAGTTTGTACAAATGGGTGACGTCAAATCAAGTCTTGCGGACATCAAATGCGGTGTTCCGCAAGGTTCGATTTTGGGGCCAAAATTGTTTATTATGTATATTAATGATTTATGTAAAGTTTCTAATATATTGAGATATGTGGTTTTTGCTGATGACACTAACATTTTCTGTTCAGATGAGAACTTACAAAGGTTAATGGAGAAGGTCTCAAATGAATTGGGGAAGCTGAAGCTGTGGTTTGACGCTAACAAACTTTCACTTAATCTGAAAAAAATGAAGTTTATGGTGTTTGGAAATCGAAAAACACATTTAAATACACAGGTTGAGTTAATGATTGATAATATTGTTTTGGAAAGAGTGTTTGAGAACACGTTTTTGGGTGTCAAAATGGACCACAAATTCAGTTGGAAGCCCCATGTGAGTTATGTCAGGTCTAAAGTGTCAAGAAGCATTGGTGTCTTGTGCAAAGTAAAGCACTTTCTAAATCATAAGTCTATGAACACACTATATTGCACCTTGATCCTGCCGCATTTAACATATTGTGTTGAGGTATGGGGAAATACTTACAAGACCACACTGCAGACAATATGCATAATGCAGAAAAGAGCAATAAGGATAGTCAACAATGTAAGTTACTACGATCACACTAATCCGCTGTTCTTAAAATCTAATGCATTGAAGTTTATGGATTTGGTAAAGTTGAAAACAGCCCAAATTTTATTTAAAGCAAGAAACAACCTTTTGCCTGAGAATTTACAGAGGCTATTTAAGAATAGAGATGGGGGATACGCCTTGAGGGGTGATCTGAATTTAAAGCAACCCAGTGTTTACACTACAATGAAGAGCATGTGCATCTCTGTCTGCGGGGTGAAATTGTGGAATGGACTTCCTGAAGAGCTAAAACATAGTAGAAATGTGTTACAATTCAAAAAAAAGTTTAAAAAGATGATTTTGGACAAATATAGAATTGAGGGCTCATCTTGATTTGGAAACTAAGAAGATAGAAAGGGCTTAAAGGTCAAATTGACCATGGATTTTTGGTTACTACTGTTTTTGCAACTGTTCTTGTGCTTATTGTTTATTTTGAAATTTATTTAAAATTTCTAATTTTGTTATTTGATGTATGATACTGTTTATACCTGACTATATGAAATTGTTAAAGTGAAACAGGGTAGGCAATTTTTATAAGCGAAAGCTTCAGCCTATCCTTTTGGTCATATCGAAACAGATGTATTGATTATATTATGAACAATGTACTAACGTGGAATGACCAAATAAATAAATTTCATTCATTCATTCAAGTGTGCCATTTTTTCACCATTATCCTTCATATACTGCTTCATCCTGTGCGGTGCCTTCGTGGGCAACATGCACTCATCAATGGCACGGTCTTCAGTATGCTGGAAGGATCTGGTCCTGCAGTGGCTTCACTCTGAACAGTAGAGGGCACTGCTGGAGTGGCAGAGGTGGAGGGTCAAGCATGTTATAGGAACAAATTACATAATGCAGAAGCATTATAACACTGTGGTACACACAGCTAAATATGAAATCATTCACTCTTGTACTTCAGTAAACACTTTCTTCTGTATGCTACATTATGTTATATTTTGTTGCGTGCTCTAGGATGGCATTACTCTGTAGTGTGTTTCACAACTGTTGCTTATTTATTTTATTTATTTATTTTACATTCATCTTGCACACATCTGGACACAGTACATTTGAATACATATTTTCCATTCCCTAAGTGAAAAGCATCACCCATGGATATACTAATACCCCATAGAGTACATTATGCACAAAGAAATTACAATACAATACAATGATATCGGAAAACACTACCAATGTTCTAGCTTCACGGCAAATCGAGGCATAAAATAAACTCCTCAAAAAAAGTTTGGAAACGTTATTTCGGTCGATTATTCCTCCCCTTTAATAATACCAATTGGTATTGTATTTTATATCGTTGGAAAGCCTGCTTAGTCACCTTTACAACGAGGTACAACTTGTAAGGATCATGCATTCGTGGAATGAGCAACACAGCTAACCGTGTGGGTAGCGGCCCAAAAAAATGTGCCTAAATGCCCTGCAATATTCTTCTGTTGGTATTCACTCTCGTTTTGAGCTTCAAGTGCTGGCAGGTGTATGCCAGTGGGATGGAATGGGATGCCATCCCACAGCAGTGTGTGACCAGGCTGGTGACCAGCATGAGGAGGAGGTGCCAAGCTGTTGTGGCTGCGTATGGATCTTCCACACGCTACTGAGGTCCCTGACAGTGTAAAATGAATAAAGTGTAAAAATGGCCAATATGTGTTGTTTGTTCCTTATTACTGTGGGAGAATGCAATCATCCAGTCCACCAAGCAACTCAAAACGAGAGTGAATACCAACAGAAGAATATTGCAGGGGATTTTGGCACATTTTGTTGGGCCGCTACCCACACGGTTAGCTGTGTTGCTCATTCCACGAATGCACGATCCTTACAAGTTGTACCTAGTTGTAAAGGTGACTAATCAGGCTTTCCAACGATATAAAATACAATACCAATTGGTATTATTAAAGGGGAGGAATAATCGACCGAAATAACGTTTCCGAACTTTTTTTGAGGAGTTTATAACTTACGACTGAGCAACCAAACAGAACAGCGCTAAAATACGCTATTTCATTGTGAATGCTATGAATTCTAACAAAGCAGGCCACCACGAGCCACTACGGGAATGTCACGAACACAATAGTATCAATACATTACAGTTATTTGGCAGACGCGTTTATCCAAAGCGACGTACAATAAGTGCATATTGAAGGTCATAGACACAATCTACGAAGCTAAGTCACGAAAGCGCTACTTTCTCACAACGTAGAAGCTATCGCTAGTCATCAACCGAATACAGTCAGCTATACATTCTAAGCTATGAGATAGCTAAACCAAATAGAAAATAACAAATAAACGGAAAGAACGTACTATATAATTTGCCGTATACATGTAGTTATTCAAGGTGGAGTCTGAAAAAGTGTGTTTGCAAATATGTTCAGCATTATTAGCAGGCTAACAGTGGTCTATTACGACCGATGCAAATACAAAAATATAGCACGCAGTGGAAAAACGAATGTATATACTCAAAATATTACAAGCAGTAATACTTACATGTCGAGGAGGATATCTTCCCCATATTGATAGGCACCTCTTCCACAGAATCTATGCTACAGGGATTAGAAGAATCTCTGTTGTTGTCCTCTTCTGACCGACTTCGGGGGAAAAGTACTAAAAAGTCTCTTCAAAGTTGCGCGCCGTTTTATTGCGTAAGACCAACTGCGTCATACCAAACGCGTCAAACCAAATGCGTCATCTGCGCATGCCCGCGTAAAGTTGTCGTGATATAACAAGTATTGCAGTTACGCTCGCCCTTAAATAGTTAATCCAAGCTTCCAATTACACATGTAAATAACTTTTGGGAAGCTTGTCGTGCCTTCTATTGGATAAAACAATTGTCGATCAAACCAGAATAAAATTGAAAGCGTCACAGCAGTGCTATCAGGGAGGGGGGGTTACGCAGAGATAGTTTCGTTTGTCTAATAGTGTTCCAATGCGCTGTGTATTTTTCAAACGGATTGTCCAAGACAATAAATGACCACGGAATCTTGAAAGGGACATATCTACGCTTAAATCCACGGGAGGATTGCACACGAATTCCATATTTAATAGCAGATATTGATAGTAGAATGGCATTGTATGATTTCACTTGTTTATGTCGGTATTGATTGAGCAGCGATTTGCACCGCTGTATTTGCATACGGTCGGGCTATTGGTGGGTTTATCTGGTTGCTGGACGGAATTCTGATATTATATGATGAATACATATATTTATGAACTCCCAACATAGACGCTATTGCCCACTATGTCACGCATGGGTAGGTATAGGCTGGGTGGGGAGTGCTTGTTAAATGGACTTGCTACGGAAAGATAGTGACACTTAGAAACTACGCATTGGCCAGAAATCGTCGCGAATCGTCTACCAATAAAGTTAAAATACCGCGTTTGGGTTTTCCACTAATAGTTTGCAGTGGCGGCTGGTGATCTAAATATAGGTTGGGGCGCTAGCATTTCTAAAAAAAAAAAAATACATCTGACTTTGACTTTAAACAGAAAAAACAAGCTACCGTGTGTCTCAGTTGCATAAGACAGTTTGATTGGCAACAGTGGAGGACAGTTTTTCAAGTAAGACATCACTGAACTAGAGTGCGGATCGGGCCGCATATTTCTGTCCGAACCCGACCGAGCCCGACCCGAACCCGACAGGAATTCTGCTTTTTATGTCCGAACCCGACCCGAACCCGACCCGAGCCCGACGCAGTTAAGGCACTGAAGCGCTGACATTGTGTTTCCCTGTCACGCAGTTGTTGTTACCATGGTTACAGCTTCTCTGTTTAGTGGTCACTGGGCACCTAAATGACCGTCAAAAGGCATTGTTTTATTGGTAGATAACAGACACACACAATATTCGGTATCATTTTTATTTATTTCACACTATATTTTCACCAAAAACAACTTGAAGCACCATGTGCAGTAAGCTAACCCATCCCAATTAGTACAGTAATACCTTGACATACAAGTTTAATTCGTTCCGTGACCGAGCTCGTTACTCGGTTTACTCGTATATCAAATCAATTTTCCCCATTGAAATTAATTTAAATACCATTAATCCGATCCAGCCCCCCAAAAAACACCCTAATTTCTTTGTTACGTTGTTATAAAAATGAGAAATGTATTTATAAATTATAAATAATTAATACAAAATATAATACAAAGATAATAAAATAGAATATAAAGAAATAAACTGGTTCTAAACTTAATTGCTACATTATTATTCTTCACTTACACTTAATCTTCATCAGTGACGTTTGCATCTTTTTCATAGATTTTTGGCTTTTTCGTCACGCTTTTCTGACTGATCTGCAGGGCGTTTCGATAAAAACCTATCCATGGTGGTTTGTTTCTTCCTTCCCTTCAGAATTTTTCGGAAATGCGAATGCAATTTCCGAAATTGCATTCGCATTCGCAATGCTCCGCTTGCTCGGCTCGTAACTCGGGTCTAGGCTCGTAAGGCGAAACAAGAAATTGCTCGGAATACTCGTAAATTAGTGCACTCGTATGTCAAGGTTTTACTGTAGTTCAAAAGTAAAATGTTCGCTAGTTGTTCGGCCGCCGTGACCGAGCCCGACCCGTTTCTCCCAATGAACGCCTTGAGAAAGGTTCTTTTTGCAAAGAAATAACCGAATTTTCTTTGCTTTCTGTTCCACTTGAAGAAGCCATTTCGAATTATCTCTCTCGCTTGGTCTACGACAGGTCTACTTGAATGAATGAGTAGCAGCCGACTGAACCCATCCGTAGTACTTGCGCACTCGCAGTGATATCCTGCTAGATGCCGGCTGGGCGTGATAAACATGCCTTAAATCCAATCAAATAATATCATAAACCATGAGGACTAATCAGAAAAGGGTAGGATAGTCCGGGGCGCACAGGCCTGCGCCCGGGGACTTCCTTTTTTGGCGGCGAATCAGGCAGCAGTATCAGGGGGCTCGCCTGAAAATGAATGAGTGCTCTGATTCACCATAACGTTACCGGCGCCCCGCAGTCCCCGGAACATGCATATGTAATGTATTAAACTTTAGACAACGCAAGGCCAACATATAACATGTTTAAGCTACTAAAAAATTAAATAATAATAAAAAATAATAATAAAAAATAATAATTTTAAGCTACTAAAAAAATTAAATAATAATAAAAAATAATAATTTTTTTAAAACTTTTTTTAAAATTTGTATGTGGGGGAGGGGGGGCGGCGCCCCAGCGCCCTCTATAGGCCGGCCGCCACTGATAGTTTGGCTGCAGGAGCAACGCGTGTCTCAGTTGCGTAAAACTGTCTCGCAGGCGAGCCAAAATAGACTATCTGCACTAAGTAGTTAACAGTAGTTGCTCGTTTTCTTCCGCGCGTTTCAGGTTTTTGTTGCCATTTTAAAGCATTTGAGATCTTTTTAGCTGAGCATCCTATAATTTGCTGCACTTCTTTATACGTTTTCCCCTCTCCAATCAACTTATTAATCAAATTACGTTGTTCCTCCGAACAATGTTTGGAACGGCCCATTTTACTTAGCAATTCAGAAGGAAATATATTTTATAACAATGTGTGAAACATGTGCTTCCCTTCCTCCTTAATAAAGGACAAATAATGACACTTCACAGAATGAATTAATTCTCCAATTAAACTCCACATGCTATTATTCTGAACACGCCCCTTTCAATGAATGAGTCAATTACTCAGAACAAGCAGCGTGCATGTCATAACAGTTGGGTCTGTTGTTTTTCTATTACACTACTACATCTACAAGTAAATTATTTGCCATGCAGAAATATCACTACTACTAATAACAGTGGTTCATCAGGTTACTGTTAATATTAATTTATTATTTTATTAACAATAAAATACCGTTGATGACGTTGCGTATCACCACCAAATAAATTCCTAAATGTGGTTAAAATTTAATTGATGGCTGTCTCAAATCACACAATTAAGTTGTCAAATACCAATCCAACACAAGAACAAAAGTGCTGTTACTTGTTGACTTTTATGCCAATGTATAAATTCATCCAAAATTTTCAAAAATGTATTTATTTGAATAATGTAGCATTCCATAAATTAACAAAGCTATGTCCCAAAAAAGCACCCATGCTTTTGAAAGCTGTTACTTTTGTAACTTTTCTTCTACAAATAAGAATGCTTGTGTAACGTTCCGTTCCCATCCTGTTCCTTCTCCGTGTTTTTCCCTCTCCCTCCGTGTCATGTTTGACTCCCTTATCCGTGTCTTCCCTCGTGCTGCAGGTTGGGCGTGTCCTGTCCGTTTGTTCCACTCGTTTCACCATTCCGGTCTCGACCTATCCTCTTCTCTCCCCTCTACTCACATTCCTCACACTTCACTCTGGTCAATCACCCACTTAGACATTCACACGCTTTTCTAATTGTTACCAATCACTCACTTAAACATTCGCACCTTTTTCCCATTGTTACCAATCACTCCCTGTATTTAAACCGCTCCCTGTCTCTTGTTCGTTGCCAGTTCGTTAACGTTGTATGTGAACATAGTTGTTAGTCACTCTGGTCTGTGATATCTTTCTATCCAGTTTATATTCGCTCAGTGTTTGTTTGTTTCTAGCCCGTTTTGTGTCCAGTTAACCTTTCCCCTGTTTTCAAGTCTGTCCACCTGCAGTGTTCGATTCCCTGCCTGTGTTGCGGTCTCCCCCGCTCTTCTCCTGACGAGTACCCTAGCTGGGTTCCCGTGAGGCTACCCTGCAGCTACTCGGTCGAGCTCTACCACTCCTGCTCCTGCTCATCGTCACGCAGTCCGTTCCCTCCAGTCCAGTTCCGGGGTGGAATCACTCAGTCCGATCCGTCCAGTCCAGTTCCGGCTTGGAACATTTCTCGTCCGCCCTGCCAAGTCCAGCCAAGTCCAGCTCCGGTTTGGAGCGAGTCGAGGTGTGGACAGAGCTCCTGTGATCTCCTGTAAATTTGTGTGTTCGTTGGTGTACAGCTTGGGACTGCCCCAAGCTAATAAAGAACCACCTATTATTGTACTTCTGTCTCCTGGTCGTGCGTTTGAGTTCAGTTCACGTTCTAGGTCATGACAGAACGAACTGGCCAAAGTATGGACTCAGCCGACCTGGAGCAGATCCGTCACGCCCTCTCATACCAAGCCACGGTCAACGCCCAACAGAGCCGCCGCCTGGATGATGTTCTGGAAGCCCTGAGTGGTCTAGGAGAACAGGTAACGCAAATGTTACTCCACCAGCCCCTTCCTGGGATCCAGGAGGCTCCCGTCGCACCCGCACTTGAACCACTGCCTGAGGTTCCCGTCCCCACTTCTGTTCGAGAACCCCGTGTCCAACTCCCTGAGCATTACCGGGGAAGTCTGGGAAGATGTCGCGAATTCCTCATGCAGTGCGACATCGTCTTCCGCATCCAGCCCACCTCTTATGCCTCCGACGCCAGCAAGATCGCGCTGGTCATGAGTTGCTTGACTGGCAGTGCCCAGGAGTGGGCCCTGACTCTGTGGGATAGCCAGACACCAGCCTGTCTTCACTTCCCCACCTTCACCGCCGAAATGCGGCGTGTTTTTGACCACCCAGTCTGTGGACGCAACGCTACACAACGCCTCCTTCAAGTTCGGCAGGGCAGTCGCAGTGTGGCGGAGATGGCGGTCCAATTCCGCACCCTTGCGGCCGAGGCAGGATGGAATGATGCTGCTCTTCAGGGGGCCTTTCTTCAGGCCTTGAGCGAGGAATTGAAGGACCAGCTAGCCACCCGTGAAGAGGCGACCTCGCTAAACGCCCTCATCCACCTCGCCATCTCCATCGACAATCGCCTCAGAGCCCGGGCCCAGGAGAGAAGGAGAGGGTCGTCTAACGGCCCGGTCTCTTCCTCGCATGACAGTCGTCCCTTTCCTCCCATGGAGAGGAATAAATATTCACCTACTCCCACAGACGAAGAACCCATGCAGTTGGGGAAGATCTCCGTAGACGCCGAGGAGCGCCGACGGAGGATCCGCACAAACTCCTGTTTGTACTGTGGAAAGTCAGACCACCACATCGCCACTTGTGCTATTCGCCCTAAAGGGGCTGGCTCGCCCGTGAAGCTGGGCTTACTGACGAGTCCCATTACCACCAACCACTCAGCCCAGAACCGTTCCACTGTAAAAGCCACTCTCCAGTGGAGGAACCTTTCCGCCTCTACATCCGCCCTTATCGATTCCGGAGCTGATGCCAACTTTATCGACGCTGCATTTGTGGAAAGATTCGGGATTCCTACCGAAACCCTATCCAAGCCCATCTCGGCATTCGCCCTGGACGGCAGGAGCCTGGGGTCAATCACCCATTCCACCGTTCCCCTCCAACTTATACTATCCGGCAACCATCATGAAACCATCCAGTTGTTTCTCATTCACTCCCAACAGTACCCGTTAGTCCTAGGACAGACCTGGTTACACCTCCACAACCCGCATATTAATTGGCGCTCCGGTCAGATTCAGGACTGGAGCAGCCACTGTCTAGCCAACTGCCTCCGGTCAGCCCTACCCCCCTTGGGGGTTAAACAAGTATCTCACCCTCAACCTGTACCTGATCTAACCGGCGTTCCCCATCAGTATCACGACCTTTCCCAAGTGTTTTCCAAATCACGTGCTGTTTCCTTGCCTCCCCACAGACCCTATGACTGCTGTATCAATCTGCTGGCGGGAGCGAAATTACCGTCTGGCCGTCTCTACAGTTTGTCGGGCCCGGAAAAGATCACCATGGAGACCTACATCCACGAGTCACTGTCATCAGGTATCATCCGACCCTCTTCATCCCCGGTCGGTGCAGGGTTCTTCTTTGTTAAGAAGAAAGACGGGACATTGCGACCCTGCATCGACTTCCGGGGCCTCAACGAAATCACCATCCGTAATAAATACCCCCTCCCTCTGATCAACTCTGCTTTTGAACCCCTTAACCAGGCTGTCATCTTCTCCAAACTCGACCTCCGTAACGCATACCATCTGGTCCGGATTCGTGAGGGGGACGAGTGGAAAACCGCTTTTAATACCCCCCTTGGCCACTACGAATATTTAGTGGTCCCTTTCGGGCTAACTAACGCTCCAGCAGTGTTCCAGGGCATGGTGAACGATGTATTACGTGACTTTTTGGGCAAATCTGTGTTCGTTTATATTGATGACATTTTAATTTTTTCAAAAGACCCACAGGAACACGTTCACCATGTTCGCGAGGTCCTCCAGAGACTCATGGAGAACCAACTCTACGTTAAGGCCGAGAAATGTGCCTTCCATACATCCTCGGTACCATTTCTCGGCTTCATTATAGAGGAGGGCAGAATCCGGGCTGACCCTACCAAGATCCAGGCGGTGACAGAATGGCCCCAGCCCACTACACGTAAGCACCTCCAGCAATTCCTTGGTTTCGCTAATTTCTACCGCCGATTCATACGCAATTTCAGTTCTGCCGCTGCTCCGCTCACCAAACTAACCTCTACCTCCATCCCCTACCTCTGGAATGCCGAGGCTCAACACGCCTTTGAGCAACTCAAGACCCGGTTCTCTACAGCCCCCATCCTGTGTCATCCCGACCCAGCCCGCCAGTTTATCGTGGAGGTGGACGCCTCCGATACCGGCGTAGGGGCCATTCTGTCGCAGCGATCCGTCCAGGACAGTAAGCTCCACCCCTGTGCATTCTTTTCCCGGAGGCTAACGCCCGCAGAGCGGAACTACGACGTCGGGGACAGGGAGCTACTGGCCATCAAACTCGCTCTGGAGGAATGGCGTCACTGGCTGGAGGGGGCAGGTAACCCGTTTATTGTCCTGACTGACCATCATAATTTGCTTTATATTAAGTCTGCTAAAAGGCTCAACGCCCGTCAAGCCCGATGGTCACTGTTTTTCACCAGGTTTAATTTTACTGTTACTTTCCGTCCCGGTTCCCGCAACATAAAAGCCGATGCCTTATCCCGTGTGTTCTCCCCCCTAGCCAGTTCTGCTGACCCTGAACCCATCTTACCGGCTTCCTGCGTCGTGGCTGCGGTCTCTTGGGACATCGAGGAGACCGTGAAGTCCGCTCAGGTTTCCCAACCGGACCCCCGCAATAACCCTAACTCTACCCTGTTTGTCCCCGACTCCGTCCGTTCCCAGGTCCTGGAATGGGTCCATGCCTCCCGCCTGGCCTGTCACCCAGGGGTCGCCAGAACTACCGCCCTGGTTGGGAGGAGTTTTTGGTGGCCCACCCTCAGGGGGGATACCCGTGCCTTTGTCCTGGCCTGCTCTGTATGCGCCAGGAGCAAGGCTTCCCACCAGCCACCCTCCGGCCTCCTCCACCCCCTCCCTGTCCCGGGCCGACCTTGGAGTCACATCGGTGTAGACTTCGTTACCGGTCTACCTTTGTCAGAGGGCAACACCACTATTCTGACAATTGTGGACCGGTTCTCCAAGGCGGTCCACTTTATCCCTCTCCCCAAACTTCCTTCCGCCTCTGAAACGGCGGAACTCCTGGTGTTGCACGTGGTCAGGCTGCACGGGATCCCTTCTGATATTGTTTCTGACCGTGGGCCCCAATTCTCCTCCCAGGCATGGAAGGCGTTCTGTACGGCCCTGGGCGCCTCCGCTAGCCTATCCTCTGGGTTCCATCCCCAATCTAACGGTCAGACGGAGAGGGCTAACCAGGACCTGGGGTCCGCCCTGCGGTGCGTGTCCGCACGCAATCCCTCCTCCTGGAGCCGATTCCTCCCGTGGGTGGAGTACGCCCACAACTCCCTTAAGAGCACTGCTACAGGGATGTCCCCCTTTGAGTGTTCGTTAGGGTACCAACCCCCCCTGTTATCCGTCCAGGAGGAGCAAGTGGCGGTTCCCACCGTTAGGTCCCACTTTCTCAGATGCAGACGCATCTGGAAGCTGACACGCACCGCACTCCTTCGCACTAATTCCCGTACCCAGCGCCTGGCGGACCTTCATAGGACCGCAGCCCCGCAGTACAAGCCCGGTCAGCAGGTCTGGCTCTCCACCTCCACCATCCCCTTACAATCCACTTCCAAGAAATTACAGCCCCGTTTCATTGGCCCCTTTACCATCCTCACTATCATCAATCCTGTAAGCATTAAGCTCTCCCTTCCCCTCTCCCTCAAGATTCACCCTGTGTTTCATGTCAGTCAGGTCAAGCCTGTCACCTCCAGCCCTCTCAGTGCCCCCGCAGGTGTTCCACCTCCGCCCCGGATTATCGACAATGCCCCGGCCTATACGGTGAGTCACATTCTGGACATACGCCGTAGGGGTCGGGGTTTTCAATACCTGGTCGACTGGGAGGGGTACGGTCCCGAAGAGCGGTCATGGCTTCACAAGAGCCTCATTTTGGACCACTCCGTCATAACCGATTTTCACAAGATGCATCCCCTTAAGATCAAGCCTCCGGGAACGCCAGGAGGCGTCCGTTGAGGGGGGGGTACTGTAACGTTCCGTTCCCATCCTGTTCCTTCTCCGTGTTTTTCCCTCTCCCTCCGTGTCATGTTTGACTCCCTTATCCGTGTCTTCCCTCGTGCTGCAGGTTGGGCGTGTCCTGTCCGTTTGTTCCACTCGTTTCACCATTCCGGTCTCGACCTATCCTCTTCTCTCCCCTCTACTCACATTCCTCACACTTCACTCTGGTCAATCACCCACTTAGACATTCACACGCTTTTCTAATTGTTACCAATCACTCACTTAAACATTCGCACCTTTTTCCCATTGTTACCAATCACTCCCTGTATTTAAACCGCTCCCTGTCTCTTGTTCGTTGCCAGTTCGTTAACGTTGTATGTGAACATAGTTGTTAGTCACTCTGGTCTGTGATATCTTTCTATCCAGTTTATATTCGCTCAGTGTTTGTTTGTTTCTAGCCCGTTTTGTGTCCAGTTAACCTTTCCCCTGTTTTCAAGTCTGTCCACCTGCAGTGTTCGATTCCCTGCCTGTGTTGCGGTCTCCCCCGCTCTTCTCCTGACGAGTACCCTAGCTGGGTTCCCGTGAGGCTACCCTGCAGCTACTCGGTCGAGCTCTACCACTCCTGCTCCTGCTCATCGTCACGCAGTCCGTTCCCTCCAGTCCAGTTCCGGGGTGGAATCACTCAGTCCGATCCGTCCAGTCCAGTTCCGGCTTGGAACATTTCTCGTCCGCCCTGCCAAGTCCAGCCAAGTCCAGCTCCGGTTTGGAGCGAGTCGAGGTGTGGACAGAGCTCCTGTGATCTCCTGTAAATTTGTGTGTTCGTTGGTGTACAGCTTGGGACTGCCCCAAGCTAATAAAGAACCACCTATTATTGTACTTCTGTCTCCTGGTCGTGCGTTTGAGTTCAGTTCACGTTCTAGGTCATGACAGCTTGTAGTGTTTTGTTTTAAGTCCTAGGTGAAAATCACATTTTCACATTTCATATTTTTCACTTCGAGAGAAAAATAATGTATTTTCTTACTGAGTGATGTAAGACTATTTACCCCTCCTTTTCTTTCAGTATCACATGGTGCTTACAAAAATCTAGTTCTGGGAATTGAACACTTGTAAGATGTTTCTATGGAAACCAAATCTATTCTCTTGATATCAAGGACCCTTTCAGACACGTTGACCAATCCGTTCTTTGGTTTCCTATGAAAAGCTGGTAATTGCACCTGGAGAGGATAAACGAAGCACAAACAAACAGTGTGAGAAGCTTTTGTGGCACACACTAAGTCCATGCCCAATGCCTCATAAATGGTAAATGGCAAATGGACTGCACTTATATAGCGCCTTTTTCCAAAGCGCTTTACAATGGCCTCTCACTCACCCGTTCACACACACATTCACACACCAATGGCGGCAGCTGCCATGCAAGGTGCTAGCCTGCTCATTGGGAGCAATTTGGGGTTCAGTGTCTTGCCCAAGGACACTTCGACATGTGGACAGGAGGAGACGTGGACAGTGTGTGTAACACAATTCTCTCTGAACACAGAAGTAACATGATACCTGTGTTTATGAATCAAAATTTAAAAAGGTAACTACAAAAGGTTTTGGCTGCTGCTCATATTTTGAACTATCCAAGTGATAAGTCAAATGCCACAAACCCTACGACTGAGAATGGTCTAGAGAACACAGTGACTGTTAATGACTCATGAGAAAAACTATTAAAATACCCTTTGAAAATTAATGTGTATTTTTTTAAAAATTTATAAAACATATATAAAGTCAGTGCTTTGTAAAAGATATTGTAGCAAGCACAGTAAGGGAGACACCAGGTGGATCTTGTAGCAAAGTCATCGTCGTTTATTGCACAAACAACACATACAACTGGCTACGACACAGCCCTCTTTATACCCCCAAATATGCTGATTGCTGGTGCTTTTTTCCCACCAGCCAATCACACACCCCAAAGAACAGTTGGCGGAGCTGGGCTAGCTAACTCCGCCACACATTTACCCAGCCCTCGCGGTAACTAACCGCCACAATATGTAATAACAAAATTGGTAAGATAAAACAGATAAAAAATCTAAAAGTACATGTGATTAATTTGTTTCTGACAAATATACATAGATTGATCATTGTAAATTTCAGTTATGCAATAAAAAAAAATAGACCTAGTTTGATTCTGGATCATCCCACATTGAAAGGTGATATGTATTAAATAGAACCCCCCCAACCACATTATGAATCAAAATTGAGTAACGGCACCTGATAAAGAGAGATGAACAAGCTTTGATTTTTATCAGCAGATGGAGTGACACATTAATTGGGTGTGCACTCCCCAAACCACAGTAAAACTAGCCTGTTTCTGTGAATGATTGTCCTCTTCCTCTAGTAGTTCCCTTTTAGCTGCAGACAGATATATGAGAGGAGAGGAAAAGCTGGCATTTTGCAAAGCCTTGTGTGGCTGTTACGAGATGTTAAACAGGATTCAGGACCGTTACTCTTCCCTGACAGGGATGAAAATTAACAGAATGATTGAGAACTCTCTCAATGAAACCGGTTTTCTTTTTTCTTCTTCTCAATTTCTTTACTCACTTTCATTTTTCACCAGCTTTGCTTCCTCAGTCTGGTCAATGGAACTATCCCTGTTGGGCTACTCGTCACTGGCAGAAGATATTCAGTTTTGAGGAAGCTGATGGGTATTCGCTGCTTACAACAGCTTAGAACAGGGGTCCTCAATCTTATCCAGTTAGGGCCGGTGTGGCTGCAGGCTTTTGTTCCAACCAAGCAGTAACACACCTGATTCTACTCATCAAGGTCTTTAGCAAAGTCTCTTGTGGTTGATTAGTAGAATCAGGTGTGTAACTGCTTGGTTGGAACAAAAACCTGCACCCACACCGGCCCTTTCTGGATAAGATTGAGGACCCCTGGCTTAGAAAATAGGAACAGAAGAACTGATGCACTACCTAATGATGGCATGAAAACATGTGTACCTACGGATGCTTTAAAGTCTTTTAAAAAGTTTGTCATATGAAGTAACTTATCTTGGTCCTCAGCTTGTTCAGTTACATATACACTATATGGCTAAAAGTATGTGGACACCCCTTGGTCTGGGACTGATTTTCATGGTTCAGGCTAGGCTCCAGTGAAGGCAAATCTTAACACTACAGCATACAATGACATTCTAGATTCTGGATTTCAAACTGTGTAGCAACATTTTGGGGAAGGCCCTTTCCTGTTTCAGGATGGCAATGTCCCCATGGACAAATAGAGGTCCATACAGAAATGGTTTGTCGAGATTGGTATGGAAGAACTGCACAGAGTTCTGACTTAAACTCCATCAAACACCATTTGTATCAATTGAAAAGCCGACTGCAAGCCAGGCCTAATAGCCCCACATCAGTGCCCAACCTTACTAATGCTCTTTTGACTGAATGGAAACAAATCCACACAGCAATGTTCCAATATCTAGTGGAAAGCCTTCCCAGGAGAGTGGAGGCTGTTATAGCAACAAATGGGGACCAACTCCATATTAATGACCATGATTTTTGATTGAGATGTTGGATGAGCAGGTGTCCATATACTTTTGGCCATGTAGTGTATATTACCCCTGCATTCAATGTTTTACTTCACTTCCATAAGCAAAGCAAATGACAACTTAAGATAAATAAATAATGGCAGTAATTTTCAACAAATCCTTCAAGTGAAGGAAGCGTGGTAACAATATAGAAATCATTTTTAGGGAAAATTATTTAGTATTGGGTAATCTGACTATACAGGGAATCACTAAAATAATTGAAAACACACCTGAAAAATGGCTTTAACTTTTAACTGAAGCATCTAAACCATAATTACAAAAGCATCTACACAGGTGATTCCCATCATCTTGAATGCTCATTAGCTGCTGTGTCTGCTTAAAAGGTCTAACCAGCAGCAGTTTGTGAGGCAAGTCTTCAAAGCAAGATGAGGACACTGACAGAGTTCAAAAAGGGCCAAATAGTTGGTACCCGAATTGCAGATGCGTCGGTCACAAAAACGGCAAAAGAAAAGTAAAAGCTCACCGATAGCGATAGACGGACACTTGGTAGGATACCTGCTAAATACCACAGAAATACAGCTCTAAAAATTACCACAGAATTTAATCAATCCATATCTGAACCAGGCTCAACAAAAACAGTATGTTGTGAGCTTCACAAAGCTGGTATTTATGGCAGGGCTGCCATTTGGAAACCATTTGTATCCAAGGCTAATGCACAAAAATGCATAACATGGTGTAAGGAACACAAAACCTGCACCCCTGAGCAATGGAGAAAAGTGATATGGTCTGGAGTCATCTTTTGCTCTTTTTAATTAATCTGGACGGGTTTATGTTTGGAGAAAGCCTAAGTTAAGTCTGGTGGTGGTTCTGAAATGGTATGGGCAGCCATTTCATGAGACGCATTGGGTCCAATGATTGCTCTCCATGGACATGATGTCCCAAAGCTCCCCATATTCCAACATAACACCCCCATACACACTGCTAAAAACATTTAAAAAATGGTTCCAAGAACATGAGGATGATGTCAAATGCCTTCCATGGCCTGCATAATAACCAGATCTAAACATAATTGAACCTTTATGGGACGTTCTGGAGTGCAGAGTGCAAACTAGATTTCCACCTCCTCCATCTCATCAAAGAACTGGAGACTGCCCTTCTTGAACAATGGCCCAATATCCCACTACACGCAGTTCAAAATTGTATAACAGCATTCCGAGGAGGATTGAAACTGTTTTGAAGGCAAAGGGTGGGTCTACTCATTATTAGTTCCTAGATATTCCGTTTTTGTAGGTATTACTGATATTTTCTCCACCTCCTGTATCTTTCCAATAGCCCTACAGACTGAGTAGAGACAATATGTAGACAAACTATAATGTGCATATCCAGTAATCTGCACTGGTGCTGGGTAAACAGCAAGACGAATAAAAAATTATGAAAATCTATTTGGTCGAAACAAGTTGTTTTTCGTGCAATAAAGCACTTTGGGAGCAGTATACTGTGTGTAGATTTTTTTTCACTTCAGAAAAATATGTAGTATATTTAAAACTGAATACGAGAAATACAGAACCACAAATTAGAAATACAGGAATGTCAGTGTAGCCTGGATGTACGTACTACCTGTTATGTTCTGAGTATCTGTTTTGTATTTTTATTTCATTATTATTCATGTTATTTATTATTTTACATATTATCTATTACTTTTCCGGTTATCATTGCATCCCCCTCTGTTCGTGGGTTGTCCGAGTCTCATCTGTGTGTTTGTTTACCCAGTCTCGTGCATGCACTATTCAGGTGACTTCGGGATTTTCAGTGGGTTAACGCTGCATTTCCAAAGTCTCGTATTGTGCTACTTCCTGCTTTAGTTCCTGTGTATAATTGTATATATTACTAACTTGCGCTAACAATCACTCGGGTGCTTTATTAGTTACGCGCACTTTACAAAACTCATTAACATAAATGCATATTAACAAACGCATTGTCTGTCTAGTAGATACCAACATTTAACCAGCTTCCTACACTACGGAGCGGCAGTGTAGTATAATGGTTAAGGAACTGGACTTGTAACCGAAAGGTTGCAGGTTCGATTCCCAGGTAGGACACTGCCGTTGTACCCTTGAGCAAGGTACTTAACCTGAATTGCTTCAGTATATATCCAGCTGTATGAATGGATACATGTAATAAGAAGTTGTGTAAGTCGCTCTGGATAAGAGCGTCTGCTAAATGCCTATAATGTAATGTAATGTAATGTATCTTTTCTACCTGCACTACTAAGCTGTTCCTGAGCTACCCATTAACTTGTTTCAGCTTCTTATCCATAGAGCCTCCCCTTATTACTGTGCACACTCCGCTCCTACTCGAGCCCGTTGTCTGCCATGCATGTTTTCCGAGTCCCTTCCATGTATTCGTTCTTTCCTCGTTATTGAATTATTGTTTCCCTAATGTTTTAACCTCATGTTGTTTGTTACCCCTCCCCTTCCTCTGTGTATTTAAGACCCACATTTCCACTTCCTTGTTGTCAGAACGTTGATCAGTTTACCAGTGCCTACACTTTACTAAGCCTGAGTATATCTTGAGATTCCTGAGACACTCTTTGTTTGACTTCGATTTAGCCTAGCCCTGTTTGTACCTTAGCCTTTTTATTTCTGGTTTTAGACTTTTCTTTGTGTATTTACCGACGTTGATTTAGCCTAGCGATTTTGTACCTTTACTTTTCTGATTTCTGGATTCTGACTTGATTTTTGGATACCACTCTGCTTACCTGGCTTTGACCACTGGACTGATTAATAAACTACGTTCTTTGCCTTATCCTGGTCTGCTATTGGGTTTTCTGTGTCCAGACGTTTCACTACCACAGGGTCAACGCCAAGTACAGGATTCCCCTGATCTGAACATCCCAGAGAAGCACTAAATAGGCCTATGGGATTATAATCTACTGTGACATGTAGATTGGGAGAATTTCTCTTTTAATTAAATCTTCTTTGAAAACCACGATACTAGGGCAATAGATTGATTTATTCTTAAATTGACTTAATTTGCCTTTGTAAATTGATTTGATGCATGGAAAGATAAATGTAAAAAATATACATGACGTTACATCGACCCAAACCCGCACCCCATGGCCTTACATAAGCACAACATTTATGCAAAACAGTTGAGATGAATCACAAAGACTCGCAAATCCTTGGTCTCAGTCTAAGAATCAAATTTAAGATGCCGGACAAGATTTAAGGAGCTTTGGAAGGGGGACAATTGCTATGACCATAAATGTCACAAAATATGAAATACTTTTATTGTAGTTAAATTGACTTAACTTAATACAAACCTGAGGGACTGTGAGTCAGGAAGAAAGAAGAGAGTGGTATAAATTGTGCCATCATCTATGAGAATTTCTCAGCTCCCACAGGCAGAGTCCAGTCCCTGTCACACCAATACATAAGTTGTGGCAGACCATTAAACCTTCACTACATGATGGCAATCATAAACCATCTTCTTTCTCTTTATAAAATGGCCACAAAACCAGTTTATCATTGTTTTACAGTTAAATATGTAACCCTACAATGCAGTCCATTAAACACCCATGTAATTCTATGAGGGGCCGTTTAGGCCAAAATTCATAATTGCCTATACACGTACGTACAGTGGCTCTCACATTCACTAGTGAAGCTCTCACATGCACTGAAAAAGCTTGGACATAACATCTAAATGCTTGCACACACACCCTAAATCTTCTCATATACAAACAAAGAGCTCACATATTCACAAGTGAAGCTCTCACTGACACATGAGGGTTTTCAGTAGTTTGTGTGAGAACTTATAGTGAATGTGTGAATGCTTTGTGTGAATTAGAGGGTTTTCAGTAGTATTAAGGGCTAATGTTTCACTGTTTTCTATTAAATACAATTTTAATTTGTGACATTGTGTAGCATCATTGTAAATAATATTTTAATCTTAATTGGCCTGCCTGGTTAAATAATTAAATATATTATTTACAACATACAATTTTTTTTCACCCCCATTTTACAGCATTTGCACATGGATTTTGTGTGGTGGTAGAGCGAGTGAGTGCTGTATATAATGTTCTTCTTTCCAGGTAACTGGACGCTGGCACTTTCAGAGAGCAATGCCATTAGCACTATTCTAATGGTTATTCTGTAGTCTGTAACCCAGCAGTAGTTAGGAAGCAATAAGTATATTTGCCCTTCCTATAAAGGTGTGCCTACCCTTAATTCACCCTGCCCTACTGATCAAATGTACATTTCATATTACAGATGTGAATTATTTCACTGAATACAACTCACAACTGCTCTGATTTCCAATGTTTTTTCTAACTTTTCTGTGGCAGTGTCCCTGTGGCTTCTTTCCAGGTACTTAAGTGATAATAGTTCTACTTATTCTTATTTTTTGCATGGGGGTTTTAACCTCTCGGGACTTCTGTCATTTTGAGAACATGAAAACCCACTTTGACTTCTCCACTTAGCTTGCAAGTACATCTTTAACTGCCCTCTTGACAATCTTAAATTGTCTAATTAGACACTGAAACTGTCCATCAACCCAAGGATTTTTTGTGTGTGTGTGTTCTACACGGAACCTCTTATTTGTTTTACTTGTTATGCTCTCAGCCTTAGTCAGTGACAGTATTAAAATTAATATTCTATGCTTTAGTGCTTTTACAGTAGGCCATGGTTATACAGAGGATGGATATGTGACATTTATGCACTTTTCAAGTGATGCAGATTCAGCAAAAATTTTTAAGGGTAACGCCGGGTTATTTCTTAAACTTTTATATCGATTTTATATGTTTAATGTGAGTCTTGAAGCTTACCGCACTAGAACTGCGCCTCGCGGTTCCTTTGTTTCCAGCTTGTTCACCATGCCCCTCAAACCTCAGTTCCCTCATAATATTGAAATCGTAGCATTCCCTCAGATTCAGGAGGAATTATTTCTAAAATAATTAGGATGGCATCCGTTTAGTCACACTTTTATCTATCAGCGAATCGGATAAATTTCAAACCTTCTGACAGTATAGACCTGCTCTGGAATTAACCACCAGATCAGCGCAACGCAGAGCATCTGGAAACAAGCTGGAAACAAAGGAAACGGGAGACGCCGTTCTAGCGCGGTAAGCTTCAAGACTCACATTACACATATGAAATCGATATAGAAGTTATTGAAATTGACTTGATTGGAAATAGTTTAATAGATTTTGAGGTTATTACCAATCTAATTATCTATATTTAGCTCCCCACAATATTAAAAAATTCTAATCATCCTTACCTTGTTTTAAAATGATTCTAAGATCATTGGTTCTATATAGTGAGGTCACTTTGGCAGACGGCTCTGGCTGTTAACCATAGAAACAGCACAGGTTATGACGGTTTATTCACAAAACTGATAGCCAAGGTTAAATATAGAGTGAGCACCATAATTCATTGGACAGTGACACATTTTTTGTTATTTTGGTTCTGTACTCTAGTACTTTTAGTTTGAAAGGATACAATGACAATGAGGTTGAAGTGCAGTTAGACTGTCAGCTTTATTTTTGAGGGTATTTTTACCCATATCAGATGAACTGTTTAGAAATTATACAACCTTTTGTACATAGTCCCCCCAATTTTCAGGCATCAAAAAATAATGGACAGTTTAACCTAATGCAGAATAAAGTCATTTTAATTCAAATAATAATTTTAAATATTTAGTCGCATATCCTTTGCATGCCATGACTTCCTGATGTCTGTGACCCAACAATATCAAAAAACATAATCATCAAAATTACAAGAAATAAAGGCTTGAAATATCTCACTCTGTGTAATGAATCTATATAATATATGAGTTTCACTTTCTGACATGAGTGACAAAATATTGAACTTTTTCACGATATTCAAATTTTTTGAGCTGCACCTGTATATGTAGATTAGAGTGAATGGCAAGGCTGCTTTTCATATAGCGGTATGCCAATATACAATTGAAAATCCTGTTTTAGAAATGTATGATGCCTGTTTGTTGTGATATTATTGTTAAATTTGCATTATTATAAGTATTTGGTTATCATTCATCTGCTTGGTAGCTCACTTCACAAGCACAACACAGTATTTAAATTTTTTCCTCATGTCCAATTGGCTGAAATAGCATCACATGTACTAAACATCCTGATTGGCCAAGAAAACGGTCAGATTCGGAGGACATATTGGGAGGGTAATGTTTCCATAGGAAATTATTGAATCTTTTATTGCTTATTTTGAATAGCAGACATCCGCACATATAGTATAAAAATATGATATGCATTTTGTAAGGATAGTATAAAAACTGTAGGAATGTAGTGTTTACAAAATGGAAAGAAAGAATAAAAAGAAAGATCCTGAGAAAGAACAGTAGTTAGCATATTTCACAAGCAGACTAATAATAACATGTATATTAAATATTAATTGCATGCTGCTCGTTTTCACCGCACAACATTTGTAGCTATTGGATATAGATAAATTCAGTTCGGTACAATGTATCACTAGTTTTCTATCCTCCCTCAAGGTTTATTAAGTAAGACCCCAATGTAAATGGGAGCAGTCATTTAATTAGGCAAGTGGTTATCAATTAAAACATAATTAAGGATAATGAGGAGACGACCTGATTAAGAGGAAGCATGCTCATTCCTTTACAGTGGTTCTGTCCCTGTGTAGAGCCCATGATTTTAGTGAAGTCCACAGAGGGCGAAAAGATTACATTTTACATTTTCAAAGCTCTACTCTAGTCAAATTTTTCATGATTATTGCACAAGAAGGCCATACAATCAAAGAATCAGAGAGAAGTGAAAGCCATTATGTAACCAGAGAGGACTTTTTAAAAGGAGAGCTGAAGTCATTGAAGCTTAAAATGCATAATTAAAACCCGTGGAGTCTGATGCAGTCTTCTATTTTCAGGGTAACACTGAAAGCACCATGACATGCTGGAGACAAACAAATGCACCTTCTTTCAGAAATCACTGACAAATACGTTTCTAAGATTCCTGTCAATCCATCCTCAAAACAGTTTGAAAATGCTCAGTAAAGTCTTTTAGTTAAAAAAAATAAGTGTATTACTTCAGTAACGCGTCTATTTGAACCTCACGTTTGCCTAGCATTTGAGAGGAAAGCTGTCTTTACACAAAGTAATGACATCATCTATTCTAGAATTGTGGCATTGTACCAGATGTTCTGGGTCCCCTAAAGCCCAGGCCAAAGCAATGTTCCGTCACTGCACACCTGATAGTGGGATACTTTGTCTTTTTAAAATCGGAACGGCGGAAAACGAGGGCCGACACTTTCGACATTAGTTAGTTTGTTTCCTATGCCAGGTGCAATCATTTGGCAGCTACAGCCGTTTAATGCTCCTCGTCTGGAAAGGCATCAGAGAAGCAGCTGGCGTATACAAGTTATCGCACCTGCAGAAGTTCAGCCAATCAAAGAGTGTTCTCATACTGTTCTTTACTTCTGCTCTTAATGGAGAGCATTGTGATTTGTCACAGATAGACAACCCCCTATGTTTAGGCTGATGGAAAAGATTAGTACATCTTAATAAGAGACATGCTTAAGAAAACCCATCTCATGTGTTGTATTATTGGTACAGTACAGTCTCCTGCAGGCTGGGACATTTGTGGCTTTGGTTAATTATGTCCGTGGTTTCAGAAATCAATATGTTTTGATTATCTAAACAGTTGAAAGGCCATCATTTAAAAAATGCAGACAATTACAAACAAACCCCTCTTGAAAGAATGCACTCGGTACATTTTAAAATTAGTGACATTTTAAAGTACCTTTTTATCTAACCCTATGGTTTTTAACAGTATGTTTATGTAACATGAACTGAAGTATATGAGAACATTTATACGTGAACCACTTCATTAGAGAGATGATACAAACACATTAGTAGTTATTAGTACGTGTTATACAAGTAGTTTACATGAATGTTTAATGCTGGGCTATGTTTTTGACTGTGTTAAGAACTGGTGGGGATCCTATAATATTTACAAAGTGCAACTTGTGCAACTGAATTGCATCCTGATCTTCACAATACCTTGCATTTATACGCACTAACCTGTACTTCAAATTGAATATCTACATACAGTTAACATTGTCAAAACCTCAGCATGGACAGTATGTAGTATGTCCTTTTTTTGCCTTGTTAATGTTCATGTATTATTTTTATGTTGCCATGTATGGAGTTTGCCAAATTTGTAGAATGGGGTTAGCCAGCAGATGGTTGATGAGGTAAGAGAATTTAAGAAAAGGGGAGGCCATTAATAAACAATAATAAGTTGTGTTTTCAACCAGGACACAAGAAAAAAAGTTGAGAGAACTCTGAACAATTGGGAAAGGGTCAGTTTATAGTGGTGTATACTGCATTTTCACACACACAAACAAGGATACATATGGAGCGCACTCACTTTCCTAAGGCACATCCACAACTTATAAACGCATGGCCTGTGGATATTCTACAAGGATTACCTATATGGATTTATGGATTGAATTCAGATGAAATTTTAATTGCAGCACTGAACCGCACTGGAGCGCAACAGTTTGATTGAATGGACCCCTCAGGCATGCAGAGTCTCCTTGTACTGGTGACATCACAATCCTTGTAAAATAACATGTCAGCTGAACAGTTTAAGGCCATGATTATCAAAACAATATATATATATACATATATATATATTATAATGCATAATAATTGGAATCCTTGGTAAAACCCTGCACGTATTGTACAATCCTCTTTTGTAAATGTGTGACAGGGATATAATTTTGAGCATAAACTATCTTTGACTACTCTGTAGTGCAGGCCTGTATCCATAAATCTATTTAACCTTGCACATTGTGAAAGAGTAAGTAAGGCTGAATAAGTCGGTACTGGCTTATACTGGACTGTTGTGTGCCCTGCGGTCACCTCCTGGCCTTAATCAATGATCAACTAAGCAGAAACAATGTCACTTATTCCCCAGTGCTATTTTTCTATTTGCCCCCACAGCAGTTGAGCTAAGTTCTTAATTGTTTTAACTGGTCCAGCCAAAGTGCTATGGAGCAACAGATTTCGCAACATGTCCATAAAATGAACAATTGGACCATCTGCATTGGGTCTCAGTGTTTTTTCAGATTTAAATGATGTCATTAATTGTAACAGTGCAGCACTGGAACTATTTTTCTGCTGATAAATTTGTTCTTTTGGAAAAAAGAAAGACAAAAAACAACTTGTACTCGTATTAACAGAAACCATGATTTATGTTTTTATTCTTTAGCTGTCAAATACAAATACACAGGGAATTATCTCTATTTGTAGAGCCTTGTAATCTAAATTAATGATCAGAACACTCTGCCTGTGTAACTGAACAAAATGACATTGACGGCTCATTTAAATGTCCTAATCAATCTAGGACAAAGCAATAACTCAAGGTAAAATAATTAAGCATTGTATTTCATCTTTTTTTTTTTAGTCGTTTCTAAGTGCCCATCATTCATAGGATGACACATAGCTGTTTCTGCAAGAGTATTTGGTGAAAAGCAAAATGTGCCATGTGTTGTTGCCTGTACTTGAAGGTGTATTGATCCTCATTCCCAAGTACAGATGTACATTGCTGAAGAGATCATCAGAATCACCTTCAAACAGCGAGACATCACTTGAAATCACTTTAGTAATAATTTAAGAGTGCTGATCTAGGATCAGTTTAGCCTTTTAGCTCATACTGGATAAGGTTAGGATGTAGAGTGGGGTGAACCTGATTGACTATTCCAAGGTGCGACCTGTATATGAATCTCAACAAAAAATGTTTTCAGCGTACAAAAATGCCAAGATACACATAGCCTACAAAGCACTGTCGGTTTATTGCTTATTGTATCTGAATTATGTGTGCTTACATGAGGTCAGAAAGTACAGACGTTAATGTTTTAAGGGCTGAGAATCTTTGGTCATCATGATTATTTTTGTAGGAAAAAAGGGCCCATATACACACAGCATAATATACATATTTCTGTGCGTACATACACAGTAAGTCAGTCAGTCGCATACTGCAGTACATACTGTATCCTTCAGAGGTTTTAGTGCTTTCATCCCATACACTATGAAAGAAGCAACCTATGTTTTAAGTGTTCATTCAGTGATGTTTCAGTCATGCCCTTCTCCCAACAGGTTCAGGGGCCCCATTATTACTGCATGATTGTTGAAGTTAGAAATCCCACATCCGTCCTGAGAATATAAGTCTCTAAGTAAGAAACTAAGTAAGAGGGGGATTACTTTGGTCTGCATAAAAGTTTCTGTGAAAACATTTGAATATTTTAGCCTTATCTTTACTAAAAATGTTGTGTGGATCTTTTCTGAATACAGTTTGTGAATTCCTTTTATCTATGTACCTCAAGGCTTTTTGGATTTTCTGCCAGGAATTTAGTACTCATTAATGGAATGCCAAAAAGTTGAGGCTCTAATTTGTAGTTGTCTAGCTTGGACACCTGTGGTGAGCTTTTACAATTTGGTATATAATACTGCCATCCAGGGACGTGCAGAGAAAGTTAGAGGGGCAGGTGCTCAACCTCCAAAAAGGGCACGCCGATATTTACAAATAATTAAGTGAATAAATGCCTGAAATGACTACTTTTCCTACACTGCTAGGGATTGGTATTAAAATGGATGAACCAGAAAGCAGTGACTGAGGTTGGCTCAAAAATTGCTACAGGACAGTTAATGAATGATACATGCAAAGAAATGAAGTATTTCAGTACATTCTTCTCCCCAACCCTTATCTAACCCTCCAACTGACATCCTCACCTGCAGAAGCTGGGCCTATCCGTGCTGACAAAGATGCATGGCTGCCTCCGTCACATCCCTGTACTTCTCTTTACGCCTTTCAGTAAGGCATAATTGGTTCAGTATAATCAGGCAATACGAAAATCCTCATATTGTATGATACTATTAATTAGTGTAATATTATAAATGCTGCTTAGCAAGAAATTGTTTAGTCATTTTAATATACAAACCCCAATTTCAATTTCAAAAATGTTTGGACAGGATGTAAAATGCACATAAATGCAGAAAGCAGTGATTTGTAAATCCTCCTTTACATATATTTAATTGAAAACGGTACAAAGAAAAGATAATGAATGTTTTACCTCATCAACTTCATTGATTTTTGTAAATATACGCTAATTCCGAATTTGATACCTGCAACACGTTCCAAAAAAGTAAGAACGGGGGCAAAAAAAAAAAGACGGAAGTTTTAAAAAAATAAAAAATAAAAAAAAACACCTGTTCGGAACATTCCACAGGTCAACAGGTGATGCTATCATGACTGGGTATAAAAGGATATCAAAACTCTTGATATCTTATTTTCAGGTACTTTTACAAGCGATACAATAACCTCTCTGCATTTGAATGGATCTCTATGGGAATTGGGGGGTGGGACTACATTAAGCTGTAAATTACATGGGAATAGAAAAATGGAACCCATGGTTGGCTAAATGGCTGTAAGTCATCAAGGGTCTGAGGTATCAAATGAGCCTAAAACCATCACTCTGCTACCAGATAGTTATAGTATCACTTGTAAGAGTACCTGGAAATAAGATAGTCTTTTGATACACTTTTATACTCAGTCATGATGGCATCACCTGTTTACCTGGGGAATGTTCCAAACAGGTGTTTTTAGAACTTTCCAGTCTTTTTTTTGCCCCAGTTCCAACTTTTTTGGATTCACAAATTAGCGTATATATACAAAATTCAGTAAAGTTGATAAGGTAAAACATTAAATATATTTTCTTTGTACTGTTTTCAATTAAATATAGAATTTACAAATCACTGCTTTCACGTGCATTTTACTTTTTTGAAATTGGGGTTTGTACCTTTTAGCCACAACTCTCCAAAAAGCCACACATAGATAAAATATTTAGATATAAGATGTATCAGACACTTATTTATTACAACTTTTCTATTGATTTAAGATTTGAACATTAGTTGTTTTCTCCTTCATTCAACTCCTCCCTCCATACTCGCAGAAGCAGCCATACCTTTATTTATTTTTTCCAGAGAAATATGAACACTATCATTGGGACGTTGATGACCTACCACTAGGGGGCCACCGTGGATAGAGTATTGAAAGCACATTACTCTAACATTGATTGATCACATTGATTGCAAAACATGAACTCCCATGTTATTTCACTACTCTAATTGGAAGCTATTAATAATAAGCATAAATAAACCTTACCCTACACTGCTACTATGGCATGGCACAGCTCTCGCGCTCTCTCGCTCTATGTAACGTTAGAGCTAGCTTGCCCTGGGTTTTCGGCTCTGAGCCGAATTAGATTTTCAAGTCAACCGAAGCAATACGAGGCAGCTTGAGTTTGCAGACAAACAGACAGGCTCTGCTGCAGCCAAATTATAGCATTCAGTGATATTACTTTAGAATAAAGTTGCCGGAACAGAGCTCCAGGTTTCTCCGGCCCAATTTAACCACTGGATATAATGTAGAAACGGAATATAGGGATTACTTTATTAGGCAAGGTGCATTTATTGACATCAAAGATGACTGTCACGCACAGTCCACTCACCAAACTAATTTCATTCATTTCATCAATCCATCATGTCAGCAGGCAGTGCGCAAACAAAGATAGGCCTATATTTTCTTTATTGACATCTCCAGAAAAAGGGCACTTTCTCTCTAGGAGGCAAAAGGGCAGGTGCTTCAGCACTGTTTGAGCCCTATCTCTGCATATGCCTGCTGCCATCTGACAATTACACCATTTCACTGATGGAAGTGAAATGAAATTTGACTCAAATTTTCTGAGTTCGCCTCCGCTTAACTGAAAAACCTTGGGCCTCATTCATGAAACGTGAGCAGAACTAATTTGTGTGTAAATAGTTTGTATTAGCAATTTTGTTCATATTTTGGTATTCATCAAAGTTTTCATATCTGAGATTTGTTCATATCGAGATTTGTATAATACGAAAATATATACAAATTTTTAGAACTTAATGTAATGAATGCTCCCAGGACTATTTCTCTAAATTAATATTAATTTCAATGCTATATGACATTAAACATACTAATTAAACATGCATATTTAATGTCATAGCGAAGGCTCCATCTGAAGATGTGTTTGTGTATATGAATAGAAAGGAAGGCCGCCGCGGTAGTACAACGGTAAGAGCGCTGACTTTCAGTCAGCGCAGTTGTACTCCGAGGATCGGGGTTCGCGCCCCGGTCCTACCATATCCGAGCGTGGCCGGTGCCCTGTGGAAGCGGCAATTGGCAGCCGCTTCGGTGGGGGGGGGGGGTGGGGGGAGGGGCTCGGAATCGCTGCGCCACGGGGCAGGGCGTGTCACGGTCAGGAGCTCGAGGAGCCGCGCCCTGTAGAGGACGTGGCGCCCGCCTTCCAACTACTAAATATACCGATTGACGGGGTTGTGTAGCAGTGGTTCTCTAGCGGTTGCTACACGGGGGGGAATTGAATTAGAATAGGGGTTCAATTGGCTACCAAATTGGGAGAAAAAGGGAAAAAATCAGAAACAAATTGAAAAAAAATTGAATAGAAAGGGCTATCACTCCATCAATGTTCAGCTCATATATGATGGGAAATGTGTGTTTCTCAATGTCGTGGCCTGGTGGGACCCATGACAGCTTCATTCTGCGGGGCAGTTCAGTTGGCACTAGTTTGGTGAACGGTGCTGAGCGAGACGGCTGGCTTATTGTTAAAAATATATTCATCAAATAGCACATCCTTGGCCACCTCCTGTACTGCTTTAACAGTATGGGTAATGGGTGACAGCTGATCCCTCATGGATGGCACATGTTATCTCCTGCCAGGTATTTTTACTTCACTACTTCCTATGACACCGGTCCTGATAATGCAAAATAAGTCTTCTTCCTTTACAGAACATCTGGTAATAAAACTTCCATGTCAGTGTCGGAATAATTATTTATTTTGATTGTTCTGGGCCAATTTGTAAATTTACGATGAATTGGAATGTATGAACATACGCATGTGAAGAGGAACAAATCTGCCTATCCGTACAGTTGATGAATCCGGATGGAAATACTTTGTACAAACTCGTTTTGTACGTAAATGTACACATATATTTAGCAACCTTTCATGAATGTGGCCCATTGAGTGCAAATCTTTTCTGAAAGTCTAGATCTAGGCAATTCATCATTGTTCTGTGGTGCCCTCTTCTTCAATCCTGGTATCATCCTTTTTGGGCTGGTAACTTCCCAGTCTTCATTTTTACAGCGACCCCACTTTCACAAACTCATGATTTCTCAGAAGAAACAACTGACAATTATTGCATTGGCACATTGCTGATGGTTGGGTGGGCCTACCTCAAATCTTGGTCATGCTCATCGTAAGCAAGTTTATGAACATGTTATCTGTATTCCATTTGTATAACAGTTGAGTTGGGTTGAAACCGACAGCACCTTCTCATTATGATTCATCAGATGAAGGAAGCTGACCATAGGTGCATTAGCAAAGCATATTCCTGGAAGCTGGTTGGATTCATCTCACATCTGACTGGCAACCTGGTTAGGCTCATATTACCATGAAGTTATGAGCTTGAAAAGTAAAGCTTCTCTCTTCCTCATCCACCTCCCAGTCTCAGTTCTCTCTACCAGATCTGAGAGAAGCGCTTGCTCTGCCTCAGGGACTTCAGGCTCGAGTCACGTCCCTGGGATATGCTCACAGAATCAAATTAATGGTTATTTTAAGAACAGTATTGTACTATATATGCAGTATTAACCCTTTCCTTTTTCCACAGTGTGCTACTGAAACAATACATAGACAAGGGCCAGTATCAAAACCACCTTGCCATTGTTTAAGGACATCTGGTATTTAATCAAACAAGACTGGAGGTTAGACAGATTCAATTATACCAGCTTTATGCTGGCGAGGGTCATGCTAATGCCCATAAGGTCTGAAAATCCAGCGGTGCAGTCTAACATTTGCAATGGATTCAATATGCTCACAATCAATGCACCTCATTATAAGAATAGTAAAGCTAGTAAAGTGAGAAACAATACCTGGCCTCTGCGCTGAGACGGGACTATAGATGTAAATAGCTTATAGTTAACCTGGCCTCTGCGCTGAGATGGGACTATGGATGTAAATTAGCTTATAGTTAACCTGGCCTCTGCGCTGAGACGGGACTATAGATGTAAATTAGCTTATAGTTAACCTGGCCTCTGCGCTGAGACGGGACTATAGATGTAAAGAGCTATAGTTAAAACCTGGCCTGCGCTGAGATGGGACTATGGATGTAAATTAGCTTATAGTTAACCTGGCCTCTGCGCTGAGACGGGACTATAGATGTAAATTAGCTTATAGTAAACTCTGGTGCAATGAATCACATTTTCTGAACTTTATGTTTCTGGAATGTAGTGCTTTATGATATTGTCCCTTTTAAATAAACTAAATTAAGGGTACAGATATGTGGATTGTATTTCATGAACTCACAAAACATCCACAGCATTTCAAAAAGCAGAAGATCAACATGAAAAACTCTGGACTTCACCATGGGTTTTTCAAATAACCCCCCCCCCCCCCCCCCAAAAAAGGGCCATATTTAAGAAGATAGGTCTCACAAACAAGTTGACCAAGAGCATCTGAGCAAGTTTTACCAGTGTCTTGTAAAATATGCACTTGTAAAACAACAACTACTCAGCTGAGTAGTCAATATAATGTTTCTAACAATGTCTTCCAGACTTGCAAAACACATCTAACTCTGTGGAGTATTTCAATACTGGGTACACCAGTTACAGGCCATTGTGTGCATAAAATGGCTATTGTGCTAGTCTTCTTCACAAATTTGCCTCTTGAAAATTAATTTGCATTTTTTTGTTGTAATTTATGCAGGTTTATTATCAATGTATAAATCAATTATCATCAATTATCACAAATCTCTCGGGATCACAGCATTGTCAGCTATTAAAATAAACAGAAATGTGTGGAAGCATGCAAGATGCATGTTCGCAGTATCCCTCATTGAGGAGAGAGTGGCTATCAGCGGTGGGCTGGGGTGTTTGCGGCCCATGGGGAGGACTTTGGTAAGACCGACGCTGTACTCCATAACATCCCTACAAGAGGCTCCCCCTAGCCGCGAAAGGTATCGCCCTCTCCCTTCTAGTCTTTTTCCCCCCAGAGTTGCGGTCCCTGCTGCGGGAGATGCGAGAAAACGGGGCGATCGCAGAGAGTGCCAGCCCATGGCCCGCACCGGGAAAGACTGGGTGTGGCGCTTCTGCATGGACTACCGGCAACTGAACGTGGACTACCGCGACGCCTACCCTCTGCCCAGGACTGAGGAGTCGTTGACTGGCCTGAAACGGGCAGAGTGGTATTCCACCCTGGATCTAGCCAGTGGCTACTGGCAGGTGGAGGTTGACCCTGCGGACCGTGAGAAGACGGCCTTTGCCACTCTCATGGGCCTTTACCAGTTCAACCGGATGCTGTTCGGGTTGATGAACACCCCAGCGACCTTCCAGCGGCTGATGCAGCGGTGCCTGGGAGATCAAGTGAACGAATCATTGCTCATTTATCTTGACGACATCATTGTGTGCCCCCACCTAGAGCATCTGGAGGACTTACAACACAACACACATACATGCAGGACAAACCAAGCGGAGTACTTCATGTTGGCTGCAGAACAGAGAAAAAGCGGATGGCAATCGCTATGAGCACTTCGCCTGCAATTTTACAGCCCTGTGAGAAATGCCACCATGTATCCCACAAATTAAATCCAGCAAGGATTGTGCGTGAAGTGCTTAGTATCAGTTCCATTACTGAGAATTGGTGGTGAGAACCTGATTTCTGCCCTACTTTTGTCATATGAAAGGTTACTCATGACGGATTTGCCGTTTTGGAATTTAATTTACTTACTAACCTTCAGATAATGACCTTTTTCTTTGGAGAAGACGACAAGGAACAAAAGTTAAGGCCTGGATGTTCACTCTTACTTTCTCACATTATTATTGTACCATTGTATATTGGACTTTTTATTACTTGGAAAGAAGGCAAGGCAATAATTATACATTTTTATTTTTTTTGTTCTGAAAGATAAAAGCGTACAGCCCCAACACCCCCTCCAAAAAAATAATAAAATGATCAATTATTAGAAGTCATATTACACACTACACATTTCTATCTTGGCAGCAGCAATGCTCTCTCTAATGGGTTATATTTATAGGAAGTTTAGTGATTTCCTAGTCAGCTGTATAGTAAAGGCTTGATAAAATATAAGACTCAACTTGCAACTTCAGTACAACTGAAGTCTTGCATGAAATACTCATTTGGGTATGTAAAGTTGCAGCTGCCGGCATTAGACTAAAAGATATTGAAGTATAACATCCATGTTATTTTGCAAGTCTTTAAATATAATGCCGTTTCAAAGACAGTTCTTAAGTAATTTAATCATATGCATCATAAATTAGTTGGCTCTAGCAACCATTCAAATTCTAATGCGTTGATCTTGACCTGTAATCTATAGGATGGTCACACACACCTGAAACATTGAGATGGGTGTTGCATCAGAGTTGGTTTCTCTCCCACACAAAATGATGTTCACCCTGTAGACTGTCTAAAAGTTCATCTTTCAGCTGATCAATGTGCTTGTGCATATGCCAGTTGAAAAGCTTGTCAGTCAACAATTTAGCTGCCCATGCAGCAGATGAGTAAAGAAATCATATTCCACATAATGGTTCTTTTTTCCCCAGGTGAGAACTGCACGAGCATATGCCTCTGTTCAAGCCATGGAAGAAAAGAAACAGGGCCCCATTATATGCTCGAAAGAAAATATTAAACGCATTAAGACACATTTTCCCTGAAAGTGCTTTTGTGTCTCTGTCACTACAGAGCCGGAAATAGACGCTGTGCAGCTGTCACATCCACCTCATCATAACCAAGATGGCTGGCACATACCAGTCTTTCAGTGCTCTCCTAGGTAAGTGGTGCACACAAAACTGGTTGATAATGGCAGTTGCAACCTCAACTGACCATGTTGTCCATTGAGAATAATTTAAGGTGCAGCTGGAACAAAAATTATTCTAGTTCTAGTTCTTAGAGTATGATAGAATCAGATACTCTATCACCGTTCAAATCTAACCCACACTATCATCTCAGAAAATGAGCTGTGATCTTGCCTCCCAGTTTTTATTTTCTCAGTGATTACTATGAAAAAAAATGTTTAGTACAGAGGACACTAGGTTTCTCACCGTGAGTCACAAAGCAGTTTTCTTCGGATACCTCGTCCAAGCTGCCTTCCGTTGCCATGGCAACGCCACAGAGAACATTTTGAGTAGTGTTGCGTGCATATTGCACTGCAATGTGGTGGGTGTTTGTTACAACCTGAAATATTATTTTATATTGCAGTGTTGTAGTAATGTGAAGTTCAAGAGGATTTTACTGCTGAGACAGGTCCTTGTTAGAAAACGCATTTGATAAATACATTTGTGTTCAGCACGCAATAAAACAAATACACACAAAGAAAGAAATAGTAACTTTTTGGTAATTTCAGAGATATCTGCAAGAAGGAATCAATTATTTACATATAAATAGGAAATGGGAGACAGATATATTTTTGGAAATGTACATCCTGTGGTCACCCCCCCCCCCCCCCCATTGGGGTCAGGCAGAAAACATCAATGAAGAGCAAAAGAGAAGACACAGCCTCCACAATTTGCCCAAAGCTTATTACCTCAAGGCTTCTGGGAAGCTGTTTTTCCCCACTTTTGTTAATTTTGTGCCGAGGCCAAACAAATCAAAGCTGAAAAGTGCACTCAGAAGTAAAGCTATTTTCCTTGTGGTCATAGTTTTTCAAGGCCTGGATTGAAAAAGGCCTTCAGTTTATATAACAATAATAAACAGTATTGCGGGGAGGTGGTGCCAAGGTACTCTTTAAGATACACTTTACTCTTTATAATGTTTTTTTGACGTCTTGTTGCAACTGACTATTTAACACACAATTTCACAAAAGTAAATATACAAATGCCTGTGATAAATGACTAAAAAGTCCGCACAGGCAACAATGTGTTATATCTGAGGTTTCTATGGTTACCACTTGTGGACCAGAAGGTCTCAGTAGATGTAAAAGGGAACTCTAGTTCCCTTTAATGTCGAAATGAAGTATAATTCTCTATTTGCACAGGCAAGAACATCTGACATGTAAAGGTGTGTGTGTGTTTGCAAGAGCTTGCGGAGTGTGTACAGTGAGAAAGAATGTGTACAATAAAATACATGAATAAACAATCATGTTGCCTCAATTCAATTCATACACACACACACACACACACACACACACACACACACACACACACACACATATATATAGTACAAAATACACATGCAATAGTATTGCATTAGCCATATAGATTTCACACAGTGGAGTGTTATCGACCAAGCTGTTCATGGACTCATGCTAGTCAGAAAGAATGCATATCTGATCAGCACATCTGTCTAAATGGAGCTTACGGCAGGAGATATCAGTGCGCTGGTGGAAGCAGAGAATGGGTGTGTATGGGCGGGTGGATAAAAACAGAAGCAATCAAACACAGCAAGGCGTGAGGCACTCAGGTAGCATTTAAGCGTGTCTTAAAAGTTACAGGATAATTAACAGTGAGGTTGACATGCTGCAGACTGCGGCGACACAGCGAGGAGTTCCTCACACGACTTTGGAACTTCAGTTCCTCTGTTATTAGCACCAGACTGCCTGTGCGGACTGCCTGCTCATGCCAGACCTTTAGGAGAGCTGCATGCAGTGCTTGGTGTCAGTTGTGTTCAACTAAGTGAATGTAAGAAGAATACCTCCGGAGCTGGCAAGGTGCAGTATGTTAACCGGAGGTATGCTGCCATACTGTACTATACCTGAGCAATACAACGGTATTCTAGCCTTTTATTTAGTAAACGGTCTTAATATGCATTTAGAAGTTTTTAGGAATCGTATCATTCTTTTTTAGGAATCGAGATCTTCTAGGTTGCCATGTTACTTTTACAAAATGGTTGCACTATAAGCAGAGGAGCAATCTGCACACCTGATAACGTCTTGTTGCAGGTGCAAATGGAGAAAATGAAATCAAATTTTAAAAAAGAAGTAACTCCATGCAACACTGCTCAATGCAATACACTGTTAGATTGTTTTTACTTTTTCTGATGATGGCCTGAGTAACAAAATGTTAAAATAAAGTGTATAAAATAAACGCAGTGTATACAATACAAGTGGTGTATTGAATTGAGCAGAGTTCCTTCTTCCTTACAAAATAGTTGCACAAAAGGCCAAACATATGGTCAGGATTTATTGTACATATGTGTTGGTGATTGAGTCTCCGATAATTTGCGATATACGTCTTCTCAAAATGCGGAAAATATCGATTGCGTCTTATGCTCTCACTAGTGGGAGGCATGCTAACACTGCAGATGAAGACTTGGACAAATTCATAATCTTAAAAATTCTTAATAATAATATCAACAAACTAGATGGAATTGCTGGTGGGCTACCCAAGCTAGCAGCTCATCTTATAGTATGAAATAACATGCGAGCCATACAAGTGCAGATGTGAGCAGCAGAATTTTTGTATGTTAACATGAAATCCAATAATAATAATAATGACCTAATCACAATGTATAGGGTGAGTCCTGCAATTAATTTTTTCTGGTAAATATTAACACATAATAAACATGCCTGCTAGCCTAAATATAGTGCTGCAACACAATTTTTGTTGATAGTAATAACGTGTTAAAAGTAGATGCTTTTATTTATATTTATTTAAAATTGTTAAGAGAATATTGTTGTGTTAAATAATTAAGAAAAATTTTTAATTTTGTCGGTGCCGTTTTCCTTTTCCATCTGTGATTAAACACCAGCACCACCCTGAAGTACCGCAATGTCACAGCCAAAAGAATAAAGTTACACTATCAATTTCTAACAGAAGATAGAAATGATCATTGTCAAGCAGCTGCTCCTTCTTTGTAGACGTGTTCCTACCTGTCCCAACCTTATTATTCAGATGGACTCACGTTAAAATTGAGTAAACTGGCGCACGACAAAAAAGTTACAATAAAGTTGAAATAAGACGTCTCACTATATATTTTGTAACGTTAAATCATTGATGATCAAGTCCGCCATATTGATTGTGACATCCTACCAAGGTGATGCACTTTTTGTTCAAGGGTAGTTGGCGCATCCTCTTTTGTTTAAAAAAATTGAATGGGTCTATTATTAGCCTACATTCTACGGTCTATGGATTGAACGCATTACTGTTTCTTCTTTTTCCCCCTTCTCCCGCATGTCAGGGGCCCTACAAAGGAGTATGTGCGGAACAAACTGTGTTGAAATGACAATAGCCTAAGAAAACAGATTAATATAATTTTTTTTAAGTTTAAAATGAAAGAAATGAGGCGAAACCCCCCCAATAATTGTTCAATCCTTTTTAACAATGCTATTATTTGTGACCATTTTTAATGATGATTGACTGTCAGAAGGTTTAGTAGTATTCTCTATCCTTCTTACATGAAGGTATTTTCCTCTGTATGATCACAATCACTCACTATTTAAGTAAAATAAAAATAAAATAGTTCTCTCTGTGATTCTAGTAATGATGAAATTTAAGTTATAAATTTCTTAATATACTGGTGCAAATGTTGCCATGTTCTAGAAATACATTTACAGTCCACACCATTTGATAATTTGCCAACTAAATTACCAGTAAATTTGCTCAGAAATAATGCCTTTTTAGATAAACCTAGCTTGGTTGAATTGCTTTTGACATTTCTGTTTTTACTATACTCAGCCCGTCTTTAACTCTTGTGTTCGGCTTGGGTCAAATTAACGCATTTTCAGGCATCAAAATATTTCAGTTTAACATAATGTAGAATAAAGTAATAATTTTTTATATTTGGTTGCATATCCTTTGCATGCCATGACTTCCTGATGTCTGTGACCCAACAATATCAAAATACTCTTGATATATTATTTTCTGGTACTCTTACAAGCGATACTATCTTGTAAGTATCAGTGTCTCACGTATCAAACAAGCCTGAAACCATCACTCTGCTGCCAGATATGCAGTAGATATGGATGGATAACTTGAAGGGTTTCTTGTCTTGATTTATTTTTCCATAGAGTTCAATAGAAAAATTTGTCAGGAGAAACAACCCTTAAAGTGATCCATCCATATCTACTGCATATCTGGCAGCAGAGTGGTTTGAGGCTTGTTTCATACCTCAGACCCTTGATGACTTACAGCCATTACACCAACCATGTATTCCGTACGGTTCCAGCATAATTTCCAGCTAAATCTAGTCCCACCCCCAAATTCCCATAGAGATCCATTCAAATGCAGAGAAGTTATAGTATCGATTGTAAGAGTACCAGAAAACAAGATATGAAGAGTCTTTTGATATTGTTTGGTCACAGGCATCAGGAAATCATGGCATGCAAAGCCAAAGGATATGATACCAAATATTAAAAATTTTAAAGGCACAGTTAACTTGTATGTAAACTTCTGACACACTGGAATTGTGATATAGTGAATTAAAAGTGAAATAATGTGTGTGCATGACAAGTCATTTTTCCAACAATTGTTTACAAAGTAGTCCTAACTGACTTGCCCATACTATAGTTTGCTAACATGAAATCTGTGGAGTGGTTAAAAATTAGTTTTAATGACTTCAACCCTGAACAAAGTGTATGTAAACTTTTGACCACAACTGTAAATCAAATCTTTATCACAAAAAAAACTTGGTGCTCACTCGATAGATATCAAAAAGAATAGTTAGCTAACATTTCGCCTTAATAAACTATGCCTTGGGAATGTTTTTTTCGGATTGTATTGTGGCTGGTTACAGTATAAAAAAAACTTTTAAAAAACTACTGTACCATGATCCACCAACACACTTAGTTGCCATCACAAAACTGTATAGTTCTGTGGTTGCCATGCACGTAATTTCCACTGATTAGCAACCAAAATTACTGAGTGGGCCTTTAAATGTGATTTAACAGAAGTAACTGGCAACCGTTAAACATATACTGTATGTTGTTTATATTGTTTGGAATTCAGATAAAGATAATATATACAGAGTACTTTTGCATAAATTTTATTTCTGTGTTCCTTTAAAATCCCATAATATTCTCAGTATATTTCACCAAGTTGCTAATAGGTAAACAGAATATAAAGGTTAAACATTACTAATTTGCAACAACAACAAAAAACTAAGAACAAAACCAATTTGCTGGAATCAGTCGGGAAAACATGACTGCTTTTCTGGAATGAAACCAGAACAAATCAAGAGATCAGTATAAATGCTGAACAAACAAAAAAGTAAATCACTGCAGTTAAACTTGAGGAACAAGATTCCGCACATCTTTCGGTCTTCCCTCAGTTCTCAGTTTCAGACTGACTTATAACTGTAGGTACATGACATTCTCAAAAAGCTGTCTTCTGTAGGATGATAAGAATAGTCCCAAGGCTTATGAGAGGAAATACCAATACAACTCTAGCCTGTACAATGAGAAGTGAAAATGCAATAAAAAGAAATCTCTCACCTCTACAAGAGCGCAGGAAGCACATTGGGGGCCACTTTGGGCCAAGTCTGTCAAATGAATTAACATGAAAACATGCCTGATTTTGAAAAGCTGGCAGAGGGAGGCAGCAGTGTCATGGCCAGTAACAACCTGAGAAGCAACTGCATGCCAGGGTCCTTTGGACATACATGGAAGCCAATAACGTGAGGGCATGCTCATAAACACAAACACAGATAAACAAAAACGCTAATGTGAAACTTGAAGGTATAGTTTTGCGGTCTCATGATAGTACAGTAGAATTCACTTGATAGCATAACGAATTATCACATATTTCGGCTATTTGCATACAATTTATGAATCCCAAACCATTTCCCATTCATTCCATTGTAAAGAGATTGCATATTTGTGACTAGGCTCAGACTTCAGATACAAGTCTCACATCGGACCATTGCACAGAAGAGCCAAACTATTTCCACAATGCTGATCGGATTTGGTAGGCTAATAATATTCTTTATTTGTGCACCAAGCGAACCTGCTTTAATCAGTGACTTGTTGAAGTAAATGCACCGATTTAGAATGTTTTATTTATTTTTATTTTTTTTATTACACTTAATGTTCTACGATGACACTGATCTGACTTCTCATAATGTTTGTCAATTAAGCTTTTTCCCCCTCAACTAATTCAAGCCTCAAACTAAGTATTCAACAGTTTGCCCCATTCAGTTACCAATTTAAATCATTTCACTTATGTTAAACAGTCACATGATAGATAGGGGGAGGATATTGACACATTCCTTTAATCTGCCATTAGTCATCCAAGATACGGATGCAAATTAGTTTGGGGACAGACAAGCATTCATATGCAAGGCTGTGGGATAGCTACTTGGCAAGAAGTAATTACCTGTTAATGAGGGCTATCAAAATGTATGTGCACTCTTAAGTATTATTGCTATATTTCAATAGGGAGAGCAGTTATCAATGTTTTGAGCATGATAATGGGGGAGTCATGCCAAAATAATTAGGGAAGTGGAAGAATGAAAAAAGATCCGGGTTTAAAGCAAAATCAGAGGTTAAACCTGATGTAATTTGTTCATATTTTTATAACTATGGTTTAAACACTATTATAATCAAACTTTTTATAATAGTAGTTCATACAGTAGTTCCTGGATAGAGGGTGTATTTTACAATGAGCAAGAGCAGAATTCCCAACAAAATCTTTAAAGCCAGTTCTCAAAACTGTTTTGCAAAATCACAATATTCAAAGTGTCATATCTCCAGAAATATTCTGTGATATAATATTCTATTCTAATATTCGGATTCTGTACTTTACCATGAGATGTAAAAACTCAGAAGGTCCATATTATCGCATATTTCAGATATTATTGTGAGGGTTATAGTAAGGTACGGAGAACCAGACGCGACCAATAAGGATTGAAAAACTTCCCTAGCACAAGGCAAATCAAAGCAACCTCAAAAATGTAGGCGTATCTCGATAAATCGTGAGAATAAATAACAAGATCCTCACGCACTAAATCATTAGGTGTAACAGGAGGTTGTAAACCAAAAAAAAAAAAAAAAAAATGGGTGAAGGAAAGAAATTGCAAAAGACAGTATCGAAGTGCAGGAAGACAGAAGTCCTGGGCTATATATAATTGGCAGGAAATCCAAAACAGGTGAAAGTGATAATTGCCGGGCGAGATTCAAACACCGGAACGGAGGCGGAAAAAATCTGATAGAGCGTCCCAATGACGCCAAAAAAAAAAAACGAATGCAGAAACAGCAGAGGCTGCTAATAACCATAACAATTATACATTGAAATGATCAAATTTGGCAGATGCAGTGGAAATTGCCCCTATAATGACCGAAAACTGCCAAACGTAGGCAGTTTCTATTGAAAATCACATCAATAGCAGAAGCCTGAGTGGTATGTATGGTTGTCGGCACTGTCTAAAAAAAGCACTCGAGTGCAGATCAAACTTATTCTTCATCACCTAATTGTAGTGATAGAACATTACTTTGTGTGGTGTGTGTGTCCATAAAAAAATTCCATCAGAGTCCATAAAAAAATTCCATCAGAGGTCAGAATTCTTTCAACCGTTCATCCTTTCATAGTTTTCGATTTCGTGTGAGTCTTGATATCATTTAGTCCCTCAATCAGTGAGAAGGAATGCCAAGAAAATAAAAATCAGTCCCAAATGAATAAAAAAACACATATCCACTGTCTTCCACAAACTGCTGCCTCATCACTGTGTTGCCACAGCTATTACCATCACTAAAGGTAATGACAATAGTATCTGCTTTCAGTATTTAGAATAATTATCATGCTTTTTTGCACGTGCGTGTGTGCTTTTTCTCCAACACAAAATAGGCCTTGAATAGTCAGTTGTACTCATTTGACATAAAATCTCATGTACAAAGCTGCAGGTATTTAACTACGTCCAATCAAATCCACTAAGCAACTCATTTGGCACCTTTACTAGTTACTGCTTTGATTGCCGTTTTGTTTGAGTAGCCCAAGTGTGCAAGGTAAGCAAAGGATTTTAACTGATGCAATAAAGGTCGCCACAAGGGGCTTACCAAAGCAAAACATCCAACCAAGAGACTACACTACAGTAAGCAGCGCAGAAACGCTGTTCAAACACACAAGATGGAAGTCAAGGGTCTATTTAAGGTTTTTAATCCTCTTACAGTCACGGAAATGGATAAAGCACCGACGTTTCAAGGTCACCTAATATTTGCCAGATAATTTACCACAAGTCAATTCAAGGTCACTAAGAGCAAACAAACAATGAAATGTTGTCTGATACTAAACCTCCAACAGGAAATATATATTTTAATCATCCTAATATGTAGTTTGGCCTTAAAGATGTAAGAAAATTTGAAATAATTGATCTCTATGGAGCCTCCTGTTTATTTCAGATTTCTTACTTTTCAAAAACAAAAATCCATTTTCCTTCATACAACAAAGCATCTGGATTAAATTCCTTCCCTCACTTTCAACTGACACCCCAGTCAAACCCAAACTTAGACAACTGAATAAAAACAAGTAAGCTGTGTCCAATCTATATCCAAAAAATAAATCTTCCTTTCTACACCAGGTTTTCACAACACATTGACAACAAGGATATATGATACTTGATCCAGTATACAGGTGCAGCTCAAAAAATTAGAATATCGTGAAAAAGTTCAATATTTTTTGTCACTCATTTCAGAAAGTGAAACTCATATATTATATAGATTCATTACACATAGAGTGAAATATTTCAAGCCTTTATTTCTTGTAATTTTGATGATTATGGCTTACAGCTAATGAAACCCAAAATTCAGTGTCTCAGAAAATTAGAATATTTTGCTTTAACATATTTTTAAAGTATCATATTTAATATTTGGTCGCATATCCTTTGCATGCTGTTACTTCCTGACGTCTGTGACCAATCAACATCAAAAGACTCGATATCTTATTTTCAGGTACTGTTACAAGCGATACTATAACCTCTCTGCATTTGAACTGATCTCTATGAGAATTGGGGGGTGAGACTAGATTCAGCTGTAAATTACAAATGAAAGAATGGCAATACGCACATTCTTTGCAAGGTTAGCACCAGCATGGTATATTATACACACATCTATAAGTATGCGCTGGCAAATTACAAAAAATAAATAAAAAATTACGTACACAGGTTAAGAACTTCTCAAATGAATACATTAGCTGCACCACAAAGATGATGAGCATCATGCAAGAAACGCTCGTCCGCACAAATTCGTTCCTGTTCTTATGTGGCAGATAAGGACGGTTTACGCAATTTTATTGCATTCACCATTTCTCTCTTACTTTGGATTTCCTTGTAGATAAGAACAAAATCTGTCCTGTCGTATGAGTTGCACACAAAACAAATACGAATAAATTATATTTCGAGCAACTGGGTTGTTGAAAATAAAATACGAGTTTGAATTTAAAGGTTTTTTTGTTATTTTTTACTGTTTTCCACATTTTAGAATAGTAAAGACATTAAAACTATGAGAACACAAATTAAATTATGCAAAGACCAAAAAAGTGTTAAACAAATCAAAAAAGATTCTTCAAAGTAGCCAAAAAAGTGCACGACTGCTTTTTTGTGCAGCAAGACAGTGCATGATGTGGGATGCGTCTTGAACAAAGTGAAGTTTTTTTAATTAGTTTGCACTCTTCACATAATCCTAACCCAAAAAAATCTACGAAAGAAACCCGCGCACTGATGTGTGAATAAAATAATTAATTCCAAGCCACATACACTTGTAGAAAAACCATCCTGGTGTCAAGGCGATAGCACAAGGCTAATAGGGCCAGCCGTTTGTTTGTCACTGTTTGTTAAGTGTCGCCACTGTTGCCAGGCCCTCAATTCTTCCACTGGGGCTGCAAGCCAAGCCAGGCTGTGGCAAGGCCTGTTCAGGCCCGTCATTACCACCGCGCCCCAGGAGGAAAAAAAAGCAGAATGTGGAGAACATTCCCACTGGAACTCTGGCCTTATCTCTGCCCATTGAAGTGAGGAGAGTACACCAACCAAGCACAGATAGAGAACAGCCTCCCAACCTTACCACATTTAAAGAAAACAAGATAAGCACAAAATTAGAAACTGCATCACTGGCGACAGGGGAAAAGGACCTTTTTGAAAATACATAATAAGGTTTGGCTCACTGTGACTGAGGTGATTTTATTTCAATTTATATTTTAAACTTAAAGAAGACCCAAATGAAAGGCACATCAACACATATATTTCTAAGTACTAAAATGTTAATAATAACAGGCAAACCTATAACATACCCCCATTAATATGCAATACAATGTCGTCAGTCCGGTGTTTGTAAATATACCAGCTTTGTTTATTGTGAAATTAATTCCAGAAAGCAGCCATCTTTCCTAATTTTTTTATCTGAAAAACAAGCATACAAACAGAGGTTGGCATGTTCTTATGAACCGACCTGTTTCCAAAGATCAGAAGAAGCAGACAGGATTTCCTACATTAGGAAAATTCAACAACATCTGTAAGGCACATTACAATTAAAGCAGCGAAAGTAACACAATAGCAACATACAAACACAGAAATGACAGATGCACTTGGAGACATTTGTGGCATACGTTTGCTTGTTATTTGCTTTATGACAGTCGTAAACATGTCCAGCAAGCAGAGCCTCGGAGAAGTGTCTGTCTCCTACCTGGGGCCAGTGTATGAGAGACAGAGCAGGATTTAAAAAGCCAAGGGGAGGAGGCGGAAGGGGTGTGAGTCGTTCAACAGATGAACCAAGGTGGGTGCCTGACACCAACATGCTGAGAATGACTCAAACAGGCAATCCTCAGCCATCCCGAAGAATGTCTCACTGCCATAAACTTAATCCACTGCCCACACAGAGGGCCCAGGTGGAGACAGTGCATGCTACTGTGGAGGGGAACGGATGGATGGCTATCGATCAAATAATATTGTAAGATTCTTCAAGACCCCTGACCGCAAGGGGGGTTAACAACAGATGTGTGCGCCTTTATGGGAAATTGAGACTGGGTTTCAAGGGAGTTGTTTCTCTGAAATAAAGAAATCTTCGAAAAATGGTGGAGCTAACATTATTGAATGTGTGTCTTCTTTCAGCTGACTGGATCTAGTTCTCTGACCCTTGTGACCTACAAAAGACGAGAAGTGCCAGTGCATCCTTCTCCCCCACCCCCTAGCCCAATCCTTGTCACCCCCCTCACTCAAATCCCAGTCCTCCCACCTCTACAGAGAAGAGCTAGACTTCTGGATTTATTAAGTCTGAAGTGATAAATGTTTTTGACGCCTGCAGCAGTCACTCTTAGGTGGGTGGTAACATGGCCTTGGCATTGAAAGAGAAAAAAATCAATAAAAGCCATAAATAAAACCCCTAGATCATGAAATAAATGATGTGAAAAGTATTTACCATCACGTAAGGAGCAAAGAAGTATTATGAACATCGAATTTGTGACAATTGCTTATTGAAATTAAAATGCAATGAAAACTAAAATCTCAATTAGTGATTCCACAATAATAGTGCTCACGTCTCTTTATGTACATGGGGAGATTAATAAGCAGACGTTCATTCTTTTGTTTCTGTCCAACACCGCCAGTTCTGCCTGGCCGTCAGCCCAGATGCCACTGAAGGCTGTCTTAGAAAGCTGATCACCATTTTCAAAGACAGCACTCTGGTGACATAGACTCCATTACATGACCTGTCCCTGTGGCTTACTTTTAAGAGCCAATTTAAATGATGAAAAGCTTTTGGAAAACACGTAATTACTGTTTAATGCAAGCGATTGTAAATCATAAGAAAAACGTAGCTCTTGGCAGAGGCCAAAATATTAAAGATGAACAAATTATGCGTATACAAAAAATGGACAAGAGATGCATAAGTGATGTTTGGCATATTTCAGAAAATCTCACATGTTTTTTTTGTGGTTTTTGTATTTTCTTTTGGGGGGGGGGGGGGCAGGGGTGGAGAGTTGGCAGCACAATGCCATTTCATATAACACACTGTAAAAGAATCCAAGTCTTGAACCAGCTGAAGACATAAGCACGCAGCCACTGCTGACTGATGGCTGTTCTGCTACCTCACACCCTGCCATAATTCCAGTCTTCACTCATCCTAATGAACACCATAACATCATAAGCAGTGTGCAGAGAAACATGCATCATTTGGGGACTAGGAGCATTACTACCTGCTTTGTCAGTCACGGCTGCTTATACTGCTCACACTTTATGGCCCTTAACTTGACAGAAAACAGAGAGCGGTTGTGATTCTATATTTCTACTACATTTTGTGTGCTTTGGACGCACATTCCCCAACCTCTAATTCAAAAATCTCAATTTTGTGTACACAAACCACAACCCGTGAAGGCCATAATAATGCCTTTCTAGATTAGAAAAAATAAGATACTGTGTCACAAAGCAACAGGGACAGTTTGATTCTGGGGCTAAGTGGCAGTTTAAAGTACTGATTTACGGATGACGGCACATTACAATACGTGCCAGAATTGACCTGTACATAGCTGGAAGCATTTTACATTTGATTGAACTGCAATCAAATTCATTTCTGGAAATTATGTGCCCTGTAATCCACCAACTAATTTGATTGCTAATAATAATAAGCAACCTCTTAGACTGCATATTAATCCTACATGTTCATAGCTCTTTAGTACAGTCTCTACAAATATTACAAATTATTCTCTAATGCTGCTTTTCTACCACAAGGCTGTATTGGCGAATAGTTTAACTATATGTAGTTAACTAGTAGTTTAATTACATTTTGCAGCAGTTAGCTGATAGTTCAACTACATTCAAATGTGTAGCGGCTATACTAGTTAACTGCTTTTGTGTAAAAAAAATTTTTTTTTCCAAACCCCTTTGACCAAATAACTGCCTCCGCGCTCTCTTTTCACTCTGATTCTGATTGGTGAGAAGCACTCCGCTATATAGTTGCCAACGGTCAACTGCCAATTGCCAGACGCTGCTGTTCCTCCCCACTGAGCTATGTAGTGGTTCCTCCAAGCGTGCAAAAAGAAGGCATTGCTCACACACGTCATGTCTGGGTAACAACCATAGCCTTATTTAAAGGAGCAATATATCATTTGAAACCCCATAATACAAAACTAAAGGTAAAATCTGAGCAACATTAGGGTTAACCTCGTCTGTTTATATCAAAACGTCTCTCAACCTAGATTTCCATCCATCTAGATGTCTAGATTCTGGCTTTTGCGAACTGGGTGAAGTGATTTGTCTTATGTGGGCTCGCTGTATACTGTTCAATATGCTTGTTGACTAACGTTAGCTATGACAAAAATTTAGCTAGACAGCTAACGTTAGCATTCTGCATTGTTCATGCAGCTTGGAGAATCCTTTTCCAGCAGTCAGCCATTTCTTCACTGTAACTCTCACTGGCAACTGGCTGTGCATTTTGGCTCAGGATGGGCGTGCTACTGGATCAGGATTTGATATCACAGGCAGACATAAACAACACAATTTACGAACAATAAAATATTTGAAATTACAAATTCATAGTGAATATAATTATTTTGAGAAATACTTTTACTCTGCATCTTTTTGCAAGCTGTGCGGATGTCTTTTCAAATTTTTAAAAAATATATTTGTCTACATAAAAAGCTACCTACAGCACCTTTATGCAAAGTGTACTAACAGAAAAATATATATATTTTCACGTGAGCTTTGCAAGTCAAAAATTCTAACCATCTCCACAGCAAAGACATCTAAGAACCCATATAAAGGTCTATTAAAATGGCCAATTTCAAGATTAAATGTTAGATAAGATAAAAGATTCTGCTCCGGCATGTTACTGATACATCTATCGTTTGTACCATTGTTATGCCCTTGTTTGCAAAAGGTGCAAGATAAAAATTAAATGAGTAAAAATAGAACATTGCTTTGGCTTCAAATAATGTAAAAAATAAGGTGTTCATTGAAAGTGGGGTTCCTATCTATGTAGAAAAGATTTCTGTCGTGTGTTTCAGGATACACTGATGATATGCATGTGTTGCCAACACGCATTGGTTCACTTTTCTATTATGATATAGCAAAATAATAGGCTTTTTAACTTTTTTTGAGTGGAGATTCAGGGCTGTATTTACTAAGGAAACAGTCGCAGCACAAAACATTCTCTATATTGCGGCTCTGTTGCGGTCGCAGATACCGACACATTAACAACCGGTTTACTATGACTGGTCTTAATTACGCAATCGAAAAAATTGAAACGCCCTCGTTCACAATTTTGCAGTAGGAGACACCCATAAGTCAGAAACAAACCAATAATTCATGAACAGTGGAGGATGTAAAGAAAAGATGGCACGATGGCAAGAGATGCATGACAACATAATGTGGGAAAAATACACAGGTGGTGGTCCAACTAAGAAAATAATATCAACACCGATAGAACAACAGGTGGAAAATTATCTGAAAAATGAGCAGGCCATGGCGGTGCAAGGAAAATACACAAATTAACTTGTGACGGGAGAAGGCCACAGAGCATCTGCAGGTACAACTGTATTCACAATTCATTACATAACCTCGTGAATACATAGGCACAACAATTGTTTAAATTCAGAACTGCATTTTTATACTAACTGATGACTTCAATAGACGTATTGCGTCCTTTCAATAAAACAATTGTAAAAAAAAATTGTTTCATATTATATCTGAAGATAAATGAGAAATTAGTAATTAGTAGAAATATGTGTGAAACATCTCCTTTCCAGAGTGCTATGCATTAGAGGATGCATTCGTTCTAAATCACCACCGCATGCAGCCCACAAGAAAATCTGATTTGACTGCAGAGGATGTGCGTACAGCCCCAAACCCTTCACCGGCATCCTTTGTGTGAGCTTTAGGCTATATAAGCATCGACAAATTACCACCTGCTTACACAAGTTTTTATGCGAAAAGGAGAGCATGCTTTAGTAAATTAGACGCAATACTTAATTGGCCTAATTTACATAATCTACACCCTGTTTTAGCGTGTTCACTCCAGGTAGCCGATACATATGAACATTTAACTATGCATCATAAGGAAAGTCGTAGAGTGATGTAATCCCCGCATATGACATCCAAATAGCACTTTTTACCCATTGAGACCGTTTAGAAACTCCGACGTAGATATTGAGACCTTGCAGAGATTGCTTTTGCACTGGAAAATCAGGTCACAATCCTTTAGTAAATCTGGCTCCGAGCGCCTCGGAGTTTCGTAGTGCTGTCGGCCTGCTAATTAAACTTTTCTTCTCTAAAAGTAATTGAGCATAGCGTTAGTTCAGGCAGGTCACGAGAGTGAAACCTGGCCACGGTTGAATAAGCTGACAGCTAGGCTGAGTAGTTACGATCCACCTATCACAGTCCGTCCACATAACAAGGCAGTCTATTTAACCGCCTCGCCCCAACATGGTGGTTCCTCTGCCTGTACGTCCGCTGCACTTTGCCAGTAAAATAAAACCAACCTCAACCCCAGCTCCATCCTCTCAGTTCCCCTATTGCGCACAGATACTTGGCCCATATCGCTCCTGCATGGCTCACCAACATTTTCGAGTGCCTCCTGATTTGTTTTTCTCTCTCCTTTCCGCTTCGGCAACTGCCGGGATCGGTAGCTATAGATCAACAAGCATCGTTCTCCAGGAGCAGCTGGTCAGCTCCAGCTCCACGCCTGTCCCCAGCTGATACCACCTGCTGGACTTCAATCAGTCTCCCATCACCGGCTCATTATATATTGACATTTCCATAATGTTTCGTCTTCACCTCTTACTAATCTGTAATCAGCGATTCAGTTAACCGGTGCCAGTCAGTGGCGGATGGACTCCCCCATCAGAGCCAAGTTCTGCCCAAGGTCTATTCCTGCTAACCCAGGGAGTGTTTCCTTGCCACTGTCGCCCTAAGCATGCTCACGGGGTTTAGGCCCGGTCCCCTGTAAATTGTTTGTGATGATGTTAAAACCATTCACAGTGCTGCCGGATCTGTTCTAAGTGTAACCCTATTGGGGGCTGTTGCTGCCGCCCTCACTGCTATATCCATTCTTGCTTGCATGGATTGTCGGGAGGGCTTTTTGAACAGAACCATAACGCTAAACCTAAAATGTATTGTTTAAGCATGTTAATAAAAGCTTTTACAGTGGTCCTGACTGAAATATAAAAGAAATGACTGACTTCACAATATGTTTGGTATTTTTACAAGCTCGTCTGATGGTAACCTGAGTCACTTAATTTTGTATTGTGTTTGTTATAATACAAAAGTTTTTTTTGTAGTTTCTCCAGCTGCATTTCTCTGTAGGGCAGTTTGGCTGTAGTTCAAATATATTCAGTGTGAAGTAATTGGTAGTTTATGCAACTACGCTTTCAGAGTCATTTCCCCAACATTGCCACGGGTCTAGAGCTGCGTCTGGTATGTATTTGATCTTGACTACATTCCCGATCCAGTTCTCGCTGGGGCTGGCAGTTTATGCTTTGGGAAGAAATCTCAAATACTAAAGACAAAAAGTGTACCCAGTGCAGTGATAGATAGATAGAATAGAATCACTTTATTGTCATTGCACAGTGTCAGTGGCAGGCAGCTGTCTAATCTCCTCAGTAATTTGCTTCCCATATGAGCATTATCTGCATGTGAGCATCATTCTGGGTGAGTCATATCAAATATTAACAAACAATGGTGTGCCTTGGCAAGTACTTAAAAACAACAGGAGAGAGAGGTATCAATCAAACCACTATGGGGGTTGTTCTTCATCCTACAAGTTTCTACACATAGTAGTGTATATCTAATTTAAGTCTCGTTTCTATTATAGTAGTGTATGTCTAAACTAAATGCTGTACATTTATTTATGGAGTGTATAACATCTAATTAAGAGTTCCTTCCCAATGTCCTCCACTGCGCCCCAATCCACTATTATCCTACACTAAATGCCTGCAATAGACTAAACATTTGAATGTGATAATACTGAATATGAAAAACATATTCCAGGAGAAACAACCCTTAAAGTGATCCATCCATATCTGGCAGCAGAGTGATGGTTTGAGGCTCGTTAGAGTCACAGAGAATAACAATTGAATGGTCATCTTCTAAAATGACAGGATTTATAAATTTTACCCCATTCATTAAATATTGCTGCGTCTTTTCACCGTTTTCTTACGAGATATTTTTGGGATAGTTTAACCATTCCACACATGGACAATCTCATTAAAATATGGCTTTTTTTGCGGCTGAGTAATTTACATAATGACCCTTATAGTTGATCACCCACATTAAATGTTAACGTGCAAATACATTGGTTGCGCCCGCTAAATAACACCTCTTATTTGTAGTAAATCAACGCCATAGTATGTTTTTGCACAGGTGTGCTGCATATGCCTTAGGCTTATTCTTTTACTTCATGCACCACACAATTGTTCAAACTGACCTGAAAACTACACCGACTGCTCACTGACTGAGTTCTGACACTTTCACCCACTTTCCTTTTAAAAATGGGAAGGCTCTGCTGTCCTCTCACACACTCATAGAAGGAGCTTTGATATGTGTCAAGGAAATGTCATTGGCTTCCTTATTTTCCTCAATGAAGCCAATCAAAAAGCTTCTTCCCTCTCAACAGGTCCTGTTTTCTCAGCACCTTGCAAGCTGCCACGTTCATTTAATCTACGGTGGTGCTGGTTTCATGCTGGGCTTTGAATATGAACACGACAGTTACCGTTATGTAATCTCACATGTTAAAAACAAAACAATGTTTACTATCTTAGACCATGCAATGATTCATTCAGTTTCTTTACTGTTACAGGCCTTCTGTGATGACAAAAACCTTTCCAAAATGTTTTTACTATTTATTGAAACGTATAGAAGCACAGAGCCAAGCAGACCGTTTTATCCAGTGGATAACTATATGGAGTGTGTAACACAAAAAAAGAAACAACTTATAAGCGCTAATCGCTAAGCAATGTTAAATTAAGACCACAACTTCAGACTAAAATGAAATGTGCTACATGACCTGGTAAACTGTGTGCCTTTTTTGTGCTGTACATGCAGCTAGCTCATACAAATTAGTTAATGATGGAAGCGAGATCACCCAACCAACCAGTGACAATAATGCCCACGATTAATAACTATTATTCTACTGTACTTGCCATGGCAGTGTTTTTCTTTATGGCTCTGCTTATCATGATGGCCACATCAAAATGTTCTATCAAAGAGGTGTTTGGGGTTCTGATTGAGAAGCTTGAAATCCAAGCCTAGTAAGGCTGTTTGCATGTAGCATGGTCAAAGCACCCTTACAAAATCGATTATTGTCCATTGATGTGTCGCATTAAGCTGGGAGATTGATTTTTCAGCAACAATTTCAGTGAAACAAAGCCTTCTGAGGCAAAATTATAATTTGATGTTATAGCTATAAACAGTGGGCTTATCCATATACTGTATAATGCAACACAGCATTGGGTATGTGCGCATCAGTGTACACAACTTGTTGCTGCCCATTAGATATATTTTATAACTTGGACACAGTTTCCTCACTTGGGTGCACTGAGGCCTTAATTGCCTTGCTGTGCCATATTGTCTTGCCATTGTAATTGCAACATGAACAGTTCCTATCACTGCACCGTATCAAGGTTACTTTTATATACACTGCTCAAAAAAATGAAGGGAACACTTAATCATCACAGTATAACACCCAGTCAATTAAACCAAACCGGTCATGCTGAATGATGTCACAGGCAGCATAACATTCGCCACGGCGTCTCCAGACTCTTTCACGTCTGTCACATGTGCTCAGTGTGAACCTGCTCTCATCTGTGAAGAGAACGGGGCACCAATGTCAAACCTGTCAATTCTGGTGTTCTCTGGCAAATGCCAATCGAGCTGCACGGTGCTGGGCTGTGAGCACAGGTCCCACTACAGGACGTCGGGTCCTCATGCCACCCTCATGGAGTCTGTTTCTGACAGTTTGGTCAGAAACATGCACACGAGTAGCCCGCTGGAGGTAATTTTGTAGGGCTCTGGCAGTGCTACTCCTGTTCCTCCTCGCACAAAGGAGCAGATACCGGTCCTGCCGCTGGGTTGTTGCCCTTCTACGGCCCTGTCCAGCTCTCCTCGTGTAATGGCCCGTCTCCCGGTATCTCCTCCACGCTCTTGAGACTGTGCTGGGGGACACAGCAAACCTTCTTGAGACGGCACGTATGGATGTGCCATCCTGGAGGAGCTGGACTACCTGTGCAACCTGAATGGGCTGCAGGTACTGCCTCATGCTACCAGTAGTGACAAGGGCACTAGCAAAATGCAAAACTAGAGAAAAATCAGACAGGGAGGATAAAGAGAGAAATGGTCTGTGGCCACCACCAGCAAAACCATTTACTTTTTGGGGGTTGTCTTGCTGTTGCCTCTCCTGTCCATCGGTTGTCACTCATTTGCACCAAAGCAGGTGAAATTGATTCACAATCGTTTATGCCTCCTAACTGGACAGATCGATATCCCAGAAGTTTAATTGACTTGGTGTTATACAGGTGCAGCTCAAAAAATTAGAATATCGTGAAAAAGTTCAATATTTTTTGTCACTCATGTCAGAAAGTGAAACTCATATTATATAGATTCATTACACAGTGAAATATTTCATGCCTTTATTTCTTATAAATTTTGATGATTATGGCTTACAGCTAATGAAAACCCAAATTCAGTGTCTCACTACACTTCATTACCAAACCTCACTACACTGTTGTCCACTGTGTCACACATGTTAAATCGACTATCTACATTACGTGACAATAGTGGCACTTAGAAACTCTGTATTCGGGAGAGATGTCACAAATCGTGTACTAATAAAGATAGAAAACAAAGTTTGTAATTTCAATTCATAGTTTGGGTGCAGGAGCAACGAATGTCTGAGTTGAGAAATCTCATGGCGCCAGCGCCATGGCCACTAGGGGGTCTGCGCAAAGGGGTAAGCTTGGAATCTCCTCATGCAATGTATGCAACAACCAAGGGGAACGACTGTATTCAATGTCCTTGACCCATGATGAAATTTAAAAAAAATTTAATAAAAAATATGTCTTAAAGACAAATGTTGATTCAGTCTTGTGTTTGGGTTTTTTAACCGTTCTAGGCCAGCTAGCGATGAATGGCTGGGCATTTCCCACTTGGCACCATTGTAGGATCTGCACCCAAAATGGCTACATTATTGTGAGAATGGCTGCCGTCCTTCGTGCACAACTTTTAAAAGGTGATAGTCACCTTCCGTTCTCATTCAGGGTTCCCACTGGTTCCTTGATTTATTTTGAAAATGGAAAATGTAAGGTTTTGAACATGCTTACATTTTTCAGATTTGTGCTTGAAGTTCATTGAATTTCTATTTGCTTTATGAATTCAACTTGGAGCTGTGTATGGCTTGCACAGCAAAAAGTCAATATGCTGGGAATTCAATGTCACTGATTATGCGTTTCTCAAGGCATCCAGCTTTCCCGGGTTACAATGTGAGGGCAAGGTTTTTAATTTGAGAAAACAGCCATTATAAGGGCATTCATTTACAGATCTTTAAAAAACAGTGTTCTCGGTTGTCTTTGGATGCCCTTCAATTTTGCATATATGAAATATAGGGTGGCCACCTTTGACTCACAAAAACCCTGGAAACCGCATTTCATAAACGAAATAAATAAATACAGTGAGCACCATAATGACAATGAGTTTGAAGTGCAGACTGTCAGCTTTAATTTGAGGGTATTTGCATCCATATCGGATGAACCGTTCAGAAATTATAAAACCTTTTGTACTTTGGTTTTCACGGTCTAATCTGCGGATGTAAAGTTTGATATAATAGTTTAACAATGTAGAATAAATGTAATATTTGGTAGCATATCCTTTGCATGCCATGACTTCTTGATGTCTGTGACCCAAAAACATCAAGACACTCATCTTATTTTCAGGTACTCTTAAAAGCGATACTATAACCTCTTTGCATTTGAATGGATCTCTATGGAAATTGGGGGGTGGGACTAGATTAAGCTGTAAATTACACGGGAATAGTATGGAACTCATGGTTGGCTAAATCATCAAGGGTGTGAGGTATCAAACGAGCCTCAAACCATCACTCTGCTGCCAGATATAGAATAGAATAACTTTTATTTTCCCACTAGGGAACTTCAGTTGTAGCCCCAGCAACAACAAAAAAGACAGACAGTGGGGCAGACCCACAACATACAAACAAACATATCAAACAAAGACATCCAACAGAATCATTCCATCAATCAAGTGAATGAAGTGAATTAGAGTGCAATACAGCCATGATTAAAAATAGCCCCCGCTGTCCCGAGATGTCCAGTATCACCAAGCAGTCTAACACACAAACTCTGCCTGCAAAACTCTCCTCCATCCACGCAGCACCGCGGTCTCTGTACACCGCCGAAACGGAGCACCGAACCGCTTCAATCTTCCCAGTCGTCTCCTCATTCCTCCCCTGCATTATGTTCTTCTTCCCTGGTTGCCACCGGTGAAGAGCGATGGAAAACTTTGTTGATGCAGTCTGCAGATCCAACGGACATTCCCGAGCATATGTTGCGAATGCGTCTCCATGGTGACAACCACAAACAAAATTATATTGACTAGACAATTTGTCAATATTATCAAAATGAGCAGCAGGAGGCCCTGAAAAATCTCCAGCCCGCTTCCCCGTCCCACTACAGACAAACAGCACATAAAAAAAACAAAGACAAAAGCCCGACACAACAAAACACATTCAAATTAACAAACACGAGAGACAGCTGGACTACATGTCGCCATTACAGCGCCACGTGACATCATGCAGTATGATAGGGATGGATCACTTTAAGGGTTGTTTCACATAGGAACATTCTCAAAACATCAATAGGAAAATGAGTCAGGAGAAACAACCCTTAAAGTTATCCATCCATATCTACTGCATATCTGGAAGCAGTCGTGGTTTGAGGCTTGTTTGATACCCTTGATGACTTAGCCATTTTGCCAACCATGTGTTCTGTTCCATACTATTCCTGTGTAATTTACAGCTTAATCTAGTCCCACCCACCAATTCCCATAGAGATCCATTCAAATGCAGAGAGGTTATAGTATCACTTGTAAGAGTACCAGAAAATAAGTTTTTTGATGTTGATCAGGAATGGCATGCAAAGGATATGCGACCAAATAGTACAAATTATTACTTTAATCTACATTATGTTAAACTGTCCAATATTTTTTGATGGCCGAAATTGGGGGGGGGGGGGGGGCTATGTACAAAATGTTCTATAATTTCGAAACAGTTAATCCGATATGGATGAAAATACCCTCAAATTAAAGCTGATAGTCTGCACTTCAACGGCATTGGCATTGTATCCTTTCAAAATCAAAGTGCTTGAGTGCAAAATCTAAATAACAAAAAATGCGTCACTGTCCAATTAATTATGTTGCCCATGAACAAAAAGACTCCATGTTCATGTAATCCTATACAGAATTACCCAAAGTAAATAGGTATATGCACCGAGATCTCAGCAGAATCTTAATGAAAATAAATAAATCTCCTTACCTACTGCTTCGATGTACTTGCTGCGCTTGCACTCGCTCCATCACGCTGCTTTCCTAGTCCACTAAGAAATAAGTAGGTCTATACTAGAGTTGCTTTTTATATACTTAGTTGAAAGGCAATTACAGGTCTAAACAATTTGTGTTTACTTAGTTGTTTGCTACACTTTTGTTCCAAAAACATACTAGGATGCAGAATGCTTCATTAAATTGTTATAATAATATAGCCCTACTATTTCAAGATGATATAGGCATACTCTATGTGGTATACAATCTATAACCTAGTAAAATTAGGCTTATTTTATCTGCAATATCTTACCTCTTTTTCCATTTGTATTTGGCATTTCCCTTTGCTACAACTGTTGGCTGTGTCTGTCCCTCAATGAATGACATGAAGTCAGTGCATTTAGTCAGGGCAATTTAAAGTTCAATATGGCCTGGAGCTCAGACTTAACCATGGCAACTGACGGTTTCTCTTGTCGGAGCATTCATCCTCCATAAGGCTAAACACGCGTTCTGCGTAGGCATCGCTGACTGGTATAGAAAAAATTAATTACACAATTTTGAATAATTCAGTGGCTCCAGCTCCACCTTCCTTGTTGAAAAAATAGGCCCACTTCTTGTCTAAGGTAAGGTCTATGGAAATGCTTTTAGTCACCTAATTGAGAATGGTTACAACTTGGTACAGCTCGTCTTCAGTGACATCCAGAGCTAGTTTCTCCACTAAAAGCTCAAGCTCAGAGCACTGCACTGAGCTTCCTTCATTCAGACGGAGAAAACCGATGTGTGCGATAACTTGGTCATCGAAATCAAAGTTAACCTCAAGATACAATATTGCGCAAGAATGACAGGACACATTTGGCAACTGTAGCATTGCTTTCTGCAGCATCAGCATCACACGTAAATGTCCAGACAATGGGCCTCATTCATGAAGCGTGAGCAGAACGAATGTGCACGTAAATCATTCGTATTAGCAATTTTGTCCGAATTTTGGCATTCATCAACGTTTTTATATCTGAGATTTGTTCATGCGTACAAACAAACTTTACACCTGCTCAGGACCACACGTACCTCATACGTGCCACTAAATGTGGCTTCTGAATATCAATTTATGAATTTATTAAAATTTTCTGTTAAATGCACAACGCAATTTAGATGATGCCTGTTAATCAATTGTATGAAATGAACTTATTTAATTCGACTCATAACATAATGAATGCTCCCAGTAGCCTCCTATTTTTCTAAATTGATCAAATTTAAATGCCAGCATATATGATGTTAAATATGCTATTTAAAACACACATTTGACTAATGAAAAAAATTTGCTTTGAATTGCCTTTCAGGTCTGTAGCCAGCATTGCAATGGCTGATCTTTCCTGTCCAATGTTATCAGCCCTGTAGACTGCACACACATACGCATCAAGGCTCCATCCAATGATGCGTTTGCGTATATGAATAGAATGGGCTATCACTCCAGCAGCTCATATGTAATGTGAAATGTGTGCCGCTCAACTTTTCTACAAACCTGAGACGGTGTGCAAAAAAATATTGGTTGATGTGTCCTGTACAACATGGCCAAGAAAAACGCCCTTCCTATATCCAGACGTCCCCAATCCACCTGAACTAGGGATGTTGTCAGATGAACCACCACTGAGTCGACAATGTGACCGCAATTAGAACATTCCAGAAATTCTGAGATTCTAAAATAAGGTATGTGATTACCTGATTTCAAACCACACGCAGGGCCGCCTTAACCGGCTGTAAGGGGGCAAGTGGTAATTATATGCTTGGCAGTCTGCTCAGACTCAACGCACTCGCATGCCGCGCTGTCTGCCAGGCTGCACTTCCTTTTTATTCTGAAAGGCTTGTTTTATAAAAAAATTACACAAATTTTATTAGGCAAATAATTCACGTAGCCTATTCTCCGTCCAAAATTAATCTTTATATTGAGGGTATTTCCCCGCGATAATGACATACCGTAGCATGTTTTGGGAAGTTTCATTCATCTAACATGAGAACCAAGACATGCAAAGTCTGCTACTAGCTCTAGAAGAAACCTGCTCTGCAAGATAGGCTACTGGGTTAACACTGTATATACTTTGTGATAATGGAAACATAAATACACATAAAAAACCTATATCTTATAAAAACCAGAACATTTGGTGTCCTGGTAATGCAATACATTTTCCGGGACAGACAGTCAAGAACAAGGACATTCGAGGGAAAACCTGGACCGGTGGCAAACCTCAAAATACTGTATCCTTTACCTCCTTTTGTTTTTGAAAAATGCATTCTGTCATAAATGTTTAGCAGGCCAAATAAAATCCATTGATAGTCCTCATAATATCGCTGGGATTTTTTTAAAATACATGCATAATCAGTAAGTGTACATCAAGTTACAGTCCTAAGGTTTAAGAAGCTTGCAGGTGTGTCCAAAGGGAAATTGCTCCGTTTCACATTTCACATAATGGTTAAATGCAATATTTAAAAGAATTCACAGGAAGCAGCTTCCTATGGACTAAATACAGAATATGGTGCAAATTCAATTGAATCTCAGAGAGTTTGCTTGTGGTGTTTGCTGTACAAACAAATTAACAATGATTTCACAGCTGTGAAAGAATGGGGAATTTCAAATGGCATTTCCTCTCCCTTTTATTGAGTCTGACTGGGTGATTTCCCAGGATAGACCCAGACCATTGCCATACCAGTTCTCCAGTTTTCACTTCAGTAGATTTTCCTCTTTTTTTGTTCTTCAAATTAATTTCAGGCTTCAATGAAATGCAATGACTTTCCAAACAGTGTCAGCACCTCCTTGGGTTGAGAGCAGCTCAATATGTATTTAACACGGCAACTGCCAGTACTCATCCACCCACTGACTCCCATCGGCTTTCAGAGTGCAGGAAGCTATGCAGCCCACAAATGGAGGCTTCATCTGTGTCTGGAGTCCAACCATAGAACTGTATAAGAACTAGAAAGGAAACTGCCTTCTCTTGAACCTTGTCATTTTGTCCCTTTTGCACAATGCATGACTTCCACTGTATCTCTGAGCAAGCAACACATTTGTCTGCTAGCTAGCCTTAGCAACCAGATGTGTAGCAGAGAGCACACCATAAAGCCTGTTGATAATACACTAGTGGTAGCTTGATGCACATTTCAAAGAAAATAAGCCTGACGTAGTCATACTTTACAAAAGAATACTTGGCCTAACTTTTAACCTTATTGTAATCTCAATGTCTTCAGGCGCATTTAAGTTAAGCCTATCTGCAAATCATATGTTCACGTTCCTGTTCATTAACTGTAACAGATATTTTCATTATTTTATTATCAATGTCGATTAGTAGATAGTAGATATGTGTTGCATCAATAATAGGCACTGTTAAGCCATTCCTTTCTCGGTTATTGCTTCTGCGCCTATGTCAGACTTCACTGGCTCATCTCGCCTGGAGGCCAGGAGTAGGCAACACTTGGTCCTTGAGTGACAGAGATGGTCCTGGATTTTGCTCTATCCAAACCTATAACTACATAATTGGATTCCTTTCAATTTAGGGTTGCACCGATCAGAGTACCGAGATTCAAGTTTTTTTTGCAAGTTTTCATTTGCGATATTATTTATCTGTCCAATCAGGTCCTCTTGACAGATGTCAAAGCACTGCCACAAACTACAACCAAAATGGCAAACCAACTGATTGATTTGAAAAAAGAGGCTAATAAATGTAACTTCTGCTTAGCACTGTGGTGAATAGGCCTACGTGGATAGTAGACAGTGGAATTTGTTTTAGCATGCAGTGCAGAATAATACATTTAAGAACAAGACAATAAAATAACAATTTGAACATTAAAGGTGCATTATGCAGGATTTCTAGCCTTGCCGTGGTCCTGTGTTTACAATAAAAAAGTCTCCTCCTCTGTTCTAAACCCTGCCCACTCCCTTCCATTGAGGCAGAGATAGCATAGTACGGGCAAAAAACACGTGAAAAATGTCAAGCGAAGATGAAATGAACATGCATTAGCAACATGCATTGTCCTCTACGTATGGTAACAGTAATTGGGCAGTGTTATAACAATAAAATGAACACTTTTGAAATCGTTTTATTCACTTTCCACCTTCCCCGGCCAGTGAATATAGCCTAGGAAGGTAGAACTACAAACATGGGCATAGACGTCACAGCCAAGGTGAAGTTACGCCCCTGCACTTTTGGTGAATGAAGAGTCATCTTCAAGTCACAATGCTTCAACTCTATTTGAGATTCTCAATTCATTGGGCGGCAGTATAGTATAATGGTTAAGGAACTGGCCTTGTAACCGAAAGATTGCAGGTTAGATTCCCAGGTATGACACTGCCATTGTACCCTTGAGCAAGGTACTTAACCTGACTTCCAGCTGTATGAATGGATAAATGTAAAGAGATTGGTACGTCAATACCACATTGGTACGTCACAGCTCAGCCGCTCAAAGAGCCTGTGTGCTCTGTTCTCAGACACAGAAGAGTGGGAATGTGTTCTATGGACAAAACAAAGAAGGGGTATAGTTTTGACCATTTCAATGCTGAAAATGAGTGGTATTCCCCTTTAATGATGTTCCAAACAGTTCATTTTGGTAAGCCTAAGGTTTGTTATATGTCTCTAACAGTTTAGTTTCTTATTTTTCAGCCTCACAATAGCTTCCTTGACTTTCATTGGAACAACTGGTCCTCATATTGACAAACGCAGCGCTGGACTGGTAATCTGGCATACCGGGCATTTTCCCGGTGGGCCGACACACCTTGGGGCCGATAAATTTTCATTTAAAAAATTTTTTAAATAACATTTTTTGACCAACGACCGGCCCATAAAGCAGGGACAGCGGCCCATTGGTTCATTTTCTATACTGAAACTGGGCTGGCCCAATCACATCTCTTACTAGGCCCTACCCCTTCCCCTCTGTCCTCTGTTTCTCGTGTCAGATGCCGTGGCTCAGAGCCAAAAATCTGTGGATGGATGAGGGCTTAAAAATAAATAAACAAAAGCGCAAGGGGGGTGCGGAGAAGTTGCTGGCCAAAAATTTTTACATCTAGAGGCGGATACCGCCAAATGTGTAAAAATAACACGTTTGCTGCAGTGGCTGCAGTAGCTTCAACATCTACAGTACCCAACATTGTACAGCAACAGGTGGAACTTGGAGGAGAGGTAGCTGGCCATGGCCACTGCCAGGCAGAGGAGCAGGCGTGTGACAGGGAAGCCGAGAAGGGACAGAGTGAGCATGACAGGGCCGAGGGACAGAGTGAGCAGGAGCAGAAGGAGTGTAATTGAAGCGGTAAGCATGGCAGCTTCATGATTAACAGGGACTTGCAGGGAGGGAGCAGGGAGGTAGTGTGTGTGCGCCATGCCATGATGACGATGATGGATTAATTGAATGTCGATAAGATAAGATAATAATCGTAACGCTATCATAAAGTGAGACCGTCACCTACTGCTGGTGGTCACTCAGTCAGTCAATGTCAAATAGCGCAGCATAAGCTATTTGGCATTGTTTTTGTAGCTAGCATAGTACCCTAATGCAGTCGCAACTTTGGCTGACTATTCTAACATTAACTAGCAAACGTTATTTTGTCAGCATCGCGTTGGCTAATCCCACATTGCTGTGAGTGACCTAGGTCTATATCGTATCATAATATTCTTTAAATTATTAGGCTAAGGGTTCCCTTGATAAAGATGCGCGAAAAGGCTGTATAACACAACACCTGTAGGTCTACTGTGCTAAAATGTATGCCTGCTTATGTATTAGCCTAGAGAAAAAAACATTTTCATTTTCAACAACAGGCAACAAAGTTGTCCTATATTTATTTTCAGCCAGGTATGGTGGTAACTATTAGGATATATATGGTATGGATTACTGTTATTACCATCTGTGGGGTAGCTCTCTACCTCCAGTAAGTTCAAATTGTTTGGTACTATACTTGTATACTTACATTTTATTAAATAATTTGAAATGATACTTTTACTTCTAGCAGAGCTTTTTCTTTGTACTTCTACTTGAGTATGGAGATTGTGTGCTCCACGGCCAGCTCTGATCACCAGGGAGTCAAGTCAAGTGCGAGTGAGTACACTTGTCCACGGCACTTACGACTCAGCTTTGTAGTGGTTTGGGGGAATAGTACAGTAGGTACGCATATTTAAGGGGACCGCAAGTATGGTGTAGGCTACTGGTGGTTGGTGTCCGACCAATTGTGGTCGGCCGGTCTGGGCCAAAAATGCCAGGACCGATTTTTTGTCCCAGTCCAGCCCTGGACAAACGCCAATAACAGATTCCAAAGACTATCAAAAGCCTAGATAGTGAAAGTTATCTTATACCTGTACCAAGGAAGCAATTTAATACACCCGACTAATCAGGTGCTGTAATTTGTAAAATGCATAAAAATACCATTTAATAAAATTTGAGAATCTGCACTTTTACCACATGTTTATTTACAAATGTAAAATTGTGGAGTACAGAGCCAGACAAAAAAAAAATGTCTTTGTCCCAAAGATTATGGAGGGTACTGTATATCAATTTAGCTCTTTAAATTTTTGCTTGCTTTTCAGAGATCTCACAGGCAGAAAGCACAAAAATATCAGGGAAACTGGTTATAAACCTGCATATCACTGGTGGCTTTTAAGCTTAAAATAGAGGATGCTGAAACTTTACCTAAAGGATCTCTGTTCTCAACTTCCTTTGTTTTGTTTGATTAGCAAGTGTGCCAGTACCCTGAATAATCCAATACCATTGGCAGGTAATTCCATTTCCCCCTAATTGTGTCTCACACTGTAGGGTTTATGATAAGATAGTTAAGATTCCATTTAAATGATGAAAGCAATTCAATAACAACAAAGAATATCCTTTAATTGTAAATATTTAAAATCAGATTTTTATCCAAATATAACATTCCATGCACAGCAGCACAGAAGACAGAAAAAAAACGTATCCACATGTTCTAAAAACTCTTTCTATATTTCTACCATAACACAACATTGAGACCCAATTGGGATTTGTTGGTTGATAATTAATTGACTGATAGGTAATGAAGTGACTTAAATAAATAAAAAACAAATTAAAATGGAAGAACTGAGAGCAACAATACATGATTTTAGCCTCCTCAATTTCCATCTCACAAGCTACCATTTCATAAATTCCTTTTTCATTATGATACATTTACAACAGCCCTTTTCATTTCACGCCAGCGCTTTTCACAACGCTATACTTAATATCATAATCACACTTTTCAAAGTTCTATATTCAATTTAACAATGGAGTTTCTCATAAAAACAACTGATCAAACATACAGGCCAGGTAATCCGTTTGCAGAATATGCTTTTCATTTTGAGTCAAAGGAGGTACCGCACACAAGGTACTGCACAAGGTTTTATCTGCTACCTGTTCAGGAAGATTCTCACTTTTTGTAAAAAAAATTATGAAGAGAATTGTTGTACTTAAATGCCAAAACTAGTAACAAGAAATCAAGAAATGAGAAAACTGGGTGATGAATCTTAGAAAAAGCACATGTAAAAAAAAAAAAGGACAGCACTCACTAAAATACTTAATGATTTCCATTTTCTTCATTCATGTCTATGGTGTACAAGCATTTTAGCTTCACCTCCACCATCAGTGTGCTTGACCATGGCTAAAATTTTATTTAACCGAATCAGTCTGCAGTTCAATTAAATTTTACTTGTATATTGCTTTTTTATGACAGCATCACAAAGATGCTTTAGAGAAAAAACAGGAAATTGTACAACTGAATGTGATAAGTTTTCTTCTAGAAAATTCTGAGATGGGCGGGCAGTGGCCCTGGTCAAGTTGGAATAGAATGACCCAAATGTGAAAAGTACACACACTAGGACCGAGCTACAGTTCCTCCCTCCTTCCCTGCCTTTGCCTTTGTTTATTGTTAGCTGTTGAATGTGACCCAAAGTAATTGACACTGTGTTGAGAGCTTGGACTCGCAGCTTTCCTGTCCTGTGGATAGAGTACTTGCGTTTAGCGTTAAAAGGCTGTTCTACTGTAGAAGGAGTGAGCAATTATCCCTGCTGATTAGGTCCAAGAGTGCCCTGATGTGCTGGGACACAAACCTCTCACTACTAAGGGGAAGCAGCTCTTAAAGGGGCTTTAGAGTGCTGTGCACCTCACCAGCATTGCACTGTGGGCTTTCTTTTGTCCCATAGATCTTGCCTGTCATTAAGAAAAACTGGAAGTCGGGCTCTCACATCATTTATGTTTGTAAAATTCTGTGTAAAATTAACCCAGTAGCTTGAATTTATTTGTTATAAGAAATGTGTCTTGCATTTTAGCAGGTTATAACACCTGAAGCATTATGGGCTATCCAGATGGGTCTCATTATTGATAGTGGAAAATTGCATGATTCTTTAGAGGGATGTTCTAGTTCGTCATATAGATACGGCCAGGTGACAATGTTAGATCTACTTGTAATTACGAAAGGGCAGTTGGATCAATACAACGAATACAATGTTAATTAGACAGCAGCTAATCTGCATTGAAATACAGGTTGCGTCAGCTTTTTGGAATGAAGGTAACTCAACCAAACAAAATGGGTCGTCACTGACTGTAGGCATCACAGCTCAAAGGCTCCTATCAAGGTTTAACAGCCACGCTGTACATTTCAGCACCCAGGTTAGATGCCTTTTGTCTGGCAAATATTTTTTTCCCCTGCGCAGCTCTTTTGAACAAAGCTATTAATCACAACACAAAGACAAAGGAGGAAAGAAGTCACCATTCCTACCCTGCACCACTATCACAAGTACAGCCTGGCAGATAACAGAAAATGAGAAGTGTACTGTAAGAAAGCTGTTAAATTAAGAGATCAGCTTCCTCCCTTTCTGACTGCACTCATATGCTGGCCTCCTGTCCCTATGTCTCTGTCTAGAAGTCCAAATTCTATTACGGCTCTTCTGTTGCTTGAGACTTTCTCTTTGTCGCCAGAGACAAGCTAATAACAACTGCAACAAAAGGGCCGTGTAAAGTACTTTTTCAAGATACCTAACGCCTGCCACAACCACCCTACACCTCCACCCAACAACACGGGTGAAAGGTTGGTTGTGCTGGGCCTCGCTTACTTCTATGCAGTCCTCCGTTACTGCTTATATCACTGATTTTTTTGTGTTGCTTTATTTTATTTTAAATATAACTTGTTTAAGTAGAAGAACTTAGTTTTTTATTGATTTGTTTTTCTATGCCTTCAGGGTACCGTTTGCAATGTCATTGGCTTTTGTGGGGAGGGAGGGTGGCTTTTGTGCTTTAGCCTCCTGCAGTATTTAAGTACAACTTTAGAAATCTATGACACTGGCACTAGGTAAAACTCATGTGAGAAAGACTTTTTAACTTGGCAAACTTCCTCCTTTTCTGCAGCAGATTGGGAGAAAACCCATACCAAGAAGAAACAAACAAAATCTATTTTAAATGTATTTCTCAGATAATATAAAGAAGGCATACATGATTTTAGGAATACTTTATGTATATCAGCGATGGATTCTTGGTCTCAAAGACCTCTCGAGACCACAAACTCTTGGTCTGGATCTTGGTCTCGACCCTCAAAGCCTTGGCATATGGTCTCAGGGCAAGACCGTGGTCTCGGATAAGACCAATTTCTCTCTCTTAAGCATGCTCAGTCCACAAGAACCTGGAGTTGAATGCACACATGACAATGGAGATAACTGTAGACTTAAGATAGAGCCCACCGTGGCTGTCCCCCCTCACCATTCATAGCACTACAGTGATGGTTGTGGGGAACTACAGATTTTTGGGAACCACCGTTTCCCAGACATGAAATGTGAAATGTGAGGCCAAAATTGACACCATTGTGAAAAAGGGTCAGCAAAGGATGTACTTCCTGCGATAGCTCAGGAAGTTCAACCTGCCAAAGGGGATAATAGTCCAGTTCTCCACTGCCACCATTAAATCTGTTCTCACTACCTCCATAACCATCTGTTTTGGCTCAGCCACAAAACATGACAGGCATGGGTTTCAGCAAATCATCCAGACTGCATAAAATATCATAGGTTGCAACCTGCCCACCCTCCAGGACCTGTTCACTTCCAGAGCCAGGAAGCCAGCCGACAAAGTCATCAGCAACCCCTTGCACCCTGGCCACCATATATTTTAAACTCTACCCTCTGGCAGTCACTTCAGATCAATGGGTGACAAAACCATCAGGAATGGAAATAGCTTCTTCCCACATTGCCATCACACTCATGGACAGTCAAACTGCACTTCACAATCATTCAGAACCTCAGCAGTAACTCAATATGGGTACAGCTGGAACAAACATTTGTGCCTTATATTATACTATAACATCATAATAATAAGATCCCATAATGAATATATTCTCACTTCTCACAGCCTGTGCAATATGATGTACATGTTTCAGTGCAATACTAGACACTTATTTATACTATGTATGGACAGTGGGTGTACAGTTTGTAACTGTTTGATGTTGTAGTTTAGAATAGAATTATGGTATAGCCGATTTACCCACAGCTTACTGTGAACTACACTCAATGGGCCTCATTCATGAAGCATTCCTAAATATACGTGTACATAACTACATTGAGTTGGTAGAAAAATTTACATCAGATTCATCAAACCGCGTGGAAGGTAGATTTTTTCGAGTTCACGTATGAAGCGCGTCCACGTTATTTTGTGATTAGGATAAATCCACGCCCATGAATTACCTTATATATAAGCTGTCACTTCCATTTAAAAGTCCATACCTAGTCAAAATGGCCCAGAAAAAACAAAGGAAATAATTATTGACAATGAAATCGAAGTTTTATTAGCAGATGTTCAATCAAGGGAAAAAATATAGCTTAATATGGTCAGTACCGGTGTCATGAACTGGTAAAGTAAAGGCCTAGCAGGAGATAGCATGTACCAGCAATGCAGGATCACCCATCACATGAACTCTTGAAGTAGTAAAATAAAATAAAAATGGATTGACATTAAATTGGAGGCGAAGAAACGCATAGCTGCGCATCTACGTCTGCATCGGACGAGCGAGCGCATTGCTTTATCGCAGCCTGGAAATAAATTAAACGTTATTCATTTTGTCATTTTGTTGTGGTTCTGTGCATGTCAGATGTGGTTTGAAATGGGGTAATCACATAGGCTACCTTATTTTAGAATCTCTCTGGCGCGTTCTAATTGCGGTCACATTGATGCGCGTGTCCCACTGAGCAAAAGCCAGAATCGAGCTCAGGTTTACGTACCGGGATATTATAATATAGCCTGGCTACATTCTAACTGGATAAAAGACTTTCACTTTCAAATCAAGTTTATCCGATTTTTCCCCTGAATGCGAGACGACGTTTCACCGACCTTTCAACAAAAACGTTCCCTGGGGTGTGCAGTCTATGGCACGACAACATTGGACAGGTTGGCAATTTCATAAAAACCCCACTTTACTTCCACCTGGTTTTGTATCTTGTAGGGCAGGGGTCGGCAACTGAAGTTGGCCGCGGGCCAAATTAGCGTTATGATTGCACTCAACGGGCCAGTTGTAACTTTAAGACTATAAATATAACCATATTTGGGATTTTCGCGGACCTCGTTTGTAATTGTTGACGGGGGGGGGGGGGTGCAATCAATATTTTTTGTTGACGGGGGGGGAGGGGTGCAATCGCCTTTATTTTTTATTACAAATGTACCGCGGGTGTGCGTCCGCTTCCGCGTTCTTCATACCACACGCCACATGTTGGCTATTTCAGCACCACGCATTGTCCACCTACTTATTGCTTCACTACTGTCTGTGCGTGTCATTCACTCTCAACATAGATAAAAGTACAATGAGCATTCTTCAGGTGTGGGTAGATTCGCTATTCGTACATTATTGCCGATACGTGGGACTGTCGATTCGATATTGTTAAAAAAAAAAACGTAATTTTTTTTTTTTTTTTTTTAAGATTTTTTTTTTTTTACATCTCTAAATTATCTGGCGGGCCAAATATTATTGCTGGCGGGCCAAAAATGGCCCGCGGGCCGCCTGTTGCCGACCCATGTTGTAGGGGAACTGGATGTAGCCTACACTGGCATTAGCTGGATTAAGCTGTTGACCACAATTGCAACCCTGGCGACAGACATGTAAACCACTTTAAAGCAAATTTCGGTTCATTGGTTAAATGTGTTTTAATTAGCATGGCCTATGTAAGGTCATGTAGAATTACGATTTTTAGCAATTTAGAAAAAATTGTAGGCTACTGGGAGCATTTATTAGCCTACGTTATGGGTCTAATTAAACAGCTTCATAGCCTACTATTGATTAATAGGCGTAATCTAAAGTGTTTGCTTTTTATAATCATACTTTATTACGTTTGCAATGTGTATTTCAAAGGCTACATTTAGTCTAGCGAATTTAACAAAAAATAAAAATGTATTCATATTCTCATTATCACTCTAGCTACATTTACTGGCATTCTGAATTTACGAACGCAGCACGCATGCTCTTGAGCAGATGTAAAATTTGTTAGTACGTCCGATCAAATCTCAGATACAAAAACATTGACGAATGGCCAAAATACGGGCATAATTGGTAATACGAACTATTTACGTGCAAATTCATTCTGCTCACGTTTCATGAATGAGGTCCAATGTTCATTACTAGGGATAGCTGATGTTATGGGAAGGATGTGCTTTGTCTAATCTGTTCTGTAGTTGCTTCGATGACCTTCTGTATGCACTTCTTGTATGTCGCTTTGGATAAAAGCGTCTGCTAAATGATTGCAATGTAATGGGTGGAAATATCGGAAATACCTACAAAAACAGAATATCTAGTAACTAATAACGAGTAGGCCCACCCTTTGCCTTCAAAACAGTTTAAATAATTTTAGGAATGCTGTCATACAATTTCTGAACTGTATGTAGTGGGATATTGGCCCATTGTTCAAGAAGAACAGTCTCCAGTTCATTGAGGGATGAAAGAGGTGGAAATCTAGTTTGCACTCTGCGCTCCAGAACTTCCTCTAAAGGTTCAATTATGTTTAGATCTGGTGATGGAAGGCATTTGACATCATCCTTGTGTTCTTGGAACCATTCTTTAATGTTTTTAGCAGTGTGTTTGGGGCATTATGTTGGAATATGGGGACATCATGAGGGAACAGTGTTTCCACCATAGGGTGCACCTAGTCTTGTAAAATGGTTTCATGTCATGAAAATAGACTGCATGGAAATAGACTGCATAGGACTTTGGCAAAATGTAACAAGATAAACTCGAGGGTTAATCAGGAAAAAGCTGTAGCTGAATATACTGCTAAGTACTTGGTTTCCTAAACATATTTATACGAGAGATTTAAAAAAAAAAAAAAAAGAGGTCTTCTAAACGAAAAGTGCATCAGGTACTGTATATAGTACAGTAAGCAAGGGAAAATTGCAAATGCTTATTTGTACGTTTTCTAAAAATATTATTGTTTATGTGAACATGATTTTCTTATCATGCATAAACGGTGCGTTTTATGCATTTTACAGTCTGTGGCGAGAGGATCGTCGTACTTGCTTTGGGCTATTATTAGCACCCTCCTATTTTATTGCCCAGCAGTTTTCGCAAGTGGCTACTCTTTTAAACAATCCTGTGTCAAAATTTACGGGGTTCTTAATTTATCATTTCAGACTAACATGAATACTGTAATTGAGACGGATATGTCTCAACCACTAGGAGCAAAGTTTATAGAGTTAAAAAGAATAAAATATGACTCATCAGACCATGTCAGCCATCAGTCACTTTGTCCCTGTCAGAGAGCTTTGACTTACGGCGACAGTTCTTTTTTGCTGATGCTGTTTTTTGGTGCTGTGCATATGTTGTCACTAGGGTGGGAAATTAAGTTTGACCTACCAGCCACCCCAAAATTTTACCAGACACCTTTGAAATTATTTTTTTTAAATTATTATTTTTTTTTTTTTTTAATTGCACTAAAATAATGTTTCAGATACGTTATCGAAAATGCATACTCCTGTTTATACCTACAATAAAATGCTATTTTTATTATCAGTTACTTTTACTGTGTGATGGTCGTCTTGCTAGAATTGCTTTATGGTAAATCGAACGCAAATCAGTTCCACTGTACGACGGGCTCGCCTCATTCTAACTCTTTTTTCTGTCTTACATTTAGCCAATCAGAAAAATAAATCGGAAGTTTTTATCGAAGTTATTTTTTTTCTTGTATCCACTTTGCTACATGCCAATTTACCCAACAATTCTGAAATCTACCCGCGGGTGGCGGGTGCCAATTTCCCACTGTGGTTGTCACCATTTTTGACACTGTTCCCCTTGCCACCTTAAATAAAAAAAATTTGATCAACGCACCTGCAATTTGGGCACCAACTATTTGGCCCCTTTGGGACTCTGTTCGTATTCTCATCTTGCTTTGGAGATTTACTTAGCAAAGTGCTGCTGGTTAGACCTTTTTTTATGCAGACATGCTGCTAATTACCATTCATATTAATAGGAATCACCTGTGTATATGCTTTTGTAATTGTGGTTTAGAGGCTTCAAAGTTAGCCATTTTTCAGGGGTGTTTTCAATATGCTGTCCATTCTGTATACTCCTCCCACTTTAAATAAAATGGCGGCCTGCTAGCAGTGACAAGCGAAGGTCCCACCGCAACCAAGTTAAGCGAAAGCTAGCCCCACTTGCCATTGCCTAACTTTCCTGCAATAGAGGGGAGTAATTAAATACACAACAAACTAGATTAAGTAAAGATGGAAATAAAAACAAAGCAATACAATTGACAATGAATATCCTAGAATCAGAAGACAAACAACTGATAGTACTCCTGCTCCAAGTCTCTAACAATGCCTAGTTGCAAGCGCATGATTAGAGACAGGCATCTGGCGAAAACTGGAAAGTGGCAAGTTTGAAATGCAAGCAATGATGTATATAGAGGGGACTCAGGGGAGGGACCTTTATTGCATCTATTCTAGTGTATCACTCAGTATCTTTAAGATTATGTTCCATTCAGCACTGTACACATCCAGCTAAAATATCTAGTGTGTTTCTCTGACTATGGATATTAGTCCGTAGTAGTGGAACACCAGCCTTATCCAGAAAAACACTAAATCGAACTATATGTGCAAGCATGCAATAGCAATATGCAATGAGCAATGAGCAAAGAGTTAACTGCAAACAGTGGCCAGCACCTTAATACTTCTCGTTTGGTATTGCGGTGGCAAGCGAGCACGTAAAAATTCCCCTGACTTGCTCACAATAACTCAAGCTTGGTGATGTGGATTTTTAAGGCTATGGCGGGGCTCAACATCAGCTTAAGAAAGCAAAATCTTGTACTGATTTCATTAAACACGTCAGAAATCAGTACAAGCTGCTTTGCAAATATTGGAGCTCTTCAGGTTGTTCATCGCCTCCCCATCACTAGCAGTGGACTGGACAAAGTAGCTAAAAATGCTCAGCCACTTTTTAAGATCATCCTCCCGTACATCAATAGCAGAAGGTTGGGGGATGACAACGGCACCGCGTTTTAAATTTGTTTTGTTAGCGAGCAAGTCAACTGGCTCCGTTAACAGAAGTTGATCCCATAATTCATGCTAAAGCATCATCTGGGTCAGCAATATCGTGGAGTTTTCTTTTGAACAAAGCAGAGATGCAGCTGGCAGCCGGTTACAACATCATTGCCGTCTCGAATGGAACTTCTTTTTGACGTTAAAATGCAGTGTTTTTCCTCCATGAAGAATTCCAAGGCGGTCACCTTGACAAAAATTACTGTCACAAAAATTACAATAAAGTGTACTTCAAAAGCGTTTCGCACAGTGGATTACCATCATTTGAACATAATGGCAGCATTACACAAGAGTGGCACTGTAGCTTACACTAACGTACCTCGGGGGGTAGGGCAATGACGACAAAGAAAGCTACTCTGCTGCTGTAAAGCTCTGTGAACCTAGCAACAATAAGTATAGCTGGGTGTTTGTCAGGGAAGTTGCTAATTATTTTCTACTGCAAAAGTGAATTCTAAATGTTGTGCTATTGCATGTAGGGATTTACCACGACCGTAATTAATATCCACCGTTTTTATTCAACATTCGCTCAGGGAACACTACCCTTGACCTTGTGACCCGCTTACATCACATCATTTCCACATATCACAGGAACAAATAACCATTATTCCTCATCAAACTCTGTAAAAGAGGGTGGAATGGATTCCTACCATACATCCACCCTTACTTGCACATAAGAGATCACAAATTTTGCGCTCCTGCGAAGGCAGAGGATTCAAACTCAGTAAAACTATGGTGAAATGGATTCCTCAGAATGTCTACGATATGAATCTATGAGTGTCTATGAATGTCTATGAGAAGAGTTTTCCCTAGGGATTGTGGCTGGAGTTTGACCCCTGCATGATTTTGGTTGCGATAACACCATTGCCTGATTTTGAGCCTGGAAAAAACCTGCATATCCAGCTGGAACAATTATAAACATGCATCCAGTATTTCAAACTTAAACCTCAAATGTACTTCAAAAGGGATCATTCAAACTTCACTTTGTGATTTGAATGCATGTCTGTTGAACAAAATTATGCTACATCATTGGGTCTCTGATGTGCATTTACATGTTGAATTTAAGTTTGTTTCAGAGGATATTAGACAATTTTAAAAGTGCATGTTTAGTTTGTGCACTCATTTTGGTGAGGTAACCTGCGATGAATAACCAAGGATCACAACTCTGTACTGAATCTCCTTTAAGGAGGTAACTGCCGAAGTCTGCCATTGACAGCCAATGAAGTTGAATTGTGAGTTGAATTACAATGAACAAGGAAACTTATCTGGCAGCCTTGTGACTATCATCCATCTGGCATGATAATGGGATCCACAGCAGTGAAAGAACAACATAGTCAACATACCTTCTGTTCAAACCGATCAGAGCATGTGGAGAGAATCCCTTTTAGATTTGCCAAGGGACCATAAACTGAAGACATTTCTACCTCAACTGGCAGCAAAACCGCCATTTTAGTGAACAACATTCCCACCTCCATTGTCAACACCTGTCAAACACCAGTGGAATAAAACCGTTACCAAACTTCAAGGCACACATTTGAGGTGCATCTGTTTCTTGTGGTCGAGCTGATCATGTAAGACACAGTAGAGCTGCCAAGAACTCCTACGAGCAAATTAACCAGAATATTTATTTATTCACCTTTACGATGACAAAAATAACTTTACAGTTGATAAGTAAAATGCACATAAACAAATCAGCAGCTCTCGGACAAAACCAATGTCTTTTGCCTCATTTATCTCCTTACTGCCCTTTGCACTTCCATCTGTGAAGACCATTTTTGCAGGGCTCGCTAGCTCACACAATATGGAGGCTCTATATTGGGGTGCTTTGTGGGACCTGTTCTGTCCACAATCCACTATTTAGAGGGTGCTGATTCAGCAGCGCCTCGCTTAACAATAAACTGAAGCTGGAAATCCTGGTCCCATTGGGTCATTTCAAAAAGGTATTACAAGACCCGGTCATTGTGGAATGTGCATGGTTTTATCTGAGCTGTTGTCTTTTTTTACTTTGTTCATCGTCTGATAATTATTGAGTATAAATATTATTTGTGTCACTTGTAGGGACCGAGAGGAGTCATTGAGTAAATGATAATACAGTATGTATCCTTTATTAAAATAAAGGATAAGAAAAAATACACAATATATTTTGAGCTCTGTACTTTTGAGTGTAAATATAGAGAAACTCTCATATTCCATTAGAATTTTATTTCACCTCTATGCTCAGGATATTTGTTGGGGATAAGGAGGGTGAATTGGGGGACATGAGGACTCTAGAGCTCCTCTGGAGAGATACATCTGCAAAACATTTGGTAGAGGATATAGACATTTAGCAAGCCCAGTCACGTTAGACAGCAAAAAAACAAAAAACCACAAAAAAAAAATGTAAGCACTCGTGAAAAAGGAAGGGTAGAACTGAAATTAACTGTAGTGAGTTTGGTAAGCCAAATTTTTTAATCAACTCTCATAGAGTCCACATTACTTTGATCGAGTACATGCGATACTTGTCAAACTCATATAAATTCTGTGAGTGTGCCGGTCTAAGCCAGTGAAGTACATTAGTGTAGAAACCGAAGCCCCAGTGATATGGTCTGAAGAAAACAAACACAGAACTGCCAACAGTCACAACAGCCATTTTCATCAAGATAAGTGATTTGCTTCACCAGATATTCAGACCAATGTAGGACAGAATATAGATTGAATGTGTACAAATAGTATACAATACAGTGTCTAAATAAGTATAAATGCAGTATACAAACTTGGGGATACTTTGCATACATTTGCATACACTGATGCGAGAAACAAATATTCACAATACATGAGATGTTCGAAAGACTGGCCTTTGAATGTTGAGCAGTGAATCTTTGCTGAAACATATCCATCTGAAGCTGATTAAATAGGTGAATCAAAAGGCTGCAAATTAGGTTGTTGAACACAATTATGAAAGAATGAAATTCTTTAATAATTTTTTCCTTAAAGGGTAAGTACACTAGATTACTTTTTTTCCCGCTGTAAACGTGTTTGTATGCCTACCTTATAATGAAACTTATCTATGCATTCCGTTATTTCAACAATTCTGAAATAATATTGTATATCATAAGAAACGGGTAGAAAAGCATCTTTGTGCTGCCCCTAACGGTTGAAATGTCCTTTCTGCTCTACACTCTGCCCCCACCCCAATCGTGATGTCAGAGTACCTCTTTGGCTAAATGTGAACATGGGACTTATATTCTTCATTGCATGCAAAGCTATTTCTGACATAATGTGGTTTAAGAGGTTAAGTAATCCCCCTGAACATGAAAAGCACTAATTAAGAGTTAATATTAATATTAACAGCTTGTTAAAGTTCTGCGATTGCAACGGTGCTTGGGAAAAAACCCAGGACTAAGGTTGGGAACCACTGTTAGGGCCAGATTCAGTGTCGAGGTAATCACGCGCAAATGGCACTTATTCCCCAAATTTGTGATTCAGACATTTCACTTATCCGCTGTTTTAAGCGTCTCTCCATTATATACGCACGTGGGGTGGCGATTTCATGAAAACGAGATGTGTCTGCAAGATACGCGTATTCAACCGGGGGCTGTATACATCAAATTCCCACCCCAATCTGGAATGTCCAACTGTCTGCAACCACAGCCATGTTCCATCCGTGAACCACTCCTCCAATTCGGGAGTGCTGGGACATCCACTGTTCTCCTCCGAAACATGTACCGTCCAAAAGCTGCTTCTTTTCACAGAGCAGCATTGGATGAAGACCTTTCATATGCGACTTTGACATGCTGTCTTAGAGGCGCCCTTATCGGCCAGCGGGGGTCACCATACCCTGGGCCACCATACCCTGGGCAACGCAGGCACCCTGTGGAGCTACCGGGTGCAGTCGAGGCCTGCCACCATCTGAATACACTCCAAGGCCGTGAGGCTCATCCATGCACCACAGCATGGTGCCTTAAATGAATTAACCATCCAGCAGCTGTGAACATCATTTACATTAGGGGTGGGCAACTCCAGTTCTGGAGGGCCAGTGCATATGCAGATTTTGCTGCCACTAGTTACCCTGGCTCAATCAGCTAATTAGTCATATACATCTACGCTGATTCACTCGTAATTAGGCCACAATAAAATACTACAGTACAGGCATACAGTCACAAGAACATTCATCAGCTCCATATCACAGAATGATAGAGTTATTGTAAAAATATGGAAAAAATAGTGTCACGTATTGAATCAATATGGAAGGAACTGTCGTGGTTTCCAAGCGACAAGATTTTCAGAGTTCTCAAGAAAATTCAGAGTTCTCAACTTTTGCTCTCAAATTTCTCTAAGTGTTCAAATGAAGAGGATGAAGCAGTCGTCTCAGAGAATATCAGACTTTATTCCGTATACCACAAAAACAAAGTCGTAGCCCCTCTGCAGAGATGCTCAACAATTCATTAGGTACAGTCCATTTTATACAGTTTCTTATCAGATTGTCCATCAGGTATCTCTTCTCAAGCCAAGATGGTTTCCTCAATGCGCATGTCCGCGCATGCCCAGTCTCTGATTGCTTTCTTGACCTTTTGGTTTTAAACCATAGTGGATGGAAACCTTAAACTGAACTCTGGAAAGCACCGAAAATGAATAATACCTTCATGTCATTATGATTGCTCTCTTTTTTTGTAAACTCTCCTCATTATTTTTTATGTGTTTTTGTGTGACTGTGCATTTTAATTAGTCTGCCTTTTCATGCTTCATAGTGGTTCAGCATCAGGCTTTCCCAAGCCTCCCACTCGACCCTTAAAAAATATCAGGTGCTCTCGCATTCCCACACCTCCCAACCGGCCCTTAAAAAATACCAGGTGCTGTGCTGCTGTGAAAGCGTGCTTCCATATCTAACATTATGTGCTTTTGTGCTCACATTATACCTGCTGTGAAAGTGTATTATGTGTTTCTAACATTATACCTTATATATTTTATTGTGTTTTGGTGCACATGATACATTTCATAGATACATATTCAGATACAATCAATATATATTGTCACATGATATATTCCAATGCATATTTCAATATAAGCAATACATATCAGTTTATAGGAGATTAACCAATGGAATTCCCAACAGAACGTAACATTTTATTCTTCGATACGGGACGCTTCCATATTATAAGGGATGGGTGGCAACCCAACATGATCAAACCACAGTCGGATCCTGAAGTTGAAGGCATGGAGAAGAAACAGGAAATGGTTCAAGAACCTGCAAGAAGTGTCCGAATGGTAAACAGTGTTCATTGTAACCACATTCACATCGATGTAGCTAGCAAATAGATAATTACTGCAAACAATGTTGTCTCCTCAAAATGCGCTCTGGACCGATGAACTCAAGCGATGCTGCAAAGTAGTAGCGATCTTTTATGTTAATTATGAGAGTAAAAAAATCTGCCTTCATTCTGAAACGGTGATGGTGATCTGCCCATTCAACAAGCCCCCAATTTGGCCAGATTTCAGATGAAGCTTTCTCAGAATGTATCTACAGATAAACAAGTCAATTTAATTTTATTTCCAAATGTTAATATACATCCAAAAATATTGTAAAATGACTGTATATTCCCTCAAAATTATTCTCCAAACAGGATATTGTTACAACTCCTATCAACTCTGTGCCCCTTCGGTTTTTTAGGTGCAGGTTGCCCTTGTTCTGAAACCGTAGCCGAACAAATTTATTTACCTGTAGGCTTATGTAATTTATCCCCTGCGAAACCAAAAATAGAACTTCATTACATTTCAGCCACAATTTTACAAGCAGATACGATTTGTTCTGCGCTAATAATAACGAGCAGAAGTGGAAACCGCGGCATTAAAACTGTATGATTGAGAAACAGGGGTGTTTCTAGACTGCTTTGATTGGGGGGGCATGGAGATGTTGGTGGTCTAGATCCTCCCTGAAATTTCTTTTAGCCTTTTAAAACAAATTTCCTGCATTTCTACAATAAAATTTGAAGATTTCTTTTTTTCCCCAAAGCCCTAGATGAGATTTGAGATGCTTTCATATTAAGCTAAAGCATAGGCTAATCAGTATATTAGTGGATACGATAATTGTATTACATTTTAAACCCATCTCCACCCCCCCCTCATCTTATAGGAGGAAAACTTTATTTATGCCCAATAATACCAAATCATTATCTAATCTTGGAAACAAGTATATTAAAGATGAGGTATATTCCTTCATCATTTCGGTCTCTTTGTGCTGTTTTCTATTTACATCATTTTTTCAGAAAAAGTGTAAAGACATAAGCCTTTTATAAACGTATTTTTTGTAAGGGATGGAATATTAGGCTGCGCTTATGTGACATTTTTATGCCATACATAACATGTAACAGAGCATGTTTGCTGACCTGTCTTGTTTCAAATAGTGACAGCTCTGCACTTCCTGGCACCCGGCAGCTTTCTCTGGGTTGTCGGCCACGGACAATGTTATGGAATAAGCAACGAAACGTCCAATTCGTCCGTAAAGTGACGGCAGCACTACGCTTTGTTAATAGCCTACTGATTTTATTCACCCTGCAACACAGACGTCAAGTGAAAGGAGACGTTTATGTGCAGCACTGAGTGGTCTCCCAAAACTCCTTGGTGCAATTGATGGGTCGCAAATACCCACTAGGACATCTACTGAGAACGAACACACTTGTGTGTAGAAAAGTAGTGTAACACTCGTTAAACACTGCCTACAAGTTGTATGTGATGCCCTGGAACTAAATGGGAGCACACACGACAGCTACATTTGGAACAACTGTGTGAGCAATTTGTATTACTGATGGATGGCTTCTAGGTGACAATGGGTAGGTTTAACTTGAATATAACAAATAGCAATACGCATAACGCTACTATAAAGTGTAGGCTATATCAGGCCTACTGCAGGGACCTAATAGTTAAAATAAAATGTATATTTCAAATTACATATTTATATTAGCCGACAACGCATAATTCCAATTTAATCTGACCGCAAGGTGAATTTTTCAACCCAACTTATTGTGTAGGCTATATCAAAAAATGCATAAAAATAAAAGGGTGTCAAAATATGTCAAAGACCACATACCTGTCCCTCAACGAAGGGGAATGCCGCATTAAAATGCCGCGTCCATCTTGCACACTGCCATCATAACTCTTGGTTTAAACATCAGGTAATGTATGTCTTTTATTGCATTTTAACATAAAGTAGTAATATTAAATTATGCAGTCCTTTGAAACAACCTTTTTTTCCTTTTCTTTGGGGCCCATAACTTGCTGTAGCTAAAAGCCTAAGCAACTAACTACTATTCATAGTTTTACTATTCATTTTCCATCACACTTGTGACCAAAAATAAACCAGAAGGTACTTCAAAAGCAATTGGTTAACAATCAACACTTTCTATCACCATTTCCGTGCTTCTACTTGACAAGCATCATCAGATTCGTAAATAGAACTACAACTAATGGATAATAGATCATAGAAAATAGACAATCAATCTTGCACACGTGAACACTAAAGAGCCAAGACACAAACGGGCTTCCGACCCCGGCGGTAAAGCTGGCGGTAAAGCTGGCGCGACCAAACTGGATCTTCGCTAGGGAAACAGTCTCTCAAATTACTTTAAAGTTCAGCATGCATCTTACCGGCTGCCTCTCCGAATTTTGTAGATGTTTCAGTCCTGCACAGTCTTTCCGCAGATCATAAACTGCTAAGAACTTTTTCCAGGATCTTTTCCTCGCGCGATATTTGTTTGTAATCTTAGTGCGGCGCTTGCTCACTGTGGCGCTGCGTGTTTCTTTTATGTGCGCCGGACTGCAATTAAGCAGATTGGTTCCATCTGGTTTGTTTTCGAAATATTCTGAATCAGTGGATTCTTGCCATTACTTTCTTCAATGTGCGATGGTACGTGGTAATGTTACACATGTAGACTATTCGCAATTATCCTGGATCAAGCTATGACTTATATTTGCCAATAGTTCCAATCTTCCGGGGGAGACAATCTTCTGTTATGTTAATTTTTTTTCAAGTACACCTAATGCGTGAATTGTCATTCAATGAAAAACTCGCACACTGCAATAGAGATTTGTAGTGCTTCAGATATCATTACAATGAAAATGTGCTGCAGATGTCATTACAATACAGCTAAATAGAATGGTTTTGACTGAAAAAAGTTCAAAACCTTCTCCAGTGAATATTGCATTTATTGTTTTTCAAATAGCCTAGGCTACAGTCCCTGGGAGTCATTGTGCATAAGGTTTTTTGATATCCTATGGTTAAAAAACGGAGATTAATTTAAATTTCACCATTTTGACTGCTTTATAACCTTATTCTTCATGCTTCATATTTTTTTTCATTACAATGACCATGTTTCCATAGGCTTACTCTCAGCTTATTAAAACCCTGCTGATTTCACCTATTCCATAACTGAACAAAACTATTTTAAAGAGAACTAAGAGTCTAGAAACGAAAACAAGTTTTCAGCACATTACACAATTAATTCACAATAATTTGAATGCCATTCTGTGTATGCGTGCTTTAAGTTCATGCACGAGCAGGTCCGTTTCACCTGCTGTAAATCACACTTTTCACAGTCTTCCTGGGAAAGTGGGCTTGTTTTTAAAGCATTAAGCTACTAGTAAAATGCGTTGGTCACATTCCCATAAGCAGAACATTATAAAACAAGGGAAAATATGTGTGAACCTATGGGTTTCCAACCCGACAGCTTTAGTGTATTTAGTGTCATCATTAAGAAAAAAGTACGGTATTTATGTCATTAATCAATAGCCCAGAATGCATGTAATGAACTTCGGATGAAGCTTGAACTTCAAGAACTCCATGAGAACAGCCTCATGGAATTGATGTTTGACAATGCTTTATTGTATAATCAAATGAAATTCATTAAACAAGCAGGCTAATTTAGCGTTTTCTAAGGTGAGACAGAAGCCATATTCTGGTGGCTTATTCTCAGCTGTTGCAGGTGCTTTTAACTAAATTAAACCGCATAACAACAATTACGCTTCGGCGAGTGAATGTACATTTCTACATTTTCTGTAGTTGTTTTGATAGCTATTGATAGTAGAGTGCATGCATATATGCATGTGTGTGCGTTTGTGTCAGGACCAACAGCCTTACACACAGAACATGAAACACAGAACAAGTGCATCTGATAACATTATCTTTGCATGCAGCATTTAAAACTCTCATCACACAGCGAACAGGTGTTAAGGTTCCCTTCCCCCACCTAGTTAATAAAGCTGAGCGACAACCATTGCTCACTCTCTTTTCACCCTCTTTGAGAAACAACCCTTAAAGTGATCCATCCATATCTACTGCATATCTGGCAGCAGAGTGATGGTTTGAGGCTAGTTTGATACCTCAGACCCTTGATGACTTACAGCCATTTCGCCAACTATGTATTCCATACTGTTCCAGCATAATTTACAGCTAAATCTAGCCCCACCCCCAATTCCAATAGAGATCCAGTCAAATGCAGAGTTATATTATCGCTTCTAAGAGTACCAGAAAATAAAATATCAAGAGTCTTTTGATGTTGTTGGGTCACAGACATCAGGGAGACATGGCATGAAAAGGATATGCAACCAAATATTTAAAATTTTAACTTTATTCTACATTATGTTAAACTGTCCAATATTTTTGATGCCTAAAAATGGGGGGGACTATGTACAAACGGTTCTATAATTTCTAAACGGTTCATCCGATATGGACATTAAAACTGACAGTCTGCACTTCAACGTCATTGTCATTGTATTTTTTCAAACTCAAAGTGCTAGAGTACAGAACCAAATTAACAAAAGATGTGTCACTGTCCAATTAATTATGGTGCTCACTGTATATCATTGTATATTGTTTATATTGTTAAGTCTGGATTTTCATTAAGAAAGAGGGTAATTAGTGCCAGATACTAAAGCTATGCTGAAGTATGGTGTGGTGCATGATGTAACAATTAGAGCATGAACAATATGCTGACAACGACCTAAGAGGGCATTTCTACAAACTCAGTAATTATCTCTACAATGTAATAATTATACAGATCTTAAAGAAGCTAATGGAACTGGGAACTGGAAGTGACCTAGATAAATTATTATTGTAGAAATTCTGTTTTCATTTCAGTGCATGTTTGTACAATTGTAGCAAAGTCATTATACACATTAAAATTGCACCACATCCTAATTTCACATACATTTATGCAGGGACTTTTATTTTGAAGGAGCTCAGAGAGAAAAGGAGGGGGGACTTTTCACCTTTGTATTTATTTTATATTTTTACTTCTGGTTAATTAGATTAATTAACAGTAGCAGCTATATTAGTAGATTTGTCATTGATCCAGTTTTTGTTTTCTTTTCTCAGTACATGATCTATATGTCAGATGCAGATAGCCTCAGTGTTGATTGTGAAGCTTCCAGTCAAGGCCCTGCTGAGCAGAGTGCTATGGATTAAATGGGGAGGGGTCAACCTGTCACAGTTTGTGGGTGTGGAAGGGGTAGACCTGCAGGGCCTGTTGAGTTGAACCAAGATTTCACAGTTAACCAGTCAGTGTTGGCTTCCCCAGTTGGTCCAGTTGCTTCCTCCACTTCCTTCCCACACAGATCCCCTCAGCCTGCCCATGTGTTAACAACAGAGGCTCATTACAGGCTTAGCTAAACAGATTTGTGAATCTATCACAGCTAGTCTTCACACCATACCCAGGCCAGTGGTAACCAGCCCCGATCTCCCAGTCACCAGTCCCAATATTCTCCTGCGTACGATGACGCATCAAAGCAGAAAGTAATAGTCCAGCCAGACACCAGACTGCCACCATTCTAGTGGTGACCATACAGACTCATTTTCCATACCAGAGTGGGAGGATATGATGATGGGCCATCTGAACTGAACTGAACTGCAGTAGTTACGGTTAGCTCATAATGGGAAGGCAAGAGGCATGGTGAAAGTCACTGCGCAGCCAGCCCGAGTTGCTCGCCAGTAAGCTCCCCACAGCTGTGTTTGACATCCTGAAGCGCAATTTCAGTGAACTGACATATTCCAGTCTGCCTATGACTGATTTCTATGGCACCGTTCCAAAGACGGGTGAGGCTGTGATGGATGACTGGATTCGCCTGAATAAGGCCATTGATGTTGCAGATGAGTGTCTGCGTCGACGGGGTCGGTGTGTTGAGGACCTCGGTGCTGAGGTTTTCATGATGTTCATTTCTCACTGCCCAGACTCCAGTCTTGCCATGTCCTTCCAGTTGAGATCTGCTGAGCAATGGACTGTAGCAAAGGACCAGGAACGGCTGGATGGCTACCAGTGTGACCTGAGGAGGTTCAGCACTAAAACCCAGTGTGCAGTGACCCTGCCCACATGCATTCAGAGCCCCATGACAATGGCAAATCCACCGCAGCCTTTCTCCTTCAACTCACCTCCTGTGCAAGCATAGCGAACCATGTCCGCTCCCCACGGTGACACACTTACCACAGCCTCTCACCTTTACACCACCTGCTCTCATTCCTACCACCACTTCTGTTCCTGCTCCTGCCAGTACTGTCGCTACGGAGCCCGGCCTTCATCAGGTGGTTGATATGTTGGATAGAGTTATCTCACTGTGCTCTGCCTCTCTCACCTCAGCAGCCAAGCACAGCCTAGCCAACTGTCCCACTCACACAACCAGCCTAGTCTCCGGTGCAGAGTCTGTGGAAGCAGGGACCACTCAACCTACATGCACTGCAGACTACACAGGCTGTGCCGCCACTGTCTCAGCCCTGGCCACTTTTAAAAAATGCCCTATACCTCCCAGCCGCTAGCCATGTTTGTGCCTCCCTCCAGTAGTGCACCAGTCTTCCCTTCTTTGCTCCTGTGTTAGTCGGTAGCCAGTGTACATTGAGGGGAATGTTGGATTCAGGAAGTATGGCATGTACACTCAGGGAGGAGGCAAAGTTGCAAACTGTTGATGTTCTCCCATGTGCTCATCCAGTGCCCAGTAACATGGTGCTTGTTGGCTGTGGTGGGCTAACTAAACAACCAAAGTGTATTTGACTATTGAAGTTTATGGCTCCAGGTTTTTTGTTCCAAAACTAGTTGTGCCTGGTCAGAGAGACAAGTTTATTATTCGCACCAACGTGATCAAGTCTGTCCTACAGAAACTGAAATGGACTGAGAAGTACTCGGAGCTCATCTCCTCCAGTAACAGTGAGCCCATGTTACCTTGTCGATTTGCTCATCTTTGCACCTTCGGAGGAAGAGGCCCTGAGGCGTCTGGAAATGGTGTTCTCTCGGCTGAAGGCCAAAAATCTGAAGCTCACTTTTTGCAGTCTGTGAAGTTTCTGGGCCATATAATTAATGCCACTGGTGTGTCAGTTGACCAGGAGAAGGTCAATCTCTGGTTTCAAAATAAATAAATTTTAAAAACCTTATAGGCGCATCAACACAAGGTAATCGGTTCACTTGCAAGAAAAAAAAAATCGAGGATCATGGACTTCTCCTCCGCGCTGTTTTGTCCCCACGCCCCGCCCCGCCCACAGACTATGATTGGACAGTTGAGTACATTTAATTTTGACACTGAAAAGGCGGAGCATTTCGATAAATGCAATCACAGCCCGCTCTGCAGGTCAAATAAATACAATCACGAGTATTGCTTTGAATTGTGCGGCACGCAGTGGCCACAGAGTGAAATGCAATCAGCCCCCGTTTACATTTCAATTTTAGCATGGAAACCACGCAGCTGGTGTTCAAATACAATCACAAGGATTGCTTTGAATTGTGTCACGTTCTGTGCGCCATGCTATGCTGACAAAGCTAAATGCAATGGGCTCGTTTACATTTCAATTTTGGCATGAAAATCGCGCAGCTGGCATCTAAAATTAATACACCCTGTATTGTATTTCAGTATGAGTGTTTTTAGAGAACACACAATGAAATGCACTGCAATATGCGTTTTGTTTTATGTAAACGCAAACACAGATATGTATTACATTTCACAATGTGTCGCTAAAGTGATTGCATTTAATTAGGTCACTAAAAATCTTCCATAGTAAATTGTGTGCATGTTCTCAAACAATCTCATTGTTTGTCTGACTGACCAGGTTATGTTGGGCATTTTTGGCACTGGAAACTAAACTGAGACAAAAAAATTGGTTAGCTAAAAGTCCTTCCCCTTATAGGACATACTAATGTGTTCATGTTTGGATAGCTTTGGGTAGCTTTGGACAGCTTGGATAGTGTTGGATAACTTGGATACTTTGCATATGTTTCCATTGGTTTTCATGGGTTTGGAAAGGTTTGGGTAGGTTTTTGGACCCATATAATCATCATCACCCCTAATCTTTCACAAAAGTTGGAAATTATGTAATGATATAGATGTAAATATACAGTGCTCAAAAAAATTAAGGGAACACTTAATCATCACAGTATAACACCAAGTCAATTAAACCAAACCGGTCATGCTGGATGATGTTGCAGGCAGCATAACATTCGCCACGGCGTCTCCAGACTCTTTCACGTCTGTCACATGCTCAGTGTGAACCTACTCTCATCTGTGAAGAAAACGTGGCGCCAATGGCGAACCTGCCAATTTTGGTGTTCTCTGGCAAATTCCAATTGAGCTGCACGGTGCTGGGCTGTGAGCACAGGTCCCACTACAGGACGTCGGGCCCTCATGCCATCCTCAAGGAGTCTGTTTCTGACAGTTTGGTCAGAAACATGCACACGAGTAGCCCACTGGAGGTCATTTTGTAGGGCTCTGGCAGCGCTCCTCCTGTTCCTCCTCGCACAAAGGAGCAGATACCGGTCCTGCCGCTGGGTTGTTGCCCTTCTACGGCCCTGTCCAGCTCTCCTCATGTAATGGCCCGTCTCCCGGTATCTCCTCCACGCTCTTGAGACTGTGCTGGGAGACACAGCAAACCTTCTTGAGACGGCACGTATGGATGTGCCATCCTGGAGGAGCTGGACTACCTGTGCAACCTGAATGGGCTGCAGGTACCGCCTCATGCTACCAGTAGTGACAAGGGCACTAGCAAAATGCAAAACTAAAGAAAAATCAGTCAGGAAGGATAAGGAAAGAAAAATGGTCTGTAGCCACCACCTGCAAAACCATTTACTTTTTGGGGGTTGTCTTGCTGTTGCCTCTCCTGTCCATCTGTTGTCACTTTCATTTGCACCAAAGCAGGTGAAATTGATTCACAATCGTTTACGCTTCCTAACTGGACAGATCAATTTTCCAGAAGTTTAAATGACTTGGTGTTATACTGTGTTGATTAAGTGTTCTCTTAATTTCTTTGAGCAGTGTATTTCTAATGAGTCAAAAGAGTTTATCTGTTGAAAATTTTTGATTATCTCCTGAATTACTGTGATGCACCATTATCGATTTTGGATAGATTTTTGGACACCAAGGTGCATCGAGCAGTAATACATATACATTTAATATTTTGTACATGTGCAGACAGGATGTTTGCAAACGACAAAATGTAAAGTTTAACCTTATTCACATATTTGACTCTCAGGTTCACTGTAAACCAGAGTGGTGGAACTTCCCATAATTTCCATATTAGTTATGAAAATAATCTAATTTAAGGCATGATAATAAATCATACAAGAGTACCATTTAAGGGTACCACCTTCTTTAATTTAAGCCATTATTGGTGTTTGTATAACATTGACATCTGGAGTTATAAAGCTTTAAACAGAATGGTACAAAACAAATGAAAATGGGTCAAATTAAGCCTCTGCATGAAGGGGTTAATATTTGGAAGGAAATTACTATATTATATTTTAGCAGTTATGTTTTTTTATTTAATATGCTTTTTGTTTATAAAAAACTGCATTTGAAAAAGAAGCTATGCAAATATATGTGTTCACATTGTGGTAAACAAACATCATATTTGTTTGACATTTCTTAAAACCCATGGTTTTCTCCAAAAAATGTGTGCAAAATATTTGTAGTGACTCCTCAAATAGGCCCAATAGACTGTGTCATTGAATCACCCACCAGATCTTAAACCTCATCATAAATAAAGAAATCTCATTGGTTACCAATACTAAATATTCACACTTACCATTACAGTACATATACAAACAACACATTTCAAATAATTCCACTCCTGGTTCAATAATTTAAAAAAATGCAAAGCTCTTTCCCCTAAGTCTTATTTCACTTGGTAATAGTAATAAATAAATAAAAACTGTACCACTTCAGAAAATTAAGAATATCCCATGTCCGCTACTTTAAAAGTTTTGTGTGGAAAACCAATAAATTCAGAGCACTCATCTTGCACTTTGCCATGGCGCCCCCATTTTGTCCAACCCTGACTTTTAGATCAATAACAAGCCAATTATATCTCAGGGCCTGAAAATAAGAGGCTCTACCCATATCACCTATTTTTAAAGAACTCAAACAAAGCAACCTTCCACACCCCCTCTATAAGATTGCTTTAAACACTTTTATTTATCAATATGCGGCTAAATCTAGTTTCCACAAACCTAATATAAATATATCAAAAATGCTCAAACCTCTTTCTACATAGAAAAAAAAGCACATGAGAATACTATGAAAAAAAAAATACAGTTGGGTGCAAAAGCTTGGGCACCCCTGGTCAAAATACCTTTTACAATTAATATCTAAGTGAACAGAAGCTAACCCGACCACTAAATGGTACAAAGTTAAACATGACACATTTCTTATACTAGTCTACAGGAAACATTTGCAAGCTGTTATATTTGCCCGAGGAGGAGTTACAAAGTACTAACTGACAGGGTTCCCAAACTTTTGCACAGGGCCTTTTTTCTTTTTTATATTATTTTGAAACTAAAAATTTTAATAAAAAGTAATCTTGCTTAAAAATTTTAAGCAATGCACCATGTTTAACTTTGTAGCATTTAGTCATGGAGTTACTTCAGAATAAATAGTATGGGATAGTAATCATCTTTTTAAAAAGTAACAAAGAATAATCCAAAAGGATTCCCAAACTTAGGCACAGGGCCTTTTCCCCTGTTTTATTATTTTGAAACTATAGAACATTCTAATAAAATGCAATCTTGCTTTAAAATTTGAAGAAATGTGTCATGTTTAACTTTGTACCATTTCAAGGTCGGGTTAGCTTCTGTTCACTTGGATATTAATTGTAAAAGGCATTTTGACCAGGGGTGCCCAAATCTTTGCACCCCACTGTACATAGCATTACATATGCAATACACTGTAATTACAAACAATAATTTGTGTTTGTGAGTGTGGGTGCATGCACGCTTGAAATTCACTTACAATTATTTTTACATTTTAAATTAAAACACACTGGACTTGAATGGTGAAAAATAAGCTTGTCAGGCAAGAACCCTATACACTCTACATGTTTGAAAGCCAATTCTGTTAACATTTGAGTAATTATGTGATTAGGCAGTGATTACATCTTACAGTTTCTAGAGTATAACAAGACACATATCTGGTACAATTTCAGTACAAATAATAACAAAATACTTAATTGTTTTACCTTCACCTCTACACTGAGTAACGGGGTAGACACTTTTGTTGTTCACTTGAATAGATTTTCTGTAAAGTGAGGATTACTTCCATCTAAAGAATGGGCTTTTTTACCCGTTGAGGTCCGTTTTATCAGGGTGATATTATGGTGAGCTGCAGCGGTTATCTACAAAATTTGTGAGTTCTCAGCGAAAAAACCTAGATGGATAGATAGCACTCCGGGTATGTAGAAACATATAAAAAATGTTTGGGTGAACTGTCCCTTTAAGGTACAAATCAAGTTCCAAAATACCTAGTTCCAAAATTAGGTATCGTTTGATGAGTTTGAGAAAATATTTCTGGATATATGACTGAATATTTTTGAGAAAACGTTTTTTCTCAGTTTTGAAAAAAACTTTTAAAATTGTGTTGTGAATTTTGCCCTTTCTCATCATAAAAGACACCCTCAAAGCAGGACATATTTAATTAAATTGTTATATTTGTGTATTCCCTAACCAAATGCTTGCTATGAGTTTAGGGGGAAAAATAACATATTTCTGATTTAGCTTTATCTTTTTTCATTTTTCCACTTCCCTAATTATTTTGCATGACTCCCCCATAATCACGTAACTTAAAAACACTGACAACTGTCCTCCCTATTGAAATACAACAATAATACTTCAAGGAGTGCCCCTAAATTTTGAAATCAACAGGTACATACGTCTGGCTAGGTAGCTATCCCACAATACATTGCATAAGAATGCTAGGAGAAAAATAGCTGCCTGCTGTCTTTTTAGTTTGCCGACACACTAATTTGCATGTGAATCTTGGAGGACTAATGGACCCATTGTATATCTTTAAGTTGCTGAGCACATTTGTCAAGGGGGACATAAAGAACAAGACTGTCCAGTTTCAAATGCTGGTTGATTCAAGGTGTTTACACTTGTGCTGTGTAAGACAATAATATAGATAATTATTTGGGATATAAAACAGGACCTATGGTTCAGCCTATAAAGATTGATTAGGTATAATTAAATGATAAAAACATTGCCATTAGCTGAACAGCTGTTCTGGCTTCAGTTATGCTTTAGCCATTAGCATTCTTTAGTAAGGCACGTAAAAATGACGAACAGCAAGACACAACAGTCCTATGGACACATGTAAATCTTTGGAGCCAAGCAAAAGTTAAATCTCCACCAACAAACACTGTGAACATAAACGATAGAATGACATTAGTTAGCCACTCGCTAGTGTTAGCCAAGTCTGATCACTTTTCTCTGTTTCAGGAAGCAGCACAAAATAAAAATTATTCTACGATAGAATAAAGGTGTCAACCACAGAAGAAGAAAAAAGGATGCATTTTGGAAAATAGACGAACAAAGAATACCATTTCCATCATTTACCCAATCCACGTTGGCCCCCTAGTGGTAGTCGTATCCGTCCCAATTACAGTATACATGTTTGTCTGAAATAATAAACTACAGCTTTAAGAATACCCCATAAATTTTACCGCAGGATTGTTTGAAAGGGTCGCTGCTTGTGAAAGCCTCAGCCTCTCCAGTTGCACTGCAGGGCAATAAAATATCAGGATGCTATTAATAACCCAAAGCGCTTATGACCCTTATTTTGCCACAGCCACAGACTGTAAAATGCATAAAATGCACCGTTTATACACGCTAAGAAAATTATTTTCAGATATAGAAACAATGATATTTTTTAAAATGTTGTACAAATAAGAATTCTGCGTTTCCCCTTGCTTACTGTACTATATACAGTACCTGATGCATTTTAGTTTTAGAAGACACCAAATTTTTTTATCCAAAATTTCTTGTATAAATATGTATATGAAACCAAATATCTTACCTGTACATGAAGATACAACTGTTTTCTGATTAACCCTGAAGAGTTTATCTTGTTACATTTCGCCAAAGTCTCATACAGTCAACATTTCCACAACGACCACCTATCGCACTTTTAGGGCTGAAACGCGTTGCTGTTGTTAAGTAAATACACATGCTTTTTAATGTTTTTTTTAAAACATATTTAAATACATTAGGCTACTTATTTTATGTGTATACTGTATGTGACTTTTCTGACATAAATGTATTCTGTTGCAAATTTCTGAATGATACAGCCTCTTCTTCTATTTGAACTTTAAGCCACGGATGTGTAGTGAATATTTTTTGAGATATTGACACTTAAATAAGACTAATATAACCTAGGTGGCAATTGCCTCTGGAGGGCCAGTGTTAATAGGGTTAAATAAGACAAGTAGAAACTAGGTGGAAATTGCCTCTAGAGGGCAAAAAAAATAGATGAATGAATACTTCATAACACTAGACCATGAGTAGATCTATTACGTTATATTGCAACTTGTCATCACATAAACCAATAAAGTAGGCTATGATCTCCATCTGTAAAACCATACCAATGACAAACATGTTGGAACACGCAAAAGATTTGTTTGGGACTCCAACATTACGGTGAGTCTAAGATATCTTTTATCTGTCAGATACAGGATGTTCCAGTATTTAACAAAATTTCACGTATTTATGCGACGATTTGATCTCCAAGAATACAATTATGGCATTAAAGCAAGTTCGATAGGGAAGTGATTTTGCTAAATTTCTCGCCTCTCCCGTGAAATGGTTGAGTTCGAGAAATGTATCTCAAGCTCGCTTCAGGTCACCTATCTGATTCTGTTCTGGAAATTCCATAACTGAAACCAACTCTATCAAATGGCCCTAGATGCAGTCTTTATTGAATCGTCTACATTTCCCAGCATGATTCTCATTTATAATGTGCCAAATTAGCAATTGATTATATTTATTAATATTTTTAATGGCTTGAGATGCCCAAGGCTATTCTTGACTGACAGCATTTTTAAATTATGTAACATTCGATATTTATTAAGACCTTGAAAAGACAGGCCCGAGAACACTCCAGAAATAACTTATGTTACTTACTTTTAAGAAATGTCTGGTTTATTGATGTTGCATAAATCAACCCTCCTGTCTGCACATGAATGTTCTTACGGAGTTACAGTTTACAGTGGCATGGAAGCAGGCGCTCATGTTTTGTCAATATTGAGAGCTGGGGTGAATCCCCTCCCCCCCCCTCCACAAGTAAATAAATAATGTATTCAAGCTTAAGTGTAGATGGATTTATTACTGTGATCTGACAGCCAGCTGTACCGAGTCTCCTCCGGTAACACATACCATTTATTTGTGTGTCCTGCCATTATTTCTAGTCAAGGACCTGACCTGACAAAAAAATCTAGAAAATAACTAAAGCTGAGATGGAGTAAATATTTATAACAGGAATCAATGGAATGGTGCTTCTGTGACTAAATATTAGTTGGTGTGTGCATCTTTAAATGAACACCGTTCAGATTTCGTAACCACATATTCCTGAAAAGCACTTTTATTACCTTGCTGGCCAGCTGTTTCTGAGGAGATGTGTTTAATTGGGAAATCATAACTTCAGCACTAAACTACTAAATAAGCCATTTCTATGACAATAGCAATGTGCTATTGCATATAATTTAACATATTATATCTATTAGTAGAACAGAAAATTTATTTAACTGTCTACACATGGTACACTGCCAGAATGGTTACTATTAGTCCAGAGTTTCTGTGTAGACAGCAAGACTTGAATGATTGCTAAAAATCTCAATTTTCATTATCTATTTGAGAACACCCTGTTCTCAAAACATTAATTTGAATGTGACTATTTATCCTCAGTAAACAAGGCCAGTGTAATCATTGTGCAGTAAAGCAGTGCTGTGATTTAAAAGTATAATGTTGATAATCATCAACACAACTCATCCATTTTTTTCTGTCATATAGCAATTAGCACTAAACTCAGATACATTTAATCCTCTGTAGATCACATATTCATGATTCCACTTGATGAGTGATCACAGGCGTGAGAAGAATACCTAAACTGGCTGCCTTTTCCTTTATTGTGTGTGCTCACGTGGAATGACATTCCGCATGAGGTTATACGTAACATCATTCTTGTGAATAGACATGTTGTTTCATGGAATGAAAGTAAATGTTGCATGTATTATGTAGCATGCATGTATTTTTCTCCAGAACATTACTTTTACCCCCATGCCATATAGGTACAATGCACGCAATACATTTCCCTCTGCCTCTACACCTTGACATGTTATCTTTCCTAAACCTGCATTACAATGATTCTTTCATCTTCCTTCTGCCACAGTGCAATCTTTCAGCTCTCGTGTAGGAGCCTAAAGCTATTTTTCTAAAGAAAGCATTAGCAAAGCCTGTCGAGCAGGGAGGGGACTGTAGATCTTCATTTTTCTGGTCTAATTCAAGTCTGATGTGTCTACATAAACAGTCTTTACGTAATACAGTCATCATTTTTATTATTATTATTCTTCTTCAAATGGAGCTCATTAAATTGTAAACAGGCCAGTTAGCCATCCAAGCTAAAGATGGGAAGTCTATTTGTTATTCTCTGAGATTTTTCTTTCTTCTTTTACTCTCTACTCAGTCATAACATATGAGAATAACATTTGGTAGGAACTGAGGGGATGGCATGAGAGGGGAATATGTTATTTTTTGTGAGCTAGCACTGAATAGTCATACTAAATATAATATATATTTTTATAGGCATGCATACCACTCACATTCCATAATGTTAACTAGGGATGCACTGATACCGATACTGGTATTGGGTATCAGGTCAAATACTGTGCTCATGTACTCACACTCATAAAAAGGTTCAGATTCGAAGACCCGATACCAACATCACTTCCAGTGTAACCCACTTTGTCCTGGATGATATTATTCAAGCAATATATTCTTATTATTATTCTGTGGAATGAGTGAATTTGTATCTAACATAATATCATTGAGCAAAGCTGTGCTAATTTTAAACACCACTTTTAACTTATAGTTACAGTACTGTATAGTGAAACAATGTTCATATTACTTTACATTATACAATAATGAGATCTGAACGAGTAACATGATTGGCCGAGACGCATTCCACCAGTGCTGGTATTTAGCATAACCGCACTGCCAGTGCGTAGACACGTTCTATAGAGCGTTGCCTAGGAAGCATAAACAACAACAATAGCAACAGCAACAGGGTGCTAGCAAGTGGGCGAATCCAAAATAAAAAATTAGTTAATAAAAAGTTAGTGTTTCAATATATTTTTTTATTACTTACTAAACGCTTATGGTAACATTGTTGTCTAAAAGCAATAGATCACTCGAGGTTTGTGCGTTATTGGATATAAGCACTGCTGAGAGTACTTTGCAACTTGACCTGCGGTGTCGTTACTGCGATGTCAAAGCAGTGCTTATATTTCCAATAACGCACTCCCTCTCGTGATCTATTGCTTTTTTTTAAATTTTTAAGTATGCTTCTACATTGTCAACTTACACTAAATGTATGGACAAAATGAGTTGCTTTTTGATACCTAAATTAACTGTTTCATTGAGCAGCAACAATCATATAGCATAGTGACTCATATATCAAGATAAAAATGTCTCTTATTAGTTCATTCATTATGCTGAAAATGAAAAATAAATAATAACATGGCATTACTAGATTGTGATTTCTATGAATATTTCATGTTTTGACTGAGCTGAAAATATTTCTAGAAAATTGCTTCATTATTACACAGAGTATTTAACCAGAATTAGTTTCAACAGCAATATTAGAATAAAGATGCAAACAAAACAGATTGCATAATCATTGTATTGTGACAAAAAAAAATTGTAAAGTGGAATGCAGTGAAATCACTTGTGTGACTGGAATGTTAACTGGCCTGTGGTCAAATCATGTTTCAGTCTGTTTTTTTTCTCTCCAAAAATTATGTCTCTATCAATGGGATGTAACTAAATTTGCGGGCTTCCTTGATAGTCTGATCTTATTCTCTTTATAATTAGAAAGATTTTAAATGTGTGTACTTAATAATAAATCATCATGAGTTTACATTTCCACCTTGGGATGAAAGATAAATGTGTGGAGAAAGTAGCTAGTTTCTTTACTTTTTAATCATGCAATACGTTAGAATCAATAATTATGGCTTCATTCTGCTCTTGACAGCCAAGAACACAATTTGCACTCAGAGGAGGAATTCCATCTCAATAGCAATGAAGAAATGCTTCTGAACTAACTGAAGTAATTAAAAAAGACAGTGAAAGGAGAAGGAGGTTGGAATTTAATCATACTTACAGCTTAGCAATAATTATGTATTACTGAACATATAAGGTGTGTTTTGGCTTGCACAAACTCCATATTTCTGCACTGCAGCATTGGTGTGGCCTAGTTTTAGTAGACCGACTAAAACAGCGGACGTAGTCTGTCTCTTTTCCCCACTGGTTTTGTGCAGATTTACGGCTTGTAACCCCTTTAGGAATGCATAATGATCATATATTGAACTATCAGTCAGAGCAGTAGAGTATGTTTTCCAAATTCTGATATAGACGTTTCTAACTTGCTGCTTGATGACAATGCTTTAATCTCAGAATAGTTTTGTTTGCCTTAGTCATGCATGTAATTGCTAAGATCTATCAATCAGTCAATCTTTATTTTTGTACAGCACTAAATGAGTTGTCACACAGTGCTTCACAATGGACTTTTTGCTCAATAAGCAGATAAAATCCACAATTTAGCCAATTTAGGAAAAACTGGAAACTGGAAAACCTCAAAGCTTTAAACGACAATCGAGCTGAAATAGTCTATCTAGGTGAAATCTAGCTATAAAATAGTCCAGCATCTTTAAGGGTGACAGGGTGACTCAGGTTCTGTCATGGCTAGCTCATTTATGAAAATCTGATGAGATGCCTAAATACGGTACAAACACTGTGTTGTGGGATTTCATAGTAAAGCTCTAGTAAAATATTATATTGGTTTTACTGCACACTGCAAACTCACCTTTTTAAAACTCCCAGTTTTATCTGAGAAATTGCATGTGGAAAATACAAACCCCAATTCCCAGTGGGGACAGTGTGTAAAATGCACATAAAAGCAGAAAGCAGTGATTTGTACATTTTATTTTACATATATTTAATTGAAAACAGTACAAAGAACAAATATTTAATGTTTTACCTTATCAACTTTATTGATTTTTGTAAATATACGCTAATTCTGAATTTGATACTTGCAACACGTTCCAAAAAAAGACAGGGGCAAAAAAAGACTGGGAAGTTCAAAAAACACCTGTTTGGAACATTCCACATAATAGGTGATGCTTTCATGACTGGGTATAAAAGGATATCAAAAGACTCTTTCTTTTATTTTCAGGTACTCTTACAAGCAACACTATAACCTCTCTGCATTTGAATGGATCTCTATGGGAATTTGGTGGTGGAACTAGATTAAGCTGTAAATTACACGGAAATAGTATGGAACCCATAGTTGGCTAAATGGCTGTAAGTAATCAAGGGTCTGAGGTATCAAACGAGCCTCAAACCATCACTCTGCTGCCAGATATGCAGTAGATATGGATGGATAACTTGAAGGGTTGTTTCTCCTGTGTTCACAGAATCGCATTTTAACTCTGCACTTCTTAGCTGGATATTTTCGCAGAATAAGGCACCGTTGTCCTTCGTCTGGAGTCTGACTAATATCGGCAGGCCCAGTGCTGCGGGGGGTAGGCCTGCTGCAGCTAGCGGTGGTGACTAACTGCTGATCAGATGGCGGGGACAGTGACTCTTCTTCCTCCCGATCTTCCTCACAAATGTAGATGTACTCAATATCCTGGCTGTCGTTGTCCTACTTTTCGACTTCGCTGGAGACAGCAGACTTAACTTTTTTCTCTGACCCTGGTGTTTCTGAGGTCCCTGGTCATTTGGGGAAGAGATATTTCTCCATTTTCAGGTTAAGTTAACGTTAGATAGATGCGGTCAAGTTCAAGACCTGACTCATTCTCGAGAGTCCCAAGATCAAGGAGTAGAACGAATTATCGGGTGACTTCGTTTGAGAAAATTTTGTCTATATTTATTCATCGTATAGTCAAAACGATATCATGTTTTTAAAATTATTTATTTATTTATTTATTTTCAGAATTAAACTGAGCACCGGCGTGGTGCCGCCACTGAGCAAGAGTAATAGTCACGCACCTATACTACGTCCAATCACATTAGATCAAAAAACACAAAAACAATATCAATTCGCTGCCAATAAAAGTGGAAGGGTCACTGACATGGCTTTCATAGGCTTGAGAGACAGCAGTCAATACAATCCCAGCTATCGGAATGCCTGTTTATTGAGTATCTGTTTTTCTGGCCAGTGCGGCCCATTCCATTTGATTAAAACCCTGCCTCAATCACAAACATGCCGTTTCAAAGTAATTGCTATAAGTAAGCGTTTGTAGTAAACTGCTGTTTGCAAAAAAAAAAAGAAAAGATCTAAAGTATTCATTATTCAAAAATAATGAATAATCTATGCTTAATGAAGATTGATGGGGTTCACAGTCTTGAAAATGATGAATGGTGAGATGTTGTGAATTGTTTGGGTATGGGGTGTTGGCCAACTGTCAACTGGGCGGTCAAATTCATTCATAAATATCACACTTTTGCCTATATTTACTTATAGGTTATATGTATCGCTTTTACATTTTTCTAACTTCAGTCAAGCACAGCTTCAGTCAATAATTATAAATGGGGGGGGGGGGGGCCCTCTATTTACTGCATAGATGCACTCATCTTTACAACTTATGGATCCCTCAGTCTAACAGCCCTTTTAATGGAAAGTTTCAGTTATGGTTTAGCAGTAGCTAGGTAAGATGTTCTGTACAATCTAGATTTATCTGCAAGCCAGCTACCAATCAATGAAAATAAACCTCTACATCATCTGTGCAACCCTCTGTGAAACTGTCATTAGCTGCCTTTTATATTTTACCAAATCGGTTACTTTTTCAATTATCAGAAATGCCCATCTACGACATAACAACACAAGAATACATAATGAGGATGACAGGCCATTCAGCCCATCTACGACATAACAACACAAGAATACATAATGAGGATGACAGGCCATTCAGCCCATCTACGACATAACAACACAAGAATACATAATGAGGAGAACAGGCCATTCAGCCCATCAACATCAGAGGAACATAATAATAATTAATGAGGAGAACAGGCCATTCAGCCCATCTACGACATAACAACACAAGAATACATAATGAGGAGAACAGGCCATTCAGCCCATCAACATCATAGGAACATAATAATAGTTAATGAGGAGAACAGGCCATTCAGCCCATCTATAACAAAATAACATAAAAATGCTTAATTGAGGAGAACAGGCCACCACCACTGATACTTCTACTATAATTATGGCCAAATATGGTTACAGTTTTGCCTTAAAAAATGCATTTGCTAGACTTAAATTTCACCCTCCAACAGTGAGCCAAAATGATTAATTCAGGTTTGTTCACTAAACTCACAGCAGACGTTTTACAAGCCAGTCCATTTTCCACCTCTAACACCTGTGACATAGTCATCTTGTGCTGCCATAGCCCCTCTCCACCCCGTTCTACTTCCATAAATGTCTCTGCAATATGGAAGAGATCCAATATCCACACAGTCATCTCCATTCTCCCCAAGCCCAGCTGCGCACATCATGATTGATTAGTGCTACCCTTTCTCTCAGCCAAGCCTTTAGGCTGGGCAGGTGGTCATGTGGTGCCAGTCAGCCATCTGAGATTTCATAACAATGCTCGTCACATACTTAATGGAAGACACAGGTGAGCTCAAAAAATGACAAATTGTTCACATCAAACAATGCACATTTTCTTTTCTTTTTTTTCCCCAAGCAGACAACAATAAAAGGTAATAATCTGTTAGTGTCAATTCAGGAAACCGTTTTTTGTGTGTGTGTGTGTGGGGGTGGGGGAGAAGGTTATCAATTAAATGTATATAGTGACAGCCATTTCCTTTTCATGTTTCAACTGAGTTTTATTTCCCCCCGACATCGATTTCACCAAAGCGACTCCCACAAATTGCTAAAATGTTCTTATTCTCCCTCTGGGTGATTATAGATAAACAGACATACAGATGGTGTAAGCATCCTCAACATTTTGTCAAAGGCGCCTGGTGTCAAAGTAAACAGAGTTTTATACATAACAGCCTAGGGAGGAATTGCTTGTGATTAAAAACATAATTAGATGCAAATAGCTAATCTCTGTGTGTGAACTGTTGAGTCTTTTTAAAATACGTATAGGACACAACATGCTGTCAATATAATGGTCATTGGTTTGTGCAGGCGTTAACAATTTTATAACAATTTTTAATTCTACATCAGTAATGATTACCTGAAAAATATATATTACCAGATAAAATATAAGGGTCTGTTTGTTATTTTACCTGACAAATAATCAAGTAGCTGAACAAGATGCCTCTCTGGACTATTTTTAAATAAATTTGGAGCATATCCAGTTCCCACCCCAATTTGGAATGGGCAATCGTCTACAACCGCAGTAGCGTGCATGCGCAAACCCTAATGCCGATTCGGGAGAGTGTAGACATCCACGGTTCTCCAAAACCTGGTGTCACCAGCTGCTTCTTTTCACACCGAAGACTACAGCTAATCTCCCAAAAAGAGGGAAGTCGGAGGAATAACTTTCATGAGACCGGATCCATGCTTCAGATACATGTTTCAAAATTAGACTTTTTGAGTTGTTCATCTCACGGTAACATACAGAATCAGAGCTACAAAATGAGGTATCACTTGATGAGTGTGTTTTCTGGAGGAAAACATGGATACATTTAAGTGAATGGTAGATTTTATCTTCAGGAATGCGATTCTGGTATTAACTCAATTTTGACTGGATAGTAATTTTGTAACATTTTTCGCCTCTCCTGTGAAGTAGTTGCGTGCGAGACATGTATCTGAACCACGCGTCGGGTCACTTACGTGGCTTTGACTGCAATCTATAATCTATAGATAGTGAGGTATACGGGACTCTATCCAACTGAACCATCCCATTCCCTGGGACAAAAACTGGTTTCCTGAATTGACACAACTCTTTCCCTTCCTCAATCACACAGTTTAAGGAGATAATACCTGCCTGCCTTTCTAATATCTCAATGGATGGCTCGGCATCACCTGAAGTTCAACCTCGACAAGATGGAGCTACTCTTCATCCCACACAAGTCCTTGCTACTACAAGAGCTTTCTATCGCATTTTTTTATTGTTTTGAAAAATGATATATATTTTTTTTACTTTTTGCTGAACTTGTGTTCTCTAAGTTGTGAGTGTGTTTCATGAAATGCTGTTGCGTGGCCGTTAATGTGTTTTATGACATATTTTGTTTTTGGGTTATTTTGTTTTGTGGAATGTTATTGTGTTTCTAAATGGTTGTTGTGTTAACTGTGTTGTAAATGTTTTTTGTGAAATTATACTGCAGTTTCAGATTTGTTATTTTCTTTAGTAGTGTTTTTTCTGAGACACTTCAATGGAAAAATTAAACAAATAGGTATGCCCATGGAAACGAGGGAGAAAAGTGCTCTGAAATATTTTTGAAAGATTTTCAAGTGGATGGAAACAGCGCTGTTAAATATACTGAAAATATAGTGAATATGTTTTTTTTCAGTCACAGTGACCCTGATGGAGTGGTTCTACAGGTCTATTGAGATGATCATCCGCACAGCCTATTTCTACACACTTTCCGTCTCACGCTGAAACCCCTCCAAAAAACTGCAAATTGCCAATTTTGCATTTAGTGAGTAATTTTGTCGTTCTTGCGAAAATGCGTTTAACTACTTTACATATGAAATTGATCATTTATACCCCTGAATATCCCAATGTAATCCATAATACAAGATGTCAATGCCTTTCTTACTGCTAAAACATTATTGAATATATTGCAGATTCCTCCCACCCTTTAAAATCATATTCAATTGGCAGAGTCATTTATCTAGTTCAGTTATTTTTATTATGTTGCCATCACTGGCCTCTGGTACATCCTGCCAGAACCAGGTTTTTCAGCACACTGATTTACAACAAACGGATTCACAAACCTGTGGAATAAATATCAGACCAGTGACATGTTTTACATTTGCTGCGCCATATGCTTCTTCACAGTAATCGGCAAATTTCATTATGGTACAGGCAGTAATAATAGCCCGTTATTAAAAACTTGTGCTACCGCTAAGAGTTTTATAACAAGGGCAGACAGTGTAATTAAAGGTTATTGAGCTTCTTTATGGTTCATCACCCTATGATTTCCTCAACATAATTTTCTCCAGTCTGTGCTTTTCTCGTTCTCTCAAATAAAAGTCTGGTAATGGCTCTAAGGCTGAGAAACCGTACGATTAGAATCGGAGAACATGACCAGAAAGAAAGCGGTTCCTTTTTTAAAGAAATTATTATTACCTTGCAAGGTATGTGTGGGCTTGGTTAGTACATGGACGGGAGACCTCCTGATGGAGGAGGTGTTAGTGGGCCTCTTCCGTCTCGACCAAATTTTAAAAAACCTGATGCGGTGAAGGTGTTGTTTTTTAGATGAGATGATAAACCAAGGCTTGACTCACAGTGGTCATTAAAGATCATGATACATTTCAGCGGGGTGTTAACCCTGGTGTCTGCCCAGTGGCGGCAGCACGCTGTAGCAATATGGGCCTAAGGGCCTAAGGGCCTAAGGGCCATTTTTCTCATTGGAGCACAATCATTTTTTAACTTAATTAGAAAATGTCTATCCATAATAACCAATTAAACACTATTATGCCTGTTGTCAGGCCTATGAGATGTACACAATACACAATACATTATTTGACAAATTGACGAAAGGATGTCTAAACACTCTGTTTATGAAAATGACATTATTACTTTACCAGCGAACTAGATGAATGCGACATTAAATTAATGCGATTAACATGGCCCACCCACAATTTAAATCCTGCCTCCACTACTGTCTGCCCACCTAATCATCCCCTACATGTGAATGGCTATACAATTCCCTAGAACACATGACTATACAATATCTTAGAACACATGCATTCCCTAGAACACATGGCTATACAATATCTTAGAACACATGCATTCCCTAGAACACATGGCTATACAATATCTTAGAACACATGCATTCCCTAGAACAGCGGTTCTCAAACTGTGGTCCGCGGACCACTGGTGGTCCGCGAGGGTACTGCAGGTGGTCCGTAGAAAAAAGAATGAATGAACGTGAATGTGTTTACTCACTATCTTGCAATAGAGGCCTGTCACATAGAACTAGAACTGTCGTTACCAATGGTTACAGGGACGCGCCACCATTTTGGAGGATCAACCCTAACAGAGACGCTTAACGTTACCACTGAACTAGTAGTGTTCGCTTCTCCATGAAACGAGTTTCAAGCTAACGCTACTATTATTGCTGTTCTACAATGACGAACTTCTGCACTGCGTACTGATGTGCGAATAAAACTGGGAAAAGGCGAAAATAATCTGAGTACTCACCATAGTAGCTAAACCACCAGGCAGGGTGAACGAACTAAATTTTACGACCGAAAGAAGAGACTGGTGGTTGAAAGCAATGATGAGTGAGCTGGATTTAGACAGCAACCAGGCTCGGATCGTTACATCATAGGCTCGGATCATTAATGGTAAATTACATTTTATGAACAAATTATAAAGTTAGCCAGTTAATATATACATAACTAGCTGGCCTAATGTACATTTATGTGCATTATCTTAATGTTAGAAAGTTAAAAGTGAATTAATCGCTTGGTTTAGAAAACGTTAGTAGCTATATCATTTGTGTGATCGACTGCTACGCCTGCGAAACATTAATGTTAACCTAATGCGATACGTCAAGCATATTGTGAACATCAAAACAGTGTTCATTTGAACTATTATTACTATGCTAGGGGTGCTACGTTGTACGATGTCTCACAAATATATTGGATAAACTGTAAACATTAGCTACCTGTGCTGGCCAGGCAGGGTGCGAGCAATATGAGAATCCAGAAGAGGGCGAAAAGAAAATGTAACGTTACGATATTAAGCACCAAATAACAATGTATTTGAAAGTCATAATGAAAGTAACGGTACATGTACTTTATGTGTTGAACTGATTTGCCTTTTATGGTGTCTACAACTGAAGTTCCCTATCGGGGGAAAAAAAGTTATTATATTCTATCCATCGAGCTAAAATGTTTTATTGCTGAAGTAGGCTACTGTAGCCTACCGTTAATACTGTGGCGAGCCATGGAGTCGGAGTCAGGTTTCAGTCAAGAAAAGTTTATTCACAGGAAGAGCTCAATTCTGTCGGGGTAGCTTGATCACCGTCTTTAGCTGTGTGGTCGGTCGCTGCACCAGCACCGCTGTTTGGCTCGGCCTGGAAGCAGGGGCGTCTTCGTTTGCTTCCAGCCGACCTACTTGCGCTCCGTTCCCGGCCGCGGGGTCAGCCACTAGCGCGTGCGCCTCCGCCTGGTCTCTACTCGGCATTCCTCGCCCCGGTCTTGCTGCGCTGGCTCCTTCGGGGAGCCCCCCGGGTCTATTCTTGGGCCGCTTTGCAGATGCTCCTGCTAACACGTCCATCCGTTCGTTGACCTGACGTTCCACTTCGCGGATCTGTTCCCAGATCGTCTCAGCCATCCCACTGTTGACACCAATGTGGCGAGCCATGGAGTCGGAGTCAGGTTTCAGTCAAGAAAAGTTTATTCACAGGAAGAGCTCAATTCTCTTATAACTTTAGTTCACAAAGTACAGGCAAAAACAGACAATGCGCGCCGAACTGCTGCCAGCTTTATAGCCTGGCTTATGCAAATTAACTCGCTGGAATGGCGACCTCTAATAGGTGCCACGGCAGCTCACCCTAACCAATCACACCTCAACATTCCAGGTCACACTTAAAACAATCGTCACTTCTCTTTAACACCGTTAGAGCGGACCTAGTTGGAACCATGCCACCACACTTGGCGGGACTTTATCACAACTTATTTACAACAGTAGTCGCCGTTCTGGCGGGAAGTTACTTTTAAATGCTAACTGACAACTTTACTGTACAAGTGGAAATGCGCTCGAACACGCTCTGGCAATGCAGCTACATCGCCATCACCCGTGCACTGGTTTGCACAGTACAAGCACATACACAATAATTTCTATGTACACATTATTTACACAACCCGTAATCGCCCCGGATCGCCACAATACTTTAACATGTAACGTATCACTTTGCTCCCATATTAACTGCACAAGCACTTTACTTACCAAGGTGGTATACTACAAAGCAAGATTACTGAGTTAGTACTAGCTGGATAACTCAATAAAACCCAGAACAGCTCTTTTTACTTCAGTCCATGCATGTTCCAGATTTGGGAGGGTTCCGGGGTTTACTCTGTAATTAATCTTGCTACGTATACCCCCCCCCCCAATACTCCTTATAATATTTGTTTATGTTGGTATTATTAGAATGGAATATAATAACTTATTTCCCGCTAGGGAACTTCAGTTGTAGCCCCAGCTACCAGCTACAACTGAGGGGGGGGGGTGCAATCACCTTACACTTTACAGCCGTGGGTTCGTAACAATATATGTACTTATTTTTGCGGTTTGCATATGAGGTGGTCCGCGAAAATCTTTGATAATAAAAAGTGGTCCGCATAAACAAAAAGTTTGAGAACCCCTGCCCTAGAACACATGGCTATACAATATCTTAGAACACATGCATTCCGTAGGCCGCTGCGGTAGTACAGCGGTAAAAGCGCTGACTTTCAGTCAGCGCAGTTGTACTCCGAGGATCGGGGTTCGCGCCCCGGTCCTGCCATTTTCCGAGCATGGCCAGCGCCCTGTGGGAGCAGCAATTGGCGGCTGCTTCCGGGTGGGGGGAGGGCTCGGATGAGAATCGCTACGCAAAAATAAGGCCCCGGGCGGGTTGGAATCACGGTCAGGAGCTTGGGGAGTCGCGCCCTGTAGAGGACGTGGCAGCCTCTTTCCTACTACCGACTGGAGGGGTTGTATAGCGGTGGTTCTCTAGCGGTTGCTACATGGGGGGAATTGAAGTAGAATAGGGGTTCAATTGGCTACTAAATTGGGAGAAAATGGGGAAAAATCAGAAACAAATAAAAAAGAAAAAAAAAGAACACATGCATTCCCTAGAACACATGGCTATACAATATCTTAGAACACATGCATTCCCTAGAACACATGGCTATACAATATCTTAGAACACATGCATTCCCTAGAATACATGGATTCTCCAGGTCAACACTGTGAAAGAGAAGTTCTCAGTTGACCTACCAGGTTAAATAAAAGTTTCATAAAAATAAAAAATTTTAACCTTTAAATATAGACATAGACATGCGGTCTCAATGTATGATAAAATGTCATTCTCTGTTTCCTCAGAAATAGTTTTTGCATCACATAACAACAAAGGACTTCAGCATTGTCTAACAAACTTCTTAAAACCAGATGACACAAATTCCTCACTACCCTGAAGCCCATCATTGCAAACTTGCCATTCACAGAAATATTGCACCTACCATTTTTTCTGCACAGCATCCCACGTTTGCGCTTTCCCAGTGTCTTGACTCATTACGTGAGTTCATCTGTTCATTGAGCAGCCTGATCGACTAATAAAATGTCAACATAGGGGCACATAAAAAAGGGTCAAAGTTTTTTATGGCTGTAGGTTGCACAGTTCCCTTGCATTTAGTGTTTTAGTGATGTTGAATATATCCTCGCTGGCCTGGGAATGTTGTAGGCCAGGTCTGGCAGAGTTACTCATATTACTCAGGGGGGTGCACTCGTGTTTTTTTCTATTGTTAGTCCCTCCTGATCAGAGTGTATCATTTTATTTACTGCATGGCATAAACTATAAACTGAGGATATACTGAATCAGAATTAATTGAGCATATCCTCACTTTATGCCATGCAGAATGTTTTTGGAGGATTTACATTGTCTATTGCAATGCTTGCAAGATTATAGTCACATAGTTGTCCCTTTTGTTTAATTTTTTTTTTGTTGATAATTTTCTAACCAAAAAGAGCCAATTAATGAAAATGACATTTAAAATGAAACTGAATTGTTGTAATTTTTATTACGAATGCAATGTTACTCTCAAAATGAAGTGGAAATCATACATCCAACATAAGGCATAACAATTACAATTGGCAATTAAATCTAATTGTTGGTATTTTTAAATTAAGAATGCAACATTAATCTCAAAACAAAGTGGAAAGTATGCTTCCCCCAGAGAGGATATAAATCAAACTTTGACACAATTCAGTTTAAGCATAAAACTTTAATTGACAGTACATTTCTAGGCCTTTATGAGGCTTAGTAATGGTCTTGCATCAAGCGCACAATTAACTCAGATGACATTATATCTGCATATCAATACAATATCAAAACACAATTTGCCAAAGAAAACATTGATTGAATCTAGACTGTCTTTGTCATATAGTGAGAAAAAGGGCATACACATGTAGGTTATGGCACAAATAGTTTTGTAAAAAACAAAAACATGAAATACAGATACACTGCCTGGCCAAAAGAAAAGTTGTCGCCGTTGCACCCGTCATGCATAGTGCCCACTGTACAAACCTCTGGAGGCGGTTTTATGATCTGGGGTTGCTTCAATTGGTCAGGTCTAGGCTCAGCAACGTTATGCAGTAAGTCAGCTGAGTACCTTAATGTACTGAATGACCAGGTTATCCCATCAATGGGCATATTCCAGGACGACAATGCCAAGATTAATTTGGCTCAAATTGTGAGAGTGGTTCAGGGAGCATGAGGAATCATTTTCACACATGAATTGGCCACCAGAGTCCTGACCTTAACCCCATTGAAAGTCTTTGGAGTGGTTCGACTCTCTCGTCGTCAATACTCGTCGTATACCCCTCTATGGACAAAAATAAATGTTGTGACGTTGCATACGGTTGTCGAAACAATGCCACGACGAATGCGCACCGTAATCAAAGCTAAAGGTGGTCCAACAAAATGTGAGTGTGCCGCATTTTATTTTGGCCAGACAGTGTATTTATGTAATTCAGGATTAACTAATTTTTAATTAAAATTAAAATCCTGAAGGTTTTTGTTGAATTCGTATATTTGTGTCAATGTGCCAACCTTGTGTTTGCAGTTACTAAAAAAAATAATTGTGAAAATTACACTTTATTAGGGGCCATAATTAGACAGCTTAGAGAAAATATCACACTAATCACCTTCCATATTAAAATGGGCAATATGTAGCTTATCACTTTAACCATGGCTAAGAGCAATTAAAGATGCAAGATTTAAAATGGAGCAATTGTGGCAGGCTATTTTGTTAATTGGGATAATCTAATACAGTATTGTGCACATCCATAGCTTCATATTGCTTTGAAGCAATAAATAAAGGCTAGTATTAAGTGTCATTAAAGCAGCCCTCATTTGTAATAATTTATGAGCAAACAGTGTGATTAAAAGAGGTAACGGTACATATTGCACAATGGCTTACGGTCAATAAATGAAATAATTGATTTCTCAAGATTAAATTTTGTCTCCTTCATCCACATCTCATAATGATCATAGGAAATAACAATTAGATAAGCCAAGATTGCATAAATCTATGTCTCCTCGGTTTCTATCTGTTGCAGGAGTTAAAATAATGCTTTCATCCATTGGATTAATTAAGTGAAATAATGGCTGTAATGAGGCAAGAAGTAGAGGAGAGTGCTGAAAGGTTGCTAATGTTCAGTGTTATCAACGCTTTTCACTCAACAACTTTGGAATTTGTAAGAGGACATTTACCTTTTTGGACGCTTTGCAAATATAGAGTTTTTTTTTGCCCTACACCACATCTGTCCCCTGTTGTTTGCACAACCGGTTAGATGTTAGATATTATGATTGACAAGTGCACATACACATAATGTATAGTATATGTAAATGCATCATAACCATACATTTACATCACACCATGTGCATAGTTACGTAACAGCGTATGCACTGAAGAAAGAGTGGATGAAAACCTCATCTACCTCACCACAAACACAATTACCACCAAAACACCAATATAATTCCAGGCAACGGCATTTTAACACTGTTTAATGTCTTCAAAAAAGCACCTCTTATAACAACAAGACATCGGCCATTTGGTGTAATTGCGCAAAGCAGCTCTGCAAGCCCGAACGTATCAAAAACATTTTTCCAGAATAATTCTCTACATACAGAAACCCCAACCTCCGCTTGAGCACTGCTGTGCTCAATGACTAGAGGGGGTCTGTTCCCCTCAGAGGCTATCAGAGTCATGTCTAAGTGGGTACCGGGGTGCAGGTCACAGTGAGTCTGTTGGGGATATCTGGAGAGTATAAAGTAAAGAGTTTTTTAAAATATGTGTTTTGGGTCCCCTGCCCAGGGGCAGTATGAAATTTAGCTTTATAGCTCACTCTGGTATGACATGTAGGATGTTATACAACATCCCCATGGAATAAATAAGTAATAGTTAAAAAAATAAAACTTATGAGAACCACTCACAGACACCAAAAGTAATGGGAAAAGGCTTTATTCGAGGTTGACAGAAAAAGTCAATGTCCAGCAAAACAAAGCAATGCAGGCACGGCAGATATGTGGTCAGTTCCAGGCAGGGGTCAGTGTCCAGCAAACAGGGCAATGCAGAATGAGCAAAAGCGAAGTCCAAAAACAGGCAGGGGTCAGAACCGGGGAATCTGTCAGAGCTGGAGAACAGGAGGGCGAAGGGCTGGAGCTGGGCTAGGACAGAGAAGGGCAGGCGGGCAGGAACTGGACAGGTAACACAAGACTGGAAACAGGAACGAGGAGCAGGCAGGAATAGCCGCTGGAAAGAATTATACACAAGCATGGAGGCAGGGCACAAGACGATCGAGCACAGAACAAAGAAACAGGCCAGACTAACGAAGAGACAACAAAGAACAGATGAGACTAAACATAATGAGGAAACACATATCAGGTGCGGGAAGCAGCGACACGAAATGGGGAGAAAGGGAAAACGTGGAATGGAATACACATACAGAAAACACATAGAAACGGAAAACCAGGAACGGACTAAGACGTAGAGGCACGGGACGTGACACACATCAGCTCTTTCAGAGCAAAAAGAGAAGAATGTCTGACAAGTTTACAACGCGATGCAATCACTTCAATCCTAAGGCTAAAAAGACAATAGAAAATCATGTATAACAGTTGTGTACTTTGCTACCTTTTAGAGGTGCATTGATCCTGAAACACACAGTATGCACTAAATAATAAATGTGGAACACTATTTAACAATCACTCCCTGACTTAGACCTGGCTCAACATTTAACCTTATTTTTGATATATGTAATAGCAAGTGTAACCTTATTTTTTGCACAAATACAGTTTTATGTCCTTACTGAACTTGCCAAACAGTGCCTTTCCAACATTTTTTTTTAAATTGTGCATCAGAGGATAATTGAATCCTGGCCTTAATTGTCTTTGTCCTCTCTGGAGCCCAGACATCAACAATGATCTCTACTTTATTGATTTCTTTATCAGCACGGGAGTTTCCTGCTTTATGATCATCACTTTGTTTTGGTTCTGTAGCCCAGACTACCTGGGGGGTATATGACGAAGCAGGATTACTGAGTTAGCTGGATAACTGCACTCAGTAAAACCCATGGACTAAAGTAAAAAGAGCTGTTCTGGGTTTTACTCAGTGCAGTTAACCAAAACAAAGTGATGATCAATTCAGTAATCCGGCTGCGTAGTCAACCTGATCTCATGTCCAATTCAGGAATATGTACCGATTGTTGGTGTCTCAAAAACTGTACATGTTTACGAATTCTGAATAAGTTCCCCCATGAGGCTTTGCTGGGAACTACTGCATTCGGCTTTCTCCGAATCAATACAAACCAAAACAAAAATCCGCCATGGTTCTTTCACCCGTGAAGCAGCTAAGCTGCGGACATTTATAGAAAAGTGTTCTTATACCCCTCTGAAATATCTTTCCTCAAGGTGTGGACAGCATATTACGCTTTCCTTTGATTGCTGAAAAAATCTTTGCATTCTCACATTTCTAGATTCAAATTGACCTAAATAATGCAATAACTTACTTTTTCCCCTCAATAATAAAGATGTATTTTACATAATTCCTGTTTTTTTTTTTTTTCAATCTAATCTTCACTGAAAAAGGTTTGCTACAGTTACCTAACCTTCAGTTCTCTAACGTCTCATGTTTAAATTGAGCAATGTTGAACAACCTTGCACAACAATATCTCACTTCACAAGCCTATAGCCTACAAGTTGACGTTTGTCAATTCCTTTCAAGACGTAAAGGGAATAGACATTAGGGCTATTAGTAAATAAACTCCATTCACTCCATAAGCCTCGGAGCGCATCATCTGTGTTAAACTTCCATCTCAGGTAGCAAATCATCGGAAGTTTAGATCATCATATGCATTTGTATCAGGAGTAATCTAATTCCTTTTGTGTGTGTCTAGGAGATTTGAATATTATTAGATTAGTCCTTGAATTTGAAAACCTTAGAATTTTAATTTTGCTATTTCAAAAATGTTTTTCAATAAGCTCAATATCAAATTGATAAATATAAAAATCTGACTCCTTATATTTGTGTGAGAAAAACATGTCTGATGTCAGTAAATTGTATTGTATTTATGGATGGCATCACCATGAGAGAAAGCATTAGTCGTGCGACTCTCATGGCAACTCAAGCCAAAAGTAAACAAACACCCTTGAGGACGCATAATTTTAATTTCAAAGAATTATGCTCTACGGCGGGCCATTTAAATTATACTGTACGCAAAACAAATATTCTGTCCAGCTTTAAGAAGATTTATTGACCATTGTATGTCTACAGAGACTGCCATTGAGTGGATAAGTAAACTCAACCAGTGACCCAAAATTCACTATTTATCTTCACTAACTTAATGTTAGCTACTTCCTAGCTAGCTAGGGAAACAACAGGTTTACGGCAGTTACCCTGTATCTAAAATTAGATGTTGTTTATTCAGTCAAAAGTACCTGAATAAACAATAACTTGATAACTTGTCTATCTATATGTCTAACGGCCTATAAATGACAGAAGATATTGCTAATTTGAGTACATTTATGATATGACATCTATCCCCAGGCCTCTATGTGTAACAGCAGTGTGGTGTAGATGAGGATAGTAATGAATTAATTTCCCACTCAAGAGGAGTTTAGGGCTCTGTCAGCCTAAGTGGACTTTAAAAAACCATTCTAAAAAGATCTTTTTTTGGCAGGCTGTATTTATTGAGACGGAAGTATTTCCTCATCAGTGATGTATTTTGTCATCAGTTTATTATACTGTATTATTCTGTATTATTTTAAGATTTCTTTGAACTGTTTTGTCACATTCTTCATACATATTTATTTGTTTTTATTAGTCATCTTCCCTTTTGTCTATTGTTACTTTGTTGTTTTATTTGGAAAGCATTTTTAACATAATGCATACAAGTACTACCTACTGATTACTGAGTACTACCTATTTTTAACTTAAATTGCCCCAGCAGGTTTTAAACTTTTTGGTAAAATTTAAACTTTTTTTTTTTTTTGGCCACATCAAGTAGAGCTGGTGGAGCTTTTACTTATCTTGGGCAGGTTTTCAAGAAACAGACTAATCAGCATCACCCTGATGTCTATACTGATTGGCTTGAGCCATCTGTCAATCCAGAGATAACGTCACTGGTTGGAGGGTGGTATATGGAGACAACGTTTGGGCAGAAAATATCTCCTGTACATTCACTTTTAAACCTGCCTACACTAAACTTTCCGTCTAACATGCTACAAAACAAAATCCAGCACAGATGGCTGGTCTCTCATTTCTCTTTTTTTAATTGCTAGCACATTTTATGTTGTAGCACCACACTAAAAAGTTAGTGACAGCAAAATATTAAAATAGAACAGTTCAATGAATGTGCTCTACAAGAAATGGCTAAACAACAGAGCATGACATATATGAATTTGAATTACCGTTAGTCCAATTTCACAAAATTTCCCCGCAAACTCTTTTGCCATGTCACGATTCACAAGTCCCGAACTTTTCGAATAAAACAATCAGCCTGCTGATCCCAAAAAGAGAAGAAAAAAACTTTATATATCTTTCAATCAGAAAAAAATTTCAACCCATTATGTAGTATACAAACCAGTTGACAGCACAGCATTAGTTCGTTAATTTGTTAACATGTTATATCATTTAATTGGAGCCTATGTCCTGCACATACATGCTGCAGATCATAAGGAACATTAAGACACCATGCTTCAGCCAAAGGCCAGGTGTCCTGGAGAATGTAACACAAATATTCAAACCTTTTTTTTTTTTTTGCCACTCTAGAAAATGTCCTTCTATTGATACAAAGATCTTCTGCACTGCCTCGATTGCATACTTCAGTTTGTCTGGGTATTCAACATTTAGGCCATAAATCAGACCAAAGAGCATCACAAATACAAACCCCAATTCCAAAAAAGTTGGGACAGTATGTAAAATGCGCATAAGAGCAGAAAGCAGTGCATTTGATGCCCGCAATGCGTTCCAAAAAAGTTGAGACAGGGGCAAAAAAAAAATATCAAAAAAAACACCTATACCTTGTACATTAGGTATAGAATCTCCAAGATCACCAGTGACACCACTTGCTCTCAAATGATGGCATAGTTCAGACAGTCTGGTGGTGCTGTTGGGGATAGATTATCCTCAAACACATAATAGAAATACAGGTATAAACAATATAACAATATAAAATCAACAATACCAATAGTCAGCGAATAACAGGTGTGGAGTATAACCTCAGACATACAAACATGTGGGTAATGGGGGGGTGATCCAGTACTTTGAAACAGCTACAACTTTTTAAGTCAATTTTAAATGCACTCGTTTTAATCTGGATCATTTATTGGAATGGTTACTTTCATAACTTGTATTTTGTACCTAAAAATCTTTCCATAATCGCATAACCAATAATCAAACAAGACAGAAGCCAGATCTCATTAGGACATTTGTTTTCTTCTGAAAAAACACAGCATGACGCAGCATGTCTGGAGCACACAGTACAATGTCCAGTGTTAATTCAACTCTAACAGAGTACATAATGAGTCCAATATTTACCGTTCAGGCACACTGGATAAATAAAAGATGCATCCGTTAATGCTCACTTATTACATCAGTGATAACAACAATGATAATCTATGTATTGCAGAATAAGCAGGTCTACCTTGAAAATGTATGATTGCTTATCCTACTTCCAGGTTAATTCCCTCTTCGAGTGACAGGTCAGTCCATGGATCTGAGGTTCTACTGTTCCTACTGTTATTTTTAGATGGCATCTTTAAAAATATGTACTGTATATAAATTCACAGTGAAGCTGTTAAATATCATCTTTGGTGAATTGTCAAACAACTGGCAAATGAGGCCGTTAACAAAGAGTCAGAAGCTGCTTCCTCAGCACACAGCTGTAAACATTTGTAAGCTTCCTTCTTAATTGGCAGTCTCTCCTGTTATCAGGAAACACACACCCGGCTTCGATCGAACTGGTTTGAAGAATGAAAATGACAAAACTAGGGAACTACATTTTTTTAGAAGTTTTTCTAAAAAACATTCTTAAAAATTGATTTCCAATGTTCTGGAATAAAAAATTTGATATACAAGCATGATGAACTTTATTTTCATTGTAAGGGATTTGCACATTTACACAGTGAACAAACAAGCACAGACAGAAACTGTAGACTTCCACCAGCATGTGGCCAGTATCACTGTGAAATGAGACAAATATTGATCTAGCACAGAATCTCCTCTGCCCTAAAGCTCTTTGGCAGGGATGAGGCTGGCCACTTCTATAATTCAGTTGGTGCTACAATAGTAAAGACTGCATTTACAATCAAAGTAAACTGTACTGTCATGGAGCCAATGTTGCAGCACAAAAAAATAACAGCATAAGCCTAACAGCATGACCAATGTATAGCTTTCCCATCTAAAATACACCACAGTCAAAAAAAGTCAAAACAAGTCAGCATCAAGCTAATATAGTGCCCTCCGCTATAATTGGCACCCCTGGTAAAGATGAATAAAAATGGTTATAATAAAATTCACCGTTTGGTGAATTAGCTTAATCTCGCACTGAAAAAATTATAAACATCCAACCTTCAATTGAAGTAAATTTATTATGAGAAAAAAAATCCCTCATTAAGAAATAATTATTTTTAACAAAACCACGTGTGGCACAATTTTTGGCACCCCTGCATTTATATATAAAATAAAGTAATCAGTTTTAATATTTGGTCGCATATCCTTTGCATGCCATGACTTTCTGTCTGTGACCCAACAGCATCAAAATACTCTTGATATCTTATCTTCTGGTACTCTTACAAGCGATACTATAACGTCTCTGCATTTGAATGGATCTTTATGAGAATTGGGGGGTGGGACTAGATTTAGCTGTAAATTACACTGGAACAGTATGGAACACATGGTTGGCTAAATGTCTCTAAGTCATCAAGGGTCTGATGTATCAAACAAGCCTTAAATCATCACTCTGCTGCCAGAAATACAGTAGATATAGATGGATAACTTGAAGGTTTTTTTTTCATAGAGTTCAATAGAAAGATTTGTCAAGAGAAACAACCCTTGATCCATCCATTTGTTAAAAATTATTATTTCTTGATGAGGGATCTCATTTTTTTTCTCGTAATAAATTTACTTCAATTGAAGGTTGGATTTTTCAAATTTTTTCAATGTGCGATTAAGCTAATTCACCAATCGGTTAATTTTTTATAACCCCTTTTACTCATCTTTACCAGGGGTGCCAATAATAGTGGAGGGCACTGTAGCTAATTGATTGCGTAGAGAAAGTTTGAAACGGTAAATGCACATAGATGTTTTCAATCAATATTTGAGCAGTTAGTTGTGGTTTTAGTCCTTTAGTCTAGCCGGCCGCTTCACTTTCAATTGGAAAAAACGGCCAAGAATAACATATTAAACAGTAATCTGGGAACAAGTAAGGAGGTGGCCAAAGTCATGGCTACTAGGACTAGTTGGCTCTGCACATTTGCTACCATGCAGTACAAATGCTCTATAGGGTAAATGGGGCTTCTGCTCACGTACTTTTAACTCAATGGGGGCGCAGAATTGTGCATACTACCGCAAATTTTTTCCAGAAAATAAAACATCAACATCAAAAGGAAAGTCTACCTACAATTAACTGTGAACATTAATTATGTGATCTGATTATGCCGATCCAGTGGACTGAATACCTGTTCTTGTGACAGAGCATCATGAACTCACAATAACTAGTGCTAGTAGTAATAGGACTAGGCACTACCCTTCCGGTGGCAACTGAAAGATAATTGGTTTATTTCAATTTAAATGTATTTTTTACATACACCAATAATAACATTTAACAACAACAAATGTGCCTAGACATTTCACATCAAATGGGGACCATTTTAAAACCTTAATGTTGATGTATAGTTCAGGTGGTAAACAGAGTAAAATAGAAGAGGGGAATAAATAAACAAATAAATAAAAATACAATTAAAAACAAATATGGTATTCATATGTTTCTAATACCCATCCTCGGGGTCCCCTGGGGGGGTTCCCGGCCTCTCCTCACGGCGCGAGTTCACTGACACCAGGTTTGGTCGGGACTGCCCCTCCAAAGGTCCGAGTCGGGGGTAGTGATTGACAGAAAAAAAGTTTATTTTTAGTTTGTATTGTATAATTATTACCAATGTTATTATTATTAATTATTGTTTATGATTGATTACTATTTTGCATGTATTTATTATTAGTATTTTTATTATGGGACGCATTTGTATAGTTTATATTTTATTATTGTATTTATTTATGTAATATCCCTTGAATACAAATGTTTTGGATTTTCTTCCCTCTTATTTACTATAATAAAAATAATTTGTCATTATTGTAGTATACAATAAATGAATATTGTAATATACAGTACTTTTATCTCAATCGTGTTTTGTCAAACTCAATATACCCGCTGTCACATGCATGATCTTAAACGTTAAAGGTTGACATTGATATAGTAATCCTCTCCCATATTTCATTTTCTTGTAAATATACTTCCGCTAGGTTACAGCTAATTTTTTCTTGCATCAACATTTCATAGTATGATTTGAGCCACAGTTCCTCTGACACGGCCTCAATATTTTTCCAGTTAAGTGCAAGAAGACGTTTGGCACACATACATGCTATTGAAATTATTCTTTTTTTACTTCTGTCTCTAGTTATATTTCCCAAATAGTTCAAGATGCAGATCTTTGGGTCTAGAGGAACTGGAATTCCTGAAAGAGATGATGCCGTTTTGGTAACCATGGACCAGTATCTTACAAGCTTCGGACATCTCCAGATCATATGCACAAACTGTCCACTCTCCCTCTTACAATGCCAACATAAATCGGAATTATTTGCATCGATTAGTTTTAATTTCCTGGGGGTTAGGTACACTCTGTGAATGATTTTGAAATGAATTAATTTGTTCCGAACAGAGTTGGACACTCTGTGCATATTTCTCCAGATATATTCCCAAACTTGTGGGTTTATTTGTTCACCTAGATCTTTTGCCCAAGTACTTTCCACAGCATGACATATCAAACCACCAGAGCAATTAAGGGTTTTATATATTTGACCAGCTATATGTTTGTTTGTTTTCATTATATTTTTAAGTGTTTCCTCAATTGCAGATAACTTTGGAAGGGATGTTTGGTCTCCAAGATGTTTAAGAAGTTGTGACCTGATTTGTAAATATAGTAAAAAGTCTTTCTTTGATAAACCAAACTCATCTTTCATTTGCTGGAACGATCTTCGTTTGTGGTAGTCAAACAGATCGGAAATATTAAATATACCTTTAGATTCCCATTCTCTATTTACAAAAAGGTTTACCATTATTTAAAATGCCACCATTTCTCCATAGGGGGTTGTTTGGAGATTTCATTCCATCAAAACATAAGGTTCTGTGTAAAATGGAAGCAATTTCACAAGAGAATTGTATGATGGGATTTTTTATTTGTTCCCAGTACTTTGGGTAATACCATAGAGCATTTAATGATAGAGAACATTTACTCATAGTTAGTATTTCTTGTTCTATGGTTACCCAGGAGGCATGATTATGTTCCTCATTGTATGCCCATTTGAGAGGGTACCTTGAGTTAAAAGCAATGTAATATTTATAAATGTCAGGAAGGCCAAGACCACCTCTTTTTCTGTCTAAAATATGTTTTGAATGGCTTATTCTAGGTGGTTTTTCTATCCATAAAAAATGTAGTAAACAGAGTGTTAAGCTACTTGAACCAGTCTTTGTCAAAGGAAAGGGCAATATTTGTGGGAAAATATTCATTTTTATTGTGTCTATCATGTCCCAGAGAGAGAGAGGGAGACATTTCCATTTTTCCAAGTCTTCTGTTATTTCTGTAATCATCTTAGACATGTTGTAGTGGGTAATTTGGTCAATGTGAGTTTTCAAAGTTATTCCTAAATATTTGATCCCTGTTGGGGACCATTTGAATGGAAAGTCTGCCATACTGGGATTGTGGCAGTGCAAATTTAAAGGTAGTGCTTCAGATTTTCCCCAATTAATCTTATAACCAGATATGCTGCTGAAGCTTGAAATTGTCTGGAGAACATTAATTAACGATGTTTGGGGATTTTTGACTGTTAGAAGGATATCATCAGCATAAAGATTTATGTTTAGTCGTTCAGCTAGAATTTTACCAAATATTCTATTGTCCACATTTAGTAATTGAATTGGCCTAAAACTGCTGCATTCCATTAAGTCTTTGTTAGGTTTTGGTAGTAGTGTTATTAGGGATGTATTGAGTGCTCTAGAAAGTGAACCCCCTTGTTTTGATTCATGGTAAACCTTGAGTAACTGATCTTTTAAAACATCAGCAAAGGTTTTATAAAAATTTACAGAAAATCCATCTTCACCTGGGGCCTTATTACTATTAAGTAGCTTGATAGCATTAGCAACCTCCAATTAACTGATCTCTGCCACCAGGGATTCTTTGTATTCTGTTGAGAGTCTTGGAAGGTTGATCCTTTCAAAAAAGGTGTCTAAAGTACTTTGGGAGGGGTCACATTCTGATTTATATAGTTCTGAGTAATATTCCTTAAATCTTCCATTGATCAAAATTGGATCAGTGAGTGTCTCTTTATCAGATGATAAAATAGCAGGGATCAAGTGTGAAAATGTCTGCTTTTGAAGGCAATGGGCCAATAGCTTGCCTGCTTTATCCCCAGTGTCGTAGTTTATTGATTTCAATCTAAATAAAGCAAATTTAAGTTTTGTATTTAATAGATCCCCTAGCTCTGTCTGGGCCTTTACAAGATTCAAATAGATTTCTTGGTTTTTGGGATTGTCTTTGTGCTTTCTTTCCATGGAATTCAGTGTTCCAGACAACTCCTCAATTCTTTTCAATTTTAGTTTTTTTTGTTGAGTGGCATGGCTGATTATCCAACCACGACATGTTGCTTTATATGCTTCCCATATCGTGGTAGAAGATGAGACACTGCCAGTGTTTATTTTTTTGTTTTTCTTTTGATTTCTTCAATGAACTGAAGATTCAATAATAAGGAATTGTTGAATCTCCATTTATTGTTTCTGGGAGAACAATTGGAGTGAGAAAAGAATATTGAGATCGGTGAATGGTTGGATTGAATAATATGTATTTTGGTTTCTCAAGTGTTACTCTTATGAGGGTTAGAATAGAAAGTATAATCTCTCTCCGAGGGGTGTGCTAATCTCCAGACATCAGACAATCCTGCTCCCTTAAACATATCCACCAAAGCTTTAGAGGTTATTTTATCTGTAGAGGATGGTATACTTGATTTGTCTATACTCGGGTTAGCTACCGCATTACAATCACCCCCTATTAGTATTGGAAGACCAATAAAATTGGCCAGATGTTCTGTAATTTCATTAAAAAATGGGCTAGGGTTAATGTTTGGTGCATATATATTTACTAATACAATTGGCATATTAAATAGGGTAGCTTTCAGCAGTATGAAGCGACCATTTTGATCTTTAATTACTTTGTCTACATTAAAATCCAAAGTTTTAGAATAGATACACCACAGCTTTTACTGTTAGACTCTACAAGCTTCACTCAGGGTTTGTTGAAGCGTTTCCATGTCTGTTGCCGACGCTGCCTTCAGTGCCTTGTTGCGGGTAGACATGCGGGGTTAATGGCGTTTGTTTGTTTTCTTTCTACTTTTTTTAGACTTGAACAGTTTGTTTTGACAATACTCCTTTATAAACAGCTTGAGGTAGGTCCTCGCATAATTGTCTTTGTTTGGCTGTTTTCTAGAAGGACTGGCAAAAGTTTTCCTTTCCGAGTCAGAGCTACGCGTCTCTACTCACTGCCATCCGCCATCTTCATGCATTCGCATCAATTTCAATTTCAGTTCATTCAATTTCAATTTTGAAGTCCTGAGCTCGCAAGACAGAGTAGCTACATGTGCATTTACAGTTAATTTACCAGGCTACAATACGGAGGAAATCTAATGTAGCCCACGTTAACAGTTGCCAAGGCTATGCAACACAATGCATAATTCGCAATCCATCTATCAGTCCAATCTTTAAGTGCAATAGTTGCCCGCACTATTTTTGACAATCAGTTGGTCACAGTCATGCAAAATAGAACAGCTGCTGTTTTAACTTACACCGGTAAATCCTTAACACCAAAATCAAGATCAGTCCAGTCATGTGTTGCCCATATCCAACAGGTGGTAATAACAGTAATAAACTTTGACAGACAAGTAGAAGGCCATGGTGCAAAATAAAACACACGCTGATGCTGAAAAATTACTCAAGAATGTGCACTGCACTGTAAGCCTACATCGGGACATTTAAATTAGGCTATGTTGCGTGCGTTGTCCCAAAGGGCGGTACTGAACTTCTGAACTGTGAACTCGATCTGACAGGTCAATCAAAAGAATGGTAGCATTTAGGTTACAATTTCTGTACAGTGCCTGGCCAAAAAAAAAGTTGTCGTTGCACCCGTCATGAATAGTGCCCACTGTATAAGCCTCTGGAGGCAGTGTTATGATCTGGGCTTGCTTCAATTGGTCAGGTCTAGGCTCAGCAACGTTGTGCAGCAATAAAATGAAGTCAGCTGAGTACCCGAATGTATTGAATGACCAGGTTATCCCATCAATGGGCATATTCCAGGACGACAATGCCAAGATTCATTGGGCTCAAATTGTGAAAGAGTGGTTCAGGGAGCATGAGGAATCATTTTCACACATGAATTGGCCACCAGAGTCCTGACCTTAACCCCAGTGAAAGTCTTTGGGATACGCTGAAGAAGACTTTACGGAGTGGTTCGACTCTCCCGTCGTTAATACAAGATCTCAGCCAAAAATGAATGCAACTCTGGACGGAAAAGGTTCAAAAGGTGTAACGTCAATCCAACTATTCATTAGAAACTGGTGGAACACACGGACGCAAGTGATTACAATACCCCCGCTCACAGCGCTATGCACGCGCAGGTGTAATAAATGATACATTACATGACAGCTCTGAACAATCTCTTATAATATAATCACCAAAACACTGTCAAGACACAAAAATCACCTGCATAAGAGATAACAGAAAGTGTCCATTTACCTGTCCTAACAGGAGCTGTGCATCACTGCTGAAGGAAACGCCTCCACAGGACTGACTTTTATTTTCTTTTGCAAAAATAAGAGGGCAAACCCGCAATGTTTCATGGCGTTGCCATATTTTATACTCAACAAGGAAAAATGTGTCCACAGTTCACATAATTAGGAAATGTTGGCTTTGAATGGCATCAAATTGTGTACATCAGTCAATAATTGGAAAGCCTCACACTTGACTGCACTCCAATACTTTGTGCCAAAATGAGCAATCATTCTAGGCTTCAAAAAGACTCAATCATGTAAAAAAAAAAAAAAAACTCAAATTAAAGAGACTGTAGTGAGGTACAGAACCATGCTGCAGTAGCCATCACATCTACTACTGTAGAGAAAGACTGAACCTTCACACTAGTCATCACATCTACTACTGTAGAGAAAGACTGAACCTTCACATCTACTACTGTAGAGAAAGACTGAGCCTTCACATGAGCCATCACATCTACTACTGTAGAGAAAGACTGAACCTTCACACGAGCCATCACATCTACTACTGTAGAGAAAGACTGAACCTTCACACGAGCCATCACATCTACTACTGTAGAGAAAGACTGAACCTTCACATCTACTACTGTAGAGAAAGACTGAGCCTTCACATGAGCCATCACATCTACTACTGTAGAGAAAGACTGAGCCTTCACACGAGCCATCACATCTACTACTGTAGAGAAAGACTGAACATTCACACGAGCCATCACATCTGCTACTGTAGAGAAAGACTGAGCCTTCACACGAGCCATCACATCTACTACTGTAGAGAAAGACTGAACATTCACACGAGCCATCACATCTACTACTGTAGAGGAAGACTGAGCCTTCACACGAGCCATCACATCTACTACTGTAGAGGAAGACTGAGCCTTCACACGAGCCATCACATCTACTACTGTAGAGAAAGACTGAACCTTCACACGGGCCATCACATCTACTACTGTAGAGAAAGACTGAACCTTCACACGAGCCATCACATCTACTACTGTAGAGAAAGACTGAGCCTTCACACGAAGGCAGGCTGACATTCTCACTTTACTGTTTAAAGTTTCACCAGGGGTCATTTCATACTAAATCAATCATCAACCGTTCAGGTTCGATGACAATTTTCACAAATGGTTTCCTGTATAGGAATCCAGTTAGGATTTCCACTTGCTTTTCCTGGCCTGGAAAAGAAAGGTGGTTTTGACATGAAATAAATAGTGCTTTTACATCTTTATATTAATCTTATTGACAGTTTTTCCCCTTTACCATTGACCTCAATTAGTTCTGTTCATGAACCTATTGTTTTTAGCTGTGTTACAGGTTAGACTTGTAATACTTGTGTCTTGTGTCCAGTATATTGTAATTTAGAATGTCCTTAACATTTTACAAATTTCTGCATTTTTCCAGTGCTATAACACAAGCAGTTTGTTTCTCAAGTGAACACACTTGGTGTAAGAAGAATAGAACACATAAAACAGCTAATACGATGAAATATGACACTATAGCTTAGGGGGAAATGTGCTGTGGTTAGGAACACTGTCCTGCAAATGATCATGTAGCGTTGGAACATAAAAATGTCCTCTAAAGCAGGAAAAATGGGGAGCTATAAAAAAAGAGTTGTCTAGTAAGAAATGTTCTAAATGTTTATCTTTTGTGCTATAGAAACATGACTTGCAAATGAAGGCAGAGATTCAGTCAACATATGTCATTAAAATTGACACATAAATTAAAGTGTATATTTAATGATCACCAACATTAAATTAATTGCACTTTTATTTACAGTCAAGCCAGGAAGTCTGCCCACCCCTTTCACCTTCTCCACATTTTATTACATTACAGACATATTCTACAATAGATTGAGTTAATTGTTTTGTCTCAAAATTCTACACAAAATAGCCCATAATGACAAAGTGAAAACATGTTTTTAGACATTTTTGCAAATGTATTAAAAATTGAAAACTGAAATCTCTCATTTACATAAGTATTCATACCCTTTGCTTTAACATATTTTTAAATCATATTTAATATTTGGTCGCATATACTTTGCATGCTGTTACTTTCTGAAGTCTGTGACCAATCAACATCAAAAGACTCTCGATATCTTATTTTCAGGTACTGTTACAAGCGATACTATAACCTCTCTGCATTTGAACTGATCTCTTTGAGAATTGGGGGGTGAGACTAGATTCAGCTGTAAATTACGCTGGTACAGTATGGAACACATGACTGGCGAAATGGCTGTACGTCATCAAGGGTCTATCTAAGGTATCAAACGAACCCCAAACCATCACTCTGCGGCCAGATATGGAGTAGATGTGGATGGATCCCTTTAAGGGTGGTTTCTCCTGACTGTTTTCCCCATAGAGTTTTATAGGAAAATTAGTCAGGAGAAATAACCCTTGCAGTGATCCATCCACATCTTTAAAAATAAAACATTGGATAGCAATATTGAAAAATTGGTTGATACAATCAGGAAATGCTTCTGTCACCCTGTTTCTGATTTTATAAAATTTTAATGATTCAGCCATAACTATTGCTGACTGTGACTGGAAGTAATGTCTGCTCGCTAAAATAATCTCTAACCACCATATCTAACAAAATCACTAAATATGTTGTGTAATATGAGGCAGAATAATTGTTTGCAGCTAAATATCTGCCGAAACATGCCAGATTTATCTATGAAATAGTGTTGGGAGTTGAAAAAATATTGGAATCTGTTTCTGGAAAGTATGTAATGAATGTACCTAGTGAAACAGCTATAGATTAGTTCTAAATGGTCTTGAAAGGGCACACACATCATAAAAAATATCAACTTACAGTTTCAACTGAGTAGTGGAGTGGAGTTAAGAGACGTGTTAGCTCACGACCATCTGCTACAGAAAGGAGAAGCGACAAGAGCGTGTGCTGAGAAACCAGTGAAGGCCTCTGTAGGCTTAGCGTCATTACGGAAGTCATAGAACAGCATCAGCAGAAGTTAAAATGACCCAAATTTAAGCTCTATTTAAAATAAACCATACAATAAACTTAATGTGAACATATTGTACATAAAGGGCAAATAAAAAACGAAATCAATGAGCTTGGTCAGAGACACATTTACACAGCTTCATTTGACTGATGGAAACGGAGAGATTCCAATATTAGATATTATTTTACATCATTCATGTTTGCCACTTTAAAGCTCCCGTCTGTACAGAAATGAGCTCTGTACGGTACCTATTTTGCACCCGTTCTTTAGATGATATCTGTATTAATGTACTTGTGGGTCTAATGGCATTTCAGGTTTGATTCACTTGTTCTCAGAAGCTCTGTGGAATACCAAGTGTTTGCTTCACTTGCAGGATTCACCTGATAGTCTGAATTCAGTCTTGTGCTCTGTCTCCCCTTCCTTCAGGAACTTATGAGATTCAGGGTAGACTATAGGATACAAATATTCAATATTATGCATTTAGTACTTTTTTTGGTTGATCTTTTTCTCATTAAAAAATGATTTGGGCCAAGAACAATGCACTGATGCACAAAATATAAAAATTGGTATTTTAATTGACTTTTTTTACTTTAAAGTTTTGCACCAAACAAGGCAAACTTCCTTTCAATAGGCAAGCACACTCCATTAGTATGTGCACACCACAGTATTCTTTGAAGGAGGATCTGGAATAAATACAACTGGAATAAAGTAACTTTAACACAAGCGGCCCTGGGCGAGTTGGATCGCGGTCAGGAGCTAGAGTCGCCGCACCCTGAAAAGGACGTGGCAACCTCCTTCCTACTACCAGCTGACGGGGTTGTGTAGCGTAGAATTCTCAAGCGGTTGCTACACAGGGAATTGAACAACATAAAGAATTGGCGAAAACGGAAAAAATCCGAAACAAAATAAAAGAATTATAAATTAAAACAGGCAAAGGTCAAGTCCAAAAAATGTTTTTCTCCACTGAATGTCCTCCAGTTCTTTTTGAAGTGTACTGTACCCATTTCCCTGGCCTCTTGATTTCTGTTTATATTTAAATGCACAAAGGGAAAATGGTTCTCGATTGGTTCACGATTGGTTCTCGTCCACCAATCAGCAATTGTGAGCACAGATCACTTCAATCTTCACTTCAATATCTTTTCATTCTTATTCCCAAACCACAGCATTTCATTCGCTGAATTGACTGGAATGAAAATGAAATTATGGGGGGCCCCCCCCCCCCCCAACCCGGGTAATATTACTACAGTACTAGATCACAATGAGACAGTGGCTGTCCTGTCTTATTACTGAGCCAGCAAGTGACTAGCGTGCTGCACAAGAAGAATGCAGCTAACTTGAAGTCACACGCACAGGCCCACTGCCAACCCCACTCTCTGAACTCATTGATCCCAAATGCATCCATCATAATACTTCCACAAATCCACCATGATATTTCCTCAATGTAACAGCAACTGGCGTGCTGTTGCTTCTTATCCATTGCTAGCAAAGAGAAAAAATGAAAAAAATGCCTTGCCCCCTTTTGTCCTCTAGCCATCTCCTTTGTTCGTAGCTATGCGTTAGACGGCAATTAATCATTGCCACTGGTAGACAGATATGGAATTTGCATAATGTAATAGCGACATGTTGTCATGACAATGAAAGAGGGAATTTGGAAAGTCCCAGGCGAGGTCTCCTAACGGGATGACAACTTTTGAGTTTCTCTATTAGGAGAATCTGCCCTGAAGGCTGCCCGCTCTCAATTCCCCTTGTAACCATAGCAACACAACTGTCCACTTTGGCAGCCAGCATTTGCACAGCATTCTGTCCCGTGCACAGAGTCATATTAGCGTTAAGGAAACTGCCTGGCTTACTACAGGAGTCCTCCCCCCAGAAACGAGCTTGCAAGAGCACAAAGCCAACCCCGACCCCTCCAATGTACAAAAGTATGATTGTGGAAGATGATTACCGGAAAACTGGAAAAGTACTCATTCACACACCCCTCCCCCAACTGCAAAAAATAAACCCCCCGGGTTTTTACTTTTGTTTTGTTAATAGGTAATAATTCGCAAAAAAAATACGTTTCTTCAGATATGACATCTCAGTGGAATTTGAAGAAGTCTGAGCCTTTTCGAAGAAATGAGAGGAATTTTCAGAGGAAACGAGAACTGATTGGCCTGTTGCTTGCCATCACGTTTCCACTTCATCTCTTTGTTGCTAAAGGATCTTTTTAAATGGTTTGGGTGAGCAGCTCAAAGGGGTGATACTCAACATGCAATGCAAGGATTTTTCTGCATTAGAACCTAGTGCTGAACAGACGTGATCTGTTACGCATAGAATGACAGTGCAGAGCTCACAGCTGCAGCAGCATTGATATAACATAAATATTATTAATTCACCACAACATTGATATTACGTGTATTATGCATACTTTTTTTATAAATAGCTTTAGAATAGATTCTTTCCCCATTTTACCTACAGTAAATGTGGGGGGGGAAAAAGAAAATGCAAACCCAAGCATTTGAAAAGATGCTGACATGGTGCTAATGGTGCATATCTATGCAAAAGAAAATGTATGCATGTATGTATGTAGGCATGTAATTTGAAAATTGTGTTTAAATAAAATAATGGTTAAACTAAACAACTTTATTTTTTTTATAACAGAAATGACATTCAAACATCACAGGGGATGTTCTTTGTACAGGCACACACCTTTTTGAGGCTGTAAAAAATATTCTATATTATACTGTTGTATTGTATTTCGCTGATGATACTGTTATTAGAGAAATTTAAATCTTATTTAGAAGTTAGACAGTAGAGGCCCATGAAAATATGAGCAGTGAGCAGCTTTGGCTGAAAGTGACATTGCTTGATTTACTTCCAGGGAATAAAACATCACGTTATGCATTAGCAGGAGGCATCTGCATAATCTGAAAAGAAATGTGATCGCCATATTAATTTGCATCTGCCATGTCAAATGTTGTCTTTCTTGCACACCCATTCAGAATTGCACAGGTGACTCTGGGCTTCAATTTGTCATCCAATCACAAAAAAAAACTATTAATATGAAAATGGGTCACCGACCGCTTCAATGGCAAAGAAGTAGAAAGGAATGAAGAAACGTTGTAAGAAAAGAATCAGAAAGCAGGTGAGATTCGTGGTTCTTTGGATGCTGTGGTGAGACCGTTTTAGAAGAGGGTCAATCTCCTTCCAGCTGCTCTACAAAGGCAGCAGGAAGCTGCACTTTTTTATGAAAATAAATAATTGAGGTGAATGTTGATTTGACATCAAAGATGTTTCTCAATGAGTCGACCAAAGAATTGCATAGTGCTGGATAGTGCTGGATAGTGCTGGATGAGGCTTAAATATTAGTGCAAATAGTGTCTGAAAGGCACCAAGTGCTCTGCTGGTGCCCTGAAGAAATAAACAGTAGCAAATTCCATTTGAAAGCAAAGAGAATCACAAGTGAGAATTTACTTAGACACTTACTTAGACACTTAGAGAATTTACTTAGACACGAGAATTTACTTAGACACTTAAAAAATTTACTTGGGCTGACTTACTCACAAATACACTTAATTAAATATTGCTGAATGACATCGGGAGTGACAACTTTTTCTTTTCCACTTTTTTCCACTGATTTATTTGTAAAGATGGCTTTATGTATGAAGGCTTTGTTAGGCACAGTGAACTTTGAATTTTCCAAATGTAGAGGGGCTAATGCTTTAACTGTACTTTGTATGTATCTGTTTTGTTATGTTCTAGTCGTGTGGTTTTTGTTACGTACCCTTCTGTGTATTGTTCTGATTTGTGGTTCTATACATACACTTTTTCATGTGTTCCGCCGCCTGGCAATTCTGCGCTGTTTTCTCTCGCCTCCGTTCACGGAGTTTACTTTCGTTCCTGTACGCTTCGTTTGTAATACCCGGCACTACTAACGATTATATAGGACTTGTGAATATTACTAACTGATTAAACACGGGTGTGATTAACTAATCTACTAACGTTAGGGCTTAATAGAATTATTACTAACACAAACTAACAAGTTAATTCCCATCACGTTTCCACAGCTGTTTAATGTTTCCTTACGTTTCTTGTCATTTGTCGTTTTTACTAATTTACTAACGTCAGGGCTAGGATAGGATATTACTAACGATTTACTAATTGCCTTGTTACGTGTCAAGCTGTTTTCCATTTCCTACTTCTAATCGAGCTAATTGTTTGCACCTGTCTACATCACATTTAAGCCCAGTGTTCTAGTTGCTCTGGGCGAGATCGTCATTTGTTGTTACCTTCCTTCGCTGCTATCTACCTGTTCCCTGTTTCCAGTTTCCAAATTCCCGAGTGCCTTTTCGAGTAAGTGTTTTTGCGTTTGTTTTTCCCTGGTTTAGTTTTGCGTTCGTTTGTCTTAGGACCTGTTTGTTTCTGAGTTTTGTTTCTTGTTGTTTTCTAGTTTATTTAGTTATTTGTTTTGATTGTCAGTGTTTTGTTTTTCTAGTCTGGATTCCGTGTTTTCGACCTCGGTCTGTGTTCTCGCTACCCTTCTCTGCCTGCCGTTATTGTACCTCTGCCAAGCCCTTCTGTTTTTGACCCCTGCCTGTGCACTACTCTTTTGGATCCTGATTTTGTACCGTACTGACATTAAACATCGGTTTTTTGTACCCCTGCCTGCTATTGGGTCCCTATTCTCCACCGATCGTAACAGTACGATCTCGCCATCTGGGACCCAGCAGGCCTCCCCCTCCCCATGGAGATTGACCCCTTCGGCTCAGATTCCTATGAGGAATACCTCATGGGGATCTGGGGCCAAAACCCTGAGTTCGCCCGCCGACATGCCGACCACTACCCATCACCCCGGACTCCTCTACCCAGCTCCCACTCCATTAGGCTCGGAGTTATTTCCCTCGATCAGCACGACTCCGAGCCTAGCTACAACCCACCACCTGCTACCTTTGATGGTACCCGCCTTGCCCGCTGCCCACGGGGCTATGGCCCCAGGAGTAAGCAGTGGGGTCATGGTTCCCGGCTCCGTCAACGGGCTCGGCCATCCATTGACGGAGGATCCATCCTCTCATCGTCCCGTCCCAGCTCTCCTGTTCCGTCCTTGCCCTGCTCCCCTGTTCCGTTCCGTCCAAGCTCTCCTGTCCCGTCCCGTCCCAGATCTCCTGTTCCGTCCCGTCCCAGCTCCCCTGTCCCGTTCCGTTCCAGCTCCCCTGTCCTGTTCCGTCCCAGCTCCCCTGTCCCGTTCCGTCCCAGCTCCCCTGTCCCGTTCTGTCCCAGCTCCCCTGTCCCGGTCTATCCCAGCTCCCCTGTCCCGTTCCGTCCCAGCTCCCCTGTCCCGTTCCGTCCCAGCTCCCCTGTCCCGTTCTGTCTCAGCTCCCCTGTCCCGTGCCGTCCCAGCTCCCCTGTCCCGTCCCGTCCCAGATCTCCTGTTCCGTCCCGTCCCAACTCTCCTGTTCCGTCCCGTTCCAACTCTCCTGTTCCGTTCCGTCACAGCTCTCCTTTCCAGTTCCGTCCCAGCTCTCTGGTTCCGCCCCGGTCCATGCCTCCTGTCCCTCCCCAGTCCATGCCTCCTGTCCCTCCCCGGTCCATGCCTACTGTCCCTCCCTGGTCCATGCCTCCTGTCTCTCCCCGGTCCATGCCTCCTGTTCCTCCCCGGTCCATGCCTCCTGTTCCTCCCCGGTCCATGCCTCCTGTCCCTCCCCGGTCCATGCCTCCTGTCCCTTCCCGGTCCATGCCTCCTGTCCCTCCCCGGTCCATGCCTACTGTCCCTCCCCGGTCCATGCCTCCTGTCTCTCCCCGGTCCATGCCTCCTGTTCCTCCCCGGTCCATGCCTCCTGTTCCTCCCCGGTCCATGCCTCCTGTCCCTCCCCGGTCCATGCCTCCTGTCCCTTCCCGGTCCATGCCTCCTGTCCCTCCCCGGTCCATGCCTCCTGTCACTCCCCGGTCCATGCCTCCTGTCACTCCCCGGTCCATGCCTCCTGTCACTCCCCGGTCCATGCCTATGGCCCTGTCCGGTCCCGGGCCTCCGGGCCCGTTTCGCTCCACGCCAACAGTCCCGTCCTGCTCCCTGCCTCCTCTCAAGTTGCCGAGCCAGCTAGTCTCCTCTCCTGAGCGGCCCAGTCCGCTAGTCTCCTCGCCTGAGCGGCCCAGTCCGCTAGTCTCCTCTCCTGAGCGGCCCAGTCCGCTAGTCTCCTCGCCTGAGCGGCCCAGTCCGCTAGTCTCCTCGCCTGAGCGGCCCAGTTCGCTAGTCTCCTCTCCTGAGCGGCCCAGTCCGCTAGTCTCCTCGCCTGAGCGGCCCAGTCCGCTAGTCTCCTCGCCTGAGCGGCCCAGTCCGCTAGTCTCCTCGCCTGAGCGGCCCAGTCCGCTAGTCTCCTCGCCTGAGCGGCCCAGTCCGCTAGTCTCCTCGCCTGAGCGGCCCAGTCCGCTAGTCTCCTCTCCTGAGCGGCCCAGTCCGCTAGTCTCCTCGCCTGAGCGGCCCAGTCCGCTAGTCTCCTCGCCTGAGCGGCCCAGTCCGCTAGTCTCCTCGCCTGAGCGGCCCAGTCCGCTAGTCTCCTCGCCTGAGCGGCCCAGTCCGCTAGTCTCCTCGCCTGAGCGGCCCAGTCCGCTAGTCTCCTCGCCTGAGCGGCCCAGTCCGCTAGTCTCCTCTCCTGAGCGGCCCAGTCCGCTAGTCTCCTCTCCAGAGTGGCCCAGTCTGCTAGTCTCCTCGCCTGAGCGGCCCAGTCCGCTAGTCTTCTCTCCTGAGCGGCCCAGTCCGCTAGTCTCCTCTCCTGAGCGATGCAGTCGTCGCCGCCGACCTCCTGAGCGATGCAGCCGTCGCCGCCGGCCTCCTGAGCGATGCAGCCGTCGCCGCCGGCCTCCTGAGCGATGCAGCCGTCGCCGCCGGCCTCCTGAGCGATGCAGCCGTCGCCGCCGGCCTCCTGAGCGATGCAGCCGTCGCCGCCGGCCTCCTGAGCGATGCAGCCGTCGCCGCCGGCCTCCTGAGCGATGCAGCCGTCGCCGCTTTCCTCCTGAGCGGTGCAGCCTTCCACACCGCCGCCATCCTCCTGAGCGGTGCAACCTTCGCCGCCGCCGTCCTCCTGAGCGGTGCAGCCTTCGCCGCCGCCGTCATCCTGAGCGGTGCATCCTTCCACACCGCTGCCGTCCTCCTGAGCGGTGCAGCCTTCGCCACCGCCGTCCTCCTGAGCGGTGCAGCCTTCAACGCCGCCGCCTTCCTCCTGAGCGGTGCAGCCTTCCACACCGCCGCCATCCTCCTGAGCGGTGCAGCCGTCGCCGCCTTCCTCCTGAGCGGTGCAGCCTTCCACACCGCCGCCATCCTCCTGAGCGGTGCAACCTTCGCCGCCGCCGTCCTCCTGGTCGGTGCAGCCGCCGCCGTCCTCCTGAGCGGTGCAGCCATCACCGTTGCCGCCGCCGCCCTCCTGAGCGGTGCAGCCATCACCATCGCCGCCGTCCTCCTGAGCGGTGCAGCCTTCGCCGCCGCCGTCCTCCTGAGCCGTGCAGCCGCCGCAGTCCACCTGAGCGGTTGCTTGGGCGACGCTGTGTCTGTCCTTGTTGCCCTCCTCCGGTCCCCCTCCACCCACCCTGCTCATCATTCGGGACATGTCGAACATTTCACCCCCTGAACTGTTGCATTATTCTGGTCCTTGTTGCCCTCCTCCGGTCCCCCTCCACCCACCCTGCTCTTCAATCGGGACATTTTCGAACATTTTCACCCCCCTGAACTGTGGCATCTGATTCTGTTCCCCGTATCCCTCCTCCGGTCCCCCACCTCCCACCCTGCCTTGTGTTAGATGTTGGGGACGTCTGGAAGCCGTCCCTTGGGGGGGGGGTTATGTTATGTTCTAGTCGTGTGGTTTTTGTTACGTACCCTTCTGTGTATTGTTCTGATTTGTGGTTCTATACATACACTTTTTCATGTGTTCCGCCGCCTGGCAATTCTGCGCTGTTTTCTCTCGCCTCCGTTCACGGAGTTTACTTTCGTTCCTGTACGCTTCGTTTGTAATACCCGGCACTACTAACGATTATATAGGACTTGTGAATATTACTAACTGATTAAACACGGGTGTGATTAACTAATCTACTAACGTTAGGGCTTAATAGAATTATTACTAACACAAACTAACAAGTTAATTCCCATCACGTTTCCACAGCTGTTTAATGTTTCCTTACGTTTCTTGTCATTTGTCGTTTTTACTAATTTACTAACGTCAGGGCTAGGATAGGATATTACTAACGATTTACTAATTGCCTTGTTACGTGTCAAGCTGTTTTCCATTTCCTACTTCTAATCGAGCTAATTGTTTGCACCTGTCTACATCACATTTAAGCCCAGTGTTCTAGTTGCTCTGGACGAGATCGTCATTTGTTGTTACCTTCCTTCGCTGCTATCTACCTGTTCCCTGTTTCCAGTTTCCAAATTCCCGAGTGCCTTTTCGAGTAAGTGTTTTTGCGTTTGTTTTTCCCTGGTTTAGTTTTGCGTTCGTTTGTCTTAGGACCTGTTTGTTTCTGAGTTTTGTTTCTTGTTGTTTTCTAGTTTATTTAGTTATTTGTTTTGATTGTCAGTGTTTTGTTTTTCTAGTCTGGATTCCGTGTTTTCGACCTCGGTCTGTGTTCTCGCTACCCTTCTCTGCCTGCCGTTATTGTACCTCTGCCAAGCCCTTCTGTTTTTGACCCCTGCCTGTGCACTACTCTTTTGGATCCTGATTTTGTACCGTACTGACATTAAACATCGGTTTTTTGTACCCCTGCCTGCTATTGGGTCCCTATTCTCCACCGATCGTAACATGTTTAGTCAATGCCTCACTGAACTTTGTTGATGTCCTGTTTTCTTTTCTTTTTTGTTTATAAAGTCTGTTTGCATCCAACTTCATGAAATATTCCTGAGACAAAGTTTGGTTGATTTTGAATCGAGCTATAAAAAATGAATAAAAATTTGTGATCAGCAACTGAAGCACAGGAGGATGACTCATGCTGTTTGTGTGGGTTGAGAGGAACACTCAGGGTCTAGATTTCAGACACACATTTACTGCTCCATGCCAAGTTGGCATATTTACTGAGTCTCAGTCTCCACAGTGCTGCAGGCGTATTTCAGCCTCACAGTGTTCAGATCACAGTGTTATCACCATGTATTGTCAGCATAGGAACAAAGGGCTTTCTCTAAATATTGTAATTATGGCTTCTGAATGAAAGGAGTTTTTAAATATACATCGGTAGTTTTTATGTCCTCCGGAGATAATATTGTATGATTAAACAGATCAGTTACTCTTGAAATAAACATGCAGAAACCGAATGCTTTTATATGGTACATATACAGTAATTGCTTGAATGAAGTTTACTAGCCTGTTGTGATAGTGATCCTTTTAAAAAAGACATTAGGTCAACAAATGATGTGAAATATTTTATTGAAATGACAAGCCATCCTTTTCAATTCAGAGCTTCTTTCACACATGCCATCCTTACAAGGAAAATTGTAGTATTTCTTTCCTAAAAAGTACACTTTGAATTTCCTAAAATGGTACGTCCATCAAACAGCACACATCATTCTGAGATACGGTACATGCAATTAGGAAGAAAAAACTGAGAAAAAGTCTTACATTTAAATTAGCCTGCCCTTTTCTTCCAACAGAAAAGTTTCGTGACAGCCCCTACTGGGCTAATAAAATGAATAAAATATCATTATGATCTGCAAGAGTCTACAAGAGCAGTTAATAAAACACTACTTGAATTTCATATCAGACATACTGTATATAAAAATGTGTATTTTGATTTGTATGAAGAAAAAATTATTCTGGTCCCACAGCAAGGGCAGTAGTGATAATGAAACTTTTTGAAGAGTTAAAAAAAAAAAGGAGATGCATTGACTATTTATTCCTCCCACTGCATAAGCCCACGTCTGTAATGGTTTCAGTAGCGGCGAATCAAATGCGATGGGAACAGTGATCAGAACAAGTCACTCACAAAGGTTAGGACCACTAAGGCAGCTTAAACCGCTAATAGATAGAACAGAAAAAGGAATAATCCTAGTAGCTAAATAATTTAAATAATAATCACCCCAGGAAAATAGGGCGAACTCGAAAACATGAGTGAGAGCACAAAACTAAGTCACCCGAGCTCAATACTAGAGCTTAAACGGGGAAACAATAGACAAGAAACACCTTCGGCATGTAACACTAAAACGGCTGGTAAGAAGGTGAAATGACAATGAAACAACGAAAGAGACTGTCTCAGGGAGAACAGCACGGAGTAAGTCGAACAGTATAGCTTAAACGAGGAATGACCCTCGATGTAAAAAAACTAATACGAAAAAGCAAGTCCCTCGTGAACATAAAGAAATCTTTAATATCACGAGGTCGCTTCCACCGAACTATACCTGGCTCAATGTAAGTAGGAATGACAAAGAAGCACGGGAAGCGGAAGTGAGGAGCTGAAATACTCTGCAGGCAGTTGCACAGGTGAAACGAATATTAGGCGAGCTGAAGCAAAACCCCGGAACGGAACGTGGGAAAAAATCAGATAGATTCCCAATTGGAGAGAAAGGACAAGAACCGCAGTGAAAAAGAAAAAATAAACCACGGACCATGACAATGTCTGTATTTTAGAATATGTATCAAAGGTAGGCCGTTTTCCTTCCTTGTAAAGTAGCATTCACAAGCCAGTTATTTGTTGTTTTAGAAATCTAGACTCGATATAAAAAAAAACATTAATCAATACCAATTTACCAATGTGGTAACACTTTATTTTAAGTTTCTAATATAAAAAATTTGTCAACCATTAGCAAATGATCTATTAACAATTCATAAAGTGTTCCCTAATAATGACTTATTATAGGAACTACACGAATATTTGTAAAGCATTAGTTAACAGTACATATATGTGAAATCATGTATATGACGCATTCATAAACTCAACTGCACCACTAAACTAAAGTGGCCAGTCTTTGGACCTTTTCCAGAGCCTCTATATCTTTTTTGTAATACGGTGCCCAGAACTGCACACAGTACTCTAAGTGTGGTCTGAGAAAGGTATTGTACAACATAAGCATAACATCCTTGGATTTATACTATTGGCTCTATATCCTAGCATCATGTTAGCCTTTTTTTTACTGCTACAGCACAATGCCTAGCACCTGAAAGGCTTTGATCAAATACTACTCCTCAGTCTTTTTCAAATTGAGCACATTCCAATTTAGTTTCTCCCATAAAGTAGTCTTGCCTGATGTTTTTATTTCCCACATGTAAAATTTAACATTTAGCTATGTTGAATTTAATTTGCCAGGTTTCCACCCACTTCTGAATTCTGTTTAAATCTTCTTGAATTACTTTAGTAGCTTCCAAACTGCTAGCTAATCCTCCCAGTTTTGTATCATCAGCAAATTTAACTAATGTACTTTTGATGTCCCTGTCAAGGCCATAATGGTTACCACACTGTGACAATGGCTTTCACATTACCGCACTTTCACCCTGTACCCCCCCCCCTCCCCCCTTCCACATACACACTTTAATATGTGTAACCATGGCAACAGGTTGTGGCACACTCATTGGGTGCGTTTAGCCTGGTTGTCAGTGCCATACACAATGTGTAAACTGACAAATGTGAAAACCTTTCTTTATTTAAAAAAAACTCAAATCAATCCCCCCTCACCAACATCTCCAGTGAATCCACACAATTCTTCAAAAGGAATCTGATGTGACTGTAAATCTTACAGATTGAATCGAGCCACGAAAATAACAAAAAAAGGTGACAATTCGTCACAACAAACTGAAAAATAAAGTCCTGTGAGTGTGGGTGAATACGAGTGTGTATGTGCGCGTGTGTGTGTTTGTGTGCTCATCCATGCAGGCATGGGAGCATGAGATTCCTTAATTCATTCCCTCTATTGATATATGATTTGGTGTGACAGGCCTCCTCTCTCATTGCAGACACCACAAGGCGCCTCCACCACACAGGCCCCTGCTTGTCGTCTTCTCGCGGGGCACACTTTTCTGATATCCCCCGGAAAAACATTGGATTGGCCATCCCTAACATGTTCATATCCACATGGCTTCAGACCCTCTTCAAACCAAAGTCAGAGTAAGCCCCCTCTGTGCCCCCCCTTTCAACAGATTTTTTTTTAACAGCTTTTCATCTTGAATAAGTATGTATATATGTGTACATCAAAGGAACAGCAGAGACAAAAATTAGGGAAGAAGAATAAATAAATAAACATCCAATAACAGCAAATGCTGTGGCATTGACAACAAAATGAAAACAGACATGAAGAGAAAATTAAAAGGGAATTTACTACAGCAGTGGCAGAAAGCACTCGTTTTAGGTGCAGCTACCCAGGCTCTTATCTCTTACCCCCGCCCCCCCTACCCCTCCTACCCTCCACCCTTCCATTTTATATTTCACTCTGCTGAGATTTCTCTGTCCTTCTCATTTATTCTGAAAATGGCTGAAATCAAAATTCACTTAAAATGCCAGGAGTGGTGCATGCTCTACGCCACATGCATTCATTACTGCAACAGCTTGTCAGCAGCCAGCCTGTTGGGCTCTTATGCTTGTGCTTCCAATGCAGCTTGTATAAGTCAATAAATATAACACAAAATTCAAATAAGTCTTAAACTTCACTCTATCTAATGAAATGGAAAATTTTTTGATTATGATAATAATTTCCATGATGATTATAAGGAGCAGGGAGGACGGACAGTTGAGAGTTTAATGAATGGAAAAGACTCAGAAAAAGAGGAGTGTAATGAGTAGGTCTTGAATTCGGAAACGAATGTAATCTGAAATTGCCATTCGGAGAGAGAGAGAGATTAAAATTGCCACAAAATGTTGCCCTATTCACATACCTATGGGGGAGGCTGTTGCTAGATTCAATTCTGCACTTTGGTTCTAACCAAATAAATTCAGAAGTATGTATCACTGCATTATTTCAATATTCTGATTGATCACAGTCCTCCCACTGTTGTCAGTCAGAAGCAATTCAGGGATTGAACCTGTTTGATGAAGCTATGGCTCATCCCCTTCACTCACTGATGACCTCAGTATAAAGGAGGCAGGCTCTTCATGGTCCACAAAAATCGATTGCACTTAAATCCAGTCTTTATCAGTTTGACTGATTTTAAGTAAGCATAAAGTAGTTTCTTAAAGCTGAAACAAGCTTCAGCGATTGATTTTTCCACCTTGTTCCAGCTAATGACTTTCATTGTTCATGCTTCCATGGAAACCTGAATCACAAAGTCTTTCTGTTCTAGAATGTGATGACCACACAATAAGAATGCTTAAAGGTATTTCACCTTCGTGTGACAGAAGTAATTTTGTGGAGCCTACCCCATTATATTTTTTCACATAGCGTGAATACTAGCAACGTCAGTTGTCCCTGCTGACCGTTAACGGCATTCCCGGTAGTCCCGGTTGTCAGGTTCCCGATTCACTCCCATTCATTTTCGGGAGCTCACCAAAATGAATAGTTTAAAAGCACACACTAACTACGGCAGATAATACATCGATAAAAGAGAACACGACGGTGGAAAGGTATGTGTTTGTTTTGATATTTAATGTATTTTCAACGTTTTATTACCTCTTAAAAAAAAAGAAGATCCGGCAAAAACCTTTGTTATTTTAACTCAGTGAAGAATCCTTGCGTACGATAAATTTGACGTCAATTTACCAACTTTAGTAGGCTACTGTTAGTTGTAGGTTTAGGTCATAATAAAACTAAAAATCTAACTACGGCTTGTTGTGTTTCTGCGCAGTAGCAAAGCCAAAAATAGTTCCACTATTATAGTTAATTTAAACGTGACAACATCGTATAAGCTCAAAACAAACACGTACCTTTTCACCGTCGTCTTCTCTTTTATCGATTTATTATCTGCCATAGTTAGTTTGTGCTTTAAAATGATTCATTTTGGTGAGGTCCCGAAGATGAATGGGAGTGAATGGGAAGCCTAACAACCGGGATTACCGGGGATGCCGTTAACGGTCAGCAGGGACAATTGACGTTGCTAGTATTCACGCTATGCAAATATAATGGGGTAGGCTCCACAAAATTACTTCTGTCACACAAAGGTGAAACATCCCTTTAAGCCTTTGAACCAGAAACCTCTTTTACCAAAAAGGAAGTGGTGTCTCTTCAAAAGAGACCTGGAGCATGAAAAGACAACTATGGTTTCCAGACACACAGAAAAAGAGAAATATAGTAAAAGGGAATAAAGTTTGCTGGATACCATTGTGTCTCTGTCTTATCAATTGATTTTCTCATCTTTATCTGAAGTCAGTTCTTAGTATGAAGTCTAAGACATGGGATTGGACAGTAAACATATAAGGGGGGGGGGGGGGGGGGGGGGGGTTGTATTCAAAAGGACATTTCAGTGTTCCCAGGTGTGTGTGTGTGTGTGTGTGTGTGTGTGTGTGTGTGTGTGTGTGTGTGTGTGTGTGTGTGTGTGTGTGTGTGTGTGTGTGCATGGATGCATTAAAAGCATGAGTGTATTTTTGTTTTGTGTGTTCTTGCTTATCATGCTTACCTAATTTCTTTCTTTGCTGAAACACCGGTTGCCTCAATTTAAGCAATCAAGCTCCAGATGGATTCATTTGAAATTCACTCAAATCTAAAAATATTACCCTCTGTGTCACACTTAGCTCCCTGATGTCTGGCTGCAAATGCTATCCATCCGCACAGACATTGCCTGGAACAGCCCTGGTGCAAGCTATCTAGGATCATTTAATAATTCCTGTTGTATGCCAGTATAACTGTTTCAGCTTTTCAGATCTATACATCCACAAACAGTGTCAGTCTGAGATACAGTTTTAAAAGGAGAACATTGGGCAAATCTATAATTTCATCAATTTTGTATTTGTGACGGACTGGCAGGGACGGACCCAAATGCACGACGAGACAGAACTTGAAAATAAAGAGTCTTTATTTTCAGTAGGCACAATAGACAATGTCCACTGTGGAACCCACAGTGAACTGGTGAGCAGGAACAGGCGAAGTAGCAAGGAGCGGTCTTTAGCCTGGTTCGCAGCGAAGGATCAGGCGGTGGCCGAGTCAGGATCCACACAGGGAAGCCAGGGCGTGTGGCATCCAGACCTGGGTTCGTATAGCCAGAGTCTAGCAAGCTAGAGAATCAGGAAGCAAGTACCAAACGAGACAAGGACCGTAATACTCTGACAACAAATCACAGGAACAGCACGGTTAATATAACTAGTGTCATTAGAGCTGATAAACTGCAGCTTGCGGGAAATGCGTGCGAAATCAGCGAATTGATTGAACAATTAGAAAACACGTGAGGAATGCGGTGAAAGCAATTAAGTGTGAATTGTGTAATTAAGATGTGGTGCGAGTAGTAAGTGTGCAATGTAGACACAATAAGGCAATGAACGCAGACATGACACAATCAGGTTCAGGGAAACAGAGGAAAACACAAAGGGAAGGGAAGGCAGGAGCGGATCGTAACAGTATTAGCTGTATATCAGATGTAGCAACACAGTTCACTTTAATGAGGAAATAAATAAGCCTTAAAAATACAAACTATTTATTTCATTCTGTGATTGAAGGATGTGACGTCTAAGTGTGCTTCCGAGTGCCTTCCCTCTCTCTGCTGCTGCAGTCACAGAACTGGCTGCAGTTCACTTACGGCCACCGGTGTCAGTAATGAGAAGAATTTTATGAACGTTATATATAGCCAGTTTAAATAAATTCTCATTTGTTTTGCCTGTTGTCAGGGTTTTTCATTGTGGCTAACTTAACACCATATGCCCCTTCTATCCTAGTTTTATGTTTTGACAGGCACCCGTTTTTGGCATAGACTAACATAACACCGCCCTTTATGTATTCTTCAGATTTTTTAAATAGATGTTATTAATTTTTCCATGGCTAAGAGGACCAGAGCAGGTACATAGGGTTGTCAGTATTAATTCATCACTTTATTTGTTCCCAGCAGGGATCTTGATAAGTGGTTGGTAACTTCCATTCCATTCCAAGATCATTGCAATTGCCTTCATATTCATCAAGGCCATGATACACAGGCATGCACAGGCACACCTTTTGAGGCAGTACAGATGGGCATTTTTGCCTATTTTTTCACCATACTTTAATTTCTTAGAGTGCACTATGTTATCTTCACTGTGTCAGGGGTAGCGTACGGGGGGGAAAAAAAAAAAGCGACAGTGGGATTCTTAAAGTGCTCAAAACTGAACACCACAAAAGCGGGGGAAACCCGCAAACAGGGAATAAATAACAAAAGGAGAAATAATAAACTCTCTTTAAAACAAGAAAATCTGCTACCAAACTCAAAGCGACCCGTTTATGGTGAAAGACTCTAAATCGAGAGATTAAGACAAGACAATACAAAGAAAGACCTCAAGAGCGAGCAGCAAATCACAAACAAGAAGAAAACAAGACGACGAGACCGGTCTGTCTAGGAGAGGAAGACAGAGAGGTTACGTAAAGTGACAAACAAAGGGTAGAGAGTAAATAAGGCTAAGTATCTAGCTAACTCTAATGACACCCGAAACAAGTCCCATGTAACAACAAGTTGAAGTCAAACGGTCGTAACGAACTGTCAGTCCTATACCGTCAATTTTACCGGCTTTCCTTGTCAAATCAATGGCAATATGGAAGCGTCAAACAAAGACGACGCGAGGTTTAAATAATGACAGGAAATGCAGCACAGGTGAAAACACTGAGCAGGGAAGAAAACCAAAACACGGAATGGACAACGAAAACAAAAAAAAGAGACGCTACAAGAGCGCTCCACAGGGAAGTGGCCAACAAGAGAAGAGCAGGCTGAGAAAACCATGACACACTGATTTTTGTCCCATTTGCTTATCTCCATCCTTCTTGCAGGCAATATTGCCCATCTACATTGCCTAAAAATATTGCCTGTGTATCATAGCCTTTACGTATTCCTTATAATAAAGTATGTCAAAATTATAAATATATCTTATGTTATGACAGGATAATCTAAAAATGTGGGCGGCGCACGTATCCAAGTCCAAAAAACACCAAGATTCAATTCTGGATGGCTGTGTGTGCATTCATCTCTTCATAATGTATTGAATTAATGTGAAATACAGTTGATACAGGTAATTTTCTGGTGTATTGACTCACGGAAAATCAACAGCAATGCACAGAGGCTATGAGAATGATAAATGAAAATAATTCTAAATATAGCCTACATTTTTCAAAGTGACGCACATACCCGGAAAAAAGACAAATATAACCTAATATAAGTCCGGCTGTAGTTTGTGGTGTTATTATACTTTTAAAAATTATTATTATTATTATATGTTTGAATACAGTGCACCACTGATATTGCTTGTGTTATTTCTGGAGTGCAGATAAGTAATGCTGCAGAGGAGAATACCATAAAGCAGGATTAGATGCTTATGCATCCAGATCATTTTCATAAACTATCATAAAATAACTACCGGCACTGCAATTTCATTCATTATTAGAAATTAACTAAAAATGTCTGGGCTTCAAAGATATAGGCTAATATTTTTCAGTTATCTGGCTAATTTGCTACTCATTGCATTATGAACTACCACTCATATCTGCTAACACATCGACCCACTGGCTAGCTGGACTAGCTTTATGAATATGGTACATTATATGCTTTTCTCATCTCTTCCTCTCCATTAACTCAACATTTTTACCTTTGCTTTTTGCCGTCAATTACCACATGTTTATTTCTGAAATAAATCAGAAATTGAACAATTCTTGTTGTCCATACTTATATACATTGGAGTGCTTCACCTGACAAGCATGTCACAACAGAACTGTAATGGCTGCGAAACAGTTGTCCATCATTCTAAACAGCTAGTTTGGTGGGTTTGGCATCTGTTGCCATGCTGACTCTGCTCTGCCAGGCCCCGTTTGTCCTATCACGACTGATAGAGTGACTTGTGCCCTGTGTGGGTGGCCGACTTCATCATACCACAATACACTTTTGCACCCTAAAATAGGCTTTTATTTCATTTTTGAGCAGATTAAAATTTAACATTTTTTACATTTACAAATATTTCCTTAGGTTACTTGAAATTGCATTTAGGTGGCCCACACAAGTTTTTACAATGCAGGACAAACCCTGGTGGTGGATTTATTATTGGTTTTTTCCCCTTAAACAGGTCATAAATAATAAAACAACATGTTTTTCAAAGAGAAAGAGACCTGACTTGTTTGTGTTTTGGGGTCTGACTGCACCCCAAACCCCTGAAAGGCTGTGGTTTGTTTTGTGTGCATCTTCCTCTTGTGTCTGGTGCTGAGGCTCACATCAAAGATGTGGCCAATCAAATGGCCAATTAGGCTGGTGTAGAAAAAGACAGCCGATATCCAGGGGTGAGAGGAGGTGTCTCTGAAGCCCACACTGAATGACTCAGGGGTTCAGAACCAGGATGTCACAAAGAGCAAAAAACAGAGGCTGCAACATAGTGCTGTACACAGACATTCTGTTTATTTATTAACATTGCTCCAAGAAACTTAAATTACCACAGCGAGCCTCTTCAGAATGACTCATGAGGGCAGTGCACGGAAGCTGGGTTAAGGAACAGCAAGGAGATCAAATGCATCAGTTTAAGATTGCATGTTCAAACAGCGTCTAATATTTAAATAGCCTGTCAGAGAACCGCAGTACTGCTTTATGGATTCACGGTTCATTTTACACCATTTGTCAATTTTGCCTCATTAGAGAAACAAATGTGAATCAATGCATCAACCCCCACTCACATTAGTGTTCTGTAGCTGAAGTCATAATTTGCAAACTCCTTTAATTTTTTGCCCTGACAGTTTCTCCTTGGTACACAAAAGAATGTGTTGGCTTCACACATAAGTCTAATTAATTGGTTATCAATTTATCTGAAATATAATGGCAAGTTAGGTGCATTGCTTTGATTTGTGCACATGGAACTTGGTACAAAATTAAAATTAAAATAAATTAGAACATTCAAGGAACATTAGTAGGTCGTACACAAGCTTTAACTAGCTCACACCCTCAGTGGTAGTATGTTAGATGTATTTTTCTCTTTGGACTGGAAGTGTTGTTCTCTCTTTTTTCATTCCCCTTCATGGTTTGATGTGTTATTAATGCATTTTGGTGCCTTGTTTCAGATTTCAGCATGCATCATGCTTTTCTCTATACGCTTTTAATTGCAATGTAGTGGACTGTGCCTGGATTATTTAGTCTTCTGTCTGTCTTGTCTGTGTGTTCTTTTTTTATTTTTTTTAAAGTTTCCTCCTGACATTACTGATTGCCAACAGGTTTCTCATGACTTTGAAGGGAGGCTATGACTTTAGAAGGCTATGAGTAGTACATTCCGTAGCTGAATAAACCTTGTTATGAAAATAAACTCCTGAAAACTTAACAAAAAAAACTCAAGAAAGGCTGCACCCAATGCTTAACCCAGGCAAGAGTATTTCCTGGGGGCTTTCTTTTGCTATGGGAACCTACTTGAATGCTGGGTTTCTTTGAATCCTTTTCCTCAAGGCAATAATTCTACAAAGCCAAGCAGATACTCCACTCCATATTTGAAAATAGAACATTGAAAGTTCTTTCTCCCTCCCATCAAGGCCAAACATTCCAATTGCATTCCCTCTTGAGAAACCATTCTGTGTTGTAGCCAAGTACAGTACTGTAGCAATGGATGCTCTTTACTGTACTATAGCACCGCAAACTATCTGGTGAGTCTATAGAATATGTGATCAAGATTTGCTCCAGTCAAATCTCTGGCCAAAGCCCAGCTCCATATCAAGAAACCTCAAGTTCTGTGAGTTCTGATCCAATTTCAAGGGACAGATTAAGAGGGAGAACTGCACCAGGAATGAGGACAGCCCCAGATAATAAAAATGGTCCAATACAGTTGTTCGCAAAATGTGAATCAGGACACAATGGTACATTACAGGAGGGATTGAGATTAGTCACTGGACGATTACACTGAACCAGCTACTGCACTAGTTGCAGCGTACATCCATTAATTACATATTTAAACATATGTAATCCTATATTTTTAATTATAAGGGGAGGGTAACAAAAAAAGTGTTCCCAAAATAAATGGGCTGCAAGTTTAATACCCACAGATCTCTTTGTGGAGAACAAAAAGCTCAGCAGGTGAAGGCTCTCCTCAAACACCAATCATCTACCATGTGTATTTTTAAAAAAAGTAAATCAGCCCCGAACAAAATGTCAAGTTATGTTGTCTCCAAAATATCCTTTTTTATTTAAACTTTTTAGCTCTTAGATCTCAGAATCTATGATCTCCAGGGCTGGTTTAACTTGCCTATGGGGGAGCTGACAGGTGATGCATGAGTTTGGAATTCTGTTTAAAAAAATGTCTCATTCAAATATGGTGCCCCTTTAACTTTGTCTAGCTTGTTTGATCCAGTCTATATCCCTTTCAAGTGATGTTTTAAAGCATCTGCTTATGTGTTGTACCTATGGCTTGTTTAGCATATTCTCCTTAGCTTACGAAATTCGCTGCCTTGCATAGTAAGAATAAGGATAGTGCGATGGAAACTCTCCACTCTTAGGGAGTTTTTGGTCATAAAGCCTACATACCGCTGCCATAAGAATTACATTATACCTGTAACAACAAGCCAATATGAGGTATTACAAACAATAGTGACCTTCATCTCCTATTATCTTTCTTTTTCCACAATGTCCATGGAATCCATTTCAGAGATATGGAATTAATTTGGGACATATGAATTCCAATTGGGAAAAGGTGAGGTAAGAGGTTTGTGGTGCCTAGCCTGTAGGTGAGATCTTTTTTTGAAGGACAAGCTCCTGTCCAATGAATCTGTTTGCCTGTCTCAAAGTATAGGAAATCAGCTCCTGTAATAGTAATTTGAAATAAGTATTACTGTATTACTGCTTGCACTAGCTTTGCCGATTACTTACTGTTTCCATCAGCAACATAGGGCCCATAGTCTTGCACAGTCTAACAAACACTTTTGGTATTTTTAAATTTTTCCCGTGTGATTTCAGTGGGTTCAGAACCACCACCTTTATGTATATGGAAAGAAGCACGTCATCCACAAAACAAAATTTTAAATAATTAAATATTTTCATCATAATATACTGTATAAAATAGCTCAAACGTGTTGTGCCATGTCTTAAAAATGGAAAGTTAAGCCATAAGCTGCACATCATGTTGAACCAGGGGCGTCGTAGTGGGGGGACAAGTGGACCTGACCACCCAGGGCCCCAAGGTGGGGAGGGGCCGCCAGAAGGCCCGTACTAAAGAGTTTGCATTGGGAAGGGGGCCCAGAGAGACTGCCTTTGCACGGGGCCCAGAATGTCATGCTACGCCCCTGTGTTGAACCCTCATAATTGTTCTATTTTTTATTTATTTTTTTATTTGTTTTGGCTGTTGTTGGCATTACATGATATTGGACAAAAGAGGATGGAGTAACAAGACAAGAGATAATATTAATAATAAATAAATAAAAGCCTTATGAGTGGATTGTGTATGTATTGATTCAAAAGGGATTGCTCCAATAAATCCAGGCTTCTGAAGTCCGATTAGGCACCACAGGTCTCACAGCCCATTGGACTTTGGTATAAACCTGATAGTCATTTTTAGTTCGCTCAGTCTGCTGAAAATTTTTTTCCGAGCTAAGTCTTTTTTTAAGCTGGAGGATTACATCTGGTGAGTTGTCTGTGAGTGGAGTGAAGTTTGCACCCAGCACACTAATGGGCCTTGCAGGTGTTCCAATCCGGCTATTTTGATGCCTGCAGCACTGCATCGGGGGACCGGCGTACTAACAGTCGGATTTTCTGATGGGTCTTTTTCGAACCAGCAGACCTCTGAGTCCGATAGATTTCTGCTGGTAAACCAAGTTGCAGAACAGCTAGAAGCCGCCAGCTGATTCTGCCGGTCGCTAACGGGTGCCGGTCGAAACAACGCTTGACCTCTTGTAAACCAATGTGCAAACAGCTAGAAGCCCGACAGCATATACGCCGGGAGCGCGCTATCTGGGTAGCAAGCTAGCTAACGCTAATGTCTCAGTGTGAGATGATGAGAGAAAAGCAAAATGCCATAGAAATACTCTTTTTGGTCATGCTGTAATAGATTACGGTCTGAAACCCAGCTTAACAAGGAAGATAATAGCTAACATTATATGATCGACCTGATCACCTATCTGATAGTTCGCTTGCTTAGCTTACTGGTGGAGTAGAAAAGTGGCCATCTCCGTGTCGCTTCTCAAGCATTGTCATTCTTTGAGCTACCTCCAACGACCAAATGCCGAACCAAGGTTGACCCTCGTCTTGCTCCGGTTCTTGTCATTAAGGACTGGAACAGGGGTTTCTTGGGTGTAACATTAGTGCTGGATGAGGGCTCCGGTGGTGGACCTGGGCGCTCGCTTGGCATCAAATTCCATCACTGTCAGACTAGCTGAATCTGGCAACCAATTGAGACTCCTGATACAGAGATGGGTGTGGTACCAACGTCGTACTACTGGCTCAGGAGTGTGTTAGAGCCGGAAACCAACTCTGACGTCTTAGACAGAGATAAACACTGCACTCATTTAAAGCCCTTTATTCTGCATCTTTCATCAAGCTCTGTGGATGTATTATATTAAAAAAAATATTTTATCTATAGCCTTTAAGGGTTAACAAAGAGTGACATAGTGGGGAAAAAAACATTTCAAAAAATTACTGGATAATTTCCATAATCTAGCTCAGGAGTCAAGTCCTGGAGGGCCACAGTATTTCTGATTTCTTTTCAATAAGGAGCAGATTAAGCCAATTGTTCGTAAAGCCTTGAGAACAAGAATTATTTTGCCAGTCAATGTACTTGTTCCAAATTTTGTGAGACATGATTACCAGTATATACCACACCTTTTCTGTCTCTAATTTCATAAATTAATTTCAAAATGGTATTAGGAGACTCTATTAACTGGAGTCTTTTCCTAACAGAAAAATTACCATTTTAATATAAACCATTTCCTAGATGCTGGTGTTAACTGCATTGTCATTTGCTTAATAAATGCAATTAATTGTGAGTGTGAGTGCCATAGTTGTCTTATGAGAACAATCAAGAATAGAGATGGTTTTTTGCAATATTTTGTATTGAAGATTGCCTGTTGCTCTTCAATCAAGAAAATGTTGAGAAGAAAAGACTCCTGTTGATTGCTGAATGTTTCATTATACAATTCAAATTAATTAGATACACGTATATAAAAGTGAATATATTGTAAATTAATTCTACTGAAAACGACCAACAAAAATTCCAATTGCATTAGACTAGCTTTTAAAAAAATGTTTTTTCACTCCGTTTGGAATTTTTCTTTTAATTTGGAATGCATTTAATTTAGTTTGGAATTCATGCAAGGCCATAACAAGGTGCAGATTTGCATGTGTAGCATGTGAGTTCAGAAACATGAGTTATTTCCACATGAACATCTGTTACAGAATACAACATCGCCCCTGGAGATGCAATGGTTTGTTCCCTTTGCCGGGACCATGGTCTTTAGCTTAGCAGGCTAATCATATCTCTTGTGCGGAACGGTCGGCGAGGGCCGAGGTTCAAAACCCGCAGCAGATCCAACCCCATTACAATCTCTTTTCCCATGCTTTCTTTCTCAACCTCACACCAAATAAAATGTGCAGTCAATGGATCAAATGTCAGTACCAATTTTCTCAGAATCCCAAAGCCTCAAAAATCCTCAGAAAATGAGGGCAGTTTTTTTTCCTTCTTCCTTTTTTAAATCCAGGCCATATACACTCCTCAAAAAAAGTTCGGAAACGTTATTTCGGTCGATTATTCCTCCCCTTTAATAATACCAATTGGTATTGTATTTTATATCGTTGGAAAGCCTGATTAGTCACCTTTACAACGAGGTACAACTTGTAAGGATCGTGCATTCGTGGAATGAGCAACACAGCTAACCGTGTGGGTAGCGGCCCAAAAAAATGTGCCAAAATCCCCTGCAATATTCTTCTGTTGGTATTCACTCTCGTTTTGAGTTGCTTGGTGGACTGGATGATTGCACTCTCCCACAGTAATAAGGAAAAAACAACACATATTGGCCATTTTTACACTTTATTCATTTTACACTGTCAGGGACCTCAGTAGCGTGTGGAAGATCCATACGCAGCCACAACAGCTTGGCACCTCCTCCTCATGCTGGTCACCAGCCTGGACACACCTGTGACTGGCATACACCTGCCAGCACTTGAAGCTCAAAACGAGAGTGAATACCAACAGAAGAATATTGCAGGGGATTTTGGCACATTTTTTTGGGCCGCTACCCACACGGTTAGCTGTGTTGCTCATTCCACGAATGCATGATCCTTACAAGTTGTACCTCGTTGTAAAGGTGACTAATCAGGCTTTCCAACGATATAAAATACAATACCAATTGGTATTATTAAAGGGGAGGAATAATCGACCGAAATAACGTTTCCAAACTTTTTTTGAGGAGTATATAAAAAACGGCTGTCTAAATTCTGCACCTTGTCTGTAATGGAACTTATGAATGAGGCCCAAGCTGACACAAAGAGCACAAATTGCATAAACACCGAGGCTCATATGAGTGGAGATATAAGTCAGCACATTTCAACCTGTGGCTAATAAAAAAAATAATACAAACCTGACATTTAGTCACAAAGGCTGGAGATAAATACCCAGCATAACGAATTGTTGGGAGTCTGTGTCTCTGGCTGTAATAAGGATGTGTGTGTGTGTATGTGTGTGTGCGCACGGGTGGGTGGGGGGGTTGAGTTTCCTGGTCGAGCAGCAGGACCGTACTGCCCTCTCTGGCCAGAGTATCGAGAGCCTGCCAGTATCCCAGCAACACAGCAAGTGAGGATGCTGCACTCACACAGGCACACGCACAGAGACAGACAGAGAAAGAGATGGGTTTATATTCAAACATTATTCTTTGCTGTTTTTCTTTCCGTCAGCAGTGCCTCCTGTACCCAGAGAGGGACCAAAGCCTAAAACTGGGGCTTAACATGCAGAGACAGCTTGGTGCATGCAACGGGGGATGCAGAGAAAGAAAAAAAAAAACAGCCAATGCCTGAATAATTCCTGCTGTCCAATCATGTTATCAGAATGCTCATCAGAAGTCCTGCTGAATTTTCAGTTCAAAGGTCATTTTTGAACAATGGTACATGCTCAAAATACATTGATTATGCACTAATGTTATGTGGGGCAATGGAAGAATATCGTAAATACAGATAATAACCACTACACACTCGGGCAACCATTATTTATGGCAATATTTGTTTTAACATGTGGTGTTTGCATATACACCTAATGTATGGTGTTATTATGAATCATTACTACTCCCTTTCCCAGACAAAGAGGGGCGAATCGATTTATGTTGTTTTGTCCTGTAATGTATTGTATTATATTGCATAGCATACAGCAGTTTTATTTCAGTAAATAAATCTACATTTCAAGCAAAGAAAATGCGGTGGTTTCTCTCAGACTCAGAACAGGGTGTACTGTAGCACCATACCAGCAGTGACATGTAAAGCTTTGATCGAAGGATCTGCAGGAGCAGAGTCAGCTGCCCAGCTGTTCTTCCCCGGTGGCCAAGAACGCAATCTCCCTTCTGCAAGCTGCGCACCTCGCTTTCAACCCACAAGGAGTAGTTACGCTACCACCATCTGTCTTTAGACATGTTCCTCAAGGATAAAATTACACCTTAATCATTTATGATGCAATAATAGCTCCCCGGAACCGTAACAGTATAAAGAATTCCAGTGGAGGCTGTGGAATAATAGAATAGAATAACTTTATTTTTCCCAGGGGGAACTTCAGGAGAGGAGGAACACCTGCAGGGTCGACACGTGACTCTGCTACACCAATAGGCCAGCAGTAGCAGGTTCTCAGGCCCAACCCCTTCCACCCTATGTCTCATTCCTGAAACAACTGAGGCTCACAACCGAATGAAGAAAGTGATAGACAAAAGCGGTTACATACTGTCATGACAGATAAAAATAATTTGCTGTTAAATTCTTGTAGGCCTCTGTTCAAACACACCAACTGGCAGAAGTGCCTGAACAGTGAAGGATGACACATATGTAGCATAACCTGTGTGACTGTGTGACAGGATTAAGCAAATATCATTGAACCTACTCCAAACCATCAGGACAAAGCACTGGACCTGGGGTGACAGGGCCTTTGCTCCAGCTGCCCCCTCCCTCTGGAACACTCTCTCCAGCCACATCCGAAAGGCAGACACCCTGCCATCCTTCAAACAAGCCCTCAAAACCCATCTTTTCACTATTACCTTTAATAACTAATCTTCCACCCCTCCCTTATATTTCCCTTCTTTTACTTCTTTATTTTTTAAACTTTTATTTTATCCTGTGTTTATTTAATGTAAAGCGACTTTGAGTACCTTGAAAAGTGCTATAGAAATATAATGTATTATTATTATTATTATTATTAAGTGTCTGAGCAGTGAAGAATGACGATGTAGCCTAACCTGCGTGGCTCAGGAACAGGATTAATCTACATCGATTAATTTACGGTTATCTATCTGACTCCAGCTGACATTAACCATTTGGATTTCTCTTGGTTACAGTTATGCATAGATTGTCATAGCATGCAAATGAGGGGCTACAGCCTCTTATCTCTCGTAGGGCGGCTGTATAAAAGCCGGAGGAAGAAAACAGCGCCCTCAGCCAATGAGGTCCTTAGGGTGACTGCAAACAAATAACAGGTCGCACAATGAGCATGAAACAATTTTGTGGAAATATATTTTTTATTTTTTATTTTATTGCAATTGACTGAGAAAGACGTTTCACAATCAAATAATTCAAGGAATGGCTGCCTGAATTGAAAGAAAATTGCATGGAGCTTGACTAATGTTATCTTCATGGACAACATCATAACAATACACCAAGGCATCAGAATCCTATCAGGCTTAATGGCGGTATATAAAATCCCTGTTTTTTTTTTTGTTTTTTGTTTTTTTGCAAAGATATACATCATCTTTAGAACTGGAGGGAAAAGGTCCTGTAACATATGAAATGACAATCAAGAATATTTTATGAATAAATTAAATGAAGACAAAATCTCTACTGACAACCTCTATAATTCTCCCATTCCATGGTTTCTTTTATTTTTTTTCAGAAACCATCTAAAATAGAATCACCATTGCTTATTGCTTTTTTGTACAACTGTGACCTTGTAGTGTGAAAATAATAGATTCAGAAGAGATGGCTTTGTAATGCATAGTCAAAGGAATTTGTCCCTGCTGACATGTTTATGGAGTAGAACTTAGGTAGGTACATAAAACATTGATCGGAGACAATTGCTTTAATGCATATGAATTTGCTATCTAATAGAAATGAGCTGTTCTTAAATCCGACATAAATGACTCGGGCTATTACAGCCCACATGGTTACATTAACTATACAGACCCTGTCAATGGCGTGAACTTATTGGTTCAGCATACTATCGAGTGTGATATAGGCATTCTTTACTATTCTACACAATGGTGGCTGTTCAGTAGTAAGCAGGTAGAATCGGAAACCTTACCTCAACGTCGAAGATTATTCTCAACCTATTTCCATTTACTTTCCTTCATCAACGATCAAGTAATTAATTAGCTGTATAATCAATATGATTAGGTATAGCTAATTATTCCCAATGTTATTTTGTTGATAATCATCATCTTTCCTCATATCACAAATGTGTGGAGCATTTTGGTATATTCACAGGATATTTTTACTTGTGGATATACTCTTTGTATAGAGATTTGTTAATCGGACCTGTGTGGATTCAGCAGTTTAAATGCTCGTGAAAAAGCACTAGTCTTCCGAAGTTTTAGCCTTCATTGTGTGCTGTGTATAATGGTAACAGAGGGATGTACCTTTAATTGTATTCTTCAAGATATTAATTTTGGTGAGGTGTGTGGCACAGTCCATAGGGTGGAATAGGGTGGCATAGGGTGGCGTAGAGTGGTGTAGGGTGGCGTAGGGTGGCACAGGGTGGCATAGGGTGGGGTAGGGTGGCATAGGGTGGCATACGGTGGGGTAGGGTGGCAAAGGGTGGCATAGGGTGCGGTACGGTGGTGTAGGGGGGCATAGGGTGGGGTAGGGTGGCATAGGGTGGGGTAGGGTGGCGTAGGGTGGGGTAGGGTGGCATAGGGTGGGGTAGGGTGGCATAGGGTGGCATAGGGTCCAGCCATGTCTCCCCGCACAGGTGGGGGTTCCATCCCCTGCAATGGCACCTTTTCTACTCTTCTATCTGTTACCCTCCCTGCTTTCTACCATCAAAACACATAAAGAAAAAACTATGAAGGAAGGCAGGCCTGTCTGCTGTTTTTTTTAAAGAAAATTTTTAAATATGAAATCAATTCTACTCAAGTTTATTTACATTCTCTTAGGTGACAATTAACTGAAAGATTTGTGATTACTTGCCAATAGATTCTTCAGATATTTGACTTGCTAGTTAACCTGAAACCCAAAACTAAAGAACTGGTTGAGACCCAGTTTAAAGGTAAGGTTCCCGACCGTTCTGTTACTGGATTCTGTTTACGTTTTTTTGCTACTGATTCTAAAGGATAACATATCCATTCCATACAGCAGGGGTCGGCAACTCCAGGCCTCGCGGGCTGGTGTGTACGCATGTTTTTACTGCCACCAGTTACCACGGCTCAATCAGCTAATTTGTCATACACACAATCACAGATTCACTCGTAAATTACAGAACGATGAAATGTTAGTATAATACACGCATACCGGCACAAGAACATTCATCAGCTGCTGTTCATATTGCGGGTATGTAGATTACAATATCAGATCATGTAAACGATTAGACTAAATAAATAATTTGTAACTGGTGGCAGTAAAAACATGCATACACACCGGCCCGTGAGACGTGGAGTTGCCGACTCCTGCCATACAGGATTTAAAACATACATGGGCATGTTTTATATAAACACATGTGAGGAACACAGAGCTGACCTAATTGCAGCCATCACACGACCAGCCCATGACATCACGGGATATGCCGACGGTACATTGAAGCGCATAAATAATATTCCTTCTACTATCCAGGTCGAGCACTTTGGTGCAGTATAGTAGATAATAGTGTGGAGTGAGGGTATGTGGACTAATGAGATCATTTAAAACAAATAGGGGGAGAGGATGTCAAGATGTGATGGGGTCAGGTTGCACTTTGAAGAGATAAAAGGTCCTAATAACCCAGCATATCCTCTCAGCACTTCACCTAAATCCCCACAGGACTATTCCTACTGAGAGAGAGATGAGCAGTTATCATGTCATATGATGGCAAGAAAGTCTTCTTTGGGGGGAGATAAAGATATATTAATGAATAAATAACATTTTAAAAACAGGTTGTTTGTGTAATTCATTTTAAACTGGTATTCCATTCAGACATACTGCAGTGGATGATTTGCACGGACATTGGTGATTCAGCTCAGCCATAGCAAAGCATTTATTTTCTTACTTTACAGTGTAAGAAATGTATTGAAGAGATGAAATACTAACAGTGTACCAGGGGTGTCATGCAACTCAGAAAACCACACGTGGGCACTTTAATGATGTTGAGGTTTGTTATAAGCTATAAACAGTTCATGCATTCTGTCTCAGTGGAAAACAATAGTCTGTATTACCCTTAGCACGGCCATTCATAGAGTTCATAGAGCATGCAACGGAATATTTTAGCATTTTTTTGGCAAAAAAAATTCAACTTTCACACTAGTTTTCACTTCAAAATAAGAGGTTTACATAAACTGGACTTGTTTGAGGTCAATTGAACCTGTATCTAAATATTGGACTCCATTGTAAAGCAGAGCAGAGTGGTTCTTAGGGTGACCAAAGTTCAAAAAAGAAAGATGTGACAACATTATGATTATTACCAATCTGCATGGTGGAAATAGGTCAAAATAGGTCCAAGTCGGAAAAAAATTGAATTACCCTTTTAGTTCCTTGCATTTTCAAACAAGATGAAGAAAAAAAACGGATTGCTGCTCTGCTTATGCACTGCATTTTTGGGGTATAAATTTGCTTACTGCTGATTGAGTGGAAATCACAAAAACCTGCAGACACTGTGCCTCTCCAGGGCCATTAGTTAACATGGAAGCATTTAGAAAGCATAAAACTTCTTTTTTTATGATTATTTTTTTAATGCTGTTTTAATTTACAAACCCTAATTCCAAAAAAGTTTGGAAAGTATGTATTTGACATATATTTAATTGAAAACAGTACAAAAAATATATATTTAATTTTACCTCATCATCTTTATTGATTTTTGTAAATATACGCTACTTTCGAATCTGATATCTGCAACATGTTCCAAAAAAGTTAGGACAGGGGCAAAAAAAATACTGGGAAGTTCAAAAAACACCTGTTTGGAACATTCCACAGGTAGACAGGTGATGCGATGGTATAAAAGGATATAAAAAAACATTTGATATTTTATTTTCAGGTACTCTTACAAGCGATACTATAACCTATAACCTTTGCATTTGAATGGATCTCTATGGGAATTGGGGTGTGGGACTAGATTAAACTGTAAATTACATTGGAACAGTGTGGAACACATGATTCACTAAATGGCTGTAAGTCACCAAGGGTCTGAGGTATCAAACGAGCCTGAAATCATCACTACTGCCAGATATGCAGGAGATATGGATGTATCACTTTAAGGGTTGCTTCTTCTGACTGAGTTTTCCATAGAAACATGAGTCAGGAGAAACAACCCTTAAAGTGATCTATCCATATCTACTGCATATCTGGCAGCAGAGTGATGGTTTGAGGCTCGTTTGATACCTCAGACCCTTGATGACTTACAGCCATTTAGCAAATCATGTGTTCCACACTGTTCCAATGTAATTTACAGCTTAATCTAGTCCGACCTCCCAATTCCCGTAGAGATTCATTCAAATACAGAGAGGTTATAGTATCGCCTGGGAAACAGTTTGTGGAAATTGAATGTCAGTCAATGACTAAAATTAGGCACTTAAGTGCTGAAACATGAAAAAGCAGAAGGTACAATGGTCCTCCTGGACTGGGGTGTGGGATTACTAACATACACAGTTGACTAACAGTGTATATAAGGAAGATTCTTTGGGACCCTGGCAGCTGTATCTATACGTAGTGCGTGACTCTCAGAGGAAGCACGAGTAACCACAGACGTGAGTTGTTGCCAAACTGCAGTTCTGGCACCATCCAATGACAAATTCTACTCATGTCCATATAAAATATGCTTCTGTGCCTACATCTGGGTTTGTATCATTAGTATGTTTACTCTACTTGTGACCTTGAGTCTATGCAGTGTTGTTTTGATATTATCAAGGTGCATTGTGCATGGATGGCCTTACATGTATATGTTGACATAAAGGTGTTTTTTAATGTTCATTTTAAAGACATTCACAGGCTGGAACAATTGAGCGGAGTGATTTTAGTAGATCTGCAAGTTCCATTATCTTTATAAGTTATTTGAGCCTCTCAAAATGAACAAATATAAGAATATTTGATAAATGAGCCACCCAAGGAGAATAGTTACTCAATAATAGCTATTTGAAGGGAACAGAATGTTCCTTATCTCTCGCCCTTCTTACACCACTGAATCATTGGAGAGTGAGTGCTGCCAGTCCATCGTCCTCAAGTGCAAGTGACATGTTCCCAGAGCGACAGACCTGCCTCCCACCAATGCAGACAAGCTCAAAATAACCCTGACTGTACTGTACCGCAAATCGTGGTACCCCAAAGCATTTTTGCTTCTCGTGTACTTGACAGAAACACGCGTGATGCTAAAAATGACTCTGTATATTGTATTTATTTTATGTTCACTATTATTATTGATATTTTCGTGTTCTACAGGTTATAATCATGGGAGATTTCATTTTTTAAAATTAAGATACATATTATTGTATGGACACTGAATTAAAGGGGCAGTTCACCCAAAAAATTTATTTTGACATAGACGGAGTGCTATCTTTCTATGCAGGTAGTTTCCATTCAGTGAGTTTTCAACTCACTAGTTTTGTAGATATCCGCTGCAACTCACCCCGATATAATGGACCTCAACGGGTCCAAAGTCTGTGGTGGTCAACGCACCAAATATTTACATTTGAAAAAATTAACAGCAACGTCTCTTTACAAATATAATGACACCGTTACTCATGAACATCCTTGTTGTGCACTGTTTTTAAAAAAACCGATTTCCAAAGTACGCCAACTGTATATGCGAAGTCATAACCAAAGCACGCCAGTATTTTGGGGCTTATATCTACACAGAATACTAATAAATGCGCCCTAGAATACTGGCGTGCTTTGGTTGATACTTTGCAGGTGTATAAATAGTGCTGGCTAAAACCTGGTACAACCAATCACGTTGCAGGGAACTGCAGTAGACTAGACAAACGTTGAATGGATTTAGAAGATTCTTTAAGAGTTAAACTGTTTTGAAAGTTAAGGGATACTCAGAGTTAAGAGCGGTGACAGATTCTGTTACTGGGCCCAGTCACTTATGACACCACAGCTTATTCAGTACTGTTCTTTGGCAGTACAATTATTTAATTTAACCACTGCACATGCTATTGACATTACCTGAGGATTAACCAGACCACAAACAGTACTATAGGGATACAAATATGCCTTTTCACACATGTAAAAAGGCATAGCACAACAAAGCCTTCAACTTTTCTGGGGAATTTAAGTCTGATAAACATAAAACATGCTCATTCTCAAGAAAGATTGTGAAAGAAAAAGAATTTAAGAAGAATATATCTTCCAGAAGACAAACGGAGCCTACAGAATTATACAGTTAAATTACCAAAGAAATGGGCAACCATCTAAGCTCTTTCTTGTAACAAATCAATGTGAGCGCACTACGCCATGCAGAACCTCTTACTCTGCTACTCTGCTCTTCAGGATTGTAGAAAGCATTTGCATAATCAAATACTTTCACTGAGAATGCAGTCTTGCCTCTTATTCCATAACACAACAAAGGGTACATTTTTTACTAGGTGTCGATCAGCTCAAATGAGGGGGAAATATAAAAATATCATATTAACTTACAAAAACAGTTTGGCAAATCAATGTTAGTGATTGGGGTAACATTAGGTTTGGCATCAACACCAAGAGTTCACATTTGTGAACGGCGCTCATGTTCAGTACATCTTACGCTTTTTCATACTTCCCTAACACTTGAGCTTTATTTTTTCCATCTTTTGAAAAGATTAACCATTGTTTAATGTTGTGGAATGAAGGGAATCTCTCCATTCCCAGTGAATGGCTTCTTCAGAGTCTGGGCACCAGGAGATTCTCTGACATGTTGATCTGTTTTGTCCCGGTTAAATGCCATTTAGGATTTTCACCACTCAACGACAATCTATCTGAAGGCAACAGGCAGAGGTCCCCTCTTTCCTAGAGTGAGATAACAAAATCTTTGAGCAAAAGAAGGGAGACAAAGGACAGAGGAAAAACTCAGAGTATCGAACCATTGAAATTCTTCAGCTCTTATTACACGCTCCAGAGATTAAGCACAAACCCATTCAACCCTTTTAAATAGAGCCTTCTGAGGGAGAGGAAGTCAATCAATCAGCACAGCATCCAGAGAAACCCACTGTTGCCAATACCAGGATGGCAGCAGTCTTTTGTGCTAAAGGGAGTTTGGCTCTGAAGTTAAGCCCTGAGATCGCCATTGTCATTTGAATTTAACTCAGATGTCATAAGCCTGGCTTTCGAAAACCACTTGCAGTTTTTTGGGCTGTCAAGAATGAGGAAAACATTTCCCTCTGCCGAAGATTCCTGGGCAGAATTAGGGGGGGTAATAGATACTGAGGGGCCGAAGTACGAAACCTTATTGCGACTAGTTTCAGAAGCAGATATGATGCATTCTACCCCAGAAACATGCATGTTACGTATCAAATAGGCGCACGTGGCTGGAAGCGCAGTTTACTTGTCATCTACGTTACTTATTGCAAGGTGCGCTTCTCTCCTTAGTGCATATGCATTTAAGGGAGGATCACACAAATAATGTGTGGAAATATTAGAAGTGCGGCTGATTATATATTCCATTGAATTTGCTAAAGTCCATGCAATTAACCAGGGTCGATTTTTGTGTGAAATTTTTCTGCCTCTAAACAGCAGGCATAAATTAGCAGAGGCCTATGAAAGGAGTGTTGTTGTGGGGATGGCTTCCTCAAACAAGGGCTCCAGTAATTGTAACAAGACAGACACAGATAAGCCTCAAAGACACGCTGAGAGAATCCTTGCAACAGGAATTACACTATTTCAACTCAACAAGCAAGAAATCATCAAACAGCACATATTAAGCAGTCACGCAATTACTCTTCTGTTTTATATTGGAGAGCTGACCAACGCAAACATACTTCTCATGATAAGAATACAACAGCATGCAGTAGCTTGGGCTAAGACATAAAAAAGTGCATTTACAACATAATTTAAACACTATACATTTACATCTAGCTAGCTAGCAATATGCATCTGAAACAGTAACATGTTAGGCTAATTAGATCGCTAACAATAGTTAATGTTAGCTACTTAGAATCTGATTGGCCCGGGGCTACGGAGACAGGGCTGGGGGACTGTGTGTTTTGGCTATCTCGTTTTTTTTTGGATGTAGGGAGGCCGGGCATTGGGGCACAGGCCAAACTACATCCGACGGTTTGTTTTTTTGTGTTGTATGTTCTCTGTGTAGTGTGCCTGTGTGCGTGGAAGCCTCCCTGGTAGTCCCCCCCTCCACCCCCATTGTGGGTAGAAGTTACCGCTGTCTGTGGGACGAAATGCAGGGGAGCTGGCTAGCAAGCACTGTGTAGTGTAGTGTACTGTGGGAGGGACCACTACCATGTATATCTGAGGGTAAGTGCAGCGAAGGGTTTATGGCTTACCTGTGGGTGTCCTTTTGTAGGCAAGGGGGAAGCCAGAGTGGGGTTGCCAGACAGAAGGGAAAAGAAAGTAGACAAAACAGGGAGGTTAATACCTGTTGGGCTGTCTTATCTGTCATATCTTTTTTTTTTTATTATTAATTGTTAAAGCTTTTGAACCGGCACCTGTTTGGTGTCTTCTGTGGCAGGTGGATTCTTGTAAAGGAAAAATGAACCAGTTGGGTAGCAGGAGGTCCAGTTTGTGTTGCCTCCTGTCACCCATTATAGTACGCTCTCTAATTTTTCAAGTGATGTTATCGAATTATTACTAATAGTGCTGTAAAAAATGTCTGTGAATTTTACAGTAAGTCTGTAAAATATATTTTACGGTAAGTGTGTAAAATAGCCTTTACGGTAAGTCTGTATAAGGTACATAATTATAAACTTCTGAAATGTAAATACTGGTATTTACGGTGAAACAACAAAATGCAATTCGATATACAGCCTGCAATATACATGCTTAATGTTGTCACCATTATTTGTACACTAAAAAACTGTAAGATATTGGTAACTGGGTTGACAGAACTTTACAGTATAAATAACAGTAACAATAATTTAAGCATACGTTAGCAGTACCGTAAAAGTAATTTTTAAAAGTGTAGATATTATGTTGGCAACCTACTGTAGCAGGGCACTATTTTTTTAACCCAGATTGTGATTTATGATTTCTAAGCTATGCTCATTAAGTAAATAAATTCCGAACAAAGCCGTCACTTGGAGCATCACACAGAACGTTGCTGTGAAGTTCTCACAAACACAGTGATTCTCTGGCATGTAGATGTGGATGGAATATTTCAAAGCAGCCTTCTATATTAATATACAGTAAATACAATTGATGTATTCAAATTAAATTATTACAAGACTACCGGGGACATCACCAATGTAAGATTTACACAATCTCTAAGAAATCACTATTCATGGAAAACATTTCGTTTTCTTTTATAATTTACTTTTGGAGAAGTTTATGGAAAAGTCATACAGAGTACTTGGTTGGATGCACTGTACCTTGTCAACCTTTTCTATAAAGTGTAGCCTAATCATCTTCTCTGGAGTCTTTTGTTGTTTTCTAATCCTTGCCCACCAATGACTGCATCTGTACATGCTGAAAACAACAGAAGAGAAATCAGCTAAAGGCACATCTCATAAACATTATGACAAACTAATTGCACACATTATAAAACACTGCCTTAAGTTCTTGCGCTGACCCCTTAGAGTACAGTCACAGACATTCGATCCATGGCAGGAATGACTGCTTGATGTTCATCCAGATAAAAATGCATATAACCATATTGGTAAATGGTTACAGGCCCAGAAATAATTGTTTTTCCCTCTATGTACCAATTTTTCAGAAAATGCTGTTTTGACTCTTAAAGCAAGTGTATCAATTGGGCCATCAATTATTAAACAGAAAACCATTCCAATGGCTGAGATAAATCACTGGAGACCAACTTGTGCAACTAGCAGCAAATTAAATTTTGGAACACTTAACAGCTCTGCTGTGAAAAGCTCAGGACAATACAGTAAAAAGTGTCCTTATCTTCTCTCACACCAATCAACACGCCCATCGGTCTCAAATGGGACAGCAAGAGACACAACAGGCGTGTGGAGTGACATCACGCCAGGGCCCAGTGTTAAAAACAAGTGCATGTGGGCTTAGGTCGTTACGCACATGTGTTTGGCCCATCAGGTTAGGATCTCCCACATTAAAGATCTTGCTGTGTGGTTGTAAATCTGTTCACTGTATCACCTTAAAAGTGATGTGTTTGGTTTACACCTTTATTTTTGTGTTTTTTGAATGAGACCGAGGAGCGGATGTACTGAGTGAAAGACAATGTTTGTGATTTGAGTCATCCAGTCATTAGAAATGGCTATAATACTCATTATCTTTTCGACACCAGACAGTTTTTTAAAGAAACACTAAAAGCACAAAGCTAATAACAGGAGGTATTACAACAATTAAGGAGAAAGCAGATCATTGTTTCGACTGAAACAAGGGGGACAACTACTATATACGTACATTTAATGTGTTTTTCTTGCCATGATTACAGCTCTTCATAACACGTCCTAGTAGTGGTAGTGTTAGTATTAGCAGCAGTAGTAATAGTAGCAGTATTAGCAGTAGTAGTAATAGTAGCAGTATTGGCAGTAGTAATAGTAGCAGTATTGGCAGCAGTAGTAATAGTAGCAGTATTGGCAGCAGTAGTAATAGTAGCAGTATTGGCATCAGTAGTAATAGTAGCAGTATTAGTAGTAGTGGTGCAAGTGGTAATGGTAGTAATACAAATACTGATGTGAATAATGATAATATTATGATGATTATAACAAAGGAGATCATACAAAAATAATGTCAGTTGACTGCTTTCAAGCTGGGCTGCTGGCTGAAAACACACAGAGTTTAGCAAGTTAGTTGATGGCTTGAAATACTGAATATACCTTGAAGTTCAGTGAGCCTCATGTCTTTTCATAATTTTCTGAGAGGGAGTGTAACTGCAGCCATCTCCCCTGCTGGTCAGACTGCAACAGCACTGATTAGTCATCTGATTAATCTCTGAGTCCATCTGCCAGTCTCCTGTTCCCCTGCAGATGCTGGCTTGGCTGAAGAGGCTGGGAACATTTACAGGTTCAGCATACTCCGTTGGCCTGGTGAAAGGGTAGGAAGGCATCCTTGATGTTCAAATGTTCAAACATTTTAATTTACAAGAAATTAACTATCAGAATATCCTGTTTCTGCAATACAATTTCTTATCAGTGAAAACTAAATGAAAATAGATTTATTGTGCTGTATATGAACAGTATGTAACATAGTAAATTGACAGCCCTGAGCTTTACAGACCGTTCGTTGTGGAAAAATTGGTTTTGCACAGACTCTTTTCACTAAAATATAAAAAAACTATGGCAATCAAAGTGCTGCACAGAAGGGTCACAGTTCCATTAAAGTCGAATGCTGGCTGTTTAGTCCTGAAGAATTCTTAGCAATGGAATTGTAATCCACAACTGGTGTTGAAGGCAGACCTCACAGCCATGGCTACTTGGGTAAGAACATACATACAAGGCCTGCAACTTTAACCTCATGTACCATTTAGAGACATCCTGCATGAGATGTTGCTATGGAAACCACCGGTCTGCACCTACAGTCAGCCAACTTAATGACTGTTTCTATGACTAAAAATAACCTAACTCAGTGCTATTACAGTTATTTTAGTGTTTGTTTTTTAACAGTTATTTTTACCCGGGTTATTTTAAATGTGTAAAATTAAATTGTGCTTAATTGCAACATGATTTGTTTTTGTTGTGCCAGGACTGTGGGGTACTGGCCTCAAGTCAGTACTCATAAAATAATTCACTTGCAAGAGCTTGAACAGCGTCAACTAAGCCAAGAAAACACTGTTATTATTTCCACATCAGCCAGGATCCTTGCATGCATAATCTATAAACATGTAAGAGTTGTCAATCCTAGGGTTCATTGTGTCTCAAGAAAATTTACAAACGTTTACAAATGTTTTTTAATTGTCTTAACATCATTATCTCTTATCGTCCAGAATAAAAGAACACAAAACCGGATGCACTCTCCAGGCATTTCAACGTCAGGTTCCTCCCGGTCTTCTGCACTCCCTGTCCAAACTTTCCGCCCGTGGTTGCACATAGCAATGGATTTTATAATTTCACTGCCACTATGGTAGTAGTGAACAGGTTTTCCAAGACCACTCACTTTGTTCCTTGCCAAAGTTTCTGTGTGCTCGTGAAATGGTTATTTGACATGTCTTCAGTCTCCTGGTGGATATTGTGTCTGACCGTGGCCCTCAGTTTGCCTATAGGTTCTGGAGGGCTTTTTGTTCTCTTATAGGTGCCTCTGCCAGCCTGTCCTCCGGTTTCCATTCTCAGTCTACCAGCCAGACAGAGCGCATCAACCAAGACCTGGAGACCATCCTGAGGTGTTATGTGTCTGTAGTGGTTCGTGGCTGTTTGTTTCCTTTTCTTTTGCGGTTCTCGTTCTAGTTTCACGATTGTGAATCAATCAGATTTTTTCCATGTTCCGTTTCGTGGTTTGCAGTCCTCATTATTGTTTTCGAGCCAGGTATAGCCAGGTACGAGCGACCTCCTGATAGTAAACTTTGTTTATGTTCAGGGGGGGACTTGCTATAAGCTACTTAGTCAGGTATAGGATTGTTTTCCACCTGGTAGCGTTTTTTTGTACATTGCTGTTCTCTAGGAGACAGTTTTTCTTTGTACCTTTGTTTTGGTTTTACACTCTTCCGGCTCTGAGCTAAGGTAGCCGAAGGTGTTCTTTTGTTTGCTAAGTTTCCCATTCTGGCTCATTACTTGACCTCGGGAGATTTAGTTGGTAATTCACTAGTTTACTAGTTCGCCCGTTTTTGTGGGTTGCTTTTCGTTTTTGGCTGTTTAGCCTTAAAGAATTACATTCCTGCCTTTTCTTCCTTTATTATTTTCTCTCCCAGTTATTGGTCCTCACAGTTGTGAGCTGACTTGTTCTCATTCCCCCACCTTCACGTTTGGAGATCAATCAGAGGATAAAAAATCAGATGAATACTGTACATCAGGGGTATTGAGGCAAACCAGCAGTTACTGGCTAATGAAGTTAGTCAGCTGAGTGCCCAAATGAGGGTTCAAGAGGGTTGGCTCTGCGAGTTGACGGAGGGTATGCGATCCCTCACAGTTTCACACCAAGCATTCACACTTGCCACTCAGGCTATCGCTCCCTCAGTTCCCTTTGCTGAAATTGGTAGGGAACCTAAGTTGCAGCTTCCTCTCCGCTATGATGGTAGAGCGTGAAAATGCCGTGAGTTTCTTGCTCAATGTAAAAAAAAATTTAAAGCCCAATCGTCGCGGTTTAATAATCCAGACTCTGAAGTAGCTTTCATTCTTTCACTACTTTCAGGGTCTGTGCTTGATTGGGCTACGCCTTTGATCAGGGATAAATCTCCTATTTTAAATACCACTAAGACACTCATGAAAGAAATGGAGTCGGTCTCTGACCATAGCATTTTGGGTCGGGAGTTTGCTAGATGGCTGCATCGCCTTCGCCAGGGTAATGATACTGTGGCAGAATTCGCCATAAAGTTTTGTGCACTTGCAGGTGAGACAGGTTGGGCTGAGGCTCCGCTAATGACATTATTTTATGAGGCATTAGCTGAACCGGTACAGGATGCTCTGTCCATTCTCGAGCAGTCTGATTCGCTAGATGTTTTAGTGTCTTCCGCCATCCGCATAGAGAATCGGTTGCGGGACCGTTTACTCCACAAAGAACAGGGTAAAGGTCATAGGATAAGACCTTCGTCTCTCTTATTTATGTGACAGGTAGGACACTAGGACCCTGTAGCCTAGAACAGATCATGGCAGGAGGGTATAAGAGAGTAGAATCCCACGAGATTTCAGAACTTCACGTTTGTAAGGAAGTGATTGATGGACACACGTTGCTGACGGTGAACTTTGTTTGTGAAAGAACTGGAGGTAGGAACGGCGTGTTTATAATTAGTTTTATGTTATCATTTTACAAACACACTTTCATTTACCTGTTCATGTGGTTATGTGGATTTTATAGTCACTGCCCCCATGTATTCTAGACGTACCTGTTGATGCAGCAGACCCTAGTGAACCAAGCTTCATAGCAGAACCTAGGGAGTGACACTTGCCGTGTGTTTTGTTACCAAAAACATTTAAGGCATTGACACATGTCATCGGCAGTGAACTGTGTAGAAGAACGTGAGGTACAGTGTGTTTTCTGTGGGCTTATGGTTTTTACCAAACGTTGTGCTTTTACCTCTTTGCATATTTCCATGATGTTGACCTGACATTTAATGCTCATATTATATTTTAGATGTACCTGTGATGCAGCAGACCTGAGTGAACCAAACTTCATACTTACTGGGTGATACAGCAGAATCTAGGAGACTTACCTGCTGATACACCGGAAACCTGATCAGCCACACAGCCACTGTTTTTCCTCTGATAGAAAATACTGAAAAAGCGTAGCGTTTGGCTGGTACTCTCTGTTGCCTAGATAAGGTTTAGTGCAGGCCACACAGTTGTTTTATTTATTGTTTTATAGGAACCCCTGTCCGTGTCCCCCCCACCCCCCACCTTCCCCACCTTCGTGTGCCTAACCCAGTGTGCAATAAGCGTGCAGTGTATAACCCAGTGTGCAATAAGCGTGCAGTGTATAACCCAGTGTGCAATAAGCGTGCAGTGTATAACCCAGTGTGCAGTGTATAGCCCCTGGTGTAGCATGTGACTCAGGGTGTAGTGCCTAACCCCTACTTACCCGTATTGCCCCGTTGATGCCCTTTTGTTATTTTCCCTGCTTTCCACTGACCCGTTGGTAGGGTCTGGATGTTGTTTTATTGTTGTGTGTGTGCCTCAATAAATTGTTATCTTTTGTGATACAAAAGCCTCTGTTCCTTTCCCTCCTTTAGTGGAGGCCTTGTGTGGGGAATCTAACCTAGTACGGCTAAATTACAAGTAGCTCTGGGTCTCTCACCCTTAAAGAGAGTGGCGTAGTCATTTTGGTAATTGAGTAATTTAATCTATTGTTGCCAAGGGTAACATTTGGCGCAGTCGGCAGGATTTAGAGGCTTTTTGTATTTGTTTTGGAGGCACAGAGATAGCCAAGCAATAAGTTAGGGTTGGGGGAAAAACAGTGGTTGTCCAGGAGAAGGCCAAGAGGACATCCACCGCGCCGTGGCTTTGACACCACCAGTGTGCACCAAGTGTGGATTTCATTTTTTTCATTTTATTTTTTGTGGGGATCTGGCTTTCAATTAGGTTACTCTATTGATTGGTCTAGGAAAAATATCCTTGAAATGTCTACCGACACAGAAGAGCAAATCAGGTCCTTGACCGAACTTGTTAAACAACTACAGGCAGAGAACAACAGGCTCATAGACGGGGGGAATGAGACAGTACCTGTATCGGCCCCTGGGCCTTCTGGCCATGTAGTGAGTAACGGTGTCATGAGTAATTCAGTGTCGGAGCGGGTGTATGTTTACGCACCAAGGGAGAGGAAATGTTCACGGTTTTCAGGGGTCATGGCCCAGGATGCCATGACTGTTGAAGACTGGGTGGAGGAAGTGCGGAAGTCGTTGGCTGTGCGTCAGATTTCTCTGACTGAGCAGGCCGCCTTTCTCTGTGACCTTTTAGATGGGGAGGCTAAAAGGGAAGTTAAATTCAGCTCTCCGGAGGATAGAGCCAATCCCGAATCCATTTTTAAAATGCTGCTTGACAACTTTGGCTGTGATCAACCATATGTTATGTTACAAAGACAGTTCTTTCACCGTCAGCAACGTGAAAACGAGTCCATCCAAGTCGAGGAGCAGAATGAGGGCCAGGGCCAGGTGGTATCCATCCACTCCATGGCAGCGGTAGAGCAACAATGGGCCTCCCAGTTGGCCAGTTTCAACTTTGAGATCAAGTACCGCCCGGGCACAGCTAATCAAAATGCAGATGCTCTTTCTCGCCAGCTAAACACTCCAGCACTGCAGTCCATCTCTGCTGTTGTACCTGGCCTCTCTGTCCCACCACAGGTGGTTGGAAACTCACTAAAGTGCCCTGTAGTGAAACCACAGTGCACTGCCGTTACCATGGCAGTGGACGCAGTTCCAGTACGAGAGAAGGCTGACTTGCAGGCCCTTCAAGCCACAGACCCGGTGATTAAGGCTTTTCTGTACTACTGGAAGAGAGGGCGCCCCCCCAAACAAAGCAGAACGGTCAAGAGAGCCTGGCCAGGTCGTGGAGCTTATTCGTCAGTGGGGGAAAATCAGGGAGACGGAGAGTGTTCTTTACCGGGAAATCCAGATACCCCCAGGCCGAAAGATAGTCCACCAGCTGCTATTACCGGCAGCACTGCAGCCAGAGGTACTGACAAGTCTACACGACAATTATGGCCACCAGGGAGCAGAGAGAACAACGACACTGATCCGAGAGAGGTGCTACTGGTCCAACATGCACTCGGATATTGATCAGTGGTGCAAAGAGTGCGAACGTTGTGTCGTTGCTAAAGCGGTGCGGCCATCAGTCAGAACATTCATGGGACACCTGATGGCCTCCAAGCCCCTGGAAGTGGTGGCCATTGATTTTACCACCCTGGAGAGAGCCAGTGATGGCAGAGAAAACATCCTGGTCATGACCGATGTTTTCTCCAAATTCACCCAAGTATACCCCACGTCAGGTCAAAAGGCCCACACGGTGGTCAAGATTCTTACAGAGAGATGGTTCTACACGTACGGAGTGCCAAAACGGATCCATTCCGACCAAGGCCGCAACTTTGAAGGGGAACTACTGAAACGACTCTGTCAGCTTTCGTGGCCCTACCAAGCCAACGAATGGCCCACCCCCAAAATCAGCGGAATCCAGGGCAAGTGGAAAATGATCCAACAGTGCTCACCCAAGACCACTCAGGACCTTCTGTCGAGGATCACCCTCAAACCCCTGAAAGGTCGGTGGCCACCCCGCAGTCCCTGGAGCCAGATGAGGTTGTTGTCAGGCGTTCAAACAGAACCACGGCAGGTCAACATTCGAACCCATTCCACTTACCCCAGCCCTTGGCCCAACCAACCCTACCCCCATCAGTACACTCCCAGCAAGTGACATTCAGGCCATGGAGCTAGTGCGACGACCCCATTTAGTCAGGTTAAGTCATGTCACCGGGACGGTGACCTTTCAATGTGGGGGCGTATGTGACAGGTAGGACACTAGCACCCTGTAGCCTAGAACAGATCATGGCAGGAGGGTATAAGAGAGTAGAATCCCGCGAGATTTCAGAACTTCACGTTTGTAAGGAAGTGATTGATGGACACACGTTGCTGACGGTGAACTTTGTTTGTGAAAGAACTGGAGGTAGGAACGGCGTGTTTATAATTAGTTTTATGTTATCATTTTACAAACACACTTTCATTTACCTGTTCATGTGGTTATGTGGATTTTATAGTCACTGCCCCCATGTATTCTAGACGTACCTGTTGATGCAGCAGACCCTAGTGAACCAAGCTTCATAGCAGAACCTAGGGAGTGACACTTGCCGTGTGTTTTGTTACCAAAAACATTTAAGGCATTGACACATGTCATCGGCAGTGAACTGTGTAGAAGAACGTGAGGTACAGTGTGTTTTCTGTGGGCTTATGGTTTTTACCAAACGTTGTGCTTTTACCTCTTTGCATATTTCCATGATGTTGATCTGACATTTACTGCTCATATTATATTTTAGATGTACCTGTGATGCAGCAGACCTGAGTGAACCAAACTTCATACTTACTGGGTGATACAGCAGAATCTAGGAGACTTACCTGCTGATACACCGGAAACCTGATCAGCCACACAGCCACTGTTTTTCCTCTGATAGAAAATACTGAAAAAGCGTAGCGTTTGGCTGGTACTCTCTGTTGCCTAGATAAGGTTTAGTGCAGGCCACACAGTTGTTTTATTTATTGTTTTATAGGAACCCCTGTCCGTGCCCCCCCCCACCCCCCACCTTCCCCACCTTCGTGTGCCTAACCCAGTGTGCAATAAGCGTGCAGTGTATAACCCAGTGTGCAATAAGCGTGCAGTGTATAACCCAGTGTGCAATAAGCGTGCAGTGTATAACCCAGTGTGCAGTGTATAGCCCCTGGTGTAGCATGTGACTCAGGGTGTAGTGCCTAACCCCTACTTACCCGTATTGCCCCGTTGATGCCCTTTTGTTATTTTCCCTGCTTTCCACTGACTCGTTGGTAGGGTCTGGATGTTGTTTTATTGTTGTGTGTGTGCCTCAATAAATTGTTATCTTTTGTGATACAAAAGCCTCTGTTCCTTTCCCTCCTTTAGTGGAGGCCTTGTGTGGGGAATCTAACCTAGTACGGCTAAATTACAAGTAGCTCTTGGTCTCTCACCCTTAAAGAGAGTGGCGTAGTCATTTTGGTAATTGAGTAATTTAATCTATTGTTGCCAAGGGTAACATTTACAGAGTTTTATTCTCCAGTAGTGAAGCCCTTTTCCCTGAGTACTGAGAAACCCATGCAGATAGATGGGGCAGTAGGTCCACTTTCGGAAGACTTAGCTTCTAAAAATGAGTGGTGTCGTTACTGCAAAAAGAAGGGGCATACTTGTGATCAGTGCTTTAAGCTTAAGCTTAAGGGAAAAGAGGGGGTCTCATTAAAGGAGCCGGGGCTTCTAGTGAGACGTCAGGGTACTACGCCTCGGACGTAATTAAATGTTTAACTTTCTTGGGCACAGCATTCGCGGCAGGTCAAGACCTTTATCGATTCTGGGGCCGTGGATTGTTTCATTGACACTCAATGGGCTAGAAAAAACAAAATACCGGTCCAGCTCCTTGATCACGCCCGATTGGTTACCCCTCTCGACGGTCGCCCTTTGGGGTCAGGTACAATTAAGCAGGTGACGTCTCCTCTCACCATGTCTATTTGTCAACCTAAGCACATAGAGCATTCCGTTTTCTTTAGTTGATTCACCTGTTTATCTGTTGGTGTTGGTGTTGGGTCACACGTGGCTAGTAAAACACAATCCCCATATTAAGTGGGGAGGGGAAAAAGTGGTCATCCGTCAATGGGGTGCCGCATGTTCTGCGCAAGATCACATCGCCTCTTCCAGTTTATCCGGGGAGTGTTTCTCCTCCCAATCAGGGAGATTCTCTTTCAGAATCTGAGGTTGGTGACGAGAGTCTGGAATGGGACTCTCTCTGATGGAGATTCTTATTGGAAGGGGCTATCTTCTGAGGACTGAGGACCTTCCGATTCTGAGATTAAGTGGTCGCCTCCTCCTGGGTTGCCTACTCAGAGGGAGGATACCGAGATGGCATGAGAGGATACACTTGAATTTTCTCAACGTGCCGACTGAATACGCCGAACTAGCAGAGGTTTTTAGCAAACAGAGGGCAACCACCCTTCCTCCCCACCGTCCTTTCGATTGTGCCATTGAGCTGTATCCGGATACTACTCCAACTAGAGGGAGCCTTTATTCCTTGCCAGCTCCCAAGAGTGCGGCTATGAAGGAATATATCGATGAGGCATTGGCTAATGACTTCATAAGACCATCTACTTCGCCCGCTGGCGTGGGTTTTTTTTTTTCCGTTAAAAAGAAGGATGGCACTTTAAGACTATGTATCGATTATCGCACGTTAAATGCCATAACTTTAAAGAATCGATACCCACTTCCTCTTATGAATTCGGCGTTTGAACATCTCCAAGGAGCTACTATATTTTCCAAATTAGATCTACAAAATGCTTATAACCTAGTGCGCATGCATGAGGGTGATGAATGGAAAACCGCTTTTAATACCCATAACAGTCACTACGAGTATCGGGTCATGCCGTTCAGGCTCACTAGTGCCCCCTCGGTTTTCCAGGCATTAGTAAATGACATATTACGGGAGATCTTGGAAAAGATCTTTTACGCTTTTTAATTTTCTTTTAACGTATCGTCCTGGTACAAAGAATGTTAAACCTGATGCTCTGTCATGGCTTTTTGAGTGAACGGATGGTCCTGCTATTCTGGAGCACATTGTGCCTGTTTCCCAGATAGTGGCTCCGGTGTTCTGGGACATTGAGGTGGCGGTTCAGCAGGCGTTGCTGCATACCCCAGATCCGGATGTACGCAACTTTAATAACAACTAAATTGTTATTCTGGCAAAAGAGCAAATTGAATGAGAATCAATTTATTGATAGACAGCACTTTAAATACCTCATAAGCAGGAATGGGGAATAATACACTTGTATGTTACAAAATACCTCCCAATCAAATATATGAATAAACTGCAATCAAAACGGTAGATGCATTGATTGCTTTGCAGGTGGAACAGACGTATAAAACATAAGAGGCAAGCAACCTGTATTGAATATGAAATCTAAGCAAAATGTAGGCCTATATTGCCCATGCTTATGAACTTGCACTGGCTCATTTGCTGGATAGCCTACTCGCTGCACTGCAACAAACTCATTATGTAGCTAGTGTGGCAGGATCAGGGGTGATACTCAAAATTACCAAGCTTTGTGCAATAAAATATGATTCCCAACACACAGCAATACAGTGAATAAAAGTACTTTTATTTTGACAGGCCAAACAAAACACAAGAAAATAAAATAAATACTAGCTAACATGTAGAGCCTAGCTATACTTTCTCGGTCAGCCCTCTCTATAACCAGGCAGCTAAACTGCTTACCAGTTCAAACAAAGCCAAATCGTAATCCAAATCGTTGTCAAAATACAAAGCACAAATCCAGTCCCAATCAGGTTCTCAAACAGTCAATGGTCATACATCCTTGTTTTAACTCACAATCTCCTACTGGCTCCCTCCACGCTTTTCCCAGACTAGTACTTCGCAACTGCCTTCAACTCAGGTGCAGTTTATATGCCCAGATTTGATTATGTAATACGCCTCAGGTGTGGTGTCATAGCCTGGGCAACCTGCAGTGGCCCCAGTCAGCCAGGGGATGGACTAGTTATCATTAACTAGCCTGAAATAATAATTCAAATACTGCATCATAGTAGGCTATAACATAAAACTATTTGCCGGAGATATGTTTTAAAGCGATTTTATCAAACCACTAAATCAATGCTATTTCCTCATTTATTAAACATTTCAGTCATACAATAAAAAAACTTTAGGAGATACGTAAAGGTGTTAAATTTAAACTTCAGAAACGTGAAGCTTAAGGTTACAGTAAAGCATTCTGGGCAATTTCACTGCCCGAACTCTGCAGTCTTGCAGACTCATAACCTCGAGCTAAATCAAGGGTCGAGGGACTAATTTAACTTACTTCACTTGCATTTCTAACGGATTGGACCGCACTCACCCTTGGCAATGTACAACTTCCGGATTCCAAAGGAATTCCCCATGTGGAAGTGGCGAGTGGAAGTGCAGGAGGGCATAACATTTAATGGATTGGACCACAGCCCCAGGCTGCATTCGAATACAATTTAACATGCTCCCTTTAACATGCTCCCTTCCCTTGCAGTCTTCCCTCGAGGGACTCAATTTGCTACGTGCAGGAAGCAAACTTAAAAGGTGCTCTGCAAGGGAGAAACGGAACTGAACCTCGCAACATTTCGGACGTGCAACACTATAGAGTTGAAATGTGACCGCCACATAGTTCTGTGGTGACCGCCCACTTTTTCCATGTGGAGCATTGCATTGTGGGATTCCATTCTTGCTGGAAGCTTGCATTTTATACCCTTAGTGGAAAGGAGGATAAACAAGGGAGCGAGGGAATATAATTACTCCCTCCCCTTTCTTAAATTGGATCCGAATCACATTTGGTGTGGCTGCCATATTTCATCCTGGCATTTTGGGGATTCCCCCCTTGAAGCAAGGAAAGGGAACAACAGGAAGAAAGGATAGATTTTGGATCGGAACACAGCCCCAATGTTTCTTCGATTGGTCTTAGTGTTGCGTTTGCACTTTATGCCAGCCGCTAGCCATCTTGTGTCTAGTTTAACTATAGTTTTTCCCTCACGCCTTGCTGCCATTTGTTATTTTGTTTGTGTTCCAAATAAAGGCTTTCTTTGTTTGCACTTACCTCTGCCTCCCGACTCAGTCTCTGACTTTGTGCCTGGATCCTAAACCGTGGTTATAAGAGGGCTATCTTCTATTTATGAGAAAATATGCACAAAATCTTCACTTGTTGAATTATATATCAGATATATATATTTGTTTTAATTAATCCTCTGTGAATTAGTACAACAAGGACAATATCCTTTATTTTATTTTAATCCCTCCATTCATGTAAGAATTTTGGCTTATTTCAAACAGTTTGTATTGATTTAGAGCCTAATGACATGGGCCTGGGCGAACCTGCTGAATGTGCCAGGAATGTGTGTATGGTTTTTATGTATGGTAAGAAGGCAAAAAGTAAACAATGGATAGAATTTTTTTTCATAGAAAATATACCTAGATCAGCTACCTACTCTTCTGTTCTATGCCTACAGCTACACATGACGGGTGCCTGGACTCCCACACAAAGGTCATTTGGCTGCATATTAAAATGTGAGTATAATAATAAGGTGGGATAAAAGTTGTGTAACTTGTGTATGGCCATACATCGCTCGACTGGGTTGGTGAAAGACCTCTTGTTGATTAAAATATTAAAGTGTTAAAATAGTCTCTAAAGACAAAACACAGATTAATCACCACCAAATTGGCCTTAGAGCCTTGTCTGTAAAGAATCATGAATTGTGCTACATTAAAATGCTGTTTAGTTTTTTCTTGTTTTTACAGACCAAACTGCAGACTCTCATTAAGATAACAGACTAACTCATACTTAGGGTAATGCTCTCATTCAGATAACAGACTAACTCATACTCAGCGTAATGCTCTCATTAAGATAACAGACTCACTCATACTCAGCGTAATGCTCTCATTAAGATAAGACTCACTCATACTCAGCGTAATGCTCTCATTAAGATAAGACTCACTCATACTCAGCGTAATGCTCTCATTAAGATAACAGACTCACTCATACTCAGCGTAATGCTCTCATTAAGATAACAGACTAACTCATACTCAGCGTAATGCTCTCATTAAGATAACAGACTCACTCATACTCAGCGTAATGCTCTCATTAAGATAAGACTCACTCATACTCAGCGTAATGCTCTCATTAAGATAAGACTCACTCATACTCAGCGTAATGCTCTCATTAAGATAACAGACTCACTCATACTCAGCGTAATGCTCTCATTAAGATAACAGACTAACTCATACTCAGCGTAATGCTCTCATGAAGATAAGACTCACTCATACTCAGCGTAATGCTCTCATTAAGATAACAGACTCACTCATACTCAGCGTAATGCAGACTCATTAAGATAACAGACTCACTCATACTCAGCGTAATGCAGACTCTCATTAAGATAACAAACTCACTCATAGTCAGCGTAATGCTCTCATTAAGATAACAGACTCACTCATACTCAGCGTAATGCAGACTCATTAAGATAACAGACTCACTCATACTCAGCGTAATGCAGACTCTCATTAAGATAACAAACTCACTCATAGTCAGCGTAATGCTCTCATGAAGATAACAAACTCACTCATACTCAGCGTAATGCTCTTATTAAGATACCAGACTCACTCATAGTCAGCATAATGCTTTCATTACTGTAAGATAACAGACTCACTCACACTCAGCGTAATGCTAATTTACGATTGATTCGTTGGTTATGCTAATAGGATTCATTACACATTTAGCAAATAAATACTCATGAAACCCTTTGACCCCAGCACACCAAAAACATTCAAAAACACAATTTTTTTATCTTAACATTTGGGCATTACAATGTTAATTGCACCAGTTTAACAGCAAAAACCATTTAAGATCAGGTAGACATTTCTGTTTTTTAATTGAACATATTTTGTAGATAACTCTCAGATGGATAACACTTTACAATTTAGTCAGCAGACAGATGATTTTAGCCAAAGTAAGTTACAAACGTGCATTTTGGATGGTAATAAATGCTAAATATGCAGGGTCTACACTGGGACAATGTTGTTGTGCCGTTATTGGCATTTTTATTACACGCTCTTTAATACATACCTAAAAAAGCTCACTCTTCTGCACCGTTTCAGTATTTGTGGATAATAAGTTTGAGTAATAAGCCATGTTTTTAATTGTTCTTAGGTTAAATACTCATGGGGCACTGCGGATGCATTCCAGATTAAAATCATCAGCACTAGAAATGATTGGACATGGACCCAGTGCTTCGGGCTGCCGTTGCAGACAAGGGATTTCATAAAGTACCTTTGCGCTACTTAATTAGACATGAGCTTTAATGAATCCCAGATTACATAGTCAGCCAGCATATTGCATTTTGCTGTTATCGGCAGATGATGATTTTACCACGACTGTTTTCTCTGGAAAGGATGAGATGTTCTTTTATAGCTTTTAGATGACCATGAGAGAGGCTATTAGGCACAGGATAGTAAAACGGTATATTTTTATGAAAGTAAAATTACACTACAGACTGTATTAAAGGCTATAGATACAGCATTTCACCCCCTCTAGTGTCTCATATGGAGATTGCATTTTATACCAACACAGCCAGAACAGGAAGCACACAACCCTCAACTGGTTGTCAGATTGACTTGTTTCCCCTGCATTTTGTGTACATAACGTTACTTCACCTGAGTGCGAAGAGTAGAGTCAGAGACCCAATCAGGCTCAATCATGTCAAATGTCGAATATTTTGTGGTTGGGTTGGAAAAGTAATTCATTAATAAACAAATTATGCAATATGTAGCAATGCATTATCCCCATAAATCTAGGTTACATAGATCTATGCTTCTAGCATCTACACAGGCGATTCCTATTAATTTGAATGTTAATTAGCAGCATGTGTCTGCTTAAAAGAGGTCTAACCAGCAGCACTTTGCAAAGTAAGTCTCCAAAGCAAGATTAGGATACTAACAGAGTTCCAAAGGGGCCAAATAGTTGGTGCCCGAATTGCATGCACGTTGGTCACAAAAACGGCAAAATGATTTTGTGGCAAAAGGAACAGTGTCAAAAATTATGACAACACATGCCCAACACCAAAAAACAGCATCAGCAGATCATGTGGCTGCAAGTCAAAGCTCTCCGACAGGAACAGACGGACACTTGGTAGGATATAGTTGCTAATAACCACAGAACTACAGCTCTAAAAATCACCACAGAATTGAATCAATCCAAATCTGAACCAGTCTCAACAAAAACAGTACGTCGTGAGCTTCACAAAGCTGGTATTTATGGCAGGGCCGCCATGCGGAAACCATTTGTATCCAAGGCACAAAAACGCATAACATGGTGTAAGGAACACAAAACCTGGACCCCTGAGCAATGGAGAAACGTGATATGGTCTGATGAGTCATCTTTTACTCTTTTTAATACATCTGGATGGGTTTATGTTGGGAGAAATCCTAAGGAGACATTCAATCCACAATGTCTGTTGCCAACTCTTAAGTATGGTAGACTGGGGTCCAATCATGGCTCTTCATGGATGTGTAACAGGCAAACAATATGAAACCGTTTTACAAGTATGGTGGTGGCTCTGTAATGGTATGAGCAGCCATTTCATGGGACTCATTGGGTCCAATGATTGCTCTCCATGGACGTGTAATGGGCAAACAATATGAATCCATTTTACAAAATCTTACACCCGATGGTGCAAACACTGTTTCCTCATGATGTCCCCATATTCCAACATGATAATGCCCCCATACACACTGCTATAAACATTAAAGAATGGTAACAAAATGTACCCTGTAGGTAACAAAATGATTCCGTATGGAAATGAGTATGGTACCAGAATAGAATAGAATAATTTTTATTTTCCCGCAAGGGAACTTCAGTTCATACCATCAGGAGACATGTTAAGCATATTCACCCAAAAATGTCTCTTTGGACTTCCCTTAAATGCCATCATCAGCAAGCCTTCTACATTCCACAAGTCCCTTTGTTCGCCCAAATATGGTCTGGTCAGGAATAGGGCTGTAACACCCCCCCCTCCAGGAAAAGAGAAACTGCATGGTATATGGTATACTCCCTCCCCTCCCAGCAGGAGAACTACAAGAATCAAGTGATAGTAGACACTCTGTGCAGTGGCATGTGATGATTTTAATTATAATTTCTACAGATGCTTTTCTATGGCGGTCCAAGGTGGTGCCCCCTCTGTGTTCTTTATTCCTTCCCATAATTATGCAGTTTGCTTGACTCTAGCCCCTGCTATAATTTGACATAGCCATCATTTCATTTTATCCACATTAATTTACCTTTCCTCAATCCCCCCCCCCCCCACATTCATAACATAATCCCAATTATTTTATACATGAATATATAATTTCTTTATTTTCTTTTAGTCCTTATTATGTCCCTGGGCCATGACTACGGCTCTACCAGAATCCTGTCTTGAGGTGACCTGACCCAGAGATGCCATGTAGAGGTGCATGGTGGTATGTCCATGGTCTGGCATTCCAAGAGGGTGGCTATTTGAAAAGATTGTCCCACTCCCAATAAATGCGGCTATGCTTTAGGCAGAAACCACCAAAACGCTTTTTATATATGTGTTGAGCTGTGTATGCTATATGTGTTGAGTTGTGTATGCTATATGTGTTGAGCTGTGTATGCTATATGCGTTGAGTTGTGTATGCTATATGTGTTGAGCTGTGTATGCTATATGTGTTGAGCTGTGTATGATATATGTGTTGAGCTGTGTATGCTATATGTGTTGAGCTGTGTATGCTATATGTGATAAGCTGTGTATGCTATATGCGTCGAGTTGTATGCTATGTTGAGCTGTGTATGCTATATATATGTGTTGAGCTGTGTATGCTATATGCGTTGAGCTGTGTATGCTATATGCGTTGAACTGTGTATGCTATATGTGTTGAGCTGTGTATGCTATATGTGTTGAGCTATGTATGCTATATGTGTCGAGTTGTATGCTATGTTGAGCTGTGTATGCTATATATATGCGTTGAGCTGTGTATGCTATATGCGTTGAGTTGTATGCTATTGCTGGGGACTTGATGCTTATTTGTTGTTGTGTATGTGCTATACTGTGTATGCTATATGAGCTGTGTATGCTATATATATGTGTTGAGCTATGTATGCTATATGCGTTGAGCTGTGTATGCTATATGTGTTGAGCTGTGTATGCTATATGTGTTGAGCTGTGTATGCTATATGTGATGAGCTGTGTATGCTATATGCGTCGAGTTGTATGCTATGTTGAGCTGGGTATGCTATATATATATGCGTTGAGCTGTGTATGCTATATGCATTGAGTTGTATGCTATTGCTGGGGACTTGATGATGCTTATTTGTTGTTGTGTATGTGCTATACTGCTTTTATTTAGCCACTTATGTTCTTTTATGCTTTTCCATCAACCTGCCCAGGGACTACAGATGAAAATTAGCCCTAATGGCAAAATCTGGCAGATTTGACATTATGTTTATGAATGTGTATCGTCCCTTTCTTATAAAAATAAACTTAACTTGTTTTGTAGGTTCGTGGTAAAAAAAGACAGGCTTTTAGCATTAAGGGTGACCGGTTTGATTCTGTCTTAGAAATCTGCCAATGCACTGTACCAACTAACAAGCAAATTCAACCAAAATGTTTCAGTAAAACTCAAGAAATTCAAGTAGTGGCTGTAAATACATCATAGTGCAGCCCAAGATTAAATTAATTCTTTGCACAAAAATATGAGTATGTGACATTTCTAAAGGCAGACCAAAACTTGTGATTATGCAAATTCGTAAGTGTCTGCCTGTCCACAGAATTAATTTATGAATTAAATCTAGTCATTCAATGCTGGCTAAGTGGCTCCCAATTTCCATTCATTTTGCGAGATATACATTAAGCCACAAACCACTCTTTCAGCATCTTTTTAAATGTAGGAAACGCAAATCCTTTTCCAAACTTCAGAAACGGTTCTTTTTTATGCATTTTCACCTGTTTCTCCCGAGTTTGGAACGGCCGATTGTGTGTGTGTGTGTGTGTGTGTGTGTGTGTGTGTGTGAGTACGTGTGCGTAAAACCTGACATGGTAACCAAATGGTGTATAGTTAATGTGTCAGTCCAACTTGCAAACAGTGGTGTGATGAGGCAGCAGCCCACATCACATGCTTCGGAGGATCACATGTTTGTCCTCCCAAATTGACAACGGAGGTGTTGATGAGTGTTACAGCATGCGCATGATTGAGCATTACAAATCGAGGGGAGGGCGACGTTATAAAAATGTATTCCCAGATTAAGTCAAAGTTGCCATTGCATGGAAAAGCTATAGGTCGTGTAGTGGAGGCAGAGACGCTTGGGTTTGTGTGTGGAACAGCTATAGGTCGTGTAGTGGAGGCAGAGACCCTTGGGTTTGTGCATGGAACAGCTATAGGTCGTGTAGTGGAGGCAGAGACCCTTGGGTTTGTGTGTGGAACAGCTATATGTCGTGTAGTGGAGGCAGAGACTCTTGGGTTTGTGTGTGGAACAGCTATAGGTCATGTAGTGGAGGCAGAGACCCTTGGGTTTGTGCGTGGAACAGCTATAGGTCGTGTAGTGGAGGCAGAGACCCTTGGGTTTGTGTGTGGAACAGCTATAGGTCGTGTAGTGGAGGCAGAGACCCTTGGGTTTGTGCGTGGAACAGCTATAGGTCGTGTAGTGGAGGCAGAGACCCTTGGGTTTGTGCGTGGAACAGCTATAGGTCATGTAGTGGAGGCAGAGACGCTTGGGTTTGTGTGTGGAACAGCTATAGGTCGTGTAGTGGAGGCAGAGACCCTTGGGTTTGTGCGTGGAAAAGCTATAGGTCGTGTAGTGGAGGCAGAGACCCTTGGGTTTGTGTGTGGAACAGCTATAGGTCGTGTAGTGGAGGCAGAGACCCTTGGGTTTGTGCGTGGAACAGCTATAGGTCGTGTAGTGGAGGCAGAGACCCTTGGGTTTGTGTGTGGAACAGCTATAGGTCATGTAGTGGAGGCAGAGACCCTTGGGTTTGTGCGTGGAACAGCTATAGGTCGTGTAGTAGAGGCAGAGACACTTGGGTATCGAAGTCCAGGCTTGACCCTGTGCTGGATAGTCTCTAATCTTTGAGCTGCATTCGTTGTATGAAAGGTGCTATATAAATAAAATACTTACTTACTTACTTAATCTGTAGATACAGGACAGCCCTTTAAATTAGTATTTTATTATTAACTGGATTTCCAGCTATATATGGTTTATACCTTTCACTGTTAGACAGATAAACTGTCAGCCAATACCAACAATCATCTCTTTAATAATGTAAGAACTGGTTTAAGATTAAATGGCTATTGCCAGCATGTTCTATCATAGATGGAGGACTGCTAATGCACCATACATAGTTATGTATCAATTTTTTAAAATGGGGAAACAAGGTTTTATTATTATGCAGATATAAATTCAAAAAGCACAAAGCACATGCTTTAAGCTGAAATATCTCTCTCTGTTTAAGAACAATAAAATTCAGGAGACCGAATAGTTCATAGTTCACCTCTGAGTACTGATAATGGCATATCATTATGCAACGGCCAAAAAAAAAGTTAATTCAGACATTTTCCTGAATTGATAGCCATTAAAGCTGGAGAGTGAAACTCATATAAATTTGTGCAAAATCAGAGCCACAGCAAAATTAGGAAAACTAAAGAAAGAGTAGCATAACACCCAACTACAGACAATCTTCCTAATGGCCTCCCATCAAAAAACCTTCTCTCTGGAAGGTTCCTGTGTTGTCCAGTCATTTAGAAGGCCACTTGGACAGACAAAGGGAAATAGTGGCTAAAGTGTGGCAGCTCGGTGTACCATCGCTAATGGCAGACTCACCGATGAAACTGTCTCTTACAAGGTCAGTGGGGTCTGGTCGATGAGCACACAGTCCAATGCCACACGCATGATGAACAAATGCAGTGACCTTACAACCTGAGCTGGTATTAAAAGGGCATGTGTCATATGAAAGATTGAGCACCTTTCCCATTTTCAGTGGCACGTGGCATTGCTGAGATTGAATGGGCCACACGTCATACAAGGGACTTGCATTCTGTATACCGTGCATCGCGATGCCATAAAACCCCCGTGGCTACGCACAAATAAGTCACGTCCTTCCATCATTTCTTCGTTCACATGACGTATAGAGTGTGGACGAGTGAAATCAATATGGCCGAAACCTAACCTGGTCAATCAGTAGTGACTTCAGATTAATTAAATGACAATATAATGTGGGGGATCTCTGTGTCAGAGACACGGAGGAAATATTGGAAGTCCAGATGCGATAGATGCGCAATCTGAAAGTGTTCGAAAGAACACCACTGAGACGGACAATAATCCGTAGTGGAATAGAGGAAAATAACAGAACACAAATAACCTCGCGATAAGAACGAGGAACTCGATCTCCGAGCAAGAAATAAAGAAATAAGCTATACGCTTATCTAACTCCTGTTAGTGGAGCGAAACAAAAAGGAAAACACAGAGAGCTCAACAGAACCCCAAACTCTTTGGGTAAGAGCACTCTTAGATAAGAAAGGAAAACCAAAAGAAACGAGAAAGCCTCTGCTCTGAACTTGCTTACTTTCTAAACTTCCTAACCCTTTCTTTTTTAAACTAGCTTTCTAACTAATCTCCTATACCTTTTTTACCGGCTCGAATGTTACGTGGAATAACATGGAAGCAACGAGAGAGGCAGGAAGCGGAGTATAAATAGTCAACGGAAATTAATAACAGGCGAACTTACTAATGACGAGGCGAAAGCAAAACCCCGTCACGGAACAAAGGAAAAACCGATAGATTACCAGTAACGACAAAAAAGAATAAAGAGAACGCGGAGATAAGAGAAGGAAGGCAAGATCCATGACATATAATGGAAAGGGGAATGGGAGGGAAGGACTATGCCATGTCAGAGGATTCGGGCACACCCTTTATGCAGGGTTTGGGCACAGCTTTAAGAGGAAAGGGAGGGAAGGACTATGCCATGTCAGAGAATTCGGGCACACCCTTTATGCAGGGTTTGGGCACAGCTTTAAGAGGAAAGGGAGGAAAGGACTATGCCATGTCAGAGGATTCGGGCACACCCTTTATGCAGGGTTTGGGCACAGCTTTTAGTGTCAACTGGGGTTGATGCCCAGGCAATAATTCGGCACAGAGAGAGAAAGAGTGGTGCGAGACACACTGTACAGCACACATTTTGACTTTGGATCAGTATAGGTGTGATGGATCCAAATTGGTTGGTTCACTCCAAAGGCCTTTTATAAAAATTAATCACATGTAGGGATGGGAGGGAAAATAAACTAAATAAAATATGGGTTGGCAATTCACAAGTGTGTCGATGTGAAGGAGCATAATTTCCCTGGGCATTTATAAGACTTGCTGTACTGTGTATCAGTGAAACACAGCTCCACAATCAACATTCAGTGTGCCGTTTAAGAGATTTATATCTGGAGCGCGGGGCAGTGCGGTTGCTAGATGTATCATGGTGTTTAACAGAATAATGATTTGGTATACATTTCAGTCCTCTTTTATGGGGAGAGATAGTATCCATGTACTGTCCTTTTCGGGGGGTTGCTGCAGTATCTATGTCATCCTAGGACAAGAGGACAGGCAAATCCTTTTTTTTTTTATCCCACAGGTATGGGTATAACCAACTTTTAATCATGCCACAAAAATCTTAAAATTGACTCCACAGGGGCAGAAACAAAGGTCCTGTTGCCCTTGAAGTGGGGGTTAGAGATGTGAATTGTTAGCATATAAACATTCACTACAGAGTGTAACAATCACACCTGGAGAGGTAATAAGAGTGTAATTAAATTCCCTTGGCTGGAGACCTTGGTCTTTAGCTCAGCGGCTTAATAATTTCTCTTGTCGTGTGTAGTGTCCAGCAAGAGCCGTGGTTCAAAAGCCGCAGCAGACCTTACTCCTGTTACATGTTCAACTGTTGGCAGGACATTCTGGGCTCGTCTGCATGCTTGAGCCAGCTGGATCTGAGCTGCAGCGAGAACAGAGCGCTCCGTTCACTGGATGAGAGCAGATATAGAGATTTAAAAGGGTTTTCATTTAAACTGCAAGGCATTCAACTGGTCATAGAATGCCTATAGGAGCTACTAATCCGCTAACCTTGCTTGTTTCCTTCATTCTAATCGGGCTGGATATCTTGTAATTCCAATTTGTAGAAAAGATATAACTGATTTTTTTTTTGCCGCAGAGCTCGAAAACAGCCTGGGATCAAGCCTAGATCCTTCTCAAAATTCAGTCTGAGATTAACTCTGTATCCTGACATATTGCTGGAATTGGTAGAGGGATGGATATAAAAACCTGGGTCTGGCTTGTCTGTCCTTACCATTTCAGGTTTTGTAGGGACTCCATAACATGTTCAACCTGTTAAGGGTTGAGGAATCCTTTTCCATTTGGCTCAATTGATGACATTTTTTTATTTATTGGGAAACATTTTGTGATGATTTATTTTTGACTCCCCCCCATTCATAGGTTAATTTACTTCTACATCATTTTAGTCTTCATCAGGAAGATAGTAGTTTCAGTGAGCTGTTCATAAATTCTGGTGCAGTTGTTTGTCTGCCAGTCGGTCTCTCAATCCAGCAAATATAGCCTTTTTAAAAGGCACTGCCACAGGGAAAATTCCACTTGTTCCACTGATACCCAATCTGATTAGCAAGTTTTCCTTTAATAAACACCACCCATATAAACACAAGTATCTGCATACTTGCGTGACAGCGTGCCACTTTACCTAATGTGCCAAAAATTACAAAAATGTAATACAATAGTAAAAAATTGTCGGTGACTTCAAATAGGTCGTATCAACTTAAAGTTTTCAAGTACAAAGGACTTTGACAAAATTCATATTTTGATTTAATCAACTTTGTGTCCAGAAATTCAGTTCTCAAAATTATGTTTGTAGAATGTTGACTTATTTTTTAATGTAGTCACCTACAATTTTGTACAGTGTACCTGTTTAATTACATACACAATAAGAGTGTTATCACTGAGTATGTTACAATATACTTAAATAGTATGTCATAATAAAACCTGTTTGTTGATGTTTCTGAATTGTTTTTTTCGACTTCAGTCAAAATTACATCCCCATAATCACAATCCAAGTGCAGACTATCCAATTATTTCAAGATCACCGTTTGCCTCCCCAAAATCAAGACATCATCAAACAGGTACATATCAACATTTGAATTATTTTTAAATTTATTTATCCTTTATTTTACCAGGAAAGTCCCGTTGAGATTATATCTCTTTTACAAGGGTGTCCTGGTCAAGCGGCAGCAAGTAATACAATAAGTAGAACAATACAAGGCAACATTCCAACAATAAAGTAATTGAGAAAAAAAAAATACATGAAGATAATGTCACTTATAATTAGAAGCATGTACATTCCTCAGTTAAAGTGTTATAAATCAAGTCTTTGAATTCAGACAGAGTAACAGGGCTATCCATCTTTAGTTGTTTTTGTAGCATGTTCCAAGTACAATGTAACAATGTATAAATAAACTGTAATTACACGGTTACTACTGCTGCTGTTACCATATAATTTCGCAAGCATTGGGGCCACTTTTGTAAAGTGGGAAGACAGCGGTTGATTAATACCGGAGAATAATTTGTCAAACTTGGGGGTATGTTATTCAATCAATGCAGCTTCAATGCATATTCAGATCCAGTAGTCATGACCCTATAATTGACCGTTGAAAAATATGTGAAAAATATCCACAAGTCTCGCCCTCCTTAGTGACTGTTGCCAAGTATGACAAATGGAGTCAGCTGGCAGCATCCGAGTGAAATACCGGAAGAAATTGCAGATGGTTTTTTTAGATATTTCAAAAAAATTTGACGGCAATGTCTGCAGTTGTCCGTAGAAGGCATTCAAAATGTTAAGCTAATTAGGTCACTTATGGGGGGGCGCTGCTGAGCAAGGAAGATGTAGGACGTGTTTTGCAGTAGCTCCGCCGGAATGTGATTTTTTATATACTATTTTTGCACTATTCTGTATATTTTCTCAGTATTAATCTTCAATATTGCAGTTATTTTCTTTAGTTAACTTTTTTTTTCAAGCGACGACAATATATGATGGCAGGGCGAGGGAAACCCGATTCGTCCAGAGCAGGCCGCGTCAAGCCTCGGCACTCCCCTGAGCCAGAGCCCCGAGAAGAGCAGCTGGATGATAACAATGCCCTGTTGCTCAATATGAAGCGGATGATGGACGAAATGCGCTCTGATATTCTTGACAAATTTGATTCCATCATCTCGGAGGCTGTTAAGAGGGAGATATCAACCGCTCTGAAGCCTTTTGAGATCAGGGTGGTCTCATATGGTGATACTATCGCGGATCTTGAGCGCTCGTCTAACGACCACGATAACCAACTGGCCGATCTGCAAGCTACCGTTAGCGCGCTAACCACTCAGGTCGATTCCCTCTCTAAGAAATGTGAGGACCTGGAGGGACGTTCGAGATGGAACAACATTCGCTTGGTGGGCTTACCTGAAGGTTCGGAGGGCCCACGTCCCACCGAGTTTATGGCCCAATTCCTGCAAGATCTACTCGGGCTTGACGACAAACCCGTCTTGGACAGGGCCCATCGTACACTACGCACCAGGCCCAAGGATGGAGAACCCCCCCGCCCACTTGTCGTTCGGGTGAACCTGTTTCAAGTTCGGAACCAGATCCTGCGCCGGGCTGGGGAAGCCTCTCCTCTCTCTCATATGGGTAGGAGGATCTCAATCTTCCCCGACTTCACTCCAACGGTGGCTAAGAAACGGACCGCTTTTGCTTCAGTGAAGAGGGAGCTCCACTCCTGCCCGAAAGTCAAGTTTGGACTCCTCTATCCAGCGACGCTATGCATCACCTTGCCCGACGGGCATACCCACAAGTTTGAAGATCCGGCATTAGCACTGGACTTTGTTGGGAAAAGATTGAAGAAAGGAGTCACTCCAGACACTGTAGGCTAGCGGATATGTTGACTGGCTAGTTAGCTATTGTTGTTACAGTAGCTACAAGGACTGCATTTTCCATTCGCGTGCCTTGCTCTGGTGACGTCGTCAGTGGTCTATGGCTGCAAGGTGATGTTTATTGTTTTTTTTTCTGCTTGTTTTCTTTTTTCTTTTTCTGAAATTGTTTATTGTGATTTCTCGAATGCACCATTGCTGTTCAAATGTGTATAACTACCTCAGTTACAAAAATGTAGTCTATAATTTCGCAGGTGCCATTCCTAATTGACGTTTGTTGGATACTGCAAGTTTGTGCTGCTTGAATATTATTATTTTTTGATACTATCGTATAAGGTTGCTTGAATGCATCTTGTTGTTTAACTGTGTATACTTGGCTTAGTTATAATTTGACTTGATACATAATATAATTTAATATAGTGCACTTTCATTGAGTTCATAGCTTGTCGCATTTCCTTGGAGAACGAGTGGTTGTAGTTAGGTTTAGATTAGAGAGGCGTGACAGTTTGTTTGAATCTCTGGGTTATGGGTTGCGCGCATCCCGTTTGGGGGGATGCTTCTGCCGTGGGTGGGTGGGTGGGTGGGTTGGGGTTTATGGGTTTTTTTTTTCTGTTTGTTCGTTTGGTTTCTTTTTCCCATCAGTCAGGTAGGCCATATGTTTTCAGAGTTGCTTCAGACCATCAATCTTGTTTTTACATAACAATCCCAATTTTCAACTATGACCCAACCTAACTTGTCAGCATTGTCTACAGGGGGGATATTAAATTCACCAGTTTTAATTGTAAAGGGCTCAATAATCCTATAAAACGTAGCAAGGTACTACATCATGTTCACCAACTGGGCGCTCACATAGTCTTTCTACAAGAGACGCATCTTAAGGCATCAGATCGTCTGAGGTTGAAGAAGGGATGGGTAGGCCAGATTTACCATTCTGCATTTATGGGCAAATCAAGAGGTGCGGCTATTCTGCTGCATAAATCTGTTCCCTTTGTACATTCAAATGTTATTTCTGATCCTAATGGTAGATTCATCATAGTTACTGGTCAGATTCATAATACTCAGGTGGTTTTGGCTAACGTTTATGCTCCCAATTATGATGGTGATGCTTTTTTTAAACGTTTTTTTTCAACACTCCCTGATTTGTCTTCACGCTACTTGATATTAGGAGGAGACTTTAACTGCTGGCTTAATCCTCTGTTGGATCGTTCTTCCTCCAAAGTTTGTACGCCTTCGAGGTCTGCCAAGGTGATCCAATCCTTTATGAAGGAGTTTGCTGTTTCTGATGCTTGGCGCTTTTTAAACCCTTCTAAAAGAGAATATTCATTTTTTTCACATGTTCATCATACTTTTACCCGTATTGACTTTTTTTTGGTTGATAATAGACTAATCCCTTCTGTGTCTGCATGTAAATATGATGCTATTGTGATATCTGATCACGCTCCAATTTCTATGAATGTCTATTTTAAAAACTTTAATAGTACACGTCCGCCATGGCGTCTTAATACGCGCTTACTCTTAAATGGGGATTTTGTAAACTTTATTTCTCAGCAAATAGATTTTTTTGTGAGTTTAAACAAAACACCTGATGTATCCGCTTCAGTGCTGTGGGAGACTTTAAAGGCGTATATCAGGGGGGAGATAATCTCCTACACGGGATATGAGAACAAAATTAGAAAAGGAAAACTGGCTGAGTTGGCGCAACGCATATCCCAACTTGATCACTTATATGCTACCTCCCGATCCCCGGAGATATATAAGGAGCGCCTCTGCTTACAGGCAGAGTTTGATGTTCTTGTGACACATCGTACTACAGAACTTCTGCTCCAAACAAGATCTAGGGTTTATGAACATGGTGATAATGTTATGTCCGGGAATAACAGGAACCCAATAGCAGGCAGGAGTGAACAAAAACTAGGTTTAATTCTAGAAGGAACAAAATCACAGTCCAGGGGGAAGTCAAGACAGGCAGGGGTCATACACGGGAAGACACGGCAGAGGTACAAAATAGTAATCCAAAAGAATGGTCGCGAGAACACGTTCAGGGGTCGAAGCCAGAAATCCGTCAAAAACAAATAACAAAAGAACAGACTGCAAAAACTTACAAACTCGGAAAAAACACTAAACAAACAAAACACTCGGAAACAGATACTAACTTGGCACGGACTCGGAAACAGATAGACTAACTAGACACAGCTCACGTGAAAATAGAATGACGAACTCGCGACGAGAAACAAAGACAGCAGGTATAAATGCATGTGTAGACAGGTGCAAACAATAAGCTCGAGAATGGCAGGAAATGGAAAACAGCGAGAGAGCTAAGACATTTAACAAGGCAATTAGTAATTAGTTAGTAATCATCCTATCCTAGCCCTGTCGTTAGTAAATTAGTTTACAAGACAATGACTGGATACGTAAGGAAACACTAAACAGCTGTGGAAACGTGATGAGAACTAAATTGTTAGTTTGTGTTAGTAATAATTCTATTAAACCCTGACATTAGTAGATTAGTTAACCACCCCGTGTTTAGCCAGTTAGTAATTAATAAGTCCTATATAAATGTTAGTAGTGCAGGGTAATACAAACGAAGTGTACAGAAACGAAAGTAAAACTCCGTGAGAGGGAGCGAGAGATTCAGCACAGAACGCAAGGCTGCGGAACACATGGAAAAGTGTATGCTACCGAAACTGACAATACTATACATGACCGAAAAACAAAAACACTCAGAACATAACAGATAAGGCTAGCAAACTACTAGCACACCAGTTACGTCAAATGTCATCTTCCCATCAAATCCCCCAGATTCGAACATGCTCAGGTAGAACTACTGAACCTTTGGAAATTAATAATGCATTCAAGGAATTCTATGTGTCTCTTTATTCGTCTGATCAAGCTTCTACCCCCAATTTTGATAGTTTCTTTGATAATTTGAATATTCCTTCCATTGAGCAGTCTGTTGCAGAGGACCTAGAGAATCCAATTACTATGGTGGAACTCAATGCGGCCGCGTTGTCTCTACAAAGTGGTAAATGTCCAGGACCAGATGGGTATCCCTCTGAGTTTTATAAAACATTTTGGCATAAGCTAGCCCCTTTATTACTGGACATGTTTAATGAGTCTTTTGATTTGGGTTGTCTTCCTCAAACTCTTACTCAAGCCTCCATTTCTCTCCTCTTGAAAAAGGGCAAAGATCCTTTAGCCTGTGCCTCCTACCGCCCAATTAGTTGGTTGAATGTTGATTTTAAACTATTATCGAAGCTGTTGGCGCTACGCCTGGAATCCATTCTCCCATCTATTATCTCCTTGGACCAAACAGGGTTTATTCGAAATAGGCATTCCTTCTCCAATCTTAGACGTCTGTTTGATACTATTTATAATGTTTCCACCTCTAATTCTTCTGAGGCTTTAATATCTTTGGATGCTGAGAAGGCGTTTGATAGAGTGGAGTGGAATTACCTTTTTTATACTTTAGAAAGATTTGGTTTTAGGAAAAGTTTTATTTCTTGGGTTAAGTTGCTCTATTCTTCTCCGCTAGCTTCAGTTAGGACAAATAATATTCAATCTGAGTATTTTCGCCTTTATCGTTCTATGAGACAGGGTTGCCCTTTGAGTCCTTTATTGTTTGCAATCGCCATTGAACCCCTTGCGATAGCGCTTCGATCTAACCCCCTTATTACGGGCATACTTAGAGATGATATAGAGTTGAAGGTGTCTCTTTACGCAGATGACCTCCTTTTGTATGTTTCCAATCTACCGATCTCTGTCCCTGCTGCCCTTGCCACTCTTCAATCATTTGGTCAAATTTCTGGATATAAATTGAATTTAAACAAAAGTGAGATATTTCCTATTAATACAGCTGCTAAGAAATATCCTTTACACAACCTACCCTTTAAAGTTGCTCAACATAGCTTTACGTATCTTGGAGTTCAGGTTACCCACAAATTTGAAGACCTGTATAAAGCTAACTTTGGCCCCTTGTTGGCTCGAATCCGTGAAGACTGTGAACGCTGGTCTGTGCTCAATCTTTCTTTAGCTGCTAGAGTTAGCTCCGTTAAAATGAATATTCTCCCACGGTTTTCCTATTTGTTCCAGTGTATTCCAATTTTCCTCCCTCAGACCTTCTTCCGTAAAGTGGATAGCATGATCTTAGAGTTTATTTGGAATAAGAAGGTGCCTAGGCTGCGTAAACAATATTTGCAAAGGCCTAGGCCACTTGGAGGGATGGCTTTACCTAATCTTAGGTTTTATTATTGGGCTGCCAATATTAGGATTCTTAAATATTGGCTTCAATATGAGGCCTTTGATCCTCCCCCGACATGGCTGGTTATAGAGGCAAACTCCACCAAACCTGTATCACTGAAGGCTCTAGTACATTCTCCTATTCGTTCTTCCACTTCCCCCTATACTAAGAATGTGATTGTTCAAACCTCTCTTAGGATCTGGGTTCAGTTTAAGCGCTATTTTGGTTTACAATCATTTTCTACCTATGCCCCGCTAGCTGCTAATCATGTTTTTCCCCCTTCCCTTGCAGACTCTGCTTTCTTAATGTGGTCAAATCTTGGTATCAATACTTTTAAAGACTTGTATGTTGATAATGTTTTTGCATCCTTTCAGCAACTCTCGGACAAATTTTCACTTCCCAGGCAACATTTTTTCAGATATTTACAGGTCCGTAGCTTCGCTCACAAAACATTTCCCTTGTTTCCTAACTTACCTAATGATTCCATGTTAGATGGTTTCCTGACTCCAATCCCAACTCTGAAAGGCTCAATTTCATATATTTATGACCAAATTAACCTGTTACGTCCAGAGTCATTAAACTCTATAAAGACTCTTTGGGAGGAGGATTTGGGGGAAGTTATATCAGAGGATGTTTGGGCAGAGGTTTTAGAACGTGTACACAGGTCCTCTATTTGTGCGAGACATGGTCTCATTCAATGCAAAGTGGTACACCGTACCTATTACACTAAGGCCCGGTTGGCTAGGATTTATGACGGGGTATCACCAGCCTGTGATAGGTGTCAGCAATCTCCTGCAAATCTCATACATATGTTTTGGCTTTGCCCATCCCTACATAGTTATTGGACAGAGATTTTTAATACCTTATCAGAGATAATTGGGGAAAAAGTTGAACCAAATGCTCTTAGTGCACTGTTTGGGGTCTCCAATTCATTGCCTCCCCTCTCTAAAGCCAAAAAAGATGTCCTAGCTTTTGTCACCCTACTGGCTAGAAGATTAATCTTTTTTTTTTTTTTAAAAATTTGTTTCTGATTTTTTCCCTTTTTCTCCCAATTTGGTAGCCAATTGAACCCCTATTCTAATTCAATTCCCCCCCATGTAGCAACCGCTAGAGAACCACTGCTACACAACCCCGTCAATCGGTATGAGTAGTGGAAGTCGTGGCCATGTCCTCTACAGGACGTAGCTCCGCGAGCTCCTGACCGTGACACGCCCTAGGTCCCCGTGCGCAGCGATTCTCTCCGAGCCCCTCCCCCCACCCGGAAGTAGCCGCCAATTGCTGCTTCCACAGGGCGCCGGCCACGCTCGGATATGGCAGGACCGGGGCGCGAACCCCGATCCTCGGAGCACAACTGCGCTGACTGAAAGTCAGCGCTTTTACCGTTGAGCTAACGCGGCAGCCCCTAGAAGATTAATCTTGACCAATTGGAAATCGACTGTATCTCCCTCTCATACCCACTGGATTAGGGACATCCTTTATTTTCTTAAATTGGAAAAAATTAGACTCTCTTTACGTGGCTCCTCCAATAAATTCGAAAAAATATGGGGTCCATTCTTTCACTTCCTTCGGAGAATACATTTCCCATTTATTCCTGATTGAAGCAACCTTACTGGTGTGGTTTGCATGGTTTACAATTGGCTGACTGATTTCTTTTTCCTTTTCGTTATTTTTTTTAAATTTTGTAATTTTGTAATTTTTTTAAATTTTTAAATTTTTTTTTAATTTTTATTTTTTACTTTTTTTTGGGTGGGGGGGCGGTGCTCTGTGTGTTATGGTTGTGTTATTTTAGTTTCTTTCGTTTTTGTATGTTTTGGTGTTTAGCAATATGTCAATTGTCACTTTTTTATATAATACTGTAACTTGAAAGGGAATGTATGCTATTTCAAATTTTTTTTAATGATTGATGCAATTGTATGTTATTGCAAAACCCAATAAACAAAGTTATAAAAAAAAATAATAATTAGGTCACTTATAACAGCAAAAGCATATTGCTCGCAGACGAAACGTAAAATACCACACTTATTGCACATCAAAGATGAAGACACAAATATCCTGGATCAAAACTGCCCATGTGTCCATTGTGATAAGAGTGGTGCAAAGCTTTTGCTGGGGGAGATCACTACTCCCAGACCGTAAAGAACGTGTTCCCACCAAATTAAACACTGTGTGCGTGGGTTCAAATCCAGTGAGAGCAGGGAACTGAGCGGCAGTAGGTGTGTCCTTCCCCCTTTTGCCTAGAGTATGCGCCTGCCCTGTCCTCCTCTGGTTTATGCTCACGCAATTCTTGCCTTGCGGCTTATACCTGAAACGAGTGGCGTGTGGGGTTGAGTGTGTGCTGTGTGGGAACGGGCACGCTACCAGGGGGGGGGGGGTAAGGGCCTGAACTGCCCAGCGGGGTGGTACATTTGGTGGGAGGGATTGGTAACTACAGACTGGCGAGATCCTCTGTCCGAGCTGTGTGTCCCTGATTTTATGAATTTTTTATGAAACATAATAAAACTTGATTTGCCTTTTACTTCATGTTGTTGTTCTGTTTGAGAGGTGGGTCCATCAGAAATGTGGTTAGGGGTAGGGGGCGGGCTTGCGGTTTAGCCGCCTGCGGATTCCCCCGTTACTTTCCCTTACGTTATGTTTCTAGAGCTAGTTTGACCTAACGTTGGTCTAACTTTTTAACATGTAATGTTAGACCTATGTCCCATTTACGCAACACCATTTTGGGAGATTGAACATAGCTAGTCTAATTGTGTGCAGTATCTAGCTATTCTGGCAGCTCTGTTTTTATTTCCTTTCTTATCCATCTTATTTAATTATTGCTTATATTATTTTACTAGGTTTTCCCTTCACAGAGGCTACACAGAGACGCTCGAAGGCTAAGAATTTGATTGCCAGCTAACAAATGCCTATCTGCTGTATTCTGTGCATTTGACAAATAAACTTTGATTAGGATTTAATCATTAGGCTAACTACAGCGAATAGATATATGTTAGCTTACCTTCAAGCAAATGCATGTGTGTCTGTTTACGGTATGTTAGCCTATTGAGAGAAAATCCATGCACATCCAAACAGGTGCTGGGTAATGAGGAATAAATCAGTGAACAAAAAACCCACACACAAAACTGTATTTCACCATTTGCTTGTAGACAGAAAAGGTTGATCCGAATTGCATATTTGTCAGCTGAAACAGATTTGTCTGCAGGCTCTTTCTTCACTGCATCTGTCTACGGCATTGACATTAAGCTGCAAGTGTGGTCGTCCATAAACTTTTATCCACAACAGACACTTTCGCAAGTTTGTCTTCGGCTTGGGGAAAGGACAAAAAACAAGAGATGTTCAGGATAGCGTGTGTCTGTTTTGTAAGTGCCCATCTCCAGAAGAAGCTTTGTAACGTGCAGCTAAAGTTTTTCTCCACTATGAATTAAAATGTTGCACCTTGTCGGAGCTAGATGGAGGAAGTCATACATAGAAACCATTTTTCTGCTTCGCCGTCATCAAAGTCGATGTTGACTATTGATGAAGTTGCTCTATCATAACTTTGACTGACGCTGACCCCACAAATAGTCCCATAGTCAATCACAGATCTTACACATGGTCAGCCCATTTAATGCTACAAAGAATCTTGTAAGTTTCAAGTACAAGTAGCTGCATAGACAGTATAGATATGTACCTGACATTACGGTTTGCGGCGAGACACTCATTAAAATGTAATCAGAAACATTAGCTCAAAGTAAACATCTCATAGTATACGCAAACATAACAATTTACTGTAATTCCAGAATCCCGATGTGCCCGATGTCTGAACATACAGAGCACTAAGTCGCCTCATATAGGCTACTGTAGCTATACTGTGACAGCCTGCATTCTATTGCCAGTTCATTGCATCTCACATAGGCTAATTCAGTAACATTTCCGTAGATTAGTGAAACAATCTACGGAAGATAACTTCATATTATCTTAACAGTTAGTTTCCAAATATTCATATTATGGCAGTGTTCACAATGAAAACCAATTATTTCCCACTGTAACTGAAATAAAATTTCAAAAGTCCTTTGGAAACGATTGGTTGAGTAAATTCATTAAGCATAGTCACATACTGAAGTAATGGTAGCTGCCATTCCTATTTATGTTCAGAGTCATATTAATTTAAGCAACATTCATGTAGGTCTACAATCAGATAAATAAACCAGCTGCTTCCCCGTCTTAAATTGCGGATTTTGTCTTTAGAATATGAGCCACAAAAACGAACTGTCCTATGTCTGACGATAACCTACTGAAGCACACACAATTTAGGCTAAATATCTTGCATTGGAGAATCATTATCTTGGGGAAATTCATATAAGGCATAGCTGTGCATCATCATTGTTGCCATCTTTCAATATCGGTGGGCGTAAGCACGATGACATCACTCAGAAAAGTGAAAAGATTTCCTCAGACATCTATGTATCTGTTGCCGAACGAGGCGAGGATCAAGTTAGAAGCTGCTTTGCTTGTCTCCTACAATATTGTGACAGTGGAGGGAGGGAGGACACAAAGATCAGTTTCCGGGGCACAAAGGAGACAAGGTGGTAGTGGAGAAAAGGAGGGTGCATTTTTTGAGTAGTGGGAAGCACCCGGTGGAGTACAATGTCACTTTTGCCTGGCTCCGAAGATTTACATGCGTCCATACGACTTATGTTTGATTGTCATGTGTTGACCTTGTTACTGTTAGTCAATTTTACCTGCCTTACTAAATAAAACTATTGGCTTAAGCTGAAGCCATAACAGCTGTGCAGGGCTGACCATATAATGATCCATATTTTCATAGTTTCTTACACAGCTTGTGCATAAACACCTTGAATCAACTCTTGAGCAGAAAAACAAGCTTTATCTGCAACTTGAATATATACAGGGGGTCCATTATTCCTCCAAGATTTAGATGAAAATTAGTTTGTGGCCAGACAAAAAACAGCAGGTAGTCATTTTCCTCAAAGCACTATTATGCAAGGTATTGTAGGAAACCGACATACCTGGTCAGAAGTAAGTACCTGCTTGTAAGTATTTTTGTTTATTTCCATTGGGAGGACAGTTGTCAATGTTTTTAAGTTGCGTGATGATGGGGAACTCATACAAAAATAATTAGGGAAGTGGAAGAATAAAAAAGTTTTTGGTATCATAATCAAACATATTCAAAATAATATCAAGAACTGTGTTAGGGACTACACAAATACAACTATTTCATACACTATTTCCTGGCTTTGAGGTCTCAAAACTGCATATTCAAACAGTCATATCTCCAGAAATATTTATTCAATCTAATCAAATGATCAAAAAAATAAAAAAACAATGGTGATTCAGCCTCTTTGGGTCTGTTTCCATCAACAAGTATATAAGTCCCCATCATTGGCAGTTGTTTGAGCTTCAGTGTAGTTTGGTCATAACTGAAAGTTCAAAGCTGATTTGAGTCTTTTGAGTGTCTTTGTTAAAATAAAAGAGGACAGTGTATGCTTTGTCATGAATGGAGGGAGAGTTCATCTTATGGAAAGCATGCAGAAGCAAAGATATTCTCACAAACGTGGTGATGTTGCCACTGGGATGATGAGTGTGTGTGTGTGTGTGTCTGGCTTTTGCTTTTGTTGGAAACCAGTCGCGACAGAGAGAATCTACAAGTGAATCACCATAGGGAAGAAAAAAAAAGAATCGGAAAAAACGGTAACACTTTACAATAAGGGAACACACCTCATGCCTGAATTAATGCATGACTCATCATGATTTCATCATGATTTAATGCATGAATTAATGCATGATGTATCATGAACTCTGTGCGGTTCAATATTAATAAATGATCAAGGCATTATTAGTTCATGTGATTACTGTACACTTAATGTATCATCAATTAATGAACATTAACTCATAGTTAAGTCATACATTAAGTAACATGTCATCAAAGTAGCTGCAAACCAGTTAGGTAGACAAAAGCTTCTCAGACCATCAGTGGTGGATTTATCTATATCAGGGCCGCTAAAACTCAGAAAAAACGCAGACAAAGCTGTTCGCTTAAAAAAAGATTCTGCCAGTGTGGCTTCTAAGCCCCATCTATCATTTACCTGTGAAAATGGTGACAGTAATATCAAATGCTTTATGTTATTTTAATTTATCTTAGAAAGTGCATAATTAGTATTTATAGTCTATATTTGCCAATATTCAGTCATTCAGACTATGCAAACCCTACAGTAGGCCCATCTCTAATGTGTCATAAAAAAATCACGTTTAATAGACTTGATGGTGATCTTTGTAAATAACATGGAGTAAATGTGTGTGGATTATGACAGCCATTCATGTTTTAGAGAATGAGTACTTTGTACTTATTTTTCAATTATATAGTTACCAATACTCAAGGTTAATATATATGCTATTTGTTGGACAAATTGGGTCGGGGTTGAGTGTGATACCCCAAAAATATCAAGTGGCAGTTCTGAGAGCACAAACAACCTTGTTAATGAGAGAGGTCAGAGAAGAATGGCCAGACACATTCAAGCTAACAGAAAGGCCAAAAAAATTATAATTAACAACAGTGGTGAGCAGAGGGGCATCACTGAATGCACATGTTGAACCCTGAAAGGGATGGGCTGCAGCAACAGAACATTAGATAGTACTAGGTTGGTATTCCTAATACAGTGGATACTGAGTGTAAATTGTAAGTTCACCATTTATCATTACATTTCATCATTATTTCACACATGCAATCACCATTACTTCCTAAGTACTTGGCTGACTTGTGTCCCTCTAAGTAAAGTCATGGCATGATACTAATTTGTAAATGATTACTTAATGTAGATTGATAGGAGGCAAGCATTTGTTAACCATGAGTTCATCATTACTTAATTATGAGTTCAATGAATTGTGACCCTTCAAGTAAAGTCACACACAATTCTTCATATAGTAATGATTACCCCATCATCACATCACTATTACTTAATAAATAGCTCAATGATTTCTGCACCCTTGAAAACCTAATATTAAAATAAACCAGTCAAAAGTCATCCAAATGGAACATCAATGTTTTATTAATTATACACGTGGAACACAATTTATTAAGACATTCAAAAGGACCTCAATCCCATTTCCTCTCAGTCGCCATATCTGATTTTAATAAATCCCCTTAGCCCTCTCTATATTTTGTGTATGTCCCCCACTGTTAGGATCAATAAAGCTCCTGCTGTGGTTAACAATGAAATGTGTGTATCCAGCAGTGGCAACGCCACTGATCACTTATTGTTGTGGTCCCCCGACGAACGTGTCTTCAAAATTTGGGAGCAGTCTTCACCAGTCTCAGAACTGGCCATTTCCTCTGATACCTCAAAATCCCAAAAACCCATTTCCGCCTCCTCCATGTTCTGCCATATCTCCCACGACCCTACTGTTAAAAAAAGATAATTTACAAATCAAAACTAGAATGGCACTCAGATAGACACCAAAAAAAGTGGGCAATACACTGAACTCTAATGCACACTATGATATTGAACGGACTCAACTGCTTGCTTCTATTGCCGAAGTTACAGCAACCAATATGGCTTCCAGTGCACTGCACCTCTCAATTTCCGCTTGGGCTATAATTTAGAAACCCCTGCCTTTTTCTACCAAAACTAAAAGGTTAACAGTCATACATTAAAACTAGTTATATCCACAATACATATAAGAATAATAATCAATGCGTGATTATAGTTGACACGATACAAAGATTGTTGTTTTACTCATCGGAGATTACTCTGGTTGGTCTTCTTGAACACGTGATGATGACTAGCTGACAGAAATCAGTATGAAAAGGTTGAACTACATGTAGGTTTATTACGACATCACGTAAAGTAGTTGAATCTAATTCAGTTCAATATTTCTATATATATATATATATATATATGTCTGGTGGCAACTGAAGGATAACTAAGTTAGGCTACTGTACATGCTCCTCGCAAAATCAAATTATTTAAATAAGTCCAGTCCTGAGCTCACATGACAGGGTAACGTTAGATATACAAATTTTACTCCGAAAAGGACATTTCTAAGGGAATTATGCTATTTAACATTTGCCTAACTAGCTACTGTTACAGTTAGCAGCAATATGCAAATCCCTGTGTGTTCTAATACTAATGCCACTGAACTAGCCTAAATAAATTTGACATTGGCAAGCCAGAAAGCAAAATTACAAGTGATAGTAGGCCTCATAGCAGCTAGCTTGCTAGCTATTTGTGTCTGAGATTGATTCGCTGCTACGTCGATTTCTTTGCAAACATAGCCAACATTGAACGCATTTACAATGAGCTAACTAGCTACATAAACTACTTACCGGAATTTAAGTAACATTCATGTAGTTTTTTCAGTTAGCTTAGCAACTAAAGTTACATAACGTATGCTTAGAATGACGCGCATCTGCCCGGCGCTAGCCGGTTTTAAAGTTGGTTTTCGTTGGATAGTCACAATCATAACGGGTTGTAAGTTGTAGTACTGGGCCATGACAGCATAGCCATAATCTAAAAAGAAAAGGGAAACTTCATTTCGTCTGTCTGATAATGACCCGTTTCAGTGTAAAAACTCCAGACTTCCATTCATTCAACGAGCGCCTGTTGTCTGTCTAATAGATTTTATTCGTTTCCATGGAAGTTCGAACTACCGAATTACGGTTGTGGTTTTTGTATACGGAAAGCTAGAGGCGACAAAAGTCACAAACAGGTTATCTGGATTGTAAAAAATAAAAACGCTTTTAATAATTTCCTTAGCCTCCAATCAGTAAATAGTAGATTCACTTCCTATTTTAATTTTTCCTATTTTCACGGTCCTAGCATGCGTGTAATTGTAGGCTAGATTAATCATTATTGTACCCGTTCCCTAATCAGAGTCATATGTTGAGTAAGTCATATGTTGACCAACCAGAGTCTTTTGTTGGCTGTACAATAAGTAAAACATCAATACTATATGTTTGTTACTGTGTCAAGTAAAATCACAGCTTGATTATTCTGTATTATGGTATAACTGGGTTGAAAATATGACTAAAGCACCATAGTTTTAGTAGAAACATATGAGAAGTAGGCGTAGGGTTCACCCAGCAGCTTATTAGTCTGAATGATTGAATATTGCAAATAGGCTAATATTATAAATAAATGACAAATCATACATTTCCTAAGATAAATTAAATTAAAATAACATAAAACATGTGATATTGTAAGCCACACAGATCCTGTCTCCTTATATGCACAAGCAATGGGGGGGGGGGGGGGGGGGGGGGTTTTTTATAAAAATTGGTTTTTTATAAAAATCTGAATTTCTGTTGTTTTAAAAGCAAACAGCTTTGTCAGCACACTGTCAGGAAGAGTTTTGGGGGCCCCAAAATGGATAAATCCACCACTGATGGTCTGAGAAGCTTTTGTCTACCTAACTGGTTTGCAGCTACTTTGATGACATGTTACTTAATGTATGACTTAACTGTGAGTTAATGTTCATTAACTGATGATACATTAAGTGTACAGTAATCACATGAACTAATAATGCCTTGATCATTTATTAATATTGAACCGCACAGAGTTCATGATACATCATGCATTAATTCATGCATTAAATCATGATGAAATCATGATGAGTCATGCATTAATTCAGGCATGAGGTGTGTTCCCTTATTGTAAAGTGTTACCGAAAAAACTCCTGGCGTAAGCAACAACCCACAAAAGATTGCCGAAACCTGAGAATCGAGTAGAGTAACGACAGAGCGAAATACCTCTCGCTCGCAATATGAGAGAGCGCACTAAACAGAGGTAAAATAAACAACAGAAAATAATATAGCAACCCAAAAATAGCAACCCAGAATAATATGGCTAAACTTGAGAATCGAGTTGAGCAAAGATGAAGAGAAATATAAGGGCGTTGTAGTGGTACAACGATGAGCCAAACGCGATGAAAGAAAAGAGAGAATGAAAAAACCTCCCAGCCGTAGCCAAAACCAAAAACACCCTTGTAAAACCGGGATAGCCACGTAAACACGGGCGACACTAATACCGATAGCCAGAAGAACAGCAAAAACAAAGGCACCCTCGGAACGTGACTATAACGCCCGATAACTGGTGAAACAAATGAAAATAAAATAACGCTCACGCCCTATAACAACAAAGAGAGCGGGAGTGGAAACGGAGAAGTGAGAGAGGGAAAAACCTAAACTATATTCCCTGAGCTTCTAGTAGTTATCTGGGTATAGCTCTACTACGCGAATAAAGAATAACAATCTTTTAAGTGCGAGCAGAGGAAACAAACAACAACCATACATACGTGAAGGACGAAATGATAACGAAGCGCCAGGAAGCGGAACTCAGGGGTTTAAATACCTCCTGACGCGGGCGACAGGTGAACCAGATAATCACCTGGGCGAAAGGGAAATCCCGCAAGGGAATGCGGAGAAAAATCTGATAGACCGAAAAAAGACGAGGCGTGGAATTTAGAGGAAAGGAAGGGAAAACCATGACAAGAAATACCTCTCGCTAGCAATATGAAAGAGCGCACTAAAACAGCAGTAAAAGCAAAAGAGGTAGAAAAGGAAATCTATCAAAGACAGAACGGAAAGCAAAACCAAAACGAGGAACAGAAAATGCAAAATAGAAGGCAAAACCAACAAGGAACTCTAATGCAAAATAAAGCAAGTCCCACATTACTTTTGAGCAGAGCTGAAAAGTGGTCGCTTAAAGATGCTATACCATACCGGCTTCGAGGTAAAGTGTAAAAACAAAACCAACGCAGAAGCGCCGGAAGACGGAAGTCCGAGGCTTAAATAACCGGCCGGTAATTGAAAGCGACTGAGTGCTGAAAAAGAAGAAAACCCGGAGTGGAGCGGGAGAATAATAAGGAAACGAACCTCAAACAGGAGAAGGGAGAGAACAACCGCAAAAAATTAAATAAGCCTGCCAAATCATGACAGATAAAAGCATAGTTCTGATTTTAAATGTATTTTAAAAGTAAAGCATTTTTACATAAAATGATTGAGTGAAACAACTGAGCTTGTGCATGAGTTGGTCTTAAGTCCATAGTTTAGGGGTGCCAATAAAAGGAGTAGATCCAGTGAAACCTTTGTCACAGAAGGAAATGTTCTTGATTTAAACACCACAGGACCAAGCGCTTTGAATAATGCTTTTCATTTGACACTGTTTCTATGAATAGCTTGTTTCACAGGTCCTAATGTCAATTATGCAATGTTGATGTTGAGTACTGTATGTAATTGTGGGAATTGACCATAATATTCTCAGCTTGATTAATCAATGTATTTTTCTCTTTTTAATTGCTTTATTTGATGCATTCTCATGGTAACTGCTCTCCTCACAATTGAGAATGATCTCTTTAATTGACTACTATGATCTTAAGACCAGCTGATGCACAAGCTCAGTTGATTGCATCATCGAACAAACAAATGAAATTATAAATACTCTATGTAATTAAGACATCTGCCTGAGTCTGTTTTTAAGGGAGAAAAAGATAGAGTGTGTGTTTGCGTGTGTGTGTGTGTGTGTGCTAAAAGTGTGCAAAAAAGAACATCATACAAAAGATTTTATTTCACTGAGACTCCTCACTTGAGCACTTTGCTTTTATCACTATCACTCAATGCAGTTTCCCTCCTCCTTCAGATCATCAACATTATAAAACATTGATAGACAATTGTATTCCCAGCAGACAATTTCTGGATTTGCGACCTGGAATTGAATTAGTTGTATGTGTGTGCGTATGCAAATTTTTATTTGGACACAAAACACTGCTTGACACACTCGTGATCCCCAGGGAGGGATTCTCTCCTACTGTTTTTAGCAGCATTCTTATTAAAGTTTGGGATGAAAAAAAAAGAGGCAGGAGACCAACTGTGAAAGCTGGCACATTAGAGCTATACCAAAGCTCTAAAGCCTACTGACCGAGGTAATAAAATGTTCATCCTACCTTAACCAAGTTCACCTGACAGTGATGCATATTGGCTGTCAGCCCCTCATCGTAAATGGACTGGAAAAAAGAAGGAACAGTAAGTTATGTGAGAATCAATACAATGCAAGAGTGCTCAGCATCTCCACACTTTAATTTGTTTGAGAAAGAATCTATAGGATGTTAAAAATCATGTCCAACAATATTTGTTATGGAGGAGCACTATGGCAGATCCTGCGCAAGAGTTCTGTGGTGTTCATAAAACAGTCTGTTTGAGAGTTGGGAAGTTAACATAATTCATAGAAATACATTTTAGACAAACGCCCATTTCCTCTGGAATTTTCAGAGCATCTTTGCCTCACATTAACCTTTTTTTTATTTTTTATTTATCAAGTAAATTTTTTTGTGGAGTGTCAGTATAAGAAGCTGCCATTTTAAACCCGATACTAGTAACTTTCAAAAAGTAAGAATATGATCCACATTATGATGATGATGATGGCAGCATGCCCTTATATACTATAGCGATTGACTGGAGACAAAGATCAGGCAGATCTGAGATAACGCTCATGCTTTGGTATTTAAATAGCAGAGACCGTTAGCAGACCAGAATACAAGCTTAACAAACAGGGGAGAATGAGCCCATCTATGGTTAGACACACAGTACAATACATGCAACAAGCAACTAGGGATGGCTATACAACACAAGAGAAGATCAGCAGAAATGGCAGCGCACAGAGCATTAGCCAGCCGGTGACTAGCTAGCTAGCTACTATGAGACTTGCTCAGGCCTTTGAATGTTTTTTGGGTGGAGACTGCTCATATAGTTCACTCAGGTCTGTGTCTTTAAAGTAGACCTTGTTGTCCAAAGTTTATGTCTGGGAGAAAAGGAGACCTTTGCTGGTGGTGGTGTCCAAGAAGTCTTTAGGCTTGTTTGAGATTACTTTCGGCTCGCCTCGAAAACAGGCGTGAGTAGTCGATTGCAGTCGGGGGAGGAGTCAAAAAAGTCGGACACTTCTTAGTTGACTAGCCTGCTCGCCTTGTGTCACAATGGCAGATATCACGTTCACGTTCAGACAGCATTTATGAGGAATGTGTAAAGCATTCAATTGTGAATGTCAGTACTCTGATAAACATCATTTGGTGTCTGTCTGACATGAAGGTTATCTTGGAATAATGATGGATAAGATAGAAGTTTCATAACTTCCTTGTGGGTGGTGATAGCTTTTCTGAGCCAATAGGCGCTTTGCTCAAACCAGAGCAAGTCGTTTCCCATCATGCATGAAGTTGTGCAGTCGGAAGAGGGCAACTGCGTCGCCTAGCCCTGAAAACTGCGAGTTAGTTGGAAGTGGTCTGGTGGCCAGGGAGGGGGCTCGGGGGGTGTTGGTTGGAAGTGGTCTGGCGGCCAGGGGTCAGTTGCAGGCATCAAATTCTGAATTAGCATATATTTACAAAAATCTATAAAGTTGATAAGGTAAAACATTCAATATATTTTCTTTGTATTGTTTTCAATTATGTAAAAGCGAATTTACAAATCACTGCTTTCTGCTTTTATGTGCATTTTACATACTGTCCCAATGTTTTGGAATTGGGGTTTGTAAGTAGGCTGGCTAATAGTCATAGAAGTATAAGTATAGAACGTTGTTACTACCAGCGGTGAGGGCTAGTTTAACTCTCATTATACGTCTCCACATGTCAGATAAATTAAATTATATAATACTAGATATGTTAGCTAACGTTTGCTGTTTTTCTGAACGGACAAATGCCAGCAACGTTAGAGCGAGCTGTCTGGATATATCACTTTTACCTGGTTTACCTTAGTCAGTTTGCTTTACTGTGCGACGCTGGTCGTCGTCTTGCTAGAATTGCTTTATGGTAAATCGAACGCAAATCAGTTTCATTGTATTAGACGGGCTCACCTCGGGATATTGTAACATGTGCTTTTTTTCCTCTGTCTCACATTTAGCTAATCCTAAAAAGAAATCTGAAGTTTTTTTTTTTTTTTTCCGTGTATCCACTTTGCTACGCGCCACTGTGGTGGGAAGGTTTGATAAATTCGCCAGACAATTCTGAAATTGACCCGCATTTGGCGGGTGCTAATTTCCCACACTGACTGTAACTAGCCGCTAATCTACTGATAAATGTCGAGAAACAGACGTGCAAAAGTCATGGTTTCGCAATAGCATGAGAAAACAATTATCTTACTAACTAGCAAAATGTTAGACACCTTATGCTGGTATTTTATGGAGTTAAGATTAATAATTCACTCTCACCTCGATGTTGGTCCCATTCAGGCCCGGCCCCAGGATGAAGTGATTGAGGGGGCAGTTAAAAATGGTACAACAGTAGTAGGTTATCATTTTGCTATGCAGTGGCGGCAGTGAGCTTGACACCCTGCTCGGCTCCTTCCCAGAGGACGGCATCCCGCTGATCCTCCTGGGAGACTTCAACATCCATCTAGATGCCTCCCAGTCTGCGGCCTTCCTACCACTTCTCCGCTCCTTTGACCTCTCCCTCCAACCCTCCCCCCCCCCCCACCCACAAGGCTGGCAACCTCCTAGACCTGGTCTTCCAGAGGAACAGCCCCTGCTCTGATCTCACTGTTACCCCTCTGCATGCCTCCGATCACCACTTCATTTCTTTCTCTCTTCCTCTTGTTCCACACCGTCGCCCCCCCTCCCCACACCCCCACTGTCTCTGTCCGCCGTAACCTTTGCTCCCTCTCGCCCTCCTCTCTTGCTCCCTGTGTCACTGCTTCCCTCCCCCCTCTCAAACCCTTCTCTCAACTCCCCATCGACTCTGCATCTGACACCCTTCTCACAGCTCTCTCCACATCACTTGACTCTCTCTGCCCTCTTGTCTCTAGGCCCACATGCCCATCTCCTCTCTGCCCGTGGATGTCCAACGCCCTGCGCACCTCAAGGGCCGGTCTCCGCGCAGCAGAGAGGATGTGGAGGAAATCCAGAGACACATCAGACCTCTCCTCCTACCAGTCTCTCCTAGCGACGTTCTCTACAGCAGTCACTGCTGCTAAGGTAACGTACAATCACACAAAAATTTGCAAACACAGTTCTAACCCCCGTCAATTGTTCTCTATCTTCTCCTCCCTCCTCAGCAAACCCCCTCCTGCTCCTCATTCCTCATTCACTGCAGACGACTTCGCAGATTTCTTCGATGAGAAGATCGCAGACATCCGCAGCTCCTTCAGCCCCACTCCCCCTCCCCTCACAGACACTGCTTTCCACTCTCTTCCTCTCTCTACCCCTTCTGTGTCCCCCCCCTGTTTCTCCACCTTTTCTCCCCTTTCTGAGACCGACGTATCCCATCTCCTACTCTCCCATTGCCCCACTACTTGTGCCCTCGACCCTATCCCTTCATCTCTCCTCCAGGCAATCACCCCAGATATCCTCCCGTTTGTGACCTCCCTGGTGAACTCCTCCCTGACCTCTGGCTGCTTCCCCTCATCCTTCAAGAGAGCCCACATCACCCCGATCCTGAAAAAACCTACGCTGGACCCCTCTAACATCCAAAACTACAGACCGGTATCTCTTCTTCCTTTTCTTTCCAAAACTATTGAACGTGCTGTTTCTAACCAACTGTTGTCTTTCCTTACCCAGAACAACCTGCTAGACCCCCACCAGTCCGGCTTCAAACCTGGCCACTCAACGGAGACCGCACTCCTCTCCGTCAGCGAGATGCTTCATGCAGCTCGTGCAGCCTCCCTCTCCTCTGTGCTAATACTTCTAGACCTATCTGCTGCCTTCGACACCGTAGATCACTCCATCCTCCTGTCGTCCCTGTCTGCAGCGGGGATCGGCGGCTCGGCCCTGGCCTGGATTAAGTCCTACCTCTCCGAACGCTCCTCCCAGGTTGCCTGGGCTGGTAAAGTATCGGCACCCCGTCCCCTTATCACAGGAGTCCCCCAGGGCTCAGTCCTTGGTCCCCTCCTCTTCTCCACCTACACCAAATCCCTTGGCCCTGTTATCACTGCTCATGGTCTTTCTTACCACTGCTATGCTGACGATACTCAACTCTTTCTCTCCTTCTCACCCTCTGACACTCAGGTGTCAGCCCGCATCTCCGCTTGCCTGAGAGACATCCAGAGCTGGATGGACAACCACCATCTCAAGCTCAATCCAGGCAAGACTGAGCTCATCTACATTCCTGCTCTAACCTCTCCCCCTCTCAATCTTTCTATTTCCCTAGGAGACCCTCCACTGACCCCAACGCCCTGTGCCAGGAACCTCGGAGTCGTGATGGACAACAGGCTGTCCCTCTCCGAGAACATCGCAGTGGTAACCCGGGCATGCAGGTTCTTCCTGTACAACATCAGGAGAATCCGCCCCTTCCTCACCACCCACTCAACCCAGCTCCTGGTCCAAGCGATGGTGCTGTCCCGCCTGGACTATTGCAACTCTCTCCTGGCTGGCTTGCCAGCATCGGCCATTAGACCCCTTAAGCTTATCCAGAACGCAGCAGCGCGCCTGGTCTTCAACCTCCCCCGACACTCCCATGTCACCCCCCTGCTCATTGACCTCCACTGGCTACCGGTGATGGCCCGCATCAAATTCAAAACATTGGTGCTCGCCTTCCAGGCAGTCCGAGGATCTGCCCCTCCATACCTCCAAAAGCTCATCAGACCCTACACACCTGCCAGATCTCTGCGTTCCGCCTCCTCAGGATGACTGGTACCCCCCCCCCCCCCCCCCCTCTTCATACTAGCACCCGGTCTCGACGTCTGTCTGTCCTGGCCCCACGGTGGTGGAATGAGCTCCCCGTGGAGGTCAGAACAGCAGAAAGTCTGACCGCTTTCAAGCACAGATTGAAGACTCACCTCTTCAAGCTGCACCTCTCTCCACCCCGCCCTACCTCCTTGTGACTATTGTTATCAAAATTGTGTAGTTCCCCCCCCAAAAAATTTTTTTAATAAAAATCCCCAATCATACTGACTGCGCCTAGTACTTAGATTCGTGTTTACCTTTTTTAGGATTGTTTTAACGCACTTGTTACTAGTTCGGAAATGCACTATGTACCTCGCTCTGGATAAGAGCGTCTGCTAAATGTCTATAATGTAATGTAATGTAATGGCTGGTGCCAGTTCTTCTCGGTGGGGCCCTCAACCCCCCCCCCCCCCCCATTTAATTGTCATTATGGGCGGTGCCAGGAATTTTTGACAAGGGTAGCTTAGGTGGTGCTATATCCAAAGATTCTCTAATACCCTCTCTGCTATATCGTTGCTTCTCTAATTTCCACAATCACGCAACACATGCCCGCGCACAACTGCACTATCCTACTAGATTAGAATTTACAAGCGTTTTTAAATAATTGTATTCAAAGTGACTTACAGAGTCAATACAATGCACTTTTATCCAAAGTGACTACAGAGCGAGTACAATAACACAGTCAGCCAACTACTTATAGTAGGCTAGGCTACTAACAACAACAACACATGAACACCGAACACACTATGCGACTGCCCCCACACACTCAAAAAATAATACAATTGTCCAATCTAGACCTAACATGAAACATAAAAGTAGCCTATTGTCATCATCACACCAACATGACAAAAAATCTCTCACTCAAACATTTGACGTGATCAACAGGCTACTACTATCAACCGGTAGCTAGGCTATCGACAGCCTAGGCCTATTGTCATTGCCAACACATACAACATGCCTACTACACATATAGCACTAATAGTAGGCCTACTGTGTTAAACTAAATAATCGAATTTAACGTTAGCCTACTCACCAATGGACGTCTCTCATACTATAGCAGGACAATGCGCCTCTTGTGGTTCATGGCAAAATCATCAATGATGTCCAGCTAATCGGGCCCTTGCTCCTCCCGAGTTAATCGACACCAAAGCCGGGTTGCTATTCCGAGTGTCCCTGCTGTTGCTCCTCATGTAATTTTTTTTTACACACCATAAACAAGAAAAACTGCGTTCACAGAATCGCATTTTAACTCTGCACTTCTTAGCTGGGTATTTTCGCAGAATAAGGCACCGTTGTGCTTTGTCTGGAGTCTGGCTAATATCAGCAGGCCCAGTGCTGCGGGGGGTATCCCCGCTGCAGCTAGCGGCAGTGGCTAACTGCTGTTCAGATGGCGGGGACAGCGGCTATTTTTACTTCCAATCTTCCTCGCAAATGCGAATGTGCTCAATATCCTGGCTGTCATTGTCATACTGTTCGACTTCTCTGACCCTGGTGTTCTTCCTTGTTTGGGGAAGAGATATTTCTCCATTTGCAGCTCAAGTTAACGTTAGATAGGTGCGCTCAAAATCAACTAGCCAAGTTCAAGACGTCACCAGACTCATTCTCGCGAGTCCCGAGATCAAGGAGTAGAACGAATTATCGGGCGACTTTGTTTGAGAAATTGTTGTCTATATTTATTCGACTCTGGTGTTTTGCGTGGCGGTTCTAGTGTTAAACGCTTGTATCTCGGCTAATATTTTTGTTGTTTTTGTTATTTTTGTTATTTTTCTATAGGGTACATAAAACTTAAACTGGGGGGGGGCTGGTCCCATTTGACAACGATTGAATGACAAACTGCGCAATGTTATTTTCAACCATCAGATCTGCTGTTCGACATCACCTTGCGACGCAGTCGGATGTATTTATTTTTATGTATTTTTAAATTCAACGTTAGTTAAGGTGGGCCGTTTTTTGTTCAGGCAGCCCGCCTTAACTATAAACCACTGTGGGAAACACTGATTAAGTTATATAGGCTGTCCATATCGATCTTGAACAGTATCAATACACAGTGTCTGGGCTATGTTAGGGCTCTGCTTCGCTCTGAGTTGCCAATATGCACTCATAGTAATGAACTTAGCTAACTTTGAACCTGAAAGTGGGCGAGATCCGGGAGAAAACTGCTGCTAAAAGTGGGTGGAATGAGGAGGCAAGAGTTACTCTCTCTTACTAAGTTCTTTCCGATCACCTGAAAGACGAGCTAGCCTACCGAGATTTTCTTAATCTGTCCCTAGCCCGTTTGTGAAAGATACCTTCATCCCAACTCACCGTGCCTGCGCCATCAATCTCCTGACGGGCACCACTCCTCACCCTGGGGTAGATTACTCTCTCTCTCACCACTGCCAAAGAAAATTACCTCAGGGAAGCTCTGACCACCAGACAGATTCTCCCTTCTACATTGCCAGCTGGTGTTGGCTTCTTTTTTTGTCTGTAAGAAGGATCGCCGCCTCCACCAATGCATGACTATTGGGGGTTAAACAAAATGATCATTAAAAACCATTATCCATTACTCTTGTCCACTGCTTTCGAGTCTCTGCAGTTTCTGTCCTGGTCAGAATGTGTGGCTGTCCACACAGGATCTTCCATTGCTGGGTAGAGTCTCTGAAATTGGTTCATTAGTCCGTTCAGGATCAAGCAGCGGATTAATCCGGTCACCTACTACCTTCAACTGCCCCGTTCCATGCAAATGCACCCCAGCTTCCATGTCTCCAAGCTCAAGCATGTGGTCACCAGCCCCTTGGCACGCCTGACCAGTCTTCAAGCAGTTTTATAATAATAATAATAATAATAATAATGCCTTGCATTTATATAGCGCCTTTCTCACCGGCCGGCGACACAAAGCGCTTTACAAAGATGAGGGGAAGCCACCACCAAACAAATTTTTTTATTGCATAAACTACAATTCACTGAAATGTTGAACTCAAATGCAATCTATAAACACGATATAAATGTCTCAAAAAAGGAACTTTTTTATTGATATATCACAAGATGAATGGAGGAAAATTTATATTCATATCCATAAAATGACAAATTTACTTTTTTGGCAGAAATATTCTTGGAAGATACAACTCCAGTACTTTATGACACCAGTGCAACTTTCTCAGTGCTGGAGAAACTGTGGGGATTACCTTGCCAACCTATCTTATATTTTATGGTTTTGTCCAATATTAAATTCATTTTGGGAAACAATATAAAAGAAAATTCAGATGGTAATAAAAGTAAATTTCCAACTGGATGTTAGGTATTAATTTCTCGGTATGACTCGGTATCAAAGAAAAAGATCAATATTTGGCAGGAATTTTCAGAACTACTGCACTGAAAGCAATTACATGTAGTTGGCATCAAATATGCAAACCAAAAATACAGAAATGGAGGGATTTGATCGACTAAGTGTACATTATGGAAAGGTTAACATACATAATTAGAGATAAAAAACACATTGTTGATAACAGATGTAAAAAATTGATTGAATATTGCAGTCATATGAATTAATAAAGTGTATATCTAAATGTATAATTAAATGTATATGGAGGGATATGTGGGTACAAATAGCCAAAGGAAACATGAAAGATCTGTACAACACCACCAAGAAGCTATCCGGCAAGGCCAGCCAGCCAGAGCGACCAGTGAAGGACAAGCAAGGGAAGACAATCATAGTACTAGAGCAACAGCAGGAGAGATGGGCAGAGTATTTTGAAGAACTCCTGAACAGACCGTCACCACCTAACCCTCCAGACATTCAACCTACGGAGACAAACCTGCTCATCAGCTGTGGAAAGCCCACGAAACTGGAAATTAAAAAGGCCAACGCACAACTGAAGAACAACAAGGCAGCAGGACCAGACAACATACCAGCAGAGGCGCTGAAGGCCGACATGGACACCTCTGTAGAGATGCTGCACCCACTGTTTGTGAAGATCTGGGAGAATGAGGAAATACCAGCAGACTGGAAGGAAGGTTACTTGATCAAGCTCCCCAAGAAAGGAGACCTCAGTAAATGTCCTAACTACAGAGGAATCATGCTTCTCTCAGTGCCAGGAAAGATTTTCAACAGAATCCTCCTGGAACGAATAAGGAAAGCCGTGGACCCACATCTAAGAGACTAGCAAGCAGGATTCCGGCAGAACAGATCATGTGTGGACCAGATTGCAACCCTTCGCATCATAGTCGAGCAATCACTGGAATGGAACTCTCCACTGTGTATCAACTTCATAGATTATGAGAAGGTGTTTGACAGCGTCGACAGAGACACCCTCTGGAAACTTCTCAGACACTATGGCATTCCAGAAAAATTTGTCACCATCATCAGGAACTCCTACGAAGGGATGACCTGCAGAGTTATACACGGAGGACAGCTCACTCGAAGCTTCTAAGTAAAGACAGGTGTCAGATAAGGCTGCTTACTGTCCGCTTTCTTCCTTCTGGCTATCGATTGGACAATGAAGACCACAACAGCATAGAGGAGAAATGGGATCCAGTGGACACTCACAACACAGCTAGATGATCTAGACTTTGCGGACGACATAGCAGTCGACAGCAGATGCAGGAAAAGACAAGAGTCCTGGCAAACACCTCATCACAAGTAGGCCTCAACATCCACAAAGGGAAAACAAATCCTCAAGGTCAACACAACATCTGAAGACCCTGTGACCCTGGAGGGAACAGCACTTGAGGAGGAAGATGCCTTCACTTACCTAGGCAGTGTCATTGACAGGCAGGGGGGCACGGATGCAGACGTCAAAGCCAGAATCAGCAAGACAAGAGCTTCATTCATCCAACTGAAGAACATCTGGAGCTCCAAAGAAATCAGCTAGCGGACAATGCTCAGACTCTTCAATTCCAACATCAAGCCCATACTACTCTACGGATCAGAGACATGGAGAACAACCAGGACCACAATGACAAAAATACAAACATTCATCAACAGCTGCCTGAGGCGGATCTTGAGAATCTACTGGCCGGACAAGATAAGCAAAAATTATCTCTGGCAGAGAACGGACCAAAAACCTGCAGAAGAAGAGATCAAGCGGAAACGATGGGGATGGATTGGCCACACACACTCCGCAAACCGATCACCAGTATCACCAGGCAGGTCCTGAAATGGAACCCGCAGGGCACAAGGAAGAGAGGCCGGCCCAAGAACACCTGGTGCAGGGACCTCGAGGCTGACATCAAACAGAGCGGACTGACATGGAAACAGCTGGAAAAGAAAGCTCAGGACAGAGGAGTCTGGCGGACTGTTGTCAACGGCTTATGCTCCATGCAAAGGAGCGATAGGTCATAGATAGACTTTACAGTTTGTGTGACAGGTGATCCTGCATCAATGGTAGGCTGCATGCTATCTCTTGCTAGGCCTTTACTTTACCAGCTGATATGACACCGGTACTGACAATACTAAATCTTTTTTTCCCTTGAATCCTTGACTGAACATATGCTAATAATAATGATTTATTTTGCTCTCTGACTTCGTATGCCCCTTTAAATGGAATTTGCAATTTCCATATATGCCAATTCATGGGCATGGATTTATGCTAATCGCAAAATAATGTGAACACACTTGTCATTTACGGTCAATTGGAATTCATGAACATACACACGAAATACGAACAAATCTTCCATTCCCACACGGTTTGATGAACCCGGCGTAGATTTTTTGTACTGAATTGTTTAGTACATAAATGTACGTGCATATTTAGGAACGTTTTATGAATGAGGCCCAATGAGGGTAATGTGGAAAGGCGTCATTATTTTCCTGACTGTAGTGCATGATATATAATTTAAAAAATCTGAACTTGCACTTTGATAAAATGTAAATACCTCTAAAACACATTTTCTGATGTTGTGGATGCTTTACCACAGTGGGCCATATATTAATTCTCTCTTTAGCAGTAACAACTTTTGAAATTATCCGGTTTGGGCTCTGCAGCCTCCCCAAGTTCACTTAATTAACTGGCTTATCTTTGCCTGCCTAGTCTTTCATGTGCTGCTATGCCTAATTTGGTTTGCAGCAAAGGTGGCTGTTCTCTGAGTCTCAAGCAGCCAGCTGCTTTGGTAAATGAGCTGTAGCAACATAATGACAGAAGCAGAGGCTTAGAACCGGTGGCCACACATGGACATGCTGACACACACACACACAAACAGATGCATATACACACACACACACACACACACACACACACACACACACACACACACACACATTCACTCACAAACACACATCCACATAAACGTATTCACCCAGACACACATGCTGGCATAAGTGTATTCACTCACACACATGCGTCCACAAATGTAGTCACACATAAACACATACACACACAAACCTTTCACTCACGCACATACAAATGTATGCACAACCATATTCACTCATGCCGGCACACAGACAGAAAAGCATAAATGTATTGGTACGTACACACATACAGGCACGCACAGGCACACGCATGCACATATTCACACACACAATCCTGCTGCCCTTCCATAAACAGGCACGCACATGCATGCACATACTCACACACACAATCCTGTGTTCCATAAAAGATATTCGTCCCAGTTTAGGGAGCTTTCATTTTCACATCATTTTATGAAATCATAAACTCCACGATATCAGTGACCATGTGTCACTACCTCATAGATTTTATTATTTGGATGAATGGTCAAATCCCCTTTGCTTGTTTGGTTCCCTGACTGCAAAGCTTGTGGATGAGAGCAGTCCATCTCGTACCGCTCAACTACAGGCAGGGCTGTGTTATGATCCCTCCCAGACTCACTGGGGAACCTGGCTGCTGTTTTTCTGCTTTCACTGGCCGGCAGAGCAAATAAGACATCACCCATGTCATTTTATTTTTTCAACCACTGAATTCTTTATTGAATTCAAAGCTTTTCTTCCAACAACATCTCAAAATGTGGTCTTGGCTTCATTCATAATGGGGACGGATGTCTGAGCAAAAACCTTGCGATGACAGGCCTTGTGAGCTGCTACTCATAAATAAACATGTAATGTAAAATAAACTTAATCTTGAATCACTGCTGTGTGTGTGTGTGTGTGTGTGTGTGTGTGTGTGTGTGTGTGTGTGTGTGTGTGTGGTGTGGTGTGGTGTGTGTGTGTGTGTGTGTGTGTGTGTGTGTGTGTATATATATATGGAGGACCAGAAATGCCAAAATGAGGAATTTATAAATAAATTAATATAGCAAAAAATACATAAATGGATAAAAGTCTTAGAAAAATTCAGTTTGATCATGAGTCAAAATAATCTTGCAGTATGTTTTCTATCATAGACAGCTAGCTAGCCATCAACTCATTTTGCTTCAAAACTGCAGCATATGATCGTAGCGTGGCAAACGAGATGGGAGCCAGTCTAAAAACCCAGTTAGCCAAATGGGTCTGGCCCAGATCTGGCATTCTGACTCGGCTCAGTGTCGGCCACAAAACTGTGGTGTCGGCCTTGAATTACGGTAAAATTCTGGGCCCAGTGATGAGTCTGGGCCCTATGTGCCATAACTGCACCAACCCAACACAACCATGCCTACTTGATGGACACTTGAAATTGAATAAATATTGCACGTATTTATACCAAACTGCTCAGTGTTGATGTAACTAAGACATTTGATGTAAAACAAGTGTTCTGATGATACATTTTGGCTTCTGCAATCACAAGTTGATATAGAATGTTTGGAATATGCAGCTCCAGGGTTGCTTGTGTACCTCAGCTGTGACGTTGTGCTGAAGCGCTCTATAGTACTACAGTTCAGGGTGGTGCTGGTCATTCAAAACAGTTCAAAACGTGGAAAAGGAAAACCAGCACTCGCAAAAATCGTAATTATTTTAGATGGACAGCGTGTCGGTTTGAAGTTTCGGCTTCATCAGACGCTGACGATGGCTTTGTAGCCGAAACGTTCAAACAGACACGCCACCTATCTAAAACAAATAAGAGGATTTTTGTGAGTGCTGGTTTTCCTTAAAATGTTTGCCTTATTAATAGCAGGGCGACTGACAGCACCAGTTAATGTACACGGCGAATGTTTGTAGTCGCTGGATTGCATCTGCACTTTTAACACATTGTTAATATCTCCGTCCTGCCCATTAACACACATCTGTGTCCATTATTGCTACAATCTCCAACAAACTGTCAGTCACTGCCTGCACACACAAGCCCCGCCGTCTGCATCCTGAAAACATCACACGCCAATTAACCGATCAAAGGTAGGCCTAAGTTTGAATACTGCGTTTATAAAGCATTATTATTCTTTTTGTGCCCGCCATGCTATAGTTATGCGCTCAACCTCAGGTGGCTGTTGAAAGTTGTAGCCTATCGTTATAATCTCATAAGGCCGTGTGCATGCTAATCAGCATGAGGTTTTACGTTAATTTTCCTTGCCTCTCTCCGCTGGAGGTTGTTAAGTAATTGGATTCTGTGCTTAACATGATCCCTGTTAGGCATTTTGCTTTCCCAAATGGCACTGTGTGCTTTGTTCGCTGATCGTCTCACAACTTTGTCTGCTCATATTGGGAGCCAGATTGCATGTGGTTTATAGATTAGATATTAGTGTTTGATTACTCTGTATGGGGACAACATTGTGGAAGGGGTGTTCCCATGCAAACCATTGCATTACGGTTTGCTATAGGCTGTCTGTTGGAGTGTGTATTTTTTTTTTTTTAATGCCAACCCACTTTTGAACAGGCCAACCCACTTTTGAACAGGCCAACCTACTTTTGAACAGGCCCACCCGAAAATGAATTCCTGGCGACATCACTGGTGTGAAAGTTTATATTTTGTTGCATATGGACTGAAAGCAAGAAACCTTTATAATGTCCATGTTGAGTCTTTGCCCTGGCCTTTTATCTGGATTTATAAAATAGTTTAGCAAACGGCAGCTGTGATGGGTGTCAACCGATTACAGATATTACCATGAACATCGAGCAGTTGGAAAGGAAATGTAGGTTAGTATAAGCATATGCACTGTAGTTACACAAACAGAACTACTGGTGGTTAATAAAGTTATGTGGTTCTAGTAGCAAAACAAAACATGGAATACATAAAGGAAATTTTGAATTTCCTTTATGAAAAATGGCATCTTTTATACCTTGCTCCTGAAAAAGTCCTATGTTTTTTGGGGCTCCAAGAGTTGATAATATTATTGTAAAAATAAAAGTAAAAAAATGATGGAAAAATATTTTTGCGTCTGCCAACGTGCTAACGCCAAGCTGCATTTGTACAATGCACAATGGGGTCTACCACAAGAAACGTAATAAATTAACAATAAATTAAAGTATCCCAAGAAAAAAATGATGCTAGTGCCTGCACATGATATACGTCATGCACTTGGCACACATCACATAGGCGCATGAGATGAGGTGGACCTGTGAGTCCATAGGCGCAGGAAGTGAGAGTGTTGAAGAACGCAAAAGATCAAATCCGCTGTCAAGGAAACACGCTGTGTAGAGTGCATTCTAGGTTGAAAACCACAGAATGCATTCGAGTACTGTTGACGAACAGGTCAAGGTCGTGAAAACCTCTCAAATAAAATGTTTTCTAAACATTTCAACACTAAAACCAAACCGAACTTGCTAGTGTGTACAAAGCCTAATAATCTTCTGAGTTACACACTCCCAGAGGGGTAGGTACATCATACAGGGAAATGGCCTCCTGCTTTCTAGGTTTCTTTCTGTCTTCCTCATTTACGTTTTTATATATGATGGCCTTATCAGAGGTCTCTATGTGATGGGGGAGGGGTGGGGTTTGAGAAATTAACTATTTTCCACACCAACAGCAACCGAGCTGGTATATTGAATGAATCCCATTAGTGACAGTGGGGTTAATATAATGACTGGCCTCACAGGTACGATCGGCTTCGCATTTATCCCCATGACAGGCAGACTGATTAACACCAATGTGTTCAAGCCGTAGTGTCTGCACCGAGCTTTAACTGCACGGCAACCCCTTTGCTTTAATTAATGCCACAATTTGGCATTTTGAGGGGAAAAATGATTAAACAGTTCTCCTGTGAAGGATAATTAAAGAGCAGTCTAAAGAGAGATAAAAGAAAATGTTTAACTACAGCAGATTTAAAATATGCTGGTCAGTCAAGACTATTTTCTATTTTCTTACTGCATAAAAATATTATTTTGGTTAGTGATTGCAAAGAGTTTATATAATATCTACATATACTGTAACCATACTGCAATGTACATGTACAGTGGGGTCAGAAAGTATTCAGGCAGTGACACAATGTTTGTTGTTAAATGCCAACCCTGCCTGCTTTCCGTCGTGGCCTGAAAACACACCTTTTCAGACTCCACCTGGACTGATACTTATCTAGGACATCATGGTATTTGTTCTTGTTGAACTGTGTATTCAAGTTTATAATATATAGAATTGTTGTAGAGCTATTTACTGTGTTTACTATTTACCCAGTTTACTGTGAACTGCATTCAATGTTGATTACTAGGGATAGCTGCTACTTTATGGGAAGAATGTGCTTTCTTATCTGTTCTGTAGTTACTTCGATGACCTTTCTGTATGCACTTACTGTATGTCGCTTTGGATAAAAGCGTCTGCTAAATGACTGTAATGTAATGTAAATGTAATGTAACCCATTTGAAATTCTCCAGTGAAAAAATTGGATTATGAATGGATTGTGTGAATAAAATGTTTATGCTTCTCATAGCTGCCCTTGTGACCTCTCCACAGAGAAATCTGCACAAAGTGTTCGGAGATAGAAAGGTGTTAAACAGTCGCTTAGAGCAATAGAGAAAGTTATTTTTGTATAAAAAATGATAATTGGGAGCTTGGTAATTTAAAAGCGATTTTGCTTAACAGCTGCACTGGTTTGCAGGTATTATTTTGTTTCAATGGCAATATTTTATAGACTTTGTCTAATGCCACTGTAATAGCCAGTTACCCCTCCGCTATGTTATTGTGGAGGGGCCCAGATCATCTACATTGTAATTGCAAATGCTTTTCCTTAGATGAACCTTGAGAAATCGATCAAGAAAAATTTCACAAGACACTAAAATATCAACCTTGTGTCCTATTTTTAGAGAAGCAGACATGGCAGGACACATTTTCTGATTTAAAATGGGCTTGTCTAATTTCACTCTCCACCCTGAAGCGAATTTCATTTTAATCGGAGTCTTTGACATGCTCTACTCTGTCTTGGCACAAAAAATCATCTCCAGATATTCAAAGGCCCTGCAGTATGTGGCGCATCATCTGATGGACACTGTCCTCCCGTGCCGAGATTGAATCGCTACAAACAGGAGACCCAGATCAAAAGCACCGACAGTGGACAGTGAGAAGGCTGGATTGGTTGGTTGGTTTGGTAATGGTTTATTGGTTGGTTGGTTTATTTCAGATGTATGAATAGGTATTATGTGAATAGGCGGGCCATTTTGCCTACTTAGTTGAAGGGGATATGCGGACATTATTTTTAAAAATCACATCTGGGGGAATACAGCATAAAATATCATCTTCTGCAAGGACGTGTGCTGAAAATGTGATTAATAACACACTGCATGTGGTCATCAGAAAAGTAAAAACTTCAATTTAAATTGAATTGTTCTTTAAACAATTAATCTGATTAGGACAGCAAAACTCCCTCATGTTCATTACTTTTTTCATGAAGCGTTGTTTGTCTACGATATACAGTAAGTAAGGGAAATTGATAATATTGTGATTATTTAATACAACAAACATCAGAAACATAAGATATAGAATACTGTCCCCCAAGTCTTCCCAAGATTACAAATGCAATTGCCTTTTAACAGCAAAAAGAGTGTTATCAATGTATATGAGTAAACATTACCATGTAAAATGGCTGGAACCATTTCAGCTGGACCCAGCAAGAAGCCAAAAAGCAACTCTGTGTTGGTGTTTACAAATCAGTCCAAATTTCACTGGGAAGACAGATGTAAGCCTGGTAGAGACACAAATGAACCAACATGAAAAAGTCAATAAAATATTCGCTCATCTATTACAGTCAAACCCTGCTCGTCCCTGAGTGCCTCCAGTGTTTGTTTTCCCTGCAGTGAATAATCAATCAAGGTTACTGGGGATCCATAGAGTATCCAGCCAATATACAATGAGCAGAAAACCTAAAACCCAGGCCCTTCATGAATGAAACTGGCACCCCACAGAAAGTACCAGAAAAGACTTACTTAGGAATTGAGGATCATGTGAAGCATTGTCTTTTTAATGGTTGGAACATTATTACCAGTGTATGAGTGAAAAAATTATCCTTTTGTTTTGATATTTCATTGTACCAGAGCTGCTGTTCACAAACATTTTTAGATATCACTTATCTAATCACATATCTTACTCAATATTTAATTTAAATCAGTTATGAAAAAAATACCTGGGTTTCTGTTCTATGGGGTGCTGAATGCAATGTAAAATGCAATTATTTTATCATGCATTTCCCCCCACAACACATTTAGCCTAAATATCCATTCTTTTCTCACATTTAACCTAAAACATTTTCCTACATTTATGATGTTTTACATGACAGTTCTGCACAGTAAATATATTTTCTCAAAATTATATATTTAAGTAATTAAGCTAAATGTTTGAGTGGTTTCTGACATTTAGCAAATGTTTGAAACATTTATCTAAATGTATGGGATATTCAATAATGTTATTTCTTACATGTTTGAGTTTGAGTTTAATCATTCTGACTTGAATTGTGCAGAATGTAAACTTTGAAATAAAAAACAACAAATATACAGTCAAGCCAGAAAGTCTTTCACCTTCTCCACGTTTTATTACGTTAGAGACATATTCTACAATAGATTGAGTTCATTTTTTGTCTCAAAATTCTACAAAATAGCCCATAATGACAAAGTGAAAACAGGATTTTAGACATTTGTGCTAATTTATCAAAAATCTAAATGTAAAATATCATATGTACACAAGAGTGCACACCCTTTGATATGACACCCAAAACTGAGCTGAGGTGCATTTTGTTTCCACTGATACTGCTTGAGATGTTTCTACAACTTAATTGGAGTCCACCTGTGATAAATTCAATTGATTGGACATGATTGGGGATTGCCAACACCTGCCTATATAAGGTCCCACAGTTGACAGTGCATGTCAGAGCAAACTCCAAGCCATGGGGTCAAAGGAATTATCTGCAGACCTCAGAACCAGGATTGTGTCAATGCATAGATCTGGAAAAGGGTACGGAAAAATCTCTGCAGCTTTACAGGTCCCAAAGAGCACAGTGGCCACCATCATTCGTAAATGGAAGAAGTTTGGAATCACCAAGAATTTTCCTAGACCTGGCCGCCCGGCCAAACTGAGCAATCGGGGAAGACGGGCCTTGACCAGGGAGGTGAGCAGAAACCTGAGGGTCACTCTGACAGAGCTCCAATGTATCCTTGTGGAGATGGGAGAACCTTTCAGAAGATCATTCATCCAGGCAGCACTCCACCAATCAGGCCTTTATGGTAGAGTGGCCAGACAGAACCCCCTCCTTAGTAAAAGGCACATCACAGCCCGCTAGGAGTTTGCCAAAAGGCACCTAGAGGACTCTCAAACCATGAAAATCAAAATTCTCTGGTTTGATGAAACCAAAATGGAACTTTTTGGCCTGAATACCAAGCGTCACGTCTGGAGGAAACGAGGCACCGCTCATCACCTGGCTAATACCATCCCTACAGTGAAGCATGGCGGTGGCAGCATCATGATGTGGGGATGTTTTTCAGCAGCGGGAACGGGGCGACTAGTCCTGATAGAGGGAAAGATGAATGCAGCTAAGTACACCGAGATCCTTGAAGAAAACCTGCTCCAGAGCGTTCTGGACCTCAGACTGGGGCGACATGACATGACAACAACCTGAAGCACACAGCCAAGAGAACAATGGAGTGGCTTCGGAGAAATTATGTGCATGTCCTGGAGTGGCCCAGCCAGAGCCCAGACCTGAATCCAATTGAACATCTGTGGAAAGAGCTGAAAATGGCTGTGTACCGACGCTCCCCATCCAACCTGATGAAGCTTGCAAAGATATGCCAAGAGGAATGGGCAAAAATGTCCAGAAACAAGTGTGCCAAGCTCATAGCTTCTTTCCCAAGATGCCTTGAAGCTGTAATCGCTGCCAAAGGTGCAGCAACCAAGTATTAGCCTAAGAGTGTGTACAGATATGTAACCCCTAAATAACCTATTTTTGTCAGTAAAATAAAATAGCATATTTTCTAAAAACCTGTTTTCACTTTGTCATTATTGGCTATTGTGTGTAGATGTTTGAGGCAAAAAATGAACTCAATCTATTGTAGTATAAGTCTGTAACGTAATAAAATGTGGAGAAGGTGAAAGGGTTATGAAGACTTTCTGGCTTGACTGTACATATGATATATACATGATTATACATGATTTTAACCAAATCCTATCATCAATACAGTATAAATTCTCATAATTACAGATTATTAAAAAGCCTGACGCTGAAAGAGATGGTGGAGTTTCTCAGTCTATTTGTTCATTTAGTGAATATTTAACACATGTAGTGAATGTTTCATACTTTTATACAAATATTAAATAATTCTATGAAACATTTAGTAAATGTTTAATACTCTTAGCTAATTGTTTAGTATATTTAATAAATATTTAATACATTTAGAAAATGTTCGATTTTTTAAATGTATCTTTAAGAAGACTCTTCAACATCCAGTACAAAGTACAACGGATCACAATGCTATTCACTTCATTCTGTCCTATAAAACAAAATTGCTGAGGGATGGAGTTGTCTACAAAACTGTTAAACAGTGGAATTATGATGTTTCTGAGACTCTCAAAGACTGTTTTGAATGTACTGATTGGGAGCTTTTCTCACAGAATGTCACACTGGATGAGATTGTAGAGGCAGTGACTATATTAATTTTTGTGAGGAAACTATTGTTCCATCTAAGAAAGTGAAAGTGTTCTCAAACAATAAGCCCTGGATAACAAAGGAGCTTAAACAACATTAAATGAGAAAAAGAGGGCCTTCCAATCAGGAGACAGAGTTGAGTCAAAATTGATTCAGGCCAGGCTGAATAGACAAATTAAGGATGCAAAAAGAGCCTATAAGGAGAAGGTAGAAAATTAGTGTCAAGGTGGGCAGCTGAGCGATACCTGGAAAGGAATAAAGATCCTTCAAGGATTTCTACTAAGCAGAATGACCCGGGCCTTCAGTCTAAGGAACACTGCAGTCAGTTTGCTGAATCCCTAAACATCTTTTACAGTAGATTTGACTTGTATGACTTTGAAGCAGAAAGGGATGATGTAACATCAGAAGTATTGTTTCTGAGGACAGCAGCAACATCAATGTACAGGTGGAGGATGTTAGCAGGGCGCTAAAAAGGGTGAAGTTCAACAAAGCCATCGGCATGAGCGATCATGTTCTGCAATCCTGCCATAAACAACTGACGCATGTTTTCTGTGACACAGTCCAACCACACCTAATGGCTAAGCAGCTGCTGAAAATTAATCTCAACCCTCATCTTATCCTCTGGGTAATGTTTTTCTTAACTGACAAACCTCAGTGGGTTAGATATAAAGGCCACTGGAGCACCACCAAGACCATCTCTACTGGCTTACCACAAGCTTGGTAGTTTCTCCAGTGTTATTCAAACCAAAGCAACTGTCTTGAGATCACTTTCATCATGTATTCAGATGACACGTTGATTGTGGACTCATCCAACTCCAACGACAAGCTGCAACCTGCTGTCAGCCAGTTCCAACAGTGGTGTGAAGTCAATTTCATGGACTTGAATGTGGAGAAGACAAAATAAATCACCATTGACTTCCGGCGTGAGCCGTCCCTGCTGAGGCCCCTTACCATCGAAGCCAAAACAGTTCAAAGAGTAGAAGAGTACAAATATCTGGGTACCACCATAGATAATAAACTGACCTTTGAGGCAAACTGTCATCGAGTAAATGCAAAGTGTCAGTCGCTGTATTTCCTTCAAAAACTCAGGAATTTAGATGTGAGTCAGTCAGTACTGCAAGCATTCTACAACTGCGTTCTTGAGTTAGTACTGACCTTTAGCCTAACAGCTTGGTTTGGCTCATTAACTGATATTCAGGCAACTGAAGCTGGACAAGGTGACAGTACCGGCTACTAAAATCATAGGGAAACAACAAAAACCGCTGAAACATTTGTATGAGGAGCGTATGACCCTTATATCACATCCTCTGAACTTTCTCTTTGAGACTCTTCCATCAGGTCGAAGATAAAGGTCCTTGCCCCTCAAAGCCAAAAGACCCCGAAACAGCTTTGTCCCTACAGCTGATAGACTGCTTTATGACACTGGACATCTCAAGACAGTAAAGGCAGATAAGGAACTGTTACTGCTTTTGATGCTAAATTTTTCATCATACTTAATTCATTAATGAATGTCTTTACTTAACATGTTTGTTTGTGTTTTGTGGGTCTGCCCCACTGTCTATTTCCCTCATGAAAAAAAAAAATCCCTTAGGGAAATGGAATATATTACAATGTATCATGGACTTTTTGAAAACATAATGACAATATATTTCACAGCCGTGTAATATCTGTCAACATCTCAAAGCAGCAATAAATTGCACATTTGGCAATATATTGAAAATATGTTTAAATATATTTTCAAATATATTCCATAAGAGATCCTTTTAAAAATATGATCTGGGATTACATTCAATTTCTGAAACAATTCTGAAACAGCAACACTTCACAATAAAGGCTTGTTTTAACCTCTCAGTTTTATATAATGTAAACCTATACTTCAATTACTTCTTTGAAAGCATGTGTCTTCCAGTCAGTAATCACTTAACATTAGTAAATGTTGTTTGCATTTATTTTATTTTTTTTACGCATTATGTGTTTAAATTATTTGTCCATTAACCATGATCATTATTCTATCTTTCAAACAACATTGTAAATATGTATTCCTGAGAGTAACACTGATGTTCTCCACTGCTGTAGAAAACAGTAGACATGGATAAGAGATTCTACTAAATGATTGTAAAGTAATGTAGTGTCTGTGACTCAGAGCCCTGGCATTGGTACCCTAAGAAAACGTCTTGCAACCCCCATCCCCCTCCCCCCAGCCAAGCTTCAGGGTCTTACAAAACAAGCTAGCTTTATACATCCTGACATCTTTTACTGTCCATCATGTTTGCATTCTGATTGCCAGTTTCAACCAGGAGAGGATAGGAATATGCCAAATACAAAATTGGGAGCCACTACATCCCTGCCCACACAATAAGAAGTCATTGATTTGCAGTCTCAGTCCAAAGATACAAGCGATGACTCATTTCCATTTTTGTTTTTAAATACTTGAATCACTCACCCACATATATTATTTCTTGATGGCCAAAGTACGGGCTTAAATGTGGTTTGGGCTCTCCTGCAGGCTGATAAGTGGGCAGTCAGTATGTTTTAATGGCACAAGGTTAACTGGGGTGGGGAATAATACAATCATTTATTGGCCTACCTGTTGAGCTACTAAGCTGAGACTGAACATGCAGTATTAGCTCAGACGAATTCATCCATTTGACGGTAATGTATAAATCTACTAAAGATTTCTGTGTTTGGACAGTAGTGGTGCAGACTCTCACCCCATACATGCTTTCCATATTTGAGCGTGTTAGACATGCCTGATGGTGCCCAGCTGAAACTTCTGGTCAAAGACACAAAGAAATTTTTTTTATTACAGTGTAGTATTTAAAATGAACCTTTCTGTTAATGCGTTTTGTCATTAGTTTCACATTAGGCAGTTTGCTCTTCTAAGATTCTCTGCACAGTTTCATTGTGGCCAAATCAACAACCACACTGCTATTTGAGGATTTTAATATCCCAGAGATCTTATAAAGGGACTTTTCCTCTGGACAATTCTTTCTTTTTACTGTACTTTCATCATTTCTATTGAATGCCATTATGTAGTGCCGGAAACAGTTAAGTAGCTCTCCCCCTAATCTCTTACCTCCCTATTAAGCTAATGTGCATATGCTCGCCGTTTGTTGTAAGCCACTCTATTTGCTGACAACCACCCAAGAGACAGTGCAGCAGCACCTATTACCACAACATGTAGTCACAAGGTGTTGGGCAATTTTAGAACGATAATCTCCTTCAATACTATGAGATTAAACCAGCAAAACCCAGTTAGCTAGAAAAAAATGTATAAATGGAGTAGAACAATAGGATGAGCTGCCAAGCAATGGTCCAGTTATAACGCGATAACAAAAAGGTATGACCCAAGTATAGATTTATAGATGTTGGATTTAATTGCACTTACCATCTGAAATAGCACAAGTAACACTTCAAAGACATCTGCTGGAGATGCATGAGAAAACACAGTTATCCAAAAAATAACTTTCATAGGCTGAGCATAAACCTGCAGGCTAGGTATGTATCAGAAAGGTTTAGTTTGCACATAAAAGGCTTTTTTTTATTAATTATTTTCTGCAATATATGGCATTATAAGGTCAGTTTAAATAAAAACAACAACTACAAAAATAGAAAAAGTATTAAAATGCTGTGGTGATTGTGGTATTATTCTGTTAGCCGTTCTATGTGGGCCGGTTCTATGTTAGCCGTTCTAGGTGGGCCGGTGCTATGCATGACTAACAGGAAGTGATACGGGGTTAACGGAAGTGGCCAGCAGTGTTGGAAGAAATAAATGACCAGATCAGTTCACAGTTGTGAGTCTCACGTTATTACCAGAATACACGACAGTGATTTGAGTTTTATTGAGCGACAGCGCTCATATCTTCAAGCAGAGCACCACCTTAGCTCTCCAAGAACTGATGGACTTGCTTCCTTTTTACCACATGAGGCGAATGCCTACAATGGTACCTGGAGGGAAAATGGCCGTAGAGTCGGCAGGCCCCAGAATCTTTGAGTACAGCTGCTGTCAAAGTAGGATATTAGACACAATACTGCATCTCCTGGAGAACAGGAACAGATGACACTCCAACACATTGTCGTAATTCCAGGTGTTATTTTTCGCCTTTTTTATATAAACAGCTTCAATCTCAAATTAATTTGTGCCCCTTCTCACTGTCCTGTCCCCCAAACTCTTTGGCTGGTGTGACACCCCTAATTTGGGGAGATAATAATGAACGGGAACAAGATGGGGAAAGCTTCTCAGTGGCACTTTTGTCTGGGGAGAGTAGGACGAATGGGACTTTAATTCAGTAAGAGCGCTCCTCTTTAAGATGAACAGCACAATTAACTGCAAAGAATTGATCAGCCGTGGGCCTGCATTCCCGCATTTTGCTTCCAATTGCTCCTAGAACCAATTGATTTATACCCAAGTGGAGGAAACACAGGACCCAAACTACCACTGTAATTAGACTCCACACTGCTCTCACCTCCAGACCACTTGGAAAGTGCTCTCTCTCATATGTTTTTCTTCTCTTTATTTCTCCCTCTCATTCCATGAATGTCTCTTCTTCACTCAGTGATGAGTTCATATGATTTGCATCTTCATGTGACCTGGTTGCTAGGCAGTCGCTTTTCTCGTTGCCATGCAGGATATTCCGACCCCGCAAGACCCATCCGCACTATGAGCTCATGCAAAACGTGAGGGGAAAAAAAGAGAAAGAGCAGAAGGAGGGCTTTAGGAAAACCTAGAGTGGTTCCAATGGGCTGAATGGTTGAACAGGGTAACAGTGAAGCCAGCAGTAGGTCTGTGAATAGCTCAGGTTTGAGAAATACATTTTCCCCATGTTCCAAATTCCCCTTTTTCAAAAACATGTACATTCCCACTGGCTGCCATGACAAAAGGTACACCATTTCCTTGAGAAAATGTGTAAAAAACATTTTACAATTGTACAATAGGTACATTGAAACACCTACACTGTATACATTATTTTCTTGTGCAGACATAGCTATTTCATTTACGTTTTGTTTTAGCCAGTTTTCTGCTATTTGTGAGTGCACATACACTGTAATACATGTGTAGCCTGTGTTTGTTAGCATACACTGTAATACATGTGTAGCCTGTGTTTGTTAGCATACACTGTAATACATGTGTAGCCTGTATTTGTTAGCATACACTGTAATACATGTGTAGCCTGTGTTTGTTAGCATACACTGTAATACATGTGTAGCCTGTATTTGTTAGCATACACTGTAATACATGTGTAGCCTGTGTTTGTTAACATACACTGTAATACATGTGTAGCCTGTATTTGTTAGCATACACTGTAATACATGTGTAGCCTGTATTTGTTAGCATACACTGTAATACATGTGTAGCCTGTGTTTGTTAGCATACACTGTAATACATATGTAGCCTGTATTTGTTAGCATACACTGTAATACATGTGTAGCCTGTGTTTGTTAGCATATACTGTAATACATGTGTAGCCTGTGTTTGTTAGCATACACTGTAATACATGTGTAGCCTGTATTTGTTAGCATACACTGTAATACATGTGTAGCCTGTATTTGTTAGCATACACTGTAATACATGTGTAGCCTGTGTTTGTTAGCATACACTGTAATACATATGTAGCCTGTATTTGTTAGCATACACTGTAATACATATGTAGCCTGTATTTGTTAGCATACACTGTAATACATGTGTAGCCTGTGCTTGTTAGCAGACACTGTAATACATGTGTAGCCTGTATTTGTTAGCAGACACTGTAATACATGTGTAGCCTGTATTTGTTAGCATACACTGTAATACATGTGTAGCCTGTATTTGTTAGCATACACTGTAATACATATGTAGCCTGTATTTGTTAGCATACACTGTAATACATATGTAGCCTGTATTTGTTAGCATACACTGTAATACATGTGTAGCCTGTGTTTGTTAGCATACACTGTAATACATGTGTAGCCTGTATTTGTTAGCATACACTGTAATACATGTGTAGCCTGTATTTGTTAGCATACACTGTAATACATGTGTAGCCTGTGCTTGTTAGCAGACACTGTAATACATGTGTAGCCTGTATTTGTTAGCAGACACTGTAATACATGTGTAGCCTGTATTTGTTAGCATACACTGTAATACATGTGTAGCCTGTATTTGTTAGCATACACTGTAATACATATGTAGCCTGTATTTGTTAGCATACACTGTAATACATGTGTAGCCTGTGTTTGTTAGCATACACTGTAATACATGTGTAGCCTGTATTTGTTAGCATACACTGTAATACATGTGTAGCCTGTGTTTGTTAGCATACACTGTAATACATGTGTAGCCTGTGTTTGTTAGCATACACTGTAATACATGTGTAGCCTGTGTTTGTTAGCATACACTGTAATACATGTGTAGCCTGTATTTGTTAGCATACACTGTAATACATATGTAGCCTGTATTTGTTAGCATACACTGTAATACATGTGTAGCCTGTGTTTGTTAGCATACACTGTAATACATGTGTAGCCTGTGTTTGTTAGCATACACTGTAATACATGTGTAGCCTGTATTTGTTAGCATACACTGTAATACATATGTAGCCTGTATTTGTTAGCATACACTGTAATACATATGTAGCCTGTATTTGTTAGCATACACTGTAATACATGTGTAGCCTGTGTTTGTTAGCATACACTGTAATACATATGTAGCCTGTATTTGTTAACATACACTGTAATACATGTGTAGCCTGTGTTTGTTAGCATACACTGTAATACATGTGTAGCCTGTGTTTGTTAGCATACACTGTAATACATGTGTAGCCTGTGTTTGTTAGCATACACTGTAATACATGTGTAGCCTGTATTTGTTAGCATACACTGTAATACATGTGTAGCCTGTGTTTGTTAGCATACACTGTAATACATGTGTAGCCTGTATTTGTTAGCATACACTGTAATACATGTGTAGCCTGTGTTTGTTAGCATACACTGTAATACATGTGTAGCCTGTGTTTGTTAGCATACACTGTAATACATGTGTAGCCTGTGTTTGTTAGCATACATAATCACTGTTGTTGGACATCTGTAAACAGATATACAAATATATACAAATATAGCACAATCTTAACAATGGTCAAACACTGAGCAGATGAACTTCAGCTGTGATGCCATCCTGTTACAGATGAATGAGCAGCATTGATGTCAAACAGCAAGCACCGATGAACTAATCAGACAGGGAGCAGGCGTATTCTAGGATACATGTGCATTCTGGGATACACAAGAATTTTTCAACTACTCCTTCATGAGGACCACATTATCTAAAAAAATAATCTCATGCAAATGTGCATTTTTTAAACAAAGTAGTTTTCTTCTTAATATATCCATAAGATTGTCCTTTTATTCTGTCACTAGCGGGGAGGTATGCTGACACTGCAGATGTAGACCAGAGTTGCATTTAACATTAACATTTACTTTGTTGACCATAACATCTGGACACAGTCACAATTTTTGATATTATATACTCTTTCTCAATGATCAAGGAGCAAAAGTAAGTCTATGGTGAGCAAAATTTGGTCCCAAGGCCACCAGCTGAATGGCCCTGCTGTGGGCAATGGTGAGAGGCGTGCGGTGTAGTCCTGTGTAGAGAACACTGTGTTCATGCCGTCAAATGGCTGTGTCTAATAAGTTAAATGCAGTGAAGTGTTGAAGAGGCATAATCAGCTGCTATACTGACAGTGTAACCCGGCACAGTTCTCAGTTCACAAAGGATTCCCCCACCTCTGATGTCCCTTAATGCTGTATCTTCTTACTAAGATAGAATAGTGATGGTGAGTTTGCATCACCAATTCATTCAATTTTTTGAGGAGAATATGACCAAACTTTTTGCAAATCAAATTTATGCAAATCAAATTAAAGGATATTTTTTTAAGAAAAAATATGGAAATGTGAACTGCTATCTGGGGTTTCCATGGGATTATCTTTTTTCTTTGCTTTCTTTTAGGTTTTCCTACGTTCTCTGCAGAGATCTCATTTTAATTTCAGTAAACAATAAGATAGGTGTTATAAAACAACTGAATAAAACCTGAAACCCACCCAGATCTGAAACATGGTTCCAGATTTTAGTGCAGTTATCCCCAACCAGTTGGGCTTCAAGCCTGTCCACTCTGCTGTCTGCTGCCTTTGACACCGTTAACCATCTTGCCACCCTGACAGATCTGGGAATCTCAGAACTGGCACTCTCATGGTTCTCCTCCTACCTATCACACTCATACCTGGATTATGGACTGGGCCAATGGGGCCAGTGGATCATTGCTTGGCAGCTCATCCTATTGTTCTACTCCATTTATTATTTTCTTTCCAGCTAAATTGGGTTTTGCTGGTTTAATCTCACAGTATTGAAAAAAATTATTTTTCTAAAATTGCCCAGCACCTTGTGACTACATGTTGTGGTAATAGGTGCTGCTGCACTGTCTCTTGGGTGGTTGTCAGCAAATAGAGTGGCTTACAACAAACAGCGAGCATATGCACATTAGCTTAATAGGGGAGGTAAGAGATTAGGGGGAGAGCTACTTAACTGTTTCCTGCACCCTGGACTGCCAGGGGGCCTCCAAGCCTCAGGCCGCGCACAGTGCGTGGCCCAAAACTTCCGAAGGAATTTCAACGCCAGGGCCCTCAGTGCGCACTGCGCAAGCTGACCACTAGGTCCCTGGGTGCTTATAGCGTGAGCTAACCACTAGGGCCCCCCAGGCTCCTTAGTGTTTAAAACGTAAGCTGACCACTAGGGCCCCTGGGCCCCCTCAGCGCATACAGTGTGAGGGCCCCTGGGCCCCTCAGCACCTACAGTGTGAGGGTCCCTGGGCCCCTCCACTTTTAAAGCATGAGCTGATCACTAGGGCCCCCGGGCCCCGCAGCGCTTAAAATGTGTAAACTTCCTCTGCGTTTAAAGCGTGAGCTGACCACAAGGGCCCCCGGGCCCCTGGGTGCTTACAGTGTGAGTTGACCACTAGGGCCCACAGGCCCCTCAGTGCATACTTCGAGTGTAACACCTGGGCCCCTTGGTACATACAGGGCATGCTTAAAACGAGAGCCTCTCGGAGAGTACATTGCTTCTGTACAACTGAGCCACTGGTTGGCACACTACAATATGCTGTGACATGATACAATATTCACCAACAAGTCAGTTCATTCTGCATAACAGGACAGTTTGAAGAGCATCATATTATGGCAAGCCGTTCATTATTTGACTTACCGTAACTAGATATCCCTTTATTTTAGCTAGCTGCCCATTTTCCCTAGCTAGCTGCCCATATGATTCAGCTTATTAACATAAATTAGTTAGCAAGCTGCCATTTTTGCCAGCTAGCTGCCCTTACAACCAAATTAGCTGCACTAAAAAGCCAGCTAGTTAACTAGCTATCGGCCTAAACCTCAGCTGTCTAACTAGTTAGGTGGCACACAACTTAACTAGTTAGTTAGGTGGCATTTGCTTGAGATGCCAAAGTAATATATTCAGATACTTTTTTCATATTTTTCTAAAACAACAGCCTTTTTAAAGGCTATTTCAACAATCCCTCCTAAGGGCTATTTTCTAACAGTCTTTTTAAAAGGTTAGGGTTATTTTTTTTATGTGCTTTTCTATTTTTATTTTTATTTTTTTTTATTTTTTTTATCTACTCAAAGCTGCCTTTAGGTACAAGTAGACTATAAAATTCTATCACTTGATTCCATTATTATTTAATAAGTATTGCGATATGTCAAATATATTCATATAAATAGCATACTAGTTCTGAAATATGGACCGCAAATGTTGGAATAGTGGTGCTTCCAAAAGAAAAGACAAAAAGAAAAGGAGGCAAGAAAGGCAGTTTTGCTTAAAAGTGTTCCACTCATTGCCAACTTATTTCAAAAACCCTCTGATAGCAATAATGATGACAGCAGCACTACTGTCAGCTGTGAGGAAGGAAATTGCACTAGTTCAGTTTCCAGTAATGTTGTCACTCCCCCAGAGCCATCAATTAAAGGTGAACCCTCAACAGCTAATGGTATACAAGATCCATCATTTCCACCTCAGGAGCAGTTGGGCAGTTCACAAGAATAAAATCAGCAACCAAGCCATTCCTGGTGCTATGAGGTCACTCATGCATTATGGCAAAGCACTTCCAGTGACATTGTTAAGTCAGTGCTTATTGAAAGAGGAGCAGTCCCCTTCCAAAACCGCAGTGAAAAATACCCAGCTTCAGTCCGAGCGCTTGGTGGAAAGACTAGAAGTTTCAACAATTAACTTCTGACCTGTATATTGTTAAATGGGCAGAAGGTTTATAGACACTGTACTGTACTTACCCGCAACAGGTTGTGCGTACTGTTTTGCATGCAAACTGCTCTCCAGCAAGCTCGGTAGCTTTAGTCAGGGGTTTCGTGACTGGAAGCACTCTGAAAGAATAAGGAAACATGAAGAGCGCAGAACACAAATCATGCATGCTTGCCTTGCACCAGCGGACAAAGGGCAGTGCTATAGATGCAGATCTCATGCAGCAACTTAATGAGGAATGTGAATAACACAATAAAAAATTTTAAAAATGTATATGCAGCAAGTGCACATGTAGGCCAAATGCATAATCAGGATCATCAGATGCTCTCTTTGTCGCTGAAAAACAATATTTGCTCTCAATTGAGTGCAAAATTTGTGCTTTTACACTGCCTACCAAAACTGGAAACAAACCTACGCCCCTGGTTTTACACATAAAAATGTTCTTTTTCAAAATTCAGTGGTCATTTCTTGTCCTGGACAGTCTGTTTGAGAAATACACACCAGTTTACAATGCTATTACACTATCTGGAATGTCTGTGCGCAGAACTCCATATGCTATGCCTATACCTGCAGCTCTAAAGTATTTAACATCATTCCGGTTTTATTCACAACTGTTTTATCTGATAGAAGACAGTATGTCCTTCTCAACAATGTTTGCAATTCCTTATTGGATGCTTTGAACGATAAATTACAGCCCAGCATAACAGCATTTTTAATTGTATCTGTGTAGTATGATGCAAACAGCTGCAGAAAACACATTAGCGAACGGGAGTTTTTCGTCTTCGATATAAAAGTAGTACTGCTTGTAATATGCGGTTCTTCTCGCTGGCTAAATATCTACGTTAGTATCACTGGGTGTTTCTCAATACCAAATCCGCACAAGTATGGGCTTGTGGACTTGTGATGCACGTAGTGTCAAGTGTCCCGACAAAAGGGCATTGCAGAAACACGTTCTTCTGAATAGGGTGACGTCATATAGCGGGCCAAGTTCTGTTCCAAAACCAAGAACGCAAAGAAGCGAGGACACTCAAAGATCCCGGAAATGTACTTGATCCACCCAAATGTTGAGGACGCATCGGATGCAAATTCGTCAAACGAGGAAATGGACTTTGGATATCCCATCATTCATTGCGCGAAGCGATGACATACGACACGGGGGAAGCTTATACACCGGACTGTCAGGAAAAGTTGTCGCCTGGTTTGTACCATAGATCGGTTTGTAGCTATTGGTTTGTATAGCTAAACCACAGAAGCATGTGGTAAGAAACATCAACGTCAGAAGCACACATTGCATCTCGAACAGGCTACACAGAGCTCTGAAGCAACGGTGCAACTGATATGCGACCCAGACTTGGCTCTCCTCTACACAAATGTGTAGGCTACATTACAATGCAATCAGGCCTATATAAAATGGTAGTCGCCAGTGTTAATGGTATACTGTATTTGTAAAAATAAATGCAAAAAAATAAATAATTATTTAACAAATGTTTTTACTGTTCACATTTGACTGTCATGTGATCGCGTAAAAGCCTACTTTATTGAATCTTGTTTTGGTGCGTCATTCCTACTGCACAACAGAATATGGTACAGATTCACCAAAAAGCTGATAACAGTAGCAGCTGTCTGTGTTACAAAGCAAGCTAGGGAGGCTACTTGTATATTGCTCTTACAACAACATAATATTAACGGCTTTAGCTAATCATCGCAATCCAGTCCTTTTGTGCTTTTGACATACAATCTATATTAAAATATTAACTACATGTGTTCTCAGTTTTCCACTGGGAAATGGATAAAGTAGCTACATCCCAGGAAAAAGAGATGCACTGATGATGAGTGTAACACTAATAAAAAATGTTTGGTTTCATCCTACGGTTTTCTGTCTTGCAGCTTTGAGCACTTTTTAATAAAACCTTATATTCTGTTAATTTCAATATATGCTTTTGTGATGAATTGCCTGCTAATTTCAGCAACTTTTCCGCCTTCATTTTTAGGTAGCCTATTAAAACATGGCTATTGTCAGCAGTTGAACAATGAGTTGTTAATTCATTTGGTTGCGAAAAGTATGGAGCGATATCCCTGGGTCATCGCTAAAAAACTACTTTGTGCACGCCTGCTCTGAAGGACAGAACGCTGCTTAGTTATAGAAACATGTTTAAAATGAGGTAAAAATCCAGCTATTGTAAGACATATTTCTCGCCTCATTTTCATTCGTAGAAAGATTGCAGTCTCATTTATTGATAAAAAATTAATACTAAAAATGTAGCCTTGCCTAGTTGTAAGCTATGTCCCTATGGTGCCGTCTCATCTGCCATCACAAAATGGGATATCCAAGTCTGTTCTCGTCAATGTTGCCAGAAGCCTGAATTAATTCCCCTCCCCAAAATAATTCTGAAAACCCCCCATCTTCAATTGACTCCCATACAATCTTCTCACAATTCATCCCCCATTCCTCTTTTTAAAATCCACCATTGACTCCTTTTAAATTACACCATTTCCCTTACATTTAGGGGTTAATTTCCCAGTCTTGCAACTCTGTGTTGGGAGAGGGTGCATCCGATGAACAGAACTTGGCCGTTAAATATTACATCACACAAGTCCAGACAAGCACAGACATTGAGAAACACCCACTGTTTTATACTATGTAGGTAGGCTATGTTTGTGTCCAATCTTATCTGAAAAGGGCTGGTGTGGGTGCAGGTCTTTGTTTTAGCCCAGCGCTATGACACCTGATTTGACTAATTAACTAATCAATAAAGACATTGATAAGTAGAATCAGTTGTGAATTGTATTGTAAATGGTACAACTGTCTTGTTTCATGTAAGCAATTTTCCAAGTTTCTGTGATGCTAACACGGCGTTATAAAGCCTTAAACAGAACACCTCCTAAATATGTGAGAATTTACCAAATTTGGCATCTGCGCGAAGGGGTTATTATATTTCTGAGAAACAGGAAATAGTTTGGTCGTAAATTACCGGGAACCCGTGCCGGTGTTAAACCCATTATTATTGCATATATGAAAACACGTCATAATGGTTAATCCGAATAATATTGATCGTAATATTGATCCATATATTCCTTGCGCACAAGCAAGGCATGTTTCCCCAGCTGTAAATCGCTCTTTTTGCAGTTTTATTAAATCCACCATTATATGAGCAATCCATCAAGGTGCAAACGCAGGTTGCTTTTCAAGGGAATGGGAGATAACACTTGGATTGGTTTATTGCGTGTTACGCCCAACTTGGCGGCCCAAGACACACCTATAATTAATGAAGAGGCTAAGTTCTGTTACGTTCGCCGCCTCCCTTCCAGTCCACTTCTCTATTGTTCTCCATGTTTTCCCCATTCCTTTAGTTTCTCGTCATGTGTTTACATTTCCGTGTCTGTCTTCCGTGCTGTGTAGGCTGGTCATGGTTTTCCTCCTCATTTCCCCATTCCCCTCTCATTATCCTTCAACCAAATCACTTGCATTCCACACGCACTTTCATTATCTCATTACACTCGCGCACATTCCTGATCTTCCACTTCACCTGCTTCTTCCCTATTTATATCGCCTTCTTTGTCATGTTCATTGCCAGTTCATACTCATTGTCTCGCTTGTTTGTAGTCTTGGAACTTGGTCTTCTAAACTCGTTTGTCAAAATCTTGCTAACCTGCTCTCAGTCTTGTCTTCTCGCCCCACCAGCCTGCTTATCCTAACCTGCCTTCACCCGCTTCAGCCCCCGCTTCCTGTTGTCTCCAGTCTGCCACAGCTCAAGCCCCTCTCCAGCTCCCTTTTCATCTGCTCAGCCCCTTCGTAGTCCCAACCCCGTTCCAGACCCTCACCCAGCTCTCTCCCTCCTTGTGTTGTATATTTCTAAATAAATCGCTCCGCTGGAGCTTATTTCTGAGTCTGTCTCCGAGTCTGCGTTTGGGTCCACACCAGTTGAAGGGATCGTGACAAGTTTAGCCCTTTTGAACCTTGCGCCTTACTAACCTTTCGTCTAACTAGCTAACACTCCCTAAATACTCTTGCATTGTAGACCATGCGCTAACATCGTCAAGATAGAGTCCAATGACTCTTAGTTGATCACCTGCAAAGTGTGAAGTGATAACATGTGCAAATACTTTGGCTGTGCACGCAATATAACACCCCTTATTTGGGATCTTCGTAAATCTTTTAATTGAGCCAGTTTTGTGTCATGTTACAAAATAAGAAATTATTACAAAAATATCACCGTAAAAAAAAAACGCAATGAATGCAAATAAAACTAAACCGGTGCTAGCTAAGGGGTTAATTACAAATATACTTAGAGATAATTAATTATAGTTAATTATAAATCACTGAAAATGTTTTACTAAAAATCACTACAGAGGTTAACTGGATCAAGAAATAACATCACATTTTAAAGAGCCTGTCGCCATGAACTCTGCTCACAAATTGAATCTCCTATTCCAAATTGGGAGAAAAATATAGGTCAAACATTTCTCAATTAAAAAGTTTAACCTTGTCTTTTACAAGCTGTGATGAAGTAGGATACCTTCTAAATTCACCGTGTGACCACCATGAGTTCTCCTTGAAATTCCCTTCTCATCCTCAACAAAGTCTGTGTCTACAATTGGTTCACACCTCTTAGAGATTTCTTATAGAGTGCTTCAAGCCCTGGCTTGCTCTACAGATGATTTAGTAAGAGGTTGTGTTACCATTACAGCTGTGCGTCTGTGCATGGTCCAGGTACGTAGGGTTGCAGTTGGTTTGGCCTGCCTCGGCTGACAAGGCTTCAACTTACTGAAAACAGCACATGGTAATGTACTGCTGCTCTTCTTTCACTCAGGAGAGAAGCAGGACATAAAGCAGTGTCCATACAATGCTTTGAATACATTTTTGACATTGTTGCATATGAAAAGACCACTTTTCATCGTGTGCATTCATTGATTCCACTTTTAACCTGCCAAATTGCAGACAAGACATGTTCAGTGCTATGCAAAAAATGCATGTTTTAAGGTGTCAAACCTATTTAGACTATCTAGTTAGAATATAGTCTGACTGTTGCAACACACTTTTGCAAATGAAACAACACAACTTTGTACTGCAATAATTTGTTAAACTGTACATGGACTGGGATATGTCAGCTGTAAGAGTCAAATGAATAATACTATGTTTCTTGATGTGTAAATGTACGACTACATTCCTTAACTATCGGGGAAAAAACGACTACATACTATATATTGTCCCTTTATTCACAACTGATGGTAGTGACCAAAGCTCCTCCAAGTAAGATTGATGGTGCTTCGCTACAGCCTCCAGCCTTCCTCTCAAGGTCCATTGTGGGTGCAAGGCGTGCAGTGACAGATGGGTCGGGTGTGTTGACCTTGCTGGACATTGATGTTTCATGGCGGATGCAGCCCTGCCTTGGAACATTCAGGACCCAGGTGCTGTCTGATACTGGAGATATGTCAGAGGAACATGCTGCCAATGTCACAGGAAGTCATTCTCCCACACCATTCACATTAAGGTGAATCCAAACCAAGCATTGCTGCTTTTTTAAATGATCCTGACCAGTGTTTGTATTAGAAATAATACACTTTACTTTAATATATACTATACGTATACAAGTGTATATAATACACTTACCACGTGTAATTGTAATCTTTTGGCCACTTTAAAACATTGATATGCCCGTTTTTAAGGTATGGATTATGGCTGCATTCTGAAGATCAGGGAAATAAATATGAATACATAAAGGAAGAGGGATTATTGACACTGACCTTGATTGATATTTGATTGAGCATTGATATTTAACCAAAACATTGATTTCAGTTAATTGGCCAAGCTAATCAACAGCTATAGCCAATCACAGCATGTCACAAGGTTGATAATCACATCACTTTCGGTTCATCTGTCACAAACAGTTTGATCTGAAACTATCCCAACTAGACCCAGTGGTGAACAACTAACCCATAGAATATAGAAAAGAGGACAGGGAGAAGAAAAGAAGAGACCTAGCATATGCACATTTTACTGTACCATGTGTGTGTGCGTGTGCGTGTGCGTGTGTGTGTGCGTGTGCGTGTGGGCGTGTGTTCTTATAATTTGTGTGAATTTCTGTGAACTTTCCTGTGAGATGCCTGCGGAACATGCATACACCTTCTTCGTTATAGTGGTGCTGAAATGCCACTATTACCGGAATTTCACCCAATTAACCACCATCTTTCTGTGTGCTGCCATGTTCTATAATTGAATGTGTAAATGCCACACGCTCAGGGGACGGAGAGCTACCTGCATTAGCTGCCTGGCATCACATAGTTAGCCATGCCTGCTGAAGAGGAGTGATGGCAATTTAGACGCAGGCTTTTTCACAAAAATCACAGAACGTTCAAGATTATACATTCCTGTTCACTGTTAAGCCAAAGAAAGATGAGAAAGCAAGTAGAGCGTGAAACGAAGACAGCCAACAGAGTTTTGACCAAGCCGCCCATCTCTGGCTGGCTGGCAGGCCAGTCAACTACAACAAGGGAATCCACCAAAAAAGTTTCTTCCTTCAATGGTGCACCCTGAACATCAGGACCTTTCCACATTAACCACTTACATTCTATTATAGAAAACATTGTTACAGCAACCACGTCCAGACAAAGACATGGCCAGACTAGGACAAATCTATATGTGGGAGTCCTTCAAGAGAAGGCCTATGTACCACCATGAGGATGGTGTATTATTACACATTATGCTATTATGGTGTATTACTCAAACTATGTATTAAAAGTTATAAGTTGGTACAAGTAAGTTTAATGTTACATGTAGTGCTTTATTGATGTTGCGCTTTAATACATTTTACGTATCAATTACAGCTTCTATTTGTATGGACATTTTAATAATGTTATATATTCATGCATTGTATTCTTCTGATGATGCAACATCTTTTGATCCATTTTAACCTGCCTACAGATGATAATGATCTTAATAACTCCGGCATATCATTTAAAAGATGTGAAAGCTGAAACGTTGATCAATGTACACTATTTCTGTTAAATAAATTGCATAAATAAATAAATAGATAATTGAATACATAAGTAAATACATTTTGTTGTGAACACTTGCTGAGTATACGCAACACTGCCCTCTAATATCGCTGTAAAGCTGCAGGGCTGCAGTTGTGAATCCTTCCCTTCAACCTAATAAGCCACCAGAAGGCTTTATGATCTCTTTCTTGCACTCACACCTAATAGCAGAGTGAGTGCTGAGCCTTCTTTATGGCTGGGCTCTCCTCTATTGCCGAGCAGTGCCTTAGTCCAGGCTGAAGCCTGCATCTAATAAAGAGAACGGGCCTCCACTGACCCAGCTTTCCTCAGGCGGGTATAGCCCCGAGCCGCAGGTCTGAGCCCTTGGTGTGGGGCTCACCGCCATCATCATCACCACCGAACTGCGGCAAAGGCTGGGATTAAGCCGGACAAGACTTACTCGCTCACCTCGTATTTCGTCTGTAAAATGGCCGTTGTGTCTGGGTGTTGATTTAACTTGGTCAAGGACCAAAGGGCGAGAGTAAAAGGGGTGTATTATATCAGCGGTGTGAGTACGTATTCTTTGCCCTCACCAGAAGCTCCTGTGTTCCTTCTTTCAATTTTTCCTCTTAACTTCCAATTGGTAAGATGGGTTTCTGGGGAACAGGACAGCATGAGGAATGAGCATATAAAAGATATATTGTAGATATGTTGTATGTAAAGTTTAGAATCGAACACTGAATTGAAGCAGGACAAGCCACTTCACTAAACCATTGCAAAGCCTAACACACCTTCTCAAACTTGTTTCAATTCTTTCAAATGCGCAGTTTTAAAAGTAATACTCTTTATTTGGCCCATGGTTACCATTTAAATCATACAATAAATAATTCTGAAAATAGCTGCACTCAACATTTTTAGATGAGGCAAACGCATTGAAACATTCTGGCACACCGGCTCCATCAGTGAAATGGTGTCATACCCTGATGGCAGTCTTATATGCCTAACTCACCACAGATTTACAACAAGCTAATTAGACAGCAATCATGGCCGCAATTTTTCAGGCTATTAACGAGTACTTAACTGGTGGCAGAAAATCCTAAACATGATATGTAATTTTAAATGGAAATGGATTGTATTCTAATTTCAGCCCTTTGAGTTGCTTGTAACCCTACTGTGGTTTCTAGGAAGCTGCAGATGCTTAGATTGGCTTTAGAAAGCAGTCCTACCCCAGCACTGCAGCACTCAGATGTATTAGTAATGTCTTATCTGATGTTGTTTATTTCCAGCTCCAGTGATAGTGATTGAGAGAGGAAAGGGAATGGAAGAAGATTTACTAAACAGGTAAAGCCAGCTTTGGACAGATAGCCAAGGAAACAGCCCTTGAGGTTACCGTTACTCATTCCCCCAAAGCCAGGGAGATAGAGAACGAGGAGGTAATGGAAGCAGGAGTGAGAAAATGAGATGTTGTGGGTAGGGGTGCTGTCGGACTGAGAGACAGATTTGTGAGACTTTGTGCCCCGCCCCTCGCCTTCTAACACCTGTGCCCTGAGACCAATCTATCAGAGAGTCTCCATACACCCCATGTACAGGCTTCCTTTTCTATACATGCACCTTTCCTACATATCTGGAGTAGCCAGCATCCGAGCAATCGGTAACCCTCCACAGTAAAGCATCGGTCTTCCTCTTCCTGTTTTTTTTATGTGCGCCATTACTGCAGAACTGCCGCCAGCTGCCAGCCAATTAGGGGCTTTATCCCCCCCCCCACCGAGTTGCTCTAGTCCAGTGGTTTCCAACCTTGGTCCTGGGGCCACCCTGTGCTGGTTTTCATTCCAACCACAATTGCAATCCCAGAATTTTAACAAGATGTAAAAAAAAAAATTTAGGCGCTTTTCATGTTTAGAGGAATTCATTAGTGAGAAATAACTATGCATGCCATTTAGAATACATTTCCCATGCTCACATTGTGCTTACTGTGCTACAATTGCAAACTATTTCATTAAAAGGGGTAACAAAATTATTTAAGTTGTCAAATTAAAAAGTGAGTCAATCGGCTCCTAATTGGTGAAAGTGTGGACAAATGGCCACTAAAACTAACCATTTGGTAGATAATGAAGAATTCAAAGACAAAGCAAATACTAACAAGCCAAACCTGAAGTGTTAATAAGTTTAAAGAAAAAAAATATATATATATTAAATAACATATGTGTTTAATAACCTAATTAGGAGCCTATTGATTCACCTCAGTTTTGATCAGTTAAAAAATGTGTTCCATCTTTTAATGGAATTGTTTACAATAAGCACAATGTGAACATGTATTCTACAAGGCATGCATTGCTGACATAATTTGGCTTCAGAGGGGAAATAAACTCTCTAAACATGAAAAGCACCTAATTAAAAAATATTAACAGCTTGTTGTAAAATTCTGGGATTGCAACTGTGGTTGGAACGAAAACGAGCATACACAGGGGAGCCCCGGGACCGAGGTTGGGAACCACTGCTCTAGTCCATGCTTCAAAGCTCTATGGTGATGTAATGCATCGGCGTGCAGTGCACTGATGACTCTCCATTGCAATCAGGGGCTGCTGGGAACCACTGCTCTAGTCCATGCTTCAAAGCTCTATGGTGATGTAATGCATAGGCATGCAGTGCACTGATGACTCTCCATTGCAATCAGGGGCTGCTGGGAACCACTGCTCTAGTCCATGCTTCAAAGCTCTATGGTGATGTAATGCATAGGCATGCAGTGCACTGATGACTCTCCATTGCAATCAGGGGCTGCTGGGAACCACTGCTCTAGTCCATGCTTCAAAGCTCTATGGTGATGTAATGCATAGGCATGCAGTGCACTGATGACTCTCCATTGCAATCAGGGGCTGCTGGGAACCACTGCTCTAGTCCATGCTTCAAAGCTCTATGGTGATGTAATGCAAAGGTGTGCAGTGCACTGATGACTCTCCATTGCAATCAGGGGCTGCTTTGAGCCTGATAGAGACATTGATGGAGCCTGACAGAGGTGGGGTTTTTTTCATGGCTGATTATCCTACTGTGGGGCAGCATATTACACAGTTGAAAAATGCAGATGTTCACAAACCACACATTCTGCTTGTTGCACCTTAGAAAAAAAGATACTGCACCTGGATTGCTTATATAGAACGGTACTTATTAATGCAAAGGGAGAAATATCTTTACAGGAGAATATGGGGGAAATTATAAAATCATATAGCTCACAGGGTTGAAATATCTGCCACCACTGCCTTTTGGCTTAAGACATTTGGTGGTGGCAAATTCAACCATCACATAATTGCAGATTTAAAAAACCACTGGCCAATGTCTGAAGGGATGGGATTGCCCCACAAACATTACCCATCAAATACTAAATTGATTCTGATTATAAGGAACCGACTGGAGGGGCTAACCTGAATATTAAATATGAAATGTGCACAGCCTACATTATTTAACAGCAATATGCACTGCTCACTAATGAGAGCTTCCACTGCAGGGGCCGTCATAGTCCTCGCTCCAGTTATTTATCTTCACACTTTATTTCCCTTTCTCTAAAGCCTTTCTCCTGCCCTGCAATCCATCTCGTCTGCCCAAAAGATCTGATATTTATTATCTAAAGACCAAAAGCATCTGCCTACAAGGTTTGACATTGAAGAAAAAACGAAATTAGATTTTGGCAGGTATTATCTGTTAGAGAGATGCATGGGAGTCCGAGTATATTGCCAAGAGGGTAAACAACAACAAAAGAAAAAGAAAAAGGAAAAAAAAAGAAGAAAAAAATAAAACTACGAATAATCCTCCTCAGCCAATCTGATGTGATCCCTCATTGTAAATCTGGGGGGTTTGTTTGACCATGTAATGAAAGGAAGATAAACTATGCTCTGAGACCGTGGTTGACTGTCAGATCGACAGCCGCTCAGACAAAACGTATTGACACAGCTCAATTAAACCTAATTAAAGCCAACATAACTAAGGTCATGTTTAATATATGTTTTGCATCCAGTGTGTCATAATTCAGTGATTTCTTTTTTCATAATAACTACTGCCATATTTAACAGACATGAACAACTGTTCATCATTAATACTTACTCAATGTCTCTCTTTGCAGCCTGGCTCTGGTTACATCAGAGTGACTCAGGGAAGAGAAGGTGCTTCGTCAAGCATACACTATAGTGAAATGCAGTGGCGTAACGTCGGCAGTAAAATAGGGCCTTCGGTAACCTTACCTTTATACGGATATTACTCTCAATCTGTTTCCACTTATAGTTCTTGATTATCAATCAAGCAATTTATTAACTGAATAACAAACATTGATGAATATATCAAGTTTTTGCAGTATTGCAGTGCTAGTATTTTTTTTGTATCATAAAATGGATAGCACTTAAATATACTTAGGCTATGTAGCGATGGCCGGTGCGTTGGAAAAAGTGGGGATTACTTGTTTCCGTTTATTTAGCTTGAGTAGCCTAACAATCAAACAAAAAATCTAAACCAATTATCTGAATAATCAAGACCAATTTGTAGCCTATAATGATTTAGAAATGATAATGAAAAAAAGACAACTTGAGATTGTTTAACAAGGATCAGGCAATAATCTGAACGCGTTAAAGAATGTAATTCACGACACTCAAATTAGTCAAAGCGATTTAAACATTAGAAAGCATAAATTCAAATTTAGCCTCTTAAGTGTATCGAACCGTTCAGAGCAACGCATTATTCAGGCTAGAAAAACTAATTTACGAAAATCTACGAAACATTGAACAGAGCCTTTAAAAGTCGAATCTTCGCATAATAACACGTCATCATAAATGTGGATATAGACAAATGCAACACAAGTTTGATACACAAAACAATAATGCTATCTCAAAATAACTTGGTAGCCTAATAATTTACTTATTGTTCTTGGTTATTGAGTGAATCAATTATTTGATTGGCAATCAGGCAAAGTAAACGGAAACAGATTGAGAGTGATCATCCGTTAAAGGTAAGTTTACAGAAGGCCTAGTTCTACTCCCACGGTACGCCACTGGTGAAATGGCAGGATCAAAGGCTTTTAGAGGGAAAAAGCCCAAGCAGTGTGTACTGTCATCTCTTACTGTTCTGTACTGTCTCTTAAGGCCGTTTTATGGTTACGCGTTACTGTTCTGTACTGTCTCTTAAGGCCGTTTTATGGTTAAGCGTTACTGTTCTGTACTGTCTCTTAAGGCCGTTTTATGGTTACGCGTTACTGTTCTGTACTGTCTCTTAAGGCCGTTTTATGGTTAAGCGTTACTGTTCTGTACTGTCTCTTAAGGCCGTTTTATGGTTACGCATTATTGTTCTGTACAGTCTCTTAAGGCCGTTTTATGGTTAAGCGTTACTGTTCTGTACAGTCTCTTAAGGCCGTTTTATGGTTAAGCGTTACTGTTCTGTACTGTCTCTTAAGGCCGTTTTATGGTTACGCGTTACTGTTCTGTACTGTCTCTTAAGGCCGTTTTATGGTTAAGCGTTACTGTTCTGTACTGTCTCTTAAGGCCGTTTTATGGTTACGCATTATTGTTCTGTACAGTCTCTTAAGGCCGTTTTATGGTTAAGCGTTACTGTTCTGTACTGTCTCTTAAGGCCGTTTTATGGTTACGCGTTACTGTTCTGTACAGTCTCTTAAGGCCGTTTTATGGTTAAGCGTTACTGTTCTGTACTGTCTCTTAAGGCCGTTTTATGGTTAAGCGTTACTGTTCTGTACTGTCTCTTAAGGCCGTTTTATGGTTAAGCGTTACTGTTCTGTACTGTCTCTTAAGGCCGTTTTATGGTTAAGCGTTACTGTTCTGTACTGTCTCTTAAGGCCGTTTTATGGTTAAGCGTTACTGTTCTGTACTGTCTCTTAAGGCCGTTTTATGGTTAAGCGTTACTGTTCTGTACTGTCTCTTAAGGCCGTTTTATGGTTAAGCGTTACTGTTCTGTTCTGTCTCTTAAGGCCGTTTTATGGTTAAGCGTTACTGTTCTGTACTGTCTCTTAAGGCCGTTTTATGGTTACGCGTTACTGTTCTCTACTGTCTCTTAAGGCCGTTTTATGGTTAAGCGTTACTGTTCTGTACTGTCTCTTAAGGCCGTTTTATGGTTACGCGTTACTGTTCTGTACTGTCTCTTAAGGCCGTTTTATGGTTAAGCGTTACTGTTCTGTACTGTCTCTTAAGGCCGTTTTATGGTTAAGCGTTACTGTTCTGTACTGTCTCTTAAGGCCGTTTTATGGTTAAGCGTTACTGTTCTGTACTGTCTCTTAAGGCCGTTTTATGGTTAAGCGTTACTGTTCTCTACTGTCTCTTAAGGCCGTTTTATGGTTAAGCGTTACTGTTCTGTACTGTCTCTTAAGGCTGTTTTATGGTTAAGCGTTACTGTTCTGTACTGTCTCTTAAGGCCGTTTTATGGTTAAGCGTTACTGTTCTGTACTGTCTCTTAAGGCCGTTTTATGGTTAAGCGTTACTGTTCTGTACTGTCTCTTAAGGCCGTTTTATGGTTAAGCGTTACTGTTCTGTACTGTCTCTTAAGGCCGTTTTATGGTTACGCGTTACTGTTCTGTACTGTCTCTTAAGGCCGTTTTATGGTTAAGCGTTACTGTTCTCTACTGTCTCTTAAGGCCGTTTTATGGTTAAGCGTTACTGTTCTGTACTGTCTCTTAAGGCCGTTTTATGGTTAAGCGTTACTGTTCTGTACTGTCTCTTAAGGCCGTTTTATAGTTAAGCGTTACTGTTCTGTTCTGTCTCTTAAGGCCGTTTTATGGTTAAGCGTTACTGTTCTGTACTGTCTCTTAAGGCCGTTTTATGGTTACGCGTTACTGTTCTCTACTGTCTCTTAAGGCCGTTTTATGGTTAAGCGTTACTGTTCTGTACTGTCTCTTAAGGCCGTTTTATGGTTAAGCGTTACTGTTCTGTACTGTCTCTTAAGGCCGTTTTATGGTTAAGCGTTACTGTTCTGTTCTGTCTCTTAAGGCCGTTTTATGGTTAAGCGTTACTGTTCTGTACCGTCTCTTAAGGCCGTTTTATGGTTAAGCGTTACTGTTCTCTACTGTCTCTTAAGGCCGTTTTATGGTTAAGCGTTACTGTTCTGTACTGTCTCTTAAGGCCGTTTTATGGTTAAGCGTTACTGTTCTCTACTGTCTCTTAAGGCCGTTTTATGGTTAAGCGTTACTGTTCTGTACTGTCTCTTAAGGCCGTTTTATGGTTAAGCGTTACTGTTCTGTACTGTCTCTTAAGGCCGTTTTATGGTTACGCGTTACTGTTCTGTACTGTCTCTTAAGGCCGTTTTATGGTTAAGCGTTACTGTTCTGTACTGTCTCTTAAGGCCGTTTTATGGTTACGCGTTACTGTTCTGTACAGTCTCTTAAGGCCGTTTTATGGTTAAGCGTTACTGTTCTGTACTGTCTCTTAAGGCCGTTTTATGGTTACGCGTTACTGTTCTGTACAGTCTCTTAAGGCCGTTTTATGGTTAAGCGTTACTGTTCTGTACTGTCTCTTAAGGCCGTTTTATGGTTAAGCGTTACTGTTCTGTACTGTCTCTTAAGGCCGTTTTATGGTTACGCGTTACTGTTCTCTACTGTCTCTTAAGGCCGTTTTATGGTTAAGCGTTACTGTTCTGTACAGTCTCTTAAGGCCGTTTTATGGTTAAGCGTTACTGTTCTCTACTGTCTCTTAAGGCCGTTTTATAGTTACGCGAAAATGACGCGGTTCCCGTGTGTGCAACACTGTCAAATGCGCTGGGCTAATTGTGCTTCTGTGTCAGTTTTGCGCAGTAGTTGTGCGTATGTGTCATTACCTGGAAGTCGTTATTATAACAATGCCTTTATTCACAAAACAACCAATCATTGCTTTACTACAAGAGAGGTGTGCGGCACTCTGCGTGACTCGAAGCAGACCCTCCCTCTTGATTGTTTCCGGATAACCATAAAATGGTCTTTACTGTAATCTTCATAAAAAACCTTTAACAGCCCACAAAGGAACTGCGTCACTGTGATGACAATGGAAGGAAATGAAATGAAATGGAAAGCAATGCTATATTGCAGATTTTATTTCATTTTCTCTTCTTCTCCAAACTGATGGCTGTTAAGTCCAAATTTTACACTGTTAATGAACCGTGTGCGAGCTGGTTCAGATCCAGCGAACACTTCAATGAATTACATTTGATTGACCTGTTAATTGAACATTAATTTCGACTAAGTGCCAAACAAGTTCTCAATCTATGCTCCGTAATTTGGAATTGCAAATTGCTCCCCTCAGGTCACCGACACAGCACCCGTACCCTGGCAAGGAGCACTGCAGCTGAATCTGGTGACTGTTTCTACACCCAGCTGGCCACACAGTGCTGAAGGAGAGCTGGTGCTGATTGGAGGAGAGGTGTAGCTCTCACTAATGAGAGCCGGTCACCTCTGGGTTCACTGCAGAAGGGTGTTGAGGAACTAATGCAGAGAGATAACCTGAGGAGTCCCAGCTGAATTAAACCTGCCCTTGCCAACTGGGATGTGGTCAGTTCCTTATCACTGGAGACTCCCGGTCTTAGTTAGCTAACGTCTGGCCATTTTATGTTGGGAAGCCATCTAAAATAAGCCTGAGTGTTGATTAATTCATTGTTTCAGGGCCCAACAACCAGCAGCATGGGGGAGGGGGGTGTTTTCCAGGGTCTGGGCTCAAAAGGGCAGGCTAAAGGAAGTTTTGTTCTTTGCACTATTCTCTATATTAACCAAGCTGTATTCTCCCCGGTCTCTGTTTTTTAATAGAGCATGTTGAAAATATATATTCTTATTCGGGAAGATGCAAAGAGCAGAATTAGTTATATTTGGAACAAAAATTTACCGTAGTTCTTGTATTGTATACGAAAAACCTTCTGCCCACTGAAGTGGACGTCATGCATTAAGAGTTTTAATCTTAATCTTTAATCTTTAGTCTATGTTTTCAAAGGGCCATTTGGGGCACATTCCTGTGACCGAGGTGGGTGAAACACATGTGGAGTTTGATGTGAAAAAAATATTGCTCTGTTTTGTATTTTCATACATGAAAGGGTTAAATTTAATGTATTTCAAATTTACATCAGCTAGCCCTCTAACTTTCACAATTTCACCAGCGAGGAAAAAAGGAGGCCTTCTGCAAAGGGCCCAAATGTGAAAATGTGTCCCAGAGCCTGGGATTCCTGTTGGCACCACTGTCCACAACAGTTGAACAACACATTGATCACCCTGACCACTGAGCTTTCATTATGTGTTTAATAGTCTGACCGATGGTACATCTAGCACCCTCAAATCCATTCACCATTTAAAGTGTTAAATCCTCATTCCCTCCTTGCGTCTACTGTGGTGGTACCTAATGTTCTATTGGCGGTTTATGTACTCACATAAAGCGAATCCCACTCCACAAACTATCATTTGTGGGACTCATAATTTAGTATTGCCTCTGCTCTCTGCCTAAACCTTTATGTATGCACATTTATAAGTCACTTTGGAGCATGTGCTAAGTCCCTTAATGTGACTATAATTAATATTCATCCATGGTGTTGAATACTAACCTTTTTACTCAACTTAGGTGAGCCTTTCTAGAAGATACAGGATTATAAAGCTGATTATTTTCCATAGATGGCTTTTTCTCACCTACAGCCACACCAAAACCAACAATCAAAAAGCACGCCATCTACAGCAAATGGATTTTTTTTTCCTTCTGTTTTGTTTTGTTCTTTAAGACAGGTCACTAACTTGCATGCTGATTGAAAGTATCACAGTAAAATCCAACCATTAAAATGCACAACCTGACTGCCAACTCTACAGCTGCATCAAGCCTGGCATGAGGAAATCAAAGACAGGTTTTAGTCCAGCTACAGTTCGGCGGTACCGAACCAAGCAGAATGTTAAATCATCTGAAGCCACAAAGATAACGCAGTAATGAATCCAAAATAAATAATAAGATGTTTAATAAAAAGACTGCAAAATGGGGGGATTAGCTAGACCCGGTGTATGAAATACTAGTAAAACCTGAAAACACCATGGATCACAGAGAATACATTTTTCAAACAAAAATGTACAGTCATATTTTGGAATTGTGTTCTAAATTGGTTTTTAAAAGGTTTCTGAACTTAAAGGATAATCAGAAAAATAATGTATTCCTGGTGGTAAAAACACGACAGTTAAACAATGTAAAAAAGGGAAAAGTAATTCAAAATTCAATAGAAATCTCAAAGTCAATTAATTACGGAACTCATTTTGAATTAATACTAGCTTGAACAGTGGTCCCTACAACCTGGGCTGCTAAAAGGTGTCATTTCTAACTAATTTATTTCCATTTGTATTAATTTGTCTCATTTTGGCAAGGTTCCATGGTACTGATAATGCATGTCAAATCAAAGACAATGAGTAGAATCAATGGCAGGTGCTTGTTCTTTAAATTTCACTGTTCACTGGCTCTTTTTTCCCCATTGAGTATCTGGAGCTTTGAGAAAACATTTTATCTATGTTTACAAACGTAAATCAAATGCTGCCAGGCCTGGCTATAAAGCATAATGCATAATTCACGACTTAATCGCACTCTCTCATTAAGGGCTGTGCCTGTGTGCTGTCAACATAAAACAACTATGTTCTATTTTCATTTCCCAGAGACGGGACTCTAAATGTGGAAGAAAAAGAGGAAAACTTAATTTGTGCAGTCCATTGCTGTTGAATGCAAACGAATGACACAGAATGTCTGTTGTGTACCAATATATTCATAGCTATTATATTGGATGATATCTCTGATGTCTTACAACATGTTAGGGAGTATATTTGTAATCTACAGCAGAGTTCTTAGTCCTGGGGCTCCTTTGTGTATTCTGGTATGTGTTACATCCAATCTCTTTATAAGTTAAGGGAAACCCTTAAAACACAGAGCAGATTTGGCGCTCTGTGGTTTCATTTTGCACAAACTGTCTAGTAGTTTCATTGGCCAGGTGTCCACACTTTCACTAATTAGAACCCCACTGTTTTCATCTGTCAGTCCGGTTTGATCACTGAAAAATCTCACACCGATTTAAAGGAATCATTTGCCATACTCCATAGTTTCATAAAACACCCAGGATAAATAACAAGATAAAAAAATTAATACATTACATTTATTTTGGACAGCATTTAAAATTGTTTCAGCATATCTTCATCATTTTTTCATTAAAATATGAAATCCCATTCTTTCTGCCTTTGTCCTGTTGGCATGTTTCATTCAATAAGTGAAGAGCCAACAGTTGTCAGTACCAAGCTAAAAAAAACATAGGTGCTGAAGATTAATTAACTAATGCAATTTTCAGGATTTGATTCCAAATAGGAAAGTTATTTTGCATTTAGTGCAGGTATATATTCCAGGGCATACATTTTATTTCAAAATGTATTTATTCATTTATTCCAACATTTGATCCTGCATGTATTTATTTGTTTAAAATAAACAATATTATTTTGACACCAAATTACCTCCATACTTGTGAGGATATTTTCTCCAGGAGGCGCCCAGTCACCATACGCTTCGCACCCCAGGCCATGCTCAGGGAATTCAGGCAGTCTCAATGTATTGATGAAAAAATAAAACGACTTTGTTCTGCTGTTGCATGCAGAAAGCTATCACCAGAGAGGTCGAGAGGTGCACTCAGCTTTGCAGGTATATTGGCTGACAGCGAGCACTATATAATGAGGGATTTGGATGTGCGCGCCTGTATCTGCAATCTTAACTTGGAATCAGCTCCTCTGTGTTTTTAGTGAATGTGTCTCAGGGGGAACGGAGTCATCCTGAGCAATGGCTTTCGCTGCATTAATAATTGAGTAACAATTTAAAGAATCATTTTGGGGGGTTTAAGAACAGAACCGGGAACATAACCTCTATCTTTATTGCCAATGTATTTACCCCCAAATTCCTTAATGACTGCAGTTTAGAAATAAGGCTATATGGTTCATTCATTGCTGGGCTTGTTGTTGCTTTTTCTTATCTGCATTATTTTACAACAAATCAAGTTCAAGTCCAAGCAGAGCTCACATTACCAATGAAAATTGTACAGCGAGTGAACAAATAAACGGAACTGCCAATATAAAGTCACTTAATAGGCTGTTGGGCCAGCATGTGTGGCCAGTACAGCCGGCATGCCCCCTGGAACAGTCTGCCAGAAGCTGGAAGAAAACAGCATTCGGAAAAAGTCAATTTACTCACGCGTAGTTGGCGGAAGCTGAAAACTCTGGCTCAGGCGTGGTTCCAGAATGTCCCATAATGCTCGATAGTGTTCAGAGCTGGTGACTGAGAAGGCAATGACAGCCATGTCTGCAGGAAAGAAATTCCTTTACCAGCACCATTAACGAACATTTTAGACACCTGTCTTGCATTCTAAGGGCATGAGTGCAGCTAAACCACGCCAGGAAAATACACCCCCACATTGAACGACTAAAACCCTGAACCGTTAGCAATTTTCTTCCAATGATTTGTTACCTATCAGTACGCACAAGTGTAAAAAACTCAAAACCACACACACACACACACACACACACACACGCATAGCCAGGGGAGGTCCGTATTATACAAGAAGTCGAAAGGTATTAGATCCACAGATACATTAGAAGATGTCCCAGGCCACCAGTGTGCGTAATCAATTGTGATGTTTAGGGTTCAGGTGCAGATTGTGACTGCATAATTGATCAGACTCCTTGATTGCAACCTACCCTCTCTGGAGTTTTCTCTTCTTTACTGTTAATCACACTGGTGTTGGCAGCCTTTGATCTCCATTATTGGAGATTCATATTCATCAGGGGTTTACCGTAATGCCCATACCTCACATTTCTGTTACATGTGATTAATGCTTCCTGAGGTCTGGGGAAAAATTATGAAAATAAAACAAGACTATCCGCTCATAAAAACATAATATCTACTCATTCAGTCCCCGCTTCCCCCATTCCAGACTCATTGGACCGTGAAGCAGAAAATAAACCCTACCCATGGAAAGACCAGAAGGCACTATTGTCATAATTTAGTCACAATTGATGAGCTTATGAACGACTTGCCAACAACGGCATCGATGAAATGAGGAAACACCAGTGGCTGTCCTACGATAAATTGTTCTTCATTTCCCCCCCGTTTAGAATTTTACTACATGCTCAATATGTGTTCCGTTGCGATTCGTTTATGTCCTGCATAAATTGAACGCGCAATCACAGCATCGCAAGTTGCGCTCTGTTAACACTCTCGAGCCCTTCGCGCTTCAGAGAGATGTGCGGTCTCGCGGTGGTGACGTGCGTTATTGCTCCCAAACACCTCTGTCATTATGGCGGCTTTTTTTCTCCTGCTCAAACTGCAATGTAAAAAAATAAAAAACAGCCCCTCCCCCACCCCTGCAATTTCATCCAGTCCAAATATCCAAGCTCCTGTGAGCACGCGGAGGGGGAAATGGTGTCTCTGTGTTTATGAGACTCATCTGCGCGGGTTGATGTGTTTACTGGCGCATTCCTGGAATGTTAGCGCACTGTGGTTTCACCTGGAACAGTGTTTCATCTCTATTACAGTCCAGCGGGCCGCATCACCTCCAACCATAACTGCAGGGACAATCATCCAATGGCAGGAGCAGAAGCAACACCTCTGTCAGAGATGTGAGCCACGGTGGAGAATTCGCGGTGATTCTACTGCTAAGTGAAATATGGCAGGGAGCACCTTGTCCTCACTGCAAGACCGTTTCCCACGGCGACGAAGGAAGCCAAGGTGGGGGTGGGGGGTGGACGATCAACCACAGAGCACTCGAATGATTCTTCAACGACAACACTGCCTCTGAAATTCAGGAACAATGCTATTGTAATGCTTATGAAGTTCAGTCATACTTCAGAGGTTTTATATTTTAAATGGATGGATTTATTCTTCCGTCAGGAATCCATAAAACCTCAACTATAAATGGATGAGAGAGCTGGGTCTTAAATCCGATATCAAGCGGGGTTTGACTCGTCGGTTGATTCCACCAGTTTACCGTTCGACTAACCTATAAAGTAATTCGGAGATTTAAATTGGGATCATTGTTTTTAATAATAATTAATACTTTAACTCGTCTAATATCTGAATGAATCTACAGCATTTAAGGGTCTTCTGTTGTGCATTCTGTCAGAAGGATGAAAGGAGATCATTCATAGTAGGCCAAATCATAATAGCTGATTTCAGAGCTACCATATGTTGAATTGTGACGGGATCCTACTTGTCTAACAGCAAACCGGTTGACAGCTTCAAGTTATATAGTTGATTATGAAGTGTGTTAACAGTTAACACTTCAATGTTAAGTGTCACAAAAAAGAAAAAAAAAGTTTATAGTGGAGTTTGACATGTGATAAACATAGCCTGGACTGGCACATTGCCAGTTGTTGACGAGAGTGAAAATAACTATTAATTTCACATTAAAAACTATATTCCAATCTCTTTCTTCCTCTTTTGGGGGAAATGTTCTCTTCTTTTGTCAGGAATACAGGTTTTGTTGATCTTTTCATTAGTTAAATGTATATTTTTTTAATATTTTTTTTTAAACAGGACTGTCAATCCTTTGATGCCAGCAGCCGATAACATACATACTTCAAAATCAGAGTAACCTCTGTCCACATGAATTTAACACTAGATTCCTTTCCCCTCTATCCAAAATGTTAAAACAGACCACTGAAAGGCCCTCTGCAAGTCCCCTGGCTCTAGATCCTCCCCACATGTTTTCTTTCCACATTTACAATTGTTAGAGGCAATGAATAAACAGATATACCAGTTAGTCCTTCCCATTACCAAATTCCTATGTAAATAAGAGCTACAAAGATAAGGTTAAGATTTCAAGAATTATGTTAACCATTTGTATAGATTAAACCTCAAACCTCCAATCACCACTGTGCTGGCTGGACCTACAAATGATGAGCAGACAACACACACACTGAACACAGTAATCACTGTGCTATGTCCTCACTGCCCATGTGCAGAACGTTTTTCGGACATGTTGGCAAATTATTATTATACTTATATTATCATTATTTAAAGTGTGGCCAGTTTTTAATTGGTAATAGAATATGCTAAACAGCAGCTCTTCTGCATCGCACAAATCTCACACATTTGAGTTGATAAAACGTGTTTTTCTAAAACGAGGTTGCTTCTTTGTCTCACGACAGTGAGAACGCTTATATTTATGCTGAGATGGAATAACCCGGTATTGTCTTCCCGTACAATCACGAGTCCACAGCGGACACCTCCTTTCTAAAATACCCATCACATCAGCACGATGATGATGCGTTGCTTCATACAGCTCGGAAAACGGCGCTTATTATTTTTTCCCATCATTAGAGGGTGGCCGTAAATGCATCTCAGACCTCTCTAGAGGCGGAACCTGCCCCATGGTAATCTTTTGGAAGGGTTTATTTCCAAACAGGATACACAGGGAGGCTGTTTAAACGTCGGTAATGAAGAATGGCAAGCCCACCCCACACCAACCCCCACCGAGCTTCCCAGCACTGCGCAACATAACAATGCAGGCGCAGTAATAATTGTGTAATCACTCAAACAACAGAGAAAATCCTAATTGAAGTGTGCAGGCGCTGCACCCTTCTCACCAGACCTGACATCGCCCGGAAATTGGTTGCGCTTATGGTTTGTTTTGGGATTTGAGCAATAATGAAGCCCCGGCTTTGTTACCTACGCCCATTCTCCCGGCTGCATTGCGCACCTGGTGTGAAGGCCTGGTCCCCAACAGATGCCACAAACTGACGGCAGCCTTCTGACTGGAAACCAGATTGTGTCCATTTTTCTTTTTCTTTTCATTCCCCACACCCCTCTTTCCTTTTCTTTTTTCCCCCCGGTGCTGCTCAATAGCAGTCCTGTGCAAGCGACAATCACAGCACTGTCCCCAGCGTCACCATCAGGAGCCCCTGGAACCTGCAACCGCTCCTCTCAATTTACTTCTGCTTTCCTGTTTTTCATTTATTACATTTTTTTATTCATCAAATTTTACTTTTTTATTTCGCTTTGACATGAAAGCAAGCCAGACTCTGAGGACAGAAATAAAAGTTACTCCGCTGGCTTCAGACAAAATGACTCATTTTGGGATCCGGAGCTAACATTTTGGATTGGACCATCCGCCGCTTTTCAGAAAATTTTAGAATGTAGTTCTTTGGAAGTGGTAACTACTGTCTTTTAGAATGATGACAGAGAAGCTTAATGGATTTGTGACTATTATATGGTATCATTTATTGACTGATTCCACCAAATGAGTGTGCCCTTAAACTCATGAGATTCTATGATGCTGCCAGGGCTTGAGGTGTAAGACCCTCACACCTGCTCCAATGGGCCCCAGCAGTTTTTAAGGCAAACTGTTAGCTTTGTTGTGGCAGATTCCTTTCCCAAGAGACTGCATTTTTTGTGTTATTAATTATGGACTTATTATTTAACGTCTCAGAATTTACATATTTTCCCACAGTGCACTCATTTAGACTATTAAACAAAACTGGGAAAGGTCACAGTTAATTAGATTTCAGGAGTTATCTTGTTTGGCTTTGAGAATAATTAGGAAATAACAAGCAAGAGAGAGAAGATATTAGCTTCCCAGACAGTGAAATAACAAGTGAGGGTACAGAGGTGACAATCAGGACAGCCGTCACACACTGGTTTTACCGTGGCCCTGATTACAGTGATGAGGCAAGCCTAAGCCCCCAAACTCAAAACCTCTTCAAATCAGTCAACCGAAAATACATCATAGACAGGGCATGTGAGCACAGTCACAAAGCCAGACACCTCTATCTATCCACCTACCATGCAAAATAATCAAGATACACTCTATGGCCAAAAGTATGTGGACACCCCTTGGTCTGGAGCTGTTTTTCATGGTTCAGGCTTGGCTCCTTAGTTCCAGTGAAGGCAAATCTTAACACTACAGCATACAAGACATTTCTGGATTTCCAACTTTGTGGCAACGGTTTGGGGAAGGCCCTTTTCTGTTTCAGAATGACAGTGCCCCCGTGTACAAATAGAGGTCCATACAGAAATGGTTTGTTGAGATCGATTTGGAAGAACTTGACTGGCCTGCACAGAGCCCTGACCTTAACCCCATGAAACACCATTGGGATCAATTGGAAATATGACTGCGAGCCAGGCCTAATAGCCCCACATCAGTGTCCCAACCTCACTAATGCTATTCTGACTGAAAGGAAACAAACCCACGCATCAATGTTCAAACATCCAGTGGAAAGCCTTGCCAGAAGAGTGGATGCTGTTATAGCAGCAAATGGAGACCAACTTTATATTAATGCCCATGATTTTGGAATGAGATGTTGGATGAGCAGGTGTCCATATACTTTTGGCCATGTAGTGTAGCATTGATTATTTGGACAGTTGCAGAAAAGTGAGGTTTTTTCCCTTTTTCAAACACACTGCCCATACCTTGCCTGTATGAATGGCTTGATATTTATTTTCATTATGAATGCAGTTATGCATTTGATTACAGGAGCACCTAAGGCTGCTTTCTAAAGACCAATCAACAGTCTCTCTTGCTAAATTAATTATCATTATAATGTGGGTGTTCTGTTCAATCTCGAAAATGAATTCAGGCTACCTGGGAAAAAGTCAGTAAGTAGAAAATAAACCCACAAGCACATACCAAGTATGTGGGCCTCGCAAGGCCAAGTCATAAATGCCTGTTCAGTACAACCAAGCATTTTCCAGGGTTTTCAGCAGGAGTGGTGTGGGCACCTCTAGTATTCAGTTGTTACTCAAATAAATGCAGAGCTAATGCTAGAGAACATTTACAATGGCAGTAAAAAGAACATTAGAAGACAAAGTAGAGGGTCTGATTGTTTGTTCCTCTCTAATTAGCTTGTACAGCTGTGGTGACGTAACTGGAGAGTTAGGTCTATGACTGCCACCAGCACATAACACCATTTCACTGATAAAGGCAATAAGCTGAAACATTTTCATCATTTAATCTGATCTCATTTAAAATTTTAGGCTGATCTTTTTTGAATGGAGTTGCTGAATTATTCTAGTTTGAATGGCCATGTTCTTTATTCTAGTTTAAAGGGCCACATAGCCCATCTTTTTTCAAATAATTTCAAATTCCCCCTCATTTTATAAGTTAAGTACTCCATCTGGTATATTTGTTGAACCATATCTCTCCATTTATCTATCAGGGGGCATGCTTTTTGAAGCCAGTTTCTTGTTATCTGTTTCAGTGCTGTTATACGCAATATCCTTAACAAATATTTATATTTATCCTTTTTATTTCCTATTTTGTCTACTGTTTTGCCTAACAGCACAAAGTCTGTATTCAAATGAATAACCCCGTTTAAGATAATATTAATTTCCTTCTGTATGTTGTTCCAAAACAATTGAAATGATGGGCAAAACCAAAAGATATGACCAAAGTAGACATATGTTTCACCACATTCCCTCCAACAATTTGGTTTTATTTTAGAATTATATTTAGCTTGTTGCACTGGTGTTATAGTAACGTGATTGTATTTTCTATGTGTATTCTCTCCAAATGGGAGATGCTGTGGTTGTGTGCATTCCAAGTGTCCTCAGATATGTGTATGTTAAGTTCTTCTTCCCATTTTAGTTTTGCCCTTGTGTCTTGTTGCTTGTGGCTGTTTTCTAGAATAGTGTATATTGTTGAGATTTGATGTGGCACTCTGATTTTACTATAATTCTTTACCAAAAATTCCACAAGTGGATGAAGATCACGAATGGTTTTCCTTTGTATTTTACTGTTCTGGATATAACTTCTCATTTCTAGGTATCAGAAGAAGTGAGATTGTGGTAAATGATAGTATTGCCTTAAAGATTCAAATGACTTTATTCCATTTTCATTTAGACATTGTCCAAATATAATCAGTCCCTTTTGAGCCCATATATTAAAAGTTATATTATGTTTATTAGGAGTAAACTCTGGGTCTTCCTTTATCTCTCTCAGTACAATTCGGTAATCTCTCATTTCACAATTTCTCTTAATTCTGTCCCAGGTCTCCAAAGTATTTCTAATTAGTGTACTATCAACTACTTGTGTCCTTCGTTGATTCTCTGTGCAGAAAGGCATAGTTTTTATTGAGACACGACACATGTATTGCTCTATTGTCCCACAATTTGCTTCAGAATGATCATTTAACGAGTACGTATTGGTTGCATTTGAGCTGCATAATAATAATGCGTGTTCTTTATTCTAGTTTGAATGGCCATGTTCTTTATTCTAGTTTGAATGGCCATGTTCTTTATTCTAGTTTGAATGGCCATGTTCTTTATTCTAGTTTTAATGGCCATGTTCTTTATTCTAGTTTGAATGGCCATGTTCTTTATTCTAGTTTGAATGGCCATGTTTTTTATTCTAGTTTGAATGGCCATGTTCTTTATTCTAGTTTGAATGGCCATGTTCTTTATTCTAGTTTGAATGGCCATGTTCTTTATTCTAGTTTGAATGGCCATGTTCTTTATTCTAGTTTGAATGGCCATGTTCTTTATTCTAGTTTGAATGGCCATGTTCTTTATTCTAGTTTGAATGGCCATGTTCTTTATTCTAGTTTGAATGGCCATGTTTTTTATTCTAGTTTGAATGGCCATGTTCTTTATTCTAGTTTGAATGGCCATGTTCTTTATTCTAGTTTGAATGGCCATGTTCTTTATTCTAGTTTGAATGGCCATGTTCTTTATTCTAGTTTGAATGGCCATGTTTTTTATTCTAGTTTGAATGGCCATGTTCTTTATTCTAGTTTGAATGGCCATGTTTTTTATTCTAGTTTGAATGGCCATGTTCTTTATTCTAGTTTGAATGGCCATGTTCTTTATTCTAGTTTGAATGGCCATGTTCTTTATTCTAGTTTGAATGGCCATGTTCTTTATTCTAGTTTGAATGGCCATGTTCTTTATTCTAGTTTGAATGGCCATGTTCTTTATTCTAGTTTGAATGGCCATGTTCTTTATTCTAGTTTGAATGGCAATGTTCTTTATTCTAGTTTGAATGGCCATATTCTTTATTCTAGTTTGAATGGCCATGTTCTTTATTCTAGTTTGAATGGCCATGTTCTTTGTAAAGCCATGGCAATACAAATCATGGCACAACTTTGACTGATCCTAATTTGCTCTGGAATTGCCAATATGCAGCTATTCCATCAAATGTTTGGCACAAATGTAGGCACCTTGTTTTTTTGGTATCAAGGGATTACATTTTGATTTTGTTTTTGAACATTTTCAAAAATAACTGAAATACAGCAATAGATTTCAACACAATAGAAATATTTATGTTATGTAATGTTTTTATTTGCTTTTGTTTTTTAAAATCTTGAATCTTAATTTCAATACCAAATTTGAACTAAAATAGTAATAATAATAATAATAATAATAAAATCCTACCACCCCCCCACATACACACACACACACACACACACACACACACACTTTTAGTTAACCCACATATTTTATTTTTGCTAACGGTGGAGCTACCCTGCTTTGAAGCCGATTTGCCAGAGAGATGTGCCTCTATGCTCCAGAGCTCACAGTGGATTACCATCTCAGTCAATGGTCTTCAAAGGGAAAGATAAAGAGACAAAGGTTTCCCGCCAGCAGCTCCAAGCTGACTCTATGAGGCTATGATCCATTGACTGCCTTTGCAAAAAAAGAATATAGGATTTTCCTGGAGGCAGCTCGATTTCCTGGTGCATGGCACAAGGCTTCATTTCCACCAGTCAGGATGGGAGCCATCTCTGAAGAGCACAGTCAGCACGAGCACAGTCAGCACGCAAGCGGATTAGGAGATGAAAATAATCAGGCATCCGGGGCTTCATTTATAATATGGTTTTATGTTCAAATTGTATCTTAAATAGTGGCTTACATAGAAAACCATGACTCAATAGTTATTTATTAAGTCCCACTTTGACGTGGATAGGATCATATCTCTACGTAAAGTTTATACTAGACATAAGTTAATTACCTGCTGGTTATATGAAGGTACTGCACGATTGTGGGCTGGACACGAATCCCCGAAGTGGGCTGCCTTCATGCTTTAAGTGTTTAGTCGATCATCAATTTTAGGCAACAAGTGCATTGTTTAGAGGAACAATGTTATTGGCCACATTCACAGAACTGGATAATTGTAAAGCATGTTCACATGAAGTCAAATTGAAGTTCATTTGACGCAGATATGCCACTTTAAACCAATGTAAGCAACTTTTCTCAGTTATTTATATAAATCAAAATTTGGGAAATGATTTTAAGATGACATTTAAGTTTAAATCCATAAAAAAAATTTGAAACGAGGCCCCCGTCTTGGAAGTATAGATGCAATCGTCACCAGTTTTTTATTTTGTTTATTTTTTAAAGCACACACATTTAATTTGAATAATTCTTGATGATTCCTGAATTAATTTTCAGTTATGGATAGATGTTGTTTCAATCCAGACCAAAGTGACATAACTTGAAGAGGGTGTATAATGAACAGGAGAGAAGCCTTAAATAAAAATGGGTCAACAAATTTGGGCTTTTTTCACTTATTTACCACTTCCCATGTAAGTGCATAACCTACAGAAGCACTGGGCTGGAGTTTCTAACTGAGTCCAAAGATTGAAAGGACAGACCTAGGTGGAGTGGGAGGGGCAACTGGTGAATAAAGAAAGGAGAAGCTCCCCATGGCAGGGCATCAGCAGACATCAACTGAAGGTCAGACCAGATTAAATGTATCAGAGCCTATTTCACAGATACTATGATAGACGAACCAGATCATCAACTTGTATATCCCCTCTTTCCTTTATGTATTTATAACAGGAGTGTTCTATTTAGTAACAGGATTTCCCAGTGATTTGTGTGAAACTGTATTGTCATTTTCAGGACGTGCATCACATTAGAATGTTTTGGCATCAGTGGAAGGCAGGAAGAAGTTTCAATGTTAAAAATACATACAGTCATCCATCTGGTTGGTCTAAAGTATTGTCTGCACCTGTACTGCCAGACACAGTCTATGTGGATGGGTGGGGAGGGGAGGTGAGGGAAAATCTATTCAGAGCTGTATCTGTCCAGAATTGAGCAAAGACTTATCAGAGCAGCCTACAGAGGAGTTATCACACAAGTGATCTGAAACTTGTCACAGCCAGAAGAAAAGCCTGCCATCCTCATATCGATCAAGGATGGCATGAAAGACTAAAGAGAAGCCATTGATTATGTCAAGCTGGGACAATGTAGCATTTACTTATGCTATATAGGATAGCCCTCTGTGACAACCAGGGCAAAGTGGTTGTTTTAAACTTGTAAAGGTAATGCCCTCTGCCTGTCAAGAGTCTTGGGCTGATTACGTGAAAAATGTAATCTGGTACAACAAATTACAAGCCTAAAAATGTAGTAACATCTGTTGGATTATTCAAAAGGTTTAATCTAATCTGATCGCTTTTGGATTAATCCCAGTTTCATTAGCCAAGTATGTTCTAAAAAAAATTTGTTAGCAAAGTGTATTAGTTTGTATGTTTCTGATGTTTTTTTAGTTTTTTTAATACATACACTCATTCCTGCTCACCATCTTGTGTAGGTGTACATGTGGTGTGTGGTGTTTTGAGCTTGTATACGTGTTGTGTTTCTATGTGTCTGCATGTAAGTGTAATTAGAATATTCTTATTTTAAAAGCATCTTGGGCTGGTTACAGTTTCTTCTACATGTAATCTGTTACTACCCAACACTGTCTGTGAAACAGGTTTTCTTCAAACATCCGCTTCACTTGGTGCGGATGTCATGTTTTCTCTGTCCTGTATACATGCAGTTTTACACTTTCCTCAAGCTTCTACTGCTTCTGTAGCCCCCTCCATCCCACCTGCAGTTTTGGTCTGCAACCTCTGTCCTGGAACATCACAGAGTCTGCAACCTCTGTCCTGGAAGATCACAGAGTCTGCAACCTCTGTCCTGGAAGATCACAGAGTCTGCAACCTCTGTCCTGGAACATCACAGAGTCTGCAACCTCTGTCCTGGAAGATCACAGAGTCTGCAACCTCTGTCCTGGAACATCACAGAGTCTGCAACCTCTGTCCTGGAACATCACAGAGTCTGCAACCTCTGTCCTGGAACATCACAGAGTCTGCAACCTCTGTCCTGGAAGATCACAGAGTCTGCAACCTCTGTCCTGGAACATCACAGAGTCTGCAACCTCTGTCCTGGAACATCACAGAGTCTGCAACCTCTGTCCTGGAACATCACAGAGTCTTCAACCTCTGTCCTGGAACATCACAGAGTCTGCAACCTCTGTCCTGGAAGATCACAGAGTCTGCAACCTCTGTCCTGGAACATCACAGAGTCTGCAACCTCTGTCCTGGAAGATCACAGAGTCTGCAACCTCTGTCCTGGAACATCACAGAGTCTGCAACCTCTGTCCTGGAACATCACAGAGTCTGCAACCTCTGTCCTGGAACATCACAGAGTCTGCAACCTCTGTCCTGGAACATCACAGAGTCTGCAACCTCTGTCCTGGAACATCACAGAGTTACAGTATTTCATCTGACTGGTGCAAATATCAATGAAGAGTGTGTTATATCGTTTCCCCCCTGATCCTCTGTATGCCTTCCTTTGGCCAACCAGTAGAGTTGGAAAATCCCCAGTTCCACAGCACACACTCAACTACAAATCTGAAATAAGGGGAAACATATCGCATCTCTCCACAACTATTTTGCTCACTGTTTTTAAAGGCCCACTCCCTCTTCATCATTCATAAATAATTTTTTGTCTTCAACATAGCCTCAGATCCATGAACAAAGATGTGTAATTCTCACTCCTCCCTCAAGTATGGAATGCAAAAGAATAGTTTAGATTCCTTCGCCAGACACAGGCACCCAAAACGCCGTTCTTAATTCCCTTTAGCATTGCAATGCATTGCATTTCATTCCCTTCCTTTGAATCCGTCTTACAGTGCAGCCTGCAGCCTGTATTGCTAGTGTCTTCTATGTTTCTTCTGTTAGACTTGGTCCATGTTAACCTCTCCAACTCTTGTAAGTGATGAAATAACCTCTGAAGAGTGTGTTTGGCTATAAGGTAGATTTGCATTCCTTGAGTAGAGCACGGTTGTCAAAAGTTGTATTTATGCCGTCGGCAGACAGTTGAGTTGTTCATTTGAGTAACTGTGGGACATAAGACTTTCATGCATAAATCTTGCATTATCTCTGCAGAATGGTTTGTTTGGCCTGTGCCACTTTGTTCAGACTGCAATAAATATTTCTTCCTGCTTTGCAGTGGAACAAAACTGCTTAAAGACGTCCAAATGTATTCGATAAATAACCAGCAGGAGCACTTAGGTACGCAAATAGGGTACAGCACCGGCAAACAAATGCAGAAATGCTTCAGGAAACATACCCCGTAGGCATTTCTGCCCATGCGACCGTCTATGTAACGTTGTTTTCTGCTTGTTTATCAGTCATGGCCAAAAATAACTGGTTTCCACAACGTCTGAATCTTGACAATGTATGTAACGTGAACAAAAAGACGTAGTTGCATTGTCACTTGGTAATTAATAAAGACAACGTAGAAACCAGACATACTGCTATAATAAAAAATACATGGCAGCAACGCATCCTTTGAATTGTATTTGGATCATTGTGTAAAAGTAAAAAATTAAATAGTGGATCAATGTGTTTTACCTGACATTGTGAATCTTTCTCAAAAGTGCAGACGCTTTAATGTTATTATTTGACCGGCTCATAAACGTCGGTACTCAAAATGCAGCTCAACATAGGAACCAGGACATATGTTAAATTATGTTATTATCCAATCTCATACAAGTTGTATCAGGATAACTGCTTAATGGTTTAAAAAGAACACTGCAATGCGACACCTTTTTCCTTAAAAAAGAAGAGCATTAAGAGAGAGAAGAACAGCTTAGATGCATGAAATGCGTGTTCCTGCCAATACCATATCATCCTTGCCATTGTTGTTGTTGTTGTTGTTGGACTTGTGAAGTAGTCCTCTTTCCATGTAAGAATATAAGCGCCTTTTCAATTCTGGGAATTGACTTCGCAATGACTCGATTTCGTACAGCTCTGCAAATGACAATGTCCAACAAGACCATGCCAATTTTTATATAGATCATAAACTATTTATTTATCATAATAAATCGTTATCTATTTTATTCTAGCTACGGCCAGGTGTCCATCCGGGGACTCGTTAAGCAACGGCTAGAACACATTTTAATTCGTAGTATAATTCGGTCCGGTACTTGCTACCACCAAAAAAATTTACTGCACGTAAATTTGCACAGTACCAGAAAAAATATAACATTCGTCAGGCACAGAAAATAAAACCTTGTCATTCCGCAACAACTTTACTGATCAAACGTCGCAAGACCAACATTATCAATTATACAGGCAAGATAAATGGTCAGTTTCACCGTTCATGGCCATTTAAGTAAGTGTTTCTAACTTTATTTTCTTATGCAATATTAATATTCAAATTATATCAGAATGTTCAATACATACATTTAGGAAAAGTCACAAAGGGATAGCTATATAGATTCCATGACAGCAAATTTCAAGAATTTTTTTGTGACAATGGTCATTGACTGCTGTGGCGTTCCTAGTGTTATATTTTAACAACGTTATAGGCTACTGTAGCTACCTTGCAAAAGGCACGTTTGTAAAATTATGTTAGCTAGATAATCTACTGGCATACACACCATTAGTAGGTCATGTAGGCCACAATAACCCATTAAAAACAAGTACAGTAATCCATTCAAAAATATGACTAAAACTTCAATTTATTTGTAATTCATGTTAAATGGGAAATGACAGAATCCAGGCATATGCGTTTCTTTTAGCCAGAATGCGTGTGTGTTTGCGTATATGTATGCATCTCTCTCTCTAGATTTAATTATTATAGTTCATAAATGTATATGCATTGTCATTATCAGTTACTCATAACAAACACAATACAAATATAAATTATGTTTCAACAAAAAATATTTTTAACATACAAAAATGGCTCACGCATACAAATCACTGTCTATAATAAAACTAGCAAAATCTGGGCCTGCCATAAAAATTATTGACAACAAGCACTGTTGGCTTTAAGTTGTATTATTAACGGTGAAACAACATGACGTAACATGGCTCAAGAAACAATGTATTGACGTTGTCTATATAACATTGTGATTAGGGTGTTAATTTTTCACGTAGCCGCAACTATCTTATTATAACGTTTCGAAAACTTTCATTTCCAATTTTGTCTGTCAAATTGCAATATTATTATGATGTTTGATTTTGTATGGTGCCAGAACATTGTAATCTTAACGTTGAATAAACTTTCATTTTCAACCATCATGGGACATAAATCCAACATTATAGGGTGACGGTTGAATAAACTTTAATTTTCAACCTTCACAGACCTCAAATGTAACGTCACAGATTGACAATCAAATTGCAACATCATTACAACATACTATTATAAAACGTCGTGAATTTAATGTTTAAAAAACTAAAACTTTGAACCACTTCACAACGTAAAGTTGTGACAAATACTGGCCATCAATTTGAGACGTCATTCCAATGTTTCATGTCTAATTGAACTGCAGCATTGCCATTCTAACGTTTAAAAACCTTTCACTTTCAACCGTCACATACACTCAAACTAACGTCAGGTTAGTAAGGTTTTTAACGTTGTTTCAACCATAACACAATATAAAATGGGGAAGGGGGTAAGAATAAGAAAATGGGGAGTTTGCACATAGATTACATTTGACCTGGCGGCGATGTTACTTAAAAAGACATTCACAAAAAAAACCTTGCAGCTTTTAAAAAAAGAATTAAATGGACATCCATTAAATCTCAGGCCTTGATTTATCAACCTTCAATTTTGGCTCTGCTATCTGTGTCACAGTTATTGGAGGTGACATTGATTGAAAGAGCAGGAAGAGGAGAAATCTTTGACTTGCATCTCAAGGGCTTCCTGGACAGCTTCCAAAAAAAAAATCTCCGTCACCAATATTCTAGCAATTTAAAGATGACTGGTCTAGTCCTGACGCGCTTTGCAACTTCATTCCCTTGAACTGAGAGACTATCAGTACCTATACTGCTAAGAGGAGTGAGGATCAAGGAAATTGATCCACACCAGAGGGGTAGCACTATAATTTTATCAAAACGCCTTCAGAAATCCTTGATGGGATGAGTGACAGGTGTCTCATTGCTGAGGACCCTTGGCCAAGAACATATCTATAAGCTACCGTAATAGCCATCGTAAGAAATTTACTGCAAAGAAACCCCATTACAACTTCCCGACCAGTACCCAACCAGGTCTCAAAACCAGTTTTTATCTACTCAATTAATTTTCAGCACCCTAAAATTCATACTTAACCCACGAATGAGGGACTCCTCATATGAACTCATATGAACAATAAAGCAAATAAAAGTTGGCCAACGATATTGTAATTCAACATGCGTTCTTATTTCGCAAATGCATTTTAATGCAATATGATGTATTGTTCCCTGGTTATCTTTATTGGCTTTATTGTTTCACCAGTGAAAGAAAAATGGCGGATTTTCATTCTTGTTTGTATTGATTCGGAGATCCATCCTCCACCTATTGTTCCTCAATCTTAATCTAACTACCCAACTGCAGAGATGTCTTTAAAGAACCCATGCAAACAAAATCACCATATTTTCATACTATACATAAACAATCAAATAAATAAATCCAACTACTAGAAATGCTAATTCCAGGGGCCATGTTTTCTGCTGAAGCATTCATATTTTAACCAGTCACTGGTGTGATTGTTAAGTCAATCTATAGGGTAAATCCATACAGAACAGACACGCCATGTCAGACCTCTAGCTCTTGTGTATAGAAATTACATACCTCACATCAAAATGAGAGTCTATCATTTTCCTGTTTATACATTTGGAAAAACAAATATGAAGGATTTTTTTGGGCTTAATGAACACTTTAAATGCAGGTACAGATTCATTGCATAGCATCTAATAGTGAGAAAAGGGACAAGAACCGGCCAGAAAGAAACATATCCATAAGGAAGGCATTTCACTGGCTGAACATTGAAGCCCACTGATGATTAATGTGACGTCACGTGGCGCTGTAATGGCGACACGTAGTCCAGCAGTCTCTCGTGTTCGTGTTTGTTATGTGAATGTGTTTTGTTGTGTCGGGCTTTTGTCTTTGTTTTATTCATGCGCTGTGTGTCTGTAGTGGGACGGGGAAGCGGGCTGGAGATTTTTCAGGGCACTCCTGCTGCTCGTTTGATAATATCGACAAATTGTTTTGTTTGTGGTCGTCACCATGGAGACGCATTCGCAATATATGCTCGGGAATGTCCGTTGGATCCGTAGACTGCAGAAACAAAGTTTACCATCGCTCTTCACCGGAGTTGAGGATTTCGGGACTGATCCGGGAGTGCAGAGAATCTTCAAAAGGCAGCCAGGGAAGGAGAACATAATGCAGGGGAGGAATGAGGAGACGACTGGGAGGATTGACGTGGTTCGATGCTACGTTATGGCGGTGGGCAGAGACCGCAGCGCTGCGTGTATGGAGGAGAGTCGTGGAGGCGGAGTTGACTTGGTGCTTGGTGACACTGGACATCTCGGGACAGCTGGACTTTTAAAAAATATATATTTATTTATTTATTTTTAAATCATGGCACTTTAATTCCCTTAATTCACTTGATTGATGTAATGATTCTGTTGTATGTCTTTGTTTGATATGTTTGTTTGTGTGTTGTGGGAAGTTCCCTTGTGGGAAAATAAAAGTTATTCTATTCTATTCATCATTCAAATACACCTTAAAAAGTGTATTGAATACTGAAATGTGCAGAAGAGGCCGGATTTTGTTAGATGTGACACTAAGAGCTTTCACTTGGGAGACAGATAAACCCCTCTTCAGTGTCTGTTCACACAAATCCACAGCACTGCTGTTTCAGTGACAGAGGGGGAGAGGGGAGGGAGTCATTCTTTCTGTCTACATAAAGTCGAAAAACAAGCACACTTTAGGCTGTTCTTTCAAATTATCCGGATGTGTCAAGAAGCGTTTAACAGCAGCTTTTTGATTCTGGAGCCATCGTGTCAGTTAACTTTGTTTTATTTCTCAGCTTTCCAGTTGTGTTCCCTTAGATTGAGGGAAGTTATTCCCGTCGAAACAGCACATCCATCTATGTTTATTTTTTTGAGGCCATCAGCTGTTTGCTTTAGGACCACAACAAACTAAACAAATAGCCAAGCCGTAAGTATTTGTGGATTTTCCCCTGACATTTTTCAAGAAATGATCAAACGGTTGCTGTCTAAGTCTTAAGCCACCAACTCTGGTTTGCTAAATCATAAAATGTAATCAGCAACAGCTTCAAGTGGCAAAACCGTCTGTTTAGATATTTTTCAATAAATCCCTTGTGTCAGAATGTTGTTTTGGAAGATTGGGGAGGAGGGGGGATATTAATCTTATAAAACGTATTTTAACAAAAATGATTTCTATTTCTTCTATAATGTTCCAGAAGTGGGACTTTTGACAAGTGTAAATGTGTTTCTGCTGAAACCAAGCAGTATCATTCACTGCGCCGACAGTGTCACTACAAAACATGGCCACGCCAAGCACCCCAATGTCACTTCGGTCAGAGAAAGTAATTGAAGTCCTATTACATCAGCCATTATTACAGGGAGACTGTAATCTTCTGTGAGTGATAGGCAATTGAACCAGTCCCCTTTCTGAAAAATCTTATCTTCTCTCCTACTTAATCTAAAATCCTTCAAAACTTTTTCATTAAGAATCCAAAGCTTTAGCATTTTACTGCATGTGCGTGCATGTGTGCGTACGCTCGTGTGTGAATGCTCATGTGTGAAAGCTCGTGTGTGAACGCTCGTGTGTGACTGAGTCTAAGAGGCAAAGTGAGAGATAGACCGATTCAACTGATAGCATCACCAGACTATTGACGAAGAGTTTTATAATTTAATGATATGGAAAATATACGTAATCATAGGATTGGGAAGTACAATCAGACATGTATATTGGGCAGAAAAGATTTAGGGTACAATCACAGACCATACATGTACAATGCTTTGAGACCTTCAACTCCACAGATTGTGACCATCAATCAGGGCTGAACTAAGTGTCATTCGATCATTACCAGCAAGGTACAAGTAATGTGGTCCCTCGGGTTTGAAGAGAGTGAATAATTACCCCCCCTCTCTGCGGGGACCAGCCCCATGATTTATGCCTAGGGAAAAAATATCACAGTCACTATCCTAGATCAAGAGTCATCAGATATAAGACAGAGGGCTAGCTGAAACGGTTGAAATACAGTACTCCCTCAACTGTCTCCACCACTACATATCCATGTCATTAATTGTAAAGCGGAAACCTAACCTTTCTGCCAGGGGTTTTGTGGCATTTCACCATGACATATATTACGTGGAATTTTTATTCCTGTTAATATAAAACACATAGACAAGGGCGTCAATTGGCAAAAGTGAAGCCCTATTATATTCCAGCAAAGCTAGACAATCTCATAACTAAAACATTAAAAACTGGAGCAGAATTTGATTTTGTCCCCCATTTACTGTACTTGATAAAACCTACGTGTGACAGGCTCCTGACAAGATTTTAAATCACCACCATCAAGTACATATGTTTTACTATATTTCATTTGGAATTTCCATGGTAACATAAAAGTCAATGAGAGCCCTACATTGAAAATTTAAGTGGTGAAAAACCTAGGTAAAAAAAGTCATACAACATTCAAAAAGCACAATATTGGAAGTCCCCAATATTTCTAAACTAGATCTCTTTGACCCTAGCTTTAAATTAAATTACAGTAATGATCTCCTGTAATTGTAAACATTTTTGGCGATCATTTAAAGTAGCAGGGCTGCAGGAGCATAAAATTTGAAGGTCTTTTTTTTTATTTTATCCAACTCAGACGCAGACCTGAGTTACAGATAACAAAATATATTCCAGTGAACACAGACGGTAGTTACCTTGGGGGATTATGCATACACAGGTAAGAAGGGGGTTTCAAAATGGCTTCATAAATGGTAACTTTCATATCGGAAGTGCAGTGATGAGTGACAGCTTTGAGTTTGAGATCAATTTTAGCAGACCCTGGCAGACATTATCAAGCCCGTCAGGGACTGCAGTGAACAGGCAAAAGCAATCGTAAACTGCACGTTAAATCTCCATAATCCTATACGGGGAGAAAAGTACCAGAAACAAGTACTTGTCTTTCTGATAAAAATTATTTTTCTGAATGCAAACGAAAAAAGTGTTACAAGTTACTAAAGTTACATTTATACCAGACTAAAACATTAAAACATGACGCACATATCCAAGTACACACTTCAGATTAAATCATTGTTGTGGCTGTTTGATTAACATTAATTCAATAAAATAGGAGGAAGCGGAACAAAAAGCACTTTTATTTTTGGAATGGAGCAAAAGTAGCCTACTGTAATAGACAAAGAGCAAAGAAAAAAGGTATAAAAAAAATTATAATAAATAAATAAAATAAAAACCCACATAGAGAGTATACCTTATTCCATTACATTTCACCTTATGCAACTGAAATTCAGCATTAAACAAGAGGGTCTTTCCACACTGAGGGCAAGTATTGGCCTACTTGACTTCCTTGTAAGATCAGGAGGCCTCCATACACAACAGACACAAGCGAAGCATAATCTCCTTTTATCAGAACCATAATAGCCAAAGCAGCAAAGACAGGATCCTCAGTGGAATGCACTTTGGGGATAGAGCCATTCAGAAGTGTTTGACTGCTGACAAGAGCCAAAGGAACAATGTGGAAGAACAGGGTGTTTTTATGTCACAACTTAACAAGATCATCTCTGCAGCTGCCTGAAAAGCAATGTACGAATATGCAAACCCTAATTTAGTCACGGCCACTGAGTTTCTCTGTGTCTGTCTGCTGAGCCATTTGTCTCTACTACAATACGAATGAGACTGTACCATTAGCATTTCTGAAGCCTGTTGTGCTAATGAGAATATTCACGTGACATCACATGAGATGGCGGCAGTGTGGTATAATGGTTAAGGAACTGGGTTTGTAACCGAAAGGTTGCAGGTTCGATTCCCAGGTCGGACACTGCCGTTGTACCCTTGAGCAAGGTACTTCACCTGCATTGCTTCAGTATATATCCAGCTGTATCAATGGATACTATGTATAAAAAAATGCAAAAAGAAATGCTGTGTAAGTCGCTCTGGATAAGAGCGTCTGCTAAATGCCTATAATGTAATGTAATGAGAAAGTAACCAGGAAGCAGTCCACTTCTCCACTTTAGCACACCAGATTTTTTCTTCAGCTACAGTTTCGATAAAGCACATTGCGAGGTGCTGTCTGAACGCTGTGATTATCTTTACTGTATGCGCGGAGATGAAGCGGTCTGTACAGTGCCAGCCTTTAGCACTACTTCCATTGGGAAAGAACTGATGGGAGGATTATTAAAGATAGAGTAGGGTCATGTACAGGTTAGCTGTGTGGATCCATCATTTCACAAAGCCATGGCGGAGAAAAAAAAACCCTCAGGAAACCGTAAGTTTAAAAGGTTGATTTGATGTCACAGTCAGACCTAAATGCATGTGATTGGAAGATTGATTGGGCAGAGTGTGTGTACTCGATCACTGTGCCTGTCGCAAGTGTGTTGACTGCTACAGAGTTGATCAACAGCCTGGTGGATGTGGGACAGAGATTATAGGGGTCTCTACATAAGCATGACTTATCAATAACAATATAGAAACCTTTTCTTCTCAGCCTATGAAAACAGTGACTTCCAGTGGTCACCGTTCATTGACTTTGTCTGCTAAAAATCTATTTGGAATTGGAATTAGAATTGTTTGCTCTAAATGTGATGGATAAAATTGAATTGATTGTGCCACAGATCATTCAACCCACACATTTTCTATAGAATAAAGTAATCATTTTAAATATTTGGTCACATATCCTTTGCATGACATGACTTCCTGATGTCTGTTACCCAACAACATCAATAGACTCTTGATATCTTATTTTCTGGTACTTTTACAAGCGATACTATAACTCAGACCCTTGATGACTTACAGCCATTTTACCAACTATGTATTCCATACTGTTACAGCATAATTTACAGCTAAATCTAGTCCCACCGCCCAATTCCCATGGAGATCTATTCAAATGTGGAGACGTTATAGTATCGCTTGTGAGAGTACCAGAAAATAAGATATCAAGAGTCTTTTGATGTTGTTGGGTCACAGACATCAGGAAGTCATGGCATGCAAAGGATATGCGACCAAAATCATTAAAAAATTATTACTTTATTCTATACATAAATGCAGGGATGCCAATAATTGTGGCACACGTGGTTTTGTTAACATTAATTATTTCTTGATGAGGGATTTTTTTCCTCATAATAAATTTACTTCAAATTTGGATTTTTTAAATTTTTTCAGTGTGAGATTAAGCTAATTCACTAAACGGTGGCTAATTCACCAGGGGTGCCAATAATAGTGGAGGGCACTGTATATCACCATACCCTAGCCAAAAAACCATATTGCACTCAAAAAATGTAATTAAATTCATTCGGATAGGAATTTATTTGCCATTTTCTCAATTATTGTAATTTTGGTGTTAGCAATTTCCCTTGGCGGTCCGTGAAATCATTTATTTAAAACAAACCCATGACTGAGGTTAGTTCAATTACTGCTACATGACAGTTAATGAATGATACATGCAAAGAAATGAAGTGTATTTCAATAAATTATTCTCACGTTACGTATTACATTAGCTAACTAGCTATCGAGACAATAAGGCAACATTAATACTACTGTGGTGCGATGGGACCGTTCTTTTAAGTTCAGTGGATGGGACACAAGAACTCGACCATATTCCACTGATTCCCACATTACTAGCAAAAGGTATCAACGCTAATGATAGCTAGTTGGCACATTTTGAGCTGCTAAATAGTTCAAGCATAGATAGACCCTACTTGCCAAATAGTGTCTAGCAATTCCTAAAGCATATTTATATCAATATAAAACGAAAATGAACAGTATATTTATACTTTGTTTGGCCACATACCTGATGTTTGCCTCAAAGTAACTCATCACACTTGACTGACTCACGACTGTCGAGTGCCTATGCATGTGTATGCATGCAGTTTTGTGTGCGTGCGTTCTTTCACCATAGAAAGGCTCGGTGCCCACGGAGTGCTCGCCGCTGCGGCAGGAAACCAGGAGGGAGAGAGGGAGGGAGGGTACAGGGCATCGCCCGGGAGCACCAATCTCCGCACCTGATATTTTAATTCAATCAATATATCTGTTCGGCAGGGCAGGCTGTGCGCAGACAGGAATTTATTTATTTATTTAAAAAATAATAATAATAAATAAAAAAACGAAAAACTTCTCTATAAGAGGCCAAACGGCAGGTGCTCAAGCCCCCTTTGAGGTCTATCTATGCACGCCTTTCATGCATTCATGGTGAGCAACAATCTGTGTGTGATGGAGGAGCACCTACCCCTCTCACCTCACATGAACCCCATAGATCATACATGACCTGTGGGACAATGTGGACTACTAAGTGTGTCCTTGGATATATTCACAATGTACATTTACTGAGCGAAGTGGAGCATTCATTGCTGAGTGTTGAGTGGAATATGATTTCCCACAGAGCAATAAGCACTTGTCATGTTGATGATATTGACGGTTGTTATCCTTGGTAGCAACTAATAGTAGTGATGAGAAATTTGATGAGTCCCATAACAGGTAGAGCTACTGAACTGTCAATCACTGACTTCAAGGTTCTCCCCAAAGAATATGAGAGGCGGTGCACCACTCTGTTCCCTCACTTGTGTAATGAAAATGGTAGCCCCGAGTCATCTGTGTCTTGTTGTCGCTCTACCTACGTGCAGTTAGGGGAGAGAAATGGTGTCTACGAAACTGTGGAATCAGCAACGGGCATCGAATCAGAAAAGTATCACCGCTTACTTTGTGAAGGCTGGAAAAAAAAATTCTCTTTTCTTCAGTACTGGACTTTTGGCATGCGCAGCAAACTAAACAATTAGTATTTTTTTTAATGCACTTGCAGAACCGTTTTTGTACGGAACTTAAGTTTTAAAAAGTTCCCCCCATGACTTTGTTCAGCACGAAAGTATGGCCAGTTAGCCACTGTTTGCATTTTCATAATAAATGAAAAGCAATTTAATATTTCACATTAAAAAAAAAAATGCTGTACCGAAAATGTATCATCCCTCAAGGTAACTACCGTCTGTGTTCACTGGAATATATTTTGTTATCTGTAACTCAGGTCTGCGTCTGAGTTGGATAAAAAATTTAAAAAAGACCTTCAAATTTTATTCTCCTGCAGCCCTGCTACTTTAAATGATCGCCAAAAGTGTTTACAATTACAGGAGATCATTACTGTAATTTAAAACCGATGTACCAAACTAATATCTACCGTTATACCCCTACTGGGTACCCATTAACCCCAGTTTGGACTTTTCACCTCATAATATTTGTAATTTTTTAAGAATTTAATAAGTCCTTGAGGTGAGAGATGTCTTCTACTTTCACTTTTTTTTTTTTGTATTTTCATTTGGAATTTATTGTCATAAATATATATATTTTTTTTTTGTCATTGTTGTTCAGAGAAAATAAAATGTAAGATTACTTTGATCACTGGCCTAAATGTCTTGATTTCTGCTTCTGAACACTGCGTTAAGGTGGTATGCAATGAACCCCCCCCCCCCCATTATTTTTTCCACAGATGATTGTGAAGCCAATCATTACCATTTGGTCACTCTGTCTATTTTTGGTTAAATTAAACCTCACTCTCCACTCTCATCATTAGCAAAAACATGCGAGATACTGAAATGGTCACTGAGAAAAATGTTTTTTTTGTCATCACCATCCACCATACTTTAATTTGATCATGCTTTGGGGCTTTATTAATGCGTCATAAGTTATACTAACATAGGTTATGTGCATCCTTTTTTTGTTGTTGCATTTTTAGACTTTTAGCAAACACTATTATCCACAGCAATGGCTTCCATGTTTTTACAAACAATCCATTTATATAGCTGGATATTTTACTGAAACAATCCAGTTGAAATACCTTGCTCAATAGTACAATGAGAAGAACCCACCTGCATCCTCTCAAGCAGAAGCCCAGTTGCCTAACCATTCTTTCTGCCGATAAAGAAACACAGCTATATTGTTTCTATTACTAACTGAAGCCACATAGACGCACAGCTACTGCCATTGTTCTGCGGTAGGGAAACCATGCTTGTGGAGCCAGTGTGGAGGGGCTCTCTTAGGGGACTGCATGCCGCCACTGCAGTGGAAAGAGACATTACAGCTTGTTATGCGGACTTGACAGTTATTTATTGTGCCTCGAAACTGGACTGAAATGGCCATGGCTTTTTTAAACATAATACCGTGTATGGTCTGTTGCCCCTAAGGGTTGCATATTATTGGAAAACTCGTCTACCCTGACCTTGGTTTTTGCACTTTCACATTTTCACATAATTTAGGATTGATTGATTGATTCAATTAAATATCTTTAAGTTGTTCTTGTACTGTGCTCTGAGTGAGTGCTGGCATGATCTGGGATTCTTCTAACCTGAAAAATATTAAATGTGACATTATAGTGCCGCATCTATGTATGTAGTGATCCCATGGGAATTTTGGACTGCTTTGCTGTCGGAATGCAGCGCGGATAGAGACTTTATACTGCAACCTGAAGCCTTAAGACTCTGTGCCCTTTGCAATTAATCAACTGACCAACCGTGAGTCTGTACCTCTACATGTTCCTTCAGGCCTTCCTCTGAGTAAAGCTATGCCTGGGAGATACGATCAGAGAGCAGTGTTCAGGGCAGATTAGCTCTTTAAACTACTGAGCATTGATTGCAAACTCTGGAGGAAGGAGGGAGAGGGCGAGGTTCAGATTGGCCTAATCAGACCCAATCACCAATGCCTGATATGAGGAAGAGGCTTCTAAAAAAAAATAGATAAAGGGGGTCGTCTCTCCAGATAAGTTGTTATCGCCTCTGAGAATCCAGCCTGGTCCAGTGGGTTATTTTCCTCCTTCCTTCCACATAATCTATTTTACTGTGAAAAAAAATAGGACGACGGAAAATTGCAGCCATTCAACCGCACATTTTGGAGCCTCCATTACGTTTGTTCCCCCTGAATGTCTATCATGTAGACGTGAGGGAATGCGGGTCTTCTGAAAACAGAGGCCACATCACATTCCTTACAGGTTAGGTGATTTTGGAACACAGAAAATAAATGTTGGAAAGAATAACACAATCCCATGTAGGAACTTCTAGGAAGTATTAATTCAATGCCTCTCTCACATCTGCTTGCTCTCCCCCCCTGAGGTTACAATTCCCAACTTTTCTCACAGCCGTTCCATCTTTGCGGTGTTCATGGCAGGGCAGAGAGAGAACATTGTGTTAGCTGTTTTTCTTCGATACTTTCGGGCAATCAGGTATTGATTCAGTGCTGGGACACCAGGTGAGTGGAACCTCTGGTCAGTCAGTGACAGTAATCAAACAAGTAACAATATGGTGGGAAAGAAAACCAGCAGTACTACTGGCTCCAAGGGCCAGGGTTCAGTACCTAGGGTTTTGGATGTTATGCCTGCTTATCACCAGCATGCTGTTATCATTTATGTGTTGCTACAAACCATTACACTTCAAAGAAGATTTTACGTTGAAACTGACCATATTAATACAGAACCTACTGTATCATGCTCACGTGCAGCTAATCTGGTAAAACCCAAATGTTCCATTGCGGAGAGGTTTGTGGGATGTCGTTTATTAACCGGGAAGAAGGCTTTTCCACCCACAAGTCTTGTGTGCCAAGGATTCAACAGTGGTTCTGATAAATCGGCTCTGCAGTCTGCACAAACAACATCACCGCTGCTGGGCACACTGCAAACAGCTTTAATCATGATATTGCAATGACTGTGTGTGTGTGTGTGTGTGTGTGTGTGTGTGTGTGTGTGTGTGTGTGTGTGTGTGTGTGTGAGCGGGTGTGTGTGTGTGTGTGTGCATGCGTGTGTGTGTGTGTGTGCGTGTGTGTGTGTGTGTGTGTGTGTGTGTGTGCAGTATTTAAAGTGTTCCTCTGCTTTGAGATATGTGTCGACCAGTACAATAATGAGCAATATAAGCAGTTATCCACAGAATGGCAATAGGGATAAAAGGACATAGAAGCCAACTGAAAAGATGAAAGCAGTAATCCAAAAGGAATGAGCACAGCAGGTCTAAAGTATTTCACAAAATGCACAACTATGGGTTCAGTGCTGACCATATACAGTGCTGTAATACAGTAAAGAAATTGAGGTCAGAGTCCTATATTGCTCGCAATTCGCCGCAGAAACGACCGGTGTTAAAGCTACATTTATGTGGCAGGACGCAGTCAGTGCCATCTCGGGGTCAAGACCTGAAAGCAGACCTGTCCGTGCACACACACCTCTGCACTTGAGTGAACAAGAATAGAGAATGATATTTTTTAAAAAGAGCCATTCCACAGAAAGAGTAACTGCAGGAGCCTTATGCTCATGAAACAAAGCCAGCATGGAGAAAAAGGCGGGGGGCTCATCCAGTAAATGCAACGTCCTTGTTCTAGTGCATGGATTAGCCCCATGATCCAGGATCAGATCCCGACCATGCCAGCGCCAACTGTGGCCAGTAGCCCCACAGGATTACACATAATAGGCATTAGCATGTCATCATTCTTTAGCAACTCCTGCTGGTGGATCAGGCATCGCTGAGTCGTACAAGTGACTTTCTCCGACTCATCTCTGCGAGCTCGACTTGCGATCTGCGGTGTGAAAGAAGCGCCGTTGACGTTGCATGCTTCGGAGGTGAGAAGGTGCTTGATCCCCCAGGGCGATAGCCGAGGGTCCAGTTATGAGAACTCATATATGATTGTGTATTCCAAATTGGGAGAAAAGGGGGGGCTTCATTGTCCTTCAGGGTTACATATTTTAGTAATTTAGAGCTTGGGTACCTCTTAATTTCAGAATTAGCCTTTTTTTTTTTCTTTGTCAGAAAGTTCAGCGAATTAGACGTTCACAATGCAGCTCTCGCGTTTTTACCATATTACTCTTTTCTCCTCAGCAATATAGTGCAACAATAACAGCACAATAAAAACTCCTTGCAATTACAGCTTGCTCCACCTTCCCTGCTATTCTATTTCCCGCACTAATTGTGCTGCACAGTCATCTCTGCAGGGAAAAGAATACTGCAGCTGAACCTCATGCAGGCCTACGTGTACTATCGGAGAGCCAGAGAATTCTTGTCAGCCACTTTCTGCAGGTAACCACCTGATCACCTGAATTGCAGGCCAAGGCAAGGCAGCCACTAGTCATACATTTCTAATACATTTCCGTCAGCCATGCAGGCTTATTGAACCTGTGATGTGTCACGTTTTAGGCCCCAGCCTGTACATGTCATGAACATCTTTGCTGGTTGAGTCAGTCAAGAGACCAGGAATTAGTTGGATGGCTTTCAGGGCATAGCAAGCATATTGTCGACTGTTTGTCTCACTCAGGCACAATATAAGTGGTCTGTTCCTTACCCTTTTGGGTTCCAGCAAACATGAAGCACATTCACTATGGTTTCTGCAGGCTGTGGTGAATACTGCAGCTCTCCTGTGATGATATCACAGCCACTTCCGTTTAGTCTCCACCCCCTTTTCGCCAACAAGCTCTCCTTGGCTCCGTCCAACACACGTGAGCCCAGGTTATCCAGGTCAGAATCGCAACAGACGACACAGATTCACAAAACCAAACAAGATAAGACACACAGCCACATACTGGCTCTTCATTGACTGACTGTTTTTCTTAGATATGCCGCTCACTGTACAGACAAGCGCACTTAGCCACCTCCACTCAGTTTTGGTCTGACTGTACATCAAGTGGCACTAATATCCATGCAATTACACAGTAACTGCAGCAGTAGTACCATTTTAATTACTGTGCATGAACATATTGTTACTTACAACTGTAAAACCTGTTAGCGGCTGTAGTTCAAGAGTTTTTTCTACTGCGGCTCCCACAGTCAAAATCATTGTGCTAGCAAACAAAAATCCCAATATAAACTTCAAACATGCATGTTTTTTTACCATTTTAAATGCAATATGACAATGTGTGTGGTACACTTGAAATACCTCCCTTATTAAAGAGAACAGACACAGGTATAACAGTTGCAGATGTGTTCTATTACCAGGTGAGTGGAACCATCCTTTACCCCGTTCTGTCTTCCAGCCTATCATATCTGCTATTACTGTAACACTGATCAATCATTTTCCAATAACGTGGCATGTGGCTCCACATGTCCAGTGTATTTGTAAGAAGAAAGTTGCAACAAGGCAAGAGAACACAGGTTTAGATTTCAGAGAAAATGCAACTATTCCCTTAGAAGTATTGATCCATTGTGTTATTCGTCCCTCAGTAAGCAGATTCTTTGACAAGCAATGTTTGTTCACAGTATTTTATGTATATGTAAGCTTTACGGAGTAATTGTACCTGTAAAGTATTGTAATTACTCTAGTCTACACCTCCAGATGTCCATTAATCACATGGCAAAAAAATTTGAAAACTTAATACATCTTCAGATTGTTAAAAAAAACACTGTAGGTAGTTTTTTGCCACCTTAATTATTTAATTCGCATTTCTGCTGATATATTCTAATTATTGCATCATTATATTTACAAGACTAATTGAATATACCCTTTTATGCTTATCAAAAAGGATAAATTGGATAAATTTAATTTTCTTCCTTTTCAATGTCACTGCTTGATAACCTTGAGAACAGTTCCCTGCTGCGTGAAGCTAAGTAAAGAAAATGAAGCACTTATACAGAAGCAAGCGCTCAATACAATAGCTTTTACATCGGAAGGCCATCACAATGTGCTTTAAATAGTCCCCACTTTGTTAGATTTTTTCTTTGTAGACAAAGAATATTGCTGTGGTGTCAAAGTTTGTTTGGTGTTTCAATAGTTTCGCCCTTTCAGAAATAAACCTGCATTGTCTTCATAAACATTAAAAACATGGCATGGTTTTGTAATTACATCCTTACAATATAAACGAGCAATTATCAAGTATTTATCGGTCAGGAAAAACCCCAGATCCAAACATATTTTTCAAAAATGGCAGTGTTCGCATCGTAGATTCGACTGCCCTGAATGGGGCTACGTGAAGTCAATCCCAAACTGTCAAGAAAAACGTACGACTCAGTTGAAGCCATTATTTCTACTACTGTATTAGATCAGCCTGTGTTTTTGCAGATTTTCGGTAACCTTAGACTGACTAAACGCAAGTTGAAGAAATGTGGCGCATCAAATTATTTTCACGAAGGCATACAGAAACATAAAAAGTAAAGGAATAGGCGAGCAAGCGTAAAGAAATATAAAATGGAAGAGATGGGGGGGGGAATGAGCAAGCGTGTGTTCAGATGGAACAGCTTCCTCAATAGCTCTTAACTCTGGGCAAAGCGCAGATCAAATCCATCATGTGACGGCACATTAGGTTTCTCAATAAACCCCAGTGTTCCAATATCCACCCTGTCACCAAGCAGATGGCTCCCGCCAAACAGCACCCAATTATCGGCACCCAAACAGTTAAAAGAATAAAGCCCACTTAAATGCAAGAAATACAGCCTTAGCCCCTGAGACAATAATTGTATTTCTTCTCTCCCCGTAAATACCCAGGTACGTAAAATCGATGCGGGAGGACCCAATAACAATCAATCCCAGGGTTCTCTGCCGTCGGAGTTATCCGTCCACCACCCCCCAGGCTCTTATTACCGCGGAGCAGCGTTAGGAATCCACACTCCACATCTCTGCCCCGCCAGATCAATGTAGCATTTATTTGTTGCATTAACGTGATTCCACTCAGTCAAAACAGGATAGCGGGGGGACGGCAAAAATGCACAGCTCTCTATTTGAATTCGATGGGAATCGATGAGATGAGCCAGGAAGCCTGATTTCCGAGTTTTATTGGCACAGAGGTGACGCCCTGTGAAGAATTAGGATTCTGCTCGTCTGTTTATGTAAACATTGTCGGTATACAAATGACCACATGCACACCAAAGCAATTCACTTTGTTTCCAACAAAAAAGAACAAACTTGCAGTTTTTTTTTTTTTTTTTTTTTTGCTGCTGCTGCTGCTGCTTACAACAAACTGAGTTCGTCTTTACCGTCACCACCTTTACTCTAAATCATGCTGTGAAACATTTCAGATAAGTTTTCAACATTTCCTTTCAAGCCTAAAAACCATTTATATTCGGCTGTGCTTTTACAGTCGGCGATCCATTGAGACTAGACATTTAGACCCCCGCCTGCAACACAGTTCGTAACTGAGACCGGTGAAGGTAATGCTCAGGGACAACTGCCCTGAGCATACATAAATAACCACTATCTATTCTCTTAAAGCTCCTTATTAAAGTTTAAAATGTACTTTGTGCAAAACTGGAAGCTTACGTTTGGAAGGTAATCTCCAGGCTACATGGCCCAGCCGTTATGAATATTTGTTTTGTAAGAGATGCAACAGTTAGTGCAAAGCGTTTGTGAAGACAGGATACTGGCAGGAACAGACCAATGGCTTTGTGAAAAATAGTGTCCGTGCAGCCTTCAATAGATAACTTTAGCCTGAAACTGAACAATGGCTTTGTGAAAAATAGTGTCCATGCAGCCTTCAATAGAAAACTTTAGCCTGAAACTGCTGGAGGTCGAAGCTTTGTACAGAAGCTATGATATATGAATGTCCAACCCAAACAATAACTGTGGTATATATACAGGTTACTGCATACTGCATACTCACATATAGACAATGATTACCCACACAATAACTGTGGTATATATACAGGTTACTGTATACTGCATACTCACATAGACAATGATTACCCACACAATAACTGTGGTATATATACAGGTTACTGTATACTGCATACTCACATATAGACAATGATTACCCACACAATAACTTTGGTATGTATACAGGTTACTGTATACTGCATATACACATATATACAATGATTACCCACACAATAACTGTGGTATATATACAGGTTACTGTCTACTCACATATACAATGATTGCCATCATCCTATAAATCTGTATTTATAACATTGGGAATCCTGAAAAAGGTCCCTTACTGGATTGTGAATACACAGCATATATATTCTAAAAACCATTGTAGGTGTGATATGTTGAATTGAGCATGTTTTAAAAATTAAAAAATATTGATATTGTACAGTTATGGACAATCAAACATGCACAAAATAAATAGACCATCGTGGCACATCCGGGTACTTGATGGTTCACACCACTTTTTGGGGGAAAACAAAGGAGAATACATCTATTACATATAACTAAAATGTCTACCGATTATGTTAAATCAGTACTCAGCATCGAGCAGGCGAGATACAATGTCATATTAGACTTGACTGGTCTGGCAGCATGTCCCTTCAGTCTTCCTCAGACAACGTGAATACATGATCCAACACAATAACCTGATATTTTAAATTCATAAACAGGAAGGGCCATGCAAGAGATTACCCCATCAAGTTTTTCATCACCTGCCTATTCACTCTTTCTGCCCCCCACCCCTTCTCTCATCTCTACTTACTCTCCCCTCCTTCCCTCTCCTTCCTCCTTTCGGTTCTCTCTCTCACTCACACACACACACACGGGGGAAAGGTTAGAACGATTTTTAAAAAAAATATTAGAACATTAGGTAAATTATTTCCAAAATTAAATTATTAACCTGTCATCATTAATAGAATATTTTATTTACAATGTACTAATACAACTAACGGTTTCTTTTTCTTTTCTTGTTTTTGGCAAAAAGTAAACATCCAGAGAGCCTCTGTATTGCCCAAACCCCCCTTCTATTTACATGAAATGGTTCAGTCAATGATACTTACCCCCAAACCAGGCGTGAACGGTACTTGCTAGCCTTGCCTTGCAGTGAAAATTGCGATGGAGTGCCGGTGGAGCATCATGTCTCAGCTTCCTAAAAAAAATCTGGCTTTCAAAAACGAGGAGAGGTGAACAGAAAGGGCGACAGTATGTCACCCATCTTTTTCACAAAGAAAGGTGGGCGGCAGCCGTTCGATATCGGCCGATTTCCCTTCCATCTGACTCAATCGGCAGTCCATGAAATTACCGATAACCTACTCTTAACCTATATAAACTCCTCAAAAAAAGTTTGGAAACGTTATTTCGGTCGATTATTCCTCCCCTTTAATAATACCAATTGGTATTGTATTTTATATCGTTGGAAAGCCTGATTAGTCACCTTTACAACGAGGTACAACTTGTAAGGATCATGCATTCGTGGAATGAGCAACACAGCTAACCGTGTGGGTAGCGGCCCAAAAAAATGTGCCAAAATCCCCTGCAATATTCTTCTGTTGGTATTCACTCTCGACGGCGTGGAGAACGCTATGCAGATTGCTGCACAGATCGCGTGACACCTTTCAATGGGGGCAGTGTCATGGTGTGGGGCGGTATCTCTCTCACAGGCAAAACAGAACTTGTCATCATTGAAGGCAATCTCAATGCAGTGAGATATCGGAATGAGATTCTGGAGCCAGTGGCGATCCCATATCTCCAGAATCTGGGACCTAACTCCATCCTCCAGGATGACAACGCTCGCCCCCACAGAGCCAGGATCATCACAGAGTACCTCCAGAATTTGGGAGTGGAGAGGATGGAATGGCCTGCCGTGAGTCCAGACCTCAACCCAATTGAACACTTGTGGGATCAGCTTGGGCGTGCTGTACGTGCCAGAGTGACCAACGCAACCATGTTGGCTGACTTGCGACAAATCCTGGTTGAGGAATGGGATGCCATCCCACAGCAGTGTGTGACCAGGCTGGTGACCAGCATGAGGAGGAGGTGCCAAGCTGTTGTGGCTGCGTATGGATCTTCCACACGCTACTGAGGTCCCTGACAGTGTAAAATGAATAAAGTGTAAAAATGGCCAATATGTGTTGTTTTTTCCTTATTACTGTGGGAGAGTGCAATCATCCAGTCCACCAAGCAACTCAAAACGAGAGTGAATACCAACAGAAGAATATTGCAGGGGATTTTGGCACATTTTTTTGGGCCGCTACCCACACGGTTAGCTGTGTTGCTCATTCCACGAATGCACGATCCTTACAAGTTGTACCTCGTTGTAAAGGTGACTAATCAGGCTTTCCAACGATATAAAATACAATACCAATTGGTATTATTAAAGGGGAGGAATAATCGACCGAAATAACGTTTCCAAACTTTTTTTGAGGAGTGTATGTAATGTGCTCGTTGTAATCTAACAGTATTCCTTGTTTATAGGCCTACGCTACGTCAATCTTGCAAAATAAAAAAGAAACAAAACATTCAAGGAAAATTGTGATAGCCTACTATGTTATTCGCTTTAACTTAGCTGCGCCTAATCTCGCCACTTTTTCAAAAGGGATAAACACATTTTAAAAGAAAGCAAAGGAACCACTAATTTGTATTTTTTAACTCGATAGATAGACCAACCGTATGTTCCACCTCCGTATTGAGTCCGTCTGTGTAATCAATTCCTTCAATCTCGCCATTCCATGAGCCCAAACTTGCCATGTAATTAATAAAATGAAAATATGACGTTTTACATCACAGAAAAAATGTTTGATCAAGGCTCGTCGCTGTGTTTGGTTCATACTAAAAACATATTAAAAGCCGTTTAATTGCAGCCACATCAAGAGACGTTTTTGTCCATTTTCTTGAATTAAAAACTGTTCAGGTGTTCTATAGAGCTTTGTAGTTACTGTTAGCTCAGAAATGCATCTTGTTGGACTGTTCATTTTAGTTTTTTCATTTATAGTGTATGTTCTCATTGAATCATTAGGCTATAAGTCTTCTTCTTGCATTTTATAAAGCACAATAATAATAATAATAAAAATAATAATATAATAATAATGTATTTCTAATAAAATAAATCGGGAATGGATATCAGCCCGAAAAATCTTGATCAGAGCATCCTATATATTTTCTTATCTTCATTTAGCTTGCCACAAGTTAGAATTATTATATACACATATTTTAAGGTCATTTGTGAATAAAAAATGGTAGGCGTGGCCTGGGGTGGTGGGGCCCAATGTGATATACCTTTTCATGAGGCCCAAAATCCCTGGCGTCGCCCCTGCTCTCTCACACACACACACACACACACACACACAGCGTTCCTTATCTATCTATCATGCGCTCTCATCACACGTTCTGTGTTTGTACTGAATAATATTAGTTTGTTTTGAACATAAGTTAGCACAGTTTACTGATTTGTTCATAAGAGGAATAGAAGTGTTAGCCAAGTAACATATCGACGCATCTCCATACTTGTGACCCCCTTTTAGGCAGCTTGGCTTATTATATAGGTTAAAAACCGGTAACGCTACAAGTAACATACACTAAAACCTAGGCTAGGCTTGCTGAATATGAATGACAAAATAAAAAAAATGACGGGGAATTCCACGGAAAAACAACATTAAGCTTATTTAACAGATCAAGATGCAACTGATTAAGTCTCTCTGTCGCTGGGCAAAAAAATCTGTGAGCCGAAATATTGACAGCTAAAGTCACTTTGACGCAAAGTGTATATAAATATACCAGCAGTATATAAACCGCTGGTATATTTATATGGTAACACTTCTTTTATGAAAAATGAATGTTTATGTTGTGCTCATGAAAGTGTTAGGCTATATACTGCTTAAAAACCACTTCAAGAACTCTTATGAAGTACCATTCCTATAAAGTGTTACTGAATGCACCTTACTTTTTTAACTCCTTAGGCAATTTTGCATAAAATGACTGCTTTAAAGGAGCTATATGTAACACGTTTACTGTACTAAATCATAAAATGACCATGATATGTCATCAGAGATTAAGAAAATATGCTACGTCGAAATACTGGCTTCTCCGACAACAATGATAGTCAGTATGTTCTCCTTTGAAATTTCCATTCCGGGTCGGAACGTCCGTTTTTGTTTTGGCCTGTGTGATTCACTGTTCTCCGAGTTGACTCCGCCCACTGCACATTTCGACATCCCGGGTTGCCAGATATGAAACAAATTGGCACACAAACACAGCGTGCTGCAGTCATGGAAACAAGCAAACAAACTGGATCAACTGAGATTGTACTAGATTCTACCCAATCTAAAAAACCTCTTTCCCACCAAGGTAAAATTCAGAATGTAGCTGCTTACTACTGTTTATTAATTATGTATATATGTTTGTGATGCATACCGTAAATATGGATGCATGCTTATGATGTTTAAGTGTTACTTTATTGGTCATAATGCGATCGAGCGTGCAAACTTTAGTTAGCTAACGTTAGCTAGCAAGCTAACAACTCTAATGACGTTAGCTAGCACAACTGCTAACGTTAGCCATAACACGATCAAATCTGTTTTCAATTTGTATGCAGCAAGTGCACATGTAGCATACTTGCCAACCCTCCCGGTTTTCCCGGGAGACTCACGATTTTCACTGTCCTCTCCCGATAATCTCCCGGAGTCAATAATCTCCCGCAGTTCTCCCGATTTAGGAGAATATCCTTTTTTAATTTTTTTTTATAAATCTGACGCGTGTATCTACGTGGCTGGTTAACGGGGATTTACTTTTAACGCAGACGCACACCCGCGGTACATACGTTAAATAAACCGTTAAATAAAGTGTTGAAAAAAAAATTTTTTTGCAACCCCCCCCCCCCCCCCCCCGTCAACAGTTACAATCGAGGTCCGCGAAAATTCTTGATAGCACCCCCCCCCCCGTCAACAATCGAGGTCTGCGAAAATCATTGATCAATCTCCCTATTTCTGAGGGCTCAAGGTTGGCAAGTATGACATGTAGGCCAAATGCATAATCAGTTGACGCTAATTAAAGAAACAGTCATCGGGATCATCTGATGCTCTCTTTGTAGCTCAAAAACAATATTTGCTCTCAAATTAGTGCAAAATTTTCACGACCGAAACTGGAAACAAATCTACGCCCCTGGTTTTGGTGATGACTATGTATGCGGTATGATCTATAGAGGACAAATGGGAAACAAACAGGGACTTCCCTGAAGATATTCTTGCTCATTAGTGGAAATTTGTGGGGATTTTGTGTTCTAAAAGTGTATTCTCTGAGTTGGCCTGGATTCAGGACCAGTTCTAGGAAGTAATAATATAATGAGATGAATGTGATAAACATCTACGTGGGAAATGCTTTAGATAAGATGAATAATATTGTGGCTTAATCTCTTTATCTCTCTCTCCTGCTTGAGTGCTTAGACAGTCATTTCCTTATTCCTCTGTTGGTCTGGAAAGCAAAACAGCGCACTTGACATAATTGAGTATCCATTCACCTCAGTTGATGGCACCACTCTGACTGCCTGTGCACTTTGTCATAAGTCAGTATTGATTATGCATTAGAAGAAACTGGAATTATTACAATGGATGCCTCACAAATAAAAGAACACAGGGGAAGGGTTTACTTCAATTCTAGTCAAATACTGGCACACCTAGCTTCCTTTATAATGCATCTAACCGCATTATAATTAATAGACCAAGATCAATGACTTCCAATTTTCATTAGACAACGGCAACAGCAACAAATTGCACATTTTAAACATGCTCCCTTTTTCTATTCTCTCAATGATTTTTCTCTTTTGTGGTCTGAAGTGAAGTTCTTCTGAGACAATCGAACAAAAACAATATAGTGATAATTTTCTCCTTTTTGTGCATACTGTGTTCTTTACAATCACCAGACATTTAGACAAAAGCAGTCTAAATCTAAAGCAAACTTTTTTAAAATTTGCCCTCTGAACAATGGAAAACAATGTTCATATGACAATATGCATTTGTATGCGAATGCCCATTAGTATATTTTATATTCAAAACGGGTTACAACCTTTAAAAAATGTAAACATGCCCTAGAAAGTATATTAGAAACCACTATCCGCGCATCCACATATGCCATGCATGTGTGTGTAATGTGTGTGTAATGTGTGTGTGCGCACATATGCTTGCCTTGGGGGAGGAGTAAGTGCAGCTGTAGTGAGGGTCATTCTCTCTCTTCTGCACCACACTGCTGGGCAGTGGACAGGGCCGTGGTCCAGCAATGTCTTCCGCTTTGTGACCTGACTGCATCTGCCACATGGCCCCCTCAGCCCTGTGCAAAGCAGCCATCCATCACCCTAGGGCCCATGCCAGCCATGGCTGCACACACAAACCACCTGGGAGGCAGGAGAGGCACACATTTTTATTTTATTTTTTTAATAGATTTGGCACCCAACGCGGGACTGAGTATATCCAATTCCCACCCGAATTTGGAATGGCCAATCATCTGCAACCACGTACATTGCTGCTGATTCAGGAGAGGGTATAGACATCCACGGTTCTCCTCTGAAACACGCGCTGTTGCCAGCTGCTTATTTTCACACTGCAGACAGCTAAGCTCATATAGAGCGGAGTCAGATCAAAGACCTTTTATATGCTGCTTTCACGGCAATATACAGGTGCCTGATCAACACAGCAGGGGGTCACTAGATAGCAATGCACACGGAACCTTACCTGACTGAACTCTCCCATTCCCTAGGCGATGCAATCGCCAATTGTGCATCGCCCTATGCAGTTACTGGCCACTGGTGACTTAACCGAATGAGCCATCCAGCAGCAACTAAAATTGAACCTCTGTCCTGCTCCCTCCCCCAAAAAACTGATAGAGTATATGGGATCCTGCGGGAGTCCCCACAGCTCACAGTGAGAAACCCCCCAATTTCCTGGAGCTATCCACCGACACACACCTATGTCACAAATTAGCTGATGGGATGACCTTGACCAACTGAGCAGCACTTCACTGAAATGTGATGTGGCCCACCTCATGCAGAGGATTTGTATATGAATGGCCTTTTCCACAGAGTGCTGTCCAGTGGAATGCCTGCTCATAAGGGCAGCATGAAAAAACTCATGGAAAAAAGCATTTCACAGAGCCAGTTTTGAAGAATTGGTCAAGGCACTTTTTCATCCACCTTATTCTTAAAATGTATTTTACAGGACTGCTGGGTGGTCAGATCAAATCTGGACTATCCTGGTGCCAACTGTGGCCAGCAGCCCTGCAGGGTGATGCATAATTGGTTGTAGAGTCAGAATGATGGATTCAGTCGGCCAGGATGACTGTGTCTCATCACTCACCAGCGACTCCTGCAGGCCAATTGAGAGCCCACACTCTGCTCCCGCAAGCTGCACATGAACCGCTTTGCACAGATGCCAAAGTTGATCAATTTCCATCTATTTAGGGGGTGTTCTATTTAAGGCTTTATAACTCCAGGAGTGAGCATCACATAAACTTGGAAAATGGCTTAAATTCAGGCATCAAATTCAGAAAAAAACGTTTTATCTTTGACCCAAATAACATGACATTCATCTTTGGTGTTAATATTTCCTCTTCAGCCCTGTGACAATGAGCAGACTGGTCATGTGGAATTTCCCTTCATCATGTTCTCAAAACATTGTGGTCTCTTGTACAATGGCCATGTTCAATATAATTTGTGGCAAAAGGGCTTTAATGATTAAATCCTTTTTTGAACATTGTGTTGAGAAGCCGCACAGTCCTTCAATATCCTCATGATGGTTTTCACAGTATGTTTGTTTTCTGCAGAGCCAAATTATGCTTATTGGATGGATTGCTAAATTACAAAAGCCAGCATGCTACAAAGGTCAGCTGTTTCTGTATGTGTCCTTGTAATAGAGGAGAATACACAGTAAGTGGACACTTTCCACTAAAACAGGCTTGCCCTTTCTTTCCTTTACTTTCATTATAAACGAAGCTGCTTCTGTACTAAGGGTGCATTTCTGCTGTTGAAAAGGTATCGCCACACACAGTTACAGATAAAATGCTGCTCGGAAGACAAGCATGGCCATTGCCCATGACATGAAAACCTCTTATACAGTGGCAGCTTGGGCCAGCAGTAGGCCCGAGGCATTATTTCTTCGAAACATTCACAGCAAAGAAAAGAGGACGTCCCCTACCAGTGAGGTACAATACTCCCCTCTGCTGTCAGCATCACTACAGCCAGCAAGCTTTCAAATCTAGGCTTTCTAACTTTCATTTTACATTACATCATTTTCATTTCATGTCCTGCGATATCACCGGGGTACAGGAGAGAACAATTATTTTTTAAAAAGGATGCAAGAAAACACAAGATTTATGTTTGATCATGAGAATTCAATATGAGCATACAATATTGTTTGTACCCACAGTGGGAGAGAAAAGGCAGTGGGTTTAAATAAATATATAAAAATGTCAAGCATCACAACATGTCCTTGTGGTTAGTCTGATTTTTAGAAACATACAATGATCCCATCCTCAAACATCTAACCAATAATTAATGAGTTCAGTTCATAAGTTCATCATCATTTGTTGGCATTGTATTGTTTGTTCTACATGAAAAGCATATAATAATAATACATTTTATTTATATAGCGCCTTTCTCAAACCCAAGGACACTTTACAGAGCAAAAAGAGAAAAACGACAAGATATAACAAAGAACAACAGGAATACAAAGACAAAAAAAAGAAAAGTAAAATCAATATATATCTATAATAAAACATTAAATAAAATAAAAAAATTGAAGATACAGGCAGACCGAGAAGATAAGTAAGAGAAACCTAGGGTGGAGAGTGAGGGAAAAAGTGCTGGGTAAAGAGGTGGGTTTTTAAGTGGGTTTTGAATGTAGATATATTGGTGCAGACACGGAGATGTTGAGAAAGTGTGTTCCAGAGCTTGGGGGTCATGGCACTGAATGACCTGCTCCCCATAGAGGACAGTCTGGTTTTGGGAATGACCAGAAGTCCAGTGCCAGAGGATCTGAGGTTGCGTGCAGGAGTGCAGGGGAGAAGTAGTTTGGTATGGTAGGAAGGGGCCATACCTTAAAGTGCTTTGTAAGTGGTGAGAAGGATTTTGTAGTGTATGCGTGAGCAAATGGGGAGCCAGTGCAGCTGACAGAGGATGGGGGTAATGTGAGCAGATTCTTTGGTGTGTGTGAGTACTCTGGCAGCTGTGTTTTGAACATATTGCCGTTTTTGGAGTGTTTTGCCAGGGATACCACAGAAAAAGGGCATTGCAGTGATCAAGACAGGGGGTTATGAATGCGTGGACTAGGGTTTCAGCGTCATTCAGGGTGAGGGATGGGCGGAGTCGTGCAATGTTACGGAGATGGAAGAATGCATTCTTCGTGAGAGTGTTTATGTGCGGTTGGAAACTAAGTGATGGATCAAATATGACACCAAGGTTACGGGTAGAAGTTGAGAGTTTGACTCAGAGCCCATCTATGTTAATAGAGAGGTTGGTGATCTGTGAGGTCAAGGTTTTAGGTCCTGTTAGAATTATTTCAGTTTTTTTAGCAAATCGGCAGCCATCCAGAGTTTTATGTCATGAATGCAGGCTATGAGTGAGGGGTGTGGTAAGGCCGTGATGTTTTTTGTGCTAACATAAATCTGGGTATCATCGGCATAACAGTGGTATATATACTGTACATAATTTTAAAGTGAACCATTTTTGGCAAGTACATTGAGTTTATTGTAGAAATAACTGGCCTACTGCATGTTAAATTATTAGCCAGGACAAAGCCACGGCAAATTCATAAGATGAGATAACGAATGAATGTTTAGGAATTAATAATAGGGTTCTACCTTTCACATACAGGACACTGCTGTGTTTCAGTGAGGATCATGAAAGTTTATTTTGAGGGCAGACCTTAATTCACCAATTTACATCCATTTTAAATACACCAAAAAGAATATCCAAACAAATACAGACGTTTGGTTAAAGATTATGTATTCCTTGGAAGAAGGGTTGACAGCACCAACAGGAAAGCCCTCAAAAGGAGCGCCTGACTAATCTAGTAATGAGCTTTTCCGGAATCTACCATATGATATATGAAGGGTTGACAATAGCAACAGGACAACCCGTCAAAAGGAGGATGTGATTTCTCCGATAATTAGCGTTTCTATGTGTATGAATTGACCCGTGATATCTGGAAAAAGCTCTGGAAAAAAGTGCAAAGAAGGGCAACTAAATTGGGTTCCGGAAGGAACTGTAAACGTTAAGAGGAAATATATGAAATCTCTTGAGACTTAGCAAAAAGAGACGAAGGGGATTTTAAATGAAGTGTATAGAAGGTTTTTCTGGTTGAGTTCTGTCCGTGGAACAAAGGTGCATTAGTGAAAAGTCAATTACGCACATGTTTTAGGAAGTAGATGAGTCAAGAGTTGTCAATGTTTGGAACAGTTTACCAGGTCATGTCAAAGAGGCAGGGTGTTCCAGTCCAGGTTTGAAACACTGCTGGATAACTCTCTAGTTCCCATTGACCTTACCACCTATGTTTGAGCATGGCATGCAAATACAGATGCGTGATGGTGTGTGTGCCTAAGATCAACTGTGTATGAATCAGAGAGAAACTGCTAGGAGACGAACACAGAATTATTCCTTGTGGTCCGCACTAGTGAGAGGCATGTATATGTGCAATACCGCATGTGTGAATCATCCATAATAATGAAATATCCAAGAAAAAAAAAAAAAAAAAGTTAATTACATAAAAATAAAACATCTATTTGAAAAATATTTATGTCATATAGAATACGTCAGTATGGGATATGGTGGAAAAACAGAGGTTTCATTTCCAAAGTGTGCGTATGTGTTGGCTCAATAGGGGATGCTAAATGGCAGCCTTGGGCTCGAGGCTTGTCGCGCAGGAAAACAGAGACGGATTGGGGTCGTGGCACTGGAGGTCCATCCATTACCCACCCCCTGCATGTCAAGCGTATTCAGTCCACAGAAATCAGGATGACCTTTGACCCACGCAAGCCATCTACACTGGGCAAGAGGATTTAATTACCTGCAACCTGTCTACTTTGTGCGTAGGCAGGTACAGAGATTACAGCATTACTGAATAATATGCTCTGACAAAATGACCAAGGCTCACTGCAGGCGGCACTACGGCTTGCTGAAGGTTGTTACTTTCCCCAGCTCATCTTTGTGCTGAATCTCAGTTGGCTGAATATACTTTTTGACACGAGGGCCACATAAGTTATTTATTTCTTTTAAATTTAACCAAAGGATCAATAGTCAGGCAGTATTTTACTTCATAAAATCTTACAAGGGAGTTTTCTGCCCTGCAATAAAGCGCATAAATACTCTGCAAGAAAGAAGCCCGGCACACTGCGAGATGCACGTTAGCTGACTAATTTGATGTATTTTTTTCATTATTCATACAAAATGTCAGCCAAACCCATACAGTGTGCCAGTAACAAAAAAGCAACAATCAATTGCACATTTGTTATGAAGCCAATCTGCTAAACCAGATGACTGAACAGTCCCCAGCGCAGTGTTGCCAACATTCTTTTGCCCGAATACTGAACAGAACGCTGTGATGTATACTAAGGCATCCAGACACGATATTACTGATTGGGGGCATTGGCTGATATTGAGATTGCATCTTATTTATTCAATGCTATTTAATGCTTGTCGTTTATCCAATTAATTAAAAAAAAAATTGGCATAGTAACCATATGTCGATCCGCATTCGGTCGACTACTCAAAGCGCTATATACAGGCCAAAGGTGGGACAAATCATTTTTGACTAAAATATGGGACATCCTTGCTAATATGGGACTGTTGGCCTGTTAATCTTACCACAAAGTCAGCTATTGTGATCTGCTGACCAGCTCTCCTGTCAGCCCCACAGGCCAGGACTTAGAGCGCCTCTTTACCAGACCAGGCCTGCGGTTACAGCAGCGCCGGCATCCTCATCCGCATGCTTCCAGACACAACGCAGCGTGATTTACAATCTCTGTAACTCTAATCATCTGTCCTACTCTCACTGTGTCTGTAAAGCAAGAGGCCATAAAAGCCCTTATAATCTGCCTAGCTATAATGCGCGCACATAAAAATCACTTAGGCTGTAAAAAGTCCCAACGCCATACATCTCCTGCCTCTCCTCTCGCCTCCCTCCCTCACCTACAGTCTGAGCGCCGTTCAAACACACATTTCAGACCAGGTGAAGCCATTACAATAGCCGGCCTTTTTCCTCAAGGCCTGCCTTTATGCTGCTTGCATTGTTATGTTCAGCCTTTTTCCAAGCCAGCCAGTGCAAACTTTCCCAGAAACTACCACTGCATCACAGAAATTTCCCATCAAGCTTGTCAGCTGCACCGGCAATAGATTTTCAGATTCTTCTGCTGAGGGTTGCCATAGGTAACAGAGCCCATCTGTATGTGTTTCTGGGCGCTGCCTGAAGTGAGGAAGCCTGTCTAATGGTTGACACTTGGAGCCAATAAAAAGCGGGCTGTCATCCATTTGGAATGTTCCGGTTATCATCTGAATAGTCTGCAACTCATCAATGGTTCTTCAATCACTGAACTGATTTGACACTTTCTGGAAATCGCACAAGCTGGGACGTTCCTGTACGCTGCACTGCACACAGTTCACGGCACCGCACTGCACACAGTTCACGGCACCGCACACAGTGCACGGCACGGCATGGCACTGCACACAGTGCACGGCAATAACATTCACGCTAACGTGCAAAGCATTCCTAACCCACCCTACATAATGTAAAAGGTAATTGTTATTGTTAAAAGACACTTCAGATTCTAATCTACTTTGGCTTACCTTGGTCGATGCTATCGACACAAGTAATTGATTCCATCTCCACTTCTAAAACTAATTGCAGAATTGACATTTCAATGCTGTAATTTTAAGTCAATCAATTAAATTTGACCGCAATATGGGTAAAAGCAATAGAGGGACAGGGATGCATCGCTTCTTCAAAAAGAGAGAGGAACAGATCAAACGTACAGCTGGGAGTCTATTACCTCCCACTGATAACATCAGAATAGTGCTTTTATTCCAAAGCTTAATGTCACCCCTGAGTCGAATTTACCTGCTGGAGGTTCAAAGCAGACTTCAAATCCAATCACTGACTGTTTCTTTATTGACTCTCATGGGCTCATTCAAATTCCCAGAGTGTATGACAGTCATATACCAAGAACTCAGGGAACAAATTACTGCTGATTTTCTTACATTACATTACATTACATTATAGGCATTTAGCAGACGCTCTTATCCAGAGCGACTTACACAGCATTTCTTTTTGCATTTTATACATAGTATCCATTGATACAGCTGGATATATACTGAAGCAATGCAGGTGAAGTACCTTGCTCAAGGGTACAACGGCAGTGTCCGACCTGGGAATCGAACCTGCAACCTTTCGGTTACAAACCCAGTTCTTTAACCATTATACCACACTGCCGCCCTTTACAACAATGACAAGCCATGACAAGACTTGGTTGATTCGCCCAAACTTTTAGTGATCTTTTCAAGTCTTTAAATTGCTGCCGTGAAAGGGAAATTAAATGTGGTAAAAGAGTGGTGATTTTTTAAAAATTGTGTCTGCTTACTGTGGAAAATTGACTGCGGGTTCAGGTGGATGGAGACTATTCTGAAGAAATGGGGAGGCATTAGAGAAGAAAGCTATCCATGACCATGGACTCGGAGCCAAAACTGAGAGGAGTAACAGTCACACCAGTGTTATGAAACAACAAAAAAATGATAATTTTGTATTATTGAATGGATAGTTCTCCTCCTAGAGGCAAATTGGTAAACTTGCCTTCCTAGCAGTGCCAACATTCATGACATAGCAGAGCTAAACAGAATGTTCATACATCATTTTAATATCACTGCACCTTCATCTAAAATAAACGTCCTCGAAATTGAAACACTGTAAGCAGTCAACCATGACAAAAAACTTAACTCATTAAGCCTCCTCAACCCAGTGACCAAATTATAAATTTTTTTGCTGTAATCCACAATCTATTATCTTTAATGTTTAACATAAAACCAAGAATGCAATTCCAGATAAATTATGCTCCATACAAGTCAATATTAGATTCATACATTCTAACTTTCAATATTTCCAGTATCATTCACCTCATAATTCAATATGTCCAACAGGGGACCATTAAAATTCAGCTGGGAGGGAAGACCTTATTTATTATAATAGCCAAACGCTACAGCGTATCAGCACAGGAGATATGTCCCTTGGAAAAGGAGTTGATAATATCAAATCAAATCAATATTTATTCATATAGCGCATTTCACAACTAGTTGTCACAATACGCCTCACAGAAAAACCCAGCCTAAACCCCCACAAGAGCAAGCCAAAGGTAACAGTGGCAAGGAAAAACTCCCTGGTGTAACTAGGAAGAAATCTTGGGAGGAACCAGACTCAAGAGGGGACCCCATCCTCCTGTGACTATCAGTAAGAAACCCCTCAAACAGGTGGCCTTTTGGAAGTATATACAGGTGCAGCTCAAAAAATTAGAATATCATGAAAAAGTTCAATATTTTTTGTCACTCATTTCAGAAAGTGAAACTCATATATCATATAGATTCATTACACATAGTGAAATATTTCAAGCCTTTATTTCTTGTAATTTTGATGATTATGGCTTACAGCTAATGAAAAATTCAGTGTCTCAGAAAATTAGAATATTTTGCTTTAACATATTTTTAAAGTATCATATTTAATATTTGGTCGCATATCCTTTGCATGCTGTTACTTTTTTTTATTTTTTTATTTATTTATTTCGAACAAACAATTTAATAAAGATTAAAATAAAATAAAAATTAAGAATTGAGATAATGTCTACAAACTAAATAATTTAACAGAAAAAAAAAAACCAGCATGTAAAACTCATTAATCATACGGCTATACCTATACAATGATTCACATTATTATTATTATTATTTCTTTTGTCCGAAATGGAATAGGAAGAAGCATATGCTTATCTAGTCCTATTCCAATTTTAACTTACTTAATTACCATTCCAAATTATAGTACAATACAGTCTTGTAGATTTACAATCTCAGATATCAGTCGTGATATCAAGAAACAAACACACTTTTTACCATCACCAAGTGGCACATTCTTTTTCTTCGCTCCTGTACCTTGTAAAAATATATTTTTTGTACATCTTTTTAAATTGTAATACATTTACACTCTGTTTAATTTTTTCCTCGAGACCATTCCACAACACCACACCACAAATCGAAATACACATACTTTTAACATTAGTCCGAGCATAATGCTGTTTCATATTTAATTCCCCTCTTAAGTTATAACCACCCTCTCTCTCCGCGAACAGTCTTTGTATGTTACCAGGCAGCAGTTTATTTTTTGCTTTATACATTACTTGTGCAGTCTTAAATTCTACCAGATCTCTAAACTTTAAGGCATTCACTTTTAAAAACAGTATATTGGTGTGATCACAATATCCTACATGATTTACTATGCGTATGGCTCTTTTTTGTAATGTACATAATGATTGTATAGTGGTTTTGTAGGTGTTGCCCCATATTTCTACACAGTAATTCAGATATGGCAATACAAGTGAACAATACAAAGTATACAATGCGCTCTCATTCAAAATGTGCCTTGCTTTTCCCAGCACTCCAATACTCCGTGCCACCTTTGCCTTCACATATTTTATATGGGGTTTCCAGCATATTTTGTGGTCTAGAATCACACCCAGAAATTTATTTTCATACACTCTTTCTATATTAATATTATTGATCATCACGTTTACTTGTGTGTTTATTTTTCGGTTTCCAAACAACATAAGTTTGGTTTTGTTCAAATTTAGTGATAATTTATTCAAGTCAAACCAAGTTTTTAGTTTACTCATTTCAGCTGTGACTACCTCCAGTAGCTGCTGCAGATTTTCCCCAGAACAGAAAATATTGGTGTCATCCGCAAATAACACAAATTTTAAGATTCTTGACACCTTACATATGTCATTGATGTATAAAATAAATAATTTGGGACCCAATACTGACCCCTGTGGGACTCCACAAGTAATGTCCAAGGATGTTGAATTGTTGTCACTTATCTGTACAAATTGTTGTCTGTTGCTTATGTAACTTTTCATCCAGTTAAGTACCACCCCTCTGATACCATACTTTTCCAGTTTATTAATTAATAAGTGATGATCTATTGTATCGAATGCTTTTTTTAAATCTATAAATACTCCTACTGCATACTTCTTATTATCTATAGAACTGGTAATTTCTTCAATTAACTCCATTAATGCCATCGATGTAGTTCTGTTCGATCTGAATCCATACTGACAATCAACTATCAATTTATGCTTCTCAATAAAATTATCCAACCTACTGGCAAAGAGTTTTTCTAATATTTTTGAGAACTGAGAAAGTAGAGACACCGGCCTGTAATTAGTGAATTGCTTTCTGTCTCCAGTTTTGTATATTGGAATAACTTTAGCAGTTTTCATTTTACCTGGAAACACACCTGTTTTAAAAGACAAATTACAAATATAAGCTAATGGTTTTACAATGGCATCGATGACTTTCTTAATTAAATCCATATCAATGTTATTCCAGTCTGTAGACATTTTATTCTTACATTTGCTAACAGTGTCAATAATCTCCTTTTCATCAACTGCTTTCAAAAACATTGAGCTTGGATTGCTGTCTAAGAAATCCTCAACCTTCGCCCCTCCCTCTTCTGGCTGTAGATTGTTGATTTCTTCTGCCAGTTTTGGTCCCACACTTACAAAAAAGTTGTTGAACCCAGTAACCACATCATTCATATTGTTTACAGTTTTATCATTATCCATAAAATATTGAGGGTAATTTATATTTGTTGATCCACTCCTGATAATTTTATTTAATACATTCCATATGCCCTTGATATTATTTTTATTACTGTCTAATATTTTAGTATAATGATCTTTCTTGCATATCCTCATAATATTAGTTAACTTATTTTTATATCTTTTGTATTTATTTTCTGTTTCTATAGTTCTATTTTTTATAAATTCTCTATATAAGGTATTCTTTTTTTTGCATGCATTTTGCAGTCCTTTTGTCATCCATGGCCTGTCTATATATTTATGCTTCTTGTTGTATTCTTTTAAAGGACAGTGTTTATCATATAATGATTTAAATATTATCAGGAATGTTTCATACGCTTTATCAGTATCATTTTCTTCACATACATTTTTCCAATTTTGTGTTAGTAATTCATTTCTAAAATTATTTATAGATTCCTCTGTTCTAACTCTCCTATATCTAATCATGTTATCCTCCTCATATTTCACCCTATCACAATCATACATTACAAAAACTGGCAAATGGTCACTAATGTCATTCAGTAGTAACCCGCTCATTATGCTATTGTCCATACTGTTTGTGAATATGTTGTCTATTAGAGTGGCACAGTGAGATGTTATTCTGCTTGGTTTGGTGATTACTGGAAATAAACTCATACTGAACATTACATCGATAAATTCATCAGTCAGTTTGTGCTTGTTGGGATTTAAGAGATCTAAATTAAAATCCCCACAAATGAACATCACCTTCTGATTTTTCATATCAAACATTCTTTCCATACTATTCTTAAATACTACAATGTTGGAATCAGGTGATCTGTATACACAACTTACAATTACATTTTTCTTTTTTTCCAAGCAGATTTCTACGGTAATACACTCCATCAGATCATCAATAGTAGTTGTCATAGTTTCCACTACTTTATAATTAAATCTTCTATCAACATACAGAGCCACCCCTCCTCCTTTCTTGTTCTCCCTATTTATGTAATTCAGTTCATATCCATTCAACTCAAAATCCACACCTTTTTCAGCGCTGATCCAGGTCTCAGATATGGCTATCACATTGAATGGTTTGTTTAGGTGAGTTAAATATTATTTGATGTTGTGAAAGTTTGCATATAAACTTCTGCTATTAAAATGAATAATTGACATTCCATACTCTGATTTTATGTTCATGTTAAATCGACTTTCTGAGTAATACCCACAGTTGTTGTTTAAATTGTTTAAAAAATTATTTTCAGGGTCAATGTCTTGTTCAAAATCATTCAAATTATAATCAGTGAATTTAAAGGTTTTAAAGTTCAAGTCATCACAATCATCTTTGTCAATGTCATTTCCAGCAGTTATCCAATTTAAGCTTCCTGAAGTCTGTGACCAATCAACATCAAAAGACTCTCGATATCTTATTTTCAGGTACTGTTACAAGCGATACTATAACCTCTCTTCATTTGAACTGATCTCTATGGGAATTGGGGGGTGAGACGAGATTCAGCTGTAAATTACAGTATGGAACACATGGCTGGCTAAATGGCTGTAAGTCATCAAGGGTCTGAGCTATCGAACGAGCCCCAAACCATCACTCTGTTGCCAGATATGGAGTAGATGTGGATGGATCACTGCAAGGGTTATTTCTCCTGACTCATTTTCCTATAGAACTCTATGGGGGAAAAAGTCAGGAGAAACAACCCTTAAAGGGATCCATCCACATCTACTCCATATCTGGCCGCAGAGTGATGGTTTGGGGCTCGTTTGATACCTTAGACCCTTGATGACGTACAGCCATTTCGCCAGTCATGTGTTCCATACTGTACCAGCGTAATTTACAGCTGAATCTAGTCTTACCCCCCAATTCTCATCGAGATCAGTTCAAATGCAGAGAGGTTATAGTATCGCTTGTAACAGTACCTGAAAATAAGATATCGAGAGTCTTTTGATGTTGATTGGTCACAGACTTCAGGAAGTAACAGCATGCAAAGGATATGCGACCAAATATAAAATATGATACTTTAAAAATATGTTAAAGCAAAATATTCTAATTTTCTGAGACACTGAATTTGGGTTTTCATTAGCTGTAAGCCATAATCATCAAAATTACAAGAAATAAAGGCTTGAAATATTTCACTCTATGTGTAATGAATCTATATAATATATGAGTTTCACTTTCTGAAATGAGTGACAAAAAATATTGAACTTTTTCACGATATTCAAATTTTTTGAGCTGCACCTGTAGATTCATGACACAGTGAAATATTTCAAGCCTTTATTTCTTGTAATTTTGATGATTATGGCTTACAGGTAATGAAAACCAAAATTCAGTGTCTCAGAAAATTAGAATATTGTGAAAAAGTGGGAAAAAAGTCAGGAGAAACAACCCTTAAAAGGATCCATCCACATCTACTCCATATCTGGCCGCAGAGTGATGGTTTGGGGCTCGTTTGATACCTTAGACCTTTGATGACATACAGCCATTTCGCCAGTCATGTGTTCCATACTGTACCAGCGTAATAGTACAGGAGAGCTGTTCGGTATGCGGCAGTGACCCCACCACCTTGAAATACATTTCACGGCAGCTCAAACAGCATGAACAAGGCTTGGTAACCTCGAGACAAGCTGAATGTAAGGTAGGAACAGTTCTCCTGTTGTGCTGCGATCCTGTATAATTCAGGATCCCTCTAGGTCATTCCATGCCAAGTACTTTAACAATCACGTTGGTAGTCACTCCGATTAAATGTATGCATTTGCCTACATAGTATTACTAAACACGCTATTTGCTTGTGACATAATTGGCATCCATGGCTAGGCAAGGCCATGCCTGCCTATGCATTGGCAAGTGAATACATTTACATTTATTTATTGGACATACAATAACCCAGGGGCTACAATGGAGAGTACGTGCGTAACACTTGCGCAGCCTGTAAACATTTTTTTGCGTGTTTTCCTCATTTCTTATGGAGAAAGTAGCCATTATTTTGTCTTGAGAGTATGGCTAAGTACGCATATGTATTTTATATTATTATAGCCGAGCCTACAGTTGTTGATAATCAGAGAATCATGGTCTATTATGATGACATTACCAGCTGATAGTCAAGAGTCATCTCCAGAATCTATTTAGAAAATTACAGTGTTTACTGAAATTCCTGATGATGCGTTATAGCATGTTAAAAAATTATTCTACTCCATTTTGTTTAAAAGTTGGAATTTATGTTTTTGGTTAATTTCAATAAAGAAAAATGGCAAACCTACCTATGATGGAGAGCAATGGAGGCTACAACTGCTATGGAACCATTTTTGGATGCGTAAGCACTTAAAAATAGACTCCAATCCTCTCGCATGTGCACTCATACCTGCACGCCAGGTGTAGCAGATACCAGTATTGACCACAACTAGATCTTTCCGAATGCGAGTTGCACCCGTGCTAAATTTTACAAATGCAGTGAGATTTACGCGTGCGGTGTAGCCCTGGGGTAAGGGTAGATGCACACCGCTATATTGACAGTAACACATTTGTCATAAAAAGTCACCATTAAGAAAAAAGCTGCAAGAAACACATTTCTCTCATATGTGCTATACCAAAAGAAAACCATTCATCTGCCAAAGGTGGATCACACTGGTTTTGTACTTGACCAAAGCACCTTCCTTATCCTTCATTTATGCAGGAGAAACCCACTGAGACAGATTTTCTTTTTTCCCCAGGAGGCCCTGACTTTTTCCAGGCAAAGATAAAAACGGAAACATAATTCACACACATACATATATATATATATGTATATATATATAGTTGTGCTCGAAAGTATTCAAACCCCTTCACTTTTTGCACACTTTATAGTGTTGTAGATTAAATTTTAAATGGCTGTAAGTTATCAAGGGTCTGAACTATTGAACAAGCCCCAAACCATCACTTTGTTGCCAGATATGGAGTAGATGTGGATGGATCACTGCAAGGGTTATTTCTACTGACTCATTTTCCTATAGAACTCTATGGGGAAAAAAGTCAGAAGAAGAAACCCTTAAAGTAATCCTTTCATATCTACTGCATATCTGGCCATAGAGTGATGGTTTGGGGCTCGTTTGATACCTTAGACCCTTGATGACTTACAGGCATTTCGCCAGTCATGTGTTTAATACTGTACCAGCGTAATTTACAGCTGAATCTAGTCTCACCCCCCAATTCCCATAGAGATCCATTCAAATGCATAGAGGTTATAGTTTTGCTTGAAACAGTACCTGAAAATAAGATAGAGTCCTTCGATGTTGATATGTCACAGACTTCAGGATATAACAGCATGCAAAGGATATGTGACCAATATAAAATATGATACTTTAAAAATACATTAAAGCAAAGGGTGTGAATACTTATGTACATGAAATTTCAGTTTTAGATCTTTAGTACATTTGCAAAAATTTCTAAAAACATGTTTTCACTTTGACATTGTGGGTTATTGAGTGTAGATTGATGGGCAAAAATGGCAATTTTAAATTCAATCTACAACACAATAAAGTGTGAAAAAAGTGAAGGGGTTTGAATACTTTTTAGCACAACTGTATATACACTGCTCAAAAAAATTAAGGGAACACTTAATCAACACAGTATAACACCAAGTCAATTAAACTTCTGGGATATCGATCTGTCCAGTTAGGAAGCGTAAATGGTTGTGAATCAATTTCACCTGCTTTGGTGCAAATTAAAGTGACAACAGATGGACAGGAGAGGCAACAGCAAGACAACCCCCAAAAAGTAAATGGTTTTGCAGGTGGTGGCCACAGACCATTTCTCTCTCCTTATCCTTCCTGGCAGATTTTTCTCTAGTTTTGCATTTTGCAAGTGATCTTGTCACTACTGGTAGCATGAGGCGGTACCTGCAGCCCATTCAGGTTGCACAGGTAGTCCAGCTCCTCCAGGATGGCACATCCATACGTGCCGTCGCAAGAAGGTTTGCTGGGTCTCCCAGCACAGTCTCAAGCGCGTGGAGGAGATACCGGGAGACGGGCCATTACACGAGGAGAGCTGGACAGGGCTGTAGAAGGGCAACAACCCAGCGGCAGGACCGGTATCTGCTCCTTTTTGCAAGGAGGAACAGGAGGAGCACCGCTAGAGCCCTACAAAATGACCTCCAGCGGGCTACTCGTATGCATGTTTCTGCCCAAACTGTCAGAAACTGACTCCATGAGGGTGCCATGAGGGCCCGACGTCCTGTAGTGGGACCTGTGCTCACAGCCCAGCACCATGCAGCTCGATTGGCATTTGCCAGAGAACACCAGAATTGGCAGGTTCGCCATTGGTGTCCCGTTCTTTTCACAGATGAGAACAGGTTCACATTGAGCACATATGACAGACGTGGAAGAGTCTGGAGACGCCGTGGCGAATGTTATGCTGCCTGCAACATCATCCAGCATGACCGGTTTGGTTTAATTGACTTGGTGTTATACTGTGATGATTAAGTGTTCCCTTAATTTTTTTGAGCAGTGTATATACAGTGAGCACCATAATTAATTGGACAGTGACACATTTTTTGTTATTTTGGTTCTGTACTCTAGCACTTTGAGTTTGAAAAGATACAACGACAATGAGGTTGAAGTGCAGACTGTCAGCTTTAATCTGAGTGTATTTTAATCTTTATTGGATGAACAGTTTTCAAATTATAGAACCTTTTGTACATAGTCCCCTCCCCCCCATTTCTGGGCATCAAAAATAGTGTATAGTTTAACAATGTAGAATAAGTAATCATTTTAATATTTGGTCGCATATCCTTTGTATGCCATGACTTCCTGATGTCTGTGACCCAACAGTATCAAAATACTCTTGATATCTTATTTTATGGTACTCTTACAAGCGATACTATAACTTCTCTGCATTTGAATGGATCTCTATGGGAATTGGGGGGTGGAATTAGATTTAGCTGTAAATTATCCTGAAACAGTATGGAATACATGGTTGGTATGAGGTATCAAACAAGCCTCAAAGCATCACTCTGCTGCCAGATATGCAGTAGATATGGATTATATTACTTTAATGGTTGTTTCTTCTGACTCATTTTCCTATTGAACTCAATAGAAAAATAAGTCAGAAGAAGAAACCCTTCAAGTTATCCAACCATATCTACTGTATTTCTGGCAGCAGAGTGATGATTTAAGGCCTGTTTGATACATCCAACCTTTTTTTTTTTTTTACTCATCTTTACCAGGGGTGCCAATAATAGTGGAGGGCACTGTATATACAGTATATATAGATATATGTATGTATCTATATTCCCTATTTGGCCAGTAGATGGGGTGAAAAATTTCCTCACGTATGGTACTAAATACATTTTCTATTAGATAATATTTTCAACCACTAGATGGGGTAACCATACGGATCAGAAAAGCCTTTTTTTAAAGGGATAGTTCACTCTGGGGTTTTTTGATATTATTTTTGTTTTACTGTATGTTTTTCATTGGTCCAGACAGTTTGTGTGTGCAATGAAGGATACCTGAGATATTTATATATGCTGGCTATAAAACGGCTGGTATATGGGCATTCAAAGGTTTGTGATCTTAAGCAAGAAAATACACTTCAAGTAACTCCAAAGCAGCTTATACAGCAATGTTATGCCTCCAGAGATTGTATGCGTATATATTAGCCAATTATCCTTTTTTAATGTATTCTTTTAAATCTTATTTTTGGTTGGAACCATTTCCCATGGTAATGAAATAAAAACTGATATTTATGTGTATAATTGTGAATAAACACTATAGCATAACCTGTCTATATGTACAGCCCCTGGAAATGTAATGTTACTGTATAAGCTGTTTTCGGGTTACCTGAAGTGCATTCTCTTGCTTTACATCTTATGTCCCAGTACCAACCATTGTAAAGCTGTCAGAATCTTCTGAATCTAAATAATCTCAAATCATTTTAAATAAATTCATAATTTATAAATTTTTAATTGCATGTGAAGAAAAACTAAAAATTTACCCTAAAAATAAAAATATATATATTTTTTAAACTGAACTATCCCTTCAAACTGGATGCTGAACATGTCACTATTGTTCTAGCCACTAGATGGCACACTTAGGTTGATTGTGGCACTGTCTTTGTGAAAACCATTTTCTGGACTACACAGTCAGTTCCTTCCAGGTAAAGTCACTGTTTAAACCTTTAAAGCTTTGTTGGTTGAACAGAAAGGCGGCAGAGGAACATTTTGTGACAGGACTATAATTTTCAATATAATTATCATTTTCAATTACTGAAAGATAAGGTTGGGTTTTGCTAGTTCCTCGGCCGTACATAAACAAACCATAAACCTTGTATTATGTTCATAACAAGCACGCTCCTGTCCTCTTTTTTTTAAATCCAATATATGGTCTCCCAATGCAAACCGCTTAGGGTTAAAGGTGTTATACATGTTTTGAATGCATGTTATGCACTTTGTGAACAAGATTAACACTTGACCTAGTATTCACCCGCTTTGAATTAAAAACATTAATTGGGCCATACTCTTCATGAGATCACACTAGATACATTAATGCAGTCCACCTTTGTTAATTTTGAATCCACTTGTGTTCATTTCGTAAAATTTATATCACCGACTTTGTGAGTTCTCACAACTGAAACAGCAGATTAGATCAGTTATGCCATCTTGAAGACCAAGGAACTGCATGTGAAATTTTGAGTCTTACATCCCATTGAAAATCTGTGGTATCACCTGAAAATGACTGTCAATCAATGCTCTCCATTTAATTTGGCAAAGTTGGAGCACTTTTGCATGGGGGAATGGGCAAAAATCTAAACGTTCAAAGCTCATACAGACATACATACCCAAGACGACTCAGAGCTGTAACTACTGCCTACTGACACTGGGGAACGAGGGTCTGGACACATTGAATCATAAATATATTGCATTTACTGTGTTATTGAAGGGGGGGATTTTCAATGCATAAAAACTTTACGGTATAACAGGACTAAATGTGAAAAGGTTCACGGGAGTGAATAATTTCTGAAGGTTCTGTATATCGGAGAAATGCTGCAAAGATCAGAAACTATGTAAGCACTTTTCATCCAAAATATCCTGCCTGACAAATCGTCACAGGCGGGGAAGGACTGTTAATTTGGTATTAAAGTAACGCCAATAATTAATTTGCACATTAGACTGTCCGCGGATTTTTATTTTCATCATTCAAAGTGGTTATATTTAGATTATTTGAGCGTGATGAATGCTGCCTATTTAAACTGGAATTCCTTATCACTGCAAAATAAGGAAAATCGAAAGTGTGGCACTGCACGTTTTAGCTCGCTCTAGCTGTCTGGAATCTCAGAGATGTCTTCCATGGACTGGATCTGCGTCATCACACGCAATAAAACACGACAGATATAAATTTCAGACAAGTGTTTATAATGGCGAACGGCTTGTTGTTGCGGCGCTCGGAGCTAGACCGTTTATCTCCGGGTGGCGGCCGGACAGCTCGTCTCATCGCGATGCCATTACTGGGGCGACATGTCGCAAGGCTTCAGCCGCTACGCTCGCGCTTCCTCGCGACTGTGGCGTGGACAGGTCATGTCAAGCCCTGGTAGTTATTGATCAGGGCGCGAGATGGCTCTTGTTCCTCTATAAATACACCGGGAGTGCTATCAGTGGCGCGCAGGGGGAGGATTAGCTTGTGCTCTCCCCCAGTGCCCTCTTTGTCCCTCTCCTCTTTCTTCTGAGGGGGCTATTTCTGTAGGCGATCCATAAAACCTGCTTCACTTCGCCTGGGGTTCTGTTTCTGTGCCTGTGATCAATGGGCAAGAGAGCGGGGCCTCTCTGCGCCGAGCAGCAGGGCACTGTGACATCAGCAGGTATGGAGAGAGATGTTGAGAAAGAGAGGGAGAGATGGAGAAAGAGGCCGGGAGTTACAGACGGAGAGAGGAGAGGTCGAGAAGGGCAGGGAGGGACTGAGAGGAAGGAGGGAGAAGAGATGGAAAGGGACGAATAGAGAAAAGGAGGGGTGGATCGGCATGGAGGGAGGGGTGGATGGGAGGAGAGATGGAGGCTGAGGTGAAGGGGGATGAGGGAGAGATACAGGGGGTGGACAAAATATCAGAAACAAGTTTTTCATAAAACAGCTGCGATGCGTTTGCTCCCATTTCTTACCTATATTTTCTACACTCTTATGACTGGCATGCCATGTATACATTTTATTTCTGTCTTTTTTTCCCCATTAGCCTGATAATGAATCATAATTAGCCATTAACCATATTATTATCAAATAATACTAATTTGTCAATTAAATGCTGATCTTGTGTCAGTAATAAGTGAGAACACTTTAGAGCTAATCTAGGACAGTAATTGAAAGCATTTTGGTCCATGACAACCGGAGATGTGCACCTCTGCACAGCTGTGGGGAGTGAACACCTCTGCTCAAAGTGAAGTGAACAGCTGAATAAAATAGAAGATCATTGAAACTGTCTAGAATCCAACACTTGCATGTAACACGAGTCACAAATGTGGGCCAATTGTTCATTATTCCTTTTCAGTTATGTTTTTCACTAATCACATTCCACTGTACTAGAGAGATCAACTCCAGTTGTTGGGGGAGCAAAATGTTTTCTGATTTATTCTTATACATTTGTTGAAGTGTACTCACTTATTACTGATATGATTTATTAGCATTTTATAAAAATATGGCAATTATGGTTGATTGGCATAATTATAAAGAAAAACAAGTCATCATATAAAATGTACACATGGAACAACATTCACAAAACAGCATAGATAATCAGGTTAGGAACAGAGGTTGAGGTTTTGCGTAGCAAACATGTGGCAGGTGTTTTATGTTTTCTGGAAAACTGGTGTTTCCGATATTTTGTCTGCGCCCTGTATATAGGGAGATGGAGAGAGGAAGGGAAGAATGAAGAAAAAGAGTGAGAGAGAAAGGGAGGGAGAGCATGAGAGCATAGCAGAGATAAGAGGAATATTAGGAAGGGCCAGACTCAAAATCAACCCCTCACAACCCTTACCACCCTGGACTGAGCACTGTCCATAGCAAGAACTGCACGGGCTGGGCTGGGCTGGGCTGGGCTGGGCCAGGTTCTAACCGGGGATGAAAGTGAAATTCTAAGAGGAGGAGAGCCTCCTGAAAGACACAGAAGTCTGTCATGAGTTTAGCATAGACAAGAACATAGTAAAAAACCCTGCTGTGATACCCCCCCCCCTCCTGCTTCCTTTATATTCTCCATTACTGGCCAAGGTGCTCCAGAGCCTCTCTGGGCTCAGCATGCAGGTAAGCTATAATGAAGTCTGCCCAAGTGCACATAGTTAGTGACAGTATTAGAAATGACTAATAGTTTAGCATTTTCTCTCCACATAGTAATTGCAGTACACACCAGGGTTGAGGTTCATTCCATTTCAATTCAGTCAAGTCAGAAAATTAACTGAAATTCAATGAACTGTAAATTGCTCATAGAACATAATGGGCATTTTCAATTCATGAACTGGAATTGAAATAGAATCGACCCAAACCCGGGCAGAAATGACAGTGCGATTACCTTTGTGCGTCTGCGTACCGGTGGGTTCTGCTCCAGCAGGTTTCTGTTCCGTGGCTAAGTAAGGCTTTCTAATGGAGGAACGTAGATGTATTTGCAAAGCACTTTATCCTATGGCGGGGGTCCACAGAGAGGACTACCTCAGACCCTGTGTCTCACACACACACACACACACACACACACACACACACACACACACACACACACACACACACACACACACACACACACACACACACACACACACACACACACACACACACACACCCTGAGAACCCCTCAGCCTTCTGACTCTCGCCCAAAAAACCACAGCAGACAAACAGCTTAGGATAAATAATTTAATGCTGTTACACCATCAATATATGTGCACTCTCACACAAGGGGAGATAAAATGCGATAAACCACTCCCCTCCAAAAAATGACAAAAAAACATCAACAGTCCACTTAGTATTGCTTATGCAACCTAGTTTCCCTTGGCCAGTATAGCGTCAGCAAACCTGCAAACTGTCCAAGATACTCTGCGACAGGGCACGCACGCACGCACGCACGCACGTCCACTCTCGCAGCAGGGATTCCCAAATTAATCATATCACACAACCCATGACCCCCCCACCGCATCACTGCCCACCCTCTTCTCTCCCTCCCTCATTCCCATAATGCCCCAGTCCCATTACCCATGTTCTGTACCTCTGTCCTTTCCCAGGTCAGTGCTCCCAATGAGCGTCGCGGCTCTGAGAAAAATACCAAGCCACCTTTTTTTATTATTTTTTTTTATTTTTTTATTTTGTTCTTTTTGGTGTATAAAAGCAAACGTCAGTGCCGCATCATTCTCTTTCTAAAAAAGGCTTGGCGATCCAGTGGATGTGTGCTGCGTGTGTGTTCGTCTGCATGTGCTTACTTGGCTATGGTGTATAGAGCAGGCTTCCATTCCACTGGTTACTCGCTCCCTGGAGACACCGTGTGGTGCAGCTGGAGTGCCGACACTCCCCCTCCCCATTCCATCCACCTTTCACCTCCAGCAGAAATCACACGGCCACACAATATGATCTTGAAAGACGGCGGCGTCCGCTTGCGGAGGGACGTAAAAGCGGCGTTTAAGGCGACGCGTGATTCACGCCGAACGCAGCAGCGGCGTGAGGAGGGACGGGCTGCACATGAAGCGCGCGAGCGAGGGCACGAGCGACAAAGTTAACACGCGTTTGGGCCGAAGGAAAACCCCCCCGCACCTGCTTCGGACAGCCGACATCCCACTTCACTTCAATTCAGTCACAGGAAACTAACTGAAATTCAATCAATTTGAAAAAGTAAAATAAATAAATAAAAATCCCCATAGACCGTTATAGGCGTTTTTCTCATTTGTGAATTGAATTTCAATTCATTTACTGAACTTGACTGAACTTTAGCAAGTTGCATTTGTTTTTTAGTCAAGCACACATTAAAAGCCTACTTGAAAATAGACCCTCCGATGGTTTGATCCTCTCTACTTACCTTGTACAACTGTGGCGATTCTGTAGAGTTAGCTATACGGCTGCCATCAGCGCATAACACCATTTCACTGATGAAAGCGATATGGCGAAACGTTTGAATCTTCGAGCCTGATTTTACCATTGACTGCGGATCTTTCCTGAGCGTAGTTATTGGACTGACCTGAAATTAAATTGAACTGACCTCCCGAACCCTCACTGGCCGATATACTGTTGTGTCCGCCCTCCTCCAAGTGCATGAGATTCAGTCCTTAGTTTCACACAGAAAATCAGAATGCGTGAGGACAGTACCGTTGAAGCTAGCAGGAAAAAAAAACTCAACAATGGCACTGGATATTTCAACAGACTTCTATGAAGAATGGCTGTGAAATAATTGGACAGGGCAATGACCGATGTCTGAGGAGAGACTAATTGAAAAGAGTGGTCAGGGGGAGAGGTTGTTGGCTGGGGGGCCTGTATGATGGATAATGGGGTCTGCTGTTGCCCCCCTGTCTCTCCTTCATCACTCCTGGCCAGCAAGCTGAGCATATCTCTCTCTCTCTCTGTGTTCATGTAACCTGCTGTGAAAACATGCCTCTCCCTCTTTTTTTTCCACATATAAAACTCTGGCTATTACTAACAATTACTCTCCGTCAGCCATCTAACCCTGGATCGCCTGCAGGGAATCTGAACAAAACACTTTACTTTTTTTTATTTTTCGAACTCTTTTTTTTTTTTTTGCTCTCCCTTCAATTCCTTACTGTGTATGATGTAGAGATGACAGGCACTGAAGGACGCCGTACCCAAGATGGACTGGTGTGTACCGCACGCGCACGCACACAATCACACGTACACGCACACATGCAGGCATGCTCACACGCTTGCGCTCATGCTCACACGCTCGCTCACGCACACACACACACACACACACACACACGCACACAAGGGCTCCTGAGACAGCAGGTGGCCCCTCAGGGAGTGAATAGCAGACCATGGAGCGAGTGTGTGGGATCACTGTGCATGTACGCATGTGTACGCGTATGTGTGTGTCTATGTATGCGTGCGTAGGTGTGTCTGAGAGTGTGTGTGTATGTGTATGTGAGGTGTCCGTGTGTTGGTGTTCAGCCCCCCAGTCTGGGGTACCCTCGGGGAGTAGTGCTAAGATGAGGCAGGTTTGCTGTAGTCCTCCACACCAGTAATGGTGGCCTTGCAGAAGAAGCAGTCTTTGTTATTCATTAGGTGCTGGTTGATACAGGCTCTGGAACAGAGAAGAGGTGAAATAAATGATCTCTGTTAGTGTTGACTGAGTCAAAAAAACCTGGCCAAACCCGTGGAATGCTTCATTTTAGTGTCTCTGCGTCTATCGTAAGGATGAATAGTGTTCCAGCTCATAATAGATGATGCTGTGTGATGTCATCTGGTCTTTCTCTTATTAGGTCAATTCATGAAAAAGAAAAAGACCAAGCGGTACAATTTTCACAGAGTACATGCAAGTGTTGAGTTCTTTAAACTTAGTCAGGTATACGCGTGAGAGATTATATTGTTTGTCAAGGAAACTTCTACTCGTTACAAGCGTTCAACTACACACATGGAGTAAACCAGTGGGTACCAAACCTGGCCCTGGGGGCTCCTGTTTATGCTGCTTTTCATTCCAACCACAATTACAATTTTAAGCCCCAAGTATAACCATTTTTTAAAATAGTTTTTAATTAGATGTTTGAATGTCAAATGATGGATGGTTTACCGTCCTAATATGAAACAGATCATCATTTTACATATTCATTTAACAACTTTTAATTAAATACGCCTTGAAACAACTCATGCTTTAATTTTCTGTAATGTGCACTGGAAAATGATTCCTTTTGGAAGAGTTTACTTTTAATTGATGGTTGAACACATTTTTTCAATTAGTCAAGAGAGTGGCTGGGGGGGGGGGGGGGGGGGGGGGTGGGGGGTTTAGGAGCCACTGGTGTGAGCCATGTGCACAGCCTGACAGAGACAGGAGAGACTGGGTACACGCTCCTTGCTCACAGGTACCTCAGCAGTGATCCATGCATAAGCACGCACAGCACCACTGAATCACAGACACCAGGTAGATTTATCTCCCCAATAAAACACTTATGCTAATAATATACTCTCAGTAACTGCAAACACGCATTAATATTACAGGCAGACACAGCGAGCATAGTGCATTCATTTGAGTAGCGGGAAGCCAGTCATAAGCAAACATGCTGCAGCCCCTGTGGCGTGTACAGAGCGGACACCCAACTGTGACACCACACTGTGGCCCCTGTGAGTTAAATGCAGGAGAGGCATGTACAGTGCTGACTCCCACAATGTGCCTCCCGTGAGTTAAATGTGGGAGAGGTGTGTACAGTGTACATAACTCACACAATGTGGCTCCTGTGAGTTAAATGTGGGAGAGGTGTGTACAGTGTTCATAACTCACACAATGTGGCTCCTGTGAGTTAAATGTGGGAGAGGTGTGTACAGTGTTCATAACTCACACAATGTGGCTCCTGTGAGGTTAATGCAGGAGAGGCGTTTCCAGTGTTCATAACTCACACACTGTGGCCCCTGCGAGATAAATGTGCGAGGCGTGTGTGCAGCACTCATAACTCACTTGCAGGACTTGTGGGAGCAGGGCTTGAAGATGGCAGAGATGGGATGTGCATAGCAGATGGGGCACAGGTCCTCCTCACTGGTGGGCTGGGAAAGAGGGAGGACAAGTGCTGTGTTAACATTATTTATGCATCAAAGTAATGGTATTTATGCCCCCCCTGACAGGAGGCCCCATTCACAGGGCTAATTACATTGCATCACATTATATCCATTTACACAGCAATACGGTCACTGAAACAATTCAGGCTGTGTGCCTGCTTCACTCAAGGGTATGACCACAAAGGCCAACTGGGCAATGAAACCAGCAAAACACTCTGGTGACGAGCCTGACTCTCGTTAACCAAGACCCCAACCTTGACCCGCTGCTCAAACCAAGCCAATACACCGGCAGGGCTTATCATACCCCCTGTCCTTTTACCGCGAGCCTGTCCAAGCAGCGTGACCCACCCACCACGGTCCTGCCCTCCCCTCCCACCGTCGACGGGCTATCTGCCCCTCGCTCCGCCCAGCGTGCGGCAGTCGGCTCATTAACGCCTGATCCACCGTCTCTCTCCATGGAATCGCAGGAAATCAATCAGAGCCGCCAGACCAGACTGTGAGTCCCACAGTAAATAAACGCACAACACGGCGCCACACTGCAGCTGTGGCCCTCCAAACCCACACACACCTGGGCCTGCTGCCCACCCTCACCGTGACACAAATATTAACATCTCACTATTCCCTTCAGACGCTGGCACAGCTGCTGTAAAATCAGTGTCACAGGCACAAGACCAGCCCAAAACGGCGACGATAGCAGATGGGTAGCAGGACGGGAAGCTTTTAAGCAGGACGTCTGTCTTTAAAGGAGCATGCAGTACCACATACATGACATTCATACATATGTGTAAAATACTTTTTTTTAAAAAATAATAATAATTAAGAAACTAGGTTATTTTTTAAATGCCATTTGAAAGTCAGCTTTTGATGCAGGCTCTTAACCATGGGCAATGATGTGGATCATGTTCCCCTGCTTCACATAATGAATGGACAGATCCTAATTACTCTTATTATTTTGTTTATACAGTGCCTTCCATACAGAAGTGCATTTTAAAAATCAGGTAGGTAATTGCAAAACTTCTGCTGCTCGTGAGGTTAGGAAGGAGGCTGCTGTAGGACAGGGCAGGTTGGCCCCATTCTGCAAACCCCAAAATGAGCAGCTCACTGATATACTGTCCTGGAATATCATCGCTTCCCACCTGGCCACAGAGCTTCTTTTAATCTGTGCCTTCATGGAGATGGGATGAGAGTTAATTGAGTCCTCCAGGCCGACGCCACAGGGGAGTGGGGATGAAAGTGCCGAAATTGCAAGAAGAAGAAGCGTCCCTCTCTCTGCAACCCTTCTCTGGACCTGTGCCCCAGCATCTCCCCTGTCTCTGGGCCCTGCGCCTCCCTGACAGACTGCGCTCTGATCATATGACACTACCGCACACGTACGCACGCTGGTGTGCAATCACATGCGTCTTCTACCAGTGTTGTGATGGCCATCGTTTAAAACCGCTCCATCTATCACGCCCAAATCGTTTACACCATGATGAGGAATTATTGGTGCAGTACAGGTGTAGCGGTAGTTCAGGAGGAGCACATTCCCTAAAGGGTACTACACATGATTTAAACCAGTCCCTTACCCAGAGAAAGTGGCGTGTGCCCTTTGGTTCCCAAAGACAGGCCAGTTACACAGGGCCAAGGATCGGTCTCCAATCCTGTTTTAACGTGGAGGTGGAGGAAATAGAAGCTCCCCAAATTTCTCCTCCTCCTTCCCTCTCTACCTCCCTCCCTTTCAAAAGTCTCGATGCGTCAATTCGGTCAGAACTTTGCCGCAGGACATGTGCTAACGACGTTTCACTGATGTCCTGGGGTGCCACTGAGCTTATGCTGACATGACATTTCACTGAAATCACAGAGGACTGCTCTGACAACCGGAGTGCCGTCTCCATGGATATCCCCCGCGGGTGGGGTAGGGTAGAGTCGGGTTATTCACAGCAGTCCCTCGCTAACTCGCTACTGCTCACTCAATAGACAGGACATGACTTTAAAAAAGGCTTACCGAAGGAAGAATCAACCGTGAGCTGAGGGGATGAGGAGCCAAGGAACACTCAAAAACAAGATGATCTCAAACTATAACAATCCAAAGAGCCACACACAAGCCTGCTCATCTGTTCATAGCCCCTAATTCCCTGCCTGCATTTTTATAATCTCGTCTCTGGCCGCCGTGCTGTAAACAGAACATGTGTCTATATCATTTCGTCCCATCTGTGCAATGCAGGGCTAAGCCGCAGCAATGAGGAGACAGATGGGGATACTAGCCCAGCCTCGGCTTAAACCTCATTTTCTGTCAGACGTTTTCATGCACCCAAAAGCAAAATATAACACTACTGAAAATGCATGAAACAGCTCTTTCAAGCAAGCTCAGAAATACACAACCCCTGGACTTACGAGCGCAATTCTAAAACCAAACTTTACTTTTTCAGTGTTTTTTTTTGACACAGAATCACAGTCACTGCTGCGCTATCCATATAAAGAGTGCTGTTGCTTCTCCAGTGCAGTTAAGCAGCCACACCAACTGATACCCTCCTCAAGGCAAACCGATGAAGCTAAGCAGCCATACCAACTGGTACCCTCCTCATGGCACACCGATGAAGCTAAGCAGCCATACCAACTGGTACCCTCCTCATGGCACACCGATGAAGCTAAGCAGCCATACCAACTGGTACCCTCCTCAAGGCAAACCGATGAAGCTAAGCAGCCATACCAACTGGTACCCTCCTCATGTCAAACCGATGAAGCTAAGCAGCCATACCAACTGGTACCCTCCTCATGGCACACCGATGAAGCTAAGCAGCCATACAAACTGGTACCCTCCTCATGTCAAACCGATGAAGCTAAGCAGCCATATCAACTGGTACCCTCCTCATGGCACACCGATGAAGCTAAGCAGCCATACCAACTGGTACCCTCCTCATGTCAAACCGATGAAGCGAAGCAGCCATTCCGACCCGTACCATTCTCAGGGCAAACTGCCGAAGCTAAGAAGGTGTGAACATGGTCAGTACTTGGAGGACCACCTGGGAAAACAAAATTGCTACTCAAGATTGGAGGAGTCACGTCTGGTGTGCTGGCCAAATTCCCACAAACCTGGCTTTCTATATAAATCATCCCCTACATCCGATTGGCTACACAATATCTTGCATTCCCATTTCTTGATTCTCCAGGCCTTCAATGCAACAAATAATGGAGTTACGTTGACCTGCATGGTTAAGAACAGTTAAATAAAAATACAATTAAGGAATAGTAAAGTGAGGGCCTGTTGAGAAGATGCAGCTCCTTTACGAATGAAAGTAGTCTATAGATGCCTGGTGTATCGATCAACTAACCGGGTGCAACTACAACTAATGTAGATATAAACCAAAGGACCCCAGCCAAACGAACTCACCTGACTGCTGGAAAGAAAAAGACTATTTTGCCCTTTCACCATGGATTCCCAGTCACGGTCTGCCAATGACACAGACCTGGTTTGAGCCTGTGATATTTCACCCTTTCACCATGGATTCCCAGTCACGGTCTGCCAATGACACAGACCTGGTTTGAGCCTGTGATATTTCAGCTGCTGTCCAGGGATTTTTACAGGATCGCACACGGTTCTCATGTTATCGTTAAAATTAATTTAATGTGTTCAATTTAATTAATTCATTAAAACTGTCACTGTGCATGTTATTTATGTGTTGTAATAAGCTACATTTCCACAATTTTGATGACAAAGTATTCATTGATTCGTTTTTTTCATTCAGTAATTCAATAATTCATTGATTGATGCATTTATTAATTGGTTGATTTATGTGTTCATTCTGCCTCAGCACAACTGACCCCAGGGTGTTCTTTCCGCCATTTATCTGTGGATGGGCGTGGTGACGTGCTGCCTCAGCTTAAAAGGTGCACGGAGACCCAAACTCCAATGATTCATCAAGCAAGAGATTCTAACTTATTGCCATTTTATTTTCAAGGCATTTTCATTTTCAGGCCGTCCTCAGTGCCATTCCAGCTTCACACAGAAAACACGATCCGACCGGCCGTTTCAGACAGGAGACTCAACTGTGCACCGCCACAGGCTACAGTTCCCAAAGCCCATCTCCGTTCAAACAATAATTTTTTCACACAAAGACATTCTATGTCATTTGACATTTAACATTTAATCCAATTACCATTTCCTCATTTTAACCCGCAAACCTTTTATCCATCTGGATAATTAATTAGCTCAACGGCGGACCATGAAAGAGCTCATCATCACTAGTTAGCGGTTTCGCTTTGCGCTGAACTACAGACAAGGTGGAACACGAAGCTAGCTGGCGAGCCTACTATTGACACTGAGATTCAAAGTAATTGCATCAGACGAACAAAGGGAAATTTCCCTAGGCGATTCAATACAGAAAAATCCATGTTATTTTGATCATAAGACAGGCTTGAGAGTAAGGGAGGGGACAGTGGGCCCTGCTGCAGTAGCCGGGGCTGAACCTGCCCAGTGCTGAACTGCAGCTTCAGACAGTTTCCTGTTAGCAGCTGCTTTTTGAGTGGGAAGAGCCAGACGGCCCAAACTTCTGCGCGCTGACAATTTCGTTTCTGCAGAAGAGAGAAAAAAAAGCCCTGCGATACCTGATGGTAATCTCGCTTTCTTCCTCCCTCTCTCTCCTCCCCTCTTTTTCTCTCCCTCTCTCTCCTGTCATCCCCTCTTTTTCTCTCCCCTCTTCTCCTGTCTTTTCTTCGCCCATCCTCTCCTCTGCCAATTCTCTTTTCGCCTCTAATCTCTGCTCTCGTTCTCTTCCTCTTCTCTCATCCCCCTCCCTCTCCTCTCCCCTCCCATTCCCTGTTTTCCCACCTGCAATCTCCTCTCCCCTGCTCCTCTCTCCTCTCTGCCTGCTTTTCGCGGATCCCATCGGGCCTACTCTCAGGGTTCTTTGATGATTATTTTATTGTAACCTTGAAAAGCAGTGCAACGTGTTTCCTTGGCCTTGCACACCAGGTCATTATGAAAGCAGATTCAACGCATTCGCCTTGTTCTCTTCCTGCCACTCCCATTGCACGGCGCAGCTCAGCCAATGGGAACGAGCGTGGCTGCTGGGTCATGCAGCCCCCGTGGTGGGACCAGCACAAAGGCTTTACTTCACCGTTCTGATCTAGACTTGCTGAGCAACCACATTCTACTGAAATTGGACTAACCGATTTCCCAAGAGATGGAAGAGAACAACATCAAGACAAACTCCCTCTCCCCCTCCCCCTCCCCAAAGAAAATAACACTGTCGACAGCTTCATAGATCCATGACGGTTCCTGCAGTTTCATATTTTTTCATCGATTCACTTTAAATTTTCATGTATTTCCCTAATTTTCTGCCATTGAAGTCTCAATGAAATGCCACCACCGTCCCACTCCACTTGTTCACCAAGACTGATGGTGAATAGCAGCAGTATTGTCAAGCGGCAAGCCTCCTCTCCTTTGGCTGATGTGTGGGGCTTTGGCGATCCTAAAGGCTGCCACTCACCTCATCGCCATGGCTACTATAAAAAGATTACATAAAATGAAAGCTGCTGGAGAGGCTGACACCCTCTCTCAAAAGGGTTAGGGTTAGGTTTAGGGGGTGTCCTCAGCAGAGGGTGACGGATCTGGGACTCGGCCCGTCTCTTTCCCCATCTCTCCCTGTCCCTGCCCCTTCTTCTTCACTTTCCAGCACAGTGTAAATCATATCCTCCGTCATGTCAGTGGAGCCAAGGTCGTTCTGGAAACCGCGGTTACCAGGGTCGAGGGCGGTTCTGCGGCGCTCCCCGCCGGAAAAGCGTGACGACCAAACCTCAGCACAGCACCAGGGCGACCCCCCACCACCCCCAACCCGTGCTCCATTCATCTCTGCCTGGCACTGCAGAGACTCCATTACCAACAGAGAGCTGCCTCTCTGTAATACCCAACGCACAATTAATCCCGTTTTTCCACATAATTTGCATGCTTGTTCCCGGCACAGATTTATGGGGGTATTATTGTCTCATAAATCATTAAATAAATAAAATGAGATTCACAAATATTTCTCATATCTTACAAACAAAATAATTGGTTCAAAAATATACATAATTTGTTCACAAATATGTTTTAGCACTCACATACAAATCTCTCCCGAGCAGACAAATGAAATTGGTTCACAAAAAAATGTAACTGGTTCACACATAAAATTAATTGGTTCACAAACATGTTTTTATACTCAAACAAATCTCTCCTGAGCAGACAAATGTAATATGTTGAAATTTCTTGACACGCGTTATTGTTTCTGAAAAGATTTACCGATGTATGGGCATTGATTTTTAGAAAGACATGTGTATTTACGCATCGCTTGGCCCGTCTAAAATCACTTGCATTCATTTGTGGATATTTGAGACAATCCTCACAGTAAAATGTGCAAATTTATCCACAAAAACCCACTACCCCAGCCAATACAGATTATTCACATCCGAGAGGCTGTTGTGAAGTGTGGCTGTGTCGCTGTATGAAATTGGTACAGTACAGAATGAAAGCTGGGTGCTACTCTGAGCTCTCTCCAGTTGTATTTCCAGTGGTGGTAAAGCCTCCAGGATAATGAAGAGGTGTGGCTAATAAAGACATAGCTCAGCCTGTGAGGTTACTTTACAGACCAACACTTAACAGATACTATATCATGTGCAAGCGCAGGCGCTCAGTTAAAGGTATTGAGCTACTGTGTGTTATACAGTTTATAATATAGTTTCCAGAAAACACTTTGGCACTGTGTAGAGCAGGAAGCCAGGAAAATACACTTCAAAATGGACACAGTTCTCTACAGTAGCGCTGAAAAAATGATGGTAACAATAAATACACCAATATTGTAATCTAATACAGTCAACAATTTAATACCAGACAATTATTTTTGTGTTTGCCTCTATTTATGGAACAAACAAAACCTTGATAAAAGTGCTGATATAGGTGGTTTGCAAACATGAGTCAGATAAGATCCAACCTTGTTGTCTGTTAAAGGAAAAGATTAATCACGAAGAATTCAATCTGAAACGTGGCCCAAGCACAATCCTCATATAACCTGAAGTAGGCTTCCATGGTGCTATTCTCAAAAAATCACCTTGTACATGAGATAACAACCTATCAATCTCCCTGTTTTTGCGTATATGATATTATCATCACATCTCATGCAGAAGTTGAGTTCATGGGTTGTCCCAGGTATCAAAATGAGCAGAATCTAAACGGGTCCTACGTTACCCTCCCAGTGAAGCACTTCCAATTGCAATTCAAAATGAGGCTTTTCCCTCTTAACTGCTGAGCAGAAAGAACTGTTGAGCTACTGTGCCTTGAAAAAGTATCTGGCCCCCAACACTTTTTTCACATTTTCTTGTCTCAAATGCTGAATTTGAAATAAATAAAAATTAGATTTTTTCCTACTCATCTACAAAGCCTTTTGCATGAAGTCAACCTAAAAAAATCCAGAATTTTCAACAATTTACTAAAAATTAAAAACAGACATTATCACAAAGTATTCATACCCTTTTATAATAGCTAGCCTAAATTTGCTCAGGTGAAATAAATTATTACTAAAAACACAATCATTTAATGGATTCCACCTGTGTAATCATTAGTGAATCACCTGCTTTAAATTAATCTGTGAGGATAAATGTCCCTCTCTCTGCAAGGTCCCACCATCTTGTCTAGAGGCCGCAAAAATGAAAATGAAAAAAATGAAAATGATTCAAAATGAAGACCAAAAAGCATTCTAAGCAAGTGAGGGATATTATTATAGAGAAGCACAGATCTGGGGAAGGGTACAAAACAATTCAAAGGCCGTGACCATCCCTCGGAGCACCGTGCAGTCCACAGTACTGAAGTGGACGAAATATGAAACTACCACCACACTGCCTAGATCTGGACGTCCTACCAAACTCAGTTGGCGGACGACAAGGGGACTTCTTAGGGAAGCTACTTTGAGCCCAACTGTAACCCTAAATGAGTTATAGAAGTCAGTGGCTGCGATTGGAGAAGATATACATGTGTCAACAATCTCCAAGTAATTCCACAAAAAGGGCTTCTATGGGAGGGTGGCAAGAAGGAAGTCGTTGCTGAAAAGAAACCATATTCTGATATGAGATACTGCAAAAATGTGCAGTAGAAATATCAGGCCTGCATTCTAACATTAACTGGACACAGGAAGACAGACGTAGGAAAGAAAGACATTGGATTAGAAAACTCAACACCATATTCCCAGGAGGATTAAACAAACGCTGGTAAAAACTTAAACACAAGAGAGACCAAAGTCTTCCTACTTAAAGGCTGCAGTACACTGAATGGTCAGTGCAAACTTTTCTTTCCCAAGAGGCCCTCATAAGGGGTAAAAAATGTTCTATACCTGAATGAGTTACAGAAGTCAGATTGGAGGAGATGTACATGGGTCAACAATCTCCAAGCCATTCCACAAAAAGGGCTTCTATGGGAGGGTGGCAAGGAGGAAGCCGTTGCTGAAAAGAAACCATATTCTGGCCCGCAAAGAATTTGCAAAACATCACTGAGGAGATACTGCAAAAATGTGGCAAAAGATATTGTGGTCTGATGAGAATAAAGTTTAACTTTTTGGCTTAAATGCTAAGCGGTATGTGTGGCGCAAAGCCAACACTGCACACCAGCCAGGAAAAACCATCCCCTCCGTTAAGTATGGCGGTGGTAGCATCATGTTGTGGGGATGCTTTGGGATTGATTGACTGATCGGGATCTTGTCAGGATTGATGGAAAAATGAATAGTGCACAATATAGAGAAATCCTGGACAAAAACCTGCGCCCCTCTGCCAAAAAGCTCAAACTGGATAGGAAGCTGGTGTTTCACCAGGACAATGATCCAAAGCATACTGCCAAAGCGACAGTGGGATGGCTTCAAATGAAGAAGGTAGATGTTCTAGATTGGCCCAGTCAGAGTCCTGATCTCAACCCAATAGAAAATCTGTGGCAAGAACTAAAAATTGCTGTACGTCACTGCGCCCCATCCAACTTCACACAGCTTGAGCAATTCTGCAAGAAGGAATGGGCAAACATTGCTCCATCACAGTGTGCAAAGCTATTATCCAAGAAGACTTCTGGCTGTAATAAAAGCCAGAGGTGGTATTGACTCAGGGGGCTGAATACTTAAAAAATGACAACATCTCAGTTTTGCCATTTTATTTTTGTTATAGTTTTTATTATTGGGGACTCTGTAAAGAAGAATGTGTGTATCACAAATAAACACTCCCCATTTAATGCATCAAAATCCCAGGCTGTGAGACTATTAAATGTGAAAAAGTGTTGGGGGCCAGATACTTTTTCAAGGCACTGTATATGGCTGTTCAGATCACATGGTTTTGACCATGCTTACTTTAAAGGGGACAATGAAGCACTCACTAAAGAAGTTAAAGTTCTATTTCTGTTTTCCCCACTAGGACACACAGACGGTCCTTTTGTATTGCCCCGAGATGCTCAAATGAATATTACCAAACAAAACTTAAAACTTAATTTTCACAAACTGCTTCTGACCACAGGCTGTAGCCTCTGATGAGCCGGCAACTGCCATGCCTTGATAAACGGTTTGGAAGATAAAGTCGCTAAAGTAGCGGCTCGCTAATTGCCGATAGAAAATAAGCGTTAGCTTGTGATGCTAGGTGGCGGTAGGTATTTATTTGCAGGCTGTTAACTAACGTTACCGTAAGAGGATACTTCTTTCCTCATGATGCATTGTTGAGCTCATTGAAAGCCATTTTCTCCCATAGGAACACAGTGAGCGGCCGAGACCAACCAACTTTGTGACGTCACGACCGCAGTTGTTCCAAAATGGCTGCACCCTAGTGGGGAAAAAAAGCTATGCTTTTTTCTATTTGAGATTTAAACGAATGGCCATATCTCATTTAAGGTAAAAAGCTAACTAAGCAGAGCCACTTTACAGAGTGCTTCATGTCCCCTTTAAAATGAATAGTATTGGGGCATTTTTTGCAGTCTATTACATCACCAAATGATGAGCGTTGTGATTGACATCCAAATTGTCTATAGAATAAAAAGGCACCCGTACACCATTATTCTGATGCAGCAGGTAATTCTGATGTTCTATTTAAACAGATCTAGGATAGCCCGGAAAGATGCGATGGTTGTTAATTGACATGTAAGAGCACTTCATCACTCTGTTGTTGCGCTGTTAGACTTGGATTATAGCAGGACGGGGAGGTATAGGGGAGGTTAGCATGGGAATAAGGAACACACTCAGAAATAAAAAGAACAGAGCTGCATTTCAACTCACAGCCCTACAGACGGCAAACACTCTCAAAAGACAGGAGCAGACATTAAAATGAAAAGGTACACAGAATTGTTTGTCATCATGAGCTCCGATGTTTCTACCCACTGCATAAACCAAAATTAACTTTGAATCACACACATACACACACGCAGACGCACGCACACACAACACACACGTGCACACAAATACACACACACACACACACGCACGCAAACGTGCACATCACAAGTGTACACAAGTACGGACACATAAATGTAAACACACGCTTGCAAACAGAAATGAAAAGTAGGTGTATACTCGAAGGGCTTAAACTTTTATTCATTCTTTCTTCCTATGAATGCCTTTATATTTCCCGATAACAGAGAGATGGGCTCAGCAAATTGCAGCAGTGTCCATTTTAAATGGAATTTGGAGTTGCGTGAAGTGCAGATATGAAGTGCAGATTGAGACAGCCCAAGGGCAGCCTGCAGGAGCCTCACATCCATTCCTCCAAGGCCCTGATAGACTCCTCTCCCCAAACGACCCCGATAGGCTCCTCTCCCCAAACAAACCAGATAGGCTCCTCTCCTGAGACGGCCCTGATAGGCTCCTCTCCGCAAAAGGCCCTGATAGACTCCTCTCCCCAAACGACCCCGATAGGCTCCTCTCCCCAAACAAACCGGATAGGCTCCTCTCCCCAAAAGACCCCGATGGGCTCCTCTCCCCAAACAAACCGGATAGGCTCCTCTCCGCAAAAGGCCCTGATTGGCTCCTCTCCCCAAATGACCCTGATAGGTTCCTCTGTCCAAATGGCCCTGATAGGCTCCTATCCTGAAATGACCCTGATAGGCTCCTCTCCCCAAACGACCCTGATAGGCTCCTCCCCCCAAACTACCCTGATAGGCTCCTCTCCCCAAACGGCCTAATGTACTGATCTGGCATTGCACAAAGAGTGGCATCAAGGCTGCCTGATCAAGGTCCTGCTAGCCAATTAATTTTTAATACGCACATACGCACACGCATGCCCACATACACACTGCACTCTTGCACATGCACACACATATACCACGCACCCCTACACACACACACACACACACACACACACACACAATGCTGCAATACCATCTCTTGACTATAGGGGCACATGTCCAAGACACACACATACACAAAATTCAGGTATACATGGTCTATAGGGTAAAGCGGGAAAAACAAAAAAATCAGTGTAGGTGGCCTTATAAAGGCTTTAAAACAGCATTTAAGCTTTTAAAAATTATGGACACAAAAAATGTCCTCACATACCGAATGTACTCCTAATGGCGGTGAGTGTCCAGTTGTTTTGTCCTAAAAAGCCATAAAAGCAAACCCACTCAGACACACACACACACAAACACAAACACACACACACACACACACACAGACACACACAGACACACAGACACACAGACACACAGACACAGCAGAGGCATCATGAAGATGGCCTGCAGAAAGCAAACCTGATGACCTCATCAAGGAGTGAGAGGACACTAAGTATAGATAACATTGTCTGCACCTCAGCAGACAGGTTTGCAAAAAGGGGTTCAAGGTTCATGAAAAATGTGAAAAGTTTTAAAAAAATTATTTTGATCTGTGGACATGTTTTATACACCAAATCCCTGCTCAGAGCATTCTGGTGGAGCAGCAAGTAGATAGACGAAGCACCCAGCAGGTGCAAGACAATCAAAGGATGATCAAAAGCAGTTGTGGGAAAAATTCCTGCACAGGCAAGTTAATACAAGGGTCAAAGGTTAATACAAGGGTCAAAGGTTAATACAAGGGTCAAAGGATAATACAAGGGTCAAAGGTACCCATTCCTCAGTTCTTTTTGTTGGTGTCTTTAAAGCTTGGAGAGATTAGAGATCCCTCATTCAATGAGCCATCATAACAATTCCATCCGCAGCCAACTCCAATGTGTACTGATAGTTCTTTAAAAGACAAGCACAGAAGTTTCTGCTACAAATCCACAGGCTCAAGAGTCAACAAAAAGAGCAACCTAATTTAAATATTAAACCAAATTATCTCTCATCCACTTGAGTAGAGGGTTAAGCTTTCAGGAGCTTCTAGTTTTGATCCAAGCACCAGCATTACTCTGTAAAGGTCAAATGCAAATGCAACTCCAAATGCCTCAGGGAGAGTGACCTCTGCTTTTGTGTCCTGTTGTGCAATTAGGTAGTCTGTTCGTGCATGGCTAATGGTTCTTCACACCAGGACAGTGCAGTCAACAAAGGGCACCTCCCAGTCTATTCACAGATAGACAGCAGATGTCAAGCCTGTGTCTCTCTGCCTTTCCCTCACCTGAACTCAAACACAGAAGCAGCTGCAGTCAGGGACAGCTCAGTAGACTTGGCAGCGACTGATTGTCTCCTTCATAACACAGCACAACAGTGCCCCAATGACCCCCCACCCCCCCAAACAAGACCAGCTCAACATCCCCAACAAGAAAGACAGTGCACATGTCAACACCTCTCTCTGTAGAGCCAGTTATCTCAATCTGTCACTTTATAAAAACGACACTTATTATAACAAGCACGTTAGCACGTGATACGCTGTGATTGGTTTAGCCAACTGACAGGAGCATGATTGACAGTTTACTGTAGCTCTGTCTATCAGTGGTTTTAGTTCCACAAGCCTCACAGGGTTTGCATTACTGTTGGAGGCTTTCCAGCAGGCCCGTTGTTCCAGCTGTGAGACAAGCCTGCGCCAGCTTCGACTCGACAGACACATGGCAGTGCTCTGAGGGGGGACAGGGGTTTGGCTACACTGTGGAAACAAAGCTGGAAGACATCACCAGGCAGAGACCTTTCTATAAGTGCGGACGTATAGAGCAGGATTTCACTCCATATAGCTAATCAGACTGGACTGCCATTTTGAAATTTAGTCAACTTTTTGAAAAAATGCTGAATATGTTGATAATTATTACATCAAATTACAGTTATTCATATGAGCACAAGAATTTCTCATTTCTAACAAAAGGCAAAACATTATTATTATTATTGCTATCATTATTAGCAGTAGTACTGGGAACTGTAGAAGTCATAGTAGCAGCAGCAGCAGTATTATTATTATTATTAATAGTAGTATTTTTTTTAAAAACAGTCACATGTATAAATATATGCAAAATATAAAATAATCAAAATCCAGACAAAATCCATTTAATTATTCAAACAGCGTCAAGTCGTCACTGATATTTAAGCACTGGTAGAAAATGACAAAGGTTTTGACTACAAAAGACAAACAGAATGAATTGCAGAGATGATAGGAATGCAAAAAAACAGAGGGCACGCTTTATCAGTAAGCCAGCACTGTGCCCGATTGCCTATAAATATGAAGCCATTTCTATCAACGGCATTATTTGGAGCTTCTTCTATCGAAAAGCTAATCTGATGTGGCTGCTAGGGAGTAATGGGTCTTCACAGACTTGCGCTGTGCAGCGCGGTGCTGGTGTGGAATGGAGGCACTCAGCCATTAGACAGAGAGAGGGCTTCTGTCTGGCCACCGGCCAGTCTGTCAGGGTGCAGACAGGAGCCTTGCAGTAAACCTTGCAGTAAACCTTCAAAGTTCCACTCTTGAAAATCTGTTCCGGTGCGTTCCATTCCATAAAGAGCACATTCTGATGCTTGTTTATTGCGTTATTTTGACCGTTTATAGTTTCTCCTGACAACTCGCTCAAACTTATAAAGCCGATCCAGCCCAAAGTCACGATTCATGCTTGTGAAGTAATGCGAGCAAAATCCAGTTGCTTTTCAAATGCAAACAATACGGCGCGGTTAAATTAGCCCATCAAATTTACTCCTGAATCTGCAGGTTGACTGTTGAACTGTAGTACACAAGCCTGCTTGCCTTTGCCCATAACTTTTACAGAACAGTTTGTTGCTTCCATACACCTATGCCTCAAAATACATGGTCCCTGATAGTGCAAATGTAAAGAATGGCATGTCCAACTGACTCCCTTTTCAAGTGTCTGCAGCTTGAGTGTACTTGACCGGAATTCATTTGTTGTCAAGAGTATAATTGCCGCTCTTCTGAAGGCACAAACTTCTCAGCACAAAGCTAAATTAAATGAGGTAGGTTTTACTGATACATTAGTTCAAAGTGATTTTTATAATACTCCATCTTATGCTGACACCCATGAACCTGAAGTAGAGAGCTGTCCGTTCTCTCAAACCACCCATAGTTTGGGTTGATCTAAGGATAATGAAATGGGGATAAGATTGGTTGTGATAGTACCTTACACCTCATACTTTACTGACTCAAAATATCGAAAATGCACCTTACTCATTGAAAACAGAAGCTCCCCAATCGTGAAGAATGTTGGTAACAAACAATAGTACTGTGCTTGGTGAATACTGGATACCTACTGTCTTCTTTTGCAAAAATTACACAGATATTTCAAAAGTCTTGCCAGAAAGCACACCAATCAGGGACTACACTGGTAACAAGCACCCATCAGGGACTACAAACATAACAAGCACCAATCAGGGACTACACTGGTAACAAGCACCCATCAGGGACTACACTGGTAACAAACAACAGGACTGTGATGTTAATATTATCTATAGAAATCATTATTTATGAAACGACTAAGTGAGCTTCTCAAGCGCTGTTATTTTACGCGTGTACAGTTGCACTTGGATGTATTTTCTTTCATTGTTACTTAAAATGATGGGAGTTTTGTTTTCTACAGAATAATACAAAAAATTATTACACAAATCTACTGGCGTATTTCATGGATGGTATGGCCATGGTAAACATTCCAGTTGCTTTTATAAACATGTGGGGAGGGCTGTTAATTGCAATGGTGTTATCTCACAGCTATTTATATTTATTCTCGATATTTATTTTCAGAAAGAATATTAATTTGTACGGTGCTAGCGGGGGCAAAACGAGCAGGTGAACTGATTGGCATGGTAAAAATTAACGTACGGCCATTTGTTAACAGCGCATGTGTAAAAATAGAGGCATGTGAAAGGACACGTTCTCTCTTTTTCTCTTCACTTTTGGTGGGAGAATAAACAGCGGTGCCTGACGGATGAGACGGGGCGGCTAATGGAACAGCAGCAAGCGCCGGTGAAAGCTGTTCCGCGCGCGGGAGACGGAGAAAAGGTCAGCTCAGGCAGAACAATTACCGGTAATCAGATGGCACTTTAACACGCGTCTCTGCTGCCGAGCCTCCGAGCTGCTGGCCGCTTCTCCCGGACTTATTGCCGGGCCGCCCCGCCCACTCGCTACGCACGGGGAAAAAAACAGCAGCTTCCCCTCTCCATCTCTCTCCGATTTGGGTACAAAATCGGGATTGGCACAGAACGCCGAGCCTGGGTGGACTTCAATAGCTGTTGTTCTTGGCAAATCTACATAAACAAATCTAATGGGGGGGGGGGGGGGGGGGAGTGCTGGAAAGAATAAAAAATGTACGCAAAAAAATGCGAAGAGCGAAGTAGATGTTAAACTCCCGGGCAATCTGACAGGTTTTAAAACAGTGTAATGATTTGATAAACACGGTAACGAAGCAGCCGGCCCCGTGTCGCTTCCAAGAGCGTCGCTGGCTGCCTGTCAGAGGCTGACGGCTGATGATGAGTCCCAGGAGAGGGCTGACGGAGGCGAACAGACAGACGGTTCTTAACTCCGGAAGACACCCCACTGATGCGGCCCGATGAACTGACGAGAGCTTAATACACATGCAGTGGCAGAGCAATTAATCCTGGCTTTTGTATTGCACCATACAACCCAGCGACGGCTCAGTGCTTCATAGTCCGCCCGGCGACTACGGAAGCTCTCAGGCCTTAGGTTCACAACACGACTCCAATAGGGTATACATTGGAATCGATCAGAGAGAGATTTTGAGTCTTGATTTAAATAGCATGTTTCTTCTCCTGGTAGGATCTGGGGCAATGGCATTCTGAAGCTTGGAAGCACTGAAAGTAAAAGATCTGTAGCTGGTTTTAAGCTTTGAAATTTAGGGCACAGTGGAATAGTCCACATCCTGTGACTGTGCAGAGGAAGGCTGGGGCGGCTTGGATCTGTCCCGTACGGTGACCAGGTAATGAAAAAAGTAATTCCCATCCCTTATGCAATAACAGTAATAATATAATAATAATAATATTTTTTATTATTATTATACTGTAATACATGCTTGTCGGGACTATCATCCGTGGATGTCTGGACCACCTAAACATTCCTAAAACAGAGAGAGGTGAGTAGGGTGACCGGCCGCACTCAAACAGCACTCATTACGCGTACCATGTGCAACTAGATAAGACACTTAAGTCGCATTGGTAATGTTAATCTCCATTTTGTAAATACAGCTTTCAGATGGCAGTGTTGAGCTCGGTGAGTGTTTTGGAGCTCAGCTCATCACGGAGGTGGGAAAAACAGGCCAAAAACACAATCAGTTTTAAGTACCTGCAGGGATATCTGAATATACCGCACCACTGAAAAATAATCAAACATTAGTTGTTATACAGCGAAAAAAGGCCATAATTAGTATTTGAGCTAATTATGCATATTATAATCGTATGCATAGCAATAAAATGTAACGCAATCAAATACCTCAACCCATAATACTGTTTAAAGTCCCACAATAAGACTCACAATTTTAAAGTGAAATCAGTACTGTCCAATTTCTCTTTTTGCTGGATATCAATGAAACCAAAATTGGGTGACACCATTTATAATGGAGGTGCAGTTTTCAACCAATAGTTTGTATACCTGGTGGATATGGTGCTGGCAGCAGACTGAGGGAAGAGATATGAAGTGCAAATTGAAGCCTGATGCAGTGATGGGGATGCTGTGCAGTCAAAGGTATCATCTTTTGTGTGGGAGTTAAAATGAGCGCTTTTAGTCTCGTTCCTCCAATGTTAGATCCCACTGCCATTATTACAAGTAGCAACAACCCAAGTAGCCCACGATGTCTTGGGCTCATTCTCATTCCAGAGATCTCAATCTGGCCAACCATCCATGCCTTAGTCTACATGGCTAATTATAAAATCTATGCTTGTCCACCCCCACTGACCTCAGCTCACCTCCAGGTGATACGTTTCCCATCTCACAATAAAGAAAGCATTAAGATTAAAACTCAAACATAAAGACAGGTCATTTTTGATGTCAGCACGACAAACAATGAATGAGCTTTCATAGCATTTCTTTAAACACAGGGGATCCTACTGAGTGGTAAGTACACATACTCATGACCTTTGAATACAGGTTATAATACTGATCTTTAAATACAGGTAAACCGATTGATGTTTCATACCTGTAGCTCCTTTAAGTGAAGTTATTTTGTGCACCACACTGCAGTATACAGAGCAGTTCTTGGCTACTCATCCACACATTTTTTTAATTTCTTGTTGTTGAATAATTTCCGAAAAAAGAACACGCACATGTGTAGATGTGGTTGTCACTGGCAACCGGTGCGTGGGGGGTGAGGGGATGCTGTTATTTGGAATGTTTTTTTTTTCTCCCCAAAAATGTGTGATTTTATCTACCAACTTGAGCGGTGAAAACCTGAATAGATTTTTAAATTGTGGTGCGACAATGCAAAAAAACCAGATGGACAAGAAAATGGAACATCCGGTGCTTGTTCAAATTACACATGGATGTTTTTGTGAGATGGGGTGAGGAAAGAGGAGGGGGGGGGCTGAGGGGGTTCTCAAGACAAACCGCAGGACTGAAAGAGGAAACCACTGCACTCAGTGAACCACATCAACAACAGAGCACTTAAGACTATGTTTAAAAAACACTTTGGGTAGCCACCAATTTATCCCCAGCCTTCTCTTATGATAAAATAGTGAGAGGCAATGGGGAGGGGGGGGTTTGAACAGACTGGAAGACTACCGGAAGCGGTGTTGGTGCTGTGTTCAGGGGGCAGTGTTCCTGGAAGCCAAATGTCCAAACGTACTGCTCTTAGGAGATACTGTCTTTAAGACCAGACCTTAAAGCAAAGGTCCAGACTCTCTCAGTGGCCATATTGACGATCGGATTTGTTCCGGCCAAATTCCTGGCATTTAAAATCAACAAATGAAATAAATCCTTGGCATATGGATTTTGCCATGTTGGTGGTTGAGATGAGATAAACACCCTCAAAGTAAGGAGCGCTGCAAACCTTCAAAGAGCTAAAAGACGCTATAAAAGTGCAATCAGCAATCGCCTCCACACACAAACCGACTCTAGTCTCCACCAAAGCAGGTTTCCACTTCAGTCCTAAGATTTCATCAGATAGCACTGTGTACAGAGACGCAGCACCGTCTGCTTAAAACCAGATATTACAGCAAAATAACACTGACAAATACAATTTACAAAAAGTTGTAGGACAAAAAATATATACAAATGCCTTTATTTCTCTGATAGTTCTGAGAGTGCAGGATGCGAGAGTGGTTTTCTTTGTAACCCTATCCTCTCTGCTCAAATGGGTCTCTTATGTGGCCAAGCCCTCCATAACAGAGAAGGTTTGGTATCATGTTGCACACTGCAGGAGAGGAAACGCTAGTGTTTTCCTCTGTGTCTAAATGCAGTGATACGCACCAACAGGCCTCCAAGAACACAAGGGCAGGCCAGAGATCCGGACAGGCCAGAGAGAGGACTTCACTCCCAAACTTCCTAACCACAAAATCCTCATGAAAGCTTTGACCACTTGCTTACAAAAAGCCTAAAAGCAGCCTTCCCATGAGGCATGTAACTGAGGACGAACAAGCAACCACTCAGAACAAACTATTCAGTAGAAATCTTTTTTTTTTCTTCCTTCCATTCCAAGGGACTCCCAAGAAAGGAACATCTCTGAGAAATTAAGTTTGACGGCATTCCTTCATTACAATGTGCATATGAAGAAAAACTATTTTTCAACTACTTTATTATCATTTTTAAAATCGTGATAGCTTGGCGTGCAAGTGCAACAGTGCTCTTCTTCCAGGTCTCTCTGAGCAGTAAAGGAGACCAAGAGCTTCTCCGAATCTGACTGCACTCCCTGTGTCCCTCACACAAATGAAATGGAGTCCGCAGCCACAGTGAATGTACAGAGCAGGAGCAGAGGACTCGGCTCCATTACATTCTTATCTCCGCTTACTGAAAGTGCATCCATGTTATTGAGTATTACACTGACTGGCCACAAAAAAAGTCACCGTTGCACCCGTCATGAATAGTGCCCACTGTACAAGCCTCTGGAGGCAGTGTTATAATCTGGGGTTGCTTCAATTGGTCAGGTCTAGGCTCAGCAACGTTGTGTGGTTCAGGGAGCATGAGGAATCATTTTCACACATTAATTGGCCACCAGAGTCCTGACCTTAACCCCATTGAAAGTCTTTGGGATGTGCTGGAGAAGACTTTACGGAGTGGTTCGACTCTCCCGTCGTCAATAAAAGATCTCGGACAAAAATGTATGCAACTATGGACGGAAATAAACGTTGTGACGTTGCATAAGGTTATCGAAACAATGCCACGACAAATGTGCGCTGTAATCAAAGGCGGTCCAACAAAATATTGTGTGTGTATGATTTTTTTTTTTTGGCCAGGCAGTGTAGATATGTAGCGATGTTGGTGTGTAACATGCTTTCCAATGATTCAGCTTGACCCTTTCTTTTGGCACTGCGCTTTTAGAATGTTGCTGGGTTCTGCCTCCTTGGCGGCTGATCGCCCTGCCCAGGTCCCCCACCCTGGGGCCTGACCAAGGGGCCAAAACCAGGCTTCGCTGTTGAAGCTCACTTCCTGGTCTTGTTGCGAGCGTTGCTCTCTGGCACCAGTGCGGTTGGCTCCAGTATATGTCTTACAATGCAAGTCAATGGTACCAAATGTGGTCAAAATACAAAGTCAATACATTTTTCCCAGAGAACATGTAGTCGCAATAGGTGCTTTTTCTTCGTCTAACGTCTCCCCATGTGCCGATTTTGTTATTTTATCGTTTGGGCACTAGCCTATATTTAATATTTTGTGGACCAATCCAGGACAGTTTGCTGCACTTCCTAGTTACTGCGTGTCACTATTATCTCACATGCTTAGTGGACGAACCGGACCCAACCCAGACGTAATGACCACATAAGGGTCCTCCAGCTCCCTGCTGTTCAGTCTCTGGCTCCAATTTTTGTACAACATGGCAGCACTTCCACAGCTTCAAAACGATTTCCACAAGCCTATGGAAAGTCGATGGGTGACGTCACAGTCACTTCGTCCATATTGTGCTTCACTCACCGCTGCGCTGGCCGCTGCCTCCTTGGACTCATCCGTCAGGAAGGTCAGCATCTGCTCCACCTTCCTCTCCTCGTCTGTGCTGATGTAGTCAGTGTCTGTAAAACACACCACATACAGGGGCAAGCATTACACAGAAGAACCACACGCCATATTAAACGCAGGACCAATATGGTCTGATATTCCGCAGCAACGGAAGCACGTTCCGTTCAGAAATATTTACTTTTTCATATTTCAAAAGAAAAGAGATACACACACACACACACACACACATACACACAAACACACAAACACACACAGACCCATGCACACACAGTTCTCTGAGACATGACCATGAGTGTGACCGAGGACAGATGTGAACTCAAAGGGATTTGTGCAAAAAAAATCTGAAAAACCATAAAAACTTGGGATTGCAGAGGGGCCAAGTCTAGTACGAACACACAGCACACAAGTGCAGGTCGGGGGTACTATAGTTGCAGGTTCGAGACCCGGCTGCACCATTAGCAGACTGTGACCCGGAGTCTGCATTGGCGTGACACAACTGCCATCATCCCACCCAGGGTAATGTGGCTGTAATGACATGATTTCACAGGTTTTTACAAAGAAAAAACTAAATTAAATATAGTCTGGATCACATATTGAATTACGTATTTCAGGGGCTTATTTCATCATAAAATCAATGCTGGAGCATCTAAAACATTGAACTCCCAGGAACAGCTAAAATCTGCTTCCATTTCCCAATATGGGGTTATAAATGGGGTTATGAATCAACTTTAATAGTTGTTGAGTTATGAAACAATGGCACAAAGCTTTTCAACGTGTGTTAAAAAGAGAAATTTTGAAAATAAATAGAGATAGAAGGTTTTATCATGGCGCCAATTGGAATTCCCGTCTACGTGTAAAACAACGAGACCAAGCCAGAGGGGAGATAAGAGTCCAGTGCCCCGAGAAACAAATTCACACACTGATGTCATTATGCTCACTTATAAACTACAGTATCAATATCCCGATCTCCCCCCCAGGCAGTGCTGTTTAATTGCGGACGGACGGACCTCCCCATTGGCTCAAATTAATTTAGGTCAGATATGTTTTATAATTAATATTTCAGTTTGTGGCACTTGGACAGTCCACCCTCCAGCTTTGTCCCCTTAAAACTGCACGCCCTCCCAATTTGAAAAGGACTTGGGGCTGCTGGATGGCTCACTCGGTTAAGGAACCACACTGTGGTTCATGGGTGAGCCTCACTGCCTTCTTATTAAATCATAAAAAAATGTAAAAAGAAAGAAAAGGACTAAATTGGCCTTGACTGTGTAAATCTTCACCATGGAATCCAGAGCCTGAGGATGGCAGAATCAGTGGAGATGCATGGTGAGAGAGGACTGATTCGAGGCGGAACGAGCAGCACACGACAAATCTGGGACACGGGAGGCTCGACTTGTGTCCCGCGTGAGAGCCACGCTGAAATTTGCCTCTGTCCTTGCTAGCTTGCTGCCATTTCTCTACCTTTCAATGGATAGAACTGGGTCATCCACTGCATTTGAATTTGTATTTGCGTTTTTTATTATTCCTGTACCGTTCAACAGAGGCCAACAAGGTTGGCTTTAGAAATGGGGTTAAGAATGGCTTTATTAATCCTCATTACAGAGAACTGGGTCTTCCCTGCGTTTGTGTTTCTGATGACTTAATTCCCATAACACTGCATGTTAAGAAACATGCCTGTGATTTGTGTATCTCAGCTGGCTTTAGGGATATAAAGTAATAAAGTGAGATTTAAGAATGTCTTGATTAATCCTCACTAGAGATAATGGGTCTTGCATTTGAATTTGAATGTTTTATTATTTTCTTTATTACTGCCATAACAATGCGTCAATAATGCCTATGATTTGTGACTCTGAGCTGATGCTGAGCATGCAGTAGAATCGTAAAGAACTGGGTCCTCCCCTGCATTTCAATTTGCATTTATATTTTTATATAAAATTACTTTTACCTTACTGCCATAGAGTACTCAAGTGACTACGTCACACTGGTTTCGGAAGTAAATTCCCCATTCATTTACAGTGTAGACATTAACTAAAGCTTACTTTTAAACCATTTCTAGTGATCATGTCGTAAAATTAGAAAAGACTAAATGCAACAACTGCATACCGCAAAAAAACACTGCGTTTAATTCATGTTTCAGTACTAGACCTTCATCAGAATGTGGATCACTGCAGGGCATAGTGATTATGTCTTACTATCAATTTCCTGGATTGTTCAATATAACGCCCGTTTGCTAAATATGTAGTTTTTCTGGACCAGCTTCCAGTATATTTTACGTTTTAGTATTTTTTTGTGAATATACCAGCGCTGGCACTGTTTAAAAACTCAACATCCCATAATTCCCTCCGGACGAGCAGCATTGTCTCCAAACGTTGTCATATAACGTTAGCCAGCAGTAGCACACAGCTCCATTTTTAAACACGTTAGCTAGCTAGCTTGAATGACTAAAAGCTAGAATTGCTTTATGTGGTTAACCATAGCGTAGTTTCTGACCTTGTCGGGCGGGCTTCTCAACTTAACAAGCTAACGTTAGCTCGTCTTCAGCGGCAGTACTGCCATTCTGCCAAAAAACGTCCAGACAGACGAGATAACTTATTGGTCGAGAACCACCCGTGCGTTGCAGTGCTGGATATGTAGTCCGTTAAAGTGGACTACAAGTCGAACTACAATCATTAATCCATTACTTTAAAAAATATTCATTGAAACATGCAATATATGGTTTATATCCATATACCACACAGGCTAATCCGAGGCCCGTTCTATCTGTCATAGGGAATTTACTTCCGAAACCAGAATCCGCCCATGTCTGACGTACTCACTTGACTCTATAGGAATCTTTGGAGTATCACAGCCGTTTCCAAGGAGCCACGTTTTAATCATTTACATTTTTAAGCCGTCCTACTTCCTTATCGCTAGTCTACATTGACGGTTAGCAATCACTCCTTGTCTCAGTCTGGAGGTCAAATTGCATGGCCCATTGTTGATTGTCTGCTACCTGTGATGAAACGGCGTGGTGAGATTCACATCGGCTCACTTTAATATGCAATGATATTTACAAAGAATCAATCAGGGGGGCATCTGAAAGGCTACATTGTGTGTGTGACATGATACTCTTTTCCAAAATGAAAGGAGACACACCAGGGTAAAGTAAATATCCTGTTATTTTAGGAACACTTAAATTAACATCCCAGAGAGTCCATTAAGTTATGTTGACTTCATCAAAAGAGATTAAATAAACTCCAATTCCACTCAACCCAACAACTCTAAATGTAGCTGCCTAACCCCTTGTGAAAACAAAAACGTCAAGTAACTCGTCTCCATTTACGATACAGTAGTAACGTGAAAATTCAAAGTTGCATATACATATGCTGCCCTGATCATTTGTTTTAGTGGAAAGTTTGAATCATATACACTGAAGATCTGAACACATAAATAATTTAAATATTAGTTCTTAGACAAACAGACCAGAAATTAGCTATGAAATGCTATCCGTTATTAGTAGGAGTTGTAGTTCAATCATCGGGTGTGTTAAATGTGTTTATTCTGCAAGATAGTAATTTTTTTAAGGTTTCCATGTATTCATCCAGGCAGCTGCACTGTGACATGGCTCATACACACACACAAACACAAACAAACACACACACACACACACACACACACACGTTATCCGCCCTCCTCCAACCGCCATATTCACCAGTCTATCTCAGGCACTGGAAACTAATCGGGACTAATCTGATTTCAATCTCTCCTTCCCAACCAGATCCGGGTCATAACCCCAGAGACTGATCAGCAGCGCCCAGAAAACCCACAGACCTCCAAGCCTCCTCTGTGGCAGTCAAACAGGAACAGACTGGTAACAGGACTCTCCTTTCCTATGTAAATCACACTGCACTTACATGGAAGAATAAATAACATTCAGAGGTGAAAAGGAGAAGTGGCGATCTGCAAGCTTGCGTTGGGTGTGCTGATAATAATGAGGAAAAATCTAGGGCAGCACAGCCCACAGAGGGCATTCCGCAACCCTTAACAGTTTTCAGGGACATGTAAAGTGGCAAAAGGGAGAGAGGGAGGAAGAGGGAGATACATAGATAAGGAAAAGGGGGAGGAGAGAACAAGATACAGGGGAGTGAGAGAAAGAGAATGAAGGTGAAAGAGAAAGAGCACTCTCCTCTCTGTAAGTTTGAGTTTTTCCCACCCCTTAGACAGCCCTGCTAATCATGAAGATTCTCTCCACCCACTCATAGGGCCAGCAGGTCAGAAAGACCAATTGAGACATAAGCAACTGAACAAACCCAAACACATGAAAATAAATAAATAAATTGGTGATAAACAAGGGACAAAAATAGAATGCATTTTAGCAGGGCTCCTTTTATTTCTTCCCATCTTTCTGGGAAACGTGCGTTTTTAATGGCTCATCTCCCCTGTATGACGAGCTTTAGCCCTTTTAGACTGACTAGCTTTAGCCATCTTAAGGTGGGTTCTCACCAAATCCGGAGACGACGCATGGGGATGCGCCAGACGTTTGATGGGCGGTGCTATGTAAATAATTTAGTAGCCTAGTAGACGGGTTCAGTAGCCTACCAGGGAACACTAACGGCACCTGATTTGTTAGACGTACTGCGGTCCTTGGTTTCCCCTCCATTTTCAAACCGGAAAAACATGGTGGACTGTTCATTAACTTTCTTTTATTCCACCTAAACAGTCCACTAAAATATGTTTCTGAAAACATTTGAGGCAGGAAATAGGCTATGCAGTTGCTCAATCTTGATTCATATTTGATATGCAACGCCTACTTTGACCGTTTGATCTGAGATCCGTGAGCCAGGCGAGCTGCGCTGGATACATTCATTTGCATAGAGTAATTGTGGAAAATATCCTATGCAAATTCAGAACCGGCGAACGTACCACACACTCGCAGCGCCGCATCCATCATGCACCACGCGATCACATCGCCTCCTTTCCATAGAAAATGAAGAGAATGCATCGAACCGAGGCACCTCGCGGATTTCATGAAAACCCACCTTTAGACTACTCATAATGCATCACTGGCCTTCCCAACCTGGCCCACATCACACAAGCACCTTTTCACTGACAGGAAGTACCCATCGCTGCTTCCTGTGGAGGCTAAAAAGCTGTTTACACACTGCTTCGATGGATGCGAGCAAGAGAGCTACGAAAACAGCAAACGCACTTCTCAATAGGTACTTTACCCCTGTTTTCACGACCATTACAATCTGCCTAATTCTTTTCAAGCGTTCTCTTCTCTAATGGCACTTAGGAGATGTGAAATTTCTGTCCTGTTTTTTATTTTAATTTTAATTATACGTTAGTGGGGAAAAGATCAGACCGCAGGAAAAATATGAAATAAATAAATGCGTAAGACTCATCGAAGTGCGTTGCATTAGCTCTTGATCTAATCGGGTCAAAGCCATAGTGATCGGCATTCTTCCCAAACTCCGGGCTACAGTCCAGCTAATCAAAATTCCATCATCAGATAAAGGAATGGGCGATACGTGTGGGGAACCGTTTGCGTTTGCTCCAAGACGCCTTCACCGGAACCAGGGGTCCAATCGGAACGAGAAGGGAGCAGATGCTGGACCGTTCCACTCGACCAATGAGAGGCAGGGCCCACGCGTTAATGACCAAGCTCTGATTAGCACAGTCGGCTGTGGGCTTTTAATGAAGGAGCGCGGGATCAGGGAGGTGTGAACATGCTCTGTGGGGGTCCCTCTGTAAGAGCCTATTATGTGACCCTGCTTCGGATATCATGCAAACGAGCGATCCAATTATACTAAACAGACCGGCTTTGTTTTCCACACTGGTTCCCGCTAAAAAAAAAACGTCGCTGTAATGATTAAAGCTGCGGGGAGCTTCAAAAGCCTGTTTTTCCAAAGCCTGTGTGTCCATGTGAAGCTATGAGGTTAAGAAAAGGAGGATCTGTAGGATCAGTAAATACTAAGGCTCTGTAAGGACAAGTGAATAAATGGCTTATGATCGTGGAGGAAAAGGAAGCGAATGACCTGCAGTAACACGGCAGAACGAAAGCAAGAGGACGTCACGTTACCGCGAGGAAAGCACTGCGGTTGACCTGGGTGTCCATGGAGACTCCTCGGTCCCCATGGGAACAGAAAAGAATGGAGAATGGCAGCGTGTCCGGGGGAAACAGGCTGAGAGACCGCGGGTGGCAGGGCTGAAAAGGTTGCGCTCGACGTCACCGGAGCACATCGGGGAAGGCAGACACGTAAGAACGCGCTGAAAGCACAGGGAGTTGGTCACTAGGGGAGACCCCGTGGGGGGGGGGGCGGGGGGGGGGCTGAGTGCAGAGGTAATTTATTACTGCAAGCCCAGGGCTTTTTCCTGTTTGGCTAAAAAATTACACACACAGAGTGCATCTGTGTGTGTGATGGGTGTGCAGCGCACCATACTTTGTAATTATACACAACGACAGTTGAGAGAGCGGATCTGATAACGTGTGTGTTGTTGACCAGGGGACAAGGATGTAGGCTCAGCAGGAACAGGCTGCTGGGCTGTGCTCACTGCTCACACAGAAGAAATTAACCCAGAGCAGCTGAATGAACAGCACAGTGCACTTTAACACTGGGGCGAGCAGGGGATTCTGAATGAACAGCACAGTGCACTTTAACACTGGGGCGAGCAGGGATTCTGAATGAATAGCACAGTGCACTTTAACACTGGGGTGAGCAGGGATTCTGAATGAACAGCACAGTGCACTTTAACACTGGGGTGAGCAGGAGTTCTGAATGAACAGCACAGTGCACTTTAACACTGGGGCGAGCAGGGGTTCTGAATGAACAGCACAGTGCACTTTAACACTGGGGTGAGAAGGAGTTCTGAATGAACAGCACAGTGCACTTTAACACTGGGGTGAGCAGGAGTTCTGAATGAACAGCACAGTGCACTTTAACACTGGGGCAAGCAGCAATTCCGTAAAAGAGCACAGTCAACTAAAACACTTCAATAACATTTTCACAGTGATACACCAGGTCCTCAGGACCTTCATTTAGACAGAAAGAAATCTGAAAGAGAAGACATTGTCCTATTGATTTTCTCCTCTGTTACAAATCATTTGGAAGCAACCAGTGTTCTTTCTCCACTTGGAAAAAACAATCAAACAGGAGGATCAGATTCACAGTGATTAATGGGGGCTAATGCACAGTCAGAGGAAGTGGAGATCACAAAGTAAAACTCACAAAGTCAGAAAGTTAAGGAAAGCGCAGGATTCTGTTTATACATTGCAGTGTGTGTGTGTGTGTGTGTGTGTGTGTGTGTGTGTGCGCACGGAGCCCCTCAGGGCAAAAACATTTTTAAATCTCAATGTGGAAATCCGTACTCTCAGGTTTGCAATCCGTAGCCTAAGTATGGTTTTGAGTGAAATCAATCAGGTATGAAACGGTGTGGGCCTGTACATCTTATAGTTCACCAAAGAAAAACAACACAACTTTAAAAGTAGCCTAATATATTACTAGATTGCATGGTGTGTCCTTCTGCTGAATTTATTAGGTTCCTAAGCAATGATGATAAGAATGATAACGTGAAAATCCGTAGCCTACTTTCAGCGCCGCGCAATCTATTAAAATATTAGGCTACTTTTAAAGTTGTGTTGTCTTTCTTTGGTGTATTATTCTAAGATATATAGGCCCACACCGTTTTATACAAGTGATATGGCACTCTAACCTATGGTAGGCTTTATCATGAATATTGACATGTAACAACATCCCATAGCCTTGCCAATATTCATGATACCACAGGTTCTTGTGCAATATCGCTTTAATATTTATCCCGTTTCATCGAGTGTGAATTGTAGCCATGATTCTTTCGTGTCTGACTTTCCTGCAATGTACACTTTATTTATAGGTTTAAATGGACCCTTACAAAACTGGATAGTTTGCCGCAAACTTGCAGCGAATATGTAGCGCATTTGTCGCAAAATAAATTGTTTTCCAAAAAATGTTGCCAGAGGTTTGTCAGAGTTTGTCAGTAGTGGTGAACTAAAAACTTTGCCAGAAGTGAATGGCAGTTCCCACAAAGCCAATTTGCATGTGAAAATATGAGCTTGCCGCAAACCAACAATGCCAAAGGTTTGCTAAAAATTAGCTTGAAGGCCAATATTTTTGGAAGGGGATTTAAACTGCAAACCCCACTGATTTCACTCAAAAACCGTACGTAGGCCACGGAATGCAAAACTGTACGAACGGATTGCAAAACTGTACATACGGATTGCAAACCCGTAGGTACGGATTGCAAAAATCGAGAGTATGGATTGCAAAACTGTACACAGGGATTGCAAATCCCGGGGGTATGGATTTCCATGTTGAGATAATTTTTTTTGTCCACCGAGGGTGCCTTGAGGGGCTCCGTGTGTGTGTGTGTGTGTGTGTGTGTGTGTGTGTGTGTGTGTGTGTGTGTGTGTGTGCGCGAGTATGCATGGGTGCATTAAGTTTTTATTAGGCATTTTTACCCTCTCCAAGAACCAAAAGGGCCAGTTAACACGGCCAAAATGGAACATGCATGACACTTTATGGGGTCTAATGTCATTATCTCTGTCAAAGGCTTTTCATGACATAAGTTCTGACAAACTTTTAAAAACTCGCATAAGAGTAAGAACCATGCAATCATAACCATTGCACAACTGGTTATAAAACGTATGTACGTACATGACAGTAGTAATGTTTCATTATGCAGTGCTTATTAAAGTGTTATAAACACTCTCAGAAGTAAAGCATTCTCCAACTGGTTATATAGCATACTGGTGTCTCTGTATCTTTATTTGTTCATCGCATTTTTCAGCCCCTGGATCGAAGAGACATAAAATTTAAACTTTTGACGTATTTTATGAAATCAAGACCATTCTACTTATGCATGAGTACAGGTTCAATTCATTTAATTGTATTTTTTCGACACAAGCAGTTATTGTGCTTAGAATAATATTAGTATTAAGCCTCATAAAGTATCGCTACATTTTATGAAAAACAAATGAGAAAATAAATGAAATAGTGTATGCAGGGACTCTCCAGTTCTGAACTTCACCTTCAGTATATTACAGCCACTGCTTCTTTTTTCCACAGGTTTTAATGCATCATGTGAAATATAAGGCCACCTTCTACATGAATGATTTAGAGTGTTATAAAATTAGTTGGACTCTCAATTCAAAGCCCCAAAAGCAGAGTCAGGTGCACACACACACACACACACACACACACACACACACACACACACACACACACACACACACACAGTGAGAGATGAAGGGAGGGAAACTCACAGGCATGTAGGGAGAAGTGTTTTCGGTCAGAGGGGGGTGGGGGCGTGGGACCAGGGGCTGGAGGTTCGTTCTCTCCCAGGAGGTGCTGGATGGAGTGCAGCTGGAAGCAGGGATCAGACAGCAGGACAGCAGCAGCTCTGGACACCCTAAAACACACAGAGAAAAGGCTATGAGTGCTACCCCAGGACACCCTAATCTCTGGGTACCCTAAATTACAGGAGAAAGATCCTATAGTTATCTCTGGGTACCCTAAATTACAGAAAAAATATCCTATAGTTATCTCTGGGTACCCTAAATTACAATAGAAAGATCCTAGTTACCTCTGGGTACCCTAATTTACAAGAAAAAGATCGTATAGTTACCACTGGATACCCTAAATTACAAGGGAAATATTCTAGAGTTACCCCAGGGTACCCTAAATTACAGGGGAAAGATTTTAGAGTTACCACTGGGTACTGTAAATTGCAGAGGAAAGATTATGGGGACTAAATGGCTGTAAGTCATTCAGGGTCTGCTGTATCAAACAAGCCTCAAACCATCACTCTGCTGCCAGATATGCAGTAGATATGGATGGATCACTTGACGGGTTGTTTCTGCTGACTTATTTTTTCCATAGGTTCAAATAGGAGTTCAATAGGAAAATGAGTCTGGAGAAACAACCCTTAAAGTGATACATCCATATTTACTGCATATCTGGCAGCAGAGTGATGATTTGAGGCTGATTTGATACCTCAGACCCTTGATGACTTACAGCCATTTAGCCAACCATGGGTTCCATACAAATTCAGAATTACAAAAATCACTTTCTTTGTACTGATTTCAATTAAATACATGTAAAATAGAATTTACACATCACTGCTTTCTGCTTTTATGTGCACAGGGACTGTCTGGTTAAACAAATACTAAAAAGAGACATCCATGAACACCCACAAACACACAGGGACTGTCTGGTTAAACAAATACTAAAAAGAGACATCCATGAGCACCCACAAACACACAGGAACTGTCTGGTTAAACAAATACTAAAAAGAGACATCCATGAGCACCCACAAACACACAGGGACTGTCTGGTTAAACAAATACTAAAAAGAGACATCCATGAACACCCACACACACACAGGAACTGTCTGGTTAAACAAATACTAAAAAGAGACATCCATGAGCACCCACAAACACACATGGACTGTCTGGTTAAACAAATACTAAAAAGAGACATCCATGAGCACCCACAAACACACATGGACTGTCTGGTTAAACAAATACTAAAAAGAGACATCCATGAGCACCCACAAACACAGCACTGACTGAGCTCTCTCTCAGTCGCATGGGCGTCCCTGCCAGTCCACATCCTACTTAATACAGTATACAGAAATACAGTAAAGAAACAAGAACATTCCCACAAATAACACTCAATACAAACACAATTCTTCAATAACCCTTCAAGAAGAGTCATTGAAGAACATTGAGAGGAAAACCATTTCAGAAAAGAGTAAATGTTTCTTGTTACACACTGTTGTCTCTCAGTCTAATAAGTGGGCTCTGCTGAGTACTACATACACAAATGAGAGGTATTGGTGACTCAATTTAATTATTATGAATTGTTCCTGTAAGTTCATTAACCAGTGCTCTGAGGACACCCTTGATATCTTAGAAGACTCTGAGGGAGAATGAGATTTAAAAGCCAAAGCCTCAGCAGAGTGGGAGGAGGACTACTCCGAGAAACAGCTACACACAGTAAAGTAGGGTGCATCTCCAGAAAACATCATATGCATCAGTGGCAAATCACCATTGCAGGAGCCCTGGAGGTGGCAATGAGGTGGCGGAGAAGGAGAATGAGGAGGAGGAGGACACATGACAGGCCTCCAGGACTGATGCAGACCGGAGGAAAATGAAAGCTCTAATGTCATTTTTGAGTGCTTCCAGGCGCTGGCATGTAGCTCGCCTGTTCCCTCCCCTCCTCCCTTCTCTGGTAATCCACGGCCAGGAGACAGTGTAGTGCACAGCGCTGGCTGCATATATAACCTTTATACTGTACTCCCTCACTGTATCCTTCACTGTTGTGGCAGTATAGCAGCTGCCAAATTCATGTGTCAACCTTTACAGCAAACTCTTACTGTTTATTCAATGTCACATTAAACCACCATATTATTATTATAGCATCTCAGTCTCAGAGTGCTTACCTAGGACCAGTTTCAACCTTTTCATGGTTTAAGGTTGAAATATGAACAGAGGAAACATGATCCTAGAGCACTCCTACTCAGGTACACTATTTGTTTCATACACAACAACAATAAAAAAACTATCAAAAAAAGAAAAGGTTCGGTCCCAGTACTTAAAGCAAATAGGAAAAGGCACATTATGGTCAGATTGCACTGTGCCTTGGACAAAAGAGCAGATGTGTCTCGCGGGGCTCAGTGATCAGCATGAGCACGTCACGTCACGTCACAGCACAGCCTGACTGAGGAGCCAAAGGAAGGGAACGTCACAATGACTTAGGAACAATGGACAGCCAGCCTGGAGAGAATAACAAACGGGCACATCATCAAAGTGTCCCACGACACAACAGCACACATTCATTACCCGTCAAAGAAGCCGCACTTCCACCGCACCTGTACAGCACCCTTCACCAGTTCATTGGAGGAGATCCGCGCCAGGCGGACGAGATGGGCGGGGCTAACATCATGTGACACGCGTGTCGCGGTCGGCACCGTAGGATGCCGTTTTCCCACCCACTTTCTCTCTTTACGACAGCACAAAACGCAGCGGATGTTGCTGGCGGACTCGAATAGAGGCGTTAAGCGGAGGAGAGAGTCCGACTGCAGACTGAGCTCTGAGCAGGAGAGCCTTATAGCCAGGAGAACACCGGTCCCCTCAGAGATACACACCAGGCTTTGGGCAGGGGGGGCAAAATATGCACAAATCCATAAGAGCGGATGGCCCGAAGAAGGAAAAGGGATGTCAATGGATCTAGATAAAAGCATTAAAAAAAACACTTAAGAAAGGTGACTGGCCAGCCTGCCACTCTCTCAGTGCAGAAGTAGAGCACTACAGAGAGCCAGAGAGAAAGGTTCCCAGGGTCCTGGCTGTGGCACTGCAGGTGCTTCCCCAGAAGGAGAGACAGAACGGGGCCTATTTCTGGAGCCGGCGGCCCCACCGCAACCACCGGAGAGAGCAGCAGATCCCGGCTGACTCACCAGCGCCATGCTGGGCTTGGGCCCCATCCAGAGACCGCCTGCCAAAAACAACAGCTGAGAGTGGGAGAAAGTCGCCACATAACCGTGCAGCCACACAACTGCACAACCGCACAACTACACAACTACCATACTGCACAACTACACAACTACCATACTGCACAACCACACAATTACACAAACACACAACTACAAAATTGCACAACTACCCTACAACACAACCACATAATTACACAACTACACACTACCACAGAACTACACAAGAGCACAACCATACAATCTTACAACTGCACAACCACAGAACTGTACACCCACACAGCTTCACAACATACTCTACATAAACCTTCATACTGGGTTCCTGACGTGTATCAGCACACACTACCATCACACAGGGCCTGGTGCCAGCCACTGAGCAAGAACATTTCCATTCCAAATCGGCAAAACAACAGGCAGTTTACCTCAGAAAAAATACGCATCACTCATTGACGAAGGGGTTTAGTCTACGGATGGCCTGCACTTAAGTCAAGTGAGCAAGGGTGAAAATAATTTTGATTTTCTTCCACTTCACGGGAGGAACATGTTACAGCTATGCCCATCTTCCAACATGGCCATTCTGACTCGCAAAATTGCAACATGAAAAATAGGGCTTCACTAGTGACGCTCCCAAACGGTTTTGATGGTGTTGGCAGAGACGATAGCAGCGTTTTACTGCCCACTGTGTCCTGTGCAGCCATGCCGCCCGCCCCGCCCCCCCTCCACCTCCCAATCCCCTGCATGCGATTCCATCAGGTGATAAACGCATCCTTTTTCATTAGCGTAACAGAAAAAGGAGTCTCTCAGCAGCAGATCAATGAGGATTGTGCAAGAACTGGGGCAGAAGAGGTAGGGGTCAGCAATCTCTGAGGGGGGGGGCTGCGTGTCACCTTATTGAGGTCAATACAGGAAATAACACGAACAAACCGTCCTCGTTTCCCACCCTCCTCCCCCTTTTTTCCACCTGACAGCTAATCCTTTCCCAACTGGCCTGGTAGTGCGAGAGGAGCGGAGACCTTGTGAATAACGGACCATAACCCTTGCTGCTCCCAGCGAGTTCAAGCACAGGGCAAATTCCCTGTCTTAACTACCACACCAAGACCAGAAATCAACTTTCTCCCAGGCCCCCACCGCACTGATACGTACAGATTACAGTCGAATTACAGCTGAACGTTCTGTCGGCCTCGGGCGGAAGCGAGCCCTCGTAACGGAACCTTTAAAATAAATTCCATTTCAGAGGTGATATTTCCATCCCTCCCCATCCGTCCTTCCTCCTTTCATTCTTTTCATTCCCAGCTCAATCCTGTTTAATAATCATGTCTAGATGCTATGAAAACCCGCCGGCATTCTTCCGATCAGCACAGAGAATCTCCTCCGCTCACAGAGACGAAGTGCATTCGCTGTACGCGGACCTCATTCCCACCCCCACCCCTGAAAAAAAACGATTCGGCCATCACATTCAAAGAAATGACGAGCGCTTCAAGAGTGACGGTGTGACATTTTACATCAAAAGCAGTACATTTCGACCTCATTATTGATCATGCCACTTTTCCATTTGCTGAAAGCAAAATAACATTTCTTTCCTCTCCTGGATCACGTGAGTAACGACAACGGAGGATTTATTTATGCAGCAATGAGCTATTCGGAATAATTAGAGTGAATCATAGATTAAACAATAGAGACTGCACACTGCAAACAAAATTCCTTTATGTGCACTTCATTCCCATTGATGCTGCCAACTGTAAAATGTCAGAAAGCAATGTTTACCAAAGTGATGGTTGTAGTACTGTCAGTAAAACAGCGCCGTCGTATTCCTCAAATTAAGACGTGCAAAGTAAAAAGCAAAAGAAGATAAAAACCTGCAGTGAACGGCGATCCATTGCACAGGCTCAACTCACGACAGAAAAGCCAGCAGGTTAGCACACGCTCAGAGATGGATCAATCTGCCAATGCAGAAGAACGTTTTCCTATCCGTCTCCAGTCAAGGTCTCACTACTTTCCTAATATGGCACTCGGTCTCATTACAGGACCTCAGGGGCATCCATCTGCATCTAAAACCCATCTCAGCCAAGAGGAAAGGCCTTGCCAAATGTGCTACTTAAAAGTGATAGTTCACCTTCGGGGGGTTTCTATACTATTTTAATTCTATTGTATGTTCTCGGCTGGCCCAGACAGTTTTGTGCCCAATGAAGGGCATTTTAGATATCTGCAGATGTTTCTGATGACGTGCCAGCTTTACAAAAGTTTACAAACTACCACTTTCAGAGACTTTTCAAGACTCAGTGACTCTGCTGCATGCATCATGCTTGGAATACCTCCCTCTTGAATCCCTACTCTATATGCAAAAACGGCAAACTGCGACTGAATATTACAGCAACAACACGCGATTAGCGTTTGGAGAGGTGACATCCCAATCCAGTCATACTACTTATTTTTTCTTATAGTAATCCAATAAGGTGGCATGACTTACCACTCACTTTGAATATCATCCTCTCTTTGTTAAACTCTGTGCCATTTCCTCAGTCTGCAATTTGAAAATCCTTAAGCCGTTTTTTCCATGCACTGCCGCTCTCAGTGCTATTCTTAGAACTAACAACCTTGGTCAAGAGAAATGTGATATGATATGTTCTACGGATGGAACAAAGTAACACCAATCTCACCAATAAACTACTTGCTAGATGACATTTCTCAGAATCAGATTTCTAAGTACCTCTGCTACAGAGAAATGTCTAAAATGCTATTTCACCATAACAAGGTACTCAATCAATGTAATTACTTTCCCCTGATATATGAAGCTCTCGAATCACTTTAAGAGTGCAAAACAAACATTTAAAACTAAAACTTCATAAGTTTGCATGTGAAAGTTTTAAAAAGTTTGTACAAACTTTTGTCTGCATGTGATGAGACTTTTCATAGTGCTCAAGCGGCAAAGTAACACACAAAAAAAAATGGTTACAATGGTGATCTATCCTTGAACAATGCTTCACAAAAATACCCATTATTTCAGATACAATACCTAACCTAACAAGGTCCGGATGACTATCGCAGGACACTGTAGGACAAACAGCCAATGCGTACTTGGTCCATCATGAGTGTCTCACTTTATCAATAGATGGATGCAGTAAAAACTGTGGTACAGTATCTGCTGCTTTTTCACATGCTTCAGGACTTAAGGCCTTAATTGAAGTAACTGCTTGGCTAGAGTCCACACACCTGTTTTCCTAGGCCTGATTTAGTCACGGATTGAATGGAAACCACAAAACCTGCAGACACTGCCACCTGCCAGAACTTGAAATGTGTGCCCTTACTAAAAAGTCCCTATTGTATATAAGGAAAAAAAACATTCTCGCAATAATCTAGCAACGATTCCAAAACTGAATATTGGTACTGGGGAAATGAATGGAGAAACTAAAAGATGGAAATTCTGAGAAGCAAAAAGACTCTTTGCTTGTGCTTCCAGTCAGGAAATCCATCTCATTCTGCAATTGTCTGGATGTCACGTGATACAAGCTGAAAAATTAACAAGACTAGGCAAGCCGATCTCAGTCCAGACACCTTTATGCAGCCAGTGAGGAGCAGGTGACAAGGCACTGTGGATAAAAAATAGTACACAGTAAAAAAAAAAAAAATTAAAGATATCAAGAGTCTTTTTATATCCTTTTATACCCAGTCATAATAGCAGCACCCGTTTACCTGTGGAATGTCCCAAACAGGAGTTTTTTTTAACGTCCCAGTCTTTTTTTGCCCGTCCCAATTTTTTGGAATGTGTTGCAGGCATCAAATTCGGAATGAGCATATATTTACAAAAATCTATAAAGTTGATAAGGTAAAACATGAAATATATTTTCTTTGTACGGTTTTAAATTAAATATACGTCAAAAAGAATTTACAAATCACTGCTTTAATGTGCATTTTACATACTGTCCAATTGGAGTTTGTATAATTTCCTATATACAAGGCGGACAATTAACGGATGGCAAGTAGGAAATATTCACACAAAAACCAAGCTGGCCAAGTGGCTAAAGTGTAGTTGGCACCTTGCACTCAAAATAAACAGCAGCTTGATTATCACAGAGTAGCAGTGCCACAGAGAGATGAGTCAAATTCCTTGAATGGTAAGACAATAAATCAAAAACTAAAATTTTTTAGGAGAAGATAGCATTTAATTTCATTGATGGGATGTTAAAAACATACGTATTGTAATCAATTCCTGACTGATAACAGTCTTGGAGTAAATCACAAAGAGATAATTAAATAAAAAATAAATACATCTGAAAAACAGACTTAAAAATAGTCAGTAGCCGCATGTAGTCACTGACAAAAGAAGGTTCAGTAAAATAGGCGGCAAGAAGAAAAAACAAAAGCAATACAAATAATGACACGCAATTAATTTCTGCTGACAAAAAGAGAAAAGCAGTCTTTTGAAGTGACATGATTGTTCGAAAATACACACATGGCGGTTTAGTTTGAAAAAAAACATTTTGGAGGATGGCGGTTCAAATAGCCAAACAGCTCAATCATGTTTCAACAAATGTTTTCCCAACAAGAGCAGGTTTGATAGTCCCAGGCAGGTAGCTAATTGTAGCATCACACCACTGCTGTATTTACAAATTAGAGACTATTGGAGAAACTGGTGTAAGTTTTACATTCATGTTCCTGAGTGACACATTGTTATTGCTAGGTTTAATCTCTCTCGATAATCCCCTCCGCCATAGAAAATCGCTCACCTCTGTGTGGCTTCCTTGCTTGGTGCTGGGTGAACCCCAATGGAGGAAAAAAGAAATAATTGTAAAAAAATAAAAAAAAGAAGACGAAGAAAAGGGCAGCAGCTCACAGGGTCTAATCCGCTCCCTCGAGGCTACTTCCCAGCGGTTGCTGAATATTTCAGAGATTGTGGTTGTGTACCCACCTCACACCCCCTCTCATTTCATTTTGAATCTGTGGCAATAATGAAGTACATCAACAATATTCAGACATGTATCTCCTCATTGAAATGTAAAATTGCTTCTGAAAAAATGTTTTAGAAAAATATTGTAAAATGTCATTTTTTTCAAGCAATGTCAAGGTGTCTGAGATGGGTTGTTGGTCCTGTGGGTTCCCTAGAGATGTTATTAAGCTTTAGCAGGAAGTTAAATAAAAAATAATAATAAAAAAAGCTCACAGATCTCGACTAGCCATCAACAGCCGCAGTGTCATTTCCAGGCCAAATTGACGGTGCTGAGCAAACATATATATGAGCCACCAAAGCCATTAACCTCGGGGCTTCTGCAACACTGTCTTCAGAAATGGGCAATTTGACAACTAGGGGACCAATTTCCAGCACAATGAACATAACACAGAATTTAACCATGGCGGTGGTGGAGCTATGTCAGCAGAAGAGCCTTAATGAGGAAACGCTCCTGCTGGACAATGCAACTTCTCTGAGGGGGATTTGGGAGCCCAGTAAAATCATGATGAAATATTTACACCCGGCTCAACTGAACCATTTTGCTGCAGACAAACAAACAAGGCTGCAGGGTCCCCTCCCCCCCACCTTGATTCAGTTCCGTCTGCGCAAATCACATGACCAAATAAATAAATAAAAAATAAAGTTGGCCGGGCATTTTCCTCTCATGTCCCTCAATGTGTCCTTTCCTACCTCTGCTCTCTATACCCAAAGTCTAAATATCCCCTTCAGCCGCCCTCCTGCCGCACATCTGCTCCCACAGGCCTGCTGGCCCTTTTCTTCAGTGTGTCAGTGCATATAAATGGCAGCGGGGGGAGATGAGATGGGTGCGGATAGGACAGGGGCCGGTATGTGGTCTGAGCCAGATGAGGCCCTCGGCAGTGGCCCTTGGCTGCTGGGCAGATAAACTAATGCAATGTGACAGTAGTCAGGCTGTAAGGGCCACCATGCCCAAGAGGGAGAGACAGCTCATAGCTCTCTTTCTCGCTCTCTCTTTCATACACACACACACACACACACACATATGTGTATACATACATATACAAAACACACACTCATGTACACAAACATATACACAAATGCACACACACACACACACTCGTGAATACAAACACATATAGATGCGCGCACGCACGCACACACACACACACACACACACACTCATGTACACAAACACACATACACACACACACACACACACACACACACACACACGTGTGTGCAAACACACACTATTACATTTTAGAGAAAGAAGATTCTGCTGAAATTCAGCTGGAGGTAGAAGTCTTCATCTAAAATTTACCTTTCTGTTGTCGGAATGTTTGTTCCCACCAAAGGCTACCTACATAAGTCAAGCGTCGAACTGAGGAGAGTGAAAACGCATTAAAAATCTGGAGTAGTGTTGACGTAACTGTTCCCTTCCTAACTAGTTTATATCAGATCAAAATTAGTTTCTGTTTGGGAAAATATCGAATTAAACCTCCGGCAGACTGAGACAGATTAGTACTGGTAATATTTGGAAAAGAAGGTGCATGTTTTCTGTGAAAGTCAACAAAAAATGCTGGCAGAGAAAGAGGGAGGAAGGAAGGGGGAGAGAGGGGGGGAAGAAAGAGAAAGGAAGACAGCAAGAGAGAAACAGTGAAAAAGAGAGCATGAAAAAGAGCAACCCCCCCCAGGACAGCCCTGAGAATAATTAAGGTTCTCTCCACCCACTCATGGGGCCAGAAGGTCAAACCAATTCAGACATAAGCTACTGAACAAACCCAAACAGCAAGAGAAATACATGAAAATAAATAAATAACTTGGTGGTAAACAAGGGATGAAAAATACCAGGGGAGGCTCTTTCACAAGTCCTTCCCTTTTATTATCCCTTATTTCAACCAATCAGGGCTCTGCAGTAGTCTCTCGGTGCTCCTCCTCTGAAACTCCATGTCAGCCCGCTTTTAGAGCAAAGAGGGAGGGAGAGCGAGAGCTAGAGCATGAGAGAGAGAGTGAGGTACAGGCAGACACAGTACAAGCGCGAGAGAGAGAGAGGGGAGTGGAGCTGCATGCTGAATGAGAGAGATCAGAAGCAAAGGGAGGGACTTTTCCTGATCAAGAGGGAGGATTGAGAGAGCTGTTTGGGAGTTGGAAAAGCAACAGAAGCAGCTGTAAGAACAGGAGAGGAAGAGAGAAAGAGTCAAACCTCCTTTTCCCTCACCTTCCCTCTCCTCTTCCCAGCCGACACTTCTTGGATACGAGAAGGATTCCTGCCGGTCGGGCCAGGACGAGGTGAAGAAAGGATTAAGTTTGGGACTTTGCCTGGAGTCAACACATCAAGATCATCCCGAGACGAGGGGGCGGAGGTGCCACCAGCGGAGACACATTGATTTAACAAAACCAAAACAAAAAAAACAAAAAAACACACACACCACAAAGGGTGAATTCTGGACGTTCGTTCAACAAAGGCTCCCGCTGCCAAAACTCCCCCCCCCCCCACCCCAGAGATCCTGCATATTGATCAGTGCTGTCACGGACTACCTGCCTGCGCACACGCTGCTCCCGTTGGTCGCCCTCGACAACCGGCGCGCTTCACCGACTAACCAAGCACATGACTGTGCGAACCGTAGCGGACAGAATGCTGACTTCTCTCAATCCACCCTACACTCAGAGCAGGGTCTGTGGCAGCTAGTGGAGAATTGCATTTGGAAAAACTTGCCCGGACCCCCGCCCCACCCCCTCCAAACAAGGACATCACGACAGTCAAGTCACCGCAGACGATCTTACATGTGCAGAGGTCTCATCTTCTCCCCATTCCTTCCCCAGAGGATGGGGCAAAAGCAGTGGCTACACCAGGGATGACTACTCCAGAGACCCCTGGAGCCGGATTGCTGTCGCTCAAACAACCCCCTCCCTGCTCCAGACCACTGCCACCGACCACAGTCCCATTTCCAAGTGCTCCATGAGGTCTCCCAAACTCCAGCCAACCGGTATTATGGGCTGAGGAACACTTGAGTTTCTCTACGCGCTGCGAGAGGATGCACTGGGAACACCGAGCATGACGCATGTGGATTCCTCTGGAGGTGTGTACGTTTTGTTGCGCTTTGAGTAATTAAGAGCTGTGATGTGGAGAGCATGCTCTCCTTTTCCTTTCAGTGGAATTACCCATCCCATTGTTAGCTACCCATCCGACAGTAACTTACAGCTACAGTAACTGTTGGCACCCTGTCCCTTTTTTTAAATCAATCGGCTGAGAAACTCCGTGCTGATAATTTTTTTTCCTCAAAAACCCAAAGGGATACTTGTTGAACTTAATTCCTTTTATTTTCCCATTTTAGTTTTGCTCTTTATTGCACTTCTTTAGGACAATTTCTTGTGGACTACAATACCTACAATAACTTTGAGCTTTGATCTTTTTATAGAGCTCTTTTTCCCCTTGCATGTAGTTGTCAAGAACTTTTTCTCCGATTTGCTGCTCATCCAGCCCTCACTCCCAAACCTAAGTCCTCGAGCTAGCGTGAGCGTGGCTGCCCTGTCCATGCCTGGTAGTGCCGCGGTGCCAGAACGATGACCGGTGCTCAGGGTGTGGCTGGCCCCCTGGTGGTCAGCTCGATCCTGCTGCAGCTAGCCGGGGTCAGTAGCTGTCCATTGAGCTGCCTGTGCACTGCTGACATCCTGAGCTGTAGTGCCCAGGGCCTGGAGCAGCTGCCTGCCCAGATGCCCGCGTACATTGCCACCCTGGACTTCAACCACAACCGGCTAGCACGGCTGGAGGAAGGCGAGTTGGTGGGGCTGCCCCGCCTTGACACCCTGCGTTTGGCCCACAATCGGCTGACTCGGATCTCCCCTGGGACCTTCCGAAACAGCAGCGGCCTTCGTCACCTGGACCTCTCCTCTAACGAGCTCCATGTGGTGGAGCAGCACTACTTCCTGGAGCTGGTGGGGCTAGAGGAGCTGCTTCTCTTCAACAACCGCATCACCCGGGTGGAGAGCAAAGCATTGACGGGCCTCAGCAACCTGCGCAAAGCTTACTTCAGCCACAACCGCCTCACCGACTTCCCCTTCTTTTCCATCCAAGAGCACAGCCACCCCTCACTCAACACGCTAGACCTCTCCTCCAATCGCATGCCCAAGCTGCCCCTGGAGGACATTGCGGCACTGCCCTCCACTGTGCAGAATGGGCTCTTCCTCCACAACAACACGCTCATCTGCGAGTGCGCCATGTATGTAATGTTTCGGCGATGGGAGCAGAGGGACTATGGCTCGGTGCGGGACTACCGGGAAGAGCACACCTGCCTGGTGTACGGAGAGCGCCGCGCCTCTGTGCGGTTCTTCCAGCATGCCCGGTTCTTCGAGAACTGCTCCACTAAAGTGCAGAGCCTGCCTGGTGAGCCATCACTCAGCCTGCTGGCATATGAGGGCGACTCGGTGCTGCTGGACTGCCATACGTCCTTCAGGAAAGGGCGGGGGGTGCGCCAGCATCTGTCCTACCTGTGGGTGTCGCCAGACCAGGAGTATGTGGTGCCGCCCGGGAACAACGGCTCGCTACGCATGTTCGCCAATGGCAGCCTGGAGATCGTGGCGGCTCGGCGTCAGGACTCGGGCGTGTACCTGTGCATGGCACTGGACCGCCGGCAACCGCCCACTAACGAGTCACGGGAGGTGAACGTGACAGTAGCTGCACGGGTGCAGGACGATTCCTTCAACACGGGCTTCACCACGCTGCTGGGCTGCGGGGTCAGCCTGGTGCTGGTGCTCATGTACCTGTACCTGACACCATGCCAGTGCTGGTGCCGACGGCGACTGCCAGTCCCGCCTACGGCCACACCCAGCCCCGGCAATGAGTGCAGTGCCCAGTCGTCGATCCTGACGCCAACCCCGCCCGCCACCACTGAGGGACCCGGCCGCAAGGTCAGTGGCAACAGCAAGCACGTGGTCTTTCTTGAGCCCATCAAAGAGGTGCAGAACGGGCGGCTGAGGGCTGCACTGGCCGCCCCTCCCGACCACCCCAAGCTCCAGCAGCTGCGGGGGGAAACAGAATCCATCACCTCCGTCTTCTCGGACACGCCCATCGTGCCGTAGCTCGGCCGCCCCCACCTCACCCCCTCAGCCATTCACATCCACAAACTCTAATCGTGGGGTATCTGCACCCGCACCCAGCCTCTCAGAGCAGGACAAAGGGAAGGGTCTTCAGACAGATGGATGGACAGACAGACGCACACAGCACAGCCCAGTGCAAACTCGGCTGGCAATCCCCTACCAACAAGGCCAGCTGGGCTTCAGGGATGAACGAGACCAGGGAAAAGAACCATTTGAGTGAGAATAGACACTAATTTTGATGAGTATCTATAATAATAATAATGAAAACAGGGTAGACTTGTCCCTTTATAGTATGTCTTGAACCTTTAATAATGTTAGTAACTTTAGCTACCCATGCCTTGTTCCTAACTGTATGTCAAACTGTCAGACACACAGGCAAAACAAACAGCACACTTAGCAACTGACTGCTCCTCCCAGTCAGGCTGTCAAACAAGCCACAGTAGATTTACGTACTTTCAGCGGAATCCATTAGTATAGACCACTACTGTTTAAAATGGAAATGCCTATGGATATGCCTAAAGTTATGAAAAAAGCAGCTTTTCTCGAAAGTCTTATTTGATGCTCAGGCAGTGCAAATTCAAAAGCATATCTGGAAATATCAAGTAGAAGTTTAGCTTATTCAGTGCAAATGTGAGCATTATGTCATTGTTTTGAAGGAGGGGGGTTATTGGGAAACATTGATTCTTCATTGAGGAGGGAATTGTTCAATGGCGGCATTTCAGACGGAGGAGGGGATATCTAGCTGTGGCCTTTGGCATGGATGTGGAAATACTGAGCAAATGAAAGCAGGACGTCTTGACACTGGATCTAAAGGACGAAGAAGAGAGAGGGCTTCTTTCCATGATGGAATATTCTCTTATTTCCATTCAACCTTCTACTTTCAGTCCCACTCCTTTCTTAATCTCTTAATAAAGTTTGCTGCTTTGACCCAAGATTTTGTCGTCTAAAATTTTTGCTTTGTAATTGTTGGACAGCAGGCATGTGAGTCAAAGATAAGAGCTCAGATCAGTGCAACTGATGCGCTGTGCATGCTTGTGTGTGTGTGTGTGTGTGTGTGTGTGTGTGTGTGTGTGTGTGCTCTTCTGAGCAGGTGTGAACGTGTGGGAGCATGTATGTTTGACCGTGTGTGTGTGTGCGTGTGTATGTGTCAGTGTGTCTGTGGCAGCATGCATGTGTGTATGTGACAGAAATAACGACACAGAATGCTGTCAGAATCCATAATCAGGAAAAAGACAAAATTTTACAGCATACTGCAGTGGACAGGTTAGTTATCTAAGATAGCAGACTATCAACAATAAATCATAATTTGAACATTCTCAGTCCATTGCCTACGGAAAAAAAAAAAACCTTAAAAATACCAGAAAATTATTATGATTTTTTAACAAAAACAAAAAAAAGAGCAGAAGTGCACTCCAGAGCGTGCTCCAAGTGATGCCGTTGGATGGCTGGACTCCCTGAGGTCTGTACGTGGGAGGAAAGAGAGCCTTCCCTTACAAAGCTCTCCTCATTCGGGAACACTCCCTTCTTCGGCATGAGGCACTCACACACGCACGCATGCCGGGGTCCTGACCATTCTGACCATACAATCCGTCTCTAACACCAGTATTCCCCAGGTGCGTACCCCCATCCCCTTAACACCCTCACCCCTCTGCCTGTCCGCCCACCCTGCCCCTGTGTATTCTGAGCATCCACGCTTACTTATAGCCCTGACGTGAGTGACATGAAGGAATCGTGAGCCTGCCGAGTTTCTTAAACCACCACCACCATTCGTCGTCACGTCATCAATGGCAACGGCTAAGACGACGACGACGGCGACCTCGATAGACCCCGTGCACTGCGGGCTTGCGTTTTCTGCATTCTGTGCTTTCTGGTAGGAACCGCGGCGGTTGTGAGCTCCCCAGCATGCGAGCGATCTCTGTGGGATAGCCGTTTGCCGGCTGGAAGAGTGCTGCTGGTTTGCCGGGGCTCTCCAGGCCGGGCTGGGTGCCGGGCAGGGTGCCGGGCGTGACGCAGGACTGATTATTGTTTTATTCAGCACTTGGGGTCAATACTGTCACGACAACGCAGAATGACAACGCAGCACGGGAGGGGTCTGTGAGGAATTCAAATAAGGCAACTGCTAATTAAAACCCAGAGTCACGCTAAACTGGCCAGGGATGTGTGTGTGTGTGTGTGCGCGTGTGCACGTGTGTGTATGTGCGTGTGTGTGTGTGTGTGTGTGTGTGTGCGCACATGTGCGTGTTGCTGTAATTGTTCTTTCCTTAAAATGAACTAGCAATCAATAATGTCTGACATTATTTCGAACTGACAATTATTCCTCTGCTGAATGCCTCCATTACCGGCTTCAGTGAAGAGGGTAGAGTACTCCACCATCTGTGAGCGTCTTATGTGGAAGGAGCATCTCAGTGGTATGACTGGGAGACAGAGGTGCTAAATCACAGTAACAGTCACATGCTGACTGACTCAACTCTCTCTCAAAGATGCACACACAAACACATTTCTAACATGCACATCACACATACAGTACATGCGCACACAAAGAACGGGTCTCAAACACACATCTGCAATACACACAAACAATGAAGAGAAGAGCAGCACAGGCTGTGTAAAATAAGCAGCACAGGTAATGAGCTATATTGTATATTTTACACTCAAACAAATAGGAAAATTATATTCTTTTACACGTAATTGCTCAGAGAAAAAAAAGTTTTTTCAATTTAAAAAGAAAACAACCCCATAACATCCACTACCATATTTCACTGTCGGTATGACATCCTTATCAACATAAGCATCCTTCTTCTGATGCCAAACCCACCTCTGTGTGGATGACCAATACATTAATCTCATGAAACATTATAGCAGACTACCCAGTAGTGTTATCCTTGCAAAGGGGGATTACACAAAGCACTGAAAACTGGGGTAGTTTTAAAACAAAACAAAAAAAACTTTTCTCTGAGCAATTGTATTAATAAAACTACAGATGAGCATATAATACAGCTCATTGCCTGTGTTTATCTTATACAGATTTTTTCAATCTTTATCAAGTGCCAGTCATTTTGAGCTCGCTGTATAAAATGTACACCTACTCAAAAACAAGAGCGCAATAATACAGGAAATGTGTTGGTGGGAGTCCAGTACCCTCTGGCTAGTGACAAGGCCCTGAGGGGAGAAGCTCAATAAGAGTACCAGTACAGTACCCTCTGGCTAGTGACAAGGCCCTGAGGGGAGAAGCTCAATAAGAGTACCAGTCCAGTACCCTCTGGCTAGTGACAAGGCCCTGAGGGGAGAAGCTCAATAAGAGTACCAGTACAGTACCCTCTGGCTAGTGACAAGGCCCTGAGGGGAGAAGCTCAATAAGAGTACCAGTCCAGTACCCTCTGGCTAGAGACAAGGCCCTGAGGGGAGAAGCTCAATAAGAGTACCAGTCCAGTACCCTCTGGCTAGAGACAAGGCCCTGAGGGGAGAAGCTCAATAAGAGTACCAGTCCAGTACCCTCTGGCTAGTGACAAGGCCCTGAGGGGAGAAGCTCAATAAGAGTACCAGTACAGTACCCTCTGGCTAGTGACAAGGCCCTGAGGGGAGAAGCTCAATAAGAGTACCAGTACAGTACCCTCTGGCTAGTGACAAGGCCCTGAGGGGAGAAGCTCAATAAGAGTATCAATCCAGTACCCTCTGGCTAGAGACAAGGCCCTGAGGGGAGAAGCTCAATAAGAGTACCAGTCCAGTACCCTCTGGCTAGTGACAAGGCCCTGAGGGGAGAAGCTCAATAAGAGTACCAATCCAGTACCCTCTGGCTAGTGACAAGGCCCTGAGGGGAGAAGCTCAATAAGAGTACCAGTCCAGTACCCTCTGGCTAGAGACAAGGCCCTGAGGAGAGAAGCTCAATAAGAGTACCAGTCCAGTACCCTCTGGCTAGTGACAAGGCCCTGAGGGGAGAAGCTCAATAAGAGTACCAGTCCAGTACCCTCTGGCTAGTGACAAGGCCCTGAGGGGAGAAGCTCAATAAGAGTACCAGTCCAGTACCCTCTGGCTAGTGACAAGGCCCTGAGGGGAGAAGCTCAATAAGAGTACCAGTCCAGTACCCTCTGGCTAGTGACAAGGCCCTGAGGGGAGAAGCTCAATAAGAGTACCAGTACAGTACCCTCTGGCTAGTGACAAGGCCCTGAGGGGAGAAGCTCAATAAGAGTACCAGTCCAGTACCCTCTGGCTAGAGACAAGGCCCTGAGGGGAGAAGCTCAATAAGAGTACCAGTCCAGTACCCTCTGGCTAGTGACAAGGCCCTGAGGGGAGAAGCTCAATAAGAGTACCAGTCCAGTACCCTCTGGCTAGTGACAAGGCCCTGAGGGGAGAAGCTCAATAAGAGTACCAGTCCAGTACCCTCTGGCTAGTGACAAGGCCCTGAGGGGAGAAGCTCAATAAGAGTACCAGTCCAGTACCCTCTGGCTAGTGACAAGGCCCTGAGGGGAGAAGCTCAATAAGAGTACCAGTCCAGTACCCTCTGGCTAGAGACAAGGCCCTGAGGGGAGAAGCTCAATAAGAGTACCAGTCCAGTACCCTCTGGCTAGTGACAAGGCCCTGAGGGGAGAAGCTCAATAAGAGTACCAGTACAGTACCCTCTGGCTAGTGACAAGGCCCTGAGGGGAGAAGCTCAATAAGAGTACCAGTACAGTACCCTCTGGCTAGTGACAAGGCCCTGAGGGGAGAAGCTCAATAAGAGTACCAGTCCAGTACCCTCTGGCTAGAGACAAGGCCCTGAGGGGAGAAGCTCAATAAGAGTACCAGTCCAGTACCCTCTGGCTAGAGACAAGGCCCTGAGGGGAGAAGCTCAATAAGAGTACCAGTCCAGTACCCTCTGGCTAGAGACAAGGCCCTGAGGGGAGAAGCTCAATAAGAGTACCAGTCCAGTACCCTCTGGCTAGTGACAAGGCCCTGAGGAGAGAAGCTCAATAAGAGTACCAGTCCAGTACCCTCTGGCTAGAGACAAGGCCCTGAGGGGAGAAGCTCAATAAGAGTACCAGTCCAGTACCCTCTGGCTAGTGACAAGGCCCTGAGGGGAGAAGCTCAATAAGAGTACCAGTCCAGTACCCTCTGGCTAGTGACAAGGCCCTGAGGGGAGAAGCTCAATAAGAGTACCAGTCTGGCCACAAACATGCAGGAGCATGTCTGTTTATTGCACGTTTCAGCTTTAAAAAGAGTGGCATAGGAGGAAGAGGCTCTTCTACAGTCCCGTCTGTGGGTCTGTTTGGAGAGTGCGGGTAAAACAGCGGTGCTGCAGACGGGATGGGCTCCGCTGGGTAAACGCAAAGGGCAACGCTAGCCGGTCTCCCGTCCTTACTGTTGACCGCCTCTCTTTTTCCCCTTACGATGCTTTCCTGCTGAACTCCAAAACAAGACTTTCGTTACCTGCTGAATCAATTCTCTATTATTCTGTGACTGGGGTGGTAAACAGCTTCATCTGAAACAGATTTAAGCGATGTTTATTCACCCGCTCCCTCAGCGGGACAGCGGATAACTTAGGATTCACGTCGAAGAGGCCGCAGGGCACCGGGGCTTTCAAACAGGACGCTCTTCAACTCTTAAACATCGCACAGCAGGGCGTGAGCCTCACACGAAGACTTAACACACCGAGGGACGCACAAGCCGTAAAGCTGAAAATAAAATACAGTGGTACTAAAGAGCAGTAATATAAGAGATGGGGGGGTTGAGAAAGAGAGAAAGAAAATAATGTCCTGTCACACGCCTCCTGCGCTCTGACTAGCTCCCGCTTCCCAATCATTCGCCCTCATTCCAAAGCTGACAGAAATGCTGCACAAAGATTTTTCCATTTTCCTTCACCTCATGCCTTTCAACTCCAAAAACACAAATATATATATGAATATATGAGTCAATAAATGAATAAATAACAGAAATCCAGTGCCAAAACCTTCATGCCAGAGAGAAATTCAGACCATTCTGCTATGCGAACAAAGTCTCTTGGTCAGGAAGTGCTTCATGGCATCTGCTTAGTGATAGGGCGAGACCTTTGGGCGAGACACAGCCAGGTCAGGCGGCATCAATCGGCCAATCACGCAGCATTTAGTATGATGTGCTTCACAACAGAACTGCTACAGAACAATCTGTATCGCAAAGGCACAGACAGAGACTGGGTAATTTAAATAGAGCATGTAACACAAGACGACAGTTAGCTAGGCCTCACCGAAGATGAAATAGCTGAGGTAGGCAGGCGCGCAGTGATCAGACGGCATGAGAAGATACCAGTGGGACAGACCGAAAAGACACTAAGGAGGGAAAGACAAATGAAAGAAACAGGCCTTATACACACACACACACACACACACGTACACATGTACACACACGTACGCGCGCACGCGCACACGCACGCACGCACATCTCACACAGAAACATCACATGCAAACAAAAAAGACGGACACTGAAAGCACAATCAGACATAGCCTATACAACGTTGACCTACTAAAACGCGATAGCACACGAGTAAACGGGTGTTGGTGCAATGATGATACTTTGGTAGATGATAGGCATACACTCCATGGCTCAATCTGATTTTGAGTCTGGCCACAGATATGACAGCAGTAACTCAGCGGCTGGGTGTCAGAGTGGAGAGGGACGCAGTGCAGAGCGTACGGCCCCTCGTCGGCACCGGCGCTGGACCGCCCCCCCTCCCAGGAAGAACATCAGCTCCTTCCACAGACATCATTATCCCCCAGCGCCACAGCCACCATCCATTACAGCTGCCAATTAAGGCTGAGAGGGAAGTGCTTCACTGAGCCGGAGGAGTAATAAATCTTTCTCTCCCACCCCTTTATTCATCCCTCGCTTCCTTTGTAGCCGACTGCTCGGAACTACCGACCTCAGATCAGAAAGCAGATGTCGCCGTTCTGTGGGACAACTACTTCTAGTGCAGTGTCCACACACAAACACACACATACATATAAAGCCTACATCTGGAGTGGTAATGGTGAAGTCGTTTCCGCAACAGAGGTGTATATACAGTGAGCACCATAATTAATTGGACAGTGACACATTTTTTGTTATTTTGGTTCTGTACTCTAGCACTTTGAGTTTGAAAGGATACAATGACAATGAGGTTGAAGTGCAGTGGATAACTTGAAGGGTTTCTTCTCCCAACTTATTTGATCAATAGGAAGATTTGTCAGGAGAAACAACCCTTAAAGTGATCCATCCATATCTACTGCATATTTGGCAGCGTGATGGTCTGGAGTGATGGTTTGAGGCTCGTTTGATACGTCAGACCCTTGATGACTTACAGCCATTTCGCCCACCATGTATTCCATACTGTTCCAGCATAATTTACAGCTAAATCTAGTCCCACCCCCCAATTCCCATAGAGATCAATTCAAAAGGAAAAATAAAGTTATAGTATCGCTTGTAAGAGGACCAGAAAATAAGATATCAAGAGTCTTTTGATTGTTGGGTCACAGACATCAGGAAGTCATGGCATGTAAAGGATACGCAACCAAATATTAAAAATGATTACTTTATTCTACATTATGTTAAACTGTCCAATATTATTTTCTTTAACATTTGTTTCTGATTTTTTCCCCCCATTCTTCTCCCAATTTAGTAGCCAATTGAACCCCTATTCTAATTCAATTCCCCTCGTGTAGCAACCGCTAGAGAACCACCGCTATACAACCCTGTCAGCCGGTAGTAGGAAGGAGGGCGCCATGTACTCTACAGGGTGCGACTCCTCAAGCTCCTGACCATGATTCTAACTTGCCCAGGGCCTTTCTGTGCGCAGCGATTCTCTCCAAGCCCCTCCCCCCACCCGGAAGCAGCCACCAATTACCACTCCGACAGGGCACTGGCTATGCTCGGATCTGGCAGGACCGGGGCACGAACCCCAATCCTCGGAGTACAACTGCACCATTTAAAATCGGCGCTTTTACGGCTGTACCACAATGGCGTCCAATATTTTTTGATGCCGGAAAATGGGGGGGACTGTACAAAAGGTTCTATAATTTCTAAACGGTTCATCTAATATGGATGAAAATACACTCAAATAAAAGCTGACAGTCTGCACTTCAACCTTATTGTCATTGTATCCTTTCAGAACCAAAATAACAAAAAATGTGTCACTGTCCAATAAATTATGGTGCTCACTGTACAACATGAGAACCACACAGCTTCTGCCATTTTGTCATTACAAATGTACAAGTGATAAAATTGTTGTCAACTAACATCTTGGGGAAAACTGTTTTTTACGGAGATTTATATAGACCGAATGACAGAAAAATATGCTTAAGTCAATCCAATCATGGCTGAAGTCTCCGTTACTATGATGAGACTGACAACTATCGAATCAGCTACACGATTGATTCATTTGAAAGAATTGACAGAAATACCAAGCCAAATATTAGTGAGCAAAATTAATGTAAAGGAACGCAAGATGCAGTAGCTAAACTCAAGGCTAGGTAATTTACAGCCAACCATAAATGCAAGCCTGGCTTTATCTGTCATGCATATTTTTTTGAAAGGAGTCTATGTAAATTAGCTATTCATTTGGTGTTGTGTGCTGTCCAACTGGACAAATTCTGGGAGATTTTTTGGCGATTTATTTTTCCAAAACGAATGCCTACATTGTCAATTACAGCACTTTGCCTGCTGCAAGCCCCATTCAATTTACAGGCCGTGTTTACCGGAGCTCGTTGATGGCTTACAACAAGCTCTTATGACTCTTATAGCAACCGAGATGGGGTCGCACCGGCACGCTCTCAAACTAGCACACTGATATAATACAACCTTTTATGAGAGGCAGGGAGCACAAAACAAGAGTGTGCATAAACATGCGTACAAATATTTCCATGGGTTTAGCAGTTAATGACAACAAAGTATATTTCTCTATTACTGACAGCAGTGTTTTTCAACCTTTTTTGAGCCAAGGCACATTTTTTACATTAAAAAAATCCTGAGTCACACCACCAACCAAAAGTGTTCCTAATTAAGTGAAGTTGGATAATTTCCCACGGCACACCTGACGATCTCTCACGGCACACTAGTGTGCCGCGGCACAGTGGTTGAAAATCACTGACTTACAGTACCCTAATTTCATTTTAATGGAGTCGGTCATTTTGCTATCCAAAAAAAATAGGGACATTATATCATAACCGACAAAAACTTTTCAAAGCTGCAGCTTGTTTTTAGAAAAGTTTTCACATTTGTGTCGAAGATAGTAGGCGGACGCCAAGAGGTGGCAGCCAGGATAAAGGACGCTTTAAAAGGTAAAAAGCCTAAAAGCTGTATTCATAAAACATTCATAAAGCAACATGATTACATCACGAAACAAAACCAGACTTAACCTAAAGGAACCCAAAATAATTGCAGGCGCTTTTGGGTTTGAGCAGTTTTCATACTCATAAGCTCCCATTTCATCAGCACAGAAATGACGAGAACATGCCATTTGTTTTATTTAGTTTGGTCTTTTGTTTGTTTTTTTCCCTGTATGGCCTTTTGAAGTTATTGACTGTTGGAAAAGTGAAAGGCAATAATAACTAGATTGGAAAATTCTGCAGTACAGCTATAATAGAGATATAACACAAACTTCCTTTCATCATCAGAGATGACGAGAACATTCACAAAGAAAGCACGCCATTTGTTTAGATTTTTTTTTTGTTCGTTTTTTTTCCATCCATATGGACTGAACAAATGATGAGAGGCAATTATAAATAGATTGTAAAATCCTGGAGTATAGCAATACTAGCACTTGAAAATGTACAGTGCAGTCCAAAACGATTTGGACAGTGACACATTTTATGTTGTTTTGGCTCTGTAGTCCAGCTCATTGGATTTAAAATAAAACAGTGACTATGAGGTTGAAGGGCAGACTTTAATTTTAGGGTGTTTACATCCATATTATCGGTTGAACTGTGTTGCAATTGCAGCCCTTTAATACATAGTCCAAAAGTCACTGGACAAATTAACAAACTTAAATAAAGTGATCGTTTATTTATAATAATGATTTCATATCCTTTGCATGCCACAACTTCCTCCTGATGTCTGTGAACATCAAAAAACTCTTGATATCCTATTTTCATGTACTCATACAAGCGATACTATAACCTCTCTGCATTTTAATGGATCACTATGGGAATTGGGGGACGGGACAAGATTAAGCTGTAAATCATGTTGGAACAGTATGGAACGTATAGTTGGCTAAATTGCTAAGTCATCAAGGGTCTGCGGTATGAAACGAGCCTCAAACCACCCCTCTGCTGCCAGATATGCAGTAGATATGGATGGATCATTTTAAGGGTTTCTTCTCCTGACTTATTTTTAGATAGAGTTCAATAGGAAAATTAGTCAAGAGAAACCCTTAAAGTTGCGGTGAGATGGTGCAACCCCGAACAGAGCGGGAGGGGAGGGGGGATGGACGTTTTGGTAACATAACAAACTAATTTACTTGTCTGCACATGGCTAAGCAGCCAATCGTAGTCAGATTACAGCCAATCAAAACACCGTCATTTCATACTTGCAGTTGGTTACTAACCGAGGGAAGTCCACACACTCCACAAATATATTGAATCGTTATAGACGGGTCACAAAATGGTGCGCTTCGGCAAACACATTTTCTATTGATTTTTAAATGATAGCAAATTGGATTTCAAACAATGACATTGGCATTTTATATTTTTAGGTGGGACGGCAAACTGTAGGCGGGGCCTAATGTATTGAAGGGGAAACACTGGTGATTGTTTAAGGAGATGGCAACCAAATGAATTTCCCTAAAAGGGATAGAAAAGCAGTACTTCAGTTTGGATAACAGGTCAGGACCCAGAATGAGTCCTTTTAATGAACTTATAAAAAAAGAGTTTGTGGGGACATAGCACTGAATGAAAAGCATGCGAGTGCTACTTCGTACCCTCCAGCGGTGCCTGCTTTGACACACAGCACACGCTGTAAAAGCTCTGCTGAGCTGCCGACTATTAAAACTGACATACGACCCAAAACCCATTTCCTTATTGCAGCAACAATCAAATATATGCCCGATACAGTTCATTACATTCCGGAAATTGATCTCTGATTCCAGCACTGTAGCGATGTTCGCGGATGTGAAGGCTTTTTGCTGGGACGCCTGCCAATTCTCCATTTTCATCCATTTTGTCATTATGTGGAAAAACAAATGCAGCACCTTGATAGATAGATTACCACGTTGCGAGTGAGGCCGACCTGCTCTCACCGAACGGTAACGCAGCAGACGTCCGCGCCACAGAGCCCGGCTGACAAACAGCAGCAAGGGACATCGTCTCGGTCTCAGAGCGCACTTGAAGTAAAACGTTTTGCGACCAGAATGCAGAGAAAAGAAAGCCGGCGGCTAGAAAACACAAGATGGGCACCGAGAGACAAAGCTGGGATAGAAACTGGAAACTCCTCCAGGACATTCAGCAGAGGAGGAGCTCAGTGATGAGCGCACTGGGGGCCCAACGTCAAGTCAATACCTCCCAGGCCCAAAAGAAACATATGTAGCGCGTGATACAAGCGGAGCGATGGGGACAGAACAGAAGGGAAGATGGATGCACAGGCGGGATTACAGTGATTCCCTACCCACAGCAAGCAAAGGGAAATAAATCACAGAGGCTTCATCTTCCATAAACCCCTGTATAAATCAGCTTACCACATCTTTAAGGTTACGCTGGTCAAGCCTCTTTGCAAACTCTATGCTTGGCTTTCATTAGCTGGCGCTGTTGTGTAGGATTATACAGCATGCCTTTACGCAAGTATAAGGGAGATGGGCAGTGCCATCAGTGATGATATTCCCCATAAAGACATAGATACACACAACGGCATCAAATAGCTACGAAATCTACTGTCTGCTAACTGAAATTAGGCAATTACACTACAGTGGAGCTAAAGTTTTAAGGAATGTTTGTAACTTCAAAAGTGAAGTCAGGGTTTCTCCGAGGCGCAGCCTGTCAGAGCACCGTTCACATGCTCATTCCGAGCCGCGATGACGGCGGTTCTAATCCGGCCACGCGACCTTTGTCGCATGTCTCTCCCTCTCTCACTCCTATTCTTCCTGTCTCTCTACACTGTGCCGTCCAATAAAGCTGAAAAACCTAAAAATATAACTTTAAAAGTGAAGTTAAAACGCACCAAATTTTAAGAATTGGAATCGCATATATGTGTTACCTTATTTTAAATAGGCTACTCCATTTTGTAGCTCTAAACCAAGCAGTAATCAGAATCAATATTCATAAAAAATCGATACAACAGTGTCCAACATGGTCCTGTAACTACAGAGGGCCAAACGGGCCGTGCCGGTCGATATGGGAGCTCGTGACCGTCTGCTTAGACAGCACATCTGCGGTCCTGTCGACCAGCAAAGCGCCAGCACTCTCCTCTGCCACCCACGGACCGCCACCATCCGGAGGAAGAGGTTTTCTCTCTCGGCCGGCTAAAATGTTTGCCATCAATGATTAATGATGGCAAGGTAAATATAAGCAGCTATGAGGTTAAAAAAAAATTGCGCACACAGATGGGTATTTCTGGTGCTAGGTCAACACGCAATGCCCTGCCGTGCTGTAAACCATGCCAACCAGCGACGGCAACTGGCTCTCCTTTACGAAGGGGGAATCGGACAATATCTACAGCCTACGTAAGGTGGGGCCCACCAAGCATTATAGAATGACCTTATTTAGCCAAAGGAGATAAAAAGGCAACCCTGTGCCTGGTATGCTAACAGTGCTAGCTTCCCCCCAGGACTTCAGATTGTGAGAGCAGACAATTGAAACACGTGAAGGCACGAGGTGATTTCGCCACGGTAAATCACCCTTGCGTTACTGCGTGTGACGATCTTTTGCCAGAGCTGCGAACTGTAGGCCTATTTTTAGCGAGACATGGTCCATGCTGACCTTCTTTCCGTCCATTGATTTATTTTTTATTTATCCTTTATTTAGTCAGTAATGTCCCATATCTGTTCTTGCAGGAGGTCCTGGTCAAGACGGCAGCAAAAAAGTTAAAAGTTTCACATAAAAAAAAAGAGTTTCACATGGTTGTATAAAAATTTATTTAAAAACAATTTTAATAAATTTAAAAAAGACAGAGCAAACGATACATAAAAATTAAACAAAAGGAGAGAGGAATTTGAAATGAGAAATGGAAGATATTATAATCTGAAGCAGAGCGGTGCCATTCCGGCTCCACTCTTTCCCTTTTACTGTGATTATTTTACACTCTCTTTGTGCTCCCCACACGAAGTGTAGGTTTAAGTGTTTTCATGCACTGAGACCATCTGACATTTTCAAAAGGATCGTGCTGGGTAGTTCCTAAAGCTATGTAGCATTATCCCTGTGAAAAACAGAGCCATGTGCGAACATTCTTCCAAAAATAGAAACCGGTTCTCGTTTGATTACGAGCCGTTTATTCAGAGTCCTACTTATTGCAAGAGAAATCAAGGAAGGCTAATCCTGGGAAGAGATACCACGCGTTTGAACGAAAAACAAAATCCATGCTGTTCATTTTATGCACACACGTGTGCGCTCACATCTGCAGCTCAGCTTGCTCAAGAGGGAGAGAGAAAGAGAGGGAGGGAGAGAGAGTGAGGGGGTCGAGGAACCGTTCTCTCCTCTGCCGGGCAATTGCGTTTGTGTAATTGAATGTGTCTGTGCCCCTGTTGCGAGCCAATTAAAAATTCAGATAATCATGTGCAGCGTATTTCAAGCAGAAAGAATAAGTTTGTTTTTTCTTCCCTTCGCACGTTTCTGATGGCCGGGCCGAGCGCAAGTACCTCCCGCTCCAAACCACTGGCTTTGTTTACAGAGGGCAGACCAACCCCCCCGCAGGTTAAACTTGCATTTCGGGAGTCCGCGTCAAAAAAGCAGCCGGAGTGTGGGAGCCGGGAGAGAAGTACTCAGCACGGAGCTCACGGGTCTCGCCATGCCAGTGGAGGCTTTTATTGTGCTGATGTGAACGCAAATTGAACGGTGTGATTTATTTCCCCTCCTCCTCGCTTACTGTCAGCACTGGGGAGAGCAGCGACAGAGCGGCAGCGTAGCTCATTGTTCTCGTCAGTGCTCCATCACGACCCTGGAGCGTTGGCAAGGCCTTTATGGAGCGAGGCGAAACGGTGTGCGAAAGCAAGGACAGCGCGGAGAAAACGCTCCTCAGCTGGAGGGAAGGGGAGGGGAGGGGAGGTGAGGTGAGGGAGGGAGGAAGCAGGGAGAGAGCAGAGGGAGAGAGCGAACGCAAGGTCAAGTTTGTTCGGTGTCAAAAAAGTTATGGAGCTTGCGCTGACGAAAGGAACAGTTACTTCAGCCTGCTCCTGCACAATGACAACCTGACTGTGGCACATCCCCACACACACACACACACACACACACACACACGGCAAATCCACACATACCTACCTGCGGCACCCACACGCATTACACATTCGCCCACTCTCTGTCAGCCCCTCCCCCTAACGTTTCCCCTCGCTCGCAGATCACAGCTCTCCCACCTCAGCCCCCCTCCGACGGAAGTCACTCTCTTCAGCTGCCAGATTTTACACACCCCTCTGCTAAAGTTGAGAAAAAAATACAGTGCTAATTTGCAAACAGAGGCTTCTGCAACTTGGGGGGTATGTCAGGCTCAAAAAATATAGTCGGCTGAACTGGGTCTTAAAGACCGAGGAGTAGCAAGACCAGTCTCCCCAGAATTCCTGCTTTCTGCAGTCTTTCATAAAAGCTCTGAGAACTTGAACATCCTACTTTGAAATAAACCGCTAAACGTGAGCATTACCACCAGATCAGATGGCATTTTAATGTGAAAAAGTACTTGTGGATTTTTAGACTTTCCCCATTGACCAATACAAGGCTCACCTTCAAGAAACATGCATTCGACTTAGGGGCCACAATGTGTAAAAATACACCTTAAGATGTATCACCTTTCGCCGATCTTTAATTACTTAGGTTTTATCACACTGCGCGCTTCCTGATACCACAATTTACACAAGTGGCATCTTCACACTACTACATCACTGTGTACAGCGGGCATTGGCATAAGGCCGCATTCTTTGGGTGGGTCATGTCCCCCTCAATGTTGTAAAAACAAACAAACGTGAACATGGTGCTCAAAATATTAAGACCTTAATATCCAAGCCATTATAGACATGTGATACATACCCTTGATTCAACAAACATATCTACTTCAAGGTTACTCACTTTTTTATTTATAATAGGCTCGGAGCATGTCAAACGTATGCAGACAATATATTCCAAACACTATTCATTTAATTATCTCTGGCACTTCCTTTGGCAGTAGAAGTGTCTTCTTTTGTGATATGCAAAGACTTCTGGGAAACCTTTTTTGAGACGGACTACTCTTACCTCTTGTCGTACAGTAATGCCATTCACACTTTTCAGAGAGATATCAGCTGTTGAATTAGTTATTCTATGGTATGTAAAATTGTCTCTGGGAGCTTTCTCCTTTCTCCATTAGTGAAGAAATGTTGACGTGCTGTTTGTTCCTCTGAACGCTTGTAAGTCGCTGTGGATAAAAGCATCTAAATTATTAGGACCCCCCCCAATGTTTAAAAAATGGTTCCGCCTTAGACAGTGGGGGTCACCGGCATGTTTACGGGAGGGGAGCGGGAAGAGACAGAATAATCACATGCGCTCTGATCTGCGCTCATGTCATCTGCAGAGGATAACAGGATGACATATTTCTTACCGTCAGACTAAGCTTCTGTTATCACTAAAGATGGCGATAAGCAAGACACATGTACCCTATGACAAATGAAAAAAATAAACACATAAATAATTTGAAGTTAATCGCTCTCCGCATGTCACTCTCTCTCTCTCCATCCTTCTTTCAGTCTCAGTCCCGCTCTCTCCCTCCCACTCTAATCTCTCTTCTTCCATCTCCCTCTCCTGTTCCCCCTTTCCCTCTCTCTCTTTCTCACCCTCTCCTCCAGATGTGCTGGTCTTCATTGTCCCTGGCAACAGTCACATGTTCTTGTGCCATAAGGACTGTTCTTTGATCTCCACTGTGACATCAGAGGGAACAGAGACAAAACAATTCCTCTGTAATCCTGCCCTGAAATCACACTCAGCCCTGACCGATATCTGCAGTAATCAAACCGCTTGCACAATTGAGCTCAGCCCGTAGGTCCCCTATTGTGCTGCCATCGGCCCCAACGAAGATATCGCACCGCACCTGACTAATCACAGCGGGGACAACGAGGAAAATGACAATGTCGAATGAGATGACCAAGAGGGCGAAAAGCCCGCTTCTGAAGACCTGGACGATAAAGACAAAGACGGACGACCGTGATAACAATAGACAATTCAGGAAATTAACTGAAATTAATTTCATGAACAGAAAAGAAAATACTAAAAAGAACCATTATGGGTATTTTATCAACCCATGAATTGGAACTTCTATGCATTTCCTGAATTGATTGAACCGAAACGGAACCGACTCCCCAACCCTGCAGGCAATCCTGGGGAATGCTCGGTCGTCATAGTGATAGCCACGATTATGATAACGAAGATCCCCATTAACGTTGCAGAACAAATTATAATACTGCCATTATTTCCTGGGCCATTTATATGAACTGACTGCACTTCTTCAGTCACACTCACTTTTCACAATTTTTTCATTTCAATTTCCCAAAGGCAAGGTGTACTCATATATAGCAGGCTAATTAAAAGAAGAAAGAGGATCGAGTGAAACAGGACCACGCTCTATGCGCGGGTGTGTGTGTCTGTCTGTCTGTCTGTCTGTCTGTCTGTCTGTCTGGGGAGGCAGGGGTGTGGACAGGAGTGAGGTTGAGGGTTAAAAAGACATCATTAAGGAAAAGAAAAGCGGAACTGCCGCCACTGTAATGAGCAGAAATGATTATCTTCATTTATCTGGCAGACGCTCTTCACCCAGGGTGACTTCACCAAGCAATTAGGTCTCGTTTGGCCTTGGCCAAGCATACACAAGGGCACAGTGAACATGAGTACAGGCCGCTTGAACAAGCGACCAGTACAGATGAGCTTATTCTCTCTCAGGAAGAACAAGCAGAGAGGAACATGACCTCTGTTGGACGTGTAAACTCCATCCGTAGCAATAATGCGCAGATGATTAGTACAATAATAATGCAGCCGGGTGTCTTTTTCCATTCTCGTCACCTCCTGCCTGGTTTTCGCATGCGAGGCGATTGATCTGATCTTTTGCAGCTGGCTGGGGATTCACAGGCAATATTTCACATTTTATCATCAGGAGGGATTGTTTATGTTTATTTCCATATGAGCCTCGCCGGAAAACCAACCTCTCCCCTCTGAACTCAAGCACCAATCCCAACGAAAGCCTCTGCTCGTAATGCGTCACCGCGGACAGAGACAGCACGTCAAGTCTAACGCCCGTTCCCCACCAGACGCGCAAGCGCACAGACGCTTATTGCGCGTGCAGATTTCAGCAGAAGGGTACCCACCAGACGCGCAAGAGCACAGACGCTTTTTGCATTTTCGGAGCGCATTCCGTGAACGACAGAGACGCGATGTACAAACAAACAATCTACATTCCGGATTTGTGAGCTTCGCTAAATAATGGTTAAGTAAATACTGCTATTACATATGTCTTACTGCTTAAAAGCTAAATTTAGCAATGTAAAGCTAAATGTAGCAAACAAGACAATGCCTCCTTTATAAAGTTCGCTTTTATTTATTTGGGACAGTAATCAACATGTTCTAAACATTTAATTATATCAGAATTAGCAGCTATTCTGTAGTACCTTAAATCGATACAGTGAAATCAGTACAATATAAACAGAATAGAATATAGAATAGAATAACGTTTATTTCCCTTTCGGGAAGTAAGCATAGTCTTCATTAATTGAACAAATATGTATCCTATAATAAAGAAAAAGCACAATGGTCATTGTCTCTGTTCCCTTTTTTATTAGAGCCTATATTAAAATATAATATGTATTAAAATAATGAATAACAATAGTAAAACTATTAGTAGGTTGAAAAACATTAATATGTGGTCATATGATGCAGATATTGTGCATATACAATGTATTTCTATGAGATTGTGCATTCGAACGCCCAGAAAATTCCGCCCCGAGCGGAAAAATCAGCTCCACGTCCGCGAGCCGTCCGCCCGCCAGCCGTGCGCGCGCGGCCGGTGAGAACCACGGCAATTCGTTAACATAGGAGCGGAAGTGAAGCGCACCAGTGCGCGTGTGCGTGCGTCTGGTGGGGAACGGGCGTAACCATGTACTGAAAGTGAGCGCTTTCATATCTTATCATATCTGCGCTCTTGCTGGAGAAGGGAAAGATTGCATGGCGAATCGTGACAATTACACCAATTTGCTGTTAAGTCAAGGACACTCTGAGCCACTGGGGAACATCAAAGTGATTTGCGGGGTTTTGAATTTCTGTGTTTTTTTATTTTATTTCAGTTTTGGCGTATGCTTTTGATTATCCCAGACAGTTTTTGGATGTACATTGAAGAATATTCTAGATATTTACAGCCGTTTCTGACAACCTACTCGTTTTACAATGGCTGCTATAGCGGCATTCGTGGGTTTGTGGTCTAAAGCAAAGAAAATACACTTCAAAGTAGGGATGTTCCTAACGACTCATTTCCCTGACGGTTAAACGGAAATTTAAACTGAGACTAGTCGACTAGTCTAAAAGTAAGAAAACACTCAGAAAACAGTCAAAATTGACCACACTTAATCTATAAGGTTAAACATTGTCCGAAAAAATATTGCGTGTATTATAAGAGCCATTTGAAACCGTTAATCACATACTTCAATAACCAAATCGTATTTTAAATGCCGCTGAAATGTGTGGCACTTTGCGCCTCGCATTATGAACATTGCACATTATCCTACAAAACATGACAACTCACCAAATAAAAGTTAACAAATAACATTTATTGAAAACAATATTCAACGTAACAAAACATTTTTAGGAAACGTGCCTGATTATTACAACGGCATTTTCATTTGGTGAACGCGATCGCATAGCAAATACAGCAAAAAATAATAATCGGTCATCAGAAAAACTACCAATAATAGGCCCACAAAAAATAACAATTAGGCCTACTGATCGACGTGACATTAGATTAGTTTTATTGGGCTATTCAACAACGCGATAGGCCTACTTACTCTTTCCACTTCGCTGGTTTAACTTGCAGGGCGAACAGGCCAATGCGTTTTGTTTTTTTTGATCCGGCGTTGTTCGCATTAGTAACGGATGCTCGTATTTTTATAAAGCAACATTTGACCAGGAACACATGACATTTCAGTGCACATTACGTCAATATGTAATTTAAACGTGTACATTAATACAATAATAAGTTTAACCGACTAATTTCTGGTGCCGACTAGCGAGGGTAGCAACGTTTAATCGACTAGTCCACTAAATGCGCACATGCCTACTTCAAAGCAGCTTGCAGAACAACGTTACGCCTCCAGAGGTTGTACGTGTGTATGCCACCTGATTATTCTTTAAAAATGACGTTTCATTGTTCTTTTGGTTCAAACTATTTAACATGGTGCACGCAACCTGGGATGAAAAAACTGAAGGATATATATATATATAATCATGTTTATAATTGTGGATAAACACAAAGTGTAATCTGCACAACCTCGTGAAACATAAACCTAACATTTAAGAGAGGCACGTAACATTCACGGAGAGGTGAAAGAGATACAGTTTCCCTCCTGTTTACTTGTCTGGGCACTTAATGCGCCGGGGGATAGCGACGTGGCAAAATGATAACGGGAGATTGATGCCGCAGTTCTCCGCTGAGTAAACAAATAAATACATGAACAAATTAAGCGGTGTACGACGGTGTACCCGTCACCCCGGCCTGCAGCGCTGAAACTCAGCTCGGGTGGGAGACGCAAAAATCAATGCTCCTTTTATAGCGCCGAGGATCCATTCATTGCGTCTTTCTGTGCGGGATTACCAGGGAAACACTAATAGCCTTTACTCAGAAGCAGTTCCAGTTGCTATGGTACACAGTACACTAAAACTCAAGCCCATCACTCCACACAAGCTCTATTGTGACAGTTCAGATTAGCGGTGGATTCACAACCAAGATGTTGTAGGTTTGAATGCCAGTGTGGAGCAATACGTAACACACAGGATTTTTCTCGCAAGATCCTTTTCCATGTCGCCGTGACAAAAATGCGACCAGTGTCGGCAATAATAAAGCCTATTTCAAAAGCATTGTGCACAATGGATTACTACCATTTGAGCATGCAATATGACGTAATCAATACAATAAGGCACAATAACACTTTTAGTTAATAACTTTAACACTTTTAGCCTGCCGGTTTGTATTTGCAAACGGATTAGACTTCTGACCACAGCTGATGCCTCGTTACATTTACGGAATTTTTAATTCTGAGCATATCTACTCGAATGCAGCTTTCAAACTAAGTTTGTATAACTGTAGAACACCACTTAAATTAAACAACTTAATACAGTTACAGTCAATGAAAATGCTTGAGTTATTAAAACTATTTTGGAAAAAACAATTTTTTAAGCTTCTGAATGTTTCAAGAACAGTAGCAAACCGGCACAATCTATGATATAAATTCTTGCTACAAATATATAAATGTTTTATGGAGCTACGGTCGAATAAAACAGGAGTAGTAAATTATGAAATTATGTTGCTAAACTAAGTTAAGAATAAAAATTAAATGTAATTCCCATTTGTGCATATAAACTGTGGGAAATTCAAAATGCTATTACAAAACAAAAAAACACAGATACTAAATTTATTGGGGTGTGATGAATCTAAACTTGCCGTTTGACTTTTTGGACACTGCCGACCACCAATTATCAAAAACATTTTGATAAGGCCACACATCAAAGGTCACCAGAGGACAATGTCAGCCGTGACCTCTGTGTAGGCCATATGTCTTCAACACAATGTCTTATTTTGTTTCAATTTACTACAGTGTTATTGGATGGTACAGAACACTTCTCATGAGTGACTGTTGATCCCTTTTTTTCAATGTCCTGTCCAAACAGGAAATGAGCTTTGACCTGGAACAGAATGTGCTCAATGTTTTAGTAAAATGAACTGAACATTGTGGGCGATTGTAACTGCGTTACCGTAACCGTTGCTAATGCGTCACTACCGCTTCGCTCAAGGGGCGACGCTTGCAGAACCGTCGCGCTTGGAGCCCGTAGTTGCTGCTTGCAGCTTATGATTATATTTTTCAAACATATACACAATATATTGCAGTGTATTCAATATCCATATGGGAATTGTCAATGCCTTTCATCGGCAGCCCCTTGAAAGCAGTTCTGTTCTTTGCTCTGGTCTTTGTCTCAGCCTTGAGCACTTGAAAAGCACTAGCTGAGGTTCGGAAATATTTACACGTGCAATAAATAATCACCTTTGCAAGCACAAGGTTTTGTTTATTTATTTTTTTTAAATAGAAATTGCTGCTGTAATCCTTGAGCATGGTACTTGCCCTGAATAACACCAGTCAGCAATCAGCAAACTGCAAATCTATAAGCCATTACAGACACACCCGGATAAAGGCGACCATTCTCACCTGTAAAACACGATGATGATAATGATGAGGACTACACCTGTACACCGATAACCATACTTCAGTCTTAAATCACAGGGCGCAGGCCAAGATTCCTTTTGGCACGTTTAAGATATGGCTTTTCAGAGAATTGATACAGGCTACACATTCTGACTGTTTATTTGCTATTTTGTCACGTCGATTTCTTGGGGCACCGACAGCCCAATATTACAATCAGACAGATAAAACTTGGGACCACTTACTATATTTTCTACTCATAAAATAATCCACTGCATAGTGTTTGTGCACTTCTCCCCAGAAGGATGACTATTTCCTCTGCTCCCCACTTTATTGTCATTACATTTTATGATAAGCATATATAAGAATTAGCGTCGACAGACACATATTGGTGGAGAAAGTTACATCATTGCAGTTAATGCGCTTGCTTTTTTTCTTTGCATTTACTTTTAAAATCATTCTTTGTTCATCACTCTTACACAAGTCAAATATCATCCAATATCACTTGGATCAGTACAATAATGAATAAAGGTTGCAGACGGCGTGATGCTAAACACCCAGCTGAACTCAAGACAACCGATTTTCTCTGCATTTCTTACCATATGCATCTTCCCGCCAGCAGCCTTTCTCACCCGAGGAAAAGACAGTTGCCACGGTGATACAGGTCACACATTATTTCCACACGTCCGTTCCGCTCTTCACTTTTGCAGCAAGGTGCACACAAGTTGTCCATAACACAGGGCTGACCAGCAATAATTAAAAATCAACTGATCAAAGACAACGGTCCCAAGGTTATGAATAACCATTGCTCGCGGCTTCCTTTGCTACGCCATCATCAAAGGCCAGAGGACTGATGGCGTGTGCAAGAGCGGAGGCGGTATTAACATATGGCCTATCCAAGCCAAAATAAATGGCAGTGGTGGCTTAATACCAACTGTGTAGCCAAGCCATTTATTCCAACAGATAATGTGTCCCGCAAGGGCTGAGCTTGCCTTTTAAGGACTTGCCAATGATTTCATTAAGGTTGACTCAATCCAGGGGAAATAAAGAATCATTCTCAAGCTTATTTTAAATGGAGCCGGTGCCTGTGGATTTAACTGGAACAGCCATTTCAATTAAAAGTCTTCCCCTGGCCAGGGTAGGGGACTCTGGGTCAAATGAGTGGGCTGTGGTGTAATTGACTTTCCCTGGCCGTTTGAACCCATCAAAGGAGTATGAGAAATGCATTCAAAGAGATGGGAGCTCAGTCGCTGGTTACTGAAGCCAAGCTGAAGGGAAAGGTGGCCCAGTCATCAGGTTGATATGACAAGTTTTGATAAGTTTTTAGAAGCCGTGGACGACAATGTATGAGCGTGTCGACAGGTGCACACACATGCAGTTCCATTTAATTTCAGTCGATTCAGAAATTTTATTGAAATTCGATTGAAGGCTCAGTAGTACTTTATGGACATTCGAAATTAAATCAATTTCCTCAGTTGACTGATTAGAGAATTGGCGCCAAACCCTGACATGCATGCATGCACAGACTTAGCAGCAATGTTGTGCAGCGAATGAGGGGTTGGGTCATGCCGTGGATGAGGGGTTGGGTCACCAAACCTCGCACTCAACCCAAATTCTCTCTCCTTCACCCAACTTCTCTTCCCCACCCAACTCCACACATTCTCCCTCTCTCTCTCTCTCTCCTCCAAGTTCCCTAAGCCCACTAAACAGTGTCACAATCGAATTGGTCCACCACTGCAAGATGCATCTGATGCCTTTTTAGTCAACAGTAATTGGAAGCAAATTACCTAAATAGATTTTTCCTGCTGCTGCAGGAATATTTGGTTTTTGGGGAGGGGCAGGCACAGACAATTTGTCATCCAGCTCTGTCCTTCCTAGAAGGGGGGAGCGAGCATTTATTAAAATCACCACACTTCATTTTTCCCATGAAAGTTCAATTAAAATTCAGATTCGCTCTCCCGCTTCATTACCAAGTTTGTCTCTCTGCCTTGAGGCCTGTAATCGATGTGCTCCCTGATTAAGGCCCAGTTGTGTTCAAAATGGGCTCCGACTAATTATTTCATTTATCTTTAAAATGTTCTGTGCCACATATATGAAATAGAATTTAAATTACAGATAATTTTTTTGCTGCAGATTTATTAATATTAAAGCTAGCCATTCCTGCAACAATGGCGCTAAAGTCTGGGCAGAGACGCAAGGGAATGATGCATTCTGGGAATGATTTAAAAAATCGAGCAACAGCTGCCGACAACAGCTTGACTGATATCCTGTTTAAGGCAGCCTGGCAACAGTGTTAATGCATCATGGCTTTGTCTCTCCAAATGCATTTCAAGCAGGATAGATGGGAAATGGGCTTATTAAAATGTCACACATTGACATGTTTTTGCCAGTGTTTAATTAAGACACAGGAAAAGATCCATCAAGCTGGAGCTGGGCAAATGAGCAACAACAACAGTATTGCCTAAAACCACAAAACACTTCTCTCCCACAAAATTATACAATTTCACTGAAATTAATTCCAACTAGAACAAAGCAGATGTTTTGAGCTGCATTCAAAATTTCCAAAATGGACTGTCATTAGCATTCTGACCAACACACCACAATCATACTTATTTTGTTTGTTTGTTTTGTTCATATTTGTGCATATGCATTGCACATATTGTATATGTTTATAAAATGATAAATTCAAATGTAAGAAGTACCTATTTTAAAAAGTGGGTCTGAACTGTAAGGTGAACAGTGATTTGGCTTTCGCTGCAGTTCTCTTAGGGACTCTTGGTCTTTACTGTGGTTCGCTTGATGTGCATGAATATGTTTGCTAACGTTAGCCAATAATCTCAAAAGGCAGTGCACAGTGAACATAAATGGCTGTCAAAGGCAAAGATGCTAAGTAGAGTCAATCATTTGGCTAAATAAATGTAATATTTGCTACAAACTGTCCGCAGGCATTCCACATAGAAAACTCCTGTCCTTCTCATTGCTGTGTAAAACATCATTGGCAAACTAAATTTAAGTCACCCTTGAAATCATTCAAGGGTAACTGCTAAAAGGGACACTGACTGCCCCACACTTTACCCTTGTTGAACACACATGGGGAGCCACTGTTCTCCTGGTAAAGGTGGTTTATTTTTGCTGATCCTGGCGCTGAGGTCCAGCGGCAGTCTCACTGATTGAGATAGTGAGACACAGGGAGTCTAAGCAGACCACTCAAATGGGCAGCAGTGTCTACACAGAGTTCCACGGGAGCAACAGGGACCACATTCGACTAGAAAATTACCTTTTCCGTGACTACAGTCAGCCACTAATAACCCGGTTAATATGGCAGTGCTTAACCGCTGCAGCCAGGGAGTGTCCATAGGATTGGTTCGGGCCCACATTCAGGCTTCATATGCATCCTCTGGGCCCAGCTCCTCATTGAGCAATAGCAGAACTGTGCTCTCGGAGAGGGGGAAAAAAGGAAACATGACTTTGGCTATGTTTCGACTGTCACATATCTGGCCCGATTCTAATGTATTCACAAGTGACTTGTACGTGGTCCTGTGCTTTCAGACACCCAGCGTCCGAAACGACAAAATTAATGACCATATTTTCTTGCATCAGATAATTCTATGTCATGATGCAATATGCAGTTTTTGTAAACAAACCCCCTTTTGGCCACTATTAATGGGACTCCAGCATGTCTTCCACTATTTCCTGGGAAATCCTTTTCGTGTAGTAAGCTGTGACCAGTTTGGCTTTCACACAGGCATCCCCGCACAGCGTGATTAGAATGCTTCATCATGACCCACCGGTTAGAATTTACCGTGGAGATGGTATCATTCATTCTCAATTATTGCTATGGATCACTAAACGACAACTAAATGTATTTTAGTCATGGGGCACTTGTGATTTCAATGACAAACCGGAGTGTTACAAATCCAGTGGAAAATTAGGTCCAATTAGCTAATATGCATTGATAATCATGTTGGCTGCTAGCAGTTGACATTTTCAAATGTTGATATGATACATGAAGGGGACGATAATTAGTTGTAGACAGAAAGGGGGGAAAAAAACATACAGACAGTATTCAGGGATGTCTCTGGCGCTGAGAAACACTTTTTTCCCCGAAACGGATAACACCTGCAGACAGCTTCCTCCGTTCTCTCGCATTCACAGAAACATGGCTCAGCTGTGCTAATGGTGCGATTGTGGCTGTGGCTGTGGCTGTGTGTGTGTGTGTGTGTGTGTGGTCAGAGAGTGCACAGGAGACAGTTTCAGGTTACTCTGATAGATCCGTGGGGCTGTGTGGGGGATACAGGCTCATAGAGGGTAGAGAGGAAAATGAGAAGAAGCACCATTGCTTGAATGTGACCATATTTTGGACAATCTTATATTTTACTAAAGAAATACCCATATTATTGCTAAATAAACAAAATACATCATAAAATATCAAAACTAGCAAGCAGCAACAGTATGTTTGTTGATTAACTGCTGATTAGGTGGCTTGCTAACATTATATTCACCATTATAGCGAGCAGGATGTGGCATATAACTGCTCTCATCACTGTTTATCTCCAGATAGTTCCAGTTTATTTTGAACAGTCTATGGCCTGTTTTGGTCATTAATCATCAGCGGTAGAAAGTCCAGGTTCAGAACGTAAAAGTCCTCCCCAGTACTTTGTTCCAATCACAAAGATTTGCTAATTAGCACAATTCTTCAGCCAGAAGGTAGCTTGCTGGCTGAGTTCATGGGTGGAAGAAACGCATGGCAGGACTTTAACCTCTGGACTATCCACCACTGAGTTTGCATGTTCACAGTTAGCAAAAAGATAATAGTTCCATTTTTCAAGATAAGCTCTAAAGTGGCGAGGAGTGAAGCCGGGTTGGCGGCAAATTCCATTTGCATTCAGTCAATTCAAGAAATGGATTGAAATACCCACGGGGCCCTATCTTACACCTGGCGCTAACCCAAACGCAAGCGTCTTTGCTAGTTTCAGGCCGGCACAGGTTACTTTAGTGTCCAACGCTCACGTAGTTTAAATAACAAGTGAACTTGCGCCCAAAGCAAGTGAACTGGTTGGGTTGGTGTTAAGATGAGGTCTGGCCAGGAGAGCCAGCAGAAAAAGCTTGCACTAGAACCACCACAAACCTGGTCTTAACCTCCTAAGACCTCGCGTCCACATGCGTGGACATCACAACCCAAAATGTGATGTCCATGCATGTGGACGCGAGGTCTTAGGAGGTTAAGTCATGTCGCTGTTGTTTCAATGTTATTTTAACTGCACAATATCAAGAAAGGTGCGTAGAAAGCACGTACACCCTTCTGTCTGTTACAGACACAGGGGCACGCACAAACATGCATAAAATAAAATCAAGATTACATTGTGAAATGGAGATTAATATTTTCCCCCAAAATAAAAAAATTTCTCTCCAAAAATAGATGCATGCAGGGTGGGAAATTAACTTTCTGACCTACCAGCCACAGTGGCTGGTAGATGCTCCATTTTACCAGCCATCCCAAAATTTTACCAAACACCTTTTAAAAATTAGTTTTTTTAAATTACACTAAAATAACGCTTCAGACACATTATAAAAAATGCATACTCCTGTTTATAGCTCGAATCAAATAGTATTTATTATATCATGTATTCCAGGTCAAATAGTCAAACATTGTGTATAAATGTATGACATCGCCTACATTTCATATGTACCTAAGTACAAACCCCAATTCCAAAAAAGTTGGGACAGTATGTAAAATGCACATAAAAGCAGAAAGCAGGGATTTGTAAATTCTCTTTTACATATGTTTAATTGAAAACAGTACAAAGGAAATATATTTTTCTATTGAATTCTATGGAAAAATAAGTCAAGGGAAACCACCCTTAAAGTGATCCGTCCATATCTACTGCATATCATGACTCCTTTTATACCCAGTCATGATGGCATGTGGAATGTTCCAAACAGGTGTTTTTTTAAACTTCCCAGTCTTTTTTTGCCCCTGTCCCAACTTTTTTGGAACGTGTTGCAGGCATCAAATTCTGAATTAGCGTATATTTACAAAAATCAATAAAGTTGATAAGGCTATCTTTTCTTTGTACTGTTTTCAATTAAATATGTAAGATAGTTTACAAATCACTGCTTTCTGCTTTTATGTGCATTTTACATACTGTCCCAACTTTTTTGGAATTGGGGTTTGTAAGTAGGCTAATAGTCAGAGAGGTATAAGGATAACAGCTAGGTAAAGCTTGAGACAACATAAACAAAGACATTATTTACTTTCGGCGTTGTTGCTGCCAGTGGTGTGGGTCGTTTAACTCCCATTATACGTCTCCACATGCCTGATAAATAGTTATAAAATTATCTATTATACGTTTGCTAACGTTTGCTGTTTTTCTGAACGGACAAATGCCAGCAATGTTAGAGCGAGCTGTCTGAAGATATCACTTTTACCTCAGAGCGTATTGGTCAGTTTGTTTTACTGTGCGACGCTGGTCGTCTTGCAAGAATTGCTTTATGGTAAATCGACCACAAATCAGTTCCACTGTAAGTCGGGCTCACCTCGGGACATTCTAACGGCCGCTTCTGTCTCACATTTAGCCAGTCAGAGAAAGAAATCGGAAGGTTTGATACATTTACCCGACAATTCTGAAATCTACCTGCATTTGGCAGGTGGCGGGTGCTAATTCCCCACCCTGGATGCATGTTGTCCCTGGAATCGCAGGAAAGCGGGCTTGTTTTAAGGCATTCAGCTACCAGTAAAAACACATTGGTCATATTTCCATAAGCAAGACCAGACAAAACAAAATTCGTTAAACAAGCAGACTAATTGTCCTTTTTCTAAGCTGAGACGGAGTTTAAATGCTCAGCTATTGCAGGTTTTACAACGAAATTAAACCGCATATACAGTATTTTGTAAGATAACAGCACTGTAAGCTCCTGTTTTCCCGTTATTATATTTCTGGGAAACGGGAAATAGTTTGGTCGGGAATTACCGGGAACCCATCATGCCGCATGCCGGTGTTAAACCCTAATGTTTAAGATTATTATTGTGTATATTAAAACACGTCATAACAGTTAGTCCGAATAATATTGATCCACATATTCCTTGCTCGCACACTTTAACCTTACGTCCGAACAGGTCTGTTTCGCCAACTATAAATTGCTCTTTTTGCAGTCTTTTTAAATCAGCCATTATAGTAGCAATCCACCAAGGAGCAAACGCAGGTGGCCTTTGAAAATAATGGGAGATGACACTGTGATTTATTGGTTTATTGCATGTTATGCCTAAGACCTCATAATGAAAACGCTAAGTTCAGCCCATTTAAACCTTGCGCTCAAAATATGCACCCACTAACTAGCAAAAGTGGAGTTGGACACGCTCTAAATGCACTTGTGCCATGCGTTTTAGACCATGCGTTAAGATCGTCAAGATAGAGCCCATAATGCTCTATTTTTCAGTTTCAATCAATTTAAATAGATTTCCTAAACTGACTGAAATGGAATGGAATTGACCCTTACCCTGGTATGGATTGGGCCACCCAGAGGGCCTGCCCAGCAAAAAGGGGAATTCTAAAAAGGCCCATGCTTAAAATGGCTTATCCCTCAGTCATATTATGTTGACATTTTATGACACCTTTTATGATTGGGGTGAAATTGACCCCAAAAGTTTAAACTGACATAAAAGTACTGTAATGAAAAAATTGACACTTTCTGTGTTACCTTTTGTGTGTGTCCCAATTGACTAGCCTTTCATCCCTAAATATAAACAATATGTGATGAAACATCTCATTTCAGAGCCTGAGGTAAGTGAAAGTTTGTGAACTTTAAAACCTGCATCGGAAAGTGCCACCAGAATTACCCACAAAAAAGGTTAAAAAAAAAAGCTTTGGTATTCTCTTACATGTTATGCAGCTACCCCAGAAATAGCCCCACACAACATCTTTGTTTACAAGGTTGGTACAAGACTTTTTGAAAGCATAGGATTATTTCTATTGCCTTTTTGCTATTTAATACCAACCCATTCGGAAAAGTGATATAGTGTCACGAGGAAAAAATAAGCTTAACTGGTTTTTCAGAGACGTCAAACATTGAATTGGGTCAGATTGACCCGGAACACAATATGAGGGTTAAAAAAAGGAATGTTCACACCGTCTATACTCCACAGATGAACACACTGTTTCTGAAAACACGCAGTCTAGTCTTTAGATTTTCAGGAATTCATGTTTATGCCTTAGATCAGGGGTGTCCAAACTACGGCCCGCGGGCCAATTGCGGCCCTTGAAGCGTTTTAAAGCGGCCCTCGAGACATTTCAGAAGAATTATTAAATCTGGCCCGCTGCTACAAATGACAAAAAAAAATGCTGTTGTTTTTTTAACACTAGGGGGGCAGTATAAAAAAGCCCAACTCTAAAAACAGATCAGCAGTTTGCGCCCCCCCAAACAAAAAATTATCTTAAGCATTAGCTAGCCAACGTTCCTGTAGCCTACAAATCGTGTTCTTATCAACATGGCGACTGCAAAGAATCGAAAGGTGGATAGTGAATGTAGGAAATTCCAGCTACGATGGCAAAATTAATACTTTTTCAGAGTACAGAGGCAAGTGTGTGTTTAATTTGCCAGGAATCAGTAGCGTTGATGAAATGCCTTAGATAGATAGAAGAGATCGCTATATGGTATTGTACAGATTAATGCACATTTCCCTCCTCAGTATATGCATTAACCTGAGCCATGCCCTTTGCTTTTCTATAAACCTAAAGCCATACATTGCAGCAGTTTTTTTTGTATTTTTACTACATTTTCAGTCAGGGGTGCCAATAATTGTGGAGCCCACTGTACATTGAACCATTGAATCTACTGAATGCCAAAGGCTCCATCGCAGGCTAACCACCCATGAAATCAATTCTGTTTCCACAACCAGGCAAGCACTGCGATATCCCTCCTTCCACATGAATCTGCATTCTTATCATCATCAATCATCACCATGGAAACCCAGCTCCGTCCTCCCCCACCCCCTCCAACAAGTTCCACCAGTCAAAGCCAGAGGCATCAAACTCGGTTCTCAGAGGGGCGTGGGTTTGCGAGATGATGTTAAAATTCAGTTTGGTCCAATTCGTTAATTTGCTGTATGCTTAAATAAAATATTTATTTGATGGAAGGGCATTTCGGGTCTGTGCGCTATCATCGTCTGCAAACGTAACAGGGGGGGAAGAAGAAGAAAAACTAGTAAATTATGTGACCATTTATTTAGTAAAGAGCAGACAGGGAAATAATAGGCAATGTCTGACATCCCTGGCTACAACCACATGAAGGGCAATGCTGCCTTTTACACCAGCCCCAGCACCACCTCCACCCCAGTGCAGCACTGATCAACACTTCAGAGCCCACTCAGCATAATGGGCCTCCTTCCTTTGTCTGAAATCTCTCATCTTTATGGTCTTCTGCGATGGGCTACACAATGTTTCAGTTGATTTAGACTCCATGTTGGGAAGCCTGGTCAGAACACGGAGCCCATATGTGTTGTAAGTGACGCGTGTTCACTTAACAAAAAAACAAAAAAAGAACAAAAAAAAGAGATATTTCATGAATAAATCAAATAGGCTTTTCACTAAGCACATGTAGAATGTTCAGGGACTCGTAAATGCTATTAAAAACAACCTGGGGTCTGAGGTTTCCAGGATGCACCTCTAGACAGTCATCTAGAAGGGGTACAAATGGACAGCTTAGATGCTCAGATTAACCCTTTCGCGCAGATGGCAAATTGGGTCAATTCTCATCTATTTAGGGGGTGCTCTGTTTAAGGCTTTATAACTCCAGGTGTGAGCATCACATAAACTTGGTAAATGGCTTAAATGAAACAAGACAGGTGTAGGGCTGGGCGATATATCGCAACAATAATTATTGATTGCAATAACAGCCGTCGCCACCATGTGGATTATTGCCTTTCTTTAATTATACCTGATGCGGTAGTAATCTAAACTTCAAAACCCGTGTGAAATTCTTCCGGGAAAAAAACATCATCACTGTCTACTGCGTGTTGATAAGACGGACAATCACAGAAAGGCGTTGCACCTTTTGTGCGATTGACAAAAACACATCACATGATCATGTGGAAGCTGCACGACCTTGCTGCTGGTTGGCTGTCTTATCAACACTCAATAGATATCAGCTGTGATGTTTTTTTCCGGAAGCATTTCACGCGGCCTCTGAAGTTTGGATGTTTACTGCCGTATATCGGGTATACTTAAAAAAATGTTAAAAAAGACAAAAAGAAAGGCGCCCCACACGGTGGCAACGGCCGTTATTGCATTTGATAATTATCGATGTTGTATATCGCCCAGCCCTAGACAGGTGTACAATTTACAGTACGAACTTAGATTTGTTTATTTTCATAATTTAAGTCAAAATAAAGTGCCACAAATGGAAGCGAAACTTTGTAAAAATGCAACAAAAAAAAAAACTGTTTTTCTTTAGTTTGCAACAAAATACTGACTGCGACATAAGTGAAACAGGTAAATATATACATTTCCTGGATCATAAACTCCATGTCAAGAAGTGTGCAAAATCTGAGGATGATATGCAGAACTAATAAAGGCCTATGATGCAAAATATAGGCAGTGTACCCTGTTGTCCATTAGTGTCTCCAAATCTATCCAAATGGCTAAATTGTATACTGCTCAAAATAAAATAAAAAGATATATTTAACTACAAATCAACGGTTTTGGCTCATAAAACTCACTTTTGCATAATTTTCAAGTGGGAATGACTATATTTTCATCAGTATAGGGGGGTATATCTATGGGTCCAAAACCCCTATGCAAAACATGTCATAAAGTTAATAAAATTAGTTTTGTCCATTATAAAAAATATACATTTTCTTCTTCTGATGGATTAAGATAAAAATATTGATATCACAGTGTTGCATACACCTAAATATGTAGCCTAATCATTCACTCTTGTACCTCAATAAAACATCAGTTTTCCCTGTACTCTACAGTATGTATACTTTTGCCCCAAGATTGCATTTTTTTGTAGTTTTTTTATATTCCTAGTATTTTTGACTCCAAAGAACATCTTTACCTTAATCTACCACATATCAGCACACAGAAAATTGGAATGAGCATTTGCCATCCCACAAGTGACAAGTATAAAAGCCATAGCCATCTTATGTACGATAACATGAAAATAAAATAGTATTCCACCATCTGCAAAATTCTGCCAAATGTTCTATCTTCAATGAAAATCGTTAGGCAACATCAAAAATAAAATGAACGATTGCACTACAGTATGTAAAATGCCCTCAAAATGTGAAAATAACAAGCCTATCAATCATATTGGAAAGACAGTGTTTGAGTGGAAAAATTTATTTACATCTGTAGCCAGCGAGAACAACTGCATTTTAGAAGCAACTTTTTTACATATCGGTATCAGGGAAACTCCCCTCCCTGATGCGTTATTCATTGAGCTTGCGTAATATGAGACAGTGAAAATGAAAACGGCCGTTACGCTGGGCTGTAGTACCTTGTTTAAAGCACCCCGGAAGACAAGGAATATACCGTTGCTCAGGTTATAATGCACTCTATTGGATAAAAGAGCCGACAATTAAACCAGAATTAACTGTAATGAACGAGACAGGCTTGCAGAGCATGGGGGGTATTACGAGTCCACATTTCAGATTGTGTAATAGCGGGATAAAGTGTTGTATATTTCTCAAACCGATTGTACCAGACAATAAATGACCACTGAATTTTGAAAGGAACATCTCGATGCATAAAACCAATGGTAGAATTGTACACTGCTCAAAGAAATGAAAGGAACACTTAATCAACACAGTATAACACTGAGCCAATTAAACTCCTGGGATATCGATCTGTCCAGTTAGGAAGCGTAAACGATTGTGAATCAATTTCACCTGCTTTGGTGCAAATTAAAGTGACAACAGATGGACAAGAGAGGCAACAGCAAGACAACCCCCAAAAAGTAAATAGTTTTGCAGGTGGTGGCCACAGACCATTTCCCTCTCCTTATCCTTCCTGACTGAATTTTCTCTAGTTTTGCATTTTGCTAGTGCCCTTGTCACTACTGGGAGCATGAGGCGGTAAATGCAGCCCATTCAGGTTGCACAGGTAGTCCAGCTCCTCCTGGATGGCACATCCATACGTGCTGTCACAAGAAGGTTTGCTGTGTCTCCTAGCACAGTCTCAAAAGCGTGGAGGAGATACCGGGAGACGGGCCATTACACGAGGAGAGCTGGACAGGGCCGAAGAAGGGCAAGAACCCAGCGGCAGAACTGGTATCTGCTCCTTTGTGCGAGGAGGGACAGGAGGAGCACTGTCGGAGCCCTACAAAATGACCTCCAGCGGGCTACTCGTGTGCATGTTTCTGACCAAACTGTCAGAAACAGACTCCATGAGGGTGGCATGAGGGCCCGACATCCTGTACTGGGACCTGTGCTCACAGCCCAGCACCGTGCAGCTCGATTGGCATTTGTCAGAGAACACCAGAACTGGCAGGTTAGCCATTGGCGCCCCGTTCTTTTCACAGATGAGAGCAGGTTCACACTGAGCACATGTGATGGACATGAGAGTCTGGAGACGCCGTGGTGAATGTTATGCTGCCTGCAACATCATCCAGCATGACCGGTTTGGTTTAATTGACTTGGTGTTATACTGTGATGATTAAGTGTTCCCTTAATTTTTTTGAGCAGTGTATATTAATTTAGTCGAATATATTGCTAGTAGAATACATGGTAGAATGAGAGAATTCTTTCACATGTTTATTTTGCATTTGAGTTAGCAGGGCTTTTCACTGCTTTTTTGGCATACGATCAGGCGATTGTTGGGTTTATTTTGTTGCTATGACGGAATTCTTATTTTATATGATGAATACATATATTTATGAACTCCAACATAGACGCTATTGTCCACTATGTCATGCATGGGTAGGTATAGACTGGGTGGGGGGGTGCTTGTTAAATGGACTTGCCACAGGAAAATAGTGAAACTGCATTGGGCACAAATAGTCACGAATCCTCTACCAATAAAGTTAAAACACAGAATTTGTGATAGTTTGTTCCACTAATAGTCTGGCTGCAGGAGCAACGAATGTCTCAGTTGAGCAAAAAGGTCTCGTCTGCGTGACCATCTGCACAAAGGGGTTAAATGCCATTTTGTCTATTTTTCAAGTCAAAAGCCACTTTCACACATACATCTTAACCTGTAAATGTTCCACTCATTTTCAGGGTCAGGACCAAGTAAGATCTACGAAAATCTTTCACCACGGCTCTAGGGTGAACAGCAACGTTCCCAGATTAAGCACGCAAAAGGTTAGAAGGTTCTTAAGCAAGACCTATTGTTTCTGGCACAATTTCTTTCATAACTACTTTTACTGAATCTGCCCTCTCAACAATTCTTGCACAAATATGAGACTTTGCACATAGATGAAATTGGAGCTGAATTGCGTGATTTTGTGAGTAAAATCTGAACATTTATTTTAAGAATGGAATAAAGTGTCACTGTGCTTGCTTAAGAACACCATTACAAAAATGTCATGATTGCCTCACAAATTGCTTGCGTGCTATGCAATACTCACTTGTAAACATCTGTGTCAGTCTCTCCCAGTTTTAAATAGATTTTTTACCCAATGTAGCAAGCCGGCTAGCACCACATATCAATGGCAGATATAGCCAGCTATTTAACTTGGCTAACAATTTATTTTTTTGTGTAATTTACCAAAAACAAATCTGCATGAGTATTGATTTTTATCTGATAAACTATGCTTCCATTGTTACCCATTTGCAATCATATAACTGTGCTATACTGGGTAAAGGTATCTTAACACGATCTCTCTTCAACTCTTGTGTTGATAAAATTTACATCTCCGCCAAAATTATTATTCAGCAAAATATCAGGCTATTTTAAAGACAAACTACAGTAGCATTGACATTTATGGCCCTGCATTCCTTCGGGTAGACATCCTGCCTTGCCTAATCTGTCCGGAAAAGTCATGTGTGAACAGACTGGACACTGACATTTTTCATAAAGGAGACCTATGTGTGAACAGGGAAAACCACGACCCACATAATTGAACTTGGCCATCTTACAGGTTCCATGTGTGAACGTGGCTAAAGTTCAGGGGAAATTCTAAAAAAATCAAGCCGTAGAATGTCAAGAATACGAATAATCTCCATCACACCATGTTCTCTGAAATGACTTGATATGACCTCTCCGTTTGAGAGGCATGTAAAACACAAAATACGTTAGTAAGATTTACATGAAATAAGGTCAACCCGAGAACCACAAGTGTGCTGCTTCCACTGGCAGCACTGAAGCTGCTCTGTGCTGTTATCTCCAGAATGTGACTTGCGTTACCGGGATAACATATTAGAAAGGTCAGCTTTTACCTGACATTTAGGGAAAAAGGCCACAGTTTATCTGTGGCTGGCTAAAATGGATTTCCAAGGACACATTGGGAGATAAAGAGGTCAATGTTAGCTAAAGCTTTGTATCCTCTATAGGCCTCTATACACTGCACTCATCTCCACTGCATGGTCAAGCACAGCTGAAACATGGCTTTTGTACAGGTATACTAAGCAAAATAAGGCTGGATCTTCAACAACAAAAAAAGCTGAATAATGTAAAAGAATGGCTTTCCCAATCTTATTTCTGCTGGTAATGTTAACTCTTACACTGCTTGTGCATGGATATTCCAATCAGTGTTTTAATTCACCAAGTAAATTAACATTAGCTACAAAAATTAAAATAAAATGATATTCCCTTTTTTGTAGCAAACCACTGAGATTCCTACTCCTAGTCATAACTCATGATTGCATTAACCGCTCTGTGTTTTTAAAAACAATTAATTCAGACAGCACACCTGCACGGTATAACCTTCCAGTACCTCCTGATCACAAACATAGCACAACACTCACATGCTAACAACATTTACATAGGCAAACAGTTTACTTCAAGCCTCCACCTCAGGCTTGCTGGAGATGCGCGTGTAAGAGTCCTTATGCATAACTGATCTTTTTATTTGTATCCACAGTGACAGACAAGGCAGTGCTACATTAGTTGAGGAAAACACAGCATGCGTAACTCGCTGGAACTATGACGCGCAATAGAAACATATGAGCATACGAGTGACATAAGTGTACGGCTTCATCTCAATACTCCATGTGTTTAAATATACTCTATAGCAAGGAAGTAAGGGTGTTGTAAAAGACAGCCAGCCTTTAAATACGACAGCTTTTCCAAGGTCTGCGACAGCATACCTGCAGGTCTGGGGGGAAAAAATGGCTCACCTCTTGAACTGAACAGATTGGCAAAGATCCGTTTGTCGGGATATCTGTTGGTGTGTGACACAATGCTGAATACCACAAAGGCCCAATGAGATTTGAAAAACAGACTTACAGCAAAAGGTGGGGGGGGAGTGAACTACCATTCAGACTACCATTCAGATACGCATCAACACTTTCCTATTCAGTTTAGTATAAAACACCATGGTGAAAATGAGGAATGAAAGAAAAATAAAGCCTTAAATGGAGTTAAATAAATAAATCCAAGTTCTCAGGGATGTAGTTAAAATAATGAAAGAATCATGAGCAAATGGAGAGGACTTCTGAGGACTTTGTCTGCTTTCAGCTAGAGACAGAAAATAAAAAATGAAGCCATGTCATTGAAATACTTTGTCTATATAGGTACAACAGTAGGTCCCATGGTGACGAGAAGACGGTCTTTGGCAGTTCTATTTTAGACTCTTTTGTTCTCTTTGAGTGTGCATATTGCAATACAGAAAATAAATATATGATATATGTGTTAGGCTTTGCAGATTGGGAGTTTACTGCCACAAGGCCACCTTGCCTCTCTGCAATGCATCATTTTCTGTATTTAATGAATATTGCTCAATGCTGCTCCACAATGGGCACTACAGCGGTCAAGAATATGCGTGCTGGACTGTGAACCACACATTACTGGAGACGGGCGATAAACCATAACCATAATTACAGATGATTTTTGAGTGCAATAACAATCATGGTCACCCGGGTGCCTCACAGTTCAGGTTGGATGAGGACGTGTGTTCCACTCTTCTTATACACACAGTATGTCTGTGATGATCCCCTCTTCTTATACACACAGTATGTCTGTGATGATCCACTCTTCTTATACACACAGTACGTCTGTGATGATCCACTCTTCTTATACACACAGTACGTCTGTGATGATCCACTCTTCTTATACACACAGTACGTCTGTGATGATCCACTCTTCTTATACACACAGTATGTCTGTGATGATCCACTCTTCTTATACACACAGTATGTCTGTGATGATCCACTCTTCTTATACACACAGTATGTCTGTGATGATCCACTCTTCTTATACACACAGTATGTCTGTGATGATTACATAAACAAAGACTAAAAGAAACCAGATGCACCACATGGTGGCAATGATTGTTACTGCGCTCAAAAAATATCAGATAATTATCCTTACGGTTTATCGCCCAGCCAACCCTACAAGGTCCCTTTGAAAATGGCCATAAATTCTCATAAAAACATATTAAAATGCCCACAATACAGAGGACCTTAACAGCTTCCCAATTACAATATAATGCTCAATATTTATTAAGCTCAGGAATTTATACACAGCCACTAGTGATAACTGTGACTAGTGGCTGCGTCGCAGTCATGGCCGTGTTTAAAGCCTTAGCAACAGTACCAGTCAATTGCAAGCAAGTTTCTCTTTCTTATATCATGTTTAAAGTTGTGGCATCATTTCATCATGCAAATTCCATCTCTGGGTGGCCGTAGTAGCCAACAGGGAGCAGTGAAACTAGTGAGCGTTTACAATTAATTGCCTTAACAGCCTTACAGTGAGTCATATTTAGTTTTGTAGCAGCACTCAGTCGTCATGCAAAGTTTAACACTGTAAGTGTTTACTTTTTGCCCAGATGCCATGAGATGAACAGATTATCACAAAGCACTGTTAATAGCTACCATAGCTTGTGAAATAAATTCCTATGCCTCACACATGCGCGCGCACACACACACGCGCACACGCACACACGCACACACACACACACATGCGCGCACACACACACACACACACACACACACACGCACACACGCGCTCACAGATGCACGCACACGCACGCACACACGGCAGGACTGCTATTTTAAATCTGTCTTCAATGGAGAAAGATGAAGAGAAATAAACTGCTTTTTCCCCCGCGCGCACATAGTCTTCCTGATAATAAGTGGAAAAACACCGGAAGAATCACAGACCCGTTTGATCACGCCTTTCGTGATTCAGCTCATATTTGCTGGAAAAATAATACACAGCCACACCATGCATACCGCAGCACACAATGCTTTTTTCTTCCTGGGTTTGACGGCTTCCTTAAAAATGGGACTGTAATGAAGCACTGCTTTGTGCCCTGACAGCACCCAGCTGATACAAATCACAATCTCTCAGAGTGAGCCATCAGCTGCAGTTTGTCCGTGACCACAGCGTGGTGTGCAAATGGAGCCAACATACAGTGATTTAAAAGGCAGTCGAAGGAAGGAAAAAAAAAAAAAAAAAAGATGGCATTTTTTTTTTTTTTTTTTTTTTTTTTATTTTTTTTATGGAGAGCCAAAAAAAAGTCTTTTTTTTTTTTTTTCACCAAAATCAAAGCCCAGTTTCAGCGACACGAAGGCGAGGAGGCAAGCTAACCGTAAACTCTTTTACTCCTTTAATAAAAACCCCAACAGACTCGGCTCTCAGGAACAGGGGGGGGGCACCCCTGCTCTGGGGACCATAGTGAGACCCCCTCCCTGCGAACTGAAACCAGCTGGAACAGTGGAGTGTGATGAATGAACAGCACTACTGAGGGTCACGACCCTGTTTTTATCATCCCTCTGATATTCACAACAAACCCCGCACTCAGGGGCTGGAGCGTACCAAAATTCACCAGCCAATTTCACCGTTTTACCAGACAACTAGATATTCAGAACAGAACGGGACCTCCAAGTGATGGGTGGTTAGCCAGCCAAAGTGGCTGGTCGAGTAGATAGTTACCAGCCAAAGGTCAAATTTACGATCACGAATGCGGCGCAGAGCACCTGCTCGCCTGTCTCACCCCTTCTCAGATCTCACCCAGGTCAGTCTCCTTTCCGTCGCAAGAATGATTCGCCCTGGTCAAAACGCCGTGGCTCTCCATGCCTTGCTTTAAATAGATAATTACCTTTTAAATCCATAATGAGAATGTTTAATAACCCCCGCCACCCCGCATCCCTCCCCTCACAAAGCAAGGACGAGTGAAACGGGGACTTTAACCTCATCACAAACTGAGGACGAGCGAAACGGGGACTTTAACCTCCTCACAAACTGAGGACGAGCGAAACGGGGACTTTAACCTCCTCACAAACTGAGGACGAGCGAAACGGGGACTTTAACCTCCTCACAAACTGAGGACGAGCGAAACGGGGACTTTAACCTCCTCACAAACTGAGGACGAGCGAAACGGGGACTTTAACCTCCTCACAAACTGAGGACGAGCAAAACGGGGACTTTAACCTCCTCACAAACTGAGGACGAGCGAAACGGGGACTTTAACCTCCTCACAAACTGAGGACGAGCGAAACGGGGACTTTAACCTCCTCACAAACTGAGGACGAGCGAAACGGGTACTATAACCTCATCACAAACTGAAGACGAACGGGACTTTAACCTCCTCACAAACTGAGGACGAGCGAAACGGGGACTTTAACCTCCTCACAAACTGAGGACGAGCGAAACGGGGACTTTAACCTCCTCACAAACTGAGGACGAGCGAAACGGGGACTTTAACCTCCTCACAAACTGAGGACGAGCGAAACGGGGACTTTAACCTCATCACAAACTGAGGACGAGCGAAACGGGGACTTTAACCTCCTCACAAACTGAGGACGAGCGAAACGGGGACTTTAACCTCCTCACAAACTGAGGACGAGCGAAACGGGGACTTTAACCTCCTCACAAACTGAGGACGAGCGAAACGGGGACTTTAACCTCCTCACAAACTGAGGACGAGCGAAACGGGGACTTTAACCTCCTCACAAACTGAGGACGAGCGAAACGGGGACTTTAACCTCCTCACAAACTGAGGACGAGCGAAACGGGGACTTTAACCTCCTCACAAACTGAGGACGAGCGAAACGGGGACTTTAACCTCCTCACAAACTGAGGACGAGCGAAACGGGGACTTTAACCTCATCACAAACTGAGGACGAGCGAAACGGGGACTTTAACCTCATCACAAACTGAGGACGAGCGAAACGGGGACTTTAACCTCATCACAAACTGAGGACGAGCGAAACGGGGACTTTAACCTCCTCACAAACTGAGGACGAGCGAAACGGGGACTTTAACCTCATCACAAACTGAGGACGAGCGAAACGGGGACTTTAACCTCATCACAAACTGAGGACGAGCGAAACGGGGACTTTAACCTCCTCACAAACTGAGGACGAGCGAAACGGGGACTTTAACCTCATCACAAACTGAGGACGAGCGAAACGGGGACTTTAACCTCCTCACAAACTGAGGACGAGCGAAACGGGGACTTTAACCTCCTCACAAACTGAGGACGAGCGAAACGGGGACTTTAACCTCATCACAAACTGAGGACGAGCGAAACGGGGACTTTAACCTCCTCACAAACTGAGGACGAGCGAAACGGGGACTTTAACCTCCTCACAAACTGAGGACGAGCGAAACGGGGACTTTAACCTCATCACAAACTGAGGACGAGCGAAACGGGGACTTTAACCTCATCACAAACTGAGGACGAGCGAAACGGGGACTTTAACCTCCTCACAAACTGAGGACGAGCGAAACGGGGACTTTAACCTCATCACAAACTGAGGACGAGCGAAACGGGGACTTTAACCTCCTCACAAACTGAGGACGTTCAGAACCGATATCCTTTAAAGGAGCGCAGGTCATTAACGTGAATAATTCATACGCCATTGTAATTAGATCACTTTGGCTTGGTTATGACATGCAGTCCCTTTGCCTAGATGCCCACCGACTTGCTTTGACGTGATTGCACTTTGCTTCCTGGCTCCGCCCTACCGGGGGACATGATAGAACAGGGGAACAGGTGGACCTTGGGGACGAGGTTAAAATAGAGCGTCATCAAAATTATGCATCCTCCTGTTTCATACCCCAAAAATAATCCTACCCCCCCTCTCCTCTCTCTTGCAAACCAGTTAACTAAAACCCAGTCTTATTATGAACCGTTATGGGGTTTAGGCCACAGACAATGAGTCCTTTAAAATTACGTTGCATTATGCACTATTCGCATTTAAATTTTAATGCCGATACAAATGATAGACGGTGTGGGCTAATCCCAAAATAATATGTTTTTAGTCGCTTGAGTAGAGGAGTATGTGTGAATGAAAGAAGTAATGACAATTTCAGCACGGGTAGGAAGAAAATCGGGAACGCCTCGATCGCGCGGCGCGATCCAGCGGGAACTAAAGCGGCGGCGTCCAGAGAGTTTAAAGCTTCTGTGTCGCTGGCCACTTCCCCCCCCTAGCCGACTAACAAGCACCGCCTCGGTGACACGGGAGGTCACACGCGCATCCCCAATCCACTTCACCTGCCGTCAGCTGCCCGATCGGTGAGCTGCGGGGTGGGGGGGGTGCACACTCCACTGGAGCGGCAAAACCAGCAATTAGCCTGACGGTCACAGACTGAAGCACTTCCCTCATTTCACCCAACCCCCCACCCTTCCCCTCCAACACCTCTGGCCAATTAAGCATGAAATGGCTTGAGGAGGAGGCGCCTCACAGGAGGAGAATACCGAGGAGGCGCCTCACAGGAGGAGAATACCGAGGAGGCAGCGGCACCTGAGGAGCCACAGCCCTCACGCCGATGCCAATCTGCATCACGCGAGCAACGAGAACTCGCTCTCCCTCTTGGACGTGGGCAGCAAGGCGAAAGGCATGTCGAGAAACGGCGCCTGAGAAAGGCGATGTCGTGAAACAGGATCGGAGAAGCACAGATTGGGGCTAAGAGGTGGGGGGGGGGGGCATTTTTTTTTTTTTTTCAGTGTTGTTGCGATGCTCCGAGAGAGAGTAGAGCATACAACACATATATAAGAAATAATGAGCGTTGCCACGGGGATGTCTACCCCCCACCCCACACCCCACACCCACACCGTGATGGTGGTGGAAATGGCGCACAGTCAAGTTAAAGAGTGGCACCCCCGCAGCTCCACCTCATGGTCAAGCAACCGGTCGCTCATTTAACTGCAGTCCTCTGGGGAAAAAAGCCATTAACACAGCACTTCCCCTACAGGCACAGGGCCCCGTCTCCAGGTGCCGGCCAATAAGAGCTCATCACAGGCTGGCCCGGCCTCGTCCCGTCCCGTCCCGTCCCCTGGGCCTCAGGGAAAGTCAAGGCCAAAGACTGGCGTGAAGCGGAGGAGAACGGGTGAAGCGGCTAAATGAACCCCCCCCCCGCACCCCGCCCAGACATAATAAGTGTCAATGTCTGCATCGCTGTCTGTCAATCGGCCATTAATCAGCTGCCAGAACAACGGCTTTTTTTAGGGCCACATCAATCATTCCCATTTTTAAACACGGCCTTAAAAAAAGACTGAATCAGGCCACCAGCCTAACATTGAAGGGTCCTTAAAACGCTTCATCACATTGTTATCATGCACAGGCTGTACTTGGAGCTAGTTGACTCATTTTACACCAGAAGCATTTTACACCAAGGCTACTCCACTGGGGACCCGGGGGCCAAATGAGGCCCGCTGCAGATATACTCTTGGCCCCGTATGTCACTGAAAAAAATAAAAAAGGTTTTATTCAGATGACAAAAAAAAAATAAACCTGACAATGTCCAAGTTTGAATCTGCACAACGTCAGCATACCTCCCACTAGTGACAGAATAAAAAGTGAAAGCTTGGCATTTTCTTTTTTTAAATAGGACATGGGAAATGTTTGCTCTGAGCGCAACATTGTTAAAAGAATCCGGGCCCCAGCAAGAAGACGTTTAAGTACTCTGTTTTAATGTGATCCTCTCCCTGACTAAAGCAGCAAAGCCCAATGTGCAGACCGGGCACAGCGTGGGCACACAACACAATTTTAAACACTGACGGCCATGAGTAACGCCGCTTGAATAATTGATGCGGCAAAAGCATTAACGCGCAGGCTCTGTTCGGCAGTGTTCCTCACAGGCAGTACTGTCGCACCCCAGTGGAGGGTGTGTGTTAGGCCACGCCCCCCGCCCCAGACTCACCCCTGCCGATCAGAGTCCACCAGGATTCGTACCAGGATCCCCGTAACGGCCACTAGGATGGGGTAATGATCCACGCTCTCCAGCCCTGCCAAGAGGACACATTATTACACACTGCAGGATATGGGCCCAAAAAAGGCAACACACGGATCACAGCAAAGAGGTTGCGCGATGGTTACACAGATGATACAGCTCACACAACACACAGGCCAGGTGACACAACAACAACGCAGAGACCAGACGACACGAAGTGGCCCAAACAACACGACAAATACGTTGCACAATACAGAGTTTAGCGGATGTCTTCTCCTGCTTTCTGGAGTCTGTGGAAGAGTAAATGACGACCCAGATATGGCCCAATTAAAGCAGCACAGCTGCCACTTCTCCCAAGACCTGAGCAGCCATTTTCCCTGCTGTAAAAGACCCCATTCATTTTAATAGTTCTACATAAAGAACCAAAAAAAACTAATACGATATAAAAGGCACTTTTTGTGTTTTTTTTATTATTATTCTTTAAAGTTTTAGTGTACATTATTGATTGTCCCAGAGAGGTTTGGCTTTACAATGGCAGGTACAGGGTATAGAGAGTTTGCGTTCTAAGCAAGAAAATACACTTCAAGCAATTCTAAAGCAGCTTATACAACAGCAATGTTATATGTCTAATGACTGTACATATGGACACATAATTTCTATAGTGTTTATTTGACAATTATAGACATAAATATCAGTCTTTAATATTGTCCCAGTTGTTCTTCTCTTGAGCCAACAGTCTCCGGTTGCATGCGCCACAGGAAATAGTTTTGGCCAATTATATAAAAGTAATATTCTGAAAAATCCGGTAATTAATATCTGAAGGCATAATGTTGCTGTGCAAGCTGCATTGAAATGAGCTTAAGTGTATTTTCTTGCTTGAGACCACAAACCACCCGAATGTCCCTATACCAGCCATTCTAAAGCAGGCAGGTCAACAGAAACTTAAATCCTTCATCGCACACAAAACCTGTGCGGGCCAATCAAAAACATCTATTACAATTGAATTAGTATTAAAAGCCCAGGAACTATACCTTTAAACTTACACCCAGAAAATGTACAGGAGACATCGCAGAAGTCTGCGTTCAGACTAACCGCAAAGAGACAGGGCCACTTAATAACAAGCACTAAAATAAAATTAATTATGGCGTTTAAAGCTTTTTCTGAAGAGCTGAGGACAAACTGAACCGTTACTTTTGAGCAGATTGTCACAAGCTAATGTGCTTTTCTGTGTGAGTGAAAACCCTGAACTGAATAATATTGTTGAGACCCAGCGGTCACTGAATGGGTGAAGGCGGAAGGTAGGGACCACCGCTACGGCCCGGCCCCGGGTACAGCCTGGCAGGGAGCAGCTTCCCGACTCAAACGCAGACACGCCGTCGATCCGAAACGGCAGAACATCTGCGTTATTACCTCCAGACTTTCGATCAAAACTAAATTTTCTGCAATAAAAAGAGTATTCCTTTGGCCCCGTTGTTCCCGCCCAGGTGCAGGACGTCTGTATGAAAGTGTGCATCCCAGGACCACCAGCACCCGGGGACTCGACGGGCTTTCACTCTCAACACAAGCTCATTGTGACCCACTTACTGCGCGTTTCAACTGCCGCGCACGGAAGGGCCTCCGGCTTCATTTCTGTCCGTTCCGCTTTATTTCCCATTCGCTCGTTTCCCTGATGAAAAACGGTGGGGCTTTGAATTGCTGAGCGGGTGTGTGGGTGCGCGCGTACCTGGGAGACGAAGGTTGACCACGCGGTCGAACAGGTTCCTTTCCGCGGTCACGCGATTCAGCACCTGATTTAAAAGCTGCCGGAGAAAAATAAAAAGATTTTGCATGTTGTAATTCACTAAAATGTACACAGCAGCGGGCACATGCAGTACGAGCTCAGGCTGACAGCCAGAAACGGCCTAAGAATTATAATAAGCTCTCAAATATGCGGCCAAGCCTCACAAAAAGATAAAAAAGAAGCATGTAAGGCTGTTGAATAATTATATTACTTGAACAGCAGAAGCCCTCGTCCAGGGAAATTTATGTAGCTAGCGTTTGACTAACAGTATTATTCATTTATATATGGATATTAACCAAAGCTACTCAGCTCAGATTAAGCACTCTGCCTACGGATACAACAGCATTGAAAGCACCACAGAAAGAAAAGAACAAATAAAACCAGGTCACACAGCCACTCTAGAGCCAGTGCATTGGCTCTATGGTGCTACGTTGTTTTGTGTTTGTTTTTCATGTTTTATTGTTCCAGTTCTGCTGTGCTTTCCTGGTTCCACCAGTCACGCACAGAGATACGTGTGCTCAGCGAGGAAGAAGAGCAGGAGTTCTGCATTCAGGGGAGGGGAGTCCTTCGGGGGGCCACTGTCGCTGGGTAAATTAGGACCCTCTCCTGCTGCTGCTGCTGCTGCTGCTGCAGCTGCCAGAGCATCAGGCGCACGCACGCACGCACGCAAGGATGTGTTCACAAAAATAACAGGCTCACTAAGAAACACACACACACACACACACACACACACACACACACACACACAGAGGCAAGGATGCGTTCACAAAAATAACAGGCTTACTAAGGAACACACACGCACGTATGCAAAGATCATGCATGCACAATGGGACACAGCCTTCTCCATTCCTCAAGGACATGTTTGTCCCTGCTGTTTTTATAGGTACAATTCAATTAACAGAGGATTACAACCTGCGGGGAAACAAGAGCTTGTATTTGCTATCCACACAACGACAGACATGGCAGCACTGAGAATAACAATGTGATATTATATATTATTTTGTATTATTTGTTCTCAACTTGCATGAAAACACACACACACACACACACACACACACACACACACAGGATGCATACAGGTTGAGCATAAATCAAATCAGTGAAGCGGTGATAGTATAAACACACAGCGCACGCCGTTAGCCAGGATATGCTAATTAATCCATAACTATTACCCTCGCATGTTCATTAGCGAGCAGGTGTTCGCTCGAGATCCGGCAATGAGAGCTTGCCCCATTACTGTACACTCCTGGGAACCATCCACATCCTTCCACAGGCACTTGTTTCACAAAGCTCATTTGTTGGGGGGAGGGGTTAGACATTTTTAATGGATTTTTCCCAGGTACAGATCTGCTTCTACTTCCTTCTGACTTCAACCTCAAAACTTGGATGACTTTGTAAAACTCAATCTCTCGGTTAATATCGGTATATCTTCCTTTTATTTTCAGCTGTCTTAGATACCAGGCACGATCCACTCCAGTCCGTGACGCCTCCCCATTCAAAGGAATGGCATTAGTAGAGGTGCCAGGTAGTACAGCAGCGGTCTCAATGCCCTGCCCACAGGCCACATCACCATGACAAGGTTACACAAGGTTCAGGTCGCTATGGTGAGGGAGAGCAGGCTCAACCGCTACATACAAAGTGGCAACAATGGCTGGTGCAGAACAGGGCAGCCCACTGATTGGACAGTTCCAGGATGGTTCTTTTCACTGTTGGTCACATTTAGAAAACCCACCAATGACTGGGGTTACCCCCCAGATATTTTATATTTTCTTTTATTTATCATAAACAGGCAAAGTAGCAGCCTGGACAGGAGCCACCACAGTCCGTCACCCTGAGCTTTCACTTTAAAGCACTTTGCCAGCATGAAAAGCACTACAGAAACTGCAATCCACGATGATAATGATGATGATTATTATTATGATTAGTATTATTATTATGATTAGTATTATTATTATTAATCACGGTTCAGGCAAGAACCTCTATAATAGCTCTCACTCTGATGTGTGAACAGTCTTATTGGATATCAGTCAATTGTTTTACTCCTGCCCGTGCCCAGCAACCGGCACCGTCCAAAGTCCACCCCCCTCACCTGAGCCAATCGGCGGAGCAGCAGCTCAGCGGAGGGGCGCGTCCAGTCCAGGAAGATCTCGGGCACCAGGGTAACGGTCATCTCCAACACGCGCAGCAGGCTCACCGACAGGTCAAAGCAGGTGGCGCACACCTTCAGCTGCCGCGTGTCCACAAAGTTCCTCTCCGGCCGCTCCGCCGCCTGCTGGATCTGAGAGAGACCAACGGAGGTGGGCGGGGCAAGGTACAGGGAGCAGGGTGTGGGCGGGGTAAGATACAGGGAGCAGGGTGGGGGCGGGGCATGGTACAGGGTGTGGGCGGGGCAAGGTACAGGGAGCAGGGTGTGGGCGGGGTAAGGTACAGGGAGCAGGGTGGGGGCGGGGCGTGGTACAGGGTGTGGGCGGGGCAAGGTACAGGGTGCAGGGTGGGGGCGGGGCAAGGTACAGGGTGCAGGGTGGGGGCACACACACACACACACACACACCTACACCCACAGTAAGACCTGGAGGTCACAGAGCACCTGAGGAGTGCCTAATCCCCAGGCACAGAAAAAAAAAACACGAGTCCAAATTGGCAGCATTCAGTCCCCTCCCCCAGCAGAGGAGCCCACAGTAAGTGCTCGTTCCCCAGGCCCTCGCTGGCTCCTAATTCTCCCTCATTACTTTGGAGAGCGGCAGGCTGGTGTCGAGGCGCAGGAGCGTTAGTAATGACACGGTGCGCGGGGACACGCTGAGCCTCGCTCCCATTCTCTCTCATGTCCCACTCCCCCCCACCCTCCTCCTGGGATTAGATTATTTTATTAAAGTAGGTGAGGCCCAGGAACATGATGAAGTTCATAAAAGGACAGAACTCCATTCAGTCAGTCGAGCTGCAGACCGGCGGGGGAGGGGAGGGTATTTTACCAATGCAGTCATGTTATTAGCAGCTGCATTCTTGGAATCCCTTCTAAGGCCCGAGTAACTCTCTGCATGGATATTAATCACGTACGCCGCTCTCGTTTCCAAACGCACACCACTTCAAATAATACAAGCGCTAAATATCTCCGGCTTGATGTTTATACCCAAAGTATAAAGTAGTGGAAAATGTTATATTCCTCCAACCCACTTATTGGCTCAACATATTACCTTCATTGTGTCAAACTGGATGTTGATTGTTGGGGGACACACCATACAGTCGTCTTTCTTTTTGTATGAAAAAATTCAGGCAAACATAGGTCTGTCCTCCCTCTTACCTCCTGGATCATGCCGATGAACTCGGAGAAGGCCCAGTTGAGCTGGTTAAGGACGCTGTTGAGGAAGCTGGCGGCCATGTCCTTATCCTGGCTCAGCAACTCCGCCATGTGCCTCTGGAGCAGGAGGGAGGGGCAGGGCTCTGCAGACAATCAAGGAGCAGCACACCACACTTGGCCAATCAGATCAAAGGACAGGCTAAATGATATGCACTTTATACATAAACATATTACATTTTTTACTGTATAATATTTGTGCATATAATATTTTATCTGTACACACATAACGTGTGCGTAGTACATTTTCAATTTACCCCCCCCCCCCCCCGCCTACAATTTCATATTGTACACATTTTCCATCAAAAAATGAAAAAGATAGACCAAGACGGCAGTCATTTAAAGAAAAATTTAGCACGAGGGTCAGACTGCTGATGGGATGTGTCACGTGTAGAAAATGAAAACATCTAGCATTCCATTCACTTCTTTCATTACCCACAGATAGTAAGAGGGAGCTGCCGTTGCATGCCTTCCGTGTACATGCAGTGCATTAGCTTAGCACGATAACATCGTGACATCGGCTTGATCGTGGCTGGGCTCTACAAAAAAATCTCCTTGGAAGCGATGGGCTATCACCAAAATGCTGTTCTTACGGCTTTTTCAGAGGCACTGGTCCCCAAAGACAAGCAGGCTTTTCTCTCCCCTCATTTATTTGAGGAAGTAGGGTAATTCAATACCTTATCTGGCTGTGTACAGAGGCTCCAGCACCGCACTGGAAAAGCCTTACTGTGCAGAACAGAGAGGAAGGGATGGAGGGACGTGGGAGAGAGGGCGAGCGTCACATGCTCTCAATAAAACCCCCATATAAAACCAATCATTTAGCAAGACGGTGTGTTCCCTTAAAAGACAGAAGATAACCTTTAAGTTTAATTAGGTGGCCATGATCTCCTGAGCCCAGAGAAGGCCTGCCGGGACACAGGCGGAGAATCGATGGGCTTATGGGGAAAGTAATAGAGGCGTGTTGTGAGCTCAGAGGCAGGGGAACGAGAGCCCATCCCACCCCGCCACACGGTTGATGAGAATGTCTTTTGAGGGGAGAGGGTAGAGAGGATGATGTCATTGTCATTTTGTCTGCAACCCCGCCCTCCTCGTTTTCAGCGCCACCGCCGGCGTTATTCCATCAGCTCTTACGCCACCCTAATTAAAACTCTTCTCAGAAAAGGGAGCTGTAACAAAAATGAGAAAGGGGCGGAAATAAAAAGCAAAAAAACATCCTCTATATGCCCTCTTTCGACGGTTGCACGTTTTTTTTCTCTCGTTAAAAAAGGCATCAGGGGAAACGGGAAGGGAGCCAGGTGTTTGGGAGGCGGAGACGAGAAGCGGCGCGTGAAAAGGTCACCGTCTCGGAGAGGATTAGACTCCGCTTCCTGACAGGTCTCCGTACTGTACGCGCAGGAGGCAAGGGGGCCAAATGCTAAATAATAAAACGGTGGAAGATAATTAAGCGGAGGGGGTACGGCGAGTCTGCCCTTACCAAACCGCCCAGCTCCCCGGCCCGCACCGCACCCCCCCCCCGCCCCACCCCTCCGTTACTCTTTGAGGTTCCTGCAGTTTCGTGAAGGACACAAGCTGTTGACGCACAGAGCCGCCACGTCCCCCACCTGAACTAATTTCCCATAAGTCCTTGTGGTCACTCAGGTAATATATGCGCCATGGTCAATGTCTTGGGGCACTACATGTTCTGCAGCTGTAGTGGCACTGTGCCATCAGTATTTCATCAGCATTACATTTAGTGATGTCCATTAGATGATTGAGCGTGATGTACAGGGGCCTTTGACTGCCAGCAAGGGCAAATAGTTTTACCGGTCAGGCTTATTTTTGACAATACATTTGTTTGGCACGAGTATACATCTGAAATCATTAACCACAGTAGTGATAAACAAGACTCTTATTAAATATGTTGTAGAAGAAGGAGAAGCATTGTACTACTCAATAAAAGTTTTTAAGTGGGCAGATAAATCCACTGAAAGGTAATGTGAAAGGGCCAAAGCATCGTTTGCATCCAACAGTAGTTTTTGTACATAATAATAATAAAGTAAATGGAACGAACAGGAGAATGAATTACAGCGCGCCTCTGTTTCGGAGTCTCCTGTTCATACAGTAAGCACAGCGGACACGCGCACGCTCTCTCTCATACATACATAATTGCACATACTTGCACACACTTGCTCACAAGTGCATGCGTGCGCACACACACACACACACACACACACACACACACACACACACACACACACACGCACACGCACAGAAACAAACATGCTGTCATATACACACATAAGCACACACACACACGTTCCTAAACATGCGCAGCAGTCTAAAGACGTGATCAGGCTTGCATGTTCTCCACTGGCTTGGAAAGCATCAGAAATGTCCAATTATAATAGATTAATTTATGAACAAAACGTTCAGTAAGATTAAGAAGGCAGGTTATTACACTAAAGGATACTGGAGTGTCACATTTTCTCACAACAGTTTTCTTAGGTCCATGAATTTGCAGACAATGAGGGGGGTTTTCCCCACTCTTTTTCATTTGACCAATAAGGAAGGGGCCGGGAGAGAATTCTAGATCTGGGGATTTATAGGGAGATGCCACACACAGAGCTATGTGAGCAAATTGAAGGTTGGGATCTAAACTATTCCAGTAAACACAGGTGGGACCTGAACTATTCCAGTAAACACAGGTGGGATCTAAACTATTCCAGTAAACACAGGTGGGACCTGAACTATTCCAGTAAACACAGGTGGGATCTAAACTATTCCAGTAAACACAGTTGGGACCTGAACTATTCCAGTAAACACAGGTGGGAACTGAACTAGAGAACAAAAATGTAAAAAAATAAAATAAAATAATAAAATAAAAAACTTACTTTGGAAACTAGCAACAGACAAATCTCCTGGAAGTCATGCAAACAAAAGGAAGAAATTTAAAAAGTAAACATGGAGACCAGGTGAGGAAACAACAGTGTAAGTAAGGTTACCATGCCAATGAACACGCTTCAAAAAAATAAAAAATTAAAATAAAAAATAAATAAAAATGGTTTTATTTGTTTTAAACTCTCACATGGTGCCACAGCCACACACACCCTCTATTAATACAGTGCATTATTTCAATGGAGAGAGAGGGACAGCAAATTAAATCAATTCAGTCCAAGCATACAGTTAAGATACAAATCATGTCCTAGATTTATCTGGATAGTTTTGGTTTTCTGGATTAGTCTGTATTATCTTTACTTATTTTACAAACTGAAACTGTATTGTATTGGACCATGCACTATATGGTAACTGGGAATGTTATGGTTGCTGGGAATGTTATGGTTGCTGCTATGACTCTTCAGGGGTCTCCTAAAAAAAGAATCAAAAAAGATATTGAGTGCATCCCATAGAGTTCGGGAGTATGACGTTTGAGTAACTTGTTTGTTATCTTATATCAGTGTCTCCTTCACAATAACAATGGTGAAATCCTATACAATGTTTTAGCATGACTAAAAGGAAGGATGGATTAATCGGATGATCAAGGGCAATTATTTTAACTGGTTTATTTTACACATTGATTAATCAGGCATATGGGTCGACACAGTTGACACACAATTGGTTCTATAAAAGACAAATATTAGGTAATTAGGACACAGTATTATACGAGACGCATTGGCTGGTAAATTATTTTGTGTGTCTCCCAATTGACTAGCCTTTTATCCCTAAATATTAAAAATCAAATTTTACAGCCAAAGGTAAGTGCAAGAATTGGCACCAGAATTGCCCACAAACAAATTTAAACTAAAAAGGGTTGTATATTTTCTTACATTGTATACAGCTACCCCACAAATGACCCCAAACAACACCTTTGTATACAAAGTTAGTACAAGACTTTTGAAAATATAGCATTATGTTTATTGTGTGTTTACCATTTAATCCCAACAAATTAGGAAAAAATATATTGTGTCAAGATCAAAAAATAAGGTTAACTGATTTTTAAGGAACGTCAAACATTGACTCATAATATGAGTGTTAAGCAGAGCCAAGCTAGGTATTGTGAGTAGCCACACCAATGTTGACTAACGAATGCAAAGTTTTATTTATTTTGAGGCCTGACAAGTTCCATCCACATTAATGTAGCAAAATCTGATCAAGTTAATTTGTGCCTGCCGCAAGGGTTGAGCAGTTAGGAGCGTTTGCGCGACGTTGATACGTACGGATGCGCTGCTGGATACTGACACAGTAGCATCGTGGGATTCGGGCTGACTTGATCTAAACAAACACCTCGGGGGTAAACGCACCAGAACCATTCCAAAATTAACTAGGTGTGAAAGCCACCCGAATGCTTAGCATGGCTGAGTAAATGAGTAGACTGTACTAAACAACTTCCTCAGAATAGGACCTCATATGGTTGAAAATACAGAAAATGGCATCACCTGAAACCTACGGACGCTAGAGAGACACAGGGTCATCACAGGAATCAAGGGTGATGACTGCTCCATTTCAAGAGAATCAGCAGCCTTCTTCAATGTTTTGGAATAAATGTCCCATCTCCTGGGACACCCATGGTTTGACTCATTCTGTGACATTAATAGGCGGTACAGTACCTTCAGAGGAAAAGGGGCCCCAACATATCTCAGCAGGACACAAAAATAGAAACAATGAAAAAAATGAAAGAGTACCTTCATCTTCCTCTGCCACAAAGAGCGATGGTTTCATTAAAGAATTCCATGTAGGAGTCTCCGAAAAATATATTTCTGTTTATCGAAATAGATGATCATTTTTGGCTCATCTGGGGCCTTTTGTCTGGAAAATGTCCATTGTGAAGTACCATGTCACATATAAAAGTAGTGCTAAAATAAAGACTGATTGACTGAATGGTTGATTGATGTATTTAAATTAGTAGTGGGAACAAAGAGCTGCCTATGACTGACTAATCAATTAAAAGACAGTGATGTCCATTAAAAAACAACCATTGGTTCACATTGACTAAGTAATAACTACACCTAGAGTTTCATGAAGGCCTGCTGACCTCGTCACAAACTGAAATTCATCCATGAAGGCCTGCTGACCGTGTCACAAACTGAAATTCATCCATGAAGGCCTGCTGACCTCGTCACAAACTGAAATTCATCCATGAAGGCCTGCTGACCTCGTCACAAACTGAAATTCATCCATGAAGGCCTGCTGACCTCGTCACAAACTGAAATTCATCCATGAAGGCCTGCTGACCTCGTCACAAACTGAAATTCATCCATGAAGGCCGGCTGACCGTGTCACAAACTGAAATTCATCCATGAAGGCCTGCTGACCTCGTCACAAACTGAAATTCATCCATGAAGGCCTGCTGACCTCGTCACAAACTGAAATTCATCCATGAAGGCCTGCTGACCTCGTCACAAACTGAAATTCATCCATGAAGGCCGGCTGACCTCGTCACAAACTGAAATTCATCCATGAAGGCCGGCTGACCTCGTCACAAACTGAAATTCATCCATGAAGGCCGGCTGACCGCGTCACAAACTGAAATTCATCCATGAAGGCCGGCTGACCTCATCACAAACTGAAATTCATCCATGAAGGCCGGCTGACCTCATCACAAACTGAAATTCATCCATGAAGGCCGGCTGACCGCGTCACAAACTGCACCTCATCTCTGACACACAACTGAAACATGTGGTCTCCTGGAGGACATTTTGTGATATTTTTCCACAGGACCTGGGCTCTTAAAGACTCCATTAACAGCAAGTAGAGCGCTGAGTGTCTTTAATGTGTCTCTATCCCACTCAGCTAAAGTCCAACAACCTGAGGGACTGCACATTTTGCACACATACACTAATTCATTACTATCTGACTGTACATCACCAGGCACCTGCCAAGCTAATGCATCATTAATCAATCCAATTATGACTTAATTCCCCTTTTTCTTTTGGTTTATACTCGATTTCACATTTTTTACTAAGACATCTGTGAGGCTCACATCAGCATAAACAAGAGGAAAGCAACTTCACAATCACCCACTATTATTATGTTTTTCGGAGGCAGATTTTATCAAAAGCAATGAACCGCTACAATTAAAGAATGGGCCTGTAATAACAAGGCTGACTGCGATCTGAATGCTGCTCCTGAAGTTACCGGAAATGTATTCATGAGACTTCCTATTGATGTAGCCATCTTCATTTCTGATTCATGACTCCCCAAAGAAAGATGTTTAAAATGATTCCAGTTTCAGATAAACAAAAAAATAATTATTTCATCATGAATGAGAACGGCCACATAAACGTGATGTTGGGTATCATTGGGCGGTTTTTAAATAACTGGTAACCCCTTTAAAAAAAACGTTATTTAATGGTTTTCCTGACACAGGTCTGCATATTTTCTATAAGTATAAGCTAAACCACAAATTGAACACATTATCTAAATCACAAATATGTATGTATACAGCAGAATGTAAGAGATACAATCCCTTTCGGAAATAGAGGTCGTAGCTGAAATGTTTGTAACTTTAAAAGTCTAAATAGATCCATAGACTCCTTGTTGGAATAATATCTTGCATTATTCAAACAGTTTTTAACGAGGCTACTCTAAATTTGAAGCCATAAATCTTAGTATAATTTAATAACCACTAATCAAACAAGTGTACGTGCGTCTAATACAGTGCAGCCTCCCTTTTTTATGCATTGACATCACGGCAGAGGCCGGAGCTCTCTTGTTTATATTCCATCTTAAGTGAAGTAAAGTCAGGATTTCCTCAATAAACCGAGACTCGTAACTCAACTGTTAGTTCGGCATCCAGAACATTCAGCCATAATGAAACTCTGAAAGAACAGCAAGTTCTTACTACGTCTGATTATGGTATTACAATCCTTTGAGTACAAAATATTTCAATGAGAACTGTCTGAGGCGTTGGTGAAGGAGTACACGGCTAAAAGCATGAGGACGTGTGGGCAAAGTGAGCAAAGTACAATGAGGAACGAGATGATTGATACTGTGCTTTCAGCCTCATGTTGTTTGTGCTACATCCCATCACTGCTGTGTCTTAGGCGCTCTCAATGACACGCTCCTTCCCTGGCAGCTACGCATCGCTGCCTCAGCCAGTCGCACAGATGAAAAAGACATTTCTGCACTTATGTTTCATCGGCAGAAAGAATGAAATATCAATTTACTGTGACGGGTTTTCCATCACACGGGTGCCATTGGAAAAATGTGTTAGGACAGGAACGGACACCGTAAGGGAATATGGGCTGAACAGGAATTCATTACAAAAAAATACAATTTGTCATTGGGATTTATGTACAAAGAGTTATAAAGGCTGGCACTTTCGTAATATAATTACCCATAAATCCACAGGGACTTCAAAATGTATCTGGGTATCATAAAAGAGGTCTGTATTGGGAATGGCTATGTCATATTGGATAAATGTTATCGGGTGAGGGTAGATGCGAAAGTCACATGACAGGAAGGTGACTGTGTTACTCACTCTGTAGGCTGGGCAGGTTGGCGTCTTCGGGTTTGGTTTTGAGCAGATGGGGGAGCCGCGTGTACCTGTACCCAAATCCACAGCCCTGTGTGGGAGAGCCAAACACACACAGAACAGTTCTGATGAACCACCGGTCTGAAACTGACACAGGTACAAACAGTACACACAGTACACACACACTATGAGATAGGGCTGTGACAGGATGCTCACCCTCCAGAGCCGAACCAGTATCCAATTAGTCTGAGCCCAGGGACGCTGCTCGTAGGGAGCTAGGAGGTTCCGCATCATGGCCACTCGTCTGGAGAAAAAAACACACTGCTCAAGCACTTGGCTCGCAGTGACCTGAAGTTCTAACACTCTTAATCCTTTTTGTGGCGCAGTTACTGCATTTCTGGGGCACAGTGAAGCCCAAATTGCATACTCACTGTTCCTCCGGAATCCTCTCCACAGCCCTGAGGGATTGTGGGTAACATACGTAACTGGCTAGAGCCTGCATCAGGGAGTCTTTGATGTCTGAAGGGGGAAATAATTTAAAAAATGCATGTAAAATTTCAGAGGCACAGGCTGACTGGCAGGCAGGAACAGGGATATTCTCCATGGTTGGCTTTCTTTCTCTCCCTTGTATCTCCAAAACTCTCCCGCCATCATTTTGCAAACTACAAATAACAGAAGCAGCACAGCAAAACTGGAGGCAGAAGCACAGATATTAGTGGTGACTGACCAGATGCTCAACTCTGCATTCTTACTAACACTGAAAGTTCTGTCTGCTTTTCATTGACATCGAAACATTCCAATTTGATGCATCTTCTGAAAAATTATAACACAGCTTCAGTTGGCGTCCGAATAACCATAAACTGTAATTAATGGCAGTTAAGAAAAAAAAATGGAATATGGAAGGAACACAAGAGGGGACCATCTGGTAAGTCTACAGTAATACCTGTGGTATAGCCTTTCGCAAAATGTAGATGTAAGAGTAAGAGAGCTTGGCTGTTTTCCTGTAATGGCATTACGTGCATCATTCTCTGTGAACTTCCCATGTAGTTTTATGATGACAGGATTTGAACTAGCTTTCAATAATCTGGAGATATCTTTTTGATTAAATGAATTAAGAACTCCACCACATCTGTCTAACAATGAGAATGAGATTTGATTACTTAATTGAGCTTGAATCAAACTATGTCTGGAACGGTGAATTACTGCAGAAGCTATCACAATGCTGTCGATCAGCTGTGGAGAAAAAGGCGAAAAATGCTTGCGACAGACATTTTAAATTATTTCCATGTCGTCCCAGAATAAATGGGAAAATAACATTGACAGACATTTCCCAGTCCATTTTTATAAAAATGAAAATAATTCAAATATTTATGGGTGTCTTTACAAAGCTATCTTTTCTTAAAACAAATTAAATTTACACGCTTGAACAAAAATTAATCGCGAACAGGAGGCAATTTTAAGCCACTCCCAATTGAAATCGAATTCTTGCAACTATCTGGAATCTGCGAGTTTTTATTTTAACAGCAAGTTTATTTCAAAAACGTAATTACACTTTAACAAGCTGGAAATTGACCCGGGCGACGAGCAGCGAAATAGGGAGCTATATTGAGTTGAACAGTTAATATAGCTTGTTCAGATGGATAACTACTGAATATGTTGGAGTGCTTTTTTCTTCCTCACCATTTTCCCTGCAGGTAATAGAAATAGATAACAAATTAAGACAGACGGATACAAAAGTGGAACCAGAACCACGGGTACAGGTTCATGCATAAGCGTCAAGAGCGTTTGCGGGAACTCAAATCAGCAGGATGCATACCGTGTGAATCATTTACCGCCGGGCACCATAAATCACGGGTTCTGCTTAAATCACAAGACGGTCCGTAATGAGATGGAGTCATAAAAGCCAGATAATCCTGACTCTTTCTGTCCTCTCCTCCCTCCACCCCCCACCTGAAAATGGTCGACCCCACGGTGGCACTCACCTGTCCCCACGATGCGGGGGTCTGCAAAGTGCTTGGCCAGGATGGCAGCGAGCTGGGCGAGCGTTTCCTCGTAACCTGGGGAGGATACTTTTAATGACAAAGTGTTCCCTCTGAGCGCAGGGTGTCGAACTACAGTCAGCATGCCAATTTAGGCCTCGGAAACAAGGTGTGTGACCTTTTCTGAGACAGACTGAAAAGCGCTTCGGTTTTGAAATACACTAAAAATCAGCAAAGCAAAAAATTAAATAAAATCCTCAGAGAATATTGGCATTTTTCAACATGCATTAAATTTAAATCAATACATTAGATTTTCTTTCCCCCTTTTAATGGGCTTACCAATTGAACAGGCCCATCACCACCCTCCCCTCATTGGAGGATACCGTTGTCAATGGTCATATACAGCATTCTGTGATATCCATGATGGTGTATTCAGCACTTCAGTCTCTGATTAAGGCACTGTGAGGGATCCCACATTTGAGTGTGCTGACACACTCTAGTTACGCATCACCTGGAAGCTCGTCCATGTTGTTGGAGGGGCTGAAGTAGTTCTTGAGCGCGCTGTAGCTGTTCATGGCCACGTTGAGGTAGAACTCGGGGGCGAAGGCGAAGAGGGAGCCGGTGTTGTCCGCGTGCTCGATGGTGCGGATACACACCCGCAGCAGCCAGTACACGTCCAACATCTTCTCCTGTGTAACAGAAGCCGGGAGGAGGTCAGTGTATGAAACTTACCAGTGGAGTGTGTATGAACCTTACAGGCATGGCATGTACAAACCTTACAGCCAGGGCATGTACGAACCTTACAGCCAGGGCATGTACGAACCTTACAGCCAGGGCATGTACGAACCTTACAGCCAGAGCATGTACGAACCTTACAGCCAGGGCATGTACGAACCTTACAGCCAGGGCATGTACAAACCTTACAGCCAGTGCGTGTACAAACCATACAGCCAGTGCGTGTACAAACCATACAGCCAGTGCGTGTACAAACCATACAGCCAGGGCGTGTACGAACCTTACAGCCAGGGCATGTACGAACCTTACAGGGAAGGCATGTACAAACCTTACAGCCAGGGTGTGTATGAACCTTACAGGCAGGGTGTGTATGAACCTTACAGGCAGGGTGTGTATGAACCTTACAGGCAGGGTGTGTATGAACCTTACAGGCAGGGTGTGTATGAACCTTACAGGCAGGGTGTGTATGAACCTTACAGGCAGGGTGTATATGAACCTTACAGGCAGGGTGTATATGAACCTTACAGGCAGGGTGTATATGAACCTTACAGGCAGGGTGTGTATGAACCTTACAGGCAGGGTGTGTATGAACCTTACAGGCAGGGTGTGTATGAACCTTACAGGCAGGGTGTGTATGAACCTTACAGGCAGGGTGTGTATGAACCTTACAGGCAGGGTGTGTATGAACCTTACAGGCAGGGTGTATATGAACCTTACAGGCAGGGTGTATATGAACCTTGTACTTCCAAAGAAGTTGCAGGCTGTGTAATATTTAGCTTATTTTGGTCAAGAGGTAATTTAGAAAATAAGCCAAGAAGCTGCATTCTTAAACGTTGTGTGCGGTGTTTCAGTAATTATGCTTTCATATACAGCATCTCTGAGCTTTTCATAAAAACTTCTGGTGTTCCGCAAGAAAGGATACACATCAAACCTCGCGTCAAACCCTCAGGAGAAAGGCAACCGCCAGTAATTACTACAGCACCATTTGTACTATTTCAATGGAGACACAATGATGAGTATTATTTTAGTCTGAAGGTCAAATGTGGCAGAAAAAAGTACAAAAGCCAGTGAGGTTTATTGTCTTCATTCATATTCATGACATTAATTGCATATGTTCTAAATGTTCAGTTCTGAATAAATCAACCAGGGGGTTACTGTTGCAATGAAGATATTTCCTTTTATTTAGATACAAGGCCATAATTCAAAATATATTGATTTTAATTACGTTGGGACACTGATTTAAACAATCTAACTGATGAACAGTGAAAAAAATGCTAAAATGCATATAAAGACTTACAATATATATTCTTACAGCCACTTTAGATGATTGCAAAAGTTAAGAACAAATTTCGACAGAACAGGGAGAATGGACATAAAATGTGTCCAACTTGATTTATCTTTTTAATTTCAATAAATCTGTTGAGAGAAGAAATAACCGTGCACGCTGGCCCCCAAAACCCCTTTGTGTCAGAGGCGGTCATCACTCACCACAGTGAAATATTTTTCCTTGTACATTTACCATGGAATGAGAACCTGCACGAAGCCTGCTCTCGAAAGGGGGTAAAGACGAAAGGGGGTACTCAGCAGACGCAGTAAATCCACTGCTGGAGCCCAACACACTTTCCCCTGACAGCTGGCATCACTATTGGGGCAGGCTGACAGCAGGGCACTGTTGGCCATTTTGAGAGTTAGAAGGGTTTCTGATATAGTGTCTGTGATGTGATCCGGATCCATCCATCCATCCATCCCTCCCTCCATCCATCCATCCATCCATCCATCCATCCATCCATCCATCCATCCATCCCGGCCCAGCTGACACCATGCAGCCAATCGCGTGTGCGGTGTGGCACGGTACCTTGGAGTAGATGGTGCCGTTGATCCAGGCCAGCCTGCGACTCAGGTGGTTAAGCTTCTCTGCAAAAACTTTGTGGCTCTTCTGCAGCTCCTCTAGGATGTCTGGTCTCTACGAGGAAATAGCAATTTCAAACATTTGTTTATTAACACAGAAAAGCAAAGACGTGTAAAACCCCCATGCCAACAAACAAAGATGTGCAGGCATCTGACACGCAAGCAGTACACACATGAATGTGAAATGTGTGCGTATGTGCGTGTGTGTTAATCTGAAAGCACTCCTGCTATGCCTCAGGTACACACGCATGTGTGCATACAGTGCTTACCCTGTCTGGACAGCGGGCTATCTTCTCTTCTGTGTCCTTCAGTGCTACAGCATATTCATGGACATCATCAGACACCACGACCATCTGAGAAAAGAAAGGCTTAGCGTCAGTTCTGTTACCCGATCATCCATAGATTCTTCACACCTCTATCCTCTGCTTCTCATCCTACATGAAGAGGTAGATTGTGGGTAATGACCCGATGACACTGGTTTCCTGTCCAGGTTCTGTGACACAGGACCTATAGAACCACCCGATAGATTCCCAATATATTCCATATTCTTAACATTCGGATCTCTGACTCGCAACCATTGAAGGCAAGGCAGCACAATGTAATGCATCTTATGAAAATGTATTTAGAGACATGAGACCGAGTACACTACTCTGACAAAGGGCAATATGTATTGTAATATAGCACCAGAAACTCCCGTTACCAACCAGAACTTCCTGTAGTTATTAAGCGGAGGACAGAAGAAACAGCAGAGCCGAGTATCTGGTGAATGTATAGAATCTGCTTGTACAGTAAGTGTTTCCTGTTGTAGATGCCAAGAGAAGGTTCCACATTGTGAGCGATTTGATGGTGGAGGATCGCCATAAACAGTAAACCCCACGGGTAAGACCACATTATGATGACTGCTTCACAGCGCAACCAAATCTGCAATTGATAATGTAAACTGTTAACTCTTGCAGTCTGTACATTTAGAAATCAGGAGGCATGCCCAAAAATCTTCTTATCAGCCAGCATACTGGTACTTACAAAAATCTTTACTATTCAAGTACTTTAATGACCCATACCGCAAGAATTATTTCAGTGAGTTATGCAGTTATGTCCCCCCAGCGTAACATAACAATCACAGGGCCAACATATGTCCCAGTTTTCCAAAAGAAATCTTGACAGGATCATGTTTAAATAAAATAAAACTCATTTCACACAAGAACGATGCATACATTATTAAGTAAAATTAAATTATAATTTTTACATTAGTATAATTTTTACATTAGTATAATTTTTAGACTTCCTCAGCTAGGGCAATAACCATACTTTTCATTACTGTTTTGCCTGGATATACTTATGGAAACCAATGGTGTTCTGCTCAGCTGTCCACCCTAAGAAGAGATTTCGGTAAATTAGAGGTTGCAGTATTCCAGAGTGGCTCAGTTGGGACAGGTGCTTACCGTGAGCACAAGCAGAGCCCTATAGCTTTGACCAGCGGGTGCCAAACTATGGGTCGTAAGAGGGGCAGAGGTGGGTTATGAGACGTGTGTAAAAATGACTTGCTGCACGTAACTATATGTATACTCTACACTTCCTCTGATCAGTCACACTAGTCAAATAATATAACTCACTAGTTACATGGACAGTAGTAGTTAGAGTATATGCAGCTGTTGCGATAGAAACATAAATATAAATTGTAAATTGACATATTTCAACATATATGAGGCTATGTTTTGAGATGGGGTGGGGAAAAATAAAATGTTATAGATCATTAAATGGATTGGGTGTTGGAAGGTTTGGGAACCACGGAGCTAGATAGCGGGTCTGAGCCATGTCATCAGCAGACTGACTGGTGGAACTGTAACCGTGCAGCACACCTGGCCTAATTTTGGGGACAACTGAAGTTTAGCAAGGGGAGTCCAGAGTTTGGTAGCTAGATGGTCGTAGTCGGATACCTTGAGTGGGTGGGGTTGAGGACGGAGGAGGAAACTTCTTTAATTGTAAACACAGGACCACAGCGAGGCATAAAATAATGTAGAGTGCACCTTTAACGTGGGCAGGCTTCCACTTTTGGCTGCAGTGTCTGAGCAATTGGCACAGCGGTGCTTTCATTTGCTCGCCCATAACCTAAGACCAGGCGAGGGGACAGGAGGTGCAAAACCTAGGAAGGCACATCCAGGGAGTGCTCTTCCTGAAAGAAGAGAGAGGAGTCCGGACGACTGATAATTAGCCGCTGAAAATGTGACGGCTACATCTGGCTTCACAGCAGAGTATCTCAATCTCTCCAGGATGCCAGAAGGTCATGAGACAGAATGCGCGCTCATGTCCTATTAAAGCTAACTGAATCTAATCACGATAAGGTCAGTTAGTTAACGTTAGCTAGCAAAAAAATGTTTTTTAGCCGCTTAGCGAGGTAACATTAGACAGATAGCGAACCATTCATCTGTTCATACGGTAAGCTGTACAAGCTGCTTTGGAGCGACCTGATGATTGATTCCTTGTTTTAGACCGAAAAACCCTAAAAGACCGCTCTACCCAATCATCAGACACTACATCCAAAATATCCTTCATTGCACGTGAAAAACTGGGCCAATCACATAATTACACTAAAACTCTAAATAAAAAAACCTCAAAAAGGAAATGATCATTTTAAGCTCTTAAGCGGCTTTAAATCAAATTTGTTTTCTTTGGTTCTTTATGCGGAACAATTAAAAATGATGAGCCTTACAGCACTGAGACTGAAAATATGACTGCAGTGGTCAAGGGAGTCAAGGCAGCTGTGCAGCATTAATACTGACACTGCTTTAATTTCTGGGTCATTAGTTACACTTCCACAGACTCCAGAAAGCTGAATCCGTAAAGCCCATCTGTAGACATCGGCGTAAAATAGATGCACGGCTAAAGGCTGAATTGATGCAGGCAGGTACTTCATTTCAATAACAATCGCTAGCGGCGAGACTGCCTTCATGCATTATTCAAGATTAATATTCCAGCAGCCAAACTTTTATTCCACACATAAAGAAAATTAAATGCGTAAATGCAACAAATTGTCACAATTATACAAGTTTTACACCATCTTAAGTATTAAAAGGGCAATAACAATCATATCTGCCATAACTTTGTTACTTTCCGTACATCACTTCTGTGTCTATTATGCATTAACTCTGTTGAAGAGACGGAATGAACAAAGCCTGTTTGAATACAGCAGAGGATTCTGGGATTTGGGCCTGGATTCAAACTAGTTGTCCTTAGCTATGACTCACAAATAACTCCAGGTGTTTTTTTGGTGTTTGCTGAACTCAGTACAGTGTGTTTCGGATGCAAACAGCTTGACATGTGCACTTATCTGTAGGTCAGAGTTAAGGTCAAATGTTTATTTTACCCAGGCACTGGTGCTGCATGTAAAATAAGCTTCACGTCATCTTGAAACGAAGGCCAGCCACATTAGCGCAGCCCTTATTCTCTTCCAACATGAACGCCAAACTGAGAAACCCAGGATTAACAGAAAGTACATTGTAAAGCCCATGAATAAACATGTTTGCATTTGTGAAGAGTAGAGAATTTGAAACAGAAAAAAAGCAGAATTTGCAGAATATGAGACCCTGATCCAACCAAATAAAGCAAGAGAAAGGGTGAATGTGAAGGGAAGGGGGGCATGAAGGATGGGATTGGTTGCTTCAGGCCTCTTCCCAGGTGTCATCAGGAAAAGGCGCTCCAGTCCGGGCCACAGTAGAACCAATTGGGCCGTCAGGCACATCTGAGGACCGCAAAGCGCTCTATTCCACAATTAAAACCAAGGGACAGCAGAAGCTTCTGGGCCCGGGCATCCATAACTGAAGCGATGCTCTGACAGTTCTACAAACGTGCCACTGAGGCACTAACTGCCAGAGAAGCACCGGCCTAAAAAAGCTATCCCTCCTCCCCTTCTTCCCCTCCTCCTCCTCCTCCTCCTCCTCCTCCTCCTCCTCCTCCAAACCTCCAGATTAATCCCGCAGATTGTCAGGCATGGCGTAAAAAAGTCAAAGACTGACTTATTTATGGTCTAATCTCTTCTGCGAGAAACTTTCACTGAGCGAGCTGACCTTGTTGCACAAGAGAGGGAATAGATCACACGGTCCTCACCCTGACAGATAAGAACAGTGAGCTCACACAGCACTTCTGCAAACTTCGGAACATTTACTTCGCCTTTCACATCTTAGAAGGACCTTGGATGCATCAACTGATGGGAAAAAAATGGCTCGCGCTCCACGATCAGGACACTGCCGACGACACTCTTTCACGGTCGTGCTGAATTACACAAAAATCCCAGTGATGCCTGAAACATCAATCTATTGGGGCTGAGAGTGAGATACGTCATTCCTGCAGTATTCATAGTGTGCTTTAAATACAAACTGTACTTTATAACTAGCAGTCAGATCACATTCAGCGGAGCGCAGTCAGCGCAGTCAGTCAGTTGGATCCGAGGGTCGGTTCCCGCCGCCTGCCTCCCTGCCCGACCCGTGCCCCGGTGTGTGTGGTGTGGGCGCGGCAATTGGCGGCTTGGGGGGGGGGGGGGGGGGGGGAGGAGAGAGCTGCGCGGACGACACGGGGCGAGTTGGGGTCACGGTCAGGGTCGGAGAGAGAGCCGCGAGCCGCGCGGACGTGGCGCCCTCCCCCCCCCTCCTTACTACTAATACGGTTGGGGGGGTTGTGCAGTGGTTCTTCTCAAGCGGTTGCTGGGGGGGGGATTGAATTAGATAATAGGGTCATTTGCTACCAAATTGGGGAGGAAAAGGAAAAAAAAATGAAAAATTTTTTTTTTTTTTTTTTTTAAAGATCACATTCAGCGAAACATGATAAAAAATTATAAAGTAAGTGAAAGTCTAGTCTTTTCATTTAATACAAATAGATAACAAACATCCACGTGAGCTGCATAGCTCATTAGAGTTAGGAGTCTTTTTACACGTCAAGTTTGCAGTGTTCAGAAGACATTGAAAAGTTTAGAAGTATGGCTCAAAGTTTAGAAGTATGGCTCAAAGTTTAGAAGTATGGCTCAAAGTTTAGAAGTATGGCTCAAAGTTTAGAAGTATGGCTCAAAGTTTAGAAGTATGGCTCAAAGTTTAGAGACATGATAAGAAGAAGAGAAAAGCCACATTAAAACCCAGGCAACTAATCATCCGTCCCCCCTTTCTTTTTCCCTGATCCACATTTTCGTCCCCCGCCCTCCAACAAACTGGCGAGAGAGTGTTCCCCCATTAAACATTAAAAATGGGCCCTCGTTAGCAGAGGGGGGTGAATAATGGCCGTGCGGTCTGATGCAGGGAAATACACCTCGTGCTCCATCTTCCGCAGCTACGAGTGATGATGAGGACTGCTGCCCCATATTCCCCACATGTTGGCCTTAATTAGTCCATCACACATGTCCCTCCTGCTCATTTCTCATTAGAAACTTGGCCAGACTCTCTAAACGCCTCGACAGGGGAAGCTAAGCTGAAGCCTGTTACACTGTTGCTCATTTCAAATGATGGCATGTTGCACAATGAAGAGAAGAGAGTTAGTCATGAAGAAGGGTTTCCCCTTGTCCCTCTCTTTCAGCACACTGCCCTCCACACAGTGATGCCGGATTCAGTGCTCTCTTGTTGGTCGATATAAATTTCCCTTGATCACAAATGAGAACGATGTTGAACGTGAAGTGAGCCAGGCTGCGCACACACACACACACACAGACGCAAACACACGCTGACACCTACGCACGCGCGCGCACACACACACACACAGATAAAGGGTTCCAGGGGGTACTTAGGTTACATTTTGTTATGAAAATTTCATTAAATTCACTCCTGAGAGCTACTCATACTGCCATGACCAAATGTTCTATTTATCAATAAGAGCAAATTCTGTAAATATTATCGTAATTAAATCTGTTCCCTGCAATCACATTAAAATACGGCTCAAAACATTTGATTTATTTTGGTTGGGGCATCTAATTAGAACCGTGTAAGCTGGCAAGCCAAATGGAATAACTGAAAAAGTCATTTCCTTTTAACCACCATGAACATCCCACTTCCACACTCTCACGTCCGTACCGATGACAACTTAAAAAAATAAAATAAAATAGTTGCAGAGTGCAGAATTTGCCATGGTCGCTGAGATTTCATTATGACCTCATTGAAATATTTAAATGTGCTCAGAAGGTAAATATGACATCTCAGGGCTTTAATTTGACAGTCCAAGCTCACGGCGCAATGAAAAAAAAAACGTATTATGTTGAATAATTGGAGCATCACACCCAGAAGTGTGATATTTGTGCGAGGGGCAAGGTTTATTTTCATAGCAGTAATGAAAGCACGCACTGCAGTCACGTAATACAGTTCGGAAGGATCTCTTCAGCCCAGTATCTATGGAGGTAGATTTCTATCAAAAATAAACAAACACGAAAGTATAGTACACAATTATTTTTACCATCCACACGCACACACCTCTCAATTTGTGTCCGTAGGTATAATTCACAAATGTGTTTTTGCCATCCACACGCAAACATCACTCAATTTGTGTTTCGTAAAAATAATCCACACGTATGCGTTTGCCATCCACACACAAACACCTCTCAACTTGTGTTTTGTAAATCATCATTTGGATTAATGCAAAAATTATATTCACAAATGCAAATAACATTTTCAGATATGTTTCCAATGTTCACATTTACAAATCAAAAGCTTGGCTTGCGAACTGGCGAATCTATATTTGGTGATCGAAGGACACGCGTGATCTGCTTGGATTTACGCACGGAATTTTGAGACACATATTCTGCTGCTTTTCCCCGTGTCGATTCACACATGATTCACTTGTGATTCACACGCAAAACTACTTCTTCTTCGGCGCTACCTAACACGCCGATGTGTTTTCGGCTCATCAGCGCCACTTTTACATTAAAAGTAAAATATTTTTTTTTTTAAAAAGGCAATATTAGCTGGGTTTCCAAATCTTTCTCAAAGATAGAAACCAGAGATGTAAAACCATTGATATAAACTAGGAAGTACAACACTATGAGCTAAAATAAGGAGAGCACTCCATGCAATTTGAATTATCATTTTAATTTAGGTGTCTTATCTACTAGCTAGCTAGCTGAACAAATAAAAGATTTAATCGGAGACATCGGTATCAGTGAGAATAGCTGTCAAATTAATTTAATTGGGTGCAGTTACTTCAACGTTACTTCACATGGTTGAGTTTGTTTTACATAATCTTTCCCATGAGGGGCGAAAAAGTTATGTAGCTACTGTGTATGGACCTACCCCTCTGTAATGTAATCTAGCTAGCTAGCTACATGCAATCTGATAGGAGTTTTGTGCAATGACCGTTTAAAAAACTTCCCATCGCAAGATTATCGTGGGGTTACAACCTAAATAAACTCAAAACTCGGTTGTTTTAATTTATCATTAATCCACTTAAAGATAATGTGCAATTTTGGCCACTTGTTCTAAAAGTGGCGCTCATGAGCTGAACACACATCGCCTTGTTAGGTCGCGCCGAAGAAGAAGAAGTTTTATGTGTGAATCAACACGGGAAAAAACAGCGGAATATTTGTCTCAAAATTCCGTACGTAAATCCAAGCAGATCAAGAGTGTCCTTCGATCGCCAAATGTAGATTCGCCAGTTCGCAAGCCAAGTTTTTGATTTGTAAATGTGAACATTGGAAACATATCTGAAAACGTTATTTGCATTTGTGAATATAATTTTTGCATTCATCCAAATGATGATTTACGAAACACAAGTTGAGAGGTGTTTGTGTGTGGATGACAAAAATACATTTGTGGATTATACCTACGAACACAAATTGAGAGGTGTGTGTGTGTGGATGGTAAAAATAATTGTGGATTATACTTTTGTGTTTATTTTTTATAGAAATCTACCTCCATAAGTATCCGACTGATCTCCCAGATACAATAACTTCACTATTAAAGAGGTCTGTGCGTGAGTGCGTGAGCGAGCCTTCAGTTTCTCAGCAAAGACATCCACTTCCTTTGAGAAAAGTGTATGTTTGTAATAAATGTCAGTCGTATAGTCTTGAAAATATCTTCTTTTGTTGTCAGGGTAAATAATGAATGCAAATGCCCCTCCCTGTCTCCTGAAGTGGTAGATCCAAGATGATGGCTGTTCATGCTCCAGAGGCTTCGAATCACTGTCCTCACTATGAACGGACTGACATACATTCTGAGTTGCTGACTCACCAGACAAGGCTAGCGAGACGCTCCATGGAAACAACATTTGGAGGCATAACATCACTATACAAGCTGCTTTGCAGTTGATTGAAGTAATCCACAAACTCAAAAAGGCCCTATTATACAGCCAGCAGATAATCAGAAACATCTCTGGGTATCGAAAATGTCATTCCTCACACACACAAATTCTGAACCAATCAAACTCATACACTAAACCGGAAATAATATATTTTTTAAACTACGTGAGCGTGAGAGTGACCAAGTTAGTAAGGTAGATTCAGCACTCTCTGAAGGCTCTGTTACCTTGCCAAGCTGCTGATGGACGCTCAGGTTATACATCATCACAATGCCATCCAGAATCTCCAGCAGGGACTTCTCTGTGATTGGCTGGTCGGGCTCTTCCAGTGGTCGCCCCAGCAACAGCCCATCGTTACCATGGCTTCCCTCGACTGGCGGAGTTGAGGGGTGGGGGAGAAATAGGGTAAAAAGGAAATTACCTCCAGGCATTTTCCTCAGCTGGTATCAGTAATAAAATGAGACAATAAATCCACTACCTGAAGGTGCATAAATGATGATTTTTTTCTAATTCTGAAGCCAGACTAATTGGCTTCCAAGAGGCTTGCTTCTCTGTTGTATATTAAAAGGTTCTGATGGCAAAATGTTCTTGTTATGAAATGGACAGCATTAGCATACAGCAGGCCTTTGAATTTAACTATTTATTATTCAAATGGATTGTGCTCTTGTTTCAGCCTTTTCAGCTATGATTGGTAGGTCCTCTATAATTAGCTTGCACAACTGTAGTGACATTTTCAGAGTTAAAAATAGAATTGGAGAGTTAAAAATAAATGTGTCAGCAAAACGCTGACACATTTTAGCCTTCTCATGGGAGAGTGAGGTTTCACGTTCCAAATCTGGGAGAAAGGTGGGGGAAAAAAAGCATTAAAAAAAATAAACAAATAAATAGCAGATACTTACTGTCCTCCTCGGTCCTCTGCTCCACGGCCAGCGTGCGAACTTTGACCTTTTCGGGCGGGGCCAGGGGCCGGCGGGGGGTCATGAGGCTGACGGCGGCGGTGCTCAGGAAGCGGTTGGCCCTCCCCAGGGTAGGAGAGCTGAGCCAGCTGGGCCGGGCCAGGGCACCTCCCGTGGCCGCCGCGCCAAAAGGCCTCTGGGAGCCGGCCGAAGACAGAAATGCTGACGGTTACACCTCCACTGGGGTACGACTCTCTCCCACCATTATACATTTGCTCTTTTCAAATCGAATCAAATTTTGGTCGTTACTTTAACAGAACAGAACAGACCTACAACAGCATGCGTTTGGAAGTGTGAAGGACTCACACAAATTTACAAAAAGAAATTACAAAAATAAATGACTATGACTATGAACACATAATCCTAACACAATAACAAAACATGAAGAAAGCAGATAATCAATGTCTGATTTCAATTCCACACCTTAGAGCAGGGGTGGGCAACTCCAGGCCTCGCGGGCCGGTGTGTATGCAGGTTTTTGCTGCCGCCAGTTAACAATTATTGAATTAGCCCAATCGTTTACATGATCTGATATTTTAATCTACATATCCGCGATATGAACAGCAGCTGATGAATGTTCTTGTGCCGGTATGCGTGTATTGTAGCGTTTTATCGTTCTGTAATTTACGAGTGAATCGGTGATTGTGTGTATGACTAATTAGCTGATTGAGCCGTGGTAACTGGTGGCAGTAAAAACATGCATACACACCGGCCCGCGAGGCCTGGAATTGCCCACCCCTGCCTTAGAGGAAGGGTTCCTAAACCTTCTGAGCTCAGTAGCCACATAATGAGCAGATGCTTAAATCCCTTATTAAAATGCAGACTAAAATATGTTGAAATCTAGATTTTTTTGACATATTAATGCACGTACAATTGATGCAGGGTTCTCCCAAGATTTTTTGTCAGAGTGGTACTCAGGCCCTCGGGGGTGAGGGGGTACTCAGTAGGACTGTAACTAAAATCTTTGCTTGTTATGTTCGTTTTGACTAAACGGTTAGGTACATTTTCGGTAAAGCAGTTGAGCTTATAGGACTAGATATTACAATCCCTTAGATAATCGGTACCTATGTAACAGTATTGAGTGGGACAAGGGTAAGGGGTAAAAGCTTCACTGGGGTCTTCAGGTGGGCACCCTCCTTCACTGGTGTTTCATTGAATTAAGCCCACGACACCTCGAAAGGGCTCAACGGCAACGCCTGGCGTCCCAGGTGTGCCCCCTCTGCTTTTACCCCATGGTTGGTCATTTAGCAGCCCAGTTGGGGTCCTTTCTCTTGATCCATAGCCATCTGCTGCTTTGTTCGGCAGCCTCTGACATCGATTTGACGGCTTGTCGGAAGGCCTGTCCTCGCACTCCCATCCCCTTAAGAAGCTTGGTTGTGGACGTTGCAACAAAACCTCTACACCCGACCTCGACCGGGAGCACCTGGGCACGCCAGCCGCGTTGTTCTGCTTCGGCTGCTATGTCGGAGTACTTCAGTCGTTTACGTTCATATGCTTCACCAACTGCCGCCTCCCATGGTACAGTTAGTTCCACAATGAACAGCAACTTCTGGGAGGTTGACCACAAGACCAGGTCCGGCCTGAGGTTAGTTGTAATAACCTCAGGCGGAAAAATGAGTCTCTGGTCTAAGTCAACCTGCATTCTCCAGTCCCGGGCAGTGTCTAGGAGGGTTGCTTCCTCTCTTGCAGATGGCTTTGCTGGGAGTTGTCCTGCTCTTAGAAAGGGGATGGTCTTTGAGTGCCGAGGCATTGGGGGAGGGAGGGCGTTGTTGGTAGTCCTCCTTCCTTCCAGAGTGATCGCCAGTTGTCTTAGGACCTGGTTGTGCCTCCAGGTATAGCGGCCTTGGGACAAACTGGTTTTACAGCCGGTGAGAATGTGTCTCAGTGTTGCAGGGGTCTGACAAAGTGCACAAGAGGGATCTTCTCTAAACCACTGGTTTAGGTTCTTGGGCGTGGGAAGAACATCATAGGTGGCTCTGATGATGAAGCTGATTTGGCTTCCTTCCATTTCCCAAAGATCCTTCCATGTGAGCTTTCGATGCTCCAGGTTTTCCCAGCTAGTCCACTGGCCCTGTTTGGACTGCGAGACTGCCTTTGCGCATCTGTCTGCCTCCTCTTGTTGCCGCACCTGAGAAACCACCAGCTTTCTCCTCTGGGTTGATGTTGCCTTGTGCCATGTGGGTCGACTTGCCCCAAGTCCAAACCCACCTCTTCCATGCTGCACCTGTCCTATAATGTCTCCATGCCTGAGAGCGGATTTTGCTTGCTGTACGGCCTCAGATGGGATCCACTTCCTCCCAGTTGCCAGTCTGGGGGCAGCCTCTCGGATCGTTCCATCTTGAGACTCTGTCAGGGTCATGTTCAACCTCACTTTGGTGCATTTATACTCCTCTGTGAGGCTAGAGACAGGCAATTCCAGTGCACCGTGTCCATACAAGCCGATGTTGCTGAGGCAACGCGGGAGGCCAAGCCACTTCTTGATATATGAACTGACTGTCCTCTCCAGCTTCTCGACTTTGGTCATTGGAATCTCGTAGACCGTTAGGGGCCACATCAGGCGGGGGAGCAACCCAAACTGCAGGCACCACAGTTTCAACTTGCCAGGAAGCAAGGTTTTGTCTATTCTGACAAGGCCTTTGATGGTTTCTTCCCTCAGTTGATCACACTGGTCTGAGTCTTTGAGGCTCGTGTTGTACCAGCGCCCCAAGCTCTTCACTGGCAGCTCCGACACCAAAGGAATAGGTGTATCCTTGATATGGAACCGCTGGTCCACGAGTTTTCCTTTGACGATGGATATGCTCCTGGATTTGCTGGGTTTGAACTTCATCCGTGCCCATGTAATGTTGGCTTGAAGCTTTCCCAGCAGATGTTTGGTGCATGCGATAGTTGTAGTCAAGGTGGTCATGTCGTCCATGTAGGCACGAATAGGAGGTAAACGCTGTCCAGATTGCAGACGTTCTCCTCCCACAACCCATTTGGAAGCTCGGATGATCACTTCCATTGCCATGGTGAAGGCTAGTGGGGAGATGGTACATCCAGCCATTATTCCCACTTCCAAAGATTGCCATGATGTTGTGTATTCTGTGGTTTTAATACAGAATTGCAGATCTCGGAAGTAGTTTCTCACCAGGTTTATGATGGTACTTGGGATGTGGAAGAAGTTGAAGGCTGCCCAGATAAGAGAATGGGGGACGGATCCGAAAGCATTAGCTAGGTCCAGGAATATGACGTGCAGGTCTCTTCCTTCCCTTTTAGCAGATTGGATTTGGTGCCAGATCATGCTTGTATGCTCCAAGCATCCTGAGAAACCAGGTATGCCGGCTTTCTGCACTGATGTGTCAATCAAGTTGTTTTGCTTCAGGTACGTTGTCATCCTTTTAGCAACAATGCTAAAGAAGACCTTCCCTTCCACATTCAACAGATTGATCTGCCGGAATTGATCGATGTTTGAGGCATCCTTCTCCTTGGGGATTACCACTCCCCCTGCTCTTCGCCATGCTTTTGGGATGGTTTGCTTCGTCCACGTCACCTTCATTTGCCTCCACAGAAAGCGTAATACGTTTGGGGAGTTTTTATACAGCCGGTATGGAACTCCATTTGGTCCTGGAGCTGAAGCTGCCCTTGCTTTCTTCACTGCTTCCTCAACCTCACTCCACCTTGGGGGACTGTCATCCAGCTGGTGTTCTGGTTGAGGAATTGGTGGCATGTCTGGTGGTATCTCCCTCCTTTCAAATCTTTGGTTGTCTGTGTGAGTTGTTTTCAGGTGGTCCTCTAACTCCCTCTTTGGCACCTTAAGTGACCCGCTCTTTTCCTTCGTGAAGAGTCCTTTTACAAATCTGAAGGGATCCTTGTAGAAGGTTGTTCTCGCCCTTTCCTTCCTCTTGCGTCGAGTCCTGAGGTTTTCAGCTCTCCGCAGTCTTCCCAGGCGTCCCTTCAGGTCTGTTTGGAGGAGGTCGATTCCCGCTCTTTCCTCCACTGAGGCTCTCTTCCACTGCTTCCTCAAGTCCCGTCTCTGCTTGACAAGGCGCTGGATTTCTTGCTGCCTTCTGGACTTGGGAGGGGTGGTTGATGTCATGTCCTTCTTTTCCGTCTCTTTAGTCCCGAACCTTACTGCTCCGTAGGAGTAGATCAGATCGCCAATTTTCCCCAGTTTCTTCTCCACTGTTCCTTTGACTCCTTCTAGGATCTTGATCAGGTCTGCATCCACTGTTGCCCACTCTTTCTTGCTGCTGGACTTTGGCCACTTTACATGAGGTCTGTGGCCTTGAATGTTCTTCTCCAAAGCAGGTTGCACTTGACTTGGTTCCAAGTTCTCTGATGTTGTGCTTGAATTACTTTCAGCCACTGGGGTACTGATGCTCGGTGGACTGTGGGTTAAATCCTGCCGCTGAGCTTCACTCGCCTGACTTGACCTTTCTCTCAGAAGATAATGATCAATGCGAGGTCCCGGCCTCACGTTCTTCAAGCACTTCATCCGCCCTTGATGTATTCTTAGGCCTCTGATGGATGTTACCTTGGACCAGCCACAACTACATACTTGGCGTTCCTGTCCTTCAGCTGGTGTTACTTGTTTTGTGCCAATTATCTGATTCGTCGTCGTGGTCATTCCAAGGTCAATTACCAGGTTGTCAGCCGATGAGTCATCTTCCGCCCCCGCTCTCGCAGACTCTAGGGGTGTTTTTCTCTTTAGACTTTTCGTAGCAATGAGGGGTGGCCTTTGTTCACTTTTCAAGCGACGGAGCCTGCCATCATGGATAGCTAGTCCATGACAGCCCCGTTGGGGTCTTTCCTTCCTGTCAGCTGTCTTTCCAAGCCGTCACATGGTCTTTCCCTTGTTGTCAGCTGCACTTTCACAGCAGTCACTGGATTTCTCCAGCTTTTCAGTTGAGCTTATAGGACTAGATATATATATATATATATATATACAGAAACAAATGAAATTCGAAATATAAAATTGCTTTTCATTTATTAAAATGTAACAGTGGCCCATAATTTCTTTCTGAATGGAATAAGGCACATTAACGCTAAGTGATCAGGAAGAAAGAATTCAGAGTTTTGAATTGAAGTTTTGCTTTAAAGCAAGACTGTAATTGTTTGGCTCGCAGTGCGCAGCAAACCGAAAGCCCCTGACCGAAGGAAAGAGGATATTTTTTCCGGCCTTGATAAAATAAGCGGTGATTTTTTTCTGATTCGACGACCGTTGCTCCCCCCGGCTTTGCAGAAGCATCTCTCCCCTGACTGAGCAAGTAGAACGGCAACAAAATACAGGCTACAATTTTGGTTACACAACGGCGCAAGTACGCAAGTATAACATACAGTAAAGTGGTGACTGTATTCAGATTCAATCCATTCAGTCGAAGGCACATTTTACAGAATTTTCGTCCCACTTCTCTGACCATATGTGACCGGCACATGGGTCAGTCTGCTCTTTTGACACAGTGAGTCTTTTACAGTGAGCGCAGAGTGAGCTCAGAGTGAGCGCAGAGTGAGCTCAGAGTGAGCGCAGAGTGAGCGCAGAGTGAGCGCAGAGTGAGCGCAGAGTGAGCTCAGTGTGACCACAGCATGAGCTCAGTGTGACCACAGAGTGACCGCAGCATGAGCTCGGAGTGACCGCAGAGTGAGCGCAGAGTGAGCGCAGAGTGAGCGCAGAGTGAGCGCAGCATGAGCTCAGTGTGACCACAGAGTGACCACAGCATGAGCTCAGTGTGACCACAGAGTGACCACAGCATGAGCTCAGTGTGACCACAGAGTGACCGCAGCATGAGCTCGGAGTGACCGCAGAGTGACCGCAGAGTGACCGCAGAGTGACCGCAGCGTGAGCGCAGACCGAGCGTACCTGTGCTGCCCCACTCTCTTCGTCTTCGTCCAGGTCGTCCATTGAAGAGGGCAGAATCTCAGACGGGTCGATGATGATGTTGGCTTTGGAGGCAAGGTCATCTGAAGAGCACAGGAACACTAATGAGTCCAATAACAAGCCGACAGCCTTTCTCTGTCATCACAAACGCTCAGTGCACTTCTGCCAGCCAGATTCTCCCCTTATTCTGAGTGGCAGGGTTTCTGTGTTTCTGAACAACAATTAGACATTTTAAAAAGTAAAGAAAGAAAGAAAATGCTGTCACGATGCAAGTCATTGGGACCAAAAACAATTCACTGATGACAGGCAATCACGCATACACGCACGCACTCGCACACAGCCAATCTTTGTGAGGCAATAATTTTAAACAAAACACACACGTACATGCACACTGTCTGTGTGAGAATCGAAATAACAGGACCAAATATCACAGGAATAGTCTACGCATTGCCTGAAGTAAACCTTCATTTGCACATGAAACGGACATCTCAAAACATATTTTCAGAGAATGCGAGAGGACAGAAATGACATGCTTATCAGCATCCTTCCAACATGTTTTACCCTTATTGAACTGTTATATCTGTTAATATAAGTACGCTCTGGTGGCAGCACCCACCATATTTTCTCATAAAAAATAAGCTGTAGGGCTGAAAATGACCTTGACTGGTGTACTTTATAAGGTGGATGTTTGTTTATTTGACTAGATAAAAAGCTAGACAAAGCAATATCCTGCGAATACGAGTTTCCCGATCCATTCAGTTTTATTAAATATCCAGGTATTTCCTTATAGATTTCGCAAAGCATAACCAAGCGATCGTTCCTGGTGTAACATGATTTGTTTGAATAAGCTGCACATTAAGACCTAGACGCTTGAGCCCACTAATGTGCACCACTAAAAATGCATACATGAACAGAAGAATGAACAACAACCAACTCTTCCAATTAAATGAAGGTAACCTTTCATCAGCAAAGAGAAGCCCCGCCTTTCCTCTTCACCAAAACATTGCGCCCTCCAATTAACAGTGCTGCGAGTATTTACATTACAATGCTTATGCATTTTTCCTATTGAAATGTGCACTTTAACCTTATAGTCACTGTTCCATTTCAAATCCAATGTGCTGGAGTACAGAGCCAAAACAACCACAAATGTGTCACTGTCCAAACACTTTTGGAGTGCACTATAGTACAGCCCGTGATATCTCCTTGGTGGAGGTGATGCCAGAAAGGGCGGCCTGCTCTGCAACAGAAGAGGAACATCAAAAAGCATCGGCCGATAAAGAGCAAAGAAATATGGTTCATTACTCTGATTCCTGGTGATGTAGAGGCTTCATCACACCTCCAGAAGTGACCTCTAAGTGGCTATAAATTGTGTTTACTAAAGTGATCACCCGCACCATAAATCCACAACTCTACAAAAATCAAAGGTCTAACCCATAAATCAGCCAAAAAAACAAACATTTTTCCAGCTCTGAGAACAAAAAGGGGGTGCGAGCCACCTGCGGGAAATGCTAATTTATTTTTTTCAAAAAATAAAGACAGAAATATCACACTCAGTGAACTGGCAGGTTTCCCTGCCAATCACTCACAGCCTCTGAGACTGATTAAGAAGTGCACCTCAACACATTCAGAGACGGCCCTCAACTCCTGTCCAAAGGCTTTCCGCTATGCCAGAAAGAGACGCGACCAAGGGCCCATTCCCAAACGTTTCCGGAGGCCGAAAAGATGACCGACAGTGAGGAGAGAAAGTAAAAAGGGAGGGGATGGGAGAAAGAGAGTGACTGTACAAAGACCCACCCCCCAAAGCGTGGTTCTGGTCTCTGTTTGGACATGCCTGCGTGTAGGCAATGCGCGCGTACGCTCGCTCGAGCCGCTCCGACTGCCTGCCGGTGACGAGGTCGGCGGAGATCGCCTCAAGGTCCCCTATACAGACGCGCCGAACACCAGCGCCATCAGCCACTCGTAGCCACGCAAGCGCGGTCGACGATGCGGATGATGAGAAATCAGTAACCGCGAGACAGCACGCAGACGTGAGCGCGACGCCTAAATCAACGCTGCCGAACTCCAAAAGGCAAACCCACCATCCCTTCTGCCTGCCGACAAGGTCCGCGACACCGCCACACCTGAAGCTAGGCGACCGACCGTGAAAAGCGAACGCTCAAATCTCCTCCATTCCCGCTAGTCCCTTCCACTCAGTAGGCCCCTTGGCCCCTGCATACTACTGCAGAGGCCGAGGACATTCTCGAGAACAAGACCGTCCGACGGTGACAACTAGTGGTGTAACGGATCGTAGTTGATCCGTGATCCGTACGGATCGCCCCCCACGGTTCGGCACGCATGTGAACCGCGGATTAATTGCAAAATTTAACCATCATAGTGAATTACAGTTTTACTGCCGCTAGTACTTTTTAAAGTAATAATTCCCTAAATCTCGATGCAGAGTTGCAGTGAAAAGACAGATGCGTGCTGTGTTTTACTCTGAAGCGCATTGGACCTATCGCTAAGCCCCGCCCCTCTTCGCAGGGGGAGACAGTTTGAGAGCCAGCTCACCCACTGTAATGTAATTTTCACGGATTTAACACATTAAATACTCGTTCATTTTTGGAACCAGAGCTACGAAATCTCTTCCAAATCCGTCAACAAGGCCTGCCGTATGCACTGTAAAAATGTGTGCATGACTATTTTTAAAAAAACGGAGTTTTATGATTACAACTTAGCTCTGGTCCATAGCGTTAGAAGGAGCGTCTCCTTAACGCTATGTTACTTTCCAGTCTGTGCTTCGCCTCGTCAAACAATATGTAATGGAGCCCGGGGTATTTAATTTTGTTATTCATATGGATAAGGCAAGGCTAGTGATGTTAACACCACTGTTCTAATTATTAATTATAACGTTATATATATGGCTAACTAGCCTTGTTGGTACAAGCCTGACCGTCTTGATCCAAGGCTATGGCTAATGTTAACCAAGCCAGACTCACCTAAAGTATAATATTAACGTCAACGTTTACACAGGCTATTTTTTCATTCACTACCATGTTTAAAGGAAGAAGGTATCATGCCTCATATTGCACTTTGATTTAACAATTGAGTATTGAATATTTTATATATTTTAAGATTTTACTTAAACATTGGACATCTTGAATGTTGTTTTCATTTAAGACCATGGGCAAACGTTCCTTGCTTTAAGTGTTTTACAGAATAAATGGAAAGCAAAGATATACTTGTCTCCCTTTTTTTTTTTTGCTGATCCGAAAAATGATCCGATCCGTGACTCAAAACCGTGATACGATCCGAACCGTGAGTTTTGTGATCCGTTGCACCCCTAGTGACAACTCGATACGTCCTCATATTACAACAAAAATGCTGAATCTGCTTTAAAAGCAATGGTCTTTTTCCGGAGGTTAGAAAGCAGGAGGGAGGGTGGGTGAGAGCTTCAAACAGATGGCAGCAGGAGGCAGCAGGTTTGTAGAAAGACTGGCCTGAGTTACAGGCCGGTGAAGGCCAGTCGACCCGCGTCAACACGTGTGCGCTCAGCCCTCTCCTTCACTTTAATCACACTGATTGAATCTCAGAAAACCCGCCAGCCGTGCCCATTGGCTCAATTCCTTCAATGAAGCAACAAACCAAAAAAGAAGCAGGAGAAGAAAAACGCACATCAAAGATGGAGAAGCAGGTTATGAGTCCACCCTCTCTCCTCCCCCCGGTGGTAAATCCAAGGGCTCGCCTTCTCCGCAGCCAAATTACCCAGAAAGGAATCGATATCCATTAGCCGCTGCTCCTTCCGTTATGTTGACTTGGGCAGGATCGCCACAGTCAGCTCCGCGCTGATGGGAGGCCGAGAGCGCTAGCCTGCTAACGGGACCAACTCATGCATTGAGAAAAGACGCACGCCTGGCGCCGGCGCTTCAGATACAACGTTGAATATTTGTGTGAAAGAATCGCTTGTTTGCAAACCTCCGGGAGTGAAAGATCAGTTTAATTCAAAAAGCACAAGGGTGAATCTGGATCATTTCTGCCAGTTGATAGCGGGGGTGTTCTCTGGGTGGCATGCACGCACGCGCGCGCGCACACACACACACACACACACACACACACCACTGGGAGTTCAGAGGCTGATTGCTTTATCGGCACTAAAAAGGCCATGAAAGAAACCAGGATGCCTCTAAACGGCTTGATTGCTTTCATCCCTGCTTGTCAGAAAAAACACAGAAACAAAAACGGGCCTTCCTATTTGTGCAGCGCGAATGGAAAAAACACCACAGAGCATCAGGCGCGAACGCAGTGAAGGTGAAAACATTGGATCCGACTCTCTCCACTCAGTCAATTCTGAAGCAATTCCACACCAAAGCACATTTTGACAGTGATGATTGCAGACAAAGAGAGACAATTATTATCAGACTGACATAAAAAGAACAAAAATCCAACGCTCATTGAATAGACTGAACCTTTTTACACTGAAAAGCTGGACTGGAGCCCATTTAAAAACTCAATTTTTGGTTCAAGGCTTTTTTTTTTTGTGCGGTCTTGTCAATGCAGTCAGTTGCCCCACGAATGCCAAGGCTGTGAAAATAAATTTTATTTGAAAAAACTTCCTGATTCAAAAACACCTTCAATAGAATGTGCCACAAGAGGAGCACAGCCTGCTGTCACTGGCACAGGCAGTGATACGACGCCCCCTAGTGGAGCTTCCAGAAAAAACAACTAAGTGGTCCACACCTCTCAAAATTTGATCTACTACTTATTATTTACATTAATACTAATTATTTGGCACTGTAGCAGTAACTGTGCTCTGTAATAAGCAGAAGATCTTTTTTATAGACCATCCCACACATTTATATGAACTTATCCCTTGCCCAGCACCCCAATCTTCTAATTGAGAAGAAAATGCAAGTAATGGAGCGAGCAGCATACTTTAAACTGCTTCAAAGTCAGCTTCACTTGTCAGGCTCAGAATCTTACGGTACTATGAGCCAGACCGAGTTCACACTGATGTGAGGTAAGTCCACTCCAAAGTCTAAGGACCTACCTTTTGACCTGGCGTAGGTAGGGCTCCCTCTACAGGTGAGTCAAGCCAACCATACAAAATCCTTGCTAAAACTGGTTAGATAAAACCGCAAACTGTGTTAGTCACTCTCAAATAACTAAGAATTTATTTAAAAATAAAACCGTATGATCGACACCGCGACCCATACTGGGTTGTCAGGATGAATTTCATCTGAAGTGCACCCGTATACTAATATGCTAATCGTGCACCTAGAATTTAGCACTTAATATAAACTAATAATATAATATCAGTAATATGTGTGTCTAATCTAATATCAGTGGTAGTGTAGAATCTCTGAAATAAGAACTCTTGGGGAATGGGGATGGTATAATAAAATAAAGACAAGGATAAATGTTAATAACTTATGCATTAATGTTGTCTGTGATGCATGCCGAAGCTGTATTACTTCAGCCTCAAGCGTAAACATAGATGATGCCATATGAACTAATGTAAGGCAGTCAAGAGTCTACTGTACGAACCACAGAGCAGCACCAACATTCCCATTCTATGATTGGTCAGCGGTCTGAGTAACCAAGGTGACACACAAAACTTGAGTGCTAGCTTAGCGACACCAAGCAGAGATTTGAACACACTCAATTGTGAATTAGCCCGGAATCCTCACTTGCCCATCTGCTTTTGCTTGCCTAGGGGAAGCGTAATGGCTGAACCCTGTGAGGTTTACACATTCAGCAAAGATTCTGCATTCATCCCAGCAAATCTGCTCGGCTCATTCTAATCTCACGACGGCGCAAAGGACGGGAAGAGACACCTTTACGCACCTTTGAGGGTTTTCTTGAGGTGAGAGAGGAGGCCTCCCAGACGCTGGAGATCAAAGTAATCCACCTTCCCGTTGTAGAAGAGCTGTGGAGGGACGTAGGCCTCTGACAGAGCCCAAGCAAAAACAGCGAGATTCAGAGGAACCTCAGAAACCCCCCCATTCACACATACAAAAAACCGACGGGACAATGATGCTAGCGACAGCAATGATAAACACCTTACAAGTGGTTTTTAATAACACTCTTATGCTAGTAATAACACACATATATTTTTACTGATGAAAACACTGCTTAAAATAATACTAAAATAACGTGTCCATTAAATCCAGCATAATTGCCTATTACTTTGTTCACCAGAATGCAGTAACAACGGCCTGGCTAGGAGTGTCTAAATTAGCACTTGTGTGTATTACGCACCCACACAGTGCTTTTAATTCATGCAGTGAAGCAATACAAACGCAGGGTAAGCAGTGCTATCATGCTTGATGCCCATTGGCAATGGGCCATTGAGTAGTGAGGAAACAGGAAGCCAGGGGTCTGTAAAACTGGTCTCGAGAGATCCACAGGGTCTGATGGCTTTCACTGCTCCTCGGCACTAACTTGATCAATTATGGCAGTACACAAACTCCCAAAAAGATTAAATCACCTCACCTGGTTTCTTTGGTCTGAACTGGTTGCTGATTTTCATATTACAGCATATACCAACAGACCTTCTGGCTGTCCAGACACCTGGCTTCTGGTTCCATACTAACAAACAAGCAAGTATGATGTCATTGCTCCTTCCAGAAGTCCCAGTTTGACTTTTGCTTAATGTCCATTGGGTGGTGAGAAACAGGAAGCTGCCTCTGTGCGCACCTGCACTGCTTATGCAGCACAGCAACATGCATCTTAAGCGTTGCAATTAATTCAAGCTCCAAAACTGAAGTTGAGGAGCGATGACATCATGGATGATGCCCATTGGCCACTGTCAAACAGAAAGTTGACTCTCAGGGCTCACTCAATTGGCAGAACATTCTGTAACGTTTCAAGTGTTCCATCTACTGAACAGAAAGCTCTCGGTTTGTGCGGTTCGCTATATTCTCAAGCGCTCCTCAGGAGAGGTTTAGTAGGCATTTGGTGGGTACAGGAATATTGGCTCTACTAGGCTGGTGCTGGGACAATTTATGCAATGAATTCCAGTGTGTAATTTGCCTCAGTATAAAGGCTATTTCAGTTTCATTGTATGTTCAGTTGAGCTCAGGTAAGTTCCTGGTGCTCTTGAATATGCCCTAAATGCATTAGCATGCTGCTCACCTTCACTGCTGACACAACCCACACTCTTCCTCTTGCACTCGTCCCAGTACCCGCGGATGGCAGTGATGAGGCGATGCAGAAAGCAGACCATGTACTCAGGGGGGCACAGCACTGTGGGATTCTGTCATACACCAAACCCAGATGCCATTACATTGCATTACAGTCACACCACACCCAGACGCCATTACAGTGTATTACAGTCACACCACACCCAGACGCCATTACAGTGTATTACAGTCACACCACACCCAGATGCCATTACAGTGTATTACAGTCACACCACACCCAGACGCCAATGCAGTGCATTACAGTCACACCACACCCAGACGCCATTACAGTGTATTACAGTCACACCACACCCAGACGCCATGACAGTGCATTACAGTCACACCACACCCAGACACCATTACAGCGCATTACAGTCACACCACACACAGACACCATGACAGTGCATTACAGTCACACCACACCCAGACTCAATTACAGCGCATTACAGTCACACCACACCCAGACACCATTACAGCGCATTACAGTCACACCACACCCAGACACCATTACAGCGCATTACAGTCACACCACACCCAGACGCCATTACAGTGCATTACAGTCACACCACACCCAGACACCATTACAGTGTATTACAGTCACACCACACCCAGACTCAATTACAGTGTATTACAGTCACACCACACCCAGACGCCATTACAGTGCATTACAGTCACACCACACCCAGACACCATTACAGCGCATTACAGTCACACCACACCCAGACACCATGACAGTGTATTACAGTCACACCACACCCAGACGCCATTACAGTGCATTACAGTCACACCACACCCAGACACCATTACAGTGTATTACAGTCACACCACACCCAGACGCCATGACAGTGCATTACAGTCACACCACACCCAGATGCCATTACAGTGTATTACAGTCACACCACACCCAGACGCCATTACAGTGTATTACAGTCACACCACACCCAGACGCCATGACAGTGCATTACAGTCACACCACACCCAGACGCCATTACAGTGTATTACAGTCACACCACACCCAGATGCCATCACAGTGCATTACAGTCACACCACACCCAGACACCATTACAGCGCATTACAGTCACACCACACCCAGACGCCAATACAGCGCATTACAGTCACACCACACCCAGACGCCATTACAGTGTATTACAGTCACACCACACCCAGACGCCATGACAGTGCATTACAGTCACACCACACCCAGACTCAATTACAGTGTATTACAGTCACACCACACCCAGACGCCATGACAGTGCATTACAGTCACACCACACCCAGACGCCATGACAGTGCATTACAGTCACACCACACCCAGACGCCATTACAGTGCATTACAGTCACACCACACCCAGACGCCATTACAGTGTATTACAGTCACACCACACCCAGACACCATTACAGCGCATTACAGTCACACCACACCCAGACTCAATTACAGCGCATTACAGTCACACCACACACAGACCATTTTCAAGGGTACCCAAGAGATGGTCTGAGCAAAAGCCAACAGGCAGCAGTGCCTGGTCCTTACCCCTCTGTTACTTGCATTCTCCTGAAGAAACTTGCGGAATTTATTCAGGAATATATACCGTGAGGCTTCCCCCTACAAAGGAAAGCAAAATATATGAATGGTTTAAACAGATTTCTTATGAACTAGTTTAAAAAAAGCTTGATTATACAATCAATGTAAATGTAATTAATGACATATAAATAAATGTTAAGTAAATGTACTGAAGTAAATATACAAAATAAATAAGTCAATTCTACGATTATGACAGGCTGAGTTAGTGAAGGCAGTTAGTGATTGACAGCTTACCGTCCCTTTGTCCTTGTTGTTGAGCATCAGCCTGAGGATTTGAACCTGCAGCTCCTCCACCACTACACAGAAGCAGATGTGACACAGCTCAGTAAGTGCCCTTCCGGGACGGATCTCAGGCCGAGAGACGGGTTGGGGAGAGAGGAAGAGCCCGGCTTACCTTCTATCCTCTTCTTCAGCCTCTGGCAGCCTCGCTCGTAGGCCCGCCTCCTCAGCCTCTCCTCTGCGCTCTCCTCCTTCTGCTCCCTCTCGTCACTCCCCTGTAGAGGAAAGCAGGGACATGCCGAGGGTGAAGCTATGAACAGTTACTGAAGAGCCTAGAGAAAAGAACACGTGAAGCTGTACCACTGTGGTACACAGACACACTTACTGTGGACTGTGAGGATCCATACAGTATAGGACACACGCAGCTGTGCCACAGTGATAGAGCTACACAGTTACTGTGGACTGTGAGGATCCCTACAGTACAGGACACAAGCAGCTGTGCCACAGTGATAGAGCTACACACAGTTACTGTGGACTGTGAGGATCCCTACAGTATAGGACACACGCAGCTGTGCCACAGTGATAGAGCTACACACAGTTACTGTGGACTGTGAGGATCCCTACAGTATAGGACACAAGCAGCTGTGCCACAGTGATAGAGCTACACACAGTTACTGTGGACTGTGAGGATCCCTACAGTATAGGACACAAGCAGCTGTGCCACAGTGATAGAGCTACACACAGTTACTGTGGACTGTGAGGATCCCTACAGTACAGGACACACGCAGCTGTGCCACAGTGATAGAGCTACACACAGTTACTGTGGACTGTGAGGATCCCTACAGTACAGGACACACGCAGCTGTGCCACAGTGATAGAGCTACACACAGTTACTGTGGACTGTGAGGATCCTTACAGTATAGGACACAAGCAGCTGTGCCACAGTGATAGAGCTACACACAGTTACTGTGGACTGTGAGGATCCCTACAGTACAGGACACAAGCAGCTGTGCCACAGTGATAGAGCTACACACAGTTACTGTGGACTGTGAGGATCCCTACAGTACAGGACACAAGCAGCTGTGCCACAGTGATAGAGCTACACACAGTTACTGTGGACTGTGAGGATCCTTACAGTACAGGACACAAGCAGCTGTGCCACAGTGATAGAGCTACACACAGTTACTGTGGACTGTGAGGATCCCTACAGTACAGGACACAAGCAGCTGTGCCACAGTGATAGAGCTACACACAGTTACTGTGGACTGTGAGGATCCCTACAGTACAGGACACAAGCAGCTGTGCCACAGTGATAGAGCTACACACAGTTACTGTGGACTGTGAGGATCCCTACAGTACAGGACACAAGCAGCTGTGCCACAGTGATAGAGCTACACACAGTTACTGTGGACTGTGAGGATCCCTACAGTACAGGACACAAGCAGCTGTGCCACAGTGATAGAGCTACACACAGTTACTGTGGACTGTGAGGATCCCTACAGTACAGGACACAAGCAGCTGTGCCACAGTGATAGAGCTACACACAGTTACTGTGGACTGTGAGGATCCCTACAGTACAGGACACAAGCAGCTGTGCCACAGTGATAGAGCTACACACAGTTACTGTGGACTGTGAGGATCCTTACAGTACAGGACACAAGCAGCTGTGCCACAGTGATAGAGATTCACTACAACCAATGACACATGTAGCTGTGTTACTGTGTGCTGTGGGGTTCACGACAGGCAACGACTCTCTTAATGGAATTTCATCAAATTAAATCTCTTCACTCTAAACGATTTGAAATAAACAGACCAAATAGACGCCTTTATTTGTTTGACTTAAGTTGGAGTTGATTGAATGCAGGCCTGTGTCTATCCCAGTACACCCACGCACAGACAGACACCCACACACACACCCCCACACACACCCCCACACACACACAGTTTGTGCAGCGTGCCGTACCTCTTTGTCGAAGCGTGTGGGCCACCAAGTCGTAGGGATGAGCTCCTCCAGCCCCGCCTCCTTTACCCTCAGGGGGGTCTTGATGTAGAAGAACACCACCGAACGCAGCACATCAAACGTGACCACGCTAAGGACTGCAGACGCTCAGACGAGTGCGCACACACACGCACAGAGGTACGCGTGAACGCACGCACACAGATGTACGCATCAACGCGAGGGCACACCTGCACTCACCAGGGCATGACATTTACTTGTTCACCCACTGGCCAGAGTGCCTTGTGGATTCAAAAAACCACCAGCCATTTTCAACATTTTATCAGCCGCATTACCTTTTACAATAGAACACAACCCTGTTGGTTACGTGTCAAATTGGCTGCCTACAGTAAAAAATGTACCACTCAAAATTTTACCAGCATTTGGTTGGTGGTGGGTGTTAATTTCAGACCCTGGCATACGCACATGCACGAGCACCCACGGACTGGAGATAGTAGGTACAACATGACAGGTGTACTGAAACAGTAATGTGGGTGGGAATATGACCCAGACTGCTCTCCACAGCGATAGCCTGGCTCTTTAATATCCTCTCCAGACTGAAAATACACACACATCTCCTCTCCTTTACAAGTCATTCTCCACCTGGATCCCCCTTTTCACGTTGATCCTTTTATTACACATCTTTCCATTCATTTATATGCAAAAGTGAGTCATCTCAAAGCAATGGAGAGGCCTGCTCGTCTTGTTTACTGAAATCCTGCTGCTTTCTGCTGGTCATCAGAGCCCACTTTCTACACAAGCTCCTCTCCACACTGGGAGGAAGCTTCCAGGGCTCCACACTGGGAGGACCCGTCCAGGGCTTCACACTGGGAGGGAGCTTCTAGGGCTCCACACTGGGAGGGAGCTTCCAGGGCTCCACACTGGGAGGAAGCTTCCAGGGCTCCACACTGGGAGGAAGCTTCTAGGGCTTCACACTGGGAGGGAGCTTCTAGGGCTTCACACTGGGAGGGAGCTTCTAGGGCTCCACACTGGGAGGGAGCTTCTAGGGCTCCACACTGGGAGGGAGCTTCTAGGGCTCCACACTGGGAGGGAGCTTCTAGGGCTCCACACTGGGAGGGAGCTTCTAGGGCTCCACACTGGGAGGAAGCTTCCAGGGCTCCACACTGGGAGGAAGCTTCCAGGGCTCCACACTGGGAGGGAGCTTCTAGGGCTCCACACTGGGAGGGAGCTTCTAGGGCTCCACACTGGGAGGGAGCATCTAGGGCTCCACACTGGGAGGAAGCTTCTAGGCCTCCACACTGGGAGGGAGCTTCTAGGGCTCCACACTGGGAGGGAGCTTCTAGGGCTCCACACTGGGAGGGAGCTTCTAGGGCTCCACACTGGGAGGGAGCTTCTAGGGCTCCACACTGGGAGGGAGCATCTAGGGCTCCACACTGGGAGGAAGCTTCTAGGCCTCCACACTGGGAGGGAGCTTCTAGGGCTCCACACTGGGAGGGAGCTTCTAGGGCTCGCATTTTGCCAGATTGATCAGGAAATGCAGACTTTCATACCCTAAATGTCTGCTAAATGAGCCCCGATAGCATTTAGCTTTACTGGTGAACATTCTCTCTCGTCTTGTCAAAGACTGCAAAAGCTCATGATGTGCGTGTGTTTATGAGTTATGGACGTACAAGGCTTCAGCCTCTGGTTGAGATATTTCTGGCCAGAAACCCGTATTTTCTGTTTAATCTAGAGAAATCATATCTATGCTCCGTGTTTGTTCCGCGCGACATAAAGGATATAAGACATTGCTGAGGAGGTACTTCCTGGACTTCTCGTGCTGAAGGATGGCGGTGGTCAAGCGCAAGTAATGGATCTGCGAGTTAAAAAACGTGACAGATCAGGCCAAGATGACAGATGTTTAAAAACTGTTTTCTTGGATATGAAGTATTAAAGGCATAAGCTAAACATGCATCCCAACTTTTGGTTTTGACTCAATTTGATAAACAGAAAAATAAAAATTTTTCTTTTGATGTGAAGTATGACATTTCAAATCATAACAGTGTGAGATCCTCCTGTATGGATATTTACACTAAGCCATTACCATTAGCTTTGACTTAATTTGCGCTATCGCGCAAACACGCATGCCTGCATGGGGCTCATTCATGCATACGCATTGAACGTATAGCTCTCTGCTATCTTCACCTTCTTACAGAGAGATTCACCACGTAAACCATTTTTTAAGCAGCTAGACATTTACCGAGCCGCAACTAGATGCCACTCAAAAAACAAAATGGCTCACGCAGCACGAGCCTCAACATGAGCAACCCTCCTACCTGGAAGCCCAGGTCAGGGATGATGGGGGAGAACCTGTAGGCTCTCAGCAGGGACATCATCAGCTGCTTCAGGCACTCATTCACCTCATAGTCCTGGAGAGGGGGGGGTGGGAAACACGCGTAAGGAGGATCCCAAAGTGGAGCAGCTCACCCAATCAGGGCGTCCTGCCGTCTTCTCACCTCCATGAGCAGCCAGAAGAGGTCCAGGAGTTGCTGGATGAGGGGGTGCTCATCCACTGAGCCACCCCCCTCCAGGATACCCAGCAGGAAGTTCATTAGGACGTCCTCCACCAGGTAAACCTTACACTGTACACAGGGAAAGGCCCACGTTACACACCTAAATTATTCCTATTTACTAACACTGTCAGGACCTTACAATCTTCTGATAACTGCCAACGCTGTATGGATGCTACAACGTTCTCTTAATTACCAACATCGTCAAGACCCTACCCTCTGCTGCAAATGACCAACACAGTTAGGACCCTATCCTCTTCTGCTAATTACCAACACAGTTAGGACCCTATCCTCTACTGCTAATTACCAACACAGTTAGGACCCTATCCTATTCTGCTAATTACCAACACAGTTAGGACCCTATCCTCTCCTGCTAATTACCAACACAGTTAGGACCCTATCCTCTTCTGCTAATTACCAACACAGTTAGGACCCTATCCTCTTCTGCTAATTACCAACACAGTTAGGACCCTATCCTCTTCTGCTAATTACCAACACAGTTAGGACCCTATCCTCTTCTGCTAATTACCAACACAGTTAGGACCCTATCCTCTTCTGCTAATTACCAACACAGTTAGGACCCTATCCTCTTCTGCTAATTACCAACAGTTAGGACCCTATCATCTTCTGCTAATTACCAACACAGTTAGGACCCTATCCTCTTCTGCTAATTACCAACACAGTTAGGACCCTATCCTCTTCTGCTAATTACCAACACAGTTAGGACCCTATCCTCTTCTGCGAATTACCAACAGTTAGGACCCTATCCTCTTCTGCTAATTACCAACACAGTTAGGACCCTATCCTCTTCTGCTAATTACCAACACAGTTAGGACCCTATCCTCTTCTGCTAATTACCAACACAGTTAGGACCCTATCCTCTTCTGCTAATTACCAACACAGTTAGGACCCTATCCTCTTCTGCTAATTACCAACACAGTTAGGACCCTATCCTCTTCTGCTAATTACCAACACAGTTAGGACCCTATCCTCTTCTGCTAATTACCAACACAGTTAGGACCCTATCCTCTTCTGCTAATTACCAACACAGTTAGGACCCTATCCTAAGTCTATGAGAAGAGCAACCTATATTATTTTCAACACAACTTGTAAAATCTGACTCGACATCCTTTAAGATTTAACTTTCGTTTAGGCATGATACATTGTTCAGGCTGACCATGAGTGGGGCAAAGTAGTTGAAGATGTGAGCCAGTGTGACCAGAACTGTGGGCTCCCCATGCAGCTGCCAGCTGGTGCTATCCTTCTGCACCAGCTTCCCCTCCTGCCAAAAACACACAGGAAAGGAGTCCCAATGGAGAAAACACGCCGACACACTCACAGCAACACACACGCATACGCAGGCATTCACGCACACATACTCTCGCACTCACATGCAAGCACACAAACACACATATACGGTTATTCCTTCTTCAGCAGTCAGACTGTACCTGTGTGTCTATCGTGGTGGACAGCACATTCTTAATATATCCCAGCAACCTGTGGGCCTTAGCGAGGTCAGCGGTGGGGGGGCTCTGCAGGGGCGTGTAGCCCTCCACAGGGTACGTGGATAAATGTTAAGGAGATTCATACCAAACTTATCACATACACACAAACTCATGGGTGACATTTGGTGACCTTTCACCTCACAGAACCATTCAGAAATAGCTGAGGGGATGACTCTGACAGAAAGATAAATATATGGCTGGTAAGATTTCTACTTTAGCAGCCAGTCTGTCAGGTGACCGACCAGGTTGTGTTATATTGCAAAAGGTAATGTGGCAGGTATAATGTTGAAAACGGCTGGTGATTTTTTTAATCCACAAGCCACTCTGGCCAGTAGGGAAAAAAGTTAATGTTATGCCCTGTGACCACGTATTGTATTTACCATTTTCCATTATACCTAATAAAATTTACAAAGCACAGTAGCAAGTGTAAGCAAGTATAGTAAACTATTGTAAGGTAATAGTACTTGCCTTGAGAGATAATCAATTAATAAAATAAAACAGTTGTCAAAACCTAGTACCAAGTGGTAAAATAACTGCTGGTGCGGTTTACAAACCACAGTAGCAAGCGGTATAGTAAACCTCTGGTACAGTTTAGAGTTTACAAAACCAAGATCAAATGGTATAGTAAATTACTTTTACAGTTCCCCACTTGGCCTGGGCTCCAGATTTACACGCCAACAGGAATCCCTTGGATGAATAAAGACATAAGTCGAACAAACAGTTTACAAAAGATAGTAGGAGGTAGTATAGTTAGTTTCGAAAACCACATCGCAAGTGGTATAGGAAACTTTTGGAAGCGTAAAAGAGGGGTACCCATGTCTGTAATCTGTAAAGGATATCGTAGCGGGCGGCTTCCAAAGTTGAAGGCCACAGACTCTTTAAAGGACAGGCTGATGGCAGGGAAGTAAGCAATGCCAGGACCTATTTTAATGTTACTGAAGGCCGTGCCCAGCGACTGCCCATTTCTAGTAGGTCGGTAGAAAGACGGAGATGTAGAGAGAAGAAAAGAAAAATGTTATTGTGATAAAACAGAAGATATGAACGAGTATTATTTCAAGTCCAGCTCAATAGGGAGTTTTTAAATGTTTTTATAACTCACAGGCAAAAGGTTATGTTCCCTTCATCCAGGTCTATCAAGCAGCTCACAATATCCCCGGCAGCCCATGACTAAAACAGACCAAACATCAGTACCTGTGAATCATGAACTACAGCATATCAAACTTTCATAAGAGAATGAATTAGACCAGGGGTGTTTAATCATTTCGGGGGCCCAGGCACAGCTCAATCTGTGGCCCCCCCTCAATGCAAATTTCCACACTCAAACCACATTTTAGTCACACATCTTAGTTTCCCCCTCATGATTTCAGGTTAAAACACTTACTTTGAAATATGGTTGCCCAGATTTTTAATCATCAGATTTTTTAATCAAAGGCAGGCTTGATTTTGATTGCAACAGAGCAGGATAGGCTATTTAGAAAATTACAACTTTCTGGAACTGGCAAATTAATAACATTTGGAGTAAGTGTGCCTGTACTATACATTTTATAATATAATGTATATACTAACCTATACTACAATGCACACATTTAGTGTTAAAGTGTAGTTAGTGAAAACTTCCAAGTTGAATTATTAAAGTAAAGCTTTGTTTTTACTTTCTGGCAGTGCTGGTCATTAACATCACCTGGGGATCTGATACCTCGTGCTCTGTGCCAACTGCTGTGTTGCTAGTGCTGACTGAGGTGATGTGAGGTAACAATTCCTCAAAATAATGCTATTTTTCTGTGGTTTCACTTTGTGCATTGGGACTATTGAATAAGTTGTTAATTTTGGAGAACTTGCCTGCAATTTGTTTCCCTCCCTTTTTTGGTTTCTCAGCTCCACTGGGATAACTGTGCTTCTTAGCTAGCTAGCTACAATTAGAGATTGGAATGTTCAATGTACATCTGCGTGCTACAACGTCATGTAGCTCATTGTAAATGAAGAGCGGGGCCTCTGGCATTTGCCCGTGTTGGCTAAACATGCCCGTGTTGAAGCCCATGATTAAAACAGACTGGACATCGGTATCTGAGAATCGTAATATTCCCTGCACCCCACAGCTAAAACTGACCAGACACGGATAGCCGTGAATCAAATTGTCCATAATCCCATGACTGCAACAGACTGAACACCTGTGAAAAAATGCTGGCAGCACAGGAACAAAACAACAGACTCAAGGACTGGTTTCTGTTTGTTTTTTGCTTTGCCTTTGCTTCCTGACACATTATTACCAAGCTGAAAATCTATCTTACAGATGGGAAATACTCCTCAAAAAGTTACAAATCACACCTAAATCTGAACCCAACAGCAGAGGTAGAAGTTTGCATGAATTAACTTGAGAATGTGAGCAGATCAAACCCAGCGTCCTCCCCGGCCAGACGGAGGGCTCAGCTGCTGTTTCTAACCTTGCCGTAATTAGTGGTCGTCACGTTCCACTTGCGCACTCTGTTCCCATCGTAGGCGTACGAGTCTGGCGTGTCACCCACGCCCTCCTGCAAAAAGCCAGGAAGGTGGCTTAGACACACAGACAGATAAACAGACACACGCACACACATGGTCTCTCATTGAACTTCTGAAAAGATCCCATTTTGAACAGGAACTGAAAGATCCCATTTATACAAGTAGGTAAATATCCATGTCCTTGTTAATTTTTCACTCAGACAATCGCATGCTCACACGCACGCCAATGGACTGGGCTTAAACAGACAGACAGCCTACCTCCTGGTTGAACCTGCAGTTAAGCGTGCACCACCCGATCTGCATCAACCCTTGGGAGGAGATGAGTACCTCATACACCCACTTTCCTGACCAGAGGAGGAAAAGATGGTCATAACAGGCAGTTTTAAAATCAGACAGCAAAAAACACAATTACTGTACCTAAGTGGTTTCAGTCACAATGTCAAATAGATGCACCATATATTTCTAAAGAAATACAAAATTCTGTTTAAAGTTTATGGTTTTACTAGAACAGTGGATTAAAGTATTTACCTTTGAACACACAGGTAGTTGCTCTGATGGAGCTGAAATTGCTGTGGCCGATGACCTTGTGTAAAAAAAGGTGGAGGGGGGGAAGGCCATTACACCTGAAACTCATCGTATGTACAATTCAAAAGATTATAAACTGAACTAAACAAAACAAAAAAGTGCATTTTTAATATGGATTTGTGATCAAGTCAATCAAAATACACTATGTTTTCATTGAGTCTCAAACATCAGAGCGCCACTGACCCGTACAAACCGGGCTCCACTGCATCCTATAAGCCCAGAACTACACGAGCAGAAGCTGGGGAGCATGGCTGGGGGGGGGGGGGTCATTTCCTTTCTAATCCAATACATTCAGGAAATGCATCGAAACTCAAATCAAAAACTGAAATGGTGCGGAGTTGACCCACTTATTCGCCCGGACTTACCCCCAGGAGGTCGTCGTCTACGAAAAGTAGTCCCTCGAAGCCACTGGTGTGATCCAAGACCACAGTTGGGGGCCCGAGACGCCCGTCTACGGTCTGATCTGGAGTCAGAGGGGGGGGGGGGGGGATCATAGACATGTCAATCTTTGCGGGAAGGAACAGCACTAATTGGGCCATAACTTAACGGTAAGCCTTGTGTAAATGCATTTCCCTGCTGCAATAAAAACCTGTTCAGAGGCTAAGACATGGTGTAAAAAAGTCTTCATCCCCGAGGAGTTTGATTACATTGTATGTGAATGGTTCTCCAAGGCTCCTAAAATGAAAGACAAGGCCCTAAATAGGCCCTAGAGGAGTTAGTGTTGCTGGAAAAACAATAGACTTACATGGACAATTCAGTGAACACACAGATGTGCGCACACACATTTTTTCTTAGAATAATTCTTTCACTATCAAACCAGCTGGGTCCAGCTGGGTAGTGCCTGGGGCTCCGTTACACAATATGTAGGATGTTAAACACGAAAGCGGCCATTACAGTTAACCTGAGCTCCACAGTCCTCCAGGCATCAGTGAGAGGCTTTTCACACAAAGCACTCTGATTTCAGCCAATCGCCTTCCATGACATGGGTGGAAAGCGAGGCGCGAGAAATGAGGCCGGTATCACAGCCCTATCCTTCCACCACCGTAGAGAGGCGTGACACATGCTCACTACAGCGCCCTAACATACAAATATGTCTCTTAGAACATTGTATGTAAATCCCAGGCAGCACTATGAACACTAAGGGCAGGGCAGTGGCATGTTCCTGTTAACCAGGCAGCTCTATTAAGGCAATTCTCTTTTGCAGTGGTGACCTGGTGAATCAACATGGACAGAGACAGTGCGGCCAATCAGATGTAGGGAGGCAGTTTTGGTTGGAATGAAGCTGGCCATATCACCCTCTATCCTGTCCGTGCTGAATGCAGGAATGCAGCTAGTCTGTACCACAGCGATAATGTACCAGGGTATCAAATTCACTTTTTCACCCACTGGCCAGAGTGGCTTGTGAATTCTAAAAATCACCAGCCATTTTCAACATTTTAGCAGCCACATTACTTTTCACCATATAACACAACCTGGTCCGATACCGGCGAAAGTGGCTGCTAGAGTAAAACTCTTACTAGTCACAATCAAAATGTTACCAGCATTAGGGCCCAAACATACCATACGCAAATACTTGCTAATTCTTGCTATTGCGTTGCAGCGAGGGACACTATAGCAGGCAACAACGGAAAACAACTTTCTTGTTCGATCTGTGCTTTCCTCTAGTTTGTCTAACACAAATGTCGCGGCAAAAGAAAAGCTGTTTACGTAACTCGAAGCGTCCACATTCGCGTAAGGTATATTTACACCCTGTATTGTATAAATTTAGATTCAGTTATTTAGAATATGTAAAATATGCTGCATACATTGCACCATTTATGACATTAGTCATAGGATGTAACGCTCTGTCAAGTCTGATTACGACAGGCATTATTAACACGTCTGTATCAGTGTTATCAAGTCTTTACGGCTTATTGTTCAAATATAGTGTTACTGTACATCAGGGATTACTGTACATCAGGGGCACCCACAGGACTTCTTCCCAAGGCATGTAAAATCATGTGACGGTAATAGACACAGTCTTTGAGTGTTGTTTGCCATTCTTAGACATTGAAACACATTTTTGTTTTTTTATGTTTGCAGGCAGTTGAATTTCAAAAGTTGTCATGTAGCCGAGGCACACAGCGCGCGTACTCTGTGTACAGCTGGGGACGCCGCTGACGCACATTCTGTCAGACTCAAGCCAACACAGCAGCATCTCGTTAGTACTGGAGAAATGAGCACCGAAAGTAGAACTACAAGAGCTCCTTCTTCAAAAAGCTACATTTTATTTCTTGTGGGTTTTATGAAAGAAGCACAAAAGAAGCGTTCCACCCCACAGGTGTGCGGCCTACAAGATTTCCTTCCCAGAATGCTTTTCTGATGAAGAATTATTTTGCAATAACTCCTTCTGTGGGAGAGAGCCATCAATCCAAAGCCTCCTTGTTATCTCCAGCACTGCATTGTGAATGCACATGGATGAGTGTTTGATGCTGTGGGTAACTGTGTGAAGGCCCTTAGTGCTGCAAAGCCACTCAAACTCACAGCCGTGAGGAAATAACATTACAATAACTGCTGGGTTTGAGCAGAGGACAATCAACAGCAGCCAGTCTTACACCGCGTCTGTTCCTTTATCAGTTTGTGTGAGTCAGACCTGCGCATGTTGAGCGTGGGTCAAACACATTTTTTTTTACTTTAACTCTTTATAGAGTTTAGGGTTTATTTATTCGCACCATAAAGGGCAATAAAAAAACTATACAAAACAAAAAAAGCAGGTGCCGGTGAGGTTTGAAACCCAAGTGGGCTTATAAAAATACCTCCCCGAGAAGAATATAATTATATGCTGTATACCATGGAAAAAACCATCACTGCTTATCCATCTATCATCTATAGATACCTATCAATTTTCAACAGAGCATGTTACTACCCAAAACATAGTTGTACAGAAAAATCATCAATCCACCCATCCATTTTTCAAACCACTTATTCCTGGTCTGGGTCGCAGGGGGGCTGGAGCCTATCCCAGCATTCATTGGGTGAGAGGCAGGAATACACCCTGGACAGGACGTCAATCCATCACAGGGCCCACAACCATTCACTCACATATTCCTCAGTGTCAGCAACATCACCACAGAAGCCAATAAACGACTCAATCTCCTCAAAGCACTCACAGGAAGGAAAAATGGAGCATCACCGGAAACCATCATCAAAGTTTACACCTGCAACATCCGCTCAATACTCGAATACACCATGCCATCCTGAATCACCGTTTCAAACTACCAATCACAGCAACTCCAAACCATCCAAAACAAAGCAATAAAACTGGCCTACAGATTACCCACCTACATCAACACAAACTACAAGATCTCGGGACTCAACCATCAAACAACGGCAAAAAGTGATCAGTCAAAACTACCTCAACAGAGCCATTCATAACCCATCAATTACACCCATCATTCACGAGGCACAATGGACCACTAAGACCCCTCTATCTGCCATGCTCCACCTGCTCAACCCTAAACCTCCCTGAAAAAGCACTAATGACACTGTAGCACATGAACACACACACACACATGCACAAACACTAGCATCTAGCACTTTACGCAACATTATCGCTCTTGCTTTTTAATAACCTTTATTTATTAAATTATTTATTTATCATTATTGCTACATTTTATTATCCTACATTTTATAATTCTGGCCTTTTTAAGATATCATATAATTCTCTTTTACTTTTTTATGTTTTGCTTGTATACTTGCCGCTGCCACCTCCTACAAATCTCTTATTTGTTTTTTTATGGATGGAACAGAGCCCAGCTCTGTGATATTCCAAAAGGAAACATGGAAAATTTATTAAATACATAAATAAAAGACATTCATACCCCAAGAACAATTTTAGATGCTCCAATTAGCTTAAACTGCATGTCTTTGAATTGTGGGAGGAAACCAGAGTACCTGGAGGAAACCCACGTGGACTCCACACAGAAAGGCCGGGATTTGAACTCAGAACCTTCTTGCTGTGAGGAGACTGTGCTATTCACTTCACCACCGTAACAATAATTTTGGTGTGAATATAATTCATTTTATTTTTTAAAAATACATTACCTTTTTTTTTTTTTTTTATATATATATTGGTAATCTGCAATACTTTTTCTGGTGTCTCATGGGATATGGTATTCAAACGATTTGTCTTGCATGCATGTGCATGTGTTTTGGTACAGGTGGCAATGCATGTGGATATGGACAGTAAATGACACAGCAGTACACAGTGTATGAATAAACCGGGTGCGCGTGACGGGGCTTCACACACTGACCTCGAGTGTCCTCTCCAGGCTCCCCCTCACAGAGCAGCCTCTCCAGGTGGGCCCCAAGGTCCTGGAAGGTGAGGTTTTTCCTGGGGGGAGTGAAGCCAGATATATATATAGCTCCCAGACATGTACAGTTCAAATCCCCTTCCTAACCAAGATATCTGACTGGAAAGGCAATGGCACTGTAAACCTCCAGTGATATCTGAATGCATTTACCTGACTGTACATTCATGGCTTCATCATGTACCCACACGAGTGCATGTGCATGTGCACATGCGTGTTTGAGCATGTGGAGCAGTTATTTCCCTGCTCAGCGTTCCTCCATCTCCCAGCCGTTCCTACAGTAGAGCTCAGTCTTTCAGCAGGAAGGGCCCTACAAGCACTGAGCCCTGTGGAGACTCAGCACACAGAACTGACAGGTCCACCCCACCCCCCTGTCAGACTCTATCTATAGAGCTCGCAGGGAAACCAGAGCCCACCATGACGAAAGGGTGCCATTTCAGTCCCCAGAGACCGACATTCACCTCTATAAACCTTTAAACACAAATTAATGTTGCACTTCAACCGTGACTTTCCACCGCTTCAGTACAATATTACAGGTGATAGGTGGAAAAAACAAGTTAAAAAACAGAGATGGGGCTTCCCTGCTCAACTAAAACACACAATTTTGTTTTCATTTCTTTTCCCCACAAGGCCAGGATGAAGCGTTTCATTGCAACACCAGTCGCCATCGCTGACACCAGTGCAGCACCTGAATGTGGGAACATCAGGCCATTTTAACGGAGATAAACAGAAGTGTTTGTCCTCTCATCTTTGCCGTACTTTTTGTCAAAGGAAAGCACAAACGAGGACCATTTTGGAGAAGACAAAAAAGGAATAAAATGCCCTTTTCAAAAAGTTCATCTTTCACTTTGTAAGATTCACATTACAATCATTTCAACTCGTAGCGGTACGCATTCTTTCAGAATAAAACTCTTAATTAAGAAGGTTACACAGGTCCCTTATTTGAAATTTTACCAAGAAAGATAGATAGTTGGAGAACACATTTTGGCTGTACTATATGTTCAATTATTTGTATTCTGTGGTGTTCTTTGAGTGCACCTGTTGATCTCCACAGTGCACACTGTAACCACACTGTGCGTTCTCTCAATCTGGCCACCTTTTTAAAAAGAAGGAACAAATCCATCATGAATCTAATTAAATGATATAGCCTATTGTAGCCTAGTTAATCCTTTATAAAGCATGAATAACAACACTGGAGTCTCACCATTCCTATTTTGACAGATTCAAATTTATATCTTGACCTTATATTCACTTGTATCATCTGATCTTCCAACCCAACCCACCCTCCCCTCCTCAGTCCCAGCTCTCCAGCCTGTACAGCCACCATAACCCTCAGAGCTCCACTAACCCAAGCCAGCTGCTACAGTCCAGACTGCCTTTTCACTGGGACAGACAAACTGCATCGACCCGCAGTCCTAACGAGCTCTCCGAGGCCCAGTTTAAAATTAGCTTTTTATGCGAAGTTTAACGCCAAACTGCACGCGTGTCACATTTGACAACCAATTTCTCGACACAAAAACGGATACGGAGCAAATCTGTCCAAATTCAAATTGCGCCGCATCTGGAGGTAGTCTGGGCAGGACTGCGCCAGTGTGGGACATTCTACTGACACATCACATCCCAGAATAAGCGCGTGGGACTCAGGAGACTCTCCCTGTTGCAGAGCCTCTCACCAGTCTGCCGCCTCAGTCCAAACACATCCAATCTGATATGCAGCCAATTAGAAATCAAGTGTAAACACACGATGACATTAATCGGATATGCACAAATCAGATTTTCAAACTGAATCAGAGAAGAGCGTAAACAGGACCTCACTGAGTCCGCGCAAAAACGACATAACGATAGATTCCTTTCATCAGCTAGAGGAACTCTGGGGGAAAGAGTTATGTAAGAAGATACGTCTGTAACGAGATACGTCTGTAAGGAGCGAGTCTGTAGTCATAGGAAAGGCGCAAAAGTGCCCAGCTAACTCTCAGTGGTGCGTCGGTATGGGGAATGCCCTGGCAACCCGGAACCTGGCGGGTGGCGTACCCGCCCAGTATATGAAACACTACATTATACTGACAACTGTGTCCGTGCTACCAAATTTTCAAACATCATCCTAACTCTAATAGACCCTAATAAGCGCTGTAGCAGTATCCACCTAGAACGACAGTCCTTGGTGTAGCAACATGCCCGGCAGACTGCTATCAAATCCTGACTGTGTCAGTGGCAACTGTGGATGTGTATCCAGCAAGACAATAAAAACTGGCCATAACACTGCTTCAGTAAGAGAGTTTAACCTCAACCACTCAAACAACTGAGGGCTTTCTTTTCAAATGATTTCTTTTAACTTTTCTTGAAAAGATTGGGAACTCTTTGGATACTGTACAGACTAGTACACCGAATATCGCATCGTGCTTTGGACGCATTTATTTACCTTCCGTTAACTCAGTGAATAATGTGTAGCTGGACATGGTGCGTTCCTTTATGCGACGCAATTGTCTCGCTGAGGAACTCGAATGTGCAAAACAGTAAAGGATCGATTGATCCATTTACATTGGAAGATATTTAGCGATAATTTAGTAAGGCATTTCATACCTCGAGGCTCAATAGGGACTCCTCTGGTCAATCAGGTGGACAGCGGTCTACCTGCAGTGAGCATGATGGACTTGCTACACCAGGAGTTATACAAGCGAAATTCTCACAATGACTGTGCCGCTCAAGTGGTGGACTGCAGAATGAAAATAAGTAGATGATGGTTGTATGCACATTGGAGTGCTAGTCTGCACTTTCCTCAATGGACAGTGGATGCGGCACTGATGGGACGGGGGAAGAATGTATGGACTACAAAGTAAATGTATGGACTACAAAATTGTTTTAAAAAGGCAAGAAAAACAGCCCCTAATATTAGTGGAGTTCTATAATATTAGTTGTGGTTTATCACTGTGTCTGTATTACAAACTTTCACATTAAATATTATATTGCAAGCATATTTACTCTACTGCTGCACTGCTAAAATGTAGATTTAAAATAAGCCTTACTTGCAAACCTATGAATGCAACTAATTTTGCAAGTAAAACAAAATGGCGACAATCTTAATTTGACATTCTAAACAAGCAGCAAAAAACACTGCATCTGGAGACAACCAGTATGTTTCACCCTCTGAGGCAGCTGAAAGCAAAGCTTACATCCCGTAACTAACAGTGTTATAAGGCCATCAATTAGCAGCCATTCGAAACCACGTGCACAGGAAAGCATGCGCAATAGAATGCGTTGAGCAGAAGGAATGGTGAAGGTGAGAGTACCTGAAGGCAGCAGAGGGGACGCTGTACTTGTTGGACGGGGGAAAGACATGGTGCAGGTAGTCACTCAGCAGCTTCTCGTGGACAATGCCTAGAAAAACAGAGCCCGCAGGTGTGGCGTTACTACTGTTGACATGTTTAACCGGCTCCTTAATTCCTTTCCTCTCCATTTCAGCCGGTGTGTGAGGAGCGTTCTGGCACAGAAAACGGCTGCCGCGGATCAGCCGGGCGGGTGCTACACATTGGCTGTGGTTGAGGCAAGTTTTCCTGCTTTCATTGTAAAGTGCACAGAGATCATAAGATGAAGGGTTCTATATAAATCCAATCCAATGCCCATCTTGTCCTCGCGTCCCAATGTGAACGAAGCAGACTGCTAATGCAGTCCAAATAAAATGAGTTGGGTTGCACATGTCTTCCATGTGTTACCCCAGTCTTATTTTTACTGTCCTATCACACCAGCTGTGAAGAGAACATCGTCATGCAGGGACCATAATGTGTTCAAATCTAATCTTACATCGATGGCTTGTCCTCACCTTCTGGAAAAACTGCTCAGTATTCATTCTAACAACGCTTCCCAAAATACACATGGCAGCTGCATCTTTTTTTTGACGTTCCCTTTTAAATTATTCAACCACGTAAGTGTGTTTTTGTCTTATTAATGAGACTATTTACACTTCCGTCTCAGACAGCAAATGACTAAGGCCCGTGTTCCAGCCAAATGCTCAGGTGCAGTCTGGGATTTTGGGACAAGGGTTGCCCCACTTTCTGACGTCACAGAAAACCGATCACGCTCCTGAAATGAACTCCCATCGGGAACTGTCTGTTCCCTCGTCTGTGACTCAAGTGACAAACAGGGGCTGACGTTGAGAAATTGAGCAGATTAAAATCCATGTCTACGCAGCGCCACAACTTGTCAACACCATCAGGCAGTGGAGAGTAGATAAAAAGCCTAGTTATCTGAAATATTTCACTTAATCCATAATTGAAACTGATAGCTCAATCTGAACAGATTTCTCTCATCTATTTATTTCCCCTGTAAGTAGAGCTCTGTGCACTGTTTTTGCAACATGTCCAATAATGCTTTTCGTATTTAATTATATTGAACTCACCTGTTAGTCTATAATAAAATCAACTCAAAAATGTAAGCTCTTTCTGAAGGAATCATTTGTCATAATAAAGCACATGACCGAAAAATTACAAAAACGAGTTGATCTGACTGATTCAAAGTGCTGGAATGTGAAAGTGGAATATTTATTCTTCATGACATGCATGCCAATTTCTGTCATAAATCACCCTTCAGTAGACATTAATTGTGTAGTTAAGAACAATTAACAGTTATTACTAATCAGAGTTTGTATTTATGGCATGAATTAAAACCAGCATACACAATGGGTCCACAGGATTAAGTTTGAAAAACCCAGTTATAAGGGCCCTACATATGGAAAGCAAAAGGAGCAGTCTGTTGAATTGCTGGGTCTATACATTTCATATTATGATATATGCAATATCATAGCAACACTAGAGGAAAAGCCCTGGTACACAGCAAACAGACTAATATAAACACCCTCAGGTGTTAAATGTACACCAGAGGTGTTAAATTTACACCAACAATTTTGCTGTGCAGGCCCTCTCCTAAACTTCTCTATATCCATCCATCATTTGCTGACTTTGCCTTTCGGTCAAGAGATATAACTGCACTGTAAAACCAAAAAGTCACGTTTACTCAAATGGTTTGAAGAGACCAATTTCCTTGAACCATTTGACGAGGGCAACTTAATCTGTTCAAGTAGGCTGTTTGCTGGTCTTTAACTTTTAAGTCAAACTATTTTGAACTCTTTTTAATTGAATTGTAATTACTATTTTTTTTTGTCGAGACATCTCAAATTTAGTAAGATCAGCATTTAGGTTGTACAGTGTGGGGAAACAATAAATGAACCGATGCAACAGAACATTACAACCCCCCCCCCCCCATTGAATTTACACAGTGCCGGCGGCCACTATTATTGGCACCCCTGGTAAAGATGAGTATAAAAGATTATAAAAAATTGAGGTATCAAACGAGCCTCAAGCCATCACTCTGCTGCCAGATATGCAGTAGATATGGATGGATCACTTTAAGGGTTGTTTCTCCTGACAAATTTTCCTATTGAACTCTATGGAAAAATAAGTCGAGAGAAGAAACCCTTCAAGTTATCCATCCATATCTACTGTATTTCTGGCAGCAGAGTGATGGTTTAAGGCTTGTTTGATACGTCAGACCCTTGATGACTTGGAGCCATTTAGCCAACCGTGTGTTCCATAATGTTCCAGAGTAATTTACAGCTAAATCTAGTCCCACCCCCCAAATCCCATAGAGATCCATTCAAATGCAGAGACGTTATAGTATCGCTTGTAAGAGTACCAGAAAATAAGATATCAAGAGTCTTTTGATGTTGTTGGGTCACAGACATCAGGAAGTCATGGCATGCAAAGGATATGCGACCAAATATAAAAAATGATTATTTTATTCTATATATAAATGCAGAGGTGCCAATAATTGTGGCACACATGGTTTTGTTAAAATAATTATTTATTGATGAGGAATTTTTTTTTCTCATAATAAATTTACTTCAATTAAAGGTTGGATTTTTCTCATGTTTTCACTGTGAGATTAAGCTAATTCACCAAACAGTGAATTTGTTATAACCCTTTTTACTTATCCTTACCAGGGGTGCCAATAATAGTGGCCGGCACTGTATAATCGATATATAGGATTGGGAATGCTCAGATAGCATTAAGAAAGGCAAAAAAAAAAAAAGTTTGAGCTGAATAAACTGCTACTTTTCACCATGAGATAATGCACGTCTGTTTTCAGGAGCAGCACGTGACCCGTCCTACGATGCCTTCGAATCGCTCACCTGCTACTTTGGGCTTGTCAGTGTCGGGGGCCAGGCGGTAGTTCCGGCGGGACAGGGCTGTGCCGCCCCCCTTTGAGCTCATGCTTCTTCTGTGGGGATGGCACTCCAATCTGAGGTACTGTTCTGAACCAAAAATCCAAGCAGGCAGTCACTTAACATGAACCACATCACATCCTCAAACCACAACAAAATGGGAGACAACAGCGCTCCAATAGTGAGTCTTTCAGTTTGCCTGAGGTTTGACGGGACTAGACTAGAGATGTTCAACTGGCGGCTTGAGGGCCAAGCGTGGTCTGCCTCGTGGACATACTTTTGGCCCTTGGATCATTGAGAAGGGGGGAAATTATTGGCCTATTTAGATGCATCAAACTGTGATTATGTCCAGGACTCCCACTGTACAGTAGCAGCATTGCTCCCACTAATTACAGAATAACAAATAATGGTTTTATGACAGCATGTATGTTATTTACACACATTTACAACTCAATTTATACATGCACCGTTTATAAATTCTACATGAAAAATGTTCAGCTCCTTTGCATGACTTATTTTTAAAAAATTAATTAATAAATAAAAACAATTTTTTAAAAACCTGGCCCCAATGAAGACGTAGTTCAAGAACCCTGGACTAGACCGTTTTGCTGAAACAACAGAATAATCCTCAAAAGGGCATTAACGAACATACTACTATTACTATTATACATTCAGATATCTGATATGTAAACAGTTGGAATTACAGCTGCCTATGCCACAGATCACGGTATACAGTGCGGAAACTTAAGTAAAATAAACACTACTTGTTGTGTTTTGTAGGCTACTACAAAGTACAAAGCACACAACGTTAAATGGCATTCTGTGCGGTGTCCTGCTCCCTCGTCAAGTTCACAAAGGTACAAGAGGGAGTGATCTCCGCTTTACCACAATTAATCGCACGCAAAGGTTTAGCTAACTTGTTAATGAGAACACAATTCCGAAACTTTGAAATGAAGGGGCAGTCACACACAGGTTTCAAATGTGAATTGCGACGTCTTTTAGCCTCAACTCAGCTTAATGTGATATAGTGTTTACAGAACTGTAGGCAGCAATCTACATTATATCAGCTAACGTACTTACATTACTGGCGAGCATAGCTTGTGTAAGATCGCAGTACTCCCATTACCACTATAGCTAGCTAGCTAGCCAGTCGCCGGCTATAATTAGGATAGCCACAAAGCCAACATAACTTAATACAGTTGGTTCGCTAGTTATCTAATCCCCAAATCAATGCAATTATATAACAGACTATCTAAATCTTATCCCCAATTCAAGAAAACATGACGATACAGAATATAAAGTGAAAACAAAATCTTATCAAGACTATTCGACCTCCTTGAGCTAGCCAGAAAACATCGTCTCTGGATGCTGCTGCTGCTGCTACACTGACCGGATACGGTGGTGAATCGTCTCTGGCTCGTAGATCCTACTACAGTATCTAACGTTAGCACTTACCGATGTAACACGCAGCAGTACTATTCATTACCACGTTCATGTTTTTATTTTAACAACTTAAACAGCACATTCGCTTACTTACTTGCTAGCAGGTTGGCTAACACATACGTGTCGAAATAGCTGTTCGTCACACTGCCAAAGGAGCAACCAAGCAAGCCAACTTAGCCTGCGTATAAAACACCTCTACGGCACGTATATCAAACATCCCGATCACTCTAACGTTAGCAATATCGCCAATGCTATCAACTCACTAGGTTAGCTAGCGAAGGCTTTCTAGCTAGCCAACCTGCACACTCACTCACATTCAAACCCTGACTGACAGCCATTGCACGGAAGCTCCCTTACGAGGCTAGTTAACATTGGCTAGTTTAGGTGTGACACTTACTCTATTACTCCAAATGATGTCTTCTCTTCGTAATATTTGTGTGCTGAATGAAGTTGTTCTCTTTTTTCAGTCCAGAATGTAATTGTACACATAAAGACCCAGACTAGAGGGAGGTTCGGAACTGAGGCTCCCCTTTAAATTTTGACAACAACAATCTCTCTAGGTAAGCGATTCCAGTCTACGGAGAATCGCCTGGGCCAAACTAAAATCCTTTAAATGAGTAAACGCGAATTTCGAAATCCTTCTGAACAGAGCACTGGTTATGTACTGTGCACAGCAGAGGCAATGAATGGGCCATAAGGCAAAGCCTACAATTAAAATATTTCCCCTAAAAAAAATGACTGTGAGGACATGTAAAGATGCCATTATAATGTAGCAATTTTTGTCTTTATTGCAAATACTCCATAACAAATTTTAATTTAACAAAAAACCGATAAGCAGCTGCTGTACAGTTACGAGTAAGTTTAATCAACTTCACCTCAAGATCCACATATTTTAGGAGTTTAAAATACAGTATACATCAACTATATGTAACTATAAAATATGAAGCCATTTTAACAATTCAATATGGCGGCAGGATGACATTTGTGTCAGATCAAATCAACTCAACATGCATTATATGAAAGATGTTTTTAGTTTTGCTGAATGAATACCAAAATGCTAGTATCTCATTCATTGATGTTCCCCGTTCCATCTTGTGAACATCTTCTTTACAGAATATTGTAATAACAGCATTATTCCCATTATACCCACTATATCAGTGACCATTCTTCAGCAACATTGCATACACTGATCTCAAAGCTCATATTGCTGACTACTGATGTACAAACCCTAATACCAAAAAAGTTGGGACAGTATGTAAAATGCACATAAAAGCAGAAAGCAGTGATTTGTAAATAATCTTTAACATATATTTAATTGAAAACAGTACAAAGAAAATATATTTAATGTTTTACCTTATCAACTTTATTGATTTTTGTAAATATACACCAATTCCGAATTTGATGCCTGCAACAAAACAAAAACAAAAAAAGAAAACAGTTTGGAACATTCCACAGGTTAACAGGTGATGCTATCATGACGGGGTATAAAAGGATATCAAAAGACTCTTGATATCTTATTTTCAGGTACTTTTACAAGCGACACTATAACCTCTGTGCATTTGAATGGATCTCTATTGGAATTGGGGGTGGTACTAGATTAAGCTGTAAACTACAAGGGAATAGTATGGAACCCATGTTGGCAAAATGGCTGCAAATCGTCAAGGGTCTGCATTATCAAACAAGCCTCAAATCATCATTACAGACTAATTTTCCTATAAAACTCTATGGAAAAAGAAGTCAGGAGAAACAACTCTTCAAGCGATCCATCCATATCTACTGCATATCTGGCAGCAGAGTGATGGTTTGAGGCTCGTTTGATACCTCAGACCCTTGATGACTGACAGCCATTTAGCCAACCATGGGTTTCATACTGTTCCAGTGTAATTTACAGCTTCATCTAGCCCCCCCAATTCCCATAGATATCCATTAAAATACAAGGAGGTTATAGTATCACTTGTAAGAGTACCTGAAAATAAGATATCAAGAGTCTTTTTATATCCTTTTATACCCAGTCATTATAGCATCAACTGTTTACCCGTGGAATGTTCCATACAGGTGTTTTTTGAACTTCCCAGTCCTTTTTTATTTCTTTTTTTGACCGTTCCAACTTTTTTGGAACGTGTTGCAGGCATCAAATTTCGGAATTAGCATATATTTACAAAAATCAATAAAGTTGATAAGGCAAAACATTAAATATCTTTTCTTTGAACCGTTTTCAATTACATATATGTAAAAGAGAATTTACAAATCACTACTTTTATGTGCATTTTAGATACTATTCCAACATTTTTAGAATTTGGGCTTGTACAAAACGGGTTCCACTTTATAAAAAAAAGAAATAAAAAAGAAAAAGAAATAAAATGTGTTCTCAAACAGTGGTGAAATAATACATTTCTTTGAATTTTTTAAATGCTGTATTTTTTAAAATATAAAATTGTGAGTATACATCTAGTACATTTTCATGGGTGCTTGGATGAGGGAATTAATCTGCATAAAAGTAAATAACTCCCGCACACTGAATCTTGCAATCCCATGTTTTATTCAAATTTGACGTTTCGTTCAAAGGACCTTCAACGTCAGCTTTGAATAATGTCACGGCTTTTTTTTTTTTCCCCCTTTCATTTTTTTTTTTTAAACATTAAACAAGCTGTAGCTGTTGGGGGGGGGGGGGAGTGGCTACCCTGCTTGATTGTGAAATGAAAGCGCTCCATTATTTATGGATACAGCTGGAGGCTGAAAAGAAAAGAAGAACCCCCCCCCCCACCAGCAGCGATTATGCTCTTTTTTTTTTTGGAATCTCCAGCAAGCTGTGTGTTCAATGTGAAACTATTTTTTTTTTTTTTGAAAAACGTCTGTAAATAACTTGTTATCCCTTAAATTCACTCCGTGTCCTGGTAAATTATGTGATGGGCTTTGAGCCGGGTCGTCACAATAAAACATGTGATTATTGCAAGATTCGGTGTGTGGGAGTTATTTACTTTTATGCAGATTCACTCCCTCATCCAAGCACCCGTGAAAATTTACTAGGTGTGCGCTCACAATTTTAGATTTAAAAAAAATTCCGTAACATTGGTTTATAGTAATACGTTTCATTTGGTACTATTTTACAAAAATAAAGACTATATATTCCAGAAAACACATTTAAACTACCTATAAATAGAAGCTGTATTTTTTGGGTTAAATTATAACCAAATTGTTATAATTAAAAACAGGTGACATTCATATGAAGGACTTGGGACACAGGTACGGACAAGATGTCTAAACAAAGCATGTTCTCATTGACACATCTTGGAAAAGAAAATTGAGACAAGATGAGAAACAGGAACACAAAAGAGGAATGTAAGTGCTCTATCCACCTCCAGTACCCCCAAAACTTTGCCACGTAGCAGGAGTTAACTGATATTGCAAACAGCTGTTCTGCTTGACCAAATCCCTGAGTCACCCTGATCTCGTTTCACTCGATGTCAAGAAAAGCAATCCTCCTGGCCACAGCCACCTTTCCGTATTTCTCCTCGAGGTCGAGTAAAGCGCCAGCTGACAGGAGGAGGCTATCATCACGAGGGTCCCACAGGTACCCTTGTTGCCCACTGAGGAGGTACTGCAGGGCAGCTTGCACATCCCCACTGTTCTTCAGGAGAGCCTTTGTAACGCTACCCAGGCCTCGTTTGGATTCCTTCATCAGGTAACGCAACTGCTGTTTGGCATGCTCCAACTGGGCCTGAGTGAACAGGGTGTCACATGCAAGCTGGGAGGGCTCCTGCTCCTGTGACTCCTGGTCAAACAGGAACATGTGGACCTTGGAGGTCAAAGGTTCAGAGGCCTTTGGTGCCGGGCCAATGACCTCCGACCCCTTGTCTTTGTCAGAAGGCCCAAGCTGGACGTCCGAGGCCTTTTCAGGCTGAGGCTCGGCATTGCCCTCGCTGTTGTTGTCGTCATCATCGTCATTTTCCTGGACAACCTTAGCCGAGGTCAACGCAAAGATCTCTTTACCCAGACCTTCGCGATCAGCACTGGTAGTGCTGCTTAAAGCTATGTCCGGGGTATCATCATCACTCTACAATGAGAAGCATACATTACATTGATTTAGTAGATGCTTTCAGTCAAAACAACATACAAAATTGAGAGAGCGTAGGTGCGCCATCCACGTTAAATGAGCAACAGTGGCACAGACCAGGCTGAGAATACCAGGTCTATAGTATACCTGGCTAAAAACTTTCAGAACAAGAGCATACGTGCAACATTGCTAAAACACTACAGTAGGTAACTATGCCAACCAAGAACCATGACACAGGGTTTGAATTACACAGCGGCCATACCGCGATTGCTGTGGCTTTGCCCTTAAAGCCCTTTTTAAAATAACTAACTGCACAGCCTTTGTACCTTTCCTTATAATCTGGCCGTGGTGCCATCTGGAGAAGAAAAATATCTGGCCCATCCACACTTACGGAAATAATTCTAGAGCATTTTACACTGCATGTCAAAGTGCTACTGTTTGCCAGTATTTTCCCATGGTATTTCCATCACCCAGACACTAACTTGAAGATAACGGTAGCAAGCTTGTCTCCCAAAGAGGCCATAGTATCTGTTCTTCTTTCCCCCTTACTTTATACATAATTCATATGTCAATGTGTTGATAAGATTAAAATGCTTGTTTCATTGTGCACAAGTATCGTTTCATTTTCCATTTCAGGCTCACCTTTCTCATTTTCCGAATATCTTCAGAATATCATTGGTTAACTTCAGAAAGATAAAAGGATGTATACAACAGATTATCTGTGATGTTCCAAATACATGCCTAGTGTGTTGTATAAATAGTATAGTATATATATACACTATGAAAAGCATAAATATGCCTGGAAATATACAGTCATCTACATACAATCTGAGAACATATCGATATCTGCCATGTTGTTATTTTATTTTACGGTATAAATTAAGTTTTGGTTTAAAGGTGGATTTTTACCAAGAACATATTATAAAATAATCATGCTCAGTCATATCTATGGTGCATTGGCAATCTCTGTTGAGAAAACAAAATTGAAGAAACCTCTGCCTGTATTTATTATTCTAAGATGTGTTCAGGACGTTTCTGGGCGTGGCGCTCTTTTCTGCGCGGGGAGGGGTGGGTGTGGCTACAGAGCCTGTGGGGTGGGATCATGTTTCAGCGGAGTGTTTGTAGCCAGCTGGCTACTGCAACGGCAGAGGTGAAGAAGCGCCAAGCCAACAGCAAAGCAAAAACAACAAGCAACCAAGGCATTCTCAAGATCAACAGAACATTTGATTTGATTTTTTTTCTCGATGGCGACAGCTTTTTTTTTTGCAAGGGGTGAAAATGAGGGGGGTTTAAATTAATTTCTGTTGGACCTGTATGGAACATTACCTGTAGCTATCCAGGTAGGTAGCTAGACGGCCAAAGTCGGGTAGGCTACCTTTTGCATCAAATGAATAACTATGTCATATTACTTTGTATTTGAAAAAATAAATAATATTTGAATACAAATATCTTCATGAAAAAGTCATTTAAAGGCATAGACAAGATATTGTCTGCTAATGTTACTTAGTCCTCGCACGATTCCGTCTTTACACCCCAGTTCTAAATTAATGTTGAGAATAACATTAGCTAAATGCTGAACAAGCGCATCATTTTTTCAGCCCAACATTTAGGGCACTGAGCTGGCTGAATTTCTCACCGCCAGTTTAAAACAGGAAGTGGGCCTCAGATCACAAGCTTGCAAATGGGTTTGATAGTTATATAATGAAATAAAATTCTCAAACCTGGTGTCATTTGTGCCTGCATGAATGATTACAGCTTTAGCTGAGTGTTTTTTAATGATTGTGGGTTTTACATCATCCACTTTCGCACAGGGAATATAGTAGCCTAACTAGCATGTCAAAATACGTTGCGAACAATAGAATCCCCCATTTTACAACTGCGTTCAGAGACGGCAGTAAAAAACACTATGAAGCAGATGAAGCAGGGGTCGATGTGGTAGCGGAGCTGAGAACCTCAAAAAGATTTCAAAAGAGTTTATTTCATCGTTATAACGCTGCCTAATTACTGTTACAGCCATATAGAACAATGCATGTTGCTAAAAATGTTATCTACATTTTTTTTCTTCGCTTGACATTTTACTTGCTGCGCTGCCTCGAGCGTGTTTCTTGGCGAGTGGGCGGGGCTTAGGACGAAGATGCGATTTGATTGTAAACACAGGACCACTGCTTGGCTAAAAATCCTGTAAAATCGACCTTTAATGAATAATCTGAGCACTTAGCAGGACCTGCCATATTTTAGTTTATGGGGCAGATCAAGGTTGTTCATACCAAAACTATTTATTCCCACTGAAACTTTGAGTCTACCAAAGCCAAAGTGGTGTTGCCCTAAAAGTGACAAGATTTGAGGCCTGTTGACACACAGTAACATAAATATTCTACCTATAACCATAACAATCACTGAATTAATCAAAGTTGCAATTGATAGGGGGTAGGGATGGAATGGGAGCACTTCACAGTCAGAAGAGGTCATTAGCCAGTGAGTCTACTGTCCTGACCACAGTGGGAAGTTCATTATACCGCTGGGAGGCTAGTACAGTTCACTCAATACATTTAACTTTATCTTCTGGCGTGTACATCAAACCTTCAAATTCACTACAGTTGTCCATTTAGATTCTACATTTTTAAGGTTTAAAAACCTGCATCTGCTCCTGACTGAACCGCCCTTGCGGTATTATAGGGTTCAATCAAAAAACAAACCTCATCCAAATCCTCAAACTCCTTCACAGCACTCTCCAGGATGCCCAATTTCCTCTTTTTGGGTGAAGGTCTCTGTTCATCTTCTTCCACTACTACTTGCTCTGTGACCGCCAGCTGCCCATTTGTAACTAAGACATGTTCAGATGATAAAAATTCAAACAAGAACAGAGATAACTTTAAAACACGCATGGCATAGTAACGGATAAAAAGGGAGCACATACCAGCTGTATTCATAGTCTTTAAGCTGGAGTATGCAACTTTGTAAAACGGTCGCATGTGTTGTCAAAACATGTCAAAGTCATAACACCCCTTGGCCCTGCCCACAGAGAAAGAGACACAGCCCAACCCCACTGCTTCCACAAACCAGAGTTTTCTAGATACAATTGCAGGATTACAGACAGGTATAACTAATGTTACAGTAAAAACGTCAGCTACGAGAGTTCAGGTAAAACAACAGAACCTTTTGTTGTTGCATCAGACTGAATTTGTGTCGCGTTAATCTGAACCAGACTATCTCTTCTTGGTTTATGTCATGCGCCATTTTTGAAAGCAAAAATTCAGGCCGGTTTTACAATGCAGAATTTGAGGGTATAAACACAGTGTATGGGGCTGAATTTCTCTCACAGCAGCTCTTTCTATGACTGCTACCAACTCAGCATGGACGTTATGTTCCCGATATGTTTTTTTTTTTAAAGTTGCGTACTCCAGCATACTGACAAGACAGCTTTGAGAGAAAATGCAAAATGCTGCCAAAGACAAAGAACAATGTGGCCAAAAAAAAGAGTGTAGATGCACCAATGTTTCATCTACACTCTGTCTCTCACCTGTGGACTTAATATTGGGGGCATCTACCTCTCTTCCTGCTGTATTTCCCTCCCCAGCCAAAGAGTGTGACTGGACTGCCTCTGGTAAAGCACACGGGTGTATTTTGACAAACGGTAGGAGTGGGACGGTTCTCTCAGTTTGTGGAACATTTACTCTCTCAGGCAAGGACTGAGGGCTGGTTGGATCAGGAGACGGTTGTGGGTGTGTCCGCTCAGGTGAGCAGTTTGTGTTTTCTTCCTCAGGCGAGGGCTGTCGCGCTTTCTTGGCTGAGGGTGTAAGAGAGTCTACCTGGTGCGATGATTCTGTTGCAGAAATTTGTTGCAAGGGAATAGTTAGGAATTTGATGGGTGATCCTTCCATCACTTGCACCTTTTGTTTTTCCTCTGTGTCGCCCTCTAGTGGCTGCTTTGCAAGGTGCTTGCGGTACCGGTCTTTCATAGACTGCCAGCTGTGACTGGTGATGGCCTTTCTCTCCATGTGCTGCCAAAGGCGGTTCCCGCTCACTTCTTGCATGCGATCCTGAACGAAACGCATAATGGCAGCGTCTTCTTCCACAGAGTACGCCATGCGCCCATTCCCCTTGCTCTTGCGTTTGGCAGACTTAAGATGGACGCTGTCATCCCTAAACCTGTAGTCATCCACCTCCAGCTGTTCGTTCTTCTCCACACAGTCTATTATGTACTCTGAAGAAACATACTTGGGTGCATTGCTGACTGGGACTTCATTAATTTCCTCTGGGTCCATCAACAGAATAGCATTCGGCTCCTGCACCTTGCAGACGACACCCCCACCAGCGCTGATGATTGGCTGGAGCTGGACTTTGGTGGCACCTGGACGCAGAAAGAAACGCATGGGTTCCCCGGTCTCGCTCAGGAACAAGACCCGAGACGGGGGCGATGATCTGCTGTCAACCGCAGCTGACATGGTGGAAATGCACTGAAAGACACAAGAAATGCGTTTAAAATGAAAGCATTCACTTTCATTTCACCATTCAGCACCAATACCTAATATTAAGTGTTTACATTTAATCAATTTTTTACTCTGAACCAATATCACTAGTTTGCTCCTTGCTGAGCAACTGCAGTAACAATAATCACATGCAGTCAGATTTAGTCTACTGGTGTAAATGACTGGTAATCAGTCAAAAATTGTAATATAGAATTGCTATTATGCCTGCCTTGTTTGTTATTTTAAAACAAGCACATTGCCTGTATTTGCAGTTATTTAATGTAAGGTCTTAGGGCCTGATTTACCTGAAGGCCTGAAGACCTTTAAGGTGTGAAAAACCGTTCAGTACACGCAAAACTAATAACACAACCAATGATTGGTGCAAAACAAATACCATGACTAATCATTGGTCATGTTATGGGTTTTACATGTGTTGAAAGGTTTTGCAAACACTAAATGTCTTAACAAATCAGGCCCTAAATGTCTACAATTCTCTGAAAATTGCCTTTTCCACAACATAAAAAGTGCCAAGTATAGACTCGACTTTCAGAGGGGTTGGAATTCATTTAATCCTAGATTAAACCACAGTAGAACATTTTGTATAAGGGTACAAAAACGGTTATAAACTGGGATTCATAGACTTAAAACTAAATTTAGCTAAAAAGATAATTACATAAATTATAAGGTTTATTAATCATTAAGAGAATTTGTTCCCATATGCAAACTGTCTGTAAAAATCATATATGATCATACTTACAAAGTTTTATAAAAAATCATATAGGTTGATGAGTATTATATAATATATTTGTATAGGGAGTACCATATTTTAGAGAACTATTTAAGCCTGAAATGTATATGCTAGTTCTCCCACATATTTATTTTAAAAGTTTTGTTTCTGGCATATGTGATTTTTACAGACCTTCTGCATGTGGGTTGGCATGAAATCAGGAAAGGGATTGCCACCCCTGAACTACAAGTAGGTCTACTTTACCTTCATGACTACTAGTTGTGACTATTGGCATACCCCCAAAACGCCAGGGCACAGATCAGGGGGTATTTTCCGAATAAGGATTAAGAAATTTGCTGGGAAACTTTCACAAATACTCTGAAGCACCAACAGAGACCTTCATCCAATCAGAGTCGATGAAGATCATTTTATCTTTAAGTTCACTGAAGTTATCTAGTTAGCTAACAGTTCAAAATAAAAAAGCTTTTGTTTGGGTGTAACATTGGTATCGTGTTGGATGGATGTTTGCACAAGCAGCGCAGGTACATAACGTTAGATTAGCGGTTGGGGCTGCAACAAGCTGTTCCCTTTCATGTTGAAATGACAGGCATGAAAGATCCCATTGTATGAACACCAAAAACACAGGTTTTCAAATGTGACCGGTTTTAACGTTACAAAAGTTATTTATCCAGATACTACATTTGCGTAGCTGCATACCTATGCTCGTTGGCTAACGTTACATTTGTTTGTAGTCTAAACAAGTAGCTAAAGCCGGGATACTTAGCTAACTTACATTGGTTTATCAAGTTCCCTCGGGATTTAATAATCCAACGACCACCGGTTCTAAACACGCAGCAAATAAATTAATAGTAAATATTCCAGAAAATACTCTACCTTCTGTCCGACTCAACACCACTGCACTGGTTACTTGCTAGGTAGCTAACGCGTTACGCGCGTGCGTGTCTTCCTGTGTCAAGTGCGCCTGCGTGAAGTCCATTTTTCTGGAGAAACATACTATTGGTTGAAGCTGCCTCCATTAAACTTTATATTGTGAAAACCCATACAGACAGACTGTAAAATATCTGGTATAATGTAGACGATTATTGCGATTTATATACATCACTCGATTGTAGCAACAAAGGGTGATTCTAAGCATCTACGCTTTGCTATTTTTAGATCACAAAAATCCCGACCTGGCAAAATAAATACCCAATGTAATGGACAAAATCGCACATAAAACGTCTTACATCTTGTATTTCTGCTCCTAGTAGCACCTGTTGCTGCACAATGACTTTCATGCAGGCCTATTACTATTCTGTTCGCATTCCATCTCCTGGGCGATTTAATAAAGAACAATGCATTCTCTAAAAAAAAAAAACACATATCAGTATTTTGTCGCGGTAAATAATAAATGGCATGTTTTTACACGGTGTGGGTTAATATGGTAATGCTTTTATGACTTGTTTCAGAAGTGAATAGATTTGTTGTTTTAAAACATAGTTTACATTTGCATTGGCTCTATTTTAAACCTGTATTGGCCACTAGATGGAGACATAGATAATATAATCCAAAGAGGACCTCCAGCTCTCTGTCAAGCCCCTTTAAAGCCTGTAAAATTAACTGTTTTCTTATTGAACTGCTTTCTGACAGGTTTAATCAAAAATATATTTGAAATTGGGCGTTTGGAAAAGCATATAAAACCATAATCATCGGAAATAAGCAGTGAGCTGAAGGGGACCTTTTGTCAATGAAGCAAAGAGCTGCACTTTTTGTTATATGAGTATAACCTTCAGACACATAAAAAGCAACATGACTGTTGCTTAACTGGATTTGTGGCTTGGTTCTGTGCCATTGATTACAGTGGTCCCTCTGACTGATACAGGTATCATAAGCCATACCATTTTTTGGATGTCAATCACAAACATGTAACTGGTTTCGCTTCCAGATATGCCTGGTTGAGATATTAGGCTAAACAGTAAATAAATGGAAGAGTATAGGAGCATGAGTGTGACATTTCTGTACCTCTGTATCTGTACACCATTCCACAATGTGAGAACAAAACAAAAACAAGCAGCAATGTGATAATAAATCCAGCAGTAATTAATATGACTGTATATTCATTAATTACATAACACATTCTATAGCCTATCAGCGCGAAAGTCACTAGTCTGCGCTTAGCGTTTACATAGTTTAAATCCACGCACCCTCTATGCAGTCTGTAAGTATTTGCACAGCGATGGAGCTGTGTACTCATCAAATTTTAAATGAAACAATGACCATGAAGTTAAATTTCAGACTTGTCCGTTTTAATTTCAGGGCATTTACATACATATTGGGTGGTGAACCATGTTGGAATCCCTTTTGGGGGACCAAACGTAATTGTACAACTGGCTGCTAAGCTGTTTCTTGGCCAGCTGTGTGTTGTTGCATCATTATTTAATGCACAAGAAAGCTAACAAAAGGTCTAGAGTTGATTCTCGGTGTGGTATTTGCATTTGGAGTCTCTTGCTCTAGTCTCTCAACATGAGGACCAAAAAAGTGTCAATGCCAGTAATGCAGGCCATCATGGGGTGGACAAATCAGAATAAATTGATCAGAGACGTAGCCAAAACATTGAGTGTGTAAAAATCAACTGTTTGATACAATGTTAAGAAGCAAGTACACAATGGTGAGCTATTTTTTGCTGGAACAAAGTCTTATGGACTGAGACAATTATGAACCTGTACCGAAGTGATGGAAAGAGGAATGTATGGAGAAACAAAGAGACTGCTCATGCATTCATCAAATGCAAAGGATTTGCAATCAAGTACTAAATATGACAACTTTATTTAAGATTGTAGGGGATCTCTATGCCAGAGACACGGAGGAAATATTGGCGGTCCAGATGTGACAGATAAGGAATCTTAAAGTGTTCAAATGAACACCACTAAAACGGACAATAATCCGTAGTGGACGGAGAAAATAAGGAGAACACAAATAACCTCGCGATAAAAAAAACGAGGAACTCGATATCCGAGCAAAACAAAAGACATAAGCAGTCACGCTTATCTAACTCCCGTTGTGGAGTGAACAAAAAGAAAAGAAGGAGGAAAATTACCAAGTTAGAGTGCCAGCATGATTTTTGTGTGAAAGTCTGGACGTTTGAACTGCTTCAAACCATTTTAATTAAATCTGCATTTTTTTTGGGACAGCGTCAACAGTGTGTCTACAAATACAGGCTTGCTTCCAGCAATGGTAACATCCAAGATGCAGCCATTTCGCATGGCAAAGACACAAATAACTTAACTTGTACACTGGACCTTCTGTATCTATCCTAAAGAAAAAGGAAATAAAAATGAGTGTTCACTGTGTCATTCTGTTTTGCCGTTAAAATGTTGCAAATCTAATCACCCACTAGTGATCTATGATCAGACTTTGATGATCAGCACAGTTCCCAGGATGGAAACTGCCATTGTACCCTTGAGAAAGGTACTTAACCCAAATTGCTTCAGCAAGTATCCAGTTTTATACTAAATCAATTGTGTTTTTAAAAAAATGTAAGCTGTGTTAGTCACTCCAGTAAGAGTGTCAGCTAAAAGCTCAAAATGAGGGACACAAAGTGGTATTCATAAAATTACATGAGGTCAATTTGAAAGCTTGAGTAGGGCTTTCCAATTGGGCTTTCCAGTTGTGCAAAATAATCCCTTTATGTAATTCATAGTCATGACTTTCAAATATGTACAAATCACACCATATTTACAACAATTAAAAACTTATTACAACCAATGTAATATCCATTTGACATTCACACCAGTCAGTTTAAATCAGTGTTCATTCAGTTGATTTGGCATGTTTTTTAATACTATATTTGACCATGTGTTAGGCTATTTTCAAACCGATTTAAAAAATCTGCGCACCCCTAGCCTTGACTACTCCTTGACGACTCAAGCTAGAGGAAAAGATAAGTGCTGAATACAACCAGGGCTATGATCAATACACAAAAGAAACCTTACACAAAAGAAACCTCTCAAAGGACAGACAAGCTTAGTGAAAAGGCTTGAGCACTCAAGTCATTTTCAGAATAGAAAAATACATTTAAAAATTGGGTAAATTGTAGGGCTTTTTCAATGCTCAACGTGTCTTTATGTGTTAGTCTATATCATAATGAAAGATGGTTTGCAGAAAACGCTTTTCATTCAGACAGTTGGTTGTGGGCTCAGGAAGCCGTAATTATTTGAATGATGCTTGTAAAAATATATACATGTGGAAAGAGAATCTCTAGGTTTCCTTTTTGGTTATTTTTAAGCATGATGAGTTTTGTACCTTCATTCATCAATGTCACAAGCCATCTGAACAACCTATTGACATAAGGACAAATAGCATCCTAAAATGGTAATCGTTCCAGTCCACTCATACAGATGTTCAAATGTTCAAATTATATTTTTGATAGTGCAGGAACCATGTTTTAAATGTGCAATAAGAAATGCTAATTTTTGCTTTTAGAATAATAAAATGTATGATGTGTAGATGTATATATGTCATGATTTTCCAGTCTGCGTTCTCTCTTTGCAGGTGTGCGCCTGCTATTTAAGCCCCGCACTTCCGCTATTCGGGGCTTTTGTGTCAATCTTGCCACTGCCACAAAGCCAGGTACTCGGTATAGGCCCTCGGAAGACTGCATTGCTCTCGTCTTTGATAGTAACGCAGAAACTTCTATTTAAGCTTAGAGTGTAGGATTAGATCCTTAGGACCCCTCTCCTTTTCTTTCACTCTTTTATTAGTCTTTCCTCTTTTGCCTACCTGTCCTCTTTGAGGAGTACCTTTGTTTACCTTTCTGTCATTTCTCCTCTTCGTTTAGCTCATTCATTATTTATTGAGCGAGAGGACTTTTCCCTTTCTACTTTTCTGCTCGAGTCTGCGAGCTTTTCGCCCACTTTTCTGGGTCGCAATGTTTTTGCTTCGTTCCCGTTTGACATTTTATTTTAAGCTCTTTCGCTCTTTTCGCAGTGGTTATTCCTTTTTTTTCTTTACTACTGCTCGAGTCCGTGAGATTTTCGCCCACTTTTCTGGGTCTTTGGCTCGAAGCCGGGAGTTTCATTCCCATTTCTTTATTTTCTCTGCTCCATTTGCGGACATCCCTTCCCCTATTCTAGTGGTACTCCACTCTGTGGGTACTTTGTGATCCCCTCATGGTCGCGTATGGTCCTCCGCCCCATCCACCTTACAATATGTTTTTTATCATTGTACAGTCCTGCTTGTATTCCATGACAAACTATGAAGAAACTTATTCCCTTCCATTTTTTATATTCATATGCTTATCTACTGATAGCATTTCTTGTATGTATAGAAAATGTATAATTTACTATTATCAATGTTGACATTAATATTATGCGTAAGGATGGATTTTTCAAAAATTATTATGTGTGAGGTGAGTGAGTGAGTGAGTGAGTGAGTGAGTGAGTGAGTGTGAGTGTATGAGTACATGTCAATGCGGGTGTGTTGATATAGAGTTGTGAATTACAGTGTGTACCACAGATTTATTTTAACCTTAGTATTAATGAGGTTAACCACAAAAAAAATTGCTGTATTCAGGGCACACATACTCCAGCAATTGATGGCTATCTTGCCTGTAAACCTAAAACTTCTATCTTTGAATATATTTTCTAATCTAGATTGTAATATTGACTAAATATGGTGCATTGCATTGCTCACTTGAGTTGTGTTACATGTGTCACTGCTGCAGTTGGAACTGGAAGAGGAAAATTAAATGAAAACAGGTCTTCAGTATAAATCAAAACTAATTGGGTCATTCGTCAGCAGTTCCAATGAAAAGTGACAAACATGCAGAACGTGCGACAGAAATTCCATTTCGCCACTACCTGCTTCTCTCAGTCTCGCCCCATGCCGAAGGGCCCATCCCCCCTGCCGGGCTAACGTTCCCGTCTGGACTCCATATCCATACCCTAAAGTATTTCAGCTGCTGTTCGGAACAAAGACGGCCTGTGCTACAGCGTGTTGCTGTTGGCTGGCCGTGCACCGCGGCCCCGTCTCCTCGCGGCTTCACCTGTCTGGTAGAGCAGCGCTGGCACGGGGAGGCTCCCTCCTGCTGTATTATCCCATGAGAGGGAAGTCACATAGCACCATGAGTCTGTGTCTGTGTGGGAGAGCAAGGGGGGAGGGGGCACTCGTATGTTCAACAATAGCAGCAGAGCTAAAAGATAACCACATTCCTTAATGCAAGTTCAAATAATCAAATGAATAGAACGATACATTGTTTCCGAATTATGCTGGTTTTCCTGAAAATAACCTCCTTCCATATTTGTCTTTTTTTTTTCTGCCAATCCAAACTTCCCATAATTACAAATGCTGTAATGAAACGAATATGTAACGTGAAATAGCTGAAATATTTTCAGGGGCTATGTAAACACAAGTTGGTTATTCTTAGCCTTTCAGTCTTACCTCAAATAGAAGGGCAGTGTCAAGGAGTGCAAGTCTAGAGCCTGAGGTATCTCATTGCCTGCCAGTGGCCAACATCCAAATGCTGTGAAATCAGTACAAATTCCTGCATGTTTATGCCCTGCTGGAAGGGTTGGTCGTTAAAACCAAAAACCAGTCAAAAACATACACAGACATGAGCACAGACATGAGCACACACACACACAACACACACACAGACACACGTCGCACATATACACAAAAACACACAAACATACACACACGCACACAAACACACAAACATGCAAAAACACACACACACACACACACAAGCACAGATGCACACAAGCACACACACACATGCGTATACACACACACGTGTATGTAGGTGTGCACACACACATCTACATACACATACCCCCACACATTTGCACGCATAGTATACATTTGCACACATGCACATGCATGCTTGAACACACATCCATAGAGCACACACTGCAAATACATGCGTGCATGGCACATACACATATGTGCACATACAGTATGTATACATGCACATACACACATGTACACACACACACACACACACACACACACACAAGCCTACTTGAACAGAGGAATCAGGTTCAACCCTGCTTCTAGGGAAACATCTGGCTGCTTCGACAGCAGTGGTGCGAGCAGTCTGGCCTAGACGTAGATGAAAGGAGACGTTTGCGCTCTCCTCCTGTCCTGGGGTACACAAAGTTTTCGGGAAATTAAACCCTCCATTCCTTCAAAAACCACAAATATAACTTGTGCGTATGTACAATAACACAGGCTATGCTCTGTGTAAATAAAACACACTGGGTTTTGAAATTCCATTCAGCTGTAGTTTTTTCTGTGCATGCTTTTTTTGAGCATTCGTCTGTCGCACAGGGTTTCAAATGCCTGCACAAAGACCAGATTGTGGAAACACACTGAGGTTCACATTGAGGTTCACATTGAGGTTCACATTGAGGTTCACATTGGTGCACAGTGGCTAACGTGCAAATGTGAAACAACAGACGAACTGCCACATGAATCAGCTCACGTTAGAGCAGTGCTTCTGCACACACAGTTCTCATTTAACTGAGCTCAGTCATTCATCAGCATTGAACCACGAAAGGGTGGTTTCAAAAATATTGGTCTTAATTCACTCAGCTTTTTTCCTTAACTTGACTTTTTCTTTGATTTAAAAGGAAACACAAATATTTCACTTTTTTCACAAGAAGAAAAAAAACAAATAAGACAAACAGGCCTAAAATTATAGATTTTAATTTTGAACGATTCCCAGCCCAGCCATGCTGTAATTCTCCATTGTGCCATATTTTGTTTCCTGAATTTTTGTTGTTCTTGTTGAAAATAAACGAATACACTGCCTATTACAATTGCCTTTTTTTTAGAATATCTTATATACCTTTTTATAATATTTTATATTTTTAAATGTTTTATCACTATTAATATTATTTACATTATTTTGTCTTATTGCAGCAAAATGATCTAGGCCTGAACTGTCTTCTATTGTTTCAGGCAGCAGGGTGTGTGGCGCTCTCCTACCAAAGACATTTTGTATGAGGGATTAAAGGGGCAATTTACCCAAATATTAAATTTTGATATGTTTCTTCATACCTGGAGTGCAATCTATCCATCCAGGTAGTTTTCCTGAGAACTTACTAGTTTTGTAGAGTTCAGTTGCAACTCACCTTGACATAAATCCTATATAAAGGACCTCAACGGGTGCAAAGTTTGTGGCATCCGAAAAAAAATTAACAACATTTATTTCCAAATATAATGACAGGGTTACTCATGAACATCCACAGACCTTGTTGTGTTTGGTTATTGTTAAACAAATTTTTACCGAAGTACGCCAAATGTGTATATCCATGCAAAGTATTAAGAAAAGCACACCAGTATTCTGGGGCTTATGCCAACATAGTGCGCCCAAGAATACTGGTGTGCTTTCGTTGATACTTTTCGTAGATATACCCATTGGGGTCCGTTGTACCAGGGCGATATCACGGGGAGCTGCCAGTGAATATCTACAAATCTAGTGAGTTCTCAGCTAAATTACCTGGATGGATAGATAGCACTCCGGGTATGTAGAAACATATCAAAATGTATTTTTTTGGAGGTTCTGGAGCCACATCCAGGCCTGATCCCAGCACAATTTGTCATAGCAGACTGGTTCCACTCTCACAGATAAAGTCTCTGACAGAAATCCACCCATTCGAGAATAATGTTTAGGCCCAAAGACAAACAAGACCAGTGCACCGGTCTCCTTCCAGTTGGGATAAACCAAGGGAACCGGTCCAAGAGAGGTCATTTGGATTAGATGGCAAGCTTGTTTTGTTATTTCGTTTTTTGGGTCATTAGCATTCTAGTTTTCCCAAATCACAGCATCAAATTGCTTAATTTGTTTACACAGCAGAGATGCCCGCATACAGAGAAGCTTATGTAAGCTGTTCTATTCTCTCCGCCCCATTTAAGCTGCAGACTACAAATATTTACTGAAGCAGTTGAATTAAATCATTGTTCAAGGGACACGACAGTGATTTTCCACCCGCTCGGTCACGCTGAGTATCTTTGATGATGGAAAATGAATGGACCAGCTACTATTCTGTGTTTTTAACAAATATCTCACAGGGCCAAGGACTACAGTGAAGTAAGAGTGTATAGGGGTTCCTCAGTCAGACTCTGTTAGGACTACAGTGAAGTAAGAGTGTATAGGGGTTCTTCAGTCAGACTCTGTTAGGACTACAGTGAAGTAAGAGTGTATAGGGGTTCCTCAGTCAGACTCTGTTAGGACTACAGTGAAGTAAGAGTGTATAGGTGTTCCTCAGTCAGACTCACAGGACCAAAGACTACAGTGAAGTAAGAGTGTATAGGGGTTCCTCAGTCAGACTCTGTTAGGACTACAGTGAAGTAAGAGTGTATAGGGGTTTCTCAGTCAGACTCTGTTAGGACTACAATGAAGTAAGAGTGTATAGAGGTTCCTCAGTCAGACTCACAGGGCCAAGGACTACAGTGAAGTAAGAGTGTATAGGGGTTTCTCAGTCAGACTCTGTTAGGACTACAGTGAAGTAAGAGTGTATAGGGGTTTCTCAGTCAGACTCTGTTAGGACTACAGTGAAGTAAGAGTGTATAGGGGTTCTTCAGTCAGACTCTGTTAGGACTACAGTGAAGTAAGAGTGTATAGGGGTTTCTCAGTCAGACTCTGTTAGAACTACAGTGAAGTAAGAGTGTATAGGGGTTTCTCAGTCAGACTCTGTTAGGACTACAGTGAAGTAAGAGTGTATAGGGGTTTCTCAGTCAGACTCTGTTAGGACTACAGTGAAGTAAGAGTGTATAGGGGTTTCTCAGTCAGACTCTGTTAGGACTACAGTGAAGTAAGAGTGTATAGGGGTTTCTCAGTCAGACTCTGTTAGGACTACAGTGAAGTAAGAGTGTATAGGGGTTTCTCAGTCAGACTCTGTTAGGACTACAGTGAAGTAAGAGTGTATAGGGGTTTCTCAGTCAGACTCTGTTAGGACTACAGTGAAGTAAGAGTGTATAGGGGTTTCTCAGTCAGACTCACAGGGCCAAGGACTACAGTGAAGTAAGAGTGTATAGGGGTTTCTCAGTCAGACTCTGTTAGGACTACAGTGAAGTAAGAGTGTATAGGGGTTTCTCAGTCAGACTCTGTTAGGACTACAGTGAAGTAAGAGTGTATAGGGGTTTCTCAGTCAGACTCTGTTATCCTGGATGCATTGGGCAGAGCAGGTACACATGTAAGAAAAAAGTCTTTGTAACCAATAGTTTTTTAAAACGGACTTATTAAATTGAATATACAGAATACACACTGCATATCCAGCTTATTTCAGAGACATACAGACATGAAGGAGATCAAGGGTGCCCCGTATGCAGGAGGCCAACAGACTGACCGCTTTTATGAAAGATGAAAGAAAAAAAGGGAGAAACCATAAAAGGAAACTTTGGTTACAGGCCGCCTTTAATTTTTTAAATCATCGTCTTTCAATTGAAAAAAGGGGAACAATTCCAACCCTCTGTTAACATGTGCATCTTATTTCAACCCCCCACCCCCTCCTCGTTCTCTTTCTCTCTGTCTCACTGGCTATTTGCTTGCATGACGGAACCCAGCCTAAAGCTCAGAGTTGTGTGTGATGTGCTGGGAGAGAAGCAGGCCTTGAGGATCACACATCAGACCCACATGAAAAGCCTCTTTCCGTCGCCTGCTCTGGGTACGACACATCTGTCCTACATTAACAATCTCTATTGTTCCACTGAATCAATCACCACCAACTTCATCTTGACTCCATCCTTCATCAAAATTTAGGTTACATCACTTCCATTCATTTTATACATGTGTGTCCTGCACGTATATCTAATCTCTCTTTGGATGTTGACACACTTTTCCTGTTTCAACAGTTTCATTAACTTCTCACTCGACACCAATTCATCTTCTACCACACTCAGTACAAGTTTAGATTACGTCACTAAGATTCATTTTGTGCGTGCCATTCATGAATAAGGCTGATTTGTTTGAACCGGCCACAGAATCTCAACGAACACCTCCCCCGCTCCAATTTGTGAGCACATCTCCTGACCGACTGCCAGGGATGATGTCAGGTGTAAAAAGGCAGCCGAGAGTACAGTTGAATCTCTCCATGATTGAGGCCCAAGATGGGTGTCACCAACAGCGTTTGGAACAGGTGTTCCTGAACACTCATGGGACATTTTGAATCCTGGCTATGAAGGTGCCCAGAAAGGCAGATGTGTGTGACAGCCAGCAGTGCTGCTTTGGTTTACCTCTTTAAAGAACAATTAGCTATCAGGAAATGACTGGGTAGGGCTTACATCACCTGTGACAGAATAAAATCCGTTAACCCCTTTGAGGGAGCATATTTCAGTCAACTTCATCACAAAAATCTTTTGAATGGGCAACTTTTTCTCACAATTGGGGGCACTTAAAATACCAGGATGAAACCCTTATTCCCGGGGTTTTGTTAAGGGGATTCAGAAGCACACTCATCCACAGAACTGTGCATTCTTCCAACAATTTTGGGAAGTAAACCGGAAGTAAAAACTTGTAGTACAAGAGCGGGACATATTATGAACTACTCTCTTTTTATTTTTGTCAATTCCATCTTCATTCATAATTTAGACTTTGTAACCACTGTCATATGTAAACTGATTAATATTCTCAATAAAACAAAAAAAATATATATATATATATACTGTATATTACAAACTACTTCCTCACTAGCTGAGAAAGAGTTTTGCAGGATTTACTTTGCACACCGCTTGCAAAGTGATGGGGCAGGGCTAGTAGACAGGAGTCTGAGTGGACAGGGGACAGGGGGCAGAGAAGAGGGATCGTATACGGTCGTGTCCCTGGTTTTCAGAACTCCGTTTGTGTTGATGTCAACAGGAAGGGGGAGGGGCTGATGGATGAGCTAATTCATTTGCTCCAGTCTTAGCTTTTCCCCCTTGGTCAAACCCAAACCCCTGACAATGAACAGGACCAACAGGCACTTTCTCACTACAGTGCTCAGTGCTAAATGTACAACTTACATCTGATCCCTCTTTGAAAGATATAAACCCTGTTATCACTATATTACAAGGGAAATTCATCTTCATTTGATGAAATTGTATTTTAATGATCCCGCCACAGTGAAGTTAAAATTTGTGGGTGTTCAGATATCAGTACTGTATTAGATATGTGTGGGTGTTCAGATATCAGTACTGTATTAGATATGTGTGGGTGTTCAGATATCAGTACTGTATTAGATATGTGTGGGTGTTCAGATATCAGTACTGTATTAGATATGTGTGGGTGTTCAGATATCAGTACTGGATTAGATATGTGTGGGTGTTCAGATATCAGTACTGTATTAGATATGTGTGGGTGTTCAGATATCAGTACTGTATTAGATATGTGTGGGTGTTCAGATATCAGCACTGTATTAGATATGTGTGGGTGTTCAGATATCAGCACTGTATTAGATATGTGTGGGTGTTCAGATATCAGCACTGTATTAGATATGTGTGGGTGTTCAGATATCAGTACTGTATTAGATATGTTTGGGTGTTCAGATATCAGTACTGTATTAGATATGTGTGGGTGTTCAGATATCAGAACTGTATTAGATATGTGTGGGTGTTCAGATATCAGTACTGTATTAGATATGTGTGGGTGTTCAGATATCAGTACTGTATTAGATATGTGTGGGTGTTCAGATATCAGTACTGTATTAGATATGTGTGGGTGTTCAGATATCAGTACTGTATTAGATATGTGTGGGTGTTCAGATATCAGTACTGTATTAGATATGTGTGGGTGTTCAGATATCAGTACTGTATTAGATATGTGTGGGTGTTCAGATATCAGTACTGTATTAGATATGTGTGGGTGTTCAGATATCAGAACTGTATTAGATATGTGTGGGTGTTCAGATATCAGTACTGTATTAGATATGTGTGGGTGTTCAGATATCAGTACTGTATTAGATATGTGTGGGTGTTCAGATATCAGTACTGTATTAGATATGTGTGGGTGTTCAGATATCAGTACTGTATTAGATATGTGTGGGTGTTCAGATATCAGTACTGTATTAGATATGTGTGGGTGTTCAGATATCAGTACTGTATTAGATATGTGTGGGTGTTCAGATATCAGTACTGTATTAGATATGTGTGGGTGTTCAGATATCAGTACTGTATTAGATATGTGTGGGTGTTCAGATATCAGAACTGTATTAGATATGTGTGGGTGTTCAGATATCAGTACTGGATTAGATATGTGTGGGTGTTCAGATATCAGTACTGGATTAGATATGTGTGGGTGTTCAGATATCAGTACTGTATTAGATATGTGTGGGTGTTCAGATATCAGTACTGGATTAGATATGTGTGGGTGTTCAGATATCAGTACTGTATTAGATATGTGTGGGTGTTCAGATATCAGAACTGTATTAGATATGTGTGGGTGTTCAGATATCAGTACTGTATTAGATATGTGTGGGTGTTCAGATATCAGTACTGTATTAGATATGTGTGGGTGTTCAGATATCAGAACTGTATTAGATATGTGTGGGTGTTCAGATATCAGTACTGGATTAGATATGTGTGGGTGTTCAGATATCAGTACTGTATTAGATATGTGTGGGTGTTCAGATATCAGTACTGTATTAGATATGTGTGGGTGTTCAGATATCAGTACTGTATTAGATATGTGTGGGTGTTCAGATATCAGTACTGTATTAGATATGTGTGGGTGTTCAGATATCAGTACTGTATTAGATATGTGTGGGTGTTCAGATATCAGAACTGTATTAGATATGTGTGGGTGTTCAGATATCAGTACTGTATTAGATATGTGTGGGTGTTCAGATATCAGTACTGTATTACATATGTGTGGGTGTTCAGATATCAGTACTGTATTAGATATGTGTGGGTGTTCAGATATCAGTACTGTATTAGATATGTGTGGGTGTTCAGATATCAGTACTGTATTACATATGTGTGGGTGTTCAGATATCAGAACTGTATTAGATATGTGTGGGTGTTCAGATATCAGTACTGTATTAGATATGTGTGGGTGTTCAGATATCAGTTATGTATTAGATATGTGTGGGTGTTCAGATATCAGTACTGTATTAGATATGTGTGGGTGTTCAGATATCAGTACTGTATTAGATATGTGTGGGTGTTCAGATATCAGTACTGTATTAGATATGTGTGGGTGTTCAGATATCAGTACTGTATTAGATATGTGTGGGTGTTCAGATATCAGTACTGTATTAGATATGTGTGGGTGTTCAGATATCAGTACTGTATTAGATATGTGTGGGTGTTCAGATATCAGTACTGTATTAGATATGTGTGGGTGTTCAGATATCAGTACTGTATTAGATATGTGTGGGTGTTCAGATATCAGTACTGTATTAGATATGTGTGGGTGTTCAGATATCAGTACTGTATTAGATGTGTGGGTGTGCAGATATCAGAACTGTATTAGATATGTGTGGGTGTTCAGATATCAGTACTGTATTAGATGTGTGTGGGTGTGCAGATATCAGTACTGTATTAGATATGTGTGGGTGTTCAGATATCAGTACTGTATTAGATATGTGTGGGTGTTCAGATATCAGTACTGTATTAGATATGTGTGGGTGTTCAGATATCAGTACTGTATTAGATATGTGTGGGTGTTCAGATATCAGTACTGGATTAGATATGTCTGGGTGTTCAGATATCAGTACTGTATTAGATATGTGTGGGTGTTCAGATATCAGTACTGTATTAGATATGTGTGGGTGTTCAGATATCAGTACTGTATTAGATATGTGTGGGTGTTCAGATATCAGTACTGTATTAGATATATGGCTGTCCGTCACATGAAACATGTGCATGTGTCACTCAGGCAAATTTTTCCAGGTTGGGAGATACTGGTATAGAATACTGAATATATAGAATAGAATATTGGCATGTTTTAATTTACATGTGGTTTTTTCCCCCCCCATATTGTTGGTGGACATAACTTGCTATCAAAAATGTATTTTACGGTGAACACTGAGCGTTTTACTTTGTAGGAAGACTATGACAGACCAGTTAGTCAGTAGTTTCAGTCTGTTTGAGGCTCAAGGCCTGCAATGAACCTGTACATTTTAAATAGCAGACATTACAAGCGGCTTGAACTGAAGACACTGCACGCGTCACTCTGTAAACAAACTCACTAACGATAGACAGAATTAATAAACACATAGCATTTTTATTGTCAGCCAGATTGTCGATTCATCTTCGGACAGTATGAAGCAATGCATCCAGACTAGACATTTACAAGATCAAAAGGTAATTTCTAGCGCACGTATGTATATTTCATAGGATGAGACGCATTGAAGTTTAGAAGAAAACACATACATATGTAAATATATGTAAACTAAGGGCAAACACTGAAAACAGGAATGGGACAGGTCAACTTAAAGGGATAAACTAATCTCCTAGAGCATAAAAAGCTGTGTTATTAATCTGCTATTAGCATGAAAGCCTAGATCACACAATCAAACTGTTTTAAAACAAACAACAAAATGCATTAACCTGGCTTAGTTCTTCAGACGCCATTAGCAAGCCAGTTCACTAGAAGAGCAGTACGGGAGCCTTTAAAGGATAAAGGAGGAAATGCAGAGCCACAAGCTGCACACCTGCTTTGCAATAATGATCCTTGAAATGCTTGAAAAAGTGAAAAATATGGTCACTATGTTGGAATTGCATGGTTAATAAATCATACTGAATAAAGAAATAAAGAAGTTCTGAGAACGTGTGAGAGAGGACACCACGTGTCTAGCAACTGATTCCAGTTCACTGAGTTTAATTATAATGTTTCGCCTGTAATAAGATGAAGGGATGAAGAGTTTGAGTCATTATTCCGTGTTGTCGAGCCATCTCTAAACATCTCAACAGCTTAACCCTCTCCTCTTCCCAATATGTGCACATCAAGACTGCCGTATAAATATATTACATTAACAATACTCATGAGCATGTTTTGCTTTAAGAGTAGAAGTACACATGTACCACCCTTTTCTTCTCCATACAAACAGAGACCAACAGGCTGTTTTTATCTGCTCTGTAACTAAGCCCAAGTGTGATGTGAAACCATTTGGTGCATCTTCCACACTCACCAAAGCATTCACAAAAGCGCTATATAAAGGACAATAAAGTTTTGCTTCCAGAGGGCTCTCGGACACTGCTCTTCCTCGTCAAATACTGACAAATACAGTTCCATGAAATGCAAAGTACCAACCTGCACTGGCCTCGTTTTAGCTGACTTTTCGCCAGGTTGCCTGTTCAGCAACAACCGCAAACACCTTACTAGCCCTTTCCACACAGCATTTGAAAAGCGAATTATTTCAACGGAAAAGAGAAGGAATGCTTTCGTTACATACAGCTTTTCTGGGTCAAAACATCTGTCTCTAAACATTAACTGCTAAATGTTTTTTAGTCTGTCCACCTCCCTTCTTGGCTGACTGTAAAGAACCAAATCGCCATGGGGTTTGGCTCCAGAGCGTTCCCCCGGAAAGTTTGGATTCACATCAGTGTTTTCACTCACATCGGCTAATAGGGCAGTGACAAAATATGCTTTGTCACGGAGTCACTGTACGCGCAATAGCAGTGGACGTGACCCCGATTTGTCAGAGCCCCGGTTCCACAAACCCTGCCCCGGATCACCTGGAATGGAAACTCCTTAGAGATGGATTTCTCTCTGATGAAACGCAAGCTAGTTAGCGCATTACATCACATGTACAGTATACATCCGAGTACTGTGCAGCTGCTTCAAGAGAAACTACAGCATAACTCCATGTTGTTGTATTTAATTGAGCCCTCCACTGGGAAAGTTTTAAAAAATCTGCTTTGTTACTGCCTACATAATCTTACTTTTGTCCTGCACCCATAACATGCCTCTGACTCAGCTATGTATTGCAACGACGTTGAAAATGGGCGTGGCTCTCACGGCGAGTTGAAATGCATCACTTGGGCAGATATTTTCATGACAGGAGATGGATATCTAGAAGGCTGGTATGCTTTGATACCTGTGTGTTTTTTTTTTTGTTTATTTGTTTTTATCATATTATTGATGGGCAGATGAAACTGCCATAAAAATATATTTTAGGGCAAACGTCCCTTTTCATATGATCAATGTAAAAAAAAAAAAAAAAACTTTCAGACAAAGACCATGCGTGAAATCATCCCAAAAGAACCCAGCTCTAGAATCAAATCCCATCAGAGAAATTGGATGTGCAAAAAGGAAGGGCAACGACACGTACAGTAACTAACTTGGAACACCAAATCAACTGGGCTGAACTGGAAACACTTTGTCGTTCTAGTGTTATAAAGGCCATCTCTGCACTTGCCAGTTTTGGTGGCAGTTACCGACTTCTCAAATTTTGTGTTCTCCTTTCTCTCACAAATGAAACACGGAGTGGAAGTTGATAGCGCCTGTGTCATGGGCCTGCAAGCGAATAAGCCTTGTTTGGGGGGTGGGGGGAGGGGGGAGGGGGGAGGGCGGGGTTAGACAGGTCTGGAACGGCTGCTACAAGAGCACGAGCACTGGGTGCTCAGGGACAGGCCACACTCCCAGCAGCAGAAGTGATCTTTGTGCCAAGCCAAGCCATCTGCCCCCTGCTGGTAGTCCTCTGTAAAGATGAGCTGCAGGAGGAGAAAAGAAACATCATGAGAAACATGCAGCCTGAGGAGGACATTGGTTATTAGGGTACGAGAGTACTTAAGGACTGTGCCATTTAATCAAAATGATCTATGTATATGATATATAAAGAAGCAACAAGCACGATGCCTATTTCATTCAACTGAGATTAATTACTTTTGTATCCTGAAAGTTCTTATACTTTCTACTACAGGGAAATTTGGTAATTTATATATTTTTATTTATTTATTTTATTTAATTGTATTGTTTATTAAGTAATTAAAATGGCATTTTACATTTAAACCATTTGGTGGTGTGAGTGTTTAGTGGGTTTCCAATAAGAAGTGAACCTGAAGTGAATAATTATACATAACGAACATCCAGACCTCTCCGGGCAATCATATTATCTTCTTGGTTATTAATTTGAAAAAAGTAAGTATACATCTTTATCTTGTTGCTTCATGAACACTTTAAATGCAAAAAGAAAATGTATTGCATATGGCCTTTAATTAGTCTGAAGAGAGTTGTGATAAACAATCACATTTTAACAATGGGAGATTTGTAATAAAAGAAAAGTTCTCACAGAATGCAATGCCTGTGTTGAGATGTTTTGTGATGTTTTGCTTCATTCATTATTTTAAATACTTACTGGCACATTGTTGCACAAGAAAATACTTTGACAATACTTGGAAATTACTTTGACAATCATTGTTCAGTTTGTGTTCATCCATCTATATATTTTCTCAAGAAATTTGTAATCACATATTTATTTTGACGATGATTGTTTGATAAAAGTCACTGTCCATTTGAGAACTGGCATAATTGCAATGGCAGTTGTATACATTCAGTCTCACTGATATAAATTCAGCTGTACAGATGTAAATAGAAGTGGAAATTCCCCAGAGGAGAGCAACAACAAAGAGGCACCCAGATCAGAGGGAGTAAAAGAGTAAAATTTGCCATGAAGAGAAATGTTCCCTGTGACAGCACTGACGTGGAGACCTTCTCCCCCACAAAAAAAGGTCAGTCTGCTCCAGATAATATCGCACCGTTATGTTGAGAAAGACAGGCTGTTTCACATAGACCGATAACGACATAGAAACTGGTAAATCACCATGGAAATGTTTTGCCTCTCATCAACATGCACAGCAATCAGACCAAAGAAATCTTATTTTTGACAGTTACCATAAAGAAAAGTCCCAGCTCATTTTCCCTACAGATATGACTTTTAATCAGACTGCACAATATAAGATAGCAGAACCAATAAAAATACCCAATTTTTCACTGTAGGCTCACTTTAGTCCCGCTTCTACTGGTGTTATTTTGCTTTGTCCTGCTGGGCCCCTGTCTGCTCAGTCCACCCCAGTTACCAGCGCTGGCCTACTTTACCTGAGCCCTGAGTGGTCTCTGAAATCACATCTAAACACTGAGGAAATGTATATGATAAACACAGGAGGGCGAGTAGAATTTGGTACTTCAGGAAGTTTTTCTGCTCACCGTCTCACTCTTGGCTTGCTCTTGGGGGCTTGGGCTGTGGCCCAGAACGGCTGTAAATTACTTTAAGACATTGGTCTCGTGAAAAGCCTGATACAAATAAAACGGAATTGAATTGAACTGAAAATATCTACAGAGAGAAAAAAGTAGCATGTTTGTTAGATTTTATTATTTTTTTTATTCAGAAAAAGCTGAGCCTTATGCTCCATAAGAAATGTCCAGGGAATGGTCTCATTCAGGGCAAATATTGGTGTCGAGTGACATCATGCGTTACAAGCTCTGGATGGAATGACTTCAATGGAGAATCAAGTCAGCCATACAGGGGTGACCAGCTTTGACTCCAGCTTGTGCAGGGCCCCTGCAGCCTGGCACTGCTAAAGTATTAGCATTAGACACAACAGTCTGGATTCAATCAAAATGTGTCCTTAACTTTGACTCATAAATAAACAAGTGTTAAATTTTTCTTCTTTTCCCACAACGTTTGACTGCATACCATTCTGAGTAACTGCGGTCATTCATTGTTTGATGGCCATCTGTTTGAAATGCCCAGGACCATTTGTTGAGCAGCCTATACCCCCATTTTTTGTAGTTTTTTTTTTCTTCCTCATTTAGAGGGGGGGCTTCAGACTCGGTCTTTCCCAAGTTTCATTTTCCTGTAAAGGTTGCTTATGACAGTATTTCAGTATAAAAGCGTTATACAAATAAAATTTAATTGAGTTATTTGGACAAGATGCAGAGGTTTGAAGACGTGATACGCCCTGCTCACTAGCGCCCCCTGGCCACCTCACCTCGTCACAGCCAGCGCAGCGGGGTCTCCCACGTTGGCAGTAGTGCCGGCCGCAGAGCAGGACCCCGTCCTTCCAGAAGTACACCAGGTCCACCAGCGCCTCTCCGCACTCTGCGCAAACAAAGCAAGTGGGGTGCCACAGCCGCTCGTACCCGGCCTGTTCGGCGTACACCACGGGCCCATCCTCGGCTGCTAAGTCCCCACAGCAGTCACAGTGCTGAGGACACACAGACAAAACAGGCTCCACGTGACACCTCCGTCGATCCGTACGACTAATATGCAAACTACCGAAAATACAGACACACAATCCTATACAAATAACACTAAAATACATACATCCCAATATATAAACACACTCCAATATATAAACAAACTCCAAAATACAAACATTCCCCAATAAATAAAGTAAAGTTCCCCATCCATGACCTAAATATAAAATACTTCCCAGCCTGTCTCTTTTAGGTCAGCTAATCATCCCCCAGTTCAATTGGCTTCATAATTCCTTGCCTCTTCACCTCCCTGCTATACCATGACGGTGGTTGGAGGAAGTTCCCCCCTTGTAAACACACTTAAGATAAAATGCATTATATAAATACAATTCATTGCTATTATTACTTTCATAATGTACTTTTGATTTAAAAAAAAAGAGTATTATTATTATTAGAGCGTCTCTCTCCTTTAATTTTGAAAGTGATTCCTTGCGTGATTGAATGGCCATCATTTGATTATTTTTGAGTAATCTAGGGTACTTTATTTTCTACACACAATGCACAAACACAGAGAGACAAGCGAGAAAAAGGACACCCAGCAATGTGCAGTTTCTCCACCGTGGGTGTGGCTCCGGCCATCAGCCAGTGCTGAGCCTGGCAAAGACTATGACAGTCTGTCCCTCATGAGCGGCACTTAAATCCACATCATGAGGAAACAACACTGAGGCACAAACCGTGCATTCCCGTGAGGATATACAGCAATGAAACGCAGATGTTCTTCAGGCATTAATTATGCTCTCTCACACTCTCTATCGCTCTCTCTTTCTCTCCGCAGACCCAATTGGGAGGGAATAATGTCAGTAAAATAATTTTTAAAACAACAGTACAGGGGTGTGTCAGTCAGCTTTCCATGCCCAGACACTCATCTGGTTCATTCGTCTGAAAACGAGAAATACAAATTGCAGCAAAGACCTTCAGAAATACAACACAAATACATTAAAATCCCCACAAATCAACTCAGATCACCACATCATGTGAAGGCATTATGATTATTCTTAATCAACAAATCTTTTGTTTTTGAAGACAGATTTTATTAGTTGCTGGATTGTGCATTACTCCACATTAAATCGCATCTTAAATACAGTCTAAATGAAAGCTAAAATAAGTAAGAAAGCTGAGGAGGCATTGGGCTCCAAACTCCACAGTCCGTCTCATTCCCAGTGGCGTGAAACAAAGAGTGCTAATATTCAGGTCTGCTTGGAGAAACAGAGCCTGCTCTGTGCTGTACCTTAGGGAGGGGGCAGTATGGATGTGATTCTGTGACCACCCCAATTTCCTGCTCCGGCCTCCAATGTAAACACCCACCATGCATGGCCCCACCCGATCCACTGGTGGAGGAAAACAAAGCTTGGTGGAGCCCCCGCTCCTGATCAAAAACTATATAGAGTCCCCAACCGGCTTGTATTAGCCAGGAATCCTGTACTGCATCCAAAAGTAATTTTTCCTATTTTTTCTATAGCTTACGTCCTGCACATTTTTACTTTTCATCAACAAATGACTATGACACATACTGAAAAACAAAGTCGGTTACCTTGCACCACAATTATAAGGAATTTGATAACACAACCCCTTAAAAAGCAAGTGTTCAGGTATATGGGTTGTGCCTCATTGTCTGGACACATGAGAACTATGAGCTGTGTCTGTGCTCATTAGAACTATCTGATATGTGTCTGTACACTCTCAGAAAAAGGGTTATTTGGCTCGCCTCCATCATGGAACCCACTTTAGTTCTTTATGGAACCCTCTATAGTTGGCGTGAAATGTGTGAAAGCTCGCAGATTGAACAAATTTGCTCAACAAAAAATCCTTGACCTTGATATCATTCCTCTATGGACAGAGAGGAGCCTTTTGGAACCATTTCTTCTGAGTGTATTATCTGAGATGTGTCTGTGCTCATTTGAACTATCTGAGATGTGTCTGCGCTGATTCGAACTACACAGCCTGGCCAAAAAAAGTTGCCGTTGAACCCGTCATGCATAGTGCCCACTGGAGGCAGTGTTATGATCTGGGGTTGCTTCAATTGGTCAGGTCTAGGCTCAGCAATGTTATGCAGCAATAAAATGAAGTCAGCTGAGTACCTGAATGTACTGAATGACCAGGTTATCCCATCAATGGGCATATTCTAGGATGACAATGCCAAGATTCATCAGGCTCAAATAGTGAAAAAGTGGTTCAGGGAGCATGAGGAATCATTTTCACGCATTAATTGGCCACCAAGTCCTAACCATAACCCCATTGAAAGTCTTTGGGATGTGCTGGAGAAGACTTTATGGAGCGGTTTGACTCTCCCCTCGTCAATACAAGATCTCGGCCAAAAATTAATGCAACTTTGGATAGAAATAAATCTTGTGACGTTGCATAAGGTTGTCGAAACAACGGCACGATGAATGTGCGCCGTAATCAAATTCGGTCCAACAAAATATTAGAGTGTGCAACTCTTTTTGGCCAGGCAATGTATATGAGATGTGTCTGTGCTCATTAGAACTATCTGAGATGTGTCTGTGCTCATTAGAACTATCTGAGATGTCTGTGCTCATTAGAACTATCTGAGATGTGTCTGTGCTCATTAGAACTATCTGAGATGTGTCTATGCTCATTAGAACTATCTGAGATGTGTCTGTGCTCATTAGAACTATCTGAGATGTGTCTGTGCTCATTAGAACTATCTGAGATGTGTCTGTGCTCATTAGAACTATCTGAGATGTGTCTGTGCTCATTAGAACTATCTGAGATGTGTCTGTGCTCATTGTTTATGCTTGAACCCCAGCATGGGTTCTGTTGAGAATCTGAGTGCCCGACAGGCCCTGAAGCAATGCCGTTACAGAGACCTGATCTTCTAAATGGCGAGGAGGAGGCACAAACCCTGCAGGGCAGCCAAATTTATGATTCCAGCAGGGAGGAGGTAAGCAAAAAAGCCTTCTCCCTGCGGACTCTGCTGGAGAAGGCCAGGAGATGGACATCCCCATTTGTAACCTGGCTCCTCTGCTGATAGTTTACAGCACAATAAACATGTTCCTGAAAAAAGCAACTGAAGACCTGTTCTCATTCCAGCTCATAAATCTCCCCTGGTTTTTATCGCTGTCCTACAGGCACTTGCGAGTATGTAAAGACACGCCATTCATTTAATTCTTTCCCATTATGGGTCTCATTGAAGGCCAAGTCTTCAGACATGACCTGCACACACACACACACACACACGCACACACACACACACCCTGTACACACACATGATCTGCACACACACACCCTGTACACACACACAAACTGCATGCACACACACCCAGTGCACATACACACACACACACAGCTTGCACACAATAATTTCCCAATGCACAACTCAGAACAGAGGCTAGGGTGCATCACGCTATTCCATATTTCAAGTGAAGCTGATTCTAGATTCTTGAGAATAGAAGCAGCTGAAAACATTCAAAATCACCCTCCTTACTGCCTCTTTGTTTAAAGTGCCAGGAGGCTTGTGAAGTTCAAGCAGGGCAGTTTGTTTTTACTGCCATAGTCATTAGTTGGAAGCCGTTTCCTTTTGCCCAACAGTCAAGGTTGAAAAAAGAATTGCTCAGCTTTTTTTCATCAGTAAGCCAGCTTCAAACAAATTTAAAGAGTCGCCCACAGATGTTTGGCTTAACCACTGATAAGCAGGGTTGGATAATTAGTGGTTTGGAAGTTCAGGAGTTGAGGTTCACGTCTTCACTTCAAAAATATTTGAGAAACGTTTGAGATAAAGTCGGGCTGGCTGAGGTTTGCCCAAACACATCTAAGGCAAAACTAGTCTAATTTGATGCCATCCTCCCAAACCAAACTGAGCCCCCCTGTACCTCTGTGTCCTTTAAAAATGCCTTGCTTCAAGTATCCGCATCCCAAAAACAACACACTCAGTATATGCCCTTAAGGTACAAACCAGAGCAGTCCTTATTTATTTCAGCATTTGCCATGTTCCTTATTGATGGACTGTCAGACAGTCTTGCTGTACTGTAATTAAAGCAAATATCCTTGTGGGTTTTTACTTTTCTGTGTACAAAACACACCAGTTCTACTGGCACCTGAAAACGGTCTGAGATGGACTGATAGACAGGCAGAATCCAACCAAACACTGAATCCTTCATAACCAAATGTTTTAAAAATATTTAAGCAGAATAAAATAATTCTAATAAAAGAATAATTGATGTTAATAAAGATAATTACGATATATTCATGCAATGCAGAATGTAACAGTAAAGAGAATAATGGCATATTGGTATCGAGCAACATCACGTGTCATCGTGTGTTGTTTTTTTTGTGAGTGCCTGGTTGTCTGTGTATGGCTGTGCATTTTTGCATGTTTATGTGTTTGTGTGTATATACAGTATATGTACGTGTGTGTGTGTGTGAGTGTATGAGTGTGTAAGGCAGGCAGGGATGTGAGCAGTAACTCACATATTGTCTCTTCTTGCAGCAGTCTCCCAGGGTGCCGTTAGCTGTAGGGCGGGACTCCTGCTGCTCCTCAGACCTCTTTCCATTCTTCTGCTTACCCCCCTCATCTTTAGGCCCCGCCTCCCCGGGGAGAGCCACCTCCCCCACGCCCAGCGCCTCCTGCTTGTAGCTCTTCACAAACAGGGTCATGGCCGTGGCCTCTGCTTCTGACATCCTGTGGCACTGGGCGGGGTCCTGATCATACACAGGAAGCTGTCTCAACAGCTGCCTGCGCCGGTACAGTGCCCCCTCTGTGCCCGTCACTGGCCGCTTCTCCTCTGGTAGCAGCTCCATGTACAGGATGGCCTGGATAACATGCAGACACGAACATCCACACGCACACACACGCGCGCACACACACACACACACGCACACACACACACACACACACACACACACACACACAAAGGGAACAAATAAATCAACACTACAGTTTCAAAGTTTTCCATAAACCCATCCTCCTTGTAAATCCTCTCTCCCTTTGCCCCAAGCCTTAGCCCCAAGAGAGAGATAAGAGCTCTCTCTCTGGATCAGTCTGAGAGCAAGAGCCACAAGATGCACCCTGATTTGTGGCCCTTCCCCTGAACCGTTGTTCAATTTTGTTCCTGTAAACTTATAAAACACTTTTTCGGTCCGACTCCCCCTCTCCCTTCCCACTTTAAAAATTTGAAACTTCCTTCTGTTAGCTACTATAACTTCAGATCTGCCAAATACATTCTCTTAAAGGTTCCAAAAGCTAATACACTCTTTCAGCCCAAACTCATTACAGTTTCCGACACCTAACTACTGAAATGAACTGAAATATTTAAAACTAAGGAATAACCTCAAACCTGCTCGATTTGATCTACTTTGTAGCTTTAGCATGTGTCATGTCTAGTGTATTTTGTATAGCATACCAATTTCCTTGTTATGAGTCAGAACTTTCAATACATTTGTTTTCAGTATTCTCTGTAGACTACACTGCACTGCTGTGTCATTAAGCCTCTTGGCCAGGAGTCCAGGACGTCACTGTAAATGAGACACTGGTCCTCAGTTGGTTAAATGACATTAAAATAGAAGAGCCTGACTGTTACAGCCAGAGGGGGCTGGCCACAGACCAACGCCCCTTATGGAACAGCGGCAGAGGAACAGCCACATAAGAACAGCCACAGGAGAACAGCCACAGAGGAAAAACCTCACCGCAGAAAATCTGCCATAGAAAAGTCTGGTAATTACATGTAAGTACAGCCTGTTCTGACTCGTTATTTTCTCTGTGACCAGATATATTCTTGGTGCAATTTGTGTGAATGCAATCTTCTCCTGGCCAAAGTCTACAAAGAACCATGACAGTGATAGAAATCTATGAAAAATCTTGTCCAAATACAAGCTTATTTTTTCCTCAATTTAAATAAAATGGCCATCACTATTCTCTGGGATTGTGCTTCGATTCCTTAGATAGATCAGTTATCCTTCCCGACTTCAAGTATACTTTACTTTCCACAAGCGACGACAGAAACACAAATGTACGTGGCTGAGACGTATGTATATAAAAAAGAAACACACAAATACGGCATCCATTCATGCAGTTCACCAAGTCCAGCTCCTTTCCAAGTGGTATAATTAAGGTTACCCACGCAGACGCGATGCAACACTAGCTCATTGTTAAACTCTCTTTATGAGTCATTTAACAGCCATAATATGACAAATAAAACAATAAATGTCTTGGCAGGCCAAGGCTACAGAGAACATTCCGAAGCTCCAGTGGCCCTGGAGCAGTGGAAGGGCCAAGGGCGGCTGATGCCCCCAAATCCAAGGATCTATCAGCAAGAGCAAGAGAGCCCTGATCTCTTCAACATCCAACCCTGATCCCCACTAAACAAACACAGTACTAGACCTTTGGACCTTCTACCAAACACACGAGATGCAGACAGGAGGATTTTAGTGATGCAAGGACACAGGTAGCGGTTTCATTATGAAAAAATAAGACAGAGGATCTAGCGCTTAAATCTTAAGGGTTGTGAAGAGTTGAGATGAACCACCATCCTGGGAATGGAGTTACTTATTATCTAGTGTATTCTCTGCACTGAACCAGTGAAAAGACGAACAGAAGCCTTCCCTTTGAACCTGTAAAGCACACACAGAAACGAGTGAACAGTGAGGGCTGCAGCGTTAAAAGCCCAATTGGTACCTCGTCAAACACTCAGCAGCCAGCCCAAATAAGCAGGCATTCATAAAGTCTCTTGGACAGCGACACAAAATGGTCTGTTTTTCTTGTAAGCACATCGAGGACAGGCTGTGAGTTGGGGATAATCCCACAACACTGAATCCCAGTATTGCCATCGGTCCTCCTACGGCACGCACTCCGATTGGTTTGGCCTGGGAAGCTGAAACCCCATTGGCCACATCCTGGACCACAGCTATTGGCTGTATACTCCTCTGCACAGCTCTGTGAAGCACAGCAGCGTTCTTATGACCGAACCACAAATATTTATAAGCCAGTAAAAATAAATATATCTATGGGGCAGCCCCACTGGAGCACACAAGTTGAAAGAAGGTATGCTACGTGACTTAGCCATGCACAGCGCTCACTGTGAGCTAAGGGGGATGAAAGTAATGTATTACGGCTTACTGTCATCAAACAGCAAGAAGGGTGTACTGAACACATGCTTAGGTCAGACTACCTTTGAGTGTGCAAGAACAGAGTATGTGGCCAAGAGAAAGCCATGAGCCAGGGATTTGTGTGATATACTATATTTACATGATATACTACAGCTCGGGGATTCTGGAGGGTCTGCTGCTTTTCATTGCTCAGCACATAATTGATTCACTAAAGCAGTTGAGTTTACAGTAAATCAACTCGCTCAGCTCTGACTATAATATCAGAGCATATGTTTTTTTGATAATATCGGCGCACATCATTGCAACCTCCGCCATCGACCCGGGAAAGTGCAGACAAGCCATGCATGCAGTGTGCATGTGTGTGTAACATGGTATTGTGAGGGTTATAGTAGGGTTCGGAGAACCAAGCGCGACTGATAAGGATTCTAAAAGCGTATCTAGAAAGATATGCCACAAAAGCGGAAGAACCCGCACCAGGAGAGGTGAAACAAAAGAACGGGATCAAAAAACTTCCCTAGCACAAGGAAAATTAAAACAACCTAAAAAAACAGAGGCGTATCTCGATAAACAGTGAGAATCAAAAACAAAAGAACCTCACGCCCAACAAGAGGTAGGAGAATATCTAAAGAAAATGGGTGAAGGAAAGAAACAGAAAAATCAAACCTGTTGCCTAAGCTCTAGTAAGAAAAGAGCTGAACCCAAAAGGTAAACAGGTCGAGAGAGTAGGATAAACTAAAGATCGGAAAGATCCACCCTGCCGCTCTCCAGTACCGGGGTTGAGGACCCCTTGCTATACCTCTCCCTCTGACACATAATAGGTGTGCTGCCTGACTGAAATGGCCCTGAGGCACAGGTTTATTTCCAGACCTCTGTCCAGGGCCCGATCCAACTGGATTAGAATTCTGCGCAAGAATAGGAACCTGCCCTGCCAGGCGGGTGACAAGACAAAAGGTCAACATTATTCCCTGCTTACGCCCGCAGGGACATCTTTCCCCTGTCAGAAACAGAGCCTGGCACATCCTTCTACCATTCAACCTTCCTGCCTGCCAAGAGTTCAAAACTATATTACAGCATATTCACTTTTAGCTCCATGCATTTAAACGGCAACTGACTACTCCTTGGGTAAACATTTATAACTGAAAAGATATCCACACACTAATGATAAGCTCCAAAAAAGCAAATTTATTATCGCAACCAGCAAGGTCTTCGACAGGTGAATGACGACGCCTGATGAGGACCTTGCTGGTCGAACCGTTGCAATAATAAATTAACCTTTTTGGGGGCTTATAATTTCAGTGTGCGGATAACTTTTCTTTTTTACTTTAAGATTTTATTTATTCATTTATACATGCTCGTGTGGGGGTAGCAGTGAAGCACAATGCGCTCAATGCTTAGTCATGTAACCCAGATGTTGCAAGGTCAATTAATAATAATAATAATAATAATAATAATAATAATAATAATAATCTCACCAGTTTCTGTGTGAGCCCAGGTGGGGCCCAGTCATAGGTGATGGTGTTGAAGGTGGGGTCTTTGCGAGAAACCACGGGGTTGGTGATAATCATGCGGTTGCGTTTGTAGACGCGCAGACCGTCGCCACCCTTCACCTTGGTGGTCAGGTGTGCGTAACGCGAGTCGGTCAGCAGGCGGCCCATCTTGCGGTCATCCTCGATGTCTGAACTTGGGGCGTGGTCCTCCTGGCTACACTTGCACAGGACACAGGCTTTCCTGGTGGGGTCAGAACAGACTGTCAAATCTCTCTGTCAAGGAAATTACAATAAGTGATTGTACGTATATATACACACAATTTCAATTCAGTCAATTCAGAAATTCATCAATTGAAAAATCATGAAAGATGGGAAATTATTGCCATTCTTCTCATTCATGAATTTAATTTTAATTAAATTCCTAATCATTAGCATAATTTAACTTAAGTTTACCTCAACTCTGATACACACACAGAACATACACACACAGCACTCTGATACACACACAGAACATACACACGCAGCACTCTGATACACACACAGAACATACACACACAGAACATACACACAGCACTCTGATACACACACAGAACATACACACACAGCACTCTGATAAACACACAGAACATACACACGCAGCACTCTGATACACACACAGAACATACACACACAGCACTCTGATAAACACACAGAACATACACACGCAGCACTCTGATACACACACAGAACATACACACACAGCACTCTGATACACACACAGAACATACACACACAGCACTCTGATACACACACAGAACATACACACGCAGCACTCTGATACACACACAGAACATACACACACAGCACTCTGATACACACACAGAACATACACACACACAACTCAGTGCGTGACCTTGTCAGTTTGACATGAAAAGCGTAACGTCCTGACACCTGATTAACAGCCAGACAGATATAAAGCCTGTGAAGAACAGCTGGCCAGCCATGGCATGCGAGTGGGACAGCCACGCCTCCCTCAGAGGGGGTGAGAGGCACAGTCACCTGCACCTCCGCACAGTTACGTCTAAGAGGGCAGGCGGAACAAGAGGTACAACTTTGGGGCTGGAACGTCCACAGTTGGAACTTATTAGACAGACAACAGGCGCTCATTGAATGACTGGAGGTCAATGGAGTTTTTACAGAACAGCTAAACGGGTCATTTCCAGACAGAGGAAATCAAAAGACTCCTTTATTTTTAGATCATGTATGCCTGGGTTGTCAGGACCCAGTATTATTCTTTACAACCCGTTATGATTTTGACAATCCAATAAAAACCAACGTTAAATCCGGCTGGCGCCACTCCGAGCATAACGTTATGTAACTTTAGTTGCTAAGCTAACTGAAAACACTGCTACAAAAAAAACCAATAGGGAAAAGCGCCAGTTCCGTTTCTTGTCATATCTAAAATCTTTGGTGAAGCTCACAAGACAGTTGCCACTGGAGCATGGATAACCTCGATACACCGCTGCCCCAATTTGATACATTTTTCATCATGCTTACCCCCCAATTTGGAGCATCTGATCACATTCACCTACGAAACCTGCAATGTCAAGTTGATTGACCTGTATGGCCGTTGCATTTAAAAAAAACATCTTTGCCCTTTATACTCCTCATAAAGAAGTGGGGTACTGCATTTGAATTTGAATATGGGATGTGACCTTTTCTTTTACAGCACACACTCATGGCGAACACTAGCATTGTTAGCGCGTCCGATACTAACATTGTTCTTTTGGATTTTATGCAGCCATGGCCCCTGCTCGGCATACAGATTATAATGCTATAAATCTACACAGTTAAACATTTTCTGAAGCAATTCACTGACAAGAACCTGGCAAAAGAATGCACCCTGTTGTGGAATCGAACCTGCAATCTCTCCGTTACAAGCCCATTTCCATAACTTTCATGCAACACTGCTGCCCGAATTTATACTCGGAAGTGTCTGTGCAACGAGCCAATGAAAGAGACATTACCTATTCCTGAGCCATTTCCCATGTTACATTTCCACTGAGGACCATAATGATGTGATGTCTGCATGTCTGACTCACTGTGCTTCTACTCAAGTGTAGGCTTCTACGTGGCGCTCACTTTTATCTTCATCACATAACTTACAATTTTGCATTGACAACCTTTCCAACTAGAGTATTTAGCATCTGACCCAGTTATCCGGCTTGTCTGCGAATGTCTTGTTCGGCGGGAGGATAACAGTTAAATATTGCTGAGTTTCCTTCAGTTTGCACTAATAATATAGCAATCACAGGGAGGAAAAAATACACATTTGGAGAAACAGGCACGGGCCAGATTAATCCTCAGAAAAGTAATGATGGGAATTGATGGGATACACTTACTCGGGTGATTAAATGCTCATAAAAATATATTCCTGTAACCTCATACATTATCGTCAATCATTCGTTTATTTTTACAATCTAGAAAAACACTGGCCCGTCGCTAACAAATCCCGACACAATAGCTGGCAACGGGCACTGCCAAATCGAGCGCAACATTCCACAAACATCAGGGAAAGACAAGGAGGACAAGGAGGAAGGGGCGGATGACTTACTGCTCTGCTTTTTTAAAAAGCAGGGAGAATAAATTACCTCCAGGAATGTGGCTGGAATCCAGAGCAGATCCCTTTACATGTCAGACACGCCACGCCCCTTCCCACTGGCTCCTGCCCCACCGACATCTGGAAATAAAAAAGAGGGATTGGGGGAGAAAAAAGGGACAGATGAACATTTAGACAGCGCTCAGATAACGTTCGCGTAGCATTCGGAGAGCGTTGAGAAACTGTTCAGAGAGCATTCGTTAACATTCAGAGAAGCATGTGGAGAATATTCAGAGAGCCTTCAGAGAACATTTGGAGAACGTTCAGATAGCTGTGGGAGGGGCCCAGGCCGAGTGGCGGGACAGGCCTGGGGACATGCAGACGTTTGGTGTCTATCAAGTGAATCATATTCATCCAGGCGCAGGTGAATGCAGGCACACACACACTCATACATCTGGGAACACAAACGTACGTACAGTCATACACTGGGCCACTGATTCACTGCTGCACTCAGACACTGGCATGCCTGAGCGATGCACACACACACACCCACATAAACACAAATGCACAGACACACGCAGAGCATAGCGTAATGGAGCAGAGCATAGTATCAGTCCATGTTAGTACAGAACACGTATCAGTAATGATGTCACTGTCTATCTTCCGCCAGAATTAGCTTGTTTCTCTGCACCCAGCGGCCCATGAGACTGACTGAGTGCACACCCACACACTCACTCCAGGTGCTAGTGACACATGCTAAATCACAATGATTTAGAACTGCTGTAGCAAGCAGAAAAAAAACACACACACCTCCAGCAATTACAACCCATCTCCAGCCCTTTGCCAAGGTCCTGTAATGCTCTTCCTACAGTCTAAACAACAAACTCATGAATGAGCGCTCCGGCGAGGCTCCCTCTAACAAATGGGAGCCTTCGTGCCGTTTATTTTGACGTAGGACTCGTGCCAGCGCTTCCACTTTGTCAAGGCGGGAGAGCTCTCCCTTGATGGAGATCGAGGGCTCACAGAAAACAGTCTAGCCCCTTCTTCCCCTGCTAAATACTCTAGAAACCAACAGTTACACCAGTGTGTGTGTGTGTGTGTGTGTGTGTGTGTGTGTGTGTGTGTGTGAAAGAGAAAAGGCTCTGCTTTCTATACATACATCTACAGTATGGCAGGCGAACTGTGGATTATCCCTTCAGGCAAAACAAAGTTGGCATAGGAGTAGGCAGGGAGGGAGAAAGGGGAATCATTATGCAGTGTATTCAGGGGCCTGTGAAATTCTCTTATTTTAACAAATAAAATTAATTAGTCAATGAATCAATCAGTCAATCAGGGTTACCAGAGAAACTCAGGATCATAAACAAATTCCAGCAACGCTGCCAGTGCTCCCGGCTAAAAACGGGTACTCTTCACGAGAGCTTACAAAAGAAACTGCAGCTGTTGAAGGTGTGCTTGGCATGTGGTTTATTTAGTTATATGTAATATTTAATTTAGTCAATCATCTGTACATTTACTGTACTTTATAATTCGTACTGCTGTACTGTTGTGCATATCTGCGTTGAGGGAAAACAGCTTTGTAAACTGAACTAATTATCAAGTATCTACTCTAACAATAAGCCAAAGGCTTCACAAACACAAATTATCCAAACACTGCAAAACAGGACTGACTGACATCAGAAGCTTATTGGTTTTTAGGTATGGAGTGTAGTCCCAACTAGCCACTCTTAGTAATAGAGAACTGGAATGCTCTTTAAGAGAAAAGGTCATAAGCCCATAAAGTAAAGTGCTCTTCGGATATAGTGCCCATATTTCAAAAGATAACGAGACTGAAAGGAAGTGCTTAGCTCATCCAAAATGTTGAAGGCAAAGTCACAGACACATTAAGATCATTAATAAAATATTTTATTGATCAGTCATATCCATCATGAAAATTCACAGACTGAAGTAGCAGAGACTTCTGCCCACAAATAGGGCTTGATTTACTAAGACCTTTAGCGTGTGCAAAACCTTTTAGGTTTCGGTATCCGTTTTGCACCAATCGTTGCTTGTGTTAGTTTTGCGAGTGCTAAAATGTTTTGCACATGCTAAAGGTCTTAGTGAATCAAACCCATGGTGCGTTTAGCTTGTTTTCATTGGGGAGTAGTCCCTCTTAGCACAGCCTGCGTTTAACAGCTTTGTGATATAGGCTCACATCAGCACCTACCATTATGCCAGTTTATCATTATGCTGTAAACTGACGTAACGACTACTTCTGTTGGCTGCGACACTGATGACTTGGCATTGTCTCCGGTCTTTGCCTAAACCTGCGTGTGTACTTTTGTCATTTACTCTGGATAAGAGCTTCTGTTAAATGCTAAATGTATCGTAATGTTATGTATTAAATTATGTTTAAATTAAATACAAAATAAGGAGCGCGGCTGCTCACTCTTCCAGCTCACAGGAGTCATGCTGTACAAACAGCAGAAAGACAGCACAGGGGGCCCGGAGGGGGGACGTGTCCCTGAAGTGGTGAAAGGTGAGGGGGGGAAATAACACCGCCAAACCGAGGACAAACACAAGCACAACAAGGAGCAGCCATGGCGGTAAATCCCTCTGTAATCCACTCCCAGTGACAGGCCAAGCCCCTGCCCGGCTGCTGGCATTACCGCTTGAGAGCGCAGACCCGCAGGGAGGTGTGGTATGTGACGAGTGAGCGTTACCCACTAACCTGCCCAATGGGGTCGTCTGCAATGCTTCATTGGACAGCAGGGCAAAGTCTCAAAAAGAAACATTATTCCGTTCAGTCAGTACTGGAGATTAAGAACCATGTAAAGTCATTCAGGTCAAACACTCAGGCCAGGGCCAAATATACTAAAGGATTGTGACTGCTTTCCCGATGCAAAAGCAGTTGCTTCAAGGTCCCAATATATACGGCGGTTTTACTAAACGGTCGCAATGGGCCAAATTCCCTATAAGGATGTAATTTGCGGGGATTACATCACTCTTCAACATTCTTTTTGATACGTAGTTAAATGTTTCTTTATATGTATACCTGGATTGAACACGCTAAAACAGGGCGGAGATTGTGTAAAGTAAGATAATTAAGTATTCCATCTAATTTACTAAAGCATGCATTAGACGTGACTCTCCTCGTTGCGTGATACTTTTTTTTTTATCTCCTGAAAGCAGGTGGTAATTTCTCTGCACCGATAAAGCCTATAGCTCACACTCTATATAGGTCAGCCCTGTAACAGCAGTGACCAGTTGCTGGATGCCAGTGGCCAGCCATCGGATGTTTCGCCTCACCTCGCGCATGGACGTAGTAGTTACTTTCTTCACCTCATCAGGGATGTGCGACAGGTTTTGCAGAGCAATGGTTTGCTGCTGCACTTCCTTGCAGGATGCTGGAGAAGGGTTTCGGGCTTGGCTGTACGCACGTGCTCGGCAGTCAAAGCAGTTTCCCTTATTGGCTGCATGGGGTGGAGATTTAAAACAAATGCATCCTGGGATGCATAGCTCTCTGGAAAGAGACAGAATTTAAAATGTTTCACACGTTTCTACGAATCATTTCTCTTCATTCCGTCTTTTCTTTTCTTTACATCATCTACTGTTCCGTTATACCTAATACCTGATTTTGTACGTGATGTCACTCCCAACTTTTTCTCCTCTCTGTTGGTGTAATACAGCATTGTGGATCTGTACCTCGATTTCCAAATCTGTAAATTTAAGATTTATCTTTCTTGTGATTTTGATACTCGAGTCTGGCTGCTCCGTATCCATTTCTTACCAATTGGTAATCTGGATATGTTAGCATGCCATATTGTTTCTGACCCTTTTTATGGGCGTCTCCTACCGCAAAATTGTGAATGAGGGAATTTAATTTATTTGATAGCATAATTAGAAGCAGTCTTGGGTAAATTGGTCGTTAACGTGTCGGTATCTACGACCGCAAGAAAACAAATGTGACTGTTTCCTTAGTAAATCTGGCCCTCAGTGTTTAAAGAGTTGGGATTTATTTATTTGTTTAAAAGAAATGCATAACACCTGTGGTATAATTCTTGTTTTTCTGGAAACCAATAAAAACACACATGCAAGCACACGTTAACATGAAAGGACCGTAAGCGCATCTGTACAGAAAATAACTTCTCATGTTTACATGAGTTCGAAAGGGATCGTGTGCACTTTATCAGAGTACAATGTACTCAGTCAGAGTTGATGTAACGCTGAACATTGTACCGTGTAGGCTTTAAACGGGGATTCAAATCCTTTATTTTTTATATAAAATAAATTCCCAGCCCAACTGCAGGAGAAAATTAAAAGCATTTGCATTCAGGTCACTACATTTTCATTGCAGTCATTGCCAAAATGAACGTAAAACGGAGACGGGAGCAAGTAGCTGGGCTCAGGGTAAAGGCAGGCTGAAGGGGTTATGGGTGGTGTAACGGGACTCTCTCATGGTACAGAACCAAATCCTGGCTGTGCCAGTGACACAGTGGATGTAGGGCCGGTGTGGGTGCAGGTTTCTGTTCTAGCCCAGGACTAAGACACCCGATTCTGTTTATCAAGGTCTCGATGGAAGACTATGATTTGTTAATTAGCGAATCAAGTCTCATAGTCCTGGGCTAAAACAAAAACCAGCACCCACATCCCTTGTATAAGATTTGACGCCCCTGCTGTATATACAATTGATAATTATATTTTTCAGAAATGTGTATATATACATATATATAATTTGAAAAAAGAGATAATTTTTGTATTTGCCTACGCCATTGTGAAGCATTGCACAAACTATTCTGATCCTGATGGAAAATATTGTGGAATGTTCCGTTTCTGGAAAAGCAGTGCAAAAGGCTGTGCAGAATCGGTGGACTGCAGAGATAAGGACAGCGGATGACCGTACACATTTCAGAGCACACACGTGTGCGAGTGGGAACCTTCTGGACCTAACAGAGACATGGGACAGGCCTACAATTGAATGTTCCTATAAGGAATAGCTGACATCAGGGGCATGAGAAAGCTGGAGAAATGCAAACATGTGAAGCCTTTTCCATTACAGTCTAATGCCTGAGTCTAATGTAGGAATTACAAGCATTGGTGGGAAAGTGAACTAGAGAGTGTGTAAGAGTTTGTTGGCACTCTTAATGACTGTGTTGGTACACTGAGTGCAGCATTAAACATATCCATCAGTACACAGAGATATCAAGCACAGAAATATTGATGCTGAAAATATGGGATCTTTAATGTGATCAAAGTTTGACCTGGGGCTGGGGCGGCCGCTTCCACTTTCTCCAAAAAGGAGGACACTGCGCTGTGCCTTTGATTGGAGGGGGAAATTGCCACCGTCAACGGGGGTGGAGTGGACTAGCAATGTAGCCAATAGGCTGGCTACCAGCTGAGATCACATTTTTCACACCAATCAAGTGTGTGAATTTATTTGCTGTAAATCTGGGCCAATATAAACACGTCGGTGTTGTATTTACATTTTTTGATTACTTTCACGAATGCAGGAACTTTATGTGTCTGGGAAGAGGCTGTGCTGAATGGGAGACGGCTGCATTAAAAAACCAGACTGTCCGGCTAAATGACGGATGTCTGGCCACCAAACGTGGGGAAGGGATTTTAAACAGCCTCATTAGGAACACAGCCAGATGGGATACCAAGGGGAACGATGCCTCAGAGTTTCAGAGTCAAGGAGGTCTGCTTGAACACAAGATGGAAAAGTCAGGGGTCAATTAGTTTAAGATGCTTTTTGATTGTGCATGTCTCCAAGCAATTCATCAGTGTATCCTACCTTGACTTTAGAAAGCTAATATGACACACAATATAGCACATTCAGTATGGATGATTTGGCACAACTTATGCCATTACATTTTTCTAAATATCTACTTGCAAATAGCTCTTTTCTTGTTCAAACGGTCATTGCCTGGCTAGAACAACATGCCAACAAAATTCATGGTTGAAAAACAGGCCATTTAGCCCACAATCAGAGAATCCATTAAAATCACAATGGGCACCCCTCAAAATACAAACATCCCACTGGATTAAACTGGCAGTTCGATTTTCAGAGAGCACTGAACAGCAGCACTTTAGCTGCTCCGAGCAACAACAAATGTCAGTGGGAAACTGATCTTAAGGCACAGCACAGTGAAGTCTTTTATTATTTCGTCCCCCCTTTACGACGATTGAAAAAGTAGAAACAGAATAGGGTGTGTGTGTGTGTGTGTGTGTGTGTGTGGTGGTGGGGGGTGTTGCTGAAATGTAGGAAAGTATTTTAATTGGCCTGCCAACTCTGAGTCCGCGGTGCGGCCGCAAAGCGTAACTGAACTGGAGCCACCCGGCAAAAACACGGCCACACCGGGAGCGCGCACTTGGCCAGAATCCTGACAATTTCTGATAAGGCTTATGCGCGTTTCCACTGCTCTCGTACAGACTTTGTCCTGGGCGCTAGGTAGGTTAGCAGGTAGGCTAATCGCCCCCACAATCGTTGGCATTCAAGATGTTTTTTTCTTCTGACATTTGAATCAATCGTTAACTCTCTAAACATGTACACTGATGTACATACCCCTAGCACATTATATAGCCTATACTTTACCTAAAAATACTAAAAGGTAGGTCATAAATACACACGACTTCATGGTGAAATATTAAGCATCAAAGCATTTAATTTGCCTTATGAAAGAAATATGACATTTTTAAAGGAGCCTCGCCAAATAATGATTCAAAAGCTTTTGTTATAGCTTTAATAAAAACATTTAGTTTTGCGTCTGTTAAAACCGTGCAGGAGTAGGCTATTTGATCTCTTCTCCGAAACCGTTCCCGAATTATGTCTAAGATTTATAAGCTCCCTGAAATAGTTTTTTTAAATAGAATATTTTTAACTATTAATTTTCCAGAAATTCGATTTCATCTTGTTCTCAATGTCAGGTAATTGTATTTTAAAGCTGTAGATTTGACCGTCTATAGTCATTGAAACGTCAACGATAGCGCTCAGGCTGATAAAGCGCAATTTTAGTTCGTGGGGCTTAAACCACTGCTGCATGATTTCGATAATATTCTCATGCCTTCAAATCAAAATATGATTGCGAATATTACTGTAGGTAAATCCAATAGGCTACGCTTTCCTGCGAACGTGTTATTTAATCAGTGAACGTTGCAAATCTCATTTTAAGCGAATAGATTCCTTCATATACCAGTTAGCTACATTCCACTACAGTTGTTCTTCAAACTGCACTTTCGAGAACGGCAAGTCACTCGTGTTACCTGTGGGGAGGCGTTCTGCAAAAACGGCTCGTTGTCATTTCAACTCACCTTCTGCATTCCCGTGCTAAGATCCATGGCAGGTCAGTTCTGTGTTAACACAGTTGGACAATATGGTCACTATACAAACTTACTCCAAAGTCTGCTCACTGTCGGTATCTTGTTTTTAGCAGTGCAGATAGCGTTTGACAAAGACCGTTTTAAAGCTCAAGTCGGGTGGGAATCCCTGAAAAACTTTTCCAACCAATTACAATATGCCAAAAAAAAAAAAAAAAATTAGTTTACCCAATAGAATCTAGCTGCTCCCCCCCCCCGCGGAACACCCAACCTCCCGGAAAAAAGGCATGACATCACCGGTGGGTATGAGACGCAAGACTGGAAGAATGCGATATTCACATATTTTGTCACTTGTTGTACTCACTGATCTAAAGGAAGATGTTTCCGGTAGTTTTAACGCGCTGCCTTATTAGGCCTTTTTAGGTTTGGGACAAGCCAGGCAGAATGTATGAATTACAGCTCAAACCATCATTTGACAAAATGTGCGCGCAGAGAATTTCCCCTACGTTCTATGATTCACTGTGATGTTACATTTTACCAAATAAACAATGGTTACGTCGTTGATTACTCAGTATTCCTGTTTTTAAACACATATCCATTTCAGTTTATGATACATTTAGTATACCAAATACCCACAACTGCGTGGGCAAACCGGAGCCTACATTCACACTTGGCCTTTAAATAGCATGGTTTAATTTAAACTTTTTTTTTTTTAAAACGCAAAGGTCTACAAAACAGTAGGCTATTTCTACGCAGAGAACCCTCAATGCAAGTATGATTGTTCGTATGCTCGATAGCTAGAACACAGATCAGGATAACTACAAACTTTGTTTCCAGTTACTTTGGTAAGTGTATGTGTGGTGATGAATCTGATATGTTCAACTTAGCACTCCAGTTTGCTATTGATACAACCAAGCAGTTCTTTAATTATCTGGGCTAGTCGGGCGGATAGTAACCGAAGAGAACTTCAAATGTCCGAGAAACAGTGCCATTTCAAGTTGCCTACAACTCTTAATCCATTGTAAGTGCGTCAATGCGTGCGCAAATTTCCCCAAACAACGGGCACAGATAAATTAAAGCATTATTTCAACACAACTTTGATTAAATAATAATAAAAAAATTAATTCACACTCGTGGATCCAAAAATTGTATTATAAAAATGACTTCATTAAAACATGTGTATGTCTTCACTTCGGTATTGTTCAGTTAGTGGTCAGTTGGACCGCTCATTGACAGAAAGCTCCCAGTGCACGTGACCAGTCCAGTCGGGCTGAAGAGAGACAGACGTGGTGGGTCTAAGGAAATCAACTAATACCCCTTGGTCTTTACTGGTCTCACCGTTTACACCTCTCTGCCAACATATTTTCCTCTTTCCATCCAAATACACTTTTACTGAAGGTTTCTCACAAAACACCTTTTCACTCACGAGTCGTCACGACTTCCGTGACATTCATTCTGTCTGCTGGATTCGCACACACACAAGGACTGTAATAAGAGGAAAAAACAATTAAAACATCTGATAACTGGCGTTACATACCTGTTAGGTAACTGAATGGAACTTGTAGGCTTTCATAGACGGGTTTTTAAAAGTTGGATACAGACACTGCTTGCACTTTGCTTCGGAAAGTCCTGCCTAAACAAACAATGATTGAGCCAAGATTTACGCTCAACAGGCTAAGCAAAATCTATCAATCTAAATGGAGCCTATAAATATTCCTGATTCAACTCAATGTTGTAGCAGGACTTACAGGCATGTGGTTGATGTTGGCATCAGGTTATACTCGGGGGAAAAAAGGAATAGAGGAAACAGACGCGCTTCTTAAGGCAAAGTGACACTAAAACCACCTTAAAGCCGTTTTGTTTTTGTGGCCATTTGGATCGTTTCCTCTCTATTCTTGCACACAAAAAGGTTCTCACTTTGATTTGAAATAAAACATTCCATCAGACTACCGGTTTTAACCAGAAACCTGGATAGCGTTTGAGCTCCACTGAAATATTGTAGACACAGTTCATACACTCCTGCAAACGCACACACACACACTTCTGACCTTGCCCCAACCTGCTCTCTCATTGCTGTACCATTTCACAAGTGCAAAAAACCAAGTCATTCTCCTCAGTCCCAATACACACTTGTCACATGCATTGATGTGCTCTACAGATAAACGTACACACCCTACCACCCACAAACACACACACCACATGCGCACGCACACACTCCTGTGATCTGTATTGCAAGTGTTAGTTGTTCTCTGCTGTGCATAGTGAATATCACAGCAGTCACATTCTAATTGTCTCCATCCATGTCTCTGCATCCTGTCCCTCTGGCTGGCCCCGCCTCCTTACAGCCCTGCCCAGGTGACTCCACCCCTCCTCCAGCCTGAGAGCAGGGGGGGGCGTGGCCTACATGATGATGCGGGGCTCAGGCACCGAGTCTGTTATGGACTTGTGAGGAAGCACGTTGGCACCATTCAGGTAGAGCTCATCATTGACGATCACATCCTCCCCCAGCACTGTCACATTCTCCATGCGCACCTGTAAGGACGCAGACACACACATACACACGCACATTTAGAACAGAGAGACTGCCAAGGTAGGGGCGAGAGAGCGGAAGAAGAGAGGACGGAGAGGGTGATAGGGAAGAAGAGGGAGACAGACAGGAGGGAGAGCTTGAGAGACAGAAGGATGGAGAGAGGGGGAGAGGAAGAGAGTTGGAGGGAGAGAACAGACAGTAGACAGGGGTATTAAAGGTGATAAGGAGGTGACATAACATGACACATTGTTCAGAGCGAGAACGTGATGACAGGTTTCAGAGAGGCTTCTTTATGCTTTTCACCAGTTCTTACCGTCTGTGTGTGTGTGTGTGTGCGCGTGTGTGTGTGTGTCTGTATGCCTGCATAGGTCTGAACAGTTACAGAAAGAAAATAAATCCATGTTTCTGGACTTCATTACATGACGCATATTAGATAACAGTAACTGCCTTTAAATAGTAATTGTCCTGTGTGTACAAAAGAACAGAATGTGCAGCATGTTATCTGCCTGAGAGAAGTGCCATGAGAAGCACACTATGGTGTTGCATTAAAGACATCTGAGCCGCTAGCCGAGATAGTCGTGATTCTTTCCCTCGATCTTTTAGGAACATTGTAGTCCAGAAGTCTGCATTGATATTGTCAGACAAGCACCCACGTGTGGGCATTTATAGTGAATATGCATATATGCATAAGCATGCGTTTGTTTGCATGTACAGTGCGGTGCAAAAAAATTTATAATTCTGACAAAGTGGGTCACAATGCAAAAAAGTTTGAGAACCCCTGGTTTAGAGGAACCCATGGTTGTTAACACCAGACAGAAAAGCCACTGCAGTCGTTTGCTTTAGAAGGCATGGAGTTACTTCAGAATAAATAGTTCAGCCCTGGAATTATATTCACTTGACTCATTGAAGTCCTAATGAGTAAATGACCTGGGCCTGGGCCTTAGTAATCACCTTTTTAAAAAGTAACAAAGGGTTCCCAAACTTTTGCACAGGGCCTTTTTCCTTATTTAGTAAAAAATTAAAATAAAAAGTAATCTTGCTTTAAAATTTGAAATGTGTCATGTTTAACTTTGTACCATTTAGTGGTCAGGTTAGCTTCTGTTCACTTAGATATTAATTGTAAAAAGGCATTTTGACCAGGGGTGCCCAAACTTTTGTACCCCACTGTATGGTTGTGTGTATGAGTACCCATGTGCATATGTACATGCGCACGCATCCTGTGTTCACTCACCCACTGCCCAACAGAGGAGCTCCAGCCGATGATGCAGGACTCCAGCCAGGAGTGTGAGCGCACACGCGCCCCCTTCAGCACGGTGCAGCGCTTGATCCGCACCCCGTCCTCCAGCACTACGCCCGCCCCCAGCGTCACGTTGGGCCCGATGGTACAGTTCTCCCCAATCTGAGCCGTGGGGTCCTGTGGAGGGGAAAGGGACGCTTACATCCCAAACTCCAGCAGGATCTTCTCTCGCCAGAAACATCCATTTATTTGCGTTATCTTTCTATTGTGGTCGCTTGTCAGTTGTTAAGAGATTCGCTTAAAAAAGGATAATGTGGGAAATCAAAACATTTTGATTTTGAAAAGGCACAAAAGTCTAAATTGCAATCTTAAGATGAGGGCACCCTCTAGTGGAACACCACAGAATTGCAGTAAATATTAGATAACTAAACCTGCTGGCAGTTCTTTCAATATAACAAAACAAAAAAATGACATGAACAAATCAAAATGAATGAAAAGTAAAACTCTGATTCCAGATTCTAAACACAATTACCATGGCAGTTTTTGCCAAGTGCTCTGTTCAAATGTCTTTCTTGCCATGACAACCAGGGTAAGGTGTTTGCAAAGCAAGGCTATCTAAGTGATACAGAAGCTCTAAACTTTGATAACACTAAAAACATTTTTTTTTTTTTTACATTTCAACACACATCTTAACTCAGTAATCGGATATGATTTGTGTATTTAAAAGAGCACATGTTAACTCAGTAATCAGATATGATTTGCGTATGTAAAGGAGGCTAAAATCATCCGTTTAGTCTCCCATCTTGATAAGGGAGCCTCTAAAGATCTGACCTTGACCTGGCATCTCCTGGATGGAGAATATCTGGACCCTGAACCTGCTTCTGTCTCAGTGGGCTGGGTCTCTTCCTTTAAGCCTGGCTACGGTTTGTTTCTCCTCTCCACTGAAGGCTTCATCCCAAAAAGGTTTTTCTGCCGTTTATCCTCCCTCTACATTCTCCAACAGCTCCCTGCTTTGATAGCTAGCCTGCTGCAGTTCATCATTTGTACTCTGCTGAGCATAGCCACTCTCTAAACAGAATTTGATTTACTGAGCTGCCTTTAAAAGCGTCGATGTTGTGTTGTTATAGGATTACCAAATGTGTATAAAAATGTCGGTTTCTGCCAGAATGCTCGCAAATCATCCAGCTCAAAGTGCCATTCTTCAGAGGGTTTTTTGAGTCAAATGTTAAGTCACAATGAGATTTTTTCCCCACCCCATGGGAGCTAATACTGTCTGTCATATTTACCTCCAATACTAAATTCTATTTACCTTAAATCATATGCTTGTGAAGATTTGCTTTACAGGTACACTACATGGCCAGAAGTACCCGGACACCCCTTGGTCTGGGGCTGTTTTTCACGGTTTGGTTTCTGTGAAGGCAAATCTTACTACACTGCAGCATACAATGACATTCTAGATGATTCTGTGCTTCCAACTTTGTGGCAACAGTTGGGGGGGAAGGCCCTTTCCGGTTTCAGCATGACAATGCCCCCGCAGGGTAACAATCTCCACATGCGCGGCTAAAGATCTCCACAGCCCAGCTCACCACCAGCACGTTTCCCAGGAACCCTGGCCCAGTGCGCAGTCTCTCTGGGCCCTGCTGTCTCACAGACTGCAGGTACATGCACATCCCGGTCAGGAAGTCCTTGGGTTGGCCAATGTCCATCCAAAAACCTGCCGAAAACACACAGGCACACTCAATTCTGTGATGTTGCTTAATTGTAACCCATCTCTGAGGGAGGGACTGACACCATGGCAGTGTGACAAATATCTGAAATGTTATATTGTATTGTTAATTGACTACTGTTTTTTTTTATATTTACATTTGCACAACAAGGTTGAAAATTAGCAGTACTCTGGTTCAGGATACGCACGTTTACAGACACAAAGTGCAATATGGTCAGATATGCTATAACGGTCTGTATGCACATATGTACAATATGCATGTCAATGTTTATTTTGTTGTTGTTGTTCCCCCCCAATTATCGTATGATGGAATTTTAAGCCAAAAACAAATTTCCACTTTGAGGTGCACAATAAGCCCCTACATTACTGTCTACAAGAACCTAAATCCCTTGGTAAAACAACGTGTCGGTCGATGTGTTTCGCGGTGCTGTAGCTGAGGCTAGCGCTCGTCACCTTGCAGCTCCATGGCATACAGGTGTCCCTCCTCGGCCATCACTGGGAAGATCTCCTTCTCTATGGAAGTGGGTCTCAGCTGAGGGAACAACCACACATCACGACAGAGCCAGAGCAAGGGGGACCCACACAAAAGGCCTTCATCAACAATCACACAAATCTAAATATAAGGTTTAAAATTTTTATTAAAAACCCATGTTAAAACGTAGGTTTATGATTTCATGATTTCAAAGTATCTCACTGAGGCAGTCCCTCAATTGGGTTAAAGATCACAGCTGGAATGGGTTGATCAGTTAATTCCTCTTTTTCAAGGGAGACCTGGCCAAGAGGCCCAGGCTTCCAGTCCAGTTCCCTTATCGTTAAACTCCACCATGGATACTCAAATCTGACCTTTGAATCCAAATCCGGCCCTGGTTTTCTTTTCTCCCAGGTAATTAACTGAACAATCAGTGCTACCGATGGGCCAGGCTGTCTTCACACCTGACTCCCGGGAAAAGGGAGGGTGGAAAACCAGCAGTACTCGGTCCTCGATGACTGTGATTTGAGAAGGGTACTACACTCAGCAAAAACTGCTACCAGGAGTATGGAACAGCATACCTGCGTATGGTGGTGAGTACAGGGGAAGGTCCTTATGGGGACTAACCTGGATGCGGTTCAGCACGGAGGGGCTAAAGATGTACATCCCTGCGTTGATCTTGTTGGAGACGAAGACTTGCGGCTTCTCTACGAAGCGGTGTATGCGGCCGCCCTCTGCTTCGTACACCACCACGCCGTACTTGGATGGCTCCTCTACCTTTGTCACCTGAAACAAACACATTAAAGTGCTCAGCAGAGGTACACCATCTCAAAGCATAATTTCAGGACGAAATTCACCCCATTTCATGAACTGAATATGTGGTTACTTATGTTTATTGTGGTAGTAATATAACCAAAATATACCCGATTCGTTCCCATTCAATCAGGTCCGATTCACACAGTAGTGCAGGCTAAACCCCACCCCCCCACCCCCCACTGTGTTGTGACAGTGGGACTCTTCCGCTCACCACAATGGTGCCCTCCTTGCCGTGCTGCTTGTGGAAGCGGAGCATGTCCTCGAAGGGGAACTCGCAGATCACGTCACTGTTCAGCACGAAGAAGGGCTCAGCGCTGTCCGTCAGTAACTCCCTGGCCAGGGCGAGGGGCCCCGCTGTGAGAGAGACAGAGGCGGTGAGCCGACGGAATCAAACCAAAGCGTCCAATCCCAACCAAATACACACTGGTCTTCACCCCAAACACTCTCTCTGGAGCATAAGAAAAGGGTTAGAGTTAACATACAGGGTTTTATACAAGACAATTGGTACAATCGATTGGTCGATTGAACAGGATGTTCACTCTGAACGGTTCGCTATGTTTTGAAAGACTCCCCTGGAGACATTTAATTGGCGTGTCACAGGGATGAGAAAATTGGCTCAACTAGGTTGGTGGGTGGGGGTAACATTGCATGTAGTTAAAGCAGTTAATTGGCAACAGTATAAAGGCCACATACAATCACCCTCTCAGTCACCGGACCAAACGCACAACATTTTGCAACTGGATGCTCAGTTCAGTCCTGTTCCTTTTTTTAAACGGTCAAGCAAAGTGTTGGTGCTAAAAACTTAAATACACCCCATGATTTGTCAGACAAAAGTACCTGAGGATTGGTTATTTGGTTTATCAGAAAACCACATCCCTGTAAACTTGGGTGGACTCTCAGATCAGTCAACCTGGTCAGGCTCATAATACCATAGGGTTATGAGCCTGATGAGTGAGGCTGTTGTCCAACCCATAACACACGCCAAAAAGACCCTCACTTACCTGTTCCAAGCGGCTCCTTCTCGTGAGAAAGGGATATTCGGATTCCAAGCTGTAAGAGAGTCAGACCTACAGGATGAGAGCAATTCTCAGCATAACAATGAGAAAAAAACATTAAATTACTACTATTGTCCAGCTGAAACAAGAAAACCATGTAAATTAATCAATTTTCTTTAAATAAACATAAAAACAATCAATACATAAATCTGCCAGAATCTCATCATGTGTTGGAAATCCCATTCACACCATTAACCAGACCTGCCAGCCCCCACCTTCAATTATCCCACAAGCTAAACACACTACCTACCCTCTCTTCCTGTGCCCGCATCTCTCTCTCCAGCAACTCAGACATGTAGCTTACAGCAAGGATCACGTGACTGACTCCAGCCTGTTCAGTGGGAAATAAAACAAATACACCAGTCGGATAACCATTAAAAAAACATAACGTAAAAACAAGAGCTGGGGCTGCTTTGTTGAGGCAGCATAAAGGATTACACTTGAAAGCAAACGTTATTTTGTACACAGCTGACAAATTATCGTTGTGTGCATTTTTTGTCTGCTTGCATGCATTATGCACTCACTTCAATGCTGTTTTGTGCTTAGTAAAAGTGCTTTACATACAAAACAGGCCTATTATAATAGTACTAACAACAATAATAATATTATTATTATTAGCTTGATTTTGTTGCAGAAGAGTCCATGTGGAGATTAAATGATGGAATAATTCACATTATAGCCTATAAATTCTCAATATATTCCATGTTCTTACCTTCGCCAATGCCTCGACTTGGTGCAGCAAAATCGGCTTGTTGGCAAACTCGACCAGTGGCTTCGGCACACTCAGTGTGAGCGGCCGGAGTCTAGTTCCATAACCTCCAACCAGGATTAGCGCCTTCATTGTTGGCTCAAATGAAGGGATCAGCAAAGGATCAATGGAGGGTTATGCAGAGGAGCATTTAACTCTGAAGACCACTCAGTTGACTAGGTTGCCTACGCGAAATGTAAACAAATTCCCAAATTAGGCTAGCCTACTCATTCCCAGGTAGCCTGCAGTTATTATGCAACAACAGTAGCTATCTAAACGTTGATTACACAGGAAAAGCAACTCATTTGCTTCCATGAAGATGTTTTTGCTAAACAAAAAATAACCGCTAATTAATAATGGCAACCCTTCTGTAATATGTCGGAACCAGAACTAATCTATAGCCTATCATTTTAAGCAAGTTAGCAAGCCAAATGTTAGTCGACTTGGCTACTTTGTTTCGATTTTGATTTAGCTCGCAACCTGTCAATCATGTAGCTACATAAGTAATTGATGCAATCCCATCGCACTGCGTGTTAATCAGTCACTGTAGTTTGTTAAATAGCTGAATAAACCAACGTTACCTTGTTCGCAAATGAGACTATAGGCTACTACCTTCAGCACGATTAGATAAAAAAGACAAGAGATAGCTATATTGTCATCGATGGGCATACGTGTTCTGGCTGTTGGCAAGCAAACAAAAAAGTGTCCTAAATGAATAGGCGACCGAAATTGATTTAAGAGGCACAATACTTTACCGATAGTTTGACAGTTCGCTAGGAAGCTAATCTGTAGCATATAAACTTTAGGTAGTCAGTTCCCTGAAGTGGATACATCTTCTCAAAATAAATCGGAAATATAACTAACCTGGAAAAATCGAAGCAAGCTGAACTAATCGATCAGCAGATCCAACAACATAAGTGTAGCTAACTACTGTATCAGTTGATCGTGTCTTGCAACACTTACCAGTCTTTAAACTGCCTGGTCACGCGTATGTAGCTACTCAGCTGGCTAGCTATCGATACTTAGCTAAGATTAACAAATATTAAATGACGTCAATTTATCTATATGACACGTAGCCTAGCGGATCTTAAATATGTTAATTTAGCTTTTGAATGACTTCGGCAAGCAGTCTAGTCAATCATCAGCTGATGGGCGGACCAAGACCATAATGCCATTCAACGAGCAACATCCATGCAACGTATTGGGTTCATAGGTCTTTGGACTGTACCAGTTTGTTAATAGGAGTTTCTGTCTAAACGTAGCTAATATGCACATGGCTAAATATGTTTCCTCTCGGTGCTTTATAATATGTAATAATATTGTGTTCATGCCAGGGAGATGTAGTTAATGTTGCAAGTGTTAAACGCCAAATGGGCACACAGAAACCGCTGAAATGTTCCCTTGCCTTTAACTCGGCTCCGAATATGTTTACTACTAGATATGTTTATCTAGGCTATGTTTAAATATCGGGCATGAAGGACTAACAATGTAGCAAAGTTGTTAGCTGAACCAAAAATTATTTGCATTAGACCATACATTCTTCTTAAAGTTTCCATGTAAAATTCCCGCAACCCAATATATAGGATAATGGGCCATTTATTCACCGCACTATTTGGTCCAATCCACATACACACGCTTTCTGGACCAATCAGAGGCAAACAACGTGGCGAAGGAAGAAGGTTGAACTCGCTGTCAAATCAAAACGTGTCATTGCGTGGATAGACAATCTGCGAAAACCTATCAACGTATCATTTTATTCAGACGTGTAAACTCAATGGAGAAATTGGAGTGAACTAAAACACTAACAGGGCACTTACCTTTTTTCAGAGCGAGCACCCACGACGAAAATTCAAAGCGTAACCAATATACTATAGGCTACCAGGAAAATTTTAAATAATTCACCAATTTGCGTGGGGTACTATGGTTGAGTCTGTCTATTTAACTGCTGTAGCTATGCAGCACTTAAAATAGGCCCCGCACACACACTTGCAGTTATGTATATTAGGCTATATAGCCTACAAACAATCCACACATGCCTCTGCACAAAATAAATAAACTTCAAATTTCTAATTGAACCAAAGCTTATTTTTGCTAGCAGATGCTTAAACACATTTACATTTGTACACATGCTAAACCAGGGGAAGGCAACAATGGTCCTGGAGTGCAGGTGACATTTCTGGTTTTTGTTCAATCTGAGCTTGATCGCATGAGTTTGATGGACGATCAAGTCTGAGCCTGAATATTCTGAATGGTGAAAAGTCAATACACCCGATTAATAAAAATGAAGTTATCAGTTTGGATGTAGTAAAAACCAGGACCGTCTCCTGCACTCCAGGACCAGGTTTTCCTGGCAAACCCACAATACATTACATTGTATTACTTTGCACAGTGGTGCCCAATCATGTGCCATGGAGGGCCGAGAGTATGCAGGTTTTCATTCCAACCAATCACTACACCTGCCGATTTCACTCATTAACATGCCTTCAACCAGAAGGGAGGGAACTAATGAGTGAAATTAGCAGGTGTAGTGATTGGTTGGAATGAAAACCTGCACACTCTCGTTCCTCCATGGTACATGATTGGGCACCACTGACTTAGCAGATGGTCTTATACAGAGCAACGTACAGTAGTGGAGAACACGCACCTACCACTAGACAGATAACCTGTCTTTACACAGTTATACCTGTAACATTTTCCCTAAAGGAAATCCAAAAAAAAAAGAATATCTACAGGGGGACACAAGAGCCAATGGCACAATCTGAAGAGGTAAGTCTTCAGTCAGTCTCAGAAGATGGGCAGGGTTTCCTCTGTCCTGACTGTAGTGGGAAGTTCAGTCCACCACAGACAGGAGATGTAACCAGGAATTGCAGGCACACGTGGGGGATGGGCCAGGTGCCCAGAGGCAGCAGAACAGAGAGGTAGGGTTGGTGTGCAGGGTCTGACGATCTTTCTAAGATATATTGGAGCTAGTTTGTCCTTTCAGTCAGCCAAGAGTCTAGCATCAAGGTTTTTAATTTGATGCAAGCTGACATAGGTAACCAGTGGAGGGAGATAAGGTGAGTGTCATGGCTGAGGCTGTATTTGTAGATCAGAAGAGCAGCAGCAGGGAGGTCAGCAAGGAGGGAGTTAGAGAGTCCAGACGGGAGATGACCAGCGCTTGGACTAAGGTGGGTTGAGTAGGTGGTGAGGAAGGGAAAGATTCTGTGGATGTTATACAGAAATTCTGCATGCCAGACATACCACTGTGATGTTCTCAGAGAGGAACAGCTTTCTCTCCAGTGCCACTCCGAGAATCCTAGCAGATGAAGGGGTGCAACCCAGCTTGGAAGGAACGTCAAGCAGGGGGAAGACTTGACTGGGAAGCACAGTATCTCAGTTTTAACCAAGCTGCGCTTTAGGGAATGATTCCTCACCCAGCTTGAGATGTTTAGTGGGCAAGCTGAGGTGTGTGTTGAGACCAGTGCTTCAGACGGAAGGAGAGAAAGACTTGTGGGTCATTAGCAGAGCAATGATAAGACATGTGAGGACATGACGGAACCAAGAGACGCGAGAGACTTCTCCAATAGGAGATACAATAATAAGATTGAAATAAGAGACAGGAGACAGTTTTTTTTTTATTTTTTAAATAAATGTATTATTATTTTTTTTAGCTCACATTCAAAGTTGTCATAAAGATGTAATATAATTCTTCTTAAAAAAATATCCATCCATGCAACAACGACAAAGAAAATTATACTTTGAGTTTTTTGGGTAATATTTTTCTACAAATAATTTTTCACATCTATGGAAAGATTGACGTATAACATCCACCACAAAGGAGGCCATTATGACTTAATTCAAACCTCTTCTTGCGGACTCGTTTATTTTCATCCTGTACAAGTGATATTTCCCACCTTTCTCTGGCACATCACTGGGTTTCAGTTTTATTGCGAACTGAACTGAGCGGCACTTTGTTATAGAAAACCCCCAAAAGGCGATCGCCTTTCTAAAATGTTAAAAATAAGTCAAATTCAAATATATGTACAATTCTGCACATGGACATTTACGGTGGATGATTCTAAGTATCAGGGCATAGACTTAAGTTTATGCGACTATGTCACAACGAATGCTTTAAAATAATACATCTGTTTAATTAATCAATTTCAGTCAAACCTGTTCGTCAGAGAAGATACAAGATTGTTTGAACACTGTCAATCCACTAAGTGCTTTGCCAAGCAAACTGGTAATGCTGAAATCTTACGCTGGTGAAAAGCGCCATAATCATCTTCCTATTGACGATGAGGAATTGTTTAAATAGCGTACATTTAAAATACATGGTTAGGCCCTCAGAAGCTGTTCATTTGTCATTGGAGAAGGGAATTACGGATGTGCAGAAGCCTCGGCGTAAGCATTTGCCAGAGGCACGGCCGTCTCTCCCACCACTCAACACGGTAACAGCAGAGATCCAGGAAAAGTGGCCGGCTGGATTTGGGAGAGGCTTTCCTACACCTGCTGTGAAGAATATGGGGGAAACACTGAACGACAGCAGGAGTTTTAACCTCACAATACAATTGAGCAGTTTATCAAACACAAAAAGACAATGGCAATAACCGGGATGTCTTTGCTCTAAATATGTTTGTGAGGACAAAAGGCAAAGCTCAGAATCCATAAATATTCGGAGCGTTGATTTTGAGCCTCTGAAGGCCTACAGTGTGCCAGAGGAGGGGAAAGCACAGAGAGAGAGAGAAAGAAAAAAAATCCACATTCACCAAAGGCGTTCTGGCGACAGTGCAAAATTGTTCCATCTAAACAGAGAACATCCTAACCTAGCCATAGTGGGGATAATGGACAGACAAACAGACAGGATGGGTCAAGTCAGGTTATCTTTTTTTTCTTTTTTTCTTCTGTTTTTGCTACATGTGCTGATGGAGGAAAGGTTTCACTGTATAAATATATTTATTTTTCTCCACCCTTTTAACCCGAAAGCATAATAATAATAATAATACTACGTTGAACAGAAAAAAAAGAAGACTCATGCTTTTTGATCCAGCCACTACGGTGCAAATTACAAGGAAGGATTTGTAATTTTTTCTTTTTCTTTTAGAAAAGGCTTTGTAATGCAGTAACACCTATGGGTCAGAGAAAAAAATAAAATAAAACAAAAATATATTAATTTTTTTTTTTTTTTTTTTTAAATTAACAAATCATCTGTCCCGCAGCCCGGCTTGTGACTGAGTGAACTATGTTACCTGGTGGGTGGAGTTTAAAAGCAAGAGCACGCAAAATATATAGAAACTAAGATACTACGATAAATGAAACTGACGCTAGTGGGAGTGAATAAGATGACAAGAAGCAGCTTACATAATAAGAATGTGACCTGTTATATATAGAATTTCCATACAGTAAAGCTGTGGTATTTAAAACTGGGTAGTAAAGTGGGTTCAGACATTTTTCTTCCCATTAAGATAACTGTTTGACTGTCCAGCGTCCTGCTCACTTTCGAGTAAAGCTTTCAACACCCGCTTCAATCCACAATGGGAATACTGTTGCTGAGAATATGTTTTGTGGGGGTGTCAACCCCCGCCCAAAACAACCCCTCCCCTCCCGATGTGCACAATAACACAGACATAAACGAACATGCACGCTCACATAGACGTACGCACGCACAGACACACAGACACACACACACACACACACACAAATGTTCCCCCATACCATCCCCACAGTGTTAAGACAGGGCCTGACCCTGGACTTGCCCTGAGCTTCAGCTGCGTTTTGTTATTTCTGACCCATACCTTGCTGCAATACTTGAAATGGCCACATGGTGGCAATGAACACACAAGGCAGACATGTCCTTCGATGCTGCCAGTTGGGAGGGGGTTGGGGGGAGCACCTGCATCTGTCCAGACAGTGGGGCTGTAGACCCTGCCACAAGTTGCCACCATTTCCCTAGGTGCCAATCAATGAGGAGATCAAAGGGTTTCTCAAACCTCAAGCGTCTGTCTCCAACATTGAGAGCTACAAAAGCTGTCACTCCTTGGTTTCCTTGCCTATAAATGTGCTTTTCATTCATGGAAATGTCACCATGTTTTTAAGTTTGTTTTGCATTTTTATTATTTAATTATATTTTCTCAGTGTGTGAAAGGTGGGGTTGGGGGTGGAGGGGCTGGGGCTTGTTTGGCGGGGCTTGTTTATTTTTTTCCCCTTTTCTTTTTTTAGCTACTGGTTCTCATCTCGGATGCTCTCCAGGATCTTGATGAGGCTCTCCAGTCCAAAGATGTAACCCCTGTCTGGCCCGTCATGCACAGTCTGGTCGTCGCGGAAACCCTTGAAGGTGCTGTGGGCGAAGTCGATCATGCGCACGTCCACACTGGGCGGCAGTCTGCGCCCATGGGGCTCCGAGGGAGGCTCCTGTGTGGGGAGCGGGAGGGCGCGGTCTGCGGGGACCTGGGGGGCGGGTAGAGGCGGTGCCTCCGAGGGGCCCTGTACCGGCGGGAAGGGCGTGGGGGCGGGGTCCCTCTCGGACGGCCCCTCGGGGGCGGGCTCCTTGCCCTCGTAGATGATGAGCAGGGAGCTGGAGTAGAAGCGGTGCGAGGCCTGCCGCTCCAGCACGGCCTTAAGGCTCCGCAGTTTCCCCAGCATGGGCTGGAATAGGTCCCTGCGTAGCTGTGCCCCGTTGTGCATGAACTGGTAGAGCGCGTTCCGAAAGCCGTCGATGGACAGCCCCCGGCCGTAGTACTTGTTCCTGCACAGGTAGTGGCCCGTGTCCATCTGGTACACCTGCGGGAACAATTTAGAAATCTTTTCAAAAGGACAAGCACACACAAATAGGACCCTGTGGAGCTGACGGGGGGGAGGGGGTGTTAAATGACCATTTTTACACCCTAAAGACTGCCAGTTTGCCTCTATAAGCAAATAAGCAGGTTGCAGCCTGTACTTGAACACAAGGACACCATGCTCTTCATGTATTTCCTTTCTAACAGTCACCTGGACCTCTACACTTTACCATTATCCTTGGTACTTGCATACTCAATGAGGGCTTTTTAATATACACCTTCTCCAAGAGTCACTTGGAACTACTCTGCACCATAGCATTTTCCATGGTACTTGACCAATACTCAACTTCCTCTTCCATAAACACAACCATTTCTCTCCAAGCATCTCTCTGTCTATGACCCCCAGTCACCTATTTATTTATGATTTATGAAAACACCTCAATGCTGCTCTGGGTGTTTTCTATGTGTGTTAGGATGACAGTGCAAATACAACGGATGGGAAAACTCAGAAAACCGCTAAATAGTTATATGGTGCAAAAAACAAAAATGTTTAGAACACGTTTAAACGACAATGTTAGGGGGGCGCCTTTAATTTAAACCGACGCGCTACCCGAAACCCTATAGCGAAGATGTACTTTTAAATACAAGTTGCAAAAGCCAAAGAGCGCGAGCGGACTTCAACCGGAAAAGTGCCATATTATGGGTAGTACAGGGCGGAACATTTCAAATGCGTGGAGGATCGCACAGCTGCTCCGCGACTTGTCACTCAGTTATTGTCGAGTGTTTATCCAACGTGATTTTGCATCGTTCCAGTGCTGTTGAATTATGTTAGCGATTGCCGCAAAGTTTACAATTTACATTATTTTCTAAAATGTACTTCTAGTGCGAGTAAATGGCGCCTTTTCTCTTCCGTTAAATGTCAGTTTGATTTTTGCCACGCGCGCAAGCAGACGCGTATGTTATTACTTCAGAGCTGATCAAGGAACATCATTTCCCAAGTCCATATCACAACCTTGTGTTGGTCAAAACTGACAACAGATCAGCACTACTACTTTCAAACACGAGTTTACGACAATCACAGTGAGAATAGGACTTATGAATTATGATTTTAGTAACGTCTGCGCTTTAAAAAAAATAATTTAAAAGAATAATAAAAGGATAATTTTTACTAGATTTTCCAAAACATTTAACATTTTGGTTAACTTTAGAGATGAAATGTTTAGAAGTCACACCCCTAGTAATGAGGAGAGAGATGTGTAAGTGTTTGGGTTTAAATTGTGTTAGGATAAGAGTAGTGTAATGAGGAGAGAGATGTATAAGTGTTTGGGTTTAAATTGTGTTAGGATAAGAGTAGTGTAATGAGGAGAGAGATGTATAAGTGTTTGGGTTTAAATTGTGTTAGGATAAGAGTAGTGTAATGAGGAGAGAGATGTATAAGTGTTTGGGTTTAAATTGTGTTAGGATAAGAGTAGTGTAATGAGGAGAGAGATGTCTAAGTGTTTGGGTTTAAATTGTGTTAGGATAAGAGTAGTGTAATGAGGAGAGAGATGTGTAAGTGTTTGGGTTTAAATTGTGTTAGGATAAGAGTAGTGTAATGAGGAGAGAGATGTATAAGTGTTTGGGTTTAAATTGTGTTAGGATAAGAGTAGTGTAATGAGGAGAGAGATGTGTAAGTGTTTGGGTTTAAATTGTGTTAGGATAAGAGTAGTGTAATGAGGAGAGAGATGTGTAAGTGTTTGGGTTTAAATTGTGTTAGGATAAGAGTAGTGTAATGAGGAGAGAGATGTATAAGTGTTTGGGTTTAAATTGTGTTAGGATAAGAGTAGTGTAATGAGGAGAGAGATGTATAAGTGTTTGGGTTTAAATTGTGTTAGGATAAGAGTAGTGTAATGAGGAGAGAGATGTATAAGTGTTTGGGTTTAAATTGTGTTAGGATAAGAGTAGTGTAATGAGGAGAGAGATGTGTAAGTGTTTGGGTTTAAATTGTGTTAGGATAAGAGTAGTGTAATGAGGAGAGAGATGTGTAAGTGTTTGGGTTTAAATTGTGTTAGGATAAGAGTAGTGTAATGAGGAGAGAGATGTATAAGTGTTTGGGTTTAAATTGTGTTAGGATAAGAGTAGTGTAATGAGGAGAGAGATGTGTAAGTGTTTGGGTTTAAATTGTGTTAGGATAAGAGTAGTGTAATGAGGAGAGAGATGTATAAGTGTTTGGGTTTAAATTGTGTTAGGATAAGAGTAGTGTAATGAGGAGAGAGATGTATAAGTGTTTGGGTTTAAATTGTGTTAGGATAAGAGTAGTGTAATGAGGAGAGAGATGTGTAAGTGTTTGGGTTTAAATTGTGTTAGGATAAGAGTAGTGTAATGAGGAGAGAGATGTATAAGTGTTTGGGTTTAAATTGTGTTAGGATAAGAGTAGTGTAATGAGGAGAGAGATGTGTAAGTGTTTGGGTTTAAATTGTGTTAGGATAAGAGTAGTGTAATGAGGAGAGAGATGTATAAGTGTTTGGGTTTAAATTGTGTTAGGATAAGAGTAGTGTAATGAGGAGAGAGATGTATAAGTGTTTGGGTTTAAATTGTGTTAGGATAAGAGTAGTGTAATGAGGAGAGAGATGTATAAGTGTTTGGGTTTAAATTGTGTTAGGATAAGAGTAGTGTAATGAGGAGAGAGATGTATAAGTGTTTGGGTTTAAATTGTGTTAGGATAAGAGTAGTGTAATGAGGAGAGAGATGTATAAGTGTTTGGGTTTAAATTGTGTTAGGATAAGAGTAGTGTAATGAGGAGAGAGATGTATAAGTGTTTGCTTTAGAATGAGAGTATACACAGTAGACTGTAATAAGGGGTTGAGGCTTGATGGTTGTGGGTAAAGGGCCTCGTGTGCAGTTTGCTTGGTGTAACAGAAAACTGCATCACACAGAGGAACGATACTCATCCTTCATCCCAGGGCCTCTCTGGCTCCAGAAATGAGAAAAGAGGGAAGCCTTTAGCGATGGCACATCTTTCACACAAAGCCAAACTCAGCAGTGCCCAGCCTCCCTGCCCCAAACGACACACTGCCTCAACTCAACATTCATTTCAGTCAAGGTCAGCCCTCAGCCGCTGAAGAAAACGGCTCAATTTCTTTTTATGTGTTCCTTTTTAAATGCACCATTATTTTCCTCCCCATTTACTGGAAAATAAAATAGGACAAAGCTATTTTTAAAAATGAGAAGAAGCTCAAATAATTAGTCACTGAAAAAAAAAATAAAGAAGTCAGTCAGGCTCAGGCGTACTGAAAAAATAGGTCCTTGATTTAAAAGAAAAGAAAGTCAGGTCACTTGAATCACCAAAACGTGATGGTGACATTACATTACAGAGAACTCATCCTCATATTCTCAATGTTTTACAAGAAAGTTTTAATGCCAATGTGTTTATATCAATGTGATCCTAGAAATGAGTACGTAACTGCAGGGGGCAGCAGTGTAGTGTAATGTTCAGGGAACCGGGCTTGAAACTCCAAGGTTGTGGGTTTAATTCCCCGCTCGGGGCATTAGCAGGGTACTAACCTGAACCTCTTCAGTAAATATCCAGCTGTATAATGGAATGTATGTAAAAAAAGAATCATCTGTGTAAGTCGCTCTCAAAAAGAGCATCTGATAAAGCCCTTATTTGTAAATGCACATGCATGCAAAACTTTGCAGGATCAAAAGAAAGTTAGGAAACAGAAGATCAAACTCTTTCAGCCTGATGAAGCCTTTGGGCTTAATGTGTTGCTAATACTAAAGCGCATTAACTGTCTCCTGGCTGTGCGTGCATGCATGCTTAGGACCTGAAACTGCATGCTCTATTAAAGTAAGCGCCACAGTTGAAAAACAAGCTTTGCCGTTTAAGAACCCATTTCACCGTTCTGTCATGTTAGGAACAGGGAATATGAATGTGACATACATTGTGCCACAGATTATTTATGTTCACTAGATTCTCAGCTATACAGTTCCTTCCATCCTCTCTGCTTCCAAAGTACTGGACATTCGAGTTGGTAACAGGAGTTTCTGGTGTTATATTACAGTACAGAACACCTGCTGCTACAGTACTATACTTGGCCACACCTCTTCACAAATATAAAACTAATTTGTGGGGATGCACAATATGGACATTCTGGGGTCAATATAAATAACCGATATTTGACTAGCCATACTGGCCTCTGCTACGGCAGTACGTCCCTATTTTACATTACGGCACAAATACAAACTGCAACCAAGTTCACACATTCATGTAAGTCCACAAGCGCAGAAATCAACTTAAGAATGAAAAATGTAAGAAATTATATATTTGCATTACAAAAAGTTTGAAATATCTTCAGAAAATTACAATACGGTTTCCCTGGCTGTTCCAGTCGTCAGAAAGCTGCATAAATAACCAGAGCTTCTTGTAGTGAAGGCACTTATGACAGAAGGAATATGAGAGTTGCCATTCTGGTTATTCTGGTTAATAATATCTGTGGCAGAACTTCAGTTATCTGGTCTGGTGAGGTTATTCAATCTGTGGTTATGGCCGTGGTTCGGTGCAGGTCCTCACCTGCATGCCGCAAACGCGCACCCCGAGGGTGGCGGACGTGCTCTGCTCGCATTTCTTCATCTGCCGTGCGGCCTTCTCCTCTGAGGCGTCGTCGCCGTGCTGCCGCGTGCCCATCTTCAGGTCCAGGATGCAGGGGTAGCTGAAGTGGTGCACCACATTCTCCAGGAGCAGGAATTCTGGAGAGGGGCCGAGTTAAGGACAACTCCTCTCTGTGTGAGTGAGTGAGTGAATGTATGTGTGGTGAGTGAGTGTGAGTGTGAGAGAGAGTGTGTGTGTGTGTGTGTGTGTGTGTGTGTGTGTGTGTGTGTGTGTGTGGAGGGGGGGTTGATTACTTGCCAGTTTTCCTGTAATCCTCTTCTGCGAGCATCATTTGCATACCACGATACAACCGATAACATGGCGACCGTAAACTCACACCTTTAACAATGACAACCAAAGCCTGCCGTTAGGCTGGAGCATCAGTCTTATAGCTCCCGTACTGAAAATAAACGAACTGCAAAAACCTGTGGACCGATCACACACAGCCCATTCAGGAACACCCTTCAGTCCATAAACCACCACTGTTTAGAGTGCCGTGGTTTCTTTGAACATTTACCCTCACAACTCGAAACACCACATCAGCCTCCAGTCCTGGAGAGCTGCGGCATCAGCGGGTTTCTGGTGATGGACAGACTCCTCTGGGACAGTTCACATTCTGGAGTTTTTCCAATATTATTTCAGTTTTTGTGTATGTTTTCAAGTGGCCCGGACAGTTTTAATATCCTGATGAAGGATATTTTGGACACTTACAGAAGAATACATTTGGCTGCTACAGGTACATTTGGGGGTTTGTGGTTCTACTCTAAAGCACAAAATTACACTTCACTTCCAGTAACTCCAAAGCACTTTGTACAGTGATCTTACGTTTCCAGAGGCTGTACGTATAAACAGATACATTTTATAAGGTTTACTCACAATTGTAAGCATAAATATCAATTTTTGTATATTGTTCTGGTACGTCTTCCCTGGAGTTCTGTGGTGTCAGGTTTCCTGCGTCATAGGAAAAAGTTCCAACCAAAAATAATATTAAATGTAGGTTTCTGAAGAAGAATCAGGCCACATATATACACGCAACCTCAGGAGGCATAACTTGGCTGTACAAACTGCTTTGGAGTTAATTGAAGCGTATCTTGCCTTAGATATCCTGCTGCAGCAGCCATTATAAGGCAGGCAGGTCATCAGAAACTTCTGTAAATATCTCACACAAAAAAAAATATCCAACACTAAAATACTAACCAAAAATAATCCAGAAAGAGAAAGACCCCTTTAAATTAATCACTTAGTTTTGTCGTGCTGAAACGCACCAGAAACCAGCACACACTACAGTCCTACAGGAACGGAGAGAGATCCCTGCACAACATCCCAAGAAAAAGGACTGGAGAAAGGAGATATAATATAAATATTATAATCATAATCATATTACGTAAATGTAAACGTATATAAAATATGTATACCCCCAGATTGGTATACAGATTGACTAAAAAAAAACCTTTAAACTGCACCTCCAGGGTTATATGTTATGTTCCAGCCCTCAGCTTCAAAACAAGACAGCTAAAGCTTTGGCCAGCATTAGGAGCCTGCGAGCTTTTAAATGGAGAGTTAAGTAGGACAGACTTAGCGCAACGCCTCCACCGGCCAGCTGCATAGAGGGCGCTCTCTGCTCGAGCGCCCTTTGATCCACCGCCCCAATGTCATCGTTCCCACCTCTTATTCCAACAGAACTTTCCGACCGACCCCGTCTGACCTGCACGTCCTCCAAAAGGCCGTCACTGTGACTTTTCTAAGTCAGCCTCTCATTGAGGAAAAACAACAACAAAATAACCAGCCGCTACAGGCTGGTCACTATGAATTCACTCTCTCTTCCCCCTCTCCCTCCTTCCGTTTATTATTTTTGTTCTCCTCGCTGCGGAAAACTAAACAATTCAGGAATGCTTGAGCACAGCGGAAAATGTAATCAAACCGTCTCGGGTTTCTGCAGCTGTGTGAAGGACAGTGCTTTCCTTCCACATGTGGGCTGCAGGGCATCGGTCACCGGAATGTTCCACACAAAGGTGACGTAGTCAGGTGGAGGCCGGACCCAATTTCACGGCCCAGTGTCCCGATTCCCAGGACAAAGAGCTGAGATTGCAAACGGGGACGGTCGGGAAAGTCTTTCTCCTCTCATTTCCTTGATCAAAATTCCAAGAAACGGGTTTGGGACTGACCAGAATTCCCGAGAAACTCAAAGGTGAAGATGATGCAAGTGAGAGTGAGAAATTCCCGAGAAACTCAAAGGTGAAGAAGACGCAAGTGAGAGTGAGAAAGAGAATGAGCTGGTCTGAAAGCCCCTCAAGACAAACTATTTAAACCCATTTCAGTAACACAAGGAGGCTTACGGTAGTAATGTACCATGTTAATTATAACAAGAAAGACCCACATCCACACACACACACACACACACACACACACACACTTTCAGGCACATCAGGGTGTATGGTTTGTCTTCTTCTTCTAATTATACGCAACATTTACCCAGCTCACACAAAGCCAACAGAAGCTCACACTGATTGGTTAACCTTTAACCTGGCCTGTGTGATGAGTGATGGTGAAAGCTGAAGGGATACTGTAGAGCTTCCTGTCCTTGGACTCGGAGCGCATGCGGCTCAGCTGCTGCTTGTGGCAGCGCAGGCTCCAGGGGTTGTGGCTGATCTTCTCCGAAGTCAGGCCACTGTTCCCGTCCAGCATCTGGAAGGGCACGTCCGAGTGAATCTGCAGGTCCAGGCGCGGGCTCTTCAGCTCCTGCAGGCTTTGGGTCAGAGGAGACGCTTAGCAACACGGCCCGCCCCAATCACATGACTCTGGCCCTCTCTTACAAACCCAGCCACACGACCGTTACTTACAAACCCAACCACACCATTACTTACAAACCCAGCCACACACGCAAACCCAGCCACATGACCGTTACTTACAAACCCAGCCACATGACCCTTACTGACAAACCCAACCACACCATTACTGACAAACCCAGCCACACACACACACCCAGCCACACGACCGTTACTTACAAACCCAACCGTTACTTACAAACCCAGCCACACGACCGTTACTTACAAACCCAGCCACATGACCATTACTTACAAACCTAACCACACGACCGTCACTTACAAACCCAGCCACACACTAAAACGTCGCACGATCTAAAACGTCTGCCATGTATCACTGAACAAGGTCGATGTGAATTGTGGGTAATATGAGCTTGCCGAGTCGGCTCTTTAGCAGACTCGTTCCCTTGAGAAAAGTTGAGGGTGGAGGGGCGATGTCACAAACTTCATTCGGCTTTCTAATGGATTGGACTCACACCTAAAACAGAGACCAAGGGTACATCCTGGTCTCAAAAGGGATTCCCCCAAGTGAAGTTTACGAGGGTGGATCAAAAACTGGATTGGGACGCAGCACTGCTCTTCTTCCACTCTTCCTCATTCTCTCCCTCCCTTTCCATGTATCATATCTTTTAAGCACACCCAAACCACTAAACCCCATTGGTTCCCTCATTCCCCCTCTTCCTTACATACCCCTCTGCATACTCTTACCCTCTACTGCCCCTCCATCTATACTTTTTTTATTTTTATTTTTATTTTGTTTCTGATTTTTCCCTTTTTCTCCCAATTTAGTAGCCAATTGAACCCCTATTCTAATTCAATTCCCTCCCATGTAGCAACCGCTAGAGAACCACTGTTACACAATCCCGTCTATCGGTACTAGTAATTGGAAGGAGGTCGCCACGTCCTCTACAGGGCGCGACTCCTCGAACTTCCTGACCGCGACTCGCCTGGGTCCCGTGCGGGCAGTGATTCTCTCCGAGCCCCTCCCCCCACCCGGAAGTGGCGCCCAATTGCCGCTTCCACAGGGCGCCGGCCACGCTCGGATATGGCAGGACCGGGGCGCGAACCCCGATCCTCGGAGCACAACTGCGCTGACTAAAGGCCAGCGCTTTTACCGTTGAGCTAACGCGGCAGCCCCATCTATACTTTTTAACTACTCCTCGTTCCCTCATACCCTCCTTTTCGTGCGCCTCTTTGCTAACTGTACAGATAGAGGCCTGCAGGCTTGATGCAGTGCTGGATGCAGTAGTTTGTAGGTAAATGGCAGGTGAAGATGTGCTGAATGGCCTGTTCTTGTCATCGCGTGTTCTTATGATCTTAACCCTCAGCCAGCCCCCCCGCCCCACACCCGGCCGCCGCTCACTTTTCGGTGCTGTCGCTCTCGTGCGCGGGCCGCTCCTCCTTGTGGTCACTGCTGGAGCGGTGTAGACTGCGGCGGGAGTGTTTGCGCCGCGGTTGGTCCCTCTCAGGCAGATCCTCATGGTCCAGCCCCTCGCTCTCCACATACGGGTACGCCACCAGGTTAATGTAGCCGTCTATGCCCCCCTCGAAACACACCAGCACCACACCTGTGAGGAGGGCAAGGGAACAGGCCTTTTTAGACCTAAAAAACAACATAACACACCAGCACCAGACCTGTATAGACCAATAGAGAAAACAGGCTAATTTAGACACAATTAGGAGATTGGATGAGAAATACCCTACTGCACATAATTTTACACGAGCCAATCATCTGTTTTCTGAAGTATCATTTTGTGCTATAGAACAGATTAAAGTATAATGTAGGGGGGGCAATACTGAAAAACGCTTACTTCAAGCTGAATGTAGGTAGATTTATTACATGAAATCTTTGCACCCAAAAGGCTTAAATGAAGAGTTGCAATTAAACTCTTTCCTGTAATATGTTTTCTGATTGTGACCTTATGTTAATGTATTGTGCTTAATAAAACAACGTCGTTAATTTTTTCATTTTATGTACGGATAGGAAGTTGGCATTTAGGTGATGAAACTATACGGTTCAGGTGTGTGCAGCTTGCTTTTTGAGAACTGATGATTGTGTAAACCAAAACATTTTCTTTGTTTCACTTTTGGCACTTTTCTCACACGGGCACATGTTGTGAATGAATATATTTTACATCGGTATACGTTTGCTTCGATTTTTTCCATATTTTACGTCAGCGTACGGGTTCCTTAAATTTTTTCCTCTATAAATTGAAACATATAATAAATAACATGCCAGCACCACACATGTGAGGACCAACAGAGGGAACTTGCTGATTTAGACACACGTACTACCTAACTAGCACCACACATGTGAGGACCAACAGAGGGAACAGGCTAATTTAGACACACATACTACATAACTAGCACCACACATGTGAGAACCAACAGAGATAACAGGCTAATTTAAACACACATACTACATAACTAGCACCACACATGTGAGGACCAACAGAGAGAACAGGCTAATTTAGACACACATACTACATAACTAGCACCACACATGTGAGGACCAACAGAGGGAACAGGCTCATTTAGACACACATACTACATAACTAGCACAACACATGTGAGGACCAACAGAGGGAACAGGCTAATTTAGACACACATACTACATAACTAGCACCACACATGTGAGGACCAACAGAGGGAACAGGCTCATTTAGACACACATACTACATAACTAGCACAACACATGTGAGGACCAACAGAGGGAACTTGCTGATTTAGACACACATACTACATAACTAGCACCACACATGTGAGAACCAACAGAGATAACAGGCTAATTTAGACACACATACTACATAACTAGCACCACACATGTGAGGACCAACAGAGGGAACAGGCTCATTTAGACACACATACTACATAACTAGCACAACACATGTGAGGACCAACAGAGGGAACAGGCTCAGATACACATACTATATAACTAGCACCACACATGTGAGAACCAACAGAGAGAACAGGCTAATTTAGATACACATACTATATAACTAGCACCACACATGTGAGGACCAACAGAGGGAACAGGCTAATTTAGACACACATACTATATAACTAGCACCACACATGTGAGAACCAACAGAGGGAACAGGCTAATTTAGATACACATACTATATAACTAGCACCACACATGTGAGAACCAACAGAGAGAACAGGCTAATTTAGATACACATACTATATAACTAGCACCACACATGTGAGAACCAAGAGGGAACAGGCTAATTTAGATACACATACTATATAACTAGCACCACACATGTGAGAACCAAGAGGGAACAGGCTAATTTAGATACACATACTATATAACTAGCACCACACATGTGAGGACCAACAGAGGGAACAGGCTAATTTAGATACACATACTATATAACTAGCACCACACATATGAGGACCAACAGAGGGAACAGGCTCATTTAGATACACATACTATATAACTAACACCACACATGTGAGGACCAACAGAGGGAACAGGCTAATTTAGACACACATACTACCTAAATAGCACCACACATGTGAGGACCAACAGAGGGAACAGGCTAATTTAGACACACATACTACATAACTAGCACCACACATGTGAGAACCAACAGAGGGAACAGGCTAATTTAGATACACATACTATATAACTAGCACCACACATGTGAGAACCAACAGAGAGAACAGGCTAATTTAGATACACATACTATATAACTAGCACCACACATGTGAGAACCAACAGAGGGAACAGGCTAATTTAGATACACATACTATATAACTAGCACCACACATGTGAGAACCAAGAGGGAACAGGCTAATTTAGATACACATACTATATAACTAGCACCACACATGTGAGGACCAACAGAGGGAACAGGCTCATTTAGATACACATACTATATAACTAACACCACACATGTGAGGACCAACAGAGGGAACAGGCTAATTTAGACACACATACTACATAACTAGCGCCACACATGTGAGGACCAACAGAGGGAACAGGCTAATTTAGACACACATACTACATAACTAGCACCACACATGTGAGGACCAACTGAGGGAACAGGCTAATTTAGACACACATACTACATAACTAGGGCAACCAGTTTGTTTCCCCTTGTTTTCTCGCATTGGTACTTCAGTCCTCCGCCAGCCAGAGGCTGCGATTGCCTCTTTGTCAAGCCACTTCTCAAACTATTTCCCCCATTTGTACCACCTCAATCATCTAAGTTAAAAGTAATTACCACTAATTAAACACAGATGATGATTGATGGCGATGCTCACATGTTAAATTCAGTTGGATTACTTCCTACCATGCTGCAGTATTTTAAAATGTTGTGCAAGAGCATGCTAGTTATTGTTAGAAGCAGTGGGAAATGTCCACGTTAAAATGAGAGCAGTTAGATAACATTTAAAAAGTGAAATAAAAAAATAAAAATCGCATTAGTAATAAGAAAATAGTTTGCGGCCGTCACATACAAAGTTCAAATGAAAACTCTGACTATATTTTAACTTGGCCAGTTTAACAGTCTCTTCTGTGATGTTTCTTAATTTTTAAAATATTGGTCTACTATTATGTTCTTATTTTAATTTATTGTTAAATTGCAAGTTGTGCAAAATACATTCAATCCATCTGCATGCGGTGTATCAGGCAGATACTGCTTCACTCATTCTCTCAAATAAAATAAATGCTTTTCGTAGCATTTAAACTTCCATGTTCACTTTCCTTCCTCGGAGTCTCCATATTAGATCAACTAATTGTTTTTATAAACATCTCAATTAAAAATTAAATTGTGTAATTAGGCACTCGACTGTGCCTTGGAGTGCCTGGAGGATAACCATAGAAATACAAGTTTAAATGCCTGCATGTCACGTGTTGGAAACAAACTGTAGAATGCTTTCTTTACTTAACTGCCACATTTTCAAAAACACCATCAGCCCATAAACAACATGAATCATCCTCCTGCAATGATTTTCTCTCAAATAACATGAATCCCCATACGTTTCAAACATTTACAGTGCTGTCTCGTGGAAAAAACAACAAAAACAAACGCCAGCTTTGCAAGATTTAGCCAAGAATAAATGTTAAATGACTGTTAACTGTCATTCAAAGGGAGGAGGGTGAGTGATGCACAGCCATTTAAAAGCACTGACACAGGAGAAAAACAAAGACACAGAGGCTGAACAATTTAATATCTACAGCCTCCTCACTGCTGATTGGCACTTAGCCCCTGCCTTGGCCCTCCCTGATCCCTTTCTTCATCACTGATGTCAGTCTGGCCACAGGATCTAATGAATGGAGACAGTACTGAGAGAAGAGGCTCTGTGTGGTGAGAAGAGTGTGTCTGTGGTGAGAGAGTGTGTGTGTGTGTGTTTGCACCAGAGAATAAAGTCAAGGCCTGCAGCAAAGAGGCTAATTCAGGAAGGGCTCAGTTTAATCAGAATTAGGGATTGGGCTCTTGGCTTGTTTTAGTGTCTCTTCTTAAAGACGCAGTGCCCGATTTGGCCTACGCTCTCCTTCACAGAGGCGAACAGTCAATGAGTAAGGATCAGCAGGGTGCTTGTTTTGTGGCAAACGTTTCCATTGGCCACAACGCCCTTTTTCCACGATTACCAGCTCAGGACTATCAGCGCACATTGTGGGTGGGTTTATCTCGAGAATCGTACATGGAAGGGAGATTTCATTTGGCAATGATTACATTACCGCAAGACAAGATTTACAATGAGGGTAAGAATAAAGTTCAAGTGTATGAAACAGTCAGGCGGAGGAGACAGCGGATTATTTAAACCCTGAGGCAAAACAGCAATTAAACAGAAATTGATTCTAGAGGACCTACCGCACAGATCCCATTTACCCGAAATTCACACAAGAACAGACCTAATGCAGTTCCAATGTCTTTTAGGCTACAGTGAATCACTCTCTCTCTCTATTCCTTAAAGTATGCTTGTCATTTGATAGTGACCCTTGGGTGAATCTCTCAAAGCTGGCATTTGTTTGTTTTTTTGTTTTTTTGGGGGGGTTCACAGCAGTTCCCGCTTTAGTATTTGAAAGCCACAGATTGATATCTGACAAAGGAAACGCGACGCAGAATGGTAATGCACGCGGCTCGTTGCTTGCTGCAGTAAACGGCGGGCGTGGCCCGTCTCTCTAACGGCCTGAGAGCTCATGCAGCTGTAGAGCGCGGGCCAGATGGCGAGTCACCGAGGGACAGCACTCTGCGAAGCATGCCCGGAAACGGCCAACCCGTGAGCTGACCATTAAGTGAGCCCCGGCAGAGAGCCGCGCCCCATCTCCCTGACCGCTGAAACAAACGTGTGCGCCCTCCCACTACACCACAGCATCAAAACAAGGTGCCCACTAATGTCCAGAGGGAGGCTTCCGGCTTTCATTAAGCCAATGAGAGCAATCACAAACGCAACCTTCAAGGGAGAAAGACAAGGCAATTTACTTTCAATCCAAGATCATGACTCAACAAAAAGCCTGCAAGCTCTTATCACGATGACTTTCACCCACAGAGCAGGCATGGAGGTGAGGTCACCAGCTTTCCCCTAAGGGGGGGGTATGGCTAAATACTGGAGCCTTGCCTGACAGGGACCGTTAAGAGCATGCACATCTTAAATTTGCTTTAAGAATACAGTAAGAGAAAAGTTTGTTTTCTTAAGTAAATAAACGGTGCCCGATGATAGCCGATGACCCAAAGCTCACGAATACATCGCACATTGAGCCGTGACTGAGGCGGTGAACTTGCATGTTGTCGTGACAGTCCGGTACCATGGCCCGGCGGCCCCTGTTCCCCCGCTCCTATTAATAACCCATTCTCCATTTCGCGCATGCCTCCGCCGTTTGCGGCCAATTCTCCCCCAGCCTTGTTGTCATGAGTAAACAATGCCGAGCTTGTGGGAGCCACCCTATTTTTACCAGCTAACGGGGACCGCGACGGAGGAGGGATGCTAATGGATGGAAAAAAAGGGATGGGCCAAGTTGCTCAATCCCCCTCTCCGCCCAAAATAGAACTGGGAGATACTGGCGAAACACGTTTGTTTACCGCTTTAATTTACGCTGAATCCACTCCCGTCATGCCTACGGCAGCCTCGACGACAGCAAGCCCCGCGCACTCCCGAGTCCGCATGAAGAGAACAGCAACAATCACACCTTTGAGGCCAGGGGAACACTGGAGTCGATAAGATAAGATGGGGATAAGACTGTTGTGACGTCACCCAACCATGCAGGGACCTTGGAAAAAAGTATCCACCGATCACAATCGCCGTTGCTTTTCCCTTTGCCAACACACCACGCGTTTGGTGGAGAGCTCCTCTCCGGTTTCACTGTGAAAGGCGCTAAGCTAACCGTAGCGCGTTCTCTAGTGATGACACAACCACTCTCTCGCTGCTTTATTATCCCCGGGGACACAGGGGCGGCGCATCCGCGCGATAAGCCTTGGGAACAATCTCCTTTTAGCACGTCGTATTTCAGCCCTTTTGTTTGAAAGCGAGCGGAAAAAGGGCTCTAGTCGCGGCGTTTGTTTGGCCTGTGATTCATTAAGACTAATGGAAGCCGTGAGGAGACGGACGCGTGACGGGTCCGTGGGCCTGTCCTTGCTCTGCGCTCATTTAGCCGACCTGCGCTGGCAGATAAAAGAAGAGATCCAGGCCCCTAAATGCAATCAGCTGGCGAGCAGAACCCTGAGGGTCCTAAATCAAACACTGCAGAATGTCACAGACCCCAACAGGACCCAGACCTTAACATTACGTCGCTTTTGTTAGGCATCATGCTTGCTGTAAATCACAACATCCAGGTCTAAATCTATATTGCACATACAGAGTTAATCATTTTGCACAGGGATGCAATTTTCCAGATTTGATCCCCAGACAAGAAATGCTGATTTTCAGGTCTAAAATACATTGGGGGCCACAATTATTTAGTTGACTTTATTGCTGAACAATCTCTCCTGCTATCAGCTGACAAAGAGTGCGAAAGCCTTTGATGTGTGTGTTACTGTGTTTATGATACAACTAAGTCATCTGCCTCTGGTTGAGACATTTAGAGATGGAAAGTCAGCATTTCCTGATTAATCTGGGGAAAAAAATCTAAACCTTGCGTTTCATGGTAAGAGCCATAATGGCTGACTTGCTTCCGCATTCGTCTCACCTTTCCATGCCAACATGCGCCCAACAGATCAAACACAGCACGCACGGGCCCAGCAGACGTGAAAAATCATCCCCACAACTTTCATTTCCTAATCCCTGCGCTCTGGTTCCCTTCTGCAACGCTGACGTTTAACGTCCAAACATCCGCGTGTTATTGCTCCCCGTCTCCCAGGAACATTTCGCCGTGGTCGCTACGCTAAAAGAAACACTTCAACGAATCATAATGAAGACAGAGCGCAGACCAAGCCACTCCAACACGTGACAAATGGGAGGCTTTCTTCCCCAAATGCTATTGGGATGATAATGCACTGACCGTTTGCTTCTAACGCTCCACTTCACATTCCACTTTACAGAGAACGCTGTATGAAGGGAGTGGCGGTCTGGTAAAATAAATTAGGATGTTTATGGAAGTCGAACTGTGTGTCGGACCTGCGTGACGTTTATTTGCATCAATTCACCGTACTATATTCCGATTGGGTCGCACGTGTCATTTGGAGCCCCGGGGTGTCTTTTATATATTAAAATAAAATAAAATAGAAAGTTAATTTATCTTTTTTTACTACAGCCTCTGCCTCTCTGGTCAGCAGAGTAATCACTGTAGCACTGGGGGTGTGTCAGAGTCACCCTGTAAAACGAATTATAACAATTAAGATAAATCAGAAGCCATTTGCTCGCATCTACACCATTATCACACAATCCGCACACGCACACAGCTTTACGCAGCTACATACAGTGCACAGCGGTGATTGGGTCGATGCATTTTATTGCTGGAGATGCATTCTAAAATTCTCTCGACAGGTGACCTGTACAATATCTACCTTCATTCTCGTGTAGCCACTTATGCACTTGAGTTGGAGCAGCTTTGTTCGGGTGGAGGCGGGTCTTTATCAGCAGCAGTGCTCACTCACCTTTGTACTCGGGGGTGAACTCCTTCATCTCAGGCAGCAGGGACTCGTAGAAGCGCTGCTCGCGGGCGATGAGCGGCTTGCAGACCGTGTGGTCGTCGTATCGCATCATGCTGGTGTGCCCGCCCACCTGGTGCACGAAGGGCTCCAGGGGCACACCCCCTCCCTCGCGCCCCCCGCCGTGGTTGCTGGACTCCATGGCGGGCGGGAGGCACATGGCGTTTGAGGGCCGTGCGGCGCTGGGGGCATGGGCTCGGGGGCGCAGGCCGGGCGAGCGCGGGGCGCAAGGGGCCGGCTGGGAGCGCACGCTGCCGCCGGGAGGGGGAGGAGCCAGCCCGCCGGCCACACCCACCAGCCAATCAATCCCCACTCGCTGGGCGCCCGCGCCGGTCAGAGATCCCGCCTCCTGCAAGATGAGAGGGAGAAAGGGAAAGAAAAGCAGAAAATAAATGGTGGTTATACATCTTAGAGTAGCAAAAAGCACAAGAGAGACGAACAAAATCTTTCACAGGGAGAAGCCGAAAACTGAACACAAGCGCAGTGTGTGTATAAACAGCGCAGGGTGTGTATACACAACGCAGAGTGTAGATAGACTGCGCAGGGCGTGTCTAGATGGAGGCCCAAGGCCTAATGAGTATACAACCCATCCTAGCAGCAGACATCAGAAGGGGGGTGGGTCTCTTCACCCGGCTCGCTGCCCAGACACCTCATTTCATTAGCCTGCACCTCATCAGCAGACACAGCCCCTCCATCGATCCCCACCTGTCTGGCACCAGACCATCGCGTCCTGTTATGTCCAGTCCTTACTGCACCAAACCCCGGCCATTTGAAGACAAACCCAAACAATTGAGAGCCCTGATCTCCCAACCCTCTGTCTGTGTGGCAGCCGATGGCCTTAAAAGGTCACTGTGCCATGCCATCTCCCAGGTGGCACTCTTAATTGACGCACGCCGTTCAAAGCCAAAATGTGCTGCTGTGTGGGAGGGCCCGTCGGGGGGGCATTGATAGACTGATGGGGAGAGGAAGGGAGAGATGGGTAAAGAGGGAAAGAGAAGGGGGGAGAGAGGGAGAAATGGAGGGAGAAGGAGAGAGAGGGGGAGAAATGGGGAAAGAAAGAAAGCCCACCACCACTCCGATGAGCTAACACCCATCATATCATCAACTCACCAGATGCTAGAGTACATGGCTTCATACATACACTACATGGCCCAAAAGTATTCGGACACCCATCTGGGGCTGTTTTTTTATGGTTTGGGCTCGGCCCCTAAGTTTTAGTATAAAAAAATCTTAATGCTACAGCATACAATGACATTCTAGATGATTCTGGGCTTCCAACCTTTTGGCAACAGTTTGGGGAAGGGCCTTTCCTGTTTCAGCATGACAATGCCTCGATGCACAAAGCGAGGTCCATAGAAATGGTTTGTTAAGATTGATGTGGAAAGAACTTAACTGGCCTGCACAGAGCCCTGACCTCAACCCCATCGAACACCTTTGGGATCAATTTGAACGCCGACTTTGAGCCAGGCCTAATCGCCAAACATCAGTGCCTGACCTCTTCTAATGCTCTTCTGACTGAATGGAAGCAAATCCATGCAGCAATGTTCCAACATCTAGTGGAAAGTCTTCCCAGAAGATTAGAGGCTGGTATAGCAGCAATGGGGGGGGGGGCAACTCCATAGTAATCCCCATGATTTTGGAATGAGATGTTGGACGAGCATGTGTCCATCTACTTTTGGCCATGTGGTGTATCCTCAACCCAATGAACCAATCAGACACAACGGCCAGAGTGGCTCAAACTCTATGGCCTCTAGCGGGAATGAGCTGAGCCTGGTCTGCAATCTAATCAAACCCTGCAGGGAGTTACAGGCCCTGAAATGTGAAAACCCTGAAAGAGATTCAAAGACATCTAACCACGTGCCTCACCTACAGTGAGCCCCAAAGCATTAAAGCATTAATGCATTCATGCGCAGACAGAGCGCCAAAATCCAGAACAGGATCAGGCTCATCAGGAGGAGGAGCTAAAATCCACACACCCGTGGCCCGAGCATCCCGGCAGGTCACTGTGAGCTTGCAGGGAGGCCAGGAAACCCCAACCACAGCTCCACGAGGCTCGCTAATGCAAAAACAACAGCATTGCGTCAATGAGCCGATTAGAAAGAGCATCAATCGGTCTTGTTTTTCCAGAGGCGGTACCGGGAAAATTGCCCGGGCAAACGCTCAGGTCGTCACGGCAAAAATTTGAAAAGGATTACAAACAGAGGATTTAGCAAACAGAAGTTAGGTCCAATTGGCCGCCTACTTGCAGCTCTTACTCATACCAAAAAGAGCCTTTGTTACAGCGCGGACGTGCGTACCATCGTGTTTCGGGTCTGCCCGTTTTGGCCTATAAAAAAATATATATATAATCAAGTTCCGTTGGATAAACGGCCTGAAAAGCTCAAACAGTACAAAATAAATAAATAACTAAATAAATAAAAAGATTTGTCGTTTCCCTCAGACTTGATTTTCACCGTCAGCCGGCAGTAAATATCGACAGTCAACAAGCCGGCGGACGCTTTCAGTGCAAACAGCTGGTTTAGAGAGAAGAGCAGGAAAGCGACTGTCACACTCTGCCAATATCAAACGGGCTCACGTGGCCGGCTCCTTACTCCTGCAGCGGCAGTGACGGCTCTGCCCAATAGATTGTGAAAAAAAATAAAGACACGGTGACAGTGATGTCACCCATCGACTTTCCACAGGCTTGTGAAAAGTGTTTTGAAGCAGCATAAGTGCAGGTTTTGTGCCGCCATGTACAAGTTGGAGCCAGGGACTGCACAGTAGAAAAAAGGGGGGACCCTTCTATGGTCATGAAGTCCGGGCCGGGTCCGGGTACAGTGTGATTGACAGTTCGGGGCCATTGCTAAGTGTGTGAGATACTGCACCCCCCAGTGATGTGCTGTGACGCAAACGTTCGCTAAATGGTCCACAAAATATAAAAATATTGTCCAAATGACTTGTGGCATTGGTCCCATTGACTTGCACTGAAATAGGTGGCTGAAAGACCTATACTGGAGCCAAACGTGCTGGTGCTAGAAAGCAAAGTCTCTCAACGAGACCAGAAAGTGAACTTCAAAAACGAAGCCCAGTCTTGGCCCCTTGCTTTGCCCTGGTTGCCGTCTCAGCCCCACTGGCACAACATACACACCGCCTGTCAGAATCACCGAAGGCAGAACGCAGTGTTCGTAGAGCCAGTGTCAGTAGCAACGCTGCGTGGCGGCAGCCCGGGATGAAGGCCGCACCAACACACAGCAACAGCAACGGCATCTGCTGTACGCTCTACTAATGAAACCCTTTCAAGGTTACTCTTCACCAAGCCTGCAAACAAACTGCTTGAATTCATACGGATCCATCTGACCTCACAAACATACAAATACAGACAAGCAAACAAACATTCTCAGTTCTTGCAGCAAAAACCTAGATTTTTTTATTTAGGTTTTATTTTGTTATTGGCTTGTTATAAATGTGAGAAATTTAAATTTCTGCATAACACGCGTTACTTTATTTACAAATTTCTCCGTTTTGGGCATTCACCACAGAAACCCTTGACATTTCAAAGAAGGAGGTAAAAATGTGTAGGCATTATTTGAGAGGGGGGGTGGGGGTGTATAGTCCTTTTCCTTAAACACTGGCCGTTTGCCTGTAGTGGCCATTTGCCTCAAGCCTTTTTGTCGTGAACAGTTATAGCCAGCATTAATACTCCTCACGGTTCAGGTAGGCTAATGGCGGCCTATAGCCTTTGTTTAGATGCCCAAAGTCCTAAAGCAGCCATAATTCTGAACAGAAAATATGTTACTTTAATTAATAAAACATCTTTGAAAAACAGTTTGTTGTTATTGACACATGGGTTAAAGCAAGAAAATGTTAATGACTGAAAAAGAAAACGCGGGTCCTTAACCAGGAACCTTTGGGTTGTGCATGTGATTTGTTTTGTTTTGGGGTTTTTGTACAGTGCTATCATTATGTATTTTGCTGCTATCATGACATCCCGTCATCTTCCTGGCGGTCTGAGTAGCTCTGTGGCACTGGCTTGTTCTCTGGCACTTCCTGTCTCTTCAACTAAAAATACAACTGCTATTCTCAGATCTAAATTGAACAGTATACCAAATTATATTAAGTACATCACATAATCCTCGCTATACTATTATTGTATCCAGTTAAATCATCATTATTTAGCCAGAAATAGCCTGGCAGTGTAATTTATTCTGAAATAAATCTAACCTCATAATTTTTATGTAAAAACACACATTTTGTAAAAAAAATTAACGAAGGCTATTTATAAACATTAGGCTACCGTTTTTATGTGTATTATGTAGCGCTATAGCCTACTGTATGTGGTGATTATGACAAATGTATTCTGTTGCAAATTTCAGAATGATACAGCCACTTCTTCAAACTATGAGTGTGCAGTGAATTTTTTTTTTTGAGGTATAGAAACTTAAATAAAAAACCTGGTGGAAATTGTCTGCTTAAATTAGTAGGATTAGCCAACTGCCATTTTTTTCCTGAAAGAAAGTTGAAATAGTCTTTTGACTAGGACTCGCATAAGTTCTCTCTCCCTTTTGGGAGGCATTCTTCCACCAATTTCATTACACGCAACCACTAGGCCTTTAGAAGGTGGGCGGGCCAGACAGCTAGATAAAAAATTATTTTTAAAATTATTTTTGTTGTTTTTATAATGTGTTAGTGGTCGGTTATTTAGCTGGCAGCTGGCACTTATGGAACACTCAGCTATGGTGTGTGTAGGCAAAAAAATTTCAACCAACCGGCCCCCCTAATTTATTTTCTCATCGGATCTGCACCGATCTCAGAAATTATCATTTTCAGTCGTTCACGATGGAAACCCGTCGCGGTGACGGAAAACTTTAACCCATGTATTGATATTCAAGAATCTCAGCCAATAGTACACTAGTGGACAATGCCATGGTGCTGAAAAATAGTTTTATATGGCATATGGATGCCGGTAGCCTGTAAACCAATAAGTAAGTAGGGGTGCACATTTGATAATAGCCCCTGTTTTTTTAGACAGGATTTCCCGGGAAACCCGGGAGCGAGGCGTTATAATCCCGGGTTTAAACATTAAACACTAGCGCATACCATATACCATTCAGATGAGAATACCACCTACAAATAAGCATATAAACCATTTACATATACACATGACATGGCTTATACCTATAACTTACATATAATTACATATACCATGTCTCATTTACACCACTTAAAGACGCATATACCTTATAGAAAGTATATAACAAATAAGCACAAATATGTAGGCCTATACAGAACATATACCATACATGCATCACATAGAATATTATGACTTACAGGCACAGAAACACGATATACCGAGTAACCTATGTAGATTACATATAAACACATTACTCACAGGTAATAAACATATCACCTAAAGATTGTTTCAGTGTATCCTATACTTGCTCATTTAGATTTTCACTACTTGGCCAATTAAAAGAAACCGTTTGTGCATTTTCTAGCCTTAACTATATTAGATCCACACAACAGCATAAAGAAAACTATCGATCTGGTGTTTGCATGGACACGGAACAGAGACTTTGAAGTGGAAACCAACTTGTTTGTTTATCAACATTAATCAGTCTCTTGTTAGGCAGATAGTATCAGGCACTCTTGATCGCCACTATTTCAAAGTCACCCATGCCCCGGTGTCGTGTCGTACATGAGCAAGACTGTTTTATCCAGCCACGTAGCCAGAGCACATTTTCTGAGAACACACCTGAGCATCTGAATAAACACTAGGCTTCGAACCCGCGACCCTCTTCCCCTCCCTCCGCACTCCCGAGCCAGGCCCTGGCGCCATCTGCCAGCGAGTCACATGAGCGAGCGAGACAGGTCTGGGGAGGAGTAATGGCGACCACTTACCCGCCAGCGCACGGCGGTGACATTTCGGCCCCCCATTTTACCCCCGGCCGACTCGCGTCACCGTCAAGGCACGCGAGTCACGCCCACTGGAAAGTGACAACTTCTCCTTCAAATTAAAACGACCATCACGAGAGGGCACGGGATTAGCACTGGTCACAAAAAATTACAGCCAACAGACGGCCGTGGCTCCTGCCTTTTGATGTATTTATATTTTTAAATCTATATATACACACACACAGGAATAACAGTGTGTATTACTGCACGTCGCTGCATGCCAACCACATCTGATAATAATGAGACGGGCGAATAACAGAAATACACAGGAGATGAGTGCATGTTAGTCACTACCAGTCCAGTCTGCATAAAAACTGCCATTGCTAGCAAAGACTACACTGTACAAATAAAAAATGCTAATGCTAGCAAAAACTGCACAAAATAAACATGTTACTGTTAGCAAAGACAACAGAGCACATATCAAACCTGCTACTGCTAGAAAAGTCTCCACTGCACACATCAAAAAATAGAAAAATAGGTTAATGTACGTCGTCACTCAGTCTGGACTCAAGATTTGACACGTTAAATCTCAGAGACCACAGCCACCGTCAGCAGAAGACTTGGTTCGTTCACACTCAACTGAACTACACAACTTCTGGAAATAATCGATAACCGTCTCATCAGCTGATAACAACATTGATCCGAACAGGCCATAATATGACGGCAGAATTTAGTTGATTTCACAACCTGCCCATGCCAGAGGTTTCTGCGTAAACGCTGGTGCTTAATTGCCAGTGAAATCTCCCTACCGTTGAGGCCGACACACTCCAACATGATGCGTCATCTGAAAATTCATTTAGGGGCATCACCAAGGACAATGTCACTGCAAAGTGTGTTCTGCCCTGTAAAAATCCTATTACTGACTGGAAACTCCTGGAGTTCAGAAGTAGAGAGGACAGAGCGAACAGAGTCTCTGGTGAATCTATAGAATCTCTGCTATAATCACTGGCCACCCAAGACAGATGGTTGTTTTGTGATGTCACAATACATTCCATTAATCTTTGATCCATTTAGAATCCTGCATTACATCCTAAAGAGGCCTCCCCTGAGAGACATTAAAGGCAAAAACAAGCAAATTCTTTACAAAATTCTAACTGGAGTAGCCATGTTAACATTCAACTAAATAGCTAGCGTACATTGAAGATCACCTATTACATCTTCTGGTTATAAACAAGGTCCTCGCTCACTTGCAACAGGGAAGGTTCAGGGTGCAGAAAAATAAAAACCCACACAACAAAAAAAGGCAGTGCCGTTTGTGCATACTGAGCACAAAAGCTCCGATTTGAACTGCTTCAGAACTTCAGTCATCGGAATGTGCAAAAGTAAGAAAATGTAGAAAGATTTCAGTCACTTGGCTGCCATTAGTATTCCAATGCAGAATTTATAAATCATTTCCACTCTCCTTTCGCATTATCGGTGTCATTTAGCAGATTTCAGGTTTATCCTGCAATGAGACTGTTAACCTAACACTTTAGTACTGTATGACGCTCATGTAAACACAGAGGTAAACATTACATTAATGTACCCACATTTCCATTCTCATCGCTTCTCGGTAAACTTTTGAGGCTTAAGCCTCTGGTCCGGTTCTGGATCGGAAGCTACGGCCCACAGAGCGTCACCATGCGAACCAATGGGACGCAGGCGACAGGACCTGAGCCCTGCCCTGGGGAGCATAACCAAAATCGAACGCTTGATCTAGAACCGCCACCCAGAGGGCTAACACTTTCTTCATTTTGGCGGAACAGACATCTGCAGCAGGGCTGCGGGGTCAATACCATTTAATTCAGTCAATACAGAAAATAAAGTTAAATTAATCAATTATGAGCTGAAAAATGTCCATAAAATTCCCCTCCACAAAAATAAAAAAAATTCACTCAATTCACTGATTCAACTGAAATGGAAGTGACCCCATTGGTCGGCAGCATCTCTTTGGCGAAGCACAGAAAGCTGACCCCCTCGTGAGAGAGTGCAGGTGTCTGAGCGTGTTTGACGGGGTGCGGAGAGGCGCGGGGCCGATCCAAGGTGTTGATAGAAGGGCCGAGAGGGCAGATATGAGCGAAAGCAAACCCCCCCCCGGAACCTGCGCAGTCCTGGCCTCTCTCCAGGCCCCCGCTTTGGGTTTCCAGAGAGACGCAAAGATGTGAAGGGCTGAGAGAAACGGGACACCCTCGTTCCCCCCCTCGCGCCGGCGCTGACACCCAACCCCCCGGGGAGGCGGGCCAAAACGTCCTGCAGGAGACAGCTTTCCGCCGCCCCACATCGCCGTGGCATGCATCCCGGGACGACGGGACAGCGCCTGGCGCATGCTGGTGTGAAAGAGTGGGGAGGACCGCTTACCCCACCGTGCCGCGCAGCACAGAGAGAGCATTTCTCACCATGTCACAAGCGAGAAAATAAATGACTGTGTCCCCTGAGAGTGGGTCCCAGCCTCCGGGCTCTCGGGGCCCTGCAAATGGATGGGACTCCGGTGGTAGGCGGCAGTACTACGTTACGCATGCTGGCAGTAAAGCATGGGAGGACCGTTCCTTAGCGTTCCTGGTCAATACCATCGACCCTACGCTCTCTGCGCTTGGTCGAATTAGCCTGAGCTGCAACCCCAATTCCGCTGGGCACTCAATTATACAGAGCCCACAGTGCGGGGCCTGCCCTCATTTTCTGGAATGCATTCATTATGTGTGACATACATACATACAAGAACACTCAGCCACGCAGAACAGCACACTTTTAAAACGGGGGGGGGGGGGGGGGGGGGACGCGGGTAGCGGGGAACCTTTAACGGGACCCCGAATCACGGATTCTAGGAAAAGCACGTCTGAACATGAAAACAAACGGATAGACAAAGAGAAGACAAACAAAAGATGACATACGGAATAATAAATAAATAAACCTTTTCATTCGCTATTTCGCTGTGCAGACTGTTTTTCTAATTAGTGACTAATTAAAAGGCTTGATTTTCATCACAATAACTGCGTTTGCATGTGGGACAATAGGAGCTGAGGGGCTGAACCGTGTTGTACTGACGGAGACCTGATCTCTCTGCCACAGCCTGATCAGACCCACTGGCTCCCTGCCACACACACACGGTCCCAACAAAGGGGACCACAATTACAAAGCCGCTTCATCACAGCCCACACAACCACACACATCATCCATAACAACAACAACAGGCCACGTACATAGGAATATGAAAATATATGAATACATAATCCTATTCACCCCATCAGGAATGAGTCCATGCACAATATAATTCGGCTACCATAAAGCACAGGGATGAGTCACTGAATTACACCTCTCTACCATAAATCACAGGGATGAGTCAGTGAGTTATACCGCTCTACCATAAAGCACAGGGATGAGTCACTGAATTACACCTCTCTACCATAAAGCACAGGGATGAGTCAGTGAGTTATACCGCTCTACCATAAAGCACAGGGATGAGTCAGTGAGTTATACCGCTCTACCATAAAGCACAGGGATGAGTCAGTGAGTTATACCGCTCGACCATAAAGCACAGTGATGAGTCAGTGAGTTATACCGCTCTACCATAAAGCACAGGGATGCGGGGCACAGTGATTACTCTTCCCTGGGGCATCTAAATGCATTTACTCTGGAGGAGCCAGTTCGTGAGAAATATGCTGATGAGTAGACTCATGTCGGACAATAATGTATGGAAGCTCTCAGCCCAGCCCCATCCTGCCACTGCTGCCTTAGTCATCGCTGGGGCAACGCAATGGGAGGGGTCGAGCTGCCCTTGAGTAAACAGACTTCACTCTGAGAACATAACCCCCGACCCCAGAGGGCCATCCCACATGAGCAGCGGCTGCCCCGGGGCCACGCCGTTCCTCCACCAGCCGCTAAGACTTTTTGAACAGCGGCCCAGCGATAATGGCCGGGAAGGGACCAGCGCCTGTGTGGTTTCGGGTGTCTCACACACGCCCCTCGCTGATGGATTAGTGCAAGAGGAGAGCCCCTCCAGCCCCGCCCTACACCACCCTCTGCCCTAGTCCGACACCAACGCCTTTATCGCAGCAGACAAGGTACTCATATCAGTCACCTTTTCCTTACAGTCCGCACGGCTGAGAGCCAGAGGCTGTCCGTCTGTCCGCTGTTATCTCAAAAAAGCCGGTGCTGGCAAAGGCTTTTGTCCTGGCCTAGTACGGCAACTAGGGTTGTGCCGATGACTGATGACATCGGACATCGACGATGTGCTGTGCCAATGACGATGTGACTTTTACATTTGGCCTACATCGCCAAAATTATTGTTTTTTTTGTTAGTTTTTTTTCACAGCATGTGCAGACTCCATAAAACAGCTTTCCACATTTTCAGCTTATATAAACATGAACAATATAGGGCTAAATTGTGTTCAGTTTGTCTGTATGCAAGCGGTGGGCCATCTGTACGGGAATGCGCTGCACCACCGTCTAGGCGCAATGTCGGATAAGGTGAGAAACGTAGGCCTATAGCCTGTAATTTTACTGTCTCAGTAATAAAAACGAAGCATTGACATTATTGCTCATCTTTACCGATCGAGCGCATCGCGGAGAGATGCAGGGCTTTTTCACCGAATAAAGATAGGTGGTGTAGCCTAATCAACCATTCAAATCGTAAAATCATGAAACAGTTGTGTTTTAATTCAGAAGGACATCAGTTTATTTATAAGTTCATAAAAACATTTGAATAGCCAATGCGAAATTACTAAATTAAATGGGCTACAAATTGGCAATAGCCTAATAACAATAGAAATGTAATAATAATGTTAGAAATGTGATTGCATACAACAAAATATAACATTAATATGAATAGCATACAATAACACCCAATAAAGAAGTTCATAAAAACATTTGACAATAAAATAACTTTCAATAGAATTACAAAATTGAACAGGCTACAAATAATATGCTTTGCAGAACAAATCATGTTGCAATACTAGCCTAATAATAACAATTAAAATCCAATTGGATTAGGCTACAAAAAGCCAACATTCGTATATCATACGTTATTGACGTGGAATGTTTCTTTGCGCCAAATTTACTCCCCATCGCGAGCAGCCGATGACATTGTACGTTGGCGATGTTTGATTCGTTGACGTGACGTCGAACAACCCTAACGGCAACAACCCATTCAACTAGACGGACCTGATTTTAACATGGGTGGTTTGCTGAATCAGGCGTTTTGGTGTTGCGATGTGCCCACACAGATCCCAACACAGTCCTGACCCAGATGCACTCTAATCTAGATTCAGAAGCATCCAGAAGAAGCGGCTGAAGGGCTGAAGAGGGAAAATCTCGCAGCGCGTCTCGAGGCTCTCTCCAGCGCCGCGTGAGTCATCGGCCAACACAGATCTGCCAGGAGGGAGGGAATGTGAACGAGCGTGGGGGGGGGGGGAGGAGAGCAGGACGCGGGCTCATCTTCCCACACAGCACACTGCAGTCACCCCACATTCCCCTCACCCGAGAGACAGAACCAGGGCCAACACTATCGGCCCAACTACACGCACGCAGCACCTTCTTTTTTGTGTGTGTGTATGGGTGTGTGCGTGTGTGTGTGCGTGAGTATGTGTGTGTTATCTGTGTGTGTGTGTGTGTGTGTGTACAGCTGGCTGCAGAGGCCACATGAAAGGCAGCAACAGGAGCTGCAGTGATGAGGAGAGGCAGCGAGGCCCTGCCCACTGCGGGACACACGGAGCGCATCACAGCGTCATTCCGCACACAAAAACAAACATCGAAAATAGCAACAGAGACATTAGCCTGGCTCACTTTGAGACGGATGCATTTTTCAAGAGGAAGGTCTGCTTGAACATTCTCAAAGCCTCTCAAACAGCACAAGAGAGGCTGCGGAGCGGCACGCACTCGGACCTACACTGCCCACCTCTCACAGCTGTTCTCTGCGTCATTTAACCTCTGACCTCCGGCGAGACCCGTAAACGGGACAGTCAGCGGTGTTTCTCAGGCTGTGCTGTGTGTTCCATCGCGCAACACACCGACAGCCTCTCCCCATATCAGACTCTCGCACAGTCCAGAGCAGATGCACACAGTGCCGTAACCTCTTCATATCCGCCCTATTCCGCTGATGCCAATGAAAATAGTCTACCTGGCCCAGGTTCACTTTAACATACTTTACAATGTGTGAAATTAGAGCCCTGTCGCACTGTATAGCCCATAATAACAGCACTAAAACAGGATGTTTTCTGCACCAGGCGTTCCGAAATCCAGGCGAATATCAGTAAAAATAGGCTACGTCTCCCATTTCCTTCTGTGGGAGTCAGGCAACAGCACATTAACATATCAAAGGTGTGATAGTGAAAATGAGAGGTGACTGCATGTTGGCAGGCTTACAGTACAGCTGGTACCCGTTTCTTTTAAGACAAGTGATGTGGCACAACAGAGCAGAAGGAATCAGTGACAGAGAAGGATCACTAATGGAAAAGAGACAATAATCCTTGGACCAAAGGGGAAGAACAACAACCAAGAACGAGCCCCAGTCTGACGCAGCGTCGCTGCAACCGATAGCCGACTCAAAAAGACTGAAGTCCGAACACATGACTGCTGATCATCATACTTACACAAACTTTGGACTGACCATTGATTAAACTCAGCACTGACTGACTCGGAGTCTCCGGGTCCCCGTGATGCTGGTATAGCATAAGAATAAATTATTCTGAACCTATGCTGGCCTTGTGTTTGACATCCTTCCTCCCATCTCGATTCCTGGGCCATTTCCACTACAAAAGCATTCAAGTGTTTCCACTCCCATTCCCACTGTCCTTGCCTTTCCTGTCACAATCACAACACAATCAGGGCAACTTTCCCTGATTGTTTTAATGACAATGACCGCTTCCGTTGGGTTTCCTGCGCGGCGGCTAAGCAGGGCTACATGGCCGCACATCCAATCCGCACGCGCCCTTTCAAAACAGCATCCCCAGGTACAGTATCCTCCGCCAACACGGGCTCTGGTAGCGCACACTTCCATCTCCCAGCGCCGGCAGGCTTGAGAGCAGCAGTAGATATGCTCTTTGGTACCATGACAGATACTACTCCCTTTGTGCCAAGAAATCCCATTACCTCCCTCTCCCTCTCCCTCGACCTTGAGCTGAATGGCTGTTAAGTCCATCCAGTGAGATAGGGGGAAGAAAGAAAGTGAGCCCAAGCGCACACCGTGGCCTAACGGCCGGTTCGGTTAGACCCTCTGACACTGCAGACCTCCTGTCGGGAGCCAAGGCCCCTCAAACAGCATTCATCTCCACTGTCCTTTTTTCTCATTTTCTGAGGCGCTCAAATGCTGCCCAATGAGGAGCTTCAGCACTTGCAACCTCCGGCTCTATGACAGTAGATTCTAAATGCAGATTACGGGCTATTTCTAGGCCGAGAGATTAAAGTGATGGTCAAGGGAAGGCATTCTAAAATATTCAAATAACCACAACATATCACAGAGGGATGCGTCCACTACACACCCACCAAATATCTTTTCAAGAAAATGTGAATAAGTATATTAATATACATCTCAGTCAGCGAATAAACTCAGTCTTGAATGGACTCAGGATTGTAAGGGCGTGGTCTAAATACACGCCCTCAACCAGAGTGCCATAGATGTCATCCATGTTCTTATACAGTTCTGTGGTTTGAACCTGGCAAGGAATTAATGCAATCAATTCAAAGTAAAATACACAGCGGCTGCTATCAAGAGATAAATACCACACGCAAGCTCGCAATCAAAGTAAGTTAATTTACACGCTAAGCTGTTTGATCGAACGTTCGTCTATTCACCATAAACCCATTTCGACTCCACCCTTTTTCCCCAGCATACAGGAAGAGATAGTCACAGACTGAAATTTAACGAGATTGCCATTGAAATTATTCCTCGCCCTTTATTGGTGCTCAATCAAATACAAACTTTAATAGCCATAAATAACGTGGTTATAAGCATATTACGGATTTCCCTTGACCGTCACTTTAAGAGCTCCCTCTGCTCAGCTACGTGCTACATGCGCTGGGCTTTCCAGGAAAAGACCTCTGCAAGGCACACTATGTGCTCCATGCACGCACGCACGCAGTATATACCACTCACAAGTACACACACAAAAGCATACACACAGACACGCCCCAAAACACGCAACATGGTGCACACATACATACTCTCTCTCTCTCTCCCCACCCCACACATACTTTCACACATTTCCAGGTAGCACACAGCAGTGTACGAGCATCTGAACACGATTATGGAAATTCATGTTTGTGAGACATGGGAACCGTAAAACAACTCCCTCCCCTCAGACCAACCGCTACAGCGCAGCCTTTAAAATCTACGGGTGTGTTATAGTGTAATAACAACAGGCCATCCAGTCACTCATCCATTTACAAGCCAGAGTAAATGAACCAGCACTGCTGCCTCACCCCCCCCAATCCACAAATTCCAAGTTATTTCCGTCATGTGAAATCCTGTGTCAAGAGGCATCGTCCTCCACAAGAAAAGGGGGAAAAAAGAAACTAAAAATGCAACCACATCCTGCCGAGCACATCCCATTACAGTTAATAAGGGTGCGATTATGACTGGTCTGGATCATGAGTTTATAACCCCAGGATGAGGGCTTTCCCTACGAGCCGTAGCGTGGAGCTCCACAACATACTGTGCCTCAATGCAGCTAAAGCATCTGGCTGCACGTCAGACCTGTAACCAGGGCATGAAATTGACATTTTTCACCCATTGGCCAGAGTGGCATGTGGATTCTTAAAAATCCCCAGCCATTTTCAACATTTTACCAGCCATATTATCCTTTACAATATAACACAACCTGGTTGGTTACCTGCAAAAACAGCTTCTAGAATCTTTTTACCAGCATTTGGCTGGTGGCGGGTGTTAATTTCACACCCTGCTTGTAACATATTGACAGGTCACAGAATCAAAGGTCCAAATTAACTGACTCCAAGTAGCCCGACTCCTGGAGAGGTGACACCGACTTGCCAACTTGACAAAGGACTTGCTGAAGTTCTGCTGCGGCCCATCTATGCACACTTCACTCAAACTGTTGCACTCCTCCAAGTACTGATATTAACGGTGAGTCAAAGTGAGTGCAAAAGTGTACGCACGACTGACTGGACCAATTCAGAGCTTCTTCTCACGAATAAAAGCTGAATGCAGTGTCATTTATTTTCCTTTTCATAATTTCAAGGCAAGAAGCATGGTACATGCATTTAAAATAAAACATGGCTTTAATAAACACAGCAAAATTCAATACAAGGTTCTTGCCTGAAAACCCAACACATTAATACGGTAGCTTCTATAAGGGAAAACAAGATGGTGGCGACTCAGTCACCTAATGAAAATGAGGGGCCATTACACTCATAGCGAGAAGTCGTGCTGCATGGCGCTTTGTAACCCATCCACAAGTTAAGAAACGCGATAAGCCCGCGCCAGAATGCGACGATGACGCAACATGCCTTGAAAATAATAGCCAGGCCGTATGAGGCACAGCTGTTGATCCCTCGTGCCCTTTACCTTGAACTGCATCAGAGACGGCGTCCTTCTGCAAGCTCGCTCGGCGAACAACCAGTCAGACAGCCTGCAGTAACCGTGACCCCCACCAACACCCACACATTCAAACTCAATTCACTGATCTCACACTGTGCTCATTTTCACACTAAAAAATGTCACGGAACACAGGCTAAAAATAAGGGGGTACTGAAGGAAGATAGCCAGATGCTCTCTGGGACAAATAGCTGCTGCACATAAGAGTGAAGAACAGAGTAAGAGAGTACCTTGATCTGCTGCTCAACAGTGCACTGAAGGTCCATCTGGACCAGAGAGTAAAGAAGAGTGTGAAACAGGGAGAAAGAATAAAAGCAAAGATGCAGAAGGCAGGCCTCCGCTCTCCACAGGTTCTGTGGCTGGGTTCCCAGACACTTACTGTAAAGGCAGGATCCCGCACTCCACTTTCCACCTTTGGCCTCTCGATCGGAAAATGGCCGAAGCTGGGGCACACGCTGGCATAGTCCTGCGCGCTCCCCAACCCGCGATCGGGATGCTCTGCCACCCTCTGAGTCTAGGGGAGGGTGCGGCAAATCAAAGCTCCTCCGCGCCCCCACCCAGGCGACTCCCAAAAAGAGGGAATGCTGAAGTGGCCTGGACTGGCATGGGGGCGGGGAGGGGGGCACGCTTCAGTTCTCAAAGGGAGAGAGAGAGAGAGACAGCTGAGGGAAGAGAAAAACAAGCCCGGCTGTCGAGCGGATCTTTGTTTTGACTAAATATTTGAGAGAGGAAAAGAGGGCGAGCGAGAAGAAAAAGGGGGAGGGACACAGAAGAGAGACAGGGGCAAGGAGAGAGAGAGGTGACACCTCTAAGCCTCTTTTCTGCTGTGGCGGTCCAGCTTGTAAGCAGCGCTGGGTAGATTAGAACTCCACATCTATTCCACATCTATTCTCTGACTGCTGGCCCCGGGGCATTAAGGGGCTAATTTTAGCTGGTGTTTACCTTGGATTTAGGGGGACACAGTGTGTGAATCAAGGGCGGAGTGAAAGTGAGCGGGGATGATAGGCAGGCCTGTTCAGACCTCACACGTCTGGAACCCGCTTGCTTACTCACAGTGCCACACCCATACTTCACCCTTCAAAGATGGAGTTCTCTCTGAAGGCAGAGTTCCAGTTGGTCATTTAGCAGACGCGCTTATCCAGAGCAACTTACAGCTCCATGACGACACAGAGAGAAATTACATCACACACCATTCACTCATATCAATGGGCAACTTAGTCTCCAATTCACCTAACCTGCATGTCTTTAGTCGGAAACCGGAGTACCCGGAGAAAACCCACGTGGACACAGGGAGAACATGCAAACACCACACAGAAAGGTCCTCGGCCGGGATTCAAAGTCGGTACCTTCTTGCTGAGGCGACAATGCTAACCAATGCACCACCTGCCGCTATCGGCCCGTTTCAGTACAGAATGTAGAGTGGCATAGGCGTCAAAAAACCAAACAAACGGGTATTTCACTGGCACCTAGAGCACATTCCCACGATTAGTCCCGAAACCCAGGAGCGATCAATTTGCTGATCATGGACTTACAGGGCGGACATTAAGGGTGCTTTAAGACGTTCCACTGTCACCACTTGTCCCTTTGGACTTTAAACAAACACGTTCACAAATTATTTTCTGTGGTAGGCGGGCATGAAACTAAGCTTGTTAGGTCATACCTGCAGATCCTGGCCCTCCATTGGGAGAGAATGGTCTGTAACTGAAGAATATTTCTGCGCAGTGTCTGTTCTGCAATCAGTTGATGTACAGTACAGGCCTTGAGGTTGAGCATCATGGGAACGTGAACACGAGAGAAGTCTACATTTTGTACTGTGGTGTACCAATAGAAACCATCATTTGTTATGTCAGCAGCTCTGCAAAGACTTCAAACCATAAACCCTTTAAATAATGCAGGCAATACAAGTATGTCAAGCAACGCATTCCTCTGTAGAAGGGTGCTGCGAAACCAGAGGAAAATGGGCCGTCCTTGTAATTACGAAAATGTCCGAGTGTCAGCAAATCACAGAGGCACTTTTTGCTTGACAGCCGCCACAATGATAGCTCCACCCAGCTGGAATGTACTGTATGGACTTGTCCTGTTTTGCGAAACCTGCTCTTGGTTCTGACGTTTAAATTTAGCTTGCTTTGTTTTTTTAATTAACAGTTCGTTGAGCTACATGGACGAAAATGAAAGTAATGCAGTAATTGGCATGACCAAAGTATAATTGTAGCTGGAGGTGGAGGCGTGTTGGGTTTAGTGGAAAACGGCAAAACCTATAGAGCTTGCTTTCTGATCATCCTAGCAGTGATGTTTATGCATGCACTCAACAATAAAATTACGTTTGCATTCACAGTCGCGCACCGGTCAGCATTTTCAACCTCAAAACAGATGCCATAAACGCATCAACACATATAAGTGTATATTGCACGTGGAACCAAAGTGAACTGTCAACTTAGCAGGCTTTAATGGGGCACTTAAAATCTCAAGTTGAAAAGTACAGAATTATACTTTTATTGTTCAACATTCTTCATAACACAAATAAGCATTTTAACGCCACTTGGCACGTGACCAAGGTCTAAGGCTAGTGGTGCTAATGTAAATGAATGCAGGCTATGTGGAACACAGATAGCCAGAATAAGGTCTGTGCACCCTGGTGCTGCTGTATTCACCTCGCCTCATTGGAAGAGTCCACGCCAACCTCGAAATTCAGAGCTATGTGGTGATGCAACCAACTGCAGGCACCAAATGAAATCAACAACAAAAATACACAAGACTGAGCATACATGACAATGGGGGGAAAAACCCAAGACTTTTGTGACTTTTTTGTGAGTTTTGACACAAAATCCAATGATAAATTACCTCATTACATTCTGCCATTTTCCACTTCCAGGGACATTATTTTACTAACTGACAGCTCTTTACTAGCCTTTAGAAAAACTCTGAACGAAGCCTGAGAAACTCCTTTCAATTCCAGCGAAGACATGGAACACGAACACTTCAACAAGTCCTGAAAGGGCGGGCCAAAGGCAGCTCTCCTTTATCGCAAGACCTTCATTCTTCCGTGTATTTCATAAGAGAATTACCTCCGTGTTTATCCTGTACATTCCCTCTGCATAGCCCTGCACTTCTTCTACAGCTCTTACCTTTCAATTTGGCTTTTAATGAATTCTCAAAGTGTGGGAAATCTTTAACAGCAAATGTGCCGTTTCTAGCACCATGGAAAGAACGTATGGCTTGGAAGCAGAACTGAACCGGAAAAAATGTCCCATTACCAAAAGACTATCCTTTAGTCCAGAGTTCTTCAACTACTTCTTCATGGGAGGTGGATTTTCTTTAAAAATCATACAAAGACGCAAAACCTTTTCTGAATTACACAAGTAACAATGTGATTTTAGCCCAAGCCATCACTGGGACTAGACCCATCCCTGCGAGAAATGTATTTTAGGAAAACATTTTCTGAATGTGATAAATGTATATATTTTTAAAAAAAACGTTTTCAACCTCCTACGTAAGATGAGTTGTAGCTGCAGAGCTGCTCACTGGGAAACAGGCTAATCCTTTAGCACAGCAAACGGCACTTCCTTGATGTATGCCTCATTCACAGTGCAGAAAAAGCACGTTCATCTAGCCTGCTCCGGCTGGTCTGAGCATTCCTGTAACACGCGCATCGCAAAACGCCACCGCAAACACCCATTAATCACAGAGCTGAAAAAATGTTCTCCGCTCTTTTTACCAACATTACCTGCTAGTTTGGTTTAAAATGTGCTTAGAAGCCGCAGACTTGCGCAGCTCTTTAGCTGTACTACAGTGGATTGCTGTCTTTCCTTTATTCTTTGTGTCAGTAGGCATTTTACACCGTCTTAGGCTAGCCCTTTCACATTCACACACACACACACATCAATCTGGTATTTCAACCTATACTCTGTCAAAACAAAGTCCAATGTCAAAGTCTTGGTCAAATAAATTATTGGTTCATTTTGACATCTTAAGTACTTGTATTTTTACGCTGTTCTAAAACGAACTCTCAAGTACAATGAAAGAAATGCCTCAGGTTTTAGAATGGCCGACCTGCCAAGTGGCCATACCACACAGAGTACAGCACAAGGGCCACAAAATATTTTTCAGTGCTTGGGCCTACCTTTGTAGTTCAGACCTGCTCACAGTTCAAGCTGGAAAATAGGCACTCTCTTCTGACCGGTATGTTAAATCTACACATATCAGCATCAGGCACTATTTTTTTTAGAATGCTCTCTCTAAAAAGAAGACTTACAATGCAAAATTATCATAATTTATCCAATCATTATAAGGCAGCAATCAATCTCCAAATTTGGTAACTGATCTCACTCATTTAAGAGAAGTGAGACAGCTGAAAGATGGAAATAACACTGGAAATGCACATGGGTTTGAGCTACCCCAGGTTTTAATAGAATAATCCCTCAGTGCACGGGCTCAAACATCCATGCATTAGGGGTTATAGTTTGATCTTTGTACAGGCAATGGTCAGTGTTAAGCAAGGTCAGAATAAATCAGTTGGAGAAGAAAGGCTGTGCGTGGTTTAGAAGTCCAAAGCTTCCAATGAGCCTATGCTTCCTCTTCTCCAAGTGTGCTTTCAGCAAGATGATGTCACAATGCTTCCAGAACTTCAGCAAGGCTCAAATAATTTGTACTGAAATACTTTACCTGGTAAACAACAGTAAAATTCCAGCAGACTACTGACAATTTCAAAAGAATGCCTATTCTCACCGATATTCAGAACACATTTCTTCTGATATGTCTACAATTTGGGTCGGTAACTGTTCCCAGCGATCTTCATGAGTATTTTTAAATTTGACCAGCGTCAAAAAGAGTTAAGTGTGTCAGATATGAATCGGACACGGGTTTGAGGAGCATGTGCACGGCTATAGTCTGCCAGTGCTTTAAAAAGCATGGAAATGGAATAGATGAGCATTGCGTCACGCCTGGGGAGAGCGCTGGCTTTATCTCACTTCTGTGAGATGTCCTGCAGGACGAGATAAATGGCAGAATGCAAATGTTGGCTGTTCGTGACTGAAGGAGTTTCACACAGCCACAGCTCTGAGCGGTCTGCGTTCGCGCGGCGCGCTGGATTTCGCAGCGCGGTACAATCTGCGCTGAAGTCATGCGGTGACCTTGAGGATGCCAAACTGCAGCAGCCCGCAAGGTCTAATCTGTTCAGTCCCCCTCCACAGCGTCACAAGAACAATTAGCACAGCCCACACCATCCCTGGAGTGAACAGACAGAAAACGAGCGCTGCAGCAAGTCATCCAACTGATCGAGTTAACAGATTGCCAAAAAAAAAATCCACTGGAATTTTGATGCAGCGATGAAGTCATTTAAGATCAAAATCGCTTCCCCAAATCTTCCGTCAATGAAGAAGCGCTGCCGATAAGCACAGCTGTTGCAAATAAATGGGTTCCCCTATATGAACATAATTATTTGTTTGTTTTGGGCTGGAGCTGATGCAATAGAATTTAGGTCATGATTAAAGCCAGCCCAAGTAATTCTTTGTGAGACCGGCACAGTTGTCAATTGTCCAGATCACTCCGTCAATAAATTATTTGGTGCAGTTCAGAAAGACTCAATGTTTTTATAGAGCTCCGGAGTCCCGCCCACTTTGGTGACGAACATCTGGTGCCACTTTTCGGAAAAGATATAATGGAAGTCAATGGACTTTTTTTTCTATATTCAGGCAGCTAGATGTTCAAAACACCCAAGAAGGGGTTGTCACATTTTAAAATAATTTATACAATTGGTAATTTGAAATTATGTGCGACAAATAGACAACAAACACGTTTTAAAAAATCAACTAAAACAACTACAACATCTGGGCTACTCAGTCCTCAGTTGCTCACCACCAAAGCCATAAAGCTGACACTTTCGACATGGCCAGACTGATAATGATTCTCGCCCTTGGTGATACTCTTAGTTTCACTTTCATAATAAGACAAAATGATGGCCATTTGCGCTAGCAGAGTGGCCGGTAGCTACTTCCATAATAAGTTACAAGAGCAGACTGAGTGATAGCCATTTTTGCTAGCAGAGCAGCCGGTAGCTACAGCTAGAAAAAGCGGGAGCCGGCGATGTCTTCCGGGACCAGCCGGGACCAGCCAGGGATAGGAGGGGGTGGGACTATGGAGCTCTATAGGGCATTTAATTATTCAAAAAAATTGTTATCGATAAATAGTCATCAATAAACTAATCAATAGCTGCAGCCTTCCAGGAAACGATCGAAAGGGCAAACAGGAGAATAAGGATCAATCATCGGGAAAGTGGTTCATGTGAAGAAAATAAGTCAAAGTGTCACAGCCGAGCCTGTTAAGTGTAGCGCCACAGCGAGAGGCCCATTCTCCGTTTTGAGAGATTCTAATCAAACGTCTGTACTAAAACCCGCGCTCTGCTGCGACCCTTTCCCAGGTGCCCGGCAAATGGAAGCCACCATTAATCACCCTCTGGCGGACCCCTGGGACGTACAGGCCAGCCGCACATAAATCCACGGCAGGGCCAGGGCTAACCTGACACGTCGACACACGGCAGCCTAGTTCAAGTGCAAGGACGCCATCATCCCTGCGGGCTTTTACACAACGTCGCGTCTGTCCACCTACTTTGCACTGCAGCTGGGATGCAAGGCTCGTTCGTCAACTGATGACGCTTAACCCGAACATCGACGTGCCTCGCCACCGCGAAAACCCGCTAACCGGCCTAACCAAGCTGACCGCATGGATCATGGGAGGGGGGGGGCGCCACCCGCTTAAAAACACAAACCGCCGTGGAGAAGCCCACCGCTTTGTGGGGACAGATTGAGGACAATTATTTTAACCACTGCCCCCCAGCCTAACCGCATGAATGATGTCAGATTTAATTTGGCCTTTCTTTAAACACACCTTTTCAAAAACAGGCTCAACACAAAGAGCTCTTAAGAATAGCTTTCCACCTGGCACTGGTAAACCACGCCAACAACTACTTGGGATAACATGTTGGGCAGAGACTGAAAAGGCAGATTAGAGGTGGTGGCTTTGGGCGAGCTGGATGGGGTTTGAATGCTTAGACAGTAACGTAATAAAGTACACACTGCCACAGCTCCTGGCCTCGCTCCTGACTCAGGAAGGAGGAGGATTAGGCAGGTATTCAAACGCCAGCGTCTTATTTTGGCTTAAAGCACAGTCGGCTGCACAGTACAGCCTAATATTTTGACTAGATGTAGAGTTGCTGGCCTTACGGGTGTGCGTGTGTGTTTCTGCCTGGGAGGAGCAGAAAACAAAGTTCAAGCATGGGTCAATACATTAAAACTGCCAGAACAGCAGCATGGGCGCACACATTCCCACAAATGCAGGTTTTGCGTCTGCAACTTCTTCTCCTTCATTGTTGCTGAGTGTGTGGTTTTATTCTTTCCATTAAAGCCCTTTACTCTGCAAAAAAAATGGGGGGTGATGCTTTGAGGGAAAAATACAGAAAAGAAAATGAGGAAAAAGGTAGCTTTGCGCTAAATCTTAACTGAGAACAACTGAACAATGTCATAAAAAGCACTGAGGTTTTTTTAAGGACACCGAACAGCACGTTGTTTTTGAGGGATCTAGGAAGGCAGTGATTTCACCATTTGACCTGGACTCTGTTCTGCAACCGCTGGGCCGGTCACCCAGGGAGCAAGGCAGGGTCAAAGAGGGGTCAGCTCCAGGGTGAGAGCAAGAAGCACAGAAAAAAGATCCCTCCTGGGGCAGGGCCACGTGCAACAGGTGACCAGTGCTAACTGAGGGGACCTGAAGCCAAGCCTACCTGTGAGGAGGGAGTGACGGGAAATGGGTTTTAAGATGCTAACAAAAGTGAGGGGACGGGAATACTTTGGGTATTAGTCAGTCTGCTTGGGCGCATGCGTGTGAGGCAACTGGCAGCCAGCTCTCTGGACACACAACCAGGAGGATGAGGTGAGGCCCCTCTAAACACGCCCAAGTTTGGATCGCGCCGAGACATGCTGACGACACAGAATTATCTCGTCTAAAAAGACGAGCATGCGATCCTAAATGTGCTAGGAATAACACACAAAGAAACTCCTGGTATGTCTAAATATTTAATAGATATTTTGTGTTTGCACATGGGATTAAGGGTTTTATCGCAACTGTTTATCGGATAACTTTTTTTATACTTTCCTTTTCCGTGTAATGACAAAAAATACATGGCCGTGCATAACAAGTGAGCTCTCCTCTTAGCACCTGCCTATCTTACGCGCGTCTTTGTGTTCGTACAGCGTCGAGGTGGAACACACAGACATGAGAACATGGGCAGATGAGCACACAGCAGCCCAACATGTGCACAGCCACACATTACCTTTAAAGGACGTGCAGCTGACCCAATCATCCCACGTCTGTCTCAACTCAACGTGTGTCACATGGAACTCAACACACGGAACGCCGCAAAACCACCGTCTTGCACACAAGCGGGAGTAGAGTCTGTGAAGACATTCCTCGCCAAGATTTAAAAAGCTGCCCTTTATTTTGGGTAGACTTGATTTTACTGCATTCTGTATAATGGTTCATACAACTCACATTCTAGGCACTAAATCAAAATCTAATGTTAGAAAACACTGGCTGCTACTCGTTAACCAGCACACAAATCATTACAATCCAATGGGCCAGAAAAAACATTTACAAAAGAAGCTAATATTTACAAGTGGACCAAGTATACTTTGTGCAAGTAATTACACAAATTGTTCCGTCTACACACAATTCGAAATATGCAAAGAAGCCCGAGAAGCCACTTTTATTGTTTTGTTTTTATTAAAAAAATAAAATAGCTTTGCATCTTAGATCAATAGCCTGAGCACACTTTTGATGAAAACAGCACGATGCCCATTCGGCAGGATTTAGTAAGATTATTCCGATACCTCGAGCCTACGTGCCCCGTCTGCAGTATATGGTATTAAAGGGTGACCTGATCACAGACAACAAGCAGCCATTGACCACCGTACCACAATGCAACTCCCAGTGGCCGAGTCACAAACTCAAGAGCAATCTTCCATTTACAGGCCAAAAACATACATTTCAGAACACGCTGCTATGTCACAGACCAAGCAAAGGTATGATTAGAAACTGCGTCAGGGCCACTGGGGGGCGCTACACTGTAAATGCACAATGCAGAAGACGATGCAGAGTCTGTACACAGCTAAAAATCTTCCATGTGTCCCATCATTCGTAATGGACGGCAAAAAAATAAAAATCACCATTAAGTCAAAGTGGGAGCTCTGCATAGCAACATCACCAAGAAGTATAAAAAGAGTACGACTGATGCTTATACTACACAAGTCCTAGACCCAAAGCTTTGGTTAATAACAAATGTGTAAGGGGAGACCAAAGGCCTCCAAGTCAGTGCTTACAATGTGTGATAGAAGTGAAGCCCACAAGCTGGGCCTGGAGAGCCGACTTCCTCTCTGCACCCAATTAGCACAAGAGGATCTCCATATACCACCACCCACACAGGTTGTGGAACGCCTGAAAGCTGATCCAGTTACTGTTACAGCAAAGAAACAGACAGTTACTCCGTCAACTTCTAAAATGGAATGTAAATGTACAACTAATTGGGGCATATTTTCAAATCGGCAAATATCTATGTAGTTCCCTCCCTTGTTACTGGAGAAAAAAATGTTCAGATCCATATAACCATGTGAATGTTTTACACTAAAATGTAATTTTTGTAAATTTTGTGGAAAATTAAATTACCCACTAGCTAACAGCCCACTTCTTGTTTTCTTCATGAACTTCAATGTCTGGTCTTCTTAAACATTATGCCTGCTTTTCACAATAACATGTGCACTTGCATGTGCCATGTGTTGCCAGGTAACACAATGGAAACCAGAAAAAACACTCCATGGTTACAGAAATGGTCGTTTTCTTGTTTCAAAAAACAGGTTCCTGAAGAATCTGAGAATATAGGCTAAACCAAACCTTACGAAAGTCCCCAGTGCACACACAATTGCATTAGGATGAATCATGTTTGTGCAGAAAAAACAGAAGCAAAATTTTTTCCCCCAGAACCACTAATCCTCTTTTGTTCAACAGCCACTTAACACAAACCAGCATCAGATAGCATATGCCTGAGAATAGACACACAAACAAACAGATCCAATACAACTCCTGATAAGAAAGCACAGTCCTCTGACATGTTAGCCCTGCAGGCTACCATCCCCGTACAAAACAGTCAAAGGTGATGCCAAAAAGCTCTGCTTATACATAATAGCATATAGGATTATATAGATTATAGTAGCAATGAAAATAACACTTCAGTGATTTATCAAAATATACTTTCATATTATAAAACTTGTATAACAAGCCTGTTATTTTGTATAAATACGACATATTAAACTAATCATAAATCAGTCATTAGCGTGATGTCACGTCCATACAACATGAAGGACCGACGTAACAGCATCAAAACCATGGTAAAATATCCTTGCTGTAGAAAGGTAATTTGCCTCAGTTGTAAGTGTAAAATTGTCACAAAAATATTGGATTTGGACAAGGTGATTGTATTCTCCCTGGAGTTCGCTCAAAATTGTACTTATATTTAGCTTTTATTTGTGATAAATTTTACGCGTGAAGGCGCATTTGTTCCACGACACAGTCGCCTTACGTCATAACGAATGGATCTGCGTGCATCTTGCGGGCTTAACGCTAAACATGTCAAATAACGATAGATGTTATTGTTGCCAAAGGCATCGGTAAATAATTGCAGCTCAATCCCTGCATCGTCTATCCATGACATTCGACAAACAGTCGATTATTTCGCAAAGGTCACCGCAAACATTTTAATACAAACGTTTTGTTTTTTTTAAATAAATAAAACGCATGAGTCATAGCTACCTGCCGAAATATGCCAAGACGGTGGCAGTAAATATTCCCAATCCAGTGACACTAATATGTGATAGCTAACGTTAGCTGGCACTCTTCGAACCGTATCCGTGGTTATCACCAGGGGGTCTGAACAAGCAGCTAACGTTACACCCAGTCAGTATAGTCACTAACTTGCTAACTAGCATGCTATCCAGCTACCATCTGTAGCCAATAACAGCAAGGTTAGCTTGTTACCACATTAGCCATCTTACTGCCTGCATCACCTCACCCGAAACGTAACTAAACTAACCGTTATCTAACGTTAGCTACCTTACAGGAGATGCTGGCTCCTGGTTTATAACGTTATGTGCATAACACACACAGACCGGGGCGACGTAGACATTAAATCCGACTAGGAGGCAATACACTTATTTGGCCAGCGATACAACAACATGTTAACTTCGCTTTTAGATGAGTAAATTACCTAATAAGGTTGCACTAAGTTAACTTCGCGAACATTTGAGTCCATTTCGTGGACACTGTAGGCTATTGAAAAACGTCCATCCAAATAATGACGCTATTGCTTAACGTTACCTCAGGGAGAGGCTTCCAGCTAACGTTACTGACAGTTGTGCTAACGCCTACTGCCTGGACAGCAAAGTTGCTAGCTAACCTTAACATATCCTGGATAACCTTATGTTAACGTGACTGAATATAAACGTTAAGACAAGTCACTAGGTTGGTTTAATTACTAAAGTTAACAAGTAACGCGATTTAACATGTTGACCTTTTCAGCTTGCGATCTTGAAATTAACCGCAACGTTAGTTAGAATCCCTAGCAAGCTAATTTAGCCTACACAAAACCCAAGTTAGGTAACTTAGCAAGCTAACGTTTAGTGCTACAGTGGCTTGTACTAATCAGTTAGCTAGCTGACAATAATGTTAGCTGATAGTTACATACAGTTAGGTACGTTGAAACAATAAACCAATATAAAAAATAAACAGTTAACGTTTGGCCAGTTATCTAGACTAACGTTAGCTAAGACGACCAATTTCGCACATAGGCGCTATTGCTAATTATCCAACGGCAAGGGCAAATATCACTTACCGGTTTATCAATCTTGGCCTTGCCCGAGTCTTCAGTCGGACAGTTCAACCCGAAGGAGGGTCGAATAGAAGGACTAGCTTATTTATCTTGGACTTAGTCAAAGGACACTGAAGAGTCCGAACAAAACATACAGCTCGTCCTAGCTAAAGTATTGTGCTGCTAACGCGATTAGCTAGCACTATAGGTACTGTGCTGCTGGTTTGTGCCTAACCACGCTTAACTTACCTCTACACTCAATGAAGTTTAAAAGCATAGCATGTGGCTAGCTAGTTAATGACAACATATTTTGAATGCAACCACAATGATTTTACAACAAGGATGCACACATTAGCAAGCTGACTAGCGAGTCAGATAGTCCACAATCAGCGAGACTAGCAGGCTATGAACGTAGCTACCATCTAGTTCGCACTCGCTAACGTTAGCTCATGGAACAGGGTCCAGCTCCGTCAGGAATATATCTAGCGTTAGCTAAATTAGCTTGAAAAATACAATGCAATTAAAATGTGTAACGTGAGTTAGGGGGCCTAACGTAAACGTATTGTATTGTGTCCTGTAATAAAGCCGAACCGTCAAATCCGTGCTTCAATCCGCTATCTAGCTAGAGGCTGACTAGCTGGTAATAAAGCTAAAAAAAAGTACCGTTAGCCAGTTAGCTAAACACCAATATTAGCAACATTAGCTACTTAAATAGTAAGCAAATCTTACATAATTCTAGCTGGCTATGGAATAACGCTGGTTAGCTATGTTTAGGGAGTCCCAAGCTAGCTAACTAGAGTCGTCGCCCTTCACAAGCGTTGTCCTGGACGAGTTCTGCTGGCGATTGTGACACGCGTGAAGGCGGAGGGGCTATTTCTTGTTTTTCATGTTTTCTCTCCGTGCTCAATAGCTTCTGTTGGTCAGCGACGCCAGTGCTCCAGCTGTCCCCTGCCCCGGGTCCTTGTTCCCGCCGGGTTACCAATCCGATTTGGTTTATTTTGCCCTGACTGGCGATCTGTCTCGATAGTTCAATAAAATCATAAAACTCAGTTTTTTTGGGGTTATGGGAAAGAAAGGAGAGCAACTGGCATCTTTTTTTTATCGGTGCATTGGTGCCTTTCTTGCCAAAGATAAATCAACGAAATTTCCCTTCAGAATTAATATGGCGGCGCACTGTAAGAACCACTCTATTCAGTCCCAAGTTATGATCCATGAACCACCTATTCGCGAACAAAACTCATATTAATTCGTCCTCTCGCAGTTTTTACAACAAAAAATGATATAGACCTACACCTACGTTTGCTTATCAGGACATCGAGAACGTATACTAATACAGAAAATGATCCAAACCATCAATTGAACAACCGAGATGAGATAGTCGATGACGCTTATCTGTGGTCGAAGAGAGGAAGCACAATTTATTCCCCTTTTAACCCCAATATTCGGTGGTTTGTATTGGCCCAGACCCTGGGGTGTCATTTTTAATATGTAAAAACGAGAAAAACAACGTTGAGAGACAGAGAGAAAAAGTTGAGATAAGAAGTGTAGCCAGTGTTGTAATATTAACCGTGATTGGACTGGATGGTCATTTCATTCGCCAAATGTGCTGCGACATAGTTTGCTGAGTTTATAAACGTGGATGTGCAAGTGAATCTTAGTCGTTGATTATCGTCTTGTATCTGTAATTACATGTTGAACCTTGTAGATAACGTTAGTGTAATCAACCTTGTGGTGAATTGCTGTGAATCATATTATGTTCCCAACTGAACTACAAATTAAATCACAGACCAAGACCAACACTGAGGATATAGCAACAGCGAATAACTGCATATCGATATTTGATAGTTGCAGATGTGCAAAGTGGGAAGGCTGCAGTTTATCCAGACCTATCATTATTGTCTTCTAATTGTATGATGTCCGTTGTGCTTGCATCGAGAATCTACCCGTTACTGTAGATGCGTACTCTCATATTAAATTCAGCCAATTAAAATACAGCGATACTGTGAAAGCACCTATTAAAATTAAAACTTTTTTTGCGGTTCGTGAGTATGCTGGAATTAGCCTGTTGCTGTTGGATTGAATGAGAACCCAACTTTTGGCCATTTTTTGTCTTCAATTCCAATTCCATAATGTAAATATGATGTGTGTCATGCTCATAAAATAGTTTTAAACAAGCATATTCAGACACAGTTCCTTTTTTGTTGCCAGTGTAAGCTGTCATAGCTTAAATGAACGAGCAAAAGCGAGTTCCAGTTTATTTATACAGTTAGGCCTATATATTTTATTTTGCTGTAAACGAAAACTTTCCCCGCCCATTTTCTCACCTATGTATGAAGAAGGCGTGTGATTGGCACCTTCCTTGCTTCATGGACGACAGCGAGGTGATGCACCAATCGACGAGACTCTTCTTGGTAGTGGCCAGCAACGGACGTACACAATAACGATTTTAGGAAGTGATGTCGCCGTGATGCACGCCAGACGGTTTAGGAATATATTGGTGGATGTAAAAGGTCTTTCCTGCGGTTAAAGGGAATTAACACAATAAACATTCTCACGTATATACTTTCTTAGCTATATCAGCGCTTACAAGCTAAATGACAGCTGAGCGCAATCATGAATCTGGGGTGAGTGAAAACTGAATTTTATCTAGCTCCAAGGATTTTCTTCGTGTTTTGTTGAGATATCAGCTGATCGGGGTAGGTAGCTAACCTTAGCTAGCTATCTATTTTGGGATTATGGCTAAATAAATGACAATCAGACAGGCGGTTTTTATAGCAAGCTGGCCAGCCATGTTAGTTGACTACCTAGCTCCAAGACTGGTGAATGCAATTGTCTAGGCTGTAACCAGGTAGTGTGCTGAAGTTAGACAGGTTTGATAATGGTCCTGAAATTCAGACATTGTTGGTTTCGTGGCTGTAATTGAGGTATATTTCATTTGGTCGATTTATCACATCAGCAACACTAAGCTAACCTCGTCCTATATCTACAGGATTATATTACTATCCGTAATCTTTTATCGCAGCGCTTTATGGAGGGGTTTCCAACACTCGAAGATGCCTTTCATGATTTAAAACCGAACACCACCAATCAATTGAGCTTAAAGCCATACCAGCTTCTCTGGCGTGGTGTCCTCCAGTGCCAAATGGTATGGCATGGGTATCCAACTTAAGACCCGAACGGCTACATTGTCTGTGGAACTTTGGGTTTTTACTTTTAAATCAGCAACAGGCCTTGGAATTAAGATGCATGACTGGTTCACCAACCAGTTACGTAAATTAATAACTCAGGACTGGAGTCTGGCACTAATAGGATAAGGCATGGTGGAAAAACGCCCCCAGAGCCAACCAAAATACTAGCATTGGAAGTGGTGTTGTTCAGACAGTAGGGGGCACTATGCCAAAATAAATACAATGCATTGGTGGGGGCAAGGTGTTGGAGGTCCCTTCTTTTGAGACGTTTAACTGTTATAGTGATAATTAAAAGTAAAAAGGAATCGACTGAATTAATTTAATTGTCCATTGAATTATTTGCATTCCTATATGTAAGGCCCAATTTACTATACATTTTCTAAGACACTTTCACATGGTGCAAGTATTCCTGTCAGGTCATAAGCAAATTAGCATTACCTTAATCATTAAACAAATTTCTCAGGATATTTTCTCTTAAAATTAGCTATATGGATTGAGGCAGGTCCAGTACACTGCTACACATTCCCTTAACAAGAAAGTGGGTGAGTCCATGTCAATTCAACATGCTTTTTGACCGCATCAACACTGATTTGAATGAGATTTAGCATGCTAATTTGGTTTTATAAGAAACCCCTGGAACCAAAATTACACTGGGATACATGAGCTAACAAAGTTTGGGCTAATGAGTACGCACCAATGACTTTGACCTGCTCTATTTCCATTACTGTAGATTGTGGAGAAATTGTTCTTATATCACATTAAATATATCTTCCATCTCCATCATTCATTCATATACTATATTCAGCAAAACTTTAAAGGTAAAAGAGTTAGGATTGATTATATTCTTAAAAATTGATCTGTGAAAAAAACTATTTTAAAATGGCTAAAACTTTCATCAAAGTTGGGTTATAATTCTGTCAACACCTCCAGAAAATTTGGTCTTGGCTTTCTGAGTGGTTACTGAGATATCATTACTTATCTGAAGTGGGATCACATCACTAATTCCTTATGATGTTGTTGAACAGTAGTTAATAATCAGAAATAGTCAGGCATATGCAAAATTACAATGCACTCCCTTTCTGATGGGCCCTTCTTGATGTAAGGAAGTTGAGAAGAAGTAGACATTGTTTGTTTGTATTTATTTGGAGGAACCTAAGAATTGCAAGAAACTAACAAGAAATCCCCCCTGGAAACCAAAACCAATTATGAGAAAGAAAAGCAAAAAGGGTTCTAAAAGGTACCACAGAGGATACCCACTCGGAGTTGCAACACAACTTAGACAAAAATACAGAAAACAAAACACGGGGAGATCATCAAAACATGGAAGAAATTCTCAGCCTCAAGGCAAAATCTCTCCAAATGAAGCCCAGCTCCTTAGTCTTCCCTTACAAACTGACCCCATTCAAACCAAATGAAGCCCAGATCCTTAGAGTCTCTTACCATACAAACTGACCTGACACATCTTTGTAGTCCATCACAAGTGTATCAGGGCGGTATGGGGACGTGTACGATGGAGATGGTCCATGAGGATGCAGAAAGTTCAATTTTAATTCTCCAGTGCTGGGTATTGTCTCTTCAACACAGCCCAGCCACCAGTTATTATCATATGCAACCACAACATAACCGTTGATGCTTGCAAAGTCGAGTGATTCCTGAAGTGAGCACATCCTTTCAATCTTGCTTTCTGAGTATGCTGAAAAGGGCCGGACATCCACTTTGTCAGTTGAGTGGACGAAAGCTGTGTCATTTCTGAAAACCAGGAATTGTTCTTGCTAACTCTTTATCAGGTATTCAGCTTCAAGTTGGTACATCTCTGCTGTGGAGAACAGTGGATGTTCTTGATATTGGATTGGGCAAATTCAAACAGCTGGCAAGGAGTCGTCGCAGACTAGCTCAGGCAGCAAGGCACTTGACTGTCCCTCCAACTCCATTAGACGGGCCTTTTGGCAATGTAAACCCCAAAACCTTTTCCTCCTTTTTTATTTTGCTTACAATTAAATTTCTCTTTTATGGGTACCGTTGGCACGCCACAGAATCAAACACTACTCTTGTGTAGCTATTATATCTCTTGTCTTGTGTGCGTTTCATTAAAAGGGTAAACTCTTGATAGCTGTTATCCGTGTACCTTTTCTGAAGCAGTGTGTGATGTCATGACCATTTTAATTTATTATTCAGGGATGGTCTGACATTCCAACTTGAGGATGGGAAGCCAAAGCTGATTTTGTCCACTAATGGTAGGTGACACTCCTCCTTTTGCTCTATTTGTTAACCAAAAACTGTTGTGGGTTTTTAGGTAATACATTTACCAAAAAACAACATAGGCCTTGAATGTGAAAGGCTTGTGTGTTATTTTGGTTAATGTATTTCTGTTATGTCCATGAGTTTATCCATTCAAAGACTGGGTTTTCTTTCCATTGCAGGTGTACAGTCAAAGAGTTCAAAGAAGGTATGATCATTCGTTTTTATCAATATTTCCACTTGTGAGAATTATATAGCAAACATATATAAAGTAAAATTTTTATGCACAATATAACATGTTGTATATTAGTATGCAAGACCTTAAGAAGGGTTACGTGAAGTCTAAAAAAATTCCTTTGAGCTCCTTTGAGTTAGTGTTTATGTGAAGAAATTTGTAGAAATTATTTTCTGTGAACAAAGACAAGAGAAAAGGCTGTTGAGCAAAAAAAGAAACTTGATTATATCCCCCCTTGTTTTGGGAATAGACATTCACTAGAACGCGGCCTCAAAATGCCCTTATTAAGTCAAAGCAAGGTCCTGAGGAGCCAATGGTGGATCAGCCCCAGAGGGCCCAGGAAAAGCTGGTAGATTCAAAGAAAGGGGTCGTCACGGAGACGACAGCTGTCGGACACAAGGAGCAGGCTGGTCCGAAAGCTCTGGGGAGGACCGCGTCGAGGGCCAACCCCAGTGTCAACGCCAACAGCAAGGCACATGCGCCGGTCAAGGCTCCATCCAGAGCGCAATCTGCTAAGAAGGCTGAGGAAAACAAGCAGGTGCCCAGCAGGGGTTCCTCAAAGGTCACAGCGGATGTCCTAAAAGAGAGCTTGGTGTGCCTGACGCAGGACCAGCTGCAGCAGATCCTCAGTACCATCAGCCGGTCCTCAGGCAGCAGCCCACAGGACCAGGGCACCCGCAGCCAACCTGAACCAGGTGAGCACTCGCCACCCACAGCTGCCCTTTAGGCTCAAAGCAGGCGCCCCCCTGATCCGATTGACGGTTATGAGGGAATTAATACTGTGGTGCGACACTTGTGCAAAGTGGGCCACGTCTTATGCAAGCGTTTATTTCTCTTGTGCCAAACGCACCAGGGGAGGACTCGATAGAGGACAGTCCCGTCAGTGAGGCAGCAACAGAGGGAACGGCTGATGCGCTGCCTCCAAAAGCACTTCACTCAGCACGTAGTGACAAGAGCGGGAGGTCTCAGGATGAGAGGTGGGGCCTTGCATAGAAAGCCTCCGGGCCCCTTTATAAAGATGATACTATCTGGGCAGAGGAAAGCCACGCCCGGGTGCTCTCAATTTTAACCAGCGTCCTCCATTTCTATTGGCTAGGAGGATTGTGAACGGGACGCCAGCCGGTCTCTTCAGCACTCTGGGAGAGAGAGAGAGGGGGAAGGAAGCTCTGGAAGTAAAGAGGGCGCAGTGGAAGGAGGGGCTAGGTACCTGTGTGAAGAGACGCATTCAGATACACACAGTTGTAAGATACACACTCAGAATTTTGAGATGAAATGAGGAATAAACACCGCAAATATAAGCACATATTGCCTACATCAGTGAGATAGTGCTATGTATACACACACACACACGCCTCACTAAGCTGCATGACCTCACTGTAGCTAGTTACAGCATCCAGCTACTTTCAAGGTCCTTGTGATGCTCTGCCGTAATAATTGCAAGTATATGAGCTTTATTTACATGTAGTGATATTTTCAGAGCAGATATGGCATATAAAGGCAGCTGTAGCAAGGTAGCCAAACTAATAGAGGGAGCCCACGTGCTGCATAACCTTGACTTGACAAAAGTGTTCAGTCCCTTCGAGTGAAAGGCAGGTGGAGAGGAAATGTGCAACATCTTGAGTAACACTCACATCCAGTGTTTCCCGCACACATAGCTGCGCCACAGTCTGTCACCCTCACAATATTACAAAAGAATAAATAAATAATAGATTTTTTGGACTTTGGCCTTGATCTGTAGATATCAAAGCATGTTTTATTCATTCCTTCAGGTGTGCTTTTTGTTATTGCTCGCAAATTAATTCTCTGCATGGTTGCATTCCATATTCATCATTGGCATTTTGCCAGTACACTGTTCTTTAATTGACGGCATTATTTATTTATCGCGGGAAAGGTAATTCATAACGGAGTGTCAGGATTAGATCTTGGGGGGGGGAATGGTGTGAGCTGAAATCTCATGATAGTTACTTTTCTTTCTCATCTCTGTGGTCCAGATGAACAGATGGCTCACAGATTACAGCAGAAAAAGATTGCAGCGTCATCTCTGGATTACAATCCCTGGACTGAACCTACTGCTGGGGATCCCTCCAGGGCCACCTCAGAGGGTGCTGTAGAAAGGGTAGGCCAGAGTTGGGTTCATGTTTGTGTTGCGGATAGCGCGAGGTGTGTTTTTTAGAGGACGCTGATGGCTGTGTGGCTCTGTGCAGGAGGAAGAGGAGAGGGTGAGCAGGACAGTCTCAGGCCTGGAGGAGCGAACGCGGTCCACAGCACAGAGCTACAGCAGCCAGCAAGACCTGCCTGCTGCCATACGCTCCGCTTTCATTCTGGGGGTACTGATAACTGTCTTTTTCTGTCACTCACACACTCACACACTCACACACTCACACACACACTCACACACTCACACACTCACACACACACACACACACACACACACACACACACACACACACACACACATGCCCGCTGCCATATGTGTGGCCTGAGACTTAGAAATAGTACATTTTTACAAAGTCACTGTCGGAAAGCAATTTGAAAGCTATATTATACATGAAAAAAAGAATGACATAAGAAGTAAAACTAAAGGAAATGAAAAGCGTGTGTGTGTTTGTGTGCTTGAGGCTCTAGGAGCAGCCTTGCTGACTGGATGTGTGTGCTGGTTTCAGGAGGCCTCTCCAGTGGAGCACCCTTTTAGTGCACACAGGCAGGAGCAGCAGAGGCTCTGGCTGCAGGACCTGGAGCAGCAGAGGGAGGAGAACAAGCTGCGCAGGCAGCAGGAGAAACAGGAGCTCAGCCAGGTACCGTCAGAGCGCTAGCTAGAGCGCTAGCTAGAGCGCTAGCTAGAGCGCTAGCTACCACTGGCCTGCGCTGTCTGTACCCTCACACGCCCATCAGAGCGCAAGCTACCACTGGCCTGGGCTGTCTGTACCCTCACACGCCCACACGCCTGTCAGAGCGCTAGCTACCACTGGCCTGCGCTGTCTGTACCCTCACACGCCCCTCAGAGCGCTAGCTAGCACTGGCCTGCGCTGTCTGTACCCTCACACGCCACTGGCCTGCGCTGTCTGTACCCTCACACGCCCACACGCCTGTCAGAGCGCTAGCTAGCACTGGCCTGGGCTGTCTGTACCCTCACACGCCCATCAGAGTGCTAGCTACCACTGGCCTGCGCTGTCTGTACCCTCACACGCCCCTCAGAGCGCTAGCTAGCACTGGCCTGCGCTGTCTGTACCCTCACACGCCCACACGCCTGTCAGAGCGCTAGCTACCACTGGCCTGGGCTGTCTGCACACACTCACACACACACACACACTGATTCCTGAGTCCTGCCCCTCTCCACCAGCCCGAGGACCACGAGCGCTGGGCCATGCACTTTGACTCCCTCCAGAAGAGGGCGCCCAACCAGCCGGCCCTGGGTCCAGAGCAGGGGGAGGCCGACACCCTGGCCCGCTCAGCCACCCACCAGCTGTCCTCGGGCGCTCTCTCCGTGGCCTCAGAGGGAATGAGCCCTTTCGGAGGGGACAGCCTGGGCAGGGCGAGCGTGGACACCACCAGAGGGATCGCCCCAAGGGCCAGGTCAGCTCCCCGGAACTCACAGAGCACCAAGAGCAGCAGGAATACACTGTGTCCACACAGCAGTGACGGCGTATTTCAGGAGCGCTTAATGCCGGGTTAACACCATCTACTCACGACAGCGACAAGATTCCATTCAAAGTCGATGGATAACAGCGACAAACAGCAGGGAGGGGTGGAGCCAGTACACAGCGACAAATAACCTGTATTTTTGCCTCTCTAAAATATTGACTAGCAGTCAACTCTGTCGCACCACTGCCGCTGGTTAAAAAAAAAAAGTGTCGGAACGAACTCACATTCTTTTCTGTATTTTTTAAAAGCAGCTCATAGTCGCGGTCTTAAACCACTCAGTCTGTATGGCTATAGGGATGTTAGAAAACATGCGGCTTGTAACAGAATTGCCGAGACCGTCAGCATGTCTAGTGACTGTATTGTACTTTGCCATCAAGTTTTTACAAACGGAAGTTGTTGGTGTCGCATCAAATGCGTTTACAACGCCCCCTTGTCGCTGCACGTGACCAAGTACAGCGTTTCTTCCGCTGTCGCAAGTAGATGGTGTGTACCCAGCGTAATGCTGGAATCTTCCCTCTCCAGCTACCTCCGCACCATGACATCTCTCCTGGACCCAGCCCAGATCGAGGATAGGGAGAGAAAGCGTCTCAAACACCTGGAGCATCAGGTATAAAGGGCTACCCAGTGGCCCACTCAAACAAGTGCAGGCTGAGCCCTAGAACCTAGACGGTACTAGTTAGTCTGGACAATTGGCTTCTTTGGGTTACCACTGCATCATCGCCTCCCGAGCTACTGACCAGATACGCACAGGTTACCTGGTTACCACTCATGTGCTATGCTCATAAATCGCCACAGGTCTCTGTTTAGCAATTAATCCACAAAGGAACTACCTATGGAAGGATAGTTGATAGAAATGTGCTATTTGAGTCATAAATATGTTTTAAGAAAGTTGCATTCAGAGTTTGGTGCATTTGTGGCCCTATAAGTGCCCCCTTAAAGGTCCTGAAATTTTCTAACCATACATTGCACAGACATCTTTATTTATATAATTCTAATATAAGTTTCTAAATTATGATGGTAATAACAATTTTTACAGTAATTATTAAACTAGTAAATCATTACTATTAAATTCTTTCAAAATAACTTTGGTAATTTTTCTCTACTTTTCAAACAAACTAAATGATACAGCTGGATAATTTACTGAAGCAGCTCAGGTTATGTCCTTGCTCTAATGTACCATGGTTGAAGTGCCCCACACCTCTTGAGTTGCAAGCCCAGTTCAGCCATACACCAATCTGCTCATTACCTGTGACTGTCCCCACGGCAGCGTGCCATCGAGGCGCAGGTGGAGGAGAGGCGGCGGCAGCGAGAGATGGAGGAGGCTCTGAGGAGGGCGGAGGAGCAGCAGGAGGAGCAGAGGCTGGCCCGGGAGAGGGACACGCTGCAGGAGCAGTACCAGCTGGACGCCCTGCGCGAGAGGCAGAAGAAGGTGATGTGAGCGTGATGCTACAGACATGATTAGCCACTCAGCACCCTGCGCACAGTTGTACAGTTAGAACCCTGCAAACAGTTGTACAGTTAGCCACTCAGCACCCTGCGCACAGTTGTACAGTTAGACACTTAGAACCCTGCAAACAGTTGTACAGTTAGCCACTCAGCACCCTGCGCACAGTTGTACAGTTAGACACTTAGAACCCTGCAAACAGCTAAGACACTCTGTGCAGTTAGACGCACGCAGTGTCTGCAGGTTTTTCTTTACACCAATGTCCTTGGCTCAGTTGGTTAACTAGTGGTATACACCAATAAAGGTTCACTCCTGGAATAGAAAATAGTCAAACACTTTATATAGGGACACAAGAATAACATTCAGCTGTCAATCATGAGCCCATCAGTAAACGTAGAAAAAATGTCAGATCACATAAAAACAATTTGGTTACCTCACTAATTAAGAGGAGAAATCCAGGAACGGGGTTTCCTACCCCTGTTGAAAGGGCTTCAGTGGGAGGGTGGGTGAGAGGTTCTCTCTGACCGGTCCTTCTTGTGTGGGGGCGTGGCCTTTTCAGGAGCTGCACTCGCGGAAGACAGAGGAGCTGTACACGAGCGTCCAGAGGGCCCAGCAGGAGGCGGCGAAGGACAAGCAGGAGCGGAGGATCCGCAAGCTGGCCAGGAGAGGCCATGACGTCTCCAAGCTGCTGCAGTGCATGGAGGAGGAATCTCCCACGCCGTCGGGTGGGCTGAGATCCGAGACCTTACCTCCCATAATGCACCTCTTCCTGAACTTTACTCAATTCTAGTCTTTTCCTCCAGGGCTCGACAGCAGAGGCACGAGCAGCCTGGCATTGGGCAGCGTGGGCATGGAGGTGGGGGCGGCAGCCAATGAGGGCGAGGATCTGGGCAGACCTTCTTCCAGAAGAGATGCCGCGGTGCAGACCGGTAACTGCTAAGAGTTCCATTGCAGTTATGAACTGATTTCTAGGCCTTTATTTTGAAATGTTTTTTGTTTAAAGAGATACTGCAGAGCCTTGTCAAAGGCCTTTTTTGCCGCTTCAATTTGAACTGTGACTCAGTGAGTAGGTATGGTCATATGACGATGATGCCACATAGTCATATTATGAATATTCATACGGTCAAGGAGTGAAAGGGTGTGTCTTGGTGAACTGACTCAGTTTTGAACAAATATAGCACGCATGAGAAGCCCTCACCCATTTTTATGTTATGGATCTTGTGACGTCACGAATCCCCGGATAAGCCTATTGGTAAGCCTACAGAAAAACATTGACTAAACATGAGATTTTCGGACATAAACAGTTGTGTATGATCATAATCTAACCCAAAACATCAACGGGAAAAGACGCTTTTTGACTGCAGTATCACTAAGCAGCGCAACATCACTGTCGCCCTTACCTGTAGGCATACATCCAGATTTAAGCAATGAGCAGAGCTAGGGCCAAGTCACTAGCATCTCAACCAGTCGTAGTTAATAAACCTACAACATCAAGTCAGGTGCCACAGTAGGTATAAGAGGGAGATTGAGGGTGTCGTGCCTTAAGTAGCAGGTCGACTTAAGGGTACAGTTTTCGAGAAATGTTCATAGTTCAGCGTTAGTTGCAGTGTAAATGGATGTGCTTTCGGTTTGTAGCAGAAAAGTGACTGCTGTCCTGACTGTTCTCTGGGTCTAAAGCAGAGAAAAAGTGTAACATAGGCAGTCTTTGCACTGCTATACCGGTAAAGAATGCCGGATTTCAGCCGGGAAAAATGAAATGATGAATGTACACTGTTTTTTTAACCCGGTATTTGCTCTTTACGCTGCTCCAAAGAACCGGCAGGTGATTCTATAATTAGACTATCATAATAGCCTAAAAGTTATATTTAGCCTATGTTTTAAAATTTATCAATAACAACTGACCACCTAAACCAGATCGGGGCATGGGAATAATGCGTCGGTCAATTTGTAGTTTACTAACATGTTTCTGCACCAGTGACCAATAATATAGCAATATAGCAAGACATTGAACATAATCAAGTAGACAACACAACAAACTACTGCTAAGTTACTGTCCCAGAATCAAGAGAAAATTGAACAAACGCGATCGTCGCTGTCTCTCGCCGCAGCGGCAGTAAATAACAATGATCAAAACCCTCCGCTGCAACGTGATTGCCAGTAACCCCCATGACGGAAGCCTACACGCATCATATCCCGTCTCTTTAAAATTATCTTTCAATCGTTGGCTCCTTTTTTTAATGTTCCTCACACTACAGATTTTACGCTACTTTACGCTACTTTTTGCCTTAGGATAACGGTTTCTGTTGAAACTGATACAAAGTAACTCGCGCTGACAGCTGATGGAATGTATGTGGCGTGTTACCATAGCAATTCACCGGCATTTCTCAAGCTTTACTTTACGCAGAGGAAATACCGGGTCAGGTCAGACTTTTTACCCATGTCCTGAGGTGGGTCAGAGCAGTTATTTTAACCCTCCTTTGTTCCGGCTTGACGTCTTTACACATAGATACCGGGTCAGCTCTGCCAATTGCCCCCTATTTATGCTTTGTGTAAAGATGGCGAAAGAGGAGGGGCTCTTCAGGGAAGGGAAGGTAAGTGTCTCTCTGTGTCTTGGCACAGATATTGGCAAACCAATCCTGGGCAGGGGAGCCGTGGCAGCAGCGGCGGTGCAGAGGAGCCAGACCCCAGACGTCCCGGCCGAGTACAGGCCCCCGGCCGGCGGGAGGAGGCACAGGCGGGAAGGCCCGGTTCTGGGGAAGGAGAACGTGAACGTGCAGGCGGAGGAGGAAGGAGACAGGGCGGAAGGTGACCAGTATGAGCCTTTTTCCCGGCGGCCCAGGCAGACCCAGAGGCCCGGGAAGAGGCCCGAGTGGAACACGCACAGGCCCGGTAAAGCCTTCGTCCCCGCCTCCGATCGTTACCCACCGGGGCTGCGCAGGAACAGGCAGGACAGCCGGCTGCGCAGACAGATGGAGCTCCTGACGCTGGTTGAGAGGAATGCTCCGTACAGGCCCAGCCACAGGGAGCCATGCCCACCACCACAGGCTCAGCCCAGGGGCAAGCCCCTCCCACACAGACAGGTGAGACCAGAGAGAATGAGAACATCAATGTAGAGGTGCACAACAAGGGCCAATCCGTTTCAGGATTTAGTGCAAAAGTCTGCTCTTAATTATTTAATTAGCTCAATCATATCTTAATCTGACATTTGTATAAGCACTAGCTATAGCCGCAGACTACAAGTGTATCCTAAAGATTTTACTGGGCTCAAGTACAGGGGTGAAACAGTGTAGTTTATAGAGCTGTCAGAAAACTAAAACAAATTGGTTAAAAAGGTAATTGGTTGGAACAAAAACCAGCACGCAGCTTATACCTCCAGGACCGGAGTTGTGCACCCCTGGTTTAGATGAGGCCATTCAGCTTAATACTTAGCACTGGTGTCTTAGTTCTGGACTAAAACAAAAACCTGCACCCACACCAGCCTTTTTCCGATAAGATTGGACACCCCAGGCTTAATACCTCTGAGAGGGGCGTGCGAGCGAGAGAGACCTGGGTCAAATGCATATTTGAAATGCTTGGTTCCTACCTCTATACCACCTGCAAAAGCAACCTATGGCTCCACCAGTGTGATTGTAGTTCATAAGCAGAAAAATGTTTTTGTGTATTTACATTTTTATTCAACCTTAGCTGGGTCAAATACATATTTGAAATGCTTTCACTCATGCTGGTGTGCACTTGTGTGTGTTTTCCATGCGTTTTCCATTTGTCAGGAGGAACACATTTCCAGAAGCCCTCCCCACTCCATGGCTGCCCATGTGGAAAAGAGGTTTGCCCCTCACAAATCCTACCGACTGGCTATGACCACAATACACAACCATGAAACATCACCTCGGCTCTGTGCATAAATATTATCAGCATCAAACATCACCGCCACTCTGTGCAGAAATATTATCAGCATCAAACATCACATCCACTCTGTGCAGAAATATTATCACATCATCCTGGAGCTCAAACTCCAGGGCCCTGTTTCACGTACGTGGCTAACTGAATTAACCCGATTAGTTTGTTGACATTTTGAGATAAACCCAAAATTTTCGGTTTCACAACGCAAGTTTGCAATTTAGCCAGACTTGTTACCGGGGCAACAGTGCCTCAAGCCCAAACCTGCAAAAACTCAAGTTTAAGCTCAAGTTGGCTGAATAACATGAACATAGCCCATATAAGCCACCTGTTGAAATGCCACACACACCAACAGCAGAAATGAACGCACCGTTTGTAATGCACTGTTTTGTTGACGAAGGAGCCATCATTGTAAGAAGTGCATTTAGAAGGGACCGTGTTTGTACAGACCGACAAGATCCTTTCAGGCACTCCGATATCTTTATATCCGATTTGGTCACAAAAGGAATTAGACTCCTCAAAAAAAAGAAAATTGTGTTTGGTCGATCATATCTCTGTTGTCACTATTATTAGCATTTCATCTTATATCATTGGAAAGCCTGTTAATTTCCCTTTACAATGATGTCCCATTTGTAAGGATCATGCATTTGTGGGATGAGCTGATTATGTGGGTGGGGTCCCAAGTGAAATGTGCCAAATTTCCCTGCCAATGTTAAACGGTGTATTCTCCTGTTGGTATTGACTCTTGTTTTGATCCATTTAAGTAAAGGGAAAAATGATCCTGGATTGTTTAAATGATGTACGTGACACAGGGGTTGCATCCCAATATTCTTCACTCCCCACTACCACTTCTCTCCTACCCGGAAGTATGCAAAACTGCCTGAACGTTTCGAGTACAATTATTTGCATGTACAGTATACAATGTAACTGACATTGCGGTTTGCGTTGAGACGTTAATTAATATGTAACCATAAATCAAATCAATCTTTATTTATATAGCGCATTTCACAACTAGTTGTCACAATGCGCTTCACAGAAAAACCCAGCCTAAACCCCCCACAAGAGCAAGCCAGATGCAACAGTGGCAAGGAAAATCTCCCTGGTGTAACTAGGAAGAAACCTTGGGAGGAACCAGACTCAAGGGGGGAATCCATTCTCCTCTGGTCGGCTCAGGGTCTAGATCTTAATGACCAGCATGGTCAAAACTGACTGCCAATATCCGTGATAGTAGAAATTGCAGCAGCTAGATGTCCAGTAAATACGTAATTAAGATGTAATCAGCAACATTAGTTTCCGGGGCACAGTGGAGAGGAGGTGGTAGTGGAGGAACGGAGGGTGCATTTTTCGAGTATTGGGACGTACCCAGGGCCCAGTGCTGGAGGTCTTCAGATTTTAGTATTTCAGTCAGAGGCCAATTTAGAGCTTGGAAACCAATTGTGTTGACTCTTTTAGCTGTATCCAGGGTCTGGCGAGTTTGTGTAAAGCTGCCTTTTACACCTCTCACCACCAGGGGGTGCTCTCCTCCGGTCCCGGCGATAAAACACAGGCTTCAGCAGCAGGCCCAGCTGCCCATCCAGTATTCCTCACAAGGGCCTGTAGAAGCCGAAGAGCGTCCCCCCTCCTCGTCCTTCGTCCCGTACGTGCGGACAGACGAGGTGTACCAGCTGGACCCCTTGGCGCCGCTCTCCAGGCCCCCAACACAGGGGTCTCAGCAGCCAGCTCAACCAGGTAACGGCCCACTCAGGGATTCCAGTGCCCTTTATCCACACCACACCTTCAGTTATAAAGCCAAACAAGAATAGGAGGGCATTAGGATGGTTGCTGGCCCATCCTAACCATGTTTTTATCGTCTTTGAACAAGATGTTTAAAAAAATTGCTGTTTTAAAAAAAGCTGTTAAGTATGCAACAGTTCTAAAAAATTGAGTGTTCTAAAGTAGATCATCTGGGGATATTATTTCCCGGGTTTTTGCTGATAATAGTATGAAGGATATTTTTTGGATACAGTATGCTAGTACACAGGAGGCAGGACGCAGTAGATAGGGCGCCGATTCGGACACAGCCAGAGCGCGACTTTCCTGCGCTGCGAGTGTACTTCACCTGCTCTGGTTCACCCCCGAGTGTACTTAATCTGCTCTGGCTCACCCTGCTCTATGGCGTGCTCAGGTGCTGACCTCGGCCGGCCCACTCCTCCTCCCTCAGACCGCGACCCTCTCCTGCACCCAGAGCTTCTGAGGAACAAGGAGAGACAGCAGGCTATCCTCAGGGGCTTGTGTGAGCTGCGTCAGGTAAGGACACTCCTCATCGCGTCGGCCTGCCAGAGCACCATACCAGCTTCGCTGGCTGGACTGTACGCTGAATACGACACCTTTATATACTTTATTTGAAATACTCTAACCAAAAGAACAAAATTCTTCTTACGGTTTTGGGTGTTAGCAAGCAACATGCTCACTGGTTAGCATTTAACTACTGCTTACAGTCAATACAAAGATACTAACAATTAATGAAAACTTTGGGGAATTAGTTACACAAACTAATGAGAATTCTAGAAAACCTGCAGATCAGTCAGTGACACAACCTCTTGAATCCGCATTAGGTCCACCTCACACGTTTTTCGGTATCTCAAAACTGCCACAAATGTGAAACCATTACAACCAGCCACATCAAATATACACATACAGGCTACTGTATTTCTGACTGCTTGGCTCTAGGCTTAGTAAATTGTTATTTTTCCCTGAACACCCACTAGATTAGCCTGAAATGGTCATAACAGATGGACAGAACATCCTTGTTGGAAGCAAATGCATGTTATTTCAATGCAATTATGTAATTTTCCTTTTAAGTATTGTAAAGGGCACCAATTCCCCTGGGAGTCTTGGCATCAATAATTTATTACATTTACAAGGCAGTTCTTCAAAGGATTTACCATTAGCGCACCCTGCTGGGAAATTTAGGTATCAACCCCAAGTAAATATTTTTTACGGTTAAAGTGACGGTCAAGGAAAATCCGTAATATGCTTATAACCACATTATTTATGGCTATTAAGGTATGTATTTAACACCAATAAAGCGCGAGGAACAAATTCAACTGCAATCTCATTAAATTTCAATCTATCTATATCTCTTTATTCCTGTATGCTGAAAAAAAAAAGGGTGGAGTCGAAATGGGTCCATGGAGACGTAGACATGAAACCTCAACCAATACATACTTTGATCTCATTACATAACTTCTCCTATTGTTTGAGGCAAATAAAACAGTCTTGTTCCACTAAATCCTGAAGTCTGAACCAAACGCTCGTTTTGTTTGCCCTTGAGAATAGTTGTCCGCGTTATCAGCATTTAGATTTAGAATAGTTAGTTTGCTAAAGTGTTTATTTTTTCCCGCTCTCCTTATCCCTAGACCAATTTTTCACCTTTTTATCCATCCCTCCGTGGTGCTACCTAGTAACATTAGCTTGCTCCTTGCACAGCTCAGCATGGAAACAAACAAATTACTCACGTGTCGTTTTTACTTGGTGCACTGCTCATTCGTCAGATAATATATCAAAAATAATAGCAACCGAAATGAGTGAATGGGCCTTTAAATACATTTTAAAAACTCGATAAAACCTACCATTATTTAATGATTTGTGTGGAACATGCATTTGGTGAAACGTCGCCTTGCAATTTAGCTTGCTTTAAATAGACTAACGTTGGATCAAACGGTTGCAATATACTCTGTTTAGCGTTTAAGTTAACTTTGATTGCGAGCTTGCATGTGATATTTATCTCTTGACAGCAGCCGCACTGTATTTTACTTTGAATTGATTGCATTCATTCCTCGCTGGGTTCAAACATATGGTTCAAACCACAGAAGAACAGTTCTGTGGTTCAAACATGTAGAGCTGGATGACGTCGATTGCACTTGGGTTGAGGGCGTGGATTTAGACCATACCCCTACAATCCTGAGTTTATTAGCCGACTTTGAGATGTATATTAATATACCTATTAACATTTTCTTGAAGATATTTGGTGGGTGTGTAGTAGATACATCCCTCTGTGATATGTTGTGGTTATTTGAAGTTTTTAGAATCCCTTGACCATCACTAACATTTTCCAGAATTACAGCTGAATATATAACATCAGACATAGGAAAGGTAATTTTTAATCTAAATTTTTTTATATTACCCTTCAGTAACATTGTCAATACAACTAGCATGCTAGGGTTCATTATCTTTAACGGTTTTGAATTCATGCGATTGGCAAGTGGTGTACGCATGGTGCCAATTTTTGCTAGTTTATCTGCCTTCATTCATATTAACGTCTACTTAAGTTCAAAGCCAAAATAAAGCAGTTGAACAAGCTCTCGTTTGACAAATTAGCATGTTGGCTCCCACAGTAAAGGAAACAGATGGTGTGGGGGAAGTTCAGGGCATGTTTGCCTGACATTCGATTTGTGTGTGTGTAAATTGACTTTCAGGGCCTGTTGCAGAAGCAGAGGGAACTGGAGACGGGACTGAACCCGTTACTGTTCGGACAGGAGGGCAGTCTCTCACCCCATTATCAGCACATGTGAACAGACAACCCCCCCACTTTCTCTCGCAGCTCGGGATTAGGACAGACTGCGACATCCACGCATCGGCGCCAAACTTGAGTAGCTCCATTCCTTTACATGGCCAGTTTACTGTAATGGCTTACTGTAGATACCACAGTCTGCCCCAACCCAGGTACCGGCACTATATTAACAGAATGAATGGCACTTTACTCAAGCTGGTCAACATACATTTGAATTTGGGATAGCACTGACAACAGAAACCTTTGCACAATGATTTTCTGTATGGGACAAGTCCAAAGCAGTGTTAAAGTTACTGTGTGTGTGTGTGTGTGTTGAATATTCCTTTGGTGTGAAATCTCATCATTGAATGTCCACAGGATGTAATTTACTTGAAGTCTGAGACTTGACACTAACTGTACTACTGAAAACGACCATCTGAACCACTATAATCATGTTTGTGGTACACGGATAATGAAGCAAATCATTTTTAACAGTCAGTCTAATTTTGTTTAAATAAAAGCAAGTGATTATAATCAGCACTGTCCATCCACCAGTCCTTTTGAGTTGGGTTGTGTGATGTCACATTCAGAGGGGGAAGTAGTGAGTGATGTCACACCCAGGAAGAAAAAGGAAACTCATATTAAAAATTACTTTCTAAAAATAATGCCAGCTTTCCTATCAAGAATAAATATGAATTAAAAAAAAATAAAAAATTATTTTTTTAAAGTTGAAATGGTATACACCAACTGTGGAAGTGTCCAACAGACAAGATCACATAGCCGGAATCCTGTCAATAGCGGACATACCTTTAATCTTGAGATCCCTTCTAGTGTCGTTTTGACGTGTTTGGTGTTTGCGATGCAGTCCGTCTTCCCCTCCAATGCTGTTTAGAGTAGAGGAAATTCAGCACAACTTATACAAGTAAAAATGTGTTTAGAATAAAAATCAGTAGCACTGACCGAGTGAAACAAATACCGTTGAGTTAAAGGTTTTTGTTTCCGAGCGAAGCTGTTAGTAATGCTTTCATTCTACCCTTCATATTAACCCACCCCCATGGCAATCCACGTCCACTCCAGGATTTTTGATTATGGTCTGATGATCACAATCAAAACACAGGAAAAACTGTGTACTCACTCCGTATTTTATGTTTATTCAGAACATGTTTTGAATAACAATTATATCACATTTGATTTGGAACTACTTCTTGCCATTTCTGCATTACATGCCAACCATTTGTGAACTTCCTCACTTGATCCAGTAGCAGCAGAAGTCCACAAACTCAGCCTTGTTGGCAGCTAGCTTCTCTTATTCCGGTGCGGATATAGCCAAGAGAACGGATTTGCAGAATTAAGTCAATAAAACCTAATAGAAACCATGATTTGACCCATTTTTCAGTAGAACACAAAAAAGTGAGTTTCCCAGTTTTCCTAAAGAGATTTATTGTGGTTTTTGAAGGCCGAACGACACTGCTCAAAGAAATTAAGGGAACACTTAATCAACACAGTATAACACCAAGTCAATTAAACTTCTGGGATATCGATCTGTCCAGTTAGGAAGCGTAAACAATTGTGAATCAATTTCACCTGCTTTGGTGCAAATGAAAGTGACAACAGATGGACAGGAGAGGCAACAGCAAGACAACCCCCAAAAAGTAAATGGTTTTGCAGGTGGTGGCCACAGACCATTTCTCTCTCCTTATCCTTCCTGACTGATTTTTCTCTAGTTTTGCATTTTGCTAGTGTCCTTGTCACTACTGGTAGCATGAGGCGGTACCTGCAGCCCATTCAGGTTGCACAGGTAGTCCAGCTCCTCCAGGATGGCACATCCATACGTGCCGTCGCAAGAAGGTTTGCTGTGTCTCCCAGCACAGTCTGAAGCGCGTGGAGGAGATACCGGGAGACGGGCCATTACACAAGGAGAGCTGGACAGGGCCGTAGAAGGGCAAGAACCCAGCGGCAGGACCGGTATCTGCTCCTTTGTGCGAGGAGGAACAGGAGGAGCACTGCCAGAGCCCTACAAAATTACCTCCAGCGGAAACAGACTCCATGAGGGTGGCATGAGGGCCATAGTGGGACCTGTGCTCACAGCCCAGCACCGTGCAGCTCGATTGGTATTTGCCAGAAAACACCAGAATTGGCAGGTTCGCCATTGGTGCCGTTCTCTTCACAGATGAGCAGGTTCACACTGAGCACATGTGACAGACGTGAAAGAGTCTGGAGACGCCGTGGCGAATGTTATGCTGCCTGCAACATCATCCAGCATGACCGGTTTGGTTTAATTGACTTGGTGTTATACTGTGATGATTAAGTGTTCCTTTAATTTTTTTGAGCAGTGTACTTGCCCCCATTAAACCCCGTTGAAACATATAGAGAAGCTGCGATGAAAAGGTAAATGTGTCAATAATAAAGGTTTCAGCGAGGTTGTGCTATGCACAATTATAAATTATGGGAAACAACCTTTCAATAAGATCCAGGTTGAAAAATGGCAAACCAATCCTTTAATAAGATATGGATTGAATTTTTACAAATCTGCACCAAGTTATTGGATATGAAGAAATCGAGTTTGTCAGCTGCATGTGTAAACGGGGCATATTAATTTAATTCATAGTCAAATTTGAGGACACATCCAGGCCTGTGTGCCCTGACATTAACTGAATGTTCAACAGAAAACCAAGAGGTTTGATACAGGCATGTTTTAATAGAAAGTTCCAACAATTTTGAACAACCTAGTATTTAAAAAACAAAACAAACAAAAGAAATAAATTTAAAACCAGCAGCCGACAACGCCACCTGGTTGAGCTGTCTGAGGGTTGCACATCCCCCACCCACCCCTACCCCTACCCCCCCCATACAGAGACTTGGAGAAAAACAAAAAAAAAAAACATAACAAATAGATAACAAAAGAATCATTTAAAGGCAATAAAACAATCTTGGCAAATACAAATTTAGTGGTCTGAACAAGATTTTTGAAACATGAGGAGCATCCACCAGACAATAGGACACTGGGCTGGGCCTGTATCTTTTCACTTTTTTTCTATTTTTTTACTCGTCACTCTCTCACTGGTAGAAAACAAGGGATCATTTTAGTCATTTCTTTTTTTTGCCATTTAAAGCGCTCTGAAGATTTAACTATGTACATTCAATGCTGGCTCACCAGCCGTTATAGCCATCTCTGTGAGTGCCATAGCCGTCCCCCGGGGACCAACGCCCCTCCCCCCAGGAGAGGTAGGTGTCCTGTGTAAAGTCTGTGTAGTAGCCGCCATGTTGACCCCTTCCCCTGCCAAGGGGGAAGCCCCTAATGCAGGCCCCGCCCCTCAGCTCTCGGCAGCCCCTGGGTCTAGACCTGCTGAGAGGGAGTCCCCTGTAACCCATGGCAACGGCCCCAGCCCCGTTCCCCCACGTATTGTCGAAAGGGATGGGACCCGGTCCGCCCCCCCGCCCCCTGCCGTTCACACTGCCCGCCCCCTGGGGGTGGGGCAGCAGGCCTGAGCTCTGAGCGCCCCCTCTGGCCGAGACCGCCGTTGGCGTTGGGGCCGTAGCCTTCTCCACAACCTTGCTGGGCACCGGGGTGAGGCTGCCCTGGCTACTGGGTGTGCTGCTACCCCCGGGGTTGGATGTTTTGGCTGCTCCCTGGGTGCTGAAGCTGGCCAAGCTGGGTGTAGCACCTTCCTGGCTGTTGGGAGTCCCTGAGGCGCTGTTCCCGCTGCCGGGTGTGGGTGCCTTCCCCCGAGGGGTCTCCAGGGCGGGGACCAGCGCCCCGTCGTCCTGACTGGTGGGTGTGCCACAGGCGCTGCTGACCCCTCCCAGGTGACCCCAGCTGTGCTGCACCGCGCCCGTGTCACCCAGCGCCAGGTAGCAGGCCCCGCTGGTCGTCGGGGCGACTAGGCCCAGGGGGCCGAGGGCCGGGTTCCCGGGGACGTGGCTTGTCCCGTCCAGAGGCCCGCCGGGGCCGGGCAGGGAGGAAGGGAGGGTCACAGCCGAACGCAAGTCGTCCTGCCCGAGGGGCAACGAGTGGCTGAGGGCCGGGGCCGCTTCCTGGAGAGCGCTGCAGGGGGAATTGGGATACACAAGGGGGCCCGCGTACCCGGACGGGCCCTGGTAGGAGGCCGTCTGCAGCGACAACGGGCACAGAAAGCTCTGGTGGGGGTTGACTTTGAAGGCCCCCGGCGATGACCCGCCCACCTCATAATCCAGAGGCTGCCTTTGGCTGGAGGCCTTGAACTGCGAAATGGCCGACTTGAGTGCCTCAAAGTCCAGCGGCTTTGACGTTTCGCCAGAGCTCGGTTGCAGAAAGGACATGTGCACCGACCTGTCCAGGACGTTCTGGTTGGGGAGGGGTGGCCGAAACTCCTGGGCTTGGGGCAGAGGGGGCTGTTGAGCCACGTCCTCTGCACCCATTTCCTGAATCTGGACACTGGGCTCCTCGATCACAAGGGTGTCGTCCTCAGAGTCCAGAGACATGTCCTCCTCCTCCACACACTCATCTTTCGGCACTGAGGGGCAAGAGCACAGCATTATGGGTATCCCTCTGCATACATGCAACCAGCTTATTGTGAGACTCCACCCACTGTTGACACTGGTGTCTGTCTCAAAAACACACCCACAACCCCCCCCCACCCACATGGAAGTGAACCTGAGCCCCGCCCCAATACCGCTCACAAGACCCTTTACACAATATTCCACCTCCAAGCCATGGAAAGTATTTTAATACCAACTGAGGCAAAGGTTTCAGCAACAACTAAGGGAATTCTTCCAATATACAATACTTTTTCAAATTAGACTATGCATAGAAAAGACACCAAAACAGTTAAAAAGAAAGCAACTGTAAGCTTGTGGAAATGCATTTCATTCAACCTTACGTAAACCCCCCAACACACACGCTCACGAGGGTTAAGTGAGCTGAGGGCCAGAGGGCCACAGCTCTGAATATCAGTGAATGTTAATGGGAATATGATGTAGGTTAAGCATGTGCCGATATAAAACTTTTATAGTATGATTATCTTGCCCAACATTTTCACGATATCTTGATCATTTTTGGAATTCATTGAGTTTTAACATTAAAACATACTTCAATTACTTAAAAATATTTACCTATATCAGAAAACATCAATTTCTAAAATATGTTTTCATCTAAAATATGTAAAAATGTGAACATTCTGGCAATGCCAAACAAACAAAATAAAGGAATTCAGAAGTAAATTTTTTTTTAAAATTATAATGTGCAGCTTATTATAAATGTAAACATTTTGATGGGGGGGAAAGCTCCATTGTTTCTGGTAACGTTATCTCCTTCTGCAGCGATGTATGACCTCTGCCATGGTACAATGAAAACTTACTTTAGGTCGCTGTGCCGACTGTCAGAGAATAATAAGTGCCCCGCCCATGTCCGTAGCCGGTTATTACTCTTCTTCAGTTTTAGAGGCGGTTGACCAACACTAAGGTGTAACAGCCGGTTATTTCGATAATGACAGTGATATAAATTTATGACAATTAAATAACCGTTCATGTTTTTTAATCGAGATACATAGTTAAATCGATTATCGTCCCATCCCGAATGTAGGTTGTGTCTAGTTTTGCACTTATTTTAGAAAACATTTCCAAATGTCTGAAGATACAGCGCACCCGATCTTTGCTGTGGATCTGAATGTTAAAAATGCGCACTTCCCTTCACTGCATTTTCTGTAAAATATAAAATACTGAAAGTGCATTAAGGTAGCGGTTGTGCTTTTCTATGGTTCCCACATGGCGGTACGTTCCCCTGCATGGATGTGCTGTGGGCCAGAACTGATCAGCAGTGCGCTCATCTGGCAGAGTACACTCACCTGTAGGGGGAGTCTGAGGAGGATGATTGTCAGAGGCACATGGCTCCTCTGTGTTGTCGTGGAAACCAATGAGGCTGTGGAAGTTGTTCATGATATCATCGATGCTTGCAATGACGATGCCATTGCTGGAGTAGTGCGGGAACATTTCAAGCCGCCGCTCTGCCAATCAAACATATCCCAATTAACTCATACTGTACTGGCTGAGTGCCAATCAAACATTATACTGACCTCATACTGTACAGACTGGCTTTCAATCAAACATTATACTGACCTCATACTGTAGACTGGCTTTCAATCAAACATTATACTGACCTCATACTGTACAGACTGGCTTTCAATCAAACATTATACTGACCTCATACTGTACAGACTGGCTTTCAATCAAACATTATACTGACCTCATACTGTAGACTGGCTTTCAATCAAACATTATACTGACCTCATACTGTACAGACTGGCTTTCAATCAAACATTATACTGACCTCATACTGTAGACTGGCTTTCAATCAAACATTATACTGACCTCATACTGTACAGACTGGCTTTCAATCAAACATTATACTGACCTCATACTGTACAGACTGGCTTTCAATCAAACATTATACTGACCTCATACTGTAGACTGGCTTTCAATCAAACATTATACTGACCTCATACTGTACAGACTGGCTTTCAATCAAACATTACACTGACCTCATACTGTACAGACTGGCTTTCAATCAAACATTACACTGACCTCATACTGTACAGACTGGCTTTCAATCAAACATTACACTGACCTCATACTGTACAGACTGGCTTTCAATCAAACATTACACTGACCTCATACTGTACAGACTGGCTTTCAATCAAACATTACACTGACCTCATACTGTACAGACTGGCTGTCAATCAAACATTACACTGACCTCATACTGTACAGTATATTGCATGTGCATGCATTTGAAATGCTGCCCATTGCTGGACCCAGGTCTGGTGTGTAGCATGCAAATGAGCAGCTACCTGTGAGGAAGAGGATGTGGCGGTGCTGGGTGTGATGAGCCTGCAGTCGGATCAGGCAGTCCAGGTCGGGGGCATGGCGGGAGGGGGCGTCGCACTCGTGGTATGGGAGGAACTCGACCAGGTGCCTCTTCTGATAGGTGGTGAGGAGGTTCAACAGGCCCAGTGCATCGCTGTTCAACCTGACACACACACACACACACACACACACACACACACACACACACACACACACACACACAGTTTTAAGTGTTATAAGAAAACAAAACTGAACTGGACAGAGCTGTTTGTGCTTGGTGAAGATTGACAATATTATTGAAATTATTCAAATACAAAATTGCCCCACCCTTTCTCCTAATTTGGAATGGCCAATTAGCGCTCAAGCTCATCAGCTGCAAACTCCTCTGTGAATACAGGGGAAAACAAACAGACGCACGTTCTGCACAAACGCACGCACGCTCGCTCGCTCTGCACAAACGCACGCACGCTCGCTCGCTCTGCACAAACGCACGCTCGAAGCAGGAATAGCAGTGAAATTAAGCGTTTATGTGAGTCCTTCTTGTGATCTATGACTCAGCCTATATCACCTCCCCAGATCACTGTGTTCGTTCTCAATGCAGCGGCACACGCTGACCTGCCCAGCTCCTTGAGCTTCTTCTGAGTCTTACAGTGGACCTTCCACTGCCACAGAGTCTCCGGGCTGCTCCGCTGCTCCAGCAACGTCAGGAAAGTTTGCAGCCTCTCTGCAGGGAACAAAGCAAACACCAGGTCATTCTCAAACCCAGCGTGAACTCGCCACAGTGCTCACGAGCACAAACAGCAGGTAATTCTCAAACCCAGCGCTAACTAGCCACATCGCTCACGAGCACAAACACCAGGTCATTCTCAAACCCAGCGCAAACTAGCCACAGCGCTCATGAGCACAGACACCAGGTCATTCTCAAACCCAGCGCTAACTCGCCACAGCGCTCGCGAGCACAAACGCCAGACTGTAGGGAGGACATTCAGCTCGCTCCTTTTTAAATGTGTCATTAGTGTACCTAATTTGCACTCGTGTTTGCCAGGTCGTTGTGTAACTGTTCTCAGGAAACCAGATGGCTGGGCTAATATAAACAATCCCCTGGTGCCCTGCTGAATTTTTCTGGTCAGATAGGCTAGCAGAACTGGCCAGAGGATTTAAGAAATGCTGTTTTACAGGGACAGGGATCCTAAAGACCAAGGAATTCCCTGGGTACTTAAGAGAACTAATTATACATAATCGTTAATGCCTTAGTAACTTTGTCTTGGTCATCGTAGTTAAATTGTTTTACGATACCTGACCATTACTCATTTAAGACTGTGGATGGAGCATCATATTTCCGTAGTTACAACTTAAAATCCCTATAGATTCAACATCCTACCACTCCATTCCTCTCCCATTTAAATGGTGTAATGCCATCATCCATAGTCTGTGAGCCTGAAAATTACAGACCACAAAGATCAATGGTGGTCCATCAGTGTCCATCCAGGACAGATTACTGTATTGAGAACAGTCACCTATTCCTGCAGGCAAGCAGTACTGGAGACGAGTTACAGATTGTACAGAGTGAAATCCACAAGCTCCCCATTACAGAAAACTGAGCACCAGCTAATCAAATATTGATCAGTCGGCTACAGTAGCCGCTAAAATGTCTGAGATTAAAAACAGTGCATTAAAAGGCATTCCTTCCACTCAAGTTCCGTTTTGCCCTTTTCACGTTATATTGCCAAATATTTAATAATATTTAATTAAAATGTTAAACAGTGGCTTAAATCAGTAATACAGAGGTGTTTAACACCACAAACCATTCAGCATCTCACTCACACAACAGCAGCGCCACACTCCACTACCATCTCTCAAGCTTCAGGAACAAGTGCAGGGTCTTGCAGTAACTCATTCCGCCCAGTCGAGAGGGTGAGAACAATATCCTGTTTCCTGTTTGAATTTGAACTGAAGGCGCGTTTGCTTCGCTTGTTCAACTCAACTATTTTTGATTTTTCAACGACGATTTTCCTAACTACTTTCCGAACTTTTTTTCTACGTTTTCTCACTTTCTTGTGACTACCGCTCCGAAGTTGATCACATCCAGACCCAGAAAATCTAACGACAATTAACAATAAATAAGGTAAGCGCGCATTATGGCTTCCACACCAAGTGTTTCCTGCGGTGTGTGTTTCATGTTTAGCCTTAGTTCTGTTGCCAATTTTACCAGTAATGGTATATGTGCAAAGTGTGAGCTTAATTCAAAATTGGCACGGAAAATAGCTGAGCTAGAGGCCCGCATCCGGACGTTATATCAGATCCAGGATAATGAGAGTTTGCTAGACTCCCTTTTACCTGAGCCGGATGCCAGTTTAATTACTAGTATCTCTCCCCCGTCAGAGTCCTCACTGCGGGACGATTTTGTCACAGTTAAAGTTATTAACGATTTACTGTTATCAGCCGACCAAAACTCTGTGTCCGTTCTTGTACTCCTTGACCTAAGTGCAGCTTTTGATACAATAGATCATGAGATTCTACTGAACAGACTCCAGGGCTGTGTTGGACTCAATCGTCAAGCACTTGCATGGTTCAGATCATACTTATACAATAGGAAATAGTTTGTTAAATTAAATTAAGAAGTATCCAGCTAATCAGTAATGACATATGGTATTCCACAAGGATCAGTGCTAGGTCCAGTACTCTTTTCATTATATATGCTACCCCTTGGTGATATTATTCAGGCACATGGGGTAGATTTTCACTGCTATGCGGACGATACTCAGATATACATTTCCATGAAACCCGGCGAGGCACTACCACTTTCTCGATTAGAGGCTTGTATTGCAGACATTAGAGCTAGGATGCTCTCCAATTTCCTGCTCCTAAAGAAGAAGACCGAAATGCTGGTTTTAGGTCCAAAAAAACAAAGGGAGAAATTGTGTACATATACTTAAAATTTTGATGTTTGTTTAGTTGTTCCAAATTCAGCTGTGAAAGACCTAGGTGTTACTATAGACCCAGATTTAACCTTTTGCACGCACATAAAAAAGATATCTAGAGTAGCTTTCTTTCAATTAAGGAATATAGCTAAAATTAGGCATTTCCTATCAGAAGGGGACGCAGAGAAATGGATCCATGCTTTTATCACGTCTAGGCTAGATTACTGTAATGCTCTGCTATCTGGCTGCCCTAAATCCTTGCTAAATAATCTCCAGCTTGTGCAGAATGCAGCCGCTCGCATTTTAACTAGAACAAAGAAATATGAGCATATTACCCCAGTACTAGCATCACTTCATTGGCTACCAATTAAGTATAGGATAGACTTTAAGGTTTTGCTTCTGACCTTTAAAGCTTTAAATGGACTTTCACCAGTGTATATATGTAATCCGCTTTTACCATATAAGGCGAAAAGATACCGTCGATCCCAAGACGCAGGCTTCTTTGTAATCCCTAGAATATCTAAACTTGACGGGTGGTAGAGCTTTCTCCAACAGAGCGCCACTACTGTGGAACGCCACTACCCTGCCAAAATTTATAAGGTAATCAGACAGTCTCAATATTTAAGTCTAGATTAAAAACGCACCTTTATGATCAGGCTTATAACGAGTTGTAGTCTGGAGACAGGACCAGAGAAGCCTTTAGTCATAGAATAATGTGGAGTGGCATCCTTTCCTCACTGTCACCTGTCAACAGCTGTGACCCCATCTTCCTGGGCTGGCTCGTTTACTCTCATGACTGGATGGGTTCTCAAACTCTGTTTTCATAGCTATGCAGCCATAAATTACTCCTGGCGGGGGTACTTGTCCAACCCACCACCAACCCCCCCCCGTGTTGGTTTTCCTGCTGCTCTATTACACTTTCCCTAACTGTTCCCTCTCTCTCTTTTTCTACATTCTGCCGGCGGGGCTCATGCCCCACATCTCGAGTTGCTGTCCCGCATCCAGAGAGTTGTTGTCCTCATCTGGACTGTCATCTAGCTGCTGCAAATTCTATTATCAGGCCGTTTCTATTATCATGGCAGTTTTGACCATGCTGGTCATTAAGATCTAGACCCTGAGCTGACCAGAGGAGGATGGGTTCCCCCCTTGAGTTTTCACAACTAGTTGTGAAACGCACTATATACAAATATTGATTTGATTCAATGCCAGTGTTCTGGAACACTAAGCCTCAGCAGTGCCCAGCCAATGGCTGCTGACATTGACAGGATCAATCTAAAAATAGTGACAAACTTCTAATAAAACACCTATTGAACAGAATTATTTGTTAATGAGGATAGATGGCACTAGATGACACACCTGCTGGTTCAGTTCACTATTGGAGCAATGTAAAACAATATTGATGGTAATATAAATTAATTATTTTAAGTTTTTCATAAAAATCAGCTCTTGCATATCTATAGATATGTAATAATGAACAATAAACAATCACTGGTAATTTGTATAGGTATGTAAAAATGAGCTGTCCACGTGAGTTACTTTCTATCAATGGTTTCAACAGAAACTGTTCAACAAAACGGTTATCCTGAGGAAAAAATTGACATGGCGCAGAAACCTGTTGGTTGCCTACCAATTGACCGAGACACGTTATTCTCACACCCCGATGTTGGTTTAGGTGATCTGTTATTCTAGATGAATTTTAAAACATAGGCTAAATATAACTATTGTCATCTAGAACCATGTATAAAAACAAAAAAATAAGTAAAAAAAGAGCAAATCCCGGTAAAAGGCAGTAAAAGAATGTTAGTGTAAATAGGTCATAGTTTCATTCCCCCCACCCCCAAATTTTTAATTTAACTCCTTACTGCCTTTGAGTCAATTTAAGAACCTAATATTGAATCTTATTGTTTTTGATTGTAATTGTTTTTAACTAATGTTCTATTAATGTTTTACTTATTTTAGTTTCAACTGTATTCATTTTAGTTTTGACCAATGTTTTAATTTATTGGTTCTTTAATTATTGTCTTATGTAATGTTTTCTTTCTTTTGTTGTAACTCGGCTATATTGTAAACAAGGGGCTCTCCCTCAATGCTTCCCCCTTGGGGAAATAAAAAGTATAGACCGCTCGTCAACTTGCAGTATGTCGCCCACGGCACTGAATGAGTTACAGTTTCAGATGGCTGCGGTCTCAGATATACAAATTTAGCCCATTGTTTAAGGACAAGACATATCCCCAAGGCAACTCGTTGTTATAGAAACCGCCTAACAACTTGTTAACCATTGTTTCGATGTGGCCTACCTTGTGGATTTTCTAGGCAACGTGCCATGACTGAATTCTATTATGCCATGGAGAATAAACATTAGTAAATAAAAATGATTTGATAGAAATGAAAACTCAAATTGAATTTAATGCTGAAAAGGAAAATCAACAGTGACATCCAGCGGTTAAGAAATAACAGTGACTAACATTACAGAGAACGTGAAGCGTTCAAATGTGTGGGACAATGACATTCATTGTGAAACTGGGTAGTGTGTAGAAAACAGTAGTAAGGTAATACTTGGGATTACACGTTCTGGCAGTAGGCTAGATCTGGGTTGTACAGACAGTAAACTGTAGTTGGCCAGTTTCGGCTACAATTAGGATTAGCCTATATCACCAGAATTTGCAGCAGTTCCTGTGGTAAATCACTTGTTTACTTAAATGCCAGTTTGGAATTCCAAGGTGTGCTAAGAGTTCAGCTAAAGCTAGCTTAAAAAGTATGAGTTTAGAAAATACAAGCAAATGGGTGCACAAAAGTTTGAGAAGTAGTTTACAAGCAAATAATCTGTAAATGCAATTTTGTAAAGAAAGTGAATGCTCCATCACACAAAAATAAAACAAAAAACCTCAGCCTGCCCTCAGCTGCTCTCACATGTTTGATCTGTACTTGGGTTACACTCACCGTGAGTTATGACATCTGGGACGAGGATTAACATTTCCTGTGAGTGATCAAGTCTGGGTTGAGGATTAAGACTTACCGTGAGTGATGAAGTCTGGGTTGAGGACAAACTCGTCGGACACAATGAAGCCGCCGGACACAAACAGCTCATTGTAAGTGTGGTTCTTTACATCGTCCAGGCTGTCCACTCCAGCAAAGCTCACCGACGGCAACTTTTTCAGAGACACCAGTGCAGGGATCTGAGGCAAAACACAACGAATCAGCATCAGCATGAAGAACAGCATAAGATTGCCTGGGATGTAAGAGTGCCACAGACAGAAACCCTTTTCATACAACATTGCCAGGTTCAATTATCCGGGTTAGGTAGTGTACAGGGAACCGTTCACACAACGTTCTCCTATCCAGAAAAATTCCATGTTGAGTGTTCACACATGACGTGACCGTTCCGGATAGAACTAACTTTTCTCAAAGTTATCAACCAGTCTGCATGTAGCTCACCCTCACTGTCCAAAGGTTAGGCCTACATGCAAGGAACGTGACTGCTTGCAGTCTTCTCTAGCAGATTTTACACAAAACAACTTTTTTTGTGATCTTTTTTTTTATTTTTTTTGGATTATTTTCACAATACAAAGACAAAGATACAAGAATTAGGCTACATACAACCCCCACCCCACAGGACCCCCATCTACCCATATAAAACCACAAAAGAGACACCCAGACCAGATCTTTGATTTTTCAGGTCCAGGCCTCCAATCAAATCCAAGTCATTACGCACAATCAAATGAAGTGTATTTAAATTAACATCTGTCAAAAAGGACCTGAATTTCAAGACACGAAACTCCTATTTAGAGGTGAGTAGAAGAATGAGTACAAGAAACATAACGACAGATGTTGGCCTAGGCCTGAGAGCCTGTCCGACTCCGGGGGGAACAACTTAAAATTATATTATTATAACACAGGACTACGACGTGGCCAAACAGTATAATGTTATTTAATTGATACCGTTTAGCTATAATGTTAGCTTGCGAAGTTCAACCTTTTATATTCTGCGATGGATAGCTGTCTGGATGCTTCAAATGATTTGTTATTTGGTAAAAATGAATGCATATTCTGTTTTGAATGGCTGAATGTTGTTAGTAACCAACTTTCTCGGTATATGTATAAGAGAACTACCAACTATCATTATCCGTTTTAGATTAACATTATAACCGACTTCCCTTGTTGGTTTTAACTGTTAGCGCCAGGCAGCGAGCTAACATTTGATTGCGTTGCTATCTAGCACTAGTTGGAATTGGAATATTTCTTGCTCACCTGCCACGTTAACATTTTATGTGTTAAGGACTGTTTAATACTTCTGTGGAGTGAAATGTGCAGCTGGTTGCCAGTAAAATTTACAGTGACTGACTTCGCTGGAAAAGGATTCTCCAAGCTACAATGAAGAATGGTAACGTTAACCATCTAGCCATCGTTCATAGCCAACATTAGTCTACATGCATATCAAACACAGGTCACAGCTAGCCCACAAGATGAATCACACCACTCAGTGTGCAAAAGCGAGAATCTAGACATCTAGATGGTTGGAAATCTAGGCTGAGAAACGTTTTGATAAACAACCTAGGTTAACCCCAATATAGCTCAGGTCAAGCATTTTTGATGCTTCCTCTCACACTATGTTCAACAATGTACCATCACCGCGCACAAAGGCGCAGGCTGTGATAGAATCTGGAAATCACTCACGGGGGCGGAGTTTTGACCAAGAGCAACTAGCAAGGTGGTGTCATGCTTTGGGTTGTGATTGCAGTTCTCCTTTGTGGACACTAGATGGGGTTTCAAATATATTGCTTCTTTAAACAAAAAACTACTTGCATGATTGAGACACCCCCAACACAATAAGTGTATTTGTTGTACCCTACTCTATTAGCCAGGTCCTCTTAGAAAAAAACTTCAATCCTAATGTTTATTTTTATCCTGAGTAAATAAGATGCAAATAAAATTTGATTAAATAAAGCTCTCCCAGTAGACCCACAGCCATTACCTTGTGGACGTGAGCTGCGATGTCCTCGTTTTGAATGATTATCAGCAGCTTGTCCAAGTTGTTCTTGCTCTCGAGGAAGGCCTGAGGGTTGCACTCTACATTTCCCAGTCTTATCAGGTACTCCTGGGCACAACAAAGACAGGAGCGGGACAACATTGTAATGAACAGTCTTCATAACCATTCTGGCCGTTGCCTTTAGTGTTTAGCATAGATATACAGGCCCTCGTTCAAACCATAAAATACAAATGCAGACATGATGAATACTCACAATGAATACTTCTGAAATCAGATGCTCACCATATTATCTCAAACCCAGGCAATTAATAACCAAGTTTCTTTGAGGTTCGCTGAGGACAAAGACAGCCTAGCAGTCTCATGGTTTTTATTTGCAGACACACCACATGCAAATGTAATCAATGCCTGTGGCAAACAGGCTCGTACATTTTACTTGTAGACATTTAATGAAACGCAGATTAATTAAACACTTGCACTGCGATGAACCCGCAATTATAAATAAACTCTTGACATTATTGACATGCATTAAACGATAGTGAAGCACTGAATCTGGCAGGGAAAGGATGTGGTCCCCGTGTGCTGCTTCTCTGTTCTGCTTTGTGTGGGTGGAGTTCAGACGTGCTATTGACAAGGAGATTGCTCACAGCTAACCTTGTTCCAGTAAAACCAGCGGTGGGCTGGGCTTTTTTTTGCAAAAAGAAATGAAAGAAATGAACGTCATCCCCTCCATTCATGTAATGATTAGTTCATTCGGTTCTTCTTAAACTCCATTCATCTGACTACTAACAGATGGATGCTCTTTGAATATGTATTTGAGAGTCAACATGAGCACGTAGGTGAAAGGAATAGAGTGGAACGGGGCTGCATTTATTAAAAATCTCATTGGCTGAAAGCACACCCACACTTACAGCGGACTAATCAGTGTATCCACTTCCGAACTGAAAGAAAACTGAACTGAATTGCTGTGGACATGATTGAGTTGTTAGTAATATGGTTTTAATTACTGGCATATTTATTCATATTTTCCCAACTCGCACAGTGCTGTCAAACATTGTGTTATTTTGATTTAAAATTTAAATAAAATGCTCTTTTTCACTGCATAATATAATATTAATAAAATATCTTCAATGGTAGATGATATTTTCAAAACATGTTAAACTCTACTAAAGCAGATTTTCCCACGTGGTATCAAAGTCGGGCAAATGAAACCAAAATCTAATTTCTTTTCAAATATAAATGTCTCAACAGTGTGATTTAATGTTTGTTAATATTGATGTTATTATTGTGCTTTTTAATTGGAACAGAGTGTGAGAGAGGGGTGAAGGCATACAGTTTTGAGGCAGTGTGCTTTTCGAGTGGCCGCTGGTGATACCTTGATCTCGACGCAGACTTCGCTCTCCTCCTCCTCCTGAGAGTGGATGTAGAACTTGACGGCGTTCTTCTGCACGTCCTTGATAATCTCCACAAGGCTGCTGAACACCTCAGGCTTCAGCTGGCTAATGAGGCTGCTGATGGAGGCGGGGCCAGAGTCAGGGGCAGGGCATGGGGTGGGAGGGGCTTCAGCCAGCAATGGTATGTTGTGCCTTCCGTCTGGCTCCAGATCCGAGGTGGCCCTGGCTCCTGACAGAACGCCCCCATCCTGTCGGGGTGTCCTCCTGTGGCTCCCCTGCGATTTTGAAGTCAGTGGGGCTGCTTCCTTAATGGTGCCGAGGCGAGGTAGACTGTGAGAGGACTGTCTGTGGGGCGGGGAGGCCTGCGATTTGACAGGCAAGGGGGCAGTGCAAAGGGAAGAGGAGGGAGCTGTGCCAAGGGCAGGGGCAAGAGGAAAGTGGGCTGGGGCCAGGTTAGAATGAGGAGCAGACACTGTTGTTGGGCCAGGAGCAGGTACCAGGGCAGGCAAAGGGGTAAGACCAGGACTATGAGCAGGTACAGGGGCAAGAGTAGGGGTGTGAGGAGGCACAGGGGCAAGAGTAGGGGTGTGAGCAGGCACAGGGGCAAGAGTAGGGGTGTGAGCAGGCACAGGGGCAAGAGTAGGGGTGTGAGCAGGCACTGGGGCAAGAGTAGGGGTGTGAGCAGGTACAGGGGCATACGTAGGGGCATGGGTCGGTGTGTGACCAGAAACAGGGGCAAGAGTAGGGGTGTGAGCAGGCACAGGGGCAAGAGTATGTGTGTGAGCAGGTATAGGGGCAAGAGTAGGGGTATGAGCAGGCACAGGGGCAAGAGTATGTGTGTGAGCAGTCACAGGGGCAAGGGTTGGTGTGTGAGCAGAAACAGGGGCAATAGTAGGGGTGTGATCAGGAGCTGAGGAAAGTAACAGGTGCTGAGCATCTGTAGCAGTGCTGCTCAGACCCTGCTCAGGGTGTATGAGGCTGTTCATCTGTTCACACAGCCTAGTGACGTAGCCGTGGACAGGGAAGGAGCTGGTGTAGTGTGAGATGTACTCTGAGAAGGCCACGCCCGGAGCCCACAGCTGCTGGTGCTGCTCCAGCGGGATGGGCGTCGGCCCGGGGTTGTAGTTGACCTGCCCCTCCCGCAGAATATCCCGCATCCCCACCGAAAAATGGCCCAGCGCCTCATCAATGATGTTGTCCAACATGATGGGGGTGACCTCCCGGTTCGGCCCCGATGCTCCTCCCACCGGCGCCGCCTCCTCCTGCTCCATCTCCTCTTCATCCCCTCCCACCTGCAGGTAAGTGTCCTCCACCGGCTGGGAGAGGGAACTGTGCGATTTCTCAGGAGTGTTGGGGGCGGACACCATGGGGTTGTGTAGGAAACGGGGGTCTTGGGGGTTGTCCTCTTCTCTAAGGCAGTACTTCTCCGACTTTATACCTGCGGCCCAGCAAGGAAGAAAGAGAAATACCATTAACTCAAATCAACTGAGGTTTATCAACTCTATTTTCAGGGAAACTGCAAAGAGTCTTCCTTCAAGAGTCCCTCAAATCAGGTACGTTTCTGCTCGCCATTAGTCAGAACAAGCACCTATTGAGAAGTCATACTAAAAGTGTGCAATTTGTTATACAATAAGTGTGGATTGGAGTGTGTTTTTAAGTGTGCAACAATATAGATTAGTAGGCCAGAACTCATAAAGTTGAGAATGTCCTGGGTGTGACAAAAACATGTACAATATGCTTAGTCGTCATTCCAAGGAGTTTTATCTACGGTCACATAGGCAGCAACCACTGGCGTAACTTCCTTATCAAATGGTCACATGAAACATATGAAATGTATAAAATAATGTTTAACTGAATGTCCGGTGAGGAAGTGCGGTGATGCCGCTCCAGTGTGCACATGAAATAAAACCACTGGCCCTTTCCCAAATGTGGGTGTGCCAACTCCGACTGAGATCATCCGGGACCCAACACTGCAACACTTATCACACACCTGTTTGCACTGCATCTTATATACTAATTATATACCATCTTATATACTCCTGCACTGCATACTAATACTGAACTATGGTTTCACAACCCCGAACTATGCTGCACCAAACACATCCCTAAACCTGCAGGCTTGCCACGTACCGACTGCTACTATAGGCTGTGACGCTGGTGACTCGGCATCATCTTAAACCTGCGTGCGCACTTTTCTAAGTCACTCTAAAAGCATCTGCTAAATCCCTAAATGTGATCATAATACAGATACAAATGATGAGCAGAGTGGAACATATTACAATCAATCATACTAATTAAACTATTCCCAAGATATATAAACTCGATTACAAACATAGAAACTACCACAGAAAGACACCCTAAAGCAGGGGTGGGCAACTCCAGTCCTGGGGCGCCGGTGAGTATGCAGGTTTTTGCTGCCACCAGTTACCAATTATTTAATTAGCCCAATCATTTACATTATCTGATATTTTAGCTAAATTCCACGATATGAACAGAAGCTGATGAATGTTCCTGTGCCTGTATGCATGTATTGTAGCGTTTTATTGTGGTCTAATTTACGAGTGAATCGATGTTGGCTTATATATGACTAATTAGCTTATTGAGCCAGGGTAACTGGTGACAGCCAAAACCTGCATACACAGCGGCCCACGAGGCCCAAAAGTATGCCTTTGTTGAACAGTGATCAACATACCAGAAAAGAAACCTGCATACAAGCTGGTTTTGCATGAACACAAATTTCCCACATGAATGCACATATCAAAAAGCATACTATTCAGATTTTACAGGAAGAGGAATTCATTTTTAAAAATCAGTTTCTGTTATGATAGTTATCCAACAGAGTACTAAGGTAGTCATTTTCTGAAGGTGAACGTGAATAAAGTGCCTTGATTTAGAGGAAATCAATCGATCCGCCAACACATCCCCACTCATAAATACAAAGCGCTTTGCGCCGATATCATTTCCTGGTGCGATGGGCATACCGGTTATGGGGATGAGAAACCAGGGCATCTGTCCTTCGTTATCTGCGCCCCGGTGCTGCTCATTGCTGGAGCAGGGGCTGAACACCTCCAGGCTGCTCATGCTGCCAGCCGTCTGCTCCTACACACACAAACACACAGACACAGACAGAGACAGACAGAGAGAGAGAGAGAGAGAGAGAAACTGTTAAAGAGAAGAGCTCCAGCTATGCGTTCCTCCCCTACTCCTCACTCCTGTGTCTGAGACAGTATAGACTGGGTAAAAGACAAACTGAGCTTCGGCTCCAAAATACCAAGGTGCTTTGAAAAGGCAGCGGCAGGAATTGGGAAAACAAAAATCTAGCCAAACTTTGGAGCCAAATGGAAGAAAGCATTTATTGTTGGGGTCAAAAACAGACAAAGTATCCTTGTATTACTGCGCTGCCTAACCAGGACTTTTATTCACATGGAGAGGATGATGATCTGATCTTTTTAAATGTTTTATTAGGAGCTCCTTCTAGTTTTGCACCAATAATTGATGGCGATGTCACAGGTGCACGAGGAATAAATACTACACCATTTGTGTGGTACGGGCTCTCGACAATATTTTTAAACATGTTTGTTGTTTAACTAAATTTATCTGGCGTCTACTATGTTCCACATGCCTGGCTAATTAGCTCAGGCAGGGCAACAGGAGGTCGACTTTTCAAAATCAGCAGCTGCTTGGTTGACTAAGCGATCGCCTAGCAACGGTTCCATGGGTTGACTGATAGTTCAACAAGCTATATCAAACAAAACTCTCATTGACAAAATAATACAAAACAATCGAAGTTGGATATGGCATGGTTTAAAGACATTAGGAGCATGTAGCTTAAGTTATTGGGGGCGTTTGATTTTTGCAGCGAAAATAAAGTTTAAAATTTTTTAATAAAAATTCTCTGGGATAGTTCACGTGCTGTGTTTTTTTTTTGGTATTTGTACATTTTCAACTAAACCAGTTTTTATGTGCAACAAAAAATATTTTAGATATCCTTCTTTGCACTACAGTAGTTTCTAACGACCAGTCGGATTTACAATGACTGGTATAGGGGTTTGGCATTACAATGACTGGTATAGGGGTTTGGCATTACAATGACTGGTATAGGGGTTTGGCATTAGGGCATTCAGGTGTTTGGAGTCTAAAGCAACTAATATCAAAAACCACAGAAAGTGAACTATCCCTTTAAATTCCTCTGCAATAACAAGGCATAGCTCCCACCCACATCTCCGCCATTCAACTGCTGTGCTTTAACAAAAATTAAGTTCTGTGTTGGAAAAAATAAGTTAACAGATCAAGAACTTTCAAAAAAAATCAAGAGCCAAATGGCTAAAAAGTATGTTTTCATGGTATTCTACAAAACATTTCACTTTACAACACCATGCCAGCGCACAGTACGTAGTTATGTAACCGTATTAATTCTATGACTCCTCTCACATTGATAGGGAACAAACGCACATTAAGATTCTGCATGTAATAATCCAAAAGTTGTGATTTATCGCCCACCATAAAACGTACTAACAGCAGCGCAGCGGCCCCTCAGAACAATGTTTATACTAAAATCCCTTGCAGTGTTCCAGGGTTTCACCAAAAGATTTACTGTTGCAATTTGCAAAGCTTGCTTTTGCAGATGCTAAATTCACTGGATTTTTCCAGTTCAGAAAACGGTTGATAACGCAGGAGTTGATTTTTGTGCTGGGAGAGGGGCGGGGTGTACCTCCAGGTAGTCGCTCCTGTCCAGGTCATCCTGTCCTTCCTCGCCCGCCCGGATGCGCAGGTCGACGTCGCTGCAGGTGGGGAGCTCCAGCTTGATCATGGTGTCGTAGCGAAGCGGTTCGCTGGGCTCGGGCCCCTCTGTGGCCCCTCCCCCTGGCCCACCATCAGGGCTGATGGGCCCATCGGGCAGACTGCCACTGGACTCCTTCTTGGCTTTGTGGAGGGTGGCCAGCATCTCTATCAGCCTGGACGTGCTGTGGGACTCGTCCTTCCTCAGGTCCGTGTCCCGGATCCCCATGCAGGTCATTACCGCCGAGAGGGAGGGGGGGGACGGGGCCTCTTCGTCTGAGATTGGGCAGAGGGGCATCATTTGGATTCATTATAACGCTCGTCAAAATATCACATGCCACTTGGGGCGCAATGTGAGACCAATAAAAGAAAAAAGAGAATGAGGATTTGCACGTGGCGAGTCTCACACACTGCCACAGTACTACACATTACTACAATTCACCAACAAATGCAGGTTCGCACACAGACACTCACGAACGCATGCACCTTGTTTTGGCCAATATAGCTACGTTCTCATGAGCCACATAAATGTTGACATGCATTACTTTCAAAAGTCTACAAAGGCCACACTTCATTCTCCAGTGACACATTTTACGGAATTTAATGTTCCCGTAGCTAAGTGCGTAGTCGTACAATCAATGCATACATACAAACATAGTCATAAGTTTCAATAGGTCTTGTATAGTGAACTTGGATTTCACATGTACCATCACAAATTGACCTTGTCCATGAAAGCACTCATCCTAGAGGTGAATGGCAGGTAAAGGAAGATGGGTGGAACCTCACTTTCCCAACATGCACACGATTAAAGGATGATCTGTGCATTGATGCTTTACCGTTTGCTGCTGCAGGGTAACGGTACCGACTTTCTTATTTGAGCACAGGACGTTTGTTCACGGAACCGAGTAAACATAACCGAAGTATTACGATAAAAAGATCCAGAGATTAGGGGAATGTTGAAGATCAGGAATCAACCTCTATGAGTAATCTTAAAGCTGGACCTGATCCAAACCAAGAAGTGCGTGCCAACATGTCCAGGATTTGCAGTGACAAAATTACTGGAATTCCCTCCGACCTCCCAAGCCTAGTTCTGGTAAAAAGTATGTACAAAACCACTATATGTCACATTATATTAATTTACCAGATGCTCTTATCCAGAGCGACTTACAATGTAAGAGAACATGCAAAAGCATTCACTTGATTTATTCAAGCAATAGTTCTGGCCCAAACTTGTTGGCCAATTTTTCCTGTTTTTTGCCACCATATCCCTTGACATTTCCAAAACTTTTCCAAAAAATAAATATTTCCAAATGACACCCCCCCTCACTTTCCGGGCTAACCTTACCTCTGCTGTGCTCCCCATTGTCGAGCGACGCGCTCCTCAGGTACTTGAAGGTGCTGGCTGCCGTCTCCTCCTCCAGCTTCCTCTTCAGTCCGCGGGCCTCCCAGACTGGCTCTTCCGGCCCCTCCCTCCCTTCCTGCGCATCCCCGGCGTGCCGAGCCTCCCCCTCGTTCCTCTTCCACATCTGGATAAGCTTCAGCAGCTCCCTCATCTTCTCGGGGTCGTTGTCGGCCTGGGCTCCGTGGGCCCCGTGAGCCCCGTTGGCCTGAGCGGCGGCCTGGGTGGCAGAGGCGGCGGTCGCGGTCGCCGCCGCCCCTGACACCGGACCGTCTGAGCCCTCCCAGTCCGAGACGGGGCTGTACTCCGGCACCCTCCGCAGGCTCTCCACCATCTCGCGAGCCTGGACCACAGCCAGCAGGTAGACATCGGGCCGATAGATGTAGGACCTCAGGTAGCCCTCCAGGTTGTGCTTCTGCTTGGGCGCAGGGTGCAGCTTCTCCCGCTCGTCCAGGTTCAGCTTGTACTCGGTCATGTAGTACAGCCGCACCTTTCCTTCGTCCTGCCCGCTCAGGTAGTCGCGCGCCTGCCGCTCCACCCCTGAACCCAGTTCCGGAGGCGGGTTGGAGCGCAGCTTCATAAGGGCGTAGTGTAGCGCCGGGATGAATGTGTCCAGCTGGGGCATTATGGGATGCTGAGTGTCCGGCTGCAAAGACTCATGTGATGTGGGCCGTTTAGATGCTATAGAGACAGAGGGGTTGGAAACAAATCTGTGGTTACAACCTTCAAACCTTTCAAGGCAGGGGTACACAACTACACTAGTTTTTGGTGTGTTTCAGTACTTAAGTGCTAAATGTATGTTGGTTTCCAAGGGCTAAACTGGCTGCAGATATTTTAAAAAAAACCTTCAGAGTTGTGAACCCGTTATAAGGATTTATGTCCAGTAACCTAAGAAAGTAATGAACTTCAAAGAATTTACAGCCTAAGACTCAAAGAAATAACGACTCCCAATTCACACTACATGATCTAGGGCAAAGTATGATAAGAAATGACAATTTCAACTCGAATGGAAGTCTCCTTTGATCCCACACCTTTGTGTGCAGTGTATGCAGTAAACCACTGCAGAATTTTACTGCACAGGCTAAGCTACCTGGCAGCAAAGATGCTTACACTTTGTGCTACCATTACCTCGAGCGACAGGAGAGAACCAGGAATTTCATTGTTCCAAGTTCTTTCGGAATGTTTTTTTTACATTTACATTACAGTCAATGAGCAGATGTTAGCTAGTATGCTCAATGTAAACAAACTAAACCACAGTATCTTTGCAACAATTTTTTGTTTCCCTGGTGCTAAGCCATTTAGCTCCTGTCAGTCTAAAAGGTGGCGTTTCATTGACAATTTAATGTGGGTCACTCTTTCCCCAGGTTTACTTGTCTTTTCACCTACCAGAAGTGACAAGTATACAGTCAACATTGGCCAGTAAGGTTATATTAAATTTTTTAAATTAAATACAGCAAATACAACAAATTATTGGCAGCTGCTGGAAACACATCATGTATGTGCCCGCTTGCTGCACATGTGCTGTAATCCAATTCTCCCGAGAAATATGGCTAGTAATGGAGACTTTACTTTATATGGGCCCTTACTTTATATAGTGGCCATTAACGGAGACTTTACTTTATATGGGCCCTGAGTAAGTGGCCATTAAAGGTGAACCCGCGCGGCTTCCAGCGAGTCCTGTTAAATCTCTCTCTGATGCGTCTTTTACAAGTATAAAATATTTTCAAAAACAGCCCAGTGTCCCATGTAATAAAATAATTTCTGACTGCATAATGATGCTAAAAAGAATGCAGTGCTGTGCTTACAGAGCTTGGTGACTCCCCTTGACTCCTGAAAGACAAAGAGTGCTTGGAGGCATCGCGTCCACCCGCCTCGCCGCTCTGAAACAGATAAAACACCCCTGTGAAACCTGCTGAACGGAGCCAATAAGACGCACAGCCCGCTTGTGACAGTAGAAGGCGGACGACGTACCGTTGGAATTGACCATCTGAGCTGAGGACAGCAGGAAGAGAAAACCCTTATCGAGCAGCGGGTTCACAAGAACCTGCACAGCAAAGGCGAAACAGAGGTCAACCTAAATCTTTCAGTCAAAGCAGAGGCAACCCTACTCTAAATCCATAACTGAATGGCCTGAACGGTGATGACATCACAAGGGCAGAGACTCACCATTCTCTCCCTCTCCAGCTTGTGAAGCAGAGCCGTCAGGCTGTTGCCATGTTTGCTTTTGTCCACCACCTCAAACAAACTGCAGTACATCCCACTTTTCAACACTGAAACGAACACACAAACACACACAACCGAGACTTTGTCATTGGAGCATTAAAAATGTTTAACGACCAGAGCAGACCCTTCAGCATTGAACCATTTTGCAGTCATTTAGAGCAATAGTTCATAACTTTGGGACGGTTTGAGGCGGGTCACAATATACAAATGAAAAGTGCTATTCTACAACCTGTCAGTTTCATCATTCAGTAACTAATAAACCGCGCATCACCTTCTCGTGCTCCACTGTAGGTGTCCCAGGAGAACAGGACTGTCGGGATCTTTCTCTTCACCTGCTCCAGATTCATCACTGTGCCGATCTCAAGCTTCTCTGGACTGCAACACAATTGACAACAAATCAACCCAAGAAAGCAGAGATTCTGGAGCCATATACAACATGCATAAATTGCCGTGTGTCTGAATTAAGTGCTATTTTTAGTTGTCTTTTTTAAGTCTCAAAAACAAAGAAGTGGTGGCTCACACGCACACCTAATGACCTTCATCATGCACAAGAGAACAAGCCAGCAAAGCCAGCAACTTCTTTATTATTACAATTTTTCAATGATTTACTACCTAGTAGAACGTACCAAGAAAAACATTTCCGTTCCTGCACGATGGTCAACCTCCAATGAATTGGAGGTGTTTTAAAAGTTCAAGTTCAAGTGCAATTTCTACTTGTCCAAAAAAAATATATATATATATTTCTATTGAGATTAAAGTGCCATTTTTTTCAAGACTGTAGAACATTTGAAGGCTTAAGCAGATCAGAACTCAGGCTGGAAGATTCTGGAAAAAAAAGGCCATCGGCTATGGAGGACTAAATGTGCCAAAATGATATAAATATGTATATAAATAAATATGGCATTATGTAAATAACTATAATATAATTAAAATACAGCTGCACACAGCAATTAAGGGGGCCAAGCACTCGGTCACAAATACACATAAACAATGAAAAAACATATGTGACCCGCTCTACGAAAATTAGTCTGATGTGGGAAAAAAAAAAAAAGAAGATCTTCCCAGAAAAAGAAAAAAAAAAGTCACCCCACATCACAATTTTTTAAAAAGCGGGTCACATACGCACTTTCTGAAAGAGGTGCTTAGTCAACCTAGCAAGTTTCAATCGCCTACAAAAACAGATCGCATTGTTGCCACCTTGTCGTTTGATCGGGCCAATTCTTTAGGGCTGTCCACGGGATGGAGTTTTAAATAGACACATCAAGTTTCATCACTGTGTGGGATTTATAAGGTTCTTGGTAAAAAGCCACACCCATATGCAAATTCATTGGATTCATGTTGGCCCGTTTTAAAGCGTAGCAATTTAATTTATATACATTTTAAAGAAACTCACAAGGACATGCTATATTTCAAATTTCATGCAAATCGGTTAAATTGTCTCGGAGGAGATAGATTTTTGTTTTTAATTTATTCAAAATGGCGGTAAATCCGTAACACTCGGCTAATGGATCCTTGAGGCAAACTTATTCTGATTAAGGAGGCGCGTCCTGTGATCTTAGTTTCAGGTCCCTAGGTCAAACAGTGACATGAGTTATCATCGTTTAAATATCGAAAAGTCAATCAACTACTATAGCAGCACCATGTGTCCAATCGGCATAACATTTGATCAGTGTGGTTGCAATGTACCCTTTATCAGTGTGTCACATTTCATGTGAATCAACCAGGTGAAAGTGGGAAAAGTGGCATATGAATAAACCAAATCCAAAATGGCCATCAAGTCAAGATGCTAGCTAGGGAAACATACATTGCCATATTCCCATTTATCACACTAGCAAGTTTCAAATGTCTACATGGTGATTTTAGTGATTTTTATTTTTTGAAATTGTTGAGCTCTATAGCAGCACCCTGTGGTTTAAGACAGAAGAGAGAGAAAGGAAGTACTCACAGTTTGAAGGGGAGGAAGGGACGGGTGGAAGAGCGCAGGGCGACTTGGTAAACCACCTTGCCCCCGTTCAGCAGCTGTCCGCTCCACACAGTGTAGCTGCTCCTGGCTGCCACGCCCACAGAAGAGAAGGAGGAGAACTGTATTTATATATATATATATATATATATATATATACGGTTCCAGCATAATTTACAGCTAAATCTAGTGCCACCCCCAAAATCCCAGAGCGATCCATTCAAATGCAGAGACGTTATAGTATCGCTTGTAAGAGTACCAGAAAATAAGATAGTCTTTTGGTGTTATTGGGTCACATACATCAGGAAGTCATGGCATGCAAAAGATATGTGACCAAATATGGCTTTTCCACCAAGTATTAAATACATTTAATTTAGCGTGCTCAATACTTTTTCCCTGTGTCATTCCACTTTATAGCGCATAACTTTCTTTAAGGATTGAAATGTTACAATTTATTTAGCCGTGTCGTTTTATTGAGTTAATACCAATGTCTGGTCAAAATTTCATGCGAATAGCATTGGAATTATGTTTAATAAAAAAATTGTTGATGTGTCGAATACTTATTTCCCCCACTGTATTTATATACATGCATCAGAGACGCGGAAGGCTGATCTGGGCATTTGTCCCATTTTCCTGTCTAAATACTGCAGAATTTTGCTTAACTGAAGTTACCAAATTTTGTTAAGCAAAACAAATATATGTGCTGCAACAAGATAAAACTGAAAAGGAGAATTAGCTACTGACTGGCATGGATTATTTAGCCAATGAATCAACTGGTTTTTGTGTATCGTGGTTGGTGAACGGTCAAACGGGCCAAGAGCAATAATTCATGATTTCAGGCAAGGTTTCATCCTCCTCAATTTCAAGCTCACAACCTGCAACTGATGAACAATTGAACATCCAGGAGAGACTTTACCTTTATTTCCGTCAGAGGTGCTGCAGTTTGACCTGAAACTGAGATAAAAACAAGTAAGCTTGCAAGCCTCCAGATATCAGTCAGGATAACAACAGGCACAGGTAATGCAGGAGAGGGTACCTGAGAGGGGCAGTGGACTTTGCGGGTGCCGTGGCCTCTTTGCCTTTGTGCAGGAAAGACACCACGGCGTACGGACACACGTGTCGGGGCCGGTGCTTGATTTCATCGAAGGAGTACTCGTAGAAGTATTGCTGTGAAGACACAGGACAAACAGTCAGACAAACTACAGAATTGCTCAGACTCAAAAGCAGCATTGTGCAAGAACACAATAGTATCAAATCAATCCACTTTCGTCTTCAGGCGCAGCATACATTAGTGTGAGCGTGCGCATGCATTGCTCCACGTGCCGAGGCACACACCTGTGTGAGCTCGAACCCTCTGTAGGACAGGAGGGAGGTCACTCTGGCGGCGTTCTTCGAAATGTGACAGTCGAATTTGGGCGTAGGGTCCAAGAGGGTCTTGGACATGTTCTCGTATATGCTTTTCACCTTCCCCTGAGGAGAAGAAGCAACCTGCTCAATAAAAGACTCACTCTACTGTGCTGCCAGTATAACAGCAGCTTTTAAAATTAAACATCAAACCACAAAATGTAACCAATTATTATTATATTTACATGCGCCTTTCAAGAAACTCAAGGACACTTACAATGGTGAAGGGGAAACTCGCCTCAACAGCCACCACTGCATAGCACCTACTTAGGTGATGCAACGGCAGCCATTTTGCGCCAGAACACTCACCACACATGAGTTGAGGTGGAGAGGGAGAGATCTATTTTTTATCCAATTAAATCAGGGGATGATTAGGTGATAGGTTGAGAGAGCCCAGTTTAAATTTAGCCAGGACACCGGGGAAGAGCGTCATGGGATCTTTAATGACCACGTTTCGTCAGGACCTCGGTTTAACATCTCATCCTAAAGACGATGTCTCCTACAGCACAGTGTCCCCATCACTGCACCGGGATTTATTTATTTTTCTTCATTTGACCAGAGAGATCATCGCCTCCTACTGGCCCACCAACACCACTATCAGCAGCCGCAGTCTCCCATCCAAGTAGTAACCAAGCCCACACCTGCTTAGCTTCAGCCATTCAGCAGGAGCAAAGTGCATGGTGGTATGGTATAGAGTGCAATAGTACTCTTCTGTTGTATTAGATTAATAGCATAAAAAGGAAACATTGTTTAATTGCAAAACATTACCTTTATAACTTTGAATATAATAATATCGCCTGTGGCACCCAAGTCAAACGGATTGATTTGCAGCAAATCTGAATATTTGGACAGATAAACACCTGGAAAGACAAAAAATATATATATTTTAGCATGAAGCCATTTGGGTCATATCCCTTACATTAAAAAATAAAAACCAGACTTGCAGAACTCAAACATCAAGATGGAGGAACACAAAGAACAAACCAGAAGCCTGTACATTCTATGCCACGTTGCACAGTGAGAACAAGAGTAACGCAATTATAATAGTCACAATAATACAATCAACATATAATCCCTTAATAAAAAGCATATTTCATAACAGGCCCCATGAGCGTGAATAATGGGCATTTGCTCAATTCAAATGAAATTAATCCTCTGTTTGGAAAGCGGCCTATTGACCTACACATTCTTCATTTGGTGAAAAACGTGTGGCTCAGGGGTTTCAAGCTCCAGTTTGTGTTGCGTTTCAGCACTTAAACGCATAACTGTTAAATGCATAAGTTATCGATTGGCTAGAGTCCACACACCGCGCTGTTTCCAAGGCCAAAATTAGCTGCTGAATGACAAGACAGCATTAAAAAAAACATTTGTTTTTATTTTATTTATTTTTTTAAATAGTAATAAAACTGGATACACTACAGCCATCCAGGAAATTCAGTTTGACAGCCCTGGTGGTGTGTTTGTGAGTGAAAACACAGAGAGGCGAGTGCACAGGTGCATTCTCTCACCACCTGCATGGCTTTCTTAGCCGTGCTGCTGGATGTGTGCATATTAGCCTTTTCCTCTCAGAGGAGCTTTTGCCTGAACGCCAGTGTGCTCAGCATGCAGTGTGCTCAGCCAGTTGTGTCGCGGTGCACCAGCTGTGTGTGTGTGTGTGTGTGTGTGTGTGTGTGTGTGTGTGTGTAGGGGGGGGGGGTGCAGGCTTCTGTGCACTGAGCTCAGAGGGGTGTGGCTTGTTGTGCGAGGGTGAGTAAAGCCTCAGCTATTCGCCAGGCCAGCTCACCCCGGCAACCGTAACCGGCGTACAATCCGCTGCTGTTTGCACCGCCGCCACCTCTCGCTTATTTGCTCAGGAGAATGGCAAGAAACAGCCATCCTACACACAGAGTTTCATGGAAAAGATCGGCCTACTCTCTCACTGTGATGCCATTTTTTTTCCTTTTGCAAAGCCAAGACCAAAGCAGTGCCCAGAGAGATTCATTTATAGCTCAATCCAGGGTTTGGAATGTCTTCAGTTGAGTACGTTTCATACTTTTAATTATCAACTTTTTTTGCCAACATACAAAGAGAAACAAAGTAAGATGTTCTCCTTTTAAAAAAATTAAAAAAAGGTTGTCGCATACTTGATTGCAGTTTGAGAAATTATGTGCATCTTCATTTCCTCTTTGTGCCTCTTCCACACAGCTCAATGGGACAGCATTCCCTTTTCCTCCAGATTATAAACACCATCACACGGCACAGGGGGTGTTTCCCCAAGCAGTGACCGACCGGTATGCAAAGACCACCTAAGGATCTGGGCCAACATGATCTGAACAACGATCTCTGACTTTAAGATTATCCATGATTAACACCTTGCGTTTTCCCTCCACAAAGCAAGGTGTACAGCAGGGATACTCAAATCTGGCCCTCGGGGGTAGTACTTGCCGCTTTTAATTATTCCCCTTTAATCAGGCTGTGCTTTAGACCTGGGGCACCAGGTGTGTGGGATCTCCGGCCAGTCAGTAACTGTAATCAATCAAACCATCAAGCAGAAAAAAAACCCAGCAGTACTACTGGGCCTCAAGAGCTAAATTTGAGTATCTGAGCTGTGTAGTTATTTCAACCTGATGATGGAGCTGAAAACGCCCAAGCTGAACCATTCTCCACACCCAAGCTGAACCATTTCCTGTTTGTTCCGTCCTGTTCACAGTTCACAGCGGTATGTGAGATTCCACACAGATCCAACCCCCCGCTGCTCACCATCTAAACAGTCAATGTATGGACAGGCGGAGTTTCTGGCACACAGAAGGCCAACAATTTAGCCCCACAGGGGAGACTGTAGAGAGCTGTGGGCCTGGCTGCATGCTTCCCCCCAGACACTGTGCCGTGCACAGTCTGTACGCTTCCCTGCAACACCCAGCCACAAAGCACCAGGGACAGGCAGAAGCAGTATGTCTGCGCTGGTGTACGTGCAGATCGGCTGGTTTGTAGATGAGTCTGCGCTGGTTTGCACGCTCGAGTCTGCGTAGGTCTTCTGGCTAGGCCTCAGCTAGGCTTGGCAAAGTTATTAACTGCATTAAAGTGATCTGGCATTTGGCGCATGTTCGTTGCTATTAATCATGGTATGTCTTCTTGTTGAACTGTGTACTCAAGTTTATACTATTTAGAATAGAATTGTAGTAGAGATGATTTACCCAGTTCACTGTGAACTGCACTGTGTTCGTTACTAGGGATAGCTGATACTGTATGGGAAGAATGTGCTTTCTTATCTGTTCTGTAGTTACTTCGATGACCTTTCTATATGCACTTACTGTACGTCGCTTTGGATAAAAGCGTCTGCTAAATGACTGTAATGTAATGTAATGTATTAAATAGAATATCCACCTGAAAGTAGAAACCTCATGTAGCGCACGCACAACCTACCCTTGGCTGGATTTCCTAGCGTGGTGATCCGAGTGTGTCCGACGGATAGGCCCTTCTCACAGATCCAATGAAGCTGGAGAGAGAAATAAAGTCCACAGCTCAGCTTAGAACACATCAAGGGGGTATAATACAAAGCAGGATTACAGAGTTAGCATAGAGAAAAACCCAGATTTGGGAAGGTTCCGGATTTTACTCAATGCAGATATCCAGCTAACTCAGTAATCCTGATTCGTAGTATACCCCCTAGACTTGATGGCACAATGATCCCGTTCCCTTTGCACAGTGACATCGGGCTCAACGGTAAGGGAAGAGCGGAGCTCCATGCCCACACTGCTGTAATCATTACAAGGGACCCATCTGGCACACGTTTCACAGAAACCCAGAGTATCTGGAGCTCATAACATCAGCTCGCTGTATGCCGCCGCTCTGCCGTATCATAGGAAAACACCAAGGCGTTTCGGTTCCTGCAGGGAACCCCCTGCTGCTGCTGCCGAGGACAGAAGGTCTCTGCCCGTACTTCCACAGAAACTGCCCCTTTGGTCTATCCTCCCAGTTCCCACCCGAAGCAATGACCTCAGAAATCATAATCAGAGCTGGCATCTTATGATAGGGTTCCCACTCAAATCAGGTCCGCACTTTCCATGACATTAACTATATTTTACAGATGCCTTTTCAATGATTTGTTACTTTTTTGGCCTAAAAGCCTACTTTTGTGGGTTGATGTACATTTCGAAGAGCATTACTTTTCCAATGTTTAGTGCCTACAAGGCATGCACTTCTCTCCAGTGAAGAAGGGAATTTGTGTACAAACCAGTGAGCTGTCAAATTTGTTAACACCATCAGCACACTTTAGATAAGGCTAACCTTAGACAAATAATGGCATCAATCTACTGAATTTGGGAAATGGATGCATTTTGCTTTCAGCATATATTTCTCATTATTACCATGCACATTGTCCCCAGACTCTTGACTTTTCAAGGATAGAGATACATCTCTGAGACCTAAGCATTTTGGAGGCTGATCATGGACTATCAGAGGCTGATCATAGACCCAGGCATTTTGGAGGCTGTTCCTGGAATATCAGAGACCTAAGCATTTTGGAGGCTGATCATGGACTGTGGGAAGCTTGTTGCTCGAGGGAGGATTCTTTATGAGCTAGTAGAAGGGCCGGTTTCCTCTGGAGCAGCTGACCTGAGGTATGGGGCACGGGAGCTGTTAGAGCAGGAGACTGCGGGATGTTATTAGCCTCCCTTTACCAGGGTAAATTAGGTATTGGACTGTCTAACCATAAGATAACTGACCAATAACTAGAATGTATTCAGTAAACACAATGGACTACTAAACAAAAATGTGTACGTGCGTCTGCGCGCAAGACATGAATATATAAACAACTAAAGAGCAGTTTTATGACTGTTATTTCACCCAAAGAGATGAACCGCAGTTACATAACAGTATAGCGCCCCCCCCTCCCCCACCCCATTCACAAACCTTGCCCCCACTGCAACGCCATGATAGTCTCAAACAGGCCCACCTACCTTGGAGGGGTCAGGGAGCAGAAAACAGTAGGACTCCACCAGCTCCTTGTCTGTTCGTCCATCTTGTTTCAGCTCCCTTCTCTTCTCAACGAACTGTATACGAGTAAACAACAAACCCGCACTTCATTTATTTTATTTAACTTTCACATAAGCAGGTAGGTCAACTGGGAATAACTTGACTCTTTTTGCAGTGCTGAACTGTGGCATCACAGTGGGTAGGGAATTTGAGAGATTGTACAGTAAATTAATTATAGGCGATGCTTAGATGGCCAGACGTAGAGTCAGTATGACCAGGAGACCAAGGCCTTCCTCGTTCAGAGGACTGATAACGGAGCGGCTTCCACTCAGACTAAAGCGCACACACATTTTCCTGGTAATATAACGGTTCCCTGTGACAACTTGGGCCGGTCTTTTTTTTTCTCCTGGCTGACTGATATCATGGTTTGAACACAAACACAGCCGATATAAAGCCATGCTAACGTGGCTCCACTGACACAGATCATAGGTTGTGTCTTAAAAAGAACTATTTAATACTACCTAGAACACAGGTTCTCCAACTGTCTGAACCTACAACTCATTTAATGGCAAACACATCTTCAGTGACCCACCCTTTATGAAAATCTTGTCTGACACATTAAAATATGGAACTGAAATGTTTTGAACGTATGATGAAATTGCATCTACACTAACTCGTACAGTGTATGTTACAAGTACAGCATTCACCAGCGTCAGTGACCATGGATAGCGTACAAAGTTTCTCTTTTCTTTTCTAAACACGTGCATCTCTCGACCCCCTTCAACCCCTCCCACAACAGAGTTTGGGAAACGCTGACCAAGAAAACTGATTTATGGTTACTGTATCAGGTATTGTTCCCAAACTCCAGTGTGACACACACATCAGCAGACTGAGAATGTAGCATGTACTGAAGGACACTTTATACATATGCATACATACTTGCAACAATATACAAATATGTAAATCAATTCTTATTCGAGTAATTTCATTCATTATTTTCAAGTATTTTGTCCTCAACATATAGACGAGAAATGATACCAGAAATATTGACAGCCTCTTTTTAATATTAAGGTTTGCTTAATATTACATAAAGAATCACTGAAAATGAATGGGTAAGCTGATGCTTTTAGAACCAAGAAATGCATCCTCAGATGGCGGTAAAGAGGACTTGCTTACATCCTTCTCCAGGAGCTCACTGTGGACGAGTCGGGCCTTAGTATAGGAAAAGGTTCCAGCTGAGGAGGCGTCTCTGTAACAGGAGGAGAGGATCTTGACGATGTCCTCCAACTCACGCGACCCCTGGGACAGGGACTGGAACAAAGCTGCGAGGAACAGGGACGAGCGGTTAGCATGCAGCGCGAGACGAGCTCTCCCAACGCCTTGGCAGGAGAGCACAGCCACAAGCTGCAGCTCTCGCTGCGATAGGTCGACACAAAAATGCAGGCCTTGCACCAGGAAATGGCTAACGAGAAATTTCCCCATCAGCTCTGACCTTGAAAGTGACCTGCAGTACTGTTAACAGTAAAAAATAAAGGCATCCTTGTAAAAAACGAAAACTATTTGCATACTGGGCTGAGACAAAATACAATTGTCAATTCATTCAATGCACAAATCACACGTTGGTGGAAAAATATGTATTAAATTTTGCAAACTGCATGTTGAAACCTTTTATGGTAATAATGAGAACATAAACCCTATACAGCAGTAGAGTGCAGTAACAACTAAAATTGGCGCATGCCGTTTAATGGGGAGCAGAAAAACCGGGTTTGGCAAGTAATTCATGGTTCACCAAATTTCATGCCCTTGACTTTAACCCAATACCTTCACATAGACACAGTAGCTGAAACGGGAGCCTAAAAACGACTCCCAACAGGAAAGAGTCGGATCATCTCACAGAAACCCTTTCAGATGCAAGAAAATTGTGGTTCATTGCCTTGCATGTGTTGTGTTTAATGTTTACAGATGCAGAAAGGTTTTTTTTGGGTTTTTTTTACCCCATGATCACATCTAAAAAGATGCTTCCACAATATTGCAACAGATTAGTCAAAAGGAAAAAAGGGGGGGGCTCAAGTATAAAATATGAAAAGGGGGGAAATTCCTTTCGTTTTCAAGCACTCCCCATTACAAGACAAACTGGATCATCCCCAAGTGCAGCATGCCCACTGGGCTCCTTTGAACAAACTAACAAACAGGAAGCACCTGTCAATGTGCGTCCCATTTCCGCCTTGGGTTAAAACCAGACACTTTGAGTTGATCCATTGCAGTATTAACTGCAGCTTCATCTTCGAAACCTATAATCTGAAGTCTCCCAGGCCACACGCTCACAATTCAGAGCACCATTTGGACGCTCTGGCCGCCAGACAGAATGGTTGTCAGCCCTAAAAAAAGTGATAGCTACGCTTAGCCCAGGGGGCCGCCATTTCTGAAGAATGAGGGGAGCAGGTGCAGGATCTTCTACATTGTCACATAAAATGAAAAAGCTTTGGTTAGGATGTAACCAAGATGACCGAATTCCTAATTCCATTTCAGAGCACTTTGAGGTTCACACACAATCTACAGCGGTGTAACTGTGTGCACAGTAACGGCACATTTTGGTGAATATCACGAGCCAGTCTGTGTCTGTTCTGTTCTGTAGCAAAAGATCACTTCAGTAACGGTCCACTGGAATGAAGGCTGAATACTCATGAACTGCGTTCTAACCAAGTAAGCTTAGGTTTCAGCACTGACGCTGGTTTAGCATTTTTAAGGTAAGCCTGAAGAGGTAGCAATCATCTTAATGTTTGATTAATTGTAATCAGTCTCTTTCATGAAGACATCTATAAAATAAAATCACTCAATTAGGCCAGTGTACAAGAACTAAAAATAAACATGTTCAAAGAAATGACTCGCATCACTAGTACTTAGAAAAGTGAACTGCATTAATTCCAGGTTGGTTACAAACTGGATGACCAGGCAAACACGCAACTAACACCCTGAGTTTAACAGAAGTAGGATACTGCAAACATATAGTTGCGTCTCATAGTAAACTGAAGGTACCAAATTTCCACACTATGGTGACAACAACTCGCGGCTCATTTACATTATTCATATGGAACGTTCAAAACCGAATCCCGTGAAGTCCCTCGTCAACTGTAACGCAGCAGCCCACAGCAATCTCCTGCAAACACAGAGCTGGAGTCTGCGTGGGACAGGCCACAGGAGAGGGTCACAGAATTCAGCCCACGTTTTACACTCATGGGATTTGGGAGGGATAGATGGTTTGTAAATGGTGAGTTCTGGTCCAGAAACGTATTCCTATTAATAAAGAAACAATGAAAGAAGACAATTAACAACGTCAACTATAGTCAAATCCTGAAAGATGACACGCATCAGGAAGGGCCACATGTTAAGTTTGCATCATTTGATTCTTTGGATGAATATTCAGTTTGGCAGTTCTTGGCTGACAGACAGCAGTGGGGTGGTGCCAATCTATCAATCCCTTGTTGCGTATGTGTTAGTCTAAAAGGGGACCTATTCATCCAGCAGGAACCATTTTGGAGTTTGACTGGCAACTCTGGCATATTTCACAAGAGACTGCATTCTAGCCTCCGCACACTAGGGGCTACAGCACATGGAGCAGCTGTTCAGTCAAATAAAATCCGTTTCTTCAGAACTCTATGGTTCCAAAAAAAGTGTTAATTCTCCTGACTGCATGAAAACAATCTAAGAGATAGTCAACCACTAGTCATGCAAATCTAAAACGCTGTTAACCTAACATGAACCGAGTTATGTTCTAAAACACCAGAGTAATGTTTTTATGCATTTGCAAACTTGTGATGCAATTTGCTATGAAGAGCTTAAAACTGAGCAATAGCTTAGCTAACCATGACAGTCACACTTTGAGGGGTATAACTAAACCAAGAACATTTTGCTTGTCCCTGAACAGCGAGCACTAGTTAAGTTATGCATACTTCAAATGCTACATTTAGAATGACAAAATTCCCAGTACCTTTGACAATTTCTTGGGGGGGGGGGGCATATGGATATATAGATATCCATATGGATATATAGATATCCATATGCCCAACATTCAATGTTCAGTTTAATTTCTCAACCAGCTACAAAAAGTGTGGTCAATCATACGCGTGGCATTTTAAATTATGTAGCAGCTTAAAACTCACTAATTTAAAAACATGCATTTAAAAATCAAACTGTTTTATTTTATACATAAAGAAAATAAATACTATGATATTAAGCCTATTTTATTTGGATAAGACTGTGTTTGTCCTGAAAGCAACAAAGTTCTAGTTATTATACTGCCCATGAGGGTTTGATATGGGTCTACCGGAGGTCATACCGGGTTACGTTGTAACAAATTGGCAGCGTGACCGTTTAGTGGGCTGCTATACAGAAGGAATACTCAGACCTCCAGCTGTCACGTTTAAAAGTAAAATACTTTACATCAAATGGCAATGCCATTTTCTCATTTAAATTTTTTTAAACGTATACATCTTATCTTATGACTTAAACACATTGCATTCAAAGAAAAAGTAAATGCACTGGGCTTTAAAGGGCTCTGAAGAGCAACATGGATTTTCTTAAAATGACTTCAGAGGTGCTTCCGTTTTCAGATTGAAATGTAAACTTACTTGTTTCTTGCAAAACACACATTAGGACCACCATTTCCTTGTGCTGTGCACTATATTTTAAACTGATTAGAATCACTAAATAGGGACTCTAATGCACAAAATATGTTTCTTTGGGTTTAATATGGCACATTCGGAAGAGTTTATCCTGCTGAAACGTGATATTTTGCTATGTGCATGAGGTAGAAAAGACTAGCTGCATTTCATCTAAATGTAACCGTTTCAACTACATTTAATTTTTAAGGTGGAGGCTGAGAGGCTTGATTATTAGCGAAATGAGTCCAGCTGGTTGACCTGTTTGAAGTGCCCCAGACTTCAAACCATCATTAAAGACTGGAGAATGTGTAAGGCCTAGAAGGCAGAGAGCACATGGCACAACACCGCCATGACAGGCTCTCTGCCAATGGGAGGAAGCCCAGTGATCGACACATGAGCAAAAGCCCATTTCTGGTATGGGCTTTAAGAAATGAATTATCTTGGACATTACAAGGACCCTAGGCCTGCACTCGCCAAGTTGTGGGTGTGGAGCAGAACAAAACGTCTCCCTTCAATATAGATTGAACCAACGAAGGTGTAACTGGTAGTGATGTGCGCCTATAGGAACAGGGCCCTGGAATTGACCTGCAAACAAAGCTGGACTCCTCCAAAATGCCTATGGAGCATGGACCTATTCAACGGTCATCAGTGCTGGATTCAAGAAAACCAATCACAAACTGGAACTCCCATCACTACAGCCAATGCAAGGATCCCAGCTGAAAAATCATAATTTCAAAACTAATGCATTTTTCACTGAATGGGTGGAGAACAAGGGTGAGCAAAATAAATGGAGGGTCTCCTTCAAACTGGAGATGGGTGTGGCCAAGCAAACAAAACTTGGCACCTGAGGTTTAAAAAATAAATAAATAAATAAATAAAACACCCATACACTTTTGAAATCTTGATTTAAAAAAATAAATAAATAACTTAATGGGTCTTCAGGTGTGGGCCTATCCGTTATCCAAAAATAAAGCTAAAGGCCATCCGACTGTTGTGATTGGTCTTGATTTATGGAGGCACGCAACTCGTTAAAAACAAGGTACCATCTTCACGTGGTTGTCCTCCGCTTTGATGCCGTCTCCCAGCTCTGAAACTTACCTGCAGCGTTAGAGCATTCTTTAGAGTGTTTCCCGGCATACGATAACGGTGTACGCGCTGAATAAACTACCCTCTGCAGATGGATCGAACCAAAACAATTCTCTAACCTCAGCCAAGAAACGCGATTTGCCTCGTACATGCAGTAGATGAGCTACGAAACAGAATACAGCTTCTGTGTTAGGAATATTAGCTTGAGAGAATGCACAACCTTTCCGTTCTTTGCTCTTCCTTGGAATCTGAAAGTTTAGCCGTGGCAGCTCATCTAAAGGTCTCTGGTGTGCCGAGGGAGATATGTTGTGCCTCAGCTCCGACACCCCGCTCCTTCGTCTTTCAGTAGCTTCTTGCTCAGACGCTAGTCCTTCACATACAGCTTGTTCGCCATCTTGGCTGGATGCGACCGCGGCTGGCAACAAATGCTTCAAAATATCACAACTCTCCGCAGGAACATCGCCGCTGTGCTTTCTATCGGCTCCTTTGCCCTGTTGTCTCTCCATATTGAGGTTACTGGCCATGTTTCAGACGACGGATGAAACACTCGCCGCTTCCACACTTCTGCGGACGCTGTATATGGCTTTCCCACTATCTCTTCTCAACCTGCCTCCGCCATTCTGTCTCTCTGACGTACTCCTTCCTCTCCGCTGCTTCACACTGCCGCCCGATGTTGCATTTATAATCTCACTCACGTACAAACGAGCGTCGCGCCTCCTGTAGGTTCTTGAGTGTACTGTACTCTGACACAGCATGCACCTCATTGACTATAGACTATAGTTGAATCAGACTCGCAATAAAAAGTATGAAAACATTTAATTATTTTTCCCCAGTTAAAATATAGCTACTCATAAAAATACTCAAGTATTACATTTTTATTAAACTATTTTATCACTCAGATCTTAATGTTTAAAAGAGAAGCGAAATTAGTTTCATTTTGTTTATCAAAACTAATGCAGGATCTTATTTACTGTAATTTATAGTTTTATATCGTCATTAATAGGCCTACATCAGTAGTAGTTTCCATTTTGTTGATCCAGAGAATGAAGTGAATACCATCACTATTTCCATATTTTTTGTGGAACCTTAAAATGTACAGTGACTGGAACTGCTACTGCTTCCTTCCCTGCCCTGCATTGTATCATGCCAATCTAGTCCAGATCAAAAGCAGCTTCTTGAACCCCTATCCTTTGCAGGAAGATCATCTGCTCAACATCAAAGATGACCCAAACTCTATTGGTTAACATTTTCTGCACTAGAGAAGCACTATCTGGTAAAAGCTTTACCTCACAGACAACATGGTGCCCCCCTCTCCCCCCAGGATGTAATTAGTTGCCACTTTGCGCTTTGTTCTTGCTCATAAGTTTGTTTGCTTATTTGTTGCTGTAAGTTAAATTATAACTCCCAGGTAATGGTTGGGTAAGTCTTATCTGGAAAAGAAATCAAGAGCTATTGTCTTTTCCAGACAAACATTTCTAAGTTTTATTTATGTTTCCACAGGCAGGTGTGGCCTTGCTACACTAATTTAGATAGATAAAATCCTTCTAGGGCAGTAAAAGATCTATTTGCACATCCAACAAAGCAATAAACAATCACATGAAAAACACATTGTGTGCAAGTATACATCCTTCATTGAATAAATTGAATGTCCAAGAATTGGAAATGGCGCTAGCCTTTCTGGAATATTCAGTGTACTACTCTGTACAGTAGTAGGCCTAACACAGTTCTGAATATTTATAATAAAATTTCCAATTTACGAGATGTTTAGCTAGAGTGGTTGTTGTGTTCCAGCACCTGATGGGAGTATTTGTTAAGCTAAACGAGTAGCTGGAACAGATCCATGATGTTGGCCCTGGAGGACCACAACAGAGTAGTAGTTTCGCTGTGGTGGCGGTAGGGTGCACATACAGAGGGACTGCATCAACACAAGAGAGGTTCCAGGGGATTAGTCTCGAGACAAGGGGGTAGTCCTGGACCCTGTCATCCTCTTGCCAGCGCGGTGGTTCCTCACAGGGGAATGTGGTTTGCGTCGGCTCCACTTTAGCCTCATTTAGCTTCGTTGCATCAGCCAGCGAGGGGATGTTGTTTTTGCACTGCACAATCAGGGTTTTCCCAGGTGATCCCTCTCCATGAGGCCTGGGCTCGGCTTCCAAGGCGACTCATTTCAACCCCAGGATACGGCGTAAACACGTATAGCAACGCTGCCGTTGACTCAGTCAGGAGGGACTCACCACTGGCCAGGGCTTACTGATATCAGACAACCTAATGAGGGCATCACATTGCTAATATTTGTAACTACATTTAAAAAAACCTATTTAAGAGATAGTCAATGCAAACAATTTTAGAAAATGTCAGATTATTCAGACAATAGCATTACAGCTTGGCCTGTGGCTTTCCTGCGCAAACTATTTCATTCACTTGTGCATTGTGGGTTCATTTTAAGCAGCATGTATCCACCATTGGGAAGGTGCGTGGAATGAGAAGTAATCAAACATTTTCTCAAACAACTCAATAATTCAGAGATGTATGCACTTCCAAGTTCTTAAATTCAACAATTAACCTAATTCATGAGTGAATAATGATACTGCCTATTCTACTTTATTATGGCTTTATCATGGCATGGTTACAAAAGCTCTGTGTAAAAAACTGCTCTGTGACACGGTCACTCTGGCTCTCCAGGAACGGGTTTGCAGACCCATGTGGCACATTTTTAGTTATTTATTTATAGAATAAGCCTCTATATATATGTTTTATTTATTCATTTGAGGATAAAAAGGTAAAATTAAATTTAAAAACTTTTAAATAGCTTAGAAATATAGTCTGTGCAAGGGTGGCACTGAGGTGTTACAACGCAGTGCTACAACACAGCTATTGCTGAATGTTGGAAATTGTAGTTCTTACGACAAGTGTCAAACGACAAGTGTCAAACGACAAGCATATTGGGACTCTTTTTTTAATGTTTTTTCCCTTTTTTTCTTCCTAATTTGGACGTTCGAAATACAGTGCCCACCAGAATTATTGGCAACCTTGGGAAATATGAGCAAAAAAGCTACAAAAATGTATCTGTCATTCATCAGCACGAGCTTACACTATATAATGAGAAACATCTAATCTTTAATTTAGGAAAAATTATTCAAAGAAAAAATATTTTATATAGATATTTAGTTTAAATAACCTGAGGAACTATTATGTGGCCATTCTCAACTTTCTGTTTCACTATGAGGAAACCATAGCCAAAACCAAACCCCTTAAAGGGTAACTACACCCACTGTTTCAGCTGTGTCCATAGTCATTTGCATAAATTAACGTACATTGTACAAATTATTTTGTATAACTCAGATCAAACTGTCAAACTAGACGTTGCACATCAAATATGAATCAAGATTTAGCTACTGCATGTAGCTAAATAAGAGAGTTTATGAACGGAATAAGAGAGTTTATGAAAAGGACGCCATGTTGTTCCGGTTTAAAAATGTAGAGCCGAAACGAAAGTAATGCAGTGGGTCTAACCAATCAGGTGCCGGCTGTTTCCGTTGTGGGCGACAACAATTATCCATATGACGTTGAGGTACCTCCAAAGGGTAGCCTACTCTGACATCACGATTGGGGCGGGGGCAGTGCGGGGAGCAGAAAGGGGGCAGAGTGGGCAGGACAAAGACGCTTTTCTACCAGTTTCTTATGATATACAATATTATTTCAGAATTGTTGAAATAACAGAATGCATAAATAAGTTTCATTATAAGGTAGGCGTACAAACACGTTTACAGCAAAAAAAGTGATCGAGGGAGTAGATACCCTTTAATCATCCATCAACATGGGGACAGTCAGAGAACACACAAATTAAATTAAACAAAAGGTTGTTGACCTTCATAAATCAGGCAATGGCTATAGTAAAATAACTTAAAGTCTATTTCGACCATTATTGCAATAACTAAGAGGTTTAAAGCAACTAGAGGTGTGTTGAAGCTGCCTGGAAGAGGATGCAAGGGGAGTTTGCCCGCATGTACAGCGAGGAGGATAGTTCAACAGGCAAAAATTTCTCCAAGGATCACAGTTTGAGAATTGCAAAAGTTGGTTGTATCCTGGGGTCACCAGGTCTCCAAAAGTACAATTAGACATGACCTCTATGCCAACAAGCTTTTTAGAAGGCTTGTCAGAAGAAAGAAAACAGCCTTTGCTGTCAACATACCACAAACGTAAGCGCCTGGAGTTTGGTAAATGTTACCGAAATTTAGATTGGAACCGGGTGCTATTGTCAGATGAGACGAAAATTGAGCTTTTTGGCGATAAATAACAAAGCTGGGTTTGGTGTCTTGGTGGTGTAGCCTGTAGAGCACTATGCTTATTGTGAGTCGTGACGTTGGTGGTTCAAATCCAACTCGCGACCTTTGTCGCGTCTCTCCCTCGCTCTCCATTCTTCCTGTCCCTCTACACCAGGGGTGGGCAACTCCAGGCCTCGCGGGCCGGTGTGTATGCAGGTTTTTGCTGCCGCCAGTTAACAATTATTGAATTAGCCCAATCGTTTCATGATCTGATATTTTAATCTACATATCCGCGATATGAACAGCAGCTGATGAATGTTCTTGTGCCGGTATGCGTGTATTGTAGCGTTTTATCGTTCTGTAATTTACGAGTGAATCGGTGATTGTGTGTATGACTAATTAGCTGATTGAGCCGTGGTAACTGGTGGCAGTAAAAACATGCATACACACCGGCCCGCAAGGCCTGGAATTGCCCACCCCTGCTCTACACTGTGCTATCTAATGAAGCTGAAAAAGCCCTAAAAAAGTGTGTTTTGTTATGTTCTGAGTTTGTTTTGTATTGTCACAGTTTTTGAAGCATACATTTTTCCATGTTTTTCCACAGCCTTGCGTTCATACTGCTTCTCTCTCTCTCTTGCTGTCACTCACGCTTCCCTTATTGTTTCTTTCTCCTGTGTCTATTTACTAATCTACTAACGTTAGATCAGGATTGGGTAATACTAACTCTCTAACCATGTGTTCATGTTGCCTTACATTTCTCGTGCATGTCATTTACTAATTTACTAACGCTAGGTCAGGATAGGTTTATTACTAACGAGTACTAATTATCTTGTTATCTTGTCAACCCTCCACACCTGATTTCTTTTCACATGCTGCTCTCAAGCTAAGTGTCTGCACCTGTCTACACCTGCATATATACAAGCTGTCTTAGTCCCTCGTCGCAAGTTTGTCACTTCTTTATAGCATTTTGGTTTGTTTTCTTATTCTATTCCGAGTGGTCTATCTGTGTTTTTGAGAATCCGTTTTCCCCCTCCGTGTATTTGTTTTCCGAGTTCTGTTGGTTTTTTGTGTTTGTTTCTTTGTCCGTCTTTTTGAGTTATTTCGTGCCTCTTTTGATCGCCTGGTTTTGACCTCTGTCCGTGTTCTCGCGACCCTGCTTCTGGATTTGTTTTGTACCTTTGCCGTGCCTTCCCGTGTTTGACCTATGCCTGTTTTTTTACTTCTCTTTGGTTTTGGATTTTGTACCTTAGCTTTTACGTTAAACTTCGTTTTTTTGTACCCCTGCCTGCTTTTGGGTCCCTATTCTCCACCGATCGTAACAGGTTTGGCATAATAAGTGGCATAGTTATGCAGAAAAGAGCCTTATCCCCACTGTGAAGTATGGTGGTGGATCTGCGATTTGTGGGGCCATGATGCAATGTACCCTATCAAATACCAGGAGATCTTAAACCAAACTCTGGCTGGCCCTTCCAGCAGGACAATGCTCCAAAGCATACGTACCTCAAAATCTTCACAAAAATGGTTCACTGACCACAGAATCAAGATTTTGCAATGGCCATCCCAGTCCCCTGACCTGAACCCCATTGGAAATCTGTAGGTTGAGCTGAAGAGGAGAATCCACAAGCCAAAATAAAGGACTCTGAAGGATGTGGATAGATTCTGTATGACGGAATGATCTCAAACATTCTTCACCGTAGTTGAAGATGTCAGGACTCGGGACTGATCGAGAACTGCAGGCAATCTTCAAAAGGCCACCAGGGAAGAGAAAGGAGATAATGCGGGGGAGGAGTGAGGCGATGACTGGGAAGGCTGACGCAGTTCGGTGCTCCGTTTCGATAGTGTACAGAGACTGCAACACTGCGTGTACGGAGGAAAGTTGTGGAGGCGGAATTTGTGTGTTGGACTGCTTAATAATGACAGTGGACATCTCGGGACAGTGGGGGCTATTTTTAATGATGGTTGTATTTCTTGAACTAACTTAATTAGTTTGATTAATGCAACGATTATATTGAATGTTTTTGTTTGATATGTTAGTGTGTTGTGGGTCTCCTCCACTTTCTATGTCTTTTTTGTTGTTGCTGGGGCTACAACTGAAGTTCCCTAAGCAAGAAAATAAAAGTTATTCTATTCTAAATCCCTTGTTTTCCAACCTCATCAAACATTACAGGGATGTCAAAATTATGCCCTCTGATCAATGCTATCACAATTAATATAATTTTTGAATTTTTCTGAGCATAGAAGACATTTTATAAACAATAAACTGAATTTAATCCTGCAATGTCTGCTCATATTAATTGAGGTTGCCTGTAATTCTGGTGGGCATCCTCCTTATACATGAGGAATCTTCCATACTGTATATGGTGACGCAGAACCCTGCTGACTGTATCTCTACCTCCATGAGTGATGCTACAGACATAAAGTATGTGGCATTCTGTGGGAGCTGTCGGCCATTTATGGCACAGGCACGATCAGCGTTCAGTTCCTCACTTTGTTTTTCTGGTCATTTATTACCACAAAGAAAAAGGATTCAATTTCAGACTGCGGGACACATCACTGCACAAAAAGTGCACTTCTGCAAAATGCACCACCCAGCAGCTCTGTTACATTTTTGTGAATCACCAATTTCTAGAAAAACCAGATGCATATTTTAGCAATTGCCAGAAATTATAATGTGAATGCACATTGGTATTTGATAAAAGAAGACCGGAACCATGGAAGTACAGTCATCCAGCTGCATCCTCTGCTTTGATGTATTATACACATGCTGTACCTGCTGTGTCTCAGTTTGCTTGCTATCCAGTCTATTTCTGCAAGTCCGCCTGTTTTAGAAATCAGAAGGCTCCCATTTCTCCAGGTTTCACATGATCAAAATTTGTAGTCGTATTTTAGTAGCGCAACAGCTGATATAGGTGTAAATACAAATTTGTTTTCAGGAAGCTGGCTGTCGTTTTATTTGTTTCCATTTTACTGGGAAGTCCCATTAAGTTGTCAACATTTCAAGTGTCAAGCCCAAAATATTATCTCCAAGTAAATTGGCAAACATCAAACATTACAATTTTAAAAGGAAATTTAAAAACTGTCTGTGCACTTACGCTGTGTTGATCAGATCCCTTGAGCATCTCCTCTTGCAAAGGGCACGTGCTTTTCCTCAGGGACTGCTGACACCCAATGAAAATTAAGTACTCAATAAACACATTAAATAGAACAAGTTGTTTTTCTGGAAGATGTTAATGTTCTTCTGTGGGACCACAGCAAGACAGCCATGAAATAAAAAAGATAGTGTCAAACTCGCAAGTGCCAAACCAAAAAGAAAAAATAGCACCACACAGTGGACAGAAGCAGGGCAATGAAGAGGTATTTTGAGTTGTGAGAATAACAATCTGATTAACTTACAACCACAAACAACAGAGCACACAATAAGCAAAAACATTTCTGGGTGATAAGACAATTGGCAAATCCCCTTCAGTAGGTAAGTGTTGTTCATCTTTTGAAGAAATAGTTTAAACCTTAGGTGGAGATGCATAGTACAAGAAATTAAACAGAGCATACACATTATGAGCTACCAGACTAACAAAATGTTCTCTGGTGTTTGTTGAAGTGTACACTAGTGAAATTATACCCAAATGAATTCACTACTGTTGTAGTGAAATTATACCCAAGCCTACAGATTGTTACGAGAACTGATCGGAACCAATCGCAGACACCAGAAGTAATAGGAATAGGCTTTATTTGTGGTCGACATACACAGGTCAATGTCCAGCAAACATGCAGAAACATGGTCAAATCCAGGCAGGGGTCAATGTCCAGTGAACAGGGCAAAGCAGGATGAGCAAAAGCGAAGTCCAGAAACAGGCAGGGGTCAGAACCGGGGAATCCGTCAGAGCAGGGGATCAGGAGGGCGAAGGGTCGGAGCAGGGCTACTATAGGGAAGGACAGGTGGGCAGGAGGGCTGGACAGGAACTGGACGGGTACACAGGACTGGACACAGGAACAAAAAGCAGGCAGGGAACAGGCAGGTATACAACGCTGGAAAGTAATGAGATGGCAGGGAACACAGAAACAGAGGAGACTAAATACCAATCTAATGAAGATACAACGAAGAACAGGTGAGACAAAACAAATGAGAAAACACAGGTGCAGGAAAGTGGAGACACAAAATGGAGGGAGAGAAAGAAAACACGGAACGGACTACCAGATAGAAAATACATATAAACAGAAAAACCAGACAGACTAAGATGTGGAGGCACTGACATTACCTACCCCCCTGCCCCCCTCCCAAACCCCCCGCCCCCCTCCCAGATACTCCAGATTATGATAATAAGTCCACACAAGAAATGGGATGGAGGCCCCCCTCTAGCCAGTGCCGCCACTCCTCGAAGGCCGTTTTGACGGCTAATAACTGTCTCTGATGCTGTAGTTTCTCTCGGTGCCCGAGAGATGATGGGAGAAGAAGGCGCAGGGGCGCATTTTATTATCCTCCACACATTGAGACAGCACGGTTCCCACAAGTATTAGAGGCATCCACCTCAACCACAAAGTGCCTGCTGGGTCAGAAAGTGACAAGACAGGAGCAGAAGAGAAACGTTGTTTCAGCTTGAGGAAGGCGAAGCTGGCCTCCTTGGTCCAGCTGAAGGGCATTTTGGTGGATGTGAGAGCTGTCAGGGGGGCTGCCACAGAGTTGTAGTTGCGGATGAAGCATCTGTAGAAGTTCGCGAATCCAAGGAAGCATTAGAGTTGTTTGCGGTTGTTGGGTTCCGGCCACTCCTAGACCGGCCTCACTTTTTCAGTATCCATCTCCAGCCTCCCCTTGGCCACAACAAATCCCAGGAACTGAACTTATGACTGATGGAACTCACACTTCTCCGCCTTGATGTATAACTGATTCTCAAGCAGGCGCTGAATCACTTGGTGCACATGATGAATATGTTCTTCAGGAGTTTGAGAGAGAACACAAGAATGTGTCAGGGAACAGGCAGTTATACTTGTCCACGCCTTTGTCTCCTCAAGACTGGACTATTGCAATGCACTTCTCATCGGGATCCCTAGCAAGGACATCTAGAAGCTTCAATATATCCAGAACTGCGCTGCTAGGATCCTGATGAGAGTGCGAAAATATGAACACATTACACCTGTCCTTCACTCATTACACTGGCTTCCGGTTTCCTCCAGGATTGAATACAAAATATTACTTCTAACCCATCAGTGCATACATGGCAGTGCCCCCCCCTACCTCAAGGAACTGCTCACCCCACAAACCTCCACACGAAACCTCCGATCAGGAAATGGCAACTTTCTCCTCCCCCCCAGGACCAAGCTGCGCACTATGGGGGATCGGGCATTCTGCTCGGCCGCTCCTCATATCTGGAATACTCTCCCTGACCACCTAAGGCAGGGGTGGCCAATTCCAGGCCTCGCGGGCCGGTGTGTATGCAGGTTTTTGCTGCCGCCAGTTAACAATTATTTAATTAGCCCAATCGTTTACACGATCTGATATTTTAATCTACATATCCGCGATATGAAAAGCAGCTGATGAATGTTCTTGTGCCGGTATGCGTCAATGCGTGTATTGTAGCATTTTATCGTTCTGTAATTTACAAGTGAATCGGTGATTGTGTGTATGACTAATTAGCTGATTGAACCGTGGTAACTGGTGGCAGTAAAAACCTGCATACACACCGGCCCGCGAGGCCTGGAATTGGCCACCCCTGACCTAAGGGTACCACAAACTGTTGATGCTTTTAAAAAAGGACTAAAAACCTTCCTTTTTAACAGAGCCTTTTCTTTTTAGTAGTGATCCGGTGCATTTGTGTGAAATTGAAATTGTATTGTTCTCTGACACATGCCCACAAACACATACTCACACTCTCTCAAACACACTCTCTTACACTTCATCTTGTATTTTTAGAAATTGTTTGAAATAGTATTGTTTTGAAATTGAAATTATATTGCAGTATTGCACTGTTTTGAAATATGCTGTATTGTAGCATTGAAATTTGATTGTTGTATTGTAGTTGAAACAGTATTATATTTATGTTATTTTATTTTATTTTATTTCATTTTATTTTATTTGACTTGTGATTTGTGGCTTGATGATGTATCTTATTGTATGTTTTAATCTCGGCTGCATTGATTTTTAACTGTATTGCTTATGCCCTTGTTTCTTTTCTTTCTTTTTTTAAATTTGTTTTTACTTATCTATTTTTAAATCTGTAGCACTTTGAGATTTGTTTCAAATGTAAAGTGCTTTATAAATAAAATGTATTATTATTATTATTATTATTATTATATCACGCTGGACCGTAATGAGACGCAAGCGCAGGGCACAAGACGATCTGGCAGAGAACACAGAAACAGAGGAGACTAAATACAAATCTAACAAAAAAACAACGAGAAACAGGTGAGACAAAACAAATGAGAAAACACAATTCAGGTGCGGGGAAGTGGAGACATAAAATGGAGGGAGAGAAGGAAAACACGGAATGGACTAGCAGATAGAAAATACATATAAGCGGAAAAACCAGATGTAGATTAAGATCTGGAGGCACGAGACAACCGGGATTTAAAAATGTCTAACTTTGGATTGTATTAACAAAACAAACAAATCAACATATATAGCTGAAAGTCTAGAGAAAATACAACTTCCTTGAGTGCAGAGTTCATCATAACCTATGATTATTCTTGGACACCATTAGGAACACATGCCAAGCTTTAGCTTAATGACCGCACTTTAAATATTTTAAAATGCAATTTGTATTTGAATAGTTTCTGAAATAATTACAGGATATCACTGTTGCCTCACAGCAAGAAGGTCCTGGGTTCAAATCCAGGCCAGGGGCCTTCCTGTGAGGAGTTTGCTTGTTCTTCCTGTGTCTGTGTGGGTTTCCTCCGGGTACTCTGGTTTCCTCCCACAGGTCAAAGACATGCAGGTTAGGTGTTGAGATTCTATTGGAGATTATAAATTGCCCATAGGTATGGTGTGTGAGTGAATGGTTTGTGTGCCCTGCGATGGATTGGAAACCTGTTCAGGTATTGCCTCTCGCCCAGGAATCATGCTGGGATCCAGCCCCTCCCCCTGACCAGGAATAAGAAGGTTAGCTAATGGATGGATGGATAGATGGATGAATGGATCTTCAGAAGAGAGCACTATTAAATGAGCTCTACTTCTAGAGTGAACTATTAATTAATTGGACGCTGTAAAAACAAATGATTGAAACAGTGATCTTCAGAAGCAAAACAGAAAGCAAACATTCTGCTAAAGACTATAATAATACAATTCTCTATTCTCAGAATCTGTTTAACTGCTTGAAGTTTATCTGTGTTTGAAAACCTCAAATGTAAATTTTAGATTAATCAATCCTACTTTAGTGAACATAATAATAGATAATGTTATTTTAAGTGTACAGGACAGTATAATTAGATATTTTAAACACTGTAAAAAGAGAAAAAACAATGAGCATATTATGAAAATATAAGAACATCAAAGTTTGACATATTACAAAATAAATTGGGGAAAGCTCTCCTGCTTCAAAATAGAATTGAAACCAGCTAAATGAATGTCTTTTCAGTCTCAATGTCTGTCTTTTCTTGAAATACATTTCCCCTTATGTGGCATGCATTTGCACAATGAAATAAGATGCTTATTAAATTTGTGTGGAGCAAAAAAAAGCCAATGATAACTGACTGGAAAAATAACCAGCTGCACAGCATAAATGTAATTCCTTGGAATGTAATGTAATTCCTGGCTTTCCTGGTGAAAGAGCAGCTTTAAAAAAGGACTGAATTCTGGTCTATCTATTCAGTGAATTTATTTACTGTCGAAATCACATGGTGAAAGTGAATGAATTGTGTGAAATAAAACTTCAGCGCATTGGTTTTCTTCAGTGTCATTTTCAGACAGGTTCACAAATTCAGTATACGCATGAGAAACAGCTGATGAGCAATTAAGCCAACAGAGCAACTGAGACAGGCTTATAGTGACAATGCAATCAGCAACAATAGATATACTGAGCGTTGAGATATTAGGACAAGTCACCACTGAGAATCTTATGTTACATAAATACACATACAAGTCACAATCTGACAAAAACCTACAGAAAACAAGACTTTGTATTGTGGGGGTATACATCACAATACAGACAAGGAAGCTTCCATAATTAAGGTGTCAGTCAGACGTGTCTGCTCTTACCAGATGTTCTTCTTGAGATTTCTACCTGTAGAGTGACTATTAAATGGACACTGTAGGAACAAATGACTGCAACAGTGATCAAAACACAAACTCAAAAAAGAATGGTATTATTGGGGCATTGTGTAACTCATAAGGGTGTTATTTGGGAAGCAGGAGATTGGGCAGATTCTGGTAACTAGAGAGTTTGTGAGTGTACCGTACAATCATCATTAAAATGTAAATCTGTGTGGAACTAGAAATAAATGAGAGGTTTTCTTGGAAAATAGAAAAAAGTTGGATATAGAAAAATATTAATGAAATGGTCCTTATTAGGAGTATAGTACCGTCCAACTAAACTACCTCAAGTACTTTAATTGATGGCAGAACCACCCTATATTTTCTTATTCAGGCCTCGGTGAGCACAGCATGGATAATATAGCATACCAATGCAAAAAAAAAAATACATCTGCAGAACTGTCGTGTAAGATACACATAGAAACTGACCAACTGGCCTGTATGTTGAGAGCAGCACTGCTCAAGAACAAGCATCACAGACTGGCAGCCATGTTGGCTCCAGTGAGTCAGATTAGGAAGAACTGTGAGGATGGGTTTCAGGAGGCCTAACAGCCACTCGGGAGAATAGTCTCTCTTTGCTTGCTTGTGAGTCATATTCCCATGGTGCTTTGCTCTGCTATATAAATTCAAATATTGTTTGCTGTTGCTTGTGGCTCTTGTTATAGTCAACAGATAAATACGTGCGCACACACACACACACACACACACACACAATCTCATATATGCTATATGTAAATACATAGACAGTAGCACAGGCACGTGTTCACACACAAACACAGGTATACCTAGAGAGGCACCCCCACCAACAGGCTGATGCAACCAGAGCCTCCGGTATGTCCGCTTAGAAAGAAGAAACCACTTAGCCATGCTGCTGAGCAAAAAGAGGATGGAGAAGAGCATCAGGCTGTTACCAAACCCGTAACTTCTTACGCAAAAAATATATATCTTTTCATATACGAAGATCCAATATATTAACATTCTTAGATTATCATTAGATTAGATCGGCATTCAAAATGGCAGACTGTTCTGATAATATTGTATTTTCAGAATTTAACAAACCTGCATCAACCAATGAAATCAAGACACAACACTTAATATAAGAAACTTGTACGTGAAATATACAATATAATCTAATTTGTACAGAGGAATTTAATCAGTTATTTAGAAAAATGTTTCACTAAATATACCAATTATTGACATTGTACCAAAACCAAAAAAAGAACGTATTTATACATTTTAAAAGGAGAGCAGACAGTCTGTTCTTATGGATGTATTTGTTCACTTTGTTCAAACAGTACAGATGCCAGCCACCTGAGGGCAGTAACTTCGTCTACTAAAAAATTGTTTGCTGGTTAAGGGCCTGAAATATCACATTTATTTCGTTGCTGTAAAAGATGTTGCAACAATATTAAGGTATCATAATAAATATAGGCCTACTATAGCTATACAAGTTTACTTATTTATAATTTCTCCATTTATTAACAAATAGTGACAATTATGATCCAAAACATTTTATTTAATATTTAGGCTACATATATATATATATAGTTTTCATTCTGCTGTTCATAAAATATTTTGTATTTCTCTGTGTCATCTGTTAAAGCGCATAGTTTGTATGCTTTGCAATGGACATTTTGACAATTATATTGATAAATTTCTGTGCATATATGTTTTCCTATACAAAGATCCAATATATTAGCATTCTTAGATAATTGGCAATCACATTTTTTGTGACAATGGCAGACTGTTCTGATAATATTGTATTTTCAGAAATTAACAAGCCAACATCTACCAATGATATAAAGACACAACACCGACTTGATATTACAGAGGTTTAAAATGATTTCGGCTGTGTCCGAATACGACCCCTACATCCTTTTGAGGGCGCATATTTGACAGTGTTGTAGTCGAGACCGCCATGCCCGAGACCAAGACCAAGACCAAGACCGAGACTCGTGGTCCGAGACCAAGACCGAGACCAAGACCCATGGTCCGAGACCAAGACCGAGACCTGAATGGTCCGAGACCAAGACGAGACCTCGAGACCGTGTGCACTTACATTTAATATACGTCTAATATGGCACAAATAAACAAAAGTGACCAATATCGAAATGCAATGGTAATAAACATTTATTGGCTTATTGCACACTACTTCATAATATATTATCCAACCTTAAGTTTCACTCCATAAAATAAATCCAATTTCAAATGAGGAAAAATAAGTTCATGATGAATATTCAACACTATTTCGTATGAACTGATAGCAACATTACTCAAACGGCACACTGCACCAAAGTAAATGTAATGTGTATGCATATGCAACATATCTTTCTTTTGTAGCAACGTGTACTATGCAACTGTAAAACAACCATGCATTCAATTACTTGTGAAGACAGATGAAATATGCTCAACAGAAATTAAGAATTATTCTGGGGGAAAAAAATATTTTAAAAGGTATTATGCCCGCTTTCATAAATATCTTATTACAAATCAAGATGCCTGATGTACTAACTTGTAAATCACAAGTACAACAAAGGGTATCCAGTGTCTTATCCACAAAATTACCACTCCTATGTATGTAATGTAAGAACATTTATAAGTACATTATTGAAGTGAAAATGCAAAGGATCTTATTTTAAGCCTAAAGATAAAGGCACATTGTTCAGTTATTTGAAGAAAAAAAAATGAGGGGGGGGCAAAAGGGTAAGCTTAAAAATATATGAACGTGATACGTTTACACACTACATGTATAGCACAACAAAGATGATATTAACTGCTACGTTTTGATGGAAATAGTATTACATTCATTATGAGCTAGTCTTCCAGGTCTTTTGAAACTATACAACATGGTCCATCTCTATCGTACGCTGTTATGCTCTAATGATATCAGAATATCAGACCTCTTACTCCGATGCCAGCCCAACAATACAGAGTCTCAACCCCCCCCCCCCCCCCCAAAAAGAAAATACTGTGTGGTGTGGTGGGCAGGGGATTGTGAGCAATAAATTCCCTCTTTTCCCCTGCTTGAACTCCTGTCTCTGATCACAGAAGGGAGGTTATTCAATGTTTACTATATAATTGGAAAATGTACATGTGGGACTAAGGGAAATAACGCACTGTCTAAGCCGTGTTACTAGTAATATACTAGTTTCTGTGGCTCATCTGATTCTGCACAATTGTCAAAGATACTCCAGTCAATGACATGTAACCGAGTCTTATTCTAGTCTAATGTTAGACTCTTAGGCAGAGGTCCAAAGAATGATGTAACGACTAACGTAAAAGTAAAACCCAACTGTTAATGACTTGTATATAAGTTAAGTAGAATAATCGTGGCGAGACTCCCCTCGCTCGCCCAATAGTTGTCAGGCACACAATACAAAAAAATTACAAGTGCACATGACTGGGCTGTGCAGGTTTGGCCTTCATGCTTGGCATAAAAACGACAAAGCCAAAGGCCATTAAGTTAAGGTTACTTCTGTTACATACTAAATGAATCAATAACTCGTTAAACTTACTTGGCTTTGTGGGTCCGACTCAAATGCCTTGTAAACGCCGAGCTCGTTCCGCATGTCTCGGTGATCCGCCTTGTCCCCGGACAGAAAATACACACAGCAGAGTGTTTTTTATTCCCTGCTTTCTCATCAGCAAACTCTTTATGGTCTCTGTAACCAAATCTGATAACAGCAGATCTACTGGACATGTTAATTTCAGCAGGAATTTCTTAGAATAGATGTGAAAATTCCAAGATACCCGTCGTACCCAGCACAGAATTCTTCAAAGTTCGAACGCTGACGTGACAGAAACGTAGTGGTAAATTGTGCAGGATCTGCAAAACGTACTTATAAGTTACATGCACGCTATCTCGGCCAGGTACTGTATTGTATTCACGTGTTTGGGATTGGACGCTTTTCTTGCGAGTGACGTGTGCACCATAGAGTTACGTGGTGTGCACACACACGCACGCGTATACACAAATCGTAGGGGTGTACGAACTTGTACTATTGTACTGAAATATAATAGACTCACAATAATCCCTACGCGATCAACGGAATTTGAACGCCGAAATAATGCTGTGAGCTGCGTGCGACGTGTTTTATGGGAGGCAGTTGCGGGTATATAAGGTATATAAGTTAATTGCTTGCTGCATTGCGCATTTACTTGATAACGCGATATGTCAGCACCCATGAAAAACAGTTTCAACTGCGTATTTTAAATGACAAACGTCAGCACATTTTGTCTCAATTTACACCAAGATATTGTGGCGATCCGGGGCGATTGCGAGTTATGTGAATGATGTGTACATAGAGTTGTTGTGTGTGTGCTTGTGCTGTGCGGATCAGTGCACGAGTGATGGGTGATGTAGCTGCATTACCAGAGCGTGTTCGAACGCAATTGATGCTTGTACAGTAAAGTTGGCAGTTAGCTTTTAAAAGCTAACCTCCCGCCAGAACGGCGACTACTGTGGTAAACAAGTTGTAATAAAGTCCCGCCAAGTGTGGTGGCATGGGTTCAACCAGGTCCGCTCTAACAGTTAACGATTGTTTTGAGTGTGACCTAAAATGATGAAGTGTGATTGGTTAGGGTGAGCTGCATGGCACCTATTAGAGGTCGCCATTGTTAGCTAGCTCATTTGCATAAACCAGGCTATAAAGCTGGCTACAGTTCAGCGCGCGTTGTCTATTTCTGCCTGTAATCTGTGAAGTTAAGTTATAAGAAGATTGAGCTCCTGTGAATAAACTGATCTGAACTCAAACCTGACTCCAACTCCATGGCTCGCCACATTGGTGTCAGAAGTGGGATGGCTGCTGGGACGATCTGGGAACAGATCCGCGAATTGGAACGCCAGGTTACCAAACAGATGGACGTTATAGCAGGAGCGTCTGCAAAGCGGCCCAAGAGTAGACCCGGGGGGCTCCCCGAAGGAGCCAGCGCAGCAAGACCGGAGCGAGGAATGCCGATTGGAGACCAGGCGGAGGTGCACGCGCTGGTGGCTGACCCCGCGGCCGGGAACGGAGCGCAAGTAGGTCGGCTGGAAGCCAACGAGGACGCCCCTGCTTCCAGGCCGAGCCAAACGGCGGTGCTGGTGCAGCGACCGACCACCCAGTTAAAGACGGTGATCAAGCTACCCCGCTACACGGGAAAGGGTGAGCTAGAATCGTACCAAAGCCAGGTACGATTCGCGGCTAGCTACAACGGCTGGGACGAGGGCCAGACAGCCACCCACTTAGCGTTAGCCCTGGAGGGCGAGGCCTGCCAGGTGCTTTTAGACCTGGACAGCGCCGAACCACTGACGTTGCCAGCACTGATGACAGCGCTGGAGCGCCGGTTCGGACAGCGGCAATTTCTGGAGGTGAGCCGGGAGAAGCTAACTACGCGACGGCGGACCGGAGCAGAGAGCCTCAGCGTCCTCGCCGCCGACATCAGGCTGTTAGCTCGCCGCGGCTACCCCCAACTCGACAACGCAGGCCAGCAGGAGCTAGCCTGCCAAACCTTCATGCAGGCCCTCACTCCGGAGCGCCTACAACAACAGGTCCGCATCGCCAAACCAGCGTCCCTGGACGCAGCGCTTCGCGAGGCCGAGCGACTGGAGCTCATTCTGGGCACCACACCCGACGGGACCCCAGCTAACAAGCCCCGGGTCCGAGCTGCCGATTGCGAGGACGGCGAGGAGGTGAGATGGGTCCAGCGGAACCCAGATCGACCGCGGCAGCGACAGGAACGGGAGCGACGCTGCTTCCGGTGCGACGAACCGGGGCATTTCGCCCGCGACTGCACCGCCCCTGCACCAAAAGCGAGAGCCCCACAGCCGGCGGGAAACGACGACGGGACGGCTCAGTGAGGAGACCGCCGTCCCATGCCCTGCCCCTCCTCAACCAGGCCCGGCCCCAAACCAGCGTTCGCGTGCCCAGCCTGCCCATCCTAGCGAAAATTCCATACTCACCAAGAGCAAAAGTTCCGCGCTGAGCAGGGCAGAACGCAACTATTGCGTGACTCGGCGCGAGCTGTTAGCGGTGGTCAAAGCGGTTCGCCATTTTCGCCCTTACCTGCAAGGCAGCCATTTCCTCATTAGAACAGATCACGCGTCACTAACCTGGCTTTTGAATTTTAAAGACCCGGAAGGCCAGGTGGCCCGCTGGCTCGAGCTGTTGCAGGAGTACGATTTCCAGATTCAGCACAGGCCCGGAAAGCTGCATGGTAATGCAGATGCGCTTTCCCGGAGGCCCTGTGCAGAGCTGGACTGCCGACCTTGCACTAAAGCCGAGCAGCGAGAGCAAGTGACGGAGATAGCATGCCCGGTTCAGACTGTAGAGAGTGAGGTTGGATGGTTGCCTTTTAGCCAGCAGGACCTGCGCCTAGCGCAAGAGGGCGACGGCGAGCTGCAGCAGGTGCAGGGCTGGATCGCGGCGGGGACACGGCCTGCATGGGGGGAAGTGTCGGCCAGTAGCCCAGCTTTGAAGGCTTACGTGAGTCAGTGGGGGAGCCTGACGTCGCAGGGTGGGCTGCTCTATAGGCGGTGGCAGGCCCCCGGGTCCGACCAGGACCTCCTCCAGCTGCTGGTGCCCCGTGCGCTCCGCCCCCAGGTACTCTGTGGGGGCGGGGCACTTTGGCATCAGCAAGACTTTGCATCGACTGCGGAGGAGGTTCTACTGGCCTGCCTGCCGCCGGGACGTGGAGCTGCACGTCCATTGCTGCGACGCCTGCACGGCCAAGAAGGGGCCGAAGCAACGGTCGCAGGCCCCCCTCCAGCGGTACGTCGTGGGGGCTCCGATGGAACGGGTCGGGGTGGACATCTTAGGGCCTTTCCCCGTCACCGAGTCCGGCAACCGCTACGTGCTCGTGGCCATGGACTACTTTACCAAGTGGCCCGAGGCGTACGCGGTGCCGGACCAATCGGCGGACACGACGGCGGAGAGGCTCGTGACGGAGATGTTCGCCCGGTTCGGAGCCCCCGAGGAGCTACACAGCGACCAGGGGCGAAATTTTGAGTCGCGGGTGCTGGCGGCTGTTTGTAAGCGGCTGGGAGTGGCCAAGACCCGCACTACGGCGTTGCACCCCCAGAGCGATGGACTTGTTGAACGCTTTAATAAGACACTGGCCACCCAGCTAGCCATTCTAGCCAGCCAGCACCAGCGGGACTGGGACCGCCATTTGCCCCTGGTCCTGTGGGCGTACCGCTCCGCCGTGCAGGAAAGCAGTCAGTGCTCCCCCGCTGCGCTCATGTTCGGGCGCGAGCTGAGAATGCCCGTCGACTTGGTGTTCGGAGCTCCGCCCGGACCAACGGAGCACCACCAGTCAGAGGCCGGGTATGCGCGGGCTTTAATCGAGCGTCTGGAGACCGCCCACAGCTTTGCCCGCCAGGCCCAATCCACCGCGAGTTTCAAGCAAAAGCGAGCGTATGATGTGCGCTGTCGGGGGCAGCCCTTCACCAACGGAGACGAGGTCTGGATCTACTGTCCGATTCGCAAGAAGGGTCTGTCCCCGAAATTGCAATCGCATTGGCGGGGCCCTGGTGAAGTGGTGGGCCGACTTAGCGAGGTGGTCTATCGAGTGCGCATGCCCGGCCGGAGGAAACTGGTGGTGCTTCATCGGGATCGGTTGGCTCCTTACCGGCCGCTGCTGGATGGTGTCGATGAGGGGATGGGCGTCGGCGAGGATCAGCCCGCTTTACGTGCGCCCACCCCTCCTTCACCAGAAAGCCCAGCAGCGGCTGAGGGCTCGAATCGCCCTTCTCGCCAGCGGAGAACCCCTGCCCGTTTCCGGGACTTTGTACGTGAGTGCGGACATTTTAAGGGGTCGCAGGGGACTGCTGACCCCTTAGGTGGGGGCAATGTGGCGATCCGGGGCGATTGCGAGTTATGTGAATGATGTGTACATAGAGTTGTTGTGTGTGTGCTTGTGCTGTGCGGATCAGTGCACGAGTGATGGGTGATGTAGCTGCATTACCAGAGCGTGTTCGAACGCAATTGATGCTTGTACAGTAAAGTTGGCAGTTAGCTTTTAAAAGCTAACCTCCCGCCAGAACGGCGACTACTGTGGTAAACAAGTTGTAATAAAGTCCCGCCAAGTGTGGTGGCATGGGTTCAACCAGGTCGTTAGAGCGGAGTCTATAAGAAGATTGAGCTCCTGTGAATAAACTGATCTGAACTCAAACCTGACTCCAACTCCATGGCTCGCCACAATATCATATATATTTTTTACCGGTCTCGATGGTCGAGACCGGCATATTCGAGACCGCAAACCTCCGAGACCGAGACAAGACCGAGACCGTAGAGAGCCAAGACCGAGACCTGGAAAAAGTGGTCTCGAGACCTACAACACTGATATTTGAGTCCACTTCGTCAAAAAATCTTTTGAGTGGGCAACTTTTTTCACAAATGGGGGCACTTAAAATACCAGGATGAACCCCTTATTTCCGGGGTTTTGTTGAGGGAATTCAGGAGCACACTCATCCGGGGTGCGTCCCAATACTCGAAAAATGCGCCCTCCACTACCACCTCCTCTACTCCGTGCCCCGGAAACAGCTCTTTGTGTTTTAATCTAATGTCGCTGATTACATCTTAATTACGTATTAATGGTTACATATTAATGTCTCGAGGCAAACTGCAATGTCAGGTACATCTTATACTGTACATGCAAATACTTGTACTCGAAACGTTCACAGTTTTGCATACTTCCGGGTAGGAGAGGAGTGGTAGTGGGGAAGTGGAGGAAGGGAGTTGTTTCTAATTAATTATTATTTTGCTGCCGCATTTTTACTGTAATTACTTGAAATGTAGGCATGGCGACCCCTGCGTTTAACCATTTTGCACGTACCATCACAAATATGTGATAATTCCAGAACTGGCCCAAAAGCGTACCATCACAAGTATGTGATTAGAATGTATCATGAGAACGCTCAGTTCAGAATCTTGTCAAAAGGGTCACGCCTTGTAAAGTGCAAACATGACTCCAATGCGGTGCCTACAAATTGTTTATTGTTGTACTATAATACAAATTATGTTACTATAGTCATCTAGATTATTTTGTAGTCTACTGTATTGGGTGACCATACATTAGATTTTTTTAAAAAGAGGATGGGCGGCGGACGCTATGCTATTTTGAGTATTATTAATAGTTAGAAATGGGATAGTCTCAGCTTTCTGCCAATGACAATATTATCTTTCTACTCCAAATATTAAGCGAGATATACTAATTTAAATCTCGACTGTCACCAAACCATGTTGTGGATTTCTTCAAATAAATGAGCGATCCGCCGAGTTCATTAAAAGCTACATAATGTTAATTCAGACATATATCAGCAATAACAGTTAGCCCACACGTTATCTTGGACTTGTGCAGAATTTAGGCATGTCGTTGTTTGTACCTTTGTGCAGAAAACTTGTCGAGGTACCATTCGACGAACAGGAGGCTAAATGTTTTGAATTGCTGTTTATTTATTTATTCGTCACTCGACAGGTCGCATATTTGCTGAGACCACAGTCAAAAAAAAATCTGCTTCGAACTCGGCTTACTTTTTGTTGTTGCTTCTCTGACATTGATTGAGTTTAAAACATGGGTGATGTCTTCCTCTGGAGAGTGTAGCAATCTGGCCTAACTTCCCTAAAAAGTTGTGAGTAAAATTTTCACCGCTGGTGAAACAATATTGACTGGGTGATAACGACTGCGAGAAAGGTTATAAACATCTTTAAACATGTCCCATTGTTCATTCGTGATCTTTGGATGCTACAACTTGTACTAGTAAAAGGGGACGGGGAGTTAGACAGCAAACCCGTAATTGCTAGAAATTTACGCATGCGCTTTTCAACATCGGGGGATCAGACAGCCAAACAGCCAGTTACCCACATTCAAACGTTTAGGCCCGTACGCTCTGCGTCCAGGCAAAGATCACCCAGTGCCCTTAATATTCTGACACAGCTGCTTTTTTACCCTCGTATTTTTACTGCTTATTAAAATATCTGCTGGTGTCCTCTGGTTCAGAAGGGAACAATGTGACTTGATATAAAGTGACATGAATGATGCAATTTCACATCAGGTTATATTTATCCAGAGTTTTAGAGCAAATGTAGGCTATGCATAGGCCTATAAACACTTATCTGTGTTCTGTAGCAAGCCGAAAATATAGAACAGATGCAGACTGCAAAGCTGTCACTGTATGCCATCCTGAGAGTTCAGATCCTCAGATCGGGCTTTTAAGAGCAGTGCACTGACTGAAACAGCTGTTGAAGGAAAAATGGAACTTCAAACGCGAATGTCGCTTCCAAAACATTAAAACTTTGAATTCCCCAAAACCACTTTAAAAGGACGGCTGGTAATTTTATGGTCCTAGTCCCGTTTCCCCTCCTATTTATTTATGTTCCCATTTATTTCATGTTAACTTTAAATGTTTCCCTAGATCTCCAGCCTTGTGGCCGACAGACACAGAACGAAAACTCAGACATTTCCTCCTTTTGCTCCTAAACGTTGTCCACTATCCACAGCAGGACAGTACGCCGATTGTTCCTCTACCTCACCAATGGTGCAAATAAACAAAATCAGCAAAAACTATTCAGTCTAAAAGTTCTTCTCGAAATAGGCCTGGTCATAGTTTTTCTCTTTTCTTTTTAATTTTACACAGATATTTTAGTGTGAAAGCTGACAGACTGCTGGTTTACTACAGAGCACAGTTAAAATATCAGTTTATATGAGCAGTGATTATTTAATTTAGACAATTTATGCAACATTTCCACACATGGACAGTTCTTTGAAATGGTGTGTAGGCAGTGAGTTCACACCTGACACACAATCAGCAGTGCCATTTGGGACTTACCTACAGTCCTGATAGGCTACTCTGGAACAAGTGCCGATAGTTATTTCAGTTTTAGCTAGCTAGTTACTTGAATGAGGCTCATTAATAATGAGTTCTCAAGTTCGCTCGTGCCCATGTTAACATTGTGTTTATTGTGCTATATTGCAAACAATTACATGAAAAGTTTACAAAATTGCTTTACTGATCATGTACTGATGACACAGAGGTGAATCAATAGGCTCACAATTAGGTTGTTGAACACGTGTTTAGGTTATTTCATAATGTTTTCCTTAAACCTATTAACACAATGCAGGTTTGGTTCGTTATCATTTGCATCGTCTGAATTCTTCATCATCTACCAAATGGCCATGTGTCCACACTTTCACCAATTAGGAGCCTATTGATTCACCTCATTCTTTAATTTGATCAGAGGCTGACATTTCTAGTGGACATCCCCATGTGTCGGTAATAGGTTCCTGGAGACTCTTTGGGATTCTGTTTGAAGAATCCTGGGCGACGGCTCCCGTTCACCTCCAGCTACCTCTGCACACTGAGGAGACTGATCTAAAGACCCTCGCAACGAGCAATGATCTGGGCCCCGTTTCCCAAAAGCATCTTAGAGTTAAGATCATCTTAAGACTGTTTTGTGCTTGCCCTGTCTGCATTTTATGATAAATATTATTAAAATTTACATAACATTTTATAAATTATATTACATAAAACAAATAATAAAAATAGAGAAAGACAAAAAACAAATGACAAAGAACAAATAATGAAAGTAATATAAAAACAAAATAGCCTAATATGATCTTTATCTAAGATCCTTTTGGGAAACGGGGCCCTGGTTGTGTGTACATCAGGCCTTATACAGGACAGGCAGCAGATGAATCCATGGAAACACAATAGTGCTTCAGCAGTGAAGTTTTCTGATGGTTCTGTATTAGTGTGAGGACATTTCATGGCACGGATTGGGTCTACTCATACCCTTAGCAGGCAAGGTCATTGTCATTGGTACTGCACAATCTACTTCGGCCATGTTAAAACACTTCTTTCCTGCAGAGGGATGTCTTTCAAGATTAAAATGCCCCCATCCACCAAGCAGCAGTAGTCGTCCCATTGGTTTGAATGACATTAACCCGATCCATATGACAGTCACCTAAATGAGCTCCGCCAACTAAATGTGAATCTATTAACCATCTTGATGAAGAGCAGTATTATTGTCCTCCTGGCTGCAGAATTCCACACACTGGTACTCTATGCTACAGCCTATGCTGGCTGTACTGGCCACACACTGGTACTCTATGCTACAGCCTATGCCGGCTGTACTGGCCACACACTGGTACTCTATGCTACAGCCTATGCTGGCTGTACTGGCCACACACTGGTACTCTATGCTACAGCCTATGCTGGCTGTACTGGCCACACACTGGTACTCTATGCTACAGCCTATGCTGGCTGTACTGGCCACACACTGGTACTCTATGCTACAGCCTATGCTGGCTGTACTGGCCACACACTGGTACTCTATGCTACAGCCTATGCTGGCTGTACTGGCCACACACTGGTACTCTATGCTACAGCCTATGCTGGCTCTACTGGCCACACATGGTGATAGAACATCCTATTACGCAACCGCGACTTATTGATATCAGATTTCAAATGGCAAAATGAATACGTTTTACATTTCTGGGATCAGGTCATTTATTTGGTAATGTTTTCAATTCCATTATACATCTTTCTTTTGCTCCTTCAACACAAATGCCATCACATAACCCAATAATTATCTTTTCAGTGACAAATCCAAAGCATGCGCGTGCCCACGCACACATGCACACGCACACCAACCCTCCCAGACACACACGGGTCTTTCTGACAGGTTGTCATTCTCGAGTTCCTGACCTCTCATTTTCTGTTCCGTTATGTCACATCCTGTCTCCAACATCAACACAACAATAAGAACAAAACAATAAGTCACTGTGGGGGGGAAAAAAAAAAATAATAAATAAATATCCTAAAGGATAAATTTCAATACATTTCTTTAAAAAAAAACAAAAAAACAAAGGCATACATTTTGGATAAATTCTGATAGTGATTACCTGGTCACAATTTCTTTAACACGTGTTACTTAAAACAAGACAAAAAGGCCAAACAGGTAAACTTGCACAAGACAAAAGAACAAAACAAAAACAACAGAACACACATTTTTGGCAATGCTTTAGCAGTCATAGAGCTGTGCGTGAGTCTGAAGCAGGTCTGCACAAGCTACGCAGTACAAAGCAAACTACACACTTACAGTCAGAAAAAAAAACCTTCAGTTTCATTTTACAGTTTTGTTCTCTTTTAGTCTTGTGTTAACATTACAAAGGTAAACGACCCAGGAGAATTACATGACTTCATCCAACAATGACCAGACCTCAGACAGCTAAAGCTACATCATACTGGCTTTGTTACCCCACTATGCGACTTACACGTAAGACAGCCCCCCTCCTCCCTTTGGACAGGCTATACTTTCACATTGCTCTGTGCGGGGGGAGGGAATCAGTGACTAACGAGACTAAGGTGATTAACACCTTTGAGGGAATGTACAGTCTCTTGATTTTTTTTTTCCCCCCCCAAATCAAAGTGCTTCTCTCTGAATCCAAACGTTCCATTGTGGTGTGATAATACACCTTTCATGCCTTTAACCTCACGCACAATGTTCTATTGTGGTGTGATAATACGCCTTTCAAGCCTTTAACCTCACGCACAATGTTCTATTGTGGTGTGATAATACGCCTTTCAAGCCTTTAACCTCACGCACAATGTTCTATTGTGGTGTGATAATACGCCTTTCAAGCCTTTAACCTCACGCACAGTGTCAGAGTTCATGCGGACTTCAGACACATAACGAGTCAGCGCTCCATGTCCCTCTGAGACAGAGAAACTTCTTTTAAGGTTGTCGGTGAAAATGTGTCCAATAGTGTGATGGTCTCTCCGAGAGGCAGGGCTCTGTTTCCAAGCACGCCTCCATCACAAAGAGCCGGTTCCCCCAGTCTCCTCTGCCTGTGTGAGAGAGAGAGCATCTGCTCTGTCATCTCACAGTGGCCTTTGGGTTTGAAGGGACCTGCTGGATTTGCTCAGTTTTTTCATTGGCTATCCTTCTGGAGCATCTCACAGGTTGGACCGTCATTGGCCGCTGAGTGTCAGAGCCACGCCTTTGAAAGCTCACTCTTCCTCTACTGGACAGAGGACTAAAGGTAAAAATGTTTTTTTAATATATTTTTATTTATTTATTTAATTAATTTTTTTAAAAGCCCGTGCTACAGTCACAGAAACACAGCACCGGCCTCTCAACCTTCGACCTGGACGCATCACAAAAACCCAACCGCTTCACACCACACCATCCCTCTCCTGCTGCTCTCCCTTGATTGTCTTCAAACATTCTGCTGGTCATTTTGACTGGATACACACTCACTGTAAACACTATGTTCTCTACTCCATACATAAATATACGTAATTCTGTGGCAGCTTTAAGGGGGCACAACAGGAGATCAGTGGTTGGGGGGGGGGGGGTCATGAGCAGTGCCTCTCGGATCCCGAGGTGAGGCCACCCCTCCCATCTCTTCCTCAGGAAGAGGCCACACCCACTGCTTCTCATCCCAGAATCAGAAACTCCACTGAGAGTGGGGGCGATAGGGAGACAGTGACCCCGCCCCTTCCTGAAGAACACAGACACCGCCACCCTCGTCCCCTCTGCAAAACACCCTCCCCCGACCCCCCCACCCACCCACCCACAGACCCCACTGCCATGGAGAACACCACTGCTGCCTCAGAGATACGGCAGAGAGAAAGAGAGATAATGAAGGCTCAAACAAACGAGAAAAAGCACAACGAAGATAGAGAAGGCAATGAGGAAGAAGTGCTTTCCACATACTGCAGTCCACTCGCAGGGTGTGTGGGGGTTTCCGTGGTCCAATACTGTACAGGACTGCTTCAGAGCACGAGGGATGAGGGGCTGTTGGGGAGGGGGGGGTGAGGGGGTGACGGAGCGTGCCCCCGCCCACCCGCCCGGCCCCAGGGATCACACCTTGGCGGGGGGGTCAGACCTCGTGTTCGTGTGCTCCATCTGAGGGCAGTCGGGGACCGCCTCGCTAGTGTCCATGCTACAGTCCGACACCTCGCTGTCACTGTGCTCCATGCTCTCTGGCCTGGGGCCCACCTGTCCCGAGGGCGGCCGCGGGGACCCGCCCCCGCCCCCTGCCGCGCCCTTGGCCTGCCGGATGCAGTTGAGCCACTGCTGCTTGTTGAAGGTGTCGCTGGCCTGGAAGGAGTAGGACTGGAGCTGCGCGCCGCTGCCGAACGTCACCCGGAAAAAGTTCTTGGCTGGAGGGAGAGGGAGAGGAAGAGATTAGTCCTGCAGTAGCACCGCAGATTAAACTCTACTTTATAAATAAGTTTACCGTCATCATTTTAGTTGGATTCACTGCTTTATTTACCGCTACTTTTAGTTTTTTTACACATGTTAATTTTACTGACACGTTTAGGAACAAGCACTGTGTCTCTCCTGGAGGTTGGAGGAGAGGGGAGGCAGTACTATAACCTTCATTAGCAACTTATTTCAGCCCTCCTCACTGAAGCAAGACCTAGTCAAGACTCAAGACAGGGCAAGCCCAGCAGAACAGCCCTGGAGTAGCGACGGTTGGTAAAATCAGCCATAACCACAACCCATTCGGTACCGTCCCGAACACGGGGCGCTTTAGTGGTTTTTCCGGGGACACTCACTCCTCTCGTTGTTGCTGAAGGCTCCGCGGATGGAGCCGCCCAGCCGGATCTCGCCGTCCTGCAGGTCCTCCCAGTCCAGGTGGCGCACAGGGATGGGCTGGCGGTACAGCTGGTAGCACAGCTGCTCGTTATGCGTGACTGCGCGCGTGATCACCAGCACGTCCTGGAACAGGAACACATGCAGCTTCTGCGCAGGGAGAGAGAGCACAGGGTGTGTGAGGACCAGGGCTACACTCTCAGTGCTGGCTGCTGTAGCACAATTACAACAACTGGTATACTACCACGAGTAGCAGCAATAGTAGAATACTAGCAGACTATTAGTGGCATAAATAACTAGAACTAGAATTAGAAAAATAATAGACTGCTTCTGGTAGTAGTAATAGTAGAGTACTAGTAGCATTATCTGTAGTACAAATAGTCGTAGGATACTAGTAGTAGTGGTGGTAGTAGTTGTAGTAAGTTGCTATTATACAATTGCTAATAATTTGTATTAATATGATATGACTGGGTGAACTTCCTGCATCTTACTTTTCCAAACTGGTAGAATGTTATCGGCACCTTCATTTCATTTGGAAATTCATGGAAAATTCACTTGAATTTACCTCAGTGTTTTAGCCAGTGTCTTCATAAGAGGTGATCTTTTTTAAAAAGTATTTTCCTTTTTAAACACAAGAGCATCATGGCATGGCCTAGGTCACAATGAGGGTCAGACCTAGATCTAATGCCATTTGACATGACAGGAATAATATTTGGTAAAGAGCTTGATGGATCTGGCCCCAGGTGCATGTTAATACTGATGCAGAGCCCCCAATGTCTCCTTCTGCTCCACAGAAGAGCAGATTTCCCTTCTCTCAATATTTCCTTTTTGATAAGTACTGCTCTGGGTATATTTGAGTCATTCTGTCTGGAATACAGAGTAGCGTAGCAGTGCATGACCACGAATGGCCTACAACATCTGTGCGTGTGTGTGTGTCTGCAGTTTGTGTATGTGCCCACGACTTCGTGCGCATTTGCCTGTGTGTGTGTGTGTGTCTTTATGTGTGTACTTGTGTATACCTTTTGTGGTGTATGTTTGCATGTTGTGTGTTTGTTTGTGTGTGTGTGTATGTGTGTGTGTGTGTGTGTGTGTCTGTCGGTCTGTGTCTGCCTGGGTGTGTATTTGTGCGTGTGTCTGGAACCAGGTTGCGTGAGAGCAGTTACAGAAAAAATAGGATCAAAGTGGAGCTGCTCTGTGAGTGTGTATATGCGGGGGTTCTCTCACAATCCAACACTCTGCCACCCAGATACAGAAGAGAGCCTGGTACCAAACACCGTGACCCTGCTCTGACTGTCCAACTCAGACTCAAAAATGTTTTATTTCAAAGAAGAGGGGAGTGACTGTACCCCACAAAAAACCTGCTAAGCTTTACCATATTACTGTTTTCCTTTGCCTTCCGGTTTTAATCAGTACTTATTGGAATATTCTAGGAAACAAAATCTGGTTTTTCTTTTTCCTTTTTAGTGTGCTCCTCAAATCTTTTAGTTTCTCCACCTCACTGTGATTAACGGCCGTCTATAACAGCCTCTCTCTGTCACTAGAGCATTTGAACAGGCTATAATGGCCTCTCTCTGTCACTAGAGCATTTGAACAGGCTATAACGGCCTCTCTGTCACTAAAATGCATTTGAACAGGCTAGAACGACCTCTCTCTGTCACTAGAATGCATTTGAACAGGGACACGGGGACCTGGCCATCTTATCGAAACACTGCTGGGAACAGCTCATCAAAACTGGCGCAATAATCTCAAAATAAAGCACCCACCAGCAACATAGTGACAGAGCACAAACATGGCGGCGCAAAAGAACAGCCAGGTGTTCTGCATATGGAACTTAATTACAGGCCCAGGCAGAGGAAGGGACTCGTATGGCTACAGAGATCTTTGAATCCCTCTTTCTTTCTCTCAAATGGCTCTCTCCCCCACCCACCCTCCTGGGGAGCTCTGGGATTGTGGGGATTTAATGACCTCACCTGTGTGACACCATTAGCCAGCGGGGCTTAGGCTGCGTGTGAACCCCCTGCCCTGACCTGCTGGTGTTTAGAGTAGGCCTGCCTCCGATGCTGGGCTGCAGGCACCTCCCACGAAACAAATCACATGCCTGCCCCTGCTGTGTACTCCTAGCAACAACCAATCACGTGCCTACCCCTCTCTGCTGCATTACGGAACCTTCCATAAGACGTTCTGACCTCAGGGAGATTTACGGGGATGTACCGTCCCTTGACTTTGACCTCGTCAGACCCCCTGTGCTTAACCTCTGGCTTGAGTTACAGGACGCATTCTTGCCCCAGTCATTTCTCTCTCAACACGTCCTTTTCACGCCCGCTGGAGCGGCCGGGGGTCAAAGGGCAGGAGCGCACACCTATAACCTGCTGCTTTGTAGTAAGTGTGGGTGGCTGGCTCGAAGCTGCACTAAAGCTGCACAGTGTGCCGGATGCACCATTGAGTGCGCCTCTCTGAAAATGTTTGAACAGCACCATGTCATAACATTTACGAGAAGGCCGGAAAGCCTGTTAAAACCTTGGAGGGCCATTGTTCACAAATATGCTTTTCCACACAGTTTTAACTGCTGACCACAGCCTAGTGCAGCTCATGCGAAGGTGTTCAGGTGTGGGTGAGTACAGACAGGTGTGTTGGAGTGAGGTGAATACAGTAAGGTATTGTGGTTGGGTGAGTACAGTAAGGTGTTGGGGTGGGTTGCTGGTTTTAAACACTCACAGCGCCTCTGTTGTTCTTCAGGTCTCCGTGGCAGGTGAGGACACGGGAGCGGTCAATGAGCAGATCCCTCTGGCTCTCCTCCAGGTACAGCAGCCGCTCCTTGTAGTATCGGCACTCCGACTCGCCCGTCTGCACGTTGATCTCTGCCACGATGCCCTGGATCATGTTGATCTGAGGGGAGGAGGGAGCAGACAAGTCGAGGGGGTCACGAGAGCGGAGTGCTTTAGGGGGAAACATAACGCCGCCTTAAACTGACTACATTTTGACGAAGTCAAGCATCGCTTTATCTGTGGTGTTCAAAACAAAAGCTAAAGAAATTATTAGAAACTAGACATTAAAATTGAGGTTGCGCACTCTTGTTAGTTGCTAAATTGTATTTATTAATAAAGACCCAAAGCTTTCATTGTTTTATTAATAAAGGCCCAATGTTTCAGCACCTCCATCCATACTGAAACAGAAGCCGAACACAGAGATCATCCGTTTTCATTTCATTTCCACTGAATAGGATTAGTGCCACCGGTTGGCCAGAGATCCCACTCGCCTGCTGTCCCTGATTACAGCGGACGGATGAAAACCAGCAGCACTCCGGGCCTCTCGGGCAAGGCCTGGGCTAACACATGGGAGAGTCCCTGAGCTGAGCTATCTGTATCTGAGGAGCATCAGTCTGAGGGCACACTGCCCACAGGCCTCCTATGAGGAGGAGCTTATCAGTGGCCTGGCCCTGGCCGTCATCTGGGGACTGACTGCCCACAGGCCTCCTATTTCACTGACAGATGCAACAGCAGCCCCAGGGTGGGATGAGATTGGGCAGGACAGGATGGAGCATCCAACTGCCAAAATGAGCTAGTCATCGGAGCGAATGTGGATCAGTGCAGGCCTGATTTCTCTGGCTCTCACATAAAAATGTTAAAGGAGAGAAGGCTTTGCTGGCAGCTGTTTTACTGCACTGGAACCTGACACAAATATGTTTCCCTTTTACAGCTTCATAGTGTCTTCAGACAAAAAAAAGAAGACAAAGCTGCCTCTATGACAAAGCACTGCATTTCAAAGATTGGCAGTTCAGACTCAGCTGTGTGCTTACATACCCTGCATATGCTTGGACTGCCCTCTCCTCTGCATGCATTACAACATTTTCCCAGTAGGGGGCACAGTTTTGTAAAATACAGGGTATGCTCTCCAGTCATGCAATATGAACATACATATCTATCGATAGCACAGGCTATCACAGAGAGACAGACTACTTAAAGAAAGAAAACGGGGTCAAACATATCTTTCAAGCATAAAAAAATGAACCTAAACCCCTTATATGCTGTAAAAACCAAATCACACTCCTGCACATCCCAGAGAAGTTTCAAAGACACATGTGACTAAGAAAAAACATTTTTTCCTATGAAAAAATGATATTGAAGGTAGTTTTACTGGTGTCTTTTTAAAGGGCTACTCAGCTGTTTATTAGACAGCACAGTGTAGAGAGACAGGACAAATGGGAGCGAGAGAGGGAAAGCCATGCAACAAAGGTCGCGCGGCTGGATTTGAACCGCCAAAGTCGCGGCTCGCAATGATCATGTGGACTGTGCTCTACAGCAGGCTACGCCACTGAGACACCCAGTTTTACTGGTGTCTAAAGCACGAAAGTGTTTCATGTATTTCTGTGAGCTCGGTCTGAAAGGACCCGTTAGCCAGAGAGGGCACTCACCGCTTCATCCAGGTGCTGCCGGTCAGGGTGATCGTTGGGGGTGTGTTTGAGGATCTCGCGCAGCAGCAGCGGGTACTTGACCAGCCGGGAGCGCGGGATGTCCAGAAAGTTCCACAGGTCCAGCTTGCGGCTGAAGGGCGACTCCAGGCAGCGCTGCAGGAAGTCCTGAACTCGGTGGTCCTGCTTCTTGTGATCCAGCAGGGCCTTGGCTGCTACCTGGTTACTGCAGTAGCCATTGTACGAGTCCAGGCAGGGTAGCTGGGAGAGGGGAGAGGGGAGAGGGTCAGAGCAGGGCCATTATATCACATCTCTCAGTGAGGATCAGCAACTGGTCACCTGATACCAGTGTGCTCAGAGAGGGCTCCTCTCTCACAGCAAACACACTCCAGTACTGAGAAGCCAGTGTTTAATCCTACCTTTCAACAGGGAAAATAAGAATCCACATGAAAGCAGAATACCGTCCTAAGAAATACTGGCAACAAACTAAAATTTCATAATAATAATTTATTTGAAAATCTGAGTTCCCTGGTGTCCTGGCAAAACAAATAACCCCTAATCTGGCAATGTCAGCCTGGCTACCTAATCATCCCTCACTTTAACTGGCTCAATAATTCCCTACCTCTCCACCTCAGCAGAGGTTTGGTGAGCGTTCTGGTGCAAAATGGCTGCTGTGCATCACCCAGGTGGGGGCTACACATTGGTGGTTGAGGTAAGTTTCCCCCCTTCACTGCAAAATTGCTTTGAAATCATGAGATGAAAAATATAAATAAATAATAATAATCACAAATGTAATCCTTTATGAATACAAATATTACCATTGTTATCGTCATTATTAAGGTTATAAGACCCGTCTGTCCACCTGTATGAGCCGAGGATGGGGAACCCACTACGTGAATATGCATTCATCGTAGACTAGCCCTGCCAGAGTAAGAGTGTGGAACAATGTATGAAGCAGGTTCAGTTTGTGGGGGGTGAAGGGGGACAGTCACTGGGTCAGGTCAGCAGGTAAGAGACGGCAGAAAGCAAAGAGCCGTGCATGGCCACTGGGGTGGCAGGAAGGCAAGAGAACCCAATCTGACTGTCGCAGTGAAGAGCAGGACTATGGGTGACCATGCTGGGGTGCATTAACCCCTGAGAGACCGCAGGGCCAAAACTACTGCACTGGTGTCTCTCAACGACATGGCAACAGTTGACCCGGTTACAAGCCTGCTCACTCAAACTGACTCACTTCCTGTCCTGCTGGGAAATCAGATTTTCAGATCGTCATAATATTAATAATGAGAGGACGAACCTTTAGGTCATGTTGCAGTTTTGCAGGACTAGGAGTTCGGCTCCCCGTGATTCACTATCAACAGAATTCCGCACAAACATTTTAATCATCTGTCCGTCGTTCCCCCTTCTGCAGTGCATCCAAAGAAACGGCGATGAAAAGGGTGACTAATGAATATACTACTCAATGTTCTTGAGTCACATGACCATTCCCAGAAATCTCCTTCAGATCTTCTGACACGTCAAAGGCTGCCACCGCTCCAGAGAGCGCTAAAATAAATTACGCACATTATGTAAGACGCATCAATACAGCTGGAATATAACCCAGCCTTCGGGCCCTCCTGCAGTAGATTCACTTCCTTTTTCCTTTAAGATCCAAGACTTAACAGAAATTCGCCTTCACTGGAATTTGAAATATTTACCCTACCGAGTGGACGCGTTAAGCTGCGGAAGGACAGGGTTCGCGGAGGAGACCTCCGATTCAGCTGGAAACGCGCTAACAGCGGACTAGCGTGCGGGCATGCATCGTTTCCCATGATCCCACACTGTAAACGGGAAGAAAGGCTCCATTTGGCGCAGCCTCATTGCCGTCCTCAAAACATCCAGCTGCGGGAGACCGACACTTTCCAACCAGCGCCCCGCTGACCGCTGAGATAGATATTGATGGCTTTGCAGACAGCAGCATAACTTTCCGCTTGCTGGCTATAAGACCAGCTGGCCCCGTCGTACAGCAGAAGAAACACATCTTACCGCCACTGTGACACCTGCCTGATGAATCTGCTGGGGATGCCTAACCCTGCCCCCATAGCCTGTTTGTTTAATATGGAGAAGCAGAAGAAGCAAGCCGCGGTAAATCAGCATGACGTCACTGCTTTCTGGGCGCACGTCCTACGCACGTATTCTCCCGTGACCGTAGAGCGGCCGCTGGATCGACAGCAGCTGCGGAGCGCGGGGCCCCGGGGCACGAGCAGGCCGAGCAGTAGGCGTGTCTCACACACCTGACTTTGGTTCCCAGGTACTGTGGATATGACTGCAGCTTTTTGGTGCTCTAGTTGAAAAATATCTTTCTTCTGCAAAGTTATTTTTGTCCTAAACGTGTCTCTGCTAAGTGTCTAAATTGTAACTGTAATTATAACTGTAACTGTAATTTTTGATTGGATCAATTCAGAAAATGAATTGCAATTCAGTTCCAATTGAAAATTCATCCTTAAGGACCTTTTTCAACTCCAGGATTTACCTAAGTGGAATTGACCCCCCAAACTCTAGAGCTCAGCGGACTGACTGACAGAGTCAAAGCCCAATGGGACAGAAACCCCCACTGCAGAAGAAAATAAACACACTCCCGTTTGGTACTCTTTGAAAGATCTGATGAATCAAGAAGTACGTGAACGTCTCTCGGGGCCACTAATATTTGGGCTGTATTTCTGAATGTTCTCAGTTCTGAGCCTCAGGTGGAGAATGAAAGAAAATATGAATAGAAGTTGAGGGAAAAGTCAGTATGTCCCGATTGGCCAGGAACAAAATCACATCCCTGCTCTTTGCACTGGAAAATCTCACACTGCATCACAAGGGGTTCCACGCTACTGAGGCCCCTCCCCTTCCTCCTGATTGACAAGTGGAAGTCACTGTCCGCTCTCTTCCTCACATCCCTCCAGCGTTGACCCCCTGTCTCTGCACCCCTCCCCCCAGAACGCCTGTGCCATCCCCAGCACAGCCACCTTCCTGTTCTGTGCTGGCTAGAGGTTGTGCCCTTACAGGCCACCCTAGTCCCCCCACCTCCCACGCGCCAAAGTCCCATCTGAAGTCTCTTTATATCACCCCCTTCCCCACGTCACACGGGCTAGGGGGGCGGAGCCTGAGTCGCACGCTGTGATCTGCCCTCAGGGAGGGAGGGAGAGGGAAACGGCAAGAACCTATAAGCCAAAGAACTAAACAAAGGCACACTTAGCACAGGAATTAATAACAGAGCACAAAAGGCTGACTCTTCCTGTTCAATGTGCTTTTCTGAGGTACTGCTGCCCTATGACTTTACCAGACTTCGGCATAAATCATCTGGGCAGGAAGAAAAGGCCGAAAAAAAACCTGAGGTAAGGTGGAGGGTTCGCTTCACTTCAATGCTTCTGTGACAGAAAAACAGCGCAGAACAGGAAACCGGCCAGCAGGAGCATGATCGAGCCCCACTCCCAACGCCCCCCACCCATCCACCACCCGCGAAAGATCAGAAAGTTCATGATGTTGTCCAATTCGCCTGAGAAGCACCCAGTCGGGAAAAAAAAGGCAATGCTTTTGGCCTGCAGTGCATCTCAATACAAACAAACCCCTCCACTCAGCAGAGAGAACATTGGACAGGTCTGTGGGGGTGTGATTAATGGGCTGGGCCCCTCCTCCATTGGTGGTAATGGCTCATTGCCCTTCCCACAGCCTGGCCTTGTTTCCAGAAAACTTTCCCAAATTTCAACAGGAAACACATATGCACACAGGCAGAACTACAGCACATACACAAATACACACCTGATTAACGACGGAAGATGCAGATTTTCTGACCTTAAAACACAGATCTCAAACTCACACAGTATTTGGCTCAGGTGTGTTACCAGTAGCTACCTGCAGGGGCAGTGCCAGCACCAGGCTGGCTGGTTAACCAGAGTGACTGGTAGAGTGAGTGGTGCAATCAGTGAAGGGGAATGCTGCTTTTTGGGCTATAAAGCTGGAATCTCAGGGGCCCAGGGAGAGCGTGTGGTGTGGGACGGGATGGCACCGGACGGGGGCGGAGGGTGCGGCTCCTCTTACCCAGTCGACCAGGATGTGTCCCATGTGGTCCGTGGAGCCATCTGGTTTCCTGGCCTCTCGGAGGCGACTCAGCAGATCTAAAAGTAGGAAGGAGAGGCACTGAGGTCAGAAACACACACAAATCTGAGGGCAGGAGGGAGAGGCACTGAGGTCAGAAACACACACAAATCTGAGGGCAGGAGGGAGAGGCACTGAGGTCAACTCAGCTGTTACTCGCTTTCTCCTGCAAATCTGCATACCCAAGAAAACTTTGCAGTTTCAATATCTGTGCTTTGCCATCTGCATACACCTCTCTCTTCTCACCTATGTGCCCCCAAGACTGTGTGTTTGTGTGCATGTGTGTGTACATGTCTTGCATACACACGGACATAACACATGACAAGTGTGCATGTCCCTGATTGAGGGCGCACTTGAACCCTCACCTTCGTGTCGAGGGATGAGAGAGTCCAGGGTCCCGAAGATCTGGTTGAGCTCCTGTTCGGTCATGATCGACAGCTTCAGCATGGGGTCGTGGTAGGCCTGCAGAGAGATCAGACTAATGGGACCATCCTGGTGGAAGAGCTTACGCAACGAAAGGACCTGTTCAGCTGCATTTCACCAGGAGCGTGTGCAAAGAATATGCTTACAATCATGGAACGACCACAGGAAGAGACATGGGGAAACACCAGCTATAAAAAGCATTTAAAACACTGGCTCAGCACTGACTGCAGTAAAACATGGAAAAATAAAAACTTGTGACCCTTGTTCAGATGTAAGAATTTTTATCTGTGGACCAGCTTGGTCTGTGTATAATCACAGCCAATATTTACTGAGTCCACTTAATCCCCTTCCCATCCAATAATAAACACAAATCCCTGGCAACTAAAAGGTAACGACCAACCCCAGAAACATTTTCACTGATGGCACAGAGAAAATAAATGGGAAGCGTTTACTGGCTTTTTACATTTTACACAAGCGATAGACAAGGCAATAAAGGACACGGTAATCCTATAAGGTAATCCTATAAAAACATGAGGAAAGTTGTCCGATAGGGTTTTGGTAATGAATCATGTCGGTTGCTGCAGTGGAGGGAAACTGGAGATGGGCTTCCCACATGGGTGAAGTAACTCAGCCCTTACACATTCCAAGAAACAAAAACAGAAGGGGGGGTAAAGGAGGCTCCTAATTGGAAAAGCAGATCTAACCTTCTTAGCCAGCTTCAGATCCTCAATCAGGTCCTGCTCCCCCTGGGAGAGTTCGAAGATAGCCTGTGGGGGGGGGGCAGAGAGAGGGAAAGAAAAAGACAGAGGTAGAGAGTGAGGGAAAGAAATCAAAACGGGGCCTCCACTCCACCACATCTCTCAGTGCTCAGTGAGGATCAACAACTGGCCACCTGATACTAGTGTGCTCAGACAGGGCGCTTCTCTCAAAAAAAACACACTCCGGTACTGAGAAGCCAGCGTTTAATCCTTCCTTTCTACAGGGGAAATAAAAATCTGTTGCATTATTTCTGCTTTTGTTTGCTGTAAAATCAATTATTTAAAAAAATAGGCAGTGGCCTTGTAATTACACCCCAGGGACAAACTGAGTGTCTAACCATGTCAATCAATGTGCAGTTTGGAACTGCGCATATTGAGTGTGCCACAGCATTCAGAAAGTTGTTCAACTGATATGAGTTTCGATTAAAAAAGGAGGGGACGGGGGGAGAATGCAGAAATGACCCGCCTGAACATTAAAGGCCCCCTATTAAACCACAGCTCAGGCTGAGGAAGATACACTCATAAAGACAGGCCCCTTTGACCCCTCAGAACTCAATACTTCCCAGAAGACAGCTGGGCTCTGTTGTCCACACCATATCAACAACACTTTGAAGTCTGTGTGGCCGGGCAGGAAACTCAATTTGTAAAAGGGAGGGGAGGTGGGTGGAACGCTCCAAACGGACCACACTCATTTTAACCTAATAACCACAACAGCTAGAACGTTCTCTCTGCGAGGAAATAAGCAGGCCGCTGTAACAAAGCCACTGTCGTTTTCCTGTCACTTCTTTACTATGTTATCTGACGACAGTACAAACACTCAAGAGCGTAGTTTCCACAGTCACTCTGAGAGCAGTGTAGTTTCCACAGTCACTCTGAGGTTTTCACCAGTTACTCACTGGACTCATTTGCATTACATTTCAGACACTGAGCAGACACTCATATCCAGAGTGACTTAAACAGCTTACATTAGTTTTACATACAATCCATTTATACAGCTACATATTTACTGATGTGAGGGCATGCCCAGTTCCCATATCCACCTTACACCCTTTACCCTGTAATGCACCCTTTACCATGTAATACCATGCCAAAGAACTTCAGTATTTATATCCCCAAACTATAAACAGTGTCAGAGCTAGATCCTTATTCATTCCACAGACATGGGTTCAATTAAATAAACCAGAACTCTTGGCTCTTAGAACACACAAGAGCTCTGTGTGGTATTTAATGATACTGTGGACTCCTGGGAAAAAAGGAGGAGAGACAAGCAAATTCCTTCTGGATCCTAAGATGCACTCCCAACTGGATCATTACAGACACTTTAATGTTAGTTAACTGATGTAATGGCACTACAGAGGAAGTAATGCTACCATTACATGGCTAGTAGAAGTGGACCCCCAGGCTAAACAAGCAAGAGGTAGCAGGGGTGGTATAGGCAGAGATTCTACAGACTCACTCAGATTCAAGTTAATTCCACCCTCTTTGCTTCTTACATTCTATATTACAGCACGTTCACCACAGCATGTTCACTGCCACAGTATAGTGCTTGATCATGCACCAGAATGGATTTTGTGAAGAAATTGAACATTTTGGCTTCAATGGCAGGGAGGCATAACCATCGATGTTAAGGCCATGGAGTTGAGCATTCAATGGCAGGGAGGCATAACCATCGATGTTAAGGCCATGGAGTTGAGCATTCAATGGCAGGGAGGCATAACCATCGATGTTAAGGCCATGGAGTTGAGCATTCAAGGGCAGGGAGGCATAACCATCGATGTTAAGGCCATGGAGTTGAGCATTCAATGGCAGGGAGGCATAACCATCGATGTTAAGGCCATGGAGTTGAGCATTCAATGGCAGGGAGGCATAACCATCGATGTTAAGGCCATGGAGTTGAGCATTCAATGGCAGGGAGGCATAACCATCGATGTTAAGGCCATGGAGTTGAGCATTCAATGGCAGGGAGGCATAACCATCGATGTTAAGGCCATGGAGTTGAGCATCTGGTGACTCTTCACAGTCTGTGGTGCAGGCCTCTCATCCAAACCCCTCCTACTCAAAAACGGTAGATGAGCGGCGAAGGCTGGCTCTGAAGGGGTCCGGGGGGGGGTCTAAAGTGTAGTGGGGTCTCACCTCCTGTCGTTTGATCTCCTTGGAGGACAGCATGTGGCCCAGCCGCATGTCGAACGTCTCGCTCCACAGCTTGCTGTCGCGGCGCTTGGTGATGGCGGGGGGAGCGTGGCGGCTCCATGGGCGCGGCGGGGCTCCCTCAGTCCTGCTCTCGCTGCGGAAACTGATGGAGCGCTGTCGGGGCAACACAGAGAGCATGGTATTCGGTACACAAATTTCAGCTTTGCTTCAGCAACACACAAGTTTGATTGAATCAAATACTGAAAATGCATTCACCTGAAAAATACATACATCTACATAAGTGTGTGAAGCTATGAGTGCCTCCCCCCCCAAACCCAACCCAACCGAACCCCCCCGCTCTCTAATTCTCTCTCAGGACAACAACTTTAATAACAGGGAAAGGGATTGACTGTGACTGACCGTACCTCTGTGTATATGTATATACAGAAGCTACGTCTAGTAATATTTATTAGCTACAGTCGCAAGTGTGTTGCAATGCAAGCACAGGTGAGTTACTTCGGATACATTCCCACGGTAGGATAGAGCGAATTCGTAATTATCAGATGTTGACCAGCCTTAGCTACAATTAAGATTAGCCTGCAAGTCTGCCAGAACTTTCCCAGTAGTTACCGTGGTAACTTTATGTGTAACTGTTTTTAAAATCTTTATAGGCTATGAATCTACTCGACAGTAGAATACCTAGAGTAATATTGCTCAATAGTGGGCTTGTGTGTATAAACTTCTAAGAAGAAATCGTTCATAAATCCTCCTTTTCACACAGGCTGAACTGTTGAGTCAGTTTTACTGGACAGTGACACACGGACAGGAATGACACACGGACAGGAAGATGGCGTGATAGTCACAAAAACAGTGACAGCGTGGAGGGGGATTCACAGACCATTTCAAAAGCACATGCTGTTCCTGTCCTGGCACTTTTCTTACCCTGTCTCAGTCTGAGAATCACTAAAAGGGTCCAATCGTAAGCAGTGCAGACATAAAACAAAGGTGAAGCAATTCAAGTTGAGAAGATAGAAAATAGGCTCCAGTGGTGCTAAATCACAACAAAACAGAGCTGAGTATAAAGTCACCTATCAAGCAAAGTGTGAAAGTGTGAAAAGGAGTCAGTCGTCTTGATACAAGAACTGGGACCAAACTTCAATTACACCACAGTTATGTTCTATAGTCCAACTAGATACAAAGAGAACACTTCTCTGTGAAACAGGAACTGTATAGCAGAGTGTACAAAGCTGCTGCTTGTTAATACTTAAAGGTTCCAATTAGACACGGTCACACAATCAATGCAAAGTCGTTCCACAAATAAATGTATTAATTGTATTAAAATTGAGCACTAACACTTCATTTTCCAATATTATCATCTGGCTCGATATTTAAAAAACAGAATAGACATCGTAATATTAATTTACTTGTTAATGTATGTACTGCTTTATCCTCACAAGTTCTCTTGTCGTGCAAATGAAGCATGTTTGAATTTGAGAGGGAGAGAAAGAGAAAGGGAGAGAGAGAGGGTATGAGAGAGTGAGACAGGGGATGAGCTGTGGTGGTTTTCTGCACATTGTGTCACACTGATAAGCTGAGAGACAGTGGCTGGTCTGTGTGTGTGAGGTGTGAATGCAGAAGGGGAAATGGGGCCTGGCCAGTGGAGATTAATCAGATTCCCTACACACAGCTACAGAGCGCAGATTCCCCACACACAGCTACAGAGCGCAGATTCCCCACACACAGCTACAGAGCGCAGATTCCACACACACAGCTACAGAGCGCAGATTCCCCACACACAGCTACACGGTGCAGATTCCACACACACAGCTACAGAGCGCAGATTCCCCACACACAGCTACAGAGCGCAGATTCCCCACACACAGCTACAGAGCGCAGATTCCCCACACACAGCTACACGGTGCAGATTCCACACACACAGCTACAGAGCGCAGATTCCCCACACACAGCTACACGGTGCAGATTCCACACACACAGCTACAGAGCGCAGATTCCACACACACAGCTACACGGTGCAGATTCCCCACACACAGCTACAGAGCGCAGATTCCACACACACAGCTACACGGTGCAGATTCCCCACACACAGCTACAGAGCGCAGATTCCACACACACAGCTACAGAGCGCAGATTCCACACACACAGCTACACGGTGCAGATTCCCCACACACAGCTACAGAGCGCAGAGACACTCTTCAGTCCAGACAGGCAAAAACACCCCCAAACCAAACCAAGACTTTCATTTCCTGCCCTGAGACAAGAGACAAGGCCTCATTCCCTCACTGAACCATTATTGCTCTCCTCTCTGCCAGGCAGGCTGGAACTGCCCTCCCAAAGTACAGAGACCAGACACAAACACACACACATGCATGCACAGCACACACTCCTCAATATGTAAAAATGTACACACAGGCATACACACATACACATGCAACTGAGATAATGTATTAGAACTGTAACAATACCTTGCATAATATAAGAACATAAGACAACACACAACCAAAAGCCACTCCCCCACAGAGCAACTCAAGGAGACTCCTGGGGCCACATGTATAACAGTGCTGAGCAGAAAAATGCCCTCAGAAAGCCACGTAAGCAGGTTTCCACGCAGAAATTCAGATGTATAATATAACATGTTGTGAGAATCTGCGTACATCTGCACACGATGGACACCATACGTACGCAATTCTACGCATTCTTTTACTCAGTTTTATACATGTGGCCCCTGGACTTCTGGGTATTTAAGTCCATTACATAATGTAGAAATTCAGAGTTGGCAATTTGGTAGTGACCAACAATACTCTCGCCAAGCCAATCAAGAGTTAGACATTTGTTATTTGGCAGCTCGCAAACGTTGCTGACTGGTCATTGGTGGAGTGAGACTTGGGGCTCAGTTTTCATTGTGTATCAAGGGTTTAGTCTCTGGTTCAAAACAGCATGGCGTGCGTGCGTGCGCGTGTGCATACCTGCAGTGTCTGGCCAATGCGTTTGAGGGGCGCTGCCTTCACAGGAGGGATGAGGCTGACCAGAGATGTGACCCGGGACAGAGGCTTCACCCTTTTATTACTGGGCTCCTGAGGAAGAGGAGAGAGAGATCAGATCAGAGCACATCACCCCATGCACATACACGCATATATGCACACAGACGCGCATTAGCACTGCACACACAGCCACGCATGCATGCATATATACGCACACGCGCACTAACGGCACACTTCACCCCAGGCAGGTGTGTACCTTCCTCCGCACAATCTCCATGGGACCCCAGCGCCAGGCAACGAGCCGCCAGAGCTTTCAGGAGTAGCAGGGGGGCGAGCTGATGGTCTGAGCGACCTCCGCGTGACCCTCGGCCCCCCTTAATCCCCCGCTCCCGGACCATGTGACCTCACGTACGCCCGCAGCTCAACCTCCGCAACCCGCCTTCCCCGTCGTCAAGGTTACATACATGTGGGCAGGCTCCCCTTTACGTGTCACGCAAGGCCCGCGCCCCTCAAAAACGCCCAGGGATGACAACGCCAGCAAAGTAATGAGGGCGTGATATTCCGATGCGTTTAGAATACTGGCGGGCTCTCGGCGGGGTGAGGAACGCCCTTCAGGCAGCATGCAGTCAGTTCCATACCAGAGCCATGGCTGCTGGGGACACACTACTACAGGGACTCTGTTTCAGCTACTGCATCACATGCAAACACAAACAAACCGATGGACAGGAGGCTCTGGACGAGGCTGCAGGGACGCATCTCCCTTCTGTCCCCTGTAATTTCCCTTCCTGTGCTTTCTCTGTCTCTCTCTCTCACACTCTCTCCGTCTGTCTCTCTCTCTCTGTCTCTCTCTCACACACTCTCTCTGCCTCTCTCTCACACTCTCTGTCTCTCTCTCTCACACACTCTCTCCGTCTCTCTCTCACTCTCCCTCACACACTCTCTCTGTCTCTCTCTCTCACACACTGTCTGTCTCACTCTTTCAGTCTGTCTCTCTCTCTCCCTCACACACTCTCTTCGTCTCTCTCTCTCCCTCACACACTCTCTCTCTCCCTCACACACACACTCTTTCTGCCTCCATCACTCTCCCTCTCTCCGTCACTCTCTCTCTCCCTCCCTCTCTCTCCCTCCCTCCCTCCTTTGCAGAGAGCCCATTGTGACATCACTGCAGCTGCCAGATCACACACGCGCACGCACGCATGCACACACATACACACAAACACGTGCACACAGACAAACACATGTGCACACACACAAAAACACACACACACACAAAAATGCAGCCCTAAAGTCACAGTCAGGTAACAAAATTACAATTAATCATGTCCACCATGTTAATTTCTAATTAACGACCACACACAGAAACAAAATGGAATGCTTACTGTATAATATTGTTTATTTTAAATCATAAGATGAAATGGTGGTAAAAAAAAAGCCTATTTACACAGTTTAAGATAAAAGATGTGCATTACGGTAAGAACAACCAAGCTATTTCTCTTTATATTCAGTTGTCAGAACATCAACAAAGCCAGGTGTTTCATAACACTTCTTATTTGGAACAAGTTAAGAGGTGCGTATTTACTTCTCAAAAACACTGTGCTGTCAACGAACAACTCAACTCGGCTCTGGGCTCCTACCTTTGCGCAACAATCGCAAAGTAACCAGATTTTGACGCTGAACGATTAGTAGATTGTAAGCAAGCAGAAAAACAAGTCCTGCTGATAACCAACAGTTGCATCACAGTTGCTGTTGTTTTACTCAGAAAGCCAACATAGACATCCATACTGGGCTAAAAGACAAGAAACAGCCGAGAATAATACATGATCCTCGGGCGTCCATGACAAGCCCTCATAATCAGTCTCATCACCCGTTTCCCCATCACTTGAGCTTGCCTGACCGGAGCAGCATTTGTCAATTCGGATTCACTCCTGATAACAGTGGCAGCTCTCTGTGTCTTAGCAAAAGCCCCGAAGGCCCTTATCTATCTCTGCCTCTATCCTAGAATCTGACCCTGTGTGATTGCCTGCCAGACAGAGTCAGGCAGACAAACTGCAGACAGATTTCACCTCTGGCCTGTGTACAGACTCACAGCCTCACAATACCCAGCCATTAATCTTGTTATGCAACAGGGAGACAACGCAACACCTCCATGCCAAACACACAGTTCCACACAGTTCTACACACACACACACACACACCTGCTCCCTCCTCCAAACAGGTGACTCAGTGGACACAGTCACATTGCTCAGCCTGCTCCATCCCTCTCCCCCTCTCCTGTTGGGACCCAGCAGGGAGCAGTCAGCGGCAGCATTGGGGTCATGTGATGTGACCCGCGCCTCTGTGCTCTGTGCTTACATAACTCCGCGTTCCCGCTTGCAAGGAAACTCTAAAGTGGAAAATGGTCAGTCAGAAAATAAGCAAACCTCCACGTCTGATGGCTGTTGGAGCACATTCGATTACCGACCCGGACAAAAGCTCAGCTTCACCACGGCCAGACCAAACCGCTCACACGGAGACACAAATGTACATGCCTTCCGTGGCTCGATATCCCCTGCTGTAGAACTCAACATGCCCTCCAGCGTGGAGTCCAGAATAAGCACTAGATCAATGCACTTATATGCATGTCCTTCGATCGCGTAATTATAAAACCATGCCCTGGCGTGATCGCCGGTCGGAGGTCCTAAACCACAACCAAACAAAAGCCCAGCCAGGGAGGCTTTCTTGCACCCAGGGACCAGCATGTGCGCATGTGCATTCAGTTATGTGACAGGATAGCACAGCTTCTTACCAAATACCCAGCTCTGTGTTCTTAACACAGAGTTAACCTCTCAATGTATTCATGTAGACACCACATGTTACAAAACATGTGTCGCAATACAATTCTCAGCATACCTGGGCAATTAATTAATGCCTCTGAAATTGAATTCAGGAAAATTACCATTATTGTGGCAATTCTGTGATGCTCTGTACTGTAACATAGACGCTAACATGTAGCACTGGAAGCTAACCAGAACCTCCTGTAGTTAAGCAGCAGGACCTATTGAGTCTATAGACTCTGTGGTGACTGCAGTAATGGGGAGAACACAGTCTCACACAGGTGCTACTCTTTAAAAGACAGCACGTATGACTGAATGCCACAAGACTGCCTTCACCTGTCTGTGCCCACCTGTCTGACAGGCACCGCCAGCCAAATGGACCAGGAGGGTATACTACAAAGCAGGATGACTGAGTTAGCTGGATAACTGCACTGAGTAAAACCTGGAACTGCTCTTTTTACTTCAGTCCATGTTCCAGATTTGGGAGGGTTCCGGGTTTTACTCAGAGCAGTTATCCAGCTAACTCAGTAATTCTGCTTTGTAGTATAACCCCCCCTCCAGGTGAGCTTATCCCAATTAGGAAAGCCATTAGCTGTTATCCCTCCCGTGCAGTAAATAAATGCTAGAAACTGCCGCTACCATAACAAACTGGGAGCCCCGTGCTGCCCTGTACTGGAGGAAAGTGAAATGTACACAGAGCTGATGTATGATGTATCATGACAGAGGCGGGAAGCTGGAGTCTGGTGTTTATGTACGCTGGGGAAGCAGAACAGACAAAAACAAAACAGCACAGAGTGAAGAAAAGGGTCTGCTGGGAAAAGGCGCACCACAAGCAAACAACAAACGGGTCCATTTCTTTTCTTTTTTTTTTTTGACAGTGTTATACTGTTCCTCTTTTCTTCCCCTGGTGGTGTTTTGCTGTTTTGCCAAAATAACCAATCACAGGAAGCATCAAGGGAACAAACTGTGAGAGAGCGAGCCAAGCGCTCCCAAATTTTAACTTGTTCCAGAGCTCGGGCCAGCCACTGGGCTTGCTCACTCGATGGTCGCACCCGTTTCCTCGCCTGATGGGCCGCCGACGTGCCCCGGGGACGCTCCCAAAAACGACTTTACATAACCATCCCCAGCAAGGCCACACCCCCATTGTCACTGCGCGACAAACCCCAATGAGTCACCGTGCTTCTCCACCCTTCCACCCCCCTCCATCGATCCAAACAACCCCATTGTCAACCTGCTTGAACTCCTTCCAAAATGTCTCACTTTTTAAATTGGAGTTTTTTTTTTTCTCTCTCTGGGGTTGTTTTTATGTTTTAGAACCAGAGTTTCTTTTTCTGTCATTTTTGGCTTTGTTTCGCTTTGGTTTTTTCTTTCCTCCCCGTAAATGGGAAAAAGTGGGGTGATCAGCAGAGATTTCGGTAACTGAGGGGAAGACCTTTGTGCCTGTGGACCCCGCCCGCCTTCCTGCACCTCACCCCAATGCCAGCCACAGAGAGGATAACAGCCAAACCAACCCCCCCCCCCCCCATCACTCCCTCATTGTCAGATGTATTAGCATAGCGCTAACGGCCTGTAATAAAGCGCAGGGGACCAGTTCTCCTCCTGTGGGCATGTGGCTCTGTGATACGGCTCTATCGCCATTCTCCCCACACACAGGTATCGCATCAGCAGACCAGAATAATCTGAATAAAGTGCAGGGGGACTAATCTCCTCCTGTCTGTGTGTGGCTGTGTTGATAAGGCTCGCTCCTTCCCCATCACACAGGTATCATATCAGACAAACAAAGTTAAGACCTCACCACTCAGCCCACATGTCTTCACTCCGGGAAGAATCCTCAAAAAAAAACTATAAATCAAAGGGATTAAAGTTGTGTCTTAATGTCGAACGCTATTTATGGGGCGATATTTTTAGCATTCTTTCTTTTCAATGCATTTCGTAATATTTGGCACCGCAAGACCAACCCCGGCGCAATACAGATTTTTCTTGACAGCGCTTTAAATTTTAAGCAATAAGATTGAGCACAGGGTATGGTGGGGAAAAAAACACCCCCACCCCCGAAACATCCATTCTCAGTCCAGCACAACAGAGACAGCTGGAACGAGGGAAGCGAGAAGACCGAAAAGGTCAAGCGCATCTCCATGGAAATGAGCCACGGTTTGAAGCTGGGCGGGGGGGGCGAACAGCTGCGTCTCGGAGCGTGATTTAGGATGATGGGCACGAGTAGCAACATGAAAGATGGAACGCCGGGAGAGGAAACGTGACTCCAGGCTGCGCATTGTGTCGAAGATGAGAGTCTAGGAGGCCGATGAGTCAGGGTGTTATCACAGCGCAAACGACAACAGAAGAAGAGACGTTGCTGCTGCCGCTTGAAAGAAACCCAGCTCGGACACTGGGCACGGCGGAATTCTAGACATTTTTTTGTGGGACTGGATGTCGCTGGCGGCCACTATTGCTGACGCTCATGAGAATGAGCAAGAGAGACACAGAATTAAAACTCAGAAGACCCGGAGAGAAACTGAGCCAGCCTTAGAGCTCTGTGAGAGACTGCCCATCCATCACTCTCCCCAACCACCTGAGAGCTCATCCGTTTTGTGTCTGGGTTTGCTTCTACCTCACAAACAACAAGGCTGCCCCTCAGCCCGGAGCTTGCGTCCTTGGAAGTGTGCGCTCACCAGGGTGGAGTCACCAGGCAGCTTCTGGTGACGGTGTTCACATGTGCAGTGACTCACATCACCGCTGCCGAGGTTTGGTTTCATGTGAATGACAGCAGCAGCAGCATTCTTGTTCTCTGAAGTGCAAACCTGTTGCAAGTACAGTCTGTCTGGTCTATACAGCTCCGGCCATGCATTAGAGGGGTAAAGCCACAGGACGAGAGGAGTTGCACGGTGGGTTTGCTAACTTCCCTCCAAAGAAACAGGTTTGAGCACTTGGCCCCGAGCCAAAGCGGTGTCACCGCAGCGCAGAGCAGCTCACCTTAAGTACCTGTAAACTAAGTAATGGCTACCTGCCAGTACCTACATCACTGCTCCCAAACATCAAAAAGTGCCTCCCCCCTACACAAATCCCAAAGTCCCACTCTGGCTGCTCCTGACACCATGACAGGCTACCTGGCAGAAGGAGGGTCTCTCTGCTTTGATGCCATTGAACATGAGATTTCAACTGCATGATGCATTTCTCCACTACTGACATCTCTCCCTTTCTCCTATAGTAAGATTCTGTCCGTCTCGGCCTGTCTCGGTCTGTCTCGGCCTGTCTCGGTCTGTCTCGGCCTGTCTCTTAAAATTTTGGGTTTAAAAAGAAAGGGGGGTGAAGTGTGCCTGACATACTGGGTATCATGTCATGATCCAACATTTCCGAGGGCAACATCCCCAGGGAAGCTACATCTGGTCTTACTTAAAATACCTCAGGGGCCAATGTGCCACAGAAGAGAAGAGAAGACACTGCAAGAGAGCGAGAGCTAGTGAGAGAGAGAGGGAGAGAACGAGAGAGAGCAAGAGAGAAAACGAGAGAGAGAGCAAGAGAGAAAACGAGAGAGAATGAGAGAGAGAGAGAGAGAGAGAGCAAGAGAGAGAGAGCAAGAGAGAGAACGAGAGAAAATGAGAGAGAGAGAGAGAGAGAGAGAGAGAGAGCAAGAGAGAGAACGAGAGAGAGAGAGCAAGAGAGAAAACGAGAGAATGAGAGAGAGAGAGAGAGAGAGAGATTGAGCAAGAGAGAGAGGACTGGACTGTAATCCACTTTATGGTTTTTAAAGGGAAAGCCAAGTTGTTGTGACTAACACTCAGCCCTCTGATTCTGATGCTGATTCTGACGAGGCTGGGGCAGGGGGGGGGGGGCAGAGGGAGGGGGAGGGAGAGGGGGGTGGGACAGAACTACTGCTCATCAGGCCCCTGCAGCCCCTCTATCTCTAAATTGAAACCCTTCAACTGGAGTGTGCTCATCACCCCGCCAGACAACACAAACCGCTACAGAGCACAGCACTCTAACCTTTAACACAAGTGGGCCTTTTTATTCCTGAGCCGTCACAAGAGGGGTTAGCTGTGGAGCTCAGCATTGACGCTTTGACTGCCGCTTAACAGAGCATAAAATCCAGCCTTAAGGGTCATCGGCCGTGGCTCCGTGGATAAGAAAGTGATACTCCTGAGGAGGACGCTCTGTGAGACCCGAGTGAGTTAACAACATTCCCATATGGGCCACAGCGGATGGGATGGCTCCCCAAAACAACCCCCTCCACCTCTACCACTACATCCACATCCTTCTGACATGACAAAAAAAGGCCTCGCGCAGCCAACTAAACAAACCCCAAAATTGTGGGGGGATTGAGGTGTCTCTGCTAAAATACGTTAAGTCTGCTCTTTCAACATAAAGTGATGCATCTGGGGGCGATCATACAATGGAAGAAAAGACTCTTTCTTTCTGTTCCTCTGTTATTTTTTTATTCCTTTAACTCTGGCGGCCTCGCCACTTTTCATTTCATTCGCTTTATCTTCCCTGGATTCTGTTATAGCTTTAACCCTTCATGTTACCCAAGTTGGTGGGTTGATGCATTTATGAATGAGTGTTCAAAACCCCAGAAAAGACAATAAGCAAATGAAGAGTTGTAGAGTGACATAAATGTGCTTCTGATTGTCTGTTTATATGTAACATTTTTATGACTTGCTCTTCTATGCTCTAACTACAAAAACTACATGGCTGTAGCAAAAACTACATGGCTGTGTTATTACGAGTCTTGGCTAAGATATTGTTGGAAAGGATAGTTGGTTCCCAACCAACCTTCCTGGTTAAAAAAACGTTTTATTATTATTATTATTATTATTATTATTAGTAGTAGTAGTAGTAGGACTAGGAGTATTAATAATAATAATAATTAGGAGCATAATAATAATAATAATAATAATAATAATAATATGGCTATAGATAGACTCAGACAGGTTTTCTTGCTGAAACATCAGATGACGTCCCTCAGTGGATTCTGAGGGTGACAGCTATAGCAACTTCCCTGAAGTGCTCTCTGAAGTTCCGTTGCTGTCAGTTTTGCGCTGACCTTAATATTCAAAGCAGACCCTATTCCTGCTTATCATTGCTTTTGAGCAGCAGGAACACGGTGCACTTAAGACTGCTTTTAAATATTTGCCCATCTCCAAACTCTAATCTTCCCCGCACCTCTGATCTTAAAAAGGAACACATTGATAGCGGACAAAAGCAGGGCAAAACCTTCCACCCACATTTCCAACATTGTATACCATGTTATGTTAATAATTAAAAACTATGTTAATTTAATTCGCGCTTGGGACACAAACAACATAAGTGTTGACATCCGTCAGGCTGATACAAATACAAAATTGTAATGAAAGCTAGGTGCACGCGTCAGTAAACGAAGTTTTTTGTTTTCTGACCAGTTCACAGGACTTATTTAAGACACATAAGGGCTCGCTGCAATAACTTCCAAAAGCGGGAAACCACGTTATTTGAAAGTAACGTGTGCAGTAATGCCAATCGCCAAAAAACACCCCGAACAAACGTTTAATCTTCGTGAATTAACGATAGCAACACATAGCCTAATCTTATATATCTCATATATCCCAACTAAGGAATTTCGCTCAGTTCTATTGATCAGTCTCAGTAACTATTTTTTAAAATCCCATTTCAATTATATTTATGTAGTCTAATTCATAAGCGTAATCGAACTAGCCTGCATACAACTATAAATGGTATTACTGAGGGCGCTCAGATGAGCTACACACGAAATACATTTTTCATAGCCGTGTCATTGAACACGGCTGAGTTGCTCTCACTTAGGAGTCCTGCCAGCAAAGCACCTAAAACACCTCGCATTTATCTTATGATCTATTAAAGGGAACAACTGACCAGGTAGCGCGGAGCCTACGGGGGTTGTCTTAACCCCATTAGCTACTCGTTGTTGCTTTGTCAATATCAGCTGAGAAGACTAGTCATCGTTGGGTGTTTTGTGAAACTAAATTACATTTCAGATACATGCACACTGACAGTGTAATAAAGAATAATTCAAAACTGATCTTGAATTTGCAGTAGAACGAACGCATGCGGGACCAAATTGTTATAGCAACAAGTAAAATGCGTCTAAAATGCAAATATTCCTAAATTGCAATCATCAAAAAGTCAAACAATTCTCCAAGAGTCTACCTTTTACTTTACCACTTCCATGATTTAAAGGGAAATACAGACATAAATCCGATTTGGCACACCTACCTCTGCTTCTTTAACTGGATTGCCACGAACAGTCTGCACTTCCAAAGCGTAATTCGCCCTTTTCAAGACCAGGTAAAACGGGTAATCCTTTGCCACCATGCTGGCTGTTTCGGAAGCTACAGCAGAGGCAACAGTAACAGGATAGTCAATGCCGAGTCTGCCGGCCACGGTACCTGCCAGCTCTGCGGAGTTCCAATCCCTAGTGAAGAGCGTCTGCCAGCATAGCCCAAGAGAGCTGTTCATGTGCACAGGAAAGCCGTCTGCCAACAAGAAGCGTGTGTGTTCAACTGAGAGAAGCGTGTGTGTTCAACTGAGAGAAGCGTGTTAAAAAACCCTCTCCCCCCGTAGCGAAATCAGCATACTCATGGAAACTTTACAGAGCGACGAGTGCGCCACTCACTGGAGCAACTCATTTCCACCGCCACACACACACACACACACACACACACACACACACACAGGATAATCCCTTTTTTTATATCATTTTGTTGCCAAAGCATTTGTAAACTTCACAATTTACGCAAGAGTTCTACCTCGAGCAACGTGTTTGTTTTACCCTTGATTGTAGAGATAATCTTAAATATAGTGGATGGTTTGCATGTCTGAATGTTCTTTTTTTGTGTGATGAAAAGTAACGTTATCTGTGTCATAACTTGAAAAAATTATTTCCTAAGAAATACATTCCATTTTGTTCATGGGACGGGACGGGACTGGACTAACACTTTGCATGTAATTGCAAATCAACAGTCAAGGACTGATGTGTATTGAACCAGGCCAGCTACTCCCATTTCCCTCTTACATTTTAATGACAGCTGATAGCAATTTACAGGTTTACACTTCTGAATGAATGCACTTACTTCAAAATAAGTAATATACATTATCACATATTTTTTCTAACCATATAGCGCCCTGAATGCCATGGTTTGTAGTGTACCAGACCTTTGATATCATTTTAAATTAAGTTGCATCTTGAACAAGTTGGGACAGCTTTAGATTTACAACTTCTAAACTGTAATTTGCATGCAGTCTGTTTAAATTGCCTATCATTATGTGTCCTTGTATTTAAAGTGGCATATTTGAGTGCAGTATTATCATTAGGAAAAATAGGTCTTATAAATAACAAGCAGGTCAGCTGTAAATATTGTGCTGGTTTTATCTGCCCTATTGTTAGGACTCTACATCAGGCATCTCAAACTCCAATTCTACAAGGTTGCGACGTCTGCAGGTTTTTGTGGTTTTCCTTCAATCACCAGCCAGATTAGGTCTTCAAAATAAGGTATGTGGATTCTTTCGCAAATCAGTGACTAAAATGAAGCACATAAGTGCTGAAACACACACGCAGTGTTAAAATAGCACATCAAAGCACATAAAACCAACTCCTTGTCAAACCAAAGATTCAGGAGAATGGGGGAAAGCTAGAAACCTAACGAGATACAGCTGATGTAAATCTTCAGTCTTGATGCGTTTGTGTGTGCATGCCTGAGTGTATATACTCGCTTGTGTCTATGTGTATGCATGCATGTTTGCTTGTGTGTGTCTGTGTGTGTGTATGCGTGTGTGTCTGTGTGAGTGCCCACACTTGTGTGTTGTTGTGCGACCATATGAGGGAGGGGGTTATTCATTCTTTTCGCAAAACAACTAACAAGTGTAAACAGCCTGGGGTCATCCTCAGACCAGAGCTGCATTTCTGTGCACACCAGGGTGCTGCGGCTGCTGCTTTATTTCATGCACGTTTGCCAAGTGAGAATGAAACTCCACAGCACCCTCCTCACAGCGGCTCCCGTTACAGCCAGCAGGAAATCAGGCACAGCTTTAAGGGGCTTTGTTCTGAGAGGCTGAGCACTTCCTCCTATTGTATTTCTATCAGTCCCGGGGAAGTGTACAGGGGCAGGGGCGGCTGGGGGCCTGGGGGGGTGGGCAAGCAGGCCTCTAATTCCAGCCCCGCTCTGTCAGTAAACAAACACTGGCTCTTTACAATCATAGAGGTGTCACTCAAAGCAACCTCAATCATCGCTTAAAACAACCACCAGAGCTGGCCCTGATGCCAAAAAGACAAATAAAAGAAATCTAAGCAGACCTGAGGACTATTGTAATTCAGTGGTCCCCTGATAGTTTTCTAGGTCAGCCTGCTCCAAGTTAAACTTTTAAGAGCTTCCTGTTCAGTAGTTAATATTCTGAGACTGGGGAAATTGGCCATGCTGAAAGCCTAAAGCAAACAAAACAGATTTTGCATTTGTGTAAATGTAACTAAAACATTCAAAAGGAGCCCCATAAAAGGGCTCTTCTTGTAAATCGCAACTGGTTTGTTGCAGCCCAGGTATGGTACACCCAATGAATTTCACAGGAATGAGCCTACAGTGATCTGTGATGCAGTTTGACCTGACATTCTTTGTTTGGCCAATCGAAATTCATTTTAAAAACCAGAGGTAGAGGGACTTTCTGCAATTAAACCAAAACATCCTTCCTTTCAGTCATTCAGAGCATTGGAGGTTTCTGTGGTACACCAGACAAGACAGAAAACAAATGAGATTATCAGGAATTTCTTAATCATGACAAACAGCAGCTCACTACTCCTTCTGAGTTTGCAGTTTGCGGAGGGGAAAGATAAGCGCACTTCTTTACTGTCACTGCACTCATTACACGACAGTCATTCTGAGCCTTTCTGTCTCTTCAGATGTGCGGTTTAGATAAACACTGCGTGCTCTGCCGTGTTACTTTAAATCTGACGCCAGCAACAGGAAATTCAGCATAAACACCTATAAGAATACTACCTTGTGAGAAATTCAGCTAGAGCATCCTGTCTCTCAAATGGCAGAGGCAAACTGTCAAGTCAAAACAGCCATGGAGTTTGGGCTGAAGCAGACGCTTGCCAGCAGGGCTTGGGGGTTGGGACTGAGGTGTTGGGAGTGGTCATGGGTGAAGGCCTCAACCCTTCTAATGCCTGGCATCTGGTGTTGAGTGTCTGGATCCCTTGGGCCACCTTAACACAATTCACATCTACAAGGTTTAACACTAAGTCTTATATTTACATTGAGGCATTATCCAGAGTGGCTAAGGATGACAGCTGAGGATGACAACACATATATTTCACAGTAATATATTGTAATATTTTAAAGCACCAGTCCTTTGTATATTTGTCAATATATTGTTAAGTGTTGCAATATATTGATAACATTTATTTCAATATATTCTCAAAAATAGGTGTTGCAAAATGACAGAATCCGCTTCGTTCTAGTTCGGATACATGCTAGAAATGTCATTTTGAGACTGTTTTAGCTGCCCTATAGAAGTGAATTGAAAGCGACAAATACTCTATTCTGGATTATCACCCCAAGGGAGCACAGAGCAACTTGGACTCATATCATGGCCAGGTAACTACACAACCCAAGGTTCTACCAAGGTTCAGTTGTACTTTTAAGTCATTCATGGCCAGGTAACTACACAACCCAAGGTTCTACCAAGGTTCAGTTGTACTTTTAAGTCATTCATGGCCAGGTAACTACACAACCCAAGGTTCTACCAAGGTTCAGTTGTACTTTAAGTCATTCAGGTTAAGTAGCCTACCTTGCTCAGGGTTACAAGCTCAATTTTCTAACGATTATACTACACTGTTGTCCATGTCCCCATTTATACAAAAAAAAACATAGGAAAGCAAAACAATAGCCCTCAAGCAAGGTAAATCCACTTTGCATGTAATCTGTATTTAAGGCTTTAAACAGAATACAACTCAAAACTGCTTATCTGAGAAATACTAATGCTATTCAATTACATTCAGTAAATCTCAATTAAATACATTTCAAATCAATTCACTTTATCTATTTCCAGGCGTAAGATGTCGCTGGGTTAGAGCTTTGCAAAATGACAACAAAGTCCAGCAAGTGTGCAAGTTAAAATGTTTGTAACAAGTAAAATGAATGAATGAATAAATAAATAAATAAATAAATATTGAGAGTACATTGTGTTCATCCAGGTCAAAGCACTTTAGATTGACAGTTCCCTTGCATTAAGAGCATGTCACCCCATGACCCACACCGGTGTACAGAAATAAGGCAGATTGCCCTTATCAGTAAGGTCAGCTGATGATTATGTCTGCAGCCATTTTTTTTGAAGGCAGGGGGAAAGAAACTCTTACATAATGATGTATTTTTTTCCATATCTGCAGAAACCCATTTCTCTTTTAAAGGAGGGGAAAATACAAGGTTACAAAGCAGTGATATTTTAACGAACTCCTCCTTAGTTTGGATAAACTCACACCCACACTGTTCTGGCTGTTATTCTGGGGTTCTGGTAATTATGTAACTCCCATTTGTCAGCCACTGGCAGCTGATTGGAGAGAGACGGGCGCTCCAAAGAGGATTCAGAAAGAGAGGGTGGGGGTGTGGGGTTCGCCATAGGTCTTGCTGTCCGCTGCCTCCTCCCCCACCATGAAAGACGTGAGAGGCCAATCTTCCTGGCAGAATGTCTGCGTCGTTATCAGGTGGGCCTAAAACTCTAATCTCCCCTCAACCGCCCACCCTTTGATAGCGTTACGACAGCTTCAGCGTTAGTACTCGACATTTAAAGACCGTCTAATCCATAACAGCGACTGAAAAAAAAGCTCAGAAGCTCGACGAGGTATGAATGATTAAGTCATTGTTGACTCTGTAAAATCAGAGCAGGTACAGATACTGTAGGTGGAATGCTGGGCCCCCATCACTGTTGCTCATAAAAGAGCCTGCATTGACCTGGGCAGTTCACATGCACAGTCTGGTGCATGCGTTACTTGAGCTGGTACAGAGCTCCCTCTCAGACACATCTGTGAGGCTGAATCACGGCGAGGGCCGCAGGGCAGAGCGAAGCAATCAGACAGACTTCCTTAATGCAGCAGACTGACGAGCAGAGAGGTCTACCGCTATCTAATTAGAGGTCTACAGGCCGGGGCTGGAGGAAAAGGGGTGGGCTTGAGTGCTGCTTGGGCTTTTAGGTGTGTGTGTGTGTGTGTGTGTGTGTGTCTGTTTGTGTCTGCATGTGTATGTCTGTCTGTGTGTGTACGCGTGCCTGCGTATGTGTATGCGCATGGGCAGGGGGGTTATACGAGTGCATAGTAGGCGTGTGTTTGTTTTGGGGGGGAGGCACAGGAAGATACCACATCAGGATTGAAATTAGAGGCATCCTGCACACTGAGGCAACATTCGCTGCCTATCAGATTACAGCTTTATCCGCTCCCTCTTCTCACTAGGCAGTGATAATGGTCTGTGTGTGTTCCCCTTTCAGATCCGACAGCTTAGCGTTTGTACAGGAAATGACGACGTTGCCCCGATCCTGACAAGACCTCTACCACTTGCTTAATATCTGAATGAAACTGAGAACGGGACTCCTTGAGTTCAGATCAAAACTGCGACAGCAGGTGAGAAGAAAATGGAGTTTCAATCTTACTGAGCAAAGACTACTCAGCCTGCTTCAAACCGGCAGTTAAGTTAAATGGCCGTTTCCATAACAACAAGTTATCTGTCGGTTGAGCGGGTCTGTCTCCTCTTTCAACTCTGGACTCAAGATTCTCTCTGACTACAAGATGTGGCCCGACGAGCACTGAGCATTTTTGTGCATTATCAGAACAAATTTAGAAGTAAAGTATTCACTAAAAATATCCAGATGTATAAATGTATGTAAAACATGTAAGCTATAAGCAACTCTGGACAAGATCATATGAAAAATGCCTAAATGTTAAGTTTGAGGTATTAACAGAGCAGAAACAGAGAGGAATTCATGTTATCTCATGATGCTCAGCACCGAGGGAGGTCTCAGCCGATTTGAGTGAGGGAAGCTGCCATTTGGCCAGGTGAGAGGACCTGGGGATTGGGCTGATTGCTGGAGCTATACACAGGTATACATGTGCTAATCAGGGTTCCAGTGTTACTGTGGGTGTGAATTGGTGGGGGGTGTTACTTTCAGTTTGTTAGATTCAGTAGCCAGTTAAAACATGTTGAAATAATGCCATTTGGGGGGGGGGGGGGGGGGGTCAACCATGGCATTGCCATGACAATGGGAACCTCTCAGAAATCCACAGAGATTCATTTTAATTTAATCAGGAGGCAATTTGCAGGCGTCATCAGATCTGTGGATTACTGTCAACAGTGTAACAAGCCTCAACTCACAAACTTATATAATACATCACACCATCATGTCTTTCACTTTTACCTGCCTTACCGACAATTCTCCAGAGAACTACAGAAAATCTATTAGTGAACTGGCCGAATCCATTACCTAATACCTTCCCTAAAGTGGCCTGTGCTACCCGGCCCTCTACTTAAGGGAATTCTTCAAAAATGCAGACACCCATTATGATGAGGTCATTGACTGTCTTGCCTTAAAATGCAGGGTTGACAAATGGGCAATACCAAAACAGCTAACTGGGCTAAAGGGCTAAACATCTCTTAGATATAAGGCATGTACCATCTCTGCACAAGGTTGTGAATCAAGGCCCCTGGGAGACCTTAGCTAATATGATAACAGCAAGGCTGTTTAATGTTAGCCTGGCCAATAAAAACATAAAAGTACCCCCCACCCCCGCCTCCAAGTGAACTGAACCACCTGTGGCTTTCAAGTGCTTTTTGGGTAATGACACTAGACAAATTTCTAACAAATGCTCCACTCCTCAACTTCCTGTGTTTATGCATGACACTATATTCCTATTAATTATAGCTCCAAAAAATCACCATCAAAGATCCATCCCTACCTTGACGCAACTAGGATCACAAACACGCACACGTACACGCACACACGCCAAGAGGCTTAATGTATCCAGTAAGCCATGAGTCAGAGTGAAACCCAGGTTCAAGTGTCCTGGCGATGGGAAGCAATCATTTAGAAAAGCCAGAAATCAGCCCAAGCACTGAGAAAGTATCATGCAGCAGCTATCAGACATGGAACGCAAACACAGAACCATATGCACACTGCTGGGCCCTACATCAAGCTGCAGCCTTCGGTTTGTTCAAAAGTGGGCGTGAAGTGACTGCTTGGCTAAAGTAGAGACTTTTGGTTGAAAAAAAAACACAAAGGCAGATGTCGAGCACGCACACACACACACTCTTCGCAGCCACCGGGGCTGGCCATCGCTCGTCGTGATTGATTGCCTCAGTGCAGTTCTGATGAACTTGACCACGCTTGCCCCTGCGAACCCCACACCCTGATCTGTCCACAGGACGACGGGCTCCCCACATTGAGCCTGGTTCCTCCCAAGGTTTCTTCCAATATATCATCCAGGGAATTTTTCCTAGCCACTGTCGCCTCTGGCTTGCTTTTTTGGATGCTCGGGCCGGGCTATGCTGTCAAGCAGACTGTAACAAATTATTTGCAAAATGCGCTACACAAATAAAATCGGATTAATTGACTGAAGGCGGTAGACATGTCTGAAGAGAGCGGCTTTCAAAAAAAGAGCAGAATGAGATCCAATCAAACAGAATGCACAAGCAGGCACTCGTACCCGAGGCAGATCAGCCGTAACCTTTCTCTGCCAGGGGAAAGAGCACGCCAGATGACCAAGGTATTGCGTTACTTTGAAAGGGAAACAGGAGAAGGAAACAGTCCTTTGATGTCAGAAATAAAGCCCGAATGCCTCCCGCTTTGCAAAGCTCAGATGTGCTCCACACACAGCTATTTTCTCCCTTTTTCTGATTGGAAATCTACGTGTATTACATAAGAGTTCAATTTTCTCTTGAACTTCAATCTGCTTAGTACAGCATGTCAATTACAGCCATCTTGTCAGACTCCAAAAAGGCCAGTAATCATTGAGCAGACTGAATAAAAAATAAATTGTGGTGGGGGTGGATTCTAATTTTGAGTTTCATTGCAAATTGCAAAAGTTGAATTAGTACGATTATTGGACACTTTCCTTTTCTAGCCCTAAAGGGTTCCTGTGGCATTTAATTTTGTGACAAAAAATACACTTTTGCAGAAGTAATATGAAGGGTAATTAAAAGAAAGGGAGACAAAAGCCATCATAGTTTTAAAGAAGAAAAAATGACTCACTCTCAGGTTATTAATGTTAATAATGTTATTAACTCATTTCAGACGGCCACCTTATTAAACAGGTGGGCTGCTGTGATATGGAACTTTTTAATTAAAAAGCTGTTACCATTACCATTGTGTGAGTGAGTGTCTGTGTGTGTGTGTGAGTGTGCATGCACCTACAATTAGGTCTATAAGTATTTGGACAGTGACACAATTTTTGTTGGATTTTAAATGGATTTTAAATGGAACAGTAGTTTCAGCTTTAATTTGAGGGTTTTTAGTTCATATCGGGTGAACAGTGTAGCAATTGTAGCCTTTTTTATACATAGCGATTTACAGCCATTTAACCAACCATGTGTTCCATACTATTCCCATATAATTTACATCTTAATCTAGTCCCACCCCCCAATTCCCATAGAGATATATTATATATTATAGTAGTGCTTGTAAGAGTACCTTAAAATAAGATATCAAAAGTCTTTTGATATTGTTGGGTCACAGACATCAGGAAGTCATGAGATGCAAAGGATATGCAACCAAATATTAAATATGATAAATTTATTAAATTTTATGTTCATTAGTTCAATTACTTTTGGTCCCCTAAAATAAGGGGGACTATATATACAAATGGCTCCAATTGCTACACCGTTCACATGATATGGACGTAAAAACCTTAAGTTAAAGCTGAAAGTCTGTACTTTAACCTCATAGTCACTGTTCCATTTAAAATCCAATGTGTTGGAGTACACAGCCAAAACAACAAAAATTGTGTCACTGTCCAAATACTTAACCCCATTGAAAGTCTTTGAGATGTACTGGAGAAGACTTTATGGAGTGGTTCGACTCTCCCGTCGTCAATACAAAAAAAATGTATGCAACTCTGGACGGAAATAAATGTTGTTACGTTGCATAAGGTTGTCGAAACAATGCCACGATGAATGCGCGCCGTAATGACCAGGCAGTGTATAAAAGGCCTTTAGAAATGGCATGCTCCAAACACCCATCCTTTCAAGTTGTTCAGGTGCTCCTGTTTAGTACACACTGGGGATAAAAATGTCATCGATCTCGAGATAAAACCTGCCCCCATTCACTTAAGAATGGGGGTTTCATTTGATATCAGAAAAATCCGAATTTTTCAAGAATTTTTAAGGAATCGGAACAAGTCAGCTCACAACTGTGAGGACCAATAACTGGGAAAGAAAATAATAAAAGAAGAAAGAAAAGGCAGGAACGTAATTCCTCAAGGCTAAACAGCCAAAAATGAAAATCAACCCACAAAAACAGGCGAACTAGTAAACTAGTGAATCACTAACTAAATCTCCCAAGCTCAAGTAATGAGCCAGAACGGGAAACTTGGCAAACAAAAGAACGCTACCAGGAGGAAAACAATCCTATACCTGACTAAGTAGCTAATAGCAAGTCCCCCCTGAACATAAACAATGTTTAATATCAGGAGGTCGCTAGTACCTGGCTATACCTAGCTCGAATACAATGTCGAAAGACAAACAAGCACCGGAGAAGCGGAAGTGAGAAACTTAAATACCCTGCAGGTAGAAGCTCAGGTGAAAACAATAATGAGGACTGCAAACCATGAAACAGAAGGTGGACAAAATCTGATTGATTCACAATCGTGAAACTAAAACGAGAACCGCAAAAAAAAAGGAAACAAAAGCCACAAACCACTACAGGTACATGCAAATCCAGAATTTCATTGTGGGGGTTCAGTCCCACTTAAAAATACATGCTTTCTTTTCTTCTAGCGTTAGTTTGAAATGGACATATTCTGAATCCACTCAATCTGTTGGGTGAAGGGCAAGCAGGGCTCACACATCTCTTGTGAACTGGGTCAGGCTCTGCCAGGTTTGTGGGTCAGTATGACTTTAGAGGGGCAGGAAAACCCCTGCTGGTCTCCAGGACCAGGGTGTGCCATCCCGGAGGTACTGTAGTGTGTAGAGGGGTCAGGGTCATCGTTTGTTGATAAGATTCAGCTTTGTAAAGTGGTCTTCAAAGAGCAGCATTAAACCCCAGCACTGTCTTTACTGTAAGCTGGAATCAAAATCAAACACAAGACCCTCACTAACTGGGTCAGGGAGAAGGGATACAGGAGTATTGCATAAGCCCATTCCCAAAAAAAGAGAGTTCCCGTTGTCCATGCCAAATTATCCTTTCAACTAAAACTTCATTTTTTAAAATACAGAATTAAATTTTAAAGGCATAAGAGAAGAACCCCCCAAAAATCTTTAAAAAAGCAACATTGATTAAAAATAAGTGATGATATCAATAGCAACATGTTTTTGGCTTTTGAAGGCCAGGCAGGGTTCTCAAACTTAAGACATGGAGGGCCACAGTGTCTGCTTGATTTTGACGTGTATCAGAACTTAAGTGCTGTATTTCAGGAATTAACTGACTACAGTCCACATATCTTGTTTTCAAGAACTAATCTGACTAGGATCGAAAGGAAACCACAGAAACCTGCAAATACTGTGGCCTCCCCAGGACTGCAGTTTGAGATTCCTGCACTGTGGCATTGCTTAAATGTCCTATTTAAAGAGTCTTTGTTTATTCCACTCAGTTCTGAGCGTTGAAAAAGATTAAAACAAAAGCAGGAAAAATGCTATATTTGAATACCTGCAGTGTGTGTTCTCTCATGGGGCTCAGAGAGGCAATTAACCACTCCAAAACCCAAGCTGACCCTGGAATCTATTTGGGAATAATAATAATAATAATAAAGTTAGGCAGGAGTGCCTCACATGAATATAGGAGGAAGCTGAACCGTTCTTTGCCCTGTCTGTCAGCACGAGACACTTGAATCTAATGTGAGTTGAAACAGAGAGCCATGGTTAGGGTTTCCATATTAGCTGGAACATCCCATATTTCACCCAAAAATGGTTTGTCCCACATAGGACACCCTCTGTACCATCCTGCAAATGTTACCTTTAATTGATTCAATACTATGCCCCACCCACTGACAAACTAAGCAGGTGCCTGAACAACTTCGCTGTGATCTTGTAAAAAAAATAAAAATAATAATAATTCAGGTTGCTATTTGGTTACTGTGTGCTGCAAATGTAATTAATTTGATACCGCTCCCCCCTCCCCCCACCCTCAGCTCGCATGCGTGTGTCAGGCAAGGCGGTGTTGGCAACCCCAGTGCTGTCTCAGTCTGTCTCATGCGTTTTGTGTGATGACAAAATAAGACAGACATAGCCCCTTCCCCCCTCCTCCTCCTCCTCTTCATCCTCCTGCTGCAACAGGCCTGTACTGTTTACACTGAAGAGAACCATCTGTTCCCTTGAGGCACGATGAGCAAGGCAGTCGAGAATCGCTCTGTCTCTCCCCCTCGCACGCGAGGCCCCCAGGAATGCTGCCCCGCACACTGACACCACCGACAGACAGAATGACAGACCGACAAACAGACAGGGCTTATTTTTTACAACCTGCAATTTTCACCCCCCCACCCCTCAGGTCTGCAATAAAGAGCATAAAATGTCAGACACGCCTCGCTCCTGACCTTGAGTTCACCATGACACCTGACAGGTGGGTCACGCCAACAACATCCCCACGGTGCCCCCGACCTCGTCACACGCTGGACCCACACACATTACATTACATTCATTTAGCAGACACTCCTATCTATCCTATCTACAGCAACCTACGATTCAAGACAACATAAATGCATCCACCTGATTTATATTAGGGGTGTGCAGCCAGAATAGATCAGACACGAGCCGACAAGGTCCTGGAAAGCTCCGCCTACCTTGCAAAAAGCCAGCAAAACCCACTTACTTCATTAACCCTTATCTTCACAGTGCATTTTCTGAAGAGTTCTGACAGAATTTATTTGGGTGATATAAAGTTAAACCGGCCTGCCACCAGCGTGCAGTGTGTGGTTTGGATGGGACTGGGTAGGACAGAAGTTTCCCTCAGCTTCTCCTGCTGCTTCATGCATGAATATTTTCTGTGCACTGAAATGAGTGAAGTCAAGAGACAGTGGAGGCAGCGGTGCCTTGTGCCTTCTGAGCGCACGTCCCTGCTCTCTGTGCTATCCGCTCTCGCTGTTGGGGGCCAGTGCACTCAATCGGGCCCCAGTATAAAGATCCTGGGCCCCTCAGACAGGCTTCCTTAAGACTACTATACGAGGTCACTGAGGTCCTGACACAAATGTGTCACACCATGGACTGCTCAAACACACAGGCTGGCCAGGCCTAGGCCCAACCTTATCTCAGCTTGAATTTAACATTTTGACCAAGATAAATGAAAAAACGTAAAAATGAAACTATAGTTTTATCACAGTTGCTATATTTATTCTCTTCCTCGGAAGCTTATGATGGTTAGCCTGGGCCCCAGGATAACTCCCCCCCACACACACAGACCCCTGCTAAAAATGAAGGCCCTACCACAAGTCACTCCTCTGTCTCTGTGTCATACACACCAGAGGTTAGAGAATCGGGCTTGTAATTCACTCGCAGGTTTGGTGGGACACTGCAAAGGTATTTGACCTGAATTGCATCTGTAAATGTTCATCTGTATAAATGTGGTTTATGTAAAAAGTGCATCAGTCATCTCTAGGTGAGAGTGGCTGATAAAACCCTGAATGTAATCTCAATGTACACATGCTAATTTAACGCAATGTGCCCGCACAAGCTCAGCTAGTTTTCAGGACTGCATTTTTACCCCTGAGAGAAAGGGGGGGCCACCTTGCCAAGTTTATTTATAAAATTCCATCTCTGGTGTAATTTCAGGCTTCCGTCTCAGGAAAGATTGTCCCAGCGCCCCATTCTCTGCCTGGAGAATGCAGGAAGAAAACCCTTGACCCACCTGTCCAGGAATAGACCTGCTGACAGACGGGCAACTGAATCATCCTACAATAAGCAAACTATCTCACTTTTCTTTAATGTTCTGCTTATTTTTCATTTCGGAGTCAATGACCTGATCCCGGATATCATTCTGCTGTGGCCTTTCCGTAGCCAGCCAACTCCCCATGGAGTTTGTTGATATTTCATAGACTGTTGCAGTCAAATTCATGCTTGCATTTAATATTGCACAATCATGTGATGGCCAGTGCTGTGAGTCCTCTTTAATACTTAATGTTAGAGACCTTTCATCACAGTCAGGTTATGGTTTCAAAGGCAGAATACATAGCTTTACCTGCACAGTGCACAAGCAAAAAAAAACATGACGTTACAGCACAAAACTTTATGATGCAAATGTAGATTAAGAAAAACAAATATTGTACTGAATTGATTCAATGGATGAAAAAAAGTAATGTAGAAATGTAGAAAAAGATGTCTAAGTTGCTCTGGATAAAAGCATCTGCTCGATACTGCGATGTGAATGAACTGGTAAGTGGGGCCTTGTTTAGTGTCAACATAGTCTGGTACATACGAACCCACTTTTGAAAGTTGAGTTGGTGGCTGTTGGAAGCCCCTACTGGTGGTGACACCAAGGTGAGGGAAATTCTTCAGTAATTTTAGGGATGTTTGTGCACCATTGAAAGTTGCTTGTTCATCCCACCTCTGGAGGAATTCAGAAACGGTTTCATATTCATGAGCTGAAGGCTCTCTGTGGAGCAATTATCAGCACCGGTAGAGCATGACGCTTCAGTTAAAGTTTTAAAGCCGTGGGATGAGTTTTACAAGGAGTCTTGGCAAAATATTGAGGGCAAACAAAGGAGCTAAATCAGGGCTAAAAGTAACTTAGTGGAGGGGTGGCCAACCATGCTCTTGGAGACAGGGCCGTTTCTAAGAGTGGGCACGGGGGGAAATGCCCCCCCAAATGCACTGCCTGCCACCCCAAAGCCAAATCCAGAAAAAAATGTAATGGCTAAAATATAAATTAAACTATGACTACAGCTCATCTTTAATATACTTGTTTCCATTTAAGATTACATAATGATTTGATATTATTGGGCATAAATAAAGTTTTCCTCCTATAAGATGAGGGGGGGTGGAGATGGGTTTAAAATGTAATAAAATTATCTTATCCACTAATGTACTGATTAGCCTATGCTTTCACTGTATATGAAAGCATCTCAAATCTCATCTTGAAAAAATATATAAACATAAAATTATATTTTAGATTATATTTTAGTTTTAAAAGGCTCAAATTTTTCTGAGGGAAAGACCCCCAGACCAGGGCTTGTAACCCCTGATGTATTGTACTGTTAAAGGTGTCAGGGCCCCTCTTTGTTGATGAGGTTCAGCTTTGTCAACTGCTCACCAAAGCACAGATTAAACATCAGTCCTGCCTGTACTGATGCCCAGACTCAAAATCAAACAGAGGCCCCTCACTAACTGTGTGGAAAAATGGCCCACTGACTGGTGTCTCAAGAACAGGACGCTGATCTCAGATCAGCTGCTGTCAGCACCACCTGCCCCCCAGCTCAAAGACGAACGCGCTGAGTGAATGTGGAAGCTCAGGCCTTGCAGTGTACAGGGGTTTAAGCTCTCCATGAAGTGCTGACTCACAATGAAAAGCTCAAAGTGCGCCCTGAGGCTCTCTGGACCCCCTGCCCTCACACCCCCCAGCTGAGGCTCTTGTTCCTGGCCAGGCGTCCTCTCAGGCTTCCTGCCCTGTACACAACGGCAGCCCCGGGGCCCAAATCTCAGGAAACCCCGGAGAGGCACCGGAGGCCTGCTTTTCACCACCTCCTTCACAGCCAAGCCACATTGGGGCTGGTGAGGGGTTTGGTGAATCAGGCAGATGTTACAGGACAGCAGAGACACAGCAGGGCACCCCCTGCAGCATCAGTGATGGCCAGGGCAGAGGGGGAGGCTGCCTCAATCAAAACCTCCCCAGAATGCACTGCTCTCACATTCCAGATGAGCCACTAATAAAGTATAACAAGAACATGTCCTTATTGCACCTTATTACACATAAATCTGGTGAATCTATGGTATGTATATGATAAGTGTAAACATACCATAAATTCAATGGAATGACATGCCTGCTCTTGGTTAAAAACCAGATTGAGAAAAAAGACCATGAATTCAATAATCTTAATCTCCTGCAGTATGCCAGTCAAACACTGCCCTAATCACTGAGCAGTATGTCAGTAGTCTTAAATTGTACTTTTTTGTTATCATTACACCCGCGAGCGTGTAGCACAAGCAGGGGGTATTGTTTTCGCTCCTCTCTGTGTGTGTCTGTCTGTGTTTGTGTCCCTATCATCCATAACTCTAACAATTCTACTCTGATTGAGATTAAACTTTGTGGAAATGTTGATAGTTAGATTAGCACACGCGTGGGTGTAGCATCTCTCTGAGCGCCATTCTAGTTATTATTATTATTGTTGTTGTTATTATTATTATGTTTGCAAACATCCATCATTGGCACTGCCATTGGCACTGAATGCACTTGGAAAATCAGTCCCTTCAGGAACATGAATTTAGGACCAAGTACCACTTGTTTTTATTTGAAATTCAACTGACGAAAATGTAGTCAGATTTTTAATAAAACAAAGTCTAAGAAAAGTACAAAATGTTAAAAATGTTAAAAATGTTAAAATTCTAAAAAGTCACTGTACAGAACTGCTTTTAAAACGCTTCTGTTCCTTTCACACTTTCGTTGTTGTCGGGCTGAAGTGCCTCGTTCAGATACTTGTTTGTGTGGATAAAGGCCCTGGTTTGTTGCTACTCTCTCCAGTGTTGAGTTCTTCACTCATCATAGTCCTGTGTCTTTCAGCAAGCCTGACAAGGATGCTGATAACTGCTAAATTCAGCCCCAGACAGGTATTCTCACCTGTGTGAGAGACATTGCTTCTTAGCAGGGATACAATTACACAGCTCACATGTTGCTCACAAGTGAAAAAACTGCATTACAAATCCTCCCTGAACATACTGTACATATTTTTACCAACTATACATATTTTAACAACTATGTGTCAGTTTTCACTTCACACTTTAATCCCCCCATGTCACGTTCCCACATTTAATATCTTTGCAAGAGGCTTTTCGACAGCTTTAAACAACTAAATAAAATACAAAAATATGGTGATTAGCATTTTAAAATCCAGCACAATCTCTTTATAACTGACCCTGTATGGGAGTATTTAGCATGCAGACAATGAGATACCTCAAGCCACAAGATGAGAACAGCACTCATGAGAACAGCACTATTAACAACAAAATTCCAGTTCTGGAATTCAGATGTATCAATCCCCCACCGGATTTTAGAGATTTATCAAAATGATGCATTACAGATATCCTGGAATTCAGATGAATCAGTCCCCCCGCAGTACATTTTAGTCAAACGCTGCAGTAAAAACACAGAGTAGCCGCGTCACAGATGACCGCAGGCCTCATTCAAAGTACACAGGCCAGTTGAACAAAAAAGGGGTGTCTGTCCACCTTCCTGTTCCTGTTTGTGGAAAGGTGGAAACAATGCCGATCATTAAAACGCACCTTTTCTTTTTTACAGTACTTTCATGTCATTTAGAGGGACGGACTTAAGCGCCCTTGTCTGTATTTTGCTCATCTTTTTTTCAGCACCCTGGGGCACCTGGGTGTGAAGCACATTATATAAGAACACATTTGGCTGATTGACTCAATGATTGACTGAATGATTGATTGATTGATTGATTGATTGATTGATTGATAGAAAAATAAGGTCCAATGGAGGAGAAAATAGAAGCCATATTCAAAAAGGCGAGTCTAGGTGGGAGTAAGAAAGTCATCAGCAAAACCAACATCCGATTATTTTCCTCATGTATGAAAAAGAGCCCAGCAGCACAGGGCTGGATGTGCTACTCCACAGAACCAACAATAATAACAAAAACTAAAGACAAGCAGAGGCTGCAGGAGATTCCAGATGCTTCCGGGCCCTGGCTGGGATAAGGTAAAAAGCTCAGTATTTTGCTGGTCTTGTGGCACGCCTCCTGACCATGGAACTCATTTGATCTTAACTTTGCACAGTTCTAGCTCTAGCGGTGGTTTACATACCAGGTTAAATCCACCTTTTGTCATTTTGTCACTTTGGCTAAAAGCATCTGCCAAATTCCCACACTGTACATTTTAAAGAGGAAAGAAGAGAGAGAGAAAGAGCGTAAGAGTGAGAAGAAGAGATAAAGAGTGCAAAGAGCGTAAGAGTGAGAAGAATCCCCTCCCTGTCCAGGATGCCAGGGTTGAGGAGCAGCTCCGGTGTATCTTTGTGACACACACACACACACACTACACAGGTGGACAGCGGGGGTATTTCACAAAGCAGGATTACTGAGTTAGCTGGATAACTGCACTGAGCAAAATCCAGAACAGCTCTTTTTATATCAGTCCGTGTTCCAGGTTTGGGAGGGTTCCGGGTTTTACTCAGTGCAGTTACCCAGCTAACTCAGTAATCCTGCTTTGTGAAATACCCCCGCTGTCCACCTGTGTAGTGTGTGTGTGTGTGTGTGTGTGTGTGTGTGTGTGTGAGACCCACCACAACCTGCTGTCCACCTGCACAGTGTGTGTGTGTGTCTCTCCACCCTAACCTGCTGTCCACCTGGGCAGTGTGTGTGTGTGTGTGTCTCCACCCAAACCTGCTGTCCACCTGGGCAGTATGTGTGTGTGTCTCCACCCTAACCTACTGTTCACCTGGGCAGTGTGTGTGTGTGTGTGTCTCCACCCTAACCTGCTGTCCACCTGGGCAGTATGTGTGTGTGTCTCCACCCTAACCTGCTGTCCACCTGGGCAGTGTGTGTGTGTGTGTGTGTGTGTGTGTGTGTCCACCCTAACCTGCTGTCCACCTGGGCAGTGTGTGTGTGTGTGTGTGTGTCTCCACCCTAACCTGCTGTCCACCTGGGCAGCTGCACAGTGTTTCCTCACAACTTCCCCACAAGGTTTAAGGGGTAAAGCTCTAAGCTGCTCTCTTTACCGCCTTATTGAAAACATACAACATTACATGTCTACTGCGGAGATTTGGGCATCTGAGCCTTGATTGGGCCTTTGTCTGAACTGCCGTCTTTGGAATAATTTAAAAAACAAAAAACTTTTCATCAATAAAACTGTCATAGTTCAATATCACAGGGAAGTGAAAACTGCCGTCCTTATACAGGGTGTTCAGTGCAGAGTCAGTGTTTTTAGTGCACAGGAAATGTGTTCAGGTAACCCCCTCCCTCCCTCTCGCTCCCTCTCGCTCCCTCTCGCTCCCCTCCCTCACTCCCTCTCTGTGTCCCAGGGTGAACATGATGAGCCTTGAACCTCAGTGGCTCAGTCCAGGTGCTGCAGGTGGTTGCTGGCCCTGCCTCACAGCATTTACATTACATTATAGGCATTTAGCAGCCGCTCTTATCCAGAGCGACTTACACAGCATTTTTTTTTTTTTTTGCATTTTATAGTATTTATCCATTACACATATATATATACTGAAGCAATTCAGGTGAAGTACCTTGCTCAGGGGTACAACGGCAGTGTCCTACGTGGGACTCGAACCTGCGACCTTTCAGTTACAAACCCAGTTCCTTAACCACTGTACTACACTGCCGCCCTAGCAGCAGCACAGATGGAGCTCCAGGGCACAGTCACTTTGTGGAAAAAGTAATGGCCTGATGGGAGAGGAGACCCTGAATATCTATACCTGCTGGGCATGGCCCCCACAGCAGTGATCACACCATCCCTGCTTTCAAGCTCAATTACTTCAGTCTGAATCCATTTAAGGAAACATCTTCCCATTCAAGCCTTGACCTTATAATAGCTGCTCTTATTTGGACCATCTATGCCCTCGTGCCTGTATACGCTCTTATTTTTAGACAGGTTGTAGGACTTGCCCTGCACTTTGCCAACATTTTTACATTTGGCAGAATCTCTTACCCGGAGAACATTTGAAATGTGCTTTGACTTTCAGTGTAACAAAGCATATTAAATATGTTTAAATTAGCTGTACATTTTTATTTTGTACACACTGTTGAGTTAAAGCTAAGCATAGAAATGAAAAAAAAGTTTTTAGTCTTGTGTAGTCAGAGTTCTAAATTAAGCATGCATCAGTTACTGAAATGCAACCAAATACATCTTAAGAGATGTAAAAATTTTGCCAAAATTATAGCATCAATTTTTATTTTAAAAAATCTCCATGTCCATCCAACACTATCTTTAGAGTTTTAAAATTAGATATTGAGTTAGCAAAAAGGCATTTTCTTAGAAACAATGGGAAACGCCAGCTTTACAGGCAACGCTTCTTAATAAATGACTGTGCTGCTCTCACACATCTGCTTTCAAGTTAATTTTAATCACAGCAGGCGTGCAATTTGCTTAGATGAGTCAGCGTCTGACAGATAATTGGTTGTTAAGGTAGACCTGATTTATCACCTACAGACTGGGTTAAAAATGTAAGTTCCTTTAAGTCATCTACTGAGGTTGAAGAGGAGACCTTCATCTTCACAAACTTTATGCAGTACAATGAATGGGGGAAGAAACCCAATAATGCACTTATCCTGTTCTCATACATCAAAGAGTGCAGTGGTGCTCAAAGAGCCTTATCTTTCCAAAGAGCTCATATTCATTCCAGCTGAAATGAAATACTTAATTTAAAGTTCTCCTGTTTCCATTCACTTGTAGTCCCCTAATGATGCAAGACTGCACTGTCAACATGCAATGAGCACAGCTCCGGAGCGGAAAACCAATGAACCCCACGCAATTAGCCCATACTTCAAGGCATCAATCATCTTTCAGCATAGCACTGGGTATGAGCAGAGCGGGTGATAGCTACAGCTATACAGTCGGTAGTGTGTTTGTTTACCAAAGGCCCCTGATAACAATCAATACCCATGTTTTCCTCATCAGGGAGAGAAGGGGGGCAACAAATGCTGAACTTTGTAGCACATTGCCACCCCCCAATATATTCAAATTAGCCAGCCAAAGAGGAAAATCTGTTGTTTCACTTCAACAATACAAAAACGAAAACAGAAATGTGGTTACGCATTCTCTTATGAGTTCAGTTATGAAGAAAATGAAAACTAAGTCCATTGTCAGTGTCCTAAATACAGTGTCCACCAGAAGTATTGGCAACCTCAATTGATATGAGCAAAAAGTGCAGGATTAAATTCCGTTTATTATTGTTCATGCAATGTCTTCTATGGTAAGACAAATTGTAAAATTATATAGTTTAGTTGTGATACAATTGATCAGAGGAAAAACAAATATTTAATGCAAAATAATGTTTAATTATTGGCATCCCTGTAGGAAGTGTTGCCAAAAACTGTGACATATTCTTTTGAGAAAATATTTATTTTCTTATGAAGAATTGTTTTTCTTTGAATAATTTTACCTAAATGAAAGATGACATGTTTCTCATATTTTGAGTGTAAGGTCATGATGATAAATGACAAAGATATTTTGAATAGCCTTTTTTGCTCATATTTTCCAGGGCTGCCAATAATACTGATGTGCACTGTATGGCACATTACACACGGTATGGACTTTCACACCGAAGGCACTCAAAAGCCATTTCTGTTCTGCATAACATCTTTCTATAATAAGTAGGCAGCTATATAAGACTATTCTATTTGGGGAATAAAAGAAGAGCCTAGAACAAAAGAAAGAGGAAAATATGACCAACTCCAACAAAATCTGGCTCCATGTTTTCAACTCATGTTGGACCAAGAATACAGTTTATAGTTGGCAAGGTAAATCAAAATCAACCATTTATTCACTTATCAAAGTTATTTCCCAAAGATTAAACAACACCAATCAAAGCCAACCAATCAAACGATATCAAATGAGCCTCAAACCATCACTCTGCTGCCAGATATGCAGTAGATATGGATGGATCACTTGAAGGGTTGTTTCTCCTGATTTCTTTTTCCATAGAGTTCAATAGGAAAATGAGTCAGGAGAAACAACCCTTAAAGTGATCCGTCCATATCTACTGCATATCAGGCAGCAGAGTGATGGTTTGAGGCTCGCTTGATGCCTCAGACCTTTGATGACTTACAGCCATTTAGCCAACCATGGGTTCCATACTATTCCCGTGTAATTTGCAGCTTAATCTAGTCCCACCCCCCAATTCCCATAGAGATCCATTCAAATGCAGAGAGCTTATAGTATTGTTTGTAAGAGTACATGAAAATAAAATATCAAGAGTTCCCTGTGGGTTTATGACGGTTCGGAGATTCAAACGCAAAGGTGGGGAGATCAGAACAAGTCAGCTCACAACCGTGAGAACCACAAATTAGGCGGAGAAAAATAATAAAGGAAGAAAGAAAAGACAGGAAACTAATTCCTTAAGGCTAACAGCCAAAACAAAAATAAACCCACAAAAACGGGCGAACTAGAAAACTAGCAAATAACCACTAAATCTCCCGAACACAAATAATGACACAAGAACGGAAAACACCCTCAGCTGCCTTAGCACAGAGCCGGAGAAGTGTAAAACCAAAACGAAAAGAAAAAAGAAAAACTGTCTCCGAGAGAACAACAAAGTGCTAAATAGATGTAGCACTTTGCTCCCAAAAGAAAAAATAAATCCTATACCCGATTAAGTAGCTAACTAGCAAGTCCCCCCTGAACATAAACAATGTTTAATATCAGGAGGTCGCTAGTACCTGGCTATACCTGGCTCGAATGCAATGTCGTAAGACAATCAAGCACCAGAGAAGCGGAAGTGAGAAACTTAAGTACCCTGCAGGTAGAAGCACAGGTGAAAACAATAATGAGGACGGCAAACCACGAAACGAAACGTGGAAACAATCTGATTGATTCACAATCGGAAAGGCAGGACGAGAGCCGCAAAATAAAAGCAAACAAACAGCCACGAACCACTACATTCTCTTTTTTTGCCCCTGTCCGAACTTTTTTCAAACATGTTGCAGGCATCAAATTAGGAATTAGCATATATTTACAAAAATCAATAAAGTTGATAAGGTAAAACATAAAATATCTTTTCTCTGTTTTCAATTAAATATATGTAAAAGAGAATTTACAAATCACTGCTTTCAGTAACAAGGTTACTATAACCACAGCCAAAGCAAAAGGCACATTTCAGACTGATGAAATCTGAAGTCACTTGAGTCATCTGTAATGTGAGGGCGAAGTTGGGTGAGAACAATAGTCCATGTGACATCAGAGTGTGACCATTGTCTCATTGAAATGCTGCCCAAAACGCACAGGGGACCGTGTCACCAACGCCCACCACATTACAGAACCACAGCCCTCATTGTTCACTGACGCTCACCACTCCGGCACACCCATTATCACTCGGGCCCCATGTTCCACGCCACTGACCTCATGCTGAAAAATGAAGAAGAAACATGGAGGAGGGGGCTAAATGTCCCAAAGCAGATTCCACAACGCTCCTGTGTGGACACGCCGGGAAGTTCAACGCTCCTGTGTGGACACGCCGGGAAGTTCAACACTCCTGTGTGGACACGCCGGGAAGTTCAACAGGTATAATCTATTGTTTGAACATCGGGTTTGTTGATGTCTTGTGTCGTCTGCGGGGAGGAATCGTCCGTTTGAGTGGCTCTCTATGAACAGCCAGCCAGCCTAGTCGATGCAGATGGCCCAGAACAGGGAATTTTCAATGGTTATTACCTAAGGTATGTTATTAGTGTCAATTTAATCTCCATCAAACTGGGTTTGTAATTTTTGTCTTCCCCTGGGAAAGGGATTGGCAGCGAGGTGACTCAAAAGAGCCAGAGAAGCACAGCTTCTTATGCTGCAACACTGGGCAACACAGGTGAAAGAGCCTTTGGACACACAGTGTAAATACACTTCATCATTATAGCCCTCATTTGGGAGAAGGGAGAAACAGCCACCGTGTGCGATTTTTGGAAGGAAAGCTTTCCCACAAACGATTACCAGTGAAGCTTCTGAATGAGTGCCTTCATGTGGCAGTTTCAGTCTATTGGGGGCATATTCAGGAACTGACTCTGAAAACGATGTGGAGCTTAAATAACTTGGGCAAATCTTGACCAAACACCACATAGCATTGGTTTGTACAAGTTTGTCCAGCCAGATCTGTCTGCTCAGTGTGGTAATAATACCACACAAACATTCATCCAGTCTTGGAACGTGTCCCAGACTCTTGGTAATTTAGAGATAAACTAGAAATTAAAATGAAAAAGATTGGAAAATAAACAAAATGTTCACTTATTATAATGATCCTGCTGAGCTTCAACGTTGAAAAAATACAGTCCAGATTCAATCCTACCTTTTTATTTCACTTTTAAAAAAACTTGAAGTGGTATAGTCTACTGTAATTACACAACACTGATAATGTCAGGGACTGCCATGCCTACACTGTTGTGCAAGTTGAAGGGACAGTTCACATTCTGGATTTTTAAAAACCTTTATTTTTGTTTTAGTGTATATTTCTGTGTGTGATGAAAGATATTTTAGATACTTACAGATGTTTCTGATGACCTGCCTCTAGAAACATGACAAACAGCTCCAGGAAGTCAACTACACCTTTAAAGTAAGTTAAAATGAGGTGCTCACGTTAAATTGCTTATTCTCCCACTCTATAATTATTATTTTTGGTGTGTTCTTGCATGGGAACATAAAAATACAGGCCATTCAGCCCATCATGGATCATAAAACCATAATTGTTTTTGGTCATTTGAGTTCTTCTGGCTGTTGATACATATGTTTTGTAAATTAATAAAAATGTATAACAAGTACACTTTTGTTCCTAAAAAATATGAATCCTTATTCAAAATTAAAGACAAAATGTACGACAGGACGACTCATGTGGGTCCGGGCCTATTTAACAGAGACCCTGTTGTATGAAGGCTCATAGTGGCTCAACATGGAGTAATGTGTGCCACAAGCAGTTTCATGGTGTAGAAGGCCCGTCTTATGAGAAGGGATGTGTAGTACATTCATAAATAAACCCTGCGCTTCTTACGTCACACATCACAGGGACAGAATGCCTGTTTTTCCCAGTTCATCCATGAACAAGACGCAGCTGTCTCTCGCTGAGGCTTAACAAGGAGAGATGGGAATGCACTCTGAGAGATCTGAGTCTGAGGGGATGGGGGCGATGCCTCCCTCCTTCAAGTATAATGGAGCAAACTCCCATACCGTTAATCTTGCATCCATCTCCAGGACTGCAAGCACTTGCAGACCCAAGCTGTTTATTATTATTCAAATGCCTGTCGGACACCCCTAACCCACAACTTGCATTTCACCTGTTAACATACTGTTCTGTACAGGTGGAATTTTTTTGATGAAGTGCAGGTAAGAGGTATACACATACCCTGCGTGGGATTTAAACAACGTAGACATCCTGACACTGTTTGGTCACAATTTAAGTTTCCTAAACAATACATCTGCAAATGACTGCTTTCATTAGGGGGGAATTCAGCTTTGAGATCAGCATAGAGCAGTGAAAGGTTTAATTATGGAGCCTAATGGCTTTCTGGGCCTGTGGTTCATCAAGCCGATAACTCAAAACTCCAGTGACCACCCCTTTGTCTGGATAAACCTGGATTTGAATATGATTCAGGACTGACGTACAGCGCTAGATCTACGTATCCACACAGGCTCAAACAGGTCCCCTCGCTGTGTGAGAAGAAAAAATAACATTCAAAGACAAAAGGGACACATTTTTTACTTAAATAATTTATTTTTAAAAATGTTCTCGCAGGCCAGCACAGGATGGGTTCCCCGCCTATGTTGGGGTTCCTCATAAAATTTCTTCCCACCAAGGAGTTTTTTCTTGCCATTGTTTGAGTGTTTTTTCTTACCTGTGTGGAGTTTTTTTTTTTTTACCTCACTTGCTGGATTTTTGGGGTTTCAGGCTCAGTACTGCCCAATTTTTAGAATTTCCTGTTTTATGTAAAACATCTTTGTGACAGTGTCTCTGTATAAAGCGCTATACAGATACAATTGGATTGAATTGAATTTCCCCAAATCATCTCAATCCAAAAATTTGGATTGTTTCCCACAAATAAAGGTCATAGTTTAATATTGACTTAAAGAAGCAAACACATATGGCAGTGTTGTGTATCTAAGCGATTCACAATGGGTCTTCAGGATTGTACATACATAATCTCTGATAGACTGGTCCTGATTGCTTCCCTTTACCCATCACATTGCCCAATTGGGTACTGACAACATATCATCTAGAGCAGGGGTTTTGCTCCATCCAAACCCATAACTACATAAGTGACGTCATGTGGCGCTGTAATGGTGACATGTAGTCCAGCTGTCTCTTGTGTTCGTGTTTGTTAATTTGAATGTGTTTTGTTGTGTCTGGCTTTTGTCTTAGTTTTTTCATGCGCTGTGTGTCTGTAGTGGGATGGGGAAGCTGGCTGGAGATTTTTCGGGGCACTCCTGCTGCTCGTTTTTATGATATTGACGAATTGTCTAGCGGGAATTATTTTGTTTGTAGTCGTCACCATGGAGACGCATTCGCATTATGCTAGGAAATGTCCGTTGGATCTGCAGCCGCAAAGTTTATTGTCGCTCTTCACCGGAGTTGAAGATGTCGGGACTGATTCGGGACTGTGGACAATCTTCAAAGGCAACCAGGGAAGGAAAAGATAATGCGGGGGAGGAGTGAGGTGGCGACTGGGAAGGCTGAACTCCGTTTCAACAGTGGACAGAGACCGCAACACTGCGTGTAGCCTATGGAGGAAAGTTGTGGAGGCGCCGAGGCGGAGTTTGTGTGCTGGACTGGTTGATGACATTGGACATCTCAGGACAGCGGGGGCTATTCTATTCTATTCTATAAATGGATGCATTTTAATGAATGCAGGTGACCATGTGCTGGAGGGACTCAGAGTTTCACCTGTTAGAATATTCAGACCCAGACCTTTAATCATCCATCAAACTCTTGTGATCAAGCTCAGGTGGAACAAAAACCAGAAACGTCACCGGCAATCCAGGACCAGGGTTGCCCAGCCCTGATCTAGAGTCATCTGCTTAATGTTCCTGCATCCTCCAGAAACAAGAACTACAGTATATTCTAGTAGAGCCCCACCAATTTATCGGAAGGCCGATATTATCAGCCGATATTGGCCTATCACAGATATATCGGCGTTTGACCATTGACCAAAAAACAATGTTTTAATGTTGCATACAGAGAAATGCAGAGCAATGACTTCTTGCACTAATAAACAAAACTAACTCATTCTTACTTTTTGGAAATACTTTGTTTGTTTTAATGTTGCAAATTTTCATTTTGACAATAAAGTAAATTGTTCAATTGAAGAATATACTGCCTTCAGTGCGTCTTTCTCACAAGGTCTCTTTGATAACCAAACTTGAGGGATCCATGCAAAAAAGTGTGTTTTTTCAGTCATTTTTATAAAATTATTATCGGCAGCTATATATACCACTCAAAAGAATTTAAGGGTCAAAAGAATTTTTTTAATCATTTTTGTAAGTATGTCTTTTTAAGCCAGATAGGGTTAGAATATCCCCCTTTGGGTTGTCATTTGGACTATAGACATCACGTTATTATGGGACATGCATTCATTGCACTTATCTTTAGAAACTTTTTAAGTTAACCCAGATTTCCTTTTCATGGATTTGAAGCACGAACCTCGACTAAACTGACAAACCGCCTCGAAACACTCATTGTGACACCTCATGCACCATTTGCATGTGTTTTGCATGAGTGTCATTCCATGCATGCCAATTTTAGCAATAAAATGGCTGAGCATTTTCTATCATCATTTTGGGGGGTGCATGACTTTTTTTCATCAGGGTAATAAACTAGTATCTAATCAAAAGTTTTTTGTTTTGTGTTTTCTGTTCTTGAGCCATCAAATAATTATTTTGACATTAGTCGTCACCATTTTAGCTTGTTAGCTTATATTTATATGCACAAATATTTTTGACCCTTAACATCTTTTGAGTAGTATATAATCCACTATGGGTCGGGCTCTATATTCTACTTCAATCCTGGCAGTGCAATCAAGCTGAGCTTCTTCTCCCAGCTACCAACAGCAGTCTGATTGACTGGTTTTCAAAACCAACAACCAATCAGGTTTCAGAACACCGGGAACAGACTGCAAAAAACAACATCGACAGAGAAAGGAAAAGCAGATGGCTCTATTAATACCTGAAAATTGCTTCTACCATTTAGTTGTGTAGTCCATAGCTTGAGAGTAGAGATAGAGAGGGAGAAAAACCCTGTAAATTGCCTGACCTTTAGAGAAATTGGAATGGTCGTATGAATACCGATAACCGGTTCCTCATACCGAGGGCACTGCACTGGCAGTCGCGCGGTCCGTTTAATGAACCGTTCCCTTGGCTGCTTTGAACCAATCAGCATCAACACAGTGTCAGGATGGCCTTTTAAAGGATAAAAATAACAAACAGAGCTGATGAAGAATAACCGGCTGTTTATGAGGTTTGTCATGTTTGTCATTTCCTGTTTTTGCCCCCCGCTGTCAGATACCTTTGTGAATGGAACATATAAGGAGCCCAGAACCCAGCCATTAGAACTGAACAGGAACAGAAAATTCTGGTAATAATACATAATTCACCAACTATTTGTCTCACATTAAAACATATTGTGTGTTCCACATTAACCAGACTCATTGAATATAGTTATAAATACCATAAACCGGTAACAATTTTGAGAGTTTATTTCCTGTTGACACTTACTATCTCCAAATGCATGTTGTATACATTTTGACACAGTAACCCTCAAATTTGTTTTAAATTAAAAGTTAAGACAAACTGCACTGCGGCTAGCTTAGAAGACCAAATCTCAGATGGGTGACTCATGCGATACGCTGTGTTCTCCCCACATTACATGTTCTTCGGTAGGTAATTGAACTGTTTAATGGTAATCATGCCTTCCTTCTGGACTGTGCAAAACCCCAAGTGTGTATTATTACACGCCCAAAGCACCAACATGTTCAATCATAAGGGGTACAACATTTGTTTGACTGTGGGCATGGACCACCAGGTCGGCAGCAGGTATACGCGGCGTCACGGCAACAAGCCTCTCTACTTACATTAATGTCCAGGCTGCACAGGCTCAGGGCGTCGGCCTCTCTCCTCCTCTGCTTCCTCTTCTTCTGCAAAATGAAAAGGAGAAACACACTGAGTCTGTATACATCCAACCGCATTTCTGTCAACAGGAGGTGAGAGAGGTGATGGCGGAACCATTTCTCCCCTGCAGAAGCAGGAAAAGAGTTGTGTAACATCGACTGCAGTAATGTTACTATCTCCAGTATACCCGCCGCCATCTTTCTTTGTAGTTTTAAAAGCAGGAAAAGAGTTGCGTAACATCGACTGCAGTAATGTAAAAGCAGGAAAAGAGTTGTGTAACATCGACTGCAGTAATGTTACTATCTCCAGTATACCCGCCGCCATCTTTCTTTGTAGTTTTAAAAGCAGGAAAAGAGTTGCGTAACATCGACTGCAGTAATGTTACTATCTCCAGTATACCCGCCGCCATCTTTCTTTGTAGTTTTAAAAGCAGGAAAAGAGTTGCGTAACATCGACTGCAGTAACGTTACTATCTCCAGTATACTCTCCGCCATCTTCCTCTGTAGTTTTAAAGACATGCAAAAACAACACAGACAGTGTGGATGATGTGGAGCCTCCAGACTTTTTCTCACTGGTCTTTTTTTGCAGACCCCCTGCTATCCAGCATTGTATGTTCTTCTGTTTTGATGCTTTCTAGATATTTTGAGCTCTTTGCTCGCTGAATAATGTGCCCTAGATAACACTGTTGAAATACACAGCATTGGGCTGATGGGGAGAGAATGTTGTGAGAAGGCGAACATTGATGTTTATTTTTTTAGTTCTGAGTGGAACGTAATAAAAATACTGAAACGGCATACCATTTATTAATGTTGTTATGTTCTTGTTTCATTTTCTTCTTTCTGGTGAACAATTTTCCGCTACATTACTTTGCAATCATTTAGCAGACAGTCTTATTTAGAGCAACTCACAATGTAAGAAACTATAACTACATCCATCTGAGTTTTTTGAGCAATATTTTAAAATCTATATTCAATAGTCATATGTAACAATGACAGATATGTCAATTTCACATTTGTTTTAACAGTTCCAAGACTAGAAAAGATAAAACAGTATGTACACAGGGATACTTATTTGAGCAACCTTCACAGACCAACATGCTTATATGGGAGATCCTTTAAGTACTAAATGTGGGTTAATGTATGCCAATCTTGAACTAAAATACAAATATATATATACACGTAATATCAATTAAATACATAATAATATATATAAACAGATGATAGAGTCATACAGCTTACAACCATATAAAGTCATAAAGCATGCTATAACAACTTTAAAACGTTTTCAACAAAAAAGATTCCAATATTTGGGGCTAAAAAGGCTGCTGAGACTTGATGTTTCCCTGCTGGTCCTTATCGGAGGCTAAAAAAAGACAGAGGATATGAATAATCTATGGAATATATCAGAGCTCCAGGCCCAATCAAAGCCTTTCTACACGCTGAGCCTAATTTCCCCCTGTGAGACCAATCACTGGAGATTTGAATGGCCTAAGTCTCTGCCCTGTGATCTAGACAAACACTAGTGCTATTAACGGCACTGAATGGACCCGATTATCTCAATTGATACCATGGTTTTTTGTTTTTTTTACCATCCCTTGCTCCGTACACTGCACACAGTGAATGAACGTTTCAAGTGCATTTATTCACCATGGCAACCAGCGCCCACTGCTGAGCCTGCACACACTGCTGCCTGCTTCGGCAAAGGAGTCTCCGTAAAGTAGCTTGTGCCACCCAAGAAAAGTCGTTACAATCCGCTACTTATCCGCCTAACACCCGCCGAATCATCTCTGCCCCCTGTCAGGAACATGAGTCTCCGTTCTTAATCTCAATAGCAATATATTATACGCTGAAACCTACGCTACAAGGGACATTCAATAAAAATCAAATAAGTGATATTTTTGAAAATATTTCCACATTTTTGTCATCCAAGTAAAATTGTAAATAGTTAAACTTTCTCAGGAGGTTGGTGATGGTGGCAATTTGGACTGAAGGCACCATGAGCCAGCAGAGAGGGAGTAGGCCCACTCAGAGTGAAACCACGGAGAGAGTCAGCACTGACTCATGTCATAAAGTCAGTGGTGGGTGAAGGGTTGAACGATCATTCTACGCTCTACAGCAGGGGTGTACAATGAGAGCCGATCATGCCCACCTCACGCACAATCATTTATTTGATTCCACATTTTTGTCACGGCCATGAGATACAGCTGTAGCCCGCTCATGCATTCTCGACGAAAACGTTTTGCTGCGGCTCCAAGCAAACTAAAGTGTCGCCTCACTACCAATCACTCCTCACTTGCTAACAAGGATACAGGCTATTTTGTTCCTGTTAGAGATCAAACTGAAAAACAGGGGGAAATGCAAAGGGCGTGTGCAAAGAAATTACTTGTGGCTGAGATAAAAAAGCCACATGTGGTCGCTGAATCAGTGATATTACCATCATGCAAAGCCATGATGAGTACAATGTTAGGTCCACAATCTGCAAAAGAAATCACAAAGCTTCCCCTGTCAATATCAGCGGCAGCCAAATCAGCGGCCATTAATATGGATTTATATCTGCTGAATCTGACATTGAAAGCGTTGTTTTATCCAGTGGTTCTTTAGTGTGCCGCAAATGAAGAAAGGTTGAGAAACTCTGCAATATAGAACTGAACCAGCAATGGTGTTTACAGCCGTTTAGAAAATTAAGCAGGAAAATTTTTACAAAATTCAGCATACACACATTCCTGAAGATGTGTACTCCTGCTGGACGGTGTGGACTACAAGAAGCTGCGTGCGTTGAAACTATTTTGCCAAGAAGCCCAGGACTTTGGTTTGTTTAATCCAAATAAGGCCAGAGCACCAGCCCCAGCTGGTGACAGACACATGGACAGCTCGCACATCAATTCCACCCCTCCCGAAAAACTCCGGGGTGCATACTTAGGCCTGACTCACTTACAGTAACTGGGAGACTTCCCAAATGTTTCCACAGGTACTAATGAAATACATACAGGTGAGGAGTTCAGAGAAGATGACGTGTCTCTAAGACAGACCTTTGGCAGATGGTGCTTCATGGCACTTTTTTAAACTTTGTTTTATTTCACCCCGTTTCTCCCCTACATTTTCTTTTTCAAAAACCCTTCTCTGCCCCTTAATGCGAAAAAGTTAAATGGACTGATTTTGGCACCTGTCTCCACACGAGCTCTAGATTCTTAAGTTTAATTAATGGTTTCCACTGGGGACAAACACTTCCACTTTCCCAGCATGCTCTGGGGCTGTTGCCTAAGTTGGAAATCACAACAACACTGGAGAATGGACCCCTCTTTCCAGTACCCTCATGCTCTGAAACCCATAACAGGATATCTCTTTTAACAGATAAGCCTCCTACCACCACCACCACTTCATCCTACCACCATGCCTCAGTGACTGCAGAGCTGGCGTTGTCTATGTTTTGAAGATTTTGGTCCTGGGAAGGATAACTGTGATCAGGCAGACCCACCTGCTCATCTTGAAGAGATTACACTTCCTACAAACACACCTGCTCAGTTTCCCCATGTGTGGTTCACCAGACACCGTTAATAATAGCTCAATTTCTGTGAAAGGGGAAAACGGTCATGGGTTTTTACAGCTAGCTGCGCTTCAAAAGAAAGCATAACTATATCCTTGACCACAGTTCAGAGTCACAGCTGACAACAGTATTCTTTAAAAAAGGGAAGTACACTGAATGAATATACAGCATTTAGGCTAAGTGCTGAACTAAGCATAGGTTTGTATGGGTGGGGCTTCAAAGGGTCACCATTTGAAGAAGTCCACCCCCCTCCATTTTTTACCAAAATCTAGAATACCCCATTGTGGCTCTAGGCCTGTCCCATTACTGCAGCATACTGTATGCAATCAGAGGCCTACATGTGTAACCTTTAAGGCAGTGATCCAAAACCCTGGCTCTGCAGGCTCTGCTCTAGTTGTTTGTTGTTGTTCATCTGATGTGTTGTTTGTTTGTTGTTAATCATAATTGATACATTAAAGCAGCTGTTAATTCACTTCACATGGTTTCTTAGGTATAAATAGGTTGATGATTGTAAGCTGAAACAAAAAACCAGCGGACCCAGCTTTCTTCTAGGATCAGAATTGGTGGCCCCTGCTTTACAACATAGATGTATATGTATACTCACTCAACCACTATTTTTCTATTGGGTACCTACTGGTGCAGGTACCCAAATTACCAGAGGTGTCACTAGAGAGCAATGACCTGGGGTTGCACTGTCAGTCTGAAATCCATCTGGGGCAAAATTATGACCAAATACATGTCACACTATAATACTACTGGTCACATTTGGTATCAGTATCAGGGTTTCCCCTATATTGACTCATCCGTGGCGCCCTGCCATAATATCAGCATGACCGCCACAAAATAAAAAGTTGGTCAGAAGCAGGATTTGTTTACATAAGGAGTGTTTGGAGATGCACAGTCATCACAGATGAATGACTGCAGAATTTTGTACATACTTCATTACATTTCATTGCATTCACCTGATTATTATGAGCTACAGTTAACTATACAAACCAAGAACCAATCGTGAATATGTACAGATTACACCTATACCAAGCCCAAAGAAGAGAAAACATAAAACCATAAAAATATAATCAGAAACCATAAACATTCCATATCTTAAATGAGTACAAAAGTGCTTTGGGGTGGGCATGGGTGGGTAACCAAGATGCAGGGTGAATAGGTTGGTTTTCAGGCTGCGTGGGAAGATGGGCTGCTTCAGTGAGCACATGCTCTCATCTATTAAGCTGATCTCAGCAGTGATTTGGGAGGAGTAGGCCTACCATTTCCGCTACAGAGTGACAAATGACCGTCCACAGCAAGCCTCTTTCAGGGGCCAGTGGGTGCATCTGCATGGTACTGGCCTAATGGCTAATAAGCCAGCACTTTGAATACGGCGGGTGTAAGATGGGGATGTTCGGTCATGAATATTAACATGAAGAAGCCAATGAATGTCAATGAAGGAGGTCACACAAGGTCGAAACGTGCCCCCTGACCCCTAACCCCCCACTCACTTTGCACTGTCACACCTCAGCACAACGCCCATATAATACACTTTCAGATAGTTTTCTAAATATCTCAAACATCTTTTTGGTTATGTTCCCTGTAAGTTGGAAAAATAAGAAATGGCTTACTATGGGAAAAGCAGGTAAATATTTTCAGTGATGTGCTGAGGTTTACCCCACCATGTCGGAGGATATCACTTTATAATTCCGCACATACATCATTGCACTACTGCATTGTTACAGACACATAACTGATAAAATCAGCATGTAATACAGTATCCACATTTTTAGGATACATAAAGGATAAACACATTCGCGGTACATACATGACAGACAGAATTGCCATTTATTGGTTTCACCATTATACCAATATATATGCCTAAATTAATTAAAATACCAATATAGCCCACAACAGCCAGCTAGCAGTCGTCCTATTGTAATGTTCATAGATCCCTTCCTTGCACCAGTACAAGGGGTTAAGGACAGAAAAAGTCTTGCATAACCGCAAGACTCACAACATACTGCATAACAACACGCTTTCACCAATTCAAGTGAGCAAAGCCTGACGGCTACCGTTTCAGAAACAACTTGTTCTTATTTGCTTACAACAGAGCAATGACAGCCTCAAGTCTAGTCCTTCAGCGCCAAGACACGCGCATATGCACACTCTCTCACACAAACAGTGCACACAGTTTCTCACATGCTCACACTTAAGACAGTTACACTCAATTTAATTGACAAATTGCACTCCCCCTCTTTTATGCTCACACACATGCACTCCCCGTCTCTTACACTCAATCACACACACACACACACACACGCGCGCACTCCCTCAGATTCACCCCTGAGCATGACGGCACTCTCCCTCGCACTGACTCAAGCTGTGGAAGCTCACTCACCCTGTGATTCACGAAGAGGCAGCACCCCATCATCAGAGCCCCTCGGGACACCCCGCTGGTGTCTGTGTTTTTCCACTGCTGGGCCACAGGAACCCCACGGAACAGAGTCTCAGAGCCAGCTCTCTCCTTGCCTCGCAACGACCCGAGAGGTGTGCGTGCTCCCAGAGTCCCTTGCACAGCCACACCGCAACTCACCTAGCCGCACCGCGCCGCACTGCACTGCTACACAACAGGATGTGAGAGCGGGAAACTCGGCTGCTGCTATATTGGGGTTAAGGGGCGACTGTCTCAGGCAGCCTAGCTGTTTTTTTGTTGTCTGGTGAGTGTGTGTGTGTGCGTGCGTGTGTGTGTGTGTGCAGAGCATAGGCGTTCCCCCCCTTTCCAGAGAGCCGAAACAACGCAGCTCTGGCGGTCCTGTCAGATAACATGGCTAACAATGGGCTCTGTACACTGTTATTGATGTCAGTACTGAACTTTGAGAAGAGGGAGGCCTCCTTGTCCGAAAAAGCACAAAGTCCACCTCACCACACCATCCCTTATAGATAATTCAGAGAGGGCTACTCGTCCACAGAGAGGACCCTCCCACCAGATACTGAATCTACATGCGGGTAATGGTACAATTATAATAAATATAGGTTACCTCAAGTAACCCAACCTGTGTAAAAATGATGTGTGGGACACACAAGAGAAATCACTATGATGACAGAGACATTTATTAACTGATCGCACCAGTCTGTTCAGGCCAATGGCAGACTAATTACATATCAAGGAGATACTGTCTAGAGAGCAACCATATACAGTAAGGGGCCATCACTAACCATATAGGTAGGATATGGTCAAAGCTGGCTTTAGCCAATGTTGGGCAACAATGAATGAAGCAGAATGCCGTTTTGCAACAAAGGTTTTAATGACTGAACAATGATTTATGACTTTTGCAAGCACACTTGTAAAAACAAAAACCATAACATAAGGAAGAAAATATTCAGAAGAAAGCAGGGCATTGGATTTTCAAACCAAGTAAAATCTTAGTCAAAAAAACCAAACCCCTCCAACTTGGGGTTTGCCAATCAGGTGTAATTAACAATGAAGTCTGTAAAGAGGCTCAAGCAGCCCTTAACAAGAACATGTCCCTGTCCTATGGTTTCAACACATGGCTCTTTTATAATAGAAAGACTTTTGGGACTCTTCAGAATGGGCTATTACACAGTAATAGAGCCCAACAGATAGAGCATGTAACAGAGCATATCAGCACTGTTCAGACTGGATTAAAATGAAGTAGCGGTGCTTTAAAGACCATATACCTACCATTTGTGCACTAACATGTGTTTGCATCTCCTGGTCAAAAGGAATATTTCAATGAATAGATGATCAGAATGTGAAAACACAACAGCGGGTCACCATTTCCATATAGTCCTGATGTGCCATTCAAACATAAATAGGACAGATGTCAAGTAAATCTTTTTAAGTTTATTATTATTATTTTTGGAATTAATTTTCTTTACGTCAGCAACGGAAACTGTGAGAAAGGGTAACACAGTACAGTTCTCCTTTATGATTGTATGCCAGGATATTCTATTTTAATTATCAACAGTGATATTTAAGACTGAGCAGCAATACCTACATGGTTCACCCGATATGGATGTGAATACTCGCGAACGAAAGCTAGCAGTCCAATTTGATTTACTTTAACCTCATATTCTTAGTTTAATTTCAAATCCAAAGTGCTGGAGTACAGAGCCAAAACAACAAAAAATGGTGTCACTCTCCAAATACATATGGACTGCACTGTGTACGTGCAGGCGATAATTCAAAGCGAAACAGTTCGTCCTCCATAAAAAAAACATATTTACATAGGTTTGCATGTCAGTTTGTTAACTGTGTGGGTATAAGATGTTTTCGGTATTAGTGTGTGCTTGTGAGAACAGGAAGCTAGGAAGCCCTGTGAATCACGTTTCCTGAAAACAAAGTGACTTCCGCGAGGCATTTCCTGGATACAAGAGAAATACAAAGCTGATCCTCAGAACACCTTTCATGATAAGGGCAGGCAGCAGAGAGCAGAGCCATTCCCAGATATAATCATGTGGCACACATCCACATCCACAGCCACAGCCACAGAAAAGTTCAATGGGAAAATACCCTGAAGCATGACATTATTAAACATGCAAAAACAGATTTTACGTTGTTTTATGACATATACAGTATGTCAGCTGTTAACTGGAGTGTATTTTTTCATCTCAGTTGAGAGCTCATAAATTTTGGTCTGGATCCAGATTCCAAAGCTCCAAAGCTGAGATTTACAAGGAGGAGGCACTACAGAACAGTCTCCAACTCTGACTACATAAAACATAAATTAGAAAAGTGTGTGTGTGCGCGTGTGTTTCTGTCTGTGTGTAGGTTTTGTGCATGTTTGTGTATAAAGGTAGGTAACTTTGCATCTGTTTGTGTGTGCATGTTTTTGTTTGTCTAGCCTATCTCTGTAAGACAGTGTCTGTGAGTGTGTGTGTGTGTGCGCATGCTTGTGTGTTCCTGCCTCTGTGTGACAGTCTGTTTCTGTAAGTATGTGTAGCCTATGTGCATTTTTGTTTGTGTGTGTGTCTGTGTTTATATTTGTGTGTCTGTCTCTATATGAGTGTGTGTGTGTGTGTCTGTAAGAGTGAGTGTGTAAGTTGAGAGAAATGGGGGGGGGGGGGGGGAGCGGAATTGAAAAATAGCACTTTGGATACAAATAATAAAGAATCTCAATGACAGAGTCTAAAAACTGTCTTATATAAGCTATCACCTGCTGTAATCCTTTAAAAACTGCCATTACCCAACAGAATCTCAACAGCCCTGTGTGTTATTCAGACAAATAAGGTCAGGGATTGATAAATGAAAGGCAGCCATTTCGATCTGCTCATCTTCACTCTCCTGTTTTGATAAGTTCATCTCTTTCACACCCTGCCAGCTGCCACGCAGCTCACGAGCACCAATATTTAAATGGGGACTTCACCCTAAAATCTATTTCTGATAGGAAAGAATCTGGCCACCAAAATAATATGGAAAAAAACGCACTAATCACAGCATACCAATCTGCTATATGTCCTGGAAAAATCTGCCCGAGTGATTTATTCCACATCACCAAGGTTGCCACACCAACTCACCACGTAGTAATGACACATAGATGAGTGAAGGAGGTGTGTTTCAGGTACGTAGTAATGACACATAGATGAGTGAAGGAGGTGTGTTTCAGGTAAAGGACATCGCCAGGAAGACAAACAGGCAACTGCAACTTAGAAAAACAGGATTTTCTAAAAACCTTCCAACAGTGGATATATCAATACATTACAATAAAATGGAATTAGGGTTGAGTTTTGATTTAAGAGAGTGGGTATTTTCAAACCGAAAGCAGCTCTCCTCAAACCATGATAATTATGATCTGGGGTTGCTTCAATTGGTCAGGTCTAGGCTCAGCAATGTTATGCAGCAATACAATGAAGTTAGCTGAGTACCTGAATGTACTGAATGACCAGATTATCCCATCAATGGGCATATTCCAGAACGACAATGCCAAGATTCATTGGGCTCAAATTGTGAAAGAGTGATTCAGGGAGCATGAGGAATCATTTTCACACATGAATTTGCCACCAGAGTCCTGACTTTAACCCCATTGAAAGTCTACTATCATGGATATTGGCAGTCAGTTTTGACCATGCTGGTCATTAAGATTCCTAGTTACCTCAGGGAGTTTTTCCTTGCCACTGTTGCCTCTGGCTTGCTCTTGTGGGGGTTTAGGCTGGGGTTTTTTCTGTGAAGCGTATTGTGACAACTAGTTGTGAAATGCGCTATATAAATAAATATCAATTTGATTTGATCTTTGGGATGTGACTTTATGGAGTGGTTCGACTCTCCTGACGTCAATACAAGATCTCGGCCAAAAATGAATGCAACTCTGGACGGAAATAAATGTTGTTATGTTGCATAAGGTTGTCGAAACATTGCCATGATGAATGCGCACCGTAATAAAAACTAAAGGCGGCCCAACAAAATATTAGTGTGTGCAACTTTTTTTGTTATGTTGTTATGTTGCATAAGGTTGTCGAAACATTGCCATGATGAATGCGCACCGGAATAAAAACTAAAGGCGGCCCAACAAAATATTAGTGTGTGCAACTTTTTTTTTGGCCAGACAGTGTAGGACTGTACCATTGACTTTTGGAATACCGGTGCAAAGTGAATGTTTTCAATTGTGTACTGTCCCTGATGCATGAATGAATGAATTATGTTTTAATAACTCAGCCTGTATGAAATAAGTAAGTAAGTAAATAAATAAATAAATAAATAAATAGGAAGCAAACAAAGAATGTTCAGAAGCAGCTGAAGTGCAAGGAGTTCTCTAACAAACATGGCCGCCCTGTTATGTGCTGTCAATGTCATGTGCTCCTGTTTTTTTATGAAGGCTGTTCTCCATGGCCCCCTCATGTGATCCACACACAATGGCCTCTTATGGTCCACTCAAAGATGTTTACTGTAGCTATAATTTGGTTGACATGTACATGCCCCAACTTTTGTATTCTGCCTGGTTGAAACTTCACCAGAAGCAATATTAAGTAAACAACTTCATGTCGAAAGAAAACTCTGGCCTTTTAGTCATGACTGATGGTCTACCTTTTCTTGCCAGAGGGAGAGAGAGAGTTTCCACAGTTCAGCTCTGCTCAAGGATCACAAGACGACATGGCAATGAGCTTCAGACTTCTGTGTCTCTTGACCGCAAAGGAGCCGGAAGACTATATCAAACATGAGCTAAATGTGCTAACCAGTACTACAGGCCATGGTGGGATTGCTTATCAAAATATCTTCATACAGAGTTGGAGGCGAGAGGAAAATCAGCCCTCAGGTGTATCACGGTGCCGGATCTGTGGGCCAGGGGTATCTGATACAACAGCCTCCTTCTTCCCAAACTCTGGAAGCCTCTGTGACTAATGAGTTTTCCAGAGGGGGTTTTTACGTGTCTAATCCCTCCGCTTGTCAGAGCTCCGTCGTCACAGAACACAGCCCCATAGGAGCAACCCCCGAGTTTGTTTCACACAAGTACTCGGTTTTGCTCTGCTAAGCAGATTATCTTTGCGACTGTGAGTCCCTGAACGGCTTCAAGGTGTTGGAGCACATTTGACCTCAACCTCCACAGCTGTTGCCTTTTGAATGCGCCGTTTCACCTGAAGAATAGCAGTAAGTAAAAAAATATATTTTATATCTCGGCTTTAAGCTTTAGAAGGAACTGAGAGTGACTCTGCATGAGGTGCTAGATATTGGATTCTGCGCTGCTGTGGAACTCACTCCTCTGTCTGTGTGTGATGTCCGCCTCCCCCCAGGACATCAGAGCACTGACTCTTAGACCTCCTCAGACTACTCAGCTCTGTGTCCTTTTCATTGCAAGATTCTATCTTCCAATTATCAAAGCTCAAATATATCGATTGGAGGCATCTTATAAACATTCATGAAGGGGCATAGAGCAGTAATGGAAGTTCTGTACTGTAATCACCATCCAGATCTTTCTGTAGTTAAGAAGCAGACAGCACAGAAGGAACACAGAAGTTCAATATCTGGTAAGTCTATAGAATCTGTCATATCGGATTTCTTGCTGCATCACTCTGCTGGATGTGATGTCACACATGAGATTCCTGAGACTCACCAGTTACTCAGCTCTATATTCTTAACATTACAGGTTCTGTCTCCCGACAGCTGAAACCAAAATGTTCCAATTTGTTGCATTTTACAGTATAAATATTTGTGAAGTGCCACGATTAATACAACACTGTGATAAAAGATGTTCTGAAGTATAATATTAAACTGGAAATTCCTGTAACCAACCAGAACCTCCTGTCGCTAAAAGAAAACGGGACAGAAGATACACAGGAGCTGAGTATCTGGTGAAACTATAGGAACTGTGATACTGAGCTCCAGTGGAACTCTACTGGATGTGATGTCACGAAGGTCAGCCTCACTCTTGGCTGAGAGTGCAGTTGGGGGTGGGGGAGAGGGGTGTTAGACTAAACTATACCCAGTGAGTAAGTAAACTCAGGAAGGATGCAGCTGAACACCACTTGGGTGGAGCGAAGTCGTAAACCTCTGTACCTACCCAAGGGAAGGAATCACTTACACGAGGGCTAGGGAACTATTGTAAACTATGGATGGGGGGATGGGGGTATAATACTTCTTTAGTCATCCTCTTGTACTTTCCTATAATCCATCACTGACCTCTGACATTCCATACATCTAAAAATAAAATGGATCCTCCCTTTCTTGCGAATGAGATTGTTCTCATTGTTCCTCTCCTTATTTTCAGGAATCAAGTGTGGCGCTCCGCAGAGGATTTGCTGTGGATCATGCTTTCCCATTGTATTGTAGGAGATACCACTACTCAAATACGGTCAAACATTCATATCTATGTCACAGACCACACTGCAAATGACATGTAGCACGACATTAAAACAGGCAATATTTCCAGTAATTATGCAAAATGGGCACCTGCAGTACGAAAGCTAGATCACCGTGGACACGCAATAGCTTCACAAAATGAATATAGATGCTGTTTCCTCCAAATACAGGAATCATGTTACTTAAGGCATGAATGATCTGATCTTCATTTCCAAGCTAGTGGCTGCATGTAAAAATATTAATTCACTTTGAGTACCTGTATAATTCTCTCGAATGAACAGTGGTAAGTGTGTAGTGGTTCGTGGCTGTTTGTTTTCTTTTCTTTCGCGATTCTCGTCCTGCTTTCACGATTGTGAATCAATCAGATTTTTTCCACGTTCCGTTTCGTGGTTTGCCGTCCTCATTATTGTTTTCACCTGTGCTTCTACCGGCAGGGTATTTAAGTTCTTCACTTCCGCTTCTCCGGTGCTTGTTTGTCTTTCGACATTGCATCAAGCCAGGTATAGCCAGGTACTAGCGACCTCCTGATATTAAACTTTGTTTGTGTTCATGAGAGACTTGCTATTAGCTTTTAGTCAGGTATAGAATTGTTTCCTTTATTCTGTCCATTACTGTTCTCTAAGAGACAGTTTTTCTTTGGACTTTTGTTTTTGGTTTTACACTCTTCCGGCTCTGAGCTAAGGTAGCCGAAGGTGTTCTTTTGTTTGCTAGATTTCCCGTTCTAGCTCATTAAGTGAGCTCGGGAGATTTAGTTGGTATTTCACTAGTTTACTAGTCGCCCGTTTAAGTGGGTTTATTTTCGTTTTTTTGGCTGTTAGCCTAAAGAAATTAAGTTCCTGTCTTTTCTTTCTTTTCTTTATTATTTTCTCTCCTTATTATTGGTCCTCAAGGTTGTGATCCGACTTGTTCTGATTCCCCCACCTTCGCATTTGAATCTCCGAACCATTATAAACCCATTACAAAATGAGGTTGTTGCACCTGCATCTACCCTCAGAACCACTAAATTCCTCTTATCACACTTAGAAATGTTCTTCTGTACAATTTATTATTCATTAGTGTGGGAATGCATAGAATAGATGTACTGTAAAAGAGAATCAGAAATATTGAGGTGCAATAATGCATTTTGTGAAAAAAAAAGTGTGAATACATTTCAATAAACTATTTTCACGTAGGAGTACAATTACAATAATTACAAGTAATGAAAAACCTGAAATGCATTTGTCATATGTTTACTGTAAAAACAATTCCCCATTTCTATCCACACTGTTGAAGAGGCAGATACTTCCCAAGCCCCAAGGTAACTGTATTTTTGCCCTTGTTCAATTATTTTGAACATTCACATCACATGTTGGCAGAGAACGGCTTTTCAGATGTTTGCGTGCTCAGAGGGCCTTATCCGTTTCAAGAGCTCAGCCTTTGTTGAAGATACGGAATCTTTCAGAGAAGTTAATGCTTTCCTTTTCATACCAGCTTGGCTACATTTCCAAAAGGTTTTTTTTTTTTAATAAAATGGAAAAAAAACAGAGAAATGAGTGAGCTGATTGATTTCATGAGGCAGAAGACTTTGATGAGGGGCCAGGTGGGTGTAAAGGACACGGTGTTCATAACGAACGGATGGGAAGGCTGCCATGGCAACACAATCGGGACTGCCGGCACGGGCCTGCCACCGTGATCACAAGACAGAGATGTGCCAGGTGCCGACGTGCCGAGGAAGCAGAACCTCGTTCGTTTGGCTTGACACGGCGCCTCAGAAAGCAGCCCGGGATCACCGAACCCTCGAAGCTGATAGGTAAGGTCAGGAACAGAGAGCCTGTGGAGATTAACAGAGACGCCGTTCCTGTCCGTCTGTGGCCTGGTGGCTGGAGAAAGACACTGCTGGGAAGTGGGAATGTGTTCCACATACATCCTCTATCTCTGCCTCTGTATTATTTAAGGCCTCAGTCCCAGGATGAACCCCCCTGGGGTTCTGCACAACATGACGGACTGTGAATGTAGCAGTCACATGACTCAGGTCCGACTCCCTCCCGGGCTGTGGTTCTGAAACTGTGGGCCATAAGAGAGACTGAGGTGGGTTGCGAGTTTTACATAAGTTATATTACTGATTGATCATATCATACACCCTCCATTGGCACACTAGTAAAATTAAACATTGCACCTGTTAGATTTGAGCTCATAATGGATAGGGTTAGGATGTAGACAGGGTAACAGTGAAACTAAATCAGCATTCAGCCATCTGAGACCCTTAATAAATATGGGCCCTATGGTTCATTTAGAAAGCCACAGGGCTTGTCTAACCCCTTCAGAATGGTCCTCCTCTCTGCGTCATTGGATTTCCCAGGCAGCACCACACTGCGCTTTTCACCCTTTGTGTGCTTGCCATCAGCCACTTGCACAATGGGGCCCTGATACCATCCAGCTCCAGCTGCCAATGTAAGCTTGCATCAGGCCACCAACAACAAATCCCACAACAATAACACAAAACTTAAAATTAAAAAGCTCCCAAAATGTCCCCTTGGCAACAGATGAGAACTCTGATTGGTCAGAGGTTCTCTTTGATAGCCATGCTAACCACCTGAGGGAAATAATCCCAATGGACAGAAAAATATGGATTACGTTGATTAAGTAAACTGAAAGCTGTGTATGCTGGAGGATAGGGCCAACAGAGTACATTATTAATAATGTTAACATTCATATAAAACGGCCAAGCACACATTTCTCTTATTTCTTTGTTTGAAGGGATTACGGATAAGACATGATATCGTCACTGCCAGTGCTCACATTGCTGCTCTTTTATTAATTAATTAATTAATTCATTCACTTATTAATTCATTTATGTTTTTTTGACAAATACACCCCCCAGGTAAAAGTGTGCATAGGGATAAGCACAAAGCACAATTTACAACTTGAATGCCATGTACCAATTACAAACGGCAACTTCAGCAAACAGGATAATTCCCAGTTGCAAAACAATTTAAGTGCTGCCTGTGTAACTCCCCCAAAGGTAGGAAACGCATTCCACACCAATTAGTCTGTGGCAAAGTGCTGATGTTGTGGTGCATTCTTGGTATGAATGCCAATGAAAAGCACATAATACACAGAAACTTATGTCATATGTCTCCTTGCAATTGACCCCAACCCCTCCCATAACCCACCAGTGGGTCCTGATCCACTGTTTGGGAACCACTGCAATAGAGGTCAGACACAATTTTGGGGAACCCAGATAGAGGCTAAAGATGGGGGGTGGGAGGTATTCTACTCTTCAGAGGGGAGTGGGAGGCGACAATAGCCCTTGTTATTCCTAAAGTCTCTAATTACTGGTTTAATTCAAGGTTTTCTTCCCGAAGAAGAAGAAAACATTTTAAGTACGCAATAAAATGCTTCGATATCTCTTCAAAGGCGCAGTTATCTGAGGCCGTGTCTCCTGTCGACATTTCTGGAATATTTGACATTGTCAAAAAAATTGTAGACATACAAGGGCCCAGGAGGCATGTATACCGATCATTAAAGACTATGCTGAAACACTGTGTTCCAGCTCCACCTATTTCAAGAAGGCCAGCAATGAACATGCAATGCACAAGTACTGATGCATGCTCTGTCAGCTACGGGGCACAAATGAAACGCAACTATCCAGCATTATCTGCATCGTATCAAGTCTCCTCAAAGCTCTGCTGTGGAATATGATATAAGGTACGGAGCTTTTGAATGCTGGCCCAAGCCACAATAAAGCATACGAGCGAAGCAGACGGCAGCCCAGGAGCATTAAACAAGAAACCCTAGAAATGCTGGGTGCAGCCAGCCAAAACACTCCGGTATAAATTAGCGCAACATTACTTCTCTGGCAGAGGATATGATAACAAATGGAGACACGGATAAGGTCCTTCTCTACTTGAAGTGTGTGTGCACTAATAGAGCCATTTGAAGTGGCTCTGTTTAATATTACAGCGAGCTGGCTGCTTCTTTAGCAGAGCCCTGGGAGGAGAGACAGAGAGAGGGAGAGAGAGAGAGAAAGCAAGAGACAGAGAGAAAGAGAGAGACAAAGAGGCCCAACGGCTCCCAGCAAGCAAGCAAAAGTATGTGTTATAACCAGACACTGGTTAAACAAAAAAACGAAAAAAAAAATTTTTTTTTTTTTTTTTATTTATTATTTTTTTTTTTTTTTTTTTTTTTTTACTATTAAAGTTATTGTTATTAATAATAATATAAGTATAGTATATATTTTTACTGCTGTTATACTGTAGTGGTAGTTGTTACTGTTACCACAGTTAGGTTAGCAGTTCTAATTAAAGTGCATTCATGTTCTAGTGTGTCGTGTATTTCAGTATATGTACACTATGGCAATATTTACAAGTGTATTTCATGCAAATAAAGCATTTTAAATTTGAGATACAGAGAGAGAGAAGCACAGAGATGCTTTGGCCGCAGGGGTATATGGGGAATGCTAAGCCCGTGCCGTTCGTTCGTTCGGCAGCCAGACGGGAGTCTCCTGAAGCTGGGGACGGAGGCTGAGCTCTCACGCATTGTTTTGCTTGCTCTGCCGTCATGGCAGATTCCTGTGTTCATCTCTGGGAGGAGTGCGGCATGTATTAAGGTCGGCTGCACCCCAGCCCAGACTCAGCGTCTTCTCCCGGGGCATGACTGTCCTGTGCTGGAGGGGCGAGGGCAAGATAACACAGGGGAGGGGCACAGCTTCTGGGACATCCTGACTTTGATATTTTATTTATTTCATTTATTTAGCCAGGAAGCCTAATTGAGATAGATGAAACTTTTATTTTTCTAAGTGACCTGGACTAGACATATAAGGTGCAAGTAAAAAAAAAATGCAACAGCACATAGCAATGCATTACAAGTACACAAAAAAGAAAGACTATTCAAGCCAATGAGAACTTAGCATTACTGGGGAGGAGGGAAGTATAACCTCCCAGCCCAGCTCTGGATCCAGTCACAGTCTCGACAGGTGATCCCCTAAGTCTACACTACCAGTCCTAAAAATGGCCAGGTTCCCACAGCCCATCTTCAGCTAACAGCTGATTGTGACAGGGGGACCCAGAAACCTGGAACCTCTTATCTAAATTAAGCAGAGAATGAAGAGCAGATATTCCTGCTGCACTCAGGGACTGGGTTGAGCTTCAGGACCCAGAGTTTACAATCATTCCTAACAGCAGCTGATTCTTATGAAGAACATAGGGAGAACTGTTCTGAAAACAATCTGAGAATGAATATACCTCTAAGACCTTATATCATAGATTGATAATAATAATAATAATACCTTGTATTTATATAGCGCCTTTCTCGACACTCAAAGCGCTTTACAGTGATGAGGGGGAAACTCGTCTCTACCACCACCAATGTGTAGCACCCACCTGGGTGATGCAACGGCAGCCATTTTGCGCCAGAATGCTCACCACACATCAGCTGAGGTGGAGAGGGAGAGAATGATTTTAGCCAATTAAACTGGGGGATGATTAGGTGGCAGATTGAAAGAGCCAGGTTGGGAATTTAGCCAGGACACCGGGGAAACCCCTACTCTTTACGATAAGTGTCATGGGATCTTTAATGACCACAGTGAGTCAGGACCTCGGTTTAACGTCTCATCCGAAAGACGGCATCTCCTACAGCACAGTGTCCCCATCACTGCACTGGGGCATTGGGAATTTTTTATTTGACCAGAGGGAAGATTGCCCCCTACTGGTCCACCAACACCACTTCCAGCAGCAACTTGGTTTTTCCCAGGAGGTCTCCCATCCAAGTACTAACCAAGCCCACACCTGCTTAGCTTCAGCCATTCAGCAGGAGCAGAGTGCATGGTGGTATGGCTGCTATGATACTGTGCTATACTGTGCTGTTCTGTGCTATAATGTGCTGGGCTATACTGTACTGTGCTGGACTGTGTTGTGATGTGCTATAATGTACTGTTCTGTGCTATAATGTGCTGGGCTATACTGTACTGTGCTGGACTGTGTTGTGCTGTGCTATAATGTACTGTTCTGTGCTATAATGTGCTGGGCTATACTGTACTGTGCTGGACTGTGTTGTGATGTGCTATAATGTACTGTTCTGTGCTATAATGTGCTGGGCTATACTGTACTGTGCTGGACTGTGTTGTGATGTGCTATAATGTACTGTTCTGTGCTATAATGTGCTGGGCTATACTGTACTGTGCTGGACTGTGTTGTGCTGTGCTATAATGTACTGTTCTGTGCTATAATGTGCTGGGCTATACTGTACTGTGCTGGACTGTGTTGTGCTGTGCTATAATGTACTGTTCTGTGCTATAATTTGCTGGGCTATACTGTACTGTGCTGGACTGTGTTGTGCTGTGCTATAATGTACTGTTCTGTGCTATAATTTTCTGGGCTATACTGTACTGTGCTGGACTGTGTTGTGCTGTGCTATAATGTACTGTTCTGTACTATAATGTGCTGTGCTGTACTGTACTGTGCTGTACTGAGCTGTATACTGTGCCATACTCTGCTGTGCTGTATGGTAGCTCTCATGCTAATTGTATTCCAGTACCCTGGATAGAGAAAAACATCTGAAGCAAGGCTGGGACAAACACATAAATAAAGAGAGTGCAGTGACATCTCCAGTAAGTCCACTGGCACGGTGGTGCTTGGAAGTGAATAGTTCTTCCTGTTACACCATGTTCCCTCTGATATTTATTACAAATACACACACACGCACACACACACACACATACACATCCAACTACAGTGAGAAAGGTACAGCATTGTGCCAATGCCATTGGGTCAAGCAGTAACTCAAATCACGTCCCCCTGTCACACCCCTTTTTGCAGTCCAATGTCAACCTGACACAAGCAGAGGGCAGAACACTGCGTTCCTAAAGCTCACGTCCAGCCACAAACACCAGAGGCTCCCTGGGCCTCTGTCCTGCACAACACGAGACCCCTTTCGTTTTTGGAAGCCGGCCCTGTGACACCGAAGCGGAATGCAGACAGATCAGCAACTCAAAGAGCCACTCCCTTCAGAAAGCAGATAGCCTCGACGCATGAAAGTGTCATTGGGGGGAGGAGTCAGAGGAGGAAGGCATTTAAAGAGAGGGGTTGCCGCTGGACACTGGGCCATGTGTCCACAAACCCTCAGACGGTTCAGTCTCCACACACATTATTATTATACTTTAACATGAATGCCTTCATTTAATGCATGTAAAGAAACTCCCACCACAAAAGGAGAGAAAAAAATAGAGACAGGCAAAGACAGAGAGAGACAGACAGAGCGACAGACAGAGAGCAAGAGAGAGACTAGAGCACGAGAGAGAAAGAGACAGAGAGAGTGGGAGATTGTAGCAGAGACTGTCAGGGGTAGCGTATGGAACGAAGGACCAAGCGCGACAATAGGGTTTCTTAAAGTGCTCTTAATGAACACCACAAGACAGGGAAAAACCCGCAAACAGAGATTTAATACAACAAGAAAAAATTATAAACTCTCTTAACAACGAGAGATTCTGATACCAAACTCAAAGCGACCCGTATTGAGCGAAAGACTCTAACACTAGAGATTAAGACAATAACAAACAAAGAAAGTCCTATAGCTAAAAAAACCCAGAGCCAAAAAACACAAACAAGAAGAAAAGAAGACGGCGAAGACAATCAGTCTCGGACAGAGAGACAGAGGTTCCGCAAAGGGAGAGACAAAGGGTGGAGCATAACCTATTCTTCTCTAAGTTTCTAATAAACTCTTTGACACCCGAAACAAAGCCTGTGTAGCGACAACAAGTTGAAGATATACGGTCGTAACAAACTGTCAGTCCCATACCGTGAATACCGGCTTTCCTTTCCTGTCAAATCAATGGCAATATGGAAGCGTCAAACAAAGATGCCGCGAGGTTTAAATAATGAAAGAGAATATGGAACAGGTGAACACACTGAGCAGAAAGAAAAACCAAAACACGAAACGGACAATGAAAACAAAAGGAAGAGACGCTACAAGAGCGCTCCCAGGGAAGTGGCCAACAAGAGAAGAGCAGCCTGAGAAACCATGACAGGGACTGGTTTTGGAGGATAAGTCTGGTTTATATTTTTGAATAGGTATTTGATGCAGAGTCGTAGGGCTTCACAGGTTCCCAGCAATACAAGGCGGGAGCTTCTTCCTGGAAAGAGCACATGCTAAAGGTGCACACTTCTCTCAGCCAACAAGAAATTCAGCACACATCATGTTGCCATGGCAAACAGAACCAGTTGATGACATCATAGTTACCGGCAACCCTCTTTCCCTTAAATGCACCCAGTTTCGCTGAGAGCAATCACCTGCAAGCATTTATTAAATAATGATTGACAGCACTTTCCCACAAAATAGACATTTTTTTGTGGAAGACTTTGGTGCATGTGTGGAGCCTTAAAAGCAGCACTTAGAGAGGCACATGGGCAGAGTAAGAGAATGAGATGGAGAAATGTTAAAATCACTCTGAATGAGACCCAGGGTCTTCACTGTTAGAAAGAGAATTGTTTGCAAACTGTGAAAATTTGAATTAATAAAATAATAAAATGAATTGTTTTAAATTACTATTCTTCTTCTTATAATTACTATTATTTGGTTATGTTATTCATTTCAAGGAACATTGTATTGTAGTTTATGTTTAATGTAATGTCTTTATGTAAAGCTGTGGCAACACATAAATTGAAATATATTATGCCAATAAAGCATTTTGAATTGAATTTAATCTACAGAGAGAATACTGCAGCACCAGGAACTCTTTACTGTAAACCCCACACAAACCTAAATACAGACCCACTAACCGACATGTCAGCCCATCACCATGGCAACCCCAGCGAAAGATGATAGTTGAACTGCCTCTAACACAGGGTCCAAGAGCCATTCCGCCCTCCACCTGTGACCAACAAGTGTTGCTGAGGGTGACGGGAGCAGAGACAAAGGGTTGGGGAGTATTGTCATTTTTGGACAGAGGGAGGCCAATCATGGACGATGATAATCCCCAATGAAAACAGTGAGCCCTGTAAGGCTGGTTCAGACCAAAAAGACGAGATGAGACAGGACTTAAAACTGCAGTTTTAGAACGTTTCGGTGTTGGTGTGAGTGAACAGTCTAGCTTTAGAACGTCTCCGGTAGTCTCAAGTCGTCTCCAAGATTCAAAATGTCAAATCTTAGCTTAAAACCCAAAATCGGAGACATCAAATTGAACGTTGTTTCCTCCTCCTCCTCTGGAATTTCAGCAGCAGCAATAGAGCCAATGCTGCCAATGCATCTTCATCATTCCACGTTGAAATTTTGCTGCTGACACCAGGCATTTTTAGGAATCTAGCTAGCCTAACGTTACAATTTTGGAAATTTGCAACAAACCTATGCACAGTTTGCAGTAACGTATAATAATAACGAAGCCTAAGTGGAAACCCTAGGTGTCATGTTACTATAGAAACGGTCTTAGAACTTGCCTCGTCGTTTTGGTGTGAACAGTCTCGTTTTAACGTGATAATTCTATAACAAAAATTCTAAAACTGGGTTGTTTTGTCCCGTCTTGTCTTGTCTTGTCGGTCTGAACCGGCCTGAACTCAGCGCTGTGAACGCATAGTGAACACACTGTAAACATACTGAATAAACTGTGAACACAATGTGAACACACTGTGAATTCTGCACTGTGGTCACAGCAGAGCTAGAGTCAAGGTAGCAAAAATATATAGATAGGGCACAGGCTGAGACAACAAGCTGACATGCTCATAGAGGAACACAGGCTGAGACAACAAGCTGAGAGGCTCATAGAGGAACACAGGCTGAGACAACAAGCTAACAGGCTCATAGAGGAACACAGGCTGAGACAACAAGCTGACATGCTCATAGAGGAACACAGGCTGAGACAACAAGCTGACATGCTCATGGAGGAACACAGGCTGAGAAAGGCAGTCTCCTAATCCAAATCTCATAAATAACATGTGCAGTGAAACTGGAACCGGAAGGCCGGCAACAGCGCCCTGGTGTGAAACTGAAACACTGCTGAAAGGTTGGGCGTATGTCATACAACACCTGTATGTTTGCGGTCAGAGATGTGACCACTCGGGCCATGCAGGTGTCTGAGAGAAGCTGGAAGATGTTCTGCAGGGAGAGAGGGAAAGGGAGAGAGAGAGAAGGGAGCGCAGTCTACAGGGAGGTCTCATCTTTATAGCAGTGTTTCAGTTTCACTGGTGTGTGTGTGTATGTTTGTGTGCGTGTGTCTGTTTTGAAGCTGAACAGGAGGATGGTCCTGCAGCTCAGTGCCAGGGAACAGCTCACCTGTGACATTTAGGATTTGTTACTTACCCCTCGGAGGGACCAGCCATTTGCTGAATCAAAGAGGGAAAAGGAACTCTTCTTTTGCAGCATCTGCCTGAAGAGAGACAAGGGGACAGGAAGGATGTGAACACCTTGGGAACAATCACCACCTCTCCCTCCCTTAAACAACTAAATCATATTGCCATATATAGATAAATATAATGTAATAAACTCTATATCACATTTGATACATTCCAAATGTATTTCCAAACACATTGCAATAGTTTATCTTTATAGATTCTGTTGGTTTTTTCTTAATATATTCTGTTGGTTATGTTCAATTACATCCCACTGAGACGAGCGACAGTAACCAGTATATTCTACAATATATTATTATATAATATTCAATACATTTTTCATGATAGTCATATTTGATATTTGGTTGCATATCCTTTGCATGATATGGAGTAGATGTGGATGGATCCCTTTAAGGGTTGTTTCTCCTGATTTTTTCCCCCATAGAATTCTATAGAAAAATAAGTCAGGAGAAATAACCCTTGCAGTGATCCATCCATATCTACTGCCTATCTGGCAACAGAGTGATGGTTTGGGGCTTGTTTGATACCTCAGACCCTTGATGACTTACAGCCATTTAGCCAACCATGTGTTCCATACTATTCCCATGTAATTTACAGCTTAATTTAGTCCCACTCCCCAATTCCCAAAGAGAATCATTCAAATGCAGAGAGGTTATAGTATCGCTTGTAAGAGTACCTGAAAATAAAATATCAAGAGTAGTTGTTGGGTCACAGACATCAGAAAGTAACCGCATGCAAAAGATATGCAACCAAATATCAAATATGATGACTTAATTCAAATTTATGTTAATTACTTTTGGTAACCTAAAATGGGGGGGACACTATGTCTAAAAATGGCTACAATTGCTCAAGTAGTAATAGAATGAAATAGAAATAGTAGTTTGTAACATTATCAATGTCTTGACTGTATGTTTTGATCAGTTTTATTGCTACCTTGGTGAATAAAAGTTACTTTCAAAATCATAAAAATGTCTTGGGGAGGATAACAAGCCATTTAATACCATGAATCAATGGGATTAATGGTTGGTTCCAAGCTCAGCTCCCCTAACCTCTACGCTCCACTGCCGCCCTACACAGTAAGAGCTAAGATCGCAGTGTCTGGTTTTGGTGTGTTTCAGCCTGAGCTGCTTAAGAAAAGTCACTGATTAGAGTCCACAAATCTGGTTTCCAAAGCCTAAATTGACAGCTGTTTGAAAGGAAACCGCAATGCCCTGCAGACACTGCGTGTTCTGAGGATTCTACAGAGAGAGAAAAGCGGACTCGTCCTTGTTTGAGGTGCCTGTTCTGTGGATTCTACAGAGGGAGAAAGGAGAACTCGTCTCTGTTTGAGGTGCCTTTTCTGTGGATTCTACAGAGGGAGAAATGAGAACTCGTCCTTGTTTGAGGTGCCTGTTCTGTGGATTCTACAGAGGGAGAAATGATAACTCGTCTCTGTTTGAGGTGCCTGTTCTATGGGTTCTACAGAGGGAGAAATGAGAACTCGTCTCTGTTTGAGGTGCCTGTTCTGTGGGTTCTACAGAGGGAGAAATGATAACTCGTCTCTGTTTGAGGTGCCTGTTCTATGGGTTCTACAGAGGGATAAATGAGAACTCGTCTCTGTTTGAGGTGACTGTTCTGTGGGTTCTACAGAGGGAGAAATGAGAACTCGTCTCTGTTTGAGGTGCCTGTTCTATGGGTTCTACAGAGGGATAAATGAGAACTCGTCTCTGTTTGAGGTGACTGTTCTGTGGGTTCTACAGAGGGAGAAATGAGAACTCGTCTCTGTTTGAGGTGCCTGTTCTATGGGTTCTACAGAGGGATAAATGAGAACTCGTCTCTGTTTGAGGCGCCTGTTCTGAGAATTCTACAGAGGGAGAAAGGAGAACTCGTCTCTGTTTGAGGTTCCTGTTCTGAGGATTCTACAGAGAGAGAAAAGCGGACTCGTCCTTGTTTGAGGATGCCATGGTCTGGTCTGCTGCTGATTCAGAACACATCAAAGGCACGTGGGAATTGTCCTGTGTATTTAAGAAGCGTTAGTCACCGCTCGTAGCCTGCAAGATCGTCCATCCATGAGGGGGTCAGAAATTTAGGCAAGCCCTTTGATGTTTGAAAGTCTGGGTCAGCATGTCAGAGTTAGGGCCACAAATAGAGCATTACCGACCGAGCCCAAATCAGCCCTGCACTGGGAAATTACAGAGCAGAAATACTGCCTGACCTCATTTAAAAGCGCAGAGCAGGCGGTTCAAAAATACATAAGAAAATAATTATCTAAGTTAGTATCTAACTATTTCAACCTTTCTAACAGCAAATGCCCTTTCTTTGGTCTTTCTGTGTATTCAAAGAGGGTTCCTTGCATTCTATCTAGATACACATATAGCACCAAGCTCTCACTACAAGGACAAATGTCCTGGCCTCAGGAATCCTTGACATGTTCAACATGCTAACATTCCAAACTGTGACACACTATAGCCTAGAAATCCCTTTCCTCATCAGGAATTTGAATATGTACAAAAAAAATAAAAAACATAAATCTCACTGAACCTTTTGCCTATTCTGTTTTTGTTTCAACATGTACTTTAGCATTTTCTTAATAAACTTTGTCCTAATCAGTAAATATATATATATACATGTATATTTAAAGCTAAAGCCACTTTCTTCAGTGGATTTATCCATATTTTCAGAGGTTTATGAGTTTTCATTTAATTTACAATCTGTCCATTTCGAAACTATGGACAAATGAACAAAATAACTGCAGGTATTAGCGTGAGAGATCAACAGAAACCTAAATGTACATACAGGTGCAGCTCAAAAAATTAGAATATAGTGAAAAAGTTCAATATTTTTTGTCACTCATTTCAGAAAGTGAAACTCATTATACAGATTCATTACACATAGAGTGAAATATTTCAAGCCTTTATTTACAGCTGAATCTAGTCTTACCCCCCAATTCTCATAGAGATCAGTTCAAATGCAGAGAGGTTATAGTATCGCTTGTAACAGTACCTGAAAATAAGATATGGAGAGTCTTTTGATGTTGATTGGTCACAGACTTCAGGAAGTAACAGTATGCAAAGGATATGCGACCAAATATTAAATATGATACTTTAAAAATATGTTAAAGCAAAATATTCTAATTTTCTGAGACACTGAATTTTGGGTTTCATTAGCTGTCAGCCATAATCATCAAAATTACAAGAAATAAAGGCTTGAAATATTTCACTCTATGTGTAATGAATCTATATAATATATGAGTTTCACTTTCTGAAATATTGAACTTTTTCACGATATTCAAATTTTTTGAGCTGCACCTGTATACATTCAGTTATTTAGCAAACAGTTACATAATTACCTATAATGAAGTTTAATGCAGAGCTGATGCCATGTCATTAGAGTTGCAACCAACAGTAGCCATTAACACTTACTTTGAAGTCATGTGCCATGGTAGGTACAAGAGGAAGACTGAGAATGTAGTGCTTCAAGTACAAATTTGGTTTGAGGAAATTGGGTTTTTAGATGTAGCATAGGTGGGGCTAGTACAGTGAAGATAAACCTTCACATGACTTCAAAATGAATGAACCTAAAGATATATACCCTGCTGCAGGCAGTCGGAGACTAGGCACAGCCTTGCACCGTGGGCTCATGAATGCTCCCCCTCCACATCTCCCCTTAATGGAGCAGGTGTGCTCTGGGACTCTCTGAGCGAGCTGACTGGGTCACCTGGGCGACAGCATTCCACCCGCACCTGTGCGTACGCAGAGCGGAGGGCTACATCACCGCCGTCCACATTCCCCACATCCACCATCCAGATGCAGCGCTGCAAGAGGCACCTTCGCAACCCGGAATGCGAGCTGGGCAGAATTTACAATCGCTGATCCTGATTCACACTGAGGAACATGTGATCAACGTCAAACCTGGCATGTGCAAAATTCTGTGCATGTAAACGCCTTCATATTTCACCTGCCTGGGATCTCAAAGTGTTTCTCATTGCAAGGGTGTTTCAGTCACCTCAAACACCACCAATGCGCACCCCCTACCTGGGAAATTTACAGCAATTTAGCACCAGAATGTTAAAGGAATGGTTCACTTTCGGGGTTATTACTTCAGTTCTGGTTTATGTTTTCAATTGGCCCAGACAATGTTTATGTGCAATGAAGGATATTATAGATATAGACATTTCTGACAACCTGCCAGCAGTACAATGGACAGACTTTTTTTGAAGTGCAGTGGAGCACAATGTGTAAGAAAGGTGCAGCCGAGTGTGTGCCCCGCAGGGAATGTGTGTGGCAGTCTGACCCGCCTGGACCCCTCAAGAAGAATGTTACAGCAATGGACCTGGTACACCTTATTAATGTGACTGGGTGTTCCAAATTGGGGGGGGAAAAACTGAGATTTTAAAAAAAGTATACATTTTGCTTAACTCTCTCACCTTTCCCTAGCTAGAGGTACTTTTCATGTGACATGGCCCAGCTCGGCATCTTCCTTATCTGCCTTCAGAAATCCCCCTGAAGGTCCATGTGAGACCTGCTGGGTTCTTAGCCTTTAGCTAATCTCCAGCAAAAATTCCCACAGGGCTTGACAGCCTTTGTGTTACTCCACGCTGGGTGGGGGCAGTGTTTTAGCACAGGCGATGATGACAGTAATAGCTCACTTCCTCTGGAACAGCCCCATTGGAACCCTTCTCTCTTTCACTTCCCGCATCACATGCTCTGGCCTGTACAATGCAACACAGCCCTGCTTGACCCAGGGCCCATCTCTCTGCACTTAATGCCCAGCTACAAATACAGAACCGTACCCTTCCTGGTTGACCTCCTGCGTCCCGCCTAGTGACACACCAAGCGACGGGGTGGAATCACAGGGGCTCATTATACATCCCTTAACCCCTTTGGGGGCGCATATCTGAGTCAACTCCGCCAAAACGCTTTTGAGTGGGTGACTTTTTCTCACAAATCGGGGCACTTAAAATACCAGGATGAACCCCTTATTTCCGGGGTGTTGTTGAGGGAATTCAGCAGCACACTCATCTGTGCACTCATCTGACAGTACAAACTACTCTCTTTTTATTTTTGTTAATTCAATCTTCATTCATAATCGACACTTTGTAACGATCCTCATATGTAAACTGATTGATATTCTCAATAGAAATACAAAAATTCAAAAAATATTACTAACTATTTTCTCACTAGTTTGGAAAAAGTTTTGCGGGATTTTGTTTCACACACTGCTTTCAAAGTGAGGGCACAGGGCACATAGTAGACAGGGGACAGTGAACAGGGAACAGGGGTTGTATTTGGTCACAGCCCTGGAGTCTGTGCGAAACATTAGCTCTGGTGGCCAAAGAAGAGGCACAGTTAGAAAACTGGTCCCTGGATGATCAGGCTTCCTGACTGTCGGCCATGTTGTATGTGCCTGCCCACGGGGCAGAGATGCATGCTGGGACATTGACATGCTTGCTGTGGGCGTTAGATAAGGCCTTGGCCTGTGGCCCTGCTGTTCAGAAACCATATCAGATTTTCCCTTTCAATTTCCCCTCAGAGCACAACACAACTCACTCTGACAACTCACTGAACATCACAGTGGGGTTTCAACCTACACCAGGGGTGTCAGTATCCAGTCCTTGAGGGCCGCAGTGTCTGCTGGTTCCAGTGCGAGTCATTGATTTAAGTGATTGATTGGCTCCACATACGTATTCTCAAAACCTTAATTGGCTGAAGATTGAAAGGAAACCACAAATACCAGCAGACACTGCAGCCCTCCAGGACTGGAGTTTGACACCCCTGCCCTACGTAGTGAAAGAGAGACAACTAATCTGTACAGAAACCCAATTTACAGAGGCTAAGAACAAGAAACTCACCTGAACCATAACGCTGCCTGGGTTACCTGCAGGATACACATGCAGTCTACTGCTGTATCTCATGACTTTATCAAAAATGTCAGATTACATCAATGATTGGGCTGATTACATATAAGAGGAGCAGAAGCTGGCATGAATTCCAAACTGGAGTGCTTTTCACTGTGTACAACAAGGGCTGATCCATTTCAGAATACACAGACTACCCCTCTAGGACCGGAGTTGTGCACCCCTGCTCTATAACAATGGCTGTGTCCGAATCAGAGACCTATCTACTGTCCTGTGTACTGCTTACTGCATACTGTTTAGTGACATGCAGTATGCAAAACATATCATCAATACTATTATCACTGAAAACCCGGAAATAAGTATATCATCCGGGGCTATATGTAAGACATTTACTGTACTAATTCATAAAAAGACCATGATATGTCATCAGAGATGAAGGAAACATGCTAAGTCAAAATACTGTCTTCTCCGACAACAACTTTCTCCAATATTGTGAATTTGGATTGCAGTACCCGTTTTAAACGCTCGGTGTCAGTTTTACATATAGCTCCTTTAAGAACACTCAATTTTCTGAATTGTTGTGTACTTAACAGCTTTTTTAAACAGTATACTCAACAGGCATACTCAATAGTAGGCAAGTGCGCTGATTTGGACATGACTAATGAAGAGCCAGGAACAGTACCACCATATAACCCAAGAGTAGGCAACCCTGGTCCTGGAGAGCCGGTGATGTTTCTGGTTTTTGTTTCATCTGAGCTTGATCACAGTTTGATGGATGATTAAAAGTCTGAGCCTGAATAACCTGAATGGTGAAATGCTGAGTGTCTCCAGCACATGGTCACCTGCATTCATTAAACCTGATTAATTAAAATGAATCCAGTTATGTAGTTAAGTTTGGATGTAGCAAAAACCCGGACCATCTCTGGCATTCCAGGACCAGGGTTGCCTACCCCTTATGTAACCCATTAGATGCTCACGGTCCAGGTCTGCAGGAAATGTCAGTACTTGGCCTGACCCTAATTAGCCCACTAAACAAGCACTACTGAATACTGCTGCACACGATATTGCTTTTATATAGCCTGTGTTTGGTTAGGGCTCTTTTAATCCAGCTTCCTCCCATCATTTTTTGTACAAAACCTGTCCTTAAGAATAAGGTAATGAACCATTTCATAGAGATAAATAATACATACCCATGGCTTCTTGCAAAAAGAATATCTGTTCTAAGAAAGCACTCAAACAATGAGATAAGCTCATTTTAAAAGCGTTCACTGCTCATTTTTAACGGAAAACAAACGGTCACACTGGGATAAATACACAGCAGAAACTGTCAAAAGAGGACAGCTCAAAACAGGGATGCATTTGATATCTGGAGAGAAACAGAGTAGAGTTTGGCAGCTTTGCGCCATCTGAGGTAAGCCTGTTTAATCTCCCTGTGGTCTCCTGCAGTTGACTTTCAGAGTCAGACTGGACTCCTGAGTCCACCTAGTGGCAGAAAGGTTGAAGTGCAGTGGAGGACCCCTGCCTACGTTATTCTGTGACAGTGATAAATGACACAATGGAACATGGTAAGGCCTCCTCGTACTATAACACTCTGTTTCTGTGACACCAGATGCACTTCACGGCTTTCAGGTGTTGGCCTGGCAAGGAGGAGAGTCACTCCCATGTTTGGCCTGGGGCTTTAACGAAATAATGCGCCATGGTGGCAGCGATGCAACAACGTGCCAGAAGAAGTTCAGTGTCCAATGTCCAGCGCACTTCATACTGTTTAAATAGATTATTCAAACACCCACTCACAGGCTGCATGCTAACAAACATACACAAGCCATGAATGGGATTTATTACAGAAGGTTGCCAATAGTAAGCTGTCTGGCAGGTTTTAAACAAACTCAAGAATGATAATGAGTTCAGCTTGATAGCAGTTTTTCTGTACATTGGGTCATTTGGGGGTTTATTTCAGGTTTTTCCTATTCCCCCTGGATAATGTTCCATTTGAAAGTGCTGTGTGACAGCCTATTTGCAAATACTATATACAAATAGAAGGACTTTTGTGATTGAATGAGTTATCAGTCTTATGATTAGGCGTTTGGGTTTATCTAGTTTAAAAGGGCATGCATTTCTGGTGCTTTAAAAAAGAACAAAAAATTTAAATTAATTGCAGAAATGCCAAAAAGGGCCAGCCATCAGAGAGGATGTTTGATTATAGATTATATCACAGTCACCTTAAAGTCCCTATGCATACACAAAAAAAGGAAGATGAGAGAGACATTTACATTAACAGTAATAATGCTGTCACTCTTACTCAGAGCAATTTACAAAAGTGCACACAAAAGTTAAGCAATGAGCAGAGATGACTCCTAGTCATGGGCGGTGTGTCATCTCTCATAAGGGCAATGCACAGGGTCTTACGACCACTGCTGTGTAGAGCAGCCATAACACTGACTATAATACTGAGGATCCGACGACATGTTTGTTCTGTTTGCATGAGACAGGGAGGGGGGCCTCAACTGTGTTCAATTTCAATTGAGAAACCAATCAGCACTGCATCAATTAGGGGGCTGCCAATCAGTGTTGCAACTGATTAGGGGGCTGCCAATCAGCACTGCAACCGATTAGGGGGCTGCCAATCAAAAGTGAACTTGAAGTGAATATCCAGACAGATGAGACATGCCGCATCATACCTCCAGCTCTCATACTGAGAATGGTCACACTTCATGTCATTCTGTGCAATTTCACAGTTTTGTTGTTTGTAAATTTGAAACAAAAAACCTATGAAGTAAGTATGAATATTCATGTTGTGGCTTACGAAACAGTTTAAATAAATAAATAAATATATCACAAAAATTTGATCACGCCGGGTCCAATACTACCTTCCCTGATCACACCGGGTCCAATACTACCTTCCCTGATCACACCGGGTCCAATACTACCTTCCCTGATCACACCGGGTCCAATACTACCTTCCCTGATCACACCGGGTCCAATACTACCTTCCCTGATCACACCGGGTCCAATACTACCTTCCCTGATCACACCGGGTCCAATACTACCTTCCCTGATCACACCGGGTCCAATACTACCTTCCCTGATCCCCCCGGGTCCAATACTACCTTCCCTGAAGTCAGAAATGCACTCGTGCTACTGCTTGATGGCTCATTGGGTTAAAGCACCACGCTGTGGATGAACCTCACGAGCTGAAGCTCGGATCCAATCCCGACCATGGTAGTGCAGACTGGGCCGGGAGCTACACAGGGCCATAATGCACGATTGCGTCACCAGGGTATGGGAGGATTGAGTCAGAGAGCTGCATTCATTGCTCACTAGCGAGCCCTGCTGGTCGATCGGGAGCCCCAGAGGTCTTCCTCTGACTCCACTCTGTGCAAGCTTTACTATCGTCTGCACACGGCGTGAAATGAAGCAGCCGGCGACACCGTGCGTTTCAGAGGAGAACGGTGGAAGTCTACACTCGCCAGATTCTGCAGTAGGGTTCACAGCATGAGCACGGCAGTGGTTGCACACAATTGGCCATTCCAAATTGGGGTGGGAATTGGGAGAAAATTGGGGGGGGAAATAAATGCACTCCTGCCAAAATGCCATCAACTTCATACCACAGTTGAGTGCAGAATTGACCTTTTAACTACCTTCTACCTCTGGCCCCTTGTGGTTTTGCTAACAAAACTCAACCAAAAAAAACCTTTGGTAGTTCACTTTGTTAATTCTTTTTTACTTTAAAACCTAAATTAATTCACATTAGCCTAGTGATTAAGAGATCAAGTGTTACAATTTTATCATTTACAATTTAGTCTTTCCTCATAACTTCTTCATTTCATAGCAGGAACCTAGTCCCCTTCTTTCCCATACAATAGTCACTACAGGTGTTACTACCGAAGCCTGGCACTCGCATTCACATTGTTCCGGAAATGTCCGAAATGTCTGAATCATGGGAAGTTGTTACATCCTTTCTGTCATACATTTGGTTACCGTTATCACACCTCCTCTTGTGCTTATTTTAAATTGTTTTATATCTCCACATTTATCACTTGCTCAGAAAGTACAGGGAGGTTTTTAGGCTTTCTGCGACTGCATGTGTGTAGCTTGCTGTGTTTGTTCGCATGTAACACCTTAATCACAGTGGAAATATTTGATCACAAAAAAATCTGTAAATATCAGCTGTATAAATTGATGTTTTACAAAAACAATATTTACATGTATTATGCATTGGATTATATGTTTCATTATAACCCCAGACTTCAAACCAATATTATTTTAAAACTAATTTTAGTTAACGCAGATACTACAGTGCACAATTCATGCCTTTGCTCCCCCCCACTTGTGTTTTCCCTAACAAGCTTAACTAGTTTACAGTCCATCCTGGTCCATTTGTGGTCTATTTGTGGGAGTATTTACCTCCCACCTCTAGGGTTACCGTTGCTCTTAACCCCGATGTATGCATTGTTTCTGGATAAGAGTGTCTGCCAAATGCCAGTAATGTAATGTATTTTAATAAACTGACAAAGAGGGAGAAGTATAGAAATTGTACATGAATGCGGCTGGTTGCAGATAGTTGTACATTCAAAATTAGGGTGAGGATTGGACATGTTCACCCCCACAATGGGCACCTAATTTATATATTTTTTAAATGTAATCTATAAAGCACCCCAATATGACCCAGCATGGCAGACTCATTAGAAGTGCAAGGTGTGGTTCTCAGTACAAAGAGCAAATGTCATGCAGCATTTCAGCTCCCTCTAGTGGTACTGTGTGCAATAGCAGGGGATTTAATTTAATTTTTTTTATTTCTTCAGTTCAATCACCTGTGATATTCTTCATGGGAAAATCTCCAGGGTAGTTTGCAGAGTAATTACAGCTGTAAAAAAAAACAGGGAGGTGGATATGGTTTCAGAAAGAGGCTGAGGACTGGTGGGGGGGGCCCCAGTAACATGTCCCACACCTGCTGCTCCAAAGAGCGGCAGCCACTAACGTCAGGGAGAAAGAACAATGGGATTATGGGTACTCTGCCGAAGGCTCTACGGAATGCAGCCCCAAAATCACCCTGTCAGAACCGAGCTGGGTCCATTTCAAAGAGCAGGTCTCACGTTTCAGCCTGAGAAACACCCTCTCATTCTCTGAAACACACACGCACACACACACACACACAGAGACACACACACACAGACATACACACAGAGACACACGCACATTCACGCAAATTACTACGCATGCATCTGCACACATACAAACACATGCACACAAATGCAAAAAAACATGTATACACACATATGCACACAATGGTGTACACACACAAAAAGACTTATGCATGCTCATAAACATGCATTCACACACACAGACATGCTCACATACACACACATACGCACACACAGACACACACACCAGAAGGCTTCAGCGAAGGCAAATCCACTCAGGAATATTCGGTGTCTGTAACCCCTTCCTGTGGGAGAATGAGTCTGCAGCCTAAACCTGATCAGCCAATCAGCACCCGACCAGCTTCCTGCAGCCACGGCAACCATCACTTCACACTCTGAGAGGCAGACACACACGATGAATTCACGTGCCACGAGAGATGGAAAAACACATCCAGCCTGGTAGTCCGAAATAATAATAAAACTTTGTGTGCTGTGTCTGCAGTTTCAGGGTGTGGCTTTGTCTGACACAGCCAAATCCCAAGTATGGAATTCATCTACCAGCGTTACACCCCGTGCTTTAATGAAGCAAATGTTTTTACCCCATTTTCAAACTATTCCTTTTCAGGATGTTTTCAGTCAGTCTCAGGGCAGACTGTCAGAGTGTGTGTGTGTGTGTGTGCGTGTGTCTGTGCATGTGTGCGTGTGTGTGTGTGTGTGCATGTGTTTGTGTGTGTGTTGTGGGCTTGTGTGTGTGTGTGTGTGTGTGTGTGTGTGTGTGTGTGTCTGTGTGTGTTTGTGTGTGTGTTGTGGGTGTGTGTGTGTGTGTGTGTGTGTGTGTGGGTGTGTGGGGGTGTATGTGTGTGGGTGTGTGTGTGTGTGTGTCTGGGTGTGTGTGTGTGTGTCTGTGTGTGTGTGTGTGATACTTGGCACTGTGTGAGTCACTGGCCATGTCTATTCCTGCAGTGTAGACGAGCCTGTGAGTTTAAATGCTGGTATGTATCTCAAAGTGAATGTATATGAGTGTGAATGCACACAAAAAAATTTACATGTATAATGTGTGTGTGTGTGTATGTGTTTGCGGCTGTGCATTTGTGTGTATGTGCGTGCATGTGTAGCTATATAAAGCAGTGTAGGTGAGTCAGTGTTCCTCCTGCCCAGAGCCCAGGGAGCCACTCACACTTTCCAACAGCACACTCCTTCAGTCCCTGAGCCAGGGAAACAGCACTGTGCTCAATCACACACACACACACACACACACACACACACATACATACAAAAACACACAAACACACATGCATGCGCACACACTCAATCTCACAGACACACATTCACACACACGTTCACACACACACACACACACACACACACACACACATACAAAAACACACAAACACACATGCATGCGCGCACACTCAATCTCACACACACACATTCACACACACACACACACACGCTAACACACACACACTCACAGACACATGCTCACATATGCTCATATGTACTCACACACACACACAAATGCACGCATAAACATGCACACACACACGCAAACACAAAAACACATGCACACACACACACAATAACACAAACAGAAGCACAGTACAGCGCTTGCCCACACAGCGCTCTACATAGAGTGTGACATATTAAAACAATCAGTAAGAGCCCTCCGCCTAAACAGAGCCATGAACAAAGATGCATTTCATAACACATACTTCAGATGTGATGCACAAAGACGAACAGGAGGCAAACACAACCGCCTGCTCTTGGGCTTATGGGAGGAGATCTGTACGCTGTGTTGTCACGAGAGCAGTCCCATGGCCCTGTGTGTGAGGGGCGGGGCCTGACTGCCTCCCAAAGATGGGCGGAGCCAGTCCACATCATAAACAAGTAATGCCTGCCAGTGGCCATGCAGGAGTGGCATCACACACACGTACACACACACACACACACACACAGAAACGCTCACACACACTTTGAGAGCAGTGCTGAACACGTGGGAATCTGCTGTCAGTCTGCATCCTTATCGCTCAGATAAGAAGCACACACTTTGCTCCGACACAGCTCTGCTACATACTCAGCGTTTCACACATATCAGGGGTGATGTCACTTTCCAGTTCTGCACCCCTTCACAAGGCAACACCAGCACGGCCAGCTGGCTTACAACTGTATCTCAGGACAGCCAATTACAGCATTCAGAGGACCATAAAAACAGAAGCACAGCGTTATTACGCCGATTCTCTCACATTTTCGAGACAGGTGACCCATGTCACAGGTACACGGTGTTGCCACTGTAGATGGCAAGTTCAAGGCCCTATGGGTGTTCTTATCTGGAAACTACCTGTAGCATAAAAGCACAATGTACTTTTACAGATTTCTCAGAGGACTATGGAACTGCGGAGGGGGTAAACACCAATGTTTGTACAAAAGTGAGAAACCAGGGTAAAATAAAGAGAAAAAAAAAAGTGTCCATTTCCTGCTGTGATATCCTCCTAAGATCCAGCAATTATTTTTTATCCCCTGTAGAGGACATTAGTCTCTGGTCTTAATCTCCAGAACAATATATTGTACTATGCTGAAATCTATACTACAAGAGACATTCAATAAAAGTAAAATGAGACACAGCCAAAAAATATATATATTTTCTTAAATTTTTTGGACAGAATAACAGTGTCTTGGATGACAAAAATGTGTTGCCTGTGTGTAAAAGCCTTTATTTATTAAAATAATATATCATTTAGTAGCATACTATAGAGCAAAACACATGGCTTTTAGTTTGTGTTGTTGGTTGTAGACTGTACTTAAGCATAAACTTTGGTGCACTAAAAAAGATTAAATGTCCCCCCACAAGCCAAACAAACCTGAACCAGGCAAGTTCCTTTTCACCAAAATACATCATGTTCGGGAAACACTGAATAAAAAAAGTCATTCACTCCGGCAAGGTAACTTCCTATGCAAACGTTACATACAATGGGGGAAATAAGTATTGGACACGTCAACAATTTTATTATCAAACATATTTACAATGTAGCTATTCACATGAGATTTTGACCAGACATTGGTATTAACTCAATAAAACTACACAGCTAAAGAAATTGTAACGTTCCAATTCTTTAAAAAAATTATGTGCAATAAAGTGAAATGACACAGGAAAAAAGTATTGAACACACTAAATTAAATGTGGTAGAAAAGCCATATTTTTTATATTTGGTTGCATATCCTTTGCATGCCATGACTTTATGATGTCTGTGACCCAACAACATCAAAAGGCTCTTGATATCTTATTTGCTGGTACTCTTACAAGCGATACTATAACAGCTCTGCATTTGAATGGATCTCTATGGGAATTGGGGGGTGAGACAAGATTTAGCTGTAAATTACACTGGAACAGTATAGAACACATGGTTGGCTAAGTGGCTCTAAGTCATCAAGGGTCTGATGTATTAAACAAGCCTTTAACCATCACTCTGCTGTCAGAAATACAGTAGATATGGATGGATAACTTGAAGGGTTTCTTCTCCTGACTTATTTTTCCATAGAGTTCAATAGGAAAATCTGTCAGGAGAAACAACCCTTAAAGTGATCCTTTCATATCTACTGTATTTCTGGCAGCAGAGTGATGGTTAAAGGCTTGTTTAATACATCAGACCCTTGATGACTTAGAGCCACTTAGCCAACCATGTGTTCTATATTGTTCCAGTGTAATTTACAGCTAAAACTTGTCTCACCCCCCAATTCCCATAGAGATCCATTCAAATGCAGAGCTGTTATAGTATCGCTTGCAAGAGTACCAGCAAATAAGATATCAAGAGCCTTTTGATGTTGTTGGGTCACAGACATCATAAAGTCATGGCATGCAAAGGATATGCAACCAAATATAAAAAATATGGCTTTTCTACCAAGTATTAAATACATTTAATTTAGCGTGTTCAATACTTTTTTCCTGTGTCATTTCACTTTATTGCACATACGTTTTTTTTTAAATTGGAACATTACAATTTCTTTAGCTGTGTAGTTTTATTGAGTTAATACCAATGTTTGGTCAAAATCTCATGTGAATAGCTACATTGGAAATATGTTTGATAATAAAATTGTTGACGTGTCCAATACTTATTTCCCCCATTGTAAATGTGCATGAGGAAGGGTTGAGAATTGAGGCCGTGTTATATACAATTATTTTTCACAAAAAGAACTAATGATTTCCTTGATCATTTAGACATTAGAGAAAAAAATAAGCTATTTGTTTAGTCTGTGAGGATAAAATCCCACTCACTGGCCCATTCAAAGCAGATGACTACTTCCTCTGTATGAATGTTAGAATTCACATGGACAGAAAATCCCGCAACTTGCAACTCTCTGGTCCCTCTCAGTTCCTGGTTCCGTAGCTCCAGGCTGGCCAAGTGGTGACTGACAGTCACAGGACATGTGAACCATATGCTGCGGTCTCTCAGGGAGACGCAGGGGGCACGCTCACAGTCCGCGGGGCACAGACAAGGGAACAGCTGAGGGCTGTTTATCGGTTACGCAATATTAAATGACTGAGTGAACATCCCCCTGATTACGTTAGCTGGGAGAGGGACGCAGACACTGAGCGCGCTCACACAGGGGTGAAGAGAGCCACAGAACACTTGTGCGAGAGGCACGTCTTTCCTTAAGCTCGTTTATGTCCCCTATTTTTCTTTTCTGGATTGTTTGCTTTGTTTTCTCTCCATTTTAAATGTGTTTCTCTCCCTGCGGTGAAGCAGCTGCGCTGTCATTGTACCGGAGGACTACGCTACACATGTGCAGCTGCCACGGGCCAATGATAGGTCAGTGGACAGGAGCCGTTTGCACATTGAGGCGGAGGGGAGAGCCTTGCCTACAGAAGCCCTCCCTCCCCGACATTCCGGCCAATTACACGTCACTCTGAGGGACTGGCATGGGCGGGACCTGATCCCAGGTCATGGGGTGTTTTACCACTGCACCGAAGCTGGATGCCCCACTAGCCACCCAGGCCTGAAGCGGAGCTTATACTAGCCTACCCGACCAACTACCCTTGAACAGTGAGCTTAACCTGAATTCAGCTGCATAATGGCGCTGAGCATAAATGTACTGCGCCGTTTACAAATGAGCCATTTCACAGCACCCATTTAGACAGTCTGCTGACCAGCTACAGCACCCATTTAGTCAGTCTGCTGACCAGCTACAGCACCCATTTAGGCAGTCTGCTGACCAGCTACAGCACCCATTTAGTCAGTCTGCCGGTTGACATTAAGCAGAAGAGAAGGTAAGGATGCCGAATACTGTACTATAAAAAGAAAGGCCCCATAGGCTGCTGGCTCATCCTTGTGCTTGGACATATTCTCCCGAATGGACAATCAGTCCGGCCCTGTGCAGAAAACACACCCTTAAGCTTGAAAAGAGCACAGACTACGGTACTAATGTCCCTTGTGAGTGTGTATGTGGCTCCTGCCCTCAGCTAGGGTACTAATGTCCCTTGTGAGTGTGTATGTGGCTCCTGCCCTCAGCTAGGGTACTAATGTCCCTTGTGATTGTGTATATGGCTCCTGCCCTCAGCTAGGGTACTAATGTACCTTGTGAGTGTGTATGTGGCTCCTGCCCTCAGCTAGGGTACTAATGTCCCTTTTGAGTGTGTATGTGGCTCCTGCCCTCAGCTAGGGTACTAATGTCCCTTGTGAGTGTGTATGTGGCTCCTGCCCTCAGCTAGGGTACTAATGTACCTTGTGAGTGTGTATGTGGCTCCTGCCCTCAGCTAGGGTACTAATGTCCCTTTTGAGTGTGTATGTGGCTCCTGCCCTCAGCTAGGGTACTAATGTCCCTTTTGAGTGTGTATGTGGCTCCTGCCCTCAGCTAGGGTACTAATGTCCCTTTTGAGTGTATATGTGGCTCCTGCCCTCAGCTAGGGTACTAATGTCCCTTTTGAGTGTGTATGTGGCTCCTGCCCTCAGCTAGGGTACTAATGTCCCTTTTGAGTGTGTATGTGGCTCCTGCCCTCAGCTGTTTAGAGATGAGCTTTCCATAAGCTCACTGCCCCAGATAATAAATGACCCTTTTGGAAAAATATATTTTCCAGTTTCCAAACCAGGGATTAATGGCAGGAGAGAGATCCTGTTATACAGTGGGCTCTGGTGGTTACACATTAACTGCAGCCGTCTGCATACAGACTCCATCTTTATCATTAGCTGGAACACACACACACACACACACACACACACACACACACACACACACACACAACTAATTACAAAGTACCCACCATCAGAAATGTAACATACATTACTGAAGATTCCCACTAGTGTGAATCATCAGAGTGTTTAATTTGCAGAACCAAGCAGAATGAGATTGGCCCAGCATTTCTTTGTTGGCAGGTTTTCCAAAGACAGGCAGCTTTTTGTACAAAAATGGCAAAGCAAAGCCAATTCCACGTTTCTATTTGCAATGTTTCCATAGTGATACCCAGGCCATTAACCTTTCCTGACCACGCCTCCACCGACAAAATTTACAAATCTGACTCGGAAAACCCAATTGGGCTTTACCATCCATATCCTGTCTAAAACAATAGCGTTTGAATCACATGGAAAACTTCATCACAGCTGTATACAATAGGCCTACTTTTAATCAAATAATCAAGTTGACTGCACCCCATCAAGTTATTATGCACAAATGAGTGCATAATATATCATTAATATTAACTTTTTTACATGTCAAACAGATTTCAAAAAGTTTTTTGGTCTGAAAGGACAGAATTAGTCTGGCTACAGAAGCGGCACTGGCCACACCCTTTGCTTCCCAACTGCAGAGAAACAGTCAATCAGCAAACACCCTTCAGCCGTCTCTCTCTCTCTCTCTCTCTCTCTCTCTCTCTCTCTCTCTCTCTCTCTCTCTCTCTCTCTCTCTCTCTGTCTCTCCTTCCCCTGTGTGACACTCACGGTTTGCCTCACCTCAACCCCCCTCTGTTCGCACCCCCACGGGTGCCAGTACTCTCGCACAGCTGCATCAAACTGCAACCAAGAGAAGAGGATTGGTGCCAGCGAGGGCTCCGTACCTCTCTCCTTCCCCAGGCCTCTGCACCGGGCTGATTCCCTGCTCCAGAGAGAGTGTGGGACAGAGGGGGAATCCAGGACCATGTCTCTACAGCGTGGATACCACCCTATCAAGAGTCTCTACAAACAAAAATAAAGCGCCATTCCCCAAATAACAACAATCGGAAAAATAAATAAATAAATCCTCTACGCATGATTTCATTTGGATGTTGACAAGACAGAACGGTAGTTGCAAAGATAGTGACAACTTAAAAAAACAACAACACATTATTACACACAATACACAGACAGGCTCCTACATACTGACAGGGTTGAAATGTCCCATAATGCACTCATTAACCTGGGAAGTAAGGAAATATGGGTATTTATGCCAGACTTGTAGAAATAGAGGATTACTTGGTAACGGCTATTACGGTTTGAACCCACAAGAAAACTGCTGTTGCACATTAAACAGCAGCGCATGGGTTTCTGAAGAACTGAATGACAATAGCTGAAAACTCAAAAGATGAGGATGGTATACATAAATAAATAAATAAATGTAGACATTCTCGTGCAGCTCAACAAGCTTAGACCCCCAGCTCTACTGGAGGAGTGACAGTTAGGGCTGCACTCACACCACATTTTAAAAGCCTCTGTGGACCATTTCCAAATGTTCTGCCTGCGAGTAGTTCACAGTCAGGGCAATGCATCTTACCACAATATGCCATTACCTCACTGAGCAAGAACAACCCAGAGAGAGAGAAAGAGAGAATGAGAGGGAGGGGTGAGAGAGTAAAGGACAGAGTGTGAGCGCAAAACAGGAGAGAGTAGAGAAAGAGAGGTGAGCTGAAAGAGGGGAGAGAAAAAGATGGGGGGAAAAGACAGAGAGAGACAGACAAAGACAGAAAGAGGGAGAAACAGACAGAAAAAGGGAGAAACAGACAGAAAGAGGGAGAAACAGACAAAGAGAGAGAAACAGACAGAAAGAGGGATAAACAGACAGGAAGAGAGAGAAACAGACAGGAAGAGAGAGAAACAGACAGGAAGAGGGAGAAACAGACAGAAAAAGGGAGAAATAGACAGAAAGAGAGAGAAACAGACAGAGAGGGACAGAAACAAAGAAAGAGACAGACAGAACATAGCGGCACATGGACGTGTGAGAAAGACGGGGAAAAGCAGCGAATGTAGATCCTGGAGATAGCAGAGGAAAGATTCTTTCTGACACACTGGAGGGAGATTAGAGGGGGATTTGGGACCCTGGCATGCTCTGCTGACCCTCTCTCTGAGCTGGGATCTCCCCTGCTCCACCCTCAGAGTCAAAAATCCCCACCTGCAGGGTTCAAATCCTAGCATAAACAGGGCCTGACACACGGCTCAGGGTCAATGCCCCCGTGGTCTAAACAGCCTGCCTACACCTGCTGTTGGGCTGGGAGCTGGGAGCTTATGCATGGTGAGCCATCAAAGGACACGCGTTAAAGCATGAGAAGAACTGCCTCTGCTCTCGCAGAATCTTCAAAATGGCAACGTTCATCCAGCTCCGTCATTTATTAACTGTTGTTACTTTATTTCTGTACAATTAATGTTCTCCTTTTTTCGCAAAAAAAACAACTTACATTATAAAGTACAAAATAAATTATCATAAAAAAAATTTAAAAGTAAGAAAAAGGCTGCAATTGCTATACGTTTTACAGCCTACGTTCAAAAAACAAGTTGCATGATATTGACATTTAGTTAGATTTACAGGGGTTAAAAAAAAGAAGAAAATACCCTTTCAAATTTCCAGAGACTCTGACCTCTAAAATCGGATTCTCTACAGCTTAAAATTTAGCGATCATCTCTGAGCCAATTAATGTTACTCAAAAATGTACTCTGCCTTGGTGTGGATAATTCAGCCTAACAGCTTCATACTCATCTGCGCTGTCTTACTCATGGCTTATTGACAGCAAGATTCACTTTAGTCTAAGACATCTCAAATTCAAAGGTTTTTATCATCCTGAGCAGTGGATGCCATTGGACTGAAAGCAAAGGCTATAAGGAAAGCGGCTCATGGCTTTTTTCCCAAAGATTTCATCATTTGGAAACACTTACGCACAACCGCCCGCATACCAGCTCCCCAAAAACTCCTTCCCCAGCTGCCATCCTCTGAATGATGCTTGCGAAGAGGCCAAACCCTGTTCATACCCTTAAATTAGCTGAGGGAAGCTGACGAAGTGAAAAGGAAGAATTGGTTGAATGACTTCCCACCCCAGAAATGAATTCCTTCATGATGTGAGCAATGTGGATAGTCCAGTCAGTAAAGAATCAGCATTCCACAGGTATGCGTGCAGTCTGTTCCTCAACAGGCAAATAGAAAGAAAAACCACATACAGTACTACTAATCTGCAATAGTACCAGCAGCCTCTGGGGGCTTTAGGCAAGCCATAATTACTATGGAAATATGAGTCAAATCACGGGAACTACGGATTGCTGGCCTTCCATCGACTCGGTATTATGGAATGTGGGGGTGGGGAAAAAATGCATAGTTGTACATTTGTAACTTAAAATCCTGGATGAACTCTTGGGTCACTTCGGGGGAATTTGAGTCTGCAGAAGAACAGACCAGTGGACCCGGTTGAGATTATAGCCTATCAGCCCACAAAAGGGACACTCAGCACTGAGGGATTGTACCAAAGTCTACATTGGATATGACGTAACATTCCCATCTCAAAATGTAGCCTACAATATAACGTGATGTCACAATGAAATGCATATAGTATACTTCAGTATCCAACGAGCTACATTAGCCAGAACCAATAAATCAATAAATATGTTTTACAAAAAAAATTATAATAATAAAAAAAGACAAAACAATTAGATGTGATGTTAGTCACATTGCAAACAAACTATAGGTGCACAAGTGTGTGAATAAAAATTTAGTGTTCTTCAGTGTAAATGTCCTAGCGCTCTAGATCAGTGGACAGAAATGAGAATTTGTTAACTCTGAAGCCGTTCGCGGCCTCTCGTCTGCAGTTGTCGGTTTGGATAATAAATTGAGTGACACTTCGCCTAGGTCATAAACTTTGTAGAGCTCTGGATTCGCGTTTATTGATGGTTAAATGTATCTGGTATTGATAGACATGCCAATATTACATTTTCAATCATACCATATCAGTGATAAAAAACGGACAAGCTACACTTAAGACACACAACATCAGCGCGCGCGCGCGCACGCACACACAAACAATCCAAAATACTATTTGTTGAATATTTCTTCAGTGTTCATAAATACAGGGACTGCATCAACAGCAAAAATACAAATGACAAAAACAATATTGCTGTATTTGTACCAATTGCATAGGCTACATAATCTACTTGAGAACGTGGAACATACTCGAAATAAGAGATTTAAGAAATCTTAAATTAGAGAGAGGGAAAGTTCTTACCCAGAAACTTCATTGCTTTCAACGGTTGTTTGCATGTGACTGGGTTTCTTGAATATTATTTTTAAAAACGGCGTGATGAACAGATCCAGTGTCTTCAGTTTGCTCTCTTCTGTAGTACAGTGTATAGCCTACCGTGCACAGTTTTAAATCAACTTTCAGTAGAGACACGTCTATTTCATCGAAACATAAGTAAGTCGTAAAATGAGGACATTGGGACCGGTAAGCTATTTACAGCTAAGTCCTTTTCAGTTCGTTTGTTGTCGCTCCTTTCAGGCTTTTTTTCTGGTCTCTAGCCTACTGTTGTTTCATGCTTTAACGCTTCAAAGCACAGTCTGAGCGCTATGTCAACGCTGCTAGCGCCGCCCATTAGCAGCATGTGTCGCCGAACCGAGGTTTGTAACCGGCAGTGCGATAAGCGCTGCTCTCAAGTTACGCCCTGCGCTGAGGAAGTTTAGTCAGTGCTGTGATTTCGGCTTTGTGGGGAAGGCGAAACGGATCGCTGAGTTTATTTCTTTATTGTTTATTTACATTTACGCAAACGGTCATCGTCCTCTTTTGGAGTAGCGTAAATAGTCCATCAGGACCATTTGAAGTAGCTAGTTCTCAACCATCCCATTGAAGTGGAAGTTTTAATGTCGCCAAACATTTTGCACTATACACCTGCTGTTCACGTACTACCGATTAAGAGACCATATATTCTCTGTACATGTTTTAAAATTTAAACGACATTCTAAAATAGAAAAAAAAACAACGCATTTGCACCATGCGCTTTATAGCGGTAGATATCGTTCATTAATAGCCTACTGTTGGTTTTTTGGCATTGAAGTTGTAATCCTTAATTTTTTCATATTAAAATGCCATATGCTACCTTTTCACACTGGCATTTTTGTATCAATATCCATGTATTTGCATTCCGAATCTGTAGCTACTAATCGCTCCTCTGTATACGATTTTCCATTGGTGCGGGTGCGACATTCCCATCAAATGGGCTATTCAATTGTGATGACGCACGCACAGGAACTTGCATGAGGAAGTTAAGTTTGATATCTTGCTAAATATTACCGTGTCGGACAACATTTGTGGATCGTTTCGCTTCTTTCTACAAAATACGATACAGCTTTATCTTCAAAAAGGATTAAACAATGGATGCGCTCCTAGTGCTTACACCCCAAGCAAACCATGCCGCTTTGTTTTGGGGTTTGATCTTAAGTTCGAATGGTGCTCTGGGATTTGGAGTATGAAAACGAACTGTTGTGACCACCAGTCACCACAGATGACGCCAAATTCACCTAAAAATTTACGGATTACCACTTTAAATATTTGTATTATTTGTACTTTTGTGCAGAATCATTTGCCTATGATTTTAGATAAAGCTTTAAAAAGTTTTGCCTGCATCCATATATTGTTAACGATTTATCACTTGAAAAAATTACAAAAGCTGGTAAGTTGGGACACTTCTGAAAGGCTGCAATGTCCTAGCTGTGTCCTCCAACAACAGAATGGAGCAAAATCATGAACAGAAATCAATCTCATGTTTATAACCATGCTGGTTATAAACATGGAAGTTTCAGTTTGCACACTGAAAAAACACCAGAACTGGAATTAAAAGGTTGGTTTCGCTCATATCCAGTGTACCAGTGGCTCGTCATCACCTGGACCTTGCGGTTATATAACACGCCCTTAGTTCATGCTTGTAATGATGTTCTACAAAGTTCTCAGTGTGTCTGCATAAGATTTCTGTTCACTGCTTAAATTTACCTAGCCAGACAACAGCATTTTAAATGGATATAGTTTGGTTTGAAATCCAGCCTTGCTTTTTCAGTAGTGGTGGCTGAATAATGAGTCTCGGAATAGCTTCATTTTCAACACCGTAGTTTCCCCACTAAAGTATCATTTGTTATGCAATTAAGTGAATGTGGTAGTTATTGATAGTTCAGATAGATCAGTGTCCTTGTTTATATGGGCATCTGCAATAATATTTGTAAACGTAGCATCTAAACCTTTGCCACCATTAAACAAAACTAAATACTCTGTTTCAAGCACACTGAAAAACTGCATTACAAGATGTGACAATTGTGCTCAATTACAAATGGCCATATAATTCCCAGTCCAGCAAGATAGAAGTCCTGGAAATGTTTGCAAAAACATTGTGCAAATTATTATACTTATTGTGTGTTTCATGGTTCCAACATAACTAGTTTGAGGAAATTCAATAGGTAATACAACATATTCAGTAAGGAGCTGAAGTTACAGATGTAGGACATTTGAGTAAATGATGCATATCACAATCTGCCAGTGCGAGTTTGAATACAATGTAGATATTTAAGATTCCTCATCAACTTTGTTTTTGTTGGGTATTGCCACAACTACACTGCGCAAAGAAATGAAGGGAACACTTAATCAACACAGTATAACACCAAGTCAATTAAACTTCTGGGATATCGATCTGTCCAGTTAGGAAGCGTAAATGATTGTGAATCAATTTCACCTGCTTAGGTGGAAATGGAAGTGACAACAGATGGCCAGGAGAGGCAACAGCAAGACAACCCCAAAAAAGTAAATGGTTTTGTAGGTGGTGGCCACAGACCATTTCTTTCTCCTCATCTTTCCTGACTGATTTTTCTCTAGTTTAGCATTTTGCTAGTGCCCTTGTCACTAATGGTAGCATGAGGCGATACCTGCAGCCCATTCATGTTGCACAGGTAGTCCAGCTCCTCCAGGATGGCACGTCCATACGTGCCATCGCAAGAAGGTTTGCTGCATCTCCCAGCACAGTCTCAAGAGCATGGAGGAGATACCGGGAGAGGGGCCATTACACGAAGAGAGCTGGATAGGGCCGTAGAAGGGCAACAACCCAGCGGCAGGACCGATATCTGCTCCTTTGTGCGAGGAGGAACAGGAGGAACAGGAGGAGCACTGCCAGAGCCCTAAAAAATGACCTCCAGCAGGCTACTCGTGTGCATGTTTCTGACCAAACTGTCAGAAACAGACTCCATGAGGGTGGCATGAGGGCCCGACGTCCTGTAGTGGGACCTGTGCTCACAGCCCAGCACCGTGCAGCTCGATTGGCATTTGCCAGAGAACACCAGAACTGGCAGGTTCGCCATTGGCGCCCCGTTCTCTTCACAGATGAGAGCAGGTTCACACTGAGCACATGTGACAGACATCTGGAGACGCCGTGGCGAATGTTATGCTGCCTGCAACATCATCCAGCATGACTGGTTTGGTCTAATTGACTTGGTGTTATACTGTGATGATTAAGTGTTCCCTTAATTCTTTTGAGCAGTGTATTTACCCACAACTGACATCAACTGTTAAAAAGAGGCACCCCTCTGGAAGACGTTTAGCAGTCCCGTTAAAAGCACATTAGCCACTGCAGCATCGCTGCCATCTAAAGGTAACGGCCAGTATTGAAACTCCATCCATTTTCAGAACTGTTGATCATGCAATGAGCTTTGTATTTTTGTATCAACATCCACAGGAAAAATGACAGACGTCCTATGGTCTTCATTAATAAAAATCAGAGTTTTATTTGGTGCTTATTTCCTACATTAGGGTACTATAAAACAGTACAGAGTTTATATAATGTAGAAATAGTGTCTAATATCCTAAACTATATATAAAACATGAACAGAACAGTTTGCAAAGTACCAACAAAGTGGACCCAGTTAAAGTAAACTAGAATGTGGCTGTTTTCACTTTTGTTTCCCATTCAACTCTATAAAAGGCATTAATCCAGTCTCTACAGTTACACAATGAACATAAGGAGGATTTGTATTTGGATAAAAGTTTAAAAACAACTAAAATCAAGTTTGAATGTCCCTAAAAATAGTGTTTATGCTATACAACAGGACCTGAATCAGGAATTTCACAGTGCACAGTCAAATGCTAAAGACCACTAATATAGCTTGCTAATCTTCTCTGTCATTTACAGCTGAGAGACAAGTTAATTATGATGAAATTTGACATGTCATTATATGCACGTTTTTATTGGGGCCTTTGCAATTTCCAGAAATGACACAGAAGAATTAACCAAATTGTCATTGCTCATGTCTATCTATGTCCATTGAGTAATTGATACATGTAAACTTTGGGCAGTTATATCTCTAGCACTGTTGGTTGATGATGCTTCGCAAAACAAATCTTTAAAAAATATACACAAAGCACAATCTGTGAGTTAGTTCCTCAAAGTGCTTTGACTCATCTTCAGCCTCAACAAACCAGCCTCTTTTCTGCAGACTACCTCGGAACTAGATGACAAGGGGGATCTCCAAGCATTTCCCTGTGCATACATGAGACCAGTCATTTACAAACAAAAACAATAAATAAGAACTGATAACCCACGTACAAATATGCACTCATTCACACTTTCCCAAAGAATGCACCTTGACGATTACCACTGGCTCATGGCAACACCACCCAGTGAGTAGAGATTTAAAAACAGTAGGGGGGTGCTGAAATGGCAACCATAAAGGGACACTTTCTACAGGTGATCTGAGCCACTCTACAACATATACACAATGTTTTGCCACTAACGCTAAAGGAGACAAGGTTGCATGAAAACACAACCGCTTTGGTCAAATAGCGCCAAGCCTTTTCGCGAGTTCCAGTAGTTCGCAGACACCAGAAGTTTTTTTTTTTTTTTTTTTTATCTTCAAAAATGGGCGCACCAAAAAAAGGACTTCTTTTTTTGCTCGACAAACTCTACACGTTGAATTAGAGTCTAGCATGACGGCACGAGGCAAGAGGGTCTCTGGAGGTTCCCGCACCCCTCCTTGGGTGATCTGACATGTGAGGGGGTCTGCTAGGGAAAGGCCCAAATAAGTGCACTTCTGCTGGAGGACAAGGCAGTAAAGTGGCAATGCATGTCCAGGCGACGGCCACTACAACGGTGCCACTGTGGCCAGTCCTTCACTTTGTTCCAAGCTGTGGTGGTGCAGCTCTGCCTTGCAGATGGTGGGGCCGGCGCAGTGCAGAGAGTTGACAGCAGGGGGCTCCTCATCTCCTACAAACACAGACACAAGGGCTTTATTTATGAGGTTCGTACCACGAGAGATGCCACAATGTCTTATTTTCAGAGGTGGAAATCCAGGGGACATAAAGTTAAAGTCCTACCATGTGTTTCTTCTACTCATAGATTCAGCCAGCTGATTTCACTAATTAGTTCTACCTCCTCGCTGAATAAATATGCTAATTAGCAAATCCAGGTGATTGGCGCAAAACACTGGGAACGACTTTTACTTTATGGCCACCGGATTTCCACCTCTGCTTATTTTACATGAAGTAAGACGTGCACTTCACTCAAGAGTATATCAGAGAGAAAGTATGACATAAATGGCCGTGCTCGTATACTGGTAACATTCCCAAAATCAAACCGTTTTAGATTTTGAATCCAGTAGATCTACTGTATGTCAGGTGCGAGTGGGTCTACATACATCAGTTTCAATCAGTTTGAAACACCGTCAAAATGAAAAGTTTATGTCTAGGAACATTAATAGTGGAGTGAGTGTCATTACATCGGATTGATCAGAGAAGAGGTGCATCTCCCTTCTGACAACTACTAGCCCGTGGATATCTGGTATGTGGTTAGGAGAAACTAATGTGGTGGTAACCAGATGAGCGCTCGTATAACTGGCTATGACTACACAGTGCTTGGCCCATGATTATGTAGTCTTTGTGAGAGCCACAAGAGAAGAGCAGTCTGTCCCTGAGTACCCACATTCTGTCAAACTGCTGAAGTTACACAGGGCTGGGCTTGCTTAGCACTTGGATGGATGACCTCCTGGAAAAACTAAGTTACTGTTGGAAGAGGTGTTGGTGAGCCAGTAGGGGGTGCTCTTACCTCAATTACAAAGTCCAATGACCCCAGCATAATGATGGGGGCACTGTAAACTAAAGTCCTGTGCGTGTGTTTCATTCGTTTCAACTGAAACAGGCCTCGCAATTGAAAGGGACCTTGCCTCAATCATAAATTGGAAAAAAATATATATATACAGGATCCCTTTAAGGGTTGTTTCTCCTGACTTTTTCCCCCCATAGAGTTCTATAGGAAAATGAGTCAGGAGAAATAACCCTTGCAGAGTGATGGTTTGGGGCTCGTTCGATAGCTCAGACCCTTGATGACTTACAGCCATTTAGCCAGCCATGTGTTCCATACTGTACCAGTGTAATTTACAGCTGAATCTAGTCTCACCCCCCAATTCCCATAGAGATCAGTTCAAATGCAGAGAGGTTATAGTATCGCTTGTAACAGTACCTGAAAATAAGATATCGAGAGTCTTTTGATGTTGATTGGTCACAGACTTCAGGAAGTAACACAGCATGCAAAGGATATGCGACCAAATATTAAATATGATACTTTAAAAATATGTTAAAGCAAAATATTCGAATTTTCTGAGACACTGAATTTTGGGTTTCATTAGCTGTAAGCCATAATCATCAAAATTACAAGAAATAAAGGCTTGAAATATTTCACTCTATGTGTAATGAATCTATATAATATATGAGTTTCACTTTCTGAAATGAGTGACAAAAAATATTGAACTTTTTCACGATATTCTAATTCTTTGAGCTGCACCTGTATATATATATATATATATACGTATATATTATATATATTATAAAAATCCCCACAGTGAATAAAAGAACTGCCTACCCAGTAGTTTTCCCATTCAGCCACTGTAGGCGCTGTTCCTAACTTGTAATCAGCAACATTAGATTCAAACACAAAGATCCGTTTCCGGAGCACAGAAGAGAGGAGGTGGTGGTAGAGGAAAAGAGCGTGCATTTTTCAAGTATTGGGACGCACCCGTGGTGCCAGTATCATCTCGATTTGTTTGCTGCTAGTCAGCCTGATGCTCTTTGAAAAGGCAAAAGTGTGTTTGAACTACAGCAACGAAACATATACATCATAGTGGCCTGAGAAGAAAATACAAAAGAAACGTTTCGACAGAAGCGTCTAACTAAATTAACAACTTTCTTTGGTGCAGCAAGTACGTCTACAAAAAACAATTTTACTAGCAATGCGCTTGCTGCATTTGTCGCTAATAAAAAATGCTGCTAGCCAAACTGCTTCATATCATATCGAGGGAAGTCAGGTACATTGTTCTAATAGGCTGCGTGTTCATGCTGAAAGAGTGCATTGTGCTTGATGCAGCATTTGTTGTAGTTATAATCCAATGATTCTTATTTTTTATAGCTAAAGGTTGTAAATATAATTGAGATATTAAAGTGAGAAGGCTAATTTCAGTTGCACGCTGTAGATGTGTTATTTAAAAGGTGGGTGGTCATGGTGGCTCCAATTGGTTTTTGAAATGGGCCCCCAACTGGCAAAGGCCGCCTATGCATGAGTGACTAAATGAGTGTGTGTGAGTGTGAGTATTTATGTGTGAATGAGTGTGTGTGTATTTATGTGTGTGAATGAGTGAGTGCATTGCTGAGTGAGGGAACGTGTGTATGTGTATTTATATGTGTGTATGTGTGAGTGCATTAGTGAGTGAGTGTGTGTGTGTGCATGTGTGTGTGAATGAGTGAGTGCATTAGTGAGTGTGTGTGTGTGTGTGTGTGTGTGTGAGTATGTGTGAATGAGTGAGTGCATTAGTGAGTGTGTGTGTGTGTGTGTGTGTGTGAGTATGTGTGAATGAGTGAGTGCATTAGTGAGTGTGTGTGTGTGTGTGTGTGTGTGTGTGTGTGTGTGTGTGTGTGAGTATGTGTGAATGAGTGAGTGCATTAGTGAGTGAGTGCGTGCGAGCCTCTCACCCAGGCCAGAAGAGGAGGACACGCTGTCGGTCAGGGAGGAGGAGTCGGCCTGGTCTGGGCTCAGCCCCTCCATCAGGGGGATGGAGAGCTCAGAGGAGGGCACCGACGAGTCGTAAATGCCAGAGTCCCGGGGCATTTCGGGGGGGCTGGCCGAGCCGTCTGTGTGCAGGAGGGGGCCAAGGGGGGCGTTGGAAAGGCTGTCCTGGGAGGCAGGGCCCTCGGGCTCCCCCTGCAAGGAGGCGGAGCCTGAGGCAGAGCTGGGCTCTGGGGTGACAGAGGGGAGGACGAGTGCGTTACTCGTCATTGGGCACTCTCCCTCGGGGGGCGGGGTCCTCAGCACCACCTCATTGAGCACCAGCCCCGAGTCGAACTTCTCCATGGGCGGGGCCCGCGATCGAGCCCGGGATGGGGCCGCGCCGGGGGCGTGGCCAGGAATAGGGGCGGGGTCAGGGGCGGGCATCAGCCTCTTCTCGAACCAGTCGGGCTCCTGGGTGATGTGCTGGTGCATGTTGCAAATAGCCACGTAGAGCGAGCGGCCCGAGCGGCTGCGGAAGTAGTTGCGTTTGCTGACGTTCTGGGGTGGGGGCTCGCGCTCGGGCAGGCTGAGCTGGCGTGAGTGCAGCTGGCCGAACAGCAGGGGCAGCTGGTCCATCAGCTTGAACCTAGGTGCCAGGTCCAGCAGGGCCGGCACGTCGCTCTCGCGCGAGTAGTCAAAGTAGACCGCCATGAAGCGCGAGAGGTCCGGCGAGCTCTGCCGCGCCTGCCGCAGCTTCTCCGCAATCATCGCCACGGCTACCACAAACAGATCCCTGCCCCCTGACCCATCCGACCCTGCCCCTCGGCTGGCCCCTCCCTTGCTCCTCCGATTCTTTTTCTCCACAAAGTACTTCATGCCTTTGGAGCAGACGGTGATGATGAAGTGGGCCTCCTCGATCTGTCGGCTCAGCCAGGCCATCTGACCCTCCTTGCACATCTCCAGGTGCTCCCACAGGTCTAGAGCCACCTGAAGCACAGGACACAGCACACCTGCTGTTACATTTCACCCCCCTGCAGGTATCCCCTTCAAACTCTCAATGTCCACAGTAAATAATCATACATAACAACACACAAGACTCATCAAACCCTTATTTAGTATGCCTTTTTAAAACACTGTACAACAGGAGTCTCAAACTCCACTCTTGACTGGCCACAGTGTCTGCAGGTTTTGGTTTGAGCACTTAAGTGCTGAATTTAAGTCACCCATTGGCGAAAGAGTCCCCACACTTTGTGTCCAAGGCCGAAACTGGCCAATGATCGAGAGGAAACCACAAAAACCTACTGAAACTGCAGCCCTGCGGAACTGGAATCTGAGATCCATGTCAAACGAATTCAACAAATTTTGTTCACAAAGCATAAAATATGTAGTTCCCTCATTCCGCCAACAGATGGCAGTCTGCACACAACTGCCTGGGGATTCCGTTTCCCTGCTCTTCACTTACTATGAATACAGTCTTGGCTCATTCATCCCATATCTCACAGCACACATTTATTAAATACACTGCTCTTTGATTCAGGGTGCACCTCACATTAGAGGCACAGGCCTGCTATGTACCATGGCTGATGTATCTACTATGTACGATGACTTGTGTATCTAATACACAGGCCTACTATGTACCATGGCAGATGTATCTAATACACAGGCCTGCTGGCAGAGTACATCCTGTACCTCACAGCTGCAGAAGTCTTGCAGAAAGTTGGCGAAGTTCTGGACGACGGCGAGGTGCTTGGGGCCGTCTCGGTTTGAGTAGCAGACAAAAACCTTGGGGCGGGGCCAGGGCCTGTCAGCGTTTAAGGCAGTGGTGTGAGAGGATGACTCTGAGCTCTCCTCATCCAGGTGGGAGTAGATGTTCTCTGCGCAAGCAATCGCGGAAACAGGAGGGGGTGGAACATGAGTGCGGAACCATTGTTTTCAGCAAGGTCTAATGCACGTTTCCCAATCAAAAAAAAAATGTGTGAAATATGACTGATGCACTGTTAAATTTAAGAGAGAGAATAGTAAGCAGAAAGCAGAATTTAAGAGTGAGAATAGAAAGCAGAAAGCAGAATTTAAGAGTGAGAATAGAAAGCAGAAAGCAGAATTTAAGAGTGAGAATAGAAAGCAGAAAGCAGAATTTAAGAGTGAGAATAGAAAGCAGAAAGCAGAATTTAAGAGTGAGAATAGAAAGCAGAAAGCAGAATTTAAGAGTGAGAATAGAAAGCAGAAAGCAGAATTTAAGAGTGAGAATAGAAAGCAGAAAGCAGAATTTAAGAGTGAGAATAGAAAGCAGAAAGCAGAATTTAAGAGTGAGAATAGAAAGCAGAAAGCAGAATTTAAGAGTGAGAATAGAAAGCAGAAAGCAGAATTTAAGAGTGAGAATAGAAAGCAGAAAGCAGAATTTAAGAGTGAGAATAGAAAGCAGAAAGCAGAATTTAAGAGTGAGAATAGAAAGCAGAAAGCAGAATTTAAGAGTGAGAATAGAAAGCAGAAAGCAGAATTTAAGAGTGAGAATAGAAAGCAGAAAGCAGAATTTAAGAGTGAGAATAGAAAGCAGAAAGCAGAATTTAAGAGTGAGAATAGAAAGCAGAAAGCAGAATTTAAGAGTGAGAATAGAAAGCAGAAAGCAGAATTTAAGAGTGAGAATAGAAAGCAGAAAGCAGAATTTAAGAGTGAGAATAGAAAGCAGAAAGCAGAATTTAAGAGTGAGAATAGAAAGCAGAAAGCAGAATTTAAGAGTGAGAATAGAAAGCAGAAAGCAGAATTTAAGAGTGAGAATAGAAAGCAGAAAGCAGAATTTAAGAGTGAGAATAGAAAGCAGAAAGCAGAATTTAAGAGTGAGAATAGAAAGCAGAAAGGGATCTCTGCAGAGAGGGCTGTTACTGATGTTATTACACAGCCGGTGTAGCGGTAACAGAGGGGCTGAGGTGTAATAAAAGGTAATACGGCACGGCGGGGCTCACCCTGCTGTTTCTTGCGGCACATAACGGTGAACAGTGTGGCAAAGGCGGACATGAGGACCAGGGGTACAGTGATGGCCATGGCCCGGATAGGCCCCGCCCACAGGGAGTGCACTGTGAGAGAGACAGACAGCACAGAATGCAACTCAACATCGGGGACATACAGAACACAACTCAACATACAGGAGCAATAAACAGCAAATGCCTAATCACCAGTCTGAAAACAGCTGGGCACTCAAAATCCAGCGGAAAAAAATAACGCATGTAAAAATAAATGAAATAATAGACATAATAATGACAATAACGTGTCCTGTAAGCATGACGCAGCACAACTCTGGGATATGTAATAACCACAATCTCAATGGAGTGTACAGTGAGAGGCACACAGCACAACTCAACATTCAGGAACAACATGCCAAGGCAAATTAATACTTCCTCAAAGTTGATTACCATAGAGCAGTGGTTCCCAAACTCCGCCCGGGGCACCCCTGTGTATGCTGGTTTTCGTTCCAACCACAATTTCAATCCCAAAATTTTAACTAGCTATACATTTTTCTTAACAGCTTGTTAAAATCGACTGAGGTCAGGAACCATTGCCATAGAGTTTTCACAGTACAGCTCAATGTCCAGAAAGAACAATCAACAGAAATCAAACACTTCCTCAAAGCTAATCACCATAGAGTTCACCAAGCACAGCTCAAAGTCTGATAATCCACAGAAAACATGCTTCCTCAAATCTAAATCACCATAACACAGAGTAGAGCCTGGCAGCCATTTTGTGGTTCAGTTGAGTATGAGGGGTTTAAATTTACCTTGGCTCACGTGGTACTGGGCCTGTCTCCTAGTGGTGTTGTTGTCATCACGGAGCTGGGTGCACAAAGGTATACATATGAGACTGGTGAGTCACCTCTGCCGCAGTTTGTTCAGTTTAACTGGGGCAAAGTAGCACTGTCTTTTAAACATATTCTCACACAATGTCAAAAACAATTTTAGTTAAACAGTAAAATTGGACAAGATTAATTGAGGTTCATCCTCACTCCTAATGGTGGAACAGTCAACTCAAATTAAATTCTCATTTTTAAGCATGAGAACGAGTTCACATTCGATAAGACAAAAATAGCCATCCATAATTGCTTATGTCAGCAACTGCAAAAAGGCATATATTATGTGTCACTTTGTATGTCATGCTAATGTCAACTGCTGCATCAGCGGTGGCATATCACACCGACCTGTTTGTGGTTATGAACATTAGCATTTATAGTGTCTACATGGTGCTTATGAACGAGTGCAGAGCATCCTTACCTCGATTGTGTAGGTTCCTGGCGTCACACCCTGGAGAACGCATGTCGTTTTGTAAGAGCTGGATTCCTGGAGACAGAAAGCACACTTGGTTAACACACAACACTGTTTAAAATGTCAAATTATTCCACGTTCATTAAGAAGACGAAAAAGCATGCGCCCCACCAAAAAGCAGACTTGAGCTGACTTAGCTTATTATATTGCTATATTTAATTGTGTTCAACCATTCATAAAAATCATGCCATGGTGTAAATGTACCAGCACAGTCTGACCTTCACTAGGCCATGCAGTTTGATGTTCTGCCAAAACACAGACATGGCGGCACAAACACAATTAAACACAGCAATGTAATGCGCTAGTCCGTACCAAGTCCGCTTTCGGGGTGGAGTGCCGTTTTTGGTCAACCTTTGGAAGATATATTGTCCTGAAATTGCAGTTTAAGACCGAGCACCCACAAAACCATTACCTTGTGCTGAAGCACACTGAACCCTTGTGCTATCCCCCATTCCTCATTCATTATTCACATCATGGGATATGGAAAGCCCATATACTGAACCAAGGATTCCATATCATTTATTTAATGGTGTCGTTTTAAAACAGTCAATAGCAACATGGTGAAATAAAGACAATAAGAATCCGATTTTTCTAGGCATGAGGCCAGAGAGTTTAGCTGTGTTGTTTTCCTATGGCCTTCCATCACTATGCTTTCCCCCTTCTAAATCCCTGGGTCAGATTCAATGTCTTCTCTACATTATTGGATAGGGTGCACTTTGACTATGTTAATATGCACACAGAATTCGGGATAATGGTCTTTAACCTGGTTATGGTAATATTCCAAAGAGGCTGTTCATTTGCACAATGAAGATCACCATTATTCCTGTGTACATGGACAGTATCTCAAATTAACCCTGTATCGGATGTCAGAACTTCCCCACGAACTATATGATTTGTGTGTCACTATTGCAATATCTTGAGTTTTTTCATGTTTGCAAAATATCTTATTGTAAACAGTTTTACTTTGTTTTGTAATGGAAAAATGTAACAATTTTAACAGACAATTTGTTTTTAACTGAAACTTTATGTATGTACTACAACTACTGTACTTGGCCAGATCTCTCTTGAAATAATTTTTTTTATGTTTAATTATATCTTTTTTCAGTTGTGTGGACTGAAGCTAAACAAACACACACCTACATACACAAATGCTATTATGTATTCACAATTTGTATTCTGGTTATTATCTAAGTATTATATAACTAGGTATTATCTAAGTTAGCGGAGTTAACTTAATATTTTAGTGATGTTGCATACACACTCGCTGGTCTGGGAAAGTTTTTAACCATGTTGTCGCTGTTGCACATACAGTATATCGCAGATTAATGTATTTATAATCCCTTAAATCAAGTTCTATTTAGTTACACAAGTTCCATTTAGTTCATTTTCCCAAATTCCCTGTTTCCTAATTTTACAGTAAAGGGTCTTTGTAACAATCTCTGTATGAAGCGCGATACAGTTAAATTCTGAATTTTTATACAGAGATCGTTACAAAGACACTTTACCGTTATTTGCAAGTCGCACTGACCAAGTCATCATCCAAATGAATGTAATGTAATGTACGGTAATGTAATGTAATGTAATGTACGACACAAGGTGAATTTTTTGAGATGGTATTACACCTCTGTCCTTACCGGCTTGCAGCATTTCAGTCTGAAAGGGCTATCCTGCCGAAGCTTGTAATAGACATAGTACATGCTGAAGCCGAATGTGGGCGGGGCGTGATCAAACACCACGTGCAGGCTGGATCCCAGCTGAGAGACGTTCAAGCTCTTGGGCTTCCAGACTGATCGACATGTTCAGAAAGAGGGAAAAATCTGAATTCTAGCAAATCCATCCACAAAAACAGAATGGTTATTAGCCTCTACTTCCCTCCCTCTGTCCCCCCATGTCTCTTACTCACTCATTCACATTGTCAATGGAAAAGGAAGTTACAGTATAGGACACGTATACTGCACTACAGCACTATACTACAGCAATCTGACTGGCTCAGCCTTCTGTGATAGATCAGTGGTATACATTGCTTGACCCACCACCTCCAATTGCATGAGACCAGGATTTGTCCAAAGTAGTAACTGACCACTGAATTCCTCGATGGACTTCTCACGTCAGTGTCTAACTGGTGGGTATACGACAAAGCAGGATTACTTAGTTAGCTGGATAACTGCACTGAGGAAAACCAGGAACAGCTCTTTTTACTTCAGTCCATGTTCCAGATTTGGGATGGTTCCGGGTTTTACTCTGTGGAGTTATCCAGCAAACTAAGCAATCCTGCTTCGTAGTATACCCCCCAGTCGAGCTTATAGTACTGTAATGACCCTATTGAGTAAGTTTACTACAGAAGGAGTAGTACATGATTACTCCATAAAGCTCAAATATTGCACAATGTAACTGAATACAGGAACTTGTTTGTGTCAACAGTTGATACCAGTCTGCATTAATATTTCCCTCAAAGGCATTTAGCGGTGAGCCAGGAGATGGCTGTAAAAGGCGTTTACTGTTTCCCCAAAAATCAAGACTCACATGGTTTGCAGACCAGGTTATCGGAGCCCAGGAGTACTTCACAAGCTGCAAAAACACAATTAAACACATGGAATTGCTGGTCTCTACACACACTGATAAATCATCAGTTTCTTTTTTTAATTATATGTTATTGTTTTTGTTCTCAATGAACAAAAGTAAAATTCTAAAGTATGAAAGAAATAGGTTCCATTTATATTGTTCAATTGCGAAAAGTCATTTCACTGACTTGAGTGAATTGAAATGGAATGAACCAACCCAACCCTGCTGAAAATGCTTCCACTTTTTATCATTTAAAAAGTGTTTACTGGATACCACAGACAAAGAGACAGACAGACAGACAGACAGACAGATGGAAGGGGAAAACAGCGAATTACTTAAGTAAAATATGAAATGTTTTGCCATGTAGAGAAGTCTGGCTGTAGTGTTCCCATGTGTGATGTGTATAGCGTCCCCTTACTGTTGGTACGGAGGAAGGACGGAGGGAAGTAACTTTCGTTCATGAAAGTGGGGAATGGCACGATCCGGATCATGTAGTCCATCTCAAAGTCCAGTCCAGGAAAGGGCTGTGAGCTCATCTTCTGTTTGTGCAACGAGAGGCAGTGACGTCATTTGCTTTCCCAACTCAACCGTCTCACAGAGCCGGTGACATCACAATAGCCAATGACATCACGAGAGCCAGGGACATCATTTAGCTTCATAAATCTACCTACAGTCATTGAACATCAGAGCAACGCTCCCACATTTCTGTTAGACAATCAACTTAGAGATATGAGCAGAGGCGGTCTTACCCATTAGGCAAAGGTCGGCAATTGCCTGGGGCCCCAAGCTGACCCCATACTACAAAGGGCCCCATTAAATGCCTCATAAACGTCCCCCCCCCAGTAATTAATTATGTCTTTCTAAAAATGAATGCGCTAAATGGCATCAGAATGCCTAATTCATGAGTGTCTTAGTCACCCCCCCTCCCCCCCCCCCCCCGAGTCCCCACTACATTGGACTATTCCATGATGAGCCGTCTGCGGAAATGATTCTGTAGCCAATTCGTGTTTCAGCTCGGCGCGATTATTAAAAAGTGAAAATGAAGCGAAGCTACCCAAGCGGTGCTGAGAAAAGGAGGAAAGTAAAAAGTTTGTGGCAAAACTACCAAAGCTAACTAAATTTTTCACGGCGGCTAGTAGTAGTACAGAAGCCACTAATGAAGAGCAGAGTCAGTCTGAGACTGCTAGCACTAGCACTAGTGTTGTTAGCATTGCTAATGCTAGCGAAGAGGAGCTAACGTTACTAGGGATGTGCGCGTTTAGTCGACTAGCCGATTAAACGTTGCTACCCTCGCTAGTCGGCACCAGAAATACTAGTCGGTTAAACGTACTATTTTATTAATGTACACATTTAAATTACATATTGACATAATTTGCACAGAAATGTCATGTTTTCCTGGTCAAATGTTGCTTTATAAAAAAAAACGAGAATCCGTTACTAATGTTAACAACGCCGGATTAAAAAAATAATTTAAAAAAGCAAAACTCATTAGCCTGTTCGCCCTGCAAGTTAAACCAGCGAGGTGGAAAGAGTAAGTAGGCCTATCGCGTTGTTGAATTGCCCAATAAAACAAATCTAATGTCACGTCGATCAGTCGGCCTAATTGTTATTTTTTTGTGTTCCTATTATTGGTAGCTTTTCTGATGGCCAATTATTTTTATTTTTTTTACTGTATTTGCTATGCGATCGCGTTCACCCAATGAAAATGCCGTTGTAATAATCAGGCACGTTTCCTAAAAATGTTTTGTTACGTTGAATATTGTTTTCAATAAATGTTATTTGTTAACTTTTATTTAGTGAGTTGTTCGTCATGTTTTGTAGGATAATGTGCAATGTTCATAATGCAAGGCGCAAAGTGCCACACATTTCAGCGGCATTTAAAATACGAATTGAAGAATGTGATTAACTGTTTCAAATTTCAGGGAAATTAGTCGTTAGGAACATCCCTAAACGTTACCCATTGCTGCTGCTGGCAGTGCCAACCTAGATTGCTCCAGCAGCAATGATGATGATGATGATGATGATGATACATGCATCACAACTGATCTTTCTTAGATAAATAAGGATTGAAAAGGGGGGAGAGCAAGGGATGTGTGAGGGCCCCATGCCTGTGTTTGCCTTGGGCCCCAAAATGACTAAGTCCGCCACTGGATATGAGGGATATTTTTCACTTTCATTTTCATTAAATTACACAGAAATATGTTGTTTCTATTAGTAGTAGTAGCTGCAGCAGCAGCAATAGTAGCAGCATTATTGTAAACATACAAATCTAGTCACATAACCAGTTCATATGTACCCCAGTAAAACACATATTTCACAGTGAAAATGGCTGTGGAAGGGCTTGGTGTAATTACCACATTCCTGAAGGAGAAATTAAGCTGTCGAGGATCCTTCAGGACCATGTGCTGGCACTGTTTCCCCTCTGGGTTCTTATCTTCCAGATACACTCTGAACCCTCTCACGTGTTCAATCCCTGCGCAGAGAAACATAACCCTGTCAGAGCTCATCCATACACACGTACAGTACGTACACACACACAAACTGGCACGCATGCGCACATCTCACCCAAGACTGGCACGCATGCGCACATCTCACCACTCATTAACAGTGTAACACACCTTACACCTTCCAAACCGTGAATCTGTTCAATGGCAGAAGAAAGCACTGACACAACGCAGGCAAAATGAATGCGCAGATTTCAAAAACAGATTTTAAACTACCCCCCCAATACTGTTTACATTCCCGATCCTCATTCCCTCTGGACATGAGGGAGGGCTGTTTGAGAGACTGAGGGCTGGGAGGGGAGCCGGGGCACAGATCCAAGCGCAGGGATGAGAGACATACCTGCATGCCATTCCCCTCGCCCTTCAGAGTGTGCCAACACACCTCCCTTTTAATTACATTTCTGCCTTATCGGTTACACACACACAGAAAAAGAGAGACACACACACATTCCGTGTGGTTCCTATTACGGCGGTAAGAACAGGATCTGAAAGGGCCTCCTCTTTGTGGAGGGTGTAACTCCACACCTCCGTCGCCCTGGAGATCCTATCATAGCCCCCCCTCACAGGAGACAAGAATGAGAAAAAATTACCAGAGGGGAAAAAAGCCACCCGACTGGTTGCGTTCCCTCAGCTGCCAGCTACCGCGGCAACATTATACGCACTCTCACAGAAAAAGCTCGGCCTGCTTTTATTATTTTACTTTTTTTTTTCCAGAGACAGGTTTTTTTTACGGATATATTTACCTGAGCAGGGCCGAGCTGTGCACCAGTCAAAGGGATTAACCCCCAGCCCCCTACAAACAACAGGGCTTATTGTTCTGGGGCTCAACCAGGGCCTCACATTACCAAGTTCAATAGGGCTCCAACATACGGAAGCCAGGGGCATCTCTCCCACCGCCCCGTCTCCCTCTCCTCCCCCCTTCTTTCTTTCTACCTCTCCCCCTCTCGCACACATTCCTTCTCAGGACATCACAGGGGCTGTAATGTGGACCTCCTCTCTCTTTCCTTCTCTCTCCTTCTCTCTCCTTCTTTCTCTGTAAAATTAGAGGTACTGTTGTGAGAGCATAAGAATGACCCAACTCTAAAGATGTGAGGGGGGGTGGACCCGTGAGGCTTTGATCAGGACAGCTTTAAAGAGGTGCTACTCTCCCCTTTCCCCCGTCTCTCTCCCCTTCAGTGCTGTCCGAGACATCGCTGAATAATCGGGCCCATGTGTGCTCATGCATGACAAACACACACAAGCACACAGAATCATGCACGCACACGCACAGACACACGCGTGCGCATGCGCACGTATGCACACGCATGCACGCTTCAATTAATTTGTCCTTAACTTTGACAAACAATAAAGAAGTATCTTTTTTCCTGCACAAACACAGTTCGGCAACAACAAAAACTAAACTCGCCAGTTTGTGAAGAAGAAGTGCAAGGGCTGCATTTACTTGGAAGACAGGACAAACGTTTATTGAACACAGCCACAAGCACAGACACACATAGTGGCGTGTTGTTAAGTGTGCACAGATGCCCACACCAGGTGCACATTAATCCCTCAAACACTAAACACGGGGTTTTGTTGATCCATTTCCCCTCTGAAATGCAGGCACGTTGACTCATCTTACAGTTACGCTGCAGGCTATAGGGGACACTTTCTCATGATTTATAGGTCTATTGAGCAGTAGCTGCTCCGTGCCAAGCACTGTGCGAGTATCCTCCTGCACTGAGCCCTTGCCTCTGTATTGGAGAGTTAAGCATGAAAGAAATTTACACATAATAATCCAATATGAGCCTTCATGACATAAAACAAACGGAAACGAAAACAATCCATGCCAGGCACATTCTGTGTGGTTGTTTTTAACAATTGTTCAAATGTTTTTTTCATATATTTTTTAATGTTGTTTCTTAGTTGTATTTTATACAGGTGAAAGCATGTCCCCCCATTTATCCCACGGGGTTAAATACCCAGAGGGCTCGGCATCCAGTGGACCACCACGGCTGCCTGGTTGTCACAGGCCAGGTGGCTGAAGGTGACGTTGCTGACTTCATGGATGGCGTGCTTCCCCAAGGGGTTCCAGTTCAGCGTGCAGTCTGGAGTTATGAGAGGGAGAGAAAGAGAAAGTGAGGGAAAGAGGATGTGAGGAGAGAAAGAGAAAGTGAGGGAAAGAGGATGTGAGGAGAGAAAGAGAAAGTGAGGGAAAGAGGATGTGAGGAGAGAAAGAGAAAGTGAGGGAAAGAGGATGTGAGGAGAGAAAGAGAAAGTGAGGGAAAGAGGATGTGAGGAGAGAAAGAGAAAGTGAGGGAAAGAGGATGTGAGGAGAGAAAGAGAAAGTGAGGGAAAGAGGATGTGAGGAGAGAAAGAGAAAGTGAGGGAAAGAGGATGTGAGGAAAGAGAAAGTGAAGGAAAGAGGATGTGAGGAGAGAAAGAGAAAGTGAGGGAAAGAGGATGTGAGGAGAGAAAGAGAAAGTGAGGGAAAGAGGATGTGAGGAGAGAAAGAGAAAGTGAGGGAAAGAGGATGTGAGGAGAGAAAGGAGGAGGAAGAAAATGAGGGAGAGAGTGTGAAGTGAGGGAAAGAGAAAGAGATAGTGTGAAGAGAGGGAAAGAGAAAGAAAGAGAGAGGGGAGAGACAGTGAGAGATGGAGTGAGAGGGATTAAGGGAGAGATAAATGCAGAGGGGCAGAGACAGAGAGAGAAGGATAGAGTTGAATGGACATGGAGGGATGGAGAGAGGGTTAATGTTAACCCCAAAGTGCACACATGCCAAGTGACTGCAGTGCTTTCACAGGGTGTTGGGGAGGAACAGCTCTGTCACCCACAAGCTGGGTGTTTTTTTTAAACAGTAACTGTTACAAGAGAACACAGTTCACCACAAAGGTTTGCCTTGTTGAGCGCCCGTCAGGTAGAGGGGCGAGGAGCGCCCAGTCACAGTACGCCAGTCACATCCACCTCCCCCCCTTCCCCCGCAAACTCCACCCACTCCGGGCTCTGAACGGCAGCCATTGTGATGCTAAACCGTGGCCATTGAACGGAACGGTTCCCTCTGACAGTCACAGACAATGGGAGCTGACTGCTGGAAAAATCAGGATTAGCGTCAAGAGAAAATTTGACTTTCGGTGGAAAAATTTGCCAGCCGACAAAATGGGGAAAGGGGGGGCGGTGTTCTTGGGCCATTTTGTGCTGTGGCATAAAGTTTATTCATTCAACAACCTGCTTAAAGAGTTTAGGAGATGTCTCCCAATCGTAGAAAAAAAGGCTTACTGTCGGTCCGGAACGTGACCCCGGCCTTCCGTCCGTTACCATCAGAACTTGACAGGAGACCCTAAAAAAAAACAGAAAGAGAGAAAGAAAGCTCACTTCAGTAACCAGGCTCAACAGTGACTCGCTGCTCGTCTGAATCAGTAACCAGGCCCAACAGTGACTGACTGCTCGTCTGAATCAGTAACCAGGCTCAACAGTGACTCGCTGCTCATCTGAATCAGTAACCAGGCCCAACAATGACTGGCTGCTCATCTGAATCAGTAACCAGGCCCAACAGTGACTGGCTGCTCGTCTGAATCAGTAACCAGGCCCAACAATGACTGGCTGCTCGTCTGAATCAGTAATTAGGCCCAACAGTGACTGGCTGCTCATCTGAATCAGTACCCAGGCCCAACAGTGACTGGCTGCTCGTCTGAATCAGTAACCAGGCCCAACAATGACTGGCTGCTTGTCTGAATCAGTAACTAGGCCCAACAGTGACTGGCTGCTCATCTGAATCAGTACCCAGGCCCAACAGTGACTGGCTGCTCGTCTGAATCAGTAACCAGGCTCAACAGTGACTGGCTGCTCGTCTGAATCAGTAACCAGGCTCAACAGTGACTGGCTGCTCGTCTGAATCAGTAACCAGGCTCAACAGTGACTGGCTGCTCGTCTGAATCAGTAACCAGGCTCAACAGTGGCCGGCTGTTGTTCCAATTGTCCTCAGCAGTCGCCACAGCACCAAAGGAGACCAGCAGAGGGGAATACACCAACCAGGCGCCAGCATGTTCACAAAGAGAGACAGCTCTGCCGGCGCATTACACGGCCACAGCTTGAACCGGGGCAGCCTGCAATTAGCCAACACCGCCAGCGCTTCCTGCTGCTCCACCCCTCCCAGCCTCTGCACAAGGCCCTAATGGACAAGGGGCCAGAGAAACCCAACAGGGATGGAAGGAATGGCCAAAAACAGGGGTAGGGGGGCAATAGGGGGGTGTTACGAAACCTTGCCGAAACGCTTGCATAAGGCGGCCGTTAGATACGGTCACATGGAAAAGAAAAACACGGACCGGGAGGGGAGAACACCAAGTGTGGAGCAACAATGGAACTGACCTCAGACAGGGACAGCTGGTTGAGGGGGGAAGGAGAATCCGTGCCTTGAGGTGGAAGGTCACCCCTGTAACCCTGTGCTACACTGCAGCCAGGCGGACCAGAGTGCGACTGCCTTATCTATAATCCAATCACTCCTATCCCATAATCTTTTATTGAAAGAATAAAAGGGGAAGTTATCTCCATGACAGGATGTTGCAGTTAACCTTCACACCTCTGAGCTTAGCCTCCAGGAAGACACATGGGCCTGGAATCAATCAACATTTTGTCCTTCAATTTTAACTCACCATTAAACGTACTGTATGTAATCCTAGTTTTTGTCCCCCAGTTCAGCAATCACTAAAACTGACAGGAAAACATACAGTTGCATTGACAAAAAAGTAATGCGCATACTGTATATTTGCAACTCAAAGTTAAGAACAACGTGTTGATACGCTGGGTCCAGGCCACAGAATAATTTACGTTCCTCAGATGCAACTGAGGTTGAACTCTTTAGGTGTATTCAGAAATAGCATTGTGTCTGCTGGGAGCAGAAAGCAAGAATGTGCAGGAAGTAAATTCCTTCAGTGGCTTTATTTAAAAAAATATTTTTTTTTTACAGACATGTCCTGGTTGTGTCAATCCTGGAGATCCCATCTCCTTGGAAACCACACCACAGGCCTTTCCCAGGCTTGTTTTGCTGAAATATGTCAGGTGATGATCCCAACTGTTACATTTAAGCGATCTGCGTTTGGTTATCTGTGCTCTGCTGTTCCTGCCTGTGCTGAAATTCAAAGCTATGACTCCTCCTTCCTCACACTATCCAATTAAAACACTGCCTTAGGACAAAAGGGCAACACCCTTTAGCTACAGGTATTGCCCAAATCACAGCCTTTTAAACTCTGACCTTTGTTGCTCTCGTTTCTGAATGCGCCAGACCTAACCAGTATCGTGCCCAAATATGAATCAGGCCTTTGAGAGTCTCTGAACAGAAAAAAATGTCTCCATTTACTTGTAGGTACACACCATATTTTATGTATTACCCTTGACATAAAAATGCCAGAAAAGCCCCTCTTTAAATTGCTGATCAGCATTTAAGTTGCACCGTGCTACAGCTTACCGCAGAATTCCATGTTCATTTCTCTTAATACCTAGATATTGCGTAGGCTAACATTTCCATGTTAAGTATAATATGTAAAATTAACATATTTACATGAACACAGGCAAATTTATTTTAAAAATGTATTTTGTGAAATTGACACTTATGTTTGGAGTAAATGGGTCTGTCACATTGGGGCATGACACTAGGATGGCAAAAATACACTGGGAGCTCTATAGTGCTCCTAAGATTCAAGGTTGAAGTAACTGGCATTTGTTGAAAACAAAATCAAGGTACTCTCATGGGCGAGTTAAAGCTAATAAGGGCTTTAAGAGTTAATAAAAATGCATTTGATTGGCTTAACACAAAAAAAACATTGATGACAATGTATATAGCACCACTGGCAGATCATATATTATACATGTAAGCCATTTGCTCATTCATTTTCTTCATTTAAATGATGTGTTTATATTGTTGTAAGGTTGGTTAAACTGTACAAGAGAGATAATTGTAAAATACCACTGGCATGGACATTATGTGACAGGAGAACATGAGGTGTGGCTATTTCAATTAGGAGTAATGTAAAAGCAATGTAAACTTGTCAGAGTTAACTAGGTTATAAGAGTAGAAAATATGCAAACGGCCTATTAAACTACCAATGTAGACAACAAATATCAAAACAAAAGGATCATTTATAACTTATTTATAGATCTGTACAAATAGAACAAACAAATACATCCAACTCTAAATAGAATATATAGTATAAATAAACATCCTTATATGCATGTCCCCCGTAACAACCAACTATGTGTGTTCTGAAAAACATCCACCATCACCCCTACGCACACAAGTCTAAGCTATCTAGGGTATCTTGGGTAAATACTGCAACACATGAACCAACACTCCCCCAACCCCACCGTTCCACGGTTCAGCAATTTAACAAACCAGATCTACACTACGAAAGCAGCGCTGTGCATTCCTGTGGATGAGCACTTCAATCAATAAACAAATTCATCACATTTAAACTGAGTTGTATAGTATGCAAAACTTTATTTTTTGTCAAAGCTACAACAATTTATGATAACTATATGAAGGCAGCATACAAAGGGGCATCCGCTTCTACTTCCCCTATGGAGGTTCACTCATGAGCTCCCCCAAACCTCCCCTCCCCCTCCAGCCCTCGGCAACTCGGCCCCCCCAAACCCCCAGCCCCTAGCCAGATGTGTGCATCTGAAGTGAAGCAGGAAGAGGCAGACCACCATGACACAGTCTTGGGGGACCCCACCGCTGAGGCTACCGCCATTCTCACACACGCGTTCCCTCAGGATACCTGGATGTGGATAAAACCCCCCCAAAAACAATCAACCAGACGGGGTTTTCCCCCCTTTCTTTTCCCCCTGTTAAAGAGAGGCTGTTCCAGCACCCGATCACCTCCACACGTATCCTTTGTCAAACATTGCTAGCCAAACATGACAAAAAAATAAGTAGAAAACCTGGGGGTTGTTTGCAGTGACATATTTTGTGAGTCAAGCATTGCTTGAGGCTTTCATTAAAAAGAATTGGGGTAAAAGTGTTTCTTCTTTAAGCAGCAAATGTTTACAGGCTTCAGGGAGGAGGAAGGGGCCAGCTACCTGTGGGCTAATTGAGCAGCTGAATGAAGTGTTAGTGGCAGCCCTGGTGCTGCTCTAATGGGGCCCTGGGACTCTAAACGTACAGCACGCAGCGGGGCCTCCTGCAGGTCAGAACAGAGAAAGGGAGCCGTCCCAACCTCAGCCCGAGTGCCACACCTGAAACTAATCACCGGGGCCCCGCTGGCCCCTGCCCCTGGCCACAGCCTCACACCTCCGCAGCCGTCCCGCGCGGTGGGGGCCCCTCGCCACACTCCCCGCGACACCCTTTTCAAAGAGACACCCCCGGTTTTAACAGCCCCCACCCCCAGAAAAGGCAGGGTCCTGTGATGGAGGGTTTGGGGGTGTGTTAGAGGCACTGGTAACCACTCCCACCCCGGTCTGATGTCCTCCTAGTACAGGAGGCGTCTAATACCCTGGCATCTTTAAAGCTTGGAACAGGATGGTTGGAAGTGAGAGCCGAAGCGGAGGGTGGTGGGGCAGTTTGGGCTGTGGATGTAGGGTCGGGGTTTATAAACTCGCTGCTTCCCATGCGACAAATGAGCCATGAGGTAATAAGGGGGAGGTCAGCTGACGGTCACTTATCCACACGTCTAAAGTTTCCCTCCAAAGCTCTTATTAGGCCAAATTAAGGGGGAGCTGGAGAGAAGCACACTGAAAGCATACCTGCCTCAAGCCATACAAAGATGGTTCAGAAACAGAAGGCTCCCTTTTGGCCCCTTTTCTCAAGGACAGAAAAGAAACAGATCTGCTCCCCCTTGGTGTGGGTTCACACTCACACTCCCCCACTGGGCTGAAACAGGCCGTCACACTCTACACTCCCAGCTCCCTCAAAGCACAGAGTAAAGAGACACAAAGTGCCCGAGCCTCGCGCTGAAACAGGCCGTCACACTCTACACTCCCAGCTCCCTCAAAGCGCAGAGTAAAGAGACACAAAGTGCCCGAGCCTCGCACTGAAACAGGCCGTCACACTCTACACTCCTTGCTCCCTCAAAGCGCAGAGTAAAGAGACACAAAGTGCCCGAGCCTCGCACTGAAACAGGCCGTCACACTCTACACTCCCAGCTCCCTCAAAGCGCAGAGTAAGGAGACACAAAGTGCCCGAGCCTCGCGCTGAATTTACGACATGCTCATCGCTTCGGGCTTCGCGAGCCGCAACATGACAACCGCGCGCACGCGACTCCGGGATCAAGACCATCCTGCAAATCCACTTCATCTGAGGAAACGGAGCCAGCTGCTCGTGCACAGGCCTGCTCGCCCCGATCAAACAGATATCCGTTTCCCCTGCCCCCAGAACTACAGACCCATTTGTTTCATATTATTCATAATACTATGGTCTCACTCTTTCCCTCTTGCACTCACTGTGGCTTCTTGTGACCCTGATGACTTGCTATGAGAACTGTTTGTTGCCTCAACCCATATGTCTGCACTAATGCAAGCTGCTCTGGATATGGGCTAAATGCCTAAATGCAAATGAAAAAGCGGAAAAAAATTTAAAATAAGGTAGAAGCCGTGCGTTGGGGAGGCAGACACTCGACACAGGTTGAGGGTGTCACGGCAGCAGGTGTGGGCCGATTTGAGGGTTCTTCCTTGAACCAGGCCCGCCTCGAAACCAGGTGTTCAGTCTCTCCTCTGAATAATAACAGTAATTATATCATCTCAGAACCAGCTCCCCACTTCAAATGCTCGAGGGCTTTCCCTCCGAGGCCCTTGGGCACCTTGCAACCTTTCAAGTTCCTTTTTTTCCAGGAAGGAGCACGTTCCTTTAGCGCCTCTGCGGCATCTCCCACTTTCAATAAAAGTAAAGGAGAGAAAACATGGCCGCCCCCCAAAAAAAACATGGCCACCCCCACCGAAACATGCTTTCTCTACGACACTGGAGTGAGGTCTTTTTGTAACGCAAGTCAACAGAGAAGGAACCCTTCTTTGTCTCCGAGTTCATCACAGTTTTTCCCTTGCAGGTTTCTTGCCTGCTTTCAAAGGTACTCAGATTAAAGGTCTTTCTGGCATTCAACCTCACACATGAAATGAATTTAATGAGAACACTGGCAGCTATGTTACAAGTGGGGATGGTTCTCTTTAAATACCCCATTAGCTGCAACCCATATGGAGACAACTCCAAACAAACTGGCAGAAACCTTAAAAAAAAAGAAAAAAAAAGGGAACTGTTTGTTTGATCCCCCAACCCGGCTCAGAGCCCCAAGCCTGCCTTCCCTCCCTCCCTTTTCCTCCCCCCTTAAACCTTCCAAAAGATGAAAATAATTCCTCCTGCACAAATCTGTCTTTCAAAAGACAAAAGCTATCATTGCTATCATTTGTTTACTGACTAAAGTAGAGATTAATTACAGCACATTTATAGTTTGTCCTTGGGAGTAGGGGGGAAGCAGGAAAAGGGTAACAGGATTGGGGGAGAGAGGCAAAGCCTAATCCTGGTGCCCAGGGGGAAACACTTTCTACCTTAATTAAGCAGTAATATTTTCTGGGCTTATGTGCAAAGTTCATTCTGATCCACTTGTGTCCCCCACCTCCACTCCTCTGTCACCATTAGTTACTGCAATACAGACCTTAAAAACCCCTCAGCACCCCCCACACCCCTGCCCCATCTTCATCTCTCCGGCGAAGCTCCGTTTGCCCCAGACCTAATTAGCAAATCATGTCAGAAGTGGCGATCGCAAGACACAATATGGCAAAATCATGGAGGGTGGGGTGTAGTTTACAAAAAAGAGGTTGATTAAAAGGAGAACGCAATCCTCACAGCTCGCCCCCAAACCAGAAGAGGTCAAAGGTGGGGGCGCTGCGGTCCGCTCGTGTGTTTATGTTACACGCAGTGATTAAGCCGTTACTAAGATCTCTCCGCTCTGCTAGTTATGTTAAGCTTCTCCCACCGAGACCACGGAGTGGGTAAAGAGAAAAACAAACAATCTCAAAATGACCAATTTTCAGTGTTTGTTCAAGAAATTGCCAAGAATATTAAAGCAACAAAGAGGTTCTGATCTGCGGAAGAGGCTCTCCTTTCATAGCTGCAGCTTCAGCTGCAGAGCTTCAGCAAGCTGAATAATCGCCAAATGACCCAGGTACTCTTTGTGGAAATGGCCTGGACCATGATAAACACGAATAAATAAGTAAATAAACAGACAGCTATAAACAATGGAGAGGAACCCATTTTGTGATGTATAATGTATTCACCAATTATTTCCTATGGAAAAATTTACTCGGAAAGAGGGTTAGTGTAACAACTGTAATTTGGGGAGGGGGGGGGTTGGTGGAAGCAAAGCACAGCGCCAATTTTTGGATAAGGCATAAACCTGCAATTACAGCTCACACACAGCCAGGTGTTCACTGGACACCTTAGGAAGGTACCTGTTCTGTTGTTAACAGTGATCAAAAGTGTCTTCTGGCATTGGCCTCTATCATCTCCAGCTGAATTAACAGCCTTTGTCATTTTAATACTTACAGCCTTTACTCTCATAGTCCTTAATGGAGCTCAATTTCCTGCTCTTTTTATGCCTTTAGAGTTTCTGCTCATTTCTGCCCTCTCCCCTCGTATCTCAGGTTGTTCCAACTTGGCAGAACCTGAAAGAAAGGCACTCCTGCCAACACCCCAAAATGGCCAGGAGAAGGTCATGTGACTCCACTGAAGCACTGCTCTCTCAAACCTCTGCAATCAAACTGGCCAAGCAGTTCCTTCGTACGCCGTCGCCTTGGCAACATCCCGCGCAGGCATCCATGAATGTACCAGTGTAACATTAAATCAAGGACACACAAGACCCAGAGAATAACAACCCTCCACCCAACGCCAATTGCACAAATTCAAATCAATTTTTTTTTAAATGTCTTTTCAGAATTCGACCATACATAAAAGCCTTAAGCGAAACAATCCATTTGGCCTCAAGATAAAGCCAGCCCATACTTTACCCCACACTTCTGCATGCTTTAGGGGAGCAGTATTTACCCCACACTTCTGCGTGCTTTAGGGGAGCAGTATTTACCCCACACTTCTGCGTGCTTTAGGAGAGCAGTATTTACCCCACACTTCTGCGTGCTTTAGGGGAGCAGTATTTACCCCACACTTCTGCGTGCTTTAGGGGAACAGTATGGAATTACCAAGGGTGTGGTGGCAGCGGCAGGGACTTGTACTTTCCCAGAAGTGGTCAGTATAGGAGCATTTAGAGGGGCAGGAGGGGGAGGCCCAGGCTGAAAAGAATACCTCCAAAACAGCTTCATCAGGAAGCCAAGATGGACGCCAGTGGTCACGGGCCCAGCCCGGCCCGGCCCGGACAAGAGGAAGTGGAGCGCCTTTCCGAACGAGGCTGGGCACGGTCGGACAGCGCCCGCGAGTCATCCTGCATGCGGTTCTTATTACCTCAACATGTGTCTCCCATTTCACATTCCCACAGGGAGTCTTTTCCTGGGACAATTGCCTCGGTGTCCTTTATCAGGGTCTATTAATGCTAATTAATCACTGCTTTCCCCCAGCGCCCACGACCCTTAGTATTGCCACTATTGCAGGAGCATACATGGAAAGGTTTGATGAGAAAATACTGTACTCTCTCTGGCATGTCTGCTTCTCCACAAAATAAAATAAAAAATTTGATTATAACAATGCATTGTTTTCCTTGAATTACTCACGTGGAAAACAATAAAACTGCATCAGCACATCATGATTCATTCAACATTTTTCCAGATTTCTTATCAGATTCGCAATTGAATTCCCATGAACACTGCCCAGATACGTCTTTCTGTGTCTTAACGGTACTGAATATGCAACAAAGAAACACTCTTTTAAATAAAAAAAATAAAAAAATAAAAAATTGTTGTCTTCACAATATGTCCCCAAGGACTCCCAGGATTAACTCACTCTCGAGGCAAAAAGCCAAAGCAAGTCCAGTTTTGTTGTTCCAATTGTTTTTGTGCCCAACCCCCCCACCCCCGTGTCTAGCTCTGGGCACAACACATGGCCTCAATGATAAAGGTATCAGCTTCCACAATCACTGCAATTACACTCGACTCAGACTAAGCTATTAAAAGTGATGCCAATTACAGACATCCTGATACTTGGAAATAATTTCAAACGAGAATATATTTTTAAAAGAGCCTTTGATGACTCTGAGAAGCCATTCAGACAGTCTGATGAATGAAAGTGTTCCGCAGGTGTGGAATGCGGCGTGGAGCAGCTCTTTTAAAAATGCAGCCTGTTATTAGAAACACAAAAAAAAATAACAACAAAAAGACTACAAACCTAAACTGGTATAAACAGCCCCATTAAAAAATTCCCCAATACAAATACTACACCTTAAAGCTAGAGATTAAGTTGTGAAAGACATCAAGTAAAATCTTGTTACCAAAATCCCACCAGGAAGCACAGCCCTCTATTATTAATGGGAAAAGAGAAGGAGAATGAAAGGAGGAGAGAGATGATCCGCAGATGAGTCAGCTCAGTTTGATTCTTCTCTTTTTTAGCCACATTTCACTGCCAAGCCTTTTCCTTAGCGTTAATCTCAGCACTCCGGCTGACCAGAGTGTACCGGCTGTGTCACGGAAAGGAACGTTCACACTGTTCCATTTCAACAGCTTCAGTACGCCGCTCAAAGTAGCTCCTGTTATTCTTAAGTAAAATAGCTTTCATATATGTATATTATAGATATAATATGACGTATACTATAGATTGTATTTATATAGGGTCTTTCATCTCATGATCGCAAGGCACTGTATGGTGAAGGAGGGAAGATCCTGTACTGCAGGACTGTATTTGTATACGCGGCCTGCATAGGTCACAAAGGGAAGGATTTGTATACGCGGCCTGCATAGGTCACAAAGGGAAGGATTTGTATACGCGGCCTGCATAGGTCACAAAGGGAAGGATTTGTATACGCGGCCTGCATAGGTCACAAAGGGAAGGTGAGACATGGGGTGTGAGGGGGGGTGTAGCTGCTGAACTAATGCTCAGTGCCTTTAGTGTGACTGTGTCACTGCTTGGTGCTTCTCCCGTTTCAGCTTCAGTAACATTTGTTGCTGGAGGGACCCTCTGACATGTGCATGCCCTGGAATTAAAGATAATGAGCTCCAAGATCAACACACGCACACATGCACACACGCGCACGCAGCACACACACTCTCACGTGCATGCACATGGATCACATGTACATTTATACACACACACACACACACACACACACACACACCTGCAGGCCCCCTTCTCGTGCTGGTTTCAGCAGGAGGCAAATCAGCAAAGCATTGAAGAATGCAGTAAGTACACCCTAGAGAGGAGCTGTGGAGCCCAGCGAACACATGCATTTAACAGACAGCACAGCACTGTTTGTATCCTCTGCAAGAGGCAGGCGGGGTGTAAACGCTGAAGCTCACAGGGACACAATGTCTTTTCCAGCCCCAACTTCTGACCCATCCTGAGCCACCCACACACACACACACACACACACACAACCTCCAGGACAGTCCTAAGCGGATTTCAAAACCTCTGTACATTTGACCCTCACCGTCCCATAACACGTGGACACAGTTAACCTCCAGGCAACCCTGCGAAAATGTACCCAATCCAACACAGATGGAGCCCCCATCCTGCCCTGCCCCACCCCACAGGAGCCTTACGGACAAAATGTAAAGAGAGAAGATGGGGAATTCCAGGTCTGGAAAACAGTCATACGTGGGGCTATAGGGGAGACTGTTGTGTCGCTTTGCAGCAGATTAGTCCTCAGACTTCATTATAAATTGCCAACAGCTGTGAGCCACACGTTAGCAGGCTAGCTCACAGGGGCCTAGTTTCTGTCCCCTACTGAGTTCTGTTTGTCTGCTTCGAAAAACAACATGAGAAAAGTCAACACGAGCTGCCGCTACAAATAAACAATAACTGCTCCGTAAACAAGAAAAAACATTTCTGACATTTCAAATCAGTGACACTGAGAATAAATTGATTTCATATGATACTGCTATTTACCCAGGGAGAGTCAACTCATTTAATGAATAATGAGCAAACAAGATCAAACCCCATTGTGGTAAATCCTGCATTACAGAGTGCTTTATCACATTAAATCTGGCAGACCGTTCGGTTCTAATATCTCCATTATAGGCCTCCATCTGGGCCAGTGTGTTTGAGAGACTTGATTTTAACTGATTGTTGCTGATTAATCAGGAAGTGCTGATTTCAAGACCTAAATGCCTCAAGCAGAGGGAGACCTTCTGCATGTCATTAGCACACACAATAGCATTGATACTTGATAGAAGGAGAGAATGATCAGCAAACCTTACTGCCATGTTTGTTAAGGTGATGAAGGTTATGTTACAGGTCAATCTTTTTTTAAATCCAAACATTTTTTTACACATATTTCCTAATTCCCTAGGATGTCTTAAAGGCATTTGCTGAAGAAAATCACCAATTTGAAATTATACAAAAACAAGTAACATAATAGGAAGGTTAAACAAAACGAATAAAACACAACAAGTTGAAGAAAACAATAAACAAGTAAAATGTGCTGACTCGGCCGGCCCAGGTCCTTTCTGGAGAGCAGGTTTCTGCGGCATGTGGTACCATCACTGACATTGCAGTGGGAAAGGGGAAAGTTGGGCTAAGTTTTCCATCAATTGCTGTGGAGTGCAGATGCCAACTGGAAAGCAGCCAAACACATCAAGGCAGCAACCGGTGGAAGGGACTCTAAGTCTGAAGCCATGTCCCCTGTTGCTTCAATTATTACCCAGATCCCCCCCAACATCAGCTGCATCAAAGTGGAACTGGTCCCTGTTTGGTGGAACACATGGCAGAGTGCGCAACAGGCTGACAAACAAAATAGTTGAGAAACTGGTGGCTATTCAATCAATCTTGAAACTCTTTGAGGCCATCAAAGATGACACCACACAAATTGAAACTGAGGATTGTCCAGATTCTTCAGTCTCTTTCTGAAGATGAAGCTTGCTGTGGTTCAGATAAAAAATTAGCCTAAGTTAAAATCTTTTGTTTAACCTTATTTTAGTCAAAAGATTCCTAATACATAGGCGTATCTAATTTGCCGTCTTAGATTAAAAAATAATTAAAGTATATTTTTGCATTTATGTTTACTAATGGTTTTGTTAATCAAACTGCATTTGAAAAAAACATACAAATGAATGTGTTCACATTGTGCTAAGACAACGTTGTGACATTTCTTAAAACCCATTTAAAACCTGTTTATTCCCAAAGAATGTGTGCAAAGTATTTGCAGTGACTCCTCAAATAGGCACAATACATAAAAAACCAGACATACTTTTGTTAACAATATAAATTCCCAAAATGACCTCACAATTCGTCAAAAAAGGGAATTTTCTCCGAACTTTACAACCTTATGTGTGTGTGTGTGTGTGTGTGTGCACAAGTGCACATACATGAGTGCATGTGTATACATGTGCACGTGATCGGTGTGCAAAAACCCACATTCATATAGCAATGATCAGGGAATCATTCAACACTCATTAACCTCTTCGCGCAGACCCCCCAAGAGGCCATGGCACCAGCACCAGCGCCATGCATGAGATTGCTCAACTCAGACATTCATTGCTCCTGCAACCAAACTACGAGTGGAAACAACAAACTTCATCCTCTAGCTTTTTTAGTAAATTATTTGTGACAAATCTGCCGAATACGGAGTTTCTAAGTGCCACTATTGTCACGTAGCTAGTCCATTTCACAAAACACAGTGGCACAGTGGACAATAGCGTCCATCTGTGAGTTCATAAAAATATTTTTTTCACCACCAAAAATTTGTATTCTGTCATAGCAACAAGATAAATCCAACAATAGCCTGAATGTATGCCAATACAGCTGTGAAAAGCCTTGCTCACTCAATAGCTTAAATAAACAAGTAATTTTTTTGTGTAATTATAGTATGTCATTCTACTGTCAATATCTACTTCTAAATATGAAAATAAATATACAATCCTATCATTGGTTTTACACATCGAAATGTCCCTTTCAAGATTCAGTGGTCATTTATGGTCTTGGACAATCCCAGAAATACACACCCAAATGATGAAAATGAACGAATCTAAGTTAGTATTGTACAACCGTCTTGTTTCATTTAAGCCATTTTCCAAGTCTTAAATAGAACACCCCCTAAATAGGTGAGAATTGACCAAATTTGGCATCTGCACAAATGGGTTAAATAAAACCTTGCTATATTACGCTATGTTTTTCAGTCAGGCACAGATTTCTTTATCCAATCAGCAGAAGTGCGAGTGAATGCAAAACATTCCATCATCACAATAACGGTGCCTGATTACTCCAAGCCTGGCTTTGGCTTCACGTAGTGGAATGTGAGCTGAGCTTGGCCAGGCCTAGCCAAGGTGTACCTGTAGGTCATGTAAACATGACATGAACCCAGGCCGAGCCAAAGTCTAGCTGTAAGTCATGTAGTATAGTAGTAGATGTAGTATATGGGCAAGCCTAGCCAAGGTGTACCTGTAAGTCATGTAAACATGACATAAACCCAGGCCACACAGAGTTGCAAGTATAAACACAGGAGCACTCGCAGAAACTGCATGGTAAGATCTTTCTTTCACAAAACACCTGTGTTCAGTTCACAGAACCCAGTGTTTATACTGTAAGAAAAATAACAGCCTATCAGTTACATCCTTACCAAGACTTTCTCAATCTCAAAAGAATCTCAAGGCATAACTAGCAAACATAGTTCAAACTGACACCACACCTGCTGGGTGGCTCATCCTGCTACGACACTGTTCTAGTGTATGACTGAGCTCTGTGGACTGCTATGGAATCTGGACCTTGCCAGTGTGCTGACTGTGGCTGGCAGCTCCATAGGCGATGCACAACTGGCTCTAGCATCGGCGAAAGATGAGAGGGTTTAAGCTAGCCGGAATGACCGAGGCCATGACCGAATATGATCCCTTCAACCCTTGGAGGGCACATATTTTCGACTTCGTTGAGTGTGTGACTTTTTCTCACAAATGGGGGCACTTAAAATACCTGGATGAAACCCTTATTTCTGGGGTTTTGTTGAGGGGATTCACAAGCACACTCATCCGACAATTTCAGGAAGTAAGCCGGATGTTGTACTTGTACAAGAGCGGGACATATTACAACTTCCTCACTAGTTTGTAAAAAGTTTTGCAGGATTTCTTTTACACACTGCTTGCAACGTGAGAAGAGACGGCACATAGTAAACAGGGGTCTGAGTGGACATGGAACAGGAAACAGGAATGATATACAGTCATGGCCCGAGTCTCATCACAAAGCAGTAGTCCCTGCTGGTTGATCAGGTGACCCCTGCTGGTTGATCAGGTGACCCCAAGTTCAGTTGTAAATGAAGAATCTTTCTCTGACTCAGCGCGAGCCAGCTTGCGAACTACAATGTGGTAGGTAGTGGCCGCGTGGACATCACATGGTTTGGAGCAGAGCAGTTAGTCTGCCCGCTTCCACATTGATAGCAGTTGCAACATTGAGTGCGGATATACAACTGGGTTTCCAAACTGGGGAGAAAGGGGAGTAAGCTTTTTTGTTTTGTTTTGTTAAAAGTAATCTCTCTATTTTGCCTGTCAAAAAAGTTTCACATGCATTTATTTTGCTTGAGAAAGTGCAGTCAATCCTGACTGTTTTTTTATCACTACTGTTTCCCAGTGAGGAATCCCTCAAACCCTGAACTGGGCAATGAAAAGATTCTGAGGACAGTGAGACATCCTGTCTGCTGCTTGCAAGCCAGGTTTTAGCTGAAGAGCGATCTGCCAGACGACATTACAGAACAATACATTTCTTCATGAAGAGGAAGAGGGCTTGTGGGATTCGTAGTGTTTCATGCTGTAAGAATGCGCTGCAGCCTAGGGGCTTCCAAAGCTTCGCAGCAGCCTGGCCCTCTAATGGAAACCCCAGAAACACCTCTGGATGATGCCGACTGTCTCTCACATATGGACACACACTCCCGCGCGCACGCACGCACACACACACACACACACACACAGCTCCTCTGTATGATGCCGACTGTCTCTCACATATGGACACACTCCCCCGCGTGCACACACATGCACACACATACACACACACACACACACACACACACACACACACACACACACACACACACACAGCACCTCTGTATGATGCCGACTGTCTCTCACATATGGACACACTCCCCCGCGTGCACACACACACACACACACACACACACAGACACCTCTGTATGATGCAGACTGTCTCTCACGTATGGACACACACCCCAGCGCGTGCACACACACACACACACACACACACACAGACACCTCTGTATGATGCAGACTGTCTCTCACGTATGGACACACTCCTGCGCACACACACACAGACAAACACACCGCACACAAACAGATGCACGCACGCCTGAACACGCCCGTGCACACGCACACTCAGCACCTCTGTATAATGCCGGCCATCTCTCACAAACACGTGCACAAACATGCCTAAACATGCCCACACACAAACACACACACACACTTCATTAAAAAAAAACACACTTTCATATAATGCAGACCATCTCTCACACACAGACAGATGGACACAATAATGCACATACTCATATCAACCCATCTATAATGCTAGCTGTCTCTGATGTACACGCATATACAAACTCACTCACGCACAAATGCAACATGCACACATTCACTTACATAGTCGTGCTCACTCTCACACACACTCCATACTTATACACACGCTTTCACACGCGGGCACGCACACAGTGACGAGGAGGAAATGTTGACTCACTCTTCCTAATCCTGCGCCTGGAGGTTGGTCACTAATTACCCTGGGCTTTTATGATCCAACAACAATACACTCCCCAGCCCCTCCCCCCCCCCCCAAAAAAAAACAGGGGTAAAAAAGCACAGAGAGAGAGAGAGAGAGAGAGAGAGAGAGAGAGAGAGAGAGACAGAGAGAGAGAGAGAGAAAGAGAGAGACAGACAGAGAGAGAGAGAGAGAGACAGAGACAGAGACAGAGAGAGAGAGAGAGAGAGAGAGAGAGAGAGAGAGAGAGAGAGAGAGAGAGAGACAGAGACAGAGAGAGAGAGAGATGCATACCTCACAGTCCCACTCCAGCTGAAAGAACAGCTGTGGGTCGTGTACCACAAGGCTGCACCGCAGGGCAAAGCCAGCAGGCCCATCGGGGTACAGGGCCAGGCACACAGGAGCGGCCTGCCCGCAGCTTTCCGGGAGACAGATGTTCGGGTCTCTGCCTGAACAACAACTGGCATAGAAAACAGAGCGGCGGCCACAAAAAACAGGCAACAGCGACAAGAAAAGACCAGGATCGCTTTTTCTTTCCGGTGTAAACGCCCCCTTAATCTCCTGTCATCTTTTGAGTGCTTTTATCTCCAAGAACAATCACAGCGTCCGTGTCACGGAAGGCAGACTCGCTCACATGGAGGAAACTAAAAAGGCCAGCTTTACTACAATCAGAGCGGTAAACCCTTATGGAAATACTCGCTCACATGGAGGGAACTAAAAAGGCCAGTGTTACTACAATCAGAGCGGTAAACCCTTATGGAACTACTTGCTCACATGGAGGGAACTAAAATAGTCAGCTTTACTACAATCAGAGCGGTAAACCCTTTTGGAACTACTTGCTCACATGGAGGGAACTAAAAAAGCCAGCTTTACTACAATCAGAGCGGTAAACCCTTATGGAACTACTTGCTCACATGGAGGGAACTAAAATAGTCAGCTTTACTACAATCAGAGCGGTAAACCCTTATGGAACTACTCGCTCACATGGAGGGAACTAAAAAGGTCAGCTTTACTACAATCAGAGCAGTAAACCCTTATGGAACTACTTGCTCACATGGAGGGAACTAAAAAAGCCAGCTTTACTACAATCAGAGCGGTAAACCCTTATGGAACTACTTGCTCACATGGAGGGAACTAAAATAGTCAGCTTTACTACAATCAGAGCGGTAAACCCTTATGGAACTACTCGCTCACATGGAGGGAACTAAAAAGGTCAGCTTTACTACAATCAGAGCAGTAAACCCTTATGGAACTACTTGCTCACATGGAGGGAACTAAAATAGTCAGCTTTACTACAATCAGAGCGGTAAACCCTTATGGAACTACTTGCTCACATGGAGGGAACTAAAATAGTCAGCTTTACTACAATCAGAGCGGTAAACCCTTATGGAACTACTCGCTCACATGGAGGGAACTAAAAAGGTCAGCTTTACTACAATCAGAGCAGTAAACCCTTATGGAACTACTCGCTCACATGGAGGGAACTAAAAAGGTCAGCTTTACTACAATCAGAGCAGTAAACCCTTATGGAACTACTCGCTCACATGGAGGGAACTAAAAAGGCCAGCTTTACTACAATCAGAGCAGTAAACCCTTATGGAAATACTTGCTCACATGGAGGGAACTAAAAAGGCCAGCTTTACTACAATCAGAGCAGTAAACCCTTATGGAAATGAATTATGCTGCAATATGCAAAAGATATTTGTATCATGAATAGGTATTCATAAATAATGAATAAATATTCACTCCACCAAAGAATAAATATGTTTCAAGATAGTGTAATATATTTCCACTGGTAAAATGTGAAAGCAGTAATAATGTGAATATTCATCCATATATTGTTGATCCAAGTATTTCAGTAATCTTGATATTACATTTCATTTCAATATTTCCAGCATGTTCCATTTATTTAAAGCCATGCCGGCTCACCACATCAGTGTGCCTTTTATGTTTTTGTGTTTTATTGTGAGGCGTTTTGTTTTATTTCATTGCCGTGTCCTCTGTAGTAGCAGCATGGTAGTGAGCATCTTGAGGTCACAGACATAGAGGCAGAGCCACGCCAGCCTCTAGGGTACACCTTCATATCCTCCTGAAAGGTCAAGAGGTCAATCAGGCCCAGTTCCTGTCATCAAGCCTTTAAGTTTGGGGAGGAGGGTGCACTGTGTAATCTCATTCTCTGCATAAAACCTTTTGGCAGGGGTCTGCTCTAGAGCCCGATCCTTCATTAAGCCAGGGGAAAGAGTGGCTAATTGATTGTAATGGCTTCAATCTGCCAGGCATGCAGGGTGGGTGGGGGCATTTCTACCCGACTGAAACCTGGCCCTCATGAAAAGCAGCACAGATTGAGAGTAGGAAATGGTCCTCTTTAAAGAACGGTCAGAAGATCGGCTGGAGTGGAGATATTACCGTTTCCCCTTTTCAAGACAAAACTGTACGTCGCCGTTCTCTGAATTCCCTTTCAGATAGTTTAATGTAGATGCATGTCGTTCCTGAATATCCTGGGCACAAGAGTCTTATTAATGCACAATTGTGCAGATCAGACTGCAACTTTTAACTATGATTATGCCAGGCAGGCCAAAGAAAACTTTCATTGTTCACCCCTTAACTCATACTAGGCTATTCAATGCTGAACCAAGTATATACTTAGAATATAAACAGATTATATCAAACAGACTGAAACAATTCCCCACCCCCAAATTAATTATCTTTTTAAAAAAAAAATCCATTTCAAGTTAATTTTAAATTAACAAAGGGATTTTTTTTAATTTTTTTAATTTTTCACCAATCCTTGCAAAAAATGTTCCTGAGAATCCACATCATCTTCAAAGGGATGGCTGAAAATCACTGGGTCGGTCAGTGACCCCCTCCCTCCCACCCCTCCCAACTGAAGTGAACAGACAGGCAGCCCTTTTAATTCACTTTTAACATACCTCCGATCGCCAGCGACGTGCGGCTTTTCATCCGCAGCAGCGGGACCCTGGGCCAGTCAAAGGGAACAGGGGGGAATCTGAAAGGCTGTGCGCTCTGCATTCAGCGAGGCAGGCCCAGCGATGTGCCCCGATTCAGAGCCAGCCAACCAGGGACTTTCCCACAGCCGCACACAAAACCGCCTCCAAGGTTACGAGCTGGTTGGGTGGTTTTCAATGCGCTTTTAAGACGCAGCAGAAATAACTTGGTTTTCCCTCTCCTCACCCTTTCTTTCTTTCTTTCTTTCTTTCTCCCTCTCTCTACCTCCCTCTCTCCATCTCCCGCTTTCCCCCACCTTCTCTTTTCTTCCCTGCTTCCTTCCCTCCATCCTGTGACTGCTGTGTGAGTCCACGCCCCTCATGTCATTCATCTGCAGCTAGATGTTACAAAAGTAAAGAAGGGCAAAATAAAAGCTTGTTTTGTTTTTTTTTGTTTTTTGAATGAGTGATTTAAAAAAGAAAAGAGGAGGGGAGAGAGAGGTGTCTAACCTCTCATTCTCTCATGTGTGCACTCAAGTCGGGGCTTGCAGAAGATGATGATAATGAAATAATGGGGGGTTTTTTCAACAAAAAACAAAAAAACTCAGCCAAACGGTGTTTTGTGTACGTCTGGGCATGTTGTAAAACATTTATTTTTCCTCCTTCTATATTCTTTGTGATGACACTAAATCACTCCTTGGTGGGAGGGGGGGGGCTGTGGAAAATGCATTCAATTTTAATCTGGCAAATTAGCGCTTGGCTACTGGCAGCGCCACCAGAGACCTGGAAAACTGATGACCCCAATGACCGGCTGAGAACCTGCAGAGCTCATACCAACCAATGTTCAGCGACGGAAATCTGACCTTCACACACTGATTCACACACTCGTACTTTCTTTGCTAGTCTCAGGTTATGGCATTTCTTTTGGTTTTGGGTTGTTCTTAGAGATCGTTATGGATGCAATTTCTATGCATTCAGGATTTATTCATTTATTTATTTTTTATTTTGGTTCTTGCTTAGCATAGTTCAGTGACAACAGTGCTTTAGTGCTGTGCTGTTGCACAGATGTATACTCACTATTCTGGGAACGTTGTTGGCCAGATCTGGTGCTATTACTTCTATAAATCAGGTAAACGCACTTGTGTTTCTCCTACATTAATAAAGTTACTCTGGGTAATAGATCCTGCTCAATGACTGTAATATAATGTACTGCAATATGCAAAGCGTGCATACTCGCATAATGACTAATATAATGTACTGCAATGCAAAGCCTGCATACTCACATAATGACTGTAATATAATGTACTGCAATGCAAAGCCTGCATACTCACATAATGACTGTAATATAATGTACTGCAATGCAAAGCCTGCATACTCACATAATGACTGTAATATAATGTACTGCAATGCAAAGCATGCATACTCACATAATGACTGTAATATAATGTACTGCAATGCAAAGCATGCATACTCACATAATGACTGTAATATAATGTACTGCAATGCAAAGCATGCATACTCACATTTATTTGGGCAAAAGGATACACTTACAATCACTGAACCCGACCGTGTGAATATAATTCTGAATGAGGCGGAAAATGGCACTCCACTCAACACCAAACTGACTGAAGCAATCTCCCACAAATATTCCATCCTTTCTCCTCCTTAGTGGAATTTGAGTTTTTTTTTAAAACTTTAATTATGTTCCCTTATTTACTCTCTAATGTGACTCAAATTCCACCGCTGGCACTGATGTCTCTGTAGTAATTTGGTTCTGCCCAGGAGGAAACCCAGTCAGGAGTGGGTTAGGAATTTGTGATTAGCGCTCAAGTCTGTTTTGATTGCATCTGGGTCCCTCGGGTGTTCAATCAGACAGAGAGGAGTAATGCTGTGGCTCCACACATGAACGTAGCACTGTTTGCATGACTTCTATTATCGACACATAATACCAACAGCGATCCTGAGACAACTAAGAATATAGAACGCCAAACAGCCCTCAAAGCATTATCGAGGTTAATATGGTCCCAAAGAGCGTTGGATCATACAAAACGTACAAAATGTATTCCAAACTATTTTTTACTGGAAATATCAGCAGTGAGGTCAACTGTTACAGCAGACCCCAGTAAGACAGCCTGGAGTAAAAACCAGATATTAGATATTAGTGTCCTCTCAACAGGAGGTCACAGAGGAAGCAGAGGGTCACGGTCTGGCAGCAATCACAGCGGCATATTTGGAGCGGACACAAAGGTGGAGAATGTGACTGATACCATACCCTACTTGTGTATGTATAAGTCTGTGGACCGTACAAACTCAGCAATGCATTTATTCAACAAAAACAAAAAAAACACTCAAAGGCCCACTTGATTGAAATCCTCGGCACTGGAAAAACAAACTTGAGAACTTCTAGGATTACGGGCTTCCATGAGAGATGTGACGGCTTCCAATGGGGCATTTCCTTGCCGGTCGTCCGCAAAACCTTCCTCCCAATCAATCTGAAACTTTGCCTGAAACGGAGTCGAGCAACAGCACCAAACTGCCTTCGGTCTCGAGCATAGTTTCATATTCCATCCCCTTGCAAAAGCTCCACACAGCGTGGAACGAAAAGCACCAGCATAAACTCCATGCTAATCAGCTAGCCTGGAAGGCCTGCTCCTCTAGATCTCCAGATAAACTTATGTTAAAATGAGGTACATCGAGGTTGCCTTGAATTTGAGGTTAAAAATCACCAGAAGTCCCATCCATGCATTCTGGAAAGAGCGCTGTTAATGCACGCAATGTCCTCACAAGTCGTGACTTTTTTATTCAAAATGCTTTTTTTTGGTCAAATGAATAGCCTAGTACATGAAACATTGACATTTGCCTTTCAATGATAAATTAAATATGCTACACTCTCCCTGCTCTAGATTTACTTGTGATGTACACCTTCTCTAAGATGACTGCTCGGCGACCCTAGCTGAGCACTTTTATGCTGTCTTAGGGCCATGATGAGAACACAAGTCACAAGGCACGGGTCATGGGCTGCCCAAAAGTACAGTACTAAAAGGCTGCATCAGGCCCCTCACGTAAAAACAGGGCGCAATCCATACACCTTTGGAATGCTGAAATGCCCCATCTACCACTACCCCCAGTGTAGGGATTGGAATCTCCTGAATTATGTGCTTTAGCTGGCTGACTTAAAGCCCCTGGCCAGGCTTTTTTTTAATATTCCTTTTTTGTTATCCTTCAATACGGGTGCTATCGCACTCTCTAATCACTCACTGAGAAAGGAGCAAATGATCCTTTGTTGCACAATAGCGAAGCTTCATGATAAACCATTTTCCAAAATAATAATCATAAGTAAATACATAATATGGAAGTTTTAATGTGAATTAGAAAGGTGGCCAGTCTTTCAGGCGAGTGGGAAGCTTGACTCATTTGGCAAAAAGGTAAATCAGTAATATTTTAGAGGACTTCATTCACAGCAGTGAGACCCGTGAAGCAGCCCCTCGGAGGTCTGAAGACAAAACACTGCAGAGGCGCAGGAGCTGAGGTGAGGCAGACTCTTTAATCCTGAGCGAGTCACTTCCCTTCACACCCCTCCAAGGAGTCTGCCCATTTCCAGGCCCCCCTTTGATGCCACGGGCCTGGCTGGGCTCAACAAGAGCATTAATTTTAATATCCACCAACTTGAGTCTTCCGTCTCCTATACCTGGAAGCTCACAAAGCAAGCAGCTGCAGTAGCAGTAGGCTACTTTCTACATGAGGTTATACGCAAACACATGTTAAATGCTTGCCTGATTCTCCAAAATTTGTGTCAGAAAGAAAATAGTATACCATGATTAATTATCTAGGCTACTATTACCGGTCTAGACAGACAACTCAGTGGATCAAGAGATGAACATAAATTGATTTTTTTAACTTTAGGTCTAGGTTTCGTATAGGAAAATGACTTTTTTGGAGACTGGATAAAGTTTGCTTCTTTCACGAATGTGTATTTCATGTCCCCACACTTAAGACTACCTGACACCTGTAGCCTACAATAATCGTGGTGGTGTTTCCTTGAGCAACTTTCCTGGCCCAGGAGCAGCGTCCCTTTGAAGTGACCGAAGGGGAAATGGCCTGTGGTTTCAGAGAGGAAATTCCGAAGAATTTTAATAGAGCAAACAGTCCCCTCACTTCCTTTGGGAAATCACTTCAAAGGCGGCCCGATCCCTGCGCAGACAATGCATTATGGGCCAATCACTCACTCAATAGCACGTCAGTCACATTGACAAAAAAACCGAGCGGGTCAGAAAAATAAAGCAAATACTACACGAGGATGTCCAGTTCACAACGAATTATCTGTAATACGGGCAAACAGGATTGATGTACTCCATAAGCGTTTCCACTCATAAAGCAGAAACATTCTGAAGAAAAATGTATTCAATTTTTAAAATCTGTCTCGTGTGTGGTGTTACTTGTTTTGACATGTGGACAAGCAAACAGAAAATAAATCAACAGACAACATAATATCGGATTACTGATTAGCAACTTCGTATCGACTATCTAGATCATTATTCAAACCATCGGAGAAAGAGAGCCCTGTTAATAAGCTTCCCTGGAAATGGCATTTCGAATTGTGAGAACTGTGGAATTCTTTCTGGAGAGGGTCTTTTATTTCTTTGCCCCCAAGTCTCTCCAACCAATCCACAGTTGACTAACATTCAATTAAAATGACAAAAGACCAACGAATCCACAGCGGAATCCAACAAGACGGGTCAGGTCAAGCAAATCATCGAGGACAAAAGATCCCGCTGATTGACTTCTTCACACATGAATCGGAGTCTTTAACCTCCAAACAGTACACTTCCATAAACTAACCCTTCCGACCGCGCTCTATTCTCAATACATTTATTGAACCATGCTCATAAAACAGACCTACATAGTTACTTTTTAACAGTTTTGTCCAACCTTATTGTATTGTTTTTCAGGGTCTCGGTACAACCGTATAATCATGTACAGCCATCGCTGTATTAATAGTTTGGTGAGCTACAACTATTCCGGGGGAAACACTTGCATTTTTGTATTTTATTTCGCCCAGAACACAACTATCGATTTTAAGAAACAGAGTAACAACTGTAACTGGAAATATAAAATTAGCCAACTGTCAGTTTACCAATTCGAACAGCTAAAATATTAAAACGTTAATGAAATGTAGCCAACTAGGTTAGGGATGATGTCTTAAAATTTCCAACAAAGCCACCTGTCTTTTCTTGTTTTGTTTCGATACCATACTGCTGTGTAGCCTATACATAGCGCTGCAAAGCTTGAAATTAGCCACATCCAAGTCATAAAGTTAAAACAAGTTCTCCAAATATAAGTATAACATATGTCTACGTTTACGCATTCTTGAAAAACAACGTCCTTTACCACGAAAGCACACAAGTTAATCTCAACTTTTCTCAAGAGAAATTACATGTAAAAAGGACAGCGAAAGAACAAGTTTTACCTTAATATTGCATTTGTCCGTCCCCGTTTTCTTTGTGCCAGTCGGTGGTGACGCTTGAGAGAGGGTCAAAAACAGGTACAAAGTTAAGAATAAAAAGAAAAGTTTCGCTCGCGCAGCCATCCCTTCTAGTCCATGAATACAGACTGACTGACTAGTGACTAATCCAGTGTGCAGCGGCACTGAGCGCTTGCTTGATTTGCCTTCACGAATATCGTTATCCCTCGTGTGGGTCTATAGGTTCCCGCAAGGTGGGGCTGTGGGGGTGCCCTCTTGAAATCGCCCCCAACACACACACACACACACACACACACACACACAGAACAGAGTAGGCTACTGAAGGGAAGTCTTGGGGGGAAAAGTCTCCAGTCTACATGTACTTATGTAAGGTTGCCTAAAAATACTTATGCAACCTGATTCTCTCAATTTAACCGAAGAATAACTTGGAAGCCAGTTTCACAGATTTCATTGTTAATCGGAAACGTCTGAATCCGAAAACCTATCCCTTCTTGCCTCTGAGTAAAATGACAGCTGTGCGCGTTGAATAGCTGCCAACAAAGCATCAGACAGCGAGAACTTTTAAGTAGCGGTATGTTAGAACAGAAAAGTTGTCATGACATAACTTATTCTCTATCACGTTATACTATATGCATTATACTTAACTATACGAATCCACATAAAAATAAACAACAACAGCAATAATAATAATAAAAATAATTATAATAATATTTTTTACCAGGTGGGGGCACTCTTCTCTCAAGACCCAACTTGTTGCTAAATTGTCAGCCTCACTGTACGTGAGTATTAATGTGACCATTCTGGCCAAATAGTTTTACCTCACATGGTAATTATGTAAACCACTGGATTTTCCTCCTGTAATCTTGTAAAGCACAGATTTATCCAAGAGTAAAGTGTCCGGTCTCAAAATCAGCACTCATTCCACTCGGTTTTAACTCACATAAATCCTACCTTTCAAAGGATTTGAGGTAAAGATCAAAGATATTGCTGACTCAAAGACTCATGGGAAAAATGAAGAATCTGGGACCAATGACTGAAATACACAGTAACACCCATTAGCAAGTCTCTCCTTTCAGGTGTTATTATATTACCATTGAAGTCAGCATGAAAAGGAATCTTCTTTGTTGGGTGCTTGAAGGCTGACCATTCCACACCTCTTGATACAGTGGATTTCAAAAGTATTCACATCCTCTGAGTTTTTAATAGGATTCAGGTTTTGGGATTCTGGATTAATAGGTTCCTATAGGAACATTTTACAGGAGAAAATGCACTGAAAATTCTCCCTCCATATTTTCAATAGCAGTGGTTGGATGACATTGATTTATGTTTTCTTTCAAAACACCGGTACTACGGTACTGTCCCTCAGTGAATCACATATTTAACACTGTGATGAGTATTCTGAGGCAGCATCCACCCTGTACCCAAAACCCAAATTAATTATTTTGAAATTAACTGATGTCAGCTTTTTTAATACATATGCGACATTTGACCAGAAAGATAGATATAAAGATATCAAAAACCACATGAATACAGAACAATACTTATGAGAGTTACTGTACCAGTGTTGGAATTTGACTGAATTCTTGTTTGAAGTAATATATGACTTTTGTACTGTGTCAACAACTAATAATCTTTCAGTACTGAATTTCTGAAGTGCAAACTGCAACACTGAAGTCGTAGGTTTGATTCCCTGGTGGGGCACGACCAACATGCTTTTATATGGTGCTTAATTGCTTCAGAAAACAGTTTTAATGGATTTTATGTATATGACAAAAACAAGAACTTGCTTTGGAAAAGCAGCACATCTGCTAAAAGCCGAAAATGTTATTTTTTTATTTTAATTGCCTTTTCACATCTGGGAGAAGCTCTTTTGGACACACATCCTGTTTGGAATGGACAGGGACAAAATTAAAGACCTAAGTTTACATAGTGTGTCATAAAGCTTAAAGATTTGCCTGAAGGCCAGGTTGTGTCTGTGCAGTTGTGTCTGGCACAGCAACCCAAAAAAACGTTCAACGTTTAAACGTTTAAAAGCTGTTTCTGTATAATTCACAAAAGATGAATATCGTTGTTATTTCAAAGTAATTATCCTGTTCAGTGCAAGCACTCAAAGTCAAAGTTCTGAAGTTGCTTGAAAATGAGGAGTAGAAGGGCCACATCATGTGTTCCTATAAACGGGCCTCATATTAATTAGGTACATTTTTAATAGCCTTTCATTGTTCTAAAAAAAGAGATAACTATAACCATGCTCAAATCTTCCCTTTAATCTTTTCTTCATAAAATAATTAAATATCCAAAACAATAGATACATGTCAGGAGGAATTAAGTCTGTGCTATATGTGTTGATCACTTTTACATGACATATGCCAACACATTGACACACGCAGACACGCATAGACACACACATTTAGGGCCACATGCCAGACTCCGGAAAGGTGCTCTGGCGGAAAGCACAAACTGGAAAGATTTAAGATCCCATGCGAGCCAGCAGCTCTCTGGGCTTGTTTACAGCTGCTTGGAAGGCTGTAATTTATCTCCCTCGCATTCTTCTCCCCATTAACCCCTCAGATGCGGAAAAGGAAGAGGAGGAGAAGGAGGAGGAGAAGGAGGAGGAGAAGGAGGAGGAGGAGGAGGAAGAGGAGGAGATTCCCTGTGCAGACACCCCTCTCTGCTGATTGATACATGAGAATCGCTTCTGTCTCTCGACTCTATATCCCACTAGAAATCAGTTGGGAGTTGGGGGGAAAGCAAGACAAGTAATAGAGAGTACCAGTGCAGAATCGAGCTGGAATGTTTGTTGGGACTATGAAAGATGTTATTTTTTAGATAAAAAAACCTTTGGGATTACGAAACTATCCATTACAATGGACAGTTAAAAGTATAAAGCTAAAATGTACTTCTTCAAAACGTTGATCTCTTGTGATCTGCATTTGAACGGCAAGGTCATGTAGCGGGGGGGGGGTCCTGTTGATAGATTGATATCCACCCTCATTATTGGCTTAGCATCCGTCGTCAGAAAAAGGATGCAGCCATCATTTTATACACTAGTGGGCCACACGACACAGATGAATGACAATTGGGGAAGATAGTTGCACTAATCTTGCCCTAGAGCAGAGACATCACAAGTCCTTGCCATCACCTTTAGACTCACCAGATTCTCAACTTCATATTCTTAACATCAAAAGTTCTGTCTCTGTACTATTGTTTTACGGAAACTTTCCAATTGGATGCATCATCTTGAAATTAATTCAGGGCATGACCAAGTAATGTTCTGAACTGTTATATTGTGCTTCGGAGCTCCAGTTACCAACCAAATACTATTTTAATTAAGAAGCAGAGAGGATACAAGAGCTGAATATCTGGTGAGTCTGTAAAATCTGTGGTTGCTAGCCCCCAGCAACACCCCTATAAAAAAAAACCACTTGTTTGCCACCCTTTGTTTATTCCTCTCCAGATTAAACTGCTTTGTTGAGGGACTGTTGGGGGACAAATTAGGATTGTAGGGGGCATCTGTCTCTCAATAAGCAGAGAGCTCAACCCAACAGGAGAGTTTTGTGCAAGCCAATTAGAAAAGTCACAAACCACCATTAAGGCTCTCAATAGGTATGATAAGCGGGGGCTTTTTACCTGATTATAACAGCTGATGTGTATTTGTCTTTTAGCTACAAGCTGTCTCTCCACCAACCACACCTCTATGCTTAGCTAAGAGAGAGAGAGAGAGAGAGAGAGAGAGAGAGAGAGAAGAAACACCTGAGGCATTTGTAAATTAATAGGACAGAATATACATTTATTTTCCAGTTCAAACCCATTTAGAATTTCACCCATTTACAAAGGAGTGTCAACAAAATCAATTTACACAATATAACTTACAAAAATGAAAACTAATCAAGAATACATAGACTGCATATTTACTGGATATCTACTGTAATCCAAAATGTAGAACAAGCAAAACACACACACAGACACATTTTCACACAAACACATGCAGGTACGAACAAAATAATAGATAATTCCGTTCCAAACCACATGTAAAAGCTATTTGTTCATTATCCAAAAATCATACTTCTGTACAGAGAACTGTGTGTGTGTGTGTGTGTGTGTGTGTGTGTGTGTGTGTGTGTGTATGTGTGTGAGAGAGAGAAAGAGAGAGAGAGAGAGAGAGAGAGAGAGAGAGAGAATATATATGGACACACTGTTGTATTTAATGTTCTGATGGAGCCTGCAGATCAGTGAAGGCTTTTTTCACCATGACAAACTGTGACTCTCTTTGAGACCGCTTGAGCTTCGCCCGACGGTTCTGAAACCAAATCTGAAAAAGGCAGGCCATTGAGAGTGACCAACTGATCAGCGACATTTTCTTTACGTTATTCAGGTGGATAAAACTAAAGGGTAAAATTACTTGTCTCAGAGGCTGGAATATATTCTGTTGCTTTTCCAAATGGCAATACACTGCAATACACTGTTCACTTCTAACATCAAATACGCTATTTTCCTGTTCCTCCACAAGATTGGGGACCCTCATATAAAAGGAAGAATGTGAAGGATATATTTAAATATTGACATTTGGAACCAGTATTATGTGAATTACTGCAGAAAATTATGAGCAATGCCCATATATTTACTGAACAACGTTTTGATTTCCCTACAATTTACCTGTATCCTGTCTTCATCCAAGTCCAGTCTTTGTGCCAGCTCCTCCCTCACATCTATACCTGGGTAGGAGTTTACCTGGAATACACTTTCCAGAACCTCAATCTGGAGACAAAAAGTACAATAGGTAATGTTACAATGAAATATCTCCATGGAAACTGGGGGCTGGTTTTTATGATGCCAATCAATGTTTAAACATCTTCAGCAACACTTTTTAAATTTGCGATTTACCTGCGTTCCTGTAAAAGCGGTCCGGGGCCTGCGTCCAATGTACCAGTTCAGTGTTCTTCTGTAGGAATCCGTGGTAATCTGTTTGCACACGGGATTTTCTCCTTTGACCTTTGCCTCTGATGATCCGTGCGAGATGTTGCCTACTGTGTGAACTTGAAGTTGCGTTGTTTCTGAATCTGGAATTTCGCAATGTCATTAGGCTACTATGTATTCATCTGAGGGCAAAAACAAATGTTAAAGTAAACTGTTTAGAAGCTGTCTTTTTGGACAAAGTATAGGGAAAGAAAAACATGAGATGTAGCATATAATTTGCGACAATTTAAATTACATTTTTTTAAAATATAGTTAAACAGTATTATTATTGTATTCATTTATTTGTTAGAAAAAGTACCACCGTTAACATACCCGTCCATGGTCGATGTGGTTTTTGCGATATTAATGGACGCTGTTCTGTCCTGTCCAGCCCAAGGATGCTTTCGATGGTGAATAGCGTCTTTTTGTCGACTGACTGTCTCACTTTAAGGCCAGTAGAGGAAGGCATACTGAAAAACAAAACGATTTCAGTCGCGCAGCAGAGATAGGTGCTCTAAAACGTACGTGACACACCATCAGCGGTTCCAACACTTATAGATCAGGAACTTTCAATGCATCCAGTTTTTTTAAACGAAAGAAAGGATTTGCCACGTCACTAATTAAAATCTTGTAGTCGCAAGGTTTAGCATCTGAATTAGGACCCCCACCATGGGGCACGGAGGGTAATTGTTGCAGGTACTTCTTTGCGAATCCGGGGGGGTACAAACAGTGGGCGTGAACGTGTTATCTCTTCGGGACAGGGGAGCCTTTAAACCTCCCATTAAAACAGACAAAACTTAACTGGCGTCCCTTTCTTTTAAACTAGCAATGTAGAAAATTAGACTCACTCCCCTTTGCGCATTTTCCGAGGAAAGGGAATAATTTCTTTTTCAATAATGCAGTCGTCATCATAATGAGAAACCCTTGAAGGAAGTAGTAATACGTAATCCCATTTAGGTAAAAATGTAATGTAGAATTAAAAAAATTATAATCCCTTAATGCTATTGAGATAATCCTACTGAATATTCCCTCATTTCTCTTCACATGCATATACGATGATGAATGTGGTAAATGGCACACAAAAGGTATCTGCAGAGGGCACGCAGGGGCAGGTTGACATATCGCTAAAATCCAGGTGTAATAATTGTTCTTCACCCATCTCGGGATTAGTCGTATCTCAATCATTCAAAATAGTGGCGCTGTCAGTAAATAACGCCCCTGTTTATTTTCTTCCCGAGTGGCAAAGATTCGGGCAACAATCAAGCCCATTTCCCAGTGCACGGGCGCCACCGTATCCTCTTTGTTCTTTGCAGGAAAATAAATTGAAGGGGGTGATGCAAGGATGAGTTTTAAAATGTATGATATGCTTCGGCCTACAATTCACATTCCGAGTAAACAAGGGTTGGCACTGGCAATATGAAGATTGTAAGTCCTGTAATATTATTCATTGATTCTACAGGAGCTTGGTTTTGAACAATGTGTTTTTTGGGGAATATTATTATTATTATAATTCATATTGTCAATATATCCCGCCCACGAACCATAAAACAATGTCGCCTTTATAGTCTTTATAAACGGTTTAATAAAGAAACACTAACCGAAGCTGTGACGTGGACAAGGGTATTAAGGGAAATTAAATTAAGAGTGCATGGTCATTAAAAGGAAAAGGAAACAACGGTAAATTGTTGAGTACAATAAAACACCCGGATGCGCCCCCCTCCCCCAATTCATTCCTAGCTATGCCACTGATGTGAAGCTAAGGCAATCTTCTTTTAGTGTTTTGTGAGAAAACTTTGTTTCTATTTAGAAATACAGATATAATCCATGTTTTATGTTTTAAAAAAACAGCCCTAATAATCCAGGGAGGATGTATGAAAATCACTGAACCATTTGATGGTCTTTTAAATAAATATTCTGGGAGGAAGAGGACACACACAATGAGCGCACATAGCCTTCCAACGCTGTACATTTATTTTTTTATTTTTAAAAGATCTTTAGGCATTTAAAAAAAGTTATCTTCGCTCCAACTGCCACAAGAATCGCCAAGATATATATACAGTAAACATTTTAAGAAAACATCAACCCCTTGTCCTACAACACTAAAGTGCAGTTCCCCTTACAAACGTTAACTAGAACCTCTAGTCCTTCACCGTTGTTTAACGCCAATGAACGAAAGCCCCAGAAAGACATTCCATTTTAAATTTACCTCAGTTGAGATATTCATACTTAGTCAGCATTACCATTTATTTGTTCGATTTAAAAGTAAATTCTGATTTGCAGTCCACATCCCCTTAATATGTAGCAGGGAATCTCATACTCAAACTTCCCATTTTAAATGCAAAAAAAAAAGTACAGTACATGGCTTTCATTTTAATGCAATGGGTGTACCATAAAAATAGAATTTGCATAACACATGAAAATTAAATATAAATGAATAACAGTTCAAATTTTACAAACGGGGATCCATTAGTACATTACACACATTTCAGCCAAATCACAGAAATGCATGCACTCACTGGGCATATTCGTTAAAAACATTTTCCATAAGGCAGTCTTTTCAGCACACTCCACGCCTCTCTCCAAGAGATGCCATGTTCTACTGTAACATGATAACTCTTGTAGAGGGGCGTGGGATGAAAATGAACCGTTAAAAAAAGCAAAATTATGCCATGTAACGGAGTACTACTGATATTGATTTGGTCAAGTGTAACTCGAAGAACACTGACATCACAGATAATTCCATGGATGAAGCCAACAAAAACAGCAACAGCAAAAAAATAAAAAAATAAAAGGAAAGTCCACCTTCCCTGGCCAATTACAGCTCACTCGCATGGGACTCTGAAAGCCAGATTTAACATTTCACATTTGACGTCTTTTAGAGAAGAGGTTTCATCTTAGACACTCAATACCAGTTCAAAGCACCCAAATGAAGACACTAAATATAACCTGGGCATCGGAGAGAATCACACCTTTGTGACCATGTCACCCCTGTACACATTTAAACATTTGCACATATTCACACCAATTTAAAGTGGAGCACAATGTCATGGAAGTGGCATGTAGAGAGAGCCGATGTAGTGCGATAAGTATTACAGACAAATAGTCAAATATACTCAAAATTGACATACACATGGATAGACAAACCGACAGAAAAAACACGATTGAGACACAAACAAGGATTTCCCAACTGCTTCGACAGGAGATGGTCTGAAATAAAAAAACAATATTCTCAATAATATATATTTTTTAAATTAAAAAGGCGTATGGGCAGAGCATTTTGATTATGACTTCTGAATCGACTGCCAGAGACTGCTGAGATTTGAATAAACACTATTATGTAGGTGACTCAGTTTATACACCAGAGTAAAAAAAAAAAGAAAAGAAAAAAAAGAAACAACAAACAGCCATGCTTTCATTCTAAAAACCTGTGATATCTCATCATGCCAATTCCACAGCTTACCTGCATGGTGAAATTATAAAGGCATCTCCCCCACACATTTCAAACCGCTCATTAGCCACTGAAACATCACAGGCTCCCAACAACCCCGACTCAATGACAAGCCAGCTGCTTTGCCATCTCATATGTGACGACGCACATGACCAGTTATTTGGACAGTGTAACTAGCAGCACCCCTTGCCAACAGGTCCCACAGCACATGCAATTTTGTTAATCACATAATCACACGAAAACAGAAGCTGAGAACACAGTAATTAAATGTGCATTATTAAACATACACTGCAAGTCCTTAATAAATTTGTCGGTTATTAACACGTGCAATTGCCCTCCGATAAGTTTAGTATTCTGTACACCTGTATTTAAAGTTTTAGTATGCTGTGGTTTATCAGTACTGCATTGATTTATATATAAAATAAACACACATTACTCTAAAAGCAAGTTTTATATATAATGTATATCTTCTGAAGAGAAAAGCAGGTACAAAATAAAAGATTTATACAAAGCGAGGAATATTCTGGAATATTCTGGAAGGGCAGAGCCCAAAAGTAATTTGACTTCCTCTTTCATAGTGTTTATTTTCTTATTTTTTTGGGGGGTGGGGGGTGTAGGTGACCTTCCTCTCATCTCATGGAGCCCCAGCTGGGACAAGCAGAATCTTCAGAGAGGGCGGAGCAGCAGTTCACAGGGTGGAGTTAGCAGTGGGGGGCGGGGCTACAGTGTCTCACCCCCAGGCCTCCTCCTGCTGCAGTCAGGCGTCCGACTCCTCCTTCTTTCGGCCCTCCTCTCCAGCATCACTGTCCTCCGATTGGCTGTTGCTCAGAACGAGGAACTGTCCATCAGCGGCTACAGGGTTGGGGCGGCTGGAGGCCGCGATCAAGCGGCTTTGCTCTTCCAAATCCTGATGAAAATATTGGAAGGTAAAAAACAAGCAGAACATGGGCACAGTAGAGAAATGTACATCACAGTGTGTGCATGTGTGTATATGTGTGTTTAAGTGAGAGAGTGTGTATATGTGTATGTGTGTATATGTGTGTTTGAGTGAGAGAGTGTGTATATGTGTATGTGTGTATATGTGTGTTTGAGTGAGAGAGTGTGTATATGTGTATGTGTGTATATGTGTGTTTGAGTGAGAGAGTGTGTATATGTGTATGTGTGTATATGTGTGTTTGAGTGAGAGAGTGTGTATATGTGTGTTTGAGTGAGAGAGTGTGTATATGTGCATGTGTGTATATGTGTGTTTGAGTGAGAGAGTGTGTATATGTGTATGTGTGTATATGTGTGTTTGAGTGAGAGAGTGTGTATATGTGTGTGTGTGTGCATGTGTGTTTGAGTGAGAGAGTGTGTATGTGTGTATATGTGTGTTTGAGTGAGAGAGTGTGTATATGTGTATGTGTGTATATGTGTGTTTGAGTGAGAGAGTGTGTATATGTGTGTTTGAGTGAGAGAGTGTGTATATGTGTGTATATGTGTGTTTGAGTGAGAGTGTGTATATGTGTATGTGTGTATATGTGTGTTTGAGTGAGAGAGTGTGTATATGTGTATGTGTGTATATGTGTGTTTGAGTGAGAGAGTGTGTATATGTGTATGTGTGTATATGTGTGTTTGAGTGAGAGTGTGTATATGTGTATGTGTGTATATGTGTGTTTGAGTGAGAGAGTGTGTATATGTGTGTGTGTGCATGTGTGTTTGAGTGAGAGAGTGTGTATGTGTGTGTTTGAGTGAGAGAGTGTTTGTGTGTGTGTATGTGAGAGTGTGTGCTTGAGTGAGAGTGTGTGTGTGTGTGTGTGTGTGTACATGTGTGTATGTGAGAGTGTGCGTTTGAGTGAGTGAGTGTGTGTGTGTGTGTGTATGTGTTTGATTGTATGTGAGTGTGTTTCTGCACCTTCTCAATCTGTTTCTGCTTGCTCAGCTCCTCCTGCTGTTTCTCCTTGGCCTTGTCCAGTTCCTTCTGCTTCTCAGAGGCCCTGCGGTCCTGAGTACAGAGACAGCAGCATTGTTAACCCACAGCCAATCAAAACTCATGCATTTAATCTACAACCAACCAAAACGCATATATTTAGCCCACAGCCAACCAAAATGCACGCATTTAACCCACAGCCAACCAAAACTATTTTATTTAACCCACAGCCAACTAAAATGCATGTTTTTAACCCACAGCCAAGCAAAACGTATGTATTTAGCTCAAGACAAACTGGTGGGTGCCCAATCGACCAGCAGGGGGGGGGGCGGGTCGGTCACTGCTGTGTGATGAGACCGTGTCATCCCCAACTGGTTTGATTCAGCTAATTTGCACATTCATTTGAAACTCAGCACATCCAACGGCGCCGTGCCATCATCACTACACTGAGACTGTATTTCTACTGTACGTCTACTTGGTGTAACATCATCCATTTTCATCTATGTGATGTCTCTAACCCAGCGGCACTGCTAGGCCAGTGCAAGGCAGTGAGGAAAATCACATCTTCCTATTTGTATTCAAAAGGGATGCTGACTGACATTGACAGCACAGTGTCATTTACCATCTCCGAGTGGAAGGCGATCTGCTTTGCCAAGCCCACGCTGTCACAGATCTAAGGACAGAAAATGGAGGGAAAAGATGTTAAAACTGCAATTTTTGTAAATCATTTTTATTTCTGCATGTAACCCTTTACAAACAGGTTGTCCCAGATTGCTACACAAATGACATTTTTCAGAATCAGACGAATCAGGAAGCAAATTAAATAAATAGTGTTATCAATGTGCGATGCCGTTTCCACAAAACGATCAAGAGGAAAATGGAGATGGCATTAACATTCAACCCATTGAGCAGAAAGGCAGCCGGTGTCATGTCAAAAATGGACCGGGGGAGCCTTCAGGATCTCACTTTCAGTGGACAATAGTGTCATTTTGTCACTCTGTAATTTTAGTCATCTTTTGGCTCTGCCAGTGTAGAACAATACCACAATATGAACTTAACAATAAATCTTATGATTAAATTAACTAATTTCACCAGTGAAAATGTATTGTTGAGGCTTATGAGCTCATGTTTGGACTAACTAGCTGACTATCGGTAAATAGCTAGCTATACTGGGAGCTAAATAAATAGCTATACCAGCAGCAACATAGCTAGCGAGCTACTGACCACTGAAACATACAGCCAGCTATTTTTGGCTTTTTTTGGCTAGCTATTTTATGTGTGTCTATTGAGTAGGGTAACAATGACAGTTTGTTAGCCGACATGGTCTGCAAACGCTGAGAATAACGTTTGCTCATCAAATAAAGACCAAACCTGAGCAGGCTAGGTATTTATTTTGTGCGTAGCTAGCTATCTGTATATTTTAGCTGAATCTAACCAATTTCTCGATAATTTCAGTTACGTGATAGCCCGCTGAGCAGGCATATATTCCACAAAATGACGTGAGTGACACGATATTGTGCACCGGAAGTGTGATCCTGAAATCTCCTCGGTCCGTGCGCTTAGAATGAGGGTAGAGGCAGTACCTTCTCGCCATCGTTGTTGGACTCGAAGATGTAGCAGACAGAGACGGGCTGGCCATCTGCCCGCCCCCCCGCAGTTTGCAGCACAAAGCCAAACAGACGCTTATTCTCCTGGTGAGTGGCCACCAGCACTATACTGGAGAGGGGGAACTGAGAAAAATAAGGAAAAGAGAGGTAGAGGGAGAGAGAGGGAGGGAAGTAAGAGAGAAAGTGGTTTGGATGGAGAGAGCGGGACAGAGTGTGAGAAGGAGAGAGACGGAGGGAGAAAGAGAGGGAGGCACAGAGAGATGAAGACGAGAAAGAGGGAAAGTTATCATTAACAATGTATTATACATTGGTCATCACCCATCTCATAAATTAACCTGTTTCTTACTGCCAAAACTATGGTTAACAATTTCTCAAATGGTTGTGATAAGAGTAAATCTGAACAGATGTAATTCATGTCTCTTCCTTTGAGGTTAGGTTGAGGTTGGAGTTGCAATACTTACCCTCAACCGTGTCACCTGAGTCTGTGGATCGATTAGCCTGGAGAACAACAGAGAATATAGAAACGTTGTCTTAGTTCTAATCACACAATAATGCTTACACTCGTACTGTTTCTGGATTAAAGCATGGCATCTCATCCATTAAACAATTCACTCAACCCTCCTAAAGAAACATCACCTTTAAATCACACTCAATTAACCTCAGTTCCATTCTACGAAACTGACCTGGTGAGAACCACAAACCAGATCAGGCAGACACCTGTCTGTATCTCATCCCGAACACTGTGTGTCTGTCCCTCATCCCCAACGCTGTGTGTCTGTCTCTCATCCCTAACACTGTGTGTCTGTCTCTCATCCCAAACACTGTGTGTCTGTCCCTCATCCCCAACGCTGTGTGTCTGTCTCTCATCCCTAACACTGTGTGTCTGTCTCTCATCCCTAACGCTGTGTGTCTGTCCCTCATCCCCAACGCTGTGTGTCTGTCCCTCATCCCCAACGCTGTGTGTCTGTCCCTCATCCCCAACGCTGTGTGTCTGTCCCTCATCCCTAACGCTGTGTGTCTGTCCCTCATCCCCAACGCTGTGTGTCTGTCTCTCATCCCTAACACTGTGTGTCTGTCCCTCATCCCTAACACTGTGTGTCTGTCCCTCATCCCTAACACTGTGCGTCTGTCCCTCATCCCTAACACTGTGCGTCTGTCTCTCATCCCTAACGCTGTGTGTCTGTCCCTCATCCCTAACGCTGTGTGTCTGTCCCTCATCCCTAATGCTGTGTGTCTGTCCCTCATCCCTAACGCTGTATGTTTGTCCCTCATCCCTAACGCTGTGTCTGTCCCTCATCCCCAACGCTGTGTGTCTGTCCCTCATCCCTAACGCTGTGTCTGTCCCTCATCCCCAACGCTGTGTGTCTGTCCCTCATCCCTAACACTGTGCGTCTGTCCCTCATCCCCAACGCTGTGTGTCTGTCCCTCATCCCCGAAGCTGTACAATGAGCAAGGAGGTGGGCTCTCACTTGAGGCATTCGCAGGTGACCAGCAGGTGAGACTCTGTCATGCGGAAGATGTTGTGGATGGCTCTGGCAGCCAGGATCTGGCGCATGGTTTCGTAGATGACATCAGCGCTCTCAGAGGCCCTCACCTCCATGCAGCCCAGGAAGCGCACGATGTAGAGCTGGTGCAGGATGGAGTCTGCACACACACAGAGGGTGACTACCCACCCCACACTGCACACGCAGACACACACGCCATACAGCTTTGACCAGACCTTGGTCAAATATCTATTAGCAATACTTTTATCTCTTTAGATGTTGGTGAAATCGTAAAACCATTCTGCTAATTTCCAAGAAGTTTCAACCAAAACGTACAATCAAATTTAATTTACATTAAATCCATTAAACAGACCTACTTATCCAGAGAGAAATGCAATACAAAGAAAAAATATTCTAAATGGTGCCTAGAGAATAACTGAAATTCAGATTAGTATCTCAAATGAAGTGTCTGGCAGTGATCTGCTCTGAGGACTGCTGCCATCAGACAGACAGGCTTACCTTCACTGTCCTCTGACTGCACCTCTCCAGACTCTCCAAACGGGTTTGTCCTTCTTTCAAAAAGGAAACAGGGAAAATAGAAATTGGCACTGACTTTGAGAAGATGAGGCACAGTACCAAAATGACCATCAGACCGGAGTCAAACACAGCGCTTGGTTAAACAAGACTAGGCAAGCCTAACTCAGTCCAGATGCCTGTAGGCAACGATCCAACCAAATACCTAGATACTTGTATTTTGATGCTCTCAACCTCAATATTATTGAATGTAAACATTGTTTTGTTTCTGTTGTTTTCAAGTGTCTTTGTCATTATCTAGGTAGCTAAACTTACGTCATTTAAATTTCCACTGTCACCACACCATGTTGTTGATTTCTTTAAATAAATTAGAAGTAGCGATCTGCCAAGTTCATTAAAGGCTTTCAAAATTACAAAATTAGCTTATTACATTCCAGCAGCTTTCAATAAATCAAGTGTTCTGAGAAAAAATCCGGTTTCTGTAAGTGTCCTGGGCTCTGTACTAGGTTGTCAGAAAATCTCAAGCCGGTCTTCCAAAAACCAACCAATCAGGGCTAGCTATGTAGCTACCAATCAGGGCAACTATCTACAAGCAAAAGATCCTCCTGGTAGAATGAACCCCTGCCTGTCTCCGTGCGTGCACTGGAGCATAATTTGGTGGGAGTTTGGAGAGCGATAGGAGCAAAAGGGGGAAGTCTTTTTGCCAAGTATTTTCAAACTTGCCGACTGCAGCTTTAATTTAGACATACATCAGCATTAACAGTTAGCCCACACATTATCTTGGACTTTGTGCAGAATTTAGGCATGTCGTTGTTTGTACCTTTGTGCTGAAAATTTGTCGATGTACCATTCGACGAACAGGAGGCTAAATTCTTTGAATTGCTGTGTATTTATTTATTTGTCACTCAACAGGTTTGCCGGGACCACAGTCAAAAAAGAATCTGCTTTGAACTCAGCTTACTTTTCCTTAGTTGTTGCTCCTCTGACATTGATTGAGTATAAAACATGGGTGATGTCTTCCTCTGGAGAGTGTAGCAATCTGGCCTAACTTCCCTAAAAAGTTGTGAGTAAAATTTCAATACCAATGAAGTCCCCCTCCCACTGGTGAAACAATATTGACTGGGCGATAACGACTACGAGAAAGATTATACATTTCAGTCAATTGACCTGCATCTTTAAACATATTCACAGTTGTTCACTCGTGATTTTTGGATGCTACAACTTGTACTAGTAAAAGGGACAGCAAACTTTCCCCCCTAATTACAAGAAATGTATGCATGCGCATTTCAACACTCAAAATTTACGCATGCACTTTTCAACACTCTAAATTTACGCATGCGCTTTTCAACGCTCTAAATTTACGCGCGCGCATTTCAACACTCTAAATTTATGCATGCGCATTTCAACACTCTAAATTTACGCATGCACTTTTCAACACTAAATTTACGCATGCGTTTTCAACATCGGGGGATAAGGCAGTCAGTCAGCCAGCCAACCAAACAGTCAGTCAGTCAGTCAGTCAGTCAGTCAGTCAGTCAGTCAGTCAGTCAGTCAGTTATTAGTCTCAGCCTCAGATGATTTGATGCACTTTGTACGCAGCGTCTGATGCATAGGTTTACATAAGCTGGGTAAAACTGTAGAAAACTGAGTCAGCACTCATTGGCTAGCAGCACTGTCAATCACAGGAGTGTATGCGTATTTCCAGTACGACGTGGTGCATTGGGTTTTATCAGTCCGCCGGAAAACAAGTTGTGCTAACTAATCTGTAGCTAGCGAATGCTGCGAATCCATCAAGAACAATGAGTGTTTCAGACCAAGAGCTTAACGCTGGATTGAAAAAAGTTTTTGAAGTTCACAACATTTCTTCGGTGTGACTGTTTTACTTGAGATCGCCGTGCCATTTGTGTAAATTTGTTTCATGCGAGTCTGTTTTTCTTGTAGCGCTGTTTCTGAATGGACCGCCGTCTGTACCGCCTCAATACGTCATGGAACATAGACGGTCTGTGGTTGGTTATATTGCATGTCAATCAAGGGCGCCAACTTGTCAAAGTGGGCGGCTATTTACCGCGTTAGGCAAGTCTATGGACCAGACTTTGTGTTTATCACAATGTCTGGGCTTCACGAGGCTAGTCAGTTACCCACATTCAAACGTTTAGGCCTGCAGAAGTTAAATACCAGTAAAATACATGCAGCTTACCAACAAATTTGAAAGGAACTATTTTCACCAACATTCAGAAAATAATGATTTCATTATGATTGCATGTTTTGGTTCTTAACAAGTGACATCATGCGGTATTCTACAGGAGTATCTCCAATCTTACTGGAACTTCAAAAGCGTGTTCGCCCCAGTTCTGCAGAGGAACAGTATGAATGACTACAGCGCGTTTACTGCTGCATATTAAATGTGTGCTGTGAGCTCTGACCTGCTCCCCTGCCCGGCGCTCTTGGCCTGGCCGGCGTACTCCTCGCTGACGGGCGAGATGATGTCGAACTGAATGGGCGTGTCTGGGGCCACCAGAGCGTCCAGGGAGAGGGAGGACAGGGCGGGGGACTCTGAGCCCACGGAGCTCTGGCTGCTGGTGCGAGTGGCTTTGGGACGGCCTTGCCTGGAGGGTACAGGGAGGGTGAGCGGAGAGAATGTGTTTACTTGTGTGTGTGTGTGTGTGTGTGTGTGTGTATGGATGGATGTGTGTGTGTGTGTGCATCTGTATGCATGTCTGTGTATATCTGTGTGCATGGGTGTGTGTGTGTGTGTGTGTGTGTATGTGGGTATGTGTGTGTGTGTGTGTGTGTATGTGTATTTGGGTATGTGTGTGTGTGTGTGTGTGTATTTGGGTATGTCTATGTTTGCTTCGGTACAGTGATATTACAGCCACTCACGAGCTTGGCCGCAGACTCTCATGTCTTTGTTGGAAGGAGGGCGAGGGTGTAACAGCCTCCAGAGCTGATTGGTTAACTCTGGCAGCAATCTCCTGCCGATACAGAGCAGTCCTCACCACACTGACAAGCACAAGACAAAATATCCCATCTCCACGATAAAATATCCCTGCTCCAAGATAATATATCCGCTGCCCAAGATAACATATCCCCTCACCAAGATAACGCATCCCTCCCAGAGGAAGGAGCGATACCAATCCAATAAACACAAAATCACAAGACAGTCTGTGCTACCCATGGGAAAACTGTGAATCCATGGGGGAAACCCTGTGTAAGGTCCAAGCACCACCCACAGGACCAGAGCCATAGAGTGAAACGCAATACTACTCAACGACTAAAGAGACAAAGCACCGCAGACTCACCTCAGGGTTCTCACTGAGATAGATCCGCTTTGAGATGTTGTTAATCGTTGCAATCCACTGAAAGAATCGACAGAAGGTAGCATGCATTCAATAGCCAAGAACAACCGCTGTGTCATCATCATCAATAACAGCAATGAGGTCATTATTAAGTTACGTAGCATGTTTAATCAGGACAATATGTAATGCCCAGACTATTCATATCAACAAAACAACAACAATTAGCAAACATCTCAATTGTATAAAATAAAAAATGCATCACATTTCACATCAGAATCATAGCAAACAGAGCAATGGCTTATCCTGAGAGTAGCAAAATCTGCCCATGCGTTCCAACTTTCTAATGTATTTTTCTTTCCCATGAATCAAGCGCTGGCTAGTTAACCAGTTAGTGTTAAACAATTTCTACACACTAAAACACAAGGCGGGCATAACTTGATGAAACTGCGTAACTGAAACACTGTTCAATCCAGTAATTTCCAGATAATAGCTTAGGAGGCTACTGAAATGCAAGCCAACACTGAAACCAATACCTGGCCACGGCAGTGGTGCTATGTGTGGCAAAAGGGAATCACATATTTATCTCAGTTTTAATAGGTGAATTTACAGAGAGACAAGCACAAATAAAAGTGTTTCTTTACACTGACAGTGTATATGATGGTTCAGGAAATGAGCTTGAAAATGAGAGGTTTCAGGTTTAAATTCCCAGACGGAGCGCTGCTGTTGTACCCTTGAGCAAGGTCATAAAACTGAACGGCTTCAGGAAGAACACCCGGCTGTGGAAACGGGAAGCATGCAAGTCGCTCTGGATGAGAGCGCCCGCTAAAAACCTAAATCACAAACGGAAATTTCCCTCACCTCCTCGCAGTCTTTCCGACTCTCGGCTTGTAGAATGGCCGCCCTGAAACACACACACACACGCAATACTTCAGATATATCACTTTCACCTCTGCAGGGGCCTGAATCTGTATCCGCTGAAACCAGGCCCAAAGAAAATCTAATAAATCTCAAACACGAACCCTTGCACTGTGGTAATTTTAGTAAAAACAAAGCAGGACTGCGGGCACTCTCTCGCTGCAGAGAGCAACTGAATAAAAACAAAGCAGGACTGCGGGCACTCTCTCTCTCTGCAGAGAGCAACTGAAACCTCTGCCATTTAATAGGTGTAAATTCAGTTTTATTACAGGCCATCTACACCTACTGTGAGTAATGGGGGGGGATTCAGTCTGCTACATTTGTTCTTTAAAGGGTAAACGCACTCTTACTGCTCACACCATCGTCCTGTCAGGAAACCGTAACTAAAGCCTGCTACACAGTACGCTATCAGCACAGAGTCTACAGCGAGTGAGGGTGCATAGTGGCCGCAGCAGAACGGGAGAGTCGGAGCGACACGCAGTCCTCGTGCAGGTCATCACACCAGCACTCCATAACAACGGCAGTCCTGCTGTGCTGAACCTCTGGCATTTAACGGAGGTTGCGGGTTCGATTCCAAGGATAAAAGCATATTTAAATGTAAATGTAGTCACTGACACCGTCGTACAATGATATGCATAAGCACAGCAATATCTTATGTAAACATGGTTAAATTATACGAAATGTGATCTGATGTAAGCTGGAATCTAAACTCCATCCAGCTCCGTTTCTCGTCCTGCGGGAAGAACAACATACGCTGATGGTGTCATTTTACCATTTTTAATATCACTGTCAGATTAATCTCTGTCAGTCTCTTCTGGTGTAGTGGACTCGGCTTGAGTTTAAATGTTGAATTGGTTTGCTTTTCAAAGAGAGTGGAGGGAGCAGCAAAACATATTTCTCAAAGCAGGCTGGCGACACAAATATCCTCCAAATTTCTTCCTTGCTTGTAAAGTTATCATAAATCAACGGCACCTGTTTGTACGCTGCAATCTTACAAAATGTAGATACTTGGGGGTATGAAAAGGAAAAAAATAACTCATCCAATCCTAGTTAAAGGACAAGCCATGACACTTAAAGGCACCAGCAGTTTCTTTGAAGCAGACTGCAGCTCTGCATAAATACTCATATTACTCAATGTTTAATTACACGTTTAGACGGAGGGTTCTTTTTCACTGGGGAGTGGTGGCTTATCCCACCTCCAGAGAGGTGCTTTCAGAGGAATATTTGAGAGGATTTCATACGTTTAATATCCACAAGCAGACAAGCTGTTGATCGCTGTATAAAATATCAGCACTCGCACAGCATGAGTACAGGGTTAAGGTTTAAACTGTGGAAGGATTTCAGCATGAACACTCCAACTCCAAGCTTTACAAATGGTAGCTCTTGTAGATCAATACAATGAATTTGTGCCAGGGCACAAACGATAAAAAGCTAGGCAGTGACTTAAATCTATGGTTTACTTCTTTCCGTCGAAGGAGGTGATCTGGAAGCAGAATCTGCGGTCCTCGCAGTCCACCGCCATCACAGAACAGTTGTCTATGTCCATGACGAGCCCTCCAGCCACATCTCCCCGCGCCTGGCTCATCAGGTTCCCTCCCTGGCTGAAGAAGTACTGCCGGTCCCAGGATGATGACACTAGGCCCGTTTTACTGGTAAGGACAGACAGAGAGTGAGCAACCCCCACAGGAACCTGCAGGCTTACAGCGCAGCCATGAGGGGGAAATGAGAGGGGAGATAAAATAGAGGGGGTCTGATGTGATGAATCCCTCTTGTAGATCTAGGGAAGCGTCCAATTTTGAAGGTATGGTTTGTCTTTTTGTTTTGATCTTTTTTGAATATTTGAGCCATATTTTCTCCCAATTTGGAATGGCCAATTTGTGCCAACCTCTATCAACAAGCCTGCGATGTCATCAGAAACGAACCCACCTGAAGGTGTGTCTTACTTGTAGGTGTTGAGGTGGGTGAGGTGTGTCTTACTTGTGGGTGTTGAGGTGGGTGAGGTGTGACTTACTTGTGGGTGTTGAGGTGGGTGAGGTGTGTGTCGTACTTGTGGGTGTTGAGGTGGGGGAGGTGTGTGTCTTATTTGTGGGTGTTGAGGTGGGGGAGGTGTGTCTTACTTGCGGGTGTTGAGGTGGGGGAGGTGTGTGTCTTATTTGTGGGTGTTGAGGTGTGTCTTACTTGAGCGTGTTGAGGTGTCTTACTTGTGGGTGTTTAGGTGGGTGAGGTGTGTCTTACTTGCGGGTGTTTAGGCGGGTGAGGTGTGTGTCTTATTTGTGGGTGTTGAGGTGTGTATTACATGCGGGTGTTGAGGTGGGTGAGGTGTGTCTTACTTGTGGGTGTTGAGGTGGGGGAGGTGTGTGTCTTATTTGTGGGTGTTGAGGTGGGGGAGGTGTGTCTTACTTGCGGGTGTTGAGGTGGGGGAGGTGTGTGTCTTATTTGTGGGTGTTGAGGTGTGTCTTACTTGAGCGTGTTGAGGTGTCTTACTTGTGGGTCTTTAGGTGGGTGAGGTGTGTCTTACTTGTGGGTGTTGAGGTGGGTGAGGTGTGTGTCTTATTTGTGGGTGTTGAGGTGTGTCTTACTTGAGCGTGTTGAGGTGTCTTACTTGTGGGTCTTTAGGTGGGTGAGGTGTGTCTTACTTGCGGGTGTTGAAGTGGGTGAGGTGTGTGTCTCACTTGTGGGTGTTGAGGTGGGTGAGGTGTGTCTTACTTGTGGGTGTTGAGGTGTGTCTTACTTGAGCGTGTTGAGGTGTCTTACTTGTGGGTCTTTAGGTGGGTGAGGTGTGTCTTACTTGTGGGTGTTGAGGTGGGTGAGGTGTGTGTCTTATTTGTGGGTGTTGAGGTGTGTCTTACTTGAGCGTGTTGAGGTGTCTTACTTGTGGGTGTTTAGGTGGGTGAGGTGTGTCTTACTTGCGGGTGTTTAGGCGGGTGAGGTGTGTGTCTTATTTGTGGGTGTTGAGGTGTGTATTACATGCGGGTGTTGAGGTGGGTGAGGTGTGTCTTACTTGTGGGTGTTGAGGTGGGGGAGGTGTGTGTCTTATTTGTGGGTGTTGAGGTGGGGGAGGTGTGTCTTACTTGCGGGTGTTGAGGTGGGGGAGGTGTGTGTCTTATTTGTGGGTGTTGAGGTGTGTCTTACTTGAGCGTGTTGAGGTGTCTTACTTGTGGGTCTTTAGGTGGGTGAGGTGTGTCTTACTTGTGGGTGTTGAGGTGGGTGAGGTGTGTGTCTCACATGCGGGTGTTGAGGTGGGTGTTGAGGTGTGTCTTACTTGCGGGTGTTGAGGTGGGTGAGGTGTGTCTTACTTGTGGGTGTTGAGGTGGGTGAGGTGTGTCTTACTTGTGGGTGTTTAGGCGGGTGAGGTGTGTGTCTTATTTGTGGGTGTTGAGGTGTGTATTACATGCGGGTGTTGAGGTGGGTGAGGTGTGTCTTACTTGCGGGTGTTGAGGTGGGGGAGGTGTGTCTTACTTGCGAGTGTTGAGGTGGGGGAGGTGTGTCTCACTTGCGGGTGTTGAGGTAACCGGCCTTGCGTGTGAGGTTGCGGTTGACGGGAATCTTGGTGGGGTCGGGGTCGGGCATGTAGAGGATGTCACTGGCCTCCTCCAAGTCCTGAATGGTCTGCTGCATCACATCCACTTCTCCATCCATCTCCCTGCGCACACTGAGTGCGTGCACACATGTACACACACACACACACACACACACACACACCAGAAACAACAGTGAAAGGATGCTGTGATGACACAACGCTGGAGAGCAAAGCTGTGCGCAGACAGGAGCACCTACTTCTGCACGCTGGTGCCGATGGTGGACAGGAAGTCCTCCCACTGCTGTGTCAGGTTCTCAGAGCCCAGCTTGAAGAAGCTGATCTGCCAACGCGAGACACACACAGTACAGTTACACCTCACACTCTGTACTACGACAGACATCACTTAATGCGCTTCGACTTTGACTACGACAGATATGACTTACAGCTCCAACTTCACTGTGGACTGATTCACAGGTACACGCACAGGTGCACAGACAGGCGCACACACACAGGCGCACACACTCAGGTACACACATGGGTACACACACGGGTACACACACGGGTACACACACGGGCATATGTACATGCATATGTACATGCATATGTACGTATACTCATGCATGCACATACAGTTGAAGTCGGAAGTTTACATACACTTAGGTTGAAGTCATTAAAACTAATTTTAACCACGCCACAGATTTCATGTTAGCAAACTATAGGGTTGGCAAGTCAGTTAGGGTCTGACGTATCAAACAAGCCTTAAACCATCACTCTGCTGCCAGAAATACAGTAGATATGGATGGATAACTTGAAGGATTTCTTCTCCTGACTTATTTTTCCATAGAGTTCAAGAGGAAAATTTGTCAGGAGAAACAACCCTTAAAGTGATCCATCCATATCTACTGTATATCTGGCAGCAGAGTGATTGGTTGAGGCTCGTTTGATACCTCAGACCCTTGATGACTTACAGCCATTTTACCAATCATGTAAACTTCTGACCCACTGGAATTGTGATATAGTGAATTAAAAGTGAAATAATCTGTCTGTAAACAATTATTGGAAAAATTACTTGTGTCATGCACAAAATAGATGTCCTAACTGACTTGCCAACACTATCATTTGCGAACATGTAATCTGTGGAGTGGTTAAAAATAAGTTTTAATGACTTCAACCTAAGAGTACGTAAACTTCCGACTTTAACTGTACATTAAAAAAAGCCTGGTTGCAGTGTGTTTTTTTTTATGAACATGAAATCTGAATAATATGTGAGCTTTTCACTAAAACGGTTGTGCTGGCTCTCTGCACACCACAGCAGCAGTACGAGTGCAGGTGCGCTGTAACCTTAGTAACGCTACCGTACCTGTGCCTGCATGTATCCCAGCAGTGGCTCCAACAGGGCGATCTTCTTCTTGTACTGCAGGGTGTTGAGCGCAGTGAAGTAGTGCATTGTGGTCTGGTGCTGCTTCTTCCTGGAGGTGTACACATCCTCCATAACCTCACTCCTAACCTGAGCACACACACAGATACATATACATAAACACACGAGTGAACACACACACACACACACACACACACACACACACACACACACACACACACACACGCCGACACAGACCCATACATATACGAACACAAGCACACAAGAACGGAAGCATACATATATTAATAACATACAGAGCTTTGTCCTCTCCTTTCCAGTACAGTCAAGCCGGAAAGTCTGAACACCCCTTTCACCTTCTCCACGTTTTATTACATTACAGACATATTCTACAATAGATTGAGTACATTTTTTGTCTCAAAATTCTACACAAAATAGCCCATAATGACAAAGTGAAAACATGTTTTTAGAAATTTTTGCAAATGTATTAAAAATCGAAAACTGAAATCTCTCATTTACATAAGTATTCATACCCTTTGCTTTAACATATTTTTAATATTGATCTCTATGAGAATTGGGGGATGAGACTATATTCAGCTGTAAATTACACTGGTACAGTATGGAACACATGACTGGCGAAATGGCTGTACGTCATCAAAGGTCTAAGGTATCAAACGAGCCCCAAACCATCACTCTGCGGCCAGATATGGAGTAGATGTGGATGGATCCCTTTAAGGGTTGTTTCTCCTGACTTTTTCCCCCCATAGAGTTCTATAGGAAAATGAGTCAGGAGAAATAACCCTACTACTCTACTAAATCTACTCCATATCTGGCAACAGAGTGATGGTTTGGGGCTCGTTCGATAGCTCAGACCCTTGATGATTTACAGCCATTTAGCCAGCCATGTGTTCCATACTGTACCAGTGTAATTTACAGCTGAATCTAGTCTCACCCCCCAATTCCCATAGAGATCCATTAAAATGCAGATAGCTTATAGTATCGCTTGTAACAGTACCTGGAAATAAGATATCGAGAGTCTTTTGATGTTGATGGGTCACAGACTTCAGGAAGTAAAGTACAAAGAATATGCGACCAAATATTAAATAAGATACTTTAAAAATATGTTAAAGCAAAGGGTATGAATACTTATGTAAATGAAAGATTTCAGTTTTCGATTTAATACATTTGCAAAAATGTCTAAAACCATGTTTTCACTTTGTCATTATGGGCTATTTTGTGTAGAATTTTGAGACAAAAAATGAACTCAATCTATTGTAGAATATGTCTGTAATGTAATAAAATGTGGAGAAGGTGAAAGGGGTGTTCACGACTTTCCGGCTTGACTATATCTAGTGAAACGGATTAATCACTTGGCTAAAAATCGCTTGAGTTAAAATGTTCCCATACGGTTCCCATTTAAGAATACAGAGTCATGCTGTAAATCCAAGCCATGTAAGCAGTGAAAACTACCTTTGTAGTGGGAATGGGAATGACAGTATAAGGAGCTCAGAGGAGGAACAGAATAACATACCTTCTCATTGTCCCTTCTTTTGGACAGCCTGCTGTATCTGTTAATGGCCATGTCGTGATCTAAAAGAGAAATTAAAATTTAACATACCGTGTTAAATAGATTTATATCCTGCATTGCCGAATATGAAAGTACATTTTTACAAACCAGGGAGTTTGTCACTTCACTGATGAGCACATTATTTTACCCTGTTTGCCATTTAGAACTTCCTTACAGTACTACGTATGAATGCATTGAATGTACACGTTAAATGTGTATTAAACACAGTTATACAATGCTTTTATAGGAAAACATAAAAACATGCACTTCACATGCAAGTGGCAGCTGCATTGATTCTTTTTTATGTTTCATGTTCAACAGTAGAGAATGTCGATTCCTCACTCACCATCACTGGCGATCTGGAACACCTCCTTCAGAGTGAGCATCTCTGCAGGGGAAAGAGAGACATCTTAGGGCCAAACTCTACAGATCCACTGTAGACTGATGTAGCGGCCAGACCGAGGATTACTCTTTACCTTTTAAGTCCCTCTCCTTGAACTGTGTGATGGGGAACATCATTGCATCTGCCAGTTGTGTGGACAGAACAGCATGGCATGAGCTGAGCTGGGGGGAAAAAGACAGGGGAGATGCACTATATCAGTATGCAGAAAGACAGGGAGATGCACTATATCAGTGTGCATAAAGAGGGGGAGATGCACTATATCAGTGTGCAAAGACATAGGGACGAACTGCATCAGCATGAAACTTACCTTTAACTACGTCACTGAACAATGTCCCTGAAAATTACAACAGCTGGTGCTCACCTCGTCGATGACTTTGGCAAACTGCTGCAGAGTGGAGCTCATGACCTCATCATCGCCCCCTAGGGGAAACCGCTAAAAAGATAAATGCACAAGTCAAACAGCAGCGTAGCCATTGAACTGGAGGACTGAACTTCATGCACAGCTGACACAGGCAGACTGCAGCTGCAGAGTGACCAGGCAGTGGAGTCGCACTCACGCAATGAGGTGAGAAGGACCTTGGCGACTTAACCCCACCCTCCCTGTTCCACCTTTTGGCCAATTGTCCAATCGTGCACCGCCCTGTGAGACCACTGCCCGCAGTCTGGCCAATGGCACAGCCATCAGCCCCACAGGTGAGTTCTCCCTCAAACCTCCAACCAATATCAGCACACACTTTGTAGAAAAAGATTTCTGCCAGATTTTCACTACATTCCTGTGATTGTTTCACTGTTCTCCTATCACCCTCACAGCTATTTTTTTAAACTATTTTAACACCACTACATGAGCTCTCATGCAGCACCTGATACATGTGTGGGAGGTGAAAAAAACATTCATATGCTTACATTTAGAAATATTTGTCGCACCAATTAGACAAACATATCTTTCTTCAAGTGAGTGGCCTAGAACATGAATGTGTTTCATGAAAATACAACAAATTTAAGAATTTGGTTCAATCAATTGTCAGTTTAAATTATATTCCTTGTTTTTAAATATGCTGTTCTCATTTAGTAGGTATAATATGTTGTTAAAGTTAACCAAAAATAAAACCAGTGGTGTTTTATATGCCAGCTTTCCGAATGATACAACTCCTTTTCAGTGACCCAGAACTTTTTGGCTTCTTTTGGCAAATAGTTTGGTTTTGTCATCTTCCTTAACAAACACTTTTGTCATTCCCCACATTCAATTCTTTAACAACAATTCTAACAAAAGTTTTTCATTTAATACAAAAATGTTATCATCAGTGATAGCAAGAATCTCGTTTGACCAGTTGGTGTACGGATCCGTACGGTGAGGTTCTGCTGTACGTGTGAAAGGAGACTGGATCCGTACCTGTTTCTCATACTCCTTCAGCAGCTTGGAGGTCAGGTGGGTCGCAGCGCTGAGCTCATTCTGTAAAGCATTCAGAGCAGCACACCATTACACTTACATTTCCTTTAAAAATCTTACTTTAGTTTAATCAGCTGAATACCAGGTTTGAGGTCAATTCCATTATCCATTATTCAGCCAATTAAGGAAGTAGATTCATCTTTTCCAGTTAATGTATTGAATTTACATTCAAGGTTGAGATGAAACTGACCCCCCAACTCTGATAAAAATGAGAAGGGTACAGGGTAGTATGGCTGCGGCAGTGTAGTACAGTGGTTAAGGAACTGGGTTTGTAACCGAAAGGTCGCAGGTTCGAGTCCCACGTAGGACACTGCCGTTGTACCCCTGAGCAAGGTACTTCACCTGAATTGCTTCAGTATATATCCAGCTGTAAATGGATACTATGTATAAATGCAAAAATGCTGTGTAAGTCGCTCTGGATAAGAGCGTCTGCTAAATGCCTATAATGTAATGTAATGCTTAGCTTCAGTGGTTTGCCATGAGAAGGGTACAGATTGGTATGGTTGCTTAGCTTCAGTGGTTTGCCATGAGAAGGGTACAGGGTGGTACGGCTGCTAAACGTGAGAAGTGCTTTAGCATGGCACTGTGTTGTGGAAGAGCTCAATTACAGGGTTTGAGCATACACTACAGCAGCACAGCTCACATTAGTCACTACACTGAGTGCCCATTACTCCCTACAGACTGGAGAAGCCCACCTCTGTTTATCTGTCTGACGAAGATGCCTTTCTTTAAGTCAACTCAGGGAGGAAACCACACCAGAACAACGCCATCTCTGACCCACCAGCTCATTGCAAATTACACAGTAAATCTCCCCCAAGGGAGGAAGGAGATAAGACCACTTATTAAGAAGGAGCTACAATTAGTCATTTAAAATGCAGGATCGGTCATATCACTCCCCCAGGCAGCAGTTATCTAAGTCTACTCTTTCACTCGGGGAGAAGCCTCATTAACTCCAACCAAGCCGATTGTGTCCATGTGTCTGCATGTACCTGTGCATGTGTGTGCATGTCTGTCTGCACGTATGTACAGATGTGTGGGTATCTGTGTATATGACTCCATGTGCAAGCGTGTGGTTGAGTTCCTGCATGTGTGTGTGTGTGTGTGTGTATCCTGAGGGTAGAGGGGTTTGACGTGGATTTGATTTGATTTGACTCGCCTGTGCATCGTAGATTCTCTGCATGGCCTGGAAGAGCTGGTGCGTGTAGCTGGAGATGGCGGCCGCATCCTCCTCAAAAACCCCCAGCAAGGACCGCGTCTGCAGCAGACCAGAGGAAACACACTGAGCCATTACTTCCATCTTACCTCACCACACCACACGCCCTCAGCAGGGGCAGGGCACAGGAGACAGCAAGCCAGGCATTTTAACATACATCTGTCACCACAGGGCAGGAAGAGCAGAGCCAGCTCTAGGAATGCATATACATGAGAGGAACAGGGCAGCGGTCATACACGTGCACCAGGAACTGAGAAAGGAGGTTTGCACTTCCTCACGCCTGGGGCCGGGCCGTAGAAATTTCAGAGCCGATGCGCGAGGGACTAAATGTAGTTTCGCACCCATGTGGCGCCGAAGCCATCATGCCATCCCTGAGGAAGAAAGCCCCGCCCTCCTGATCCAGGCATGGCCCGATGGCCAGAGGCGTAGCATGAAATTCTGGGCCCCGTGCAAATGCAGTCTCTGGGGGCCCCTCCCCAAAGCAAACCTTTAATTTCAGGCCTTCTGAGGGCCCCTCCCTGCCTTGGGGCCCTGGGTAGTCAGTTCCACTATTCCCCCCACTACGGCGCCCCTGCCGATGGCACATAAGAACCTCTTCCTCAGTAACACCTAGAGCAGTGATTTCAAACTCCAGTCCTGGAAGGCTGCACTGTCTGCGGGTTGTTTGTGGTTTCCTTTCAGTCAGCAATTTGTTTGTGGACTCTTTAGCTAAGCAATAACTTAAAGTAAGCACTTAAAGTGCTGAAACATCACAAACTAGCAGATGCTGAGGCCCTCCAGAAATCTGGAGTTTGAGATCCCTGCCCTAAAGTCAGTCTGATATAGCTTAGCTTTGGATGAGATTACTGGTAATGTCTAAATCTCATGGTGCACTCAAGTTTATTTAGGCCTTGATGATGGCAGGCAGCCAAGAACAGACATATTGTATTACACCCATTTGAGTCAAATCCTGGGAAGGCCAAGTCTCTCCTGAGTGATCTTTAAGAATCATGAATGTGAAGACTCTGGCACTAAACAATTGACTGTTAAGGGCAAGCAGCATTTTATCATCCGAGAGCATCTGGTCATGTGACTGTTCTCCCCAGCAGCCAAATATATCAGTGCTTTTATCTTTGCAGCACATTAGCACATCTTGCTCGACAGGACTTTTAAGTTCAGCACCAAGTCAAGGTCAAGTAAGGGATGGATAAATCTCAGCTCATTTCCGACAGTTCGTGCTAGACCCCTCCTTGTAAAGAACCGTTTGAGACAATTAACTGGAGAGCACAACAATCTGAGTTCAGCGCAGATAATGACCACGAGTATACGTTACGTGTCTGGGTTGAATCCAGAGCATGCGAGTACCAGCGGCAGCGAAGTGTCACTTGTTCTTCAAGAAGAACAGCTAAAAACACAAGAATCCTATGAGGACTTGTCAGAAGAAGAATTGCCATGTAATGAGGAGTGAGGTCATTGGACGGGTCACAGAATTGGCAGACTTCAGCAAGTGTCTCTCCGACATGTGGGATTCTCCTGTCAGTCAGAAAAAATTGCAAACCTACAGAAAGTACGGTAAAAATAAGTTGAAAGCAATCCATCAGAAAATCAAAACAAAATGTGATAAGCTTTCATTTAAGATCAACTGTTCCTTTAACCCCTTCGCACAGACCCCCTAGTGGCCATGGAGCTGGCACCAAGATTTTGCAACTCACACATAAACTTTCCCTGCAACCAAACTATGAGTGGAAACAACAGACTCCATGTTTTACAGGGCGGCAGTGTAGTATAATGGTTAAGGAACTGGACTTGTAACTGAAAGGTTGCAGGTTCGATTCCCAGGTAGGACACTGCCGTAGTACCCTTGAGCAAGGTACTTAACCTGCATTGCTTCAGTATATATCCAGCTGTATTAATGGATAAATGTAATAAGAAGTATGTAAGTCGCTCTGGATAAGAGCGTCTGCTAAAATGCCTATAATGTAATGTAATCTTTATTAGTACACAGTTTGTGACAACTCTGCTGAATATGGAGTTTCTAAGAGACACTGTTGTCCATTTAACAAGCAACCCCCCACACAGTCTCACCTGCAACTATACCTACCCACGTGTGACATAGTGAACAATAGGGTCTATGTGTGAGATCATCAATATTTTTTTTTATCACCCAAAAATCCTATATTTATGATCGGCAGAGTTGTCACAAATCATATACTAATAAAGCTACAACACAGAGTTTCTTGTTTCAACTCATAGTTTGGCAACAAATGTCTCAGTTGAGCAAAGTCTCTGAGCCTGCGTCCTGGTCACTAGGCATCTGTGCGAAGGGGTTAAGACTGCAATCAGCCAACAAGAAATGTCTTTCAAGAGGGTAAGGTTTCAGCAGTAGCTTCTCGGTAACCATTTCCTGTAGAACCATGGCGCTCATTATTGTTTTATGAATGCTGTATAGATTCACTGATCTTTAGACCCGTATGGATGGCACATCCTATTCAATCAGCTGATCCGCTCAATATGAAAGTCAGCGAATCAGTGCAGTAACAAAACAAAAAACAAAAAAAAAACTTTAAAAAGTCCAGAAAAATTATTGCTGTAGAGAAAACCGACAGAAATAAAGGCAAAACCAAAGCAAAAAAAAAAAACACAAGCGGGCATCCAAGTGAACAAGTCAAAGCAAGAACACAACTGCTTATCCTCTGTAGATCTGACACCACTGCATGTAAATTGTTGACGTATTCTGATACTTCCAAGTTACTACTGTGCACATGGTGACATCCTGCGACTCCCTGGTAACAGAACAGCAGTGACACTTCGTCTAATTTGAACATGCACAACTATTTTAATCTAGGCTTAACCTGTAATTAACCCATATTGACAGATTACTTGTTTTGATATTCATCATCACAGCTTCTTTCCAATCCACATTATTTTCTGCCACAGTGCGAACGTCTAGCAGTGTGCTAAATCCGTTTCCTGTTTAACCTGTTTATTATTTATGCATGCAACCTCTTACATTTTAAACTGTACTCCTCAGTCTGTCATTAATCTCTATTGTTTATTACAATGTAGTTTTGTACACATCGCTGTTCTCTTTATCAAATGTTCGGTTGCATTTCGCAACTGATATGTTTTTATTTATGAAGTATTTCTGGGCGAACCCCCTTCCTCTCAACCCTATTTTCGGTAAATCCTAGTTCCATCATTCTGTGTGCTGAAACCTCTTGGTCAGGACCCCCTTGAAAAACATTTCAATGGGATTCACCTGGATACATTGGATAAAGGATAAATTAATACAACTACCACTCCAGTTATTTGAGTTATTAGCTGAAATGTCTGTATTTAGGGGTTGTGTAATACATTTCCATGGAGTGAATGAACAATTGGGAAAGTAACTCAAGTCTAGATACTGATTGGCTCATGGTCAGATTCAGAGCCCTGTGCATGTGCAGATAAGCAAGCAAACATTAGTAAGAGGGGAGATAAATGCTACAGTGTAAGAGAAGAAGGTCTGTTGGGCACCATCCACAAATGCAAACTCCAAAACAAAAGTTGGAAAAACACAGGCTGGGAAGAATATGTGTTCTATCCATAAATATGAAATCCTCATTTAGGCATACACGACAGCATGGTGCAACATAACTGAGCGACAATAAGAATGCATTGAATTTCACTGTCGTTTGTCCGGGTTCAATATTTGAAAAGGCTTTAGGATGTTTTTCTGTAAAAGTTGGCTCAATAAAAACACGGTCTGGAAAGAGAATATAGGCACAGATGCTCTGGAAGAATAAAGGGATATGGTGAAAGGGTAAAATGCAGCATTTACAGGGCAGAATTATTTACATGTGTTTTTTTTCTTTCTTGGACTATATAACGTTATGTCTACATGTTTACACAGCTATTTACATTTAAACTGTCTCGAGTCGTTCCGTGTTTTGAAAGAATTAATATTATTTGCACAAACGGGCACCAGATGACAGAGCGTTACATCACGTTAACTTAAGAAAAATTTGTATTAAAAAAAAATATCTACAGGAGCCAGTGACAAGCTGAAGTGGAGGAACTACATGGGCAAGCTCCTGTGGTCACCTGCAGTCAGATGGACCTCCTGAAAGTACGATACGTCCAGCTATCCTTCATAAACAAAGGATAGCTAAACAAAATAACAGATGACCGCAATCCCTTAAATATATAATGCGAGCTGGATAGCTAATAGACCAGGTACACAAATCACACTGATCAGCATCGATGTAACGTTAGCTATTTAGCCAGCAACCTAACAGGAGAAGGGCAACATTCCCAAATTCGATAGAACACTAATATACAAATATATAGCTTATTACGTATCTGACGTGTCTAAAAACAGTATGGTGTAAATGTTAGCTAGTATAATATTGCTAGCCACACACCCATTTACGGATGAAGCAAACTGCCTTAGGAAGCTCATGAACAACATAAAAACAACCGTCAGCAAGGCATTGTATCTATCTAGTTAACGTTTTATTTGGTGTATTTAATGATAGATAGCCCTTGTATCAGTTATGGCAGCTTGCTAGCTCATTTCTGCGCTCTCCCAGAGCACAAAGAGCTGTATTCAGGAGGTAGCCAGCTAGCTTAGCTTGCTACGCTGAACAATGCATTATATCATTTTTACCTGCGGACTATCCTCCAGTGTTTCTTCTATCGGTAGTTTATCAATTCCAGGCATGTCGCTAGCCAACTAATATCAAAATATGCCAAAAAACTGAACACAAATACAATTTGCAATTACTTCCACTGACTAGCTGTATACCTTCAGCCCTGAGAGTATATAACGTTAGCTTCAGCCCAAACAAATCCACAGCACCCAACCCTGGTTCACGAACTTGCGGATATTCCGCCTTTGGTCAGGTTCTGATTGGAGAAAATAACACGTTTCTGATATCTAACCGTTGATTGGTTACGCGTTATGTCATGGGACTGTTGTTAGCTTCCAGCCAGATGGGAATAGTAGCCATTTTGGCTCTGAAGATCGTCTTGCTGTCTGATTCGGGCACTTGTGTACCACATAGCGGGCAACAGAACCGCTGCGAGAAGGGATACGTTTAAGAGCTTTGGTCACTTTTTTGAAATGATTGGATCTCAGAAATGATTGGATCTCAGAAATATTAATCATCTTGGCCTCCTACTGTGGTCATTCGAGGGCAATGTACTCACATACAGAGTCCGTCTCTCAGATTGTGACCGTCGATGCGATATGAAGCACTATATTTGAAATTCAATCATTATACTCTGCCTTTAGGTTATGTATGCGAATCATATTGCCATTATAAACATTATGATAGCAAAATCATAATTGTTCCCTTTAGTGCCTTCAGTTAGTGTTCTATTAAGAATTTAAAATAATAAAACAACACAACAATTATACAGTATTTGTTAAATAAAAGAATGCATCCACTTTTTTCAAATTGTCATTTTACTTCAAAATGAACAAACAACATATTCAAAAGTCTCTTACACATCCTCAGCACAATAAGCAATACTTAAGATGAAAAAGGGCCATTAAAAAGACAAAATAAAATGTGATAATGTATCTAAAGACTGAAACAATAAAATATGTTCAAAATTTTGCCATCTGCCACCCTCCACAACAGAAATTAAAATAAATCTTCAGTTATGCCTAGGATGAAGACCACAAGTTGTGCTCCAGGACAAAAAAGGAAACAACAACAATAATAAAAATAATAATAGCAATAATAATAATAATAATAGTATTGTCGCCTCACAGCAAGAAGGTCTTAGGAGTTTGCATGTTCTTCCCATGCCTGCGTGGGTTTCCTCCGGGTACTCTGGTTTCCTTCCACAGTCCAAAAACATGCAGATTTGGCTAAGTGGGGACTCTAAATTGACCATAGGTATGAGTGTGACCTGCCCAGGGTGTATTCCTGCCTCTCACCCAATGCATGCTGGGATAAGCTCCAGCACATAGATATAGAACCCCCCCCCCTTAGATAATGGTTGCATAGATAATAATAATAATAATAATAATAATAATAATAAGAATAATTTACAGAGTATGTGAAATAATAATTTTTCAAGCAGCAAGAATAGCTTAGTAGAGAAGCATGTCTGAAGTATTCTTCAATCAAACCATACTAAAGCAATAAAATCTTTGGATCTAGTATGTATGCTTCACTGTATTTTCTGTGAGACACATTGGCATTCAAGGTGTGGATATGGTCCACATTGTGGGTGCATATCCGATCAGAGCTTGTGCATAAGTGCATGTGTGTGTATGTGTGTTTATCTGTGTGTGTGTGTGTGTGTGTGCATGTAGGCAGATATCTCCTGTCACTGTGGCCCTGCTGGTCTGCCCTGGCTGTAGAAGTCGTACTCGCGGTACAGGATGTAGTCCTTGAGGCGGTCAGGCAGCGGGAGGAAGCTCATGAAGACCGGGGCCCTGAGACGCAAGCGGCCAAGGCAGCGCCGGATCTTCAGCCTGCACAGGTGCTGCAGGCTCCGTGTATTTTCTGCAGGCAGGGAGCATGACTCTCATATCTGACCTGCAGTGGCTCAGCCACACCCAACACATTTATTCAGTCACGTTGCCCAAACCACTTCCTGTTTGCTCTGCCAAGAGATCTAAACAGAATCAACAAGTGACACGGCCTGTCTCTTTGTCACACCAGGAAGTAATTTGGTTAATATTAAAACTCAACACCGGAGATCCTGTTATACACAAGCGTCCAAGACAGAGAACAGAGCCCAGTAGCAGCTTGCCATCGGCACGGCTATCGGCCCACCGGCATTTCGTTAGCGGACACTCCAGTGGAGATGAGGAGCAGCTTTTAAAAGGATGCAAAACATCCGGTTAATGATCCTGCCTCGAGAGGACCACTGCAGTGGCCAATTCAAAAAAAGCTGGAGGACCGTCAGGCGGCACAAACAGTAGTCCAATAGGTCAATATTGCTTGCTGGATTTAGACACAGTGCCAAGGGCGGGTTCTGTCTGGGGGGCAGAAAAAACACTGACGATTGAAAAAGCGGTGATTAGAGGCTGTGTAAACGTTCGATGAGCCATGGGCTAAGGCCAGGGCTCTGCTCAGTTTATTAGCCATACTGTTCCACTAACCTTGAATCCTGCATATGTCCGGCCACTCCTCCTGTTCCAAGAGAGCAGCCTTCAGTTTAGAGCAGAAAGTGACGTGATTGACATAGTCCAACATGATACGTACCAGGTGAGCAGAGATATCCCTCAGCCAGGACACTGTGATCACCTCACAGAACTACATAAACAGAGGGAGGGAGGGAAGGAGGGAGGAGAGAGGGAAATGGTGAAGGAGGGTGGAGAGGAGAAAGAATGCAATGCTGCCCATTCGTTAGATCTCGCATGCAAGTGCCGCAGAGGACATTAGAATAGGGAATTTCGTTTTAATCTTAGTGAATATCTCAGCAATATATTATGGAGAGAAAGAGGCAGGGCAAACTACCTTCCAGAATTTGGGGGTTTGTTCCATTTCAGTTCTGTCAATTCAGGAATTTAACTAAGATTTAAACCAACTACTCAAAAAATACTCAGTAGAACATTATGGCTATTTTTGGGTTGAAAATAGTTGAGTTGAATTGTAAATAAATTCCCTGATGATGATGATGATTATTATTATTATTATTATTAGTACCATGGTGTCCTTTATGACAGAGGGGGTCCAGCCCTCATAGCTGCTGGGCACATGGGAGCCCTCTCCGTAAGAGCAGTCGAAGCAGCGGTGCACGTCGTATCCATAATTCAGCAGCATGCGCAGCAGCACCTCGTCCTTAAGGGCGTAATGCAGGGCGGAGGGGAAGTGGGTGGTGTTGATGTGGCAGTAGTAGTTGACGTTGGCCCCGTAGCGCAGCAGTGTGTGCACGAGGCCCAGGTCACCCAGGCGCAGCGCCACCTGCAGGCACTTGATGGGGTCCTGGTTGGGCATGGCGCCGGCCTCCAGGAGTAGCTGTGCGGAGCGCACGTCGCTGTTGGAAACGGCGAAAAACAGGGCCGATTTGCGCTGGTCATGGTAGTTGCAGCGGATCCAGGGCTCCAGCATGAAGTTCGTGTCGTATCCAGCGTTCAGCAGCAGCTCTAGGCACTCCGGGTGGCCCCCAGCAGCCGCTGAGTGTAGAGGGCTCATGCCACTGTCCTCCACCGCCTCCCAGGTCGTCACGGGGATCAGGATCTCCAGAGCTCTGCAGAGGGCAGAGTCTGAGGTCCTAATGTAGGCTGATTATCAGTGTGTGTGTGTGTGTGTGTGTGTGTGTGTGTCTGTCTGTCTGTGTGTGCGGGTGTGTGTGTGTGTGTGTGTGTCTGTTTGTGTGTGTGTGTGTGTGTGTGTGTGTCTGTCTGTGTGTGTGTGTGTGTGTGTGTGTGTCTGTCTGTCTGTCTGTGTGTGTCTGTCTGTCTGTGTGTGTGTGTGTGTGTGCGCGTGTGTGTGTCTGTGTGTCTGTGTGTGTCTGTCTGTCTTTGTGTGTGTGTGTATGTCTGTGTGTGTGTGTCTGTGTGTGTCTGTGTGTGTGTGTGTGTGTGTGTGTGTGTGTGTGTGTGTGCGTGTGTTTGTGTGTGTGTGTCTGTGTGTGTGTGTGTGTGTGTCTGTCTGTCTGTCTGTGTGTGTCTGTCTGTCTGTGTGTGTGTGTGTGTGCGCGTGTGTGTGTCTGTGTGTCTGTGTGTGTCTGTCTGTCTTTGTGTGTGTGTGTATGTCTGTGTGTGTGTGTCTGTGTGTGTCTGTCTGTGTGTGTGTGTGTGTGTGTGTGTGTGTGTGCGTGTGTATGTGTGTGTGTGTCTGTGTGTGTGTGTGTGTGTCTGTCTGTGTGCCTTGCACATGTGTGAACTGAGAGCAGGGATCATACAGATCCTATAAGGTCACACTAGCACAGCGCATTACTCACTGCAGATGCCCGCGGTGCGCCACCCTGTGGATGGGCAGGTGGCCCGTGTGCTTGGGTATGTTGGGGTCCGCGCCGTGCTCCAGCAGCAGGGATATAACTGCAGGGTTACCAGAGGCAGACGCCTCAAACAGGATGGTGGCAGAGTCCAACGCCTGAGATTCTACATCAGCCCCTGAGAGAGAGGGAGAGAAAGGGAGAGAGAAAGATAGGGAGAGAGAGCGAGTGGGAGAAAAAGGGAGAGAGAGGGAGAGGGAGGGAGAGGGTGAGAGAGCGAGAGCGAGAAAGAGGGTGAGAGAGCGAGAGGCAGAGAGAGGGAGAGAGAGCGAGATGGAGAGAGAGGGAGAGATAGAATGAGAGATAGGATGAGAAAGAACATTAAAATCAACCCCACAAGGCTACTGTACAGGAGCCTTGTCGGGTTGTTCATTGAGGACATGTTGGACGCGCATCACACACATTTTAACGTTGTGTCATTTGACCTTTTTGGAGCAGAATCTGAATGATGTCCAGGTGTCCAGTCTGGGCTGCCAGTGCCAGGGGGGTGAGGCCGAATGCGCTCCGGGGGTCTGGCTCAGCCCCGGACTGCAGGAGCAGCTGCATAAACTTCTCCCTGCCGAGGCGAGCGGCTTCGTGGAGCGGGCTCCTGCGGTGCGTCCCCTCCTGGTTGACTTTGGCATTGAAGCGCAGCAGAAGCTTGGTCATGTCATACTGATCAGCCTTTATTGCTGTGTGTGGAATGCAGACCTGGGTCAAGTGCGTCATTCCTGCAGATAACTAATATTTGAAAAAGAAACCATCTATTTTCGGCAATATTGGGATGCGCAGAATAATCCTGCCAATTAAAAGCCTCCCTCCCTGGGCGGTCTTATGACCAATCACACACCCCCTGTGGGACTCAGCTCTTGTCCAGTCAGGATTCAGTCTAGTCCTGTCCGGTCCATGTCATGCACATCACAAGTGCCTGAGCTCACACCTCTCTACAGTCCCTTTTCCTCTGTTTGTAACCAACCATATGAGTGCCTTGCATATCACACAACCAGGGTGGAGGTCGTATGAGTGCCTTGCATATCACACAACCAGGGTCGAGGTCTTTTCCATTTCAATGAAATCATTTGAAATTTGAATTGAATTGAAAATCACTTCACAAATGGCTATAATGTTGGAGATTTTTTATATTGAATGAATTCTGAATTTCAATAAATCTCCAGAAGTGACTGAATGGAAGAGGAATCGGCCTCAAACCCCGGTTAGCTGCACCTGTGCGATAAGTTTGAGGCGGGGTTTGGGAGACCTGCGATGAGGGGGGAGTCCTCGTCCTCATCCTGGCTGTCTGGGCTGCTTCCTCTCTGCAGCAGGAAGGTGGCGTTCTCCTCAAGGCCTCGCTCCACAGCCAGGAAGAGGGGCGTCTTCCCCTGGAGGGTCCGCACCTGCTCCGCCCCTGGAGGGGATGCTGATGGGGGAAAGGGCGCTCATAAAATCAGACTGATACAGCGCCTGTCCAAAGCGCATCTACTTCCTACACCCGTGACGGACATGTAGTGAATCTCCTTCTGCTGCTCATTTTGGGCGAAGCAAGATACGAGTAACACACGGACGATGAGGATTGGGTGAGGTGGCATTGCAGTGTAACTTGTAGCTCAGAGGCTGCAGGTTCAAGTCCCAGGTGGGTTGTGACCATCGTGCCTTTGAGTTATGCAAAATATCCAGCCATACAACTTGATTGTAGGTAAAATACGCAAGCTGTGTACATCACTGTGGTACAGACTGATAATTCACTGGTTTACACTTGAATTTGGCCCAATTAAAGCTGAACTCGTAAGAACTTATCAAAAGTTTATTACCCCTAACTGTGCTGCATATCTATTACTGTATCCTCAAACCCATTTGCTACTTAAAGCACTACATCCTCAACCTCCCTCTGTATTGCTATAGTACTATTTGTGTTGTCGGTTTATATAATGAGAGCAACTGTCAGTTGTGACACTGATTATCTCTGCTCAATGTCTAATACCTTTATGTATGCACTTCTGTAAGTCACTCCGGATAAGAGCATCTGCTAAAAGCCTAAATGTGAATGTGAACCCACTGTCTACTTTCTGTTAAGCAGCGAGATGCTGGCGGAGTCAGCTGACCCACACACCTGCAAATATCATCTCCAGGATGGTCATGTTGCCCTGAACAGCAGCCTCATGCAGTGGGACCCAGCCTCTGCTGTCTGCCTCTCCAAAAGCCTGCCGACACGTGAGCAGCCTGCGCAGGGCTCCTTCCTCACCTGACATCAGACAGAGAGGAGGAGGAGAAGGAGGAGAAGAAGGAGGAGGAGGAGATTCACCAGGGGGAGGGTAGAACTCACATGATAGGAAACCACAATAAAGCAACTTTTCTTTTGTTCTAAACAGAGAAGGCCCAGGTGAAAAAATAGTATGCTGAACTATACTTCAAGTATACTGCAGTACAGTATATATAATTGTACTTAAAGCATGCTGAAGTATACAATTTTTTTCACATGGGGGGAAATATAATGACTGGTAATGGTCTGAATTTGCCGCTCACCCGTTCTTACGGCTGTGAAGACCTCGTCTTTTTCTGTATTTGTACTGATCCTGTGGAGGGCAGAGGATGACCAGCACAGTTCTAGATAAATTAGGCCTCAGATAAAAGAGATAGGTCACTTTATGGACCTTTGTTTTGTTTTGTTTTTAGTTATTTTTAGTCAGGGAGCTTAATAAACGCAGTGTATGTTTTTTTGTTTTTAAGCAAATTCCAGAAAGTGAACTATCCCTTTAGGCAGTACTATCTGCTGTTCACATGGAGAGAGAGAGAGTGTAGCTCATCTGGACAAGTCCACCCACACTGTACCTGCAGTTGACCTCTGGCAAGGGATCCACACAGTCCCCAGGCTTGTCACAGTCCAGCAGGCTCTGCTCGATTGCAATCTGCAGGGCCACATCCTCATCGATATCACTTCCTGTCAGATCTGAGTCCATCTCTCGGTCCTCCTCGCTTCTGTGCCCTGCTCTGTCTCCGAGTGACGAGCGAGAAATCACAAAGACCCCAAACACTCTTCATTTCCTGTCAACACAAAGCAGCCAAGGTCCTCCATGTGACCCCTCCCCCCAACTCCAGAACGCATTCCTGCCAACCTACTCCAATGCCAGTGCTGCTGCTGTTGTTTACCAGGGAGCAGGGATGGTGTGAGAGAGCAGCTGCTCACTGTGTCAGTCTAGAACCTTCCTCCTTTCAATGTCAGGTTTAACATAAATGTTTGTACACCACTGTGCATATGTCAAATAACAAAAAAATAAACCAATGTAAGATTATAAGAAGAGTGGATGTTGTCATAAATGTACTTATATCTATATAATAAGTAATATACTATAGGAACGCAGTACTATATCCGACTAACTGTATCCTTTATAAACTGGATCAACAAAAAAATTTATAAAGGGTATTTTAGGCTGTGAGCAGAACAAGGGGGCATAGGGCAAAATTAGTAAAAAGTAAATTCTACGGTATGACAATTTATCTGGATGCAAGAATGCAGTATGTTTTCTTAGGTAAAAAAAAATGCCCCCAGTGCTTAATTTATTAAAATTATGTTTTGAAAACATGCAGTATCTTAATCATCCTTTTTGTTATTCATTACTTGGTAATATCTTTCGGCCTTTTTAGCCTCAGACAGAAAAGTCATTGTACTCCAACAACATACGCACTGCAGCAATGTAAATTTTGCCCTTCAACTGTGAGCAGATAATAAGCACAAAATGGTAGTCAATATTAACAGGTGCACAAACTATGACTGCATCACACACATGTATGCAAATGGGCATCTTTCAGAAAAATTGCAAAAATACATGGTTCTGCTTTTTTAAAGGCATCCATGCCCTTTTCATGGAGCAGCAGACAGCTTTTTCAGCGAAGACACAAAACATGCAGCAGACACCTGGCAAGCAGACACAGCGCTTTAGATGCACGTATGAGTGTGTGTCCCTGTATGAGTGTGTGTCCCTGTATGAGTGTGTGTCCCTGTATGAGTGTGTGTCCCTGTATGAGTGTGTGTCCCTGTATGAGTGTGTGTCCCTGTATGAGTGTGTGTCCCTGTATGAGTGTGTGTCCCTGTATGAGTGTGTGTCCCTGTATGAGTGTGTGTCCCTGTATGAGTGTGTGTCCCTGCGTGTTCCGCAGCGCCTCTGTGCCATCTGCGCAGGCAATGCTTCATGCATTGTTGTTTTTTTTCAAAAACATCTCAAGAAAAGGCCTGTTTTAGGTTTACCTTTCGTCAATGGGCTGTACTGCTACCGTGCCCTTCAGTGGTTTGGGGGGTATTATCAATTTCTCAAAACACAGCTATTTATATCCCCGGCCTCGCTATAAATACCTGATCATGGGACAGAGTCAGGCTGCTCCCGCCCTCAGCTCTAACCTACTGAGTGATATTGCGTGACACCTTTTTTCTGCACTGCACTCTGAAACATGGAAATTGAACATATACTGCAATGTTTATTATATATTTCAAACTAATGTATTTTTTCCCAAAAAAAATTATATATTGCAATATCTTGTTCATCTCAATATATTCCAGTATATTCCAATTCCGTAAGGGGTATTCACTGAATGAGATGAGTTGCCATGGGAAACGAAGAAGTTGTGCTGTAGTTAAAAATTTACATGTTTTCTGTGTAGTGTAATTGTCAGGGAACTGAACTTGTAACACAGAGGTAACAGGGGAAATTCCCAGGTGGGGCACTGGTGATGAACCCTTGAGCAAGGTAACCTGAATTACTTCAGTAATCATTCAAATGTATGAATGTATAAAAGGTCAAAATTGTAAGCTTTGTCACTTCTTATAAGAGTGTTTGTTCAATACCCAGTTGTAATTGTAAATTGATCCTGAGATCTAGTGAGAGAGATTCCCACTGCTCAGCAGCCAGTTAATCAGGGTAGATTTGCCCTTTTTTGCAGCTTTAGGACAAAAAGTTTGTGTATTTATTCACTCATATTTACAGTAAGGCAGGGAGCTTAATAAATAATTACAAATAAATAAATATGTAAAATAAAAGGATTTTATTTTGTGTGAAAGGCATACCTAAACATTAACTTAAAAGGAGATTTGAACTGAATGAAAACCCTTTCAGTGGGGAAGAGTAACACAGTAGTACTATGCACATACTCACTGATGTTTCAATACGTCTCAATGGCCCACCGCGTGTCCCTGCAACACAGCAGATTAAACGTGGGCCACTGGGCAGCGGATTAGCCAATGAGAGGCTTTCACATGCTCCGGCTGCTGGAGCCGCGCCCAGCTCTGTCACACTGCTCTCCCCACCCGCCGGACGTTTGTTTTTAAAAGTGTCTGTGAGAACAAGGCCGACTGCACTGCAGGCACAGGAAATGGGCCTCTGCTGCCATTCAAACACCCCCAAGGCAAAATTATGGGGGTTAGAATCGCTTGCAATGGGCTTTTAAAAACCTGGCATGCGCATCTCCGTGCTGCCTTAAGCAATGAAATGCTTTAAAAGAACAGCTTATAAATAAATTATCTTAATGTGATTTTGGTATTAATTTGCATTGCCAGAAATTATCCATTCACAGCGTGATGAGGGTTGACCTGATGTTAATACATGGGAATTATTTGAATATATTGTGACGGTGGAGAATGTAAACGTTTCTGCTAAACGTAAGACCCTGTGAAATCACTTTCCTTGCATTTAAGGTGCTCATTAAGCGAAGATGGAGATGTATGCTTGCGTTTTCATATTTATAGCCATGAAAATAGTCAAATTTGATGTAAGATTATATTTTATGACATTTCATCACGCGAGAGCTGGAGCTCTTGTTTTGCGAAGGGCTCTGATGCGTTATGTCCGTTCTGTATAGATATTCACTTTAATTTCACTTCTGATTGGCCACCCAATAAAAGCTGGTAATGCATTACATTACATTACATTTATCTGGCAGACGCTTTTATCCAAAGCGACGTACAATAAGTGCATATTGAAGTTCATTGACGCAACTACAAAGCAAACCCGACAAAGCACAACGTTCTCACAACGTAGGAGCTATCCCTAGTAATGAACATAGAATACAGTCGGCTATACATTATTAACTATAAAATAGCAAAAGACACAAATAGAAAAAAATGGAAAAGGAAAAAACAGAAAGTACGTACTATAGAATTGGCCCTATATAGGTAGTTTAGTCAAGGTGGAGTCTGAAAAAGTGCGTTTTCAGACCACGACGGAAAACAGACTATAATAGCTTATAATAGACTATAATGCTACTTCATGTTTATGATGTGCCATGTTAATTACATCATGAAGATGTACAAAGCCTGCTGTGGTGCACAATATTCTCCCGGCAGAAACAAAGTTCTTTTTTCTTTTTTTTACATATTTCACTGACAATATTTGCAAAAGTATTCACTATTTTATTTTAATTGAATGCCTCTTAGTGTATGTTTCAGTAGAAAATATGGTAGAATATAAGAGATTCATGTTCCATACAGGGGACAAAAATGAATTGCAAGGTCTTAGGAGGATATAATAACTTTGTTGCTTCTGGATGAACAACTCTCAGCTGAATAAAATAGCCTTAAAATAACATATATTATATTATATTATTTCCTTTGGTTCTCCTTGTGCAATGTATCTTCTACAAATGATACTTTTGATTGTGCAGAGTTTATAGGTGAGGAAACTCAGCTAGCAATAAAAACTTAATCAGGCTGTTGGTCTATAGCACAGGTGTCAGACTCCAGTCCTGCCTGCTGATTTTTGGTGTGTTTCAGCACAAGCGTTTAATTAAAGTTGTCGATTGGCTAAAGAATCAAGACATCTGGTTCTCAAGGCCTGAATTGGCTACTGATTGATAGGAAGCCACAAATGCATGCAGGAACCACAAGTACATGCAGGGTTTTTGCACAGCAAGGAGAGCAGTTTGATTTTCAGGGGAGTGAGTGAGTTCAAGTTGTGGTCAGAGCAGTCGTTTGAGATTCTTACCCTTTGAGTTAATTGTTAATTGTTTTTACTGAGGCACAAGAGGGAGCTAGAGAGCTTCATTGTGGTACATGATTATGTGCTACATTGCATAGTAGCGGCACACTAAAAAGAAATGCAATAAAAAATAGATTTCTACATGCTGCTTTCATTAGTGAGTCATATTATTTTATTAGCAATCTGTATGGATGCATTCTCTAAAATTCATATGTCATTAGTACCACTTAAAAAACTATATATTTCTTCTAAAGAATAATAATAAAACATGTCTTGGATTTACTATCACAATTTCTGGAACTTGTTAGAAGGTTAAATAAAAACATAAGCCGTGACTGGAAATTTCCTTAATGAACTTTATGCCCTTGTTAAAGTAAAAGCACAACTGACTGATTAAGACAGTTGTATGAAAATGTTAGAACTTTTAGCTTCCTGTTCTGCTTGAGAATCTTATATTAAAACACTAAGGATGAATATTTTATCAGCGTGGTTTCTCAAATTCCTACACCTTTTTTACATGCTGGATTAAAGAAGGTCACCAACCAAACAAACTAAGAAAAATCTAACTATGCCCAAAAGCATTTGAGCTGTGAAATCTGCATTAATAAAAATGTGTGTACAAAATAGTCCTCTTTATGAATGAAATCATATACAATTTTGATTAAATAAAATAAACGTAAACAGACACCATAAAACAACGCTTGTTGTCTGCCCTGGCCTGTTTGGCACTACGGTGTCTACAGACACTATAGACACTCCAGACAAGATTGGAAAACCGGCCACAGGTAGTGGGGTTAATATTGGTCAGGTCTGTAATGCTGAAGGATGGATCAGATCTGCAGAGTGAATTGCTTTTCTGAGCGTGTTTTGCAACAGCCCTCTCCAAATTCCATTATCTCTCTTTCTCTCTCTCTCTCTCTCTCTCTCTGTCTCTTTTCTGAGGTATGGGGGGAGAAGGTGGAAGCCAATGTTTCTTAATGAAAATAAGCTTTTGTGGCTGATAGATACCCCTCGCCTCCTTCCCCCCTTCCTGCCCACAGTTCTATTGACCTTGCCGGATGCGACCCTTTGCCAGGAACAGACCCTGGGAGGAATGTGCCAAATGGGCTGGTGCCCCCAGACTCCATATGGATTGCAGAGTCTCAGTGATTTAACAAAGGGGGTGGGGGTGGCTGAGGGGGGTCTGTAATAGATCATGGTCAAAATAAAGGGAAAGTTGCTATCTCAAATGACAGGCTCAATGGATTGACTTTGCTATTGGACAATACAGATAATGAGGTGATAGCTGGGGAGGTACTGGAATCTTCTGTCCAATGACGGGATGGGTAGGTTACTGTGGGAGGGGACCATCATGGGCAATCCTGCAAAGTATAAAGCTAGACACATTTTTAACTTTTTAGATGCTGGTAAGATCCCTGTAAAGTTTCAATGAAACGTGGCCTACTGACCAAAATACGCAAAAAAATATTTCTGAGTTATGAATATCGGTGAGAATATGTTTCTTTTTAAATCTGTTAGCACTCTGCAGGAAATTCATTGCCATCTAAATGGTTAAAGTATTTTTACTTAAAGTATATATTGGCTGCAATATATCTTCCCCCACACACACACACACACTTTACCCTGAATTGTGATTTGATAGTGGAGATGTAGTAACACAGAGAAATATTCCCATTAAAAAGGAATATCATCTTTGAACACTTTCAAAATGTATTTGGATATTGTGTCTCCCGGCAACATCTTGCACGGATACCAAAAATAAAAATAAATCATTTCATCTTACAGCAAAAAAAGCAGTGGAAGCAATAATACAAATAGTATATTGAAAATATTAAATAACATACATAAATATATACATTTCAGTGCAGCAATACATAACTGTATTTTAATGCTTTCCGAAAGAGCGGCCATGCGTAACAACAAATGTGAATTAGTTTAGATGAAACAATACAAAACTATTCAGATCAAAAACAAAGAGCTATATCTACCCGAGCAAAGCACTCTATGTATTTCAATTGATGCTTTGTTCAGGCAGTGAAATGCATATATATTACATTTAAATAAATGAACCACAGTGGCATCTTTTTCTAGTGACGTCACTGGACAGGCCAGTGTGACAAGCCGTTCATTGACTATTAAATAATGACGAGTGAAACGAGGCCATCAATCAGCAATGGTTTCAGTGCTACACTCCCAGGCAGGTCAGTATTAAACGGCCTATTCCCTGTCGTATTCCTTCACGTGTTGCTGCTATAATCCGCTGCAGGTAATCCTCTTTTGTTCCACCGTTTCATTAAATTTTTTTGTGGACGATAAACAAAATTTTCATATGTACTTTTCTCAAAACCTATCCAGACGTCTAGACGAAAGTGAGTGAAAGAGCTTTAAAGAGCCTAGGAATGAATCAGAAACTGATACCGTAAAGAAGGTTGTTGAGTGGCAGATTATAGAGTGTGGCTAAATCCGGCCCAATTGATCTAATGAATGGATTAGACAGTGAGGGGGTTATCTCGATGGAAGCAAGAGCAGTAGAAAGCGCACATTTGCAGTGACTGATTCATTGTCACCGCTGCCCCTCTCTCCAACTCCACCCCAGGATTACTGTCCTCACCAGCTCAAGGAGAACCCAGTTTGATCTTCTTCATGACACTGCTGCAGGGGGGCTTATTCTCATTTTACTTCACAATGTTCACACCGGAGAGCTGCTTTCACTGAGATTTCCTTTATAATCTTTTGTGTGGGACTGCATGCAATACAGAAAACAACACTATTGTTATCACCAGACTTTTTTTAGACATAGTCATTGTTTCTTATAACTTTAATTGTGACAGAAAATAGGGTGAGCCTTATAAAATACAGCTCTCAGATTAGAAAACTTGAGTGATTAGCTCTAGTGCTGCCTGCAACGACAGCCTCTCATTGCACACCAGGGACCCCCCGCTTGCTGATTTTCTGCCCACAAGGCTGCCTGTTGAGCTTGACTGGCTGACTTGAGCTCGGTGTGAGTACATGCTTCTCAACACTGTCCTAAGTCAATAGCAGAGCAAGAGAGTGCTGATAAATATGATTGAGCATTCTAAATTTTGGAGAAAAAGGCGGGAAAGCATAAAAAAGAAGACAGAAGCAAATCAACACTGAAGCCCAGAAGTAGCACCTGCACGTGCTAGCTTGTCTGGAAGTAGCACCTGCACACGCTAGCTCGTCTGGAATTAGCACCTGCACACGCTAGCTTGTCTGGAAGTAGCACCTGCACACGCTAGCTCGTCTGGAATTAGCACCTGCAAGCGCTAGCTCGTCTGGAATTAGCACAGCTGTGGAAATAGAAGCTATTGTCTTCAATGGGGTCTCCGTCACACAACAAGTCAGAGCCATCTGCAATTCCATTGCTACTAAACCCACCTAAAAAATGCAGAGTTCTCCCTCTGTTCTAGTAAATGACTGTCAGAGAACATAAGCGTTCAGTGTTGGGAGGTACTAGCCATCATAATCCTCACCTAGAGAGTTTCCAAACTTCAAGATAGCTTGGGCTGACCTAGAAAAAGGAGGTTATGACTGGAGATAATAATCTAATTTTTTAATTTTCTTGACTTTTGCAAAGGGAGGAAAACTGAGGAGAGTGTCTGTCAAGGGTGCTGAGAAGGCTGCATGCCACCTAAATTACTTGATGTAATTTCGATTATTGTCTTTCTCCATCTCAGTCCCAAATATGCCAGGGATCAGAACACAGTGGTCCTTGGTGCCAGAGTCGTGGTCAATGTATTTTTTTTTTAAAAGACTAGAAAAAAAACTTGGGGTATTTGGGATAAGAACATTTAACAAAAAATAAGTTTCATATCATGACAAACTTCACACTGGAAAGCAAGGACTTTCAGCAAAGCTATAGAATTCCAGTATGAAGACAGTTAGATTAGAAGGATGAGGAATGTGGAAAATATTTTATATTCAGATTTAAAACAGTAAAGACAACAAAAACTGATTCCCATTATATTGTTGTTTATATTGTAGATAATTATAAGCAACGGCCCACCTCAAGTCTGGTTTAAATGAGTTGGTCAAATGCGTTGGTCAAATGTGTATAATATAAAACATATTCCCAACCTGACTCTTAATCTGGCCATCAAATCATCTCTAATGCTAAATCCCTCCCTCTCCACCCTAGCTGCTATGTGGGCAGCTGTTGAGTGCAAGACTGGGCTTGTGACTCAGAGGTTGCGGGTTTGATTCCAGAGCACTTGCCATTGTACACTTTAAGAATGGTACTTATCCTGAACTTGTTCAGTAAATATTGATTGTATGCGGGAAAATATGTAAGCTGAGTAAATTTTCTTTGGCCAGGGCATCTGCTAAATGCCTAAATGTAAAAGTAATTAATTATTATTATTATTATATGTTTGGAGCAGCCAGAGCAGGTGAGACAGAAGGACCTACACCGGTACTGGAGGGCTGCAGTATCGGCTGGTTGTGGTTTCCTTGCGATCAGCATCCAGTTTGTGCTTTCGGGAGCCTTGCAGTATACACAGCAACACATCAAACACCATCCGACACTGCCGCAATCCAAAGACTGGGGTTTGAAAGCACTGGCCTGTGCCCTCCTCCCTGCTGTGAGGCCTGTATCGGGACAACAGCACAGCCGCTCACTGCCCTCTTTTTCAGGGCAGTCTGAGGACACCCGGAGCAGAGAAACACTATCAGTATTCACTGTGCTCACTGTAATCCCAGTGTGACTCACCTACATGAACAGGGGCTGCTACAAAGCTGCTTTTTCATTTGTTCTGGCACAAGGTGACTCAGAGGAATACACTTCAATCTAGCCGAGAGGCCACCGCTGTCTCGCTTTCAATACGCACTGTGTCACAACCCGAGGGACCAAAGCGTCTTTTTCATCATTCTTGAGAATGCTGCACGAGTCCAATAAACCAAATTTCTCGGCCAATGTTACCAAAACTGCAATCTGTGAAAAGACAAATGTTTACCCAGTTGCTCCACGATAAGGCAGACAATGCGGTGAATGCCGACCCGAGTGGAAATTGAAGTCCTGCATTGCCTGTCAAAAAGACTCCGACAAGCCACCTATTCAAGTCAGGCAGGTAGAAGCTTCTGGACACCTGGACAAGACATATGTTAATAAATTTTGCTTTAATGTCTACCACTGTCTTGTGTCTCATGGTGGACCATCCACTGCTCAGATTATGAGTATGAACAGAATATTTGTAGAAGGTTAGTCAGAGGCTGTTCATTATACTGTGAAGAAAATACAGATTGCAGAAAATATGCATCACCCTTTTCAGAAATAGAATATACCAGATTCTGTATACATTTAAACACATTATGTTGTCAATATATGACAAAACTTAACAATTTATGGGAAGTATAACTTTTTAATTATCGCTATTCTGCTACTCTTGTGCTCACCGAATCAAGGGGCCCCTCATACACCACCCACTTGCACTCTGGGTGTCTGCCTGCTGAAGCAAAATCATACAACACGTCGGCAACAATCCAATTCGCCCACTGAGAAAAACACACACGCACTCTCTCTCTCTCTCTCTCTCTTTCACACACACACACACACATATGCACCCACAGGAAATGGCGCAATAACACACTTGGAGTAATACTGTGCCAGGCACTGGGAATAAGGAGAAGATAAAGAGATAATTAGCACAGCAACACACGCGGATCTGCGATCTCAAATGTTGTTAAAAAAAACAACAAGCCGGTAAAGTCAGCAGATCGTCAGATGTAAACTGGATGCGTGTTCATTGATTTATGTACTTTCCAAATATGTAAAAATATGGCAATATACAGGTTCTGAACTTTTGTATTACTCGCCCATTGGGGCTGTTTTATAATGCTTACTAAAATAACAAAAATATTAATGAACCTACTGATTATCCAGATAGCCGAAGGATTCTTTTTGACTGCATTGGCTATTGAGCACTAAAATTTAACAAAATTATATTTGACACCCATAGACTGTGGTGACTCTTTTTTATTCTAATTGTCTTGCATCATGTTTTGGTCACAGTATATAAGAGCAAACATAACACAGCAGTTAAGGAAATAACAAGAATTTACCCTTTTTCCATTTTATTTTGCCTTTTCGACACCATAGACTGATGTGCATTTTCAGCGGTTGACCAGAGCATATTAGACAGTTTGTTGTGGAAAAACAGCAAACAGGATGCCTGTACATAATGCATGAACGGGAACAGGGACATCTGCCTTTTCACAGGCTCATGCACGCAGAAGGGGTAACGGTGCTGAAAATGTAGCAGCTGTGGATCAACAGATTCCGAATGGGCGCGCAGCATAAATGAACAATAAAAATTTGTCAGCTGTCTTTTCTTTAGAAAACAAACTAAACGAAGAGAGGCAACACACGTGATGCCTCAACTGCACGAGAGTGACCTCTTCCCGCGTGAAGTCACACCCCTCATGCAGACAGCGCCTGTTTGTAAGGCTTACTCACCGATAATTACCTAACGCGGTGGAACAGCGCTGCACCATTGCGATCTCACAGGCAGGTTATAAATAAAACAAACTGGCTAGAGTGGGAGTGAAGGATGGAATGGCACACATGTGCTGCTTGCACATTGAGGGACAGATTTGAGCTTGCTCGTAGTTGATTGGCTCTGAGCCTGGACGGCAGCTAATTGGCAGTTCAGGGTTTAAGACTAAAAGGAGTGTGGAGAACATTGGCGTTTTCCCCTCACGCAGTCTGCAGCAGCGGGTCTCTGTTGAGCACGTTAGCTTCAGTCGCTCACACTCTAATATCCAAGTTCAGTCCATTAAATTGCAACATGGATTCATATGAGGGCAAGGGAGATCCATTGAATATTAAAGTAATCCATACAATTAATTGAGTACAGTACCTGAGATTATATCCATATACATTGATCCAGACGTTTGCCCCTGCCTCACAAAACATCACAAATGCATCAATAGAACATCACTAAAGCATCAATACAAATTAACTATGGGGGGGCATGGCAAACACCTTCTCGTGGTGCCTCCCGTCAGTAACTTATGACTGCGTTATACAATCGTAAGCGAAACAAAGTTTGCCAATTAAGGGCCTTCACCCGGGCTGGTGTTCGGCAGCAGTTGGGGGGGAGAGCCGGTGGCGCTTGCTCCGCTGGCCTCCAACCCAGTATACTGCAGCTGAACACCGAAGGGCTCACCTCCAGCAAGATCTGCATCATCGAGCAGTTGGCCTATACCACCAAGGCCCTCGTCATACTCCTCCAGGAGACCCACTGCGTATCAGCTGAAAAGCTAGTGTTTCCAAACTTCGCACTAGCTGGGTCTATCCTGAGCAGGAAGCATGGCCTTGCCACGTTTGTCCATGAAAGGTTGAGCTGGACTCTCGCCGACCAATCTCCAGCTGACTCGGAGATTGAGTGGTTGTGCGTGGACGTCGCCGGTTTTAAAATCGTAAACGTTTACAAGCCTCCACCCTCGCGATTCATGCCAGCGTCTGTTCCAGTTTTCCCCCACCCCTGTCTCGACCATAGACCAAGTCACTCTGTTGACTCAAGACATCGAGGACAGCTTTTCGGCTAAAAAGAAGGCCGGAGCCGTTTTTATAGATCTGACGGCTGCCTACGATACCGTATGGCACCGCGGCCTCACCTGCAAGCTGCGCACCGGTATGGTGTCGCAGTGCCCACACCCGCCTCGTCGATACGCCCATTAACGAAGCCTTGCGCATCGTGACAGGATGCCTGCGTTCCACTCCCGTGGACAACCTTCCCATCCTTGCAGGCATCCAGCCCGCTGGGCTTCGCCGTGCAGGAGCCACAGCATGTCTCGCGTGCCGGGCTGTGGAGCCAAACCATCTGCTTCATGAAAGGCTCACTATAACAGCTGAGCCTCCCCTGCGCCTCAAGTCGAGACACCCATTTGTGCCTGCCGCACAAGAACTCCTGCAGCAATGCAGTGACCTTAACATCAGTGCGGCACGATGGGCGGATTACACCTGGAGCACGGAGTGGGAGGAGAACACCTCTAGACTCCGTGACTTCATCTCAGACGTCGGCTTTCCCCCTATTGGGGTGGACCTGCCCAGACTGGCGTGGGTGAGGCTTAACCGCCTCCGGACCGGCGTTGGGCGCTTCCGCTCATCGATGCACAGATGGGGCTTGGCCTCCTGCGCGGCCTGTGAGTGTGGCGCAGAGGAACAAACCGCAGACCATGTCATCCTGGACTGCCCGATTTATCGGGCACCCAACGGGATGCATGGTTTGTCGGCTCTGGATGACGACACGGTGACATGGCTGCTGGAGGTGTGCCCTGAAATATAGCCCAGGTGAACCCCCCCTAGGCTCGGGGTGGTAAAAGGATAGCCCCTCGGCCCAGAGCCTGGGGGAGCGGAAGAAGATCTTACCCAAACGAAGAAGAAGAAGAACTATGCTAATGAAATACAAATTGCATAGATAGTTAACATCCATAACAAGCTATAAAAATATATTTTTAAAAATACCTGAATTAATATAAAACAGAAGTGCTTGGGGGTGTGTATGGGAGGAAAAGCCAAGAGTGATCTTTGATTCTCGTCTGACATTCCAGCCTCATATCAAGGCCATTACCAAGATAGCATTTTTTCATATTAGTAATATCACTAAAATCCAATCTATTCTTTCAGTGCGTGATGCATGCATTTGTATCTTCTAGACTAGATTATTGTAATTCCCTTTTCTCTGGTCTTCCTATTTGTGCTACTATATGTCTTCTGCTTGTTCAGAATACTGCAGCTAGAATCCTGACGAAAACTCAAAAGAATTAACATATAACACCCATTCTGGCCTCTCTTCATGGGCTACCAGTACAAGCTAGAGCTGATTTTAAGGTCCTTCTTTTAACGTATAAGGCCTTGCATGGTCTTGCACCACATTACCTATTTGAGCTAATTACACCATATACACCGGCACGCCCTCTTCACTTCCTCGGTGCTGGTCTTCTGGTTATTCCTTCAGCAAAAAAAAAAATCAGTTAGTCACAGAGCATTTGCCTACCAAGCACCTTATCTCTGGAATAGCCTTCCATTACATGTTAAAAAAGCACGTTCAGTTGAAACATTTAAATCAAGACTAAAAACTTACCTTTATTCACTTAATTATAGCCTACCCTAGAACTGCCTCCCTGTAACACTGGTGGCAGCTAGACTTCTTTACAGTCTACCCTAGAACTGCATCCCTGTCACACTGGTGGCAGGTAGACTTCTTTACAGCCTACCCTAGAACTGCATCCCTGTAACACTGGTGGCAGGTAGACTTCTTTACAGCCTACCCTAGAACTGCATCCCTGTAACACTGGTGGCAGGTAGACTTCTTTACAGCCTACCCTAGAACTGCATCCCTGTAACACTGGTGGAAGGTAGACTTCTTTACAGCCTACCCTAGAACTGCATCCCTGTAACATTGGTGGTAGGTAGACTTCTTTACAGCCTACCCTAGAACTGCATCCCTGTAACACTGGTGGCAGGTAGACTTCTTTACAGTCTACCCTAGAACTGCATCCATGTAACACTGGTGGCAGGTAGACTTCTTTACAGCCTACCCTAGAACTGCATCCCTGTAACACTGGTGGCAGGTAGACTTCTTTACAGCCTACCCTAGAACTGCATCGCTGTAACATTGGTGGTAGGTAGACTTCTTTACAGCCTACCCTAGAACTGCATCCCTGTAACACTGGTGGCAGGTAGACTTCTTTACAGCCTACCCTAGAACTGCATCCCTGTAACACTGGTGGCAGGTAGACTTCTTTACAGCCTACCCTAGAACTGCCTCCCTGTCACACTGGTGGCAGGTAGACTTCATTACAGCCTACCCTAGAACTGCATCCCTGTAACACTGGTGGCAGGTAGACTTCATTACAGCCTACCCTAGAACTGCCTCCCTGTAACACTGGTGGCAGGTAGACTTCTTTACAGCCTACCCTAGAACTGCCTCCCTGTAACACTGGTGGCAGGTAGACTTCATTACAGCCTACCCTAGAACTGCATCCCTGTCACACTGGTGGCAGGTAGGGCTAGTAGAGCCAGTAGCTCTTTGAAATCCCCCGGGGCTGCTTCTGCGACTCTGTACAGCGTCTTTGTGTTTTAAATATTACATTTCAAATTTGATCTCTTAGATTGTTATTAAATTACATTTATTTTCTTTTTTCTTTAATGCATCTCTTTTCTGTATTATTTGTAAAGTGTATTGGGATCATGCTGCATGGTGATTCTGCACTTTAAATAAAAATGTGTTGATTGATTGATTGATTGATGTGGTCTGAAGAGGTGAATCTTTGTCAGTAGACGGGTTTGCAGCCCTGACCACTGTGGATAGATCCTTCCTCCATTGCATTTGGGTAAAATGCAGAAGGCAATGTTTAATGAGCTGTCATAAATCATATATATTCTGTTTTAAGGCGTCATTGACTCACAATAGAGTACTGAATGCAGGTGTATCATGTGATGCTATGTGAACCAAACATGGAGCTCCAACACAAGGAAATCAGTGGGAAATAATGACATTACGAACCTTTAGTTCATGCTGTTACACACATGCTCAGGTGATTACAGGAGTCACAAGGACAAAAGCAGTTACAAGTGTTGTAATATATTCAATTATTATATTAAGTTAAATATTGTAAAAACAGCATATCCTCTCTACTTTAAGACTCTGAATTTTCAGATGAGTGAACCGGACAGAGAAATAAACAAAACTTATATTATTAATATGTTTTGTCTGAATACATTGAAATAGATATTATTCTAAACATTTCAAAACAATAAGAGGCCATTGTTTTCAATGATGTATACTGTGTTATACTGTCAAAAGTTGAAAATACCACATTTTGGCATGTGCCTGCGCCTTTTCATTAAGAGCAAGGACCTCATTTATATTTCATGGCCAATCCTGCACTGAGGAGTTCAAGGTCACGGTCTTCTGCAGGGAAGATGGAGATGTCCAACAGGTAATACAACCTTGTGAGGGAACATGCCATTCTCTGATGATCAATGGTATTCAGTGCATGAGATTATATAACTCCCATATAAATGTCAGACAGCTAATGAGATCTTCCAGTGACTGCAATTATATTATATGAGAGAATCTGCCTTTGATGACCAAATCAGGAAATAAGCTGCAAAAGCATGTTTTTTTGTTGTTGCATGTTTTTCTTGTTAAATACAATTATTAACAAAGTTTTCATACTTTAAGAAGAGCTTACTTACAATATAGCAATTGGACAGAGAATAAAAAACATTAATTATGTTTTACAAAGAGCAGCTATCAGTGCGTTCACAGACAACGGACATGACTCCATGACTTGTGTGTGTGTGTGTGCTGTGTCTGGTTGAAATTTGGGCCTGCTTAGCCAGTCTGGACTTGCCAATGCAACACACTGGGGAGAGTGATGGCCAGTGGCTCTCCTTAACCGCTTTAGCACATGGTTGGTTTGCTGAAGTCATCATTTGCTGACGCCATTGTTTATATTTTATGGCACTCAGAAGTAGATTTATGTACAGTACATAAATATTAGATATTATTTCACCTGATCCGATGCCTCATAGCTCATCAGTTGCAGGTGCAGGTTATAAGGGTCAGTACCTCCAGTCAAGCGTCCTCCAGGCGATGAGGTCAACCTCCATCTTCTCACTGTCAAATGTCAGGTCGTCACTGAAGGACAGCAGGTTCTGAGCACAGTTAAGCATCTAACCAGCTGAAAACCAGCATTATGCTTGTTTTTATTTACATGTAATGAAGGGAAGACGATGTTTTGTTTCCACTGGTCTGGATAATGTATGAATACAGTCTGAAGCAGTTTGATCTAAACACCTGTTTTTAACCCAAAGGGCTGAAATAACAGGGTACACTATTTATATTTAAAATGTATATTACTAAGTTAAATACTCATTAATAGCCCTCTGAAATACAGGTGCAGCTCAAAAAATTAGAATATCGTGAAAAAGTTCAATATTTTTTGTCACTCGTGTCAGAAAGTGAAACTCATATATTATATAGATTCATTACACATCGAGTGAAATATTTCAAGCCTTTATTTCTTGTAATTTTGATGACTATGGCTTACAGCTAATGAAAACCCAAATTCAGTGTCTCAGAAAATTAGAATATTACATAAGATCAATAAAAAAGGATATTTTAAACAGAAATGTCAGCCTTCTGAAAAGTATGTTAATTTCTATGCACTCAATACTTGGTTTGGGCTCCTTTTGCATGAATTACTGCATCAATGCGGCGTGGCATGGAGGCGATCAGCCTGTGGCACTGCTGAGGTGTAATGGAAGCCCAGGTTGCTTTGATAGCGGCCTTCAGGTCATCTCTATGGGGTTCAGGTCAGGCGAGTTTGCTGGCTAATCAAGCACAGTAATACCATAGTCATTGAACCAGCTTTTGGTACTTTTGGCAGTGTGGGCAGGTGCCAAGTCCTGCTGGAAAATGAAATCAGCATCTCCATAAAGCTTGTCAGCAGAAGGAAGCATGAAGTGCTCTAAAATTTCCTGGTAGATGGCTGTGTTGACTGTGGACTTCAGAAAACACAGTGGACATGGCACCCCAAATCTTCACTGACTGTGGAAACTTCACACTGGACTTCAAGCAATGTGGATGCTGTGCCTCTCCACTCTTCCTCCAGATTCTGGGACCTTGATTTCCAAATGAAATGCAAAATGTACTTTCATCTGAAAAGAGGACTTTGGACCACTGAGCAACAGTCCAGTTCTTTTTCTCCTTAGCCCAGGTAAGACGCTTCTGACGTTGTCTCTGGTTTAGGAGTGGCTTGACACGAGGAATGCGACATTTGTAGCCCATGTCCTGGATTCGTCTGTGCGTGGTGGCTCTTGATGCACTGACTCCAGCCTCAGTCCACTCCTTGTGAAGCTCCCCCAAATTCTTGAATGGATTTTGCTTGACAATCCTCTCAAGGCTGCGGTTATCCCTGTTGCTTGTGCACCTTTTCCTACCACACTTTTTCCTTCCACTCAACTTTCTATGAATATGCTTGGATACAGCACTCTGTGAACAACCAGCTTCTTTAGCAATGACCTTTTGTGGCTTACCCTCCTTGTGGAGGGTGTCAATGACTGTCTTCTGGACATCTGTCAAGTCAGCAGTCTTCCCCATGATTGTGTAGCCTACTGAACCAGACTGAGAGACCATTTAAAGGCTCAGGAAACCTTTGCAGGTGTTTTGAGTTAATTAGCTGATTAGAGTGTGACACCATGAGTTTCCAATATTGAACTTTTTCACAATATTCTAATTTTCTGAGACACTGAATTTGGGTTTTCAAGCCATAATCATCAAAATGACAAGAAATAAAGGCTTGAAATATTTAACTCTATGTGTAATGAATCTATATAATATATGAGTTTCACATTCTGAAATGAGTGACAAAAAATATTAAACTTTTTCACGATATTCTAATTTTTTGAGCTGTACCTGTAGAGGTCCTGATTGGACATTTCTCTCTAATTAACCTGTGCATCTGTGGAGATGTTTTGGAAATGGAGTATTAAAGATGACAATCTACATATAACATATAGTCACTGATAAAGGCAGCATGTTGAAATGTTCATTAAACTTCTGTCTTTAACCAAAACTGTTGTGTCGGCTAGCACTTACGAGACGTGTTGGGGTTGCTGTCAATTCAATTTCAGTCAGTTCAGAAAATGAATAGAAATCCAAGCCAGGAATTGTGAATGGGCCATAACACTCAATTAAGATTTTTCAATAAGTGAAATTAATTTCTTTACTGAACTGACAAAATAAAAAAATGAATGGCCTCCAGCTCTGATCTACATATACTCCAGTAAAGGGACAGAGGGATTAAAGGTGCCTGTGGTTGGATGTAACGGTTGTGCTCATCCCGATTTCCAGTCCCAGGCCCTAGGGCAGTCCCTGCTGCGGTGGAGGCCAGGGGTCCAGGGCAGCTATGGGGGTTACACAGCTGCTGGATCGCTGCAGCTGGCAGCCCCTCTGTTTACCCATCCCAGACCATCTGGCTGAGCAGCAAGAGCACAAAACAAGTGGCCATGACGAAGCTTAAAATCAAGTCACTCGTCCATCAAACTCATTCAGACCAGGGGAAAAAGCAAAGCGCAGTAATCACAATGTACTTCAAGATTCAGTGTAAATAAAATGTGATGAAGACAGGAAAGATCAACCTATTCCAACTGTCACAGAAACAGCATGTTGACATCATATTTAGCATAGGGATAAGGGAGACTGCTGAGTGAAATACATAGAGGCCGTGACCAAATATGATGCCTGTTCCCTGCCCCGTCTACTATGTGCTCTGTCCCCTCACTTTGCAAGCAGCGTGCAAAATAAATCCTGCAAAACTCTTTACAAACTTGTGAGGAAGTAGTTTGTAATATTTTTTTATTTTATTTTTAGTTAAATTTAAAGTATCAGTTTACATATGACAATGGTTACAAAGTGTTGATTATGAATGAAAATAGCAAAAAAAATAAAAGTAAATAAATAAATAAAAAGAAAGTAGTTTGTAATATGTCCCGCTCTTGTACGACAAGTTGTAGTTTTTACTCCATCCGATGAGTGCGGTTCTGTTGGATTCTGTGTGCTCTTGAATCCCCACAACAAAACCCCGGAAATACGGGTTTCATCTATATTCGGTCACGGCCACAGAATCTCTTTTGATGTTGGCAAAATGTTTATGAATACCTGCTGATCCGCAATGACTTTCAGTGAATCAGGTTATGAACTAAAACATAAAACCGTAATAAAGAATTGCGTTCTCAACATTGCTGAATTGGAGGTTTTTTTAAGTTTAAGAATTTTAGATACCAAAATGGTAAATAAGCAGTTATATCCTCATCAATAATTTTATTCTATACTTTATACATTGTGCAACCAACAAAGCTGGTTTTATCAGTTGCATTACCTACCAATATAGGTTCAGGATTTTTTAAATGCAAGTCCCCAGTCCTTATGCAGAATCAGATTCACCTGTGACCCACATCCACTCAACTGTGCAGTTTTTTTTAAAAGTGATTGAAATCACAATGCTAACAACTCCTGAGAATCAAATGTATGCACCAAATCCTACAGTCCAATCTCAGACTATCGTTGACCAAAAACTTCTCAATTTTGTGACTTCATTACAAAAAATCCCGTGGTTAAAGGTGCAGTACGCAAGATTTTTTTTCGATATAATTTTGGCGAAATTACTAAATTTGCTCATTACATTCCAGCAGCCATCAATAAATCAAGTGTTCTGAGAAAAAAAAAATCCAGTTTCTGTGAGTGTCCTGGGCTCTGTACTTAGCTGTCAAAAAATTCCAAAAACCAACCAATCAGGGCTAGCTATGTAACTACCAATCAGGGCAACTATCAACAAGCAAAAGATCCTCCCCGTAGAACAAACCCCTCCCTGTCTGACTGTCTAAATACATGCACTGGAGCATAATTTGGTGAGAGCGGCTTAGGAAAAAGATAGGAGAGAGGAGAGCAAAAGGGGGAAGTCTTTTTGCCTTGTATTTTCAAACATGCCTATTGCAGCTTTAAATGACACAAGCATGCCTGAATAAACAGGCACAAGTACGTGCAAATACCTAAACTTGGTCTAAAACAGGGCTGCCAAACCTTGTTCCTGGAGACGTACCCTCCTGAAGGTTTTCACTCCGACCGAACAAAGCACACCTCATTCAACAACTAGAGATCTCAATGAGCTGCTAATTAGTAGAATCGGGTGTGCCAAATTAGGGTTGAAATGAAAACCGACAGAGGCAGATCTCCAGGAACTGGGTTGGGCAGCCATGGTCTAAAATCAAACAGGCCTACCAAATACTCAGTTTACAGAATACATTAAATCAGTGGTTCTCAAGTTCGGTCCTGGGGCCCCTGTGTATGCTGGTTTTCGTTCCAACCACAATTGCGATCCCAGAATTTTAACAAGCTGTAAATTTTTCTTAAATGCACTTTTCATGTTCTGATGACCATTTAACCTCTTAAGCCAAATTATGTCAGAAAATAGCTTTGCATGCAATGTAGAACAAATGCCCCATGTTCACATTTTGCTTATTGTGCTATATTGCAAACAATTTCATTAAGAGGAAACAAAACTGAGCAAATGAAAGGCCGAAGTGAATCAATAGGCCCCTAATTGGTGTGTGGACACATGGCCACTAAAACTAACCATTTGGTTGATAATGAACAATTCAAAGACGAGGGAAATTCATAACGAGCCAAACCTGCATTGTGTTTATAAGTTTAAAAATTTTATGAAAACTTATTTATTCACCTGTCTTTAATTTGATCAGTTATAACAGGGGTAGGCACAGGGTCTGCTGGTTTTTGTTTTCACCTTAAATACGACAACTACTTAAGACCAGAAAAAACAGGTGAGGTGAGTTAACTGTGTAATCAACTGCTTTAATTGATCAATTAAGTGGCGAGTAACAACAAAAAGACCAGGTTTGCCTACCCCTGAGTTATAACATTTTGTTAACTATGTAGTTGTTTGCAATATTGCACAATGTGAATATGAGACATGTATTCTGAATGGCATGCACATAACCATTTCTCATGTCATGAAAAGCACACAATTCTGAAAAAAATAATTGGTTAAAATTCTGGGATTGCAACAGGTTGGTATGAAAACCAGCATACACAGGGGGGCCTCAGGACAGAACTTGAGAACCATTGCATTAATCAGTGGTGCGCAACCCTGTTCCCAGAGATCTACAGTCCTGGAGGTTTTCACTCCAACCCCAACAAAGCACACCTCATTCAACAGCTAGAGATCTCGTTGACATGCTAATAGAATCAGGTATTCCAAAACAGGGTTGAAATGAACACCTACAGGACAGTAGATCTCCAGGTTGGGGACCACTGCATTAAATCAAAATACCCAAAGCAGCACATTTTGAAAGAAAAAGAAAAGCAGTGACCACACAAGAGACAGAAACATGTTCATTGACCTGAAAAAAAAGCTTTAATGTCTTGCAGCTCTACAGTTTATGACCTGGGTCTCTCCTTCTTGCCTTTGTAGAGGGCCAGGAGGGACACGTTCGCCACTTTGACCACCTTGAAACGCACACCAGGGATATCACCGACGGCATGGCCCTTACGACCAAATCCTGCCACCAGAACTTCGTCGTTTTCCTGAAAAGATGAGAATTGGGCATGTAAGAGAAAAGAAGCCAAAGTGCCCCCCAAAGTGTTTTATTCATAGATTAAAATTTTGCCTCAAAGCAACAGTTGAGCTGCTCAAAAAGACAGCGGATGTTACTAGATGTGACAAATTAAATCATCTTTCTGGAGGATCACAATTGAGCAGAAAATAAAGCTATGTTAAATAAAAAATAAAATATATTATTATAATACTTTCAATCTCACCTCAAAGAGCTCAAAGCGCTTTGGATGAGGGGGAGGGGCACCACCACCACACCTAACCAGCAAGCACCCACCTGGGTGATGCAGCGATGCAGCATTTGCGCCAGCCAGCCCCACACACATCACACAGGAGGAGAGAGAAGGAGAGGGAGATTTTTTTTTTTTTTGCCAATTAAACTGGGGGTGATTTAGGTGGGAAGGAGAGTGGGTGGGGGTTTTTGGAGGAGGAACCGGGACAAACCCCCTACCTACTTTTGCGAGAATCTGTCATGGGATTTTAATGACCACAGTGAGTCAAGACCTCGGTTTATCGTCTCAAATCCGGCATCTATCAGCTACACAGCACCCCCCCCACTCACTGGGGGGGGGTTTTTTTTTTTTTTTTTTTTTATTTGACCAGGAAGGAAGCCCCCCCCCCACCCCACCCACAACACCCAGCAGCACTTGGTTTTTCCCAGGAGGGAGGTCTCCATCCCAAGTACTACCCAGCCCACACACCTGCTTAGCTTCAGCCATTCAGCAGAAGCAGAGTGCATGGTGGTATGGCTGCTGGCCAATGTTGATACATCATTCCACCAATCAAACATTTGACACATCCATGCCACTTCTGGCTTCTTTATTTGGAGGGGTTGAGGACTGACCTCGATGAAGTTCAAGCAGCCGTCGTTGGGGACGAAGGCCGTGATCTTCTTGCCATTCTTGATCAGCTGGACTCTGACACACTTTCTGATGGCAGAGTTGGGCTGCTTAGCCTCAACACCTCTACAAGTGAGTGAGAAGAGGGATGCTCAGCATTTGCCGGAAGATAACGGGTCCCAAAATCACAAAACTTAAAAACACGGGTCAATCGGTCACTTGACTATAATTGATTCAAACATTAACTGACCGAAGCCATATTAAAAGTACTTTGTGCATTTGGTCCACATTTAAACAACTTGCAAAATCCACTGAGCAGAGGTGCATGAAATGTTTAATACATTCACTCACACTTTCTCAAGGACAATTCCCTTGGCATGGGAAGCTCCTCCAAAAGGATTAGCCTTCAGGGCTGTACCCAGGTGAGCCTTCTTGTACTGTTTATCGTGCCATTTCTGCTCACGTCGATGGTTACGGAGCTTTCTGGCAGTACGCAGTCCACGACACTTGCCTGTAGAAATGGGGGTAGATTAAAGGAAAATAAAATTATGGCCTCTGGACAGAACTCAGATAACGGTTGGCTAACACCACATCTAGAACCACGAATGCAGACTGGCATGGTTTTGAGACCTGCATACCAAATTTACCAAAACAAGTTTTATCCTCGACTAAAACAGTGTCGTATTATATTTATCCGCCATACCAATTTCGTGTCCCCATTTCATTCTGTAATTTCTCTGGAACCAGATTCAATTTATAAATTTAATGACAATTTAGCTTATTTTTTAAATTATTTGAATCGGATATATTAACGTACGTTACTTCGCTATCACAGCAATTCGCCCAATTCTTTAGGTCGAAGGTAACGTTCACGTTAGAAGTAAATGTCTAGCTAGCAATTAAAGTACATTCACGCCAGTTTAAACTCCATAATTACAGGCCAATTTGAGTGATCCGATACAGAGAGCAAGATTTTTTGAGAGAATATTAAATATTGCAGTAACCAGTCCGACATTTTAACCCGAGCTAACGCTCTCATTACGACTAACGTTATATGATACCAGCAAATCCGTGAAACCACACCGACCAAGTGTTAAAATAACCTTACACCAACAACTTAAATATGCTTATGTGATATTGATTGTCGCCGTGAACTTGTGACAGGATAAGACAGTGTGGAGACAAAGATCCTGGCGGGCCGCGAGGATTGTCACGCCAGCCTGCATGGCCGCTCTCCACGTTTCAAAGTTAGCCAGCAGCTAACGAACATAAAGCTAGATTTGTTTAAGAAAACCAGGTTTCAATTATACCAAGGCGAGTGATTTTTTTGTGTGAAGATCGATTATAATCTATTCATAATACATCTGATTGCTACCAGACAACTAAACTATTAAAATAATAGGCATTTATAACTGAAAAATGAACCTACCCATGTTTATCGTCTCAGAGCCCTAGCAGGAAAGAAAGTTTCCCAGCAATCCCCGCTTCGATGTCTTATCTGAGGACCCAAAGTAGAAGCCCTGACAGCGCCTATTTGTTATGTTCTTTTTCATTTTTAGATAGATCATAGTTAATTTAATGGGACACTTCTATGCAAATTAAACAATTCTAGTGTCATAAAAGTTTGTATTTAATTTATTTTGTGACACACAACAGTTTTCAATATAGAACGTCCTTCCATGTGCCTGAACAGAAAGGATCAGAAGACAATAGAACGTGTCCTCCTTTCTAGAACGGCCTGTGTTAGCAAACGAGGTAGCAGGAGGGTGCTAAGTGCTAACCCACAATTTAGCTTTATGGCATAACATTAAGTGCAAGCGCAATTGGTTTAAAACAAGACCTTCAATTGAAGTCGTTTACAATAATTATTATAAGATTTATGCTAAAAATCAAAACGATGGCCAGTGAGACAATAGGCCAATTGATGTAACGCAGCCCGAATACACAAAGCAAGACTCTTTTATTCCCACTCACTTAACTCACTGGCACTACCTTGGACAGCATTTTGAACTAAATAGCTCGGCCAAAATTAAGACAGCCAGAGCAGCTAAGGTGAACTAGTTACAGTTGCTGACCAGGGTTGCCAGACTGGGGATTCTTCCCTAAATGTAGGAAATAAAAAATTAATTGGGGAATTTTTTAAAGAAAACATGTATGGGTTTTGAAATGAGGTATGGGAGGAAATTGTGAGAAAATTGTATAGGACTCAATTGAAGATTTTCGGAATTTTTTGGGGGAGGGAATTAATTCAAGCATCTGGCAACATTGTTGCTGACAGCCACGTGGCACGTGATTAAACAGATAATGAAATATAAAAATGCCAATGATACTTCTTTAATAGCTCGTGCTTTCTTTGTAACTAGCCCATTCAATTTGGCAAGTTTGTGTTGCTACATTGTTAACCTGCGATGCAGTTCAACAGATTATGAAACGAAATTGGGGAGGGTTGCTATCTATATTTTAAGAAAAGTGTTAGATATGTGGGTACAATACGTAAATTTTTGTTGAATCCACATGTAACTACAAAGGGAGGATGGCATGTGCGTAGAGTATTTAAGATTGCCATAATCTTTTGAGTCGAGGCATATGCTACCGGTGTTGTATTCTGTGCAGATTGGAGTCATAGATGCTTAAATGCCGCCAGTACATCTGCTAATGAACAGCTCGGAGGTGTTTCCATTTCGGCAATGCTCAGATTACCGTTGCCCTTCATCCAGCAAAGATTACTCGTATCTCTTGTAATTCAGTTGTGAACTATGGCGTGACAAAGGCTAAAAAACTTAAATCGCAGCGCTTCAGAGATGGGACAAAATCTAACGTTAGGTATTAGTCTAGCCAATTTACACAGTAGCCTACACACACACACACACACACACACACACACACACACCCATCACTCACTGAGTTTAATTGAATAATATTAGTTAAATCCTGTGACAAGTGTTAGAAAAATGGCATAATTACATGTCATGTGTTATATAATTTCTTCCTTCAGGTTTACTATGTTACTTTGAACAGTATAAATCTTCTTTATTACAAGTAAAAATCTGATTAAGTTTCCCATTTGTGCACTTCATAAAATAGTCTAATCTGTTATATTTTACTGCATGTGATAATTCTGCATTCCTAAAAATTTAGAAGGCATTGTGGGATGAGGAGTTCTTTTGGCAGTATGGCACACCTTTATAGAAGGCACAACTTGGGTCCATAGAAAAGCCTGCAGGGGAGTAGCAAGGATGTAATTCCTTTGGTTTGCTATGTCTGTTTCGTCACACATGCATTCTGCTTCATTAGACAATCTTGTTCGGCTGCAGGGCTTTTCTGCAGATAACACACATCTCTCTTGTGAATTAATTTCAATTATTGAGGCAGCTCAGTGTAAATCTAGGTCACGTTATCAGGGGTTTTGTTCTCGGCCTTAAAATGGAAAAATGCCTCCATTATTCTGACCTTGAGTGTTCTGATCATTGACTGATTTGTGTAGATATGGGTATTCATTTTTAAAAAACTGGGGTTTGAGGAGGGAGGTTAAATTGAGTAAGACAGGGTAAATTTCTTTGCTGCCAATTGCTCTGTGTGTGCCTCTGTATGAGAAAGAGAGAAGGGGGGTGGGGAGGGGAGGGAGTGGGTGTGCCCGTGACACATGATTATCTTCCCCCTCTCTGTCCATTGGCTGCTGCATTTGTCAGTCAGTGCGCTCAGGTTTCGGCTGTGTTATCAAAGCAGATTATGAAGCAGTCTTCATCTGTGGCAGCCTCATCTGGTCGTCTTCATGGCAATACACAAGCTGTTTTTGTTTTGTACATTATTATTTTTTATTTTTCTTCAGCTTTCATTATCCTATGATCAAGTGCCTGCTATTGTGGAGAACAGGTAAGTGAGGCAATTTGAACTGTGTGATAATGTGAGAATGAGAGTGATGCTGTGTGGATGATGTGAAATGTGGCTCTTTTAATGCCTGTTAGAAACCTCAGTAAACAAACCAGAAAAATAAAGTACAGTTGAAAAATGAATTTTTGAATCTATAAAAACCCAAGCTTGTCTCTATTGGTTAGCCTGCGTCACCAAAGGGGTTTCTATTCATCTGATGCTGTTTTCTTCCTTGTAGTTTTACTGAAACTCTGCGATGATTCTGAACGAGGCTCTGTCAATGAAAGACAAGAGAAAATCCATCAGTGTTGGTCTAGGAATCAGTTTACAGTGCAAATCCATATGTGTGCTACAGACATAGGAAGGGATGAAAGTCAGGATTGTGCTGAGCCAGACTCATGTTCTTTGTGGTTTCCCAGGTCATTCTTACATGTAATGTACTCAAACCCTTGAGATTGTAGGCACAGTGCTGTTGTTCATTGATTTCTGGATGGTGAACTAATTGTATGGCTGATGCTATTAACTGGTTGAACAGAAGTAATACAAATTATTTGAGTTGCACTGAGATTATTATTAATGCTTTGTAAATAAATAATATTTATGGATAACAACATGGATAAACAAAAGCCTTTGTTTTGAGGGCTTTTAAAATTTTTATTTTCATCATGCCCGTGGGATTTTTTAAATAAATGATAGAAAATGTCTACATTTTATATTTCATGCAGTATTTATTATGACGATGGATGTATATTTTAACTGAAATACAAAGGGTTGTGTATGTGCTTTCTCTCGTCATCTGTAACTTAACCTTACAAACATAAACCTAATAATTTGCGCTGTGAAAAAGCAACATTTTAAAAATGTCAGTTAACCCAGTAGAACTTATTTCGGTTATTGGTATTTGTTTATTGATAACAATTCAGTCTTATTTGGTATCCCGGTCAAACTAATGTGAAAGTTCAGGGCAATGATCAATAACAATTAAGTGCATTTTATTTCTGAAAGACAAAAAAAATCATTTAATTGATTTTGCATACATTTTCAGTTTTAGTTGGAATTTCTAGATTTACTTGAAATGGTAGATACATGAAGCCATATATCAATGTACATTAACTGATAAATTATCATTATTACAACATATTATCGGAAAAATAACTGTTCTCGATTTGTACTTTTCTCACGTAAAATGAATGTATTTAAAGTTTAAAATCCCCAGTAATATTGCAGTGCAGCTTGATCACAGGATCAGTGGAGACAGGTGAACTTGGCCGTGAACTATTGTTTTTTCATCTGCTCACGTTTTCTCCTGTCCAAGCACTCTCACATTTCGGGTGATTGTATGAATAGGAGAGGCCTTAGGTACACCAGGGCTGGAAAATGGATATTCCCATAAATACAGCCTACCCCATTTTTTGAGAACTGTTACATTTTCTATACACATAGTAAATAAGGAAATTTAGGCATTGTCTAATTAGGCATTGCAGCGGGGATATAAATTACATTCACTCTTCATAATGCAATGCTCTGAAAAGTCATCAGTGCTAAAAAAAAAATCACAATATGGTTCTTTATCACCTGGAATATCTGTGAAATCTATAAATATTTGCAGCCTTGGTGGTAATTTTTTTTCCATTTAACTTATGCTTATTAATCTAGCTAGCTGAATGTATTGAACTCTAGCAGGGCTGCTATTAAATTTGCTTGTATATTTCAATGAATGAAATCTGGTGGATAAAAAAGGTTAAGAATTCAGGGGCAGAAACAAGATGGCAGATTGCCATTACTCAGATTACCAGTAGGTGGTGCCTTGAAGCCAAAAATAATGAAATCCCCCAAAATATACACCCTTCAGTTTTGACATTTGTACTTCATTGTCAAGTTCCAGTGTATCTGATTGATGTTGAATGGCTTACTATGACATTAAAGTAACCTGTAACCTTTAAGCACAATGTATCATAGATATATTCCTGTGATAGGAAATTAGTTCCTGCCTCAAGTTTATCCATTTGGATGAGTGAGTGACTCAGACACTAAAAAAAAGATGGTGGAACGCATCTTGTCTCTTGTTCGATTATGTAAGAGTGATCCATGTGAGAGTTGACTGTGTGTGAGTGGACACATGCAGTATAAATGTGCATTTATCATTCTCTTGAAACATCCCTCCCGTATAATATCTGCGCTTTCACTTTCGGAATCCTGATTTTTGAACTACAGAACAGTAAAATAAAAAACTGAACAAGAAAATGTAATATCTTCTATTATAGAAGGCATGTGATAAATCTGCTGATGTCACTTATTGTGAAACATGAGAATAGTTATACCCTGGTGGTCATAATGACATTACCGTAACTGTCATGTAAATGTCGTCAAGGATTACTGGCGAATAGAGTTAAATTTAACTTATATTTAATAATGAGAATAATATGAAAAAAATGGGGTCTCTAAAGAACTTCACATTATGGGAGATGGGTGTATGTTTTCAGGTGATTTTGCCAAAGGATATTATTTTAGTGTGATAGTATTAGGGAATGGCAGTATCTTTGAATTTTGTCTGTTTTTTATTTCCCTACTGTTTGTGTGATTGCCTCTAGGACTTCCTTGCAGGTATCACAATCCTTATTTAATCTTTAAAAGGAGGTTTAGTGAACTAAACTTGAGAAATTGGTTGGAAAATAATGGGTCGCTAAAATTTGCTTTGACAACATTTTGATGTGGCTGGGTTTTAGTTTGCTTTGTAAGGACTGCCTATTGCAGAATTTGCAACATTTCTATGTAATACACAGAAAAAACCTCCTATAGTTTTCAGCACCGTGAACCATGTTGTGTAAAAGACCCAAATGATCAGAAACAGATTCTTGAGAATGTGATAGGAACATTGGCCAATCAGTATTTAGAGTGCATCAATAACAATCAGGATCTGCCTTTAATAGAAATGCTCCCTTTATTTGCAGTGATGGCCTCATTGTAATGCAAGAGTGCACAATGAGGGCCAATCCTTTTCAGGATTTTGTGCCAACTTCTGCTCTTAATGATTCAATTAGCAATTCATTATTTGCTCTGACATTTTTTGACATAGTAGTACGCTACAGTTCTAGACTGCACATGTATCTTTGGTGGAAATATTTTTCTAAGGTACGGTCCAATATAGGAGTGGTCCAGCATTACTGTTTACAGGTGTTTTTGGAATTTAAGCCATAATTATTAATTGGAACAAAACCAACATGCACACTGTCCCTCCAGGACTGGAGCTGTGCACCCCCGCTGTAATGAATAACAACACGCCAGTCGGTGACAAGTTTAGGACTGTAGAAAAGGTGTACGGATGCTTTCGCCAATCTTAAATTAAGCACACCAGAAACGGTGGTCCCTCTTGATCGAACTGGAGTTTGAGAGCCCTGGTTTATGTACAAAGAGTAACTGTATCCACATTTCACATATCACATAATTTTGCTTGGTGACAGTTTTCACATGGCACTTGTGAAACTCTGTGGATGTGAGCAGGGAATGCTGGGACTTTGTGAGAGATGTTCCGGAGGGAAAGAAAATCTGTATTAGTAATTGGAGACACATTGCCTCAAGGGCATTGGGCTGTTTAGTCTTTTTGTACTGCTGCCAGCAGTAGAGCCATGTAGGCCAGTGTGGACTTTTAATCTGATCAGATTTGATTTGGAGGAGTACTGGGGTGCTGAGCCAAGGAACAACTTTACACACGACTTTTAATCTGCTTCCGTATCACCGAATAAACGCGGCATGCAGCGGCAGTGGGAGGTGTGCCAGAGGGACGGTCAGCGGATAGTGATTATATAATAGCAACTGTATCGCATGAAGGGCCCCACATCCTGGCACAGCCAACGGCAGGCACACAGCACTGAGCCAATCTCTATAAACCGCCATAAATAAGGAGCGGACGGATTTTTTCTTCTTGAGCGTCCCAATCGGTTCCGCCATACGCAAGCGCGTTGTGTTTTTTGTTTGTTTGAGTTGGTTGTTCTTCCCTGATCCATGGTGCGGCTCAAATAACAAATGAAAGTTGATGCTTGTGTTCCGATAAATGATTAGTCAGTGTTTCGCCGCATTTAATTACGTAACATTGCTTCCAAACAAACACAGAGAGCTGGGACAGTAAGTCTTTTTCAACTCCCAAATGTATAGTTACATCACTTCAACATTTAAGCTTGCCTTCACAGATGGGATCTCCACCAGCGTAACGATCAGAAAAAGCTATTAAATATTGGGTAGTGTGTCTCATCCAGAAGCCATGGCGCTGGAGGCTCATGACAAAAGCACTTGCACCTGCAGTACTCACCACACACACAGACACTATAAATAGTTTGCGTAAAACTTGCCGCATGCATTTCTGAGTCACCGTACAATCGTCCTCAGAGTATGAAATATCAGAGGAAAAAACAGCGCGCTGCTCATTGCCGTGAGAGGAGAGCGCGGTCACATGTTCATTTCCGCGCCTGCTCCCGTCCATTTCAAGATGAGCCCGTCCGCCAGAGCGCCGGGGTGCAGGTGTGCTGGGTGAGGTGCAGCGAACAAGGTCAACTCCCCCGCTGCTCTGCTTTTTGGCACTGCTGATGCTCCACTGACACACCTCCCGTCTGCCAGGCCACGAGCCGCATTCACGGGACAGGTGGGCAGGCTGTGAGCTGCCCTGAGCCAAGCAGCTGGCCCACTGAAGGCTGCGTGCGTGCCGCCCCGTCCAGCAGACTGATAATCAGGTCATGGAATCTCCTTGGCTAAGCTCATTTCATCCAGCATTATGGCAGTGATTAGATGTTTAAACGATGTGTCTTAGCCCTTACCCCCCTCCCCACCCCCCCCTTTCCCGCCACATTATGGCTGAGGGACACATGGTAAGAGCAAGCTGGAGCACAACACAAAAATAAATAAAAGTAACAGTGGCAGTAAAGGCTGTTTGTTTACCCGCGGCAGACATTTTACATCCTAAATCCATAACAGGCCCCCACCCCACTATCAGTGCCCTACCTGCCTTCTGCTCCTGATGTAAAAATGATTTTGTTTTCTTTTTTATGTTCACAGCTCAGACGCACCCCCATACCAAGCCATCAGAGTCAGAAATGGTACGTTCTGACACAGAATCTCTATTGGGGATTACTATGCTAGCTGGATGCCAATAGTCTGCCAATGAATGTAAAGCACTACAGTGTACAGCTGTTTACATGAAATAATGCTGTTTCTAGGCAACACGGTCAATACAACTCAAGTGCATATCTTTTGCATGCATAGATTTTTATTTAGTTTTTAGTGGATAGATGCACAAAATGTTGCCCTCGTATGTTCTATACAACAGGGTGTAATGCACTGCACGTCACAAACATGTTTTTTCTCTTACTTTCTTCCCACTTTTCATTGTTCAGAAGCAGTGGCCATTGAGAGCCACAGTGCCTCACAAGGAGGAAGTTATTTGCCTGTAGGAGAAAACCCACTCAGAAGAATTCTGCAGGTAATGCATTGTTTCTTCTGGGAAAGCCAGCATGACCTTGTATGTGAGAACAGGATTTTATCACTAGCCAGGCAGAACTAATCCCACACAGACAGGTATTCTCTTAGACAAACAAATGATACAAATAATTATATAATATTCTGAATATGTACTGATTACATCTTCATTACGAGAGGTTTTCAAATCTTTTATTTGTGAGTGGGTAGCTAAAAACTCTGCCTAGTTTTTTATTGTTTGTTTTTTTGTTACTGAAATATTAATAGATTTCTGTATGACCTCCTGGTTTCGTGCGTCTGCCAATGTTCCAATTGAACAGTTGAAGATTACATGATTGGATAAATCCCACATATATGATCATCAACTTAGATTACAAAAAAAAATTATTTAGCAATAACTAAAATGTTTGCTTTATAATGTTTATCAGTATTTGGTGTACTGTCCTGGTGACATATAAGGCTGATGAAACCTCAGGTTTTTAGTAATGTTAACATTGACCTGCTGGGCTGCTCGGTGGCACTGCTCTAGCTCTGGTATGGAATCAGGACAATGCCATTACTGACTGTGGCTGACACAATTGGCTGTATCATTGCCCAGGGATGGGATGGTTTGAGCTGTCAGTGATAGAAGCCGTCTCATCACACACCAGTGATCCGTACCGATCGATCCAGCCCCCGCAGGTACACCTGTTGAGCTGCACATGGAGCGTCTTCCTCCGACTCATTTCGGTGCAAGCCCAACCTGTGAACTGCAGCGCGATGAAGAACAGGCGGCAGAAATCACGCGCTTCGGAGGAGAGCACATGCTGGTCTGCTCTCTTTCGAATCAACAACAGAGGTCACGCGGAGCACTGCAGCATAAGGGCAACAAATTAGCGGGAAAAAGCACTGAAAAAAACATTGACCTGCTAAATCTGGAGCATCCAGCTACAAATGTTTAATCCCCAATTGTGCTGTTCTGCCTGCTTGCCATTCTTACTAAACACTATGATGATTTTATTTTAATTTTTTTGTGGGGTGGGTGGGTAAAATGCATCATTTATAATATCTTTCCTTCATGCAGTTGTGTCTCCCTCCCCCTCCCCTCGTTTCCCTCTTGCCTGCAGCCGTACGGTTGGCAGTTGCATTCCCCGCCCAGGACGAAGCGGAAGCTCCTTCAGTCGTCCAGCTCTCTTCCATATTCCCCTATGAATGTGGCTTACAATGGCAAAACCTGCATCCTATTCAGGGCCAAAAAGCTGGCAATCAGGTACAAGAACCACACCTTGGTGGATCTCACAGAGAAGGCGTTTGGCCCCAATGCGCCGGTGGACACCAAAGGCTCAGTCTGTAGCAAAGACAAAGCCACGTAAGTCTGCTCACAGAAATTGTATTTATTTATCATTTATTATTGAATTATAGAGATTGCCTTACTGTATGTGCCACCTTTCTCTGTCTGTCCTCACTGAACACAAAATGAATGATTTCAAAGTGAATAAAACAGAAACAGGAGATGGCACTCTAAGGGTACCACAATACCGTATATGGTTACAACGATTTGTTGAATGACATTACATCGTACCCCCCTGTGAGGTTTTACAAAGCGTGATTTAAACAGATGCGATGGTGCATTTAGAATAGAGGAAGAGACATAATATTACTATGTCATTGAGCATCGATGGAGGTTTAGCGCTGACTATTACATCGCTAACATCATTATAAGGCCTTACAGTTATGCTGTAGGCTACCTGGTGTCCTCCTCAAAATGAAACATTTCGCTTCAACAGGCTCTCCCTCTGGTTTGGGGATGTGGAAGATCTGAGGGGCCTCACCATAAGGTCAGCTCTCCTGCTCATTCAGTGGCATCTGACATTCAACTCATTTTAACTGCATTTTACACTTGATTTTGATGTTTTAATGTCTTTATTGGATATTATATAATTGCATTTAAATATAAGCAATTGTTACATTATGACATTTGTATTTACTGAAATTAACAAAATCCTGAGTGTAAAATATTGTGTATAATATGGGATGTAGAAGAGGTGCAAGTCTGAAATGTATGTCTTCAGTCCAGAGTGTGCTTTAGCCAACAATTGGCGGTTTTTGGCCGGCAAAAACGATCAAAGTCCAGGAAATTTAAAGCCTTCCAGACATTCTGGCCAGCAAAAGAAAAATGATAGGCTAAAGCCCAAATAATGGCTCTCACTACTTCAAATATGCATTGCACTTATTTTGTCTCAAAGGCACAGCAACTCATGATTGTTATCAGCCCAAATCACACTCCAGCAGGCTGGAAGGCTCAATAGGCACGAAGCAACTATTTCTATTGGATCAAAATAGCACCGAGAAGCTGCCTGCAGGAGAAATTTACACAGCTAATATGAATCTGGAAATGCACTAAAACTTATGAGACATTCGATTTCAAGTCAGCAGCTGCCTACTTCCATGTCATGAAGTATCACTGCAAATGAAAGGACAATAGCCTAAAAAAGTTGGTGGTTTTCTATTAAAGCACTAATGTTCTTTTTTATACTGTTATAAATATACTGTTCTCACACTGTCAAAATTGAATGAAGTTAAATAGGCCTAAAGAAGAGCGTGATTTGAACAGAAAAGTGTTATTTTATTGTCTTGTTAATTGCATTATTCTCCACTGTAGGTTAAAAACAATGAATGCGTCGTCTACTATCCAAATAGGCCTATTTGCTGTGGTGAACGGCGGAAATTGCGTTCATTTGCCGAATACACTTTTTAAATCTTCATTCAGGAAGAGATTATTCCTCTTTAGTCAGAATAAAAACATGTGTCAATAAACAGCTAATGATGCAAGGTCTTGACAGCTTCCTTTGTTGAGAAAAGGTTTATGCACACACACACACACACTGATGCACAATGTTTTTTACCCAATTCATTCCGTTGCGCAAAGCATATGCATATTTATATATTTCACCTTATGATCATTTTTGTTTACAAATAGTTTTACAAATTCAAAAATGCAAGATAATGTTGTTACATATCATTGAGCACCCCTGTATACCATGCACTAATACACTGATCATAGCTTGAGCTCTGCTCCAGGCCATAGGTTGGAGAAATGAGAGCCAAAGAGAGCCAGAGTTTTTTTTTATTCTGTAAACAACTGATTTTTTATACTGCCCACTACAGCAGGATTTGCTCTAGGTTATTCCGAAACCATGTTTATTGTATCATAAACATGACATTTATATTTTAACCAGTCATCAGTGTGACTGTTTAGTGGGCTGCTTGAAGTTGCAGTGATGATCCATAATATAACTGACATATTTATATCAAGAGGAGGTTTATATATAAATATGTCTTTTTCTGTTTTCCTGTCTATAAATAAAAATTTTAAAAAAGTATACATGTTTATTTTTTGGGTTAATGAACACTTAAAACGCAAGAAAAAGGCAATCGTATTTGGTCTTTTTAGGAAAGGGTTGTAAGAATGGCCTGTTCTGCTCTTTTTGAGAATGACTGACTGTCCGTCATCTCTCCCCGCCACTCAGGCTACAGATGTCAAACACATTCTACGAGTCAGCGGGCCAGAACTGGTTCACCCTGGACAGCGTCCACATCCAGTACAACTGGACACATGAGGCTAATTTCAATGCCACCGAGGTTTATGCCCCCTCCACCTATTCCTACCACTGCCAGCATGTCAGCAGCCTCCAGAAATATGACACCCTGCTGGTACCCAGCTCTCACAGCGACAGCTCGGCAAACTGGCACATCACATTTACAGACTTCCAGGTAGGCCCACCGCCGATCGCTTTCGGCTCCCTCATCGACACAATGCAACAAAAACGGGATAAAATAATACAGTAAAAAGATTGGATCGTACTTATGTTTCAGACATTGTGCAACAGATGCAGTCATGGTTTTTGGCTGCTTAAAAGTGCAGTAATTGGGACAAGCGTGGATTTATAAGATGGCGATATGATGGCGGAATTGGCTGCAGTCGTCGCATCCTACACGCACGTTCCTCCCACACACCGTGGTGTGATTTGTAACATTTGTATTGCAAAGATAGAAACATAAGTAAAAATCAGAAACAAAGGAAAAAATTTTGTTTGCCTTGTATTTTTCTTTGATAATGGAAAATGAACACATTAACACACAAATGGACATGATCATACCAAGCATCAGCTGCCCATGAACCACTTGAAATGTATTACATTGCTTGCTTGGGGGAAAGCGTTATATTCTAATACATGGGGACTTTTATGATCATAATAAACAGTCAAGTTTGGCGCAATACACGCAGCTGTCATATCCCATTGCTCCTGAGAGATACAGTATGGGTTGTCTTAGCTCTTGGTGAACACAGAATGCAAATTAGAGGAATTTGCTGTTGTAGTTTTGCAAGATGTTGTCATTTCAATGTAGCTGGTTTGTCAAATGCCCAGTAATAGGGAATTATATCCAGCTAAACAGTTCCCGGGGAGTTATTTTTAAGAAGTTTATGCGCTCTTTAATCTGATGAAGTTGCAAGCAAGAATGTTGTGAAAACCTCTGACGTGTTAATAAAGATTTCTGTATGACCTCCTAGTCTTGCACATCTGCCATTGCCCCAGTTCTTGCTGCATGTTGGACGATAACATGATTGGGCAAATCTCACATAAAGATATACGATCATAACTCATTAAATGGAAAATTATTGCTTTATAATTTCTAGTTCTACAATATTGGATGAACTGCTCTGGAGACATATGAAGTAGGATGAGACTTTGTGTTTTTTCTAATACCTATCTGCTGAATCCCCATGCATTCCTGTTTTACCGTGTTCTGCCCATTCAACACTCTTTACTAAGACTGTTAGCGTGTGCAAAACCTTTTAGTACATGCAAAACTAATAACACAACCAATGATCGGTGCAAAACAAATACCTTCACCTTGATAGTCAATGACTATGGATAGCTGCTATGTTATGATAACAAACGTGCTTTGTCTGACCTGTTGTAATTGCTTCAATGACCTTCGGTATACACTTATTGTACGCCGCTTTTGATAAAATCGTCTGCCAAATGAATGTAATGTAATGTAATATTGACCAATTATTAGTCATGTTATTGGTTTTGCATGTGCTAAAAGGTTTTGCACATGCCAAAGGTCTTAGTAAATCAAGCCCTGAGTGTGCACAACAACAACAGCATCTCTGTGTTTAATAAACTCAAGGGAGTTAAGCCCCACAGTGGCGCAGCAGTAAAAGCACTGACTTTCCGAGGATCGGAGGTTCGCACCCCTGGTCCTGCCAGATCCAAGTATGGCCGGTGCCTTGAGGGAGTGACAATTGGCTGCTGCTCTCAGGGTGGAGGGAGGGACTCGGCGAGACAAGCAGTCAGGAGCTTGAGGAGTCGCGCCCTGAAGAGGACATGACGCCCTCCTTCCTACTACCGGCTGACAGGGTTGTGTAGCGGCAAATTCTCAAGCGGTTGCTACACAGGGAATTGAATAACATAGGGGTACAATTTGCTACCAAATTGGAAGAAAAGGGGGAAAAAATCTTAAACAATTTTTTTTTTAAAAAGGGCATCAATATTTTTGCACATTCAATGGACCTCACACCCAATTTGTGTAGAACCTATAAACATACTTCAGGGCACCGACTCTCATTTTATTTTACATTTCAAATGTTGTCGATGTCTTGTTCATCTGTTTGTTTTGTGTGTCCGTTTTCCCTTTGTTCGGTGTCCACAGATCCAGGCCTTCAACGTACAGTCCAACAAGTTTGCCTCAGCGAGTGACTGCGCGACCTTCTTCACCCCAGCCATCCTCATGGGCCTCATCACCTCCCTCATCCTGCTGCTGGTGCTGGCCTACGCGCTGCACATGGTGGTGCACCTCAAGCACATCGACCGCTACGAAGAGCACAAGACTACTGTGTATTTCCCCCGCAGCCCCGAGCCGGAATGCACAGACAAGAACAGTTTATAGGAGACCTCAGCCCCATCCCCGCCTCCACAATCCTAATCCCAATCCCAATCCCAATCCCACCACCACCAAACCAACCTTCCAACCTCCCTTTGGAGTGACAGACAGTTCTGTAATATCTCAGTGAATTACTTTTGCCGATTCTTCTGGAATCCCGGCCCATCCTCCCCCAAACTTATGCTCCTCCAACCCCCCCACCCCAAATAAAAGCACAGACAGGGCCCATATTGGCTGGACATGCGACCCCATCCCTACACAAGATGGAGTACAGCTGCTGGTGGCTGGCTGTTCAACTGGCTGGCCTCACTGTTTAAGGATGGATTGTCTGAGCTGAGCAGGTTCCGCCCTTTCCAATGGGTCAACAGCTCAGCATCATCAAGTGGATTTGGAAAGAAATCAAAATGGAAGGATTACTGATCAATCTGCCAAAATACACTTTAACCACATACAAACTGCCCATGTGGAGACTGCCCAAATGGAACACCAGACATTGCAAATTGCAGAGGGGTCATTCCATATCAAATCACCCAGAGGGTTCCAGGTCACCCTCTCAGATTCCCCTGAAAAAATTTTGAGGTGCTCCTATACCAAATGTATGGAGAAATCCCAAATATTAGGTCTGTATCTCTAATAGTTTTGAAACTACAGCCCTTTGAAATGTTCATTAATTTAATGCATTTTGCCGAACGAGCCTTTCGGTCCAACTTCCGACATTCATAGCTCCTTTGATATGGCATGTACAGCTTTGAAACATTGTGACTATGGCTACCTTTAATCAGATATCATCAGATAAGGTGTATCTTATGTACTTTTCCTCCTACAAGGCTGTGAAAATGGTCGAAAATCTAAACGTAACAAAACGACACCCCTTTTGAGAGCTTCTCATTCAAACAGTACGCTAGATAAAGTACTCAGTTTTTTCCCCTGTCATTTATGACATATTAGACCATGTGTATGCAGTAACCATATGTATTACTGTTATAGGAGTGTCAGGATAATCTTTTGAAATGTGCTCGATTTATGTCCTCATTTGACCATGTGGGCAGTTAACCATAATTTTTTATATTTTTACCATGTATTCTTATATATCTGAAGATGATCTGACAAAAAATGATTGGTGTTGTTGCTGAGGTTCCTTCTGGAGTTATGCATATTAAATACTCGACATTGTATCAATATTCTACAGAAAAAGTTAGTCATAGTCACAAAGTTTCAAAGCTGTACATGCCATATCAAAGGAGCTATGAATGTCGGAAGTTGGACCGAAAGGCTCGTTCGGCAAAATGCATAAAATTAATTTTCAAATTTCAAAGGGCTGTGGTTTCAAAACTATTACAGATACAGACCTAATATTTGGGATTTCTCCATAAGTTTGGTATAGGAGCACCCGTGAAGTTTTTTAGGGGAATCTGAGAGGGTGACCTGGGAAATTTTTCTCAAACTGGGTGATTTGATATGGAATGACTCAGAGAGAAGAACAAACAGAAAGGATAAAATACCCTTAAATTAAATTTCAATTAAATATTAGCACCCATATGTGTAACTCTATTTGCACTGTTAGTTTTTATAGTCAAACAAATACTGGTAGAAACCAGTCATTGATGTTTTATTTTAATATTAATATCACACCATCAAGGATATACAGTACATCACCGGTACTTATTTGGACATTTGTTATCTTCGGGTGTATTAGCAGTGCAACAGGCAGGTGTTTAAATACTTGTGTTATGAAATTTTGTGAAAATAATACTGTATCTGAATTCTGGTTTTGTAAACTATATTTACATTTGAGTTTTTACAATGTTTTTCTGTGTTCTACAAAGAGTTAAGGAAAGTAAAATACAGAAGAAAGCAGTCTCTTGACATATACAAGTCAGTAATTTAATGAATACACTCAAGAGACCAAAATAACAGCAGTAATAACGTCACCTTAATGTCGCATAATAACATACAGCATGCCAGTGGCTACATGACATCTGCATACAGTACTCTGATGGTTAGCATTGTACAATGTATATTGGTCATTATCATAATGTACAAAGTGAAGGAAAGTAAGTTTTTCATTGATCAATTGTTGTAAATGAAAAAATAAACCATTGTCGGATTGAATTTTCAGATTCACATTTATCGTAAATTAAATCACTATTTTCAAGGACCTAAACGATATTGTAACTTCACAACTGTCAATAGGTGACAAAAAAAACTTAAAACACATCTAGAATTACAAACCCCAATTCCAAAAAAGTTGGGACAGTATGTAAAATGCACGTAAAAACATAAAGCAGTCATTTGTACATTCTCTTTTACATATATTTAATTGAAAACAGTACAAAGATATTTAATGTTTTACCTTATCAACTTTATTATTTTTGTAAATATATACTAATTCCGAATTTGATGCCTGCAACATGTTCCAAAAAAGTTGGGACAGGGGCAAAAAAAAGACTGGGACGTTCAAAAACATTCCACAGGTAAATGGGTGATGCTATCATGACTGGATATAAAGGGATATCAAAAGACTCTTGATATCTTATTGGGTTGTTTCTCCTGACTTATTTTTCCATCGTGTTCAATTGGAAAATGATTCAGGAGAAACAACCCTTAAAGTGATCCATTCATATCTACTGCATATCTGGCAGCAGAGTGATGGTTTGAGGCTCGTTTGATACCTCAGACCCTTGATGACTTACAGCCATTTAGCTAACCATGGGTTCCATACTATTCCCATGTAATTTACAGCTTAATCTAGTCCCATCCCCGAATTCCCATATAGATTCATTCAAATGCAGAGAGGTTATAGTATTGCTTGTAAGAGTACCTGAAAATAAGATATTAAGAGTCTTTTGATATCCGTTTATACCCAGTCATTATAGCATCACCTGTTTACCTGTGGAATGTTCCAAACATGTGTTTTTTGAAAACTTCCCAGTGTTTTTTTTTTTTTCCCCCCCTGTGCCAACTTTTTTGAAACATGTTGCAGGCATAAAATTCGGAATTAGCGTACATTTGCAAAAATCAATAAAGTTGATTAGGTAAAACATTAAATATATTTTCTTTGTTCTGTTTTCAATTAAATATATGTAAAAAAGATCACTGCTTTCTGCTTTTATGTGCATTTTACATACTGTCATAACTTTTTTGGAATAGGGGTTTGTTGTAAAAAATAAAAATGACTAGACTACAACGTTGTTATTAACCACGCATCTTACCACACTGGAACGTTGTGATACGTTTTCTGCTAGTTCTGAGTACAGGTAAGTGAATGCTGCACTGTTTAAGTTGCTAATAATAAAAAAGTAATTTAAAACTCGCTTTGTAAACTTCTCTGTGAACTAACTATAATTATCCTACATTTATGTAGCCTACTAAACTATATTTGATTTATTGAATTGCAGTGTAGGCTAATTGTTACTGTTAAGCATAAAAAAAATACCTTTACAATACGTGCAAAAACAGTTTTTTTCATATTCCATCTTCATGTGCTGTTGCAACAATTGTAAGGATCGGCAATTTGACAACATGGAGCCAAGACGTTTGTTACATAAACGAAGTCAGATCAGATGACACACGGATGCAGATGTCACTATTTTGGAACCAATCAAAGCGCGAATTTCACACGGTTCTTAGTGTCCTGATACAGGCCTGGGTGATCACGGCTCTTGTTCCAAAACAGCAATTATAGTTCTTGGGGAAATAATTGATAAATAATAATAGAACTGTTGTTACATCACAGACTACGACGCTTTATTTATGTGCAATTATCAATATGTTCTATATTCGTATTGGGTAAAACCATGATTCACTGTATATTTGCATTTGATTGTAAGCTTAACCGATGTCAGCTCAGCACATTGGTAAATAATTGTTTTGACGAAACGTCGTTAAATAATTTAACGTCAAAATTCACTGTGTCGAAAGTGCTGCTCCGTAAACGGTGCATTGATTTACCTTATGCGCTGTCACATCATTCGACAAACGTTACGTGTATCCTACCGGTACCAATGTATAGGTATTGGATTTTAAACACAAGACAGTTTTCGGGGAGCACCGCTTGGTCCAGCTGGTTAGGAATCGCGAGGTCATTGTGGTGTCCTAACAATCTAACCCGGCGGTTCTACAGGAAAATGGAGCGAGCGGTGGTGAGATGTGTTCCTTGGGAATCCAAGCTAACCATTTCATTTATCCTGGACGGCAGTCAGAAGCACATGCTGCGGGACCAGACGGAAGAACTTGGTAAAGCATTGAGCAGAATTGCAAACAGTGTCATTAAGGGCCAGGGCAAAGCACGAAAGTCCAAGAAGAACAAGACCGAGCGGACGGAAGTTGTGGAACCCGTTGTGAGACTGTACTACAATGGTGACTTCATAGCTGAGGATGCACGGAATGGAGACGCCTGGCAGGACGGGGCAGTGTTGCACGTGGGGGACAGCAAGTACAAAGTTGAGAGAAACCCACCGAGCTTTACCATCGCGGAACTCCCTGGATCTGTTTTGGCTGGTTTTCCCGTATGCCCAAAACTGGAGGTTGAGTTCGGGGAACTGAACCACTGTATTTTTAAATGGTATCGAGAGAGCGCTCCAAATTCAGGGAATGAGGGGCAAGTCGACTGCTGGGATGAGGCAGGCGTTGAACGTGTGTTCACGCCATTAAATTCTGACATTGGGTTAAAGCTGAAGCTGAAATGCATTCCTGGAGATGGTGCAAAATGCGGTGTGGCTAAAGATCTGGTGACTGCTGATGCTGTCGAAGCTGGACCAGGAACGTGCACATTTGACAATAGGCATATGTACACTAGCAAAGTCACAGACGACTTAACTATCAGAGTTGTATCCTACAACATTTTAGCTGATGTTTATGCGCAGACTGATTTTTCGAAAACTATCCTGTATCCATACTGCGCTACTTACGCACTGGAAATTGACTACAGACAGAACTTGATAAAGAAAGAATTGTCAGGCTATAACGCTGACATAATTTGTCTCCAGGAAGTGGACAAGTGCGTTTTCACTGACAGTCTATCACCGGCCCTTGATGCTTTTGATATGGGCGGTGTCTTCAGAATCAAGGAGAAACAACACGAGGGCATGGCGACCTATTTCAGGAGGTCCAAATTTAAGTTGCTAAGCCAACATGACGTCATGTTGAGCGAAGCATTGTTGTCAGACCCGCTTCACAGTGAGCTGTTGGATAAAGTATCTGCTAATCCAACCTTGAAGGAGAAGGTGGTACAAAGATCCACTACCTTACAGGTATTTATAGTGTTTTCTTGTGATTCTGCGGAAGGATGCCTGTGTTTTCCCTTTGAATTAGATGGAAATATGGAATTAGGTTGCTTTTATATGTTTAGACTGATAACAGTAACCCACCGCCAATCGCTCAATTAAACATTATCTCATTAAAATCATCAACATGCTGGCGTTTTTCAAATAGTTGCTTCCCCGTATTTAATGTTATAGGCCTATTAAAATTACAGTACGTATTTTCTGATATTATTATTGTATGCTTCAACTGTCTTGTTCTTCCTCTTATAACCGACACCTGCCTCAAACTAGGATTTTGACTTCAATGAGTTCGATGTTTTACATTGTAAGCCTGGAGAATGACCTCCTTAATATTGCCATTTAGTCATAAATTGGGAATGTAACACCCTATAAAACAAAATATTATACACTGACATTTTATTTTTTAAATACTGCCAAACGCATGACAGTAAGAATACACACATAATCATTCATGTTTGTGATTTAGATTTTTATGCACTAAATCATGTTTTCCTGGTGGTGTCGTCTTGTTCCTCCACCCATTACATTACATTAGTCATTTAGCAGAGGCTTTTATCCAAAGCGACATACAATGAGTGCATACAGAAGGTCATCGATGTAACTACAGAACAGATAAGACCAAGCACATCCTTTCCATAACGTTGCGGCTATCCCAAGTAATGAACATTGAATTTAGTTCACAGTAAGCTGTGGGTAAATCAGCTATACTACAATTCTATTCTAAATACTATTATAAACTATAACAAACAGACAAGAAAAACACAGGGAACAAGTATCGTGAGAGGCCCTAGATTAGTGTATCAGTCAAGGTGGAGTCTGAAGAGGTGTGTCTTCAGGCCACGACGGAACGCAGGCAGGGTTGGAGTAGAACGTAGGGGAATGGGGAGTTCGTTCCACCACTGAGGAGCTAGGGTGGAAAAGCTCCGCAGTCGGGACAAGCGAGAGCCGTTGACACAGAGGCGGGGGGGAAGCGCGAGTCGCCCTGCTGTAGAAGAGCGAAGTGGTTGAGCAGGAACATAGTTCTGGATGAAGTCCTGCAGGTAGGCGGGCCTGGCCTATTGGCTGCAGTGTAGGCCAGGGTCAGAACTTTGAACCTGATCCTGGCTGCAACTGGCAGCCAGTGGAGTTACCTCAGCAGGGGGGTGACATGCGAAAAGTAGGTGGTCAGGTACGGTCAAATCCTCCTGATGTTGTACAGGAGGAACCTGCAGGACCGTGCCGTTGCCCTGATGTGCTCTTTGAAGTCCAGCTGGTCGTCCAGGACCACCCCCAGGTTTCTTGCAGAGCGGGAGGCAGCCATCAAGGTCCCGTCAACGGTGAAGGAAAGGTCATGTAGTGGGGAGGTCTTGTATGGCATGAAGAGGAGCTCTGTCTTGTCAAGGTTGAGGTTCAGGTGATGGGTAGCTAACCACTTAGAGATATCAGCCAGACAAGCAGATATCCTCTCCTTAACCTGTGGGGTAGAGGGAGGGAAAGATAGGAAGAGTTGAGTATCGTCTGCATAACTATGGTATGAGAAGCCATGTGAATTAATGACTGAACAAGAGACTTGGTATAAATGGAGAACAGCAGAGGACCCAGTATAGATTCCTGCGGGACTCCTGTAGACGGGATGGGGTGCAGAGACGGAACCCTTCCAAGAGACTTGGTAGGATCTATCAGTGAGATACGATACAAACCAAGAGAGGGCAGTCTCTGAAATGCCCATCTCAGTGAGTGTGGAGATCAGGAGTTTGTGGTTGACCGTGTCAAACGCCGCAGACAGGTCAACTAGAATCAGGACAGAGGGAGGAGTGCCTCCGTCACGGCCAGGAGCAGTTTCAGTGGAATGCCCGGTTCTGAAGCCGGACTGATGCGGGTCAAGCAGGTTGTTCTGGTGGAGAGAAACACCCACTATCCAGATGATGTCCTGACCATGCCAGTGCTAATTATCTTTTTTTTCTTTTTATGCATAATTGCATAAAATTATCTCTTCTTTATGCATCATTAGCCATAGCTATGCCCAGGAAGGGAGACTTGATATTGACAGGGGGGTCCCCTGCCGTGGGTGCCTGTAGTCAGTCTGCATCAGATGCAGAGGTCTCCAGGGCTCTACACATTTCAGGTGAATTGTGTGCTGGGTTCGAACCCTTATAAACTGCCAGAGGATATTGTGGCTGTGAGAAAGGCCTACGGTTATCCTTGTGCACTCAAAATTGTGGAAGAAAATGCATTCTGAATTAGAAGTTCAAAAAGTTGCTATAGAGTTACGAATAAGAAAAAAAGATATATTATCAATCAAGTGGGAATTATGGCACGATAATATACAGTTTGCATCACAGAGTTGAACATGAACTTGAACAGCTTATGGGGAACCATGCATTAGCAGAAAGCACCAATTTACACACCGTCACAGGTCAAACTATAGTTGTACTGCAGATGTTGGGATGAGGTTCAGTATATGTATTGCTGCATTCTGTAACTCCCCTTTAAATGAAGGATGTCTGTAAAGAACTGAACAGGCAAATATCATGGCTGTGGCTGCCTTGCTGGCCTTGCCCTTGAGCTCTCTAGTGGTTCAATATTGTTACTGCAAAGAGAGTGAGGGACAGTACTGTGTTCTATTGTCCCAACAAAGATAGTTTCCAAGATTTTATCCCAACATTCCAAACTGACAGTTATTTGGGTGGGGGTGGGGTGATGTACAGTGACGCATGAAGACTGCTGTATGTACTGCAAAACATTAATCCACAGTGCCCCCTGTGGGTGTATACTAGTTTAACACCCGGGTCTCTGAAGCCTGATTTATCCAGAATGTCATTGTCTGAGTGTGAGGGAAGGCAGGGCATGTTATTTACAAAGCAGGTGTGATCAAAGCAGGTTTCTGGGGAATTCCATCATAAATCAATCACTTTCTGACCTCACCCTTCTAGATTTGAACAAATTTCTTTATACATGTTAACATGTATTAAGGTGTTGTTATAGGTCAATATAAAAAACATACTGTTACTATAACTGAGCTACATGAAGGCAGAATGGAGTGACAGGTGTATATGGACTTATATGCTTGTTTTGTTTCTTTTCTTCCAGGTGAGTGTGCTTCAGTCTCTGATAGACCCATCCAAGAAACTTTGTGTTGCCAATACCCACTTATACTGGCACCCCAAAGGTAATTATAGTAAAGATATACTGTGTATATGTATACGCATGTAGCGTTCTGTTAATTTGAGCCAGGTGTTAAACCATTAGCTAGCTGAGCGGGCTAGGCCGGCACACAAGACCTGGTTTAAGTGAGTATTTGAATTTGAAATTCCAATCGAGCTGCATGGTGCTGGGCTGTGAGCACAGGTCCCACTACAGGACGTCGGGCCCTCATGGCACCCTCATGGAGTCTGTTTCTGACAGTTTGGTCAGAAACATGCACACGAGTAGCCCGCTGGAGGTCATTTTGTAGGGCTCTGGCAGTGCTCCTCCTGTTCCTCCTCACACAAAGGAGCAGATACCGGTCCTGCCGCTAGGTTGTTGCTCTTCTATTGGCCTGTCCAGCTCTTCTTGTGTAATGGCCCGTCTCCCGGTATCTCCTCCACGCTCTTGAAATTGTGCTGGGAGACACAGCAAACCTTCTTGCGACGGCACGTATGGATGTGCCATCCTGGAGGAGCTGGACTACCTGTGCAATCTGAATGGGTTGCAGGTACTGTCTCATGCCACCAGTAGTGACAAGGGCACTAGCAAAATGCAAAATGCAAAACTAGAGAAAAATCAGTCAGGAAGGATAAGGAGAGAGAAATGGTCTGTGGCCACCACCTGCAAAACCCTTTACTTTTTGGGGGTTGTCTTGCTGTTGCCTCTCCTGTCCATCTGTTGTCACTTTCATTTGCACCAAAGCAGGTGAAATTGATTCACAATCGTTTACGCTTTCTAACTGGATAGATCGATATCCCAGAAGTTTAATTGACTTGGTGTTATACTGTGTTGATTAAGTGTTCCCTTAATTTCTTTGAGCAGTGTAGTTGCTTGGTGCACACTGAAATGTAATGTGAGTATGCCCATGCTCACGCTCATGATGATGTACTGGTTATATTGGGGAAACGCCCCTCACTGCGTCCTGGCTTTGTGCAGGGGGACACGTACGCCTTATCCAGATGGCCGTTGCCCTGAGGCACCTCGGCCGGGTGTTGACGGAGGAACACCCAGGGGTCCCGCTGCTTTTTGCGGGTGACTTCAACAGCACCCCCTCCTCGGGGCTCTTCCAGTTGCTCAGCCGGGGAGCGGTGCCCGAGAGCCAGGAGGATTGGGCGTCGAGCGGGCCGGAGGAGCTGTGCCCGCTGGAGCTCACGTGCCCCTTCCAGCTGAGCAGCGCCTGCGGGGAGCCCGCCTACACCAACTACGTGGGCGGCTTCCACGGCTGCCTCGACTACGTGTTCGTAGAGCCCCACGCCCTGCAGGTGGACCAGGTCATCCCCATGCCCAGCCACCAGGAGGTCACCACCTACCAGGCGTTGCCCAGCGTCGCCCATCCCTCCGACCACATCGCCCTCGTCTGCGACCTCCGGTGGAACTCATAATCAGCAGCTGGCACCTCCAGCAGGTGCACCGGGCCAATTTGGTGCAGCCGAGAATTATAATAATTGGCTGACGTCTTTAGAATGAAGCAAATGTTTTTTTTAAATGGCGGGTTATTCACGTATAGCATGCATATGACCAACCCAACCGCACTTCCCTCCCTACCTGCTCTTACTGTAAGGATACTGAGCTGGGTATGTCTTCATAAAGTGTCTCGCTTTAAGAGTGCTGATCTAGGATCATTTTCACTCACAGTAGGTTAGTATACGGAAGGGTCAGTCTGATCCTCGATCAGCACTCGTTTTCTGAGATGCTTCATGAAAACAAGCTTAGTTCTGGTCTGGTGTGGCCTGGCCTGTCTGTGTAGGGCCTATTAACACCAAGGAGCCAATGGCTGCGCCGGTTTGATGACAAGTTAACAAATGTACTCGTTGCGTTTTACCCTGAATGAAAAACAGCCAGTGTGCCACAAACATCTTTTCCGCATTTTATATCCCATGCTGCAACTATTAAATAAAAAGTAGAATAAAATTTCTATGAGTTTGGCTGAAAATTGATTTCTTGCATTCAAAAAAGGTGATTGCCCTGGCTTATATTATTTAAAAGCAGCACAGTGGGTACAAAACTATAATTTACCACGAAGAAAATATTTTCTACCATGGTGAAATTAGTTATTGTTCTGCATGAAAATTATGAGGATGAACAACTCGAGATTGACTGCAACAAAAAAAAGTGTACATGGACCGAGTTTGAGAACCCTCTGCTCTAGCTAACATATGGGACTCATTACAGGCTGCTGTGTGCAGACATTTTGGGTGCATCCCAATATTCTTCACTCCCCACCACCTTTCCTCCACTCCCACACTACCACTCCTCTCCTACCCGGAAGTATGCAAAACTGCCTGAACATTTGAGTTCAAGTATTTAAATGTACAGTATACAATGTACCTGATATTGCGGTTTGCATCGAGACATTAATTAATATGTAACCATTAATGCATAATTAAGATGTAATCAGCAACATTAGATTAAAACACAAAGATCCGTTTCCGGGGCACGGAATGGTAGTGGTAGTGGAGGAAGGGAGGGTGCGTTTTTTGTGGCATTTAACAGGAAGTCCCGCCCCCTATTGCCACTGTGGAACAGCTTCAAACCACACTCACAAACAGGCAGAGGCACACAAAACAGCCAGAAAAAAACTCACAATCAGCAAGGTAGACAAAACAGCCAGACACACACGAACAGTCAGACACTGTTTTAACATGCAACAATAGCTATCCTCAGCTTGTTCAGTAGGGCAGTCGCATGTTAAGAATTCTGATGGAATGCAGTACTCTTGGCTATTTATTCAATGACAAAAATTTTGCACATGCAGCTATTATGGCTATTATTAATAGAGGCCTGTCACATAGAACTAGAACTGTCGTTACCAATGGTTACAGGGACGCGCCGCCATGTTGGCGGACCAACCCTAACAGAGACGCTTAACGTTACCACTGAACTCGTAGTGTTCGCTACTCCATGAAACGAGTTTCATGCTAACGCTACTATGATTGCTGTCCTACAATGACGAACTTCTGCACTGCGTACTGATGTGCGAATAAAACTGGGAAAAGGCGAAAATGTCCTTTTACATGATAATTTGAGGACACACCATAGTAGCTAAACCACCAGGCAGGGTGAACGAACTCAATTTTACGACCGAAAGAAGAGACTGGTGGTTGAAAGCAGTGAGGAGTGAGCAGGGTTTAGACAGCAACCAGGCTCGGATCGTTACAGCATAGGCTCGGATCATTAATGGTAAATTACGTTTTATGAACAAATTATAAAGTTAGCCAGTTAATATATACATAACTAGCTGGCCTAATGTACATTTATGTGCATTATCTTAATGTTAGAAAGTTAAAAGTGAATTAATCGCTTGGTTTAGCTAACGTTAGTAGCTATATCATTTGTGTGAACGACTGCTACGCCTGCGAAACATTAATGTTAACCTAATGCGATACGTCAAGCATATTGTGAACATCAAAACAGTGTTCATTTGAACTATTATTACATTGCTAGGGGTGCTATGTTGTACGATGTCTCACAAATAGATTGGATAAACTGTAAACATTAGCTACCTGTGCTGGCCAGGCAGGGTTCGAGCAATATGAGAGAATCCAGAAGAGGGCGAAAATAAAATGTAACGTTACGATAGTAAGCACCAAATAACAATGTATTTGAAAGTAATAATGAAAGTAACGGTAAATGTACTTTATGTGTAGAACTGATTTGCCTTTTATGGTGTCTACAACTGAAGTTCCCAATCGGGAAAAAAAGTTATTATATTCTATCCATCGAGCTAAAATGTTTTATTGCTGAAGTAGGCTACTGTAGCCTACCTAACATGTAACGTATCACTTTGCTCCCATATTAACTGCACAAGCACTTTACTTACCAAGGTGGTATACTACAAAGCAGGATTACTGAGTTAGTACTAGCTGGATAACTCAATAAAACCCAGAACAGCTCTTTCTACTTCAGCCCATGCATGTTCCAGATTTGGGAGGGTTCCGGGGTTTACTCTGTAATTAATCTTACTTCGTACGTATACCCCTGCGATACTCCTTATAATATTTGTTTATGTTGGTATTATTAGAATAGAATAGAATAACTTTTATTTCCCGCCAGGGAACTTCAGTTGTCGCCCCAGCAACAACAAAAAAGACATTGACAGTGGGACCCACAACACACAAACAAACATATCAAACAAAGACATCCAACAGAATCATTACATCAATCAAGTGAATGAAAGTGCAATACAGCCATGATTAAAAATGGCCCCCGCTGTCCCGAGATGTCCAGTGTCACCAAGCAGACTCCACATCCACGAATTTCCTCCATACATGCAGTGCCGCGGTCTCTGTACACCGCCAAACTGAGAAATTGTTTCGTTATGTTGTGCACTGTATATTTTGTATATTGCTGAGCTACCTGTAAGCATTGCGAAAAGCAAATTCCGATGATGGCAATAAAGGGAAATGAAGCAACCTCCCGATTAAATGTGATCTATTGATTGCAGAAAAGAGAGTAGTCTGGACCAGTGGTTCTTAAACCTGGTCCTGGAGGCCCCCTGTGTATTTTGGTTTTCGTTCCAACCACAATTGCTATCCCAGAATTTTAACAAGCTGTAGGTGTTTTTATGTTTAAAGGGATTATTTACCCTCTTAAGCCACATTATCTTAGCAATAGCTATGCATGCCATGAAGAATAAACATCAAATATTCACATTATGCTATATTGCAAACAATTACAAAAAGACAGGTAAAAAATGTTTTAAATGATCAAATGAAAGACTAAGGTGAATCAATAGGCTCCTAATTGGTGAGAGTGGAGGGGGAGGGGGGACTGGAGTTTTGCATTTAGCACAGAGTTGGAATACACAATTTGAATCGATAAAAATAAGTTTACTTTGGATTTTATGCATGTCTCTTACTATTAACTGAAATGACCTTTATACATAAAGGTATGGGGGAGTGGTTGGTAAGCCACTGCTATGTTATTTTGTTGTGGATTCAGTTTTCACCCCAATCTGCTATCTCTGCACCTATCAAAGAGTTGAATTTCTGCCAGTCCTATATTAGTATGTATTCACGTGATTTTCCAACAGAACTGTCGATTGGCAGCAGGGTACTTTTCAGAACGAGAGTCAAAGAGGATTGTTCCAGAATTACAGAAAGGTCTTTAAATAACTTAAACCCTCATGTTTTTTTAATATTTATCATGACAGAACCAAGAACGGAGTCCTGTGCTCTGCGCCTTTTGAATATATATCCACCTTTATTTAATTTCAATGTACAGTATATCCTTATACTGTTTCATATAGCTCTACACTGTACTGTATATGTTTTATTTACCATTTTTATGAGAGTTTGTGACAATTCCAATGTATTAATTACAAAGGGCCAACAAACTGAACTTTTGACACCAAGCCACCCTTGAGTTCTTAAGCTGGGCCTGTGCCAATATTCATAAAGTGTCAGAGTAGGAGTGCTGATGTAGGATCAGGTTATCCATGTCCAAAGCCTAACCTTATCCATTATGAGCTTAAAGGCTAAACAAATCCTAGTCCACTATTCCTTCTCTGGCTGTATGAATATGGGACCATAAATATGAATCTTAGTAAAAAACTGTACACCCCCTCTCTGTGGCTGGAAGGAAACGCCTTAGAAACTCATGGCGGTGAGCTGTCCGATTATGCCTCCCCTCATTCACCTTCTTCAGCAACAGGAAGTCGTTCAGAGAACAATGCACAGCGGAGTTCTTGCTCTCTATGCGGGTGCACAGCCAAACACACAGACACACACACACACACCGACCCGCACACAAAAATTTAATTTTTTTAAAAACACAGGCAATGCTGTGTGGGTGTTTTCTCAAAAGGTGTTTAGGCTTAATGATTAAACAACTGGGACGCAGTCACACAAGAATGCAACACACTGCAGTGAACAGCCCCATAGGCCCAGACAAAGGCCTGATCCTGGAAAACCAATGTCTACTTAGAAAAGTAGAGATGTGTTTGGGAAAGAGTTTTTGTTTGCTATGCATAGCAATGTGACAAAGTTAGAAACAAATCTCAGTCAAAATTAAATGGGAATGTATATACGTTTTATGAATGCTTTTAAATTAAACTCAGTATTACCTGAACTGACAGTAGCACTGAAGTTGTTAATTATAAAATGCCTAATATCATTTATCCTACATAGTTTATGCAGACCTACTGTAAAGTACAATTTGTTTAGATTAAAAATTAGATTAGCAATTTGCACCCAAATACAAAAGGACTAGTCCAAAAATGTTAATTTGGGTACGGTGTCGTTTTTTTAGTTATCTGGGCGATGTTGAGCATTTATTTTAAATAAGACCCAATTTTTTGTTTATCCATAAGTTTTTTTAATTTGCTCATATTTATATCCATTGCATTAGATTCCTGTGATGAAGGCATTGACAAAATCCTCAGGACCCTCAGTTTATCAAACAGATGACATTATAATCTCATATCATATAGGCTAAACCGATATACAGGATGTGCCATTTTTCTGCTCTACTGCATGTTCTAGATCCTCCTCCATTAGACAGCAAATCCTGTTGAGCCCGATTCACAATCAATAAACGCAGCCAAAACAATTGCCATAATTATCCGAACATTTTGGTGTTACAAATTCACCGTACTTTGAGGAAATCGGCAAACCTCACAGCTCAGGCGTTCTCTGGTCACATGTTCGGAAGAGAGCACACGCTTGTCTGCTCTCTCCCGAATGATAGCATAAGTTGTAGCAAAGATGCAGTGCCCACTAGAATTATTGGCCACCCTGGCAAATTTAAGCAAAAAAGGCCAAAAAATGTCTGTCGTTTATCAGTGTGACATTACACTCAAAATATAAGAAATATATTTAGATAAAATATTCTTCATAAAAAATATACATTTTCTCAGAAAAAAACAATAATTGGCAATGCGAGAAATAGTTACAAATAATTTAAGTATATTCCCATTCATATTTTACTTTGTGGTCATTCTCAACTTAATGTTTCACTGGGATTTGTGGACTTGCATTATCATTATTTTACAAAAGTCCACTTTCCAAAAGCTCTATTTTCACAATGGGTCAGCCGTAAGCACTTAGACTTCACAAGAATGCGCCTTTGAGTCTGCGAGTCCAGAGAATGGGATTGAGCCTTTCATCAACATGGGAAAGATCAGAGAACACACAAATTAAATGAGACAAAAGGTTGTTGACCTTCATAAATTGGGCAATGGCTATAGAAAAAAAGCTTAATGTCTGAGACTACCTATTTCCACCATTAGGGTAACAATTAAGAAGTTCAAAGTAAATGGAGCTGTGATGAACCTGCCTCGAAGAAACAGTCTCAAAAAGTACAATTAGACCTCATATCTATGCCAACAAGCTATTTAGAAGGCTTACTAGAAGAAAGTTTCTGCTTCATCATACCACAAACATGAGGACCTGAAGTTTTCTAAATGTTTGGTGACACAGTCCGAAGTGGCACAACACATCCACATTGAGTCCCCCAGGCCACCTGGTGGATCTCAGCAGAGTGAAAGTCCTCGTCTAACTGGTTTGGGAGAGGGGTGAAAGTCCTAGTCTAACTGGTTTGAGAGAGGGGTGAAAGTCCTAGTCTAACTGGTTTGGGAGAGGGGTGAAAGTCCTAGTCCAACAGGTTTGAGAGGAGTGAAAGTCAGAGTCTAACCGGTTTGAGAGGAGTGAAAGTCCTAGTCTAACTGGTTTGAGAGAGGAGTGAAAGTCCTAGTCTAACTGGTTTGAGAGAGGGGTGAAAGTCCTAGTCTAACTGGTTTGAGAGAGGGGTGAAAGTCCTTGTCTAACTGGTTTGGGAGAGGGGTGAAAGTCCTAGTCTAACTGGTTTGAGAGAGGAGTGAAATTCCTAGTCTAACTGGTTTGAGAGAGGGGTGAAAGTCCTTGTCTAACTGGTTTGGGAGAGGGGTGAAGGAGGCCATTTCCATCAGGGCCCGACAACCAAAGCTCAACCGCAACAGGGGGAGGTATAACTACCAGGCGTGTGGACTAACTTCATCAGGTGGACATGTGACTTGACACTTTACCACCCAGTTCAGTTTACCGCTGAGGAAGGCGACAGGAATAGCCAAAAATGTTTTATCTGGGGCGAGACAGAGTTGAAACCCAGGACCAAAACAGAAAAAGTTGTCCATCTGTGCAGCACCTGGGTGTGGCTCCTTTCGACCATAAATTTACATGGATTGTGGAGTAGCATGAAATGACAGGGCAAAGGTAAGATTACATGGCATAACCCTTTCCTATGTGAGGAGGGTCTTGGTTTGGATTGTTCCACTGCAAGAAAAGGGAGTTAAACGACATAAAACTGTTAAAACTGCTGGATTCAGAAAATACACATTTTACTTAATCACTTCCCCGACATTTTGGAGGTCCCACCGGGATAGGATTTTGAGCAGACTGGTAAACTACATCAATTGTGCAATCTTCTTTAAAATTAAGTTGTGAAATTAAGTTTAACCAGACATGGATCAGTCACAGAAGAGATGAGCCTATGGCGAATACACGGAGTGTGTTGCTTTTGAGAAGGCTCTGCAGTCGTTCCTTAGGCGTTACTTCTAGTGGGTATCCTCTGTGGTACCTTTTAGAACCCTTTTTGCTTTCCTTTCTCATATTTTGTTTTGGTTGTTTTTCCAAGGGGCCATTTCTTGTTAGTTCCTTGCCAATCTTCGGTTCCTCCAAACAAAAACAAACAGCCAGCGTTTACTTCTCAGCTTCCTTACATCAATAAGAGCCCATCAGAAAGGTAGTGCATTGTAATTTTGCATATGTCTGACGATCACCAAGTACTGTTCAACAACATAAGGAATTAGTGATGTGATCCCACTTCGGCTAAGTAATGACATTCCAGCAACCACTCAAAAAGCAAATACAAATTTTCTGGAGGTGATGACGGGATTATAGCCTAACTTTGATGAGTTTTAGCTATTTTAAACAGATCAATTTTTAAGAATATAAATTCTTATATAAGAACTCCCTTTTACTTTAAATTGTTGGCTGAATATATGAAATGGAGCTGGAAGATAACTTTAATATTCCCTACGACCGACAGTAATGGAGATAAAGTCATGGGTGCGTACTCAGCCTCATTAGCCGTACTCATTAAAATATGTTTAGACAAAAACAAAATACGTCCAGACATCTCAAACGATTTACTTGAAAAGACAAACTGGTTAGAACTGTGATATTTTGACCAATTGCAGACAGGGGCGGGTCAATGAACAACGAACTTCACCTGAAAAAGCTTGCCTCGGCAGCCTGCACAGAAGACGTCGTACGAAAGCAAAAAAAAGAAAATAAAAAAAAAGTCTGTTCTATTCAATGTCTGCAGACGTCTAAAATGACATTGTCTGATGAAGTATGCCGTCCGCTTAATTCTCCCACACACACAGTCTGTGGAAAATGCAGCAGGAAGTCCAGAGTCCATTCTTTACATCGGATGCTACTTTGTTCCAAGGACAAAATAAGAACTTTGTCGGCCAATTTGGACTGCCTGTGGTTCAAGTCTGACTCATCCCGATTCCTTCCTCTTACTTGATATGGACAGGTCACCTTCACCGACAGCAAACCAGCAAAGTTAAAAATACCACATGCATTAAAATGACTTTAGTGTTAATTACTTCCCCAACATAGCAACAGTTTGACTCCTCAGACTCCATGCAGTCATGATGGTACCAAGACACCAAAACTCACAGGCAAGAGTGTCTCAGCATGAGTTTTCAATCATTTTATTAGGAATTATAATGGTAAATGGGAATATGATAATGCTCATATTGGAAAGTTATTTGATCCAAAAATTACAAAATCACAGGGAAATAAAATCCCAAATGTATCTTCCAATTCCAGTGGCAGACATGGTGATGAAGGTGAAACAAGATTTTAATCAATTGGGTAAAAAAAACCTGTATTAAAATGTGGTTGTGACTAAACCTGGAAACAGACCTAATAACTTAAAATGCATATTTCTCCAAAACAAAATCTTTCATATCAATGAGGTGTTGAAAAATAAGCAACACAGACTTTTCTTCCAGGCCTTTTCTCTGCAGCGTAGTACAGAAATAGCACTTGAATCTTGAATTATCAAAGCAGCCATTGCAACTACAAAAAACGAAAACTGTCCTCATATTTACAGAAAAAGCAAAAGCCAGAAACAGGATTGCCAGCAAACTGACAAGAGCTAGGAATGACAGAAGTGGACTACAGGAATGGAGGCTAAATGGCTTTAGAACAAATCTGATTGGCTTCAAAAGAGTAACTGGGGTGGAACAGTGGAAGTTTCCATGTACTAGGATGGTCCATACACACACGCACATCTGCCCTCTAAATTGCAGAAACAAAAGTTGCGCCAGCCCATGTCCAATGGAACCCCTGGATGGAACACCCCCGCCCCATCCCCACCCTCCCCAAATAATTATAGGCCTGTTCTGAAATACTTTATGGGATTTGCCTTCATGATGGCATACCGCTACATATGCATCAGAAAATGAGTGGTGAATGCTGGCAACAAAGGCGTTTACGGAGAATAGAAGGAAGGGGGAAGAGAAAAGAGTGAGGAGGGAAAGGAGGGTGTGCTGCCTGATGCCATCAGAACTTGAGCACTTGGAACAGTTCATATGTAAAACTAGTTTCTTCCTTCAGCCAAGCCCAGATCAGCTCCGTTGTACATGTCCTTCGTTAATGAACACCTCCAGTCTTCTGTCCAGGCTTAGCGCTTGGAGAGCTGGTCGGACAGCCAGTCCAGCCCCTCGTACAAGCCCGTCCCCTGAGTGGCACAGGTTGCCTGGACGTACCACTGGTGGGGGGGGAGAGAGAGAGAGAAAACACAAATCATTTCTGGGAGACAGCACCCTCTGGCTTTTGGCTATACAAGTTGAAGTTCCAACAACTGAGAACGAAATCCGAACTGCACAGGAGGTCGCATTGAACTGTCAAGTTTGGACGCAACTCAATCTGACCGGATGTTGGAATTCCTATTCCAGAAGTCGCATGAAGTGACTAGTTTACCCGTAGCCTCTGTGTCCCCAACTTGGTATGCTTATCAAGACCTTTGATGTTCACATGTTTGTATCAGATAGGACTCAGCCAGGGAGGTGGTTGTGGAAGCGGCCGGATTAAAGGGGCAGTTCATCCAAAAATATAATTTTGATACGTTTCTACTATCAAAATTAGTGCGGCAGTGTGGTATAATGGTTAAGGAACTGGGTTTGTAACCGAAAGGTTGCAGGTTCGATTCCCAGGTCGGACACTGCCGTTGTACCCTTGAGCAAGGTACTTCACCTGCATTGCTTCAGTATATATCCAGCTGTATCAATGGATAATATGTATAAATGCAAAATAAATGATGTGTAAGTCGCTCTGGATAAGAGCGTCTGCTAAATGCCTATAATGTAATGTAATGTACTAGGGTTGTGCCGATGGCCGATGACATCGGACATCGACGATGTGAATTTTACATTTGCCCTACATCGCCAAAATTATAGTTTTTTTTGTTTGTTTTTTTCACAGCATGTGCAGACTCCCTAAAACAACTTTCCACATTTTCAGTTTATATATGACCACAAACATTAACAATATAGGACTAAATTGTGTTCAGTTTGTCTGTAGTCTAGTCTACTTTGGAAATAGAACCATAATAATCCATTGCGCGCGGTGCCTGGGGCAAAACGTTGATGTTCTTTGTCTTGTGAAATGAGTATTAAGCCGTTTCTAGGCTACATCTAGCATAGGCTCCTGGTTTACTTTTTACCAGAGAATGCCCAAAAACGAATTCAGCCAGAAGCAAAAAAACATTATAGTTAAGCGTGTAAGTATAATATTTCTGATGTTTTTGTTTCCCATATCATCCAGTTTGTTTATTATTGCATAGGAAACACAAACTTAAATGCTGAACATTAACTCCGGTCCTTTCAAAACAATATTTAATTTTGCCGTATGCTGCCGATGCAATACGTCACGTTTTACTGTATATTCATATAGTTGAATGCCTCCAGTAAATAAGTAAATATGGTTGACTACAATCGTGGTACATGTTTTCAACTGCATGAGGTCAAATATTAACACGCAAGCTGCCTTGCGTTCAAAAGCTTTTTTCCCCCTCATTCTCGTAAGCTGTGACTGAGAAACAAAAACGTCATTTCGATCCATTTGTGCTTTTGCATTTTTATTTTTTTTGTTGTTGCATCGTTTACAGTACATATTTCATGCCTAAAAAGTAGGCAAATGGTCTCGGGTCATTTTTTCTGAGCTACATATTGCCTTCACAAAATGGTTGCATCGCTATGTTCGCGGGGGAAAGCGAAACGAGGTGCAGTCTCCAAATTACGCGTGCAACAAGCGAAGGGCCATCTGTTTTGGAATGCGCTTCACCACTGTATAGGCGCACTGTCGCATAAGGTGAGAAACGTAGCACTATAGTCTGTCATTGTACTGTCTCAGTAATCAAACGAAGCATTGACGTTATTGCTCATCTTTACCGGTCCGATCGCATCGTGGAAAGATGCAGATTTTTTTTTACCGATTAAAGATAGGTGGTGTAGCTTGATCAACCATTCAAATCGTAAATTCACAATATTGTGTTTTAATTCAGAAGGACACAACAGTTTATTTATGAAGTTCATAAAAATATTTGAATAGCCAATGCTAAATTACTCAAATAAACAGGCTACAAATAATTGGCGATGCTTTGCAGAAGTTCAGAACAAATTATATTGCAATAACCTAATAAAAAAATGCACCCCCTCGCAAGCAGCCGATGACATCGGACAACGGCAATGTTTGATTGGCCGATGTGACTATTTGTTGACATCGAACAACCCTCGTTTCTACATACACAGAGTGCCATCTATCCATCCAGGTAGTTCCACTGAGAACTCATTAGTTTTGTAGATCTGCTGCAACTCACCTTTACATCACCCCGATATAACAAACCTCAACGGGCCTTATGTCAACACAGTGCGTCCTAGAATACTGGCATGCTGTGGTTGATACTTTGATACAGTTTGCGTGCTTCGGTAGAAAGTAGTTTTTGAAAGAAATCGTACAAAACAAGGGATGTGGATGTTCGTGAATAACTCATATTGGAGAGACGCTGCTGTAGATCTTTTCGAACATACATTTTTGGCGCTTTGAGTGCCACAAACCGTGGACCCATTGAGGTCCGTTCCAGTAGGGTGATATCACAGTGAGCTGCAGCGGATATCTACAAAACTAGCGAGTTCTCAGAACTGCCCCTTTAACACAGAACATCTTCTGGATTTATTGTTAAAAAAATTGTTAAATTGTTATAGTATATATCAATTTCTGTATAATTTGTATTGGAAAACCAAATATGTCAGTAAATACCAAATAACCAAATAACACCATCATACTAGGGATGTTAATGGTTAACCGACTAACCATTAACCGACAATAGGAATTTTAACCGATTAATCTTATCGGTTAAACAGTTCATTTTAAACAAATTGCAGCATAATGTTGGCGATTTGAATTTACATGCATATCAACTGGGGTGTGGGGGAAAACTATTCTTAAATCAACCATAACGTGATATCGGCTAGGCTAAGTTTTGTTTCGTTAACTTGCAGATGCCTATGTTTCGTTTCCTTAGCTTTCACATGGCTATGTTACTTAGACAACGTTAGCTCTCAGAGTCAGAGAACAAAATGAAGCGAGCAAAACGGTTCGGTTTAATCAAAACCTATACCTGCGCAATCAATTTCCCCTAAAACAAAGTGCATACATGTTTATTAAAAAAAAACAGCTTTTAAAAAAAAGAAGACAATAGCTAAATCTGGGACGCAACAGAGCAGGAGATGTAACACCGACAGAAAGCAGAATCTACGTATGCTGCACGAGTGGTGATTTTAATGACATGTGCTTGCGTTTGACCCATTTGCTTGAGGGAAAATGATAATTATACGCTATAGGGAAAATCACTCAGTTAATTTGTTTTGTAAAGTTAATTATTCAGAACCGTTTAGATGCTACGATTTCAGCTCCCTTCTTGAGATCTTTGAAGAAGTGGTGTAGCGCTGCTGTAGCCTCTTATCTACGGCTCGAGCCACGTTTTTTCCCATACTGCAATCGATATAAAGTCTGCCGGTGGAACACGCTTTCAAAGCCATAGACCTACCAAAACGGAATGGCTAGCTAACGTTAGCTGAATTAAGAAACTTTGCTGACCTTGTTTCTCAACGTTATTTGACAACGGGTGATTGAAAATGAGTCTTCTTTTTTCTTCTTCTACTGGCTCGCCGTAGCCAATTATAAGCTGCCTGTGTTGTTTGATAGCCAGTGTTGAGGAAGCTACTAAATCACTGTGCTCGCAGGTCCATGACAGCAAAACGGCCTCTCTTCAGACTAATATTAGCTTTTTTCTCCCTGTTAGGCTATTTTAAAATGTTCATAAATAAGCTAGCCTAAACTATAGCGGTCTTATCGAATTAGCGCGGCAGGGCAGACAGCCTATGTTTGAATATGCGGCTGTATTTTTAAAGGTTCATGGATTTGCATCCCTACATCATACTGTCAACAAGATGAAAAATATCAAATATATGATGTAATATTTTGTCAATATTGCCCAGCCCCATCATAAAATGATAAAGGTTTTTGCTTTTAAAAAAGGGGTTTCTGTTAACTCAGATTTGATGTCTGTTTTTCAGTTCCTCCAAATATGGTGAGAAGTCTGAATAACTCATTAACATCGTCCTTCATAATCAAGAAACATTGGGGCACGTAATTTCTAAGGTGAGGGTATGTACATGCTTGAATTAACCATTAATTTATGTTACTCGTTGATACTCTGAAACCGTATTTAGCATGTCATTTTTACGGAAGGTTTTGTCGTCAAACCTATGCTGTGACATGCCGGGCAGCAAACGACCAAAGATGACAAAAAATATATAATATAAACCCAGCATACACAGAAGGGGGGAATGATGCCGTGTCTGGCGGGGACAGAGGCCCACCCCCCAGTGGCTGTGTTTGTTTGACGCTCTTGTCACTCACAGTTCTGTTCCTCAGAGACGGCAGGCTTAGTTTTTCGGTCATTTCACTGATAGACATGGCATTCGGTAGGTCCTGCTTGTTGGCAAACACCAACAGCACAGCGTCCCTCAGCTCGTCCTCCTGCAGCTGTGGGGTAGGGGGGGAGGGGCATTAGATGTGGCACTGGGATCCTACACTGTCATTCTGGAGCAGTCAAATCCCACTGAAACTGCCAGATGCACACAAAACAGCTTGACAATTAACTTACTACTTTAGACTTGCATTACTCTTGTGTGGCCGAGAAAACCACAAACATAAGCACAAAACACCAAACACAAACCAAAAAAACACAACCACAAATGCAGGCATAAGTACAAACTAGGGATGTCAATTTGAAGACATTTCCTTACTCGATCATCGACAACGTTAACGATCAATTATTCGACCAAAACCGTTAACATTTTGCCGATGACAGAAAATACTAAATGCATGTTTTTCAATCAAATCTTTATTTTCACACCAAGATATTGATATATCCATACAATTATTATTATTATTAAAATTATTACAATTATACAATTATTAAACGTGAATGATTAATTACTCGTAGTATAAATAGATTCATAAAAATGTTGCCTTTTTAACTACACTAACTGCTGGTATCCGCTTTGCTACCCGCCACTGTGGCAGGTAGGTTTGATACATTAACCCGACAATTCTGAAATCTACCCAGATTTGGCGGTTGGCAGGTGCCAATTTCCCACCCTGGTAGTAAAATATTTCCTCGCATTGATACAATTCAAGACGACGCTACAGTTGTTCATATACATAATACATTTTTTATTTGATACCAACGTTAGATCGATCAAATTCCACGCGATCGATCAAGTTCTTAACGACCAATTAATCGACCGTCGATGAACCGTTAACATCCCTAGCACAAACACAACCACAAAACGTATAACAAGCACTCACCATCTTCTGCAGTTCCTCGGCGGACTCCTGTGTCCGCTCGCGATCATTGCTGTCCACCACGAAGATAAGACCCTGCGGCACAGACACATGCATACAGCTTACAACACTGGGCTAAGGATAGGATGAGGGGCTTCCCTGAGTTACAGATTACCTCAAGAGCACCTCACCACACCACCCACTCTCCAATGAGCATCACCGAAAGACGTTCTCTTGTACCGCGGATCGATTTCAGCCCCAATCGCTTGCTTCCCGTGACCTGCACCGTAGGTGACCTGTAGCGGCTAACACTAAGTAGTGAACCGGCCCTACAAATCAGTAGTAATATGCCAGTCACGTATGGACTCGAAAGTCCAAAATCTATTCTGTAACTCAAGCAACATTAATCTCCCACTGAAGGCTGACCACCTCTGCCCTGGGAATTTGCGTGCTGAAAAGAAAGCCACAGTGACACAGGATGCATGCAGAAGAATGCACATTGTGTTTGGATTTTCCTAAGGTACAAGCACTGATAACAGCGTTTTGCTGTGCCACCGTGTCTGTTACTATGAAATTACCTTTTTCTACAGCCAGAGCCTGCTATGTGAGTCTAAAACCAAGAAATCCCTTAGTGACCCACAGCCTATTAACTTGTTCCAATTGCCACATTTTATAACCAAATTTAGCAATGACCAACCTACGCTTTCAAAGAACTGCCAAAACAATGCACAAATGATGAAATGGTTTTTAACATGATAAAAAAAAAAAAAATCTTTACCTACTGCACCTAGCCTGCAAGAAACCTTAGAGCTGAACGATTCATTATTTTCACATCAATATTGCGATGCGAAACAACGCAATTAGCAAACCGCAAAAGCTGCAATTGTTTAGGAGACATTACTTTATGCCAGGGGTGCACAAACCTTTTCAGCGATGACCCAAAGATATAAATCCATACATTTTGTGACCCAAACTAATGTAATTTTCTTTAATTAATGAACACACTCACATAAATGTGCTGTGACTGGGAAAGTAGCTGTATCAGGGATTAACAGCTGAACATGTTTGTGAGACATGACAACTGTAAGAGCAAAAGTGTGCACCCTGGAGGCAGACCAGTGCACGTTCTGGAGGACTTGGCCTAAAGGGAACAGGACTCCCGTGTCCTCTGCTCTATACTGTGTCAAACTATTAAGCTAAAAATAAATCTGCGTTTGATTAAATGCAAGGTGACACCACATAAATCAATTCTCTCATTGAGAGTACAAGTTTTGGGGGGCATCCATCTGTGTAAGGACAGCCTGAGTATTTTATCCCACTCTAACCCCCGAACCCACCCCCCATACAAAGTCACGGATCCTGTTAACATACCATTTGCATTCCTCTCCAAGAACCGTTTGTGTGTGCAGACTATGTGGAGACCTCCAACCTTCTTGCAGTTTGCATGCAAAGTCAAAGCTGCAGCAACATCCACAGCAAAGGTGGACAACAACGGCCGTATCCATTTCTGCATTTCATGCAAACTTCTGGCCTTAATTACTGAGGTGCATCATGCAGAATTTTTACCTCAAAAATATTATGAAATAATTATGCTCAGTCATATCTATGATGCACTGGCAATCTGTCTTGGCGAACATTTGCCAATCCGTGCTCCTCTGCCTATATTTATTATTCTAAGATGTGTTTGGGATGTTTCCGGGCGTGACACTCTTTTCTGTGTGGGGAGGGGTGAGTGTGGCTACAGAGCATGTGGGGTGAGATCAGGTTTCAGCGAAGCGTTATCTAGCTACGGCACTGGCAGAGGAAGAATCGCAAATACAGCAAAGCCAAACAAGCTGGCAGGGCATATTCAAGAGACAACCTAGATTTGCTTTTCCTCGATGGCGACAACTAAAGTTTAGCAAGGGGATGAAAAGGGACACGGAGTTGGCGTGTTTTCTGTTGGACCTGTAAGTAATAATACCTCTAGCCATCTAGCTAGCTACGTTAGGAAGCTAGATGGCAGAAGTTGGGTATCTTGAGTGGGCGGGGTTGAGGACCGAGGAGACTTCTGTAGTTGTAACCACAGGCAAAATATCTTGCAGAGCACACCTTTAATAAACCCTAACATTTACAGCATCTCACATTTTAGCTACATTTCTTGATAAGTGCATGAATGACAGCCAAAGATGGTTCTCTGATAGCCAATTCATGTGTGAAAATGATTCCTCATGCTTGCTGAACCACTCTTTCACAATTTGAGCCCAATGAATCTTGGCATTATCATCCTGGAATATTCCCATTGATGGGATAACCTGGTCATTCAGTACATTGGGTACTCAGCTGACTTAATTTTATTGCTGCATAATGTTGCTGAGCCTCGACCTGACAAATTGAAGCAACCCCAGATCATAACACTGCCTCCAGAGGCTTGTACAGTAGGCACTTGACGGGTGCAACGATGACTTTTTTTTTTTTGGCCAGGCAGTGTTTCCCATCTTCTTCGTGCCTAGTGGCACATAAGGTGACACAGAGCATTTCCATCTCTCCCGGTCAGCCGCTATAGTGCGCACCTCATTCCATGATTTCCAGCCTGCTTCTTTTCATTCTTTCTCAACTGTGCGCCTCCAGGTAGTCTTTGGTCTTCCTCTTCTTCCTTTTCCTTCTGGCGCCCAGGTCATTGCCATGTTGCAGTCATCATTTTTGTCCTGCCTTAGTATATGGCCAATCATCTTCCATCTCCGGCACTTCACTTCCTCACTCAGCAGCTTCATGTCGGCTCTTTCTAGTAGCTCTTCAGTCCTAACATGATCCACAGCTTTGTCATCTCTCATTCATTTTCCATGTTTCACACCCACATAGCAAGACCGGCACAACTAGCGTTTTATACAGTCTTAGTTTTGTTCTTCTTGAGATGTTGTTGGAGCTCCAGGTATTCTTTAGTCTGATGAATGCACCTTCATACCCCTTCCCTCCGTGCAAATCGTGGCTCCCAAGTGAACTTGTCTACATCTTCTAGGTCTTGTCCATCGATCTTAATCCTTTCCTGATTTCCTGCATTGATCCTCATCACTTTGGTCTTTTCTATATTGAACTTGGCCAGGCAGTGTACTAGCAATCTAATGAAAGAAACACGTACAAGTACAACATGCCATAAATTTGCAGTGCAGTGTATTTGACTGCTTGAGCAAAGCGGCTACGGCGCCATTCCCCTCAATGCAGCCCTCGATCCGTCTGATGTGATTCCCCAAAATAACTGTCTGGACTTCATCAAGTCAAGGTAACAATCGTTATAAGATTAAACAAGTTCATAGTTATTAACTTAAACAGAAAATAACACAGTCAGCATTTACTAGACGGCCAGCGATATAGTAACAGCGCTGGACAACGATGCATGTTAAATGACCTAGAACAAATAAATATGGATGGCTATCAAAGTGTGGAGACTTAGCATCCTCATAATAGTCTGATGAGTAATCAGCCATTGCAACAGGTTTGATTTGGATTCAGCGTTTCCCCTTCAATACAGCTGCCCACAGAGGTTGCCACTCCACCTAAAAATATATCATGGCAATGTCACTGTTTGACAACTAAATTACTAACCAGTGTTTTCCCTACAATACATTAGGCTGGCCAGCCAGCCCCCCCCGCCTATGGAGCTTGCTGCCCTACCTAAAAATATAAAATGGCAAAGTCATTTTTGGAAAACTAATTTACTATAATTTTAAAATCCATAGAAAATGTGTTCGCGTAAGCTCACCGTTTTGTGACCCGTCTTCGGAAATGACCAACGATACAATAGATTTGCAGTTTGTGTGGACTCTCTTCGGTTAGTAACAAACTCCAAGTATGAAATAAGCGTTTTGATTTATGGTAACCTCACTACGACTGGCCGCTTGGCCATGCACAGAAGAATAGATTTGTTTAGGTTATGTTAACTCAGGAAAGCGAATAACTGACCTAGCTAATGGCAATGTCATCTTCAGTTAATAAGAGGAGCTTGCCACTGAAAAAGATCTCATCTTCCTTCCATGTAAATGTGAAATCAGGGAGAATGGGGACAGTAGGTAATACAGAAGTGAGCCAACAAGAACGATGGCCAACAGGTGCAGCAGAGTCTACAGTCGCGACAAACCATAGCTTTATGATTCAATTAAATAAGCCTAGGAGCGTAACTAACTCAGAACTAAAGTTTGTGATCTTCATTAGATAACGAAACTCCTAAATATCCCAATCACAGAGCAGAATTTTAACCTTATTTTAGCCACCTTTTTTAACATAACATTAAACGTTAAACTGATTAACTCTTCCTTTTTAATATTTTTAATTGTTTTCTTTGATGTCTGTGATATTTAGAAGCGCTCGTATGATGAAGCCAAATTACATTTATGCCATTTACAATTTAGCCTACATAATACAATTCTGACTGTTGTTGGGATGCTCTGCCACTTTTGTAGAAAACAAGCAGGAAGTGAAGAGAAGCAGGGCAGAAAGTTTTATTGAGGTGCCTACTCTCAGAGTGGAAAAATGAAACATCGGAAAATGTTACTCCCATTTCCATCCGTCGGGGGGGGGGGGCAAACCGAAATTAGAAAATAAAATGCAAACGTGCGTACTCCACCACCCCACCCGCATCATCATCATCATCATCCCCCAAACCGACCCCACCGACGATCGCGCCAGCACACCCAAGCCATTCTTTGCGTGAGCAAATCTCGAAAAAGAAAGACGTGACAACATTATTATTACCCATCAGCATGGTGGAAATAGTTCTTAAAAATAGGTCCAAGTGTGTTATAATGGAAAAACCCTTCAAGCAACTTTCCCACAGAACTGTCTGTTGTCAGCAGGGTACTTTTACTTTGAGAACGAGAGTCACAGCGGATTGTTCCAGAAATACAGGAAGGCCTTAAAATCATGTACACCCCAATGTTTTAAAGAAGCAAGAACAATGTCCCAGGGGACAAAAAGTTCACCCAGGTTAGTGCAATTCATCCAGACCAGAATAGCTGCCTACATGTCCTCTCCACTACCCAGTCAGAACCATGTCACCCCACTATGGCAAGCCAAATGAGGATTTATTCTAAATTCCCGATATTTAGTTTCCCACTAGTTGCCTGTTTTTCACAACGTGTTAGACATTTTGTCTTCCTAGTTCAACAAAACAGTTTTAATATATTTGTACCTTACTTGCCATGAATTTTGAGCCACTAGTGGGACTTTTATTGTACTTTACATCAGAAACCCTACTAGTTGCATGACAGTGCCGAGTCTGCCGGCGAGTGGCACCACAGCCAGAACTAGTCAGCCTTTGAAGCCTAACATGTTGCAATTAAAGCAGCAGTTACTCGTGAAGTATTTTTCATGTAGACAAATCTTTTTATTTCTTTTTTATAAATAAGACATCCAGAGCTTGCAGAAAAATCCAGAGTAACCTAAAAAAAAAAATATATATATATCTATATTGACTATGAATTTGTAGTTTCAAATATCCTATATTTTACGGTCCATAAATCGCGTTTCAGATACTGGGGTTACCGCCTCCAACAAAGATCTTGAACCAGCAGAACGCCTATCTTTTTCTCACGAATAAAATAGTTACAGTAAAGAAATGGCTGACTTCACTGGAAATGGATTCTCCAAGCTGCATAAATAATGAAGAACTCGAACATTAGCTGTCTAGCTATTGTTCCATCATAGCTAACGTTAATCTACATGCATATTAGATCAGCACTCCAACTTCAAGTGGCTTTATAAATACAGGACTAGGTCACCAGGAATCTTAGTAAATTCTGTGAATATGCCCTCTTTGCGACTGAAAGGAGCACATCGGTCTTTTGGATTTTTTTTTGCACCTCAGAAACATGGATTTCCTAACAAGGCGGTAAGCTGTCCGACTACGCCTGCACCCCTATCCCCTCACTCACTTCCGTCAGCCACAAGCCGTCGCTCAGAAAACAATGCATGACCGAGTTCCCTCTCTTCTCCAACGTCAGAGTAATAACTTCTATGCGGACACGTACACAAAGACACAAACAGACAAAGAGACACAGGCACTGCGGCATGGATGCGTATGCTTGACAGGTTTTTAGGCTTAGCGACTAAACTCAATCGTGTAAGAAAGAGCTGGGAATTGTGACAAACGGCCCCATCGGCCCAGACAAGACTTCTCCTGGAATGCTCGCACCCCGACCAAAGTAGAGACAAGATGGATGTAGTAGACAGTTGCTAGTTCTCAGAAAATAGTTCTTCAATGTCAAATCTGCTCAGTGGTTAACTATACTACTCTGAAGAAAGCTCTGATCTGGGCCAGTAAAAGCACAGTGCAGACAGCAGCCGCTTCAGTTCCGGGGTGCTCTGGTGGCTAATGAAACATTGATTTTGGACAGGGTCCAGTTTGGCAGAAGAGGTTACCTGAGTATTTTGGAAGTAGTGCCTCCAGAGGGGTCTGATCTTGTCCTGGCCACCCACATCCCATACTGTGAAGCAGATATTCTTGTATTCTACGGTCTCCACGTTGAACCCTGGGGATACACAAAGAACGCATGCAAAAACAATTACAGAACATGCAATGGCTAATATACCTTAAGGGAATCACAATGTTTAATCATGAATAGTGTATTGTTTCATTTTCTTTTAAAAAATTACAAGTAAACGAGATTTTAAAAAAGACCCATTAAAACTGAGTGAGTGAGGAGGTGAGTTAGAGAGTTAGAGTGTCTTCTTGGTTTTCTATAATTTAATATATGGCTCCAAATTTGAGATAGTGAATTATGTGACGGGTATTATTCTTATTTATACATTGCATAATATGCATATAATGCTGAGAAGTTGAATTTCCATTCTACTGCCAGCTCCAAAGTGTTCTTACCAATGGTGGGAATTGTTGTAACAATTTCTCCAAGCTTCAGTTTATAGAGGATTGTGGTCTTTCCTGCAGCATCCAAACCAACTAAGAGAAGGGAAATAAGAGAATTACCACACAGGAAGAATGAAGCTTGCAAATTTCAATATATCTACAGTCACTGTTCTCCATCATTAACGTTCAGAAACAATACACAAGAGAAGTCACTGCTTATGTTTTGTATTAACAAATACAGAATAAATAGACAGAACAATGGTTACAACCAACAGGTTGATGAAATTTCTGCATCTGTATCTCACAGCCACAGGTGTCAAGGGCAAAATATATGCAGGCTTTAATCGGCGACCAAAAATATATGCAGGCTTCAATCAACGACCAAAACATAACATTCAAGTTCTGACTACTAAATCCACTATGTGAATTAAAACTCAAACAGGGGAACGGAAGTAAGTTAAAGCATTGCGCAGAAATGGCTTATCCCTGTTCAACAAAGAACTCTAATCAGTATTTTAAGTCAATGAACAAAAACAAAGACATTTAAAAACAAAAAAGCTCACAACAAATAATGCAACATATTCCTCAAAGCGATTGTATAATCATTAAAATTTCGATGCGAGAGAAAAATCCTCGAGTGATTGGTCTTCAAGTCAAATAACATTAGTCGAAAACACAAAATTGGCATGAAATGTTAACTTTTTCATGTGCTGTGTAACCATACTTGCCAACCTTGAGCCCTCAGAAATAGGGAGATTTTTTTTTAAATTGTGACGGGGGGGAATGGGGGGTGCTATCAAGAATTTTCGCGGACCTCGATTGTAATTGTTGGGGGGGGGTTGCAATCATCTTTTTTTTTTTTTTTTTTTTTTTTTTTAAGAAACTATTTAACGGTTTATTTAAAGTATTTACCGCGGGTGTGCGTATGCGTTAAAATTAAATCCCCGTTCCCCGTTAACCATCCACGTAGATACACGCGTCAGATTTTTAAACAATTAAAAAAATAAAAATAAAAATTAAAACACGATATTGTCCGAAATCGGGAGAACTGCGGGAGATTGTTGACTCCGGGAGATTATCGGGAGAGGACATTGAAAATCGGGAGTCTCCCGGGAAAATCGGGAGGGTTGGCAAGTATGTGTGTAACTCCAATTTCCTGTTAGTCCAGTCTAACGTTAAATGAGTGGAGCTGAAGAATGAAGAGACTTGACAGGACATCTACAGATCCACAGCCCTGGCCTCTATCTAAAGTTACCTTAGGAAAACTCCCGCATTCCTGACATTCCACATCTGTAACCATGCAGTCATAATCATCATAGGTCAAAAGAAAACAAGTAAACCTCGAAAATTTCATTATAAAAGCATAAATGATACGAAAAACTATTGTGAGAGGTAACGTTCGTCAAATACAGAATTCTTCAATGTAAAGTGAGAATTTCTTTTAAAAATTGTCACCGTTACTGGTGGCGATCTACGTTAGCGTCATCACCGAATTAGCTAACGAGTGCCAACTTAACTCTGAAACAATGAAGAACAATAACGATGACAATAATCATACATTGTATTTATATAGCGCCTTTCTCAAATCCAAGAACACTTTATACAGTAAAAGATGGAGATAACATCGTTAGATAAAAATAAAATAAAAAACGTAGCTAACGTTAGTCTACAACTGTCACCAACTCAGCTGCCCAGTTAAGTTACTGGCTGCCATGCACCATTAGCATAGCTAGGTAACATCCAGGGGTAACTTAATAAATATAATATTAATATTATAACGTTAACTTGTCATTTGTAGAAGACGTTAACAAACATTGAATATCAAATAGTTCACGTTAATGCTAACATAACCTTAGCGCGCTATCTTAGCGAGTTAAATAAGTTAACCGTTAACATTAGCTACCTATTAAACTGCCTAATTTCTCTTAAGACTAAGCACAGAGCGAGGGTAGCTATTTAATTTATATTCCACATGTCACATTGAGCCAATGTTAGCATACGCTACTTAGTAAGCTAACGTTTCCTAACATTACCACATGTTACTTTCACTTCAATAAGTTACTGCTAACTTTGGTTTTCCAAGCACTCATTTAGTGAAGCGCTAAATGAGCTCGTAAGCCAATACCAGAAGCAGTAACAAGCACTAGCTAGCTAACGGTAAGCATTTTTTTTCAAGCTAGCAAGTTAGCCACCTGGCTAATTAAGTCGAATAACACGGTAGACTAACGCTAATGTTATAGCTTGCGACTAGCAAAGTTATGGAGGTCCAAAACATGCAAAGTTAACGACTAAGTTACAGAAAAAAAGTTGCGTCTTCCTGAAAAGTTTAGCTTAACGTTACGTTACAACAATGAATGTTAGTTAACGTTAGCAGGTTTGTGTTAACAAGACACTGAAACAGGTCGCCGGGCGTTTTCCAGGCAGCAAAATGGCAATGCATGGTAACGTGTTAACGTAACATATTTTAAACCTGTCATCATCACTAGTAACGGTACCATTGCTAACAACTACAGTATATGTGGACAGTTACCGTATTCCACACGTTAACAAAAAAACTCACCCATCAGGATCCTCATTTGTTTCTTCCCAAAAAGACGGGCGAAGACACTTGAAATTGTGAGGCCCATTTTTGTCGAAAATCAATTTAGCTAGAGCTAACTAGCTAACGTTACTTGAAATTAAACTGCCTATCTAACGGTACAACTTCGCTTTTGGATGTAAGTTAGCGGGCGCACTGTTCTTCCCTCTCGTTCAGTCCTCCTCTTCGGTACGTTTTATACAATCTTTGGGCCGTACCCCGTTAAAAAAATCAAGCGGGACAGACAATTTCTATAAGCTAAAACCGCTAAGACGCAAGAACTGCGGCGATGGTTCGGACTACGTTGCGTGAATGAAAAGGCAGAGGCTTTTCGATCCTCTCTCTGCCACGTCACGCTCCCTCTTCAGCAGCAACTCCAACGCGGACAAAATGACGTCACGGGCGCCACATCCCTACATGCATCGCAACTCTTAACCCATTAATATTACTTTTTTCTTTTTTTTTACTCATCCATTTGTTCCACATTTCCCGAGTGAAGGTCGACGCATAAAACACAATGCATGTCATTTTATAAACATTTGATATGCATTTTTAACTAATGATTTTAACAATAAGTAAACTATTTATAGTTGCACCACTAATATAGGAATGGTACAGCAGGTTAAACGCATTGTAATAGGTGTAATATAAAACTGACAAGATATTGGAACCTGAAAGTTCAATCTTGACATTGTAAACGTGCAGGTTTATATGAACCATGCCCAAATATAAATTGCGGTGTGATGCTGCCAATTGTTCTACGACCCTCTACTGTATGTATGTATAGGTAGTGTATATATTAATAAGGAAATACACATGGCCATTTTAATTTGGCTCTCTGGTAGAGAGATGGTCTTTATCTGTAAAATTGAGTTAGAATACAACTGAATTATTAATTTACAGGTTTACTCTTGAGCAAAATCTGGGGCAACCAAGTCATGTTTGTTAATGTATTTGTCCTTCTGTGTTGATTAAATTAATGGCTGTACTATGTAGCTATACTTTTTTTTTTAATGAGGCATAATTGGGGCGTGCAAGAATTTCCATAATTCGTGGAATGACATAACACCACAGTAACAATTCTGAAATGTATTATTTAAAACAAATAAAAATAGCAACACAAAAATGTTGGATTAAAAATCGGATATAATATGTTAGGGACTGGATAGTGAGGCTTCATGAACCCAATAATAGGTAAAACTGTCAATCAGAATGATTGGTTGCATAGCCCACTTGGGGTGTTCATTCTTCAGAGGTGTAAAATTCAGGTTCAGAAAGTAAAACTCATCCCCAGTGTTTTTGTTCCAGTCACCTGGATTTGCTAATTAGTTAAATTCTTCAGCCAGGAGGTAAAACTAATTAGTGAAATCAGCTGGCTGAGTTCATCGGTGAAAGAAACATGTGGCAAGACTTACTTTCTGACCTCTGGATCATACACCTCTGCCATTATTTAAGTCACACAATTTAATTTCTGGAGATGAGTTTTCTAGTTTTTCTTTCTTTTTTGTTGGTTGTGGTGTAGCAGATGTACCCAGAGGATGGCAAATTACGAGATGGTAATTTCCTGAGGGTGGTAAACACAATGGGCCTCATTCATAAAACATGAGCTGAACGAAATTTAATGTAAATTCATATTAGCAAGTTTGTTCATATTTTGGCATGGATCAAAGTTTTCATATCCCTGATTTTTTTGTACGTGCGAACATTTACACCTGCTCAGGACCACGCGTAGGATACTGCATCCGTAAGTTCAAAATGCCGCTAAATGTAGCTTCTGAATGTCAATTAGAATAGGCCTGTGAATTTTATATAAGTTAAATTAACAAGACTAAATGTAGCCTATGAAGTGCACAATACAACCATAATAAATACGACTGTAAAAAGAAAGCACTTTAGATTAAGCCTATTAATCACTTGTAGGCTATGAATTTATTTAATTAGACCCATAACTTAATTAATGCTCCCCTACTATTTTTCTGAATTGATTAAATTAAAATGTTGTATGATGTTAAATATGCTAATTAAATCACACATTTAACCATTGAACGACATTTGCTATAAAATAACTTACAGGTCTGTATAGCCAGCATTGCAATGACTTGATCTTGTGCTGTTGGAGGAGTTGGCTCCTAAGAAGAGAGCCCATTTTTAGGATCACACATAGGCTATTTGTTGGCTGAGAGTGATGTATGGCTAGTTCGTGTCTTCGGGTTTTTATGAAATTGCCAACCTGCCCAATGTTATTGGTAGGCTACCGTAACTGTAGGCCTACTGCACAAATGTAACCTCAAGGCTCCATCCGAAGATACGTTTGCATATTAATAGAAAGGGCTATCACATCTGTGCAGCTCATATGCCATGCGAATTGTATTGCTCAACGCCCTGGCCCGGTTGCCTGGTGGGACCCACGGCAGCTTCATTCTGCGGGGCACTCATTTTCAGAACGCTGCGAGAGACAGATGGCTTATTGGTATACGTCAAGTTGTTTACTGTGTCAGAGTAGATTCCTAACAACCTCTTTCCATAACTATCAGGGGAATCAGGGATTTCAAACCACCTCTCACATGCACAAAACACAAACAAAATGATTAAATTAATAATTATTTTATTTATTTCCAGGCTGCGAGAAAGACTGTGGTGCTCGGCAGATGGAGGAATGCGCTCGGCCAATGCAGAAAGGCTTGAACTTTAAGTTTGTGTGACGGGAAATTCTGCATTTCCTTGATGTCATATCCTGCCAGGTCTTTTTACTTTACCATGTAGGCCGAGGCTACTTTACTATTTACTTTGTGACAGCGGAACGGACGATAGACTACTAAACTACTTTATTTTTTTTCCTCCTAGATTGAACATCTGCTAATAATTCTTTCCTTTAGCTTTTTCTGGACCATTTTTTTGTATGCACCTTTAAAAATAGAAGCGACAACTTCCGTGTAAGGCAATTCATGGGCGTGATTTATGCAAATTGCAGAATAAGGTGAACGCACTGGTCATTTACGATGAATTGGCATGTATGAACATATGAATGGATGCACAAATTGGAATATGAACAAATCTGCCTTCCCCACACGGTTTGATGAATCCGGCGTACATTTTTCATATGTTTCGTACATACATGTATATGCATATTTAGGAAAGTTTCATAAATTAGGCCCATTGAGTACCAGGGCCTTCTGCAGCCTGACTTATCATAACCTTACAGTTTGTGATGCTCAGACATGAGAACACGTCAGCCCAAATTTCCGGGACTTAATAAATCAATGAATGTTACTTCTCATGAATCATGATTCTTGTGCAGGTGGCACTCGTTACAGATGACGATTCCAGCCAATGATTCAATAACACATAACTGGTTAAACAGGTCAATAAATTTACTGAAGATTAATCTTACAAACCCTAACTCCTTTTTCAGAGCCAGGAGTGCAGGGATCTGTCTGTTGGTTTTTGATGTGTTCCTGCACTCAAGTGGTTCTTTTAAGACATCGATTGGCTGAAGAATCTGCACACCTTGTTACCAAGGCCTAAATTGGCTGCTGGTTGAAAGGAAATCATGAAATCAGCAGAGACACCGGCCCTCCAGTAAATAAACAAACTTAAAATCATACTGGAGTTTGAGACCACCGCTGTAGAGTGTATCTGGGGTTGAGACTAGGATTGAGCTGGGTCTTTCGATGATGAAGCTGAAAAAATTGCTGGAGCTCTCATGTAAGGGCAGTTGCAAGTTTTGCAGTTTGTATTAAGAAAATAATTGAATTTTCACTGATACCACACACTTTTGACATTGACGGCTTCCCCTGAAAGTAGGGTGAAAAAACATCACACTTTGGCAAAGCTCACATCTGACATCTTGTGGTCATCTTCCAGTACTGCATTCCTCCCACAGCTGCACAGTCTTTCAGTAACTGACTGATGTTGCAGTTTGACAGGCTCATATATACAAGTAGACAAACAAAACAGAAAGAAAAAGTTAGAGTGCAGTCCAAAAGTATTTGGACAATGACACATTTTTTGCTCTGTACTCCAGCACATTGGATTTGAAATGGAACAGTGACTGAGGCAAAAGTGCAGACTTTCAGCTTTAGTTTCTTCATATTTTGTGAACCATGTAGCAATTGTAGCTTTTTATACAGTCACCCCCATTTCAGGGCACGAAAAGTAAATTAACAAACTTAAATCATTATTTTATATTTGGTTTATTTTATATATCGTTTGCATGCCATGGCCTCCTGATATCTGTGACCAAACAGCAGCAAAATACTCTTGATATCTTAGTTCCAGGTACTCTTACAAGCGACACTATAACCTTTGTGCATTTGAATGGATCTCCATGGGAGTGGACAAGATTAAGCTGTAAATTACACATGGTTAGCTAAATGGCTGTGGGTCAAGGGTCTGATGTATCAAACGAGCCTCAAACTATCACTCTGCTGCCATATGCAGTAAATATGGATGGATCACTTTTAGGGCTGTTTCTCCAGACTCCAACACCAGATTATCCTATTGAACTCTATGAAAAAATAAGTCAGGAGAAGAAACCCTTAAAGTGATCCAACCACATCTACGGCACATCTGGCAGCAGAGTGATGGTTTGCGGCTCGTTTGATACCACAGACCCTTGATGACTTGGAGCCATTTAGCCATGTGTTCCATACTGGTCCAGCGTAATTTACAGCCTAATCTAGTCCCACTCCCCAATTCCCATAGAGATTGTTAAAATGCAGAGGTAAGGGTACCTGAAAATAAGATAGTCTTTTGATGTTGTTGGGTCACAGACATCAGGAAGTCATGGCATGCAAAGGAAATGCAACCAAATATGAAATATGACGACTTTGTTAATTTGTCCAATTATTTTCAGTCCCCTAAAACAGGAGGACTATGTATTTAAAAAAAAAAGGGCTACAACTGAAAGCCCGCACTTTAACTTCATAGATCCATTTCAAATCCAATGTGCCGGAGAACAGAGCCAAAATAACAAAAATGTGTCACTGTCCAAATAGGTTTGAATCACACCGCACCATCAAACATACTTTCTGCAATAATGAAGAAAACACATCTGATCTTCTTGTCACTTTATTCCTATACAATAAAAAATACTTGTCTTCCATGAAAGTGACTGTAAGAAGTCATACAGTGACAATTGCTGTACAAATGTTAAAACCAAAGTACAGAGCATAAGTGGTTATGGCTTCAATACAAAATGATCAATAACATGAATAAAATCTGAATGCCAAAATACTGAGCTGTCCCCATGCAATATGCTGCATCTTGTGCTTCTGTTAACATGACTTCTATTGTGTTTGTTTAGTAAAGTATTAAAGCACCATTGTCCGTTCAGGATGTCATAAACTATACCAACAGCACTACCACTATAACTAATAACAATAACATACTTGCTGCCATTATTATTGTTGTCATCATCAAATATTTTAAATAGGCAATGACCATTTTAAATACTCAAGCAGACCAGCAACTCAGTTATAGAATAATGTCGTACGAGAATAGATCTCTATATAAAATTCAAGCATTTTTAAAATAGGTTTTATCTTTAAAATATAAAACTATAGTGGTTGTCCAACAACCAACAGACACAGGTCCTGTGCCAGCCAAAGGCTCATTTCAACTGGAATTAGCCGTGTGGTGATGTTCCGCCTGATTCTCTGCACACTGTTCAGACGCACTTTGCCTCATGCAGAAACAGCCGTCATACACAGAACATCCTTCAGAACTAAAGGACCAGACTGCTGGAGTCCGTTACGGATAAATGTGACCAGGGTAATTCTTGCAAAATCTCATTGTATTGTTTTTCCAAAATCTTGTACAATTTCAAACATTTGAAGCAATGCTAAAATCGTTGGAATCTTTGGTTTCATTACCAACATTTCCAGCCATTCTAAATTAAAAAGACTGGTCTTTGATAAAGTAAAAAAAAAAAATATATATATATATTTTTAAAACAGTTGTTTATATAATAATATGTTAATAGGCGAAACCAGCTGGAAATTGAGGGTTTTTTTGTCAATTAGAATGTGAAATTTATCTGAGGAAAACTATAACTGGGTGTAGGAACACACACACAGAAAATGCCTTTGAAATATTTGCTATGTCTGATGAAATGTGGTCTCTGGGTTCTTTTGACCCATGTAGTAACTCCTTCGGTGTCTTAAAACATTGCTGATCCGGCCCCAAGCATAATTCCAAATATTAAAATGTTAATCAGCACTGTGTTAACATTTCCCCATATAAGTTATGTCTCTATATTGTCTAGGCAAATATGATACACAATGAGGAACATTTCATATGCACCCAGCATGTTTAACATAATCAGTTGCAAAAGCAGGTTTAAAAAAAAATGTCATTGCCCTTTCAACAGGCCTGGAGTTAATTTGATCATGGTTAATTACAATCAACGTGCCAGGTTAACGTAATCACTTGCAAAATAAGAACTTGAATAATAATAATCTAAACTGTAAGCACAAGTCAAGTCTCAAACCTGAAAACATTTAAATAAGTCCTGATAAAGAAGCGATTGGAGCAAGGCTTCTCAAAGTCCCGGAGAGCCACAGGGTCCATTGGTTATTGTTCACAACTTGTAATGAGAATCCACTTGAAGACCCAGGAAACCAGGTGAGGCCAGTTAACTGTTATCTTCTGTTTTAATTGACCATTTAAGAAACAAGTAGAAAGAAAAACCAATAGACCCCGCAGTTCTCCAGGAAAAGGATTGGGAGCTCTTGGCTTTGGGCAGGGATGGGCAACTCCAGGCCTCGCGGGCCGGTGTGTATACAGGTTTTTGCTGTCACCAGATACCAATCATTTAATTAGCCCAATCATTTACATGATGATATTTTTGCTACATTCCGCTATATGAACCGGCGGCCCGTGAGGCCTGGGGTGCGTCCCAATAGTCGAAAAATGCACCCTCCCTTCCTCCACTACCACCTCCTCTACTCCGTGCCCTGGAAACGGATCTTTGTGTTTTAATCTAAAGTTGCCCATCCCTGCCTTAGGAAATGATAGGCACAGGGATTGCTGATTGACCCTCACAAACTTGATGGGAAATAAACAAGCCCATCAATGCAAGCATAAAGAAGCAATGAAGAAGGCTAACATGGTGGTGCACCATCAATCACTCTGTACATTGTTAATACAAGGCCCAAATGGCCAGAGCATGTGGAAGGCATTTACTTGAGGTGAGCCTTCCCTGTTTTATGCAATTTACTTAAAAATCTATAATTATAAGAACCCCCAAATGCTCTACAAGTCTCTTTTTTGAAACTATAAAAAAATAATAGTTCTGAATAAGGCAACTTCACCTTAACAATCAGGCCTACTTTCAAGTCCATTTTAAGTGCACATAAAACCATGACAAATTACTGATGAATAACCATGAAATAAATAAAAAAATGAGTAGGTGTAAATTCAGGATAGGAAAATTCACACAAAATAGCCTGAAAACACAAAAACATTTACATAAAGTAACATCAGCTTCCCATGTCAAATAGGCATAATATAAACTAAAGGTATTGGGGCGGGTGTGCATGAGGGGTGGACCCTGAAAATGACTTTTACACAAAAAACACTGGGACTGACCAAATCATTTACCTGTCATTTAAAACACCCCAATAGTCCAACTTGTCAAAAGTTTGAATGCCAATGACAAGAACAGGTACTTTAAACAGTCAGTGGGACTAACATGAAATGTAGAGGGGTAATCTATGATCGACTCATCCAGGATCGCTCAAATTACAAGTTAATTCTAACGAAAGAAAAAAATGGTGAAATTAGTGTTACATTAAAGCGTTCCAGTAAAGCAGTTTCCGCACGATGCAGAAACCCTCCCACCCAAAGTCTTGGGGCTTGGGGTTCTTGGAAAGGACCCCCCACCACTGTCCCTCACACCCAATTTCTCAATTTTTCACAAACATCACAAAAATTCCTATGTGCACAACTGTATCGATATCATCCTGCCCAAAAAAACAGTTCCCATCCAGCACTTTCTGCGCCCTCCCACACCCTACCTGTGAATACCTTCAGCCTGTGCCAGGCACACAGACATGCTGACACAGCTACATATTAACAAGTCCCAGACACTCTGACCTAGACCCTCAGTAGTTCTTTCGCAATAAAACCCAGAAACCCGTGCATTGTGGGGATTCTCCCTCCCTCCTCTCCTCCAAGATGTCTGGAGAGGTAGTGTAGGAGGTAGTGCAACACCATCCCGTGGGGGTTGCCCCCCCCCCCCCCCCCCTATCCCGTTCAAATGCCCCGGGGCCCCAGGCGAGGCTGGGTGAAGGAGAGACGGCGGAGCAGAGAGAGAGAAGCAGAAAGAGAGAGAGAGAAAGAGCCGCCTTGCATGGGCTGGGGCTGGGATGGGATGGGATGCTGTTGATCCCCCCCATACACCCTTCATAGTGCAGATAAATGCATTATGTGGCTTTTCTTATTCAATGATTGTTTGCTTAAATTATTGACTCTGGCAATGCCAGCACTGCGCATCAGGGCACACAGGTCTTCAGGTACAAGTGCACTTGATGTTTAAAAAAAAACAACAACAAAAAAATAAGATAATAATAAAATAAAAATTAAGGTTAAAAATCCACAACTCAAGTGTGGAACAGTCATTGCGCTCAGTCCCTGCGTAAGCCGGCGGTCTGCTGGAGCACTTTGTGCACATGCCCTCTGCCCATTAGACTGGGGTCAGGGGTCAGGGTGTGGCCGGCTTGTGCAGGATGCCCTGCAGGTCCTCGGGCAGGGAGAGGATGACAGACTCTATGTGGGTCTGCAGCTTGGCCAATGTGCCAGGCTTGACTGGCAGCTGCTCTCTCTCTGCCTGAGTCTGGGGAACAAAGAGAGCAATATGATCATCAGCACATGAGAAGGACACCGACAATCAAACTGACCTCACAGATCCTATACACCACCCAGATATTCAGCTCCATGTTCTTAACAGAGGCCACTTTTACATGCACATCATTATTCCCATCTTATTCGGAATACTGAAGTATTCCGGTCACGATACATTAAGCCCTTATTCCGACTATGCAAAAACCAAATAACAGATTGCAAAATGGTGAAAATAATCTGAAAATGAAAACCATGTAAACACCTTATTCCGTGCATAGCTCTAAAACACGGTCTGCATAATGCATTTGCAAGGTGTCTGGGGTGTTGAAGTCAGCCAGCTAGTTGACAATAAAAATGTTGCGGCAAGCACGCAGCCCTCAATTCTGGACCGACGAGGAGACAGAAGTCTTCATTTCTGTACTAAAAAAATGTAACGTACAATGCATGGACGACAGGAAACATTAAAATGGCGATGAAACGTGTTCAGTCGAACCACAGAACAAAGCTGATACAGGTGGAAAACCCTGAAATCAATGTATTTTAAGTAGGGCTGTCAACGTCAATGCGTTAACTCATGCAGGTCCATGACATAATATGACCATAACCAGAATAAGAATCCAGTGTTTCCCTCAGGTGGTCTATGTAGGTGGGGTGGTGAAATGGCATGACCACGGACGGGGTGGGGGGTGGGGGGGTTACATCCGTTTGCATGATTTCATTTTCTTGCTTTGGTTTCAGAATGTGGCGCCAACTGTCCCCATTCTCCCAGATCTCACATTTACATGGAATGTGGTAAACACCTCTTATTAGCTGAAGATGACATTACCATCAGCTAATCAGCTCGGGTTAGTTATTTGCTTTCCTGAGGTAATGTAACCTAAACAGATCCATTCTTCTGAGCATGGCCAAGCAGCCAATTGTAGTGAGATTACCGCAAATCAAAACACTAATTTCATAGCCTACTTGGAGTTTGTTAGTTCGGCTACTAACCGAATCGTTGATCATTTCCGAAGACGGGTTACAAAATGGTGCGCTTATATTACTTTTTAATCATAGTAAATTAGTTTTCAAAAAATGACATTGTCATTTAATATTTTTAGGCGGGGTGGCAAACTCCGTGCCTCATGTATGGTAGGGGAAACACTGGGATTGTTATTTGGAATATGGTGTGCATTTAAACATAGCCACTGAAAGTTCCGGCTCCTCGCAATTGAAGCAGAAATATTCAAATTCAATGGATGTTCTGAACATGCATTAAGAGGAATCAGTAACAACAGCACAAAGAGAAGCAGAGAGGACAGAAAGAACACTGGAGTTGAGTATCTGGTGAGGTGAGTCGACAGAATCTGCACTGACCTATTCAAAGACAAGTGAAACAGACAAAATTAATTATATGTGTTTTGAATGCATTGGCTTGTTATTTTCCCAGTTCCCTTTGCTTAGACTTGAATTCATTTCAGGACACATGGCACAAGTGAGCGAAAGATGGTTTTATCTGGCTGCATTGTGAAGCATTTTATTTTATTTTTTTATGATAATAGGAAAACTGTAAAATATAATTTACACTGTGCCAGCAGTTATGGTAATGAGGAAACAAGGCCAGCGTGACATGACAATCGTGTGCCGTTGGGCAAAGTGAGAAAATTGGGCTTTTCTTTTCTCCGCATATCAAATCAGGCCAATCAAGACTCTCCATATATTCAGCCAATCAAGCAGCCCTGATACGGGTTCTCTTAACCAGAACTGGAAGGCTAATGTTATTCAGCAGGTGGGCACGGCCCATGTAAACTGCTGCATGTCAGCTTATTTTGAGCACCAGCCTCTGTGGTGTTGGAGCGGGAGGGTGGCTGACCAGTTTGTCCTTCAGCTTTAGCACGAGGTCCACAATCTCCACCTCAGTGTGTTTCTGTATGCGCAGCTGCAGGTCCTGAAGGGAAAGAGAGGCACACTGTCAACAAGGGCTACTCTGGACAGGGCTCCCATGCAAACCACACACACATTTCACATGCCTTTTTAATGCTGTTCACATGGCAAATGTATGATAGGGGACAGTGACAGGGAGGTGGGGTGTAAATAAGGCCAGAAGGGGAGGTCCATCTCACCTCCTCACACAGAGACTCCAGGTGCAGTGCTTCCAGCTTCTGGGTCATTTCCTTCCTGCGGTTCCTGAACCAGCCGTCAAAGTTTGGGCACTTCAAGAACTGCCTGCAGTGGGACACACGTATCTTGGGTTATTGGGCCAAACTGAGACGTCTCAGCAGGAGTTACACGTTGATCTACTTTCATTTTGGAAAACACTTTGTGTGTCCACTGCGTGAAAATAAAAAAGTGTATAAATGTATTAATAATACAAATTATTACTAATAATAAATATAAGAAAAAGGAGAACAATGATCATCTTTACATTACGTACAATCTCAACTTTATTATTATTATTAATTCTGACAGGTGGACGCTAGATACTGGGTGTGTCCAGAGGTCAGTACTGTACCTGTACAGGCCAATCCAATCTCCTTTGAGGCGTGAGGTGAGCTGTGGGCCCGCCTTCTCCAAACTCTTCATAAAGTCCTCCTGGCTGAAGGGGCGGAGCTGAGGAGGGCTCTGGAGGGCACAGCAAATAGACAAGACAGGATACGTTTACATCAGGACACACCCCCCATCCTTATGTGTACACTGGAACCCACACATAATTTTCTCACAATGCATGTTGTCACTTGAGCAAGCGAGGGTTCAGGGGTGTCCCCTTTAAGTAGCTTGCAAGTATCGAAGGGCTTGATACCTCCCTTAATGATCCCTTCATGAACCATTCTCTGAAGTCCGCATCTCCGGACACTTTGTTGAAGGGAATTGCCCATAATTCTTCGCAGCACTACAATTTACCAGAGCATTAAATTCACTAAAACTATCAACTACATAGAACAAATGGTTTAATCAGGCCTAGCTCTTGCTCACCCAGCAACACAAGGAATTGCAATACGCTGGGCAAACCCTCACACAAGACTCAACTCCAAGTTTCAATGAGAATTGCAGATCTGAAGTGGGCAATTACAAATGACTGTATCTACAGAACAAAGGACATTATAATGTTACTGGGTGAATTCTGCAATACAACAGAAATTATATACAATATCCAAATGATCCTCATGATGTATTTTTTTTAGTTTTTTAAAAGGATATCAGACAGCAAAAAATACAAAAGTAGGGCAGGCTGAGAGGCTAACAGACAGGAAAAGGAACACAGTGCAGAAAGTGCGATGATGGGGTATCAAACCCCCAACCTCATGATATGGCACAAGCTGGCCGCCCTATGGACTGTGCCATGCCTCTCTCCAGCAAACAGTCCATTTGTAACTACCTCTGTTGATCCAGAAAGACTGATCTCTTTGTATGGACATGATTTGAACAAGCATAGTCACAGAAGAGACCATTAAACTTACCATTATCAAATTTTATCAGAGTTTATAATGTTGAATTTTCATTTGAACTGTGTACATGACATTCACAACTTGTTTCATTTCATACTTTTTTTAAATTAACGCCATTTGACTATTTTTGCGTGAGTTACAGTAAATGTTATATAATTGCTCTCATTTTTAATGCATCACCCACTGCTTTAAACAAAAAATAACATCCCCCGCACATTTCCAGATACTGCTGTATGTCCGCGGTCCTTAGTAATCCTATTTGACTGTGAATTTGAAATGTGAATGTTGCTTGCAAACATTGCTGTCAGTTAATTTGTGGTAATTACTTTATCAGCATAGATGTCTGGGGTGGTGCAGTTGGAATATGTGTGGTTTGACAAAAAGACTGTCGGCGGAGGACCGAAGTACATGCAAGCAAACAATGGAGACACACACACAACTGGTGGCCCCGTTTATGAGCAATATAACAATTAAAAAACAATGACACTAAAATAATGATTTTGTGTGCTTCATTGCGACTGGTGGAAATGTCCTTCTTACCTTCCAAGGTGAGATGCTTTTCTGCAGTGGCATCAGGCTGGCCACATAGCGCTCCTGAGAAGAGCCAGAGGGAAAGTGAGTAAGGACACTCCTGTGGTAGAGTGTTTCTCCAACCCCCCCCCACCCTCAATGATACCGGTCCAGAGCATTTTGAAGGTTCATCCCAAAGCATGCCTCTCTTACCAGTGGAATGATGAAGCTTTGAGTCAGCTCCAGGAAGTAGCGCCGTAAAATTGCATTCTGGGCCGCGGAAGGCCGCTTCTGTTGGACACCCTGTGAACGAGAGCAAAAAGTATATTGGGCTCTCAAACGCCAGTCCTGGACGGCCGCAGTGTCTGCAGTGTTTTTTTTTTTTTTTGCTGCGTTACAGCACTGAACTTTAATTTAAATCTTTGGATTGGCTAAAGAGTCCATAAACCTAATTTCCGAGGCCTAAATGAAGATCATGAAAGTCGTGCAGATGCTGCCACCCTGAAGGCCAGAAGTTGAGAACGGAGTTTGTTCTTGCTGAGGATAGTTAAGCAGATTAAGTGCTTTTGTGATGACGCATATACACTCAGGAGTCTGGGAACGCCGTTACCCAAGCCTGACACTGTTGCTCATATGACTCAAGTAAATGCAGTTATGTTTTCTTACACTGTACGCTGCTCTGGATAAGAGCGTCTTACTAAATTAACGTAATGTTCAAATGTATGAGATGCCCGTTTTAAGGAGTCTAAAGATGTTTGCAGAAGTTATGTGCAGTTACTGAGATCTGTGACAATGAGGAATTGGATGAGGATGGGTGTGAGTATCTCACTTTCTGAAGCTGCTTGATAATGTCCTCATCTCGGTTCAGGAACGGCTTGTAGGCGCTGTAAACACCTGCAACATCAAAGAACACCAGCCGGCGTTCAACCCGGTGACTTCTTCAAACATGACTCAACAGTGACTCAACATTTGTTCCACCCCTGTTCTTTTATTCCACAAAAAAGCTTGAGGACGTAGTTTGCAGAAAACAACAGCTTACGAGAAGATCCTTGTGCCGTACTGTTTGGTGGCTTCATGCCATCCAGACAGATCGCATGTTACTGTTACAGCCCCAACATGCCCAGCTGAAAAACCCAAGCCTGTCCTACTCATCGAGTTCTTAAATGGCCTAAAGTCGTGGGGTCAAATTAAGGGAGGGAGAGCAATTACTATTGTTAAAAGTCAGTTAGGCACTTACTAGGCATATTGAAACGGAGGGACAGTAATTACAAAAAGCTGCATTTTGTATGAGGTAAGTAAATGGGTGTGCACAAGCCTCTTACCATAAGTAAGCACTTACCAGGCTTAGAATCCAAGGTCTTCAGATTTTTCAGTTTCTTAACCTTCATTTGTTTGGCCATTTCCCCTGCAGACACCAAACACACAGCACAGAAGCCAAATAAAGCACACAGGACACGGTTTCCTGTTAGTATCAAGATAAATTTGGACAAATCCCTAAATGCTTTCTTGAACAGTCACACAGCATAAGAAGAGCTGTGAAAACCTGCATGGTGCTCATCATGAAGAGCTGTGAAAACCTGCATGGTGCTCATCATGAAGAGCGTCTTTCCACCGTGTAAAGGATGTGAATCATGTCTCTGCTTTACCTGCTTGCTTCATGTCTCCAATGCGGATGATGTGCGGCCAGTGCTGCAGTGTTTTGGCAAAGAAGGGGTTCGTCACTCCCAGGATGACAGAGGGCCTGAGGGAAACACACAAACACATGTGCGCACGCGCGCACACATGCACAGGATTGTCATGAGAAAAATCATGATCGTCCAGTACAGTTAATTTACAGACTGCACTGTTAGTGACACGGTTAGGTGTGACTGAGACTACCCTGATACAGAGGTGCGATTGAGACTGCACTGTTAGTGACATGGTTAGGTGTGACTGAGACTACCCTAATACACAGAGGTGTGACTGAGACTACCCTGACACAGAAGTGTATTGAGACTGCACTGTTAATGACATGGTTAGATGTGACTGTTACAAATTGACAAAGAAAAAATAATAAATAATATCCTTTTGATGTAAAGTATGTAATTTGTAAAGAACTGGAGGTCTGACATGGCATGTCAGGTCTGTCATGGATATTCACTAAGTTATGATTGGCAGCCCACAGAATGCACAGCTGATTTGTTCAAATGTAATTGCCATGGAAACCATCAGAACTTTGTTGGTTCCTAAATAAAAAAACATTAATTTCATATCTCAGCTGAATATTTTTTGTATGTCAATTTAAAATAATGATTTTGATTGTGCAGTAACACAAAAAACAAATGGCAGCATCTTTGCCATGATGTCAACCGCGTAATTGTAGCCAAAGGACCATGCCTCCTGTTTGAATGTCTTCTATTTTGGTCTGATGCCGGTCATTGGTCTCCCAGTGAGCGGCCTGTTTACATCACGGCCCCACTGTGAGAGTGCGTGAGAGTGCGTGAGAGTGCGTGAGAGTGCGTGAGAGTGCGTGAGAGTGCGTGAGAGTGCGTGAGAGTGCGTGAGAGTGCGTGAGAGTGCGTGAGAGTGCGTGAGAGTGCGTGAGAGTGCGTGAGAGTGCGTGAGAGTGCGTGAGAGGCTATAATTTTATTTGTACATATTTAAAGCTCTCCTCTCCAAAGTTACCCTGTTGTGCTGGGGTTTAGCTGTCTATTTCAGATATTCCTTGATTCTCAGATGGAACTCTGAAAGCAAACCTCTAAAGCTCTAAAGCAAACCTTTTTAAACAAATGTTTTCAAGCACACAAAGGTTACATAACACAGCACATAAATATGTTAAGAGCACAGTTCTGCTGCAAATGCTTGACATGCTCGTTGACTCTGGGGAAAATGTGGTTCGAGGTCAGTCACAGTGACTCAAGGTCACGCCATCATGCACAAAAAGCAGGTCATAGCTGTGGTGTGCACAGTACAGACCTGCTGGGTTACTGTACCCCTGAGTGCCGTGGAAGGATACTCACGGGGCCTGTGTGCGGGTGGTATACTCCTTAAATTCACTGTCGTGGATGGTGAAGTAGGGTCTAAAATCGCTGCAGTATCGCAGTGGGGAAATACAGCTGTGACATAATGCAAGAGAGAGACAGAGAAAGAGAGGGAGAGCAACGTCAAAAATGGGGTTGTGCTGGTTCCAATCCCAATTTTTTAACCGTGCTTCAACAACATTTCAATCCAGAATGCTTCGAACGAGAACACAAAAAAATGCAATTAGTGTTTTTGCCCTGAGGCTCTTTGGGCTCAGCCAATTTAGGTATTTTTCCACTTCAAGTGAAATGTTTCTGTAATTATGCAGACTAAAAGGCAACCACCACTCCATGACCAACGGTAATTGTAACTGGTATGAGCATCAACCATTTTCTTTCATTTAATAACATTCGCTGTCATCGTATTTTCTTCCTCTGACTTATTAACTGAAAGGTCAAGAAAAAAAAGCTCTTCCACAAACAGAAATAACATACCGAATCCAAAAGTCGGTTTTAAATTTACTGGACAAAGTCATTAAGTATAACAAAAATATTGTCATTTTCATAATTAAAATGGCTGTTTTCAAACTAATTTCAAAAGCCATTTCACATTATGACAGCAAGGGGACCAACTGATTAATGTCGTGCGTGTTTAGATGAGAACAGTCATGTGATCAGGCCCTCCATGAGTAACGCAACCTCACAAGCTCGGCTCGGTGGCTTTTCAAACTTGATCCTGAGAAACGACCGTGTCGTGGTGTTCGGTCGAACCACAGTGGCAACTTATTTGTTCAACTTTGTTCAAAGCTGTTAATCATTGTTAATTAGACACTTGCCTGTTGAGGGAACATTAACTCTCTGGAACATTATATCAGACATAACTTTGCATACCATGTACTATATGTGACCCACTCTACAAAAATGAGTCTGATGTGGGGGGGGGTTTTCTCAAAATTTCTAAATTAGACTCATTTTTGTAGAGCGGGTCACATATGGTGAGTGGTTGCCTTGGAATAAAGGTATATTTTTTAATTAATTAAATTATGGACTGTCAAGTTAAGTCAGTAGAGTCCTAATTCATGAAAGTGTGCACACCTGGTACATGAAACTAATTAAGAACAATTAACAGATTGTTACAATTCAGGGGGAGTGCAAATATGGCTGGAATGAAAACAAGCATACAAAGAGGTCCCCCAGGACCAATGCTGAGAACCTCTGCTCTAAGGCCTTTCCTCACCTAAAGATATCATTTTACAGTCAGACTTTTTGAGATCACCCTGACCTTTCAGATATGGGCCCCATTGCTGAGAACTGACCATGTTTGGATTTTCATGGGAGAATGTGGCCAGAGTGTGAGACACAACTTCCACAAAGCTCTGTGAACATGCAATGCAAACAGGGCAGTCACAATCACATAGCCTACACTTTAAAGGGCTTTCCAGCATACACTGTTTTAAAAAAAAATACTTTCTGCACTTTCATCGGCTCATCAATCTCACTGAGCTGATAAAATCTAAAAGTGAAATCTAAAATGAACTTTGGTGGCTCTAGAGAATCAGAATACAGAACTTTGATTAATTGTTCTTGAAAAATGAAATGAATGCCTTAGTACTTTCCCCCATTAATTCACCAATTGAACAAATCAAAATTAATAGCTAATAAATGCCTCCTGAGAGAGGTCATTGAGCAACGGTCCTGTTCCTCGAGTTAGCAAATTTCTGTATCCACAATGTCAGTCATTTACAACAGAATCTGTAAATATTACACTGATATACCATATAATGACCTTCCCTGTGCAAAGGTGGGTGGGGGGGGAGTTCTCAGAAATATTTTATGCAGAAATGTACGTGGTATCTCGGCAAGGCAAATACAAACACAGTCCCTTTTTATGAATGACGTGATGGTGTTGGGCAGCACCGCCTCCTCTCCACTCACCCGACCAATGCCAGCACCGTGTCTGATGACTCCGCAGGCGAGGGTGCCATGACAACCAGCGCCTCCCCTAGCAACACCAACTCCCACAACATCTGAATATGAAAGAAGACCGGGCAAAAGCACCTAAAAGAAAGAAGGGGGGCACTGAGAAACACAACTGTGAACCAACTACCCATCTATGTATCTACATATCTATCTATATATCTATCTACCCATCTATTTATCGACATATATATCTTTCTATCTATCTATCTATCTATCCATCTACCCATCTATTTATCTATCTATCTATCTATCTATCTATCCATCTATCCATCTATCCATCTATTTATCTATCTATTTATCTGCATATCTATCTATCCATCTATTTATCTACATATCTATCCATCTATTTATCTATCTATCCATCTACCCATCTATTTATCTACATATCTATCCAACCACCCATCTATTTATCTACATATCGATCTATATATCCATCTACCCATCTATTTATCTACATATCTACATATATATATATATATACACACACACAACAAATATTAAAACAATGAGAGGCATTGACAGACTGTCAAATGACAACAACGGCAAGTTTCTTGGGAAATTCCAGCACACCACCAAGTCTGTGTAACTGTGGTGTCAATGGCTGCCACCAAACAAACCGCAGGGGCCGGCCTAGTTCTTTGAGCTGAATACCGATCAGCCTGCATTAACGGCTGAGGCTCTCTCTTTAAGCTGTCAGTCAGGCCCAGAGCAGAACAGAGCTGACAGGCTGAGTAGCATGAAAGGGAGAGCCAGGATAAACCACTCCTGTCTCCCAAGGGACTGACCTGTTGCTCCAGCCTCTTCTGCCTCTTTCACAATGCTAATGAAGCCACTCCAACTTCACCCGCAGCGCATACATTGGCGTACAGACAGCGCCAGCACTAACAGTGGCGCCTCGTGCTAAATTGTATTCGGAGGCACCAGTAAATAGAAAATAAATTGGAAGCAGAAAGAGAGGTCTGAAGTGCACATTCAGAGCACAGAGGTTTTGTCGGTGTCTGTGTAAGAGCTCACCTGTGGTGAGGCTTGACATAAGAGCCTACGGCTTTATAAGAACTGCAGTTTTCCTTCCAGAGCCACGGTGCCATGGAAACCAAGAATGTGACCAGTAGACTGTAAACAGTGCTGCCAAGTTTTTTTAAACAAGAAAAGGGAGGGAATGCTGCATTCTGGAAAGCTAGCATGCAGTTCTTTCAGTCACCACGAGTGGGCAGTGGGGAGCTGTCAGATTTACAGACAGGCCGGGCCAAGAGAGGATTCACCACAATCCAACAGGCGGCTGTGAAAAGAATCACAGACATTCCGAAGCCTGGATACAACTATTACCAGTACAACAGAGTTTATATCATGAAAAATAAAGTGGCAACTTTTTTCTTGAAGAAATCAAATACAAGGCCAGATACAGGGGGTGGGTTGTACTAATGTGCCCACTACAGTAAAAACACGGATAATCAGGAGGAAAACACAAACCCCAGTCCAGTCAAAAGAAGCTAATGGGTTGTACTGACCTGAAGAGGTCCACCTCATGGATGGTGGGGAGGACAATGGAAACCAGGGTATCATTCTGAAAGAGAAGAATCCAGACAGCGTTGAAGCCCAAAACAAGACAATCTGCAGTTTTTCACAAAAATGATCATTTTAATTCTAATGTGCAAATTGGGTTGTGGTGACGTCCCTGCCTTTTTTTTTATTAATTTTTTTTACCTGTGTGGACTGCACAAGCTGTGAGGTCCCTGGCTTGTCATAACAGGCAGGAATCCGAACCTTTGAATCATAAGAGCACAAGTATAAATCACGTGTTGTCAAAACTTTGTTGTTTAAACTGCCCTACAATGTTGAGATGGAAACACCCTCGAATGTATTCATTGGTCTAAAAACTAAGAACAGGGTGGAGTTACCTTCATGACCACGCCCATTATGGGGAGTGTCAGTATCTTGCCCGGAAACGGTGTAGACCAGCGATCAATATCATTGCAAGCTGTGGCAAATACAAATAAAACCACAAATATAGTCTCCACAATTATGAGGGGGAAAACATGTCTACGCTCAGAGAATATAACAATGCCACCAGTTTGGAGATAGTTTTTTCCGTAGGCACGCCACCCCCCACACAAATATATCAGAACCTGGGGTATTTGACCAAGAGCTTGGTGCTGTGTGCCCTCATTAAAACCTATGCAACTGGATGCCTAGTCACTGAATTTTTACAGATACCGCACTGTGACTGACTACAAGGGTGATTTCACAAAAGTACAGTGATAAACAGTTACAGGAAAACAGCCCAGCACAGCCCCACATTATGTTTTTATTTGAAACTTTTTATTGCTATTATTAGTCTTCTGATAATGTCTTATTTTGCTTTAATTGTATATCTGTGCAAGTAACTTTGGGCTGCTTTCTGCATGATAAGGCACGATATACAGACTGTTTTTGCTGTTGATATTCATTATGCATGGCAAAAAATAATCAAAAGTGCATCAGGTAATACCAGCTTTCCGCAAACACATACTGTCCTAGTACGGTTCAACCACACACATCGTACACTGAGTCCATGATTGTTGCTGTGGGCGAAAATGTATATATGGTCATATATCAGCATTAGAGATGGATCTTCTCCAGCTGTCAGACTCGCAAGGAAAGCCAGTCTCCTCCTGCAGTCTGTGTCCACTAAAGCCACAAATCCCAGAGCTTCCACTCAGAACAGAGTTCTGCATTCCTCAACTTTGCAATAAAACTTGAAGGATAAAGGTAAGACTTACATTTAGACACACGTAACTTTCATAATATTCAGAGTCTGTAAAAGGTACACACTTTTAGGTGACCCATGACGTTTGGTCGTGCAATAACAGTGGCCTCCACTGATGAAGATGAGAACAAAAATAGATAACACAGTAAACAGAGATAGACAACACAGGTAATGAACTATACTGCATAATATAATATCATTATTATATTATCATCAATAAAATAATATAGAAATTTCACCTAAAATGATTACTTGTTAAACTTTTTCTGAGAAATTGCATTAGTATAAAATCTTCCAATTCTTGTGGGCATACAATATAGCTCATTACTTGTGATGCTTACTGTATACGGCCTCTTTTGCTAATCCTTATCAAGGGTGTCAATGATTTTAGAGGGCACTGTAATGTAAAATTAATAAGCCGACAAATTCATTTGCAGCATCAGCACACTGATATTCCAAGACTTCGTAGGGAGCGATGTCAAGCTAGAGGGTGTGCAAGAAAAGAACGATGTAGTTAGCTCGCTCTAAGTTTTCATTATTTGCCCAATTTGTCCAAAGATTTTTCAAGGATATGAGAATATCGTCGCACTTTCTTTGACATTTCCATGACTTTCCATGACCTACCGGCCTCCAGACAGGGCTCCTGCTTCTCAAAGTACTCGGGAGCGATGAGCTTGAGCAGGGAGTGGAAGAAGGTGACGTAGGGCAGCTTGCTGATCAGAACCAGAGACTGTGGAGGGGGAGGAGGTGTTTCACAAACACACACACACACACACACAGCACGGCAAATGTTCACCTTCAGAATGTTTTCCAACTCAAATAATGATGGATTGCATTTATGTAGTGCTTTTAACAATCTCAATCTGCTTTTAAAGGGTAATTCCACCGAAAAACAACATTAACCTTATTTATCAGATCAAGGCGCAACTAATTAAGTCTCTCTTTGTGGCTGGCCAAATTCATTTCTGGGCTGAGAAAACTGAAGATAAAGATACAATTTTGGTAGAGGTATACGTCAAAATGACCGACACCTCTACCCTTCCTCGTTTTTGAAAAACTAGTGGTGTCAAGTGGGCGTGTACGTTACATAGACACGTAGGCGGAGCCAGCGAGGGGAAAACAATGCTGAGTCTGTGACTGTACTGAGTAGGGGCACATCGTAGATCAAGCTCGCTATCATTGCTATTTTATTATAATGTCAGAAAATTACACTGACACGTTGTTTATTTTGGCTAAATAAACCAAACAGGACTACATGACCATGAAAAGCAATATTAAAGGGTAACTACACTCAAGATCACTTTTGTTTTGCTGTAAAGGTGTTTGTTTGCCTACCTTATAATGAAACTTATTCATGCGTTCTGTTATTTCAACAATTCTGAAATAGTAGAAAAGCGTCTTTGTGCTGCCCCAAATGGTTGAAATTTCCTTTCTGCTGCCCACAATGCCCCCGCCCCAATTGTGATGTAATGGAAGAGAACACAATACTTCCACCTGAGTCATATGAGCAACAGTGCCAGATATGACTATAAATGTACCCAGACCTGAAAATGTATGTACTACAGCACTGTATGTTTCTCCATTCACGTCGCCTGACAGCGAGTAATAACTGTCACACCAGATCTTAAACATTAAGCACCTAGCGGTGACATCAGCGACCTTCCTGCTCACAGGATAACCAGAGCGGCCCGCGGACTTGGACTGCCCCAAATGTAACATGCCTCGTTAAGATTATTGCCATGGCAGGGGAAACCTAAATGATCATGTGACCTACACAAGGCTCGAGGCAAACTACAGAGGTGCTGGACTTCACACCAGGACTGGGGGGGGGGGGGGTTAGAGGGGGCCCACTCACCTTCTGGAAGTAGCCCCTCTTGAGGGACTTGTCCCGCACCTGTCTGAAGTAGACGTAGCCGTAGTAATGACCCTGGTCCCTCTGGAAGAGAAGAGAAGAGACCAGGCGTCCGTCAGCCGGCACAGAAATAATTCTCTGCAGGAAATGCCTCCAAGGCTGGACAGCTGCTGAAAAGGACCTTGGGTGACTGGAAAGCTTATAAATAATTTTTAAAAAATTAAAAAATATTGTTCTTCCTTTTACCTCTTAATCTCTCCTACTTTTTAGAAAGTGCGTATTAAAAAGATCTGAGTGAATCAGAGTCCGGCCCTCCCCCATCCCAAAAGACAGCATCTCCGCTCGAACCCACCACAGCCTGGAGGGGGTGTGGTAGCTGACACTGGCCCCAGGTGGAGGCCGAGTCCACACTGCGCCTGGGAACTCTATTCAGTAGCAGGTGGAAGTTAATGTGGAGTGACGGCAGTGAAGTTAACCAAAAGAAATCTGAGGCAGGAACTACGGGGCGAAGGACATTGATAGTGTGTTCATGCAACACCCTTCTCTGCATGGCTTAACTGCTGGCGGCCTTCAAGACAAACAAGCGTGCACGCACACGCGCACGCTCCTTTCAACTACTTACACACACACACACACACACACACACACACGCAGTCAAACAGAAAAACAGACACACTCACACATACACTCACCCATACATGTATGCACTATATACGATATATATGTACGTACACATCTCTGCTTGAGGTTTGTTTGGCATTTTATGTCCGCTGCTGATGGAAAGATGCATTTCCCTTCCCTGGATCAATAAGGTCTATGATCCTCTCTTGTATTATTCTATTCTAGTCTGTACATGAGTAATACGTTCAGCCTTTTTTGCACGCTAGTTCACTGCCGGTGTTGCCAAAGAGAGAACAATCCCCAAATTCTCAACATTAAAGAAAAAGGGGCCCAAGTAACCAAAATGTATTTTATTACCAGAGGGAATTCCTAACGAGATGGCAGCAACGTTTCAGATGTGTGACCTTTGCCAGGCTCCAAATGGAACAGCAGAAGCGTCAACACTGTCTTATGCTATAAATTGGCTCGGATGATGAAATAATTTCCTTTGATGCATGCTGTTAACGGAACATGGTGCAGTTTGTGCACGTCATCTCTCCCTCCACCCGTAATGAAGGATGGACACGCCCCTGCATCTGCACTCGTTTGACGTACCTCAGCTCGTCACATCGCGCAGCCCACAGCCTCTCTCAACACTAATTATTGCGGGACAGGGGACAGAAATAGCGTTTAATCACCCGTCGCCCCTCTGACCATGATAACCGATCTGCTCCGTCTCATTATCAATCCCACGCTCACGGCCCGTCGCCGCCCTCCCGCCCCCTGGCATACTGCCCGTCATCACACTGGGTCTGGCGGGCCAATGCTGTCATCGCGAATCTGCTACCGCCAGTCACACTTATAAACAGACTGGGGCTGTGTCCGAATCAGAGCTCTATCTACTGCGCACTGTCTCCTGCGTACAGTGCACTGGCAGAAGTGTGCTGTTTAATGTGCACCGTTTAGCAATACGTGAAAAATATCCGCCATACTATTTTCCAACCACACTGTGGAAGTGTCGAAGGCAGGTCATAAGACGTCCCACCAGTGTTGCCATGTTCGCGGTTTTACAGCTAAATTGGGCTACTTTCAAAGTGCAGTCACTGGTAAAGATGAAAAATCGCAAAGCACGCATTTTATAAAGTAAAAATGTGATGATTTCTATTTAAAATAAGTTGGGTTTGGTTAAAAATATATTTTGGGCTAGTTTTGAGTGGCCATTTGGCTGGAAAGTCTTGCAAGATCTGGCAACCCTGCGTCCCCACCCTTGCAATGCCATGTCACGTGGTGTTTTTGTGTATTCGAAGGAAATATGATCTTTTTTTTAAAAACGAAGCTTCACGTCATATTTACGTAACCAAAATGTTCGTGTACTTCTTGAAGTGTGCTCCCGATTGTACTCAGCGAAACCCCGGAAGTAAGTGTGTCATCCGGGTGTTCCAAGTATACTGCAATTTGAAATATTTTCACCTACTCAACGACTTTCTCGTCCTATCTAGTCACCAAGGCTACTCAATGGTGTGGAAGAGTGCAGATTTGGACACGGCCTGGGACTGCATTCAAGATGAGCAAACATATTGAATGTCCATATCGCGCGAGCATAGCATAGCGCTGTTACTGTGGATTGTGATATGGCGATTGTGTACGGTTTGACAGCAATTCAGAAATGCATCAGTCACTCGCAGCCCTCGGCTACACCGTCGGCATGCTCACCAAGCAGGAGCAACTTTAAAAGGACTGAGTGAGCATAGCATTCAAGGCGGAACTATAGAAAAACGGCTCACATCTTGAACGTACCCGACATGGTGGAAAGCACTGCGAGGCCTCATCGCAGTCATGTGCTGTCAACCGCCCGGAGAGCAAGAGAACACCAGCAACGCCCCTCGTCACAAGATTTATGGCCGAGCCAAAGTGGGGACTTGCACCCACCGGTAAAATCATGCGCTGCAGCTAAATAGCCAGGGATGTTCTTTAGAGCACACACTTTAAAGAGTGAGAGTTTAAAAAGTGGAATCGCATGATTCAAATTGTGACCGTGAAACACCAATAGCCCCTATGAAGACCACAATGTGTGAAAGAAGTGCATTAAATTATGATGGCTATTGGATTATTAACCCTTTAAGGTGTAAGATCACAAACATGTGATTAGAATGCTCTTAACTGAACATTCTAATGCTAATGAACAATCACCACGGGTAATTGAGCGCAAAGGTTGTTCTTGAACACTGACTTCGAATTTTGAAAGAATATACCAAAAAACCTCCTCTTCAAAGGGTTCAAATGGGTGAAAAAGGCTTTGATGTGTGGCTTTATTTGCCTTTTTAATAATCGATTAACTCTCATATTATATTCCGGGTTAATTTGACCCGATTCAATCTTTTAAAAACAAGTTAACCTTCTTTTTTCATCTTGACACTATATGAATTTTCCTAATTTGTTGGGATTCAATAGTAAAAACACAATAAACATAATGCTATATTTCCAAAAGTCCTGTACCAATTTTGTTTACAAAGGTGTTGTGTGGGGTAGCTGTATAAAATGTAAGAACATTTCCAATCATCTTCCAATCTAAGTTTTTATCTCTGATTTTTTGTGGGTAATTCTGGTGGCACTTTCCCATACAGGTTTTAAACTTGGGAGATTTGGGGACACAAATTGACACAATCTTTCTATTGCGTCAGTTTAACCTTTTGGGGTCAATTTGACCTCAAACAGAAAAGGCATCATAAAATGTGAACATAATATGAGGGTTCAATTTATTCAGTCATCAATTTAGTGGGGCTCTGACCTTCAGACAGACGGGGGCGTCCCGGTCATAGTGGTCCAGAAAGCAGGCCAGCGACGACTTCCTGCTCGATGCCTGACGAAAACGGAAGCAGAACTGCGTGTCCCCCAGGCAACCTACGGACAGGAAGAGGAAACAGGAAACACTTAAGCATCCGTGACCATGAGGTCACCCTTCCCTCCCTTAATATCCTCAAAACAAGGTCCAGGATCTCAACAAAACAGAGGCGGGGGGAGGGGTGGATACATAGCAGACATTTTTTACATGTGATTCTGCCACAGAGATTCCTGTTCGGAGGTAGAGCACATGAGGATGATCGGACAAAATATCCAGAACACACAGAAGCCCTTTGTCCCTTTATCTGCACATAGCACCTGTTTTTACTGGGAAGAGAATAACAGCATGTTTACAGCCGGTGAGCGCTTTGAGCTGCTGTCCCAAGACTAAAATGCTTGCGCTGGGGCCCTGGAACAAGTTTTTGATCGAAACGTTGATCTTTTGTGGTGCAAATAAACACCCTATGGGAGCATTACAGCAGCGTGCGGACTCTATCTTTCATTCATGAAACGGAGGGGGGGGGGGGCATGGTCACCACCATTCATACCAACCGACACCATCAAGGCGCGGAGGAGAGATCTCAAAGATTAAATTATAAAGCAAGACAAAACAAAGTAGAGTGATTGTTGGAGCCGCCCGGTGTTTTCAGAGATCGCCCGCGGGACCAAAAGCCTCTCATTTCCTTCTTGCGCGGACTTGTTGTAGCCCAACAAAAGGGAGTCTGTAGAACACTGGCCACCCTCACGGAACCCTGCAGCCCTGTACGGAAACCCACACCTGCAGGGTTCCACAGTGACGCAAGACTGCAGCTGGACCCTGCTGGCAATTAAACACCTAGAGCTTCACAAATTAAGCCATCCACGGGGTAGATTAAAATGTCATACTTATTTCTATTCTCTTATACAGTCAAGCCGGAAAGTCTGAACACCCCTTTCACCTTCTCTAAGTTTTATTACGTTACAGACATATTCTACAATTGATTGAGTTCATTTTTTTTGTCTGAAAATTCTACACAAAATAGCCCAATATGACAAAGTGAAATCAGGTTTTTAGACACTTGTGCTAATTTATTAAAAATCAAAACGTAAAATATCATATGTACACAAGTGTGCACACCCTTTGATATGACACCCAAAAGTGAGCTGAGGTGAATTTTGTTTGCACCGATACTGCTTGAGATGTTTCTACAACTTAACTTGGAGTCCACCTGAAAATGAATTGATGATTTTGATTGGGGATTGATTGCCATCTATATAAGGTCCCCACCACACACAGCAGTGTCAGAGCAAACCAGCCTCCAAGGGGTGGGGTCAAAAGAATTATTATCAGAGACCAGAGAAACAGGATGTGTCAAGGCATAGATCTGGAGAAGGGTAAAAAAAATCTCTCTTTTTTTTACACCCAAAAAGAGCACAGTGGCCACCCATCATTTAAATGGGAAGAAGAAGTTGGACCCCCAAATTTTTTTAAAAACCTGCCGCCCAGCCAAAAACTGAATCGGGGGGGAGACAGGGCTTTGCCAGGGAGGTGAGCAGGGTCACTCTGACAGAGCTCCAGCGTATCCTTGTGGAGATGGGAGAAGCTTTCAGAAGATCAACCATCCAGGCAGCACTCCACCAATCAGGCCTTTATGGTAGAGTGGCCAGACGGAAGCCCCTCCTTAGTAAACAGCACATCACAGCCCGCTTGGAGTTTGCCAAAAAGGCCCCTAGAGGACTTTCAAACCATGAAAATCAAGATTCTCTGGTCTGATGAAACCAAAATTGAACTTTTTGGCCTGAATACCAAGCGTCACGTCTGGAGGAAACCAGGCACCGCTCATCACCAGGCTAATACCATCCCTACAGTGAAGCATGGCGGTGGCAGCATCATGATGTGGGGATGTTTTTCAGCAGCGGGAACAGGGCGACTAGTCCTGATAGAGGGAAAGATGAATGCAGCTAAGTACACCGAGATCCTCAAAGAAAACCTGCTCCAGAGCGCTCTGGACCTCAGACTGGGGCGAAGGTTTACCTTCAAACATGACAACGACCCGAAGCACACAGCCAAGAGAACAAAGGAGTGGCTTCGGAGAAAGTCTGTGCATGTCCTTGAGTGGCCCAGCCAGAGCCCAGACCTGAATCCAATTGAACATCTGTGGAAAGAGCTGAAAATGGCTGTGTACTGACACTCCCCATCCAACCTGATGGAGCTTGCAGGGATATGCCAAGAGGAATGGGCAAAAATGTCCAGAAACAAGTGTGCCAAGCTCGTAGCTTCTTTCCCAAGACGCCTCGAAGCTGTAATCGCTGCCAAAGGTGCAGCAACCAAGTATTAGGCTAAGGGTGTGTACAGATATGTAACCCCTAAATAATTTGTCAGTAAAATAAAATTGCATATTTTCTAAACCTGTTTTCACTTCGTCATTATTGGCTATTGTGTGTAGATGTTTGAGGCAAAAAATGAACTCAATCTATTGTAGTATAAGTCTGTAACGTAATAGGTGAAAGGGGTGTGCAGACTTTCCGGCTTGACTGTATTTAAGAAAAATCTGTCAAAATAAATATCGCTCCCTAAAAACATCCAGGCTCTTCAAACATTGTGATTTAGCGAGATAGCAGAATGCGAGGCTCCTCTAGTGTCTCAGATAAGCTAAGCATACCACATTTCCGACAGGGCGGAGGGGACCGGCATTACATCATCCTCCATTTTAACCCCTTCCTCAGGGGAGGCGCCTGGGGGCTCTATATAAAGCAGGCCTTACACAACAGCCACATTTAATCCTACTGATCCAGCCCACCTCACCGCTAGCATCGCACCAAAGAGCACAGTGCGCAACTGTACCGACCTAACCAGACAGCCCGCACCTCAGGATCCACAAGCAGTGCACAGGGCATCCGATTCACAGATTTATATTCTCTTTACAGCTGGTTTCACCATTGGGTCATAATCTAGACCACAGACACACCAGACCATACAGAGTCCAATATAATGGGAGGGAGGGCCAGGGTCTGCCCTTGAGGGAGGGGTAGTGCAGGTGCCCCAAAAATCATACCTTCACATAAAAAACATGCTCAGAACTCAACTGTTCGGTTTGTAGACTTTTGACCAACTTCCCGTGGTCCAAATGATAGCAAGACACAGTTTTTCAAATGCAAGGCACTAATATATAAAGACAAACATTGGGCCCTGAGATGCATTTTGAGCCAAAACAATCAAATGGTGTTCTTCAGACATCCTCTACTTGCAATACTCAGTCCTGTCATAAATACTGTGATCGTAAACACAGGCTTCTGTGTGACACCTAATATCAGTCATATTAGTAACTAATATGAGTTGTATAACAAGAACTAATCAGATCCCGAACACCAATTCATGTCGGTTTTAATCGTCTTTCCCCTATTACTGACACATTTCCTCTGCGACTGCCATTTCTTAAGTAAAAGGCAATAAATGTGCAATAACCCTGTGCACCCAGCCCCATGAGTAAGGAGTATGGCAGTCTCACCAACCATAAGTTTCTTTTTTAAAAACGTGGTGAGAACACATCTGATGTTGGCTGAACTCTCGTCGCCTTTCAAAGCTGACCCCCGCGCCGGCATGTAGCTCTATGTGATGAAAGAGGAGACTTCACAGCAACAGAGCAGCACTTCTTTCACACTAATGGCAGGAGCAGTTTCCATGGAAACTCAGATACCTTTCCATCCGCATACAATCGAGCAGCTTCACCCACGGTGTGACATTCAAGGAACTGCCAATCACCCAGCTCCTCCCAGCTGCCAGTCTCCTAGCGTTGGGCTTCCCAAACTCAGTCCTAAGCGGTCTGCTAAATCCCCACGTGCAATGGAACAAAAACTCACACACACACACACACACACACACACACGGACCTCTGTGCTACTGCCTCCTCTAGCGACGCTTGTGCCATTTTCCATCATGACATTGCCTGCTCTCATGAGTAGTTACAGGCATACACACCTGAGAATGAAGTGCAGGTCCTCTATTCCAATGTAAATTGGTGACGGCTTGATTCTGGTGTATTCACATTGTATTTTCTTTACGGTAGCAGTATTTTTTTATTTAGATATTTTTAGTACAGCCTGGATGGTGGCGATGAGAACCCCAACCTCCCCAGAGCCAGAAAGTCCTAAAGGATTCTTGGTCTTTGCTCTTTGCCACTTCACAAATCAGGCCTACGCTATGCAAAAGGCTCTCATTTCAATCAACCCTACACTGCAAAATGTACAATTAAACGTCATCTTTAAAATTAAATTAAAATGGCTGCCGTTGCATCACCCAGGTGGGTGCTACACATTGGTGGTGGTAGAGACGAGTTTCCCCCTCATCACTGTAAAGCGCTTTGAGTGTCGAGAAAGGCGCTATATAAATACAAGGTATTATTATTATTATTATCTTCAAGGTTAACCAAGGCCCTTCTGGGGGTGTACCGTTGGCGAGCGCATTCTGAGGCACAACATTACAGCAATGTGCGCAGGGCTAAAATAAAGCGAGAGAGCTGTAAACAAATGGAATCCTAGGACAGTAGAGATTTGTTCTTGATGTGGAAATGATTGGAAGGTGATACGGGAGGATGCTAAAGTTAAAGCCGTGGGCCCTTTAACAGCTCAGCGCCGGGCTTTGAGTGGGCTCTGAGTGGGCATGCCAACAATAGATTCCTAATAAAAACAAGATGCGTGCAAAGCCTCGTGGTTTCACCCATCTCCCCATGCTAATACTACAGTTCAACTGAATTTAAAGATGGAAGAAGCCAGTCTCTCACACACACTCACACACACACACACACACACACACACACACACACACACTATTCCAATGACCTTCACACTGAATTAGCCAAATAAAAAAACTTTCAACCACGACTTAAAAACCTGAAATTAGCTTCTTTTTTTTTCTTTTTTTAAAACTGACAAAAGGATGAGTGAGATAATTCCATAAAGATGCTCCTTTACCAATGATGTACAGAACAGCTTGTGGGGTCAGAGCTCAAATGAGTCAGCCCGGCACATAGATAAAACAACAATCAAAACATTCTGCATTCAAGGGCCACCTATTCTTACAAAGTCCACGAAAGACTACTTTAAAATAAATGTGTGTGTGTGTGCGTGTCGGAGTGTGTGCGTGTGCACAAGCATGCGAGTGCGTGAGCAGGTTTGTTACATGTGAATGTGTGCACGTGTGTGTGTGTGTGTGTGTGTATGTATGAGCGAGCATGTTGGTGTGTGCGTAGTGAGCATTTCCTGTGCTAATATGTCAGCGTATGCATGCGTGTGCACGTAGGAACAGGGAAGGCTATTAAAATGCAGAAAGAATACAGTCATATTTCACTGCTTTAACAAGAACTCTCAGCTCCCTGAGTAAGTGTTTCACGGTGCTATTTGCTGCTCACAGCTGCCGTTTTCCACCAGACTGAAAGAGGCAGTGCTCAGCACCGTCCCCTCGCTGCTCGCATTATAAACAGCCCAGATAAGCCTGCGATAGAACACATGCAAACATGCACACACAGCTGCTTTCCAGTACAGCGGGTTCAACTCAACACCTGCAAGCACCCTGGAGAATACTCCACTGTACTGATTCTACCAACCAGGAGACAGGGCACTCTAACTCCCCTACCCCAAGCAACCCCCCCGCCCGCTGCCATAGCCACCCACTGCAGATTATTCAGGAGCCGATGTCCAAAAGATAACAGCCTCGCCCATACTTTCTCTTACAATATTTCAATCATAATTTGAAGAGCAGCGTTACCCTGTCCAGAGTATCTGTCCCCATTTGTTTAATTGGCAGCTATGGCCAAAGATTCTTCATTCTTTAGATACTAACATCTTCTGTTCCTTCAGTCCTACTGCGAGAGGTTCTGGTTGGTTGCAGCAGTTTCCAGTGCTACATCATAGCACAGACCATCCATTACCACAGTATTGCCTTTGGTCATGCTCCTTCACGATTATTCAAAAGATGGGTCAAACTGAAAAGTTTAGGCTTCAACAATAGAGAGACAGAACTTTCAATGTTAAGAACACAGAGCTCAGTATCTGGCGAGCATAAACTATCTGTGGTACAGATGCCATGCAGCTGAAAACTGCACAGAAACAAAGACTTTCAAACATGTGGATCTTAAAATAGTGCCAAAATACATATCCCTGAAGGAACCTATGCAAAGACAAGCTTTAATAATTTGACCCTGCTGAGATATTAAATATGCCAGTTGACTCTCGACTCCCCAACCCACAACATTCAGGACAATTAGTGGTCCTACAGCTTTGGCCACCAGCTACACAGATCAATCAGGGTTACAGCTGTGCTGACTCCCAGTCAGACTGAATAAAGACTGCAGCGTTTCCCCCTGGTTGTATTCATATTGGTGAAATGGTATGACAAAGATGTGTATCCGCGATTGTTGATGGAGGGGGGTGGTATCTGTGATCGTTGACGGGGGCCGGGGGGGGTTTACTTTTGCTTTCTTGAGTTAACGTAACCGAAACAAATCCTTTCTACTGTGCGCGGCCACAAATCAAAACACTAATTATCTGCATTTTATACCGCCCCGCCTATTGCGAAACGCTGGACTGAATGCCCTTGAGCATCAATCCCTGCAGACCAATGAATGCATAAGTGACACACAAAAAAACAACCACTGAAAGCTCAGTGTTCAGAGCTCATCCACTGAGAAAAATTTATAAAAAGCATTCATTTTTAAGGACCACCACTGTACATGAATTGCAGGATCAATGGATGAATTAACTTCTCTTCCACCAAGACAGGATATGGTAGTCTTCAATCATGGTGTGTCTTTCTCTCTCCCTCTCTCCCCCGCCACCCTGCTTCCAGCTGTGACAAATATCCAGCCCCTCTCCCTTTACTGTCTGTATTCGTATTTCAAATCATATTTGTAAGTCTGCTGTGACTAAATTGTCTAATTTTTCTTTTTTATCTGCAACTACAACCCCAACACTCACTCTGTACCCAGCCCTATTCTAGACACTAGCCCTGACCAAAACCCCACAACACTAATCATAAATAAAACATGTAGCTGCGGGGACATAACATCCATAGACAGCGAGTGTGAAGATGCTTGTGTAATGTTGACTTTTTCAAAACACATACCTCTGGTCTCTGCAGCCAACCCTCCTGTGATATTAGCAGAACACTGTTTGAAGTGCCCAGGGGCGTAGCCTAAATTGCATGACCTGTTGTAACACACCTCTCCGTTTGTGTATAACTGGTATATCTAAGAAAACACTTTCCCTGAAGTAATTCTTCAAAAAAATTGATTACTTTTACAAAAATGTATTTCCTGTTTGACCTATACAGACAGATGAAGGCTAACTAAACATAAAACTAGTTATAGGTTTTTACAAACAACAGGTCAAGGGGCCATTTTTTAACATGATATCGTGCTGGACAATTTGTTGTAATTTAAAAAAAATCAGTCACAGTCCGTACACTTGATGAATCTAACTACAAAATAACTAAAAGATCATCATGCTATGTCCAGTGGCATACATTTCCAGAAAATGTATTATATAGGCTTGAGCTAATGGCTGTAAGATCCAGTGATTAAACGCAGAGCAAAACAGCCTCCATTAGTAGCAGTGCATATTTAAGAACTGGGCAGAGCTATGGGGCTAGAGGTTGCCCGATTAGGACTTCAGGGAAATGACAGGGAAGACTGGCCAAGACATTCACCAGCTTAGAAATCTTGTTGATATATCTGGCAATACATGCAACAGTCAGACATTTAATTAAATGAGCAAACAGCTCGATGACAAGCCAGAATGTCACGTACATATATTTGCTGTTGACAAATTGACTCCCGTTAAACCCACCGACACGATGCTTTCAAATGGAAAAAACACTGGCGATTCAACAAGTACCTGTTACATAGGCTACACTTGCATAAAAATAGGCCTCCAATCACAGACAACATTCCCCCAGCAAGTCAATTCTGTGTCAAACATGAATAACATACGTGACTGCAATGAGAGCCAAATCCAGCACTGCCTTGTCAAGAACAAAGGAGGACCACTGTGAGGGAAAGGGAGCCCCCCCCCCCCACCTGCCAACTGCCAGCCCAGACTCATAAAACAACAATACTGGGACTATCATTCCAAACATCACAACGCTTATGTCTGTCATCACCCAATCTTCCACAGCGCCAGGCGCCTGCTGTGTGCCAGGTCACTGACGAGGACGACGACTGATTTAGCATGGCTGAGAACAAGACAAATGTACTGAATACTCCCATACAAAAATGACGATTTACAGGTGAAAAACCGAACTCTAAATTACTCTCCACCTTACCTGTTCCGGGAGAATCAGAAAGCAGGTTGTATAATCTGGGACAGGTAAGAGGATTGGTAGTGAGAAATAGGATTTACCTGAATTTGAGTCCGGGAAGGACAAGTAACAAATACTTGTTTTCTGTGAAGGCAAAAATGAAAAAAATATTGTTGACATGTTCATGATACCACAAAAACATGATGGAAAGTTATGTTACAATACTAACCTCTTTTTCAGTGAGCTTTGAATGGTGCGGGTAAATGACCTTAAAAAGAGAGACACGGTTAATTCTGTAAACTGAAATGTTGGAGGAGTAACTTTACAAAACACACTATGAATGGTATGCTTTACTCCATGCGACTTTTTTTTTTTTTTTTAAATTCTCGGAAAGGATGTAAGCATGATTAAATATGGATTGCAAAGAGGATTATCATAACTATACGTTTCAGAATTGATCAAATGCTTTCAGAGTGTAACAAAATAAAGGATAAACTGCAGGGTTGCACAGAATTTCTTGCCACAGTTAACGGGCAGTCACATGCCATTAGGAACTCGGAGTTTCTTAACGACGTAATTAATGTGGTTATGCTTCGTATGGAAACCTCGGCAAACGACCACAGTCAATATCGTTACTGAACACCGATCGTCACGATAGATTAGCGTATGTTGTTTGCTCGTCGTAAGAATAACTCTTATCTCTTTTCCAAAACACCGGTAACAGGCTCGGCTACATACCTAACGTTATCTCGCGAACATTAACGACGCAACGTTCAGTTTTCTGTAGGCTTACGTTAGTGCACTTTACCAGTCCGATCGGAGGAACTTGAAATCATGAAAGCATTTAACGTTACAAGGATTAAGCTCAAGGGCCACAACCTCCCGTGACAAAGACAACGCAAAGCTAGCTGGCTAAAGTTTCATCAAGAAAATGCATCAACATATATTTTAGCGAATGTTAGTTACGACGAGGTAGATAGCTAAACTTACACAACATTACTTATGTTACAGCTCCGCAGTAGTTTAGTTTGCCATAAGTTGACTTAGTTTGCCCTAAATCAGTAACAGACACAAACCCAGCTGGTTTATTATGAGCTAACAGTACTATTAGCATTTTACCCAAGCTAATTTAATCGTAATTGACCGAGTCGAGATCATTAATAAGACTTAGGAAGTGATTTGCTTGCAAGCCAGTTATGATCATGAACATCGTCATGCCACCAAACTTGTATTAATGTAACGTTAACGTATTAAATAACGTTAGCCGACGAGTTAGCTAGCTGATTCAGTGGCTAAATGCTAGCAAAGCTAGTGCTAATTCCTTGCTGCATTGTTTCGTGTTTTGGAATAATGCAAGCTAGTTAATCAGTTCTCTTACCTCTACTGCTTGTCCAAGTTCTAGGTCAAAGCCAACGACACAAATGCAGTGGAGCCAGGCTGAGAACCTATCCCACGGCAAGAGCACAGGGTCTGAATCCTCCTCATCGGGCCCGATGCGCAGTTCCTCCGCCGGGGAGATGCTGACATCCTCCTGAAAATCTTCAGGTTCCTCTATCTGCTCCTCAATTTCCTCCTGACCTTGCAAGGCCATTGTAATGTGCGGGCACTGGTGCACTGTGTTTTTCTAATTATAAGCCGGTCGCAGTTTCATCAACTTCCAAGGCAAAACACAAGCACTGTGTTGCAGACAGTAATGCAAGATGCGTAAAGCGAGTGCAGCAACGGGGTGCAACGTCGAGAATGAGACGGAGGATGCGCAGCATCAGCACATTGCGTAACGTGGTTACGTACCAGAGAGGGAATCCCTCCCCTTAAAGAGACACATGGGTATCGTTTGGTTCATTTTAACACCTCAACGGATTCGATAAAGAAAATCGATGCAAATTCACTTATTAGATGTAGCAGCACCATTTTCGAACACATTTTGACAAAAATAATACAATTATCATAATAAAAATTTAAAAAAGACTTTTATTTTAAATTTTACAGGTATCTCCTGGGATACATTGCCCATTTAGGGTATACATTTCACATATTTCTAGAATTGCTTGCTACGACTTTTTAAAAACTATGATGAATGTAATATTACGCTAACACTATATGATAACACTAATCCATGTTGGATTTTGGTAAGGGCGACACGTTGACCCAAGGGTCTTGATATCAAGTCACATGACCTAAGCACTGGACACAAGCCCCTCTTCTATGTTTCCAACTGAAATAAAGCCCACCCACTCATTGCTCCTCCCCACAGCCTTTCAAATGCCTGTATCCCCGAGGATACAGAAACCATTCAACGGGTAATAATGTCTTGGTGCTTGGATGCACATGTATAGCTTGATTAGAAAATGAAATAGAAGCTTCTTGTTTTCAAAATGTATAATGCAGTAGGTCAAATTAAACCATTCTGGGATTCTTAGGCTGGCACAGAGAATTGATTCAGACGTACTTAAATGCAATCTGGAGAAGAAAACAGGAAGTGGGTGACGGATAAACCCTAGTACAAGTCAAAACAGTACTGTGATGAGATAATATAATGTGAATGAACACAGGCCGTGCATCCCACCACATAGCATTGCACTGTGCAATTATCCTTTCACTGAAAATGAACGAAAATGAACAGTCTCCTACCAGCAAGAGCTGTACAATAATGCAAAGCTAATCAGACTATGGAATAACTGTGAATAAGTGCATTTTCAGTATGGGCTCTTTAATGGTGATATGAGAACTGATAAAACTCACAGGATGAAGCAGTCTAACCAATAAATGTTTTTTGTTTTGAGAAGTCTGATTATAATAACTGCCTATCAAGCAGTTGATTATATAGTAGTCTATGGATTGTGAGACTGCGTACTGTATCTTTCGTCTACTTTTGGATGTTTTAATAAAATAGAACCAAATTTGGAAATTAAAAAGAAGATATCAGATCTGTTTTAGCAAATGCATATGCAAGAAACCTACAACAAATGTACAATTGTATGAATAATGAATGGATTATCTGGCTATGTCTACAAAATAATGGTTGTCATCAGTTTCATAAATAATATTGAGCATATCGGGCCAGTTGTTCAAAAAATTTAATCTGGATCAAAATTATCCGGATTTGGAAATCCCATTTTATGCTATCCAGGATCAGGTAATCCGTCTTAGTTTCATGCTGGTTTTTCAAAGCAACATTGGATTGGATCACCCTGATCCAGATACACAGTTTTCAAGATTACCAAATCCGGATTACTAGTACTCTAAATGGGACAACATATCACAATGTGGACTACCAGCTATGTAAAGAAGAACAGGTAGAAGAGCCAACATGGTCATTTTAAGTGTTTCTTATTTTGAGACAAAATACAAAAATAACATAAACATCCACTTCCATTTATAATTTATTTTATGACCCCTGAGCCACAACAAATAAGGTGCAATGTCCCTCTCTGTGATAATGTTGATGATGCACCTGAGCCTGATGAAGAACCAGACCAACCTCTGCCGTTCAGTCAGAATGAGGGACTGACTGGACGTGTAGTGAGGGATGCAATTGTTAGAAATTATTTTTGACGGGTTCATCTCTGATGATTGTTTCTTTGAAATGAATATACAGTGATGATGACAGAAAAATGTAATATATTATTTTTGTTTGTTATTGGAATCTGTTTGGGGGATCATTTTTATTTTATTTTTACTTTACTATACTGAAAGGCTTAATTGGTAGTCTGTCTACTTTATCTACTTTATCACTGTAACAGTTACACAAGTCAAGTGCAAAATATAAATAAAAGTATATACACTAAATGACACAAATGTTGTATTATTTGACCAATTTTAAAGTTTTACTACATTTTCTCCCTGAAATCCACCCTGAAATCCTACCCCCTGTTGGGATCAGGATAATCCTGTTTTTTTGGATCAAAGTTATCCAAATCCCACAGGAAAGTTTTGAACAACACAAACTGAAGGTTTGATCCAGATTTAAACTAGGATTGGATTACGTAATCTAATCCGATTTCAGAATCCTTCTTTCCCTTTTGAACAACCCATTTTCAAGATTTGATCCAATCTGATCACCAAAATCCGATCAGATTACCTTTGAACAACTGGCCCATCAGGATATAATCCTGAGACCCGGCAGAAAAAAAAAGTTAAAAGATATTTTTTTGAGTGTCTGTTGTACAAATACAAATGAAAATAGTTTTATTTTATTTATTTTATTTTTATTGAATGTCCTTTGTAGTGTAGGTTTCAACATAATAAAAAAAATGGTTCTTCAGATTAAGACCAGAAACTCCTGTCCCCTAAATGGGGACAAAAATTAATTTCCGGGTCTTCAGAAGATATTGATGCCAGTGGTTAAAGTTTGGCTGAGCACAGATGTTCTATGTACATTTTTAAAAATTCATATTATGTGAATAAAAACTTGTTGGTTTAATGTGCTCAGTCAACAAGAAAACAATTACAAACACGTTTAACATTTTTAAAATCAATCTTAGTGGTGCAGAGCTAAACAATGTAACCTGGACTAATCTGTGGTTAGTTTATCAATACTGAAAAAGTAAAAATTTCCATGCCTCCATCCTTCCATAGTTTCAGGCCAGATCTGAGTTGAATAGTACCATTGAATAGTATGTTGAATGCAATCAATGTTGAATGATGAAAGATGACCTTGCTGTTCTGACAGTGGCAAGTAGGCTACTCTATTTTCCCATTGAGGGAACAGAAATAATCATGGGCAGGAAGGATGGACGAGACAGATGGCCCCCAGCAGAGGAGTGGACGGCGCTGCCAGGCATGCCATGATCACCCAAGTTTATAATACAGATAAAGGCTACTAAAGGCTATTCCAGGAGGGAGTTGCAAACATCCATGTGTGTGTGTGTCGGGGGAAATTGACTAAATGAGTGTCTAAGAGAGGAACAGATGGTGAGAAACATGCAGGCTTTCTGTGCATTGAACAGAAAAAATCATTCAGAAAGTGGGTGTGTTGTGTGCAGCATTGTATTTCAGGGGATTGTAAAGAGGTTCAATATGGCTGCCTTTAAATACATTGAACTTGAGATGTTGGATAACAATCAGTGCAGAGATCTTGATAAATATTTGGGTTATGTCGTATTAGCCAACTCTGACTGGAGTTCCAGAGCAGTGCAAGGGGATTAGCTTATTCTGCCTGTCAGAATGTTTTCTGGGTTACTGCTGCATACATAGCCCCACAGCTACTCAGCAATGGCCTACAGGTTGCCAGTTGTCATCAGTGATGTGAGATGTGCCTCTCTTCTGATCAGTGATAGCTCTCCTGTAGTAACCTGTGCGGCTTGTGGTGTGTTTTGTACAGAAAACGAAATAGAATATTAATGCACATACTTCAGCTTTCGTTTGGATTGCATTCCAATAACGTAATGCACAATAGCAGAAATGCCTGGGACAAAAACAGATAGGGGCTGGACTGTAGAAGGATCCAGAAGGATGACTACAAAGGAGAGTAAGACGGTTGAGAACATGTCCCATTGCCCATAGTACAGGACACCATTGTAGGTGCCATGTCTGCATAGAGTCACCTCATTTATAACCAGTTTGGCACCAGTTTGCTTCAGTGGTCATAAATAAGGCATTTGTTTATGCATTGCTTTCCAAGTTGTTTTTGAAGAGGTAGATGAGAAGCAGGACTGGGCAGAACTTTTGTTCAGAGAAACAGCCTGGGATGTAAGATGATGTTGACAAGTGATAACATGGGGGTATAAGGATGTCCAGTGCTTCAGTTTGAAAGGAGGGGGGGAGTAATAGAAGGCTTCTTATGGGCTCTGACATTATTTAATGGAAGGAGAGTGCAGACGTTGGTGGACAGGAGACAACAGTATAGCAAAAATGGAGGGACAGAAAAGCAAATTCAGAGCAGAGACTTTCAGAATAAGAGGCTGAGAGGATAGTGAGTTGTGGTTATTCTGGACAGGGACTTTCAGAATAAGAGGCTGAGAGGATAGTGAGTTGTGGTTATTCTGGACAGGGACTTTCAGAATAAGAGGCTGAGAGGATAGTGAGTTGTGGTTATTCTGGACAGGGACTTTCAGAATAAGAGGCTGAGAGGAGAGTGAGTTGTGGTTATTCTGGACAGGGACTTTCGGAATAAGAGGCTGAGAGGATAGTGAGTTGTGGTTATTCTGGACAGGGACTTTCAGAATAAGAGGCTGAGAGGAGAGTGAGTTGTGGTTATTCTGGACAGGGACTTTCAGAATAAGAGGCTGAGAGGATAGTGAGTTGTGGTTATTCTGGACAGGGACTTTCAGAATAAGAGGCTGAGAGGAGAGTGAGTTGTGGTTATTCTGGACAGGGACTTTCAGAATAAGAGGCTGAGAGGATAGTGAGTTGTGGTTATTCTGGACAGGGACTTTCAGAATAAGAGGCTGAGAGGATAGTGAGTTGTGGTTATTCTGGACAGGGACTTTCAGAATAAGAGGCTGAGAGGATAGTGAGTTGTGGTTATTCTGGACAGGGACTTTCAGAATAAGAGGCTGAGAGGATAGTGAGTTGTGGTTATTCTGGACAGGGACTTTCAGAATAAGAGGCTGAGAGGATAGTGAGTTGTGGTTATTCTGGACAGGGACTTTCAGAATAAGAGGCTGAGAGGATAGTGAGTTGTGGTTATTCTGGACAGGGACTTTCAGAATAAGAGGCTGAGAGGATAGTGAGTTGTGGTTATTCTGGACAGGGACTTTCAGAATAAGAGGCTGAGAGGATAGTGAGTTGTGGTTATTCTGGACAGGGACTTTCAGAATAAGAGGCTGAGAGGATAGTGAGTTGTGGTTATTCTGGACAGGGACTTTCAGAATAAGAGGCTGAGAGGATAGTGAGTTGTGGTTATTCTGGACAGGGACTTTCAGAATAAGAGGCTGAGAGGATAGTGAGTTGTGGTTATTCTGGACAGGGACTTTCAGAATAAGAGGCTGAGAGGATAGTGAGTTGTGGTTATTCTGGACAGGGACTTTCAGAATAAGAGGCTGAGAGGAGAGTGAGTTGTGGTTATTCTGGACATCCAAATTTGTCACCAGTGAGAGAAAAGGGGAGGAGTGTGGGGGAGTGTGGCTAAAATGGGTGACAGAAAAGTTGGAGGGTGAACAGTCTCATGTGTCCACAGAGCAATGCCAGTGATGCCTTTGTGAACAGAAGAAGAGGATAACAAATAGGAGGCGATGATTCCCTTTGAAAGGAATGGGAATCAATCATCGTCGTCATCATCAACAACATCAACATCAACATTATCACCATATTATGATCACCTATTCAAACAGTTTCTGGCTAATAAATATATCTGGGCATGAAAGTGTTCGTCTCAAAGCTCATGATAACTTTATTGATATCCTGTGAGACTGCAAGGACCCTGAATGAAATATGAAACTGATTCGTTGAAGTGAGTAGATGAATGAAAAAAGGACGCAGGGAGAACACCAATTTAAAACATAAATTTAAAAGTTGAAAAAGAAATGAAGTAAGATTTATTATAATCATCTAGCATGAGGAAATTATCCTGAAATGAAAAAAGTAAAGGAAAATGTTTTTGCAGATTCAATGAGATATGGCTTTTTTTTTACGCACCAAAATACCACAAAATATATCTCATAATTCAAACTGTCTGTAATATTTGCATTTCATTGTACCGTGAATTCAGCCATTATTTTGCTTGGTCTGAATGCTTCAAGCTATCTGACCAAACAATTTATCATTGGCCTTCATCTTGTTGTTTTTCAGCTCCATGTGAACAAACATTTGTATTCATGAGTAAAACGGAAAATTAAAGTCACGTTAGTGCGAAATTAAAGCGTCGCTGTTCAATACATCAAGTTACAGAATGGCCTGATATTCTTTGAAAATGAACTATTTTAATTTAGTAAACCAACTAACGTTATAGCTACCTGTATTGGGTTGGTGACCGCATCCCCCCCATTGAGCTAGCTCGGGCTAACTCCTCACTTGGCCCAGATCACCCTTGATGTAAAACAAAATGTTTCTGTCATGCTTTATTACATATCAGAGGTGAACCACTGGTGTTCTCAGATTCCTGATGCAGATCCCTGTTCTAGATCCTTCTTTATGTTGGTCTCATTCTGTTCTTTGTTGTTTCTGTGAATAACTTTTTTTCTATTCTAAATTAAATCCACGTTTAAAAAAATAGGGAAAATATGATGTAATATTTCATGATTGGATTGGATTATGCAGACGGCTGATTTTAGATGACTCAAAGCAAAATGAGTCATATAAAATTTACATGTACAAAAAAAAACTGATCTGATCACTTATGGTGTTTGCTTGCCATGAATAATACACTTTTGGAAATCGCTTTGGCTGAAAGAAACTTATAATGTAATTGCTTTTGACAGATGACTCTTAATGAGGAACTAATACTCTGCCCTGGTGTTAATGTTTTTAAAAATGGTCCATGTCTGACCTTAAAGCATTTTCTATTGGATAAGGGTCCGAGTGAGTTATTTGGGCATTTGTGGTGAGGATACAATTAAAAGGGAGCAAATCCATTAAGTCCCATTAGGGGCACAACACAAAACAAAGAGATTAGCCTGTCCAAGACGTTATTAGATCCTAACCAGCCAGTCCCATTTGGTATGACAGCTGGTAGACCCCATCATGCTCTCTACAGCGTTCCTCTCTGCAGAAAGATTGAGGGTGGGGTTTGGTTGGAAGGGGGGTGGGGAGGGGTCATTTTCTGAGGGCACCATGTTGACATTTTTTATTACTGCCCTGGTAACCAGTGTTCTTCCCTTTGAGATGCATTCTCTCTGCCATATCCTATTTTATATTGCCACTAATTTCAGCTATGTAGCTTTTAAAAAATTTTTTTTTTTGCTATGACGACCTTCATCATTTTAACACCAGGAAATACTTCATGACTAATGTAGCCCCTTTTTCAGATACTGTATCAGTAAACCATCGCCATCCACATCAACTTCACTGTGTAACTATCATTATAAATGAGAGCATTATAATAATAATTATAAGATATAATAGTTATTATAAACTCAGATTAAAGTAGTACCCACAAACAGTGATTGAACAAAATAAACACACTTTCAAATTCAAACATGTTTCTTTCAGACTTCTTTTTTTTTGCAAAACAAGAAAACATTTCATTTAATACCTGGACCAGAACACATATAAATAATTCTCCACAGTCTAGCTTGGGATAATGTGTTTCATGATGGCTAATGGCTAAGAACAAAGAGTGTACTTGAAAACAAAAATGTATTAAGAGATATTATACTTGGATTGATGCATATCACAGCGTATACAATAAAGGTTTGTACAAATAAATATGAAATGTGTTTTAATTCAATTTTTATTTTTTCAGTTCCACTGTATGTTTTATCTTAGTTCTGTGGCTACATTTCTCTCTGTAAACCCTGCTAAAATTACTTTTTCTCTATACATATAATACATGACTGTTATTGACACAACTCTACGGACAAAAATAGGCATAATAAAGGCATTAAGAGGCACTTGCTATTTTTTATTTTTTAATGTGTATTTCATAAACTTATGCCTCGATAACATATTGACAAAACAATTTTTCTTTATTGTTTTTTGTTAATCATATTAAACCAGCTGTTAGCAAGTGTTAAACATGTTGTCAGAACCAACAAAGAAGTGCACCAACAAAGTACAATGATCCATGATGTGTGTTTCTCATTTTAACTTGTAATCATGTATTTCTTGGAATTAGGGTAAACTGTATGCAAAAAGAAAACAAGTTGATATTTGATTGGCTGTGAAAAAATGTCTACATTTATACATGGCTTAATTGGCTAGAAAAACCTAGAATGTATACTTGTTGTGTGATTCTAATGGGACATTTTCCCCTTTTACAAAAAGGTTTGTGCATCATGGGTTCAATATAACAAGTGTCTTCTAAACTTTGTTCCCATTTTGTGGTTCCTGATCAGAGTTGATCAACATGGTGTTCCTGCTGACCTTTACAATCAGTATGATAATAAATAATTTGATAAATAAATAATGTGTGTGTTTTATTTTAGTCTTGGAGAGGCCACATAACACATACTTAATTTGACATTCATTCATAAATCAGTGAACATAAACAAGCAGATTTGTTCTATTTGGTCATGCACAGTGCCACATTCCGATGAATAAATTATAATCAGTATTGTGTTCATTTTTTATCTTCTCCATTTTGTTCTCCCGCAAAAAATAAATCATGGGAAACGTTACTTTTCAACACTTTTACATCGCTTTCAGGTGTTTACTGATCAACGCGCAAAAAATTGCATCTCAGACCCAACACCAACTACTTAATTCCAGCCAAAGGAACAATTATGCCTTCCTGCAAGCATTGGCTAAACGATGGAACATAAATGTCTGTTGATTGGTCAAATATCTGTCAATGTCGAGTACAGGTCCCGCCCTTCAATGTCTCGTGCACGAGCGTGGCGGCGCAGCCCGGTTTGAGAGTGCTTTTCATTTCCAGTATGGCGGCCGTTACTTGCGGAGGAGGACAAGTTGTTCAAATTTGTCCTCAGTCTTACCGTGGTGGGCAGTAGCTCATCGCCGGTCGTCTCGATTGTGAATTGGCTGAATCGTTCATCTGCAAGACAACCCATGGCTTAAGGCAGTATCGGCTGCAGTATATTCGGAAGAGACATTGCGTGTGGCTACAAACAAGAGTGTCTTGGTTTTCCATGTCTACTTACTTAAAAAGGAGGGGATTTGTTTTGATTTTCAGGGCAGAAAGTTCACGGCAGTACTGCCAGACTGCAACTACGTTCACTGCCTCCGTGAGCGACTGAGAGAGGAAAGGATTTTAAACCCAACTTGTGAATAGGCCCAACGGGGCTGACATTGCGTTCCTCATACTTATGGGGTTTATTCTAAGACATGCAGTACGCGTTGCATAGAACTTATCAGTGATTCTGTAAATAATTGTGCCCCAGGAAATCATATTTTTTGCTAGGGACGAATGTGCTGAAACCAACTAGCAAACGTTACCTAGCTAGCCAGCACTCTAGCTTCGGCGTGGGGAGTGGTAGCTAGCTTTGCGGTTTTGCTTTTGCGGGAGATAGAAACGTTCTCAAAATATATACATCTATATTCTTTAGCCAGTTAGCTCGTCACCGAGGGATTTTGGAGGCAGGACGATTTGTTGATATTCATTTTAACAGCACAACATGCGGCTAGGTGAATGCGTGTGACGTTAACATTAATCGATTGCGGATGTCTTAGCAAGGTAGCAGCTAGCTAGCGAGCTAGCTTCAACTACATCAAGGGTGATCTGGGCCAAGTGAGGAGTTAGCCCGAGCTAGCTCAATGGGGGGGATGCGGTCACCAACCCAATACAGGTAGCTATAACGTTAGTTGGTTTACTAAATTAAAACAGTTCATTTTCAAAGAATATCAGGCCATTCTGTAACTTGGTGTATTGAACAGAGACGCTTTAATTTCGCACTAACGTGACTTTAATATTGTTATTGGGATCGTCTAACGTTAGCAAATCCGAATAAGTACCCTATGGTCAACGTTAGTAGCTTATTAGCGTGCTACCTGTGAGGTAAACCGTTGCAAGGTAGCTGCTGCCACCTCTTTAAGGGATTGTGTTCCCTCTTGACCAGCGCTGCTTTTATGTGACAATATGGAGACCTTCCTGGACGGATTAATAACCTGCACACGGAGGATTTGACGATTGATGGACGTTATGTAGCTAGCTAGTAAAACTATTTGTGTCAATGTTTGTTTTTTGTAGTCTGATTTCTTTTCGAAGGCGGTGGGATATCGTTAATAAAAGGCATAGTTACATGCCAGCTAGCCGTCACATCTAATTGGCCAATAAAGGAAAGTTGAAACTTTTGCCAATCTGGATCAAGAAACCCTGTCGTTCGTCTCAGGTTGGAGTGACACTCCCAAGCTTTCATCAATGCCTTCAGCGCTGGCCGTTTTTACCTGCCGCCCGAACTCACACCCCTTTCAGGAACGCCATGTCTACCTGGACGAGCCGGTTAAGATCGGGCGCTCCGTGGCTCGCTGCCGCCCAGCCCAGAACAACGCGACCTTCGACTGCAAGGTGTTGTCACGGAACCACGCTCTCGTCTGGTTCGATCACAAGACGGGCAAGGTAGGATTCTCAGCAAAAATCTCCACCAGATATGCACACAGGACAGGTCTAACTGGTTGTCGTACGGTGTATGAAATGTGCAATTGCTTGTTTGTACACGATGAAACGTACCTCGAGGCATTTCAATAGGGAGAAAGGAGAATGTGGAACGTCATTGCTGCCAGACTAACGTGAGCGTGCTATCTTCTTAGCTCGCCGGTATTCGATGAGTCGTTAGAAACGATGTTTAACCCATACAGTCTGTGTTTAACGCGGCAACGTCGCTACATATGAGACATTGGTTAATGTTAGCTATTCGATGAACGACTTGGTGGAAATATAGAGATAAAGGTACTGTGAGATAAATGCGACTTGAAATGAATTCTGTCATGATTGCGAGCTCTCTCTAGACAAGGTTTTCGGTGAATGTCAGCGGCTTTATAGCTCATTAAAGAACAAACAACATCGATACGAAAAAAATGAAACGCCAACCTAAAATGGAAACGTGGGGCTATCTGAACTAGCTGACGGGGAAGCGCATTTCTGCTGCACGTTATCCCTGCAGCAGGTGGTGGTCATCGTGCTCCATGCATTTGTCTTATGAAAGTACGCTCGAGCCTTTCAGTGGCGTCGCGCCGACCCCATTGACTGTGTAGGGCATGACCCAGAGGTCACCACGAAAGGCCGCTAAATCTTAGTGATGAAAGCTCTCGTTTTTGAAGAGCAGCTGGTAGGATATCCGTTTATAGTCCGTCAAATAATAAGATTCACCCCTCCCTTTCTTAAGAGTCCAGCTGGCTCTTGCACACCACCACGCACATCGCTTCGCTCCCATACAGTGCTCATGTACACAGACGTCAATTATTTCTAGCTTTGTGGATTACATATAGGCAGCCTTTGCGCGACACACGAACACATCACGTTAACCCTGGGCCAGCATAATGGGTTTTTGTGGTGATGCTTTCTTGGCACTATCATTTTATCCACTGAGAGAAATGCCGTAGCGTTGGTTGTATTTATTTGGTAATTTTGTCATGCAGATTGCGTCTGCTTGGAAAATGCAGGCTGTTTTCCTCGCTCACCCTGGGCCGTATGAACAGTATCAGTTTTATTGCATGTCTTTGATCACTGGTAAGTTCGTTCATACCTTTTTTGCTAAATAAAAGAAAGCCTTGGTTCATGAGACAGTATCCAGTTCCACAATGTAGTGTCAGATAGATTTACAGATCAGTTTTGGTGGTGTTGGAGTTGATAGGAATTTCTTTGATGCCTTTACTGATCTGAAAGGCTTGTCAAATATTATGTGAAGAACGGTTTTCTTTTCCCCCCTGATATACTCGTTTTCTGGATATTGCTACATCTTTGTTGTGCCTTAGAGAGTAAAATGTATCCTGTGATCCTGTTTAATATTCTTGCACGGTTCCTCAGTACAAGCAGGAGTTGCTGTTGCTAAATTTACCAGTGCAGGCTGTGTGGCACCTGGCTAATTGGTACAGTGTTCCAGGTGTCATGCACTTTTCCACCGTCTTATCCAACTCTGCATCAAGTCATCTCTGATCATCATCTGATCATCTCCACTCTTTTGGCTTTGGTGACTCTCTCCTTCGCCCCGTGGGACTCAGAAAGTCATATACCTTGATGGTAACTGACTTGAAAGTTGAGGGTGACTCTGTACACCTGTGCAATCAAACTTGCATATGTGGTGAACTTCTTGGTCTACATGCAGAAACCACTTTTTCTAGTTGTTCTCTAGTTGTAATGCTCTTTTGTTGGTGTGTAGATTGTGCAGAACAGTCACTATTGATGTACTGTTTGTAGTCATGAGGTCAGTCACTGACAACTTGCCGGTATTGGACCTTTTTGTGAGACAGCTGTGGGATTCCTGTACAGGAAAGAGACTTTTTTTTGTTGTTGTATATTTGCTCCTCTTGATAAATCTTAGAACCATTTCTTCTTCTTGATGTATCGCAGCATTTAAAACATCTGTTAGAAAGTTATCCGAGTGGTCTCAAATAAATTCTCTGCATTTGTGCTACAGTGCCGTGAAAAGTTTTGTCCCTGATTTTCTCTATTGTTGCATATGTCTCGCACTGGATGTTTTCAGATCTTTAGACAAAATATAATATTGATTTTAGGGAACATGAGTGAACAAATTCAACATTTGTTTTTTACTTATTTAATTTATTTAATGAACAAAAAATCCCAACACCCATTTTCGTTGTGTGAAAAAGTAATTGCCCCATTACAATAACTGCAGCCAAAGTAGAATAAATGAATCATTTTTAATATTCGGTCGCATTTTCTTTGCATGCCATGACTTCCTGATGTCTGTTACCCAACAATATCAAAAGACTCTTGATATCTTATTTTCTGGTACTCCTTCAAACGATGCTATAACCTCTCTGCATTTGAATTGATCTCTATGGGAATTGGGGGGTGGGACTAGATTTAGCAATAAATTATGCTGGAACAGTATGGAATACATGGTTGGTAAAATGGCTGGATGTGATCAAGGGTCTGAGGTATCAAATGAGCCTCAAACTATCACTCTGCTTCCATAAATACAGTAGATATGGATGGAGCACTTTAAGGGTAGTTTCTCTTGAAAAATATTCCTATTGAACTCTATGGAAAAATAAGTCAGGAGAAGAAACCCTTAAAGTGATCCATCCATATCTACTGAATATCTGACAGCAGAGTGATAGTTTGAGGCTCATTTGATACCTCAGACCCTTGATGACTTACAGCCATTTAGCCAACCATGTATTCCATACTGTTCCAGCATAATGTATAGCTAAATCTAGTCCCACCCCCCAATTCCCATAGAGATCCATTCAAATGCAGAGAGGCTATAGTATCGTTTGTAGGAGTACCAGAAAATAAGATATCAAGAGTTTTTGATATTGTTGGGTCACAGACATCAGGAAGTCATGGCGTGCAAAGAATATGCGACCGAATATTAAAAATGATTAATTTATTCTACTTTGGCTGCAGTTATTGTAATGGTGCAATTACTTTTTCACACAACGGAAATGGGTGTTGGGATTTTTAGTTCATTAAATAAATTAAATAAGTAAAAAACAAATGTGTCATTTGTTCACTCAGGTTCCCTAAAATCAATATTATATTTTGCCTAAAGATCTGAAAACATCCAGTGCGAGGAATATGCAACAATAGAGGAAATCAGGAAGGGGGCAAAACTCTCGGCACTGTATGTGTAATTCTCTTTGCAGAGATTTGTCATATGAATGTATTTGTATCTCTGTAAATTGGTTGTCTCGGGTTGAGAGAGATGCTCTTTAAATACATACATTTCTCTCAAGTACTTTAAATGCTGCACATGGCAAAAGTCCAACATTGAAAATGGAGGTAAATTAGGAAGGCCTTAGCTGGAAAGTAAAGTCTTTTAGTCTCTATGAAGGGCTATTCCTGGTTTACTGATAAGCTCTCGTCAGCTGTTATGTAAAGCCTAGTGTTGCAACATGTTTGCAGATTTCATTGTGTCAGTCAGGTCATTTCAGACTTGAGATACTCTGCATTTTTTGGATTGAGTGAACATGAGGTAGAGGTGTGTTGTTTAGGAATATTTACAAAACATAAGTGTTTGTGGATAAATGGCCAGTGCCTGTCATGTGGTCTCATTATCCTTTGCTTAATGCTCAGTGGATTCTGGGAATCAGTGTTTTGTTTTGGTTGTTACAGTTTTCATCAAGAAATTTTGCCAAAAGTAGAGACCCACAGGGTTATGTTGTGGCCTGCACGCAGTGTTCTTGAACTCAGTGGTGGCAACCTTAAGTGCCACCTCCTCCCGTGCATTGTGTTCTAAGTACTTCTTGGTTTTACAGCCCTCCTGTCCGGAATGGCAGTGCAGGTGCTGTGTAAGTTAAAGGGGAATTCCACCAAAAAACATTAAGCTTATTTAACAGATCAAGGCGCAACTGATTAAGTCTCTTTTTTTTGTCGCTGGCCCAAACAATCTGTGAACCGAAATATTCACAGTCAGCTAAAGTAAAACATTTAGTAGAGGTATACGTCAAAATGTCTACCCTTCCTAATTTTTTGAAAAACGACAGTGGACAGTTAAGTCATGCTGAAGGAGGCGTGACCAAACTCATAAAGAGGGAGAGAGTGGCTGTGTCTGTCAGAGCCCTATCTAGCTGCGTCCTGTGTAGCCTACTGTGTACTAGCATACTGTATAGCTACCGCTCACTATTTTGTTGCACACTGAACAGCTTTTTAAAGTATACTCAAATGGCATACTCTATAGCAGGGAAGTGCGCTGATTTGGACTCGGACCGAGAGGCGGTGAACCTGTCTTTACCACTGTAAACAGTATTAGCTTGCGAGCTAGCTCAAGGAGTTCTTGGCTAAGTTACCGATTATTCCAGTACAATGGCTTCCACCGATTTTGTGGACCATGCACTGGATGACAAGTTTCGAGAAATTTTACTTTAATCGGAGGTGGAAGGCAACCATTTTGAGCCCAAATACACGGCTGAGGAGAGGAGCCCAAGGCGTTAGGTGGCAGCCGAAGCTGCAGCTATGTGCAGCCGCCCCGGATGTGCCTCAGGACGAGTAAACGATAACTGGTCGTTGACCAGGAGGAGAAATGAGTAACGAGTAAGACTTCTGGCAAGGGTAGCCAATGTGTTTTCACGATACCAAAAGTAGAAAAATTAAGGCCTTTTCCCCCTGTTTTTCTCTGGAGACTCGCTAAAGGCAGTGACATTTTTTCAGTAGAACTGGAAAGTTAGTGGCTAGCTTCCCAGTGAGTGACTTTAGCCTCTCGAAGAACGGCTTCCAGGCAGGATTAGTCGTAACAAAGAGTGTAAAAGTTTCTGGTAGTAATGCCCAGCCCCTCCGTTTGTATTCCTTTGGAGTGGCAACCTGTGATTGGTATAGTCTGACACTCACCCATAAACGGTCCGCCCCTGGCTGTTGTAGTCCATAGTAAAACATGTACCTGGAACATGCACAGTATTTTGGGGTTATGTCTCTGCTCTCACTACAGGTCGAGACTAGAGTTGGCTGAGAGCTCAATTTAATCATTAGGAGAGCTACTCTTCTCCAAATCAAACATAATGTTTCGGTGGAATTCTCCTTTAATGTGAAGTTTGTGAAAGGGCTGACAGGTAGTCATGTGGATGACTGGTGGACGTGGTCACGTAATTAACTGTTAGAAATGTATTCGGCAGTTTCCAGTGATAATCACTCTCCAGGTATTTCTTAAATTTGGTTTCTTTAATCCTGAAACGTTGGCTAATTCTCTGCTCAGACTTTACAAAATGGCGGCAGTTGTTGTGTAGAACTCGGCTTGTGGTGAAAAATATTCCAGAACTGTTGGGTTCAGGAGAAGAACCTAAGTACGGGGGCGAGCTGAAAGGTGGCTTTATACCTGGGAGGTGGATCCTTCCATGACTTATTATAGAAGTAAGCGGAGAATAGCAGCTGCAGCACTTTACCTTGCCCCCCACCGCTCCGATTAGTCTCATAAGAAAACTCATACCTGTCGGGATGGCTAAGGGTAGTTATCCTCGGACTTGGATTTTAGCTTGTGAAACTTGTAAACGTGTATCCTATTTGTTAAACCTGTCGTATGTTACCAATTAGGCAGCTTAATGGTTCCCAGAACGTCAAGATATTCATTAACACCTGCTCGTAAATGGTGAAAAACAAAAATAAAACACTTTATTTTAAAATGCAAACAGCAAGCCCGTTGAGATCTGTGACTTTGATGTGATGCATTGTGCAATATTTAATATTTGGTCAAGGCTGTTTGCATTGGAGCAGAATGGCAGGTGTGGCGTGGGCAAACAACGGGCACTCCGGACCTGGGGCCAGACTAGGAACGGGGAAAGGCGAGGCTGCAGTGGCGCATGCATGCTCTCCGGTGAATTCCAAGCGCAGCCCTCGCAGTTCAGAAAGACATTCATCCTTTTCCCCCTGTGTACAGTGGCACTTGTTTCTCAACGCTAGTCATTTTTCATCCTGACAAGTCTGATTTGCCATCATGACACGCGGGTCGGCTTCCGTTTTCTCCCCAAGTGCATTTTTTTGAGTACCATCCACTAGGTGCCAATCAAATGACATTTTCAATCTTCTTTTTTTTTTTGTGTGTGTGCATTGCTCTGCTCCATTACTGTCATTTTTCAAGCAAGAGGAAAAAGGGTGTGGGGTGGGTAGATAAATCTCTACCGAGCTCACACTCTACATTTATGGAGCCTCCTCGAAATGACCGCCAGGCAGCGTCTCAGTTCAGTAGCAAAATGCTCATTCGTTTGGCTTCTGATGCTCTTTCTCGTAAAGCCTTAAGGAGAATTTGGACTACGGTGTGCCAGCGTGTTTAATGCTCCTGATTTGTTTTGTTAGGGAGTGCATTTTCTTTCTAGCACCAGGACTAAAAGGACTTTTTACGTTCTTCAGGATCATATTGAGTAATCCATTGAGGCATTTGTTTTAGGTGGTGTTTGAATTAATGTTATGATTGCTCTTTGGGTCTTTAGGCAAGTAGGTTTTTTACAGATTATTTTGAAACGTATACATAATTATTTATTTTTCGGCTGACGACGTTTAACTTCAGGTTCTATCCAGATGAAGGTCTCCAATGACTAAGACTCTGATTTAGTCCTCTCTTGTGGGTCACTATGTGGAGTTGCTCTACTTCTGAGTAAGAAACAATGTGTCAAGAAACCTACTCCACAACAGGAATGGTGTACCAGAAAATGAGCAAAAAGTCTTATTGAGCGATGGGTGTGTCATTTTGTTTGAAATTGAGCGTGGTGTTGTCAGTTTTGCAGGCAGGCCCAACTGGGCATTGCAGGGCTCTTTGCAGCATATGTGCTGGATAACCGAGCCGGATAAACGGACGGACCAGCGTAGCTTCTACTGGGGACTCGGTGGGTTATTAAGGGGCTGCATTTAACAGGGACCTCAAAGGGAAGGCTTGGCTGCCGCTGCCAAAGCTGAGTCACACAACCCGGGCCAGCCAAGGCCCGCCGGCCCACAGCGGCGGCCCGGACCACCGCAGCTCCTCCGGCTGTGCGCCAGAGACCACGCGGCCCGACACACTCGGGTCCCGCGATCGTAAGTAGGACCGAGGCCGGCGTATAGGCAGCGCCATCCACAGGGAGAACGTTCCGGGCCTTTCATGGAGGGGTCTGTTGTAGATCGGCGGAGAGTTCCTAGTCATTGGAGCCTCACTGCTGCCATGCTGAAGAGTTGGTGTAAGAGCCGGCTTTTTACACGTTCCATAAACCATGCTCCATGCGGTCTGCACTTAACCATCTGAGACCAGCATGTGCTGCATTTGAAGTAGGTTGACATCATGTTTGGGGGGGTCGGGGGCCGTGGTGCCACTGAAACGATACAGCAGGAATCTGTAGACTGGAGCATTAGGGTATGCCTCTGTGCCTCTGTATCCATAATTCATTTTCATCTCAGTTATGTTCTCTTCACTAGCTTCTGTGGCAGGGTGCTCATCTCAGGCTTCCTCTTGTGTAGTGTTTCAGTTCACTTTGAACTACAATTTCAGTTTCAGAGAGATTTGAAAAGTCTGAGAGAGAGCGGCTTGTGCTTCCTCAGCTACAAAATGTAAGGTTTTTACAGATAAAAGTTAAATTGAAAGTGACGAGCTACGCAGATGTGCTTTGCGTGGAGAGAGGTTGGTTTCCATTTCTGTGATGTCAGAGGCTTGGGGTTTGCTCTGATTGGCACATCAGAGGCACGCGGTGACATTTCTGCTTATTTAATTGGATCAGTCATTCCTTGACCTGGAATTTCTTTTTTTAATGTTTTCCATTGAAATGTTTTACTGTAGCCTGATGTAGCAGTAAACCAGCATTGGCAAAAATCATCATTCACACAGTACTGGCCTTCCAGGATCAGACTTGTGCACCGCTGTGGTAGACTGTCTGTGTGGAAGAGTACATTCAAATTCCATTATACAGACTGACCTGTCAATTTCACTAAGAAATTCTATCTATGTTTGAAGATGTGTATCACATGGAATAAAATAAAATCTCTTAAAGTAATTAATCAGGCTTTTTCTTTCACTGTCATATGGATGTTTTTTTAGTCTTAATTGGAGTTCCAAGCTGAACGCCCCTTAAATCTTTAACATATTATGTCTGGTGTAAAGTGCAGTTACTCTTCCTCTCATTTGATTGGTAAATCCCACTGCCCAGACAAGCTGCCAGCGCATCCTACGGAAGCACAGAGGCGTGAGTCATTAATTGCTGCCGCCCCACACGACCAGCTTCCTGGGTCTTGAGTGTATTTTGCCGATCAATGTTCAGTGCAGTAAGCTATTATTCCCTGTGTCTAATCAAAATGACACTGGATAATAAAAATAAAAATAAACCCTGTGATTTTACTGCAATGCAGGGAACATCCTGTGTTTGTGGGATAGATGCTGACACTAATTCCCCCCTGTTTTCAGTGCAATGTGTGGGATCTGGCTCAGCGTTACCGCTCAGTTTACCGGATTTTGTTCGAATTGCTTTCCCAAAACTGCAGTCAAAAGGCTACCCTCCAGCCCTGAATTTTTGGCCCTGTCCTTTATTTTTGTTTTTTAAAAATGTGAATGTGTTAAGGAGGTGATTAGAAATGGTGGGCAGTGGGCACTCAAACACTCAAGAAAGTTAACTTGGAACATCTATTTTTATTTTATTTTTTCCTGAAAGATAAAGCTTGCCTGCCCCCCTCACCGGGTGCCTCTAACACTTAGACTGACTCTTGTGAAGAAAGAAACCACAGAATCTGCTTTTCTAGTTCTTACATGCCGTTTAAGAGTAAGCCACTTAGTTGTTTCTTTGTCCAATGATATTCATTGGTAGTTTGACCTCGCGTTGAACAAATGCACAAAAATATGTAGGTCACTGCATGACCTGTCACTCACAGTTGTCACATACTATACAACTTTGACATATCCTATTAAGTTGTTTTTATTGTGGCTGCAAATGACTAATGAGGCAATTTGCTTTTTCAGCAATATGTTTAGGCTAAGTCCCACAGCTGATTACTGTGGCTGAAATTCAGTGTGAAAGTGAGATGGTGGTGGCCAACTACAAGCAAAATGTTCTTGCAGTTTATTTGGTTGATAGGCTTCTTTGCAAGGCCCGTTCCGCCTACAGAGTTTGCCGCCCTGCCTAAAAATATAAAATGGCAATTTCATTGTTTGAAAACTTATTTTAAATCATTTAAAAATCAATAGAAAATTTGTTTGCGTAAGCGCCCCATTTTGTGATCCGTCTTCGGAAATGATCAACGATTCAATAGATTTGCGGAGTGAGTGGAGTGGAGTGTTTTGATTTGCGGTAATCTCACTTCGATTGGCTGCTTGTCCATGCACAGAAGAATAGATTTGTTTTAGGTTATGTTACCTCAGGAAAGCAAATGACTAACCTAGCAAAATTATAATGTCATCTTCAGCTAAGAAGAAGAGCTTGCCACAAAAAAAAGATCTCATCTTTCTTCCATCTAAATGTGAGTTTGGGGACAGTGGGAGCCGTTCTGATATACAGAAGCGAATGTGAACGATACAGGTGCAGTGGAGTCTACCGTTGAAAGAAGCCTAGGAGAGTAACTAACTCATAACTAAAGTTTGCGATCTTCATTAAATAATGAATCTCTTTTATTACATTTTTTTTTGCAATTGATATGCAGGAATGTATGTATGCATTTATGCAGGTGGATATAGGCGTATATGTATAGAAATAATTAATTTTCATCATTATTATTATTTTGTAAACTATCATTATTATTTTTATCTACACTGTTGGCTCAAAGTTCATGGGTGGGCGGTTGGGAGGGAGGGAAGAAGTCTCGAGGGAGACTTGAATGATGTAACCATCCCATTTTGGAAAAGTGATGTTCACTCACTGGTCAAGGCTGTTTGCATTGTTTCATGTTCAAAATCAATAAAGATATGTGATACAAAAAAAAGAAGAAGAATGTCTTAAATATCCCAATCACAGAGCAGCGTTTTCACAACAGCTATTTTAAGATGCCGCCCTCCCAATCCACAGCACCCCACCCCCATAATTCCCCATCACCACCGCCCGCCTTCCCGGTCCACGATCAGGGCAGCATACACAAGCCCCCCCCCAGATTTGGGGTGGCACCATCTCACCACCCCGCCTACAAAGCCATCCTGGGGAAAACACTATTTCTGAAACGTGGGAACATTGTTGGAAACATTTTCAGTTTCAAGATTTCCAGAAGTCCAACATGTGGGTGACCGGGACACTCTGGATGTAACATGTAACAGGTTAGATTGAGTCAGCACTGTGCTATGTTGCAGCAATGAAACCAAATGCCGTTTGAGGCTACGTTGCGCCTGTTCTTTGTCTCAGGCCAGGAAACCGTATAGTTGCGTGGAAACGTTCGGTACAAAAGACCTTGGTAATAATTTAATGAACAGAGCTGATGAGACCGAAATCGCTAGTCTTCCTATTCTGTAAGCATTTTACTGCCATTAGTGTTAAGGCAGTAACCCCCTCACTACCTTCTGTGAGGACAGAGAGGTGTCTGAACCCAGCAGCTGCCGTTCACTGCTGTGCATTTTCCAGCAAAGTGAGAGTTGTGATGTCAGGGCTGAAATTAGGCGTCAGGAATTTGTGGGGTCTCACCATGGACAGAAGAGTTGGGTGCTATTCAGATTTTCTGAAAAATGTTGGCATATTGACTCATTTGTAATTCTACCAGCTGTCATAATTCTCTGCACTTGCATTGCTGTGTTATCGTAAACATTTAAAGAGATGGTTTGCTCTTGCAGTGGTGAGAGGTTTTTGACAAAATGTGGCCATTGATATGCTTGTTTATTTCCACGACAGTTTTACGAGACTCACTGTTCCGTCGATGTGCCACTTCACATTCTGTTCCCCTCCACAGCAAACAGAGATTTTTTACTTGGCTTTCTCCGCATTGCCTTTGCACAGACTCCACTCAGGTGTAGGCTAATACTCCACTCAGGTGTAGGCTAATACTCCACTCGCAGCTATATACAATTTTGCTACCAATGTTTATTTTTAGCTCTGTCCATTTTACCTGTTTATCTTGGTAGCTGTATCAAAATCTGTGCATTTGCTATGCTTGCTAGCCATTTCAAGTTTAGCTAACCACTTGTTTGGCTGCTCAATCTGTATGACATGAGACTGTGGCACACGGCTCGCCTTACATTTATGCTTTTATTTAGAATGCATGACCCCATGGGTCCTTGAGGGGTGCAGGGCAAAGGTCACAGTGTTGGACATCTTGTGGCCAGTGATGAAACCCAATAACTTCTATTTATTTTGTTGCTGAGCGGACTGAGCAGGATGATAAACTTCATGCAAGTACAAGTCACAAGTGTTTCCTTTTTTGTCCATGACCAAAGTTGACAGTTAGCTCATTTAAATCATTGGGTGATAATGTGGTGGAAAGCCAACATCCTGCCATACTGGAGCCGTCATGTTTTTGCAGAACAATTCTTGGGCCAATATCTTATTTCTTTACTCCTGTCTCATCGGCTCCACTTGCAATGTATTAATAGGAATTTCATCACACAAACGTGGCTTGCACTGTGTTATCATAATGTCATGTTGATAAACAGTGTCAGTGCTTTAGGAAGAGATGCTGTTTAAATGAACACTTATTAATAGACGCATTCTAAAAATGGTGCAAAAATGCCGTGGATGCTTTGGAAATAACACTCCGAGTTTTTATATACCGTGGTAAATGGTATTATGGACATCAGCCCAGCCCTAATGGGTAGTGCATTTCAGTAGCTCTGAGTAGGACAACCAGGCCCCTCACCATGGGTGGTGTATTTCAGCAAACTGGGCTAGCGAGCAACTGACTACAGCAGCTCCAGCTCTGCAGACCTGTCACACACGCACGCAGGCACGCTGTGGTTTTTATAAATCTAAGGTGTATGGGCTCTGTTTTTGACTCCTCTATTCTGAATAAAAAGCAGTACTGTGTATTTCGCCTTTATCTATAACACAGTGATGTTTCTCCATCAGCGTTTTACCTGCTTTGTCTGAACTTGTGTTTTCATTATCCCAAGGCCGCCACTTCAGGTCTATTATCGGTTTCCCAGTCTCTTCATTCGGTTTATCAGTGACTTTAAAAGCATGGCATATTAATTTATGCTTCTTCAATTTATGTCGATTTTTTTCTTCCTTGCCATACTCCAGTCCCTTCCATTATGTTCTTGTAGTGAATTTGAGATTGAGGGATGTTGGGCACATTCTGGCAGGTAGCCCAGTGCCATGGTTGGATGGTGTGGGCTTTAAAATGATAAATACATCTTTTAGGGCCTTTTCAGGTTTATTGGCCAACGCAATGTAGAGAGACAAGAAGAATAGGGAGCGAGTGCGAGGGAGAGACATGCAACAAAAAGTTCAGACTCAAACCGCTGACGTCGAGGCTCGCAATGAGCATGTGGATAGTGCTCTACAGGCTACACCACCGAGACACCCCGGATGGTGTGGGATTTAAGGAACATTGTTGGCTTTAATGGGTAAATATCTATAGTCGTCGGGCCCCATTATGCTGGCAGTGTGCTGCTGTAGTGTTGGGAATTGATGAGTGAATGTGTGTTGTGGTTTTGTGGGTGATGAGCGAATGTCTGTTGGGTTTTGTGGGTGATGAGCGAATGTCTGTTGGGTTTTGTGGGTGATGAGCGAATGTCTGTTGGGTTTTGTGGAGTGATGAGTGAATATCTGTTGGGATCTGTGGAATGATGAGTGCATATCTGCTGTTGGGTTTTGTTTTGTGATGACTGATGAGTGAATATCTCTTGGGTTTTATGGAGTGATGAGTGTTTTGTGGGTGATGAGTGAATGTCTGTTGTTGGGTTTTGTGGGTGATGAGCGAATGTCTGTGTTGGGGTTTGTGGGTGATGAGCGAATGTCTGTGTTGGGTTTTGTGGCCTGAAGGGTAGTCTGAGTCATGTCCTTCACTCTGATTCCTGAGAACATAGCCTGCTGGAATCAGTTGCAGGGTGATGCTGGAATCAGTTGCAGGGTGATGCTGGAATCAGTTGCAGGGTGATGCTGGAATCAGTTGCAGGGTGATGCTGGAATCAGCTGCAGGGTGATGCTGGAATCAGCTGCAGGGTGATGCTGGAATCAGCTGCAGGGTGATGCTGGAATCAGTTGCAGGGTGATGCTGGAATCAGCTGCAGGGTGATGCTGGAATCAGCTGCAGGGTGATGCTGGAATCAGCTGCAGGGTGATGCTGGAATCAGCTGCAGGGTGATGCTGGAATCAGCTGCAGGGTGATGCTGGGTTCATCACAGGGTTGCCAGCCCCCATGGGATTCAGGTTGAAGCCTTGCGTCAGACTGAAATATGTAGGGTAATGGCTAAGGAGCTGGGTTTGGAACTCTGAGGTCCCAGATTGGATTTCTGTGTGGGGACACTGCCGTTTTTACCTCCAGCAAAGTACTTAACCTGAATTACGTCTGTAAATAAACTGCTGTATAAAAGCAATGTTGGTTTGAAAAGGAAATCGGATGGCGTGCTTGCGTGCGTGCATACTTGCAGTGTGTGAGGAAAAATGCAGGGTGATGCATCTCACAGTTGGAACAGACACACACACACACACACACACACACACACACACACACACACACACACACACACACACAGTGCGCAAACCATTGGACCTCATGTTCTCCGCCCCTCCATTTAAAAAAACAAACGAGCACTTCCGTCTGAGTCACTGTGAGGGCCAGGCTGTGTGCATGGAAGACAGGTTTCTATTTGTTTCCTCTCCAAAGGGAGACGTAATTACAGGCTCTAGCAGGCAGGCTGGCCGTCTAATGTGGAGGAAGATGTTACACTGGAGCAGGGAGCACACCGGAAGCTCGAAGCTTTGCTCGTACGTCATTCCAAAGAATGAGAACTTAAAGCAAGTGTTTGAAACTCAGAATAATGTGTGTGCGTTGCAGAGAAAATGCAGTTTGGACATATGGCCCAGACTTTTTGCAGCGTGGAGAGTACACGTTTGGTAAACTGTTTCTTTAAAACTCATCCTAACCCAAGTGAGATTTCCCTGTCTGTATTCCATAAAATGAGCTTAGCATTTTCTCAATGCATTAGCGCAGTTCCTGTTGATTATAACTGCATATAAGGGTTGAAGCTAAAGGGTTAAGTTTATAGCCAACAGTCTGGAATATCTTTCAGCAAAAAACTTGTACTTTGGAACCGATTCAAATACCAAAAAAACTGAACTCCCTTTGGCTAGATTATGTCATTATGAAGGGCGGGAAATGCCGGGAACCCAAAGACTAAATGAATTTAATTCATCCCCAGCACTGGCAGTCAGTCCATCACTTGTATTACCACACAGAAACATCTGGCAGAAATGCACGTGCAGCTCATTTTGCATACTTTATCGGCATGCAAAAGCAAATAATTTTTTTTAATGCGTTGTCTGTCTGCTCAGTTCGAAAATAAGAGAGAGAGGATGTTGTAAGTGTTGAGTACAAGAGTGTGCATGCTTGTGAACAGGTTTATTATCACATTAAGACTGCATGGAGGACATGGGGCCAGTGGAGGAAACCCGTTGGGGCGGAGCTCTCGGGAGATTGACAGGTGTATAGGCGGCAGCGTGGAGCCTGTACAGCCAGTCCCTTTAAAACTGGCTGTGTCCGTGCGATGCGCCGTGTGCCGGAGTGCTTGGATCGGCTCGCGTTCTCCTGGCTTGCTCTCGCGCCTCTCCGGCGAAGCCTCTTAAAGGTTTCGGGACGGGCGATGAAAGTGGATGTGCGTCTGGACGTCCCGGACAGGAAATAGGAGGGGGGCCTCGCATGCAAAATGCTTTTTCCAAGGAGTTTTCCGATGGAAACGCCCTCTGAGGCTCCCGGACCTTGGAGCCTCTCCAGGGTTTGAGTCGGAGCGCGGCCGTGTGGAGAGCTTCTCCGTTCCCCCGCCGGGACCCGCCCCAAGCCCAAAACCCAACAAGGAGGCCCGGGCGGGTACACGTGCACCAGCTGTAGCCCTACTCTTTAACAAAGAGCCCTGCTGTCCCAGCCACTGCTGTATGCACACATTACTGCGTGACTCCGCCTTTCACAGCTGTCATAATCCCCCTGCCGTAGTCTCATTGTGTGTGTAGCGTCTTCATGCTTCTTAAATCTCATCTGTCGGATCTCCTCCTGTCATCTGCCACAGTCCACATCCTCAAACGGGGCTTGCCTTTTCACCTTATAATTTGGGAACGCGTGGCAGTTGGATGTGTGTCCACTGCACAATGCCTCATATGGCCTTTACTGAGCCTTTAGAGGAAGTGTATGCCTTATTACTGGGCTCGTTTGCCTAAAGTACAGTACATTTGATAATGGTGCACCTCTGCCTGGCTGCGTGACTCATTCCTGTCTGTCGGGATCGGGCACAAATCTCATATCCTCCTCCACCCCTAGTGGTCTGTACCTGTTCACACCTGTGGAGTCTTGCAGGAAAAACGAGTTGGCCAGGGAAGGGCAATTTAATGTGCATCAGCTCGTCCCTTAAAAACACTGCCGTGCAGTGCAATAAAGTGCAGTTTTATGACTGCTTCATGCTTATTCAGGGAACTGCTTTTCTTTCTATTTAAAAAGTTTGATCGTAAAACATTTTAAGGTTGAATTATTGTGATCTGATCTGTTCACGTGTGGGTCGCTCTCTCCAGATTGGTGTTTTTTCGACTGCAGGCAACAATCTGATTGGCTTTGGATTAGCTGTCCACCAAGAGAGCAGTGCAGGCTAAAGCAAGTTCAGTTCTGGTTAGCCATAGCCAAGGGGTCCGGTAGATGGGCACAAGTTTTCTAGGGCATCTCTCATATCATGACGCATCATTCGCATCCCGGCATGAAACCTATTGCTGGAAGAGTGGTGGTTTTGCTCTAGTCAGGAGCCAAAAAAGGAAAGGGTGAGAAGACTATTTGAATGTTTTAACACCAGCGGTTGTCTGGAACACATCTGGCGGTTTGGCGGTGTCAGCGAGGGCGGAGCTCCACGGCGTACGAGCCGCAGCCCCTCTCTGCAGTCTCTGCGCTCGCAGTCTGCTCAGAGGACGTGAAAGGACAAGCATGGGTGGACATGCAGAAAGCGTGGGGATGCCTGTGGCGGTGGAGTTGACCATTTGAGGCAATTCCTCTGGCCTTGTTCTCGTTTCAGTCCTGAGTTTCCTCATTGCTACTTGCCGTTCCCCCTCACCATTTGACTGCCTATCGAGTGATTATCAAATCATTTTTTATATCGAGTTGGTTTTCTCATGTGGTGACCAGACAAAGGGACTGAGAGAAGTATTAGGTTAAGACCTGTGTTGTGCTGAAGGCGATGGGGAGTCCAAGCAGTGGTCAAGTCTGGTGGTTTGTTCCTGCGTCCTGACTGCGGGAAGTGTGGTCTAACCCCCCCCCCCCCACACACACACACACACACACACACACACACACACACGCACTCATGTAGTGTTGACTGTTGCTTAGTTACAGGCCGTGGTCATTAATTGGCTCAGGGCTATGTTGGACATGTTTCACAATTTGATGCCCTCATTTGTGAAATCTGTGAACACGCAGCAGGGATGCCGATAACACAGACAGGCATGTAATCGGGTAAGCAGTGGCCTCCGTTATTTTATTAATCTGAGCTGGTGGCTTTATGGACTGCTGGCAACATTCACATGATTTTTATTTGATCTGCCATTGGAAGTCAGGGAGTTTTTTCCGCTGTTCATACATTTGTACCTCAAAGTGCACTACAGAAATGAAAACCGAAAGCAGTACTTTAAAATAAGACAGGATTGGAGTGTGACATACATGACAAATTAAAGGCATGATAAAAGGGTGTTGGAATCAGGGGAAAAAAACACCATTGGAAAGAGGTCAAATTACAATGGTGATTAAGGTTGAAGAACTTGTGACTAAAGTGGTAGTACTCATTTAAACGTTAATTACAGTCAACTCTGGAAGGGTTAAATAAGGGAAAATCGAAATGAAATTCTCCAAACGGCCATGGTCAACTATGCGCTTGCTGGGGTCCACACAGAGTTGCATTGTCCCTGCACGTGGGCATGCATGCCAGCGAGTGCGTGTGCGTGTGTGCACGTGCGTGCATGCGTGTGTGCGTGCGTGCGTGACCCTGCATGCGTGGCTACTTGTGTGTGGTTGTGTTTGCTGCTGGGGTGGCTCAAAGCCCATGTCTACTGCTGCTCTACTTTCAGCTATACCCAGTATTACCACCTGTTTGTCCATAAGACGTGTTTCTTAACGCTTATCTGTTGTTTTTTTAATGTGCTAAAACTAAACGCCAGTGGATGTGTGAATGGAAACTGTGTGGGTAGTCCAATTGAGAGTGAGAGAAAGACGAGACCGGCCCCTGTCAGCCCTACAGCAGGGGAGAGATGTTCCTTCATCAATGGGAAAGTTCCCTGGGCACAGGGTAAACACAGATACTCAATTTGGCGTTTCCTGGAGTGCACTTCTGCTCAATTTGGACCTGCCTCTTTGGAAAAGTCGGATGCGTAAAGCCGTAAACAACATTTCTCTGCATTCCTGTGGTAATTGCTCGTTATTCGCTCGCTCGTGTGTGTTCGGAATTTGTGGGCGGGCCCACACCACGTGACTGTTCCCTGAGAGAGCAGCGGCTCATGCAGGCATTTCTCCTTTGTGGAGACTCCCCAGGTTGTCCTGATCCCCTCCCCATCGAGTCGGCAGGAGGAAGAGAGGCGCGGCGCCCCGCAAAACATTTCAGACGTTTCACTGTTTTCTTGCACTTCAGTCGAGTAAAAATCCCAGCGTTTCTCCAACGCACTCGTGGAGTGGCTGAAGCATTTTCACGCAACGCGTTCGCCAGAGACCGTCTCTCCTCATAAAGATCTGAGCTTTTTATTCGTATGAATAATGTATTGATCAGCCGCGCTGGAGGGGGCCGTGGTGGCAGTGGGGAGCCGTGAGCTGTGATATTTTAGGGGAATGGATCAGCCTGGTGTCTCAAATGAGCGTGAGGTGTCATATAATATTAACGCTGGGAAGAGTTGCGGCCCAGATATTTCTGTGTTGAAGCTGGAGCGGAAAGTACCTTTGTAATTTATCACTGTACGACTGGCTGTTGTTCTTGAGTAATAACCATATTCTTTATGTGCAGTGTGGCAGGAATATAATACATGTGCTGGTTTAAGTGAGGAGAAGCCAACTCTGCTATCAGCGTTGCTGTGCTGCCAAAATAGGGCTCTTTTATTAGGCTTAGATTATCAGGGTTCATTTAACATGCTTCAAAAACATATTAAAGCATATGCATTGGTTATTAGCTTGGTTAATATTTAATGATGCGCTGTCTTGATTGCGATGTGGTCATTGTCTGAAGAGTCCTGTACAGTCACCGTTCTTTCTCTCAGCGATTTAATGATAAATGTTCACAAACTGGATGTTCCACACTTCTACTGCAGGCAACAATCCGATTGGCTTTGGATTAGCTGTCCACCAAGAGAGCAGTGCAGGCTAAAGCAAGTTCAGTTCTGGTTAGCCATTGCCAAGGGGTCCGGTAGATGAGCACAAGTTTTATAGGACAACTGGTTGCCCCAGTCAAGTTGGTAAAAAAAAAAAAAACCTGCTACTAAATTTATACTTGCCCTTATATGACAAAGTTTACCGCAGCGGGGTCTGGGTCAAGGCCGTACGTTCCACTCGGGTAGCCCAATTGAGAGGGCACGCCCTCTCTATGGAAAGATTGACCCTCGAAAGGGTCACATCCCCAGTGGTCTCAGTTTACACGTCTCCACCAAACCCAGGCTTGCATCCAGGAGGGGTTTGGAATACCCTGGTTCGGGTTCCTCCGGGCTGCAAATTAATCTTTTTACCCACTGGTCAGATTGGCTTGTGGATTCTAAAAATCACCAGCCATTTCCCACATTTTACCAGCTACATTGCCTTTTTCAATACAACGCAACTGGTTGGTTACCAGCCAAAGTGGCTGCTTGAGTAAAAATCTTACCAGCCACAATCGAAATGTTACCAGAATCTGGCTGGTGGCGGGTGTTAATTTCACACCCTGTGCACCTCATAGCTGGATTGTATCATCTCTGGGCTCTTGACTTTGATACAGGCTGCTGCTGGTTGGCCGTGGTTGTGAGGGGCGGGATTTGAGCTCTTAAGCAGGTAGTGACGGGATAGGCCCATTCTGGACGTGCTGGCGGCGACGGACAGCTCTGACAGCGCGGCGCAGCCAGTGGGGAGCTGCGGAACTGTAGGACGCAGAACGCCAGGGTCCCAGCCAGCGGCTGCACGCAGTGGGCGCTCACGATACGGCCGCATTCCGCACGCAGCTGCCTCTGTGGGCTGTGATAATGTGGCAGTTTGCATGGGGAATCACAGATCACTGTAGCAGAGAGGAGCGTGTTTGCTGGGATCTGCTTGGGGGCGCAGCGTTTGCCCTCAAACTCATTCCAAAGGTGCTGCACCGATATTCTAAATGTGGCCAGACTTGTTACGCCCCTCCCCCCGCTGTGCAGGTCTGAGCTCGGCCGCACGTCGTGGTGCGTTACTGGTGACTTCAAGCTGTTCAAATGCAGATGTTTGTGCATTTTTTGGTGCGCATTTGGAATAATTGCTGATTATTTGCGAGAATGTGTAAAAGTGGACAAACGGATCTGTCACTCGTTGGATTTGTCTGCATTTGCTCTCAGAAAATGGCTTCAAAGTCATGCTCACAGACGGAGAGAAAGGGATTTTCCTAAGCATGACCTCACAGCAGTGCAGAAGTGGAATTCTGAATGTTCTTCATTCTTCTAAAACTTAACTGTATGCTGTAGGCGACACGGGCCGTCCTCGGGAAGCTTTTGGCTGTTGAGTAGTTTTGCAGGCTGGTAACCAGTGCCGGTTTTTGTGTGTTTTTTAAACGGTGCGACTGACATGTCTGCACAAACAGTGGACCAGATGGCTTAAGTGAGCTTTGTCTTGCGAATCTGCCAACTTTATGCTATTGCAAGGTCCTGTTTAGGGACGGGCAAAACTCGGTGAAGTCGCTTAAACTGTTACACGGTGCAGAAGAATTGATTTGCACATTTAAACGACATGGATTGGAGAGGGGCGAGGAGGGTCTAAATTTTCCGCATTTCAATTGTTGTGACACTGGTCACATTTTCTTTCCTATATTTGTTGCACCTTTTCTAAGTGAAGCTCTCATTTTTTGGATATGCATGAAATAAACATGAATTCTCAATATTGTGCAATAATTAATTAAATATCAAATTATTGGCTGATTCATTTGGTTGTGTTTGGTTGTGTTGGTGGTGACGAGTACCTGGGTATTCGGATGCTGTCAAATTAGCAGCACATGAACAAACGGTAAATAACCAGCATTTTGAACCTGCAGGGTTTCCAGGCCAGTCCCAGTTGCAAGTGGTCCAGGTTCTGCATTTGGGATCAGTGTCATAGAATAGACCGGAAGGGGGAACCTTTTCAGTAATATTGGTCACACCGGTTGCTCGCGGTCATGGTCCCACGTAGTTGCTCCAGCCATTGGGTCTGTTCCCTGAAGTAAGACTATATTTAGTATCTTTAGTTTGTTTGGTTCAGATTACCCTTCTCTCATTTATTACAGGCCATTATTGTATTTATGCTAGTTTGTTGTTTGTATGTTTAAATTGAATAGATTGGCCATTTGTTTCGCCTCCATATTGATTCTGTCTGTGGTGGTCCCAGTCTCGCCATTCCATGAGACCCAACTGGCCACGTAATTTGTCAAACGGAAATGTGGAATTAACCGGTGGCATGCTGAAAGCATATTAAAGGAGAAGTTCGGTATTTAGCATGTTAAGCCCTGTTAAAAGGTTATTTACGATCATATACAATGGTTCATATCAACATTTTGACAAACTTTGCAGTCTTGAGATAGATTGTTTATTGCTCATGTCACAGCTAACTTACACAATGGATCTGGACGGGCATATAGAAAATCCTTTAAAAAACACCATAAACTCTCGTTTTCAAACGCATTCTATCAGTTTTCTTCTACAGTTTGTAGGAACAACAAACTGACTGAAGCACCCACTGTAAACATTTTGGGCTGCAGCGGGAGGTCATTGACTGGATGGGGTTAAAGTTCAGATTATTTGAGCTTTGAGTGCAGAGAAACTGTCCACGTATCTGGTGCTGTGTGAATGGTGCTTGTATATGGTAAATGCTATAAGTATTGCTTTACTATTTGAGATATGTGTCTTCAGACTGTACCATAGTAATCCAATCGTCCAAAATGAGTGCAGACTATAGGCGGGATTACAGGCGCTGTCTTGTGCGCTTCAGATGTTTTGAGCTGGAACTGTGGCCCGTTCCTTCTGTCGTGGGCGTTCTGTAATACACGCACTGAACTGAATGGTCTGCTTAAGCACAGTGGGCCGCACCGTGGTGCAGTGAATAGCGCAGTCTCCTCACAGCGAGAAGGTCCTGTGTTTGAATCCCAGCCTGGACCTTTCTGTGTCCGTGTGTCCGCATGGTTTTCCTCCAGGTGCTCCGGTTTCTTCGCGCTATCAAAAGACATGCAGGTTAGGCTATTTGGGGGGTGTTAACAGGGCGTAGCTGTAAAAGAGCATGCATGCTCAGTCAACCAACACTATATAAGTAAAAGGTTAATAATAAGCTGGGTTGTTGACAGAAGCTTCACCTCCAGTCCCTCAATGAGATATAGCACAGTGGTTCACTTAAATCAGTCACACTTACTACTATCGTCGCACAACAAATCTGGAAGTCGGAACACTGATATTTCCCATGCAAAGTAGGCATGTCTGGTTTCGCCTGCGGCTCATGAGAGAAGTCAGGCAGGGCATAGACATGTAAGCGAAAAGATCTCTATTTTCTTCTCTCAAAGAAAGTGGGAAAGAGGGAAAAAATATATTCCACCAAGTGACTTTCTTTAATTATCACTTTGTGAAGTGTTAACCGGAGTGTTTTCCTCTTGTGTTAGTGGCTGACAAAGCGTGGGTTTCTTCTTTCAGGAACGCTGTATAAAAAGCCCATTTCTCTGAATGTATACTATGTACCATGTACAACCACATTATGGCCCACAGCTCATTTGTACCATGCACAACCACATTATGGCCCACAGCTCATTTGTACCATGTACAACCACATTATGGCCCACAGCTCATTTGTACCATGTACAACCACATTATGGCCCACAGCTCATTTGTACCATGCACAACCACATTATGGCCCACAGCTCATTTGTACCATGTACAACCACATTATGGCCCACAGCTCATTTGTACCATGTACAACCACATTATGGCCCGCAGCTCATTTGTACCATGTACAACCACATTATGGCCCACAGCTCATTTGTACCATGTACAACCACATTATGGCCCACAGCTCATTTGTACCTTGCACAACCACATTATGGCCCACAGCTCATTTGTACCATGTACAACCACATTATGGCCCACAGCTCATTTGTACCATGTACAACCACATTATGGCCCACAGCTCATTTGTACCATGTACAACCACATTATGGCCCACAGCTCATTTGTACCATGTACAACCACATTATGGCCCACAGCTCATTTGTACCATGTACAACCACATTATGGAACATTTCATTTGTACCATGTACAACCACATTGACAGAATTTTTTTTATTTTTTTTGTCATGTCCTGCCACATTATGGAACATTTTCTTGTGGTACCATGTACTGCTGCACTGCCACATCTCCTATGTACTATGAACCACTTAATTATGGCACAGTTTATTTGTACCGTTTACGGCCGCATTGCCATAGTTGATTTGTACCGTGTGAGTCTTTAGCTGTAATGCGCATCCATTTGTTTTTCCGGTGTCTGTGTCAACAGCTCAGAGACATCTGTGCATACAGCGAAGGAGGGGAAAAAGTGTTGGGAACAAATGAGTTTTTTAACGGCACACAAGAAGTCGCACTGCTGGAAACAGCCAAGACTGTTAGCTGTGAAGAATGGGATTAAAAAAGATCAAAGGTGTGAGCGGTTAGCCTGTCAGAAAGCTGACATTTCAACTGACTGAGATTGTGTGTGGGGAAAGAGGGGGGTCTGTTGTAGAGACTTAGGTATCATCTGACGCTTGCTTTGGAACCGTAATTTCTTTGCGGGCGCGAACCGAGGGATGAGGTGCTCACGTGACTCAGACTTGGCTGAAGGTGCTCCGCTCGCCGTCGTGCCCTTGCTCCGCTCCTGAAGGTGTTTGTGGCTGATAACGGAGTGCTGAGACGATGGCAGACCCAAGGCTTTTTCTTGCAGTCTCAAAGGCTCATGGGAAATCTCCTCTGTAATTCCCACGTTAGCAGACGGGCGGTAGCTTCACTCTTTTTCCAGAGAGGCTAAACGTGTAGATAAGAGCCTGGATTAAACTGGCTACACACACCAATGCTGCCAGTGTAACTTGATATCTGGTTGTCCATTTCGTTAAGGAATGACTGCATTGCCGGTTTGATCTACCTCCTCCGAATAAATAAATAAATAAAAAATTAAAAAATTAAAAAATGTTTTTATAAATGTTTTTATTTGTCAGGGGCAGTGGAGAATTATAACATCCATTTTAATATTTCTGATGCGTCGTGCCAGATTAGGCTGAAAGCAAATTTTCATCTCTTGACCACAGCTGGGTATACAGCAGCACACATCATTATGTAGTCGCGTAATATTATAATACTGCGCTAAAAAGTCGCCGCAAAGACGCATCACAGAAACTGGAATGGAGCGTGATTGGCACATAAATAGTAGTTTATCACGCGTGCCTGTATGTGTATGCAGACGGGTGTATACGGCCCAGCGTGTGTCCGAATCTTATTTATAATGGGTATAATGGGTGTTCAGACCTGGAACGAGGACATGGGTATGTCATAAGCACATAAGCACCGCTGCATTCTTACAGCTGTTCGCAGGAGAGATCGTCCCGCACAAAAGTCAAATGCTTGTGTTCCCAGAACTATTTTGAGTTGAACAAAATTTCTTAATTACTGTAAATAGGAAAAAATCTCATCCTTCTGCTGCCTAATTTACCTGTGTTTGTGTGTGTGTGTGCTTCTGCATGTACTTGTGAGTAAATGTAAATGGTTGTGTATGTGTTTGAGTGTCTGCATGTATGTAGCTGTGTCCATGTAGGTCTGTGTGTGTGTGTGTGTGTCTGCATGTATGTAGCTGTGTCCATGTAGGTTTGTGTGTGTGTGTCTGCATGTATGTAGCTGTGTCCATGTAGGTTTGTGTGTGTGTGTCTGCATGTATGTAGCTGTGTCCATGTAGGTTTGTGTGTGTGTGTGTCTGCATGTATGTGTTTGAGTCTGCATGTATGTAGCTGTGTCCATGTAGGTTTGTGTGTGTGTGTCTGCATGTATGTGTTTGAGTCTGCATGTATGTTTGTTTGAGTCTGCATTAGGGGTGGGACAATGCTGCATCGATCTGAATGTGTAAATACAACTGCATCGATCTATAAGATTAGAATTGATAAGCATCGATTAATATCGCATTGTAAATGAATGTGCACATGTATTCATTTATTCAAAAAAAATATTCATTTCATTATTTAAAATATATATTTCTGAGACACGACTACTTTTAAAACTGTTTTGACCAGCTTCAATCCATGTTTCTGCTCCAACCCACACGTAAGCGTGAGTTGAAAGCAGCGACAGGCAGGAATCAAGCGACAATGAGACGGACAGATCTGAGCGAAATGGCTAGCTGCGTGCTCGCGAGTGCGACAAAAGAGACAGAAACTTACAGAATTTGCGATGTTCCGGACAGAAAATCAGTGGTATGGAAGCATTTCAGGTTTAGAAAGAAGGAGGGTGTACTTGACAAAACCGCTGCAATATGCAAGATCTGCCAAGTAGAAATCAGATACACAGGCAACACCACAAACATGATAAACCATTTGAGCCGAGGACACACCAATGACGTGAAGGACAGCAAGCGGGTTAGCCAGCTAAACTCGGGAGTCATTGACACTTCCCCTGAGTTTCCTGGAGAAATGGCCAAACAGTTCTATTTTTTTGTATAATTGTTTTTATTAGTTTTTATACACATACCGTGTCCAGACAGTTAATTGTAAAGTGCTTTCTGATATTTAAATTTAAACCATTTTCTATTCAAAATCAAGTAGACGTTCGAGACAAAAAAACTAAAATAGTAAGACTATTTCCAATGTCTTACGTTCAATTAATTATTACTACGTTAACTGTCCGATTCACTTAATGAATGTCGTGGAACCAAGATACACCATACCATGCAGAAAACATTTTAGTGAAAGATGTATACCTACTCTGTATGAAGAGGTGAAGAAAACTGTTCGACTGTCCTTGCAAAACGCTACGAGAGTAGCTTTAACTACGGATGGATGGGCATCTTGCTCCACCGAAGTTCTAGATCGTACTAAGATTTAGGAAAGTACTATATGACACTAACCTATAGGCCATTTAATTTTTTTTGGCCCAGTTTAGTAATTGTTATACATTTTGCCATTTTCATTTAAAAAAAAAAAGGAAATGTATTAGGGTTCCATGTCTGACACTGTTTGAAAAACAATAACCTAAATAGGGCAACTTTAGAAAATACACTGTTAGTCATGTTTATTGCTGCATTATTTGCTGCAGACAGCTGCAAAATGTATGGCATGCTTTAACAATAAACATAATGCTGTGAACTTGGCGTAAGGTTCTAATTGAATATTTAATTACTGCTGAATGTATCGGTATCAAATCACATTAGCATACCTATTAAATTTTTTTAAAGTATCAAAATGAATCGAACCGAATCTTATCGAATCGAATCGTGGTCAAATGTAAGGTGTTATGATGCATCGAACCTTTGCCTAAAGAATCGTAATCGAATCGAATCGTTATGGGATTGAATCGTCCCACCCCTAGTCTGCATGTATGTTTGTTTGCATGCGTGGGTGTTCGTGTGCATTGTTGTCAGACCTGGGTTCAAATAGTATTTGTTTTGGATTCAAATACTTTTTTGTGCTTTGTTGATCTTGCCTTGTGCATTTGGGGCTGCTAGAAGGAGCGGTGGGGGACAGAGGATATTGCAGTGTACCACCTAAACCAGGCTCCCAGAAACCATACCACTTCACTCCAGCCTTCCCCTTTCCTGGGAATGGGGCAGGACTGTTGACGCAGGGAGAGAGGAAGGTCAAAGCTCAGGGTGTGATGTCTCGCAGGTCACCAGGGTTATCAGGAGGTCAGGACGCTGCGTCCTCGCCCGTGGCTTTCTGGGCTATCTGCTAACAGTCTTATTCTGGAAACCTTGGGAAGACAAAAAGGTGCCTTGTTCTGCACACATGCATTTTTTTTTTTTTAGGAGTAATTCATGCTGTGGCTTGTGAGTGAACGTATAAGTAATATAGGATTATGTTCTTTGTTTACGAAACTGGTTTTTCTTTTAAATAGCCGTTCTGGAAGCCATAGATGACAAATAGCCACACCCCTTGTGTAGTCTTCAATCCTCTTGGGCTGATAAATGAAATGCATTTTGGGTCAGTGACAACATGAACATTTAACATCAGATAGCAGTGTTCTCCAGGGCTGAGAGCACATTGTGAAATTTGTTGTGGAAATCTTAGATTAAGGATCACTGTTGGGTGTTTTTTGTAGTACAGGGCTGTCGGGTGAGGTCACCTCTCTAGGTGTTTTTATAGTACAGGGCTGTCGGGTGTGGTCACCTCTATAGGTGTTTTTGTAGTACAGGGCTGTCGGGTGAGGTCACCTCTATAGGTGTTTTGTAGTACAGGGCTGTCGGGGCGGCAGTGTGGTATAATGGTTAAGGAACTGGGTTTGTAACCGAAAGGTTGCGGGTTCGATTCCAAGGTCGGACACTGCCGTTGTACCCTTGAGCAAGGTACTTCACCTGCATTGCTTCAGTATATATCCAGCTGTAAATGGATACTATGTATAAATGCAAAATAAATTATGTGTAAGTCGCTCTGGATAAGAGCGTCTGCTAAATGTCTATAATGTAATGTAATGTAGTACAGGGCTGTCGGGTGAGGTCACTTCTATAGGTGTTTTGTAGTACAGGGCTGTCGGGTGAGGTCACCTCTATAGGTGTGTTGTAGTACAGGGCTGTCGGGTGAGGTCACTTCTATAGGTGTTTTGTAGTACAGGGCTGTCAGGTGTGGTCACCTCTATAGGTGTTTTGTAGTACAGGGCTGTCGGGTGAGGTCACCTCTAGGGCTGGGATAAATGATTATTTTGGTAATCGACTAATCTAACGATTATTTTTTCGATTAGTCACGATTAGTCATTTGTTCCGGTCATGCCTTGAATCTCTGCTTTCTGTAGGCACTGCTCCTCTTTCGGCCTCTAGTGCATGTTTTAACTCACCCACTGAAGTCTGTACCTCTGGAAATGTCACCCTGTTGTCCAATCTCTGCCTTCAAGATACTTCTCATGCCAATTTAAAATAATGACATGAAACATTAAAAATGTATTAAATATCTAAGGTATAGCTAGAGTATTCCTTCAATAATTCACTTAATTGGTTATCTTATCTACAATCTACATTCTACATCCATCCATGAATTATGTTTTTAACTTTTAACCATGAAATGCAATATAAATTAGCCCTTTTTACTATTTTAGTAAGGAGTCTAATTCATATGATCTTTAGAAACTATAGCTTCCCCACTTGCTCCAGCACGCATGCGCACAGCGCGCAAACTGGCTATTCTCCGTCTGTAGGCTACACTCGCGGCTCACATTCTCTACGCTACGACGTTTCTAAAGATCATATTACAGAGGCATGTGAAACACCACAACAAGCCCTCGCTCAATGTAAGCACAACTAGCGATTCATTAAGACAGATTGATGAAAACAACCGTTTCGCGGCAGAAAATAGATTTTTTAGAAGCTGCATTGCCCAGCCCAGCTCAGTGCCCCGTCCGCAGCCATTACATGGATATACTTGGCTCGCGCTGGATTTTACATTTCACTTTAGATTGTGTGGGAATACTTCACCCAAGACGAGCCCAAGGAGATGGTGCGATGCAAACTGTACAAAAACGAGTGAGCATTGTGTAGCATCAGTTAGCATTGTGTACTTTTGAACTTGTCACATTAGAACCGACGTCATCGACGCATAAATTTCGCGTCGACGAATTTGCATAATCGATGACGTCGACAACGTCGACGAATCGTCCCAGCCCTAGTCACCTCTATAGGTGTGTTGTAGTACAGGGCTGTCGGGTGTGGTCACCTCTATAGGTGTGTTGTAGTACAGGGCTGTCGGGTGAGGTCACCTCTATAGGTGTGTTGTAGTTCAGGGCTGTCGGGTGAGGTCACCTCTATAGGTGTGTTGTAGTACATGGCTGTCGGGTGAGGTCAACTCTATAGGTGTGTTGTAGTACAGGGCTGTCGGGTGTGGTCACCTATATAGGTGTGTTGTAGTACAGGGCTGTCAGGTGAGGTCAACTCTATAGGTGTGTTGTAGTACAGGGCTGTCGGGTGAGGTCACCTCTATAGGTGTGTTGTAGTACAGGGCTGTCGGGTGTGGTCACCTCTATAGGTGTGTTGTACAGGGCTGTCGGGTGAGGTCAACTCTATAGGTGTGTTGTAGTACAGGGCTGTCGGGTGAGGTCACCTCTATAGGTGTTTTGTAGTACAGGGCTGTCGGGTGTGGTCACCTCTATAGGTGTGTTGTAGTACAGGGCTGTCGGGTGAGGTCACCTCTATAGGTGTGTTGTAGTTCAGGGCTGTCGGGTGAGGTCACCTCTATAGGTGTGTTGTAGTACAGGGCTGTCGGGTGAGGTCACCTCTATAGGTGTGTTGTAGTACAGGGCTGTCGGGTGAGGTCACCTCTATAGGTGTGTTGTAGTACAGGGCTGTTGGGTGAGGTCACCTCTATAGGTGTGTTGTACTACAGGGCTGTTGGGCGAGGTCACCTCTCGGTGTTGTGAAAACTGTGGAGCTGGTTGAAGAGTAGGTGACAATTTTTATTCACTCGGTTCACAAATTGAAAACTGCGTATATAGAATTAATAAATTTGACTATTGATGTACACCTGACCCCTAGTTAGTGGTCAGTGAGCTGATAATAATTAATAATTATTATTATTTGTTTTTCGGATGTGTCACACACTTGTCAATGATACCGAAGGGGGGAGAATTTAAATGGGCATGTAGTTCACAAAGATCACAGATTGATATCGCACAGCTCTGTGTGTGTTGTGTTTGGCTGATGGCTGTATGTCGCTCAGATGTGTGTGTGTGTGTGTGTGTGTGTGTGTGTAGTTCCCTAGTCCTCTGCCTGCAGTCCCTAACGCTGCTCTCTTCTGCTTTGCAGTTCTATCTCCAGGACACCAAGAGCAGCAATGGCACCTTCATCAACAGCCAGCGCCTGAGCCGGGGGTCCGAGGAGAGCCCCCCCTGCGAGGTCCTCTCCGGCGACATCATCCAGTTCGGCGTGGACGTGACCGAGAACACCCGTAAAGGTACGACTTCTATTCACCCATCCTCATCCATGAGCAGAGAGCGCAGGCTAACTGCTACAGACCCATCCTCATCCATGAGCAGAGAGCACAGGCTAACTGCTATTCACCCATCCTCATCTATGAGCAGAGAGCACAGGCTAACTGCTACAGACCCATCCTCATCCATGAGCAGAGAGCGCAGGCTAACTGCTACAGACCCATCCTCATCCATGAGCAGAGAGCACAGGCTATCTGCTATTCACCCATCCTCATCCATGAGCAGAGAGCACAGGCTAACTGCTATTCACCCATCCTCATCTATGAGCAGAGAGCACAGGCTAACTGCTACAGACCCATCCTCATCCATGAGCAGAGAGCACAGGCTAACTGCTACAGACCCATCCTCATCTATGAGCAGAGAGCACAGGCTATCTGCTATTCACCCATCCTCATCCATGCGCAGAGAGCACAGGCTATCTGCTATTCACCCATCCTCATCCATGCGCAGAGAGCACAGGCTATCTGCTATTCACCCATCCTCATCCATGCGCAGAGAGCACAGGCTATCTGCTATTCACCCATCCTCATCTATGAGCAGAGAGCACAGGCTATCTGCTATTCACCCATCCTCATCTATGAGCAGAGAGCACAGGCTATCTGCTACAGACCCATCCTTAGCCTGCGCTCACTGCTCAGGGATAACTGCTAAACACCCATCCTCCGATATTTGCGACAGAGATCCTGGCTGCATTGGAGGAAACCTTGTTTTTTCCAGTTTATTGGGTCTTTAATCACACCTCTGTGTGTGAATACTTCCTCCGCACCAGTTTTGCAAACTGCCAATATGGGACTTTAAGAGGAGTGAATGTTTTTAGATTTTTGTGAATGTGGGTAACGGTGAGAAACTAGTCATGTGGCAGTCTATGATGTAAGCTTCCTACTTTTGAAACCAACACAGCAGTGCTGCTTGATTACAGTCTGCTGAAGGTGTTGTAATAAGCACTGGCCCAATGGCTACTTGCACTGTGATGTGAGTGTTCGGTTTTATTTGAACCATTTATATCAGACTTTTTGTATGTGTGTATGTATGTGGGCTGTAGCTTAGTCTGGATACTCTGTTTGGAAGTGTACAATGTGCTGTGTACACATTTATATATAAATGTTATGTGCATACACATGCATTGACGGATGTATTTATTAAGTAACCGTGGTAGAAGCAGTTTAATGTCACTTCTAGCGCTTTTCATGGTTAATTTTTAGTTTCTCTGTTTTGATGCAGCACAAACATAATTTATATGAGGGAAACCATTAGTAGTAACTAGCTTGCTATTATAAAATATTGTTGTATGTAATGACTCATTTAGAATGTCCTGATTAGACATTTGTAAAATGCAGTCTTAAAAATAAATGATCTGGCACTGCGTTCTACTTCAAGATTGATAGGTCAGTGTTAAATTATCAGTTGGGTGATTTGAAAGCGCAACAGCTGCAATGCAGATGAACAGCAGGGTAGAAAAATGGCATTTTCTCATTTACGCAACTTCTGGTGTGAGCCGCGCCCACTTCAGGTTTTCTGTCCCAACACAGATCATTGTGTTGGTTGAACAGATACAAACAGGGTCTGTGTGCGGGCCAGGCACGCAGAATGAAATGGTCCTGCGGAGGCAGCTCTGGTAAATGGCTCTCCTGTACCATTTTTAAAGAAGCCCGACACACATTGTCCTCCGCTCACTCTCGTTTTGTAACGTGCGTTTCTCAGGGGAATCTACCACAAGTTGAGGAAGTTGTACTGGTTCCCGTGCGAGTGATCTTGAATGTAAAAATATTTTTTGTCTTTGTTTTCAGTCACCCATGGCTGCATAGTGTCTACAATCAAGCTGTTTCTCCCGGATGGCATGGAGGCTCGGAGGCGCTCAGAGTAAGTTCTCTTCACTGAAAGGCCTTCTAAAGGAAGATCGATGGCACCAGGCCGATCGTTTAAAAGGTACTGGAGCCCCGCTCCGTTCGGGAGGGTGGGGAGAGGGCCTCCGAGTCCCCGCTGACGTGCTGCCGCGGACGTTTTGGGGCTCCTCTCCTGTTGGGCATGCCAGGAATGTTATAAAATCAACAGCCTGACTCAGCGGCGTTCTCAGCCTGCCTGAAGATCACCTCTGTTCTTAAACGCTGCGCGAGTCCAATGAGCCCCCGTAAGACCTGGCGGCAGGGTAGCACGACTGTCAGAGGAGCCCTGAGGCTGGTGACCGAGCGGCCGCAGGTTCGATTCCCAGGTAGGGCGCTGCCGTCATGCCCTTGAGCAAGGCACTTAACCTGAACCGCCTCGGTAAACGTCCGGCTGTGTAAACGACCGACTGTGTAAACGGATATTATGGTTTAAAAAAATAAATAATAAGTTTGCTTGTGTAAGTTGTTCTGGATGAGAGGCTCTGGTTAAGGCCTAAATGTAACGTATCGTAACATTGTCAACAGCGTAACCTGGCCGCTGTTTTAGCTGTGTGGTCTGTGGTTTGGACTCCCGGTCTATGGCGCATTCTTTCTTTCTTTCACTCTGTTGCGTAGTTTTTGGTGTGCAGCGCCAGCGTGTTTGTTTATCTCGATTTGGGTGATTCAGCGTTTTCAGTCGTGTCACTGCAAGTGCCCATAATGACGACAGGCCACTGAATCAACTGTGGGGAAAGGATAGCCCAGTTAGCTTATGTTCTAAGCTTATAAGGAAAGGGTAAACCATGTAATTTAGCCTGCTGACTAACAAAACTATCATCTGCTTTATGATGTGACGATGAGGCTGAGCTATTGTTTTCCGAATTGGATGCTCTCGATTACTTTTTATCTGAGTTGGCCCCATTTGCCACATTCAAACGTCTATAGACGTAACACACATCGGTTTGCTGCATAAGTACATTTTTATGCTGTATTGATACTATTGCCCACTACTTTCGTGTGCGTTCCATTTTTGGAAATAGCAGGACTTCTTCTGTTCTCTTAACATGTTGTGTATTTGTGTTTGTACTTTCAGTTTCTCATTCAGCTGGCACATGCATGTTTGGCTGGCACCTGTATGTTTGGCTGGCACCTGTATGTTTGGCTGGCACCTGTATGTTTGGCTGGCACCTGTATGTTTGACTGACACCTGTATGTTTGACTGGCACCTGTATGTTTGACTGACACCTGTATGTTTGACTGGCACCTGTATGTTTGACTGGCACCTGTATGTTTGACTGGCACCTGTATGTTTGACTGGCACCTGTATGTTTGACTGACACCTGTATGTTTGACTGGCACCTGTATGTTTGACTGACACCTGTATGTTTGACTGCCACCTGTATGTTTGACTGCCACCTGTATGTTTGACTGGGACCTGTATCTATGGCTGGCACCTGTATGTATGACTGGCACCTGTATGTATGACTGGCACCTGTATGTATGAATGGCACCTGTATGTATGAATGGCACCTGTATGTTTGACTGCCACCTGTATGTTTGACTGCCACCTGTATGTTTGACTGCCACCTGTATGTTTGACTGCCACCTGTATGTTTGACTGCCACCTGTATGTTTGACTGGCACCTGTATCTATGGCTGGCACCTGTATGTATGACTGGCACCTGTATGTATGACTGGCACCTGTATGTATGAATGGCACCTGTATGTATGACTGGCACCTGTATGTATGAATGGCACCTGTATGTATGAATGGCACCTGTATGTATGACTGGCACCTGTATGTTTGGCTGGCACCTGTATGTTTGGCTGGCACCTGTATGTTTGGCTGGCACCTGTATGTTTGACTGGCACATGCAGGTTTGACTGGCACATGCAGGTTTGACCGGCACCCGTATGTTTGACCGGCACCCGTATGTTTGGCCGGCACCCGTATGTTTGGCCGGCACCCGTATGTTTGGCCGGCACCCGTATGTTTGGCCGGAACCCGTATGTTTGGCCGGAACCCGTATGTTTGGCCGGAACCCGTATCCGTATGTTTGGCCGGAACCCGTATGTTTGGCCGGAACCCGTATGTTTGGCCGGCACTCGTATGTTTGGCCGGCACCCGTTTCTTCCCTCCCCCCGTTTGTGTCTCCCGGTTTCCTTCTGTCTGTCTGTCTGTCTGTCTGTGTTTGGTGGGACTCGCTGACTGGCATCCGTAATGTTTGTGTTCACATGTGCGCATGCTTGTTGATCTGTGATGATGGCGGTATGTCTTCCTTAACCAGATGGCATTCCCATGATACTCTGCTCTTGGCCGCAAGCCTTACATAAAACCCGCCAAACATAGCCACGTGGAAACTAGGCACGTTACCCCGGCATCTGGCTTATTCCAGAGCCAATGTTTTTACGGTGAGGGTCACCGCGTTCATCTCCGGCACAGGAGTGAGATAAAGACGAGGCTCCTTCCTTCCTTCCGGCTGCGCGGACACGTTGTAGACTTAGGCAAGCGGTGGAAATGGCCGCCTCCTTAAAACGCCGCAGGAATCTCAATCTTTCTCGCCCTCTCTCCTGTGTAAATATCACGGGCTGCGACATTAAAGGGATTCCACTGCCCGAGTTCCTAAATACAGAGCCTCCGCCAGGCTATTCTCGATCCCCTGCGTCCCCCAGTTCCTCGGCCCCCGCGCTCTTGAGCACCGTTGCCCTTTTTAAAGCGAGCGCTAGCGTGCGGAGTCGCGCGACCCGCTGCCCCGGTGGCCGGGGCCTGAGCCGCAGGGGGTATTTCTGGGCGCCGTTCGCTGCGTGCCGTTAAGCTCCGCCCTCTGAAATGTGGCCAGAGATGTGGCGCGCGTTTCTCTAATACTCTCTGGAGTGCGAGATGAGGTACGGGCGTGTCGGGTTACCCTTCCTGCCTCCTCAGAGCTGACGGCCGCAGGAGACTTCCTGGGGGAAAAGAATTGGGACATCTGTAAAGGAAACCCCTCCCCCAGATTAAGTTTACACTGAGGATTTGGTCGGCGTGCTTTCCGTTTTTCGCATTACAAGAGCGGGGCAAAAAAGACGAACGGCCCAGTCACAGCCCGAGTCTGGTTTGAAGGCTGCGGGGGCAAGCCGGGGCTGATGGGAAGGCGGTGGTCTCTGGACGGAGGGCTGGTCGGCCTTGTTTTTCTCCTCCTCCTCGGCGGCGGTGGCTCAAGGGCCGAAGGGGGAGAGCCGTTTCCTCTGAGCCCTCCGCTGGCCCGGGGCCCCAGCTCTGCTGTAATTGTGTGCAGACTCCAAAAACCACTGAACTCTCAAAAACAAAACAGAGTTTAGCCTGTTTTATAAGGTACCATGGTCCTATTATTGATATTATCACTAATACAATTTTGCACGTAAAAATATGCACGCAACAAAGATGAGGCACTGAGGTCTGGCAGAATTATAAACAAAAGGAAATGTCTCCGCACCGAGCTATCATCTGTGCCATTCATTAGCACAGCAACAGATATTCCCAGTCTGATATAGTCTTTTACACTAAATTAACAAAGGCTGTTGACAACAGCAAGCAGTTATTGGGGGAAAGATGTGTCACATTTTTATTTTTAAAGCTGTTATGCTGTGGCTGCATTTTTGTCCTCCTACAGTTTTGGTTTCATTACGTTTGACCACCTGACCGGGGTCAGAGGATTCCCGAACGGCCCAGCCTGGGCTGGTGGGATGCAGCCCAACAATTCAGAGGTTTGGATGCTGCTCAACGTCTCTGTGCTTTTTTGAAAAGACGCCCTGAACGGCAGTTTGATCCACCGTGTTCTCAGGACTCAGGAAGGGGGAAGATGAGTCATCGCAGGGAGGCTTATGTAAAAATGTGTTTCGAGCTCCGTCTCCCGTCTGAGAGCCCATGAGTTCAAACGGAACTGAAAGCTTCACACCGAGGCGAGTTAAAAACAGGTTAGGGACAACGGAGGGGTGGGACCTTAGGAAAAGAGCTGGCGGAAGTGCTCCCTTCAGGGGACCTGCTGGAAGGGGTGTTTTTTAGGGATGCACCGAAAATTCGGCCACCGAAAATTTTCGGCCGAAAATGGCCCAAAAGTGCATTTTCGGTTTTCGGCCGAAAGACCTAAATCACCGAAACAACACGGCCGAAACAGAATTTTTTTTTTTTTTTTTTTTTTTTTTTTTTTTTTTTAATTAAACAGAATTGTAATGACGCAAACAAAAAGCGCAGCCAGCACACGGTTATCTGGATAAGAGCCAGCATGTCGGCGGTGTGGAGTTATTTCAATATCTCGGAGAAAGACCCACGGATAGCGATTTGCAAAAAATGCAGTGCTGAAATTTCAAGAGGGGGTGCATCTGCAAAGAGTTTCTCCACGTCGGGTGACTTAAATGCACTTTGTGTTTTTATGAGAGAACATATTTAATTTTACAATCTTTCAGCAGGCCAGTCAGTTATAGGCCTGTACATTATTATTTAATGTACACATGAGCGGGGTCAAGTTAAACATTTTGTTTTGAATTTTAATTTATATTGTGCATTGCTGTAATGTCAGTGCTAAATAAATATTTTCATACTTTTGTAATTGATTTATTCTTGAATTGCAATGCTTTGATTTTAGTGAGGTTAGTACACAGTCATAGCCATAAATGCAATGGTTCTAATAATTGACAATCATTTCTTTCGGTGTTTCGGTTTTCGGTTTTCGGCCTTGGTTTCTCATTTTTGGTTTTCGGTTTCGGCCAAGAATTTTCATTTCGGTGCATCCCTAGTGTTTTTTTATGTTCTTTTGAGTTCAATGCATTGGAAACTGAGAATTGGGTGGGGTTTGGGCAAAGCAGAGCCGTGTTCACCTCAAGGCCAGCCTTCATCGAAGGGATGAAATGAAGTGAGTCACTGGGGAGTGTAACAGCAGTGGGCTGGTATGCCTGTTTGTTTTGGATTATTCAGCTGTTTTCCCCGTGCCAAGCTCCTGCGGAGACGCATGGGTATGGCTGTGTAACTAGGCTGTCAGGCCTATAACCTGTACAGACACATGGATCTGTTTAGCTGTGTAACTAGGCTGTCAGGCCTATACCCTGTACAGACACATGGATCTGTTTAGCTGTGTAACTAGGCTGTCAGGCCTATAACCTGTACAGACACGTGGATCTGTTTAGCTGTGTAACTAGGCTGTCAGGCCTATAACCTGTACAGACACATGGATCTGTTTAGCTGTGTAACTAGGCTGTCAGGCCTATACCCTGTACAGACACGTGGATCTGTATAGCTGTGAAACTAGGCTGTCAGGCCTATACCCTGTACAGACACATGGATGTGTATAGCTGTGACACTAGGCTGTCATACCTATACCCTGTACAGACACAGATGTGTATAACTGAGAAACTAGACTATCAGGCCTACACCCTGTATTGATACGTGGATGTGTACAGCTGTGAAACTAGGCTGTCAGGCCTATACCTTGTACAGACACATGGATGTGTATAGCTGTGACACTAGGCTGTCAGGCCTACACCCTGTACAGACACATGGATGTGTATAGCTGTGTAACTAGGCTGTCAGGCCTACACCCTGTACAGACGCATGGATGTGTATAGCTGTGTAACTAGGCTGTCAGGCCTACACTCTATACAGACACATGGATGTGAAAGAGACACACTGTGAAACTAGGCTGTCTGGCCTCTTTCAGAGCTCCGCGGTGACACTCATCCGCTCTCTGTTTCTCCGGCTCTGAGGAATGCCCCAGAACTGGTCTGCTCCGATTCCGGACATATTCCAAGGAAGATTCTCAGCAATGGAGGAAATGCAGAGTATCATGTTCTCTTTTTTGTTTGAGCCTGTCCCCTACATTCGCCTTATTCTTATCTTACATGGTCTACATGGCCAGCCTTATCTACACCATCGTGTGCGTGCACGAGAGGGAGAGAGAGGGAGAGAGGGAGAGAGAGAGAGGGAGAGAGGGAGAGAGAGAGAGAGGGAGAGAGAGAGGGAGAGAGAGGGAGAGAGAGAGAGGGAGAGAGAGGGAGAGAGAGGGAGAGAGAGGGAGAGAGGGTGGGAGAGTGAGTGAGGGGGGAGGGAAATCTCTCATTGTGATCTCAGCATTGGAGCGCTCTGCTCGGTCAGTAGTAGGTGCCTGTTCTCTCCAGCGGTGAAACCACACAATGCTTTCATGAGCTCACTGAGACTGAACTTCCTGAAACACCTCAAAGAGAAGCGAGTGACACTGCAGGGCCTCTGGGGACAAAAACCAACACGGAGAACGTGTGATAGGACTAGTCAGCCATGGCGTTCTGTCACCACTCTCCCTGTCACCAGAACTAGGATTGGTGCTGGTCGCCAGGGTTGTGACTGTTGATTGACGATGGATCTAGCCAATGGGAGGGAAAGGGGGCGGGATCTTTGGTTAACACCTGATGTGGGAGAGTGAAAGTGCGAGTGGCTGTGGGTAGAGCTGTGCAGAGCGCAGTTATGAGCAGAGGGTGTTCACTGGAAGCAGGAAGCTTGCGTGCAGCCGCTGAACCGCAGAAAAGCACAGGTAAGACCGGTGTGACCTGCCATGTGCTGAGGACACCGATACCGTCAGTCAGGGTGCAGTTTGACAGGTGAACCCAAGTGTAAAAGCCTGGGCTCTCAAGGGCAGTTTGTTTTATTGCGCAAAATGGTTCTCGTTCTGTTTTATTGCTTTAATAAAAGTCTGCGGAATTGCTGTTAAAAAAAGCCAACCAATTTATCTTTCTATGGTGCTTGTTGGGCAATTCTGTGCTCTCTAAATTCACATGATCACAGATTTCAGAAGCTGCACAAAACAAGTTCACTTCAGCATCACATATTGTATCAAATCAAAGTTTAAAGTGTGCAAATGTTTTGTATTTCATTTCAAATTCAATGGAAATGACAAATTAATCAATTTAAATGACCGTGTACATTTGTATATTTTTAATGGTTTTAATCTCGAAAAACCGTGATGGGAAGGCTTTGTTTACCACTGCACATGCAGAAAGAGAAGGCCTGAGTTGCAGTGTGTCCTGTTACAGCAGAAGAAAGCGGCTGTGCTGTGTGCAGGTGTTTTACTGAATGACTTGACTGCAGTGCTTCTTGAGTGTAGTGCTATGAGGGGCAGGTGTTCTGAATGACTTGACCGCGGTGCTACTTTAGCGTAGCGCAATGAGGAGCAGGTGTCGTACTGGAAGACTTGGCTGCAGCGCTACTTTAGCGTAGCGCTATGAGAAGCAGGTGTTGTATTAAATCACTGTTCGCTGGTGCTACTTTAGCGTAGTGCTATGAGGAGCAGGTGTTGTACTGGAAGACTTGGCTGCAGCGCTACTTTAGCGTAGCGCTATGAGAAGCAGGTGTTGTACTGGAAGACTTGGCTGCAGTGCTACTTTAGCGTAGCGCTATGAGAAGCTGGTGTTGTCTTGAATCACTGATAGCTGGTGCTACTTTAGCGTAGCGCTATGAGGAGCAGGTGTTGGACTGGAAGACTTGGCTGTAACGCTACTTTAGCGTAGCGCTATGAGAAGCAGGTGTTGTATTGAATCACTGATTGCTGGTGCTGGTGGGCTCAAGACCACCTGCGGCTGAGCCAGCTGCTTTCCCTGTGTCACCTGGGTAAAGGAGGGCTGTGGGTGGAGATTTGTGTCAGTGTCCCTTGCCATCAAATGCAGTTTTTTTTCTTCTAGTGCTTGTGTGTCGGAGTCTTCAAACCCCAGTGCTGGAGGGCTGCTGTGTCTGATGGATTTTTGGAGTGTTTCTGCACAGACAGAAAAGACTATTTGCTGCTTAAACAATGCACAGGTTAATGTCACCCGCTGTAATCACGTTGTAACCTGCTATAATCACTATGCTCCAAATATGAACTCTCAAGGTACAAGTTCTTGTCCATCGCAGAGGTTGTGTCCAATCTAGGTAATGAAAGTAAGACTTGCTTCAGAGACTGTATATTGCGGTTAAGGGAACTTCCCCCGTGTATGTGATTGGTCGGCTCACGGTCAGCAGTCAACTGCGATTGGGCACGTGGAAGAGCTGGGTAGGGCCAGTCAGCCACAAGATGTGGAGGCACATTTAAACATAGTGTAAATCTGCAGGGCTGAAGTCCCAGGGCAGAATGGCGGCAGCAGCACTGTGTCCAGCTGGAGGTGCATTAGGCACTGGGCTTTCTGCGGTCTGGAGCGTCGATTCATTGATTCACAAGCGACTGCTACGTATTGCAGAAAGGCTCAATCAACAGCTGCTCAAAGAGAGCGAGTCTTTCTCGCGTCCATTAAGATGAACGTGCCAGACGCTTCAGTCCCAGATTGACTCAGTTGTTCAAGACTGGCACACCGAACAAAACATGGACTTTGGCAGTTATTTACCATCCAAAATGAATATCAAACATTAAACGGGGCAGAACACCGACGTCTCTTTTCATATCACTGTTTATGCTGACGTATTCTTTTTGCTGACGTATTTTAAGTTCGAATAGGGTGTGAACTTGCACGTCTGCCAAAGAGGTATGTAGGCTAATTCTTAGTCGTACCGAGCACTATTAATTTGGCCGGAGTTCCCATAAGCCTGATAAGAATGATAATGATGTGCGTGTGTGAGAGGTGAGTTCATCTGCTGGGGCGTTGGGGCAGGGCAGGAGTTTGGAGCATGTTGGCGAGCGACTATTTATGTCCGTAGCGCCAGCATCTTGTCAGGACTGACGGCTCTGCGGTTCTCACACTGTCCGCCCGTTTTTCCCTGGCAGGCTTCTAAGCGCCAGAATAGCACAGCCCATCTGTCATTGTCTTTAGGACACGTTCAGCATCTCGTATTCCTCACGGCATGACTGCACTGTTGTTTGTAAGGGAAAACATTTTTTGATTTCTACTGGGCTTCTGCACTAGTGCCTTCTAGGAACCTGGATTGGACGGGTCTCGCAGGAAGTTTCTGAGCCGGTCTCCTTTCTAAAGCCCAGCTTTGCCTGCATGGGGATAGCGGTGTCTGTATCAGGTGGCCCGTGTCCGTGACAGGAGGCCGCCGTGTCGTTATCTCGCTTTCATAAAACACGGTGTGCGAACCACCCGTTCGTTTTCCAGTGCAGCTGGTGTCCACAGTTTCTGTGAACCGATTGGGGGAAAAAAGGGAAAGAGCGGCGGCGCGTCACAGCGTTAAGGAAACGAGTCTGTAAATGAAGAGTTGAGTCGACTTTAGGCCTTTGGGAGATGGACTCCAGCACCCAGATCCCCCTGCTGTTTGTCGCCTCTCCTGCTCCAAACAGCCTCAGGTCCAGCCCTGTAAATGTTTAACTTGTGTGCCTTGCCTTCACAGGTCAAAGCTGCACTCTGGAATTGGAGAAACTTGATGGTTCCTCTTTTAGACAATCGAGTTCTTCTGAACAATTGAGCTGTATCTGTGGTCTTTGTTTTAGTTGCTTGATTATTGAGTGTATTTATTGTTTTTATCCCGCAGTGTCATTCAAGCGCCGTTACCACTTCCTGTTGATAAGGTAAGCGATTTGTTTGATTTTCCACATGTCGGAGTGTGTGTGTGTGTGTGTGTGTGCTCGCGTGCTCGCGCGCGTGTGCATGTGCGTGAATGTGTATACAGACAGGGTTAAGGGCAGGCTAAAGTGAGCTCACTCATGAATGCTTTGGCTGATGGCTGGAGTTTAGTGAAAGTGACGTCTTTTTCCATGTGATACTTTCAACATCTGCGTTTTCTCAATAAGTAACGCTCCCCTCTTGAAATGTGTGCCGGAGTTTTCTTCTGAAATATGAGGTCACTTCTTCAATTTTCTCTTGGTTTTGTCTGACCGCTGTTCCCCAGTCCTACCACAGGGAAGCGCAGCTGGGCTTCGCATTAAGAGATGCCGTAAACTTATTCTTGCCCTTTTTAGCTTGTCTTTGGATCTCTAAAATGTAATTTTATTTTGTTTAATGAAGGTGAGAACATAATATATGATAAGGACATTCCATATATAGGCTCACAATCTGGAGTGGATGCACCACTGTACCAATTCTATTGTTTTATTTATTTTTTGGGGGGAGGGGAGGGCGTGTGGTCTCTTGGCGGATGGGGTAACCACAAGGAGAGTTCCAGAAGGTTTGACACCTCTTCCCAGGTGGCTTTACTCCAGCACTAATTAAAGTGCTGATCCCAGTGCACCCCTGCATAACATCAGTAGCTCAGTCCAGCTTTGATTGTGTTGCTCGGTAAGAGCTAAAAATTTACAGGAACGCACTGTACGAGTAGCAGCCTGGTGAGCAGCATCTTCAGGTGGAGGCGGGAAGGGACGGGGGGGGGCACGGTTAGGTGCCTCGGCTTTCTTTGGCGTGCCGTTCACTCTGTCCTGTACTCCACCCGACCCACTGCAGCACCGGGTCTCACCAGCCAAATGCCGCTTATTTTCGGGAAAGGGGGCAGCACGGAGCCACCCCCCGCCAGGACACACCGAGGCGTCTTTGAGGATGCGGCAGTCCAAGCTCTTCGCAAGGACAGCTAATCACATTAGAGAGCAAAGTGAAATCCAATTACAGCCCCTCTCCCGCCCTGGAATCCACATTCCCTGTCAGCTTGTTTTTTAAAATTTTATTCCATTTTTTATCCCAACCAAAAGAGACAAAAAAGATGGCATCCCCCCTCTGCCCCGGTCTGCAGTTTATCATCAACCATCTCCGTGTGAAACAAGCCGTTCTTTCGTTAATAATTAGCAGATGCTGCCACTCGTCCGCATCTCGACTGGGGTCAAAGGGCGTATTTGAAATTTCTTCACTTTTTAAATGCTGGTGGTAAAATTTGGTAATAAAAGCTGTTAATATTAATTAAGCTTCACCAAAATATACCAGTTTATGAAAGAGAAATTTCATTCTGAATGCTCGTCACCATGGAAACATTTAATTTTGAATGGTCCGTAGTCAGCAAGAATTTAATAACCTGGTGTCTAAAGGATTCAAATATCTAATATTTAACAAATATTAAGTACCAGTATTTGACCAACGTCTTGATGTATCAGTTATGTTGAATGCTCTGTGGTGGTGAAGTGTAAATGTTCTCTGGTATGCTGTAAACCCGTAGTGGAGTTTCCACTCTCAGCCTTGTGGAATCATGGGAGTTCCACGTGTTTTGGTAATCATAGGAAGATCCGCCAGGACCACTGAGCTGACTGATTGGGGAGGGGTGGGGGTTACGGCCAAACTCAATCCCCTTTTGGGATATAGAGGCCAGTGTTTTTGCAGTTTGGGGCCTTCAAACATGGCAGTTTCCTAAAGGGAAAGGCTTGATGGATCACTCTTTTGGAGTCTGTCAGTCCCCTCCTCTGAGCAAGGGAAAAGGGGTCTGTTGACGGGGTCTAAATTACGTATATATTTTGATCTTTAGATCTGAAAGACTATTGTTTAAATATAGTTTGCCGCGCATGTGCGCTGCTGTTTATCTCCAGTCGTTAAATCGGGCTCGGTTGAAAGATCGGTAAATCCTGACACGCATTCCTCATTGGCGTACGGTCTCGGTTTGTGTTGCGTTAGGAATGTTTGAAGTAACCCTGTTTGACGTCAGTTCCCTTTTTCCATCCAGGTTGCCGCTAATACGCCCAGTATGTATTCTCAGGAACTGTTTCAGCTTTCCCAGTATCTGCAGGTACGACTCCACACTGCCCTCTGCTGTCTCTCCTGTGTCTCTTCTTCTCACGCTTGGTCATGTGTTCCACTTACATCATCTCACTGTGTTGCTCTGCTGTTTCTGAAGGAAAAATCTATTTCCGAATTTGGTATGCTGCTTGTGTTTAGTGTGTGGTTGTGTTATATTAGGATTATAGTTTAATGTCAGCTTTAAATTGAGTGTTTTTTGGAATTCATTGCAAAACTGGTCATCTTATTGAAGTTTCGAGTGTTTCACCCACATCATCTCAAGATCATAGACAAGTACTTTGCAATGAATTATGGGTGCTTTAGTGCACGTGAGTGTGCGCGTGTGTATTTACGGTGTACATTGACTCCACCCCTGGCTCTGCTCTCTCAGGAGGCCTTGCACCGGGAACAGATGCTGGAGCAGAAGCTGGCCACACTGCAGCGGCTGCTGGCCAGCACACAGGAGGCCTCTGAGAGCAGCTGGCAGGTACTAGATCCCCTCTTCTCCCCCTATACCCCCAAATATTGCCCTCCCTCACCCCCAAACCCCCCGTTACTGCCCTCTCTCACCCCCAAACCGCCAATTACTGCCCTCTCTCACCCCCAAACCTCCAATTACTGCCCTCTCTCACCCCCAAACCCCCAATTACTGCCCTCTCTCTCCCCCAAACCCCCAGTTACTTCCCTCTCTCACCCCCAAACCCCCTGTTACTGCCCCCTCTCCCCCAAACCCCCTATTACTGCCCTTTCTCACCCCCAAACCCCCTATTACTGCCCTCTCACCCCCAAACCCCCTATTTCTGCCCTCTCACCCCCAAACCCCCAATTACTGCCCTCTCTCACCTCCAAACCCCCCGTTACTGCCCTCTCTCACCCCCCAAACCCCCTATTACTGCCCTCTCTCACCCCCAAACCCCCTATTACTGCCCTCTCACCCCCAAACCCCCAATTACTGCCCTCTCACCCCCAAACCCCCAATTACTGCCCTCTCTCACCTCCAAACCCCCCGTTACTGCCCTCTCTCACCCCCCAAACCCCTGTTACTGCCCTCTCACCCCCAAACCCCCCGTTACTGCCCTCTCTCAGCCCTCTCTAAACCTTCTCTCTTAGGGATTGGCACAACATGCCCTTCAGGCATCGGGATGCTCTGTTAATGTTCTTTTTTGGTGAGTATTGGGTGCTGCAGTATGTGGTGTGTGAACGCCCTGCTTTATCTCCTTTAGGCTTTGATAGATGAAGACAGGCTACTTTCAAGGCTGGAAGTAATGGGGAACCAGTTGCAAGCTTATTCAAAAGTAAGTTTGGTTGGATGTGGAGTTACAGTGCGGACATACATAGACAAACACGTGTGGATTCTTATGAAACGATGACATTATGCTTGTTGAATTGCCTGTTGGAATCGTGCGCATCATATATTTGAGCTCCTGACTTTTCCAGAACCAAACGGAAGACGGCATCCGCAAGGAGCTTGTAGCCTTACAGGAGGACAAACACAACTACGAGACTACAGCCAAAGAGTCCCTGAGGCGGGTTCTTCAGGAGAAAATAGAGGTGGTCCGGAAACTGTCGGAGGTGGAGGTGAGCTCCCAAATGCCCCCCTCAGGCCAGCTGTGGTCATTGCACCTGACTCAGATATTTTAAATTCTTTAACCCTGTAGACAGCAGAGCACAACACATTTGATTGTATGTTTTGGTTACTTAATGTGTGTTTATGAGAAATTCTATACATTTTAAAGTGAGTGTTTTAAAATGTATCAGCATCTAAGGAGTGATTTCATGTACATATTTGTTTCCGGTCAGGAGGATAGGCACTGAATTTGTGGTGTTTGTGTTGCAGAGGAGTCTCAGTAACACTGAGGATGAATGTACTCACCTGAAAGAGATGAACGAACGCACACGCGAGGAGCTCAAAGAGCTGGCCAACAAGTACAACGGAGCGGTCAATGAGATCAAGGACCTGACAGACAAGATAAAGGCACGTGTCTGTCTGTGTTTAATGATGGTGTGTGTGTGTGTGTGTGTGCACACGTATGTGTGTGTGTGTTTACCGAGTGTCTGTGCGTGTATGTGTGCGTGCATGTTTGCGTGTGTTTACAGTGTTTCTGTGCGTGTATGTATGTGTGTGTGTGTGCATTAGAGTGCGGATCGGGCCGCATATTTCTGTCCGAACCCGACCGAGTCCGAGATAGTAGTAACCGAGCCCGACCCGAACCCGACAGGAATTCTGCTTTTTATGTCCGAACCCGACCCGAGCCCGATGCAGTTAATGTAAGGCACTGAAGCGCTGACATTGTGTTTCCCTGTCACGCAGTTGTTGTTACCATGGTTACAGCTTCTCTGTTTAGTGGTCACTGGGCACCTAAATGACCGTCAAAAGGCATTGTTTTATTGGTAGATAACAGACACACACAATATTCGGTATCATTTTTATTTATTTCACACTATATTTTCACCAAAAACAACTTGAAGCACCATGTGAAGTAAGCTAACCCATCCTAATTAGTACAGTAATACCTTGACCTACAAGTTTAATTCGTTCCATGACCGAGCTCGTAACTCGGTTTACTCGTATATCAAATAAATTTTCCCCATTGAAATTAATTGAAATACCATTAATCCGTTCCAGCCCCCCAAAAAACACCCTAATTTCTTTGTTACGTAGTTATAAAAATGAGAAATGTATTTATAAATAATAAATAATTAATACAAAACATAATACAAAGATAATAAAATAGAATATAAAGAAATAAACTGGTTCTAAACTTAATTGCTACATTATTATTCTTCACTTACACTTAATCTTCGTCAGTGATGTTTTCATCTTCATCAGTGACGTTTGCATCTTTTTCATTGATTTTGGGCTTTTTCGTCACGCTTTTCTGACTCTGATCTGCAGGGCGTTTCGATAAAAACCTATCCATGGTGGTTTGTTTCTTCCTTCCCTTCAGAATTTTTCGGAAATGCGAATGCAATTTCCGAAATTGCATTCGCAATGCTCCGCTTGCTCGGCTCGTAACTCGGGTCTAGGCTCGTAAGGCGAAGCAAGAAATTGTCCGAGCAACGGCTCGTAACTCGGAATACTCGTACGTTAGTGCACTCGTATGTCAAGGTTTTACTGTAGTTAAAAAGTAAAATGTTCGCTAGTTGTTCGGCCGCTGTGACCGAGCCCGACCCGAGCCCGAACATCATTTTAAAAGTTTAGTCTGAGCCCGGCCCGACCCGTATCCACCCTCTAGTGTGCATGTGTGTTTACCGAGTCTTTGTGCGTGTGCGCGCGTCTGTGTGTGCGCATGTGCACCAGGTTTCTGTGTGTATGCGCGCGCGTGTGTGTGTGTGTGTGTGTGTGTGCGCGCGTGTGTTTACCGGGTCTGTGTGTGCGTGTTCACCCGGTCTCTGTGTGTATGCGCGTGTTTACCGGGTCTCTCTGTGTGTATGCGCGTGTTTACCGGGGGTCTCTGTGTGTATGCGCGTGTTTACCGGGTCTCTCTGTGTGTATGCGCGTGTTTACCGGGTCTCTGTGTGTATGCGCGTGTTTACCGGGTCTCTGTGTGTATGCGCGTGTTTACCGGGTCTCTCTGTGTGTATGCGTGTGTTTACCCGGTCTCTGTGTGTATGCGCGTGTTTACCGGGTCTCTGTGTGTATGCACGTGTTTACCCGGTCTCTCTGTGTGTATGCGCGTGTTTACCGGGTCTCTGTGTGTATGCGCGTGTTTACCGGGTCTCTCTGTGTGCATGCGCGCGTTTACCGGGTCTCTCTGTGTGTTTGCGCGCGTTTACCGGGTCTCTCTGTGTGTATGCGCGTGTTTACCGGGTCTCTCTGTGTGTATGCGCTCGTTTACCGGGTCTCTCTGTGTGTTTGCGCGCGTTTACCGGGTCTCTCTGTGTGTTTGCGCGCGTTTACCGGGTCTCTCTGTGTGTATGCGCGCGTTTACCGGGTCTCTCTGTGTGTATGCGCAGCTGGCAGAGGGCCGGCAGGAGGAGATCACTCAGAAGGGGCAGAGTGAGAAGAAGGAGCTGCAGCTGCGCATTGAGGAGATGGAGGAGAAGGAGCAGGCTCTCCAGGCCCGCATCGAGGCCCTGCAGGCCGACAACGACTTCACCAACGAGCGACTCACCGCTCTGCAAGGTACTGCCCGTTCGCGAGCGCCCCCGCAGGCTGGCCGTGTCATTACAGCTTTACCTGAACATCACTGTTCGCCGCCGTCACCGGTTCGACCCCGGTTTTTAGGGCCTGTTTTGTATTTGAGGGCCAGTGACAGTGCATGGGCGTTGCAAACAACTGCAGATTCCCCTGAATCCAGAACAGGTTTATGGTCCCATAGAGCATTCGATGCTTTACAGACGCTAGTGCTACGCTTCAGACAAACATGATCCAGGGCTAACTGCTTTAAATGTGTGACCAGAGACAGGCTGATTCATTTCACTATTTAGTCCAAAGTGCATGGATGGCGCTCAGGACTGACTGACTGACTGCCGCTGCTCTGTAGTCACCCTCCCACCCATTGTTCTCGTTGTCGTTTACAGTCCGTTTAGAGCAACTTCAGGAGAAAAACGTAAAGGAAAACAACAGCTTAGGTGAGTCCGTTAGCGCTCCTGCAAACCTCGTTCTGCTGCTCTCCCTGCATGACCGCTCTCTGTGTGTTGTCTGTTCTTTCTTCAGCTCTGTGTCTGACTCAGTCTTTTTGCTTCTGCACTGATCTTGTTTGTTCAGAACATTGGCACCGTTTGGCTTCGCCCTGGGGTTGGACAGGAGTTGGGCGGGGCAATCGTGTCAGTGGGTGCGGTCTTCACGCTCCGCGTGCGATATAGTTTGCGGTTGTTTGTTCCCTTGGGCGATGGGGGGATTTGACGCGTGGAGGTGGTGGCGCACGGCGATGCTCGAAGGAGCTGAGGTTCTTTTCTGCTTATCTCATGAGATGTCTTATGGTCATGCTGAAACCAAAAATACAAAAAGGTAAATCCGGGAAGATAAAAAAAGAAAAATGAAGGCACTTTGCCCTTTTTTGACCTCATTGGGACGCTTCTTTGCTTTTTAAAAAGATGAAAAAGGTTGAAGCATGGGTTGACGAAGGGCTCCTTTTTATGAACATTTCTGCCTCTCTGGATACTTTGAACTGAAGCTGTTGGTGAGGCTCATTGGGGACACGGGCTGCATTCCAATAGTAAAATTCGAGCAAGGAAGGATCCTTTAGATTGCATGAACCGGAAATATTTCCCGGGCAGCCCATGCTAAGGACCATTCAAATGTCTTATATTGGGAAGGATAGCTAAACAAATTCCTTTTATCCATCCTTTCAACAAAGGATGCTCTGGACTATCCTTTTCAGAAGGAAGGTAGTATTCGCGCCCCACAATGCAATGCCGCCAATGTTTTCATAAGCATTTCAGTTTTCCAAGACCTACCGAATTACCGAATTCAAACAACAAGACGAACATCTGAGAAATGCCAGAAATCTTAATGTGAATAGCTTGTATTTTTGATTAGTATTGGCTTATAATAGAAAGTAAACAAACAATGACACAATCAGACAATACACCTAATTTATTTAGAGGCAGAATTTCGCTGAACGGTTCAAGTGAAATACAGCCTGCAATGATGCGCCTTTTGTTGTAATTTTTCGTAAAGTTGTAGTTCGCTATGTTGAACAGTCACGTCAATACGACTGGACGTCACACCATGACGCAAGGTAGAGAAGGAGGTTCAAATTCCACTGTAGACGCTAGATTTCTCGTAAATCTCTCCTTCCATCTTTTCCTTGACCCCTGTGACGTTTTCTGGTGAGGTAACGGAAAAAGGAGCAATTTTTTTTGACAAATCGGAATGCAGCCTCGGCCTTCCTGGTAGGCCCCAGAGCGCAGTGTGAAGGGTCGGTGCACTGTGATGGTCCCTTCACAGGTGAGTATGAAGGCATCGCCACACAGATTGCACAACGCCGTACAAACGTGCGAACGAGAGCTTTCAGGCGATAAGCGAGACCTTTTTTTTTATTTTTGAATGTTCCATCATCCTCACGCTGCAGTGCGCATCGCAACATTCATCGTCGATTCAGGAAGGGCTGAAGACGAGCATGCGCCCTCTGCTGAAGTGTGTGATGTCACCACTGCTTATTTTCCCACCGTCGGTCGCAAGTGGGGCTTGCACAGATGTGAGTGAGGAAAACACGGCGAGTCACCATGGCAGGGGTCGCTGGTCTGTGACGACGAGACATCATTGTCCCAACCAGCTGTAACCATCCCCTTTGGCTGAAGCTAGCGCCGACTATGGGTCACCCTGTGGGTCACAGTCCACACTGGCGCAATTCGGACCCACGGGGCCAATCCTTGCATTGGAACAGTGCCTTATTATGAAGAGCCATCCAGCCGTCTATACTTGAGACTTTTAAATCCAGTACTTGTGACTGGAATTGATGACAGTTTGCGAACAGTCATCCAATGATAAATTTGACTTCCCCAAAATATTAAAGGCTTTTCTCCCGCTCGTATTGCCAACTTCCTTGTCTCAGGCCTCTTTCAGATGTGAAAAAAGAGCCATGGGTTTCTTCAAGGAAAGCCTTTCTCCCCTGGTATTGCATCCAGGCAGACTAGAAGAGTTCATGCATTTCATGATCAGAAAAGTACACTGTGGCAGTGTCTGAGCAGCGTTGTTTTTGCAGTCGTCTGTGCGTGTACACGTGCGGTTGTGTCTGGAATGTGCACAAATGCCGAAGCTCGTCCGGGCTGTGCCTCCTGCCTTGGAAAGCTCTCCTTACCGGCAGTGGCCACTAGGTGGCCCAGTGTGCTGAGACAGAGTCTGTGCTGATACTCTGACTGCAACGTCATCTTGCGGGGAAAGGCCATGTCTGTCGCAGCTGGAAGGCCTAGATCTGATACTACAGGCCTATGTTTAGCTCCTGTCACTAGGATGTTACCATTAACAAGGCAAACACAGGCCTCGAGTGGAAAAACTGCTGCTATATTATAGCTCAGTGGTCCCCAACCCTGTTCCTGGAGATCTACCTTCCTGTAGGTTTTCATTTCAACTCTTATTTGGAACACCTGATTCTACTTATTAGCAGCTCAACAAGATCTCGAGCTGTTGAACACTGTGTGCTTTGTTAGGGTTGGCGTGAACCTACAGGACAGTAGATCTCCAGGAACAGGTTTGGGGACCACTGCTATAGGAATAAAGGAAGATAAAGGAAGTTCCAATGCAGGGAGCTACTTTGAATTCAAATTGGGTTTGCCTCAGTTGCTCTGCTTGTTGGAGCTTTCAGGAGTGGTAGCAAGTGTACAGAATGCGCCTTTGAGGTAAGCGTTCAGTCTCTCGGCAGCTAGTTTGACACAGAGGTTGTGATAGTCAGGTACGGCTGTGCTCCCTAAAAGTGGATGCGCTAGGTCAGTGCTCAGGTCAGGTGTGGGCGCCTGACGAGCCAGGGTAAGGGCCGGCATGCATCCTTTCCCTTCAGGTGCATCGGGTTGCGGTCGTCGCTAGCGTTACGGTAGGTGAGTGTCTCCGGGGAACCATCAGGCAGGTAGTGACGTCTCATCTGTCTGTCCTTGTCCGGCCTCTGCGTTTGTCTGGTGCCGTTTGATGTCGTACCCTGTTGGTCTGGCTTCGTGCATCGCAGTATTCTCTCATTTTGACCCTCCATTTAAAGATCGCAAATAGTGGGGTGAAGGAGTGGATTTTTTATGCTAATGTTAATATTTCATGGAAGGTTTTTCTTTTTTTGTTACAACACTTTCTATTAAACAGTGGAGAGGACTGCACTTTTATCCAACAGTTCATTGATTGCCAGCGTGAGTACCCCACATTTTTTCCACTGCCTTCTCCAGCCATCCGAACTCGAGGTTGTTTAATGGGGCGGGGCTTGGGGAGATGTGCATAGGAGGGGCAGGCCTGTATAATGTAGACATGCACTCTGCACTGCACATATGAAGTAGTGTGGATACATTTCTTTTGTCATTATGATTTTTTTTCTTGAGGATTTAGCTAGTAGCCAGAAGTTTGCCTGTGGGTAACTGAATCAGTTCTATTTTATGATGTAAATAATGTTTAGTTATGTGCCATTCGTCTTGTGTTTCTCCCTCTTCGCTAGCTTGTTATTTTTGTATCTTCCGTTTGGCTCTTCAGCTTGCCGAAAGCAGTTTTCTCACATAGACACATCCACATCCCCCTTCTCACTTCTCACACACCTGCTTTAAAGACATGTTAATTACAGTCGCCAGCAGGTGTGCAACTAGCCTTAATCAGTCACAGATTGATACCATTAGCAGTTTAAGGTAGACTGAAATAATGTGTTAAACAAAAATGTTCTCATATGACATTAAAACATTTCAAATTTATAGTGCAGAGGCCATCTTCACAGGGTGATTAATTAAGCTCTCGGCACAGTGTGTGTGTAATGGTGTACTGTAACGTGGTGGGTGATTAAATAAACTCTTAGCACACAGCGTATGTGTAATGGTACAGTATAACATCATGGGTAATTAAGCTTTTGGCACACAGTGTATATGTAAAGTAGGGGTGGGCAATATGGCCTAAAATTCATATCTAAATATTTTTCAGTTATCTCTAACAATATAATATCACAATTATAGATATTGTTTGATTCATAAATATACGTAATTATATGCTTTTTTTTTTTTAACTCCTGCACAAAGCGAAAATATTTTTTTTTTCTCTTATCCAATAAAATAGTAATAAAAATCGACAGTGTTCTTTGGTAGAAAGTAGTTTTTGAGCGCCACAGTGGTAAAAGCACTGACTGAGTGGGTGCAGTTGCACACAGAGGATCACGGGGCCGTACGGGACGGGGCCAATGAATACCGGTATACCGCCCATCCCTTGTATAATGGTATAGCCAAGGTGGGTGATTAATTAAGCTCTGCACACAGTGTGTGTGTGTGTGTGTGTGTGTGTGTGTGTGTGTATATAGTGTAACAGGATGGGTGATTGATTAAGCTCTGCACACAGTGTGTGTGTGTGTGTGTGTGTGTGTGTGTGTGTGTGTGTGTGTGTGTGTGTGTGTGTAATTGTATAGTGTAACAGGATGGGTGATTGATTAAGCTCTGCACACAGTATGTGTGTGTGTGTAATTGTATAGTGTAACAGGATGGGTGATTGATTAAGCTCTGCACGCAGTGTGTGTGTGTGTGTGTAATTGTATAGTGTAACAGGATGGGTGATTGATTAAGCTCTGCACACAGTGTGTGTGTGTGTGTGTGTGTGTGTGTGTGTGTGTGTGTGTGTGTGTGTGTGTAATTGTATAGTGTAACAGAGCTAAGCCTTGCCAGCACGATATGGCACTGTTGCTGTGTGTGTGTGTGTGTGTGTAATTGTATAGTGTCAACCGCGACATCACAAGGAACCTTTGAGAAGCTCTGCAGCAGTGTGTGTGTGTGTGTGTGTGTGTGTGTGTGTGTGTGTGTGTGTGTGTAATTGTATAGTGTAACAGGATGGGTGTTTGATTAAGCTCTGCACACAGTATGTGTGTGTGTGTGTGTGGTGTGTGTATGTGTAGGATGATATTGGATTGAAGATTGTTTCAGCATAGTTCCTGTGTAGTGTAAAAGCTTAAAGTTTTTTTGTTTTTTCCCTGTTTGTTCCTCTGCTTTAAGTTTATTTTAGAGTCACAGAGCCTGCCCTTGCTGATATTGCTGTGTTGCTGTCCTTTCTGGTAATTGCCAGGCCTCTCTTTATTTTGGCTGCACCGCGACATCACACAAGGAATGATGAAATGAGCATGGTTTTTTTGTTTGTTCTGTGAATTTGGTAGTCTGGAGGAGTGCAAAAAAGAAGGATAAAAGCATTTGGGTTAGGGCCCAATGGGCTCTATTTATAACACTCATAAAGGTTACTGTATGTCAAGAATTGTGCCTTGTGAAAACAGGACAAAGACCTTAATTCATGAAACATATGTGAAAATAGATTTGCCTCTATAAAAGGTCCAGTATGACTACAGGAGACAGTGGTTCCTCCTGAATTCTCTGTGGGCCTTGGGTTCTTGGAGAGAGATCATACTGTGTCAAAATTCAATTTGTTTGCCCTAGATTTTATTCACTGTTCAATTTTTAACACGGGCATGGTTCCAGACCCAGTTTATGTTCACTGGGCCCTACAGGGAAATGTCGTACTCTCTGTCCCACATGAAGAGTACCACTTGCTTCCTCTAAGAAGTGTCTTTCTAACAGCTTTTCATTAATGGATGGAAGCAAAGTGCTCGACTCGTGCCTAAGGCAATTCCTGAAAGACACTGGCGGGTGGTCACTTCACAATTCTGCTTCAAATGATTTTTAAAAACTACTCACAGAATATGGAAACAAAGGGATTTGACCTGTATGAGGGGCAAGACCGTTCTTGAAGTCCATGGTTACCCTAGGTAGATGTAATATATTCCGACTCATTCACAGCATTTATATGTCTAATTAGCATTCAACATTCACAATCGCATTTATCTTTGACTAATTGGCATTTATGATTCATATTTGCATTTATCTTTTGACTCATTTTCTGTGGCTAACTGCCATTTATTTCTTTGTGGAGTTATGTCTTTTCACACTTAATAAAGGGGGCATGGCCAATATTGTGGTTGCGTTGACGTTGAGTACAAGCTTGCAGGGCCCGTTCATATCTTTGGGAAGGTGAAATAAAATGGCTGTGTGTTGTCCTGCAACAGTTTCCCCCCACAGCGAGTTGGTGTGCGATTGGTCTCTGCATGCTGAGCGCTTACCCTCGTGACATTGGCTTACGTGTAGGGACACCAGCTGCTTCTCCAGCGCCTCTGATGTGTTGGGAATTTTATGCATTTATTCATTCATGTATTTTTAAACAGTTGCTGAGGTTTACTCTCAACACAAAGTCATCTCAACTCTTGTCATCTCTTTGCTACGTTGTCTGTGTGATGGCTCCTCTGTGAATACGCTTTCTAAATGCGCGTCTCCCTAATTCAGGGTCTAAATATGGGACCTGGGTTCTGCATGCCACTCTTCTGTCTTTTCACCCTTCTTGCTCAGGTTTTTCCTTTGGGGGCTTCTTCAGTTTTTTTTTTTTTTCTTTCTTGAATGTTTTAAGTATTTGTGATGATTTCTAAAAGTTCTACTGATGATGCCTACTATAATTTTCTTCTGTACGTTAATTTTTTTCATGTGATAATAGGTCTATATATGAATCTATTTAAAAAAACATATTCATGATATTGACTTGTGTATTATATTCAGTGTTTCTTACAGAACTTAGCCCATTTACTGTGATAAAGGGGAGTGGTTGTGGTGCATATATAAACCCCAACTCCAAAAATGTTCGGACAGGATGTCAAATGCGCATAAAAGCAGAACGTCAAGATTTGTAATTTGTTTTTACATATATTTAAATGAAAACGATACAAAGAAAATATATTTAATGTTTTTCTTTATCAACTTCATTGATTTTTGTAAATATACACTAATTCCGAATTTGATGCCTGCAACATGTTCCAAAAAAGTTGGGACATGAGTAAGAGGACCTGAAAATAAGATATCAAGAGTCTTTTGATATCCTTTTATACCCAGTCATTATAGCATCACCTGTTTCCCTGCGGAATGTTCCCAACAGGTGTTTTTTGAACTTCCCAGTTTTTTTTTTTGCCCCCGTTCCAACTTTTTTGGAACGTGTTGCAGGCATCAAATTCGGAATCAGTGTATATTTATGAAGATCAATAAAGTGGATACGGTAAAACATGAAATATCTTTGTACTGTTTTCAATATATGTAATGGAAAATTTACAAATCACTGCTTTCTGCTTTTATGCATTTTACATACTGTCCCAACTTTTTTTGGAATTGGGGTTTGCACTATGTATATGTGTATATACTTATTTTAATCCCTACCCTGTGTAGTTCTCTTTCTATACTGGGAGACAAGTGGAGCGAAAGGAGATTTTGACATTTAAATCAGGTGTTGGGTTGGGAGGAAAGGGCAAATCACTGGGTGCTTCATATTCAAGAGAAACATTTTCTCGTCCCAAACAGCTGTGAAGCAATTGAAAGAGGCCGTGGATTCCTCGCTGACCAAGATCCCAAACTTTGATGGTAAGATGAGCATGTGTTCCCAGGCCGTCTGCCAAGACAGCACTTCAGAGCGCAGTGCAATTTACAGGGGGGAAAGTTTCTAAAATTGGCCCAGCCCCCTCCAGCTATTACTGCTCACCCATACTACCCCTTGGAGTCCCTGTGACAGCCTATCATTCCAGTATTACAAAGACGGTTTGGCTGCACACACATACGCGCACACACACACGCACGCACCAGGGGTCGTGTTAGCCCGGTAGTTTTTTTATGACAAAGGACGGAAAATGTCATTCACTCCGGACATCATTCGGGCCGGTAAAAAATACTTTTAAAAAAATTTACTTTGCAATATAGTAATTTAACATATTTAGTCTCAGAACCACAGCAATGTATCATTAGGCCTATTATCACCACCAATCAGACACCACTAGTCTCACGAAATCCGCTATTTCAAATCGTCTGTCCCTCAGCCCTCTGCGGAGCTTGCAGCGACGTAAGACGCAACGTTGAGACTAGCATGTGTGGTGTAGCTGCTTGCGAGCTAGCATTCAATAATGGCTCGTTTTTTTGTTTGCCAGTTATAAAAAGGCAGTTTTTAACTGTCAGTAGGCATAGGCTACTTGAACTTAATAAGCTATAAGCTTGATATAATCAGCATTTTTTCCCCCCTGTTGAATCAATAGCCTACACTGTTCTGGTCTGACTTTCCCGAAAGCGTTGTTTGTTAACGTTAGGTCGGATCCCAATTGTCACGTGTCGTTGCTGGCTCTTTTCCTTATAGCATCTTTCGCAACTCTGCAATTTGCCTTGGAGAAAAGAAATGTTAAAATCGTTATTCAAAATGAGGTTATTGCTCGTTACTCTGAAGAGCAAACGCATAAGGAACACAGAGGCAGTGTGACGGCAACATAATGCCCGAAAAGCATCACCTGATGGATAAGTTACAAATTGTCTATAAATATAACAAGTCCAGTATAAAAATGTAATGCTGAGTAAGAGCACCTGCACACTGAGCTCATTTTAACAGGATGTTGATGCTTGAGCCAATTGTGCGTCACCCTGTGGGGATGGGAGGGTTTCAGTTGGCTTGGCTGGGATGATGGCATCTCTATAGCATCTCTAGATAGGTAGCCGTTTTAGAGACTAAACAAACAACCAAGCCGTCTCATACAGTTTGTTTTGTGTAGTACTCTTTGCTTTTTGTTTTTTAGTTTTTATTCCAACCAAACCAGTTTTTCTTTTTTTGTGTGAGCAGTTGTCAATACATATGCACGTTTTTGTTCGTACACTTACATACTCATACATTTTCTTATATTGACAAACAAATTTGATTAAAAATGTTAAGTCTCGATTACATTGTCTTGTACCGATTGCACAAATGCTCCATTGCCGCCAGATAGTTCTATTTTTGGCCCTGTGTAGCTTGACTGTAGGTCTCCTCACAATAACTGAGTGGAGTCTAGATAACCATGACAGGTATTATGGGAGTATTGGTGAGAACTAGCATGGTTTGCTTTGTTTGCTTGCTGTCTCGATTGAATGAAATTGATTTTAACCATCTCACTCATTTTAGTTTTGTTAAATTTGCATCTTCTCCAGAAGTATTCATTCAATTGGATATAATCCTATTTGTGGCCAAGCAAATGCAACTAATAGGCTGGCTACTTTTGTTGTTGGCGAGAAATTCTTGAGTTGTTTACTGCAGTTAGTCAGCAAAGCCTGCAAGTCTCTTAGTCATGCCTAAAACAGCTGTTGGTTGTGTTGCTTAGCAATAAGTCAAGAGTTGTCAGCACTCATGTGACATGTTTGAGCACTGTTGGAGTGTACACAAATGTCCATAGAAACAAGACTGTTTCTGTTTATTCAGTTGACAGAAGCATTTGTCTGGTAGATTGGAGATTACAGGACAAAAATTCTAATTTGATACCTTTTTTGGTTCTGTTTCTCCTTCTTTGAGCCTTGAGTTCAGACTCCCCTCATTGATACTTGGGCCGGACGAGGGGTGTACTTCAGTCCTTATACTGTTACTGCCAGAATTTAATATTTAGGTGTTGTAACATACAAGTCAGGTGGTTGTAAACCGTATAGAGGTCTATCTGAATCTGTAAATGTATTATTTGTACAACATGTTATATTATGGAACCAACTCATTTTGCTTGTCTTTCTGCTTTAAGACGTTATTGACGCTCATCTCCAAAACAACCAGATGTCTGAAGAGAACAGTCTGGACAGTCCAGAGAGACTGAAAGGTGAGGTCCCTGCAGGGATGGTGTTATGGGACAGTTTCGAGCACAGCTACGAGCACTCCTTAATCTGTTTTTCACAAGCCACAGAGGGTATGTTTTGCTACCCGAAACTATTATTAGCAGAACGCTTTGGTCGTTTGGTTCAGATAGCGTTTTTTTAATAAACCTTCTGCAAAAACTCATTAAAATCTCCCAGCTGGATTGGCAGGAAATTGGTTAATTGCACTGGACTTGTTCAGGCCTTTAGGGTGCTATATATTTATAAATCCATTTCCTACCTGCTCCCCACACCTCTATCCCTTTTAAGTCTTAAAAATACTTCAAACCTCAAACATTGACTTACAGGTTTTATTCAACTGGCTTTCAACCTGCATGCTGGGAAAAGCACACCACTTCAATTGGTGCTGTTGGGGACTTGACACATTTGTAAATCCAACCACTTACGTAGGCTGCATCAAATCTGCATGCTGTAGTCTGATTGGCGTGCTTCGATCCTTGTAACTGTAGTTTCTTTCAACAGCTAAACTTATTGACGATGTGCATCACCAGAATGTCATGGATGAAAATAAGCTTGTAAAAGGTTTGCTTTTGCATGTTTGTCTTACTGCGCATGCATCTGGTATGATGACTGTAAATTAATTAGATTTTATTTTGTTGGACATTTGAACCACACGACTGATTGTCATCACGTGTTGTCATTGCATGCAAACCGATAATTGGTCTATTGGCTTTAGTACACACTAGTGGCATTAGCACACGCTAGCAGCATTCGTGAGTGCAAACCAGGGGGTGCAGGAATAAGTAGCTTTTTTTTATTGACTCCAGATTTTTTGTTCATTTGGAAGATGTCACAACCCAGGCCCTACCGTTTGATTATAGTGTGTGTGTGTGTGTGTGTGTGTGTGTGCGTGTGCTTGTGTGAATGAGTCTCTTGAGTGATTGTGAGTGCACACATGCTTGTTCTAAGCTGAATGGTAGGGCTTAGTTTTCCCTGCTCTGATTGTATCTGAGTCGCTGTGTCTGGCATGCCCTGATTCCAGAAGCTCCCATCCAGACTCTGCACTGCCCTTCTCCAGCACTGGACGTGTCATGCTCAGTGTTCTGATTGGCTGCCTTTGTTGCGAGCCACAAGGCTGAGCTGTGTCCCTCCAGCTCTGGCGGTTTGGAGTGACGAGGAAAAAGAAGGGAATACACTTATAAAGGGGCTGCTGTGTTTCTTTGTTTAAATACCTCAGCTAAGGGGGACATGGGCAAGAGCCATCACCATTCACGCAATGAGTGGCGCAAGTACTGCCCTGTTACCGTGCAGAGGAGGTTAATCTATCCTCGGTGATCTGACCGTTCCTGTCGAGTCGCTTTGTGGGGTTTCATTTTGCGATTCTCTCGATCTCTCTCTAGCTTTCTCTCTCGCTCTCTCTAGCTCTCTCTCTAGCTCTTTCACTAGCTCTCCTTCTCTCTTTCTCTCATTTTCTTTTTCTCGCTCTCCCTCTTATTTTCTATCTCTCTGACTCTCTCTAGCTCTCTTATTCTCTTGCTCTCTCACTCTTTCTCTCCTCTCCCTCCCTCTCTCTCTCTCCCTCTCTCTCTCCCTCTCTCTCTGATACTGGCACTCAATGTTCTGCCCATGGCAGTCCCTGGCACCGCAGTACCAGCTGCCCGTGGTCTCTTTATCCTGTGTGGATTAAAGGCACAGATGACGGGCGCTGCAGTAGTCCCCGCTGGCCTGCCCGTGGTCTCTTTATCCTGTGTGGATTAAAGGCACAGATGACGGGCGCTGCAGTAGTCCCCGCTGGCCTGCCCGTGGTCTCTTTATCCTGTGTGGATTAAAGGCACAGATGACGGGCGCTGCAGTAGTCCCCGCTGGCCTGCCCGTGGTCTCTTTATCCTGTGTGGATTAAAGGCACAGATGACGGGCGCTGCAGTAGTCCCCACTGGCCTGCCCGTTGTTGAGCCTCCCTGTGCAGTACAGTGCTCGTGTGTGTGTGCGCGCCTTCAGCTGGGAGCCCGACCCCTTTTTAGAAACACTGATCAATCAGTGCTATTCCAGGCTTTCTCTATGATAACTGCTATTTGAGATGCTCATGTGGCACTTGCTCTGACAGAGGCGAAATAGAACCTCTGTTGTGGAAGTCTGTGTCTGCAGAAGTGTGTGTGCTTACGTAGACGTCTGTGTGTGTGTGTGTGTGTGTGTGTGTGTTTGTATAACTTTATAACTGCTGTGTGGACATTGACATTGAGCATTTTAAAAAAAATTAGGGCCCTCTGTTGGTTAACACTGATCTCAAATAGAGAATGACAATGTTTTGAAAGTATGTTTGTGTTTGTTTTCGTGAAAGTGTGTGTGTATGCATGTGTGTGTATGCCTGTGTGTGTGTGTGTGTGTGTATGTGTATGCATGGGCACATGCTTTTAACTGGATACCAATCCCCCTGTGGCCCCTTTTGATGACAGATCCGGTGTGAGAAAAAAGAGCCGTTTGCTTTAAAATCGGCATCAGCCAGGCTGAGCTATGTGCACGTAGGAAGGGACAGACAAAGCCCTGTGCTCCGGGGTTAAAACAATGCCCATCAATTTACCCCCTTCTTCCAACACCCTCACCCCAGAGACACACTATTGTTCCATTTATAAATAACTAGGTTTTTTTATTTTTTTTTATTTTTTTTTAAACATTGGCGTCTAACTGGCCACAGGCTGGACAGCAGAGATCCCTGAACAAAAGCCCAACTATTTTAGCATGCAACCGTATCCCCCTCTGGAAGCTCTCGTCGGATATATGACCATGTGTGGTGAATAGGAACTTGGAACAAGCAGGGAGAGACCATTCCTGACAACTGCAAAAAAAAAAAAAATGTAAACAAATATCAGCATGAAATTAGATGTGCATAAAAACTGAGTTTTATTTATTATTTATTTATTTATTATTTTTACCAGCGGTTAAACAAAAAAAATGTGCTGTCTCGGTTGAAGTCATGTTCATGTAACATTTGTTGCTCCCCTCCCATATTGAAAGTGGTATCTCCCGTCTCCCCTCAGAAAATCAGATAGATGCTAAAGAGTCGGATATGTCAGACACACTGAGCCCCAGCAAGGACAAAAGCAGTGACGACACGTCAGGTAAAGCTCTTACTGCTCTGTGCTGTTTGTCCACATTAGCGTCCGTTCTGTGTCACCTTGCCATCGTTTTGTTGTCTATTATTTTGACCTAAATCGTCCTGGGTGAATTTTCTTGATGTGAAGTCTTGTTTTGCAGTTCAGTTTCAAAATGTATCTTAAGAATGGCTAGTTTAATTTATCTTACTGACTTTTCTGATTTATTTATTTTATGTGTTCTTTTTTTATTTATTGTTGACGGTCGGTCAGTAATGTGATTTATTTTTTTATGGAATTTAATGTGTTTGAGTGCAACTTTTTCCTGTGAAGGCGAGTTGAAAGGATTTTCCACAATGCTAAAGGCACATTGATGTTTTACAGTGCCCTGCTTCTTGTGTGTCCTAACCCATCCCTGTCGCTCCCCACCCCTCTCTCTGCTCTGTACAGACGGGCAAATGGATGAGCAGGAACTTAATGAGCCACTCAACAAGGTCGCTGTACTTAAAGGTAATTTCAGCCTCACCTTTGTTGTTTTCAGCGTTGATTGCTGTCTTTGACTCGGGCGCGCTTTTTCCACGACGAGAAACAAACGAGTCGCGCCGCAGGCGGTTTGGACCTAGCGGTGACAGACGCAAGGTCCTGTCCCCGTGTCACGGCATCGCGCGCTGTCGCGGAGCCCAGGACAGCGACGGCAGGCAGGAAGACTGAGGCTCTTCAGTGAGCACTCTGAAGGCACTGTGCGGGCAGCCGGCTTGGAAGTTGTGGCACGACCATATACGGTATTGTGCAGGGGCAGACTTGAGGACTCTGGGAGAGTTTTTAGGCGGGCGAGGCGCGCCCTGTCACTGCTGCCGTGCATCAGCTCAGCGTCCCAGGCCGTTTCTCTGACCTCTCACTCACACCCCCTCTCCCCGACCAAGTTCAGCCTGAGGGTGGCGCTCGGCGTGAACCCCACATACGGCGGGGGAGAAATTGTGTGTCCCATCTTCCAATTTTAAGTCGCCTTTTGTTGTTTTTGTTTTTTTGCCCCCACTATTTTTTAATATGACAATCAAAGAACCTGTTTTAGTTTGTCAACCTCCTCTCCATTTGTGTGTCAGTGTAACCAGGTTAATTTTTGTATGCTTGTGGAAGAGAGGCTCAATTCAAACTGGTTCCCTCTTTTTTTTTTTTTTTAAAGTCGGTTCCCTTTGTGGGTAAGAGACAAGAATACAGCCGGGTAGTCAGATAAAGCCTGTGGCTGTCATTGATTGGCTGATAGAGGATGTGATCCTGAGTTGGACGGATGTGGGCGGGGGGGGGGGTTACACATTTATAAAGTAGACCCTGGCTTTATCTCTGCAAACACTTGACACACAACAGGAACGCAGGCTCGCACCCCGTTACAGAAACGCTAGTGAGGGATGAGTGTTGCGTGCGGAGGTGATGGTGAGCACTGAGGGTCTGTGCAGCTGCAGGTCTAGCTTTTACTTCTCCTTCTCAGAATTCTGGGTCAGAATTAGGCCCCACCCACTTTGCACACTTATTAGGGCATGTGTGGCCGAACCAAAATACCTCCAGCCCCCGGGAGGCTGTGGAATGTTGATCTGCAGAGCTGTACAGCCACGCCCTTAAGGCCTTTCAGATTTAATTTCTCCTGGTTTGTAGTTTCATTCTCGTGAATTTGTGCGTCCTTGTTAGTATGCAGTGGCAGTGTACTGTGGGTAGGTAGGTTGCCGTGGACTTGCTCAAACCACTCGCCAGAGTGTTGTCACTGGACACGGGGGCCTGAGTTTGTGCCCCCTGTTCCCCCCTGTGGCACACAGATAATGTTCCTGGTCTGCCACAGCTGTCAGCCTGCTCGTAAAAGGCGTGAGGGCTCGTCGGCCCACGCGGCTTCTGTCAGCCTCTGCTTGTGTCTCAATGTTTATTTATGAGAGTGGAGGGTGGGCTGGGCTGCTGATGCCACAGTGTGTGGCGGCTCCAGGCCACAGGCCCCCAGCTAGTGATCTCAGAGGGGGAGGAGCTCTGCCACAGGCCACAGGCCCCAGCCAGTGAGCTCAGAAGGGGAGGAGCTCCAGGCCATAGGTCTCAGCCAGTGAGCTCAGAGGGAGAGGAGCTCCAGGCCACAGGTCTCAGCCAGTGAGCTCAGAGTCTCAGAGGGGGAGGAGCTCCGTGCCACAGGCCCCAGCCAGTGAGCTCAGAGGGAGAGGAGCTCCAGGCCACAGGTCTCAGCCAGTGAGCTCAGAGTCTCAGAGGGAGAGGCGCTCCGTGCCACCGGCCCCAGCCAGTGAGCGCAGTCTCAGAGGGGGAGGAGCTCCGTGCCACAGGCCCCAGCCAGTGAGCTCAGAAGGGGAGGAGCTCCGTGCCACCGGCCCCAGCCAGTGAGCTCAGTCTCAGAGGAGGAGGAGCTCCGTGCCACAGGCACCAGCCAGTGAGCTCAGAAGGGGAGGAGCTCCGTGCCACAGGCCCCAGCCAGTGAGCTCAGAAGGGGAGGAGCTCCATCCCACCGGCCCCAGCCAGTGAGCTCAGTCTCAGAGGGGGAGGAGCTCCGTGCCACAGGCACCAGCCAGTGAGCTCAGAAGGGGAGGAGCTCCGTGCCACAGGCCCCAGCCAGTGAGCTCAGAAGGGGAGGAGCTCCGTGCCACCGGCCCCAGCCAGTGAGCTCAGTCTCAGAGTGGGAGGAGCTCTGTGCCACAGGCACCAGCCAGTGAGCTCAGAAGGGGAGGAGCTCCGTGCCACCGGCCCCAGCCAGTGAGCTCAGTCTCAGAGTGGGAGGAGCTCTGTGCCACAGGCACCAGCCAGTGAGCTCAGAAGGGGAGGAGCTCCGTGCCACCGGCCCCAGCCAGTGAGCTCAGTCTCAGAGTGGGAGGAGCTCTGTGCCACAGGCCCCAGCCAGTGAGCTCAGTCTCAGAGGGGGAGGAGCTCCGTGCCACAAACAGAGAATAATGCCTGACTCACTCTCTTAGAGACTTGGCTGTCATTACGCCCTGGGCACACACAGCAGGATACGGTTACTTTTCACTTCCTATTCGGACACTTTGATTTGACCGCGGTGGGCAGGACGTGTCCATAATCACAAAATGTTTGTTTCACCACCCCCCCAAAGACCAGCTCTTCAAAATGGTAATGTCATGTCTGCTTTCTCTCCCCACTTGATGTGATCTTGAGTGACTGGTGTTGCGCTGCCAGGCCTGCTCTGTGCATTGAGGTAATTTATTTTGCTGGCAGCTGGGCCTGGTTAAACCTGGGGAGGAAATGGTGTTCCGCTCCCCTATCGTCTGCCATGAAACACCCCCAGAACATGGAGGCGAGTCAGAGGCTCTGACAAGCCACAGCCTTCTTACTGCTGAACACTGACCCTTAGTCATATTCCGTCTTGTCTGTGTGTGTGTGTGTGTGTGTGTGTTTGTGTTCATCTCTGATCCAGTGGAGCTACTCTGCTGGATGTTGATTGTAATGACAACAGTGCCGTTACTGTGGCATTCTTATCAGGTCCTTTGCCAGTTTCCTCATATTCCAGTCCACACAAGTTCCCAAACGATTTTTCTCTCCTGCTCCTCAAGATTGAAATTGCCCTCGTCTCAGTTAAGGATTTTAACATCCTCTAGGCACAGTGACACACATTGTCTGTCACCCCCCCACATACACACAGACGCACACACAATAGTCGTACCTCCCTTGCATTATGTGAAAGGGGAGAACATGATGATCATTAGCATTACTTTAATGAAGGCAGGTGGCCATTTTGTTTCTGGAATCGATGGCGTAGTCATCTGTGAAGAGCCGGGTAGGCTATGTAAAGCGCAGTTTCCACTGTGTTCTCTGTGGTGACATCATGCCATGTAAGCTCTGTGCAGCCTAATTGAAAAAGTGTGGGTGAGTTACCGTGAGGCAGCTGCGGTCTGTGTCACCGCTGTCCCAGCAGCGCTTACAAGCGTCTCCTGTGTCCCAGCACAGCTGCCGCACGTATTAAAGCTCTGCTTGGACCTTTTAAAAAATGATTATCATTCGAGCTCGCCAGGAGGGAAATGTCTCGTGTGAGGCCTTTTTATTTTGTTTGGCTGGTTCTGTGTCCACCGCACAGTGTGTTCATTATGGATTTCCTTCAAGCATGAAATGCTCTCAAGCTCTTGACGTTTTCTTTCTATGATACCATTTAGCTTTGTGTATTAGTGTTTAAAATCTGTCACTAGAGGGTGCCACTCAACTGATTTCTTTTGGTGCAGGCTGACCAAAGTGAAAGTAAGCTGAGGTTTACAGACCTGTTGGAATTACAGAAGCGTGGTTTGGACTGTAAAGTACTCAACCTGAGTTGCTCCTGTCTCAGATCCAGCTGTACTTCTGGAGGTTACAGGAGGTGTAAGAGTACGAAAAGTTAAGAATGAATATATCATATAGGTCACATATTTTCAGAGGCAAGCTGTCGGCGTATCGTTTATGTAATGTCATACCTGCATTCGCTAGGCCCTGAAAAACCCCGCCCCTTATTCTGACAGGCAGCAAAAGCCGGCCCAGGAGCCCGCCCTCTCCCCCACTCAACAAAGCCGCCATAAACGAGATTCCGCCAAGAGCCCCGGCAGCTGAATCCGTTCTTTTCATCCAGCTGATGGCAGAACATCAGAGGTGTTTGGTTTTAGGGGGGAGCAGAGAGGGGAGGGTGGTTCCTGTTACATCATACAGGCCGGAGCCATGCCTCAGTCACTGTACACACACTGCCCCCCGCCCCGCATAGACGCGGCATATGACATCAGCGTCTGACCAGAGCAGTTGTTGGGCTTTCAGAAGTGGAGCGGGGTGCCTGAAGGCCCGCAGGGTCCAAACCAAATGAGTATACGGCACTGGCCTCCTGCCGTCCCCATGACCTGCTACAGGCCCCGGAGCAGCCCAGACTCTCAGGGCCCAGCTGGGAGGCTGTGTAAGTGATTAGCTTGGCTCGAGGACTGCGAGCAGCAAGCTTGGGGAATCACAGCTTTTAATGCTCGGTTTGGGCTCCCTTTGGCCCGGTCTGCCTGCTCTTGTTGTTCGTGATGCTTACTTAACATTTTCCAAGAACATTTTGGTTGCGTCAAATGAAAGCACCTCGATGACGACCCCCCCCCCCTCCCACTGTTTAATTTAACAGATGCCTTTAAAATGATCTAAAACTTCCCCCCCATGAGGCGGCCATCTGGATTCTGCAGCCCCGTTCTTCTCCCCCTCTCCGCTTCCCTGCGGATGGATTGGCAGTAGGTGCAGGTTTAAATGTGCCGCTCGTGTTTGAACGTGGCTCGGGCGGCGTGTTGCCGTTTGCGCTCTGAGTGAAGAAGGGTGGGGAGAATGTTGAGTAGGTTCCATTTCCTCTCTGTCTGTGGAGATTACGCATTGCTTCACTGTTAGTCACCAGCGGCTGGTATTTCTGTGCTGCGATCCTTTTCAGTTTCGTCCATATATGTAAGTGTTAGAAGTGGGAATGAGGTCAGGGTTTTTGATTATGACTTTCCCATGAAAGGAAACATTTAGCTTCAGTCAGTGGGCCTGCGGGTGCTGGGTGGCCATAATATTACTGACTCTGGGAAATGCCCGGAATATGGCTACACGCTCCCTCACGCGCACACACATACACTCAGAAGCACGCTGTCTCACAGAAATACGCACACACATACATTCTCTTGCATATACACACACGCGCTTGCTCTCAAACACACACACACACACACACTCGAACATTCACACACGCATACACACACACACACACACACACACACGGACCACCTGGTCACCTTACTCAACCGCAGCTTTATGGCATCTTTTAGTGGCTGGCGTGTTAACACCAATTTAGCTCTTTACACAGGGCTTTATTGGGGTGGAGGGGCCTGGAGTAAATAATGAGCAGTTTAACCTCAGTTTCTACCCCGCCCGCCACCCTCACTGTTTAACTTGGCCCTGGTATGGCCTACAGCCTAAGGCCGCCAAGGGGAAGTAAGCCACACTTGGGCTAATGTTCCTCTGAAAGCAGCCAGCTGGCACGGCACCCTCAGGTGTGTCCGTACAGGGAAGTACAGAGCTCTCTAGGATTTATGGCTGTGAAAGGGGGTTTTGTGCTTGTCTGTTTATCTGGTATGCCCTGACAAAATTCTTGGTGTTTTTCAATTGACAAAAATCTACCAACCGCTCTTACAGAGTGTCTGTTTATTTATCCATGAGGTGTGGTGCCCCTTCACAAAGGCTTTAGTCTTTACATAATTTATTTATTTATCTACCTACTGCTCTTTTGAATCCTCTTTCACGCAGTGCATGTAGACTGGAGGAAAAGCATGTATGCGCGCGCACACACTCGTGCACGCACACCCTCTGACACCATACCTGGCCTTTCTCCACAGACGAGCTGCGGCGGGCCGACCTGGAGCCTGGCGACACGGATCACATGATCCAGCACCTCCGCAAGGAGCTTCTGGAAGCCCAGGAGCTCGCCAACACCGGCAAGCAGAAATGCCTGGAGCTGCAAGGTACCGACTGATAAGGGCCCTCTTATGACTCAACCTCACTGCACTGATCTGAGCGATGTGGTGATGAGTAGGTGTGTGCTGGGGTGAGTGAGGTGGTGATGAGTACATGTCTGCTGGACTGAGTTGTGGTGATGAGTAGATGATTGCTGGGGATGAGTGATGTGATGGGTAGATATGTTGTGGGGGTGAGTTTGTACGGGGGACTCATTTCTCTCCTTTGGCAGCTCTACTGGAGGAGGAGAGGAGGACTAACAAACAGCAGACTGAGGACTCTGCCAAACAGATCCAGTTTCTTCAGGGTTAGTGTGGGACATTCTCTCTAGTCCTCTATTTCTCTTCCCCTCTATCTCTCTCCACCTCTCACACAGTTAAATTCAATTCAGAATCCCTTATTGGCATGACGGGAAACATTCCCAAGCCTTACAGACAGAAACTACTCTCAACTCTCACTTGTATTCATATATCATATGTGTGTGTGTGTGTGTGTGTGTGTGTGTGGGTGGGGGGGGTAGTGGAGGGGGGTTGGTTGGGCTTAGAGGGGTTACACAAACAATGTGTTTTTCAGTTCTTTTTGGATATAAGCCCTGAATTAAAATTTAATGACAAAAAAGCTGTACCTCAAGCGTCACTTCTCCGCCTCTGTCCTGCAATGTGTGCAGACTATGTATATCACAGCTGATTAACTGAGCGTTTAATTAAGCATAGAATTAAAGAGCGTTGGAGCTGCGACCGTAACGCTGCGCTTCTCCCCGTCTGCGCAGCCCAGCTGCAGAAGCTGCAGGCGGACATGGAGGTGCTGCGGGAGCAGAGGGAGAGCTCCATCTCCAGCACGCGGGAGGAGCTGTACAGTGCCCAGGAGGAGGTGCTGATGCTGCGCCACATCATGGACACGACCACTGTCGAGCGCGAGCGTGAGATCACCGCCCTGCAGGGCGACCTGGGCGCCGTCACCACCGAGCTGGAGAAGTGGCGTCAGGCTGCCGCCAAGTACGAGCTGGAGATCAGCACCCTGCAGGCCAGCTTCCAGCAGCAGAGCCAGCACAGGGAGAAGGCCGCCCAGCTACAAGGTACAGCATAGTCCCCAGACCTGGTACTCACTGCACAATGCATTACTCACTGTATTCTAATACTCACTGCACCCTGCACACTGGTACTCACTGCGCAATGCATTACTCACTGCATATTCTAATACTCACTGCACAATGCATGACTCAGTGCTCACTGCAACACTAACTGCATACTGGAACACTCACTGCACACGCTGGTACTCACTGCACAATGCATTACTCAGTGCTCACTGCAACACTAACTGCATACTGGAACACTCACTGCACACGCTGGTACTCACTGCACAATGCATTACTCAGTGCTCACTGCAACACTAACTGCACACTCTGGTACTCACTGCACAATGCATTACTCAGTGCTCACTGCAACACACACTGCACACTCTGGTACTCACTGCACAATGCATTACTCAGTGCTCACTGCAACACTAACTGCATACTGGAACACTCACTGCAAACTGCGGTGCACACTGGAACTGTCAACTCAGTGCACACTGCAATATTCACTGCACACTGCAATATTCACTGCACACTGCAATATTCACTGCACTGTCACTGACAATGCTCACTGCATGCTGGTTACAGTCTGTGCAAACTGTATGCTTTAATTGTCTGGAATGAATCGTGCTGAGGTGCACAGAGAGGGCAGATCCATTTCTGTATTCCAGCTTCTCCTCTTCAGAATTGAATTAACCCGAGTCATTTATTTCATCTGAAGTTTTTGATAACTGCACATGTATCCTTGACGAACATTTGTACAGTGGTTCGGTAAAAGAGTGAACCAGCATTGCAGTCTACTTTTTGTTTTGAAAATTAAACTAGGTTCTCTGGTGGAAACACAAAGCAGGGCTGGAGCTGTGGGCTCCTGCTTTAAGACTGGAGAGTGAATCTCATGCCTCAGTGTCCCTCAGACAGTGGCTTTGAGGAGAAGTGAGCTCAGAGTCAGACTGTTTAGTCTCGTTCCACCGGGGCTCGGTTCAGAGAGCGAGACAAAGCAGGATGTGATCACTGCGCTGCAGCATTAATGGAGCCTGTCAGCAGGAAATCACTATTATTCCGCACTGCGCTTTCCGAGCCAAAACGCAGGCCAAGCTCATGGCGAATTAAGACGCCTGCCCCGCGTGCCCAGGTCGTACTACATAGAGGAAGCTTAAATTCATATCTGAGGCAGAGGATTAAGACTATGCCTCATTACCCTGCCTTGATTTATTCACCACACTTACAACCAGACGTATGGTATCAATTGTCTTCCTTCACTTGGGTCTGGTTGTATTGAAATTTAAGTTGTCATGGCAGGAGAGGTTTTCTGTCCCTCTTTATTTTCTTCTAAGGTATTTCAGTTTTTTTCTGGAACAGGTTTCTGATGACCGGTAGTGTCTGTTTCGATGAGGTACAAGTCGGATGGATGGCGTCGCTTAATCTAGCCTCCATTCATGTCTGTTCATCATGCGGACGTATGCGGCAGAGTTGTTCTTGAAGTTCATATAATTTTTACTGACGCAGCTTATTGTCACCTTCCAAAAATGAGCGCCATTTTACTTAATTAATTCCATGTGTTATTTATTGGGCTGTGGTTTTTTTAAACCTGTAGTTCCACCCTCCAACACCTGGAGGGCTACAAGCATTAGCTCTCCGAAGCATGAGAAGTCACTGCGACTTATCAAACTGCAGCTGGCAAAGTGGTGCTCAGTCCGCATCCCCCTATTTCTGGTGGCATTGCGATTGGATACAACGCTTTCGCACTTTTGCAATTGCGTACGTATCTGCCGATTCATGTATGACATAATTTTTGCCAGTTAGTAGCCTGCTGCCTAAAATAGTTATAGCATTGCAAGCAAGATAAATCCAACATTTTGGCGATATTAATTCAATCAAAGCTAGTTATATTTGGGTACCTAAGCTAAGGTAAGATATCTAAATCACAACTGCTCGATGGGTAGTTGGCTCTACCATATTTCCCTTAATCACTTCTCTAGGTTTGTAAGTGTGTCCACCTAGGTAGCTAACGTTAGTCATCTAGTGTACTCCACAACGGCTAGCTAGGTCGGTAGCCTTGTTAGCTACCTTTATAGCTAACCGGCTAATAAGTTAAATAACGTAGCAGTAACTACATGTACGCAAGTGCAAAACTATATCGCAAAGTTTCTAATCATGTGATAGCGTGATATCCTCTAAGGGGTCTGAACCGTAAACGGGGGGATGCGGACTGAGCAGGGGATGCAGGCTGTTACACCGGCTCACACAGACAGGAGATGGAGGAACCCTCAGCAGATGAACTTGCGGCTGCCCGTTCGACCATCAGGGGTCGCTAGTGCGCTATGAGACACTGTCATCCCAGCCGGCTGAAACCCTCGCTCCCTGGGCAACACAAGCACCCAACCGTCGGTCGCCCTGTCGGGCTGGGGGGGGAGAAAAAACTACAGGTTAATTTTTTCCCAGGTCACATGTTGAGGAAAAACTCTTGGCCCAAGTTAAAATGAAGATGTCTCATATACCCTACCGGAGACTCTTCTGACTGTGTCCATGTTTGTGTGTGTGTGTGTGTCCGTCTGCGCAGATGAGCTGGACAGGCTGCAGAGGGACTGCACCAGCCTGCAGAGGGAATGCACAGCTCTCCGCTCGGAGAAGATGGCTCTCCTGGAAAGGATGGAGAACCTGGAGGTGGAGCTGGACAAGTGAGTAGAGGAGGGACAGACCTGTCAATCACAATCCACATCTGAAATGCTTGAGAAACACAAGCTTCTACATTCAGGTTTTTTTACACTCTGTCTGGGTTGGCTAACCTAAATTTGTACTTGCCTGGATATGACCAAGTTTACCTGTGACATGACATGCATTTAGTTTACTGTTTATTATCTGGAATAATCAGATGTTCACAAAAATGTTAGAAATAATTAAATTAAGCATTAGATTCATGCTGAATTAAGCATGAAGATTCATTTTGGATTCAGCATTAGATTTTTGAATTGGACCTACTACAGACTTGCGTGAATAGTCGTGATAGATAGCTGTCTCTGCACCATCAAAGTGCTCACATCACTGATCACTGAAGACACACAAAAAGCAAAGGTCAACATTCACTGTCACTAAACTCACCATAGGCAAAATAGTATTTTTACTGGTTTTATTTTGTGTTCAGAAACCTATTTTACGCAGCTCATTTAACGGGGATAATGCACGTTAATCAACATGTCAATTTTCACGTAATGATACCAAGCAGATTTGAACTGGGTATTAGCCGTGAATCGTCACTTACCCGTTAAGGCAAGTGGCCGAGCTGTGTTTTACTTCTCCGACACCTGTTTTACACTCGCCTCGGGCAAGAGTTACTGCTGAACCGTGGAACACCCGCAGAGGTTCATTCTCCTAACCGTATGCATTATGAACTGAAGGGTGAAACTGATCCCAGATCAGCACTCTGATGCTTTATGAACACAGTCCCAGGTTTCATTCTCCTAACCGTATGCATTATGAACTGAAGGGTGAAACTGATCCCAGATCAGCACTCTGATGCTTTATGAACACAGTCCCAGGTTTCATTCTCCTAACCGTATGCATTATGAACTGAAGGGTGAAACTGATCCCAGATCAGCACTCTGATGCTTTATGAACACAGTCCCAGGTTTCATTCTCCTAACCGTATGCATTATGAGCTGAAGGGTGAAACTGATCCCAGATCAGCACTCTGATGCTTTATGAACACAGTCCCAGGTTTCATTCTCCTAACCGTATGCATTATGAACTGAAGGGTGAAACTGATCCCAGATCAGCACTCTGATGCTTTATGAACACAGTCCCAGGTTTCATTCTCCTAACCGTATGCATTATGAGCTGAAGGGTGAAACTGATCCCAGATCAGCACTCTGATGCTTTATGAACACAGTCCCAGGTTTTCTTCATCTGACGTGCTGAGGAATGCAGGGAGCAGGTCATGACTCAAAATGGCGGGTTTACAAAGACATAAGAGGGGACGTGTGAAATGTGAGGGGTGAAACTCAGCCAGCTCCAGGAGTCGGGACTGCAGGTTAATAACGAGCCATGAGACACTTACCTGGCTATTTATGTTCACGCGTTTCTCTGCGCAGACTTCTGCTCATTTCGGATCCGGCACTAAATATTACGGCTCTCGTGAGCCTTGCCCTTGGGATGCACGCATGGCGCACACTTCATCTGCCCCAAGGCGTTGTTCATCCTTGCTCAACCCCGGGACACGTTTTTTGTTTTTTGTTTTTTGTGAAATAATAGTGGAATAGTGGAGTTTTTTTATTTATTTATTTTTTTTAAATTTTTTTACCTCTACTGGCTTTTGGGGGTAATTGTGGTTTTGTATGGGTGACCTGCTGTTTGATCTGCTTGCAGCACCCCAACATTGCCCCCATTGTTCTCCCCTGTAGGATTTCACCTGACCCCCCATCCTCCCCCCCAAACTCTGTGATCCTCTACAGAGGAGGACCAAGGGCAGATGGTTGTGTGCTTCTGTCCCCAGTGCACAACAGTGCTTCATTTCACCTCACTGACCCTCTTTGTTCTCTTGACCTGCTCACAGTTACTAATCTGCCCGGAAGGCTTTTCATTCAGGTGTAACGGGTAGAAATGTATCACGGTGTAATTCCCCCCCCCCTCCCCAGCTCTCGAGAGCAGAGCGCCTTGCTCAGCAGCAACCTGAACTCCCTGGAGAAGTGTCAGGGAGTCCTGGAGAACAAGCTGGGCTCCATGCAGGACCAGCACGTGCAGGACGCCGGCAAGCTCAAGACCCAGCTGGCCCAGGCCGACAGCCGGACAAAGAGCCTGCAGAAGGAGGTGAGCGCCCGCTCCGCCGGCTCCACCTCCACTGTCCGCTGCACCCATCCCCCCCCCCCCCCACCTGCTCCGCCCCCACACTGCTTGTTCTACCCTCTCCCCCCACCCCACCTGCTCCGCCCCCACACTGCTTGTTCTACCCTCTCCCCCCACCCCACCTGCTCCGCCCCCACACTGCTTGTTCTACCCTCTCCCCCCATCCCAGCTGTATGTGCCCGTGTGTGCACCTGTATGTACCTGTAGCGGTGTGTGTTGTGATCCCTCTCCTCTCTCCCTGCAGTATGAAGAGACCCAGTCCCAGCTCTCGGACCTGAGGGAGCGGTATGAGCGCACAGAGCAGGAGAAACGCTCCATCAACGATGAGCTGGAGCAGTGCAAGTACGACCTGAAGCTACTGCAGGAGAAGGGAGGCAATGTGAGTATCTGTGTGTGTGTGTGTTGGTTTAGCACAGGGACTGAGAGGGTGTGTGTTGGTTTAGCACAGGTACAGTTTGTGTGTGTCTTGGTTTAGCACGGGTACAGAGGGTGTGTGTGTGTGTTGGTTTAGCACAGGTACAGTGTGTGTGTGTGTGTGTGTTGGTTTAGCACAGGTACAGTGTGTGTGTGTGTGTGTGTGTGTGTGTGTGTGTGTGTTTGTGTGTGTGTGTTGGTTTAGCACAGGTACAGAGGGTGTGTGTGTGTGTTCGTTTAGCACAGGACAGGCTGGAGGTGAGAGCTAGAATGGGACGGTAGCACCGGAACATAAAAAGATTCTCTAGGCTCATCAGATATTCAACTTGTGCATTCCTACTGTCCTCTCTGCCACTTAAGTGTGGGAGTTTCCTGTGCTGTATTACAGTACAGCAGGATTATTGGTGCAATATTGGTCTTGGTCACAGCCCTTAATGAATTTTCAGAGGATGCATTGGATTGGAAGGTTTTGACATCAGTGTCAGGGGTGATAGGGATGTTTCAATATTAAAAACATGGAGAAGAGTATCTAGTGTCTATACCAGGGGTGTCCACTCTGAAAAGGGCAGATGCGGGTGCAGCACTACGACACCCAATTCAACTAATTAACTAATCGTGGTCTTCAATCAACACATTGAAAAGTAGAATCCGGTGTCTTAGTTTTTTAAATATCCAACGCGGGGCTGAGCATATCCAATTCCCACCCAAATTTGAGTGCCCAATCATCTGCAACCGCAGCCGCTTTCATGCTGCGAACCCCACTGCTGATTCTGGAGACACACCCACAATTCTCCGAAACACGTGGTATTACCAGCTGCTTCTTTTCAGACCGCCGACTACAGCTAAGCTCGCATAGAGCATGTGTGGGTTATTAAAGGCTGACTTTTTTCAAAGTATTTTTGTACACTCTGGTTATTATTTAGTAAAGCTCGCTAATATTGGCAAATAAACAGTAAATTAAATTACTCCCATTTGAGCACATGGGCGTCTTTGGTAATGGTGTTTGTGTTCAGCTAATGGTGAGGTCTTCCACATAGTCCCCCAGGTCAAGTTTAGTCTCCCAGGCACATCTTTTAACCATGTTCAGGAGCTTAAAATATATGATCTGCCTAGAGGAAACAATGGCGTGGTTGCTGAAGTCCTAAAAGATTTACCAAGGGGCAATGGTTGCCTAGCTGGGATTGGAGGGCCAAGAAAATAAAGCGGGACTTGGGATTGGTCAATTGCTTGTCACCCTATGGAGCTACCGGCCTTGCGGCTACAGTCGGCACTGACACAGTCCGGATTCGATCTGAAGCCGTGAGGCTCATCCATGCACCTTAACCAAGAATCGCCCTTTTGAGTTCAGGTTGGACACTCCTGGTCTATAGTGTGTGGTTGTGCTGGGCCTACAGTGAGTGCAGTATCACTCTCCGCCTGATGTCACTTGATAAGTGCACAGCAGTTTTTATTAATTTATTTTGTGGTTTTAATTCACACCACCTTCATCAGCACAATATGAATGCACTCAGCAACATCCCAGAATGCAGTGCGTGGGGAAATCAGGGCTGAGATTGCAGTCCTGCTTTCCTTTTTCTCTTTTGCTTCTGTGCTGAAAATAAACGGAATGCAGAAAGGCACAGCAGGCAAAGAGGAGGATCCGTCATTCAGACCCAGCGCCGGCTGCACCATGCATTACCCAGCCCATTCACTGCAGAGAAGTGCCCCGTCTCACAGAGGGAGCGAGTTATCCTGCCTTTCATGAGCCGTGTGCGTGCGTGCGTGCGTGCGTGCGTGCGTGCGTGCGTGCGTGCGTGCGTGCGTGCGTGTGTACGTGTGCGTGCGCGTGTGTGCGTGACTGCATCTCCTGTGCCTGAGGATGCCAGGTCTCTCTCTTGGCATGGCGCTGTTTTGTTTTCTGTGGAGTGATGGATTGGGTTGGTGCACAGCAGCCAACGAGTTTCACTTTTTCCAGTGGCTCGTGGCTCACCTACACCTGCTGCGTGCGTGCGTGCGTTTGTGAAAGTGTGTGAGTGTGTATGCGTGCGTGGAGCATCAGGTTCTCTTTGGGTAACCTTCACACGGCCATCCCGACCACGCCTACTGTATCTCTGGCCCTCACGCAGACCACTCCCCCCACGCTGCTAACGGACACTCCTCTCCCTCCTCCTGAGAATAGCGCCCACACCTGGAGTAAATTCAAATAATAAAACAGAACTGAAATTTCCACTTTAAAGAGCTGCTCTTCTCTGTGAGCAGGGAGGCTTGTTAAGTATTTATTAATTTTATATGAGTATAATTTATTTTTTATTAAGTCTCTTAATTTCTGTCCTCCTTCCTCAGCAGTGTTGTTTTTGACACCCAAGCTTTTAGATGTTTAAAAGTGTGTGTTGCTTAGGCATCCCAACAGTGTTCTGTATGTGTGTTGTGTATATCTTGACCCCCCCCCCCCCCAGGTCCTGTAAAAGACCCTTTCTGCTTGTGTTAATTTGCCCACCTCACCCACCCCCTTCAGATCCGTTTTTGTTGACTAGTCTCCAGTATTGATGATTGTAATATCCCTTCCCTCCTTTAGCCATCCATATTGCAGCCTATCCAAGCCATTTTCATCGGCGTTATCCTGGCTTTGCTGTATTGGTGCTTCGGCCAGTTGTGGTAGAAAGGTACACAGCGCTCCTGTCCAGTCCGTGTCTCTGTCACTTCTGTGTCATCCTCTTACGTTTAAGAAATTTTAGTGCATGGCAACAAAAAACAAACAAAAAAAAACTATTGCAACTGCTTTGACCAAAACCCCTTTTTGGAGAAAAGCAACACTGACAAACTAATATTTCCTTTTACCAAACGTCCTTACCATCTAACAGTCGTCTGTCTTGCTTGGAATTGCTAATATGTGAGTTTCCCTTTTTGCGTTTGGGGTTTTTTCTTTATTCTTTTGAAAAGCTTTATTTGTTTGAGTTTTTTTAACTTTTATTTTTTTGCTCCTTTTTATATCCTTTTTACAATTTTAATTGATATAAAACGTGGCTTCTTTTTTCTTTCTCGCCGGATGATGAAAGTCTTTTTTGGGTCCTATTTTTCTATTTTCAAAATACATTGTGGTTATCACTCTCCTGACCTCTGACCTAAGCCCTGGTGGAGAGGGGAGAGGAAGCTGAAGGTATGCCACCAGACGAGGCCTGTTCTAACACCAGCCCTTTTCTCTCTCTCTCTCTCTCTCTCTCTCTCTCTCTCTCTCTTTCTCACTCTCGCTCTCTCCCCTCCACCTCTGTCCTCCCTCTTTCTCTTTTCTGCCTTCTTTCTCTCTTCCCCATCCCTCTCGTTCCAGAGCGGTTGGTTGCCCTGGATGCCTGTCGTTGCCGTGGTGGTTGCCGTGACTGCGGTTGTGCTTTACCCGGGTCTGTCCAGGAACAGCACCTGAGCGAGCCGCTCACTCCCCACCCCTTTCCACTTACGCCTGAACCCACCCCCACGCAACGATCCTCCCCCTCCACAAAGCCCAGGGTTCCATTCCCACACCCTCAATACCTCCTGTTCTGAGAAACACAGCACTAGGCTCCCTGCTTTAACTGTATAAAATGTAACTGTACATATTTAGAGAGGGAATAAAAGTTGTAACTTCTACTATAGATTAAATACTTTATCTGCGGTTTATTTCTTTGTTTTTTTTGTGTTTTGTTTTTTCTTAATCAGTTTGTTGGGAATCTTACTATTAAAGTTTTGTTTTTTTCAATGGGTACCAAACTTGTTTATTTTGCTAAGTTTTAAGGTAAATTGTCTTATATGGTTTGCCATATTAGTGTAAAATGTGGTATTCCAGATGTGCGGTTCAAAGCCAAATGTCTAATTATACACAGGGCACATGGGGTTAAGTGCCTACCATAGCTTCTAGATGTGTGTAAAATTGTGTGATCCAGTCTGTTGAAGTGCCATTCATACTCCTACATACTCCTCGTGTTTCCGAGGAACTAATCCGAGGCATCAAATGGAAAATAGTAACGTTTAAAAGATGGTCTTCCTTCCATTTATTTCATTTTTGTTGTTCCTTCCACTGTTATCTCATCTACAATCCACTGACCGTGTAGTTCTGGCGTGTGCTCAACATGTTCTTCTGTTAGGCATGCTGCTTACCGGCACCTTTTTATTGCTCAGCCATCTGTGGTACATCTGTTTGTGACACAAAGAAGTTTCTTGTGCTCTCTACTGAGTGGTGCCTATTCTAGATTTCACGAGGTCATTGGTATAAATATAAAAAATTAAATATCATAATAATAATTGTGAATTTGGGTAGGTTGCACTGCACCTCTGTCAGCACTCCTGACAGACCTTCGTGCTGCTTGACTAATGGCTGGGAAGGCAGCTAGGCCCGCAGCACGTTGCATGGCACCATGGGTAAAATTGGCAAGACTTGGCTTTAGACTGTATTTCAGTGTAAATGGAGGCTGCTCCTCTCTGAATTTAGTCTTTTTTTAAAGAAATAAGTGTGATCCATGTTGTGACTTGGTGAGCGAGTGAATATGTTCATTCATCCTGGGGCTCTTCCTGGGATGTGGCCCATACGTTCTCCTCCTCCTTCTCCTCTTCCTCCTCCTCTTTGTCTTGTTCCTCGTTTTCCTCCTCTTCCTGGCCCCCACTTGGGGACGACACCGTGGACCTCCTCTCCAGCTTCTCCCGGAGCTCCTGCAGCCTCTCGCTTGTCTTGGCCCGGCTGTTCTTCAGCCCGTCCGTCTCCTTCTGCTTGGCCTCGATGTCCGTCTCATACGCCTCCATCCACACCTCCAGCTTCTCGTCCAGGTCTGTCTGCACCTCTTTGAGGAAGTTCTCCACCTCGTCATGGATGAAGCGCTCTTCTGCGATCTTCTCCTGCAACCGCTCCACGGCGTCCTCCAGCTCCTTCTCCCTGTGGAGGTTGTGCTCCTGGCTCTGCTGCACCTTCAGGTGGGAAATGCCGCGCATGTAGTCCCTCTCCATGGCAGCTTTGGCCTTCATCTCCTGCAGCTGGGCGCGCAGGTGTGCCGTGATCTCCTCCCGCTGGTGCACCTCCTGCGTGCGCTCTTTGCGCACGTCCCGGAGCTGGCGCTGCAGGGCCTTTCCACGCCTCCGGCCCTCCTCCTCCCACTGCACGATGTTCAGGTGGTCGGCCTTCTTCCGCTTCTCTTCGTCCACGGCCGTGAGCAGGCTGTCGAAGGTGCCCGCCTCCTGGAGCTCGTCCAGCATGTCCGTGATCACCTGCTCCAGGAACTGCCGGTCGTGCTCCACCTTCTCCAGGTTGTCGGGTGACAAGGGCTTGTTATCCAGGGCGTGGCGCAGTTCCATGAGCGCCTGCCGCCTGTCTCGAGCACGCTCGGACGGTCCTCCCTCCTCCGTTACGCGATCCCCGCTCAGGGTCTCCCACATCTCCTTGTTCTCCTCGGAGTTGTCCGTGACGGCATCGACGCAGGCGATGTGGCCCAGCACGGACAGCTGGTCCGCGCAGTCCTGCAGCACCATGCTCAGCCTGATCCGCTCCAGGTCCCAGTCACTGTGCTGCCACCTCATCTGCAATAGCTTATCCTCCTCTGTGTCTCGTTTCCTTAATGTTTTTTTAATGGGCTCTGCCATAATCACCCTGGCTGAGTGTGGTGGGTGTCGCCAACTTTACTTAAATATCAATGGGTTTTGTCGTACACCTACTGGAAAAGAGTTGGTTAAACTAAGGCCTTCTTACTTCACAGAATATCCTTTCACATCCCAACTTCTTTATAGTTTAGCCCTACTTGTACAGAATCATTCATCTTTTCTTTCGTCGTCCTAAATTTAATCGTCGATAACTGCGGTTTAATTCGGCCGTTTCCCACTGGCGTGCTAAGCTTCTTTCAAAACAGCAGTTGGAACTGTTGCGCACAACGTCACAGAGCATGATTACATTTCGGAGAAAAACAAAGTTTAACGTTACACAATGCAATTTGTACAAATAAGATCATCGCACGGGAGTAACAGCTTTTGGAATTAATTAATTTTATTATAATGTACAAGCCCTCAGTCTGAATTTTTTGCTAAATTGAAAATTAAATATTTTTCCAGTTTTTGTTTTCGCCACTTTGCATGCAACCGATGGCTTATTTGTTAAACTATTGCGGCACTTTTGATCTAATCACAATCGACAAGTGTAACGTTACAGTTGTGTAAGCAAAGTGCAAACACATCGTCTTCAACTGCATTTACATCTTCTTTGCCATACACCTGTGATGATAAAACACCTATAAAATAGATTGGTGCAATTCATTTTTGGAACCTGGTAACCGGTACCTTCACAATCAAAGTAATCTGTGAGCTGTTGAAATACTGTCTGGGGGTACTGGCTGTTAACTGATTTATTTTTTATTTTTTTTGTGATGCACACTGAAAACTGCCAGGCTACTCCATGCGAGAAATATTAGCGTATGACATCACATGCCGTATGGTTAGTCTTTGAACTAGCTAACGAGAACGATATGGCTTTGAAAACAGCTAGCACTACACGCATTAAATACACCAATTCTTTCTACCCTGGATACATTTTGAATGTAAAACCAAAAAATGTTCCAATAGTCTCAATCAGAAAAACTACTGTGTATGGTATGCGTTGTTTTGTAGATTAACTAGTACTTTAAAAAACACTACATTGCTTACTCGTTTAAGAAGTTCCTCAATACGTTGTAGTAATTTAGCTAATTTAATTGTTGTAGGAGTATGAAGCATACAATTGGGTGTAACAATGTTTTTTTTGTTGTTATTCTTATGGAAGGATTAGCTTTAAGGGAGGTTTCCTCGAGTACTATTCAGTTGTTCTGCACATAGCCCACACTTGTTTGGCCAATTTTAGACCACTGTACGCACAGACCCTGCTTTTGCAGTAATTTCTTACCGGGACTTTTCCATAGACCAGTCCGTCGCTTATATGTACCTGAAGTTCGTATACTATTTAGATATTTTCCTCTCTATATGGGATTTGGAGATGGTTTAAAAACTTTTTTTGGACTGGTTGATTAATTATTATTTTTTTAAAATTTTTACACTTTTTTTTTTTATGAGCCAACTTACTAAATCTGGGAGTTCAGTGTGGGGGAAAATTGGTTTAAAAAAAAATGATAAAAAAATTATTCAAAGTGAATAGTGTAGGTGAGGGGTGGGGATGAATCCGCAAGAGACTGGAATAAATTAGAGTGGATGTGTCAAGTGTGGCATGTGGAGACACAAATAAAACGGGTTTAAGTTGACCTTTTTTGTCTGCAGCATCGTAAATAAGAGCTCCTTGGGGCAAACACTCTATTTCTCTTGGTCCACCTTGTCACTAGCCATTTAGTTGTTTTCGTTTAACTTCCGTGGAAAGGTGTTTGGACGTCTGCGTCATGTACACATCGACGAGTTTAAATAAAAGAAAACTCAATGTGGAACTGAACCCACAGTCCTGTGCACAGTTTCTGTTGTCGGAGGACATTGTGGAATTTTCTGGAAGGACCTTCAGTTACCGACCCTCAGACCAACCCCCTTCCAGTTTCAATCTGCACAGGCTGTATGGATTTTGCCCATTTCAAATTCTGTTTATCACAACAGGTTTTTTTGTTTTCCATATTTTTGGGAGGGGGGTGTAAATGGGGAGGCTAGTCCTGGTGCATGCACTGTTAACTACTATCTTTACAGATTTTCTGTATTGTATTGGGCTTCTGTCTGTGTGTTACTGTAACCTATGCGCCAGTCCCACTCATCCATTCATATGTGACGACAGAGCGATTGGAATAAACAGAGTGAAAATTGGTCCATTTTAAAGGTCCTTAAACTCAAATGAAAATGCATGTATGCTACATTCACAGTGAATCCAATGCAGCCATGGAGAAAATGTTTCTCTTATTGAAGATTAGCTTGGTGTGCAAGCGACACCCATTGTTTAAAACACAATTTCCTTAATCTTACAAAGAAGATAAATGTCCTTTAAATGGGAATAGGAGTAGAAAAACACTTAAAGTTATTAAATAGTACCGTAGTTTAAAAGTGCAAATTACAGTTTTTGGAGCGTCATTGTATCTGTGCATCTATAACAATTGTCCAGTGTTTGTTGATAAAATCATTAATCTGTGGAAGAATGATTCTGCACACACTGTTGGTGGAAAAAAGACGGTAGTTTTTCTTATTCCATGAATGTGTTTGCTTTGGCAGAGTTAGTCCAAGCTGCCCATCACTCCCACACACACAGCCTGTGATGGACAAATACCATTTGTACATAGTTTTGTTTGCAAATATTGTTCTGAGATGATAAAACTTCAGAAGGACACTTTTTTAAGTAAATAATTGTTTAAAATATATTTTGTAAAGATGGAAAGTTACAATAGTTTCTGGAGTACGGATAAAAAAAAATAAAAAAAAGTATTTGCACTAACACATGTGATGTGCATGATTTTAATAAAAACAACTTTACTCTCCTGCAAGTGTCCCAGTTCATTGTGTGTGTCATGAGGGGGTGGAGCCCGGTGGCCTGGTTCACTTGCTGCTGTTTATATGAAGTGTCTTTGGATTTCCCCCCCCCTCGAGCAGAGATGTCAGACTCCAGCCGTGGAGGGCTGTAGGGTCTGCTGGTCTTGGGTGCGTTTGAGCATTTGGTGATTACGCTATCATCTGCAGTCTGCACAACACTGCCTGTTTGACACCCCTGCTCTTCATGTTCCAGTCATGTTTTACCACATCACGCACAGACACTGCAATTGTATCCTCCCAGCCAAATGATTCCCCCTCCAAACCTTTTGTTTAGTGCTTCTAACCTACATTTAGCGAAAGGCACTTAAACCAGGGGTTGACAACCCTGATCCTGGGGTGCCAGAAGTGTTTCTGGTTTTTGCTCCATCCAAACCCATAACTACATAATTGTATTAAAGTGTATCGGGTGTAATGAACACAGGTGACCATCTACTGGAGGTACTCTTGGCATTCTACCATTCAGACAGTGAATGTTCAAGCTCAGCCATTAAACTCATCAGGTCAAGCTCAGATGGAACAAAAATCAGAACCATCACAGCCACTCCAGGACTAGGGTTTCCTACCCCTGCTTTAAGCTTTATCTATTATCCATTCGTGCAATTGAGCCATTTTTTTCCTGGGTTCATAAACAAATGCATACAAAGATGGGCCATAAAATCCATGTGGTGCACAACAATTGTAAAAAAATAAGAAAAGTATAACATCAGTTCACAGAAATGACATCAGCTGCTCATTATAAGTGTAGCATGTAACACAATATAAATGTACAGATGCAGCTCAAAAAATTTGAATATCGTGAAAAAGTTCAATATTTTTTGTCACTCGTCAGAAAGTGAAACATGTTATATAGATTCATTACACATAAAGTGAAATATTTCAAGCATTTATTTCTTGTAATTTTGATGATTATGGCTTACAGCTAATGAAAACCCAAATTCAGTGTCTCAGAAAATTAGCTTAATAGCTAAATAGCTTAATCTCACACTGAAAAAAATGAGAAGAATCCAATTTTTTCTTGAAGTAAATTTATTATGAGAAAATAAATCCCTCATCGAGAAATACTTATTGGCACCCCTGCATTTATATATAAAATAAAGTAATCATTTTAAATATTTGCTTGCATATTTTTTGCATGCCATGACTTTCTGATGTTTAGATTTAGCTGTTCCTAAGCAGAAATTCTTTAATGCTGTTCCAGCATAATTTACAGCTAAATCTAGTCCCACCCCCCAATTCCCATAGAGATCCATTCAAATGCAGAGACATTATAGTATTGCTTGTATGAGGACCAGAAAATAAGATATCAAGAGTCTTTTGATGTTGTTGGGTCACAGACATCCAGAAGTCATGGCATGCAAAGGATATGCAACCAAATATTAAAAATGATTACCAATAATTGTGGCACGTGGTTTTGTTAAAAATAATTTTTTTCATAATAAATTGACTTTGATTAAAGGTTGGATTTTTCTCATTTTTTCAGTGTGAGATTAAGCTAATTCACCAAACGGTGATATATTGTATATAATGTAAGGTCAAGTTTTGATGCATAGCAGGAGGTTTGATGGGTAATTCTCAGCATAAAACACTAGGTGGCAGCACTAAACAAAAAGTGATTTCTGAGTTTCTTTAAGCCTACATTCTACATTCTAATAAATTAAGCTTACATTCTCTCTGGTTTTGGATTTTGGGTTATTTGTGTTTGTGACTGTCCTGACCTGCAATAATGACACACAGGCAGGCTTTTTTTCATTGTTATTTTTCAAAGAATCTTCTCCATACCTTGACCTTTTCAACAACAGAAAAGGCCTCTTCACTTCCTGCAGTGGTTTGGGCTCATCCTTGAGGAAGGTCTGCTGTTCACTGATAATGTTGACATGGACACACGTCAGCGAAGACTTGGAGCAAAGCAAAAAATAAGATATTGCCCCAAAGAAAGGAAGAAGGCATAGCCAGAACTTTGTATTTTTTGCTTTGTATAATTTTAGCCAGACCTGGGCCAAATAATTATTTTAAGCCAATAGACTTCCTGCAGATTACTGCCAATTTTAAAAGAAGCCTCTGTTTTTTCACCAAAATTTGGTACAATTAATTTCACATTGATTGTACAGTTTGGTTGGTAAAATGATTTGCTTAAAAATACTATATTCAAATTATACCAGCATCTACAGAAATAAAGTAGTCCATATAAATATATCTGATCCTGGTCTTATGTGGACACAAACCCACAACTCTTCTCTTCAGAGGTGTTTCAGAGCTCCAGGGTATGGCGAGCAGCAGTCCCCTGAAGTTTTCTGTTCATTTCAGCTGCAGGGCAGAGGATGTGTCATGGCTATGACACGTCTGTGACACGCCCCTGATGTGTCGGAGTCCTCAGAGACGCTGAGTCAGTGTAATCTGAGAGGAGGGGCCAGGGAATTAACATGACCAAGACAAAGGCATCTTTCTTTAGGATTTAGGCTCAGAAGTGCCATACATATGTGTGTTTGGGGCAAAAAGCAGAGTACAGGAAGTCCTGTTTTCACACAATATGCCACTATGGTAGCTGTGACTGTCAGGGTGAGGGCTGAATCCAAGAAATTAAATTAAATTGTGACTTAATTAACCCCCCATTAACATAACAAGTAACATTTATTTATTATTATTTATACGTGATATATATACTACATGTTAATAAAAAACGAATATGAAATATAGAAATATGTGTAACTGAACATTCTAATGCTGATGTAACAATCACTACTGGTGATTGACAGCAATGGAGTTCGAGAACACTGACTTAGAATTTTGAGAAAAACATTCCAAAAAAACCTACTCTTTAAAGGGTTAAAGCACCTGCACAATCATCGTCTTAATGTGATAGTGTTTGCTTTCTTTGGTTTGTTGATGTAAAATATGACAATTTTTTAAAGACCATTCAGTTCATTTCCTCAATTGACTGATTTGAAAAGTGGAAAAGGCTCCACTGAACTGTAGTGACTATCCATCCCCTGCACCAAGGCTAACAGAACATGTGGTATAGGTTGCGTAAGGGTCTATTGCCTATCGCGCTGAGATCTGCGGCAGGTGTAATCAGGCCCTGCAGAAACAGTGACAGTGTGCTGTGAGGATGAGTCAGTCCAGACGGGGCCAGCCCAAGCAGACAGCTCTGGGAGGAGACGGAGAACCGGTGGGAAAGTGTGGGCTGGGGGAGAAGTTCAGCACAAAGCGATGAGCCTCCATGATCAAATGTACTTTATCACATGGAAAGTGGGCGCCAACAATTGTGTCATTCAGATGCTGGGCGTTAAAATAATGCTGCTTCCTAAACCAGTTGTGTAACGGAGGGTGTGGTCTCCTGCGGTTTTTCGAACCTCGCCTCTCACTGACCGCTCTGCCCACCTACAGATTACGATTAGCCCATTGAGCTAAATACCAAGGTCTCCAGCCAGCCAAACTAATCTCATTCTTATTGTTTGTAAAGGTGAGTGATGTCACTGCTCATAGCAGATGTCCACTTGAGTCTCTGAACTCCCCTACACTTAATAGAACATTCTGTTGATCGAACAGAGATACTAAAAGAGTCAAAAGAAGAAAAAAAAGGTTGATCATTTAAGTATAGTATCACACAACTCCTCCACTAGTAATTCAAACAAACATGTGATGTATCATAAAGGACGTGAGTGACTCCATCAACCAACTAAGAATATTTGAATGCATCCAATTTGTTGAGAAATGTTACAATGTATATACTTTGAACAGAAACAGGATTGTCCTTTAATGGTGAAACGATAATGAGTGCACATTGTAAAAATTCCCGATGCCTGAGGTATGAATTAGAAAAATGAGGGAAAAAGAGATACCTGCACTAAATGCATTCTCCAAAACAGGTCTTGATGGAAGAACTGTAGGTATCGCAAAACATCACATCACTGTCCAAGGTCTGTACAAGGCAGGTGGTTATCAGAAACATTTGTAAGTAGCCTATGTAAAATATCCTTCATTGCACATATCTGGACAAATAAAAACACTAAAACAATATTTTAAAATCCCAGAAAGTAAACTATCCTCTTAAACTAAATGTGCCCAATATTGTGGAGGTCAGTCCTGTGAGTCAGTGTGTGTATCGCAGCCTAAGATGAACACTAGGTCAGTCCTGTGAGTCAGTGTGTGTATCGCAGTCTAAGATGAACACTAGGTCAGTCCTCTGTCAGTGTGTGTATCGCAGCCTAAGATGAACACTAGGTCAGTCCTCTGTCAGTGTGTGTATCGCAGCCTAAGATGAACACTAGGTCAGTCCTCTGTGTCAGTGTGTGTATCGCAGCCTAAGATGAACACGAGGTCAGTCCTCTGTGTCAGTGTGTGTATCGCAGCCTAAGATGAACACTAGGTCAGTCCTCTATGTCAGTGTGTGTATCGCAGCCTAAGATGAACACTAGGTCAGTCCTCTGTGTCAGTGTGCGTATCGCAGCCTAAGATGAACACTAGGTCAGTCCTGTGTCAGTGTATGTATCGCAGCCTAAGATGAACACTAGGTCAGTCCTGTGAGTCAGTGTGTGTATCGCAGCCTAAGATGAACACTAGGTCAGTCCTCTGTGTCAGTGTGTGTATCGCAGCCTAAGATGAACACTAGGTCAGTCCTGTGAGTCAGTGTGTGTATCGCAGCCTAAGATGAACACTAGGTCAGTCCTCTGTGTCAGTGTGTGCATTGCAGCCTAAGATGAACACTAGGTCAGTCCTCTGTGTCAGTGTGCGTATCGCAGCCTAAGATGAACACTAGGTCAGTCCTCTGTGTCAGTGTGCGTATCGCAGCCTAAGATGAACACTAGGTCAGTCCTCTGTGTCAGTGTGTGTATCGCAGCCTAAGATGAACACTAGGTCAGTCCTGTGAGTCAGTGTGCGTATCGCAGCCTAAGATGAACACTAGGTCAGTCCTCTGTGTCAGTGTGTGTATCGCAGCCTAAGATGAACACTAGGTCAGTCCTCTGTGTCAGTGTGTGTATCGCAGCCTAAGATGAACACTAGGCCACCTAGCCTGGCTCTCTCTTTCTCTCGCACCACCCATGTGAATCATGCAGATCTGAACCCAGCTGTAGATGCAACCTGCAGAGAGTGGAACACAAGAGAGAGGCCTGCAGCAAAGAACACATGTCATAATAGAGCCTGTTTATTCGGGAGGGAAAACCTAAAGATCTGTGTCAACAGGGGCGGGGGCGGACAGGTGAAGGGCAGGAAGTTTGTCATGGTGCAGAAGGTGTGGCTCAGTGCTGTAGCTGAAGGAATGGGATCCTCCTCTCTTCCAGATTATTCTTTACATCTGGTCAGCTTCTGTTTTTCTAACTCATTTGTCATTGTTCAACTGGACACCCACACAGCAAACTCGGTTGATGCATCCAACTCCTGATGATGTTTAATTTGCAAATGTTGGACAATAAATAAGATACATATCATAATAATGTAGGCCCATCAGATAACAACTATGTGAATATAATGTTGTAATGGTAATATGTCCTCCATACAGGTCCTGAATGTTTGGTTTTTAAAAAGCGAGAAAAACATATTGAAAATAAAGTTTCACGTTTTGGGCAGTATATGTGACCAGAGCCCCCAAGCAACACCCCCCACCCATCCCACTTTCTGTCTTAGGATGAATGCAATTGCATGCAATTTAACCGACAGGTTCTGATAATTTATCAAATGTAAATGTACAAATATGATTTTCGATAATCGAATCGTATACCAGAATACCGAGAATTGCTGTAAGGAAGTGAGCGTTAACATGTGCGTTGTTAATCTCGTGCTTATCAGCATACACTGCACGATTTTTACTGTGATTTTGCTGTCGCAGACACGTTTTCTGTATCGGAGAAAAAGTATTGAAGTTGTATAGCTTTGTCGAGGCGCTGAAAGAGCAGTGATTTAGAAAAGAGTGTCGATAATGTGAGAGGGTATCTGACTTTAGTCGTCTGAAACTTGTATAATGTATGGGAAGTATTACAAGTTAAAATGTACCGTTGCGACTCACATAACAAATAATGAATTTGCTTAAAATGCTCAATAATGTAAGAATATATTCAACCTTAATATATTAGCCTACTTTTGCCCCGGAGGATCTTGTTCGGACTTTTATGTTTGTAACGAAACAAGACATGGAAAACGGGAAACACAACATGACAAACAGCATTTACACGGCGCAGCAAGCGTGGCGTCATCCAAACCTTTCCTTTATATGCGAACGCGCAAGCGCAGCTTTTCATTGACCAAGGAAAAACTCCAGACTGCAGAACGTGATCCACACGCTCCTCAGCGAAGATAACCAACGGAACGACTTTGGGAAGAGAGCACCAGGAGTAACGAAATGCCGGTGACAGAGAAAGATTTGGCAGACGATGCGCCATGGAAGAAAATCCAGCAGAATACCTTTACGCGTTGGTGCAACGAGCACCTGAAGTGCGTGAACAAGCGAATAGCTGACCTGCAGTGTGACCTGAGCGATGGCTTGAGGCTTATCGCCTTGCTGGAGGTCCTTAGCCAGAAGAAAATGTACAGAAAGTATCACCAGAGACCGACCTTCAGGCAGATGAAGCTGGAGAACGTGTCGGTGGCGCTCGAATTTTTGGACCGAGAAAATATCCGCCTGGTGTCGATAGGTAAGTCAGTCCTTGCCTACATTTAGGGGTGGGGAAGAAAGTGCGATCCGTTCCACCTGATTTAACGTTTTGTAATGGAAAGGATAATTGGTCACAAACAATCGCGTATGCTTTCCAAAACAATGTGTTTTTGTTTTGTTTCCGCTCTACTTCATAACTTTTAAAGGACTAGTGCCAATTTCGTGGTCCTCGAATTCAAGGAGAAGCATTTCAGTCTTGCCGTTTGAATGAAAAACACCTGTCCTTATAGACCCGCCATTGCTGCCGTTGGAAATGGAAATGCCACACCATACAACAGGGCCGATGATGCCCACTGGCAACACATAAACTTTTAAGACTTCAAGTACATATCCTAATTGATAGGTTGCAGTACCCACTTTTTAAATGTCTTACATTTTCATTTTGAAAGGTGCTTAGCCTTACTGTTTACGTACCAATACATCTGATCTGCAGCATTCACAACAATGCATTTAAAAATGAGTTCACTTGGAGACCTGGTTCAATAGCTGACATTGTATTTATTTTCATGTAATAGGATTACATGAACATGTCTTTCTTGCAGAAATATAATTGGGAGAATAGTTAATTGAAATAACGTTTAGTATAACAGAGCAGCTTGATATTGTCTGGAGATTGTAAGGTTAAGCAGAGCTCTGTAATTCTGGTCGTGCCGCATTTTTCTGTGGTTTTTGTAACTGTGCCTGACTCCAGAGTGTTGTGGGAACGTCTGAGAGTCGCCTCTTGGGGGGTGTAAGTTTTCCAGAATCGCAGTGTTTTAAAGCGACAATAGACGTCTAATTACTGGTTCGAATCTAAACATGGTTGGGATATTTCTATACGACTACGTTATTTGCGTAATCAATTACCGCAATCCCTATGATAAACATCCCCCCGTGTTTCATTACAGTGTAGGCTACAGTAGTTTCACTACATTTTTACTTCATGTGTAATCACGATTAAGTGCCCACTGGGATTTTTGCTATTAGTACGAAATCGGCACTGGTCTAAAATGATTGGGCAAATTAATTTCCTTGTTATTCTCGTGTGGATCATCTGTACAGACTTTAGACTGGTACAAGCTGGCTACCAGTACTTTAGTTTTGGAAATTATAATTTCCCGTTGATGTTGCGGAATTGCGTAAAAATAGACTCCAATGGCAGTTATTACTCAGTGCTGGATAAAAGTGCGGTGAATGGATCATTAGTAGGCTGTGGCAAGTTGGTGTAAGTGCTCTATTATTTTTTTTTCTTTCTGAGATCCGTCAGTGTTATAACTTGCTACATGCTCACCCACTACAATATACATGGATTATATATATATATATATATATATATATATATAAAATATATTGCACATGGCTTGCAATTCATCCTTCAGGGTACTGTCATCCAAAAGTACAATGCAAGCGCAAGATGGTGCCGGGGGCCTGTAATTTATCTGTGATGACGTACCTGCGTGGAGGAAAAGCAGTATTTTATCAAGCAGGTGGCTATCTCACTAATGCGGGGCGCTGTCTATGTTAAGTCTCGTCTTCAGTTAGTCATTCCATTCTGAATGGTGTGCAGGGGGTGGTCAAAACATTGCCATGGAAACTAAACCCACCTATAACTCACAAACTTAAGTCACTACCACGTGAAGATCCGGCTACTGCTGTTTTCATGTTTTAGGAATGAGTAGCAGATAAAAACATCAAAAGCCAGGTGTGGTGATCACTAGTGCTTAAAGACTGCCTATAAAGATAATTTGCCTACAGCTGAAACATTTGAAGGAATGGTTACGGAATCCAAATGTAATGAGAGAGGGCAGTCATGGTAACCAATGTCAGATGTTGATCAAGTCCTCCAGCTGATAAACTAAGCAAAGGTAGTGACTGAGGATAGCATTTATTTCAGTCAATCAAACTCTGATATCGCATTGCAAGCTTAGGGGTTGTCATGTGTTCCCCATTTCAGTGTTCTCAAAGGAGAGCAAATTGGTCTTTTTAGATTGAGTATTTTATGGTATCTGGTTACAAAAGGGTGGGCAGGAAAGTAAACTTAAGGTGAACTGAAACCTTTTTGGAAATCTTGGCAGATTTGCACAAAGTAGTTTCATGTCTATTTTAACCTATGTGCCATTGTGTGGTAACTTTTAATTTAAAAAAATATATATATAAAATAATAATTTGAACCTACAGTCAGTCGGCCACACTGAGTAACTAAAGCAGTTTATGCAGGTAGATTACAGGCTGGTTGTAGGAATCTGATCCAACCAGAGGAATTGCTGCTGAGCGATGAGGTGGGTGGGGGTCATGGTGTGGAATCAGTGCAGACTGTGGGTCATCTCGCTCCACCTCTAGGGGCTGATCCCCCCCCCTCCAGAGCAGCCTACTTCACGGCCTTTTTGAGGCAGTTGCTTAAAGGTGCAGAGAAAGGGGTGTGTGAGTGATGCACAGAGCACCCTAATGCCAGTAGGTGGAGGCAGCTTTTCCCACTCTCCTTTGACTCAGGTTAAGCAAAAGACCTGGAGACTATCGCTAAACCAGCTTGATATTTGCAGTCTGGGAGTAAGTTGCAAATAGGTGGAGCCCTTTATACACCTCCAGGTTTTCTTGCTATGCCAGAAAAGGAGTGCCCATCTGCACTGGGAACCCAGTCTTTGTTTGGAAGTAGGAAGTGGAAAAAAGAGGGGAAAGAAAAACATGTTTTTTGTGTCATATCTTTATGTACTTTTAGTTGACATTTCCTGTTTACCCGTATTCCCACCTTGAGAAGTTGTTGAAGGAAATTAGTTTTTTTTTGGCTCTGAACACTCACCTGGTCAAAATCAGTGTATCACTGAGTCGCCTCTTTTTATGACGCATGGTCTGTGTCACTTGTGTACACAGGAAGTGGTGGATGGATGAACGCTATAGACAGGACCATACTGCTATCATTCTTAAGTGACGTAACCTTCCTGACCACAGCCAGATTGTTTTATTACAGGCCCTAAAGGAGTAAGATAGACTCCAGTACTTAAAAAAGGGTCACGTCACTGCAGTTCACAAAAGAATATCACAATAGACTTCCTGTTACCTTACAGCCAATGCACTGCATAATTTGTCACCATTGAGTCAGTGAGTCAAGTTGGTAGTTTGCTGATTGGACACATTGGGGGGGGGGCAATGGGTCTTCTGACCAAACTCTGTTTGAATAATGGTTTTGTGCAGACTGGACTCCTTTTATGGAGAGGGCTGGGGTCCTACAGCTGGATAGGGCAGCCATTCAAAAAGAGCAGTGAACACCACAGCATTAACCTGAACAACCTGTGACCTATAAATTTACTTTGTATGCAAATGGCACAATATGGCATGTTTCACAGTATTTCGATGGGTTTGATCGTGGTGCAGTCCTTGGATGTCTAAGTGGTTTTTTCTTGGTTTTATTATTTTTTAAGTTGGTCCTTTGCCTCTGCCCACACCCCACACCTCCCACCCCCCTCCACTCAACTGAAGAAACTGAGTCGGTCTCTAACTGTGAGTTATAAGTGATGTCACATGGCCTTATATTCCAAACATAGAGAGAAATTACACTTAATTGCTTGTGAAGAGCTGAGCACCACAGCAAAGGCAACAAATGGGCTCAGCCCTGCATATCCAGGCAGTCAGTATCATAGACGATGACGATAACGAGGATTTCACTACTGTGTCAGTAAAATCCAGTTTGTTAGATGATTGATTAAATGACTGAAAATTGAGAAATCAGGTGACTAAATTGAACAAAAGTAAGAAGAAGGAATATTGTAAGCAAAGAATAAGTGATGTTAAACATGATGGTAAAAAACTTTGCAATACTTTGAATGAAATCATGGGAAGGAAGAAATAATGGGTGTGCCTCTTTTGCAGAGGCAGATGGGATGTTTTTAACAAAGCCACTGGACATTCCTGACTACTTTAATAACTTTTTTTATCTGTAAGGTTGACAAAGTGAGGCAGAATATGTGCTGGACAGATACCGACATCATATTATTTAGATAAATAATGAAATAATGAGTGGTAAAAGCTGTACATTTGAATTCAAATGTGTTTAAGCTAGAGAGGTCAGGAGGTTGTTGGGGTCCCTTCCTGATTGTGGCTCGGTAGGTACGGACAACCTTGACAGTAAGATGCTAAAGCTAGCTACTGATCACATTTCAGGGCCTATGTGTCATATATTGAATATATGTTTGCTATGTGGGGTGTGTCCAAGAATGTGGAAAGAAGGTGAAATCATACCATTGCTTAAGGATGCTAAATAAACATTCAGTGGAGATAACAGTAGACCTATAAGTACTCCTTCCTGTGCTCAGCAAAGTTATGGAAAGGATTCTTTATGTTCAGTCCTTTCTTCTAATGGACTAACTACCAAATATCAACATGCATACAGACATGGCTATTCTACCAACACTGCACTCACACAAATGACAGATGACTGGCTAAATTAAATTGATAACTCAAAGGTAGTAGCTGCAGTTAGGCTAGACTTTAGTACTGCATTTGATGTCATTGATCATGATGTTTTAATTGGAAAGCTCAAATGTTATGGTTTCACACCAATGGCTATTACCTTGATGAAGAGTCCTTTCTCTAGAACACAGAGGGTTTACTACAATGGCAGCTTATCCAATATTAGCAGCCTAGCATGTGGTGTGCCACAAGGAAGTTGTCTTCTTTTCTATTTTTACCAATGATTTGCCTTGTGCTATAAATAATGCTTGCATTGCGATGTATGCGGATGATTCTACAATGTATTATGCAGCAACAACGTGCAGCAAACTCAATCAAGTTTTATCAAAAGAGTTGGAAATAGTGCATGAATGGATCAAGTTGAATAAGCTAGTATATCCAAGACTAAAATTTTTGTTTTTGGGTCAAGGCACAAACTGGCTACCAAGCCAAAATTGGATCTATATATCTAGTGAACCCATACAACAAGTTGAGAATGTAAAATTACTTTGCTTAGTCCTCAATAACCATCTGTCAAGGTCGGAGCATATTGATAGAATTGGTGTAGGTATTTATATCACAAGAAAATGTTCTCCTTACATACCATCCCATATCCTGGATCAAGTTTAGATTGTTAATTTTATGCCACCTGGATTACTGTTCAGTTGTATGGGCCTCAGCATCAAAACGAGAGCTGTCAAAATTACAAGTTGCTCAGAACAGGGATGCTAGGCTTGTGTTTGGTTTCTCAATTAGAACTAGCATTGATAAGATGTACTCTAGCCTATTGTGGCTTAATGTGGAGAAGTGGCTGTCCTCTAGTGTAGTGACATGTTTTAGTAATACAATGCGTACACATAGGCCTGAGTTCGTGCAAGATCAAATAGTTTTTTGTGTCAATGTTCATAGCCACAAAACCAGAAATGCTGGCAATGGTCATATTATGCAAATCAGTCCAAAAACTAACTCTTTAAAAAGAACAGTACTTTACAGAGCCGTTACAATTTGGAATCATTTACCCCTTTATATTCGCCAGGAAAAAAACAAAATATCCATCAAAAAGAGACTTAAGACACCACACTTATTGTGTTGCAGATGACAGGCTGTTTATTTTGGTTGGAGAGATGTTTGCTTTTTTGTGATGCTTTTTAAAATAATGTAATTGTTTTTTGTTAAATTTTTATTGGAATGTCTAAATTGTTACTGTCTTAATGTGTTTTTGTTTGTTGTAATGTTTGTTGTGTGTGGACCCTAGGAAGACTAGTGAATTCCTATGGCGTTAGCTAATGGGGATCTTTTAAATAAAGAAATGGACTGTAGAAGAAATATGGACAAAGTGACTGATGTCACCGTTTGACTTTCCATGGTCTTGTGAAAAGCGTTTTCAACTTTTGAAGCTGTGGAAGTGCAGTTTTGTGCTGCCATGTTGTCAAAAAAATTGGAGTCAGAGACTGTGCAGTAGGGGAAAAAGGGGGACCCTTTTGGGTCTGGGTCGTCCTATATGCGTGTGAGATACTGCCTCCCCTGAGTGACTGTCCCTGATTGGTCCACAAAATATTAAAATATTGTCCAAATGACACAATAACTTAGCAAATCGGCACATGGGGCGACATTTGATGAAGAAAAAGCACCTATTGCTTCGACATATTCTTGTAAGAAAAATGATTGACTTCGTATTTTGACCGCATTGGTAACTTTCATTGAAAAAGGGGGCTGAAAGTTATATACTGGAGCCAACCGCACTGGTGCTAGAGAGCAACGCTCAACAAGACCAGGAAGTGAGCTTCAATAACGAAGCCTGGTTTTGGCCCCTTGGTCAGTATGCAGAAGACTGCTGGCCTTGCTGTTATTATTGGCCTACAAAATGGGGTTTGGGAGCCTGCACAGGTAAGAAATGGCTTGACATAGTTATTCCCTGAGAAACTTGTGTATGTGACTGCTATCCATGCAAACACTTGTATCAGTGGCAGTTATATTGAAGGGGATAGTTTCTGCTTTTCCTAACCTTTTAATCCAGAGGTTTCGAAATGGGCAGCTGCTTTACAGTAGCGTTTCCCCTCGGTCTCTGTAGGGTTTTGGAAGGGGCCTCTGTTCTCCGTTCTCCCTGCTACCATGGGCTGGACCCCCGGGGCAAGGAGCCCATTGGGGCAAAGCTCTGGCTTGTCAGAATGCTGTCCTTGGAAGCCGGTGAAAGGGTTCCTTTTTCTGAAACGGAAACAATGAAAAATTACAAGTTTCTAAAAAGCCGATCACGGCAATGGATTTCACCCTTGTTTTGCTGCCTTTAATCACAGCCGAAACCACAACTCCCAACTCTCTTGCTGCCATAAAAAACGGCAGTCGTTTAAGTAATAAATCACAAGGATTTCACTGCGTTGTCTTGCCGGATATATATGGAGCAGTGAACGACGGGGCATGGACCACAGTCACGTCACACGATGAGTTATGTGTCTATTGTGACGGTATTGAGTGTTTGTGAGACTGAGATTAAAAAAATGTAACAATTTTATTTTCTTTGACCCCTTTGGCTCACATGCTGTCTAGTGTGTATAATTGGTCAGCTTGAAATGGGTCATGAAAGTGGGGATCCCTGCGGGGATGGGGCCTGGTGTGGGCAGCCACAAGCAGCTCAGTCGTTCACCTGCCCCCCCAACTCACCCCTCAGATTTACTGCTGCCAGTGGATGTGAAAGAGGTGAGTGTAATGGGGGTTGGATTAAGACCACCAGTTTACACACGACCTACAGTTTCTCTGTAGGGTTGATGAAGCAGAATAAGTGTGGTTGTTAGATTATGAAAGGTGCTTAAATATTTCATATATCAGAGTCCATTGTTTTATGCTTAAAACATTTGGCAATACAATTTAAAATTTTTTTGAAGAAGCGTGAGTCTTTAATTTAGGTTGAATTAAGGTGAGCTTTGACATGCAGTGCATTTGCACTGGTTGGTAAATAGGGGCTTGAGATTTCTCCATATTTGTGCAGGGCTTAGTCACACATGAGCTGGCATCCAAGGGCTGTTTTAAGTGTTGTACTTGCAGACATTCTAGTCGCTGGTTCAAGTTTTTTACCAATTAAATGGATAGAAAGGGTCCCATGGCCTGAGCTGTACAGAGAAGTTCTTTGAGATGGGTACAAACCTGCTATTGATACTGAAATTGCAGTTTGTATCTCTGCTGACCAATAGAAAGAGTGAAGTGCACAGAACCACACCTATAACTCACTCTGTTTCTTTAAGTGTATCTGGCGGGGAATGTCTCTGTAGGATATTTAACTGTACAGGGGACAATTACTCAGTCTGTTGTTAATAATAATAATATTAATGTTGCCATTCATAATCAATCCAAGGGAAAATATTACATTCATCAAGCACATATCAGCACACAGTAAATTAGAATGAATATTTTTCATGCCCTAAAACTGACAAGTATAGGCCCAGGCTACTAATACGCCACAGTCTATTATGTATGATGAGATTACAATAAAATAATATTCCACCATCAGGAAAATGCTGGCAAATGTTCTAGCTTTATGGAAAATCGGTGCATGTAAAACATGACTGAGCCACCTATGAATGCTTATACTACAATTGAATGCACTTAAAATGTGAAAATAACGATCAAACGTATGCCACAAGACAGTAGTGGAGTGAAAAACGAATGTATGTATTTGAAATATAACAAGCAGTAATACTTGCATATCTAGGAGGAAAATCTGTCATATTCGTAGGAATATTCTCAGATAGAATCAATACTATGTTATCCTCTGACCCACTCTCAAAATCCAGGTTAGCAAGGTGAGGATCATCATTTTGATGAGTTTGCCAAATAAGTAAAATCTTGTGAAAATGGCAGGAAAACAGCAATTACACCTCGGTGAGCATACATTCTTGCATTTTATGTATACTGCCTGGCCAAAATAAAGTTGAACCACTCCGTAATGACTTTCAATGGTGTTAAGGTCAGGACTCTGGTGGCCAATTCATGTGTGAAAATGATTCCTCATGCTCCCTGAACCGCGCTTTCACAGTTTGAGCCTGATGAATCTTGGAATTGTTGTCCTGGAATATGCCTATTGATGGGATAACCTGGTCATTCAGTACATTCAGGTACTCTGCTGACTTCATTTTATTGCTGTATCATGTGGCTGAGCCTAGACCTGACCAACTGAAGCCACCCCAGATCATAACACCGCCTCCAGAGGCTTGTACAGTGGGCACTCTGCATGACGGGTGCAATGGCAACTTTTCTTTTGGCCAGACAGTGTAGTTGTTTGCATAAAACTAAAGTAATAAAACCAAAAACGTTGTGAAGCCCAACTGTAATTTATTGTTCAAAGTATCCAATAAGATATTGGATCAAACTGTTGTCAATTAACTGGAATACATAAAAGCTGCACGAACAGCTGGTGGGGTTTTACGCGTGGGGTTTTCTGAAGGTGTACTTGCGTTATAAAGTGTTGTGTATTTCTCAAACGGATTGTCAAAGACAATAAATGACCACTGACTTTTGAAATGGACTAGTCTGTGTAAAACCAATGGTGGGATTGTATATTTATTTCATATTTAGTAGCAGATATTGATGATAGCACGACATGGTAGCACGACATGGTATAATTACACAAGAATTTCACTTGTTTATTTTCAAATGCGTGAGCAGGGTTTTTCCACGGCTGTATTGGCATACTATTGTTGGCTGTATCTTGTTGCAATTACGGATTACAAATTTTTGCTGGTGGGAATTTTTTTTTTTTGTGTGAACTCGGACACTATTGACCACTGTGTCATGCATGGGTTGGTAAAATTGCAGGTGAGACTGGGTGGGGGGTTGCTTGTTAAATGAACTAGCTACACAACAATAGTGGCGCATAGAAACTCTGAATTCAATATGGTATATAGTCACGAATTGTATACTAATAAAGCTAGTACACGGAGTTTGTTGTTTCCACCCATACTTTGGTTGCAGGAGCAATGAATGTCTCCGTTGAGCAATCTCATGCTGCTGGCAGCATGGCCACTAGGGGGTCTCTCTGTGCAAAGGGGTTAAGCACAGATGATACATTTTCCAGGAGAACTTACATCACCGAATATTTATAAAGCAGCCTTGTATGGGCCCTGTTGACCTGACGGGTGCTTTGTCTGTCCTACGGAAAACCGACTCTCCCAGTGGTTTGTTTTTCAAATATTTGACTTGTGCCTGTGATGTTGAATTTTTGTCGCATACGTCAGTCAGGCCTGCATGTTAAATGATGGGTCTAATAATTGAGTTTGTGGAAGAGAAGAGTCCCGGGGCCCAGTCTTAGTTTTGAAGGTGAGATGCACTCCCAAGAGACTAGTCTCTCTGCTCGGTCTTCTGCCAAGTGTCTCCAGAATTAAGGGACGAGAGTCTGGGGAGCTGGAATGCATTGATTTGCTCATAAAATTTCAGTGAAGGGTGCATTTTATTGCAGAATCTCAGACTGAATTAACCTCCCAAACTGATAAGTAGCCCATTCATTCTTATTCAGAATCTGGCCCGCTGGCCCGCTCCCCAATTCTTCTTCTGTTCATCTGTCGCTTGTGCAGGATTGGCTTGAAAGGGGAGGGGGGGTGGGCACTAACATTGGTCGTGTTGCTTCAAGGATGTTTTAATGGCTCCAGTTGTGTTCTAATGGTTCCCCTTTGTTCTAATGGTTCCAGTTGTGTTCTAATGGCTGGTTGTTCTTGGCTTGGCTGAGTTCTCTCTGGGAGGCCCGTTCAGCTCATGGGTCAGCCATGGCGTTGGCAATGTCAGCGCCTTGAGTTGAGGTATGTCCAGGTGATGCTGTGTTCTTGCAGTCGGCCTCGCCCTGCCCCGCTGCGTGTTTTCATCACTCCTGCCTTCGAGGGATTCTGTTGCTTCTTGACTCCTTAGCCCATGAGGTGCTCCCTTGCCATTTGTTCCTCGTCTTTAACTTCCCAAAAGTGGATTTCTGACACCCTTCTGGCAGAAGAACAGTAGGGGATTGTGGTCCGTGCCAGTCTGCACCAAGCTGTGAGATGCCATACCCTGGTGCAAAACAAACTGAGGTGGTTGGAGGGTGGGAGGGGGGGATCTTTGCCAGGTTTCTGATGCTGCCATAGTCCCATATCTCTGGATATTCAACATACAGGAACACCAGGCCTTTCTGAGCGTAGCCTCTGTGCTTCTTAAAAACATCCCAGGTTATTGGCAGCATCTGTGTATGTGCGGGACAAAGGGAAATTATAACGCCGTACAAACTGTATAAAGCAAAATAATGGGCGGTTTCAGCAATTAATGAATGTTTGATTTTGCTCTGTTAGACAAATTAAAAGAGTTCTGATTTCTTTGCAGCTGAAGTCATGGTGCGTCTACCCATGTGCCCCCCTCCCTGTACTGCAGTCGACTTGTTCTTTGCAACATTGTTATCGGGCCCTGACCCTGCCGGATTGACTGGGCTGGTTTAATGTTTAACTACCCCCCTCTCCAGGGCCCAGCCTGTATCTAAACTCAATATATAATTAACTTTCTTTCCTCTTTGTTATTCTTATTTTGAAGCGTTTGACCCGAGTAAAGGAAAGCTGTGTCGAGCCTTCCTCTGGTTTAGAGGCTGTGCTTCTCATCCCAGGCCATACAGTAATGGCGCATTTCTTCATCGTCCTTGAACACGAGGGCCCCATTGTTTTAAGCATTTTTGTCCTTCATGTATTATTATTTTTTTAAACATAAAACTTCATGCCATTTTTCAAAAAGGTTTTTTTTTTTTTAGCATTTTGGAACGCCCCTATCTTGTAATCCAACTCCAACCTTTGAAATTTTAACAACCGTTCGTGTGCTATTCCTGCTGTATCATTGGCCATGCAATAACTCATGACTACAGTTATTGTATGTGTGGCACAGCACAGGTTTTCGATACTCTGTGTCAGGCTTTGTAAAGTACATCCAATATGTAATTTTGCTGCAGGGTTGTTTTGAAGAATGTTTTCATTGCATGGCAATCTGAGCTCAATATGAATATGCTTTATAACCTACAACTGCTTCAGTTTTGACATTGGAGTTCATTTCAAGGAGCTTCGGGCGTTGTCCTACCCACCCCCCCCCCCATGCTGCATTGTCGAATGGTGATATAACAGTTGAAACATGAATGTGAGTTCTGACACAACTAGGTATTGCGCAAAATGGCAAGGGGGCAGAACTGGAGGCGTTCTGGCGGATCTTATCGGGGACGTTCTCGGTGCAGAGTTTGAGAACAGGGCGTAGAGCCTTTCACTTGGGAGGGGTCATTCTCCCCCATGGAAAAAAACTATTGTAGCAGTGTCCTAGGAGTAGATTTGTACACAACTTACAAGAAAAGCTATGGCTTTGAACAGTTATGGGCAGAATTTGCAGTTGCTGTATGTAGGTGTGAATCAGCAAGGTTAGACAAGAGATTAATGTGTAGGAGAAAAAGTAGAGTGGGCATTGACGGAGGTGATTTGCCAGTGTTTATATATTCAAATTTGTTGTACAGGTTGTGAATATAATTTTGCACAAAATATGAGGTTGCTCTGCTAAAGTTGTAAATCTTCTTGTGGTGCCTTGAGTGTTGATTAGTTGTTTGTGCAAAAAATAAAATGCTAAATAAAGTTTAATAAAAACACATTTATGAAATGGACTTTTTACCAGGAGAGGAGAGGAATCTTTTTGAATTCACTATCCGTACATTGTCACTTGAATGTATTATTGAAGGTGTGTCCTCTAACAGTGAACCTTCCCCTGTTGGGGGTTGTGGGGGGAGTTTGGTCATGGAAAAAAGGGCGTAAAATGAGCTGTATTGCCACCCCCCTCCCCAACCTCATCAGCCACTGTCCCTCCTGTACAGTGAAAGGGGCTTTGCTCTTTGGAAGGCTGTGTGTCTCCCTGGCCAACTCCAGCCTCCAGGGACACGACTCTGAAAAGAGAAGGCCTCATCTGTCACAGGAACCAGAAAAGGGCTCTGGCATTCTCATCAGGAGAACCCCCCCCCCAAGCCCCTCCCCTGGCTGGGCTGCATCAAAGGGCTGCTCTGTTCCTCCTTTACCCTGAAAACACACCCCCTCACCCCAAAAAATAAACTACCACCCCATCCTCACCTTTGTATGCCGTCCACAGCATTTATTTTTGTTTTTATTTATTAATTTAACAGGGACTTAAAAGTCATTTGTTGTAGCAGATTTGTCCTGATGTTGATATTTAATTTACATGTCATCCTCAGGTTGACTGATAAAAAACTAAAACATTTTTTTTTTTTTAAAGGAACAAAAAAACACCATTGTATAGGAGTACAGCATAATGCAGAACCCAGCAGTGCACCACCCTCTGTACCTCACAGAATAGATTAATTTATGGTGCGCTATAATATCATTCAATTTAAGGTGGCTTGCTGCAGATGAAACCCCTTTATTAAAATCCTCCATTCTTCCAAAGAGTAGCCCCTTGTAATTACTGTATGGTCATCTTTATGACCATGGTCAAAGTTAGCAGTGGGTTCAGGGTTTCACAAAACTGTTATTTGAGGAAGAAATGAAAACTGTGCTGGGGCCAGTCATCAGCCCTGGTTTTCAAACAGAAAAAGGGGGAAGAAGCCGCGTTGAGAAATGGTCCTTTCAGTTGAGAAATAAACTTGTGCTCTTGCTTTAGCGCTGTGCTGCACCAGACTGATATGCTGCACGGCCTCCCAGCCACACCTGACCGGGCCTTGCTGGCTCGGATCACAGGAAGGCCGTGAACAGGACCGGAGGGGTGTGGTGGAGGAAGGAAGCCCCCTCTAACTGTGGCGTGGGGTTGGGTAGGGTAGAGCAGGGGGTGTGAGGGGTGTAAATGCCTAATACTTGGTTGCTACACCTTTGGCAGCGATTACAGCTTCAAGGCATCTTGGGAAAGAAGCTATGAGCTTGGCACACTTATTTCTGGACATTTTTGCCCATTCCTCTTGGCATATCCTTGCAAGCTCCGTCAGGTTGGATGGGGAGCGTCGGTACACAGCCATTTTCAGTTTTTTCCACAGATGTTCAATTGGATTCAGGTCTGGGCTCTGGCTGGGCCACTCAAGGACATGCACAGACTTTCTCCGAAGCCACTTCTTTGTTCTCTTGGCTGTGTGCTTCGGGTCGTTGTCATGTTGGAAGGTAAACCTTCGCCCCAGTCTGAGGTCCAGAGCGCTCTGGAGCAGGTTTTCTTCAAGGATCTCTGTGTACTTCGCTGCATTCATCTTTCCCTCTATCAGGACTAGTCGCCCCGTTCCCGCTGCTGAAAAACATCCCCACATCATGATGCTGCCATCGCCATGCTTCACTGTAGGTATGGTATTAGCCAGGTGATGAGCGGTGCCTGGTTTCCTCCAGATGTGACGCTTGGTATTCAGGCCAAAAAGTTCAATTTTGGTTTCATCAGACCAGAGAATCTTTATTCTCATGGTTTGAGAGTCCTCTAGGTGCCTTTTTGGCAAACTCCAAGCGGGCCTTTTACTAAGGAGGGGCTTCCGTCTGGCCACTCTACCATAAAGGCCTGATTGGTGGAGTGCTGCCTGGATGGTTGATCTTCTAAAAGGTTCTCCCATCTCCACAAGGATACGCTGGAGCTTTGTCAGAGTGACCCTCGGGTTCCTGCTCACCTCCCTGGCCAAGGCCCGTCTTCCCCGATTGCTCAGTTTGACCGGGCGGCCAGGCCTAGGAAGATTCTTGGTGGTTCCAAACTTCTTCCATTTATGAATGATGGTGGCCACTGTGCTCTTTGGGACCTGTAAAGCTGCAGAGATTATTCCGTACCCTTCTCCAGATCTATGCCTTGACACAATCATGTTTCTGAGGTCTGCAGCTAATTCCTTTGACCCCATGGCTTGGAGTTTGCTCTGACATGCACTATCAACTGTGGGACCTTATATAGGCAGGTGTTAGCAATCCCCAATCATGTCCAATCAATTGAATTTATCACAGGTGGACTCCAATTAAGTTGTAGAAACATCTCAAGCAGTATTAGTGGAAACAAAATGCACAAAATGTCATATCAAAGGGTGTGCACACTTGTGTACATATGATATTTTACATTTAGATTTTTAATAAATTTGCACAAATGTCTAAACATGTTTTCACTTTGTCATTATGGGCTATTTTGTGTAAAATTGAGACAAAAAATGAACTCTTATCTATTGTAGAATATGTCTAACGTAATAAAACGTGGAGAAGGTGAAAGGGCTGTGCAGACTTTCCGGCTTGACTGTATATAGCTAGCTTACAGTTTGGCTTTTTTGAATATTCTAGTAAGTTATAGTAACCTATTTTTGGTATATTTTTTTATCGGTATACGATAGTTCCTTGTTTTTTGATTGTTTGTTTTTCAGTCTAGCTAAGCAAGTAGCTAGCTAGTTTATGTAAAAAAATAAACCAGGAGTTTTATTATATAATTTTATTATAGGCCTGCTACACGTTTACCTTTGCAACGTCCGTACAACAGACATTCTCTCTTGGAGAGAGTTCAGTGCATTGAACACATGTGCCCCCATTGAAATGGAAACCAATATTGTTGATATCTTGCAGGTAACGTTAGTGTGATTTCCTACAGCCTGTGTAAAATGAGTAGCCTACATGGCACGGGTAACTATTTGTACAGCGTGTGATTTGTTGTTTATTGGCCGCATCATTATACGCCCAAACGAGGCTATGCGTGCCGCTGCCTACCATTCCAAAATATTGCCCATCCTCTTATTCTCCACTGTTGCTTTGGCCTCGGCTACTTGGGGCTCAGCAGCATCTGGACCTAGCATGTTTGTTTGTGTGTGTGTATGAGTGAGAGGTAGTGAGAGGGGGAGAGAGAGTGGAACAAAGCAGCCGCTGTGAGTGCTGTCCAGAGTAGAAATGAGCTTTTGCCTACTCGTGAAAAACATTGCTGGGGCGTGGTTTGATATCTGGAGCTCAGCCCCTATATTATTACCTTATCACGCCCAGATTTAGGCTTTTTAAAATTTTATTTCAAAAGGGGGCGAAACCAGCGCCCTTTGTAACTCTAAGTTCATAGTTGTTGGGTGCACGTGGCATTAAGCGCCTGACCTGTTCAAAAGAGGCCTGATTCTTCACCCTTAATCAACCAGCCAGACATGGTACTGTGTGCTGGAACTCCTCACCTCCCCCCCAACCCCGCAGTCTCATCCAAACATTTAATGGTTGCCATAGCACTGCCTCTCAAGAATAATATTTGCGGTCACGCTACGCCGCGTAGCGCTGGAAAGCCAGGGCTGTGGACCGAAAGTGTTCTCAGGAAAACCGAGCGCCGCGCTGGCCCTTCTTCCTCCTCCCGTGTCCCCCTGTTCCTGCACACCTCAGCAGCCCTGCCTTGTGCCTGTACTGACTGGCTGTGAGTCATGCAGCTCATACATGCCCTGACTGCACTGGAACAGTCATTAACGCTGGGAGAACCAGGATACAAAGATCACAAAAGCAATTGGATTCTTTATTTGAGCTTTGCTCCTTGTTTTTGCACCTGTAGATTGTGAGGGGGAACAGGGATTTATTTTTTTTATTTTTTTAAAATGATTAAACTTTTAAAATGTGTTTCAGGGAATGCACTGATCATGTCCCTTTAGCAACGCAATGTGGGTAAACAATCTGTAGGTTTTTATAATTTTTATTTTATTTTTTTCCAGGGTTGACTTTAAAAAGAATACCTGGCCTGGTGTCAGCAGGGGTTGGGCTGGGAGGTTCGCTGCATTGAGCCTCGGAGTCGTTTCAAAAGGAAAGGCGTTTCACAGGGTGCACCGCTGCGACTGCATGCATTGCCATGGCTGCAGGCATCCCTGCCTCTCTTTATGCCCATCGTGTGACAGGTCGAAGTAATGGTAAATGTAGTGGATTTCCCTCTGAACTCCCAGCTGTAATAGAGGCCCGTTTTTAAAGAGCTGGGTGAGATCAGATCTCGCATTTCACCAGCAGTCCCACCGCCATCCAGTAGCAGGTGACCAATGGTAGTTTGAGTCGAGTGTCTGTATCCATCGCAGCTGCAGTGACATTGTATTGCATGTATTTTTTGTCCTGGAGAGCCACAGGCTCTGTTGCTTTTCATTGTTACTCTACGCTTACTTAATCAATGCGGTTGATTGCACAGTTAACTCACTTCACCTGGTTACTTGGGTCTGAATTGGGTGCTGTTTTTTAAGGTGAAAGCAAAAACCTGCAGAGCTTGTGGCTCTCCAGGACCAGGGTTGCAGACCCCTGAACTGAAATGTTTTTGAAACTGCCCCATGATTTGAAATGGACAAATGTTCTTCAAGTGCATGTTTCTTCCAGTAGGACAGGCAGAGTCCAGCTCTTTAGCCACACGTGTGCTTTACTGATTGTAAAGGCCTACAAAGAATCTGAGTGTGCGTCTGAAATCTTCAGTCCTGTTTGTCGCAGAGCTGTAACTGTGAAGATCTGAAAGTGAGGGCACACTCATTTTTTGCCTACAGTTGTTAGCTTTGGCCTGGGTCTACCTCTGACTTAAGTAGTTTGACGGCATTTATAAAGTCAAAAAAAGCATCAAAGCTTTATTGTAGGACATAGCAGTGAGGCAAGTTAAGGCATTGAGTTGAATACACGATCAACACGTTTTCAGTTCTGTTCTTTGGGACTTTTTTTTTTTCTGCTTGATGTTAGCATAAACTCCCACGGCAGTTTCCTAATGCTGCAACTGCCACATACTGCGGAGCCAAGCATTTGTTTGTAGCCTTTGATGCTTCATTAAAATGGATGTTCTGTGTCTTTCACAACAGGCTCCTGGCCGAGAAGGGGCAAAACGGAGGTGTTTGCAGTGTTTGCGTCATGTTTAGGTGGAGGCAGATGTTGGTCAGGTCACCCACGTGCACACAAACATGCCTCGACCCAGGCCTCAGAAATGCCAGGGCCTCCCTCCTAGCGTAATCCTCAGGCTCTTCTGCAGAATGTTCTGTCATACCTCTGCCGGGCTTTAAAAGGCCTTGTTGTTTGCTCGTATGAGGACGGCTTCTCACTTTCTACCAGTGAAGTGAAATCCTGAGAGAGAAAAAGAGAAGCCTTGTGCAGTTGACAAAAGTATTGGCACACAAACCCCCCCCCCCCCCCCTTCCCCCAGCATCAATTTTTCACCAGTGGTAGTGAGAGCGGTGCTTTTCTTTCAGTGTACCTGTCTATTGTGTTTCCTCTCCCCCTCTCTGGCGTTTGTGATTACCCTCTGTGGCATAGACACAGCAGTGCTCTGTACAGCACTGTGTAACCTGACCCACCCGCTTCTCATCAGAGCCTTCTCAATCCAAGCACACCTTGACATTAGCAATACCCATTGTGTGGATATGGTTTCCAAATGCCATTGAGATAATTTGAGGTAATAATAATTATTATTGTTGTTGTCATTATCGTCATTATCATTATTATCATCGTCATCATCTTTATTATTATTATTATTATTCTTAAGACATCCTGTGGAGGTGGTGAGTGATGCATTAAGTTTCAGTAAGGTATTGCATCTTGCAACCAACCAAACTCAAGCCTTCAAATAGAGAATAATATGGCTTCTCTTCTGTTACAGAGAATAATATAGGATGTTAACTGTGTCCGTAACACAGTGCATCTGTAAGTCTAGTGCAGATCAAACCTGGGTCACATATTTAAAATATTGAACTCTTTAGGTGCTGGTAAACTTTTAAAACCCGACGGATCCTTGAGAATTTTCAACAAATGAATGTTACATACCCAAATTTTACAATTATAGTTATAATTTATAATGAGTTATTTCTGAACATCAGTGAAAGTAGATGTTTCTTTTTAAATGATAGGCAGTTTATAAAATGGTTTGTAATTGTACTGACGATGAACAGGTTAAAGTATTTCAAATAATCATTGGACTCTAGTGGATCTAGTGGTCTAGATCTAGTGGTTTGCTGCGTTTGTGGTGGTGTAAAAAGTGTGTGAATGTGCTGTATGTGTGACTGAGTGCCCTTGGTCTGGCTTCCTAACCCCTTTACCCTGGCTGTTTTTACACACCATTCAGAGTTACAGGATGCTTTCGGTTTTTTTTAACCAGTGCAGTAATGTAGCATAGCGTAATGAGAGAAGAATGACGAGCCGTTTGGCTTCTCTAAGTGGGACTCAAATCGGAGGAGATTAAAGCTCTGCCCAGACACGCCGCCCCCTTGTGGTACTGATTATACATTTACCCCCCCCCCCCCGCCCGCCTTGCTCTCACCTCCAGTTATGTAGCCTACTACCTCACTCAGCTACCGCTTGCTGAGTCTGTCATGGGAAGGCGGCAGGATTTAAATGAAAACAAGGCAAGTCTGCCTTTGCTCTGCAGTGCAGTTTGTACGGCGGGATCGTCTGAGGTTGGCGGTATCCGGAGCACGGTCAATTACATTTGCAGCACCAAGTGTGTGAAGCTGAAGCCAGTGTGCCGCTTCGCTCACAGGACTGTTTAGCAGCTCTCCCTCGTAAAAAGGGGTCCCATTCAGCGTGACTTGTAAAGCGCGTGAGGACGTTTTCCAGATGCTTCCACTCAAGGAGGTTTTGGTTATTGTGACGGAGATAACGTCATATCAAATTTAATTAATTCATCCTTAATACATTTTTTAAAAATACATTTTGATCAGCTGCTGCAAGTAGAAATATTCTGGCAGGCCAGGTGTACTTGCATCAGGGTTTCCTCTGATTGGCCTTCCCTCTTAGTTATAACAACCGTTGACCTCTAACAAGCGGTTAATTTACTGTTTATTAAGGGATTATTTTCCCTCTTCAAAGACATTGTCAAGCTGTTATGTAGGCCATGAAGGAGAAGTGTCCGTATTCACATCCTAGGACTTTTAATCAAGCTGTTATGCAGACCATGACTTTTAGAGTTAAAAAAAACAACCCGCTCTAAAATATATTTTTGATCAGTAATACAGTTTAAAAAAATGACCACGATGCAAACTGGCACACTGAAATGATTGGGTTATTTTAGTTCTGGAGGTTTTTTGTTGTAATACATGTGCAATGTGGATCTGATGAATGGTTTCTCTAAGAATTATTGTGTAAATATTTTAAACTGCGTGAGAAGCTCCTCATTGCAATTTGGCATAAGCCCCCCCACCCCATAATCTCTGTACCGCTCATGTGTGGACACCTTGACTGGCATGATGGAGTAAAGCTTGGAAAATGTGACTCATGCACAGAGAGTGTGGGAGAAAAGAGAAAGAGAGGCAGAGAAAGGGCGGGAGAGGAAGAGCGGGAGAGGAAGGGTACGATGCAGCCAGATGGTTTTCACCAAAACCATAATCACCGAAAATTATTTCCAGCGCTTGTCGCCGGACCCAAACCAGGCTCTTTCAAGTGTCCTTGGTCCGGAGCTGCCATCATGAGCACTGGGCGTGACTGTGCAAGCTAAGCTAAGATCAACTCTTCATGTCATTTCCTGGTGCAGGCCTCAAAATAACTTTTGCCACAGCCCCACTACAAAGGGTTATGTAAATATTCACTTACCACCACATTTTCTTTTATGGTTTCTTTTTTTTTTTTTCTTCCTTTTTTGAAAATCCATTTTAATTCTTAACTCATTTTAGCTCGCTCTTAACTCCTTAAATGATCTGCTCTCGCTCTCTGTTTTGTGTAATGGTTATAATTGACATTTATTTCTTAAACCATAAAAAAACCACACACACTCTGGTCTCCCACTGGGAAAATAGGGACCATCTTATGTACAGAGGAACCAAGGGATGAGGTCATTACCTTGGCAGAACGGGATGGTTCAATAAACACAAATTGAGATCAAGCTGAAAGTTGGGGGTGGAGGTGGGGAAGAAGGTTTCTGGAGCACTCTCCAGCAGAGATGAAAGGAAGTTTCTGTATTAGTATGCAGAAGCATGATGTTCGGAAAGAGAGAGAGAGAGAGAGGGATGGTCAGACATCTGCATTTCAGTCAGAAAAACAAGTCGGGGCCCGTAGTTAGCCTTTGACTAATTTATTTACAAAGTAAAATACACTAGTAAAATAATTTAAATCTTGTAAGTCGTCAAGGGTCTGTGGTATCAAACAAGCCTCAAACCATCACTCTGCTGCCAGATATGCAGTAGATATGGATGGATCACTTGAAGGGTTGTTTCTCCTGACTTATTTTTCCATAGAGTTCAATAGGAAATTGTCAGGAGAAATAACCCTTAAAGTGCTCCATCCATATCCATATCTGGCAGCAGAGTGATGGTTTGAGGCTCGTTTAATACCTCAGACCCAGCCATTTAGCCAACCATGGGTCCATACTATTTCCATGTAATTTATAGTTGAATCTAGTCCCATCCCCCAATTCCCATAGAGATCCATTCAAATGCAGAGAGGTTATAGTATCGCTTGTAAGAGTACGCGAAAATAATATATCAAGAGTTTTTTGACATCCTTTTATACCCAGTCATGATTGCATCACCTGTTAACCTGTGGAATGTTCCAAACAGGTGTTTTTTGACTTTCCAGTCTTCCCAGTCCAACTTTTTTGGAGCGCGTTGCAGGCATCAAATTTGGAATTTGCGTATATTTCCAAAAATCTATAAAGTTGATGAGAAAAAACATTAAATATCTTTTCTTTGTACCGTTTTCAATTAAATATATGTAAAAGAAAATTTACAAATCACTGCTTTCTGCTGTTATGTGCATTTTACATACTGTCCCAACTTTTTTAAAATTGGCCCTTATACCATATCCTGGTACTGAGAATGGAATTTTTACCCATACCTCTCTTATTTTTCTTTCTCTAAAAATGTTTTAATGACACAAGAGAGGCTTAAATTTGAAGGAAATGCATTTAGGGTAATTGTTTTTAATCGGGGCAATTACCACCAGCAACAGCGATGGCCATTGTGAGTACAGTCCTGGGCCCTGTTCTGTATTCCTCTCCATTCCACAATACAGATCTACACAGAACAGGACCCAGAGGTAACGGCATGTGATCTGCCCTGTTCATGTGGGCCTGTCATTCAGGCCCAGAGGGAGAGTTTTGTGTGTGTGTGTGTGTGCGTGTGTGCGTGAATGCGTGTTGGGGTGCGGTTGCCTCATATTTGCCAAGTGTTTTCCAAACCTTTCAATTTTAAGTAAATGTGAGAGTCCCCCTGAGATATGGTGACTGAATGGGTCTTTCCTCAGCATCTGGAGAAAGACGTCCCCCACAAAGCCTCTACAGTATTTTTAAAATTTTTATTTCCCTTTACTTCTGGGTTGCACTTTTTTCTTCTTAAAACAGGCGGCTTACAATAAGTACCTTTTTTGTCCGAAGTCATGGAGAAAGTCCAGGCAGGGGGGTAGCAGTGCCTGAGAGCTCAGTTAGTGTTTGTCTTTTTAGAATTATTTATTTAAACTTTAATGGGATGCATGTGGTGACTATTGCCATGTCTAGCTTTATTTTTTTCTCCACTGTTTTGGCCCTGACTGTCACTGTTCATTTGTGTGTTCATCTCCCCCGTTAGAATCATGGTAACAGAACGGGCCCTTATTTTCTGGGGTTGTTAACAGTAGTGTTGCCAGGATACTTGTGATTGTTTGACTGCGTTGTGTGGTGGCGCCTCTCGGAGCGAGTGATACAATGCGCGTTGAAAGCTGCGGTAGTGTGTCGAAATGGGACCCTTGCTGCCGGGAGGGGCGTGAGGTGACCCAACTGGACTCTTAATGTGGTTGGAGGGTGAGTCTCTTTGTTCTGCGGGCCCTGTCATTGGCTCCCCTGAGGAGAAACTGTGGTGATCTCATGGAGAAGGAATTCAGTCGGCTAGGTAAAGGGCCCGAATGTCCCAGATAGCCAGTGGTGGTATAATGAGTGCGAGTGTGTGTGGAGCCAGGGTTTAAGAGCCAGAGTGGAGATGGGGAGGGATTGGGGCCCTGCTGTGGCGACTGCTGGAGATGGGGAGCCCTGCTACCCTCCTTTCAGGACGCTTACTTGTACACGCGTACCCTACACATGCATGCAGCCTGCACATACGTGTAGCCTACGCAAACATGTCTAATCGCGTGCACCCACATGTGTACATGCGCATGTGCAGATGTATACAAGTACGTGCATGTATACACATGCAAGTGCTTGTTTACACATACACGCATCTATACAGTGTACGTTTTCACACGTGCAAACAATCGCATGGATTCACATGTTCACAGTACAATGACATGCATGTAGTACACACACACATGCACGCAAGAATGTATACTGGGATCTGAAGCCTAAGACCGAAAGCTAATGTAAAATTACTGGCTGAAGTGATGTATATACTGGAGGGGGTGTGTGGGGTCTGGGGTGGGGTAGAGTCTGTTTGTACAACAGTGTCGGAGGAACACGGACTTTCTCGAATAAGATCTTGTTTCATGGTCGTTTCTTTCGTATGTCAACACCACAAAATTAAAAGCATGCCTTGTGTGAAATTGCTTTTCCGGGGATACGCAAAACACAAGTTCGCAATCATTACCGCATGTTTTCTTTTGAATGGCAATTGGATTCCGCTTCATTGGTTTACAGGAAATGAACAACTAGCAAATCATTTCTCGTTTTAAACGAAGCAAAACCGAATGTTGGTGTATGAAAATGCTGTAGTCCACCAACCCAGTGTGCACCACTGTCCTAACTGGTACTGGCATTGGCCCACGTTTGGGTGATTTCCCATAAATAAGCTTAATAACATAGAATCATCAGGCATTGCGCTGGTGTCTACATGCTCCGTCCACACGTCTGGAGTAGTGGAGATGAGAGAGGCTTTTGTAATTAACATAATTTGTTGATTATTTCCACCAGCCGTTGCGTTATGACATCAGCCATGAGGTAATGAGAAAAGCCTCGGGACCGCAGGACCCGGCGCTGGATCGATAACGCGCTCTGCTGAGAAGTCTTGTGCGGTGTGTGTGCGGTACAGTGCACTGCAAAACAGCCGCTGACTGTTTGCTGCTCTCGCAGGTGTGGGGAGCAAGGAGGTGTTGGCAACCCGGGCCTGGTATGTGGGCTGCGGGGGCTACCGAACAGCAGTCACCCCGTGGACAATGAATGGGCTTTGTATTCTTTTCTTTTTCTTCAAATACTTTCCGCATTTCTGACCTATTTATGGATGTACGTGAGGCCTTCTCACAAACATATGCTTCTCTGTTCTCTGGTGTTGCCAAGGCGACGGTTCGTTCTCTTCAAGCCACTGTGCGCACCGTGTCATCGGCAGGGTGTTTTTTTGGCAGTCCAAAGGATAAATCTTGTGGTTTACAAGTTTATCTTAAGAAAAATTAATTTAATAAAATACAAAAAATATATTTATATATAATAAAAATGAAAGCCTCAAGCTGGAATGTCTGTAGCTGTGGTGTGACCGGTCCCCCATATAGATTTGCTGAGTGGAGATCAATCCTTGTTTTTGAAGCCACAATTGGTCCTTTGCCGATTCCTAGAGTCCATGTCTTGATACATTCTGTCCGCAAAAGTAGTGACGTAACCAGAAGCATTGTATTCGTCTTCACTGTTTAAGGAGGCCTGCACTCTTTCTCCCCCGTTGAGATCTCAGCCAACATTTTGAAGGATTTTAAAAGGTTAAGAGTCACATTTATTAACAGTAACTATTTAATTATTTGTCTTTGTGAATCAGTCATGGTCTGAAGGTAATTATGGGTGATGGAAAAGTGACAATTTCATTCCCTTGCAGTAATATATACTACTCAAAAGAATTTAAGGGTCAAAGGAAATTTTTTGATAATTTTTGCAAGTATGTCTTTTTAAGCCAGATGGGGTTAGAATATTCCCCTTTGGGTTGTCATTTTGACTATAGACATCACGTTATTATGGGACAAATTCATTGCACTTATCTTTAGAAACTTTAACCCAGTTAACCCAGATTTCCTTTTCATGGATTTGAAGCACAAACTTAGTCAGACTAAACTGACAAACTGCCTCAAAACACCCATTGCGACACCTCATGCACCATTTGCATGTGTTTTGCATGAGTGTCATTCCATGCATGCCAATTTTAGCAATAAAATGGCTGAGCATTTTCTATTCATCATCACATCATCATTTTGGTGGGTGCATGACTTTTTTTCATCAGGGTAATAAACTAGTGTCTAATCAAAAGTTTTTTGTTTTGTGTTTTCTGTTCTTGGGCCATCAAAGAATTATTTTGTCATTAGTCGTCACCATTTTAGGTTGTTAGCTTATATTTATATGCACAAATATTCTTGACCCTTAACTTTTGAGTAGTATATTTTAGCAGTTAATGTTCAATATGCAACAGCTGATGCAAATGACCATGCACTAATAACAGTTAATTCTGAGGAAAATTGCAACCATAAAATGGAATAACCCCCCCTACTTTTGGTGTCAAAGTTTGCAAGCCCTTGAGTTGCATCCTGTTGACAAGCCACAGGTGCATCCAGACCAGAGTTTTCACTGAATCTGGGGCTTTTTTTGGAAAAAATTAATTCTGAGTGTTTGTACTGGGCATACAACTTTGTCTTCCACCATTAAACCAATTAATTTTGATAAATGATTGAGTGTGTGGAGTGAGGTAATAATCTCTATGGGGCGTTTCTACGTTCTGGATTAATTATTTGTTTTTAAGCAAATTAATTTTAGGTAAAGGGTGATCTGTTGAGCTGCTTGCTCAATACAATGTCAATACTAAATGCTTTCATACAGTGTCACTGGGGACTTTTACATAAACACAGTTGACAATGGAGGTGGTGACGTTAGTTGATCTGTACATGGGGAATTTGACACTACCACGCATATGTTGAACAAGCACCATTTGTTTTACATTGACTGTAAGGAAGCAAGGCTCTCCCTGGGATTTATCTTGGGATTGAGTGTTTAGCCTGGTTTGATTGTAATTACTGTACTATTGGGCCCTTCCAATTCGTTAGTGTGATCAGCACAAGCAAAATCAAGCCGTTCCCTCAGGAGAGGCTTGCGGCAAGTCCTGACCAGGCAATACGTGAGACTGATCTGCTGAGAGCGTTTTCTTACACAACGTCAGAGCCAGCCCGACCCAATAAGCAACGTAAGTGGCTTTTTCGTTCAAACCCAAAGACCACCAGCGCCGCCGCTCCCCCCAATTATTCTAAAACATATGATTTATAATGTTGGGTTGGGGGTGACCTCAAATCAAATCCTGCTTAGCGCCCCTCAAAGGCTAGGGCTGGTACTGCACCAGAGCTCTTCTCTATTCCTCACTGTCCTTTTCGCTACTTGTTCTCCAGCTCCAGAAGTGGCCCTGGATTGGTGGAGTTTTGTCTCCATTAGGCGTTGTTCTGTGGGGATTTTATTACATGTTTTTCAGCGTGCTATTTTCCTCACCTCTTGTCCTCGTTTCACACTTTGCCTCAGTGGGATGGAGTAAGATTTCTGGAATGGTAGTGTGGGAGTATCTGCAAATAATTTTCTAATCCGCTCCCCTGCCTGCCTCGCGCGCACACACTCTGTCTGTGTGTAAAGCATAGGCCTCAACTCCTGGGACACACTGCGCATGATCATGGCACTTGTCCGAACGGCTAGTCCATGCTTGTAAATCTTTTTAATTAAAAAAAATTCTAAAATATTTGACTGAGATTTGGGGTACAGGGGTAGTGAGGAGTGGTGTGTGACTGCCTTTATTCAGTCGAGCCTACTTTTCTGCCGTTTATGCTTTTGAAATGTTGCCAAACTTACAGGTGCTTCTTCTGAAAGGCTATGTTTCCCAGACTTCTTATCATTGGGAAGGGAGGGGCGCTAAATTGCGTTTCATAAGTTGTGTGCTGTTACCGTTCTGTTTGCTGCACCTTGACTTGGTTAGTAGCTGGCTACTTGATAATTCGCGAGTAGCTGGCTTCCCTCATCCATGTGTGGAACTATAACCGAAAAGTAGTAAGCCAAAAATCTGTGACCTCTTTTTTTTTTTTTAAATGTTTAAAAAATGTTAATAATAATAATAATAAATGAATAAATACATATTATATTTATCCCCCCCTCAAAAACTACTTGAGTTCTTTAATACAATGTGCAGGTAGAAGTTTGCACATGCCAACTCGTCTTTACATGTTCTCTCTTGTTATCCCTGAGCAGTGAGCTTCGTCAGGTTTAGCAGCATTGCGGTTTATGGCAGTGAGTGACGTAACCTGGTTTGGGAACACATGCATCTGTGGCAGGTTATGCTCATAAATGTGGCTCTTTGCCTCCACTGTAATCATGCAGAAACTCACGTCGGCAGCATGAGTTTAGTTGCGCTTTCTGTCACTGGAGGTTCTACCCCCACCTGTCCTTAATAACCACGTCTGACAAGAATGGCTCTTGTTGACATTGTTATAAAACAAACTGAACATTACAGACTGCCTGCAGGTGACAGGCCATAAAGGGGATTGTGTCATGGACAAAAACAGGTGTTTTATAATAAATTTTAAAAAACACCTCTTCCCTGCAGGTGTTTCGGCCGTGCTTACCTTTGCCATAAAGAATCTGGTTGTTATGCCCAGAGGCACCACAGGTTTGTCACTTCTTAAGAGGGAAAGGCCCCTCTCACATTAACATTAGTCTCTCTCTCTCACACTCAGTGTTGTTCAACTTCAAACACTATAGACCGATGGCATGTCTGCTAATTGTACTCGAAGACTAGATCACTAAGATAAGGACCTGTTTGTGAATGGGAAGGCCTGGGATGTAAACAAAGCCGTAAAACAAATTTTTTTGTTTTTTTGTTTTGTCATTGGTTTATTCTGTAATCACTTTGTAAAGCTGGTGTCTTTTCTATAGTCTGACATGATAAGTCTGTTATCTCTGCCAGAAACTATTGAACTAGTGGTTCTCGTCTAAATGTGTGTCCAGTTTGGCTTTCTTCTGAACCCCTCCCCCCATGTCATCTCAGCCATGTTCTCTGCTGGCCTTGGGAAACGGGCCTTGCAAGCAAGGAATGCGGCTAGCAAGCACCTTCAGAGATAAGAGAATCATTGTCTTGGAACGGATCCGGGTGTCCTTCTGGTTTCTAGTATCGCCGTGGTATCTCTAGTTTGTGCGGTTTCCACAGCAACATAAACTCATAAACAAGTCAGGAATTCCCCTTCATTATCCATCTGCCTTATTTTATTTTTTTAATTAACAGGTTGCGATTTGAAATGAGAACCTGAGGGTAACGTTTCATTTAGTTTTGCAGGATGCATTAATCAAATGTCTCGCCTCTCTGGCAGAGAGCAGTAGGACTAGTGTTTGTGCATGCGTGCGCATGTACAGATTTGACTGTCAGCAAATCAGGACTGGTGGGGCTACGGTCCCTGCTTAGTCAGAGCACTGGAATAAGCAGAGAAGCTCTGTGGGGTAATGGGTGTCACAGCACTGCATAGTAAGCATTCTCACTTTCTCTGAGGTGAATTGTGCAGCTGTGCCATTTCCCTGTGTTCATATGATACCTTTTGTGGTAGTTGTCTCTTGAAGGTGTCTGTATCTTTTTACCTGGGAAGGTAGCTGTTATCGACATGCCCTGCAGTTTCAGTGTTCATTCGTTAGTTTTCTAAAGGCATTTCCGGATACAGGCCTGTATTTTGGGCCTGCGCCCAGTGTCGAGTGGTAAGTGGGGTGATATTGGCCGAGTTCCATTAAATGGACCATATTTCCCTAGTAGAACCTTCACTTATTTAAAAGGTTCACCTCTCGCAGCCGCCATTCAGAGACATGGGCATGGTTCCACAAAATGTGCTTGCCCTGAATGTGCCTAGATTGTGTATGTGCGTGCACATGTTTTTGACCGTCCCCCCCGTCCCCCCACACACACACTTGAGAGACGTTTGTTGTGCGATTAATTCCTGGTTCGGACTTCAGTGGGAGGTTTTACCCATGATGCTCCTGAGGAACGATTCCCTCCCTTCGACAGCTCGTCTCCAGGCAACGTCGTGGCACTGCGATCAGAATGGCCCGTTTTAAGCCCCTTTGTGTTCCTGAGACTCAAGCCAAAGCTGAGGGAGGGCTGGTTAGGAATTTTAAGGAGGAAGAATAGGACGAAACAACAGGACTAATTTATCGGGACAGTTACACATTCGGTGGATGAGTGGGCTGTCTGGTATGTAACGGATGCTAATGTGAAACCCCACAAAGTCTAGTTTCTCACTTTTATTTCCGTTTACATTTCATGGCCATTGTTCAGGGGGGAGATGACGTGCTCAGATACCAGGGCTTCTGCTGGTTGACTGCTTAATGGAAGTAAACGGTGCATGTTTTGGAACGTTTTCTCTGTGCGTGTTTTTTTTTTTTCTTTTTTAAGTTTCGTTTTTTCATGCCACCAAAACGTAAGTTCAATACATTGGTGGCCTTCCAACCAGTTGTCAGGAGTTTTCCTTGTAAAAACTCGAGTGATACACAACAATGGCATTTGTATGCACTTATACAGATAATGTTTTTTATTTAACAATTTGAAAGGGGTGGTGGATGGGCAGGAAGAGGGATTCCCTCTTGACTTTGCCCCCTCCCACCCCCTCCTTACACTCAAGGCGTGTACTGATGATGCCGTGAGATCCAAATACTGAACAGTTGTGCTGGCAGCTCGGAGAAAGAGCTGTCGGAGGAGGTGGAGAAGTCTGGTTACCCCCACCCTCTTTTTTCCATTCAGCCTTGAGTCTGTGTAAGCAGTTTACCATAGAGTAGATCAGGCTTTGGACTCAAAAACATCTGAAGGTTGAGTGTTTCAGATATGGCCTGAACATTAGTCTCTGTCATCCGAACTGCAGTTCAGCCAATGCAATCCTAAGGCTAAACACTCACTGTGTGTGTAGCAGAATGCATCCAGATCTTAGTGCTTGTTGCTCTTCATTTGGTCGGGTCACCTTTTAAATTGTTTTGTCGCATCAGTTTAAATCTTCTGTTTTGTTGATATTCCCTATTGGGGTGACATAGTGTTGCTTTTTCACACTGCTTCTTTAACTCTCACTAAAAATGCTCTGCTTCTTTCTCACACTCTCCCCATCCCTCTTGCTGATGCACTCAACATCTCTCTCTCTCTTTCTCTCTCTCTCCCTCTCTCTCTCTCTCTCCTTCAGTCCCTTTCCTCATCTGACCTTGTAGAACAATGATGTTGCCATGGTGATAACCTCAATCTTCACAAAGGTTTTTGGAGTGCTGATGGATCTGTGTGCCAAAACCTTGGAAGGGAGGGGGAGGGGGGGGGAGGGGCATGAGCGCTTGCCCACACAGGCAGTGTACATGCCCACAGACACTGGCACTGCCACACAGACCACACTAACAATAACAGCCTCCCCAGTTGCTCGCAGTGTGTGGCAGCGTCTTTTGAAAGGCTTTACAAAAGAAAAGGAAAAAACAGTCTTAACTGGTGGTTCATTTAAAGTCGGATGTTTGAGTTAAGGGTGGTTATGTAGATTAGAAATGTCAAAGGAAAGGTCCCCAGCCAAGGGCTGCATTCCACAGGTACTTTTACAGTCATGTGTGAGTGCATTACCAACCTTTGCTAAATGTGCCTGCTTGTCCACTTCAGGCCTGATTTAAACAAAGGCAGTAGTTACTACAGAATGGGAGGAGTGTGGTTTTGGTAACGCTCTTGAATAGAGGTTGTATAAGTCCAAATTACTCTCAATTGCATGTTTGAAAATACTTGGAAATTGTTCCAGCCTGCTGTTGTGTCAAACGTATTTTCATAGGTATGTACTTTGTGTGTTTGGGGGCATTTCAATCCTTGGCCTTTGAAAGGCTGACGTACCTTCTTCATCACATGTGAAATGTAGAAAAGAAAGTTGCTTTAGACAGTACTGTCTTCTGAATTGTTGCCCAGTTTTTTTTCCCCCTTTCTTTGAAATTTCACAGATTGTTGATGTTTCTGTCCAGTAATTTTTTAGGAATCTTCAACAGCTTTCCAGAACAACCAGTGAACCTCCCCCCAAAACCATGCAAGCTGCATGATTTTGATACAGAAAATGCAAAGCAACCATCTGTAGATCCGAACTGCGGTCGTAGACTAATCTCAGAATCCTCCGTACACTCCCCATGCAATGAAAGCAAACCCAAGAGATTTGACTAGGCGGTAGAGTGAGGCTCAATGCAGCCAAAGGGTACATCACAGGCCTTGTTTTAGGAGATTCGTTACAGCAGACCTTTTGAGTAGCATCATTTTTACAGTAGTTCTGTCAGTTGTGTGTTTTTTGTTTTTGTTTTTGTTTCTGGTGTGAGTGGGGGGAGTGGACATGCTCTGGACACTGCACACTGAAAAATAAGTCCTGGAGAACCGGTAGTATTCACAGGTTTTTGTGTTTTCCTTTCAATCAGAAGCCAGTTTAAACCTTTTAGAAAGGAGGTGTGTTTTTTTTTTTCACCAGTCAATGAAGAGCTAAGATGCACTTAAGTGCTGTGGCCCTCCAATATTTCTGTTTGAGGCGAAGATAATGGGAGATGTTAGTGTCTTCACCTTTCGCATCGAAACCAGAGCGGAGCTCAATGGTATCCGGGAAGTATAGCCAGTTACCATTAGCATTGGCCTGTTTCTTATTACCGTGATTGGTGGAGCCAATGTCCTATCCCCATTTTATCATTCCTGCTTGGAAGATCCCTGCTTTTAAAGAGCCTCCCGGGTGGGATCCTCAAAGGGCGTCCAGTATACGCTAATGGAAGATAGGCTTACCGCTGTCTGGCAGACTCCTCTGCTCTGCTCAGCTCCATTCAGCCCCAGCCAGGGAGTTCCTGGCTCTGGCACTCGCGCTTGAGAAAGTGCTGGTCTCTGCCGTCCCTGGGTTGTCTGGACATAATGATGTGTAAATCACATGCAGGGGGTCACTGCTCGCTCAGCATGGCCCAGCCTGCCAGCTCCCATTTGGATGGTTGCCGGGGTTGTATCTCACACTCACTCCTGTGCTGAGTTTGAGCTGCTGAACATTTCCCCTCTGCTCCAAGGAGTTTCTCTCTGTCTAGAACATTTTCCGTCAACGACTTTGGGGCCAATTCCATTTTTGAAAGTCTCACTTGAGGAAAAGAACTGAAATTCAATTAATTTAACTGACAGAAATTCCTCACAGATTCTGGGCATTTCTCAAGTCGCGTGCATGTGATGTATACTCCCTCCAAAATGAATGTCCATGACTCAAACGGCAGAGATCACTGTGATGACCGGTTATTTTTACTCTCTGCCGCCCGGACGCTTTCTGGTGATCTTTCACACGTTTCCTCTCCTGTCGGGTCTGCACAGCATGCAGTATGTATCTGCCGGTGTCGTGGGCCAGAGTTCAGCTGTGTGGCTCATTGTTTTCCACTGGGTTTCAGGATGTTTGCTGGAGATTGCTGATAGTGGCACACAAAGAGGGAGGGGTACACGCTCGCACCCTGCAGCCTGTGAACAGGATGAGGGGGTAGGGTGTGGCTGTGGGTGGAGCCCAGTGTTCTGCACCGGGAGTGACTAACATACTAACGGGCGGATGGACAAACGGCTGCACGCAGATGAGGGGAATGTTAAGAGCGTAATCTTGCACGCACTGTTCTATAATGCTCTTCGGGATGCAGATGTGTTCTAGAATGCTCCTGTTGCTAATTGGCTAATGGGACATTGCTCCGAAGGGGTAGCTTACAGTGGGTTACATTTCAGAATGGTGAAATGGCAGCAATAGTGGTTCTTACAAAGATGTGCATAGCTGGACTGGAGTGTCTCTAGCTGACCCTGCATTAAATGCGCAACCAGTCAGGAAAAGATGCATGTTTGGTCTGCTCTTCATTGAGCATGCCTGGGTTTTTAGAATATCAGTAAGCACTATAAGCACCAATCAGCCAAAAATGCTTCTGTTGCTAAAATGCTATTGTCAGTTTTTTTTTCTTCAGCTTTAAGGGAATTTAAGATCTGAGCTTTGCTGTTGACTGTGTATTACATTACACAGTACTGTGTAGCGTTGTTGCACGGCAACAGACACGCATGGTACAGTCATGTTAACCACCTCTTCGCGGTCAACAGATGGATGTCTTTATTAAAGTAGGCGCGTTTTCCCCACTCCTAGTTTCTTGCTGTGGAGTGACCCATGAAAACAGCAAAGGAAAGAGCCAAACATTAAAGATATAGTTGTTTCTTTATTTGAGTATAACAACTCTAGAAGAGTGCTGACGGTACAAGCTGAACCCAACCGGAAAAAAACAGAAATGGTGCTACAGGCAATGCATTCTGTCCATAGACTGCTGAATCAGGCTGAATCAGGCTGAATAAGCTTTGCCTATAAAAGAGTTATTATAGGCTGTCTTTTTTTTTTTTCCTCCTTTGGTGTTTTGTCAAGTTAAAATGTGCTTCAGAACTTTAAGTGGAGAGCGCTACTTTGTTTTCAAACAGAATTGTTCATGGTCAAAGATTAAAGGTCAAAGGTTTCAGGGTAAAAGCTTACCGTCCTTTGTTTCTTTCCCTGTCCCACGCAGACAGCAAAGCCATTGTGGATGGGAACCTGAAGCTGATCCTGGGCATGGTGTGGACCCTGATCCTGCACTACTCCATCTCCATGCCCGTGTGGGAGGACGAGGACGATGACGAGGTCAAGAAGCAGACGCCCAAGCAGAGGCTGCTGGGGTGGATCCAGAACAAGGTGCCAGACCTGCCCATCACAAACTTCAGCAAGGACTGGAAGACCGGCAAGGCGCTGGGTGCTTTGGTGGACAGCTGCGCCCCAGGTGAGCCGAGCACTGCCGGAGGGATGGGTGGGTCTGCAGAGTGCCCGGGGACACAAAATGGTCTTCATTTTTGACAAAGGCATGGGGTGAACAGCTGTGGGCAGCTGCGTCATGTTGATGGTTTTAGGCTTGTAGCTCAGAGGTTAGATTCCCAGTTGTAGGGCTCTGCAGTTGTACTTGTGAGGAAGGTACATTACCTAAGTTACCGAAACATCCATCTTTGCTAAAGGATTGTATGTGTATGGAAAAGTGATGGATAAGAGCATCGGCTACATGCCTAAATGTGAACATGTGAGGGGCATGTACAGTGCCCTCCACTATTATTGGCACCCCTGGTGAAGATGAGTAAAAGGGGTTATAAAACATTCACTGTTTTGTGAATTGGCTTAATCTGACACTGAAAAAATGAGAAAAATCCAACCTTTAATTTAAGTAAATTTATTATGAGAGAGAGAAATTCTTCATCAAGAAATTTTATCCTTTGCATGCCATGACTTTCTGATGTCTGTGCCCCAACAAAATCAAAAGACTCTTGATATCTTATTTTCTGGTACTCTTACAAGCGATACTATAAAGTCTCTGCATTTGAATGGATCTCTATGAGAATTTGGGGGTGGGAATAGATTTAGCTGTATAAATTACACTGGAACAGTATGGAACACATGGTTGGCTAAATGGCTCTAAGTCATCAAGGGTCTGACGTCAGAAATACAGTAGATATGGATGGATAACTTGAAGGGTTTCTTCTCCGGACTTATTTTTCCATAGAGTTCAATAGGAAAATTTGTCAGGAGAAACAACCCTTAAAGTGGGGTGCCAATAATTATGGCACGTGGTTTTCTTGATGAGGAATTATTTTCTCATAATAAATTTACTTCAATTAAAGGTTGGATTTTTCAAATTTTTTCAGTGTAAGATTAAGCTAATTCACCAAACGATTAATTTTTTATAACCCTTTTTACTCATCTTTACCAGGTGTGCCAATAATAGTGGAGGGCACTGTATATATACTACACAAACACAGTTTCTTAATTGTGTGTACATGTGTGTGTGTGTGTGTGTGTGTGTGTGTGTGTGTGTATAGGCCTGTGTCCAGACTGGGAGACCTGGGACACAGTGAAACCAGCGGATAACGCCAGTGAGGCCATGCAGCTGGCTGATGATTGGCTGGGAATCCCTCAGGTGAGCAGGAAGTGCTGCGGCGTGATTAGAGGAGCGGCTTATCTATGTAATGTTTGAGTCACTACTTTTAGTGAGTATCTTTCTGCACACCTCGTTTTGAGGTATGATCAACAAACTAAGGTGCAGTTGGCATTCTGTATTCTTTCCAGCCTTAGCTTTGCAAGTTGTGAAGGTAGAAAGAGGTGAATGAATCAAGAATGGTTGCTGTATTTGCCTTTCAGGAGGTTACTGTGTTTGTAAAAGTTCATCCACAATGCAGATTAAACACACCACACGCCCAAATGAGTTTTTGCAAATAGAATGGTGGGACCTGCCTAGTTGGAATCGATATGGACAAAGAGGCTACGCCTCAGGCGCCTGTCACTTGCCTGGCAGCCGATGTGCTGGGTCACCTCCTTACACCAGCCGATGTGCTGGGTCACCTCCTTACACCCGTCCTCTGTGCCGTGTGCTTGTGAGGTGCATCAGAGTCAGTCTACCCATTATCGCAAACTTCCTCTCTGTATTTCTAGGTCATCACCCCAGAGGAGATCATTGACCCCAGTGTGGACGAGCAGTCTGTGATGACGTACCTTTCGCAGTTCCCCAAGGCCAAGCTGAAGCCCGGGGCACCCCTCAAACCAAAACTGAACCCCAAGAAAGCCAGAGCTTACGGTCCAGGTATGATGATGTCAATAATTAAAGAAATAATCATGACAATTTTAAAAAACACGAAATAAATGATGACAATGATGACCACCATGATGGTGGTGATGATGCGCTTTATGGGTAGGATGCTTTTCAGGTTCACACAGTTTCAGAGTACTTTACAATAACGCACTAAAAAATGTAACTCGTGCGAGCAGTACATCCTGGGTAAAATATAGACGCACACAAACGGTAAGAATCCCACACAGCAGTCACCCCACTTCTATTTGTGTTGAAATCAATTGTTTGTCTAAAACTTTCAATTATTTAATTGTAAACATGTTGAGGAATCCCATGATGATAAACAGAGGTCTGAAACTCCAGTCTTGGAGGACCACAGTGTCTGCAGGTTTGTAAGGTTTTTTTTCAAACAGCAGCCAATGTAGGCCTTGGGAACAAGCGTGTAGACTATTAAGCCAGTTAGTCTCATAAATGAGCTTAAGTGCTGACCAAACACTGTGGCCAACCAGGACTGGTCTTTAACATCCCTAATTTCACGTATGTTTGCTAAATTACCTGGGAATGTGAAAAACAAATTCCGGCCATCCAATAGAAATTATGGTAAAAAAGATCTTCATGTCAAGGAATTGACTGTAATGGGCAAGAGACTGTTTTGAGTGTTTATTAAAATGACAGTTAGGTTTACCTCACCACTCGCTTTTCCCTTGTGTTAAAAACAGATTAAAAACATTGGGGTACTATTTCCAAACAAGTGGAGTACCACGGCTAATGAGTCTAATCTGCAGTTTCAAAAGTGTCTTTGTAGGCATGTAGCGTTTGTTTATCCTGTGACCTTTTGTTTAGCTTCTCCGTCTGACGTGTGTATCAGTTTAAAAATGAGGTTCATCCTTCAATTCAGATTATGGTTGAGGAGGTGGTGAGACCATGAGAGGCTCCTGAAAGATGAGCGCATGCAGACGCGATTGACCCTTCAGAGCATCCAGTATCCATAGATATCCTTCACTAGGTCATGCATCAAAATGGCATCCTGTGTATAAGCCATGTGTGCGTGTATACCGCATCTGTGTAAGTGCACATGTATGCTCAGATCCGTGTGTTTATGTGCATGCATGTGCATTTGCGTATGCGTGGATATATACATGTATAGAGGCCTTCTCTGAACTTAGTGCTGCACAAATTCTCTGGTTCTTGTTTTGGTAGGAATACTTGATTGAGAGATCTGGCTTAACTGGCCACCCAAAATCCTGACGGTAGTCCAGGCTGCTGCAAAAGCTCATTATTTTGATAAGTGAATCAACCTTGAATGACATGTAAAAGTAGGGAGGAAATTACAGCAGCCTCTTGCCAAGATAATTACTGTGTCCCGCTGGCGTCTGATTGGTGCTTGATTACTGCTAATTTACCTCTAAACAAAGGTACTAGTAAATCGGGGAGAACCATCTTACATGCTCCACTGAAATATAAGAAGCAAATGGAGGCAAGAGGATTTCTAGCCCTGACCAATGTGGGATTTGAAATGAAAATCTTGACATTTTAACTAGAAAATCTAAATGTCTGTGGGGAAAAGCCTGTTCCTTGGATGGCAGCAGTGACCAGGTTTGATTCAAATGTATCCTGAAGTGAAGGGAGATTGACGTATGCTTTTCTTTATTTAATTTATTCTTTATTTATCCAGGAGAAAATGTCATTGTGATTGTCATCTCTTTTTAAAGGGGGGCCTGGTTAAGAAAGCAGCACCCACCCATACAAAAGTACAAGCATTCACGATACAACATTAAAAACGATGCAGCAAGAGAGTGATGCTAAAATAAATCCTTAAGCCTTAAGGTATTATCAGATCCAATTTCAGCTGTTCTTGTACCATGTTCCAACACCAATGTTCGTAATAATTAAACTCTAAGTCTGTGGCAGTTTAGCAGTATCTGTATCGGTGAGTAACAAATTTAGCGGTGTAAAATTAAATTCTATTGTTTTTTTTTGGTGGTTTTTTGTTCACCTTTTGAAATTTGAGGCCAACAGACTTGCTTCCAATCCGTATGAATGGGAACAAAATTGAAGGGTCCAGGAACACAATATGAGGAAGTACCTGTTCATCGACAACAATGGAGTCCCCGTCTGATCTGCATTTAATTATAGAGATGTGCAAGGCTGCGCAAAACTGAGCACGTTTTTTCCGTCTTCCAGAGGAGGCTGGTTTGATTCATTTTCCATCCTGCATTCACATGCCATCAAGCATGACTGTCAATGCTTGCCCTTCCTTTTTCCCGCTCAGAGTGAGGAAGTGACATTGTTATGTTTTTTCCGTCCAGTCTTCCTCATGCTGCCGAGCGTGACTTGCATACTTTCTTACTCTATCTTCTCAAAGATGGAACGCTGCTCGACATTTTGCTTGTGCAGAGCTTTGTGAATCACCGTCCCGTCATGCCGAGCGAAACTTCACCGTGATGGCAGGGACCTATTCCATGTCCATATCCAAACATCCTCTTGTTTTTGACAAACCCTGCCCAATGGTCTGTCCTCAGGAATTGAGCCGTTGGGCAACCGGGTCCTGCGGCCAGCGGTCTTCACCGTGGACACCTTCAGTGCCGGCCAGGGACAGGTGACCGTGTACATTGAGGACCCCGTGGGCACCACGGAAGAGGTGGGTCGATGGTACGCCGCCATGTTTGGAAACTCGCCCTTCAAGTTTGTCGGACGTCACACGTTGGTGGTTATTCCATCTCTGTTCAGTCATTTCTGGAAATCAATTGAAATTCAGTCACTTTTATAGGAACATGAGCATCAACTCATGAATTGGAATTTCACTTCATTTCCTAAACAGAATGAATTGAATTGGAATTAAACCCCATTCCTGATGTTTGTCAGACACGGACCACTGCATTTGGAAAACTCTCCACTTGAGTGGAAAATGAACAGAAGGCTGCCTCGGACTTGTTTAGACCCTTAGGTTAAATATTTTATTGGCGTTCATGACTAAAATATGTGCTATGTTCTTATGTAGATTGGTTTCCTTGTGGTTTCCCTGTCAATCAAATTCTTATTCTGTTATTGTTACCCTTTGTGAAAATGAGATGCATGAATTATAGAACCAATTTGCTTAAATCGCCTGAAGCATGTGTTACTGTATGAACATATGGAAATATGTTTCAGGCTATTTATGTCTCTTTTATACCTTACAGGTGAAAGCTGTTCTTAATGAGGGCAAGAAAACATACAGTGTGACCTATGTACCCAAAGTAATGGGACCTCACAAGGTAGAGTGCCTCTATGCTTTACAATATAGGTATTACCTCATGGTCTAAAGTTCAAAGTTCAATGGTCAGAGGTGTCTCACCACCATCTGTTTCACAAGTCTCACTGCTTCAGATATATGCTTCAGGTAGTCTGTATTAATAACATTAATTTAGCCAGGAAATATCTATTTCAAGAAAGACCTGGCCAAACTCACACAGCCTGTTTTTTAACATACAATAATGAGATATTTTGCGTAAGTAATTTAGTATGATGATGATGGTGTTGATGATGATGATGCTTGCTTGTGTCCGGTTTACAGGTGACTGTGCTGTTTGCGGGACAGCAGATCCCAAAGAGTCCTTTCGAGGTGAATGTGGACAAAGCACAAGGAGATGCCACCAAGGTCACTGCCAAGGGGGCGGGACTGGAGCCTTTGGGCAACATTGCCAACAAACCTACCTACTTTGACATTTACACAGCAGGTTTGTGTTCACACATGCCTTATTGCATATTATTATTGTTATTTTAAATTTAAAAATTGATTTTGTACTGGGGATTTTTACACTCCCTCCCCCCACTCAAAAATAAACCTCTAATACTAATAAACCATAAATTTGGCCAAAATCTGTTGATGCATTTGAGTTGCAGCAGTGTTGCTCTAGGGTTTATTGTAGCTCAGTCATTTCTTCCTTCTACTGACCAGGCGCTGGTGTGGGTGACGTGACGGCGGTGATCAAGGACCCCCAGGGCAATAAAGACACCGTGGAGGTCATGATGGAGGACAAGGGGGACAGCGTGTTCCGCTGCACCTACAAGCCCATACAGACTGGCCCTCACACTGTCACCATCACCTTTGGGGGCATCGGCATTCCAAAAAGCCCCTATGCTGTTAGCATTGCCCCAGGTATGCTACCTGCCCCTTCTCTATGTGCAAATACCCCAAATATCAAGTGTCTGATATTGGCAAACCTCCTGTTTCTGATCTCTGCCTGCCATTTAGTATTTTTTTAAGTCAATGTTGGACAAATGCACGGTGTCCTTGAGGCTCAGTACATTAATATAAAAGGGTTACGTTTAAAGGGACTGAAATTGATTACTGTAGCTGAACCTCTTGCTGTTTGGTCACATTACGGTTCTTCCAGCAGTTTTTCCCTGCGGTTATTTGTTACGGCTGACTAAATAAGAAAGGAACATAAGGTCTTATTGTTCAATGTGCTTTTCTGGTCCTAGAACAACACAGGCTGGTAATCAAATGGCTTCTGTAGCGCTCCAGAATACTTTGCAGTCCTGATATAAAATGCTCATAAAAGCAGCCGTTGTCACCCGGCATGGCCTTCCGCCGTGTTTGGCTGCACTTATGTGGGTAGTCTGAAGCCAGTTCCTCTGCTGTGGTGCTTTGATGTCACAATGATCCCATTTCGCATCATCACACATCATTCTCACACACTGAGGCCTGTCCCAGGATTTTGGAATCTACACTGAGTTTTGTGGAGACGAACAAAACATCTCGGACAAGCGCCATCCATTAAAGCTTTGGTCTCTAAGCATCCATTTTCTTTTTTGTTTGTGTGTTTTATCAGTCCCAACTACAACAGTGAGGAAATCTAATCTAAAAACCTGATCCCACGCTGGTGACTGAAACAGAGGCTGTGAATGTCAGGTTTGCGAATGTTTGCAGCCTAGTTATCTCAAACAGTTTTCCTCCCGAGGTGAATTTCCAAAGCTGTGGGATTTTGCGAGCTAGTGTTGACAGGGTGTCTATGGTTTCCATTGCGTCTTTAGCAGGCACTCCCCACCCGGCATTGGTCACATGGTGCATGGTCACAGGCCTGTTTGTCAGGTGTGAATGTTGCATGACAGAAGTCACTGGAGCCTAGGGTCTGCTTCCTGACGGCTCCGATCGTGAACGCCCCATTCTCGCTCCCTGATGCTGGTTTTCCATGGCAAGCAACAGGAGGCCAACTCATTTTACTGTTCTTTTTTATTTTTTATTTTATCTCTATTAGATTTTCACATACAAAATCTCCATTGTCGTGTTTAAAATAGATTGTTTTATTCTGTTTATGAGCGACATCGAACAGAACAGCAATTATTTGGTTGGGAACAAACTAGTTCTATTGTTTTATTTTTATTTGTTGGTTTAATCTCACCAAACCTTTTTGAGGGCTGTAACGTAAAGCGTTTTCCAAGAGGCTTGTCTTTTGGTGCCATTACTGTGGATAGTAGAGAACCAGAAAACACTGCAACCCTCCAGGATTGTATTCTCACACCTGTGTCGTAATTGATCATTCTCAATAAGGGACTTGGAAACAAGCATCAGTATTTAGTGTAATGAGAAATGCGTGTAATATTGCATCACAATTAGGTTCTGAGTTAAAGGCTACGTTCATATTACAAGCAAATGTGGCCCAAATCCGATTTCTTTGCTCATGTGACACAGAGCTGATTTTTTCAGAGTAGTGTCGACATAAAGATCAGATTTTTTCCAATCAGATCTGGGCCACTTTCATATGTGGTCTTAAATCCGATGCATATCTGATCACTGGCCATGCATGCGACCGTAGTCTGAACAGTCAGATCGGAATTAATGCGACTTTTTTGATGTAGCTGGACATTAGAACGCTATTGTAGCCTACAGGGTAGGTTATGAACATATGATTCATATATCAGCTAATCATATGTTGTCATTTTAGATGAGAGGTAAATGTGTAAAGCAGTGGATTTATTTTTGGCACAAACGATACGCCATAACTTTCGGAAGGCTATGTTTTATATCATTCGCGGACAGCTGCGTTAACCGTTTTGTGATTTAAAATAATGTTAGAACTGTCCATATTATTATATTATCCTGGTTTGTTGCACGGTATTTATTATTCACGGTTTTCACATGTAGCTTGGCCTACTTACCGAACGTTAATGGCTGTCAGTCCAATAACGTGTCAATAGTTTAATCTAACGGTGCGCAGTGATATTAGGCTATAGGTAACGTTACACAGTAAGGTAAACATATGTGTCGTGTGATAGCTTTTTTATATTGTGTATTTTAGCACTGATGGGAATGCTGTATTGACCAATCTGCATCCCGGAACTATCAGTTTTATAAATGTTATATCGACTGGTCTCGCTCGCCAAACGGCCGAGTGCTCTCTCAGAACCAGAGACCAGGCGAGTGGGCAAAGTTAATTTCACGCCTTGCTATGTTTCACTGAAACCGCTCACGTCGCGGTCCCTCTATTTCTGGCTCCGATTTCGCAATTTGCGTCCACGAGTCCCTCTGCACAGAAGTAGCAGCCATGGCAACACAAAAATCTAGTTAAAACCTTGGAATCGGAATTAATGTGAACGTAGCCAAAGTTGAGCTCTTTTTGTGTCTGTATGAAGCTCTCAGATGGTAGCCTACTACAAGGTGATGCTTATAATTATCGCACTTTATCTACATATCCCCCTCCCCCATTTCAGGGCACCATCATGTTTGGGACATATTAATGTTATGTAAATTAAAGTATTCATGTTTAGATTTTGCTCATGTCATTTTTTGCATCCAATGACTGCTTGAAGTCTATGACTCATAGACATTATCAGGTGTTGAGTATCTTCTCTGGTGTTGAGTATCTTCTCTGGTGGTACTGTGCAGCCATCTTGAGCTCCTTCTTGTTTCGGGGGCTAGTTGCCTTATGTTTTCTCTTCAGCGTATTAAACGCATGTTCAATTGGATTCAGATAGTGACTGACTTAGCCAGTCAAGAGTTTTCCAGTTTTTGGCTTTGAAAAATGTGTTGCTTTAGCAGTAGGCTATGTTTGGGATCATTGTATTGCTGTAGGAGGAAGCGCCGATGAGTTTGGAGGCATTTGGTTGAAATTGAGCTGATAAGAGCTTTCTATACACTTCTGAATTAATTCTGCTGCCGTTATCAGCAGTTGCATCATCAACGAAGACAAGTAAGCCAGTCCCTGGGGCAGCCATTCATGTCCAAACCATGACAGCCCCACCACCATGTTTCACAGATGAGAGGCATGATCTTTGGAAGTTCCTTTTGGCCTCCACACTTTGCTCTTATATCATTCTGATATAAGTGAATATTGCTCTTATCTTTCCACGAGGCCTTTTTCCAGAACTCCACAGGCTCTTTTCGGTACTTCTTGGCAAACGAACCTGGCCGTCGAACCTGGCCTGTTTTTGCGGCTAACTAGTGGTTTGCATCTTGCAGTGTCGCCTCTGTAGCGCTGTTCATGAAGTGTTTTGTGAACAGTAGTCACTGACATATCAACACCTGCCTCCTGAAAAGTGTTTCTGATCTGTTGGACAGGTGTTTGGGGTTTTTTATTCATTATGGTGAGAATTCTTTGGTTATCAACTGTAGTGGTCTTCCTGAGCCTACCAGGCCCTTGGCGATTATGAGCTCACCAGTGCTCTTTCTTCTTAGTGATGTTCCAAACAGTTGATTTTGGTAAGCCTAAGGTCTGGCCTATGTCTCTGACTGTTTTCTCTCATAATCAGCCTCATAATGGCTTTCTTAACTTTCATTGGCACAACTCTGGTCCTCATGTTGACAAACACCAATAACAGACTCCAAAGGCAATCAAAAGCCTAGAATCAAGACTAGATACTGAAAGCTGTCTTATACCGGCACTAAGGAAGCAATTGAACATACTTTTTTTTCTTCTCTTTTTTTCTGAGGAGCAGAAGTTTACTAAATTAATTAATTTATGAAATCATTATGTACAGGAGAGAACAGAAGCCCCAGAGACTCAGCTGACACAATGTTGGATGAGACTTGTATGTAGAGGCCCCGCCAAACTCATTCACCTTCAGGTTTCTACAGCTCTCTGCATTAGCAGAATTGGCACTGTGATATAGAGTTTCTACAGTTTAGCAAAAACATGTCTGCTCTGTAACACAATAACATGTTTGTGAAATGAAGGGGAACGTATTAATCATACTGCAGTTGTCTTTATTTTTTTCTTCATCATGTCTGTACCGTATTGAAAGTTGATGTACCCTGCTTCCGTGCTGTAAGTGTGTGTGTGTGTGTGTGTGTGTGTGTGCTGCATGGCCATGTTCGGCTGATGGGACTAAGTTTGGCCCTGTGTTTGAGGCCGTTTCCAGAATGAATTAAAGCAGTCAGACTATTTTTGGATCATTGTCCTTCCAACTTCTTTCTCTATGCAAATGACCACTTCTGAAGGAATGAGCCTAGGAAGTGTTCTATTTTCAGTCAATTCAGGAAATGAATGGAAATTTAACTGACAAATTTACAAAATGGCCAAATCATTCCGTGGCAGGAGCAGGCGAGGAATGCCGTATCCATTTCGGGACTTCATGTCTACTTCTGCTCTTAATTTAGTAATTACTTCAGCACTCATACATATGGTCTTATTTTATTATTTATGTCATATAATCAGGAGTAACTGCTGATATCTGCTTTTGTGCCCCTATATAAAGCACTTTACTTTGGTCTAGTCTGAGTGAACCAGCACTGGTGCTTTGTGCTAATTGGTTAATTGATCCAGGGTAATGATTAGAAAATGGATCCAGGGTAATTATTGGAAACAAAAACCTGCATTTGCATCAAGACCCCCCCATGAACTCTCTCTCTGCCTTTCTTTGATTTTTTTTTATTTTTATTAAATTATGAATATTAAATTCCCTGAATAAATACTAAACCCTGACCCCCCCCCCCCCCCCCCCTCCCACCCTACCAATGGGGAAAAATGCAAAAAAAAAAAAAAAAATATATATAGGGAAGAAAGGAAGAAGAAGATATAGATAGCATTAGTGTGTGGTGTCTTTGATTTTGATCTTTAATTATTATAATCTATGATGGGATGATTTTTTTTTGATTTTTGTGATCTGCTCTTTTTTATAGCACAGAACAGCCCAGGGCTGTATTAACATCTTATCTTAACTCTATCATATTATCTGTGTAATGGTGGTTTGTAATTTGATTTGAGATGATTTTTATTAGGCAAAAAGCCAAAACAAACAAAAGTCTCCTCATTTCCAGATACTCAGATGTTGTGTTTCACTTGCACTCCGAACGAAAAAACAAAAAAAAAAAAAAAAGTGTCCTAACTTTAGGATAACCCTGTTGGTGTCGTAACTTCACTGTTAGCAGTTGGAATTAAAAAGATAACATTCGCTAACACTAGCTAGCCGGCTAACTCCATAATGTTAATGGCTGCTCTTTTATTACTTTTGGAGAACAAGGGAAATGTCAATAAGCGGCATTTCATTGTGGAAAGGCTTATGGCACACCTGAACGATGTGTTGTGGTTGAGTGACAAAACGCATATTAGCACCCATCACTCTTCTAATTCGTCTGGCTTGAAGGTGAAAGCTCATAGTTTTTGCTCCATTTTTAGGATAGTCTAACGTCGATTTGTTTTGTATCACGCACCAATCAGCTGTGCGCGATATGAAAAAGTGGCATCGGTTGTTAGGTAACAGACATGAAAATTGATCAACAATTTCTGATTGAATATTTAGGATTTCTTAACCTGAGATAAGACGGGATGGAGTAAGATAAGATAGGATTCCTAACGTTAGTTAAGATTTGTTTCTGTAATATGAATTTGTGAAAAATCCTATCCTAGACTTGTCGCATCTTAACTTGGACGTAAGGTATGATGTTTCTGTAATGTTGCCTTGCTTCTGTCTCTCAGCCTCAAACCCCAACGGCTGCCGAGCCAGCGGCCGAGGACTGCAGCCCAGAGGCGTGAGAGTACGGCAGGTGGCCGACTTCAAGGTGGACACCTGTAATGCCGGGAGCGGAGACCTGAAGGTGTCTATCAAGGGACCCAGTGAGTGACTGGCTATTTTTTGCCCGTGCATGAAAGATATTTTTTTTGAGCAGTCACACCCTCTCCATTACCATTCTTTACATCCTCCTCCAACTCATCCCACTTCATGGTTTTCCCCATTGAAGGGCCTTGACTAGGTACAATGGTGTTGGGCACTGGATGTTCTGTACCGTAATATAATACAATACTGTAGTTGAGAAGCAGAGATGGTGTAAGGAATGCAGGAGCTGAGCATCTGGTGAGTCTATTGAGTCTGTGGCTAAACCGCCAGCTGTAGAGAGTTTCGTGTGTTGGGGTATTGTATATTTGGCAACTGAATTCAGCATTACTTGGGAGTCTCCCTGCCATGGCTCTGCATCTGGAGCTCTGAGGAGGCCTTTGATGGTTATTCTATGAGGGGTTCCTCCTGCTGGCAGGATGACGTAGGCCAGGCCCTGAGTCAGCACGTCAGGCTTGGGGGGTGGGGGTGTATGACCGAGTGAATAATGAGCTGGCCAGGCCCGTTGGAAGGACCCATATTTCGGCTGAGCTTAACACCACTGTCACCTGTGCCCACCCACCAACAGAGGGCCTGGAGGAGCCTGTCAAACAGAAGGACAGTCTGGATGGTGTTTACGCATATGAATATTACCCCCACACGCCGGGCAAGTACACAGCGGCCATCACCTGGGGCGGTCAGCATATTCCCAAGAGGTGAGCTCTCAAACCTGTAAGATCCTCACAATGGAATGCTCCGGATGTTTTTATGCCACCTGTCTGAAGAATGTTGCTTCCTTTTTTAATGTTCTTGTGAAGCCAAAGGCAAATTTGTACATTGCATGTACAGTTAAGTTTCTGTTCTATTTCTTTCTCTCTTACTGCCCTAAATCCTTCTTTCCTTCCCTACATGGATTCTGTCATTATAAATTCTGTATAAATATTGAAAGCACCCGGTTGAATATTCAACTTTGACCGGAGAGCAATTCTTCAGCTGCGCACTGTAAATGTTTGGATTTAATGTGATGTTTGGAGTGTGTGTGTATTTTTGTTTGTAACTGTAAACATAATTATTTCTGAGTATATCCTGCTTGTGTGTTCTTGGCCACAAAATGCTTTTTTTTGTGTGTGTGTGTGGGAATGTGAATTCAGTGTGTGCGCCCAGACAAGCTTGAACCAGTCTGTGTGCAGGAGGAGGTGGAGGCAGGGGAGGGCAGGGTGCATGTGTTTTGGCCATAAAGGTGAAGCCTTTGTGGTTGTGTGGTTGTGGTAGAGGAGCAGGAAAAGAGCTGGGAATTACCTCATTGCTCTCTGTCCTAGGAAAGACCCTAACTGGCTGTACCACAGGAGCTGGGAATGACCTCATTGCTCTCTAGTCTTGGGGAACCCTGATTGGCTGTGCCACAGGGTTGGGAAATTACCTCATTGTTCTGTAGCCTGGGGAGGACCCTGATTGGCTCTGCCTCATGGGAGCTGAGCAGTCTGTGTGTTTGCCCTGTGTCAAACATTTGTGCCTGCATATATTTCCCATGACCACCTCTGCTCAGTCTGATGAATGTGAACCATTTAAAGCAGACAGATTAATTTAACAAGGAGTGCATGGTTGGAAACGATGGTGCTATTTTTAGTTTGGTTTTGTTTTTAAAGGGGGTGAGGGAGGTTAGATTTAGCATCGAGGAAATGGTCATTTTATGGCAGGAAGTCTGCTTTACATTTTGTTTTGTATTTTTTACAGTTGCGATATTGTTTTACTCCTCTTGGTACAGATTTAAAATCGCTGTGTAAACTTGTGAAGTCATCTATGGTAGATGTTTATCGGGCAATGTATTTTCCACGTCTTCATCAGGGTGGGTAAAAAAAAAAATGTTTCCAACTGTAGGGGTAGGATTACTGCTGCTGGGAGCTGAATCTGCTCTCGCCTACACCGATTAGAGGGGTATTTAAACTCAGCAGTGGTGATTTGGGGGGAGGGGGGTGTCATATTAAAGCAAAGGTGTCCAGCGATTGCATGCATCACTGCCCTCACAGCCCCAGTATCTGCTCCATAGGAGGCCACTAAAATGCCTGAGAGAGAGCTACAGGCTGCATTACCGCCCCCCCACACAAACACACCATTTCTCCAGACACTATGTAAGTTTACTCTGCTCTGTGCCTAACATTGTTTTCCCTGCCCCTAACTGCCCCCCCCCCCTGCAGTCCATTTGAAGTCCAGGTGGGCGCAGAGGCAGGGCCTCAGAAAATCCGAGCCTTTGGACCGGGCTTAGAAGGTGGCATGGTGGGGAACTCGGCCGATTTTGTGGTGGAATCTGTGGGCACGGATGTCGGGGTGCTGGGTGAGTTTTGACAACTTTGAAATGATCAGCAATACACTGCTGGATTTTACTACTATAGTTTTTTTTTAACTGAGATGGTTACACCCTGAGAAAGCAGAGTCGAGTCATTTGTAAAGAATTTGAAGGCCTGTGGACAATGAACCTCTTCTGTCTAAGACCATTGTCTCAAGCTTCAGTGTTTCAGTGCTCAAATTTAGCTCATTGATTGGCTAAACGGTCCACAAACATAAACGGCCTGATAATTGCAAGGAAACCACAAAGACCAGCACTTTGATTCATCCTGTGTCTTAAAGCTTCAGATTCCTAAGACTAGAAGGGTATAGTTCAGAGGTGCACAACATCAGTCCTGGTGGGCAAATGTATCTCCAAGTTGTTATTGTAACTTGTTAATCGCAGCCAATTTTTGCCTTGGTAACCAGGTGTATGGCCTTTTTTTCACCAGTCGTTGACTTACATTATGCTCTTAATTGCATACAATTTTGTTTTGTCAAAACCAAGAACTCAATTTAATCCAGGATGCATTCTCATCTCCTATGTTTTGCTGTCGTCCTGTAGGCTTTGCGATCGAGGGCCCCTCCCAGGCGAAGATTGAGTGTGAGGACCAGAATGACGGCTCGTGCGACGTGAAGTACTGGCCCACCGAGGCGGGCGAGTACGCCGTCCACGTCATGTGCGACGACGAGGACATCGAGGACAGCCCCTTCATGGCCTACGTCACCCCTGACAACAACACCTGCAGCCCGACCAAAGTCAGTGTTGTCCCTCCCTCCTCCCTCTCCCTCAGTGGTAGAGTTGTTTACTCTAGAACACAGAGAACAGTTTGTTTAATATAGAACACAGAGAACAGTGTGTTGTAGAACATGGGAGAAAAGTTTAACTGTAGTATAGAGAGTGCAGTAAGTCAGACTGAATTTTAAAAAAACACAGGAGCTTTGTCCCAATATTCTTCACTCCTCTCCTCCTTTCCTCCACTACCACTCCTCTCCTCCTTTCCCCCACTACCACTCCTCTCCTCCTTTTCTCCACTCTTCCACTACCACTCCTCTCCTACCCGGAAGTATGCAAAACTGCCCGAACGTTTTGAGTAAAATTAGTTGTATGTACAGTATACAATGTACCTGACATTGCGGTTTGCATCAAGACATTAATCAATTTGTAACCATTTGTCATTAATGTGTAGCCTAATCCGCAACATTTGATTAGGACACAAAGATCGGTTTTCGGGGCACGGAGGAGAGCAGGTGGTAGTGGAGGAAAGGAGGATGCATTTTTCGAGTACTGGGACGCACCCAGGGGCTTGTATCTTGGGTTGGTCCAGATGCTCATAGTGTAAGAGGATTCACGGAACAGAAAATAATTATGTTAACGAAGCTAGCAGGGCTAACAAAAAGTTTAGGATTAATTTAAAAAGACGCATTTATGTGAATATAAAATAAAATGATAGTCAATTTTGCATACTATGAATTTTACAGCTGGATATTGACTATAAAGAGTATTTGCCTTAAGGGCACAACAGCAGGGCCTCACCTGGGAATCAAGCCTGTAAGCTCTTGAGTCCAGTTCCCTAACCATTGTATATTGCCTCCATGTTGTGAGACTAACTGACACTGATAAATGGTACAATCTGTGCTTTCCAGGTGAAAGCCTATGGCCCAGGCCTGGAGAAGACAGGCTGCATTATTAACAAGCCTGCAGAGTTCACAGTGGATGCTACAGACGCTGGGAAAGCACCCATGAAGGTCTTTGCACAGGTGAGAGAGCCCTACCTGCTGTCGGTTTGCAAAGGCAGGAGCCGTATGCCATTTTACCAGGGGAAGAGGGAACGGCAAGCAGAAATGGAGAGAAAGAGGAACTGAGTGGGCACATTGTGGGCAGCAGTAAAGGCAGGAATTGTATCTGATCTCAGTTGTAAGTCTGTCACATCGCAGCCTTTAGGATTTCATGGAATGGTTATGTGCAGATGGTCTCTGTTCCACACCATTACTTGTAGATGTTGACCAAATTAGGTAATTCCCCAGCTCTCAATACTCATGAAAAAGAGCACATTGCCACCTTAAAATATTTATTTTATTATCTGTGCCAACAAAATGGCGACCAGGTTTTGGTCCTCCATAGCCATGGATGAAACGTCAGGTATTTTTATTTAAGTTGCAACCCTTTTTTTCCTACTTTGTTTTACACGTGTGGATTAGCCACAGCTCTCTTGTGTCCTGTTGGGTCCTGTGGGTAATGTCAGCATTATCCACACGCAGCCTGTCTGTGTTGACTGAGCTGCCCTGAAGCGTTTGCTGCAGAATTGCCTTGGGAATATCAGAAGGGCTGCATGTGGATTGTGTGTGGGAAAATCCTGCTGTCTGTGTCTGTCTGTGTGTCTGTCTGTGTGTCTTTTGTGGGTGTGTGTGTGTGTGTATGTGTCTCTCTGTGTGTGTGTGTGTGTGTGTGTGTGTGTGTGTGTGTGTGTGTGTGTCTGTCTATGTGTGTGTCTCTCTATGTGTGTCTCTGTGTGTCTCTGTGTGTCTGTGTGTGTGTGTGTCTGTGTGTGTGTGTGTCTCTCTGTGTGTGTCTATGTGTGTGTGTGTCTCTGTGTGTGTGTGTGTGTGTGTGTGTCTCTGTGTGTGTGTGTCTCTATGTGTGTCTCTGTGTGTGTGTTTCTGTGTGTGTATATGTGTGTGTGTGTTTCTGTGTGTGTGTTTCTGTGTGTGTCTATGTGTGTGTGTGTCTGTGTGTGTGTCTGTGTGTGTGTTTCTGTGTGTGTGTGTCTGTGTGTGTGTTTCTGTGTGTGTGTGTGTGTGTGTGTGTGTGTGTGTCTCTGTGTGTGTCTTTGTGTGTGTGTGTCTATGTGTGTGTGTGTGTGTGTGTGTGTGTGTCTCTGTGTGTTTGTGTTTGTGTGTGTGTGTGTGTGTGTGTCTGTGTGTGTGTGTGTGTGTCTGTGTGTGTGTGTGTGTGTGTGTGTGTGTGTGTGTGTGTGTGTGTGTGTGTCTATGTGTGTTTGTCTTTGTGTGTGTGTGTGTGTGTGTGTGTCTATGTGTGTGTGTGTGTCTCTGTGTGTTTGTCTTTGTGTGTGTGTGTGTGTGTGTGTGTGTGTGTCTCTATGTGTGTTTGTCTTTGTGTGTGTGTGTGTGTGTCTATGTGTGTGTGTGTGTGTGTGTGTCTCTGTGTGTTTGTCTTTGTGTGTGTGTGTCTATGTGTGTGTGTGTGTGTGTGTGTCTCTGTGTGTTTGTCTTTGTGTGTGTGTGTGTGTGTGTGTGTGTGTGTGTGTGTGTGTGTGTGATGCAGTGTTCACACAGTCTGCCCGTGTCCCACAGACTGCTGAGGGAGGCCCCATTGATGTTAAGGTGAAGAACAAAGGGGACGGGACCTACGCCTGCTCCTACACCCCCACCACTCCGGTCAAACACACCGTGGCCGTGGCCTGGGGAGGTGTCAACGTGCCCAGCAGCCCCTTTCGGGTAAGCCCAGCTCAGGGGTTAAAGGTCACTGCAGTTGGCATCATCCCAAGGGCAAAACCTCTCATTGTGATCACAACCTTTATCAAGGAGCGCCGCATCGTTTTCGCATAGTGGGCGTTAAACGCTACGTCAGCAGCGGGATGAGGTATTATGTTTAAAGGCTATTGGATTTGTGTAACTTTGACCGTGAGATATTTCTGGTAGCTTTTCAGGGATTTATTTTTTGTTTTTCTGTTGCAGCAGTAATTTAAGACTGAATGAACACAGTAATCTTTGGAGGCAGAAGTATGAATTTATCACCTTGACTGGGATGTTGTATTTGTTTTTCCAGAAAGGTTAAAAGAGAGTTGATTTCTCGTGCACAAATTTTTGAAAATCATTTTTTGTACTGATGAAGGTCTAATTTAATTGTCATGCCTTTAAAATTCAGTTTTGTCATTGTATGATTCTGAACATTAATATTTGTCTACTGGTAGAAAGAATGTTTAATTATTTATTTTTTTAATCCGTATTATTCATCTTTGTATAAGCTTTGATTAGAAGATTATTATGTACTTCAATAGGCTGCTTTTCCTCTTGGATATCATTTCAATTAAGAAATAATTTCAGTTAATAAGCATGAAACAGAGTACTGATTAATGTCCCCAATGTATAACCGCAGCCAGGACGTTGTCTTGGATAGGGAATATGTTCTTTCAGGGGGCTGAAACAGACATGTTTGGTTTCAGTGGTGCAGAAAGTCAATTTTAATAAAAGACACAAAGGAAAACATTCATGAAGAGAAACCTTTAGCCCCCACTTGGCTGAAATAAAGTGCTTGAATCTTCTGAAGGACTGCTTTCATCTTGGAGAAGTTTCTCTTTCTTTTTTGGCCAGTGTTGGAGACAGAATTGCTGTTTACTTCATCCTGAAAAAGCAGACTTTGCTACAAGCTTAAAACCACAGAGAGAGAGGCCTTCATTTCACAAGAGTGACATCATCTGTGGTCTAGAGGGATGGGGATTTGTGGACCTCTTTTCGGACTCCCAGAGCTCTCAACAGCGAGACATGGCCTCCATGGGTGACGGCACCGCAACAGCACGGCAACAGCACAGAACCAGCCATGCATTTCAGAGACTTCCTTTGTTCCTCAGACCTGATTTTCACAAAAGCTCATGACTGCTTGAATCAAATTCAGATGAGCAAAATTATTGTTCCTCAATAAATGTCCCTTGCAGATCAGTTATTTGGCGCCTTGCTTTTTAATTTTTTCTTTTTTTGAAGGGGGGGGGGTTTTACTGTTTGAGGCCAGATGAGCACAATCACGGTACGTTCCCATGGGGATTTCAGAAATGAGCAGTAAGGCATAACATTCACGATTACTGAACTGAAATACCCCATGATCCAAGTATACCGAGCCCATAGACGGTGTATTTTGAGTATTATAAATGTGCGGAAAGTGTGGAACATGTCTGAGTAGATTGTTTGGGAACGACACCTTTGTGTAGGCCACAACAGGCTGCATCACAGTGCTTTTCTGCATTCCGTTCAGCTTCCCGTTTACAGCGGGCTGCTCTCGTTCCAGGTGAACATTGGGAAGGGGAGTCACCCACACAAGGTGAAGGTGTCTGGCCCTGGCGTGGAGAGGACGGGGCTCAAAGCCAACGAGCCCACACACTTCACAGTGGACTGCACCGACGCTGGGGAAGGTGACTTCAACTCCCATGATTCCCACTGCTCCCTGACCCATTTCCACATTGGCTGCAGGTTGAAAACAGTTTTTTTTTGTGTTTTTTTAAGGGGATGTCAGCGTGGGGATCAAATGTGATGCCAACGTTATCAGCGACAAAGAGGAGGACATTGACTTTGACATCATTCCTAATGCCAATGACACCATCACTGTGAAGTACACTCCTCCCGGTGCGGGACGCTTCACTGTCAAAGTGCTGTTTGCAGGACAGGTGAGTCGTGTGCTGTCTCCCCCATGCAGCCCATCATAGACGTACACCGTAGATAGACAGCCTTTTAATCAATGAGGGGTGAAAGAAGATTACTGGGATGTGCCAAAAATTGCGATTATCTCCAGGTCTTCTAATGTGTGGAAATTGTCTCTCTCCTGCAGGAGATCCCCATCAGTCCTTTCCGTGTGAAGGTTGAGCCCTCTCACGACGCCTCCAAGGTCAAAGCAGAGGGGCCAGGCCTGGCTCGTGCAGGTGAGTCCCTGAGCTATAGGCCCACCTGCTGTATGGCTTTTATTTTTGAAAGGACGCATTAGCCTGTTCATGACTGAAGTGCACTTCTGCTTTACTTTCTGTTCAGACTATGGTTTCATTACCCGCCTAATGTGCTGGGGAAAAAATTGTCGTTGAACTGAATTTTTTTTGCATTTGTTGGACTGTTTTCTGCTTTGGAGACCAAAGTGCTCTGTGTGTTTGTTTCTGAGCAGGAGTGGAGAGCGGGAAGCCCACGCATTTCACGGTTTTCACCAAAGACGCCGGCAAAGCCCCTTTGGATGTGCAGTTTACCGGAATTGGCAAGGGGGAGCCTGTCCGAGACTTTGAGATCATCGACAATTATGACTACTCCCACACTGTCAAATACACCCCAGTCCAGCAGGTAGGCTGTTTCCTGTGCCTGGGATCTGTTAACAGTGTAATATCTGGGACTGTCTTCTGAACACAGTTCACTGTAATAAGAAAGAGCCTCAGAGCCTTGGGTTTCAGTTGTGTGTTGGCCACTGTACTCCTGGTTGAAATACTTAATTTCCCTAAATAAATTAAATGCTGAATAGATGTTCAGTTAAATAGTGTGTGTGTGTGTGTGTGTGTGTGTGTACACCTACATGCATACCTGTGAGCATGTGCGAGTGAAAGCTAATGTTGCAAGAAAAACATGTGCAACAAGCGACCCTGCTCTCGTCCTCGGTCTGCAGGGTGAAATGGCAGTTGCAGTGACCTTTGGGGGTGACCCAATTCCCAAAAGCCCCTATTCTGTGGGAGTGGCTGCTCCTCTGGACATCAACAAGATTAAAGTTGACGGCTTGGAGAGCAGTGAGTAGCCTCTGGTTCCGCTCATTTTGACTTGTAATTTTCTCAATTTCAAGAACCACATAATTTTAACTGCTCCTTGGATTGTAATTTTTCTGCCATGTTGTTCTCCAAGTTTTTCCCTTCCATTGTGAAAATGGGAAATGGCAAAACATTTAGCTGAGGGTGCGGTAAAGGGTCTCATTCATTTTCTTATCACATTCCCTGCGGGGGGGGGGTGGTTGTTTTTTTTTTTTTTAACACTGTTTGTGTCCATTTCGGGGGGGGTGAGGAAACCCTTTACTAAAATGCCTATCCTGTCTCTTGCCACACTCTTATAGCAGTGAAGGCAAAGTAGTGCCACAAGGATTTTCCACCAAATTTGACCTGGTCTCTAAGTTCCGAGCCACTGGATACTGTTCTATCCGGTTTTGCCCCAGCTGATTTTTCTATTTGAATTCTACAGTTTGAATTTTTAAAGTTAATCACAGTTGCCCGATTCATGGGTGAATCAGGTCGCGTGAAACTGAAGTATTTTTTGCATTAGTTAAATTTACGCCTATTTCAGTCTTCATTTGCTTCCACGGCTGCCCGCCAGGCTGTTTCGTCACTCAGAATGTTGTGCCTGTCAATGGCAAGCATTGATTCTTAAAAATATTTGTGATTAAAAGCCACTTCTAAGATTTTGCCCACTTACTAACTCATGAGTTGTCCTAATCACTTTTAAAAGTGTGAATGGAAACTCGTAGCGCTGATTTGACCAAGCTCTCGTCCTGGTTTTGTAGGAGTGTTAGTGAGTTCACTTAATGGGATTTTTTGATATTTCAGTTTTGGTGTATATTTTTGATTGGCCAAAAGAGTTTAAATGTACTTTCCTAAAGCTGATTTGGCCAAAAGCTTATGCTAAATGAATCAATTGATAGTTTGAAGATTATAATTTTACAGTTTACTACTTTTGTTTGCAGGAGTGGAGGTGGGTCAGGACCAGAAGTTCACAGTGGACACAAAGGGGGCGGGAGGACAGGGCAAGCTGGACGTGAGGGTCACTAGCCCCTCCCACAAAGCCGTGGCCTGCATGGTGGAGCCTCAGCCCAAGAAGGACAGCAGTCTGGTCAAGTACATCCCCAAAGAGGAGGGTGTCTACTCTGTGGACGTCAGCTATGACGGTAGCCCTGTACCCGGCAGCCCCTTCCCCGTGGAGGCCTCATTGCCCCCAGACCCCAGTAAGGTATGACCCTGTCTTCCGTGCCAAGGGTTTCACCCACCCACTGTCCATGATCTAATTCATTATTTATTTATGTATTTATTTATTTATTTTTCTATGTCATTATTTTTTAATGATTTTTTATATTTAGCACACTATCATTACCTACCCCCACTCCTCCAAAGTGGTGACTTCCACGACAAAATTTAAAATGCAGGTCTACATATAACAAAATAAATGGATAATGAAAGCAACGGGTTAGGTCTGCTGCAGCAGATTTCCAGGCCTGTGTCATCCTCTTCAGCCTCATACATCTGTGCTGCAGACTGACACCCACTTAATGAGCAAATGCATCTACTGTGGCCCACCGCTTGATGAAGTTGATGTCCTGAAATGTGTCGTTCGTTGTGCACCCACACTCATATAGTACACCGAGCTCAAAAAGGGAACGAGGTGATGTGTAGAAGGGCTGTTGGTGCTGATGGGCTCTTTGCTCTCTCAGGTGAAGGCCTATGGGCCGGGACTGAAGGGAGGCCTGGTGAGCGACCCAGCGGAGTTCACCATAGACACCAAGGGAGCGGGAATGGGCGGGCTGGGCCTGACGGTGGAGGGCCCCACCGAGGCGAAGATAGAGTGCTCGGACAACGGTGACGGCACCTGCTCCGTGTCCTACCTGCCCACCGAGCCCGGAGAGTACCTGGTCAACATCCTCTTCGAGGACGTGCATGTCCCTGGTTCGCCCTTCCACGCTGATATCCAGATGCCCTTCGACCCCTCCAAGGTGGTGGCGTCAGGCCCAGGGCTCCAGCGGGGCAAGGTGGGCGAGACAGGGGTCGTGAACGTGGACTGCGCTAAGGCCGGACCGGGAGAGCTGGCCATGGAGGCTGTGTCCGAATCGGGGTCCAAAGCCAAGACCAAGGTGCAGGACAACAAGGACGGCACCTACACGGTCACCTACGTGCCCCTGACCGCGGGCATGTACACTCTCATGCTGAAGTACGGTGGCAAGACCGTGCCCGGGTTCCCCAGCAGCGTTGGGGTGGACCCGGCCGTTGACACAAGCAAGGTGAAAGTGTACGGGCCAGGAGTGGAAGGAGAGAGTAAGTGCATTTACAATTATTACTTTTACCCCTGATTTGGGAAATGACCCCCCCCCTAAATGACTCAGCCAGAGGCAAATGATTTTGGTCATATGTCATAGGCTGAATAATTCTGGTCATATGTCATTGGCTGACACGCCTCAAGAGCTTTTGCACTCTCTGAGAGCTAATAGAGACATGTAAGGGCCTGAAAATCAGTATTTCCTGGTAATTAAAAAATGACATCACTGGCTGGCTATGCAGTCATGGTTGTGCAGTCTATTTTAAATAAATTTTTTAAAGTTGCTCATCTTCTTTCCAACTACTAGTGGTGTGAGGAACATCTGTTGTGAAAATAAAAATATTACATATCAAGAATAAGGACTTGAACTGTCAGTTATTACTAGTCTGAAGGGGGTGGGGGATAATGATAGTGGAATTAATTCTCCACATCTTGGCTGTTCTCTTTTTGTTCTTGACTCATAGCTTCAAATGTTCTTTAGCATTCGCTTATTTTTAATGTGGACACCAGGCAACCCCCCACCCTCTTTATCTCTTTGCTCTTTGAATTCAGAAGCATTGACCTCAGACCTCAAAGAGAAATCTTCAGAGATACTTGACTGAAAAACTCTCCACAGAGTAGAAGGATGGCCATGACATTTTTACAAAAACGCATTTGGCTCACAGAAGGAGATTTGACCCTTTAATAGCCGAGTAGATTCTGGTTTTTATTTTTTATTTTTTTTAAAGATTAACTTTTAGCATTTTACAACCATCCTTTTGATGTTTTTAATCTCTCCCATGTATTTATTTATTTATTTATTTATTTTACACAGGAGTATTCCGGGAAGCTGTCACTGACTTCACTGTGGATGCCCGCCCTCTCACCAAAATTGGCGGCAGCCACATAAAGGCTCAGGTCAAGAACCCATCGGGCGCCACCACCGACTGCATGATTGTAGACAAGGCTGATGGGACTTACAGTGTGGAGTACACGCCCTATGAGAACGGTATGGGGGGGGGGGGTTCAGACACTGTTCCAGGGAACCCTCGTATACGCTGGTTTTTGCTACAGCCAGTCTAGGTCAAATAAAAGTTCTTCCATAACTTTTTTCTTCAGACTAACATAATGCAGGTTTGACTTGTTGGTTTAGGTTTGGTGACCTGGTGTCCACACTTTCAGAAATGAGGACGACACTAATTCAATGTTAAAAACATAACATCCCTTATATCATCTTTTATAAAAATCCATAGGGAATTGTATGCCATGGAGCACATTACAGGAAATGAAAGCATTGGGATGTGATGTTAATTGGCATGCATATCTGTCTCTTTCACTAAGTGGCAATTAGAGGCTGACTCATCCTTGGGTAGACTTTAAAAATGTCTAATCAAGAATAAATGACAGCTTATGACAATTCTGAGGTAGTGATTTTGGCTGGAATGAAAACCAGCATACGCAGCGTGGCCCCACGGCTGAGTTCCCCTGACACACTCTGCTCTAGTGCACTTGCAGTGCTTCTAATTTGTATTTTTGTGCTGCATCATGTGACTCAGTTTGTGTTGTGTGGCAGGGGTCCACAGTGTGGAGGTTCTGTATGATGAGACCCCTGTCCCAAAGAGCCCCTTCCAGGTTGGTGTGGCTGAGGGGTGTGACCCGGCTCGAGTGCTGGCCGAGGGCCCTGGGCTCCAGGAGGCTCTGACGGAGCAGCCCAACAACTTCTCCATCATTACCAGGTGAGACTCGACTCACCCAGTGCACTGTGTTGTGGACGTTGTATTGCTACGTCCACCTAGTATGGCGTTAACAAACGTGCCATTTTGCCTTTGTCTCCATGCATGGCTGCGTATTTTCAAGCCAGGTATCGCTACTGTTCTGTGTTTGCATTTCTGTGCTAGCATCCATCACTGTCAAAGTTAATGGACTTTAGTAATGAGGGAGAAGCTTTTGTGTAAAAGTTTAGAAATCAGTATCCTGGGATTGTATCAAGCTCAGCCAAGGGTAAAGCCGGCAGTGTCTCACCTGAGATTTGAACCTGCTACCTCCCTAGTTTTGTTGAGTAAATTGGTCTCTGTTTTGTTGTGACAGAGGAGCCGGCGTTGGTGGATTGGGAATCACTGTGGAGGGTCCGTCTGAGTCCAAGATGTCCTGCAAAGACAACAAGGACGGCAGCTGCAGTGTGGAGTACGTTCCTTACGTGCCAGGACTGTATGACGTCAACATCACATACGGAGGGGAACACATTCCAGGTAACCCCAAATACTCATCTGCTTATAAACCATACAGTCTGCCTTTCCAGTATGCAGAGATGGAATCTTTCCCGATATATTTATAAAAATAATGAAATAAGACTGCAAACGCATAACATGGATGTATTTGTATTCCCGATTAATCAGGAAATATTGAGGTTTTAATGTCTTTTAATGTCTTTTTAGACTTTTAATGTATACTACTCTCTGCCTAATGGTTATGTCATAAGCACATACTTCAAAAGCTTTTGCATTTTTTTGACAGCTGTTGGCAGGACGGAATGTTCAGACTAGTGGCACAAGAGACATTAAGTTCCCAAAAAGCAGTATTTACAGATTAATCAGGGGGCGGGGGAATCACATTCCTGAATGGATTTATTCCTTGGAATGCTGTTGCATGAGGTCAGTTTACTTAGTTGACTTGCTGTGTTATTTTTCTACACAAGTCTTATGTGTGGTTTCCATTTTCTTTGGCCATTGCTATCTTTACATTGTCGTGTTGACCAAAGGAATCCGCTTCGTTTGTCAATCCCATTTCGCAGATATTTCATGGAATTTTTTTCAGATATGTATTGGCTGCGGTCACTGTGGTTTCAATTACGAGTTTGCTTACAACGCGCACAGAAAAAAAAATATTGTAAAATAACAAAGGTCTCATAGTTTACAAATAATGCAAGCATGTGATCAGAACAAGCATTCTGAAAAATAATCTTTAGGCTTGATGATTAAAGTGGCTTAGTATTACTTGAATTTTTTTTTATCATTACCATTTACTGCAGTACTGAGAAATTAATTCAGTTGTGTGCAAGTGTTCAATAATATATTCCACACTGTGAACCCAATATCCTCATTAGGCATTTGTTAGTTAGTTAGTTTAGCTTTAAATCCTTAATTTCCTGTTTTACATTGATATTTTAGCTATGCCATACAAAGACATCTGCAGGAAGAAACATGTTGTGCCTTTAAACTTGTTTGGGAGCGTTTAATCCAGCGTGTGGGCATAGGTTTCCTCATCAGTCTATTTGATACGCCTGACATCTGTGGCATATTGTGTGCACAACACCTTCACTTAATTTAAAATTTTCTCCCTGAATACTGAGAGGAGAGGTCTTGAGAGAAGAGATTGCTCATCAGAAACCACTCTCCTGTGTGTTGTAGTGAGATACTGTAATTTGTTTCCAGAACGTCTTGTAACTAATGAATTATCCATCTTGGGACATTGTACTCTCACCGTTCTGTTCTCTATAGCCACATATTGCATACCATACACTCCCACGTAATGTGGTGTGGTATCTTTGCTTTCTTAAGGCCTGTTTGTTGGGTGTAGTGTACCTATATTTCTTAAATATGTCCACCCACAATCCCTCACCCACAATGTGTTAACCAGGGCAGGTGTGTCTGACTTTGTGTTGTGAAACCTGGCCTGTTTGCACAAGTACTGAGAGAGTGAGGTTTCACGAAGCCAAAATAAGGTACAGCTACCATGCGCTATCAGTGAATCGCTGATTTGAACGCACTTTGTTTTTGCCATCGAGGCAGCAAAGCCTTTTGAATCACTTAAAATTTTACAAAAAATGTCAGTGTTTGACAGCCTGATGTTGCATTATGGGGTTCACACTTTTTATAGGGGTTCACATTCTCCCTTCACCTTGGTATCTGTGTGGCTCTGTGTTAAACCTACAGGGAGCCCCTTCAAGGTGCCTGTAAAGGATGTGGTGGACCCCAGCAAGGTGAAGATCACTGGGCCTGGGGTGAGCTCAGGGGTCCGAGCCAAAATCCCACAGACGTTCACCGTGGACTGCAGTAAGGCGGGCGTGGCACCTCTCTCGGTGGCTGTGAACGCACCCAAAGGTGACCCCCCCCCCCCCCCAATACTGGGCGGCACTCTTCATGTTGATCCATTTGTTGTTTCCTTAACCCTCTCCCCTTGTTTGCCTTTTCTTAAGTCTGTCTCTATTCAAATCTGAAAAAAACTGCAGCGTCTGATATCTCACTGATGCCGATGTTTGTCTTTTTAAGTACTTTTCTTTTTGCAGTATTGGGTGGATCATTATCTGTTTTTAGGCTTTAGGGCAAGAATCTCAGGCTATAGTTCTGGAGGGCTGCGTGGTGCGCTGGTGTGTGGTGTGTTTCAGGTCTTCAGTGTTTAATTTAAGACCTTGTTTAAAAGGTACAAATTAGCCGCCAATTGAAGAGTAACTGCAAAAAACTGCAGACACTGCAGCCCTCCTGGACTGGACTCGAGTCCCTGGTTTTAGGGCTTTCACTGAACAGTACTAAACGGAAATCAGCCTCGGCTGTGCTCATTCTTCCAGCTCCCCTATCCCTACCCCTTGGCCTCAGTGTGGTGATGGCTAGAGTTTTGTGTTCTAGCGGACGAGGCGGCCTCCCAGCCCTGGCGCGGCCACTTGAAAGCCTTTACGGATCTCTTTAAGAACGAGCCCAAGAGCGACAACTCTGGGACAGGTCGGCAGTGCGCAGTGAGGGCGTTCTTTCGCTCAATCCAACAAACTCAGAATCAGAGGCGAATGGGAGAAAATAAGTGCACTGCCAAAGCGGGTGGAGGATGATGTCATAGAACAAAGCTTTGAGTCGTTCAAAGATTCCTTATGAAAATATACCCTGCCTGTAAATGATGATGTCACATGAAACGATGGATCAGTTTGTGTGTGACCAGACCTGGGTCAAATATCTTTTTGAAATGCTTAAACTTTTTAAACGGTTGTAGAATAAATGGAAAAACTAGATCCCAGAATTTTCAGTGAAACATGGCAAACCAAAATATTGAATTGCACAAAAGAAATGTATGGATACTTGTGAAAATAAGATGGATCCTTTTAAAATGGCCAGTGATCTGCAGGAAATTTACTGGTGTCTAAAGGGTTTCAAGTACTTTACAGATAAGGCATTTGACCCAGTTGTGGTGGGAGGGTGTTTGGAATGTACCCATCTGTGTGTACTGCCTGGCCCCTATCCTTAAACCCACATGACTGAAGTATTATGTGCACTTGATCCTTCCCACCCATAATTTCACAAAAGCCACATAAATAAGAAAATTGGTCATTTTTTTGTGGACAAACCCTCCTATGGTACGTCATGTTCTGGCAGTTGAACATACAGTAGGCAGAATGATCAGGAGCTGTATTTTCATAAGGTTATGTATGCTTCAGCAGCTGTGTGAGAGGGCAGAGAGCAGCTGTTTGCACACGTTCCTGATGTTCTCTATTCCTCTCTTCCTCTGGGTTCTGTCTCTCCTGCCTTTCATGTTCCTGGGTAGCAGTGTGCTACCATTGTTAGGGGGAATGGACTTGTAACTCAGAGGTTGCAGGTTACATTCCCAGGTGGGGCACTGCCTTTGTACCCTTGAGCAAGGTGCCTAATCTGAATTGCTTCATCTCTGGATAAGAGAGTCTGCAAAATTCCTAAATGTGAATGTAAGTGTTTCTCTGCTTCAATCTGTATCTCTGTGGAGGGGTCCATACTCTTTAGACTGTGTGGTGGGGTAGAGGAGGGGAATTTTTGTGGCATCGTGGCAACCATTTCTGCAGAAACCTGTTGTCATGGTCACCACCTAGTCTCCATTTTAGGGCACCTCCTTTAGAGGAGCTTCACACCAGCAGGAGCGGCAGCAGTGCAGAACGCGGTTGACCTTTGTGCCGTTTCTGTGTCAGTCACAGCCAGGGAACGGTAGTTTGCTCAGGGACAACAGCTGAAAGAAGCAGATAAAATTTTGAGCTCCATGTGAATAAAGGAAATTGTTGCGGTTTACTTACTACAGTTGTAAAATAGCGATAACAATCAAATTCCAGTGTGCGGAAAAATCAATCAATTGCATGCTCATAAATTCCATTCCAATTGATTGATTTTAATGCAGAGACTACTACTATCACCTCTCCACCCATCTTCCTAAGGAACTGTTAATACAGGGAATAGTTCAGTATTTAAACTGAAGTTCAACTTATTTATTGCCTCAATGTATGTGTTGAAATGGAAAATGTTTTCAGTAAGGAAAATAAGTTACTCCCTGTGTTGAATGGGTGACTGAAAAAAAATGTAGTTTGAATGATCTTAAATTTATTAGCTGTAATTATATAGTATGTCTGGGTGTTATTCTTTTCCATCTTAAGTCTTGATTCTGAATTCTTTGCTAAATCAACTCTGCATTCAAAACTGCATTCTTTCATTTAATCTCTAATTAAGACTCTTAAGTTGGGCTCCATGCACTTCGATTGCAAATGGCAGGAAAATTATTTGTACAGCAAGGCACCCTTTTTGGCCTCATGATTTTTTTTTTTTTTTTGATCAGTTGGTTTCAGGATTCTACAATCGGGAAACTGAATTCTGATTGGAGCATTTGGCGGAGGAGAAGCAAAGATATTATCTTTTCTGACGCCCCCCCCTATTTTATTCAGGAAATACTTATTTTTATACTGTAATTTTCTAATCAGAGGGAGTGGACTTGGGTGTATCATAAGCACATGCATATCAAGAGGTTTTGCTCTCTGATAGCTGATAGCAACATAGCCAAATACTAGTGGCCCCAGAGACATTTAAGTGTCTGAAAATCAGTATTTCCTGATGAATTGTGGGGAAAATTGAGAATCCCTGAGAAAATGACATCCCTGCTAAACCTGGTCATCGAGTGATGGTTCATTTTTGTGACCTCTGACCCTTGGTCCCCTGTATGTGCAGGTATGGCTGAGCCTGTGGAGGTGATGGACAATGGGGATGGGACACACACCGTGGCTTACACCCCGTCTGTTGAAGGGCCTTACAGTGTGGCTGTCAAATATGCCGACCAGGATGTACCTCGCAGGTGAGATGAGGAAAATCAAGCCTTCACATGAAGCAGTTTGCTTTCATTTGGATGTTACCACCTATGTCCAGGTCTGGGTCTAGTAGTTACCTGATGTGCTTTAACCCTTTGTATACCAGTAAAGTTCCTGCTGGCTGCTGACTGTTTGAAAAAGAGACTTTTTATTTTCACCAATATTCTGAACAGAACTTATTTCATATACAGTTTGTTTAGTAATGTTTTGACACAAATTCTCATGAATGTGCAGGAGTATTTTAGCAAGTGTTACCAGCAAATAAAGTTAAATTAATACTGCATATTTAAAATGCGCATTTGACCTGTGACTGCTTGTGATTAGTTTGAATGAAAGTACCATATTCACTCAACTCCCCCCAATTTTTTTTCTTGCAGTCCCTTTAAGTTCCGGGTGCTGCCCACCCATGACGCCAGTAAGGTCCGTGCCAGTGGACCTGGTCTGACCTCCGGCCTTCCCGCCAGCCTGCCGGTGGAGTTCACCATCGATGCCAAGGACGCCGGAGAGGGCCAGCTGTCAGTGCAAATCACTGTGAGTTAAAGGGCAGAACGGGAAATGCTGTTCGCTCCCCAAACCGTTATTTTTGGCTGATGTTTATTCGTTCATATTTTATTTTTGTTAAATTTTATTTAATGCCATAAAACCCCCTGGGATGTAGCAACTCACTTGGGTGTGGCTCCTCTATACACAGGGCACTTAAAATAATGCAATATGAAGGGATAATTTATTTTATTTTATTTAAATTAAACATGGCTGCTAACACTGTACTTAACAGACAGTGCTTACACTGGTCTGTTAGTGTTTTGTTTTTTAGTACTATAAGGTTATGAGGCTGGTAGATCCGGCCCTACCCCTAGTACTGTAAGGTTATGAGGTTGGTATGCCCCTAGTACAGTAAGGTTATGAGGTTGGTATGCCCCTAGTACAGTAAGGTTATGAGGTTGGTATGCCCCTAGTACTGTAAGGTTATGAGGTTGGTATGCCCCTAGTACTGTAAGGTTATGAGGTTGGTATGCCCCTAGTACTATAAGGTTATGAGGTTGGTATGCCCCTAGTACTGTAAGGTTATGAGGCTGGTAGATCCGGCCCTGCCCCTAGTACTGTAAGGTTATGAGGCTGGTATGCCCCTAGTACTGTAAGGTTATGATGTTTGTATGCCCCTAGTACTGTAAGGTTATGAGGTTGGTATGCTCCTAGTACTGTAAGGTTATGAGGCTGGTATGCTCCTAGTACTATAAGGTTATGAGGTTGGTATGCTCCTAGTACTGTAAGGTTATGATGTTTGTATGCCCCTAGTACTGTAAGGTTATGATGTTTGTATGCCCCTAGTACTGTAAGGTTATGAGGCTGGTATGCCCCTAGTACTGTAAGGTTATGAGGCTGGTATGCCCCTAGTACTGTAAGGTTATGATGTTTGTATGCCCCTAGTACTGTAAGGTTATGATGTTTGTATGCCCCTAGTACTGTAAGGTTATGAGGCTGGTATGCCCCTAGTACTATAAGGTTATGATGTTTGTATGCCCCTAGTACTGTAAGGTTATGAGGTTGGTATGCTCCTAGTACTGTAAGGTTATGAGGCTGGTAGATCCGGCCCTGCCCGAATTTTTAGCTGTCACTTGTTATGGTTAATCTGGGGAAGCCCTTGTAGTGTTTAATCAGTAATATCCTTCAGAAATACTCCAGGTAGCGCCAATGACCCTTTTCACTGGAGCCAAAAGGACGTTTACAGATAAGAGTGAAAGAAGAGCACCGGGATGATTAAGAGCCAGAAAAATGCTATTAATGTCCTCCCACGACTCTTATGTAGGGATTTGTGTGTAAGGTAATCTTCTTCTGATAAATGAGCCATTTTACCCCCTTCACTTTCCACATTAGAACAATTGATGAAGCTCCATTCTGCAGCTGTGCGTTATATAATGGCCATAATCTTATCACTTTCCCTCTTCTCTGAACTGTGAGCCGCACTCCTCTTCCCTGTGGCAGTACAGCTAACATAAGCTCTCCGCTGAGCTCAGCACTTTGTCATCCTGCCACTGCACATCTCTATGGGTTTTGGCTAAGGATGGGATATGTACAGTAGCAGAGTCTTCTGGGTGCTTCTTTACTGGCATTTAGCAGAAGATTTTTTCCAGAGAAACTTCAGATGCAAGTTTAGCGTTTCCCGCTACAGCTTTTTTTTTTTTCTCTTCCTTTCAGGACCAGGAAGGCAAGCCAAAGAAGGCCAGTATCCACGACAACCTTGACGGCACCTACGGGGTGTCCTATGTGCCAGACAAGGTGGGCCGCTACACCATTGTCATCAAGTATGGCGGCGACGAGATCCCCACTTCTCCCTACCGAGTCCGTGCTACCAGTACTGGGGATGCCAGCAAGTGCACCGTGGCGGGTAAGACTTTCCATGTGCCTGGGTAACGGGAGAATAATCAACACCCTTTTGACCAATCAGACTGCAGTATTTTTAACAAAGCTGTGGTCTAAAATGGTAACCCCCCTCCCCAGGTCCAGGTCTTGGCCCCACCATCGGCATTGGCGAGGAGGTGGGCTTCGTCGTGAACACCCAGGGAGCTGGGAAGGGGAAGGTGTGCTGTCTGGTGGTCATGCCGGACGGGACAGAGGTGGAGGCCGAGGTCATGGAGAACGAGGACGGGACCTTCGACATCTTCTATACGGCTCCCACGCCTGGGACCTACGTCATCTACGTGCGCTTCGGCGGGGAGAACGTTCCCAGGAGTCCCTTCAAAGTCATGGTGAGGAGCACAAAGATGCCCGTCATCGCACTGTTGTGCAATCGATGTGCAAGATTGCCCTGTGGTCTGGTGTGATAATAAGCATGCTGACCACACCGCGTGTTTCGGAGAAGAACTTTGCACAAATGCAACTGTAAATGGCTAATTGGACATTACAAATTAGGGATGTAGTTTGGCATGCTATATATAATCTCAAAAGAGGGAGGGGATATGCTACAATTTCTAAAGAATGAAGTGTGTGTAGGTACATGCATTGATGACATTTATTGTGCCTGTGGTTGCTTTGTGCTGGGTTTTTTGTTCAACTATATCTGTTTGCATTCTCAAATTGTTGGGGCGTGTATTGTACATCATCTTGCAATAATGTTTATTTACCCATGTTATGTACTGTAAGACTGACCACGTGATCAGATGAATGTATGCACTGTTGTTTTGGAGCTTGTTTGCATGTGTGTGAGTGTGAGTGTGTGAGTGAAGACCGTGTGAGTGTGAGTCAAAGAAGACCGTGTGAGTGAGAGAAGACCGTGTGAGTGAGAGAAGACCGTGTGAGTGAGAGAAGACCGTGTGAGTGAGAGAAGACCGTGTGAGTGAGAGAAGACCGTGTGAGTGAGAGAAGACCGTGTGAGTGAGAGAAGACCGTGTGAGTGAGAGAAGACCGTGTGAGTGAGAGAAGACCGTGTGAGTGTGAGTGAGAGAAGACCGTGTGAGTGTGAGTGAGAGAAGACCGTGTGAGTGTGAGTGAGAGAAGACCGTGTGAGTGTGAGTGAGAGAAGACCGTGTGAGTGTGAGTGAGAGAAGACCGTGTGAGTGTGAGTGAGAGAAGACCGTGTGAGTGTGAGTGAGAGAAGACCGTGTGAGTGTGAGTGAGAGAAGACCGTGTGAGTGTGAGTGAGAGAAGACCGTGTGAGTGTGAGTGAGAGAAGACCGTGTGAGTGTGAGTGAGAGAAGACCGTGTGAGTGTGAGTGAGAGAAGACCGTGTGAGTGTGAGTGAGAGAAGACCGTGTGAGTGTGAGTGAGAGAAGACCGTGTGTGTGTGAGAGAGAGGATGAAAGTGTAAGAGTGAAAGGGACTGAGAGGGAGCGCGAGAGGGCAGTGGAGAGTAACCTGCATTGTCCATCCCCAGGCCACTGACGAGGTCCCCTTGGTACAGCAGTCAGTCCAGCAGGAGCAACAGCAGGCAGCTCCTGGAGCCTACCCTCCCGGCTTCCAGCCCTGGGTACAGACACACCTCCCTCTCTCCATTCCTCTCTGACAGCCTGCAGCCTGCTGGGAGACTATGCAGCCCTCACCACTCCTAATCACTCTGTTCCCTCCGTTCACTGCTCACTGGCCCCTTTCCACCCTCCCAACCCTCTTGTCTGACTGTGTTCTCAGTGATTTGATTCCTTTTGGTTCTGCCTTGTTCTGGCGTTGAAGCATCGTCTCTTGTGCTTGTCGTTGTACTATCCACTATTTTGTGCCTGCACTGTACTATCCATGCCAAAATGTTTTATTTTTTATTAGATTTGCCTTATTGATTGATAAATATATACCTGTATTACCAGCACAGCCGGGGTATTGGAGTGACATGTTCGCTGCACCTTTCTTATAGCTAAGGATAGTAATTTTCTTTGGTAGTTTGCTCATACCCACCCAATCACAGGGCTCAGTACACTCACCCACCCAATCACAGGGCACAATAGACACACCCACCCAATCACAGGGCACAATACAATACAGTGAAAAACTGGACATGGGGACAGGGTGGGAGAGTGAGAGGGTGTATGAATCTGAAAATAGGCCTGAAAAAGGTTGCGTGTCTCTCTGTGTGTGCATGTGAACTTGCGCGCGTACGTGCGTGCGTGCACTGTTTTGGTGCCAATGTCGAGGACCCTGTAGGGACTGCTGTTGCTGCCAGCCTCACCCCCCACGCTGGTCTCTGCTTTTTTCTGTTTTCAGCTCGCCTACTTCTGTTAGGCAGTATTTTATTTTTATTTAGTTTTCCTCCTGCAGGTTTTTTCTTCCTTTTCCAGGTGCGGTTAGCAGGCTAATCACAATGCTGCTGTGACTACAGCCTTGAACACACTTTCTCTCTCTCTCTCTCTCTCTCTCTCTCTCTTCTGTCTATTTCTCTCTCTCTCCCTCTCCAGAGAGTACTCTTGCATTGTATTCTCTAGACTAAAGGGACTGTAGTATGTACAGTCACAGTAATTTGATGGTAACCATGAATAATATTTGTGTGCCCCACCCTGCAGGTGACCGACGGTTCATACATTCCTGTCAACAGCATGAACGGGACAGGGTTCAGACCCTTCGACATGGTTATCCCCTTTGCCTTCAGGAAGGGAGAGATCACAGGTGAGGCACAGTGGTGCTTTAAAAACCGAACCCCAACTTCACCTGAGAATGTTTTACACAGGTCTATTAAACCAGCCGATCGGTTAGTTAGTTAGTCAGTGAGTTCATCAGTTGGTTTGTTGGTCAGTGAGTGGTTAGTCTGTCGCTAATGACGGTATCCTTGCGCTTCTCCCAGGTGAGGTGCACATGCCGTCCGGGAAGACAGCGCAGCCCGAGATCATGGACAACCACGATGGGACGGTGACGGTGAAGTACGCCCCCAGCGAGGCCGGACTCCACGAGATGCATATCAAGTACAACGGCATGCACATTCCAGGTCAGGCCTCCTTCTGGGCCCCTCCCCTTTCACATGCCTGGAATACCAACAGCCAGAACACGCCCCTCTGCGCTCAGACGCAGAACGCCGTTCTTCATGATGGATTTCCGGGTTGAAAAGATTCAACTTTCAAAAAGATTTGATTGAATCCAGAGAGTGTTGAAAGAAAATCGCCTCCCTGCATGACATCAGTTTCAGAGAATTCCCATTGCCCTCCCCCACACAAGACAGTAGTGTAGTGGGGTATGGGTCTTCATGTTTGTGCTTGTTTGATGGTTTTCAGGTTTCTATCATGTTGCAGTAATTGCCTGATCATTGTGTTTCAAGGTTCACACTTCCACCAACGTCATGGACCCCCCCCCCCAAACCATTCTCTCTCACACGCAGACAGTGGTGACTCAAACCTAGCCCTGAGCATCCAGACTCCAGCTGTGTGTTCTTACAGACACAAAGGATGGAAATAGCCAGGCCTTTTTAATGCCATGTGTATCTAAGCTTGCTATCACAGTACCTTCTAATCAGCTCAGAACCAACAATGAGTGGGCCTGATTTGAGTATTTTTTCACATGTGGAAATCCTGTCTCTGGGTGACGACTGTTGAGCTCAATTTTTTGGTCTGAACCAGTGCTTATGCCATTATATATTAGCGGTTTTTAAAATGTATTGTTGCTCCACACCCGTCTCGAACCTCAAAGAGGGTTTGCAAGGAAGCTTCCAGCATTTACAGCGTAGCCTTTTTGTGTCTTTTCTCCAGCTAGGTTAATTCATTGGTCATTTAATGATCAAGCAATGAAATCACATGGTCTGAAATCCTGGGCTGTTTTCTGAGAGCGTTAGATGTTGATCTATTTTTTTGTACTTTAGCCTCATTGAATGTGACTCCAGTATGTTTCTACATGCGCAAACCGTGCGAATGAAAGCATTGTGTAAAAATATGATCCATTATTTATTTTTATTTTTCTTTCGGTTTGGTTTGAGTGACATGCTAGCCCAAGTTCCTCTCAGAATAATTTGTGGTTTTATTTTTTTTTATCCCTGTATAACATTGTACTCACTGTGTTTTCCAGAGAGCCCTCTGCAGTTCTACGTGAACAATGCCAGCAGCCCCAACGTGACCGCCTACGGGCCAGGGCTGGTGTACGGCATCGCCAACAAGACTGCAACCTTCACCATCTTCACCGAGGATGCCACTGAGGGTGAGCCCGACCCGTCAGCCTTTTTATATCTTTATATTTTTGCTCAACTATATGACAAGTGTATGACATCAAGAACGACACTAACAGTTATTGAATGCATGGACACAAACGCACACAAAAATCTATACGTGCTCGTGCTTGCACACACACACACACACATACGTGCACACACGCGTGCGTTGGCTTGCACACACACATGCACACGCTTGTATGCTACATACATACAACCTTGTGTTTAAGGTTGTACTGAGAATAGAGAGAAATATAATCAGCAGAGCTTTCATCTGGCTGATGTTTTCTAACAGACCTGTCAGCCTGAGGCATCGCTCTGCACTGCAGTATAAACGCAGGCCAGTGTGTCGTCTCTACAGTGCGCTGCTGTTTTACCTTGACAGGTGGTTTGGACCTGGCCATTGAGGGTCCCTCCAAGGCAGAGATAAGCTGCGTGGACAACAAGGATGGTACCTGCACTGTTACCTACCTGCCCACACTGCCCGGTGACTACAACATCCTGGTGCGCTACAACGACAAACACATCGCCGGCAGCCCTTTCACTGCCAAGATCACAGGTACACTTTATTAACTTACTATGTAACATATTACTGTTCTTTTTTTGTTGTTCTTGTTGATTTGTCCTGTATGCTTGTCTGCCTGTGTATATGTCATGTATATGTAATGTCATGTTATAAATGTGAGCTCTCCAGCTGTACTGAAGTAAATTCCACCAGCTTGCTGTGTGGCAATAAAAGCACTCGACGTATAGTGGGATGTGGGGTACAGTGGGGTGGGGTCGGCCTGCTGTTGTCGGCTTTAGGTGATACCAGCTCAGTTTTAACAGTATTGGTTCCATGGTGAGTGATCATTCATTCATTGCCAGGTAAGATATACAGTGTATATTTTAGTTTTGTGGTGGCACTGGCATTGCTCATCACTGTGCAGCTTGGTGTCCTGACTGTGAGGTGTGTGTTTGTTTTCAGGCACATAAGTGGGGGATAAATGTTTTTTATTTCTGTAAAATTTTTGTCATGAGCAGTCCTCTCTCTCACTGTGGTTCTGCCTTCCCTGCGTCTCACCTGGTGTACCTGTGCGTTCTTGTGCAGAAGACAACAGGAGGAAGTCTCAGGTGAAGCTGGGTTCTGCCGCAGACTTCTCTCTCGATATCAACGAGACGGACCTCAGCCTCCTCACCGCCAGCATCAAGTCCCCCTCGGGCCGTGATGAGCCCTGCCTGCTGAAGAGGCAACCCAACAACCACATCGGTAAGGAGGAGGGGGATAACGGCATCTACAACGTCCCCTCCGTAGCTCACCCCCTGATAACACACCGACTCCAATAACTCGCGCTTGAGGATTTGTCTTCTAGTTTACTGCAATGCACCAGTATTGACGAGTGGGAGTGGCCTGTAGTTCACAAAGGCTTGTACTTTCATTTATTGGCATACTGCAAATGAACATGGCAGAACAGAGGTTCTCAAGCCTGATCCTGGTGGGCCATATGGTACGCTGGTTTTTCTTGTTAATCAATGCACCTTATGGCCCACCAGGACCAGGGTTGAGAACCTCTGTTCTGCATTCGCAATATGCCAAAAAATTCAAGTACAAGACATTGTGAACTACAGGCCACTCCCACTCTAACGTCATGTTATTTTCATTGATTGCAGTCAACTTTCCTCACCCGTTTTTTTTTATCCAATTGGCTCATTTTAAGATGCAAACAAAAATCTACAGGCACAGCAGCCCCGCTGGACTGAGGTTTAGAACTATTAGTTTGTAATCAGTTTTTTGTGTGTTATACTGGTTTTAAGGTTTAAGAGGTGCTTTCCCAAGTGCTCTGGCATAGCTGCCATTTTGGAAGTAGCACAGTAGTAAGGTGTCTTTTTAAAGGCTGACTAAATGTCTGAGAAATCGAGTGCAGTTACCCAGTTTATACAGTCGCACTGGGGTTTGCAGAAATGGTACTAAACGACTCTCTCTACTGCCGCAGGCATTTCCTTCATTCCCAGAGAGGTCGGTGAGCACCTGGTCAGCATCAAGAAGAATGGCCACCACGTGCCCAACAGCCCCATCGCCATCATGGTGGTCCAGTCTGAGATTGGAGACGCCGGCAAGGTGAAGGCCTTTGGACAGGGCCTAGTGGATGGCCAAACCTTTGAGATGTCTGACTTTGTGGTGGACACGCGGGAAGCAGGTGAGTGGGGGTTTTTCAGGTGCTTTGTGTTGTGACTTGTGTTTGTGTTGTTGTTGGCAGCAGCCTCCATTGGTTTGCATAAAGAAAGGGGCGTGACAGTTCATTGGTTTGCGTAAAGAGAGGGGCGTGATGGTTCAATTGGTTTGCGTAAAGAGAGGGGCGTGATGGTTCATTGGTTTGCGTAAAGAGAGGGGCGTGATGGTTCACCCGGTTAGCAAAGGCGTTGGTGAAAACAACTTAAGCCAAAATGTCTGGTTGTTTTATTGATGATTACATGTTATTTTCTTTATTCTTTTCAGTTAATCTAATAAGGACGGGCTCCAACAAAGTTGAGAAAAATGGCTCTAGGGTGTGAATGCAGGCGTTGTCTTAATACCAGGGTTGTGTACACCTCCCCATTTTGTATTTTCTTTAGCTACTTTGGTGTACTTGACACCCATGCACAATTAGAAGGGTAACGGTTATGGCCTACCACTTTTCTTTTTTTAATTTAGATATGTCCCCTAGATTTTGTCTGTAGGGAGATGTGTTTAAAAATTTTTTTTACAGATGACCGTGGAACATCTGTTTATTGGGTTGAGTTTCTTTGTTATTTTCACATGGTCCATTGATACTTATCCCTGTACACAAAAACAAAGATTGATTACTTTATTTTTACAAAATTAAGTTTATTTGACAGGGCTAATGCATGATAATCAACATTTCTGCAGAGGTGACTTTGTAAGTTTTTGTTGATGGTTTCATTGGTTGAGTTGATTGGTGGATGGACTGATTAATTGGTTGATTGGGCTGAATGGTTAAATTGGATAAATTGGTTGATTGGTTTGTTGGTTGATTGATTTGTTCAGGCTACGGTGGCTTGGCCCTGTCCATCGAGGGTCCCAGTAAGGTGGACATTCAGACTGAGGACCTGGAGGATGGAACCTGTGGAGTGTGTTACTGTCCCACCGAGCCGGGCGCCTACATCATCTCCATCAGGTTTGCAGAGGAGCATGTGCCAGGTACAACCCCCCCCCCACACGCGCACACGCACAAGCACACACAATACGGTGCTGTTCCCTCCGCTGGCAGTCTACAGATTTACTGCACACCACACAAAAGCTCAAGATTTTAATGATATTTTAGGCGTTTAACAGATGCTCTTGTCCAGAGCTTACGGGTTTTACATACTGTTCATTTATACAGTTGTATATTTATTGACAAGGGTATGACAGCAGTGTCCAAATTGTGAATTGAATGTCCACCCTCTGAGTTACAAGCCCAGTTTCCTAACCATTACACTACACTGCAGCCCATTTCACTTTATTTGACCAAACCTTGGTCAAATATATAGTTTAAATACTTAGATTATATCCTATTTTTGACTCTTATAGATCCCTGAGAATGTTCATGCTAATAACCAAAATTGTAAAAAATAAATAAATAAATCGGCAACAGCACCATTTTCATGAAACTAACCAAAATTGGATCATCGTGTGAAAGGAATGTTTTGTTGTGAATATTGGTGAAAGTTTCAAAATCAAAAAATAATAATGTGTTTTGAAAAGGTGAAAAATGCTGTGGCGTGATCTAATCTGCACATTTAATTTGACCTGCAGGGAGCCCGTTCGCTGTGAAAGTAACGGGGGAGGGACGCATCCGTGAGAGCATCACTCACCGACAGAGGGCAGTGTCCGTCGCCACCGTGGGGAGTGAGTGTGACCTCAACCTTAAGATCCCAGGTAAGAGACCCTGCTTTGAGTGGAGGCAGAGCAGTTCAAATGGTGTACAGGAACACATTCTTCCTCCCGCCTCTACATTTGACCCACCCCCACCCCCTCCAATCCGGAAACCCCCTCGCTCTGTTTAGGTTTCAGGTCGGCCATCACAACTCACAGCAGTGGGGAAACGGTGCACGTTTGATTGATTTCTAGTTTGCCAAAGATATCAAATGTGGAACATCTCCCACTTTAGGCCTGTTTGGAGCCATTAAAAGCAGTCGGGCCAAAGTCATTTGCTGAAACTCAAGCTTGAACTGGCCTGGCCCGCAAGGTCTCTGGGGTATACAGTTGATTTACAAGTGGCCATTTCCAAGGTATGGGATGGAGGAGGGGCCAAGTTGTGCTTTTACATAGAGCTTTCATCAGCATTCTCTTGCAGCCTGACAAGTGTCCAATAAGGCAGACATTGGTGAATATTAGCAAGCATGTTCACACATTTTTTATAATTGTTTTTTATAAACTGTTTGGCACTAAATTTAATTTGCTTCCAATAGCTGACAGTCTGCAAAGGTAGTGTGCTACAAACAAGGATGATTTATCCGCTGGTGAGAATCACTCTCTTTTTTTGTAGCAGTTGTCTTAAGTCCATGTTATCAGTGAACGGAATAGAAAATTTCATTTGAAATGGTTCAATGGTGGTAACTGTTACTAGGGAACATGGCCCTCTGCAAAGGCTCACTTTGATGAACTGGCCTCAGGTGGCTCTCTATGACTGACATCTACTTCGGCTTCCAGGCCCCAGGCTTCTCTCCAAGTGTCACATCTCCACACAGGTGCTGTCTTGGGACACCGTGAGCCACGAATTGTCACTCATTTTCTGTTTGGTGCTGGGGCAGGTCAGACACATCCTTGGCACAATGGCTTGGGATTTATTTTTCAATGCATGAGGAGAGATGTTGTATGAGTTATGAATTATACTTTTAAAAAGATAAATTTGGCGCTCAACTGAGGGCTGAGCATATTCAGTTCCCGTCCAAATTTGGAATGGCTAATCTTCTGCAACCGCAGCCACGTACATTGCGTGAACTCCACTGCCGATTTGGGAGAGTGTAGACATCCACAGTTCTCCTCTGAAACACCTAGGCCCGGTAGTTAAAAACTTTTAATCCCTATCCGATTTGATCAGGTTTGGATTTTGAGTTCAAAATAAAAAAACAGGATTGGGATCACTTCTTGATTCGGCTCAGGAAATCAAATCCAAGCTTTAATCTGGATCAAATCTAAAAACATAGTATTGGGATCAGTTTGACCAAAAAATCTGGATTACCTTGATCCAACTGGAGGGTTGGATTTAGAGTGGATTACCAGGGCAAAATGTACTATACAATTATGTTTCAATATAAATAAGATGGTACAGTTTGTAAATTGAAATAATACATAATTTGTAGCCTTTATGGTTGATAATTTTTATTTATTTTTTGGTCATTTTGAATAGTCTGAATCTGGATCAGGGTGGTCCTATCCTGAATTGCTTTGATATACCAGACAAAATTTGGCTCCTAGATCACAAAATATGGGATTTCTACATCTGATCCGATCGGATAGGGATTATAAATTTTGAACTACAGGGCCCTGGTATCGGCAGCTGATTTTTTTCACACTTCAGACTACAGCTGAGCTTGCATAGAGCGGTGATGACTGCAATCTATAGGCTACAGCTGAGCTCGCATAGAGCAGTAATGACTGCAATCTATAGGCTACAGCTGAGCTTGCATAGAGCGGTGATGACTGCAATCTATAGGCTACAGCTGAGCTTGCATAGAGCGGTGATGACTGCAATCTATAGGCTACAGCTGAGCTTGCATAGAGCGGTGATGACTGCAATCTATAGGCTACAGCTGAGCTTGCATAGAGCAGTAATGACTGCAATCTATAGGCTACAGCTGAGCTTGCATAGAGCGGTGATGACTGCAATCTATAAGCTACAGCTGAGCTTGCATAGAGCGGTGATGACTGCAATCTATAGGCTACAGCTGAGCTTGCATAGAGCGGTGATGACTGCAATCTAAAGGCTACAGCTGAGCTTGCATAGAGCAGTGATGACTAATCTATAGGCTACAGCTGAGCTTGCATAGAGCAGTGATGACTGCAATCTATAGGCTACAGCTGAGCTTGCATAGAGCAGTGATGACTGCAATCTATAGGCTACAGCTGAGCTTGCATAGAGCGGTGATGACTGCAATCTAAAGTGATGACTGCAATCTATAGGCTACAGCTGAGCTCGCATAGAGCAGTGATGACTAATCTATAGGCTACAGCTGAGCTTGCATAGAGCAGTGATGACTAATCTATAGGCTACAGCTGAGCTTGCATAGAGCAGTGATGACTGCAATCTATAGGCTACAGCTGAGCTTGCATAGAGCAGTGATGACTGCAATCTATAGGCTACAGCTGAGCTTGCATAGAGCAGTGATGACTGCAATCTATAGGCTACAGCTGAGCTTGCATAGAGCGGTGATGACTGCAATCTAAAGGCTACAGCTGAGCTTGCATAGAGCAGTGATGACTAATCTATAGGCTACAGCTGAGCTTGCATAGAGCAGTGATGACTGCAATCTATAGGCTACAGCTGAGCTCGCATAGAGCAGTGATGACTAATCTATAGGCTACAGCTGAGCTTGCATAGAGCAGTGATGACTGCAATCTATAGGCTACAGCTGAGCTCGCATAGAGCAGTGATGACTAATCTATAGGCTACAGCTGAGCTTGCATAGAGCAGTGATGACTAATCTATAGGCTACAGCTGAGCTTGCATAGAGCAGTGATGACTGCAATCTATAGGCTACAGCTGAGCTTGCATAGAGCAGTGATGACTGCAATCTATAGGCTACAGCTGAGCTTGCATAGAGCAGTGATGACTGCAATCTATAGGCTACAGCTGAGCTTGCATAGAGCGGTGATGACTGCAATCTAAAGGCTACAGCTGAGCTTGCATAGAGCAGTGATGACTAATCTATAGGCTACAGCTGAGCTCGCATAGAGCGGTGATGACTGCAATCTATAGGCTACAGCTGAGCTTTCATAGAGCGGTGATGACTGCAATCTATAGACGGTTGCAGCAGGTTGCACACGGAACCCTATCTGTCTGAACCCTCCCGTTGTCTGGGCGACACAATCAGACAGTCGGCACTGGCACGGTCCAGGTTCGATACGAGGCCGTGAGGCTCATTCGATCCGTGCACCTCAGCACGGTGCGGCTGTGGCTCAGGAGGTAGAGCGGGGCGTCCGCTGATCGCAGGGTTGGCGGTTCGATCCCCGGCTCCTTCTGTCCACATGTCGAAGTGTCCTTGGGCAAGACACTGAACCCCAAATTGCTCCCAATGAGCAGGCTAGCACCTTGCATGGCAGCTGCCTACATTGTTGTGTGAATGTGTGTGTGAACGGGTGAGTGAGAGGCCATTGTAAAGCGCTTTGGATAAAGGCGCTAAATAAGTGCAGTCCATTTACCATTTACGGTGCCTTAACCGAATGATCCATCCAGCCGCCCCCATGAATTATACTTGAGGCCAGAATGGTGAGGGGGGGAGGGTGAATATTTATCTGGCCACATGGTTCCTCAGGTTTGGCGGAAGTAAAAATTACTATGTCTCCAGTTATAGTTTATTTTCTCTGGAAGTGTACGCATTGCAAAACAAAAGTATATTTTATAAACTTGTTTATTGATTAATGATTTATGCAAAGTTTGTATGTGCAAATATTGCCAGCAAGAGTAACTCGTTATGTTCCCTCAACTCTTCTGCCACAGTGAAGTTTGGAGAGACGCTTTATCACTCAAGTACAACCAGATGGATGGATAAAAATTAACCCCCAATACACACTACGTAAAGAAAAGCATTGAGAAAGATTTGTATTTCCATTGGTTTGGTCTTGTGTTGTGCAGTCATTTTGCAGTCACCGTGCTCATCAAAGTGGCAGTTGTCTCTTGGTCAGTTGTCTCTATCAGGGCCTTGCACAGACATCCTGACCCAATACCTGGGCTTCCCTTTCAGGGCATTTTTCTAACTGATTTTTAAGACAGATTAAGCCACCAGGTGAGCCTGCCAGCTTCTGCGTATCATTGCTGTTGTATGTGCATCAGTAATTATACAATTAATTTATACAGTTGGATGTGTACTGAAGCAATTCAGGGCAAGTACCGTGTTTAAGTGTACAACCGTATCCCAGCTGGAAATTGAACCCACAACTTCTGCATTACAGTTCTCTGAATATTATACCACATCACTGCCCCTTGAGAAAAAGCTGTTAGTGAAATGAATGTTGCATCATGGGCTTCGGTTTGGCAGAAGTTATGTGGGCACAAATTCAGCTTAGTCACTTGAGTCATGGTGATGAGCGGTATCTCCAGAAGGTTGTGGCGCACATAGTTTTCCCCACTTTGTCTGTGCTGTCTGCTCTTTCCAGGCCCTTAACTTCCTTCAGTGCTGCACTGTTCGTTCTGAGCTGTCTCTTCTTTTCTTTTTTTCTTACTGTAGTGCCAGTGCTCTCTTTCTGTCTCACTATCCATTCCTCTTTCTGTCTCTTTCTTTTTTCCCTCTGGCTCTGTAGTCACATGGTTCCTCCTGGCCCTGTCTCAGGAGATCCTGTCTCAGGGTGTGTGGCGGTGTGGGGAGGCCGCCTGTGTGGCGGGGGGAGCTGGAGGCCTGTGGATCGGGGCCGTCCCTCTGGCACGGCCCTCTGGGCTGGAGGGTGCGTTATAAGCACTGGGCATGTGGACAATGAGGTTGGCAGAACGCGCTCAAATTTCCATTATTGATCCCTGCATGAACCCCATTTGTGTGCTTGTGCGTGCGTGAGTGTGTGTTTGCATGTATGCATGAGTGAGTGCGTGCTTTCCTGCGTGTGTGACCGCACTCGCGTCTGTCCGTCTGTCTATGTGCTTGTGCATGCAAGCACACGGCAGCGAGTGTGTGTGTGTGTGTGTGTGTATGTGCTTATCTACGCGCATGCTTGTGTGTGCGCGAGTGTGTGTGCGCGAGTGTGTGTGTGCGCGAGTGTGTGTGTGTGTGTGAGAGCATGTTGGAGTGTGAACAGTCCTTATTTGCAGTGCTGCTCTGTTCTTCCAAAGTCTAACCACTGAATTTTCACCACCGCAATGTTGTTCTGTTCCTACATAAATACCGGGGTTATTATAAACGGTACATTCAGCCCATGCAGATCTCGCAGATCAGGCAAGTTCATTGAGTTCTGACCTCTCTCTCACTCTGCTGAGCGCTGCTGTATGGGTGGACTCACTGCTGTGAACTCACTGCTGTAGGGGCGGACTCACAGTGCTGTGAACTCACTGCTGTAGGGGTTGACTCACAATGCTGTGAACTCACTGTAGTAGGGGCACACACACAGTGCTGTGAACTCACTGCTGTAGGGGCACACACACAGTGCTGTGAACTCACTGCTGTAGGGGCACACACACAGTGCTGTGAACTCACTGCTGTAGGGGCGGACTCACAGTGCTGTGAACTCACTGTAGTAGGGGCACACACACAGTGCTGTGAACTCACTGCTGTAGGGGCACACACACAGTGCTGTGAACTCACTGCTGTAGGGGCACACACACAGTGCTGTGAACTCACTGCTGTAGGGGCACACACACAGTGCTGTGAACTCACTGCTGTAGGGGCACACACACAGTGCTGTGAACTCACTGCTGTAGGGGCACACACACAGTGCTGTGAACTCACTGCTGTAGGGGCACACACACAGTGCTGTGAACTCACTGCTGTAGGGGTTGACTCACAATGCTGTGAACTCACTGTAGTAGGGGCACACACACAGTGCTGTGAACTCACTGCTGTAGGGGCAGACACACAGTGCTGTGAACTCACTGCTGTAGGGGCACACACACAGTGCTGTGAACTCACTGCTGTAGGGGCACACACACAGTGCTGTGCACTCACTGCTGTAGGGGTTGACTCACAATGCTGTGAACTCACTGCTGTAGGGGCAGACACACAGTGCTGTGAACTCACTGCTGTATGGGCGGACTCACAGTGCTGTGAACTCACTGCTGTAGGGGCACACACACAGTGCTGTGAACTCACTGCTGTAGGGGCAGACACACAGTGCTGTGAACTCACTGCTGTAGGGGTTGACTCACAATGCTGTGAACTCACTGCTGTAGGGGTTGACTCACAATGCTGTGAACTCACTGCTGTAGGGGCAGACTCACAGTGCTGTGAACTCACTGCTGTAGGGGCAGACACACAGTGCTGTGAACTCACTGCTGTAGGGGCGGACTCACAGTGCTGTGAACTCACTGCTGTAGGGGCACACACACAGTGCTGTGAACTCACTGCTGTAGGGGCAGACACACAGTGCTGTGAACTCACTGCTGTAGGGGTTGACTCACAATGCTGTGAACTCACTGCTGTAGGGGTTGACTCACAATGCTGTGAACTCACTGCTGTAGGGGCAGACACACAGTGCTGTGAACTCACTGCTGTAGGGGCAGACTCACAGTGCTGTGAACTCACTGCTGTAGGGGCAGACTCACAGTGCTGTGAACTCACTGCTGTAGGGGCAGACTCACAGTGCTGTGAACTCACTGCTGTAGGGGCAGACTCACAGTGCTGTGAACTCACTGCTGTAGGGGCAGACTCACAGTGCTGTGAACTCACTGCGTCTCCTGCAGAACTGCGGCTGCTGAAGCGATTATATAAGCTATTCCTGCAGCAGAGGCAGCAGCAGTGTAGTTTTCCTGTTGTCCTGTTCTAATACACTGTGGGTATCCTCCCCCTCTCCCATCACTTCCTCCTGCTCTTTTCCCCTCCTCTTCCTGCACTTCCTCTTCCAACTCCTCCCCCTCTACCTCTCCCCCTCTCTCAGAAATCGACATCCACGACCTGTCTGCGCAGGTCACCAGCCCCTCCGGTACCACAGAGCAGGCCGAGCTGGTGGCTGCCGGGAACAGCACATACTGCGTCCGCTTCGTGCCGCACGAGATGGGCGTGCACACGGTCACCGTCAAATACCGGGGCCAGCACGTGCCCGGGAGCCCCTTCCAGTTCACCGTGGGGCCCCTGGGAGAGGGCGGGCCGCACAAGGTGCGAGCCGGAGGCCCGGGTTTGGAGAAGGCCGAAGCAGGAGTGCCAGGTAGGATGACGTCTTTTTGATCTATTTCTTTGTTGGGCCATTTCAATTCAGTTTTTTCTGTAAATAATTGAAAGCCAGTTTAAAGGTGTAAAGTTCCCATAATGTTGTCAGATTTTTTTTCAGTTAATTGAATTTCAGTCCCATTTTCTGCATTTACCCAATTGAACCCAAATTGACCCCACCCCTGCTTCTGTCTACAGTGGCAGCTGTGAGATCGACAAAGGTCTCTGCTATATCATGTTAAAACATGTTTGTGTGTGTGTTTGTCTGTGTGCATATGCGTGTGGCTTTGCTGTATGTGTGTGCGTGTGTTCGTGTGTATGTGCTCGGCAGCGGAGTTCAGTATCTGGACGCGGGAGGCGGGGGCAGGAGGCCTGTCCATCGCAGTGGAGGGCCCCAGTCGGGCTGAGATCTCTTTTGAGGACAGGAAGGACGGATCCTGTGGAGTCTCTTACATTGCCCAGGAGCCCGGTATGACCAGGCCCTAATTAATCCAAATGAAATCTGCACACTGGCATTAGTCAAGTTCATAAAGTATGTCACAATATTTTTGTGTTTATAGTTAAACTACATTCAATTTAGATTTAGATTTCTCCACTGTTTAAAAAGGTCAAAAATATGCATATTTTAGATATGAGTTTACATATCTTGCCTTATTTTCTGAAAAGCCTATCTTTCTTACTCAGCTGTGCATCACTTACACATTGGCAGTAGATGTGTCTGCACCAGTCATGCAAAAGAAGTCATGCAGATTCTTCCCAGACAGGAGTATGATATTTTGAAGATTAATATTAGAATATGAGAGTTGTTGTTGTTATTGTTATTATTATCAGTAGAAAGATGAATTTACAATAAAAAATGTTGTTTTTGGGTGCAGTTCCCCTTTCATTAAACCTTTGTGTTCTCCGCAGAGGGGAAGGGAGAATTGCAGCCATTTGCTTCACTCTTGCTGGCCCAGCCCATCTCACCCCTGCCTGATTCTGTGGCTTTCTGCCTTGCTTAGGTGACTACGAGGTGGCCGTCAAGTTCAATGATCAGCACATCCCAGAAAGCCCGTTCCTGGTGCCCGTGTGCGCCCCCACAGACGACGCCCGCAGACTTACTGTTACCAGTCTTCAGGTGAGGCACGAGGAAACACCTCCACTCCAGCAGGGGGCACTTGTCCACAGCTATCAAACCACAGGGTCTCCTCCAAGGCAGCACACAGGAAACCAGGGCAGCAAGGCTCTCACCCACAAAGGGTCTCCTATCTCTTCGCTATGTTTATTTCTCAACTCGTGCGTGTTCACATTTCTAATTCAAACATTTAAAAAAGATAGCATTTATAAATCACATTTTGTGATGGTTCCACCCATTGAATTTGTATTAAGTGAGAGACTTGGGTCCATGTGGACCCTGGCTAAATATTTTCTGGTCTTCACCGCCCTCCTGCTCTCTTAATGAGTCGTCACCGTTTCCTTGAGAGGACGGATAAATTTGGGGTGTTTCCCATCTTGTGAAATTTGGTGAGAGCTCCACTGTATGATTCCGTCATTCCACGCAATACATTTTACTCTCAAAACAGGCTCTTGCACAACATGCACCATTTAGGGAAAAAAAAGCAAATGGCAAACAACTTTAAATTCCAAATCGGAATGTAATGTATTTTGGGTGAACTGGCCCCTTTCATTGAGGAGAGAACGGAGCCTTCCCTGGTTGGACGTGCAGCATGGAACCTTGTTTTGATTGGCTAATGGACATCCATGGCCTTGTGTGTGAGCTGGGGGGTGTTTTGCTTGTGTTTCATTTAAAGGCTTCTAACAGAAACCAGCAGCGTTCAGATAACAGCCGGCTAAAGCAGAAAGAGGCGGAGAGCCCCCCCCCCCCCCCCCCCTAACCTGTCCTGCACCCCCCTCTCCATCTCCCTCCCCTGTTCTGTCCCCATCAAAATGCCACTGCCAAAATATAACTGTTAATCTTCACCTGGTCCCCCCCCCCCCCCCCCCACTGCCTTGTCCCATCCATCCTGTTCCACAATGTGAAGTAGAATGTTCAGTAGCCTCTACCTCTCTCAGCTTTAGCTGGTCAAAGGTGAGCTCAGGTAGAATGGTACATAATAACTTGCTATAAGGTGTACAGCTTGTGTAATAATCTGTGAAATTATGTTTGGTGAAATTATGTTTGGTATCAGTTAAATTAATTCAGAGATCTCATCTTGGAGCCGAATGAAAAGGCAGGGTAGAGCTCTGTGGCAGTAGGATACGCATTATGCTGACTGGGGTTACCTTTACTGTTTGGTCAGGGAGGGCGGGGATATGCTAAAGTTGTCCGCTGTTCACAATCTCCCAGGAGTCAGGGCTGAAGGTGAACCACCCGGTGTCCTTTGCTGTGCGCCTGAACGGGGCACAGGGCAACATCGACGCCAAAGTGCACAGCCCGTCCGGAGCGCTGGAGGAGTGTGTGGTGTCTGAGCTGGAGCAAGGTGAGGCCAGGCCAGCCTAACATGCATCTGTCACACAGCGATGGGCCTGGCACATCAACCTCAGTTATCCGAACCCCTCTCACTTAGTTATCAGAAACGCTCACTGTCCCAGATACCCAAAGTGCTCTCACTGTTATCACAATGCTCACTGCTAGTTATCCCAAATACACTCCTAAACACTTTCACTGTCACTTGGTGGCAGAAGACCTTATTCTCTATCAGTGCTTCTCTTCCATCCAGAACTTTCCTTTGTTTCCCCAACAGAAGCACCCTGCTTCAGTCCTGTATCTGCCTTAATTCAACTGAAACATGACAGCAGCACCCTGGCTTCAGTCCTGTATCAGCCTTAATTCAACAAACATGACAGCAGCACCCTGGCTTCAGTCCTGTATCAGCCTTAATTCAACAAACATGACAGCAGCACCCTGGCTTTAGTCATGTATCAGCCTTAATTCAACTGAAACATGACAGCAGCACCCTGGCTTTAGTCCTGTATCAGCCTTAATTCAACTGAAACAGGACGGCAGCACCCTGGCTTTAGTCCTGTATCAGCCTTAATTCAACTGAAACATGACAGCAGCACCCTGGCTTTAGTCATGTATCAGCCTTAATTCAACTGAAACATGACAGCAGCACCCTGGCTTTAGTCCTGTATCAGCCTTAATTCAACTGAAACATGACAGCAGCACCCTGGCTTTAGTCCTGTATCAGCCTTAATTCAACTGAAACATGACAGCAGCACCCTGGCTTTAGTCATGTATCAGCCTTAATTCAACTGAAACATGACAGCAGCACCCTGGCTTTAGTCCTGTATCAGCCTTAATTCAACTGAAACAGGACAGCAGCACCCTGGCTTTAGTCCTGTATCAGCCTTAATTCAACTGAAACAGGACGGCAGCACCCTGGCTTTAGTCCTGTATCAGCCTTAATTCAACTGAAACATGACAGCAGCACCCTGGCTTTAGTCATGTATCAGCCTTAATTCAACTGAAACATGACAGCAGCACCCTGGCTTTAGTCCTGTATCAGCCTTAATTCAACTGAAACAGGACGGCAGCACCCTGGCTTTAGTCCTGTATCAGCCTTAATTCAACTGAAACATGACAGCAGCACCCTGGCTTTAGTCCTGTATCAACCTTAAATCAAGGATTTGTGATGGCATGGCATTGTCTGTATGAGTTCTCACTGCCTTTCATTTGTCATTTACATCATTTTAAAAAGAAATGTATCTCTCTACCAGACAAGTATGCCATCCGCTTCATTCCCCGGGAGAACGGTCTCCACTTCATTGATGTGAAGTTCAACGGCAGCCACATCCCTGGCAGCCCATTCCAGGTGCGAGTGGGAGAGCCGGGACAGACCGGAGAGCCCGGCCTCATCACCGCCTATGGAGCAGGACTGGAGAGGGGGACAACAGGTGACCTTCACCAACACTAAAACTCACTCTACTTCATAACAATGGGAAATGTTCAAAAATAATCAATCTTATATGATGTATACAATTATTATTGTTGTTTAGAATAGCAATATTGATTATAATAGTGGATTGCAGTATTATATAGTGCTTTTCATCTCATGATGTAAAGACTTTGTAGGGAAGGGGGGAGATTCCCTCAGCAACCACTAGAAATGTGTAGGATCCACACAGGTGTGATCCACAGCAGCCATTTTGTGCCAAAATGCTTGATGGTTGTTCATTGTGGTTATAATAAGATGGAAATGGATGGAGGAATCGGAGCAGAGTTTAGCAGGTGTTTTCTTCTCCTTTTTGCATTGACTTCAAACACACCATCATAGGAGTGAATGCCTGTCCATCTATGGGGACAGGCATGGGGAGCCAGGCTTAAATACCGTCAGAACTGAGCAGCCCGCATCTGGGCAGTGGTGATTGTCAGTGTGCGCCACCCTCCACACGATTCGCGGCCTTATTATTATATTATGGGAGTCGGCTGTATCTGCAGCTTATTGTCTGAACAGAAGCTTACGTCACCTGGGCCCTGCATTTGCCAAAAGAAGGTGGGGCGGGACTGTAACCCAGCAACCTGCAGGGCTGAATATATGTAAAATATTCCCCTCTCTGATTTCAGTGCTCGTAGGTCCCGATTGCTTTATCTCTTGACTCTGTGTTGAGGCCAGGGGGCTTGTTGTCTGTAACACACTCACTCTGCTGCTCTCAACTTAAGATTGAGAGTTCAACTCCATTTCAGTTCAAGTGAATTACTAAAATTAAATTTATGGATTTCTAAATTCCCATGAATGTTACTTGAGGTTTTTCTTTTAGTGATGTGCGGGTGATTTTTTTATTAAACTTAAAATTGGCAGCGCTACTACGTAAGTGACTCACTGATTGATCCAATTAAATCTTTTTGATTGGTTCAGACAGGCAGATTGACAGCTCGTTGTAGCTCTGCCTAATATAGGGTCCATGAAACCTCCCACTCTCCCATCACTATTTTTTCCTGAACCTAATTGAGTTTGTTTGTTTCCTGAATTTAAATGGTATTGACCCCTCAACCCTGGCACTCCCTGTGCTGTCGTGTGATTGGCCGCAGGTAACCAGGCAGAGTTTACCATCAACAACACCAAAGCTGGTCCTGGTTCCCTGGCTGTCACCATCGAGGGGCCTTCCAAGGTTAAGATGGAGTGTCAAGAGTGTCCAGAGGGGTACAAGGTGCAGTACACCCCCATGGCCCCGGGCAACTACCTTATCAGCGTCAAGTACGGAGGACCCAACCACATCACGGGCAGCCCCTTCAAAGCCAAAGTCACAGGTTTGGGCCTCTCGCTTCTCAATTTTATTACTTCTTAAAAAAAAAATTACGAAACATTTGTCACAATACGTTTCACAATATACCCCAGCCTAACCCCCAAATAAAGCTTGCTCTACGATTACTGTTGTATCTTCACCTTCGCATCCTGTCAAAAATTGTGTATAGACCAGTCTTGCTGAGCTTCTTGATTTGGAATGTGTGAAACAAATTTCCTTCAGAAATGAGAGGATCTTTGGATGAATTCACTGTCCTGCTGTGAAAATGAAAGCTAAAGTTTTAAATGATTAATTGAAAATTATTAAATGCTATATTAGCACATGCACAGTGCTGCCAAAGATTGGAGGTCGGGGTGCGCCGACCCCCCTGCCTTTTTGTGTAATGCAGGTGGTCTGCAGCCCTGGTCCTGGAGATCTGCAGGGTCTGCTGGTGTGAAGTGTCACGAGCAAAACTAGCAGACAGTGTGACTTTCAGGGACCAGAGTAAAGACCTAAAGACAATATCGCTCTCCCCCTCCCCCCCCCCCCCAGGTCCCAGACTTGTGAACGTGAGCAACGCCAGCGAGACTTCCACTTTGATGGTTGACTCTGTGGCCAAGTCCCCTAGTGCCAACACCTACAGCTCGCTGCCCAGGTTCTCCTCAGATGCCACCAAGGTGGGCAGTAAAGGCCCTGGGCTGAGCAAGGCCTACGTGGGCCAGAAAGCCAACTTCTCTTTGGACTGCAGCAAAGCCGGTAAGGGTCAAACCCCCCCCCCCCCCCCCCCCAATCCCCCAGCATCGTGCACCCAGTTAACACTAGAAACGGCTTGACTCAACATGTTGTCCCAGTGCTGGCAGTGTACAGCTCCATTCCTAGAGAGTGCGTGCTGGTTTTTGCTCCAAATACAATTCTGCCTTCATTTTCTGAATGGCTGTATATGCTATTTATACATGCGCCATGTAATTTCACTCCTGCATCATACAGCAAAGTAGAACGTACTGTATTTGCCAAGGACTCGCATGCAGGTGATTGAGGCGAGATTTGTGGCGCAGTCCGTAAGGCAGTCCTGGCCATATGCGGTTCTCCCACGTGCGGGCGCGGGTTCGATCCCCACCGTGGCAATTTCTCAGCTGTGGTCTCTTCTCTATTGGTTACTCTCACTGCTTTCTTCCTGCCTGAATTAAGCAATATACAGTATATATACTAAAAGAGGGGGAACTGTCCTGTTCTCCATTTAAAAATTTAAAATATAATTTAATAAATAATTAAGTAATTAAGAATAGAAGAATAGGTGGCATGAAGCCCTTAATTGCATTGTCCCTCATTATGCAATATGCATCCTCTGTCTTCGTGCGTTTTCACATCTCGAAGGCTGATGAGGAAGGAACCATGAGGCTCAAACTGACACGATCATCCATTTTTAATACGTCCTCTGCTCTCGAGATTAATTGGTGATATTTTCCTGTCAAGTTGAGGGAGATCTTGTGGAATGATCAGTGTTTATTTATTCATGTATTGTGTCTTTAGGCAAGAACATGCTGCTAGTGGGTGTACATGGCCCCAACACTCCTTGTGAAGAGGTGTCAGTCAAACACATGGGCAACAGGCAGTACAACGTCAACTACATTGTGAAAGAGAGGGGCAGCTACATTCTGGCAGTGAAGTGGGGAGATGAGCACATCCCAGGGTCTCCCTTCCACATCACTGTCCCCTAGAGGGCGCCACTGAGCTTTATGAGAGACACTGGAGGAGCAGATGGATGGGAGAGGGGAGGAAGTGGTCGTACACATAGAACCCCTCGCTTTGCCCAATTCACTTAAGCCCAATGTTAATGAATCACGACAAGTTTGCACTTGGCAATTTATGAATGCAAATTTAAGTCATGTCAATTAGTCCATTCACTTTACCGGGGGATGGGGGAGGGGGGGAGAGAAATATATGCACAATATTGTAAAAAGGCTCCTCCTGTTTTTTTTGTTTTGTTTAATGCTGTTTGTTAAATATTAACAGATTTAAATTTTTCAGGGTCTACTTTGGCCCGAAATATGTAAGAAAACAGCACACCCTTTTTAAAACAAAAACTAAATTAATAATCCTGTAGACACTAACTGTAATTTAACTGGAACAGTGGCTCTTTGAAAATGATGTAACTACTGATGAATGTCCTCCTTGTTTGTATGTATCCCGATCAATCCTGTCCAAACCATGCACACTGCACACTGCACACAAGTCTTAAGATGAAATGTATTTGTGATTGTGCCACCTGACACTGCATGAACTCCAGTGTGAACTGGACAGTGATGTTTACATGTTTGTAATGTATGGAGGTAAAAAGAAGAGCGCACATGCCTGGTTAATGGAAAAAGCAGTGGGGGGGGGCGGGTAGTGTTGATGGTGCAACTGCCTGTCTGTAACCGCCTGTGCTGTGGGTCAGGTGCATTGGATCAGGATGGAGTGGAATTCTATGCATATGCAGCTTTGGCTGTCCCCACTGTGGAAGAGCACTGGTCTTTAGCAAAGCACACTAAGCATTAGCATTAATTTTTCTCCACCATACCACCTATCATTCAGCGTGCTTACGGCAACATGACTGAACAGGTTGAAGAAAACTGGCAACATGGGCCAAAATGTTGTTGCTTCTTCACACCTTTCTGAAAATAGTGTTAACATGGTGAGATTCTTGTAGTTAGTCTCAATGTATGGAGTGGGAGCGGTGAACAGGTGAACCATTGTCCCAAGTGTGGCATTACACACACACACACACACACACACACACACACACACACACATGCATACACCATGTGAGTGAAGACTACATTGTTTTGATCGTGCTTTCACAATTACAGAATGATGTGTTTACTTCCAAGCCCATAACCCATAATCCATGAAAGAGAGATGGAGACTTTGTGATTGGCTGTATTACCATTCCTTCTCTTCATCTCAGTCTGTTGTATTCTAAGAGGTCCACTGCTTACCAAAAAAAAAAAAACACAACTTACGGATACGTTCTTTGAGGGACTGCGGGAAATTGCCATCCAAATAATTTTAAGTGCTACTCTTATCAAGCAATAGCTTTTTGGAAAAATAAAGTATGTATGTTTTTTTTCTTTGGGTTATGATGCTTGTTTATTCAATTACTTAATGATGCTAGTTTTGATATACAACTGAGTGTTTTGTAAAAGATTGTTTTAAAAAGAAATAAATAAGCAAAGCTCTTGTTTGCATTTTGTATTAGCCAGGGGTGCCTTAATGTGAAATAAATCCCTCAAGATGATGTACATTTTGAAATTAAAGCAATAAACTGGAATAAAGATGTAAAAGGCTGTTGGTGTGATTGTATGCAATATAGCCTGTGGTGGCGAGGTAAGTTTGACACAGTTGTCTTAAATGGGCTTACTGTGTTAATCTCCCAAAAGCCCATTGAGTATTTGGCTGTGGGAAACTGTTCATGGTGACAATTGAGGATAGCCATTGTAGGCCACCATATGGCTACATTGAGTTGGAAAATGCAACATTGTTTTGTTCTTTAGTTCCCAACGCAGCAGATAAGGGATAGATATAGTTGTTGTTTTTTTTTGTGAAAAGTAACTACCTTTACTAGGTAAGCATCCAAATGAAACCAGTCACAATTTTCCACCTTGCCCACCACACAGTACTGCAGAAGAGCTGGCCCCGATCAGAGGATTGACTCGTAACCTGTGAGCACCTGGCACGTACTGTAGCTAAAGTCCAACATTAATAGCAGCAGTCTGAAGAGTCTAATGCTGAATCCCATTCTCTGGACTCATCATCGTGGACTCAAAGGTGCCTTCTCATTGCATCTGTGAGTGCTTAGGGCTGAATCCCATTCTCTGGACTCAGACTCGTGGACTCAAAGGTGCGTTCTCATTGCATGTCTGAGTGCTTAGGGCTGAATCCCATTGTGAAAACAACGTTTTTAGCAAGTGCTCAGTGATGCAGACTTTTTGTCTACCTGCACTTTCTGCAAGTCTGCATCAATGTAGACTTACCTTCCCTCAGAAATGCCCCATTAAAGTCTGCAAGTCCTCAGGCCACGAGTCTGAGTGCTCAGTTTGGGACTCAGCCATCGACCCTTGGACTGTGCGCTTGTAGACTTTAATGGCGTATTTCCGAGGGCAGGTAAGTCTGCGTTGGTGCGAACTTGCAAAAAGTCCTGGTCAAGGGTGTGAAAAGTCTGCATAAGAGCACTTGCCAAAAACACTTTTCACAATGGGACAGCTGTAAGCACTCATGGAGCTGATGAGAACGCTCCTTTGAGTCCACGCGTTCGGAGAATGGGATTCAGCCTTGGCCTCTCGTCAGACTCATGACCATACGGTACGATATGCCTGACCTGGTTGACACTAATGCAAGATGATCATGAATCATGATCTCCTGTAGGTTTGGCTCCAATTGGAGGCAGCAATTTAAGCCAACTCAACCAAATGAAAGCTTGTTTGAACATATCAGATTGTAAAAAACCAGTCTCAAGTTCTAGAGAGGGAGCTTCAGGACTGAGGCTGAAGGAACCCTGTCATATCGCTCTGTGCCCCCAATACTCAGTGGGCTCCTCTTCTGCTAATGACAGCTTAGGCTCAATTTAATGATGCCTAGCACACAGAACTCTGCCTGCACTCCTGGGAAGTGCTTAAGACAATTGGAGGCACATCATATTGTGGTTTTTTTATTCAGAAAGAAAAAGATGGTCGATCGTTCATCGAGTGAGCAAGTAGGAAGTAGTTAATCCATGTGTCCTGGCCAAATGCCCACAAAAATGGCCCTCTACATCTGACCATCTAATCACCCACTATACATCAATCGCTTGCATTTCCTACCCACTTTGATTCCACAGATCATCATTACTAGAGAGTTTTCTTCTCGGTTGTCCTAACCTGATTAAATAAAGGTTCAAATGAATAGATCTTTCTTCCCCCCCCTTCCAGTGTGTAAATTTATAATACAACAATCGAATGGCCCCCGTGTTTTTAAGGATTCGTTCTGTAAAAAACAAATAAAGAAATAATATGCACTCTCACAACAGATGTGTTAAAAACAACACATAACGTATATTTTTTTAACACACCTCTAGTGTTTAAGGACAACACAGTCTGATAAAAAGTCTAAATTTGTTTCGCATAAATTGTGTCATTCAACACAAAATGTGTTGAAAATAACGTAAAAGTAGTAACTTTGACACAAAATGTGTTGAAAGTAACACAAAAGTAGTAACACAAAACGTGTATTGGATATCAACACATCATTTCTGAGAGTGTGGACATGACTGCCACCTTCTGTACAAATAAAATTACTGCTTACATTTATAGAAAAAACTGTCACAGCTCAGGGCATTTGCCATTGAAAAACATATAAAATGTACATGCTTTTTTCCCAAAGCAAGGGTGTCTTGCCTGCATAATGGACCCTTGGCGGTGGCAAATGAGCCATGTTATATATTCAGAGAAGCCTTCAGTATATTAATATAAAATAACATTTTCTGTGGGGTAAACTTCATGGTAGCCTATAGAAATGTATTCTGATATGCCATCTTTCTCTTAGGCCAGCCTGTTTAGCAACGTTAATTATTAGTCAAGTGTGGGAACAGAAAGATCACTGAGCTTGAGGTCTGAGACACATACTAACTGATGAGAGTGAAAACTGTGTCTTTAAGTGCGAAACACTACATTACATTACATTATAGGCATTTAGCAGACGCTCTTATCCAGAGTGACTTACACATCATTTATTTTGCATTTATACATAGTATCCATTGATACAGCTGGATATATACTGAAGCAATGCAGGTGAAGTACCTTGCTCAAGGGTACAACGGCAATGTCCGACCTTGGAATCGAACCTGCAACCTTTCGGTTACAAACCCAGTTCCTTAACCATTATACCACACTGCCCCAGGGAGTTTGCCGCTTTTGCTTAAATATATTGATTAAGTAGCCCACTCTCTATTGAAAATCATTGCATCTCTGACACTCCTTTTTGGTGTCACTAAACATTCCAAGATATTTGGACAGACGTGGAATCTATATGTATTTCACTGGATGACGATGTAATTGCATTTTAAAAACTTGCTTTTTGTGAGATATGATTAAGACATTTTAAACGTCTGAAGTGGATGGCCATAAAATTAAAATTCTTGCAACAACACAAATATTTTATTTTCAACTTATTGTGCTAATGTAGCTATTCTACATTTTTCGAAACCATGTTTCCAAAGCGTAGGCCTGGAGTTGAAATAACGTGGCCAATAAGTCTTCATTTGCGCAATTAAAATTTGTTAAAATTACCAGTAGGCCTATAGCCTATGATTAATATATTTTTCCCAACTGAATCGGCGTTTGAGACAATTTAAAGTGCTTTTCTCACAAAATGTAGGCATGTCGGATCTGAGGTTTGCTCCAGCTTTAGCTGCGTTACCCGCACTTTGGGCCCTTTTGTTGTTCCACTGACGAGCTGGTGAGGGCGCTGTTCAGCTTTGGGCGAGATTTGCTCAGCGCTCACACCCGAGGCTCCTGCAGTTGAGCTATACTCTTTCACTGGTAACCATAGAGAGAACAAACAGGAACCTGTTCTTAGGTTTGGGTGTCAATTACCACCTCCCTGGCACCACTCCCCTTTCTCTCTTTCTCACATACAAACAGAGACAGAGAGAGAGAGGGCGATTTAGATATAGGTTAGTGTGCAAAACTTATTGCTTGGTTCCCACAAACACATTACGGCACATTAGCAGTAGAAGGAGCTGAAAGATGAGGAACCTGCTGACCACTCAGAACCAAAACTGCTACCGGGAGGTGATTGAGAAGGAGGCCTACACTCGCATGGCATGGAAAATTAAATATGGCGATGATTACCCTCTCAGCTTTCCCTCCAGAAGCCCAAAAGTGCTGCAGGCCCCCAAGATTTCCACCCCGAAGACAGTCCTGCCCCCTGTTGTGAAGCCCCCTGAGATGAAGAAGGAGGTAGTAGTGGAAGCAGTGGAGCAGACCCTCAAGGCTGCGCCTCTCATGAGACCCGTTTCGCCCCAGATCAAGGAGGCGCTGTACCAGGGCTTCTCCAAGGAAGGGAAGGGCCGTCACCTGTACCTGCGGAGGCGCGTGCAGAAAGGCCCGGAGGAGAAGTTTGACTTCCCGCTGCTGTCCTCCTGGGAGTATGGCTGGAGACTAGGTGAGCCACCACCATAACTGGGCAGCTCGTAATTACATTACTGTCATTTTGCAGATGCTCTTTTATACATACTAGCCATTCATTCAACTGGATATATATTGAAGTAATTCAGGTTAAGTACTTTGCTCAATGTTTGAATATATATTTATAATGGTTAGTTGTGAATATTCTATTTGTAATGGCCCCGTCCCTCCACACACACAGGTGACTATGATAGAGACTACAGGTGCCCTCCCAACGGAAGGTCAGGAATTGTAAGGAGCACATTTTACGCCAAGAATGGAATCTTTCATTTTCCTGCTCCGACTGATCAACTGAGTTAGCAAGCGGGTTGCAGATCTCCTCTGTAAGAACATGATTCTCAACATCAAATTGAAGAATAGCTTATGACTTTATGCAAGCTGTTTAGATAGGATATCCATTCAAATCTAAAAGTAAGGTTGTGAGAGTTGCATGTATCATGTCTGTAAATTGTATCACAAACAAAACATATTGTGGTTTTTCTTCCTTTTAACAACCCAAAACAAATGCTAGGAAGTAGGCTAATATACATGTAGGCCTACGTGTAAAAAAAACTTACCAAATTACTTTTAAATATAAATATTTTAATTGTAATGTTTTACAAAATTATGTTATAAATGTCATTTGAATTTGGTAGAATTACTTGCATGGTGGTAAAGAAGGAAGAGGGTGTTAAAAAAAACAAAAGGCTATTAGCAGCCGCAGAAAGGACATTGTAGCTAATACAAACGGTCTCCTAGCAACAGTGAAATCCACACCTGAATCCAAGGTGTCCATAAATAAGAGTCACCTTTTAACCACCTCTGTCTGTGCTGTCCTGTAATCCCCTTTTTCAGTGCTCTAGATTAATACCTCAACCCGTGATGGTTACTCTAATATCATATTAGTAATATCCCGGCATGCTTTAAATGGCTGAGCGGCGGTCTTGCACCCACATAATTAGCTCTAGCCTAATTAGCTACTCAAGGCTGCTTAACCAAATTAATATATAATGTTGACCATACAGTAGAAAAGACCCCTTTTAAGTGCGTGCTTTGGCACAGCAACGACCAGGCTGACTTGGGTTGCCCGGACAACCGCAGGTATTCTCAGTATCTCCTTCCATTCTTTCCCCGCTGCGGACGAACTGTGAACGCTACTGGGAAATGATCACTCACCGCCAGAGCCTGAAACAGAGATACAGCAGACACGGAATTCAGAGACTGTGATGCTAAGTACAGTGCGATTTGTTTTCTCAGGACAGCATTTGTGAGCATATTTAAGAATAAAAAAATATATGTATGTGTGTGTGTTTGTGTGAATTTGTAAAATATAAAAGTCTAAATTTTGACCTGATTCTCTGTGAGTCCGTATGCTGCTTTGAAGTCAAAAACCTCCACTGAGTCTGGAGAGACAGCCTGGATCATACTCTCGCCATGCAGAACAATCCTGCAGACAATCAATCAATCAATCCCTGCTTTTACATGAACAGGTTCTCACACAGTGTTTTCCAGTTAGCCAGGTGACTATTGTAGGACCTCTAATTGACCACATAGTCAGTCCTCGGCCCTAGAAAACTTCAAAGGGCTAAACTTCAAAACCCTGAGCAGCCTGGAGATAAGATATAGAGAACAGGCAATGGGGGTAGCTATTAGAGGTGTAAATGTTGTGTAATGTTTATTGCTGGCAATTCTGTGGACGGTAAACCCTGTCCGTAAGGTTCCCCTGAATGGACTGACAGCGCTCATAACATGCAGTGCTATCATGAATTGTCCCCTCTTCACATGTTGCTGTGAGTGATAAGGCCTAAGCCCTCAAGTCCCACAGTCCTCTCCTGCCATTCCCTGAAGAACACCCACAGGCACAAGTGCAACCGGACCCACACCCTGCTGCGGGAAGCTAGCCTATGCGTCTGTCGTCAGCAGTCCACCCAACTGGACCCAGGCTAAAGGAGCCAACATGGATTCCAACAGGGAAAGAGGCGCTTCCCCGCCCGTCAGAAGAGAGGTCCAGACCGCACTTTGACACCTGTGGATCGTCCAGCTGCCTGTCACAGGAGACAGAGCCCCCGCACGCCGTGCAGAACTGGTACGGACACTGTTGGGAGTAGGCTGCCTTTCACTCACGCAATTGCAACATTAATGGAAAAAGCACTGCATGTTACCCAAGGAGGTCCAGGGAACCTCTTGTCCCTTGCCAGTCTAGATACCCTGACACTGGTGATGTAAGAATAGGTTTTTAGCGGGTGCATGCACCTATTCTTACAAGAGAGGGAATGTAGAATATCTAATGTTTAGATATAGATATAGGTAAAACTATTTGGCTCCTCCCTCTCTTCCTCCCTCACCTACCTGACACTATAATAGTTTTCAGGCCTGTAATTTAAGAACTGCGTAACCCTGGTATGGTATAACCTTGGATTATAGAAGACTTGGATTATAGGTATTGAAAGAGAGGGTGAAGGGGAAAATTTGTGAGTCCTGAATTAAAAACTAGAGAGTAGTGGGTACAGGGGTCAAGAAGAGAGAGTCAACCAATCAAGCATTAAAGAGGCACAAGCCCCAGAGTAGCATCACGGCAGCAGTACAGTGATTGGGGTGGTGGGACTCTAGTGACAGGTAATGTTAAGGTAAGTTGCAGTAATTAAAAGCACTCTGTATAAACACCAAGATCTTCCTGGGGATTTAAGCGGCAATCTTTCTGAGATATCATGCCTAACAATGAATTAACTTCAGAGGGTATTTACTGTATTGGGAGTGTCAGAGCCTGACAGACTTAATTGGACTGGTATGAATGTCTATGGACAGTATAAAGCATCCTGGAAGTGATTTGTGCATGTGTCTAATGACCCACCTCAACGGGTGGTAGATGGCACAACACTGCAGGGGCCTAATGTGGACTGTGCTAAATGGTTTTGTAATGGCAATGTAAATGATGTGGAATCTCCAAGTTATAAAGAGACAGCAGCCATCAATGTAATAATTAATACTAACTCATAAGCAGGGGGAACTTGCATATCAGTATGATGGTGAAAGAGTTCATGGTCCCAGGACCTCTTTATACCATATATATCACATATTCATGGACTGTGCTAAAGCCGGCATCCCACCTTATTAACACTTTACTAGAAATACTGTAAAATTTCCTACATGCATTTACTTTGATCGTTTTGACCTGCTTGGACAGACCTCCACACTGTCTCTGTGTAACGGTGGTCCATCACCTGTCATAAGCACAGCTAGTGGACTCCTTGACGGTGGTGTCCATGTTATCGTCAATCAGCCACAGGAAGCTGCTGTCTGATCTCAGGCGGATGCTGCTCCACTGCCTTTTCGGAACGTAACCACACGCTGCGTTGAAGTCCCCCATAATGATGAATCTCTGCAGGACAGGAACGTGAGACAGAGTGGACAGAATGTGACCCAGGTGCCACAGTCATAAAGCATCTCAGAGTAGGAGTGCTGATCTAGGATCAGTATTCCCTGTGCATATCAAAACTTTATCCATTATGAGCTAAAAATGGCTAAACTGATCCTAGCCCAGCGCTCCTGCTCTGAGAAGCTGAATGAATACGTGCCCTAATTGGGGTCATCTGACTCCCAGTGTGAGTGTCACTCACAGTCCAGGTAATGTCAAGGGAACCAACATGTCTTTCGCTCAGCTACAGAGTGCTGCAGCTACTGTTGCTAACTTTCTCTCAGCTACAGAGTGCTGTAGCTACTGTTGCTAACTTTCGCTCAGCTACAGAGCGCTGCAGCTACTGTTGCTAACTTTCGCTCAGCTACAGAGTGCTGAAGCCACTGTTGCTAACTTTCGCTCAGCTACAGAGCGCTGCAGCTACTGCTGCTAACTTAGCAGAGCACTGAAGAGCTGGGTCTCTTGTTTCATTCTCAGACTGAGTATGAACCTCACTGTGAAACACACAGTCAGGTGCTTTAGAGTGATGACAATGACATGAACAAACTGTGCCATGCTTCACAAGAGAGGACGAGACTAGCTTTGTTTTCAAAACTCACCTCTGCTGTGGTCCATTGCTGTTTAATGTCCTGGTAAACGTCATAGAGCTCATCAATCTCCCGCACTGCTGTCTCTGGAGTTGTGTGTATGGGAATTATTACAAAGTCCTTAATGGCTAGATCAAATGAGAGAGAGAGCAGGAGAAAGAGAAAGAGATATATCTATCACCTTTACACACAAATTCAGGTTATGCTATTTTTATTGGTTTTAGTTTATATGTATATGGTTTAATATTTATCTTCTTTGAGCTTGTTATTGATTTATTTTTGTTCTTGGTTTGCATGTTTAACTCGCACTGTAAATGACCCTTCATTTCAGTGTTTTTGTTTTTGTTCTTAGCACTGCATACATTTCTCTATATTGGTTTCTCAGCGTTTTTATTGTTTTCCTGTAAATCCCTTGAGGAGCTTTTATTTTGAAACGGAAGTCAGAACGGAAGTCACTGTATGGGATAATGCGGGGTACTTGCTACTTGTCTCACTCTACGCACCACTTCTTGCAAGAAAGTCATGAGATATCCCCGCAAAAATATTGATGTAAAATATAAGAGTGTCAAAGAAGAAGAAGTCCATGGGGATGCTACAGTAAGAGCTTGACCTCACCGAACCTGCCATCCTGCTGCAACCTGGTGTTCATGAAAGTCTACGGTGCCAGACTACGGTACTTCGCCTGTCAACATTGGAGTTGTTAAGCCAGTCTGCGTCTTTCCCACAGTTCATCAACAACAGGTCATCAAAAGTCTATGGGCATGCGTTTGAATGGTCTCGGTGTGATGGTCAGATAAAGTCAGAGTTAAATGGACATTTTTACAATGGGTAAAAAGTTTACAACTTTACCGTATTAAGAACTGCTGTATTATCTTTTGGATTGATTTGAGTTAATTTAAGGCAAATCTTCAAGAACCTGAGTTTATAAAGTTGACTCGTTGATGTCAAGTTTCTGTAAGGTATTCAAGGTATTAGTTTATTTTCAAGAACTTCAGTGTAAAGTAAGGTCAAATTTCTATTACTCATTTTCCTTTGAGATAGTTAATATAACTACTGTCAAATACATTAGCTTACATGTTTCGAGAACAATTATCAATTGAAAATGGACGAGGCAATTAGCTCAGCTCTTGATATTAATGAGTCAGATAAACTGCTTGATAGCCTCCAAAATGAAAATCAACTGCAGGATCAAATCCAAGAGAATACAGAGGAGCTCCGACGCTCATCTCGTCAACGGAATCCTACGGAAAAAATGCTTGCATTACAAATGGATGAAGCACATAAAAAGGAAAAAAGACTCACATACATGTATGAACAATGGAAGACCAAGGCGCGCGAGGCTAGAGAGCAGCTAAAGTTGTACATTACTGAGAGCGAGATTGGAGATCTTATAGATGCACTAGAGAAAGGAAGGGATGATCTTACTAACCTCTATATGGAAATAAGAGATCACCTTACTCCATCCAGTGATACAAGGCGCCGTATTGATGCCTGTGAGGCAGTGACAAAAGACATTGTTAAGGTTGCTTATGAAAGAATAGCAGGCATTGATGGAGACTTTGATAGTGAAGCAGTAAAACAACGTCTTCGTGAGCTGCTTAAAAATTATTATGCTCGCTCCATCTACAGCTCCACAGCCTCGCCTTCAAGTCGACACTCCAGTAGTAGTTCCAGCCAACACTCTCTGACCTCCATCGTAGCAGCTAAAAGAGCAGACGCTGCAGCAGAGTTAGCAGCAAAGGAAGCAGAGTATGAAATGTTATTGGAGGAGGAAAAACAAAGAGAAAGGATTCGACTCCTAGAGGAACAGCAAACAAGAGAACTTGAAGCTCAGAAACGTGAGTTAGAAAGATTAAAGGCTGAAAAGGATGTAAGAGCAGCAAGAGCTAGATTTGTAACCTATAACCAAGAAGTAATAATGCTGGAAGCTAGTGTCTATTCTGCCGATCACAACATTAGCCAACAGCAATGCTCGTCTCCACAGCAACCTGTGTCCCCATCTCTCAGCCAACCCCAACGCTTGTCTCTACGGCAACCTGTGTCCTCATCTCTCATCCAACAGCAGCATGTGTCGTCACAGCAACCTGTGTCCCCATCTCTCAGCCAACCCCAACGCTTGTCTCTACAGCAACCTATGTCCTCATCTCTCATCCATCAGCAGCATGTGTCGTCACAGCAACCTGTTTACCCAGCTCTCATCCAACAGCCCTCTGATATCACAACGGCAGCACCACCCCCATGGTCAGATGTGGCTTACCTGGCTCAAGCAGTTCAAGATAGCATGACTCTCAACAGACTCCCGACGCCAGAACCATCTGTATTCACCGGTGATCCAATTCAGTTCATTGAGTGGAGAGCCTCATTCATATCTCTCATAGATAAAAGGAACATTTCTTCAGCTGATAAATTGCATTATTTGAGAAAGTATGTAGGAGGTCCAGCTCGCCAGACACTTGATGGCATCTTTTATAGAAGTGACGATGAAGCCTATAAGGATGCATGGAACCGTCTCGACCAAAGGTACGGTCAGCCCTTCATGATACAGAGAGCATTCAGAGGAAAACTGACAAACTGGCCAAAGATACAGGGAAAGGACGCTGAAGGACTTAGGACATTTGCTGATTTCCTACACTCATGTCTGGAAGCTATGCCTCATGTTAAAGGCCTTGACATTTTGAACGACTGCGAAGAAAACCAAAAACTTGTTCGAAAGCTACCTGACTGGGCAGCAGCAAAGTGGAACCGAAAGGTCACTCAAGCCATGTACGAGAGGCAAGAGTTTCCTAACTTCCAGCATTTTGTCTCCTTCATGTTAAAGGAAGCAGAAATTGCTTGTAATCCTATAACTTCGTACCACTCTCTCCACTCGGAGTCCAACTCAGAGAAAAGATATCTGAAAGAAGGGAAGCCTAAATCCAGTGTTCTGCATACGCAGACAGTTACAGAGACTGAAACTCAAAGGCAGCCGAAAACGGATTCAAGGCCATCGTGTATGCTATGTCAAGACAGTAATCATAGCCTACATTGCTGTCCCGATTTCCAAATGAAGTCTCTGGATGAACGACGAAATTATGCGGAAGAAAAGAAACTATGCTATGGCTGTCTGAAGCCAGGCCACTATGCAAAAGACTGTCGTCACCGACACAAATGTGACCGCTGTAAAGGAAGACATCCTACGCTTCTCCATGACGACAACTTCACTAAATCCAAAACCTTGTCAGTCTCAAATCAGAGCAGTACAGATCAAGCAGCGACCACGTTGTCTCTCAGTGTGGAGACTGAGGAACCATCCACTAGCACCTCAATGATTTTACCAGTGTGGGTTTCCTCCACCAGCAATCCAAGTATGGAAAAGCTTGTTTACGCGTTGCTTGATACCCAAAGTGATACAGTCTTCATTGACCAGGAAGTTAGCAATAGCTTACAAACTGAGACACATCCGGTAAAGCTGAAGCTAACCACAATGATTGGAAAGGATTCGTTAATACACAGTCAGAGAGTCTCAGGTCTTAGAGTAAGAGGATACAACTCCGCAATCCAAATTGAACTCCCTCCTGCCTACACCAAGGAGTGCATTCCAGTGAATCGAACTCACATTCCTACCTGTGAAACGGCAAGGCGCTGGAGTCATCTCGCCACAATAATAGATGAAATCCCACCACAGCTAGTGTGAAGTTGGTCTTTTAATAGGCTATAATTGCTCAAGGGTACTGGCACCACGGAAGGTAGTCCTTGGAGGAGATAACGAACCTTACGCGGTTCTCACAGATCTAGGATGGAGTATTGTGGGTTGTTCATTGCCACATCGTGACTTACCAAGCATCACCAACATGTGCCACAGAGTTGCTGTCAGAGAGGTTCCTCCGGTGACTCCAGCAGATGCAATAAAGGCACTTGAGTCTGACTTTAAGGATGCCAGTACAGATGATAAGACTGTGTCTCAGGACGACATCCTCTTCCTGGATAAATTAAAGGAAGGAATTCAGAGGAACACTCATTGCCACTATAAGATGCTGCTCCCTTTTAAGGAAAGACCCTGCCTCCCAGAAAGTCCAGTTCCACTAACGCCTAATCACTTGCTCACCACAAAACCCATCGTAGCCTTACCACCTCCTGGCAAATTCATCAGAGAGGACATGTATGCTCATAAATGGTGGCGTCATGTTCAGTATCTTGCCGAGCAATTTTGGAGTCGTTGGAGAAGAGAATACCTCTCTAATATTGCCACCAGACAACGTTGGCATACTCCAAGAAGGAACCTCAAAGTCGGAGACATTGTCATGGAGAAGACGAATGATCTGCCTCGGAATGAGTGGAAATTGGCTAAAGTGGTAGAGACAGTGACTGATAAAGACGGACTTGTTAGGAGAGTAAAGATTCGTATTGGAGACCAGAAGATGGGAAATGTGGGACAGCGTTCTGGCAAACCGTCCATTGTTGAACGACCAGTACAGAAGCTGATCTTGCTTCTAGAGACTGTTTAACCCTCGAGTCAGTACATCACCATATCTTTCTCAGCACATGGAGTCCTATGCACTAACATCTTAAGAGTTAGAGGTCATATTGAGTTAAGGAATCATTCGGGTTTTACATTCTATATTGTTATGAAAACCACTCATGATTGGGGGGAGTGTAAATGACCCTTCATTTCAGTGTCATTTGTTTTTGTTCTTAGCACTGCATACATTTCTCTATATTGGTTTCTCAGCGTTTTTATTGTTTTCCTGTAAATCCCTTGAGGAGCTTTTATTTTGAAACGGAAGTCAGAACGGAAGTCACTGTATGGGATAACGCGGGGTACTTGCTACTTGTCTCACTCTACGCACCACTTCTTGCAAGAAAGTCATGAGATATCCCCGCAAAAATATTGATGTAAAATATAAGAGTGTCTAAGAAGAAGAAGTCCATGGGGATGCTACACGCACTGTTGCTGTCCTGATGTTACATCTTAACTCACTGGTCTGCAATTGTTGTTAGCCAGGTGTGGCATTGTTGCTGATATTAATCAGCTGTATTAGCTCATATTAATCACTCTGGATAAGAGATTCTGCTAAATGAATACAATGTAATTTAACGTAACATAACCTCCGCCCACACCACTTAAATGATAAGAAGAGGAGGGGCTACAGTATATCCCAATGATGCAATTGGATTTGGTTATGACCTGAGGTAGATGTCACACCAATTACAGTATTCCGAGGGTAAGAACAAACATACAAAATAAGGATTTTTGTGTGGAATTCCCCTTTAAGATGTTTAAAGCTTCTTTTGGGCCAATTTTCAATCTGATTTAAGGAGCATATATGATGGGAAGAAATGGCATGATTGTTGAAAAGCAGTGAGTTGTTTATACCTGTTCTGGGAGAAGAAAACCACACTATGAAGGGCTCGCGAGAGAACACATCTTCATCTCCACTCTGCATATCAGGGTACTGATACGTGGCCTTCACGGACACCAGTCTGCGTCTGAGACCATAAGAGAATATTAGTGCTTTCAACATGTAAAGTCTTACACACGGAAGCTTGTTTACTCATTTGCAACTCTTGTGGTTTCTAAATATCACACTGTCATTTTCTGTAAGGATGATACATCATTCCTTATTAGTTATAACCAAAGCTTCTGCTTTTACTGTAACTGAGGAAATCTCATCAGAAGTTATTCCCACAATTAATTTCAACTAATACTTGTGTCAAATGACTATTGAATTACCTTGTTTTCTTATGAAGTTTATCATTTTCAAGAAGTCATTATAAGTGAGCTATGCTTATTTATTTGAGTGTCTACGAGTGGTTTGGTAATCCCTGTAAACATAGTCACCCCTTTTTGCTGTTCGGACAACATGTGCATCACTGTGGTAAGAAGTGAACTATGGTGTGGCAGGGGGAAACACAGACATCCTACTGTCTATTTGCTTTATATCACAGCCGTTTACAAGACTGTAAAACAGTCTCACTCATAAAGATAACATAGCAAACGGTCTTCAGTGACCTTTGTGTTAGTTTCTTTATAGATTTTTTTTTGAGCAGATCAAGGCTCGCCAAAACAGTCAATTTCAGTACAGATTACTTTGTTTCATCTCGTTATCTTAATTTTCTTTCAGATACTTGCAGAGGGACGAACAGGCATGTTTATGTTGACCTCATAGTCCCTCTATATTCCTCTGTGCAACACTTCAATTCCAAGCCATTGGCTAAACAAAAAAGATCTTGTGATCAACAGTACCTGTAGATAAAGCCATACTGCTCCTTGTATGACTTTCTTCCCAGTCTCTCACTGATGGCATAACTGTACTCCTCGGTCTTGCGGCTGGATGCCCTGTAGAATACATGCACATCGCTGGCATTTAGGAGACACTGTTATCCAGAGCGACTTACACAACACACAAGTTCTGTGATTAGCATTCAAATCAGAGACCCATTAAGTAAGTGTACTGTTTTGGTCAGATAAAATGAGTTATTGATGTATGTGAAATGTCCATGGTGATATGAAACACGCCATATCTGCTGAAAAGTTGGCATGCGTTTTGTCCAGGGCCGGGTGATTGCGCCAAGTTCAGGTTCTAGAAAATTCCACCAGACCATTAATAACAACAACAACAACAACAACAACAATAATAATAATAGTAATAATGATTAGAATGGCGCTCAGAGAGATGCTACACCCGCGCGTGTGCTAATCTCGACCTGAACGTAATATGCATGGGGCACTGTGAAGTCGCGCATTGACCAATTGGGAACAAAATTCAAGATTCAGTTAATTGCCCAACATTTCCACAAAGTTTCATCACAATCGGAGTAGTTATTACCTCGCACATGGGTGTAATAACAATAACAATAACCGCAATAATAATAACAATAACACGCTTAATTTATGCAACACTTTTCATACAGTCTGCTGTCCAAAAAAGGTAGAGGGCAGCTAACTTGTTGTCACCCAACCTGTGTTTTTAAAAATAAACATGAACCCCATTCTTATTTCTAACTTACATTAATTTTGTTATACATAAACTGATTATAATTTTCAGTCATTTTAAAGATATTAAAATGTAATCAGCTGGAACAGATAAAAACGAACTGTCCCAGCTGATTACGTTTCCTATCATCTCTGTTTATATATTAAATTGTTAATTGAAGCTGTTAACCATTCAATTGTTTATCATTTCAGCATGATCATAAAGTTGTCCTCCAAAGGGGGAGAGAGAGGGCAAAACTAATTTAAAAATGAATGAATAAATAAATATTTAGAGATGATTAACAAAAATGTAGTTTGTGTCTCCTGGTGTTCTTCCTCCCTCTCTCAATCCCCCCATAGCCCCCCAGTTTCCCAAACCTTTCTGCTTGTTTATTTATAATAATGATATCATTACCTGTTCAGGTGTGTTACCAGCTGAGGGAAAGCACGTTCTTTGGCATCTTTTATTTCCATCACCAGTGTAATGTCACAGCGTGCAATGCACTACCAAGAGAGAAGTATAATATATTGTGAGAAGAATTTGCATATCTTTTTTTCAGGTGTGGGGTGGCTAAATAGGTCACTGGATGACTCAAAAAAGTTTCTTAAGTCTCACTTCATGCTTTGCTTTCACCGATTTACGGAAGCAAAAGGCTTGGTAAACGTTGTGGGAACCAAAACATATGGCCTAGTTCCTGAATTCTATGAGACTGAGAAATGTACTTGTTCTTTGTACTAAATGCATTTAGTGAATGGATTTACATGAGAAAGATTACACATGTATTGATGTTTACTAAGGTAAAAATCTCTAATTAATTGTAAAGTATCTGGAAATACTCACGAGAAGCAGAATGACCTACAATCTTCTGTAAATGCATACAGTATTGTTTACCTTTTCAGAAAATGGCACCACAAGATAAAACTAAGGAGAAAAAAACTACACTTTCACATTTTATCAGAAAAAAACATGACTATCTCTTAGTGAAAGATACTTATTTACACAATCCCATGCTATACCAGTAGCGAAGAACCTCATGACACACAGAGAAATGTGTTTGTTCAAAGAAAGTTGCACCATCAAGGTCAAGGGCTTGAAAAACATTTGTTCTGAAAAACTCAGTGGTCCTATTTAATTCAGTGTAAATTGGTTCATGGCATGTATTGGGGTTATGCTTAGACACAAGAGAGATTAGATCCATACCGTAGAACACACATAAAATCCCAAAACCGTGATCAGAAACACTCAGATATCTTGCACATAGTGGTATCAGAAAAAAATCCATGCCAAATAATTTGACAGTGTTACAGGATACATTACAATGGCATTGTGAAAAGTGGAGCAGCTAAATTGCTTTGAGAGTTAAGTGTAAATAGGTACACTTTTGGACAAGATTGTATCAGTAGTTTCACCGTTTCACTTACCTTGACTATCACATCGAGGGCCTCTGGCTTTGCAACCTTGTTCTCTCCAAAGGACTGTATGTTAAAGGAGCATATTTTCAGTGATAGTGCCCCTTGGATGCACAGCGCCAACAGAAGTACAGAGGAAGACATTCTTGGAGAAGTGGACCTGACCTGCGCTGCTGTAACTGTGGACTCCTACTTATGCCTCCCTCTCTGAAAGCACATCCGTCACTCTGGTGAGTTGCACAGAAACTCCCTTTTGATATCTGAACTGATGCTTCCTGCTTGGAACGATTGGAACGAGGGCACAAGAACACACAATTCAACTCTGAGATGGACACTGCTGACATTTGCTGCAAAGCAGACTTCTGTTTATTAGTTCTGTTTGTGCCAAACGTGTGTCATGTTGTAAACGTGGAGAAGAAAACTCAGTCTTCACTCTGTTTCGAAGGTTGGTTCAGCAGAATCACATTTATTCAAGCATTTGCAGGGGATGAACAAACAGAGAGACCGGGTCTCGAACTGTAAACCATGTTCATCAAAGAATATACTGTATATATATACAGGTGCAGCTCAAAAAATTTGAATATCGTGAAAAAGTTCAATATTTTTTGTCACTCATTTCAGAAAGTGAAACTCATATATTATATAGATTCATTACACATAGAGTGAAATATTTCAAGCCTTTATTTCTTGTAATTTTGATGATTATGGCTTACAGCTAATGAAACCCAAAATTCAGTGTCTCAGAAAATTAGAATATTTTGCTTTAACATATTTTTAAAGTATCATATTTAATATTTGGTCGCATATCCTTTGCATGCTGTTACTTCCTGAAGTCTGTGACCAATCAATATCAAAAGACTCTCGATATCTTATTTTCAGGTACTGTTACAAGCGATACTATAACCTCTCTGCATTTGAACTGATCTCTATGAGAATTGGGGGGTAAGACTAGATTCAGCTGTAAATTACGCTGGTACAGTATGGAACACATGACTGGCGAAATGGCTGTACGTCATCAAGGAAGGTATCAAACGAGCCCCAAGCCATCACTCTGCGGCCAGATATGGAGTAGATGTGGATGGATACCTTTAATGGTTGTTTCTCCTGACTTTTTTCCCCATAGAGTTCTATAGGAAAATGAGTCAGGAAAAATAACCCTTGCAGTGATCCATCCACATCTACTCCATATCTGGCAACAGAGTGATGGTTTGGGGCTCGTTCGATAGCTCAGACCCTTGATGACTTACAGCCATTTAGCCAGCCATGTGTTCCATACTGTACCAGTGTAATTTACAGCTGAATCTAGTCTCACCCCCCAATTCCCATAGAGATCAGTTCAAATGCAGAGAGGTTATAGTATCGCTTGTAACAGTACCTGAAAATAAAATATCGAGAGTCTTTTGATGTTGATTGGTCACAGACTTCAGGAAGTAACAGCATGCAAAGGATGCGCGACCAAATATTAAATATGATACTTTAAAAATATGTTAAAGCAAAATATTCTAATAAGTTACCAGCCCACCACTACTTCACATAATAGAGATCCATTCAACCGCAGAGACGTTATAGTATCGCTTGTAATCGTACCAGAAAATAAGATATCAAGAGTCTTTTGATGTTGTTGGGTCACAGACATCAGGAAGTCATGGCATGCAAAGGATATGCGACCAAATATAAAAAATGATTACTTTATTCTATATATAAATGCAGGGGTGCCAATAATTGTGGCACACATGGTTTTGTTATAATTATAATTTTAAAAAATATATTTATTGATGAGGGATTTGTTTTTCTCATAATAAATTTACTTCAATTGAAGGTTTAGATTTTTCTAATTCAGTGTGAAATTAAGTTTATTCACCAAACGGTGAATTTTTTATAACTCTTTTTACTCATCTTTACCAGGGGTGCCAATAATAGTGGAGGGCACTGTATGTAGGTGTATGTGTGTGTGTGTGTGTGTGTGTGTGGTGTGATTACTAAAGTAAAGTATGTGTTTCCCGTTTTGTAGTTGTTTATTTGCCTTTCTTGTCTGAGTGTTTGTTTTGTCTTTCCCAAATGTGAAGCGTCTTTGGGTACTCAGAAAAGCGCTATATAAAACTTATATATTATTATTATTATTAATGTCTGAGTTGATAAACATGAACTTGATAGGCTATTTTCCCCATGAAAACAAAAATTTATTTATTTTTATTTTTGCTATGGTGCCACAATAAAAATAAATAAATGTGAAAATATATACGGCAATAAATAAATATATTTGTAAAAAATATATGGAAATAAACAGGGAAATATACACGGAAATAAATAAACGTGAAAATAAATCAGAAAATGATTTTGAAAATAATTTTGAAAATTTATTTTGAAAAAATATAATTAAATTAATTACATACGTTTATATTTCCATTTTAATTTCCAGATGTATTTGTTTATATATTTTTAGATATATTTGTTTTTAGATTATGTTATTTATTTATTTATCATTGTGGCGCTCTCGGTTTTCCATAATATTGTTGTCGGCAGAAATTATAGGGACGCGCATCCCCTTAACATCCCTTTAAATGCGCTGTCACGCTCACTTTTACTTGCACACCAGTCACAAACGCTACAGCGAACCAAGATTTGAATCGACTAAAGACCTAAATGTGTCAGTAAAAAGACGTGCATTTTAAAGGTTGTCGTCTTTTTCGTGGGTCTCTAACGTGAAGGGGATTCCATTGCTACAGTCGGGGAAGGATACAAAGGTAATGTACAGTAGCCTAATACAACTGATATTCTATAAACGCATGCAGTATAGTAACGTTAGCCATTGTATAAAAAAACATTAAGTACAGTTAGGCTGTAATGCTAACAGCCTTTTCTATCGTTGCATTAAAAAAACTGATTGTATTGTTTATTTTTAGTAAGCTATTGTAGCCTAACCATATTTTGTTTATTTTGTGGCACTCATTTCTTGCAAGTAGGCTAGCCTATTTCTTAAATTGCTGAACCATCCAACCATTATTTTGAGGCTATTGCAAAAGTAAGATAAACAAATGTCAATATTATTGTGGGCTTACAGTGACGGTTGTGTTATTGTAACGTCGGCGCGTTTAATAGGCAATTGCAAATATGCCTCATCCATTACATAATGTCTTGCGTAGCCTAATAGGCGTAGTTTTCACGAGACAATTACTGTAACTAGAAATCTGAGAATTAGCTACGACAAATAAGAGATTCACTGCTTAAATTTTTTTTTTCAACATTCAAAATACGAATGAATGCACTGAATCATATTGCCTAAACTAAAAATATGATAATCGTGTAAGCCTATTCAGTTTGAACAGTGATCACTTTTGGTTAAAACATAAGAACCAAACATTCGAACACGACAAAAACAATCTTTTGACAGCATGACATTGACTTTGAACTTTGATTCGTAACGACTTGCTTCCAAAGTAGTAGGGTACAGTTTGCCTATTGTTTCACTTTGCTAGGTTTTGCATAGCCCTCGATCTTGAAGTTGCTGTGTAGCTATCGGTCGCCAAAGAATGAACGCACACACGCGCTAATGAAAGTCCTTTCCGTGTCGACTATGGTATAGAGTAGGCTAGACAGCTGGGAATTGAATCACCCTAATTTAGGTGTATTTCATGAAGCTTTCCTAATTGCTTTCCAAATGGACTGCTTTGTGCCGCTAACTGCTTTCCAAATGGAGCACCTGTTGTTTGTTAGTGCCTATTTGCGGATCGGATGACGTGATCCGCGCGAGCTTTGTGGTAGTTTCGGTCCAGCTGACGTCTCAGAAGTTGCCATGGGAGCATAATGATTGTGTTATGCCTGGGAAGCGTGTGGTGTAAGTGCGCGCATTTAAAATCAAGCTTTGCTTTTGTTGCTTCTTCACCTTTCACTTAGATATAGTGCAAATTTATCAAATAGATTTATCTCCCCAGTCCCCGGACAATAAAAAACGTGTTAAATCGACCTGTAGTCTACCACACAATAGAATAGATCTAGACCTTCAAAACAACACCTGGCTGTAGGCTAATAGAGTTCGGTGGAATGGCTACATATAGGATACATTTTCAATTTATTTAGCAATTATTCAGGGGGGAAAGCTTATGACTGTGTTTTTGTTCTGTCTAAAAGTATAAAAACTCTGACTTTGTGGCATCATCTAAATATGCAAAAGCGGAACTGGAACCACATAATTTTTTTAAACTGGGGCCTTCTGTGTTCCTTTTGGCTTGAGTAGTGTGTATAAAATGATACGGGGCCACTGGCCCTTTCTCTTCATTAGTAGGCAAATTTTTCAGAAAATGCAAGATCTTGCTTCTTACCCTTTCTGTAGCCTAGTTATTCATTTTGAAAACATGCATTCATTTTAAATAACTTGGAATACCTGCTAATATAATATCCTAAGCTGCCAGACTTAGTAAAAAATGGCATCTAATTTGCATACATAGCCTTCAATGAACTGCTTGACCTCTTCTGTCAGTGGCCATTATGTTTACTAATTATGTTGTTTTACACAAAAGCTTTACGTCACTTCAGTGCATCTACACTGAGCTGAAGATATAGTCTACTCTGTATAGGCCTACTAATCGCACTGTGTGGAATTCTAATTTCTGTTTTAGCAGATTGCTTGCCATGTGTTAGCAGACAGATTGAAACACACCAGCACCATTGCATTTGGAGGGGGAGGGGAAGGGAAAACTTTTACCCTTTGTTTAATGTTTTAACAGTAGGTGCCCCCCCCGCACCCCATCCCCCCAGGAAGATTACAATAACTATTGGCCAATATAGAGTCATAGCTTGATCCAGGATAATTTGCGAAATACATGTGTAACCTTACACGTAGCATCGTACGTCGCCTGGATGTTGATGGAGTGGGCTCCCTTACATTTCACATATATAAGAGCGTTCTCTGCTGGGGCAGAACCCCAGGAAATCCAAAGTTCGGTGTGAACTCCTATTTTACCCATGATAGGTGTGGTGGGGACTTGAATGTATTCATTACACTGAGTGCACACGGAGTGAATATAGGGACAGCAGGAATTTGTTTCCAGCTCAGCTGCCAGGCAATCCTATATGCAATGAATACATTCACGGTTTTGTTAAACATGAAACCAAAGCACTGAGTGCATATAGGGACAGCAGGAATTTGTCTCCAGCTCAGCTGCCAGGTGATGATAGAAGTTTGGTAAAAACCTGGCGGGATAAAGCAATTTAAGGCGGAATTCCCCTTCGCTGAGAGACAGTTATGTGGTCGTTGACGATGGACCCATTTATTATTATGCATGTTTGATATACACAATAATATTTCACATTGTAATCTTGATATTTGTGGGTTTGCAAGTTGTGCAAAATAAACTGGTGGCACTAATAAGGAGAACAGGCCATTCAGCGCAAGTTTACTTGTTTACAACGTGAGCGCTGAATGGCCAGTTCTCCTTGTTAGGGCCACCAGTTTGTCTTCACCAGGTGACCTGCAGGGATTTAAACTTGTATTTCAGTGGTTATCCTCCAGGGGTCCCCATAGGCACTACAACGGCACAGTTACATGACTAATCAAACATTTCTAATTGAGATGTTTATGAAAACAATTAGTTAATCTAATATGGGGAGAGTCAGAGGAAGGAAAGTGAACATGGATGGAAGTTTAAATGCTACGAAAAGCATGTCTTTGACTTTGAGTGAATGAGCGAAGCAGATTGAATTTATTTTGCACAACTTGTAATTTAACATTAAATTCCAAGAAGATAACAATAAACCGAAATTTAAAAACTAAGAAACATGGATTAAGGTCTGAGATCAACACTGAGGGGGAATTATTTGTCAGCAGGGGAAAAGACAGTCTTGAGCGGTCTCTGGATGTCATTCAAAATTGAACAGATGCATTCTCCAGTGCAAATATTGCACTGGAAAAAGTGGACAATCCTAAATTACGTGCAAATTTAAACAAGCATGTAATTAATGGTTAATTGGGGGGGGAGGTTCCATCAGCTCTTGACCGCTTTGCCAGATGTAGGCTATATGCCACAGATGCAACTTTGCATTAAATAAAAATTCAAGAACTGATTGAAACCACTGACAACATATCTGTGGTCTGGTCACGGACGAATGAACAGATGGTGCAGTTATGTTTTTATGTTACATTTATGTTTTATGTTTACAATTATGTTTTGCATATTTTATTTGGTCTTCAAGGAAAATCCATCACAACTGATCTCAAAGTTCTCTTTGCTGACACAGTACTAACTCAAAGTGCTAAAAATGTACATTTGAAAAAATTTATTAATAGCAATGTCTTTTTCCAAATATAATGACACGGTTACTCATGAACATCCACAGACCTTGTTGTGCACGTTTTTTTTGTAAACTACTTTCTACCGAAGTGTATATTTCTACCAACTGTGTATATCCATGCAAAGTCTGAAGCAACGCACACCAGTATTCTTAGGCGCACTGTGTTGTGCCCCAGAATACTAGCATGCTTTGGTTTGCACGGATATACACATGGCCTACTTCGTTAGAAAGTACTTTTTCAAAAAAACGTGCACAACAAGGTCTGTGGATGTTTGTGAGTAACCGTATCATTATGTATTCTTACATTCTATATGGGCTGAATGGCCTGTTTGTAATGGGTTTATTGATGGTTCTGAGATTCAAACGCAAAGGTGGGGAGATCAGAACAAGTCAGCTCACAGCCGTGACGACCAATAATTAGGGAGAGAAAATAATAAAGGAAGAAAGAAAAGACAGGAACGTAATTCCTTAAGGCTAAAACAGCCAAAACGAAAATAAACCCACAAAAACGGGCGAACTAGAAAACTTGTGAAAAACAACTAAATCTCCCGAACACAAATGATGGCACAGGAACAGGAAATTTAGCAAACAAAAGAACACCCTCGGCTATCTTAGCTCAGAGCTGGAGAAGTGTAAAACATAAACGAAAGTACAAAGAAAAACTGTCTCCTAGAGAACAGCAAAGTACTAAATAGATAGCGCAGAACGCTACCAGGAGGAAAACAGTCTTATACCAGATTAAGTAGCTAATCTATTTAGCAAGTCACCCCTGAACATAAACAAGGTTTAATATCAGAAGGTCGCTAGTACCTGGCTATACCTGGCTCGAATGCAATGTCGTAAGACAAAGAAGCACCGGAGAAGCGGAAGTGAGGAACTTAAATACCCTGCAGGTAGAAGCACAGATGGAAGCAATAATGAGGCTGGCAAACCACGAAACGGAACGTGGAAAAAATCTGATTGATTAACAATCGTGAAGGCAGGACGAGAGCCGCAAAAGAAAAGAAAACAAACAGCCACAAACCACTACAATGTTCTCCTCATGTATTTTTGTGCTTTTAGGTGAGCCGTGGCAATGGACCTGGAATTGGGGAACATGTTCTTCGTTGCCGGAGGGACTTTGGCCATTCCCATCCTGGCTTTTGTGGCCTCCTTCCTGCTATGGCCTGCAGCTCTGATCAGGGTGTACTACTGGTAAGGGGAATAAGTCTGTTACGTGTCCATATCTGACGACCTTGGATATCTTTTTTTATCAATCAACAAACAGAAATTTATTTTACTCATAATCTAGTCCTCTTGCATATAGTTCTGAGATGGGCCCCCGGAATTAAACAGAGCACATCCATTGCCATACATTGACTCAAGACGCACTAAATACACCCCCTCCCCAGTTCCTCTGAAAACATAATACAGCATGCATACAGCATATTTAAATGTATTAAGAATATGAAATGTATTATAGTGGTGAGCGGTAAAGAAAATGTCATGCATGCCTACATGTATGTATGTACATGTATTATGATGGTTCAGGGTGTTCAAAGTTGTCTCTTTCACAAAAACCCACACATACGTGAACTTTTTGTTTTATTTGGGTATTGCGAAAACCATAATGCAACATGCAGGCACTTCCCATCAAAAATGGTTTTAGTTATTTCTCTTTTTTGGTTGCAACCCATTTTGACATGCGCCCGCAACTGCCTGTTTTGTGTTTTTTTAACATTTTGACATGCACCCGCAACTGCCTGTTTTGTGTTTGTTTTACATATGTTTATGAAAAAATTAACCACGAAACAAACTGCTCCAAACTAAAATAGAAAAGGAAAAGGGCTGAAACTGGACTGGTGTCAACATAAGGACAGTTTTCTGTTGTTTGGGCGAGTCCACCCTATTCCCTGATTGGTTTTGTGGAAGCTGTGTTTTGGTTTTGTTTTTCTCACATGCTACACACACAAACACACACACACACACACACACACACACTTTTGTTCAACCTTTCTCTCTTGGTAGCCAGACCATTGTTGCACATGTATTTAGGGTCTAAGAGGAGAGATTAATTAATTCATGATTTTTATTATTATTCTGTGGTTAAAATTAGTTTCCAGTCCTATTCTAAATGAAGGAAGGTTTTTCCCCCCTGACTTGTGTCCCCCGTGGCCTCTTTGTGTCATGTTGGGTAAAGGCTGCAGTGTGTTGATAGATTGATTTCAGAGCAGTAAGACTAGTTTTTCAAGTCATATTTAAATATCGTCAACTCAAGATTAGTACTCAATGCTAATCTCGAGCATAATCTCGCTAAAGTTCAAAGTACTTTGTCAAGGTCCTCTGGGAGAGTGTCGGGGAGGGGGTGGGGGTGTTGGGATAAAAAGCATGCTATACACAGCAGCACAGTTTTTTAAATTTCATGATAGCGTTGAGGGCCTGGAATTGTGGTATTGCCTTGTACAGCTGTAATTATGTGTATGTGTAATTATGCTGTGTGTTGTTGTATTGATGAAATCATGATGCATTTTAACCTGCCCAGAGACGATGGCTCAATGGCATAACACTTACAATGATGTGAAAATGTTGATCAATGTGCACTGTCCAGTAAATTACCCAAATTAAATGAATAAACAAAAGACTGTGGGCCGGATTTACTAAGGGAAACATTCGCTATATTGCGGCTCTTTTGCAGTTGCAGATACTGACACATTATGACTGGTCTTAATCACGCAATCAAAGAAATTTAATTCCCCAATTCGCAATTTTGCGGTAGTAGACACCCCATATAAAAATGGTCAGAAACACTGACCCGTCCAGATTACAAGGCGCTAAGGAATGATTACGGAGCAAATCAGGCACAAGTAGCAAGATAACCACAAGAAGAAGAAAAAACTTAAATTTACGAGGTACACAACGTCGTATTACAGCAGATACAACACCAAAGGAGAGGAGAACATTTTTGAATGACATCGCGCATAAAATGAATTCATGAAAAGTAGAGGATGTAAAGAAAAGATGCAGTGATTTTAGAAAAACTTTCGTACAACACAATGCGGGTAAAAGACGTAGGTGGTGGTCCAACTAAGGAAAGAATATTAACACAGATAGAACCTAGATCATTATACGTACTGAACATATATGAATAACAATTGTTTAGCTGACATTGTTTAAATTCAGAAGTTTTAACTGCTAGCTGATGACTGCAATGAAAGACTGAAGAAGAATTACTGCCTGCTTTCAGGAGTACTAAAAACTTTCAGGCAAAGAGGAGAGTCACAATTAATGCATGCTTTCGTAAATCATACGGAATACTTAATCTGCCTAATTTACATAATCTCCACCCTGTTTTAGCGTGTTCACTCCAGGTATATATACAGTATGCATGAAGACATTTAACTATGCATCAAAAGAAAGTCGCAGAGTGACGTAATCCTAGAAAATTACATCCTAATGGCGATTTTGACCCAGTGCGACCGTTTAGTAAATCCGGCGCAGATATTGTGACCTTGTAGCGACTGCTTTAGCGTCGGAAAAAACAGTCGCGATCCTTTAGTAAATCCGGCCCTGTGACTGTGTTGCATTCTGTTTCCCGATGAAACCTCGCTGGTGCTAATTACAGGTACTGGAGGAGGGCCCTTGGCCTACAGGTGCGTTACGCTGACTGCCAGTCGTACCGCTTCTGCTACTCAACGAGAGGGAAGCCGGGGAGCAAACCGTCCATTCTAATGTTGCACGGCTTCTCCACTCACAAGGACATGTGGCTGTCTGTGGCAAAGGTAAGTGCACAGAGGCTGCCCAGGGAGGGACAAACACGAACACAAAGACATGTGGCTGTCTGTGGCAAAGGTAAGTGCACAGAGGCTGCCCAGGGAGGGACAAACACGAACACAAAGACATGTGGCTGTCTGTGGCAAAGGTAAGTGCACAGAGGCTGCCCAGGGAGGGACAAACACGAACACAAAGACATGTGGCTGTCTGTGGCAAAGGTAAGTGCACAGAGGCTGCCCAGGGAGGGACAAACACGAACACAAAGACATGTGGCTGTCTGTGGCAAAGGTAAGTGCACAGAGGCTGCCCAGGGAGGGACAAACACGAACACTGCCTTGTTGAAAAGCATGTTATGTTACATTTTATGTTACATGCGTTTACATGCATACATTTCCGTTGAATTTGTGGGTGGGGTTGGATTTCACAAGGACAAGGCTAAAAGAAAATAGAAGTGGCACCCTTGACGAGAAATTGGAAATGAAAAACAAAATTGGCTCCAATAACCCTGAAAGTGCATTATGTTATTCAGCTGCTCATTGTAATAGCGCCTGAAACCAGGCTAATTTGCAGATTACAGGACCTGAAAGGCAAAAGCTGGTCAGGCTCAGTGGAATCATTAGAGTCAATGGTATTTGAAACAAACGTTCCGATTATAACTTCTATTTTATTTCGCAGTTCTTGCCGAAACACCTGCATCTGGTGTGTGTGGACATGCCTGGCCACGAGGGGACTTCACGCACCAATGCCGCAGACTACTCCATCGACGGGCAGGTCACAAGGATACACCAGGTGGGCACTTTCACAGTGGTAGTATTTCACAGTGGTTGTTTAATGACATCTTTTTATGACAAACTTTCTTTTTGGTTTTCCAATGGTCTTTGATCACGGGTGGGCGGTAACAAGTATATGAATGTGTATAACTGTTACGTTCGTGCAAAGGACCCAGACGCAGACCACAGGATTAGACAAAAGGAGTAGTTTATTCCGTTCAGGGGTCAAGCCAGGAGATCAGAGGCAGGTAGGTACAAAGGGATTAGGCAGGAGAATGGTCGATATCCAAACGTGGTCAAAAACGAAAAGGCAGACTGGACAGATAAGGGCTAGGCAAAAGAATGGTAGTTCAAACAGGTGTCGCGGAATAATTATACAGATCTCAGGCTTTCGAAAATAGTAGGCACTGGAAAAGGTAATCAACGTTCTGACACAGACTGGAAGTAACACGGGGGTTTAAATGCACAAGATACAGATGACACAAAGGGAATCAGGTGTGTGAGAAGGCGGGGTTCCAAACGAGAGACAATGAAATACATCTGGGAAACAATTAAACAACCACAGAGACAACTAGGGAAAACGCGGACTGGATTCCAAACATACACAATGACAGATGACCTGGAGTTTCAGGAAATCGTGCATAGAGTAAGATGACAGGAGGAAGAGATCAGTTGCAGCTGAGAATGATTTAGCAAGGACAGAACAGCATGAAAATGTGCGCTCTAATATATTAGTGAGATTAGTAACTATACACACCCCTGCCGTTAGTAGAGTTAGTGGTAATATACAAATTAGTTTGTTAGTGGAGTTAGTAGATCTAATCAATCGTTAGTATGTTAGTGGTAATTAGTCAATCTAAGTATACAGAGACAGGTGCGAAGTAAGAGGGAACCCGAACACCAATGAGATCACCCGAATGGTACAGAGACGTAAACAGGGAGTGACGGATCAGATGTAAACAGTCAGACACATGACAACTAGGCAAAACGGAAAAGTAAACAAGTCCGATGGAAAAACTAAACTAAACAATACATACATACAGATGAGAATAAATGATAATAATATAATACAATACAATTTAGCAGGTAAATGTCAGATCCTTACAATAACTCTTTACATGTTAGTAAAGCTAACCAGTAGAACTAGAGACAATCTGAATTTTCTGTGATTTGTGACTAACAAACAGGTTCTACTCTTTCAAAGTTTGCATTTTCAACTATGTGATTTAGTAGCAGTACCATGTGGCTAGTTGGTGCCACATTGATGGGCCTTGCACTATGATTGTAACTATGATCCTCTACAATCATGCCACGTTTAATGTGTTTTCATTATTCCTGCAGGGTTTTATGCCCATTGTTAAAGAATGGAAATTTCTTCATATGTTGATACGTTGCCGAAGCACCTGTAGTGCCCCCTCACGGTTTCCCCGCCTGCTCTTCCCTTTTGGGCCACTTATCTGTGGAGCGCTCGTGTATCATTTTCTTTCTTTTGGTTTTCTTTATCCGTCCCGTGTTTTGGTTTGTCCTGCTACTCTGTGTTTTCACCTGTCCTGCATTTTCGCTCATTATTTAAACCTTGCGTCTTCTTTGTTCTACGCTTCCATATTGCCATTTTTTTGACAAGGAAAGCCGGTAATTTACGGTATAGGACTGACAGATCAAATCGACCGTTTCGTCTCAACTTGTTGACGTGACATGGGACTTGTGTCGGGTGTCATTAGAGTTAGCTAGATACTTAGCCTTATTACTCTCTACCCCTTGTTTGTTTCTTTGCGTAACTTCTCTGTCTCCCTGTCCTAGACAGTTCTGTCTTCGCCGTCTCTTTTCACCTCTTGTTTGTGTTTTCCGGCTCTCACTTGTGTGAGCTTGGGGTCTTTCTTTCTGTTGTATTGTTCTAAGCTCTAGCTTTAGAGTCTTTGGCCCTATACGGGTCGCTTTCAGTTTGGTAGCGGTTACTCTCGTTTTAAGGATTTTTCTCTTGTTGTTTTATTTCCTGTTTGCGGGTTTCCCTCCCGCTTTTGCGGTGTTCACCCTACTGTCGCGTTTGGTTCTTCGTTCCATACGCTACCCTGACACATAATAGTTGGCACAGCCCTCGCACTTACAGTTTTTTCTTAATTGTTTAGACACTAAAATTGTTATTATGACCCTATAAATAAAACATTAAGTTTATGTACCTAAACATTTAGAAATGAGAATAGGTAGACCTGCTCAATTGTTATTTACTGTAACATATCAATACTTGGTGATTCCTGTACTACAGTATCTAATACTACTACAAGAGGACAACAGTACAGACAGTATCGTGCGCACAAGCTAAGCTGGCAGTATCCCTCGTGTACGTACCGAAGCCACCCCTACATGGAGCAAATACGGGAGAGCCTGTCCCTTCAGTAGCTCAGAGTAGCTAAGCACGGTCTTAGCATCTTACCAACCTTACTGTAAAGAGGACCTGAAACACGGGGGAAATATCGCAGTGTTGCAGAAATGAGCTCGACACACATTCACACAGACACACACACATGCCCATACACACAGAAACACATACATATACACACTCACACATGCACACGCACACACACATACACACACACAAGATAGACCAGAGCAGCTCACACATGTTGTCATATGGGACAATGTGAGTTTCCACCGTGATGCTCTGTTTCGAAGTTGGTTCAATGAAACCATTGCTTTTTCATTTCTCAGTCATGCCAAGGGTGGCTGTGTCATTCCAAAAGACACTTGTCCCACTGCTTGGCCAGAGAAATGTATAATGTGAGATGTATATGAGAATATGTGGCCTGATCAAGAGCAGAGACCAGTCTAATTCATTTTTGTAATTTAGTTTTACTTTTACATTTTCTGTTTATTTTACTCTATACTACATTTTTGTAAATTGGAAAAATAAAAAATAACAATATTTGCATTGGTCAGTACACTCAAACAATACTGAAGTATAATGGTAATAGTGTCATTAATTTTTTACACCAGTGTGTAATTGTCATCTATAATTGGTATTAATTTGTTGACTAGTGTTTATTATTTGAAGGAAAAATATCATTTTGGGATGGGAGTGTATGGTTTTGAAAAGAGTGCTTGATTTTGACAAGAGATATATGAAGTTTTGCAGAAAGTGTTGACTGTGCGGGTTTTGTGTTTATAAATTTGAGAAATTCGTTTTAATTTCAGAAAATGTGTATAAACAATTGAGAAACTTTTCATCCTGGTACTGTACTCTGAGGCTCTTTATCGTACAAGGCATCTTTGCTGACTCAAACAGTAATGCAGTCTGCCGAATCACATAAAAAGTGATTTGTGCAATTCAGTTAGGGTGACCAACTACAGTTTTAAGCTTTGGGCACATCTTTCCTGTATATTATTATTATTATTAGAGGAATAAAATTATTAAGTGCTGTTTTTTATTTTTTTCACATGCTCTGCTACCTGTGACAAATTTTAAATACATTTTTGATTGAAAATGTATCTCCATTCCACCTCCATTCTGAATGTAGCGACATATAATTAGTTATTAACTACCCAATAACTACACGACCCAAAGTTTTACCAAAGTTCAATTTTTCTTTAAGCTAGAGGCGTGTTTGCAATAAAGTATGCGATAAATAAGATATCTGAACAAAAGCCGTGAAGAGATCAATGAAATTCAATAACATCAAAAGAAGGTGGATTTTCCCTTTAAGACAGCTGCTACATTGTGTGCTGTCTGTTTTTGAAGCCGTCAGGGGGAAAGCGCTACGGCAGTGTTGTACAAGAGTTTGGGAACTGGACTTGTAACTGAGAGGTTGCATGTTTGATTCCCAGGTGAGGCACTGCCAGTCACACCCTTGAGCGATGTTTTAGTGAATATGCAGCTACATAAATGGGTTATATGTAAAATGCAAGCTGTGCGTAAATCACTTGGGGGGGGGAGCATTCGCTAAAGGCCTAAAATATAAATGTCGATGTAAATCTAGTGGGGTCACTGATGGCTGTCCTGTCCCCCCGCCTCTTTAACAGTTTGTAGACAATATCCGGCTTAACAAGAAGCCCTTCCACCTGGTAGGAACATCCATGGGAGGAAACGTGGCCGGTGTTTATGCTGCCCGCTACCCCTCAGAAGTCTCTGGTCTCACACTCATCTGTCCTGCAGGTCAGTAAGGGTCATGCATGCATTAGTCGGTGTGTGAACATGTGGGCTTGTGTTAAAGTCGCTGATCTCAAATGGGTCCCTCCTCTTAGTCAAGTTTCCATTCTATTCTCTTTTATGGCCCCCCAGTGGTGGAATGAGCTCCCCACTACAGTGGGCCACTGTTTAGCTAATGCCGCAGATTTAAAACTCAACTGCATCTTGGTTCAACAAACCCTGAACCCTGAGTGCATTTATTGTGAGCTGACTAACCCTACTTGTAACACTGTACTACATAAACCACTATATCCTCAATCTTTCTCTTCCACTCACTATGGTACTTAATATCATTGTAGGGTACTGTTTTGGAGGTTTATGTAATGACTACTCTATCACTACTTGGTATTGCCGATGCTGTTTTCCAAAATGTTTGTGTTTTGTAAGTTGCTTGAGGTAAGAGCCTCTTGTAAATCCGCTTAATGTAAATGTAAATGTTGTACTTTTGTTATGAATTGGCCTTCTGTGGTACTGCTGCACATTGGTATTCCTGATGGTAACACTTGATGTTTCTCACTCTGAGTCACTCTGGATAAGAGCTGTTGGGGAAGTGACAATCTGAATACATTTCTCAATTATACAAATTAGGTTATTGATATGTGCACATGCCATAACTGAATGAGTTATGTGATAATATTCATATGCGTTGTGCTTGCTCCATTTATGATAAACAAGCATTCAGGATTTATTTTATTGTTAAAATGAAACATTTTGAGGTACATTCATCCAAATGACTCCCCACCCCTCTCTCTTGCTGCCCTATACATAGGCCTGAAGCAGCCCCATGAAAGCAAGTTTGTCAAGCACCTGCGGGTCTTAGAGAGGACCCAGAACACCCAGAGCATCCCACTCATACCGTCCACATCTGAGGAGATGGACCAAATGATAAAGCTGGTCTCGCATATCCGTTACAAGATCCCCCAACAGGTAGAGCCCCCGCTCATAAAGAACCATGGGCTGCCTGCAGCCTTTCTGTAATGTTATGACCTCTTAAATACGCAAATATTTTTATGTGACTCTACATAATCGTTGTACTTTCAGAATCAGACATACTTGCATGTAAAGGTGATTGTCCTTTTTCAGTTGAGCAAGTCACCATGCCAGTGTTACTGGATACCCTTTTCTGGTTTTGCTAAGTGTGACAGAATGTTTGATTTATAGCTTGTAAAATTGACCGGCAATATTTTATACATATTGCTACCAGACTAAACATAAGTAACAACTGCAATCTGCAATTAACAAAATTCAGATGCATCTCACCAACCTTACTGTAAAGTAATAATTAAAATAATAACAATAATGAGTCATTACTCTTGTCTATACATAAGTGGTATTAGTGTGGTGAGTATTGAGCTAACTTTCATTTTACCAAGCATTGAACTTTAAAAAAAAAGATTTTTATTACATTTTTTTACCAAAAAAAATGTGTTTTTACTTATTCTGTTAGATTCTTCAGGGATTAGTGGATGTTCGAGTACCTCACAATGATTTCTATCGAGAAGGTCAGTCACTTTCATAATTCCACATTGATTAAACAACCAGGACATACAAACAGATATTTGGTATTTAGGTAACAGTATCTGTATCATCTTAATAACCTGAAGTCTAAATAAATGTGTTTGGCTTTTCAGAGGAAGAACATTAATGCAAATTGAACACCAAAACAAATACAAATACAACTCAAATACAACTATTGTTCCTTCAATGGTTGACTTCTGCAGTATTTTTAAATAGGTTGCATTTGTTTTGGTGTTCAGTTAAAAGCAGTTAAACTCTCTTCCTTCTCTCTCGTCACTTTCTCCCAAACTTCCTCTTTTCTTCTTCGGCTCTCACGTTCTTTCAAACATCTAAACAGTTTCTCTCTCCTTTTCCTCTCTCATAGCCTGTACATTTTATTCATTTCTACTCTGTCTTTATTGCCTACTGCAGCATTCATGGAGATAGTGGGGGAGAAATCAAGATATTCTTTGCATGACAACATGCACTTGATCACAGCCCCTGTGCAAGTAATTTGGGGAAAACATGATCTGGTAAGTAACCAAAAAACATTCCTAAAAACCTATGCTGTAAGACGGGGGTTCCTCCACCCTGGCCCTGGACAGCTGCAGGGTCTGCTGTCTTCTTCTTCTGCAGCACTTAATTGATCGATGAAAGCAGCTGATTACACAGTAATCAAACTTACTCCACCTGGTATCTTCGGTTTAAATACCTTTTTGCCAATTTTAAAGTAAAAACCAAAACTCAGCAGTCCCCGTCACTCTCCAGGAACAGTGTTTGGGATCTCTGGGATCCTTGGACTTCCTGTAATAAGACGTACAGAAACCCCAAAGGGTCCCTGCACCACATATTTCTAATTTACTGTGGTGTCTGAGTGTGTGTCAGTGTAAATTGCTTCTGTTCTCTCACTTTCCAGGTGATGGATGTCTCTGGAGCCTCAGTCTTAGCAGATGCCTTGCCTGAGTGTCAGGTGGACCTTCTGGACAACTGCGGTCACTCAGTGCCAGTAGAAAGGCCACGTAAAGCCGCCATGCTCATTATGGACTTTCTCATCGCCCAGCAAAACGTGGGAAATGGCAGCAGCAAGAAGCTCTCCTGAGACAGCAGCCACACACAGCCCCCCACCCCCACCCCACCCCACCCCCCTATGAGGAGAAAATAATTTTTAGAATTTGTACATATTATTTTAAAATTTGTGGATTCCTGACCCAGTCATGCTCTCAGGGAATGATCCCCCCCCCCCCCCCAAAATCCATCTTTTTTCCCTTCTCCGTACTGTTATTGTGCAGGGGGTTACGCACAGTATTGTATGCCATTTCAGGCACTTTACAGTGGAAATGGATCTGTATGAAATAATTAAGGAAATTATTTAAATATATGGCAGTTTTAGTGTTTCCAGCTCATTTCTGCATGTGTTTTCTCTCAGAGTGGTCTTGTCTTATTTGTGTTTTTTCTTTGTGTTTGTTTTTGTTCATTTTGAACAATAGACACAGCAGGCTGATGCTATTGAGTGTGCACTAGTAATAATGATTCCATGAAGCCATTTCTGCACAGCAGTAGCAGGACATCAGCATAGGTACCACAGTAACGGAATGGAACACCACAGAATTAATTACTCCTGAAAAAGACTTGAACAGATCATTGAACCACATCCTTCATATCCAGCCAGTGCTGTGTTTATTTGGGCTGCAAAGTGAAAATCTCATTATCCATGATACATATTCATGTGTAGCAGGTTTCTGTGCTGTTTTTGAGAGACAAGGAGGCGGTATCCACAAACCAGAGGCTGAATGACAGCTCATACAGAATAATGTAAATGCAGTTTTACACTGACCTTTACTTAATTTTTGTCATTAGATTTTTTTGCTGATTGAATGTGATCCTAAAGATTTACTACTTCAGTGTGATGAACAAGGCATGGTCAACAACAAAAAAGTTACTATTATGCAGCATCGCTGTATAAATACAGTACAATGTAATGTGCATTGGAAGTGTAATAATAACATAATGAGATGCAATAAATTGGAGTTTTGTGTAATAAAAATGGCAAGTACGCTATGGTACAATTAAAGCAAAGACAAAACTACCTAGCTAAATACGACTCGTAAATAATATATACATTAATTAATATAAATTGTCAAAAAAAGTTATTGTGTTATGTATTTATTGATCCTAAAGTATATGATGTTAAGTTGAGCTTGGGGTTCATTAAGAGATAATTTGCTTCCGTCTGATCATGTAGTGGTGTGGTTAAGTGTTGTCAGTAAGTCTTACTGTCAATCGGCATTCTACTTGCATTTTCCGTTTCTGTCAGTAATGCTGTTCTACTGGTTTGCATACATTTACATGCGTATTGAAGAATTGCTTTGTATTTTTCAATTACACTTCTGTTCGTTGCCGGTGTTCTGTCGAATTCTGTTCCCCCACGAAATCATGTTTCCCCTAGCGTTGCTGCGCAATTATTTCAGGAAATAGCATAATGGGCGCGCGATCTGAAATCAGCTCGCTCCCAAAGAGGAATGCTCGTGCCACTGGCATGAATCTCAGTTTGTGTTGGCTACGTTTTTCCTTGTCGGAAACGTTTGTTCGTTTCTGACAAGGAAATCTTAAGATCAGAAGCCGCGATATGCAGGTCAGCCTATACGTAAAACAGTGAAATACGTTCAGAAAAGCAGCAAGTGGTGGCTTTGTCGTCAGTTTGTATGGTGTCAGTGACTTGGTTAATTAAAACATTCATTCACGTAGTCGTGTAACGTGTACATTACATAACCGACTATTTATTTTACTGTTTAAAATATATATGAAGCCCAATGAACATGATCAGACTGTTTATGAGTAAGATATAAAATAAACTTCATACTACAGTTATTTTTTATCTTGCCTGAGTATATTATTATTAGTAGCCAACTATCATTATTCCGACATTATTGTTCCGACACAACACCTGTTCTTGCAATTACATTCGAGGAATAGGAGGGTCTTGAAACGGTTCCGTGATGAAAGACAGTAGCTATAGTTTACTCGTCAGCATGATGTTTGTCAGCTTTCCAGTCTAACATGCTCTTACATTCCAAACTGGCCCAGCATTTATACGCATATAGCAGGACATGTCATATAGGTAAGGCTAAACAGGGAAGTCTCGTGGATGTGTATTCCCGGGAAACTCAGTGGGGCATTCATGCAGGTGGCAAAGAGTGCTTAGGATAACTTACATCAGAAAGGGCGCTTCACACCCAGACAGAGACGGGGTGGCTGTTTGGCACCCCCCAGACAGAAACTGGATTAGGGCGTACAGGTTTGACTTTAACTAAAACATGTTGCTAAATTAACTTTGAAATTACTAAAATCTAACAGTATGTAAGTGTACACACAAAATTAATGTTTTTTTTTAAATTATACGTATGTGTTACATTTTCTCAGAACTACAATATCACATATTGAATGGGCAATAACTGCAAAATACCATACAATACAAAATGTAATCAGGTGTCAGTGTAGTCTATACCTCTTCGTAGTTCTGGCAGTTCATTTTTAATTTGTATATCGTCCAGACTAGAGGACACTCAAACCCTGAAGTGTTGTGAGCAATGCTAGGGTGGAGCGAGTGGGTTTGAATTCAGTCATGAAATATCTATGGTTTGTGTAATCAATATTATACACTATACATTGTGTATTATTACAAAGCGATGGAGAAAATGCTCCAAGGAAAAAAATGTCTACTCAAAGCATTGATAGATTTAAGGGTGCTGTGATAGAACAAATATATTCAAGTGGACTTGATAGAAGAGTTTCGTATTTCGTACAAGACAATGTCGTCATTAACTATTCCAATACAGTAGGTGGCAGTGATCAAAAAGTGTGCGTACATAGCATAGCTACCTCCTCCCTCCACGACAGGAGGTGGCGGTAATGCAACAATGAGGCCAGTGATCCGCCTATGACACCGCCTCATGGCAAAGAAGAGCGTCTAAGAGCGACCTAACCAGGCATTTTTTTTAAAGCAGCTCGTGGTTATGGCCGTAGCTGTTTTGTAAATTGTAACAAACTGCAATTTACGGGCCGAAGATATTTGTATATTTTCGCACAACAATGTATGCATAAATTAAATGCAATGATGTTGCTTGCTAAGCATATGCTTTAGCTAAGTGTGAGTTTGACTTGGACTAACTTGCTAGGTACTCTTGTTGCTAAGTAGCTCTGATTGCTCTTCGGCGGCTGGCACTGCAGGCGGTTTTAACATACTGGCCAAATGATGTAGCAAGCTAATTTAATTACGTTTTCTGCTGGAATCATTTTTTCATCCAGTCTGTCGTTCAAAAAAGTCAAATGTGGCATGCTGACAATATGTCGGAACCTGCAAGTTATGAACGACTGGTGCTCAAAAATACATCAGTTTACCACTATATGAAGATTTACTTGTAAGTAACATAAGGTCATTTTTTTAATGAAATGTATTCTAGCAGTAGCTATGTTTTTGTACGTCAGTTACATTTTTTTATTTCAGAATATTGGACAGTGACGACAAAACGCTCAACGCAGCTCATTTCAAACAAATGATCATCGCTGCGCTTAGGGATTTATACGGAGAGGTAAAAACTGGATTGGTTATAAATAACTTTACTGAAACTGAATGAACAGGACGTGGTCACAGATGTATGCTGCATGAAATCGATCTATGTGATTTGTGTATGTGGAAAACTTCGTCACAGTTATCTGATCAAATGGAAATGTATGAACATTATTTGTAGATTGGAGCTGCTTTTCCTTTCGATGTTTTAAAATTCGAAGAAGATACACTCACGGCGGTGCTTCGAGTTTACAGCAGGTACTGTCATGTGAAATTCCAAGGTGTTTTGTTATTTTAATATGGATTTGAAACCATCAGTATCTTTTGACGGCGTTTCGTAACTATTCGATGTCTATGGCATTTACTATGTGGATTGCATTTGATCTGTAGGCAGTGGTGCTTTATCTTTTGCCACTGTTTAGCTAATAATGATATATCACTTTCAGAAAATAAATATACTTGTTTTAAGTGAAGAATTTGTAATGGGATGGAAAGACAGTGAGGGAGTTTGTCTGTTATTTGCCATTCAGGACACAGAACCATAGTTATGCTGAATGTGAATACGCCTAAAATTGTTTGCACACCCTCTATTCAATCCCGCTCCAGTGGCTTGGTGAAGCTGTGGAGTGCCCTGACACTGCTTGGATCCTACCATAGTGAACCATGTGCTGTCCGTGTTGCACAGGTAAATTTACACTCAAGAACCTACATTTGGACAGCATGCTGGTTACAACTCCTTTGGTGTGATGATGCACACAATAGACTTGTATGGTGTTATTGCCAGTCCTTGGTGTAACTGTTGATGCATGTGGTTAGATTGTGGCTTGGATGCAGATTTAATATTTTAAGCAGCATGTGATTGTATTCAAAGTAATCCTTCATTGAGACTGTGATAAGTAGATGGCAAAAATGAGACACTGTGCTTTTGCATTGAGTGACTATGAGCAATGTTTCAAAAACCTTCAGTTCATTGTCTGGAAATATATTACATTTGTGTTGATAATTCTTACAAAAGAATAAAATATTAACATCGATCTTTTATTTTTTGTAGGTTTCACCCTTTCTGCTAGCTTTATCTGGAAACAGCAGAGAACTGGAGCTGGACTGATCTCTTTTTTGTCACTGCAGAGGAGAGGCACACAGCCCATTACTGTAAAAGAAAGTGACCTGCCATTTTGACAGGTCAACTGCACAAGCTGTTTGGCTGATGTCTGATTGGCTGAAAAGTATCTGCAATCGCACTATTTTTTTTTCAGTCACTCGGGCATCAGCCACTGTGTGGCTGACCTGTCAAAACGGCAGGTCACTTTCTTTTACAGTAATGGGTTGTTTGCCTTTCATGCTGACTAAGGCTTTTGGAGGGACACTGCAGCCTATTTAGAGTCGACAAGAGCATGACCCGCCTCATCCACATCCACCCTGGCTACTCCAAAGAGGGCCTCTCAAAAAAAAAAACATTGTTCAGATCTTGCTGATCAATGGGCTTATCGCCGCTGTCCTAGGGGCCCAAAGGCCTGGCAGAGGGTAAATACCTCGCTCAGGAAATGTATTTTCCTGCACTTTTGTGTCGGTGTTGGCAGAAGAGTGAAGTGAAAATGGTATAGTTTTGCTTTGCCTTCATTTCCTGCTCCTGACGAGGCTTTACTGGAGGAGGAGGATATCATGGTCATGCTAGATACTACCAGAGGTCAAGCATCCAGTGCAGTGTAAGAAGTTGGTTACATCCTTGGAGTGATCTCCATAATAAGTAAATTGAAAAATGCTAACATATTTAATTATTTTATTTCTGAAAAGTATAGTGCTTCGGTTCCATTCCTAGATTCCATGAAAATTGACAGCATGCAAATGGCATCAGTTTTGTCTTCTGACATGCAGTATGTAACAATTTAAATAACTGGTTGTTGAGAAAGCACTGGTTTATGGTCCAAATTCCACCTTTGTTATTGAAAAGGTTTTTCACACTGTCACCAAAATAAATATTAAACCGTTGCTGTAGATTGTTGTGGACTACTTTTTAGGGGGGGGGGGGGGTGACGGGCAGCATTAACCATTTAACCATGGCATCCTTCTGTAAGGTTCTCAATAAAACTGCCTGCTCACACACTCTTGATACTACGGAAGCACATCCGTGCCAAAATTCTAATGAAAATGCGATTTGACGATTGCATTTCATTTTCATTCGATGTGCGCAAAAACCATGACCTAATTCAAATGAAAATGCATAAGGCTGCTTTGAAAACTAAATGCAATAACCAATTTGCATTTTTATTTTTATTTTAGGGAGGATATGCTTCCATATTATACACGCAGTCAACCGATTCTGTTTTGCCTTGAATCTTGAACGAATACATGGACGTTGGAGCCAAGGAGCCTGCACTTTCAACAACCGCTGCCAACCGGTCACTTTAGCCACTGTTCCTTGTGCATCATCAGCAATTTGAGCAGACTTTGTCACTGAAGCTACTGACAAACATACCCCAACAATTGCCCTTCTTTCAAACTCACTACAATCTCTTATAGCCATTGTAGCCAAAATAATGGCCAACTGGCCCTTCCCAGATTTTTTTTATACACAACCGTGAGCATGCTGGGATGTTAATTGCTTATTTAACTCAGGAACCGTAACTGCTGTCAGTATATTCATGTATCCCTCGTTTACTCAAGCGTTCCCTTTATTTTGGCAGTTGCCTGTATGTTAAACTGAACATCTTAAACAGGAAAGCACTTCTGCATCAGTTGTGTAAAATACATTCAGCCAGGGCATTCTCTGCATATACACAAAAGGGGACCCCATGCACCCAGTGGCTTGTTTTAATTGATCAAATAAGTGCAGAATAACCACGAAAACATGAAGGCCACCCTGCTGGTCTCCAGAATTTAATTGAGAATGCCTCTTAAATTCAAATTCAAATTGAATTTGAATTGAGGTAGCAAACAGGATGCAGAATTGCAATTTGAATTAAACTAAGTAGAATTAAAGTTCTATGAAATTCTAAGAAATTCATATATGTACTGACTAGCTTTTAACAGTAAGGCTTTATATCTCAATGTAATTTGTACATTAAACATGTTACAAACAACATGGTATGCTTAAAAACATTAGATTTTATTAACAATAAATGTTTTTTCTTCCAACAATAAATCTTTAAAGTATCTTCTATAGAATAATCATATTTAATTAAATTTAACTTTCATTTTGTGGAACATGGTGGAAGAACACTTAATTAAGCTTTATTTTACCCCAAAGTATTCAAAATGGAGCCAAACAAGACCTTTGAGGATGTTTTGACAATTAAATGTAACAATGTTGAATGAGTTGTGGATTGGAATAAATTATAATTGCATTTACCTTGACGTTTGAGTGCTAAGGTGAAAATGAAAAACAATATTACTCATTATTGTACATACACTGCCCAAAAAGATTAAGGGAACACTTAATCATCACAGTATAACACCAAGTCAATTAAACCAAACCGGTCATGCTGGATGATGTTGCAGGCAGCATAACATTCGCCATGGCGTCTCCAGACTCTCACGTCTGTCACGTGCTCAGTGTGAACCTGCTTTCATCTGTGAAGAGAACGGGGCGCCAATGGCGAACCTGCCAATTCTCGTGTTCTCTGGCAAATGCCAATCGAGCTGCACAGTGCTGGGCTGTGAGCACAGGTCCCACTACAGGACGTTGGGCCCTCATGGAGTCTGTTTCTGACTTTCTTTGGTCAGAAACATGCACACGAGTAGCCCGCTGGAGGTAATTTTGTAGGGCTCTGGCAGTGCTCCTCCCGTTCCTATAGCCGCTGGGTTGTTGCCCTTCTACGGCCCTGTCCAGCTCTCCTCATGTAATGGCCTGTCTCCCGGTATCTCCTCCACGCTCTTGGGACTTTGCTGGGAGACACAGCAAACCTTCTTGCGACGGTACGTATGGATGTGCCATCCTGGAGGAGCTGGACTACCTGTGCAACCTGAATGGGCTGCAGTTACCACCTCATGCTACCAGTAGTGACAAGGGCACTAGCAAAATGCGAAACTAGAGAAAAATCAGTCAGGAAGGATAAGGAGAGAGAAATGGTCTGTGGCCACCACCTGCAAAACCATTTACTTTTTGGGGGTTGTCTTGCTGTTGCCTCTCCTGTCCATCTGTTGTCACTTTCATTTGCACCAAAGCAGGTGAAATTGATTCACAATCGTTTACGCTTCCTAACTGAACAGATCGATATCCCAGAAGTTTAATTGACTTGGTGTTATACTGTGTTGATTAAGTGTTCCCTTCATTTTTTTGAGCAGTGTATAAGAGAACAAATGGGAATCATTTCTTGAAATAAATTATGTAATTCTTTATAGTTTGCAGCAAAATATATGTTGGATTTAATAAAACTATTTTGTTGTGTGACTGAGTGGAATTACTTTGAATTGCAATTAATTAAATTCCACTTCCTGTCATTCCAATTCAAGTCAACATCCTGTGGGGCATGGCCAATTCAATTCAAATTCCAACTCATGAATTGAATGGGGGCCAATTTTTTAATTCTGAATTTTGCACAACCCTGGTATACGCCACTAAGGGCTTCACACACAAAAAAAGCATTTGTAAAAAAAATCCTGATTAAATGTTTCATAATTCATGCATCAAAGACTGGTCCACTAACATAGCAGCAAGTACAGTATTGTGCAGTTTGTAGCTGGATCAGGGATCCCCAACCCTGGTCCAGGAGAAACACTTGGTTACTTTTTTGTACTCGTAATGAAAGCAGTTGCTTACATTGTTAACTCATGTCTTTGATCAAAAAATATTTCATCTAAATGTTTCCTTGTTTTTTTATGGCGCTTATTCGCCAGTAGGTGTCTCTGTTGCTACAGTATTTGGATGAATAGGTACCACTTTTAAACCCTCAATCATGTGACCTATTGAGTTAAAAAAAGATTGGATTTACCATCCAGGCATCTAAAAGCGACATAGAATTTATGAAGCAGCCTACATTAAACACTTTATGAAAGGTCGGAACAATTTGTTTTAAACACTTTATGAAACCTAACAGCTTTCTACACTGGCAAGATCGCAACTAGTCGCAAATACTAGAAAGTAGGCTACAATCGTCTGACAATCGTCTGACAATCGTCTGACCACCGTCACATGCATTTAAAAAGGTGAATGAATAAGATAATTATTCATTCAGAGCACCGAATTATTTTCAGTTTAGTTATCTGCTGACGGTGTATTTCTTTATTTACGTAATTCTCCTGGACCGCACATTAACTGTTATAATACATTTGCAAGCTAAGGCAACTGAGTGCTGTGTTATAGGCTATGTGGCTCAGGCTCTTCGAATCTAATAGTCAACTGAGTTGGTGAAATCGAGGGTAATGGAATAATATGGTTCATGTATTTAAAATATGTCTTGTGGATGGAGGATACAGATGCAAGCGAGAGAGAAAGATCATCTAGCCTAACGTAGAGAACTAGAGTCCAACTGCAGAGTGACTCTCACACCACACAGCCACAGACGTACATTCAGACCACTGACGCTCTGAGACAGGAAATGGGAAAGGAAGTTCGTTTATCTTTTTGTATGCTGAAGAGGTCCATATAGTTTCCACATTTCCATTAATTGATATATCAATCTATAGCCGACTGCAATGGTTCCCAAACTCGGTGCTAATAGCCTACCCCTGTGGATGCTAGCCTACATAAAAAGAGGTAACAAATATTTACCTGATCAAATTAAAGGCCGAGATGAATAGGCCAAATTAAATTAGCTTGATGAACACAAGTCCTTTCATAATTTTTTAGTACAAAGTCAATGTGACAGGTCTTTGAGCTACGATTTGAAAATGGTTTCTTTATCAAGTATTGGCTGAAGCAAAGCTTTTGTGTTCCAAATATGAATTATGTGCCAAGGTGTGAATCGTTCTTTAAGCACCAAAATAATTAACAGTTTTTAAATAAGCTTCAACCGTTGCTACTTTTAAGTCTCAGATGAAAAATAATAAGATTGCTTTTTATTTGATTTTGTGTTTTACCATGATTTCTAAAGTATTGAACTGCTTTATTCCATTGAAGGACCTTTAGTTGTTTATTTTTTTTGTATGAAACATGCTATTTAAATGTATTATTGTTGTTGTTTTTGTTATTATTATAATTTTTCTGTTGTTACCCTTACAAAAAAGAACTGCATTGCTGCAGTAAAAAAAACTGCAGTAATGCTCCAGTTTTTAGTGCTGTAGTAGCTACAAGTGCAGTAAATTGGACACAGTAAAACTGCAGTTGTACTACACTTGTACTGCAGTTAAAAAGGATTTTAACAAGTAAAGGTTTTCAATATGCAGTACTACTGCACAGAACTGCACTTGTACTTCATAAAACTGCAGTAATACTGCAGATGACTGCATCATACTGCATTAATACTGCAGTTCATTTTTGTAAGGGTATTATAACACGTTTATTTACATATTGTAGCAATCAACTCCATAGAGAGACCAGGCGGATCTAGGATAACACTCATGCTTCTTTATTGAGCAATAGAGCAAGTCATTAGACCAGAACAAGCTGCCAACCAGCAGAGAATGCCTAAAGGTCCTTCTCTTATCTGAACAAAGAGCCCACAGTTACCCCCCACATGAACACACACACAGCCTTGTGGGTGACATGACTGTGACGTCACAATAGTAACCAAATAGATTGGCACAGAACACACTTGGCCTTGCGGTGACTAGCTAGCTTTCCAGACGTTACCAAAAGCAGTCTTCAGTTTTTCAAAGTCTGCAAGCCAAGCTCTGAGAGTGCTCTGAGAGCACCACTCCAGCAGTCGTGCAGTGGGGCCCCAATGGAAAGGGTGGCAGTAGGTATCCTGGAACAGGGTAGCGTTGCGTACTGACTGGAACTTGGGGACGGCACACGCTGACTGGAACTGGGGAGTAGCGACTACTGGGTGGAGCAGGACAGGGCCAAGGCAGTCTACATGCAGTACTATGACTCGCTGCCGGAGTTGGAGCCGAACCTCATACATCACATCAGACACGCACCACAGTATGGTGCAGAGGCCCTTCCAGTCGCTGTCTAACTTCGGCATCTGACACTTCCTCCAGCGGGCGTTGTAGAACCAGATCTTATCCCCTGGCTGGTATGACCCGCTGGTACAGCGGAGGTCGTAGAACCAGATCTTATCCCCTGGCTGGTATGACCGGCTGGTATAGCGGAGGTCGTAGAACCAGATCTTATCCCCTGGTTGGTATGACCGGCTGGTACAGTGGAGGTCGTAGTTTCTCTTCTGCCGGGAACTTGCACTGACTAGGTGTTCGCAGGCTAGCTGGTGGACCCGTTCCAGGCAGTCTTGTAGCTGGTGGATGTACTCAGGGCCGGGCAGGGTGGACAGGCTATTGTCCAGGGGGCAGCCGAACACCAGGTCCACCGGTGTTCGCAGTTCTCTCCCAATCACTAACGCCTCCAGGATGCACCCCATGGACTCCTGCACAGCAGTGCGGTAGGCTAAAAGGACTAAGTGTAGTTGGAGGTCCCAGTCACGCTGGTGGTGAGAGGTCAGCAACACTAGCTGGGTTGCTAACATCCTTTTGAACGTCTCCACCAGGCTATCACTTTGGGGGTGCAGCGGGGTGGTGTGGGTCTTCTTTATGGAGACTTTGGCGAAGACCTGCCTCTCAAAGTTCCTCCCCTGGTCACTATGGAGCTCATCTGGGATCCGCAGCCTGGAGAACATCCCAGAGATTAGGCATTCCGCCACCACCGGCGCTTCCTAGGAGGGAATCATGTATGCGTCTGGCCACTTGGTGAAGTAGTCCATAGCCACTAACGTGTAGCAATTCCTCTGTTAGTAACTGGAAGCAAGCCTAGGATACCTACCATCACCCTCTCCATCGGGGCCCCGCTGCACAACTGTGGTGGCAATGGCTCTCCACGTCCCGCCTACACTGGCTCCAGTAGAACCGCTGCCCGAACCGGCCCAGGGTCTTATTCACTCTGAAGTTCTTGACCCCTGGAGCACAATGGACTATTTGCAATACCCGGGACTTTGCTCTGGTTTGCTAAGCACACGGCTAAAGTAAGCAATCACCTTCTCGCTGCTTTTGTTGGCTTTAACAGGAGGCCCACATCACTCACGTCAGTGTCCAGAATGAAAGGCTTTCTGGGATTCACCAGGGCAAGAACTGGAGTGGTGAACAGGGCAGTGCAGAGGCAAGCAAATGACCGCTGACACTCTGGAGATCACTGGAGCCTGCTGTACCTTTCGGTGAGGGTGTGCAGAGGGGCAGTGGGCCTTGCAAAGTTTTTGATAAAATGCCTGTAGTAAGAGGCTAGTACGAGGAAGCCGTGGGATGAGGGGATGGGCCAGCTTCTTACCGCCTTACTGACCTGCCAATAGCGATCAATCGGGCTCAGCCTGATGGGTTGGGTCAAGTGCCAGGGCTAAAAGCGACTACTACGTACGGCTACTGACCTTTTACGTTTTTTTTTTTTAGCTGTCAGAAAAGGGGTGCCGCAAGGATCAATTCTTGGCCCTCTTTTATTTACGCTATACATAAATGATTTGGGTATTGGGATAAAAAATAGCGCCATCCATTTTTACGCTGATGACACAGTGATTTATTCATCAGCTTGCTTGATAGATCAAGCTTTTAGAAACTTACAATTGGATTTCACGACCATACAAAATACCATTATTGATCTCAAGCAATGCTGAACACTGAGAAGACGAAGTACATGCTTTTTTCCAGAGCAAAGAATGATTGTCCCTCTGACTTAGTCATAAATTTGATTAGTGGGGTTCCAATTGAAAGGGTACCATCCTATAAATATTTAGGAGTATGGCTTGATGACAAGCTGTCTTTTAAAACACACGTCGATAAACTGTCCAAGAAATTGAAAAGTAAGTTAGGATTCTTCTATAGAAATAAATCCTGTTTCCTACTAAACCTCAGAAAACAAGTTGTGCAGGCAACATTTTTATCAGTTTTAGATTATGGTGACATTATTTATATGCATTCAGCAGCTTCTACCCTTAAACCACTTGATGCAGTCTACCATAGTACCCTTCGATGTATTACAGGTGATAAATATAGAACACATCATTGTACACTTTAGGTTGGGTGGCCATCACTTACTGTACGAAGGGAGCAACATTGTCTCATGTTTGTTTACAAGGCGCTCATAGATAAGTTGCCTTTCTACATAACATCGCTTTTAAAGATTAGAACAGCAAATTGTCACACGCGTTCCTCGCGGGACTGTCTTATGTTGGACATTCCCCGCGTGAACACAGAACTAGGGAAAACAGCATTCAGTTTTATGCACCATATAAGTCGAATGACGTACAAAGCTGTTTAGACTTAGGTCAACTCATATCGCTTAATCAGTTTAAAGTACTTTTGAATGACATGGTATCTGAAGATTGTACTTGTTTTTGTTAATATTTTGTATTTATTTATTTTTTGTCTGTTTTTTGTTTTTGTTTTGGAAATCTGTTTGAAAATATTTTTTTGCAATTGTATCTTTGCTTCTCTGTATATCAGGGCTCCATTGCAAAAGAGAGATTTCTCTCAATTGGATTCCCCTGAATAAATAAAGGTAAAAAAATTCATTTAAAAAAATTGGAAATGAAAGGGTACTGATTCTGTACTGTACCGCGGCTGTTTAATGTGGCCAGTACGGGTCCAGTACGGTACACTTGACCAGTGGAAAATAGATATTCCTGTCGATGGCTGGCTAGCTCACTAGTTTAACTAAACACCGCTACAATATTTATTTATAACATGTAGTTTGAGCTTGTTGTCAGTGTGGCAGGGAGCAAAACACCACATTTATCCTAAGTTGCAGTGTAACACACCCTCCCCTCGTGTGTATTTATCTGTCTCGCCACCTGAGGGACACTGAATGTCATTGAAAAGACCTCTATTAAATATAATGTGATGGGGTTCTCATTTGAGACATTTTCTTTCTCGGTCACATTGCTGTATAGTGTTTTAAAGGTTTCAGTCTTTAATTCAGTCTGTTTCGTTATGAGTATAGTTTGCTTTATTGGACGACGCTTTTCTGTAAGTACCTAACTTGGCGACATTGCTACCAGGCAATTTTAATGGAATGGGATGCCAGTATCTTTTATTTTTTTTGGAATGGGATACAGTCACTGAACTCTATACGGATAGAGTACCTCATTTAACTTTTAGGCTGGTTACGTGTTTCCGCCCGTGGCCAAGGAAACGCGTAGACTACACCAACCTCAAAACAGACTGACAGGCACTAGCTCAAGCGGGAGTGAGCTCTAGCTAGATACCACAAGGGCAGCACAGGAAACTATACTAGTTCATCCGTCCACTCACTATCAAGTCATAGATTACAAAGCTGATCCCCTCACTGGATGCTTCTGTAGGAGTACAGGATATCTCACAACACCGGCGTTAATCGGTAAGACTGCTGTTAATCATCATTTCCCAACGTGAACGCCGGCGGAATGGCGTTCATGGAGAAGCCGTCTGCGGGGAAGATCCTGCTGGACGACACCGTGGCGCTGACAGCTGTAATCGAAGCGAGCCAGAACCTTCACTCCCACACAGTAAGCAATCGAGTCGGAAACCAGGCGAGAGTGGGTCACGGGGATTCACAGGTTTACGGTGGCGGGCCTCTTTGATTCACTACAGCTAACGTTACTTTCCATTTTACGTCAACTCATCTAACAACGGCTAGTTCAATGGGTAACGTTAGCAAGCTAACATGAGCTAATATATTGCGAGTAACGTTAGGAAACGTCGTTTCCCAGTTGGCTAGCTTTCTTACTGTGCGGTATCCCTATGCCTGTTATCGCTGGGAAACGGCTCATGATTGAGTGCGCCGACAACAAATGCGATATAGCTGGAAAACAGTTCACGTTGTCTTCTTCCAATTCCGTAATTATTGTACACATCATCATAAACATAACATTAACCATCTCGCTAACGTTAACGTTAGCTATCCGGAAACTGTAATGTAACGTTAGTTAGCGTTATCGTTAACGATCCGGATAAAACACGGCAGATGCACGGGCATCTAATTTTCTAGCTAGCTATAGCGAGTTCATTAGCTCTCTTACTAACGTTGGTTAGGTAAATTAGCGACATAGAAAAATGAACACTCATCACATCAACTCGCACTGCATTTGACTCGGCATTAGCTAACGTTACATGAACGTTACATGAACGTTAGCTGATTTAGCGCCCACTACCACTCGCTGGATTAATTTCGTCTTTCCGAGTTGTTTGCGATATGTTTTGACATTGGTTTACGCAAGGGACCACAGTTAGATCTAGATTCTGTCATTTGTTACGACCGTCAGGGCTAGCGATCGTGCTGACCGAAACACCTAACGTTAACGTTAAGAGGTTTATGATAGTTTAGTTATCTGTCGGCAGACGCAGCTGTCAATAAAAAATGTCATTTTTGAAATACAACGAGCTGCCTTTTTGTCAGCATATGTAACTTCATTTCTGTCTACGCCGGTTATATTCCAGCTGGTGATTGTGTATGAAGCAGGTAATGATCTACGTTTTGAAACACTCAGCAAGACGTTCGTTGCCTTTTGCCGATTTAGTATTAGGCTAATGCCCGACTAGCTAGCTCCATCACTAAATCATTTTGGCATGACTTTGAACTTCGGCTTGCAACTCTGTATGATTCAAGTGTTTTCAGAGGCTAGTGTGAAACAGCAGACATGACAGGAAACTGGACGTCTTTCTTTGTTGTGTTTAGGCCTATATTTGTGTTGGGTTTGGGGTGCTATAATTCATAGTACTTTCCCTTACTAGTGTGGAACGTTAATTGTTCAGAATTCAGTCCAGACTAAAGAAATATCTGTGCCATTTATAATTCTTTCATGTTTGAATTTGTCCTGAGTAGCAAACAATATGACGTGTAGCCAGACATATATAAAATCACTTACACTTAAATAAATAAATATATATATATATATATATATGTGTGTGTGTGTGTGTGTGTGGCTGGGGGAGGGGGGTGCACTTTTGAAATTTACGGTAATTTTACTGAAACTTCCTGTGCAGTAAACGAGGAGGAACATGGCAAGACTGAAGAGAAAGGATGCGCTATTCATGACATTTCCAAAGATACTTTACCTCTATTCATAGCTGTTTATTCCATGTGTCAGCAGGCTGTCTGTCATTTATATTGCGGTTTCATCATTTCTGTTTAGTCTCATTTAAGTACAAACAAATAAAGTAACAAAAGTAAATGCAGTGTACTGTGAAACATCCCAATGTTGTTACTGTACATGTTGTTTGTAATAAAAACCTTATTTGTAACAAAGTGGATTTAAAGGTTGCTGCACTGCTACAAATGTGCGTAATAATGTCTATCTATATTGAACTTTGGGGACATGCAATTATCAAAATTAACTTTATAGAAAACCAATGCTAAACCTGGACATTATTTAAAACTATTGGATTTTTATTTAGTGAACTGTACAGTATGTGCTTTGCATTGCTTTAAAAAGTAGCGTTAAAGCATAATAATGCAGTGTTGCTTAACAATTTTCTAGGGCATTTCCTGTGTAAAAAGTACAATACATACTGGTGTCACAAGGTTGACAGATCCGATTTAAGATGGACCTCTGGACTCTTCCTATATTATGTAGAACACCCCCCACCGCTCCCACCAGTATTGCCCTGCCTCTGCTCCTCTTAATTACGGATCACAGGACTAGCAAATCACTTTGATTGCGTTAGACCTGATGCAGAAACCCAAAGCCCAGACAGCTGACATTTACACATGGTGTCTTATCACAAACATGTTGGCTCTGCTGTGAGCTCTACTTTCCATTGCATTTCTACAGATTTTATGACTGTGCCAAGATAGTGATCTGCTCAGTCTGGTCACCCTTGTCATCCCAGAAAAATGACATGATGCAAAGCATGTCGGATGAGACAAATCAAATTGGCACACAGATCAAATGGCACACAAAGAAAGGCAGATTTTAGTAAAGAGAAAAGTGAAAACCACTAAATGAAACTAAAGACATATAGTTTAATCTCTACTTTTTTCCAACAGGAATACATTATTCGAGTTCAGAGGGGCATTTCTCCTGAGAACAGTTGGCAGGTAAATAAATGTGTTTTATTTGACAAATGAAAATTGATTAGGCCTAAATAAAAAAATAAGGTACAGAGTTAAAAATCCACTGGAGCAGGGAGAAAAAGCAGCATATTCTGTAGTTCATGTTTTCTTGTTTGTTTGGCCTTTGCACTTTTCTGGTTATGCAGTTACTGTTATTATTGCTACTTGAGTGAGCATTACCTTGGCTGTACACTCTACAGGCACACTGGTATCGGATCAAATAACATGGCTTACATATTACACATTATCCATTGGCAGAGGAGGTAGTTACTGAAGTAATTCAGTTTACATACTTTGCTCAAGGATGCAACCCCCATGTGGGAATTGAGCCGGCAACTTTCTAGTTACTAGACCAGTCAATTAACCACTACACTACACTACACTGCCTTGTCACTTGCTTGATATTGGACATGTCCAGGAATACTTTGATTAATCTTAAAATATGATTTTCATGTTTTTTTTGTTTTCAATAGAAAAGCATTTTACATGTATTATTTTCCATTATCTTAGGTCATAAGAAGATACAGTGACTTTGACATGCTGAACAGTAGTTTACTGGTGAGTGCGCCATTTGCAGTAAAATTTATTTCTGTAATTTCATTCACTTCTTAAAGATACACCATGGATTCAATTTATAACCACCCAATGTTGAAACTGATCTATTTTTGGATTTTGTTTCTAGCAGTGACTCAGTCTCAATTAGCCGATTAGCTATATACACCAATGCTGGTCCACTCATAGATTCGAGCATAGTATAATTTTTTATATAGGGGCAGAAGAACAGTCTTCAACTGCCATTCTTCATCTTATGAATAAATGTGGCTAAAATGACAGGTGGTGTTAAATATTTGCCTAATTAAATAATTTAGAGCAGAAATTGCCATGAAATTCTGAAATGGTTATGACTCTCAAGGAATGTGGTTCCCCAATCCTGTGATAAGCAAAGCTGTAAAACTTATAGCAATATACCTTAAATCCTCACCTTGTTCTGCCTCTGCAGATCTCTGGCCTCAATCTGCCCCTTCCGCCCAAGAAACTGATTGGAAACATGGACAGAGAGTTCATTGCGGAGAGGCAGAAGGGCCTGCAAACCTATCTGAACTTCATCACAACAAACCACATTCTATCTAGCTCAGAGCTTGTCAAGAAGTTTCTGGATACCAACAACTACTCTTCTAACTACACAGGTTTGTGGATAAATTTAATCCAGCAAGATCTGAGTGGGCAAATTCTGAGGGTGTGAGGGTAAAACTTCAGGGTGTGAGAAGGGTTGGGTTTTCCAGGGTGAGGGGGAATTTGCCGTACGTTCTTTTTTTTTTCTAGCCGATTGTAAAATAACACTTGTTTTTTTGTGGTTCATACCTCAGAATTTCACAGTTCATCTCTCTTTTACTCTTCTTTAGAAATCGCCCTGCAGCAAGTTTCCATGTTCTTCAGGTCTGACCCCAAGTGGGAAGTGGTGGAGCCACTGAAGGACATCGGTGTGTAAACTGTGCACTGAGCCTTCAACTCGCTTATTTTGTCCTGAAATGCAAGATATCTTAACTTTCCTTCAAAACATATCTCTCATTATGAATCTCAGCTGTTTGAATAGTAAGAATAGGAGTGTAGAAGGTCAGAATATAAGTTGCCTAAAGGGTAACTGAACCATAAACTCAAAATTGAATATGTTGTTTCTTAACTTAAGTTGTAGTAGGCATTCATATTGGAAAGTTATTCAATTGTTGTAATAACTTGGAAAACAACCTTATGTAAAATCCTTTTGTTGTTTCATAACCTCGCTTTAAGCAATGTAATGTTAAATCTAAGCCGAGAAAGCTTTGCTCTCCTCCTCTCTGAGGATTGTAGCAAATTGCATTCAGAAATTGCATTGCTGGTACTCATTCTTAACATACCATTCTCGATCACGTAAATGTGTAAACACAGATTCCAAACATTCCTCTAAGGTGACACTAAACTTTGGATGCAAATGTGGTCTCTATTGTAATGTGGTGAATTTTTATTTAACTGACATGTGAAACCAGTTCATTTCTTTTAAATAGGCAAACGTATTGGACTGCAAAGTATGTAACAAAATATTCTGCTGTGGTTAAAGAAAGGACGTGAAAGGCAAATTCAGTTCATGCTATCCTCAACAAAGAGGTTAAACTAGGGTGGTTTTATCTAAAACACCAGGAGAGAGACTATAGCAGCTGGTTTCCACCAGGCAGCAGCTGGACAGAAAAGCAGCGTGTGGTAAAAACAAAACAAAACAAAATCCTTCCCACTCAACTGCTCTTTCTGGGGGAAGAAAAAGAAAAAGTTTCAGTTCATTTCCAGAGCCATTTATTTTATGATCATGAAAACAAGTCTGTCTGTGAAGCATAAAATAACAATATTTACTTCCATACCACAATGATGCATATACTATGAACTTATAATTAATAAATGGACCATGAAATAGCTCCATCAAATGAAATGCAGGTATTTGTCTGCATACACAGTATGTTTACTGCTAATGAAAAACATGGCAAAAGGCTTTCTACTGTTACGTTAGCAATCAGCTATAAATGAAGAGAAGGGACACTTTTTTTGTTTTTATTTTATGACCCCTCAACTTTACATTAAATAAAAACTAAAATGCTTACTATAGCTATATGCTTACGATTAATTATCAAACTTGCTTTTGTTGGCAGATATTAAGCTCAACGTGTCTGTTGACTTCTGGTAAAACGAAACTTATTGGGGCCTGTTTTTACCATATTACACAGAATAAAGGGGCAGAACATGTTTAAATAAGAGTGTTTGCAATAACTGTCAGGATATGACGTGTATGTTATACAGCCCACCAGCTATCGCAGTGATTAATTATAATGTCTGTTTATAGCATAAAGGCACATTTTATGGGCAATTCTGATGGAGTGCAAATATGGTACTTCAGAGAAATCTTTGGATTGAGGACTGAGATCACTGTTATTCTATTCATATTACAGGATGGAGGTTACGAAAGAGATACTTTCTAATCAAAAACAAAGATCAGCCCAAGGACCGCCAAGTCTTAAGCTGGGTAAGTTGAGCATATTTTCCTAAAGTTAAGGTGTGAAATCCAGAACTCTGGTTCTCATGAAAGGAATTTTAGTCTCTTGTTTATGTAACCGCTACCGTAAAAACACAGTAGATAAGGTGCACTGGTGAATGGACCACACCTTTGTTTTTATTTTCTATGTGAAAAATATACATAAAAACCTATACAATGTTATTTATGGTATATTCAGCATCAGACTACTTGTGACCTTGTGCAATCCATTAGAAAAGTACAAGGTCACAGTTTCACTTCAGAGCAAAACTTTCCTTCTATTCCAAATAAAAATGTATTGTTTTTTGCCTTCAGTTTTGTGGTACTCAGCAGACTGACGTAGATGCAGATTTTCCAGATAAAGGTTTAAGTTTAAGAGATCACACCTTGGCTCCACCCCCCCCACCACTTGTTCTGCTAACGGCTTGGCTACTGGGGCCGTGATTAAATCACACGTCTATCAATTGCACTTCTATTTTGTTGTTACATTGTTTATTCATATTTTTTGCATCGCAATCTTTTTATTTTATACAAGTTCTTTTGTTTTTGCTATTGTATAGTGCTCTTGTATTTTCCCTAACAGGCTTAACTAGTTTACAGTCTATCCTAGGTTTTCACGTGGTCTGAGTATTTACCTTCCACCTCCAGGGTTTCTGTTGCTCTTAACCTTGATTTATGCACTTGTTGTAAGTCACTCTGGATAAGAGTGTATGCCAAATAACAGTAATGTACAAACCCCAATTCCAAAAAGTATGTAAAATACACACAAAAGCAGAAAGCAATGATTTGTAAATTTTCTTTTACATATTTAATTGAAAACAGTACCAAGAAAAGATGTTTAATGTTTTACCTTATCAACTTTATTTTTATAAATATACGCTAATTCCAAATTTGATGCCTGTAACACGTTCCAAAAAAGTTGGGACAGAGGCAAAAAAAAGGACTGGGAAGTTGAAAAAGCACCTGTTTGGAACATTCCACAGGTAAATGGGAGATGCTATCATGAATAGTTATCAAGAGTTTTTTTGATATCCTTTTATATCCTATTTTAAGGTACTCTTACAACAGATAGTGGGCGCATTAAGTAACTGAGCGGCTCGGCTTCGCTCAGAGTGTAGAACGCACGTAACGGGTTAATTTCCATTGAAAAATACAGCTTTAGTGTGTGTAGGCCTGTGTGTATGTGAGCACGCTTTGCTGACGGAGCTGTCAGTACTCAGACGGTTGTTGACAGTTGCTCAGCGCTCATGTAGAGCAGAACGTTAAATGATTCAAAATCCCATTCTACCATGAGCGCTCAGTTACTTAACACTACAACCTCTCTGCATTTGAATGGATCTCTATGGGAATTGGGGGGTGGGACTAGATGAAGCCGTAAATTACACGGGAATAGTATGGAACCCATGGTTGGCTAAATGGCTGTAAGTCATCAAGGGTCTGAGGTATCAAACGAGCCTCAAACCATCACTCTGCTGCCAGATATGCGGTAGATTTGGATGGATCACTTTAAGGGTTGTTTCTCCTGACTCATTTTCCTATTGAACTCTATGTAAAAAATAAGTCAGGAGAAACAACACTTGATCTATCCATAGCTACTGCATATCTGGCAGCAGAAAGTTTATCAAGAGTTTTTTGATATTGTTTCATACCCAGTCATGATAGCATCACCTGTTTACATGTGGAATGTTCCGAACAGGTGTTTTTTTAACTTCCCAGTTATTATTATTTTTATTGCCCCTGTCCGAACTTTTTGAAACGTGTTACAGGCATCAAATTCGGAAGAATAGGCTTATATTTACAAATATTAATAAAATTGATAAGGTAAAACATTAAATATCTTTTCTTTGTACCGTTTTCAATTAAATATAGGTAAAAAATAATTTACAAATCACTGCTTTCTGCTTTTATGTGCATTTTACATAGGGTGGGAATGCAGCAGAGTTGTGGTGTTTTTATTGGTTCCAATCAATGTTGATTAGTGTTTCTTTTGCTGTGTAGGTTGACCTGGGTCCTGATAAGTTCCTGTCAGACAAAGACCTACAGTCTGCGATGAAGCTCCTCTGTACAGTCTCAGTAAGTGTGTGTGACTCTCCTGGACTACAGGGTTGCGTTTGTAAACTCATTGTGACACTCTTCCAGAATAGGAGAAACCGATCAGAATTTCTAGGAGCATTAAACTATTTGCAGTCAGTTTCCATGTGCACTGCCGTGCTGCTGCTTAATGGAGTACACCTACGGAAAGGTGACGGGGGCTGGTGGATGATTTTTCACAGTATGCATAGGATGGGTGTTAGTGAGCGGCAATTGTGCAAGTTTTACAAAAAAAAGCTCTGGAAATCTGGCCCTTGGCTTGATGTGCAAGATCGTAGGACACCACTGACCATACACAGAATAGGAGAAATGATTGTGATACCGTGATAACTTGTTGGAAAAGCAGCAATAAAAAAGGCATATTTATTTACAAACTCGCTCTTGATGTGTTGTGTCCATGCTTTCTAGAAACAATGGGGTCAGTTTACGAAGATCCCAAATAAGGGGTGTTATTTTGCGGGAGCAGCCAAAGTAATTGCACGCGCTATCATTTCACACTTTGCGGTTGATCAACTAAGAGTCATTATGTAAATTACTCCAGCCAAAAACAGCCATATTTAAATGAGAGATTTTATGTGTTTGGAATGGTTATACTGTAAGAAAACGGTGAAAAGACTGGCAGCAATGTTGCCATTTTTATGGTATTTTTTACAGTGTAGGTATAGGCTACTGTTACACTGAACGTGCTAGCAGTTTATTACGAACTGTTTCACTGGATGTTCAGTTATGTATATAGAACCTTTCTACATTAGCTAGCACACCTTTTGTATTTCCATGTCTTAGTGTTTTGAACATGCTAATTGATATATTACCCCTGATGGGGTTCAAGATGATTCAGTTAATAAAGCAGTAGTCTCATATAAAATATGCAGGCACATCACTTAAAGACATCTTAACTGTCACGTTCATACCACAACTGCTCTTTATCCCATTATGCTCAGGGTAAAAGATCTCAGCATGAGTATGAGCATGAGAGAGAGAGAGAGAGAGAGAAACCTCATGACTCGATTATCACTGCGATATGAGATGCAAAAATAAGGTCGGCACACAAAGAGATGATTCATGTTCAGTCTCAGCTCTTTCGTTCTTCTGCTAAGATTGTTTTTTTTCTGGCTTAAATCTGTGTTTTAATGGTAGTAAATGAATGAAACTTGGGAAGCTCTCTAAGAAAGGTCACTGCTGAAGCTAGACTCTGGTACTTGTATTGTGTACTTGTGTAATTGTGTAATGATGTGTGCTTAAGCTATATTTAATCCTGAATCTGAAGCAGGAATGTTGATATATGCATTCATCTCTTATACGTACATCTCTGTTGAGGTGTGTCAGTCCTGAATCTGTCCAATGAACCAACTAAACTTATTTATCTGTTCCTATCCTCTAGAATTCTTACATTTTCCCAGTCACCTTTGCCACTACCAGCGAGTCCTCTGCACTAGTGATCCGAACATACAATGACAAAGGGACTCTGAGAGATCACATATGTAAGGTAATGGATGACACACGCGTGTACGGCATGACACATTTCATGTACTGTATGTGGGATTGTCACAGCATCACATCTCCACCATGCATTTGTTTTGCCAGTGTCCTTTTTTTCCTGAAAAACATGTTTTGGCCTTGACTTGTAATTGGTTCCTCTTTGTGTACCTTCCCCTCCAGCGCTTATTCAAAGAAGAAGTCCTGCCCACTATGTACATGTTCACTTTGGCAGAATTAAATTACATAATCAAATCTGCACCTTGTGCCTCTGGATTAGAGGGAAGCAAAGAAACAATCTTTAAAAGTAAAATTCTTGGACATTTTTCCAAAAAATAATGGGAAATGACCATATTTACTCCTCTCAGTTGTACCGAAATGTAGACTGTTGATACAGGTGGAGTGGTTGAGGTTTTGAAATTTCTGAATTAAGTGTGGTCTCATTGCCTTGTGTTGAAGGTGAAACCGAAAGAACCATTCTTGAAGAAGTATTGCAACCCCAAGAAGATCCAGGGCCTGGAGCTCCAGCAGATCAGAACTTACGGGAGGCAGATCTTAGAGGTACCACAGAGGCCACGCCTCTTTCTCCATCCCTGCGTTTGGTTCACCTCGGTCCGTCTCAGCTATGGCACTCTCCTACGCAATTATGTAGCGGGTTTCACATTTACATTAAATTCTATCCACTCGGTCTTTCACAGAGTTCCTAAGATTGCTGTTGCATGGGCGCCCCCTGGCTGCTGACCAGTAATCTGCAGATGATCAGTTGGCCTGGCAAGAGAGATTGCTCTCCTCTGATAGACACTGCAGTTTCTGCAGAACACTGTGTTGCTTGTTGTGTTGAAAGTAGACAGTGGCTCATAGGAGGCATTAAGGGTGTCACGATTTTCCAAATCCACGATTCGATTTGACTTTCGACTTTAAGGTCATGATTTGATTAGATTTTTTCTTTTCTTTTTTAACAGTTGTAAGAGCTTTATCAAACTAGACTTGTGGGAAGGAGGAGGATTTTTGAGTTCCATTTCTTTATCTCAGACAGTGGCCATGGTAAGATAGCTAGTAAGCTAACGTGCAGTTTTTTCCTCTAAATGTTGTTTTTACTTCAGATGTGCGAACCTGTGTAAACAAATAAAGTGGCGTGGGTAGTGTCAAGTTTAATTTAGTCATAAACGCAGCATTAGAGAGGCACAAGTTCTGCTTTTGTGAGAGATTTTCTACTGCACTAGACTCGCTTTCATTTAGTTTTCCCCATTGCAAGATTTGCTAAGAAGTGTGGGGCAGGGAGGGGGAGGAGGGGAGAGAGGAGAAAAAAATAAGGGAGAATCATCAAACCTGCTTGTAATTTTGAAGTTCAGTGGATAGCACTGTTGCCTCACAGCAAGAAGGTACTGAGTTTGAATCCCAGCCGAGGTCCTTTCTGTGTGGAGTTTGCACACAGAAAGGATATTCCTGGGTACTCCCGTTTCCTCCCACAGTCCAAAGACATACAGGTTAGCCTAATTGGTGACTCTAAATTGAGTGTATGACTGTGTGTGAGTGAATGGTGTGTGTGCTCTGCTCTGGATTTGCGACCTGTCCAGGTTGTATTCCTGCCTCTCACCCAATGCATGCTGGGATAGGCTCCAGCCCCCCCGCGACCCTGACCAGGGATAAGCGGGTTAGATAATGGATGGATTAATTATTATTATATACATAATAAATATATGTATATAGTTTTCATAGTTATGACTGGCATTATATATGTACACATTTGTTCCTACTTTTGTTGTCTAATAGCCTAGGTTGTCACCTTCAACACCACTGTGATGATCTGTAGATTCCCCATTACCCTTCCCATAACCCTCGCTAGCCTAACTAACTGTTGATATTTTACACCGGGCCGACCAGTGGAGGATGGGCGCCCCGTGTTCCTCTTGCGGTTTCTTTCCACTGGGGAGTTTTTTATCAGCACAGTTGGAGTGTTTTTCTTTCACCTAACTTGCTGCATATCGTTCTCTATGTTTTCCTATTTTCTTGTAGAGCGCATTTTCTACAGTGTCTTTGTAATTTAATTCTTTGAACTGTTATTTTTTCGCCCCTCCCCATTGATCAGATCCTGAAATTTCTGCATGATAAAGGATTCCCATACGGACACCTCCACGCATCCAATATCTTGCTGGAGGATGACACGTGCAAACTGCTGGACATAGAAAACTCTCTGCTTGGGCTTCCCTCCTACTACAGACACTATATAGCACAGTTCAGGAAAATCAATGTAAGTAACAGTGAGCTTTGTTGGAATGGTAAAATATGAGGACAGTTGTTTGTGAATATTGAAGGTAATTAGGTTGCCATTTGGAAAAAGGTAATTGTGTGAGTTGTGTAACCAAGAGTTGCTCACACAGGGAAAGATGAACTTATCATACATATACAGTGCAGTCCAAAAGTATTTTTTGTAATTTTGGCTCTGTACTCCAGCACATTGGATTTGAAATGGAACAGTCAATATGAAGTTAGAGTGCAGACTCTCAGTTTTAATTTGAGTGTGCTTACATCCATATCGGGTGAACCATGTAGCAGTTGTTGCCCTTTTATACATGAAAAGTAATTGGACAAATTAACCATGAACTAACCTCAAGCCAGCATTGCGGCCAGATATGCAGTAGATCTGGATGGATCACTTGACACATCTCTCCAGACTCATTTTACTATTGAAATCTATGGAAAAATAAGTCGGGAGAAGAAACCCTTAAAGTGATCCACCCACATCTTTAAATCCAATGTGCTGGAGTACTGAGCCAAAACGACAAATGTTCAAATACTTGGACTGCACTGTATATGTGCACACACATGTATGCATGTATTTATGTATGTATGTACGTGTATATATACAGTATATACAGTGCCCTCCACTATTATTGGCACCCCTGGTAAAGATGAGTAAAAAGGGTTATAAAAAATTCACCGTTTGGTGAATTAGCTTAATCTGACACTGAAAAAATGAGGGAAAATCCAACCTTCAATTGAAGTAAATTTATTATGAGAAATTTATCATCAAGAAATAATAATTTTTAACAAAACCATGTGTGCCACAATTATTGGCACCCCTGCATTTATATATAGAATAAAGTAATCATTTTTTATATTTGGTTGCATATCCTTTGCATGCCATGACATCCTGATGTCTGTGACACAACAACATCAAAAGACTCTTGATATCTTATTTTCTGGTACTCTTACAAGCGATACTATAACGTCTCTGCATTTGAATGGATCTCTATGGGAATTGGGGGGTGGGACTAGATTAAGCTGTAAATTACTCTGGAACATTATGGAACACACGGTCGGCTAAATGGCTCTAAGTCATCAAGGGTCTGACGTATCAAACAAGTCTTAAACCATCACTCTGCTGCCAGATGTGCAGTAGGTATGGATGGATAACTTGAAGGGTTTCTTCTCCTGACTTATTTTTTCATAGAGTTCAATAGGACAATTTGTCAGGAGAAACAATCCTTAAAGGGTAACTACACTTTTCTTTTAGCTGTAAACGTGTTTGTATGCCTACCTTATAATGAAACTTATTCATCCATTCCGTTGTTTCAAGAATTCTGAAATAATAACATAAATCGGGAGAAACTGGTAGAAAAGTGTCTTTGTGCTGCCCCTAACGGTTTAAATTTCCTTTCTGCTCCCCGCACTGCCCCCGCCCCAATTCGTGATGACCTCTTTGGAGGTACCTCTACGTCATATGGATAATTGTTGTCGCCCACAACGGAAACAGCCGGCACCTGATTGGTTAGACCCACTACATTACTTACGTTTTTAAACCGGAACAACGTTGCGTCCTGTTCATAAATTCTCTTATTCCACCTAAAATATGTTTCTGAAGATATTTGAGATGAGAAATAGTCCATGCAGTTGCTGAATCTTGATTCATATTTGATGTGCAACATCTAGTTTGACAGTTTGCTACAAGTTATACGTAATCATTTGTACAATGTACCTACGTTCATTTATGCAAATGACGATGGCAGCTCCTCCGCCCCCACCCCTCTCTCTCGCTCACCCCACAAAGTATTTTTCAAAATACCCAACGATCGACCGAACGACCAACGGACCGAACGAACGGCGGATCCAACGGACACAATCCCGCTCTGTGAGGAAAATCTAAAACCGAACGAAAAAACTCCCCCGTGAAGCGAACCGAGACCCGTACTTGAGTTGGCGGCCCGCTTGGCGGCGCGCACGTGTTGTTTACAAGCGACAAGGTTCGGGTTTGCCTGTTTGTTGTGCGCTACATATCTCTTGTTATAGTGATATTTTGCAGTGTCGCATTATTCGCTGCAACGGACAAACGGCTTTAACGGACAACTGCTCCCCCCTATTAGTCCGTTGGATCGAGGTTCATCTGTAGTTTCATGGGCGGAGACAGGCTGAAACAGCGGGTGTAGTTGCCCTTTAAAGGGTAACAAAACACGCTTGATTCGCTAGACCCCGCCCTCTTTTTAAATTAGAAAAATGCCCAAATCTGGGCGTGATAAAGTAATAATATAGGGGCTGAGCTTCAGGTATCAAACCACGCCCCAGCAATTTTTTTTTCACTAGTAGCCAAAAGCTAATTTCTACTCTAAACCGCACTCACAGCGGCTGCTGTATTCCACTCTGTTAGGGACGTACGTTGCAAAGCTAAACGCGTAGCATGCATATACTAGAACTCCTGACCAAAATTCCCTTTCTGCAGGAAATACCACATATAGCAATAATATACCCTAAAACATAAATTCAACAATATTTTTAAAAAGTGACTTCATTAACCAACAAAATGTAAGTAACTGGTCTCGTCCACAGTCAGCACTACAGCTCACACTAAACGGTGTCCTGCAGTGCGAGTAAGTTTGTTTACAAAAAATATTTGACTTCATATTTAATAGAAATTTTTTTCTGGATTTGGCTTTGGAGGGCATTGCCTAGAAACGGCCCTGACATGTAACATTGTAGCTACAGACTTCTTAGATCTAAACAAGGCAATAATAAAAAAATAAAAAAATAAAAAAATTTCTAATAAAAAAATCCTTTACCCTCCTTGTGAATCCCCGCTATTTCTTCTATAATTGCAACACTGAGGCTACAGTAAAAAGATGTTGCATGCATTCCCGTCCATTCTAAGACTGTGACATTGGGTAAAATAAAGCACGCAAACATAAAAAGTCCAATCAAATAATCCATTGTAACACAAATCAAATGCATTCATAAGGCTACATACAGTGGGGAGCAAAGATTTGGGCACCCCTGGTCAAAATGCCTTTTACAATTAGTATCTAAGTGAATAGAAGCTGATCTCTAAACGGTACAAAGTTACACATGACACATTTCTTCAAATTTGCAAGATTGCTTTTTAGTAAAAAAAATTTGTTTCAAAATAATGAAACAAAAAGGAAAAAGGCCCTCGGAGGCCAAACCATTTTAGTGATGAATGCGAAGATGAAGAAGTAGGAAGGTTAGTGCTTTTATGATTTTTCATGGCTTTGAGATGGATGTGCGCTGCTGACTGAACACATCCACATTACCGTTGCTATTGCTTGCTGCTCCTCGGCGGCAGTGTGACTGTTCTGTAAACTCGTAGTTTAAGGTTCATTGAACAAAGAAAATGCTTGTATCTTGTATTTTGAAATTGGACGTTAGCTAAGCAATTAGCTATACAATTATAGTGATACACTTAGGCTACACTACAGTGTGCGAATTGATGGGGGATATGAAAAAATGAAAAGGGTAGCCTATTAAGCTACTTCCATTATGCATTATTTTAAAGGAGAGGTAGCTCACGCCTCGTGTTGTTTGTTTGTTGTTAAATTCTACCATAGCCAAATTCAGAAAAGCTACATCTAAATAATGTAGACCTAAAGTTTCTTGCACTTTATTAGACTGATTTTAGCATAGGCTACAATTCTCAGAAATGCATCGCAAATCAACGTGATTCAGGTAAAGACAAGTGTGCATGAAGGTGTTTTATGTTTGGCTGTCGATGGCTTTGTCCGATTCAACTCCCTTCTATAGAGTACTCAAGTGACTACGTCACGCTGGTTTCGGAAGTAAATTTCCCATTCATTTAGAGTGTAGACATTAACTAAAGCTTACTTTTAAACCATTTCTACTGATTATGTCTTATCGTCAATTTCCTGGATTGTTCAATATAAAGCCCATTCGCAAACTATGTGGTTTTTCTGGACCAGCTTCGAGTATATTTTACGTTTTAGTATTTTTTGTGAACATCCAGCGCTGGCACTGTTTAAAAACTCCATGTCCCATAATTCCCTCCGAACGTGCAGCCTTGTCTCCAGACGTTGTCATATAACGTTAGCCAGCAGTAGCACACAGCTCCATTTTTAAACACTTTTTTCTAACGTTAGCTAGCTAGCTTGAAGGACTAAAAGCTAGAATTGCTTTATGTGGTTAACTCTAGTGCAGTTTCTGACCTTGTCAGGCAGACTTCTCTACTTAGCAAGCTAACGTTAGCTTGTCTTCAGCGGCAGTAGCCTGCTCCCATCTGCCACAGTTAGACAAACGAGATGATGATATCCTATTGGTCGAGAACCACCCGTGCGTTGCAGTACTGCATATGTAGTTTGCTAAAGTGGACTACAAGTCAAACTACATTTATTAGTGCATTACTTTAAAAAATAAAAATTGGAACATGCGATATATGGAATATATCCTTGTACCACACAGGCTAATCCAGGAACGTTTCAGCTCATTCTATAAATCATATTTCAAGAAATAGTCGATAGTCTCTGAAGCTATAGGGAAAATTCCATAGGGAATTTACTTCTGAAACCAGACTCTGCCCATGACTTATATACTCACTTGAGTACTCTCTTGGCTACTATTGAGTAATGTTATGAGTTAGCCTATATGTTAGCCTACACTGGATGAGAACGGGAGAAATGTTCTCTAAATGTAGTGTGCTTAAAATCCCCAAATGATATACTTATTTTTGAGTTTCGCTGATAATAGTATGGAGCATGGAGGATATTTTTATGCCACTAAACATTATGCAGTAGGCTATACAGTCGTCCTATGCCAGGACGCAGACCATTCGGACACAGCCCATGTAAAAAGTGAATAGAGGTTTTGCTCTATAAGTCCGCGTTTCCATTCGATACAGCCTACTACGTAGTTTATCTAGTCTATCGCCCCAATAATGTCGCTAAATGGAGCAACATTATTTCCCCGCCCACTGATTACCGTATACAACCTCATACATGGGCTATAATACAGGTGCTTTTATGCATTTTTGTCGATGTAACATTGGGGGGGACAGATAGAGCTTTCTCGGATATTGGGGGGGACGTCCCCTCCACGTCCCCCGTGTAAATGACGCCTATGCTATTTGCACAAGAGGGCATTGAAGAAACGCAATGAAAGTATTAAATCTGTCTGTTCTTTAGTTTTGGAGAAATAAGCGTGTTAAGTTTATCGTTCTATTTTCAACCGGTTGAGAATGTTCTCCTCATAGTGCGTCACACGAGGATAACCACTCTCCTATCCCCGCCCTGTAAAGAAATCTGACTGGACACAGCACAGCTACCTCCGAGTTGATACAACCCTGTTGTGTTTGTTTATCTTGTGTGAGCATATTGGAGCAAATGCAGTTTGTCATTCAAAGTAGTAAGTGGTAATTCTTTAATACCTGATTGCCTAATAATAACAACGCTAATCTAATGATGTTTACTGTCGGTTTACACTTAAGAAAACAATGGCGTGTTCGCAAATTTGAGGTGAGTTTTTCATTCTGTCAGTCAGATTGCTGTGATAGCTAATTCAAAATAATATTTGGGGACCCATGGATAACTCGTGAGCCATAGTTTGCGCCGCTGGCCTACAGGCAACACAATGCAAATATTTAACTAACGACGTGAGGTTCACTTAAATTAGAGTGCCTTTTAAGGATTATTAGACTATTTCTGGTTATAATAATTTTGCTAGCTAGCTAGTTTTCTTTCATAAGGTGACGTTATCGATAACGTTAACTGGCTAGTTTGCTTTCATAAGGACGTTATAGTTGTGCTTTTATCTTAACTTGGCCAGTTAGCTAGCAAAAATTATCATTGGATAAATCAGCATCTTTACCTTAACTACAGTGGCGTAATTTCAGCAAACAGTATGGTATGGCAGGTAAGCCATATCGCTATATCGCTCGCTCGCTCTCTCTATCTCCTCTCCACGCAGATCCACAGCTGCGCTGCCCGCCCTCGCTCCAAAACTTCAGGGCGTAGCCAACGAACTATCGGTGGGCGTAGCTGTACAGGTTTCTATTTCGTCACCGCAGGAGGAATACGTAAGCGATGACATTTCTGGCCAATCACAGATTGAACATGCAGTACTTAACATTTTACCACTAGAGACACTTTTGAGCCAGATTCTTAACGTTTATTATAATAATAATAATAATAATAATAATAATAATAATTGTGGCACACGTGGCTTTGTTAAGAATAATAATTTCTTAATGAGGGATTTTTTTTCTCATAATAAATTTACTTCAATTAAAGGTTGGAATTGTCACATTTTATCAGTGTGAGATTAAGCAAATAACTAAGCTAATACTTTTTAAACCCTTTTTACTCCTCTTTACCAGGGGTGCCAATAATAGTGGAGGGCACTGTATATATATATATATATATATATATATATATACATATATACATATACACAAAAGAAGACATTAACATTAACTTGTATATCAATGACTACTGTAATTGTGCCATCTGATGTTTTTACCAAACTGTATCTTGTGAACCATGTGTATTATTGTGGTTTTCATAAAATTACAGACAACAGAGAGCATCGATGTGTATTCCTTCGGACACTTGCTGTATGAAATGGCGTATGGGAGACCTCCGGATTCTGTGCCAGTTGATCAGTACCCTCCTGCTCCGTCCCCATCTGTGGGTCAGTGCCAAACCCTTCAGTTTGAGTACAAGCCATGTACATGAAATCAAGCATGTCATTCTGAGTAGTGTATATATATTTCTCTCTCACTCACAAATTGCGCACAGTGGTGCTTTTGATTTTGTTATCAGAAGAGCCAGGTTTGTGGCGCTGTACTGTCAACACCAGTTCATTGCTCATTATTGCCAATGGATGGTGCTTTTGGTTTTGTGATTAATGTGGTCCGTTCATTTAATCAAAAATTACAAATTTGGCTTATGTGTTCAGGTGGTATACCAACAGACATGCCACCTTTTTTACCCTGGCTGAAGCTAAGCAGTTGTGGGCTTGACTAGTACTTGGATGGTAAAACCAAGTTAGAACTGGAAGAAGGGTTGGTGGGCCAGTGGAGGGAAATCTTCCTTCTGGATTAAATAGAAACCCAATGCACCAGTACAGAGATAGGGAACACAGTAAATAGAAACCCAATGCACCAGTGCAGAGATAGGGAACACAGTAAATAGAAACCCAATGCACCAGTACAGAGATAGGGAACACAGTAAATAGAAACCCAATGTACCAGTACAGAGATAGGGAGCACAGTAAATAGAAACCCAATGTACCAGTGCAGAGATAGGGAACACAGTAAATAGAAACCCAATGTACCAGTGCAGAGATAGGGAACACAGTAAATAGAAACCCAATGTACCAGTGCAGAGATAGGGAACACAGTAAATAGAAACCCAATGTACCAGTGCAGAGATAGGGAGCACAGTAAATAGAAACCCAATGTACCAGTGCAGAGATAGGGAGCACAGTAAATAGAAACCCAATGTACCAGTGCAGAGATAGGGAACACAGTAAATAGAAACCCAATGTACCAGTGCAGAGATAGGGAACACAGTAAATAGAAACCCAATGTACCAGTGCAGAGATAGGGAACACAGTAAATAGAAACCCAATGTACCAGTGCAGAGATAGGGAGCACAGTAAATAGAAACCCAATGTACCAGTGCAGAGATAGGGAACACAGTAAATAGAAACCCAATGCACCAGTGCAGAGATAGGGAGCACAGTAAATAGAAACCCAATGCACCAGTGCAGAGATAGGGAGCACAGTAAATAGAAACCCAATGCACCAGTGCAGAGATAGGGAGCACAGTAAATAGAAACCCAATGCACCAGTGCAGAGATAGGGAGCACAGTAAATAGAAACCCAATGCACCAGTGCAGAGATAGGGAACACAGTAAATAGAAACCCAATGTACCAGTGCAGAGATAGGGAGCACAGTAAATAGAAACCCAATGTACCAGTGCAGAGATAGGGAGCACAGTAAATAGAAACCCAATGCACCAGTGCAGAGATAGGGAGCACAGTAAATAGAAACCCAATGCACCAGTGCAGAGATAGGGAGCACAGTAAATAGAAACCCAATGTACCAGTACAGAGATAGGGAGCACAGTAAATAGAAACCCAATGTACCAGTGCAGAGATAGGTAGCACAGTAAATAGAAACCCAATGTACCAGTGCAGAGATAGGGAGCACAGTAAATAGAAACCCAATGTACCAGTGCAGAGATAGGGAGCACAGTAAATAGAAACCCAATGTACCAGTGCAGAGATAGGGAACACAGTAAATAGAAACCCAATGTACCAGTGCAGAGATAGGGAACACAGTAAATAGAAACCAATGTACCAGTGCAGAGATAGGGAACACAGTAAATAGAAACCCAATGTACCAGTGCAGAGATAGGGAGCACAGTAAATAGAAACCCAATGTACCAGTGCAGAGATAGGGAACACAGTAAATAGAAACCCAATGCACCAGTGCAGAGATAGGGAGCACAGTAAATAGAAACCCAATGCACCAGTGCAGAGATAGGGAGCACAGTAAATAGAAACCCAATGCACCAGTGCAGAGATAGGGAGCACAGTAAATAGAAACCCAATGCACCAGTGCAGAGATAGGGAGCACAGTAAATAGAAACCCAATGCACCAGTGCAGAGATAGGGAACACAGTAAATAGAAACCCAATGTACCAGTGCAGAGATAGGGAGCACAGTAAATAGAAACCCAATGTACCAGTGCAGAGATAGGGAGCACAGTAAATAGAAACCCAATGCACCAGTGCAGAGATAGGGAGCACAGTAAATAGAAACCCAATGCACCAGTGCAGAGATAGGGAGCACAGTAAATAGAAACCCAATGTACCAGTACAGAGATAGGGAGCACAGTAAATAGAAACCCAATGTACCAGTGCAGAGATAGGTAGCACAGTAAATAGAAACCCAATGTACCAGTGCAGAGATAGGGAGCACAGTAAATAGAAACCCAATGCACCAGTGCAGAGATAGGGAGCACAGTAAATAGAAACCCAATGTACCAGTACAGAGATAGGGAGCACAGTAAATAGAAACCCAATGTACCAGTACAGAGATAGGGAGCACAGTAAATAGAAACCCAATGTACCAGTGCAGAGATAGGGAACACAGTAAATAGAAACCCAATGTACCAGTGCAGAGATAGGGAGCACAGTAAATAGAAACCCAATGCACCAGTGCAGAGATAGGGAGCACAGTAAATAGAAACCCAATGTACCAGTACAGAGATAGGGAACACAGTAAATAGAAACCCAATGCACCAGTGCAGAGAAAGGGAACACAGTAAATAGAAACCCAATGTACCAGTGCAGAGATAGGGAGCACAGTAAATAGAAACCCAATGTACCAGTGCAGAGATAGGGAGCACAGTAAATAGAAACCCAATGTACCAGTGCAGAGAAAGGGAACACAGTAAATAGAAACCCAATGTACCAGTACAGAGATAGGGAGCACAGTAAATAGAAACCCAATGCACCAGTACAGAGAAAGGGAACACAGTAAATAGAAACCCAATGTACCAGTGCAGAGAAAGGGAACACAGTAAATAGAAACCCAATGCACCAGTGCAGAGAAAGGGAACACAGTAAATAGAAACCCAATGCACCAGTGCAGAGATAGGTAGCACAGTAATGTAGGTGCCACCCTTCACATGAGATGTTAAACTGAAGCCTGGACTCACCCCATGACACTTTTTGAAAGGTTAGGGGTGTTATCCTCAGTCTCTTGACCAAATGTCCGCAAAAACTGTCTCTCTGCTTCTGGCCACTAATCACCCCCTACATCTGATTGGCTACACAATTCCTTGCATTCCTTATCCACAATGATTCTCCAGGCTGTGACTGCAAAATAGTATTTAGCTCTACCTGGTACACCTAAATAAGGGTAACAAAAATAGGTACATAAAAATAGTTTGGTCCCAAACCCCACAGCCAATGGGGTGTTATGGATCACTATGAGTTTGCGGCTCTTTTTTTACTCCTCTTTGTTCTGCTTGGGTCTCAGTGACTGTGCTGCAGTCTATCCTGTCCACTGAGGCTTGCAAAGGTGGGATGCCCACTGTCACCCAGCTCTTGCAGACACCGTGAGTATTGACGACTGCGTCCGACAATGTGATATCCAAAACGAACACTGCACATTGTGTGCCTCAACCTTTTCCCTCTCTTTCTCTTTAGACTGTTTAGCGATGTGATGTTGTGTAACTCAGAGAAGCTACAGTTCAAGGTAAGGTGTGTGTGTGTGTGTGTGTGTGTGTGTATAATCGGATGAATTTTATGCAAGTTGGTTACCTAATTATGAATAAAATGAACAAAATAGAACCCTGTTGGAAAAGAAGAGGTTGGTTTCAATTAAGTGATAAACAAGTCAGATGAGACGTTATTTGTTTTAGATTTACTAAATTGTGTACCTTATCAGACTTGTGTCGGGCATTTTCACTGACACACATCTGGCACAGGTTTACTTGCCTTTGTGTTGTGAACATGTCTTGACTGTGCACAGAACATGAAGAGGAAAACTGTCTAATACAATTGCATAATATAAAAGGGAAAGGTGCCTATTGGTAGAAATCATTCAGCTTCGTAATTGTGCTGATCGTTTATCTTATTTATTCTGCATGATTGCTATCAAATGAAAACAGGTTTTGAGAGGTTATCTTTTACATCAAGGCTTAATGGGCTGATACTCTAAAACGATCTGTCTGCAGCTGTTGTTGTTTTGAACATAAAGGCAGTTGGGTTTACAGATGTAATGTTTGCACAGAGCTCTACACATCTTTCACTCCTCTGCTTGCAATGCAGATCACCACTAAATTAAAGGATGCGCTGAAAACTGCCAAGGAGTGCATGGAGAAACGGCTGCAAGAAGAGCAGAAAATGGTTGGTGCCCCAAAATTACTTTTGCCTCAAAAGATATCAGACTTGCCAGTGATCTGCCGCCTCCAAAGAGTTGGTTCTTCCATTTCCTTTCACGCCAGATTAGCAGTGTTCTTATGTTCACTTTGAAGTAGGCAAAATCACCTTCTGCTCTCACCTGCGCACTGCGTACATTTATGTACTAAAAAGAAACATCATTCTTGTACCCTTTTTTTCTATATTTGGAATGCCCGGTTTCTTCTCCAGTTGTCTTTGTGCCACCCATGTGCCACCCACTCTCAACACAGGGAACACTATCTGAAATATCCTCTGCTGCCCAATCACTAATGTACACTGAAAACTGAAGTCATATTTTTTTAAATCTTAGGAATAAACTATCCACTGATGCCAAATCAGTTCACACTGCACACTCACTGGTCCTTAAGCTGCAATATGTGACTACAAGGCAGCACTAAAGGTGCCTATGAAAAGCCAGCTCATTGTCAACATGTGGCTCTGGCACAGCATGTGGTACTGAAGGGTTATTTGGTAACCTTGGACTACATTATTTATCATGGACAAAGGAAAGATCGGATGATATATGATGGTCTCCCAGCTAAACCAACTGAATGGATACATTCTAGCTCGTCAACCTGAAGGGCAAGTGTTAAAACTCAGAAACACGATGGCATCGAAATTAGTGGACGTCCAGAACTCTGACATATTCGTAACTTTGAAAGTCATTGGAAAATACACCAGTTTTAAACCTTTATTGAACATATTCATTCATTTTAACCAACCTAATTTTATTAATTGTTACTTGCATTACTACAGCCTTTTTTCGGTTTGCTACTCTCTTCTGTAGCTATGAACATTAGCCTAAAATTACAAGAAAAAATACAAGAAAAGGTCATTGCAATCTAATAAGAATGTTAATCTTAATTTCTGTGGTGGCTTTCCAAATGATACAGCTTTTTCAGTGACCTGTCTCTAACCGTTTTATTTTGTGACAGCCCTTCTTTTTATCAAACACTGCTGACCGACTGACCCTCATTATATTTGTGATGGTGCTAAGACATGCCTCTTATCTAGTTGCGACAGGATTTAGAGTTTCTGTCAATGGAAAGCATGACTTGTAATGCCCATCTTTTTTTGCGTCAGTGATAATAACAGAGCTTGATAAGGCGTAATTGCGTATGCATATACCGATATCTTGCCCCGTTTTTGTTTATTTATCATTTATAGAACCAGGATAGTCTCACTGAGATTTTAAAGTGATCTTTTATACAAGAGAGTCCTGGTGCTTACACAAAGAGTCTTGTGTGAGCATACAAACGCTACAGTAAAGTTGACGTGGAGGAGACTCTAAAACAAAGAACATGATATCAACAGATTTAAACCATGAACAGTTTTCAATGGATTTAGTTTTCAGTCTTCTCATTTTTTTAATGAATTGATCTAAACAAGACAAAATTAGTCTAACATGACAAAATGGTCGAGTTTGTGTAACTTATTCCAAGAAAATGGGGCAGCGTAGCTAAAAACATCCCCATAAATTATGAAAGAAGACTAATGATGCTGTCCCGGACCACTCACAGATCCACCAGCACAGGAGACTGACTCGGGCCAAGTCTCACCATGGCTCAGAAGAGGAGAGAAAGAGGAGAAAGATCCTGGCCAGAAAGGTATAAATACTCCAACAACTCTTTTCAATACAGGATACATTGTCTTAGACCACAGTACAACTAATTTACAAACATTGTATGTGTGTGCATGCCAGCGTGTGTGTGTGTGTTTGCAAGGAATAAACCAGGACAAGCACTCCGTGGATAGATATATATGCACACTTGAGGTAGTAATGCGGATTTCTGCCTCATATTATTTACACCCAATAATTGTGTATCATTAGATCTTGTGATTTATTCCACTTACACTTGAATACCTAGCCTAAATTGAGTGCTAAAAAGGTTATGTAGCAAAAGTTATCACGTTTTGATATGTACACAAACTTGGGTTTAGTTGCTTTTGTTTTCTGCAGCTTTGATTATTGCAGCCATGCCACAGTTTATTGAATTTGTCTTATGTCTTAGAAATCCAGGCAGTCTGCTTATGAAAATGAAGAAGACCTGTCAGCAAAATATAACAACAATTCTGGTATGTCATATCCTGTGTGTTTGGGGAGAGGTTAGAGTAGAGCACATGCTTGTGTTTGGGGAGAGGTTAGAGTAGAGCACATGCTTGTGTTTGGGGAGAGGTTAGAGTAGAGCACACGCTTGTGTTTGGGGAGAGGTTAGAGGAGAGCACACGCTTGTGTGTGGGGAGAGGTTAGAGGAGAGCACACGCTTGTGTTTGAGGTGACACTTACTGTGTTCTAATTCATAGACAGGGAAATGGTCAGATTTAATTTCAGCGTAAAGCTTAACACGAGTGCTACAGGGTATGACAGGGTGTGTCCGTTCACTGGAAGTGATTCATCTGATTAAGTTCACATCTGTTTGGTATCAGATGTGAAGTAAACATTGCACCAATGATCAGAGTTCAGTTTTTAACTCAAATACCAAATCCTCCAATAGTGGGCAGTGTAAAAACATTGTTGCTTTTGGGATTACTAGTAACTAGTAGAATGTATGATCTTAACTGAACTAGATCGGAGCTGAAAATCATAGCATTTGTTTTCTTTGGTTTTTTGATGAATCAGGGTTTTTAAAGGAAAGGGAATGAATAAGGTTTGAGAGAGGAAAAGGTTATTTGTTGGGGTGTGTTCTAAAGAGCACTGTTCCCCTCTGCAGGTTCAGGAGCCAGCTCCCCCCCAACATCCCCCTCCTCCCCAACTCCTCCCCCAACAACAGGTAGGCCCCAGGATACAGGCTCCTTTTTCTTTTTTTGCATTCTTCTCTCATGTTACTGTAGCACTGCTAGGTGATGTTCTCGTCAGATGTAAGTAAAGTGTCAGCGTAAGGTCGATCTGCCTCACCCTCCTCGTATCTGTTTGTTTTGGTATGTTTCGTGTTTGTCTCTCATTCAAATCAAACCACGTCCTGATCTTCAGTGGTTTAGAATTATGATTAGGATCAAACCGTTTGTATTTCAGAGATGGTACATCAGTGCTGGGTAATAATCTTTTTTTGTTTTTGTTTTTTAAACTGTTTGAGTTTAAAGTGGTTGTTTGGATTGATTAGTGTGGGGTCATTGATTTATTTACTTTTTGTTCCATCTCTGACATCTTTATATCCACCTAACAAATCACACATTGATCATTTGCACTTGTAGAAACTGTTCTTATTCTGTCAAAGCAAAAATGAGGAATTAACATTGATCTGCCTCTCTTTTCCTCCTATGCTGTCTTCAAAGTAGAGCATGCACCATTTTGAACGTGTGTGGGGTAAAGTAAACCAATACAGATTTTTCCCAGTGTTAAAGTGGCAGAATACCCTTTTTCAACAGCAGAGTCTTGTTCGCATTAGTACTTCTACCGTACCTCAGTGCCCTTGTATTCGTGAGAAATGCACAGCAGGTACCTTTTTAAAAACATTTTGAAAAGAGATGAAGGCAAATTGAATCGTGTCTGGGAGCATTCAGTCTGAGAGTCCATAGAGATCATTTCAAGGAGACAAAAATCATCAGTTCATGACAGTGCTCGTTTTATAGAAATCCGTCAATGGCCAAAAAATGCATGTTGTGGATGTTGCTTTACAAGGCCAGCTGTCCAAACATATATATATATTTTTAAAGGAAACCTTTTTAAGTACCTCGTGACACAACTTTGTTATTGCTATATACTAGATGTTATGGATACAACTTATGTCAGTATTTAATGAATTGAGGAACAGGAGAAGACGTAAGTGTAATTGTTTCTGTAAGATAATACTATACTTGCTGGAAAATGATACTGTAACCAATGAAAAGTAAAGTGTTTGCTTTAGACAAATTAATTCACTTAAGCAATAAAGACAAAGGTGGGAAAGCCTTTAATGCAATGCAAATTGTTTGGTTCCATAGTTCCACAGGCTTATAATTCCCATTTTCACATCTCTGTTTTTTCCTCTTAAACTCTAGAAATCTCAAAGATACCAATGATTTGTTCACAGTACAATGTTAACATTTGTATGAGAGGATTGTTGCATAAATGAATAATTATTACTGCTGTATTTAAGTCCGCTCGTCATTTGATCTTAATGTGCAAACCATTTGATCATTTAATAGATATTGTTTGTCTGCTATTTAGTACCAATTCTTCAAACGAAGGGGGGGTTTCACTTTTGCTTCATCTCTTATGAATAAAAAGTACCCGTTTTTGGAACCTGCTTTGAAAAGGGTTGATGCACCTTTAAACTCTCACAATCTGCAAGGTGGTCCACTCAGACAGACATTTTCCCATGGCAGTGGAACTTTCATATTTTGACTGGCCGATTTTACTCTGTCACTATATCAATTACCTCTGAATTAGAAAACTCCATGTGTAGCACATTGTGTGTTTTAGAGTGGTGAACACATTATTGTGGATTGTGATCCATTAATGTTTTTGTACTGGGTGGTTTGCAAACAGCGAAAACCTAAAACGATAGCATTGTCGCAAATTTAAATGAATTGCCTGTATTACATTTACATTTAACATTTTAGCCATTTAGCTGACGCTCTTATCCAGAGCAACACACAATTAGTTTGTGCGCAAAGAAAAGGCCTACATTTGTAAATCACCAACATTCCAAGTAGCAATTAATGAAAGTGTAATGGTCCATAAGTAATCCTTTTCACAAGTATTAGGCCAATATGCTCACACCCTATGACTTTCAACCACTGAACTGTATGATTGTTAATCCAGGAAAAAGACATGGTTTCATCTAATATTTAACATAAAAATGTATTTGTTTGCAAACTTCACAGGTTCGTTAAGTGTCTGTCACATGTCAGTGCATTCAAATGATTGGTCATATGAGACAAAACTGGCTTGTTGCTCCGCTTGCTGAATGTGGTCACTTGTATGCTTGTCTTCACCGCACATTGAACTTTACTGTTTTATCTGTCATCCCCATTGGTAATATGAAATAAGTTTATTATTATATGTATATGTTTTCTTAACACTAAAGGCTTCATTCTGGTTAAAACAGGTAACCCGACACCACCGCCCCCTCCACCTCCACCACCACCACCACCACCAAGTGAGCCAGCCCAGACCCAGTCAGCCTCCTTACCGTCTGTGAATGGCGTGGGCCGAGGCGCTTTGCTCGGTTCAATCCAAGCCTTCAGCAAAGGGCAGCTGAAGAAGGCAGAGGTCAACGACCGCAACACCCCCCACTTGTGAAGGACACATTACATTAAATTACATCACATGACATTAAGCGAATGCCCTCATCCAGAGCAATTTACATGGCATACATTTTACATACAGTCAATTTAAACTTATGATACTTACTGAATCCATTTAACTAGAGTACCTTTTACTTAAGCACTGCCCCTGACCTGGGAATCTTCAGTCTGAGTTGCATGTCCCGAACCTTTTATGCAGTAATGCCTGTTTCTCCTTTTTGATTTAATGCCTTATTTTGTATTGTTTTTTTAGTGCAATCCCTTTGGTTTGGTTTTGCTGAAGAGTGCTGCTTTGGTTGTTTTCCCCTCTGACTAATAATGCCGTGTTCTCACTGGCTACATTTTAGTGCACCAGGCCTTTGCTGCCTTGGCTCAGAGCTGTTAAAAATGGCATTTTTCCCCCATTTTCCACTGAGTTTAGTACACCTGACCTCACATCTATTCTTCCTACAGTGCGCCCAATGACCAGCTGTTAATACCGTAAAGACCAGCTGTTAATACAGTCGCCACAGAGAAATGCGTGCAAATTAACATTTTGTGTTGTTGTTGAGGGTGTTTTTCTTTTTTCTTTTCTTTTTTTATCGAGTGCACGCTATTTACAAAAAGGAAGCCATGTTTGAGTTCTTGTAAAGCTGGTTGCAAACAAATGACACGTAAATTGTATTCCGGTGCTGTTTCATGGTGATTTGTTGTTTTAAAGTCATATTTATTTGAGGAAACCAAGGGGGATTGTTCGGTAGGTAGTCGCAGCAATACAATGAATGGGGTTTCCCAGCTGTGTATGACTGCGTTTAGCTGTACAGTATATTGCTAGCCCAGTGCTCTGTCCTAACAGCCCCGGCCCGTACAGGGTGGCTGCTGTATTAATGAGCGCCTCCATCTGCGCTCTGCATTTTCACACAGTTTGGGGATGTGCCATTATTCATTAAAATAAGACTGGAATAATAAAATTATCATTGCTCATTTAAATTTGTACATGCGTTGCCTGGAAATGAAAGATACGCAGTCCCTGTTTGCTACACAGTTTAGTTATGAGTGGCCAAGGTGTACCACAGTGTGTGACGAAAAAAAAGAACCACAATATCGGAATACACACAGGAACATCCGATCAGCCTGGTTTTGGCCTGAAACCGAGCCGAGAGAGACTGGACCTAGTGCAAGCCAGCCTAGCTCGATTCCTCAAAGTCGCCCTCCAGGGTATACTTGGAGGTGTACTAATGTACAGTACATGGGGGGAAAACCTGGCATTGTTGATTAATAGCCAGCCAAGTTAGTGTAAACCCACCATCACATGTTTGTACCTTAGCCAATCAGGTCTTTGATAGAAAAATGTTTTAGTGGGGGTGTCTCAGATTTTGAGGTAGAGGAGATTCTGACCACAGCACATTCATTTCCATACTTTCGATTTCTGTGTTGTCCAACAGCTACTGGTGACTAGGCTTAAAATGGGCATCTAGGTCTGCATTCTTAAGCAGTAATTAGTAGTTGGTCTCTAATGAAGTATTTAAAATGCAAAACACCCGCACACACTTTATTTGTAGTGTGTGCAGTTTTTTTTGACTGACAAGCAAGCACAAATTCAGTGGCCCTTTCAAAAACAAAGAATGAATGCTTCCTACATATAACTACTCTCCTTATTTTTATTCTCTTATAACTATTATAGATGCCTGTTGAATATGCTGGCCTTTTTAAAAGTAATTTATTTTCAAATAGAAAGAGTGGTAATGCATTTTTTTATATTATTTGGAGTATATTTGCAAACCTGTGCCACATTTACCTTAGTGCCTAAGATATCTTTTTTCTAAAGCATCATTAACGTAATTGTTTGGCTGTGAATATCCTATTTGGACCATTCGGTAAAATGCAGTTAAGAGACAAAGGAAACCCAGTGGAATTACCGTGCAGAACAAAAAAGGCAAGTATGCACCGCCCTCTAGCAACATCTTGCCATTAAAGAGAGACGGTCCAGTCAGAAAACCACTAAAGCCAATACAAAAAAAAAAAAAGGCTGTTTCAGATTTTCATTTAGAAATGTGTGTTTTTCAAAGTTTACTGATATTTCTAAAACTACCGTAGTGTCAGGCCATAATATACAGCAAACCTGTGTGCAAACGGGCTCTAAGAATATGTACTCAGTGTATGAAAAGGGTGAAAAGTGCTGATTTCTTTCATTAATCCCATTCATAACCACTCTCCTGAAGATGCTGGAAACATGCATTACTGCCCCCATACAGCAATTACAATAATCTAGATAATTATATATTGGTTTCCTGAAATGTGCCATTGTCTTATAATATGTAATGATCCTGGTGAGTACCAGATGCATGTTCTAATCAGCTTTTTGGTCATGTTATACTGGAAGAAAAATACTGGGAATGTGTGCTTTTTGCAGTCTTTCTTTTTTAAATCAAGGCATTTGCACATTTCAGCTTTGGAAGCTTAGTTTCTCTCCCTTCAATGAGCACTTGGTTTAGATGAGTCAGTTGTTTGAAAGCTGGTGTGATTTGATCAAAGGGTTACTATAGCTCTTTGAACCAAATATCTAATAGTCTGGATTTCAGATGCTCGTTCATGTTGCTCAAATACTCTAAATCTAGCTCTCATGCAGCAGGAAATTTGAGTGATGATTGTGTCTGAGTAGAGTACATCAGTCAGTGCTTTAATGCAGTTATATTATTGAACAACATTTTTAGATGTTGTAAAAACTGAAAATGTATGAAACTGATTTAATTTCTGGCTTGACTCTTTACTTCAAAAGCATATCTATTGATTTGTTGTTTTTGAACTCAACTTTTAAGACAGTTTCTTTTTTATGGAATACATTCTATTCCAAGATTTCAGCCACTTTTTTATTTATTGAGAGGTAATTAAGATAATTTTGTGGTCTAAAAGTATGATTATTTTACATTTTTAGAAAGCGACTGCAGTAGCACTGTTGGGTGTACATAAGCTTTCCATTTTTTAAGATGAGAATAATAATTGCAAGTGTTTTTGGCTTATCCTCTAGTGGAACCCTCTATTTCAGTTTTCCCTGCTTCCTCTTTTTGAAGCTAGCTATTATGTGTCTTTGGCTCCATATGGTGAAATAATAAAGTTTTTCCATCTCTACTTACTGTAAAAGACGCATCTTATTCTGTCATTAAACTCTGTAATTTAAGGGTGGCAGTTGAATTTACAAAATTAATATATGCTGTGCTGTCCTAATGATTAGTTTACACCTGCACATGTTGTTGTACCTAATGTTTAGCTGTGGTATAATATGCAGCTTAATACCCAGAATTTTTATTTCTGCATATCACTGCCACTGTATAGCTCATTTCATGTTTGCACTGTTGAATTTTGACAGAAATTATGAAAGAACACAATTAAGTTGATGACCGTTGGGAACGTTTATTACCCATTAACTGGCATGTATAGAAAGGTCTTTTACATTTATTTTTTAAGGTAAATCTCTGCACTTTAGCATGAACATTTCAGACCTTTTCAGATCGAAAACAACAATTTTTGCTTTTGGCGCTATATATATATATATATATATGTTTTACAATTGTTTTGAGAATATTAATTGTTTTCATTGGTGATGAAGGAAGAGGTTTGCTTTACCAAGATATTTTCATAGCTTGCATCTTATTTTAACCTTTATCCAACTGAATAAATTATGCTTAAATGTTACCGATACTAAATGCAATTTCTGTAATATTTTCATGTGGTGTGTACCTTCCTTTTATGTTGTAGCTTAACTAGTTTTATCTGCCATTAGAAAAACAGATCCATGAAAATCTTATTATTACAGAGGTTGTTGTTATATGTATATATGTAAAAAAAAAAAAAAAAAAAATCCATGTAACTTGCAACAAAATCTGTGATTATTTTATTAAAATAATGAGAAATATTCTGTGTAACATTTTCATGCTTCTTTTTTAAAATTTTACACCTGATTTGACTCACTGCAGGTTTAAGGTGTTTATCGTGTAAAAACAAATGCCATTTTAATCGAGATGTAAAGAAACATGCGTTGAAGACTATACAGTTTACCATCAGTTTGATGTATAGTAATGTGCAAATGCATGCAGAGGTAAAAAGGCATTTGGTAAAAGTTAACAAGCCTCCACTGACAAAGGTAGGCTACCACACAAAAGCTCTACCCATCATTAGCAGTAATGGAGTCTATTTTAATTTTGAGACTTCTTAGCAAATTAAAAGAACATCCCTCTTTGGCCGTCCATGTAATGCTTGTGCGTTCATTTCTTCCACTGGAGGCATTAAACATTAATTAATTGGTTTCAATTGGCTACTTTGAGAGAATGAACACACACACACTTTGAGAGAATGACCTCTCAGACACAAAGGTAAATGTGACAATAAAAAACAAAGTGCACTGTGCATTGTAAATGACTTTTTTATATAAGGGTAGTGTGGTTTACATTATCACATGCAAGCAAAGCATCCTTTCATAGCAATATACTATTTAAAATTTACAAATAGTTGTTTTTGTAATTATTTTAAAAATGTTGTAATCTCTCAACTATACATAGAAAAGTGTATCTATGCTCTTCAACTTCGTTTTTGATTTGTATGTACAATATGGTGATAATATAATTGTATACATCCTCAATACAGCCAGTTTGTTGTTTTGTTATATGTTCAGTAAAAAAAAAGCCTAGCCCTTCCTTGTCAACTTCAGTCTCCCCCTGTTGAAGAGACAATCTCTCTTGTATTTCAAACTCGGGACAAAACCTGAAGCTAAGTCTTACTGGAGAACACTGTTGACAGTCTCAGCTTCATTCATGCAAACATCTAACCACCTGCAGATTCGCTCTATGATATGTAAATATCTATGGTGCTATAGACCATAGAGGAAAAGGTCTGACTTGAATTCTTCCGGTTCTTCGGTCAACAATGAATGAATCTAATCGTGATTGGTTCTTTGTTAAAATTTCCGTCCACCTACTTAGCGTGCTTGGCTCTCATTGGCACAAGACCTATGATAGCCTATTTTTCTACGGTCTATGTTGACAGCCTAGCTCGCCTTTCAAAATATAAAGGACAGGTCAAACATGGCGTCTTTCAGGCGTTTGCTGCAGACTGGCAAGGTATGTAACACGCTAGCATTTATTTAAAATTGCCTAGCTAATCAAGTATCTGGTGTGATAAATTATTTGAAACGCTTCTCTGTAATTCTGTTTTCTTGCACCTAGAATGTTGCTTCAGTGGTTCTGCGAAGAGAGTTTCACAAAACGCCGTCGGCCTCAGTGCAGGTAACGTTACGCTTAATTTACTTGCCACTAGCCGTTGACTAAGTACGTTATCATTCGTCCGAAAAGACAAGATACTGGGGTATGCGCTGTCTTTGAAAGTCATTGTCTGTTTAATGGAATTAACGTTAGGTTAGCTAAGTCGAATAGTTATGAGTAACGTTAGTTAGCTAGCTACAGTAACGATAAGTTGCTGAGAATCCAAGATACAAGTTTAGGCAAGCCAGCAAGATTTGCGACAAGTGGTGTTTATTTTGGATAACATAGAAGACAAAAGTTTAGAATTAACATGATAATGTTGACATTACATTAGTCATTTAGCAGACGCTTTTATCCAAAGCGACATACAGTAAGTGCATACAGAAAGGTCATCGAAGTAACTACAGAACAGATAGGAAAGCACATTCTTCCCATACAGTAGCAGCTATCCCTAGTAATGAACACTGAATGCAGTTCACAGTGAACTGGGTACATCAGCTCTACTACGATTCTATTCTAAATATTATAAATTTGGATACACAGTTCAGCAAGAACACATGCCATGAGGTCCTAGATAAGTATTAGTCCAGGTGGAGTCTGAAAAGGTGTGTTTTCAGGCCACGACGGAAAGCAGGCAGGGTTGGCATGGAACGTAGGGGAATGGGAAGTTCGTTGAGAACTTTTGTTTGGATGCTCTTTTCTCCTTTTGTAATTTACGAGCAAGCATTAAATGTATTTGATTGGTAAATCGCTCGCTCGATGTTTTTACAGTTCCTGTGGCCTAGCTAGAAGACAGTGACAAGATGTGAATATTAATGTCACTTGATCCAGTGAGAACACACAAGATGATGATCGTGATGCGCTTGATTGTTATTCATATCCATGGAGTAATGTGCTTGCCAACAGAAGCATAAACGTCTTGAAGAGTGTGTGTCTGTAAAGCTAATTGAATGCAAATTCAATCAATGCACATTTTCACGTGCATCTCAAGTCAAAAATGGTATGTGTGAATGCTGCCTCTCTCCCTCTCTCTAATATCTAAATCAGGTGACTGTGCGAGATGCACTTAACCAAGCCATGGATGAAGAACTGGAGAGGGATGAACGAGTGTTTCTCCTTGGCGAGGAGGTGGCACAATATGATGGTGCCTACAAGGTGTAATGACTAACCATAATATTTTGTGTAGCAATACATGTCAATTGTCTCAATGTGACCATGGATTGGCAAACTTCAAACCCAGTGGCCTTCTGCTTGTTTTTCATTGAAAAATTTTAGTTGAGGGCTGTCAGTCCTCCGTGTCCAAAGGCTCCAGAGTAGTAACATATGACGGAAAACGTCCTGAACATGCCAGTGTGCACTATGGCTGTTTTGTAGTACCATGGATCACTACAAATATGGGTCAATGGTGGAACAAATGGCCTTTTTCCATCACCGTACCAAACTGTGAAACTGAGATCACTGGTTCTGGATGCCTTTCCGTTGCCAAAGGGAGCATATTGTGTATAGTTGGAACTAAATTTCGCCACTCCAGAGAGGTACCAAACAAATGTGCCATGGGGTGGAGCTAGCATTCCTGTGCATTACTGATTGCTGAAACACTTCCTGTGAATCATCATATGTCGAGCAAACCAACCACCATTTTTAAATACCCAGTAGCTACTTGTTAAAGCATATCCATTGAACTATGCTTGCATATTCACACAACAGTAGAATCAATGCAGAACAAGATGATTATTTCAATGTCCTCCATGCTTGCAGTGAGTGTTTGATGTACAGCCTCACATGCTGAAATTACATCAGCAGTTGTTGGTTTTTTTTTAATAGTCGCTTCCGCCTCAATTCTCATTGTCATGGTTCTCAAACTTTTGGTTGAGAGAGAGCGAAAAGCATTCCGGGTTCCCGATAGTTACGGGTACGGATGGTTCTTGAGCTGTTTTGTGTGATGGGAAAAGGGCAAAGGCATCTTTGCCTATCTTCTGGCGCAGACTGAAGATGACGCACCTCTTCAGAATGAATGTTAGTTCCCCTCCCAACCCCACCCATGAGCACTCCTACATTTTCTCCTAATTCACCTTGTAGTTTTCTTGGGGCTGGTCATGGATGTAATCTGTATGTATTCAAGATTAGAATTTTTGTTTGTGTTTGCATGGTTGATTTGTATTAGTGCCTTAGTGATATTGCATATGCACTCGCTGGTCTGGGAATGTTAGCCAGATCTGGCATTATTGCTCCTATGAATGAGGTGACTACACATATGGTGTGGGTGGGGGGCAGGATGAATGGCGTTCTAAATGCTTACTTATTTTGCAGGTCAGCAGAGGACTCTGGAAGAAATATGGAGACAGTCGTGTCATTGACACTCCTATAACTGAGGTAAAGAAAATATTTAATGAAGGAGTGTACACCAACTGTGATTATTTATTTGGAATTTGTTAAGTTTTGTAAATTGCCTTGCATTCTTTTTTACAGATGGGATTTACCGGTATTGCTATAGGTGCTGCAATGGTAAGTTAATATATAAACCAAATATTTATTAAAATTAAATTAAGATAAAACTGATTTTAATGGTAAGAACCAAAGCAAAAAGAGACAATCTGCTCTCAGAACTAAGCTGTCTGGTAAAACGGAGCAAATCTGAAGTTGGGAACCTGGGTGTGATTCTAGACTCTGATCTAAGTTTTAACTAATTTTAACAAAGTAACAAAGACTGCCTTTTTTCACTTAAGAAACATGGCCAAAGTAAGACATTTTCTAATTCAGAAAGATGCAGAAATGCTTATACATGCCTAGCCGACTGGACTGCTGTAACTGTTTTTACTGGGCTACCAGAAAAATATATTAAAACATTTTTTTTTAAGTTTTAAATTTTTTTAAATTAAATGCAATTGATACCGAATACTGCAGCGATTATTTTAACCTGAACTAATAGAAGAGATCATATTACCTGAGAACTCTTCTCTGGCTACCTGTATCTTTTAGAATTGATTTTAAAGCCCTTTTACTTGTTTATAAAGCCTTGAATAATTTAGCACCATCTTACATCAATGACTGTTTATCCCACTACGTCTCCACCCGAACCCTCAGGTCTTCCGCTGCCGCTCTTCTTAATGTTCCAAAGGTTTTGCACAAAAGCCCTGGTGAAACACGCTATGGAACACCCTCCCACTGGATATAAGAATGGCGAGCTACTTTTACGAATAAGCTAAAAATCTTTTTATGCCGCCTTTTAATTAGCTTATTCATGTGCTATGTTCTTTGTTTGTTTCATTTCTTTTATCCATCTATTTTTTTTTTTCATTTTAGTTTTATTCTGTTACTTTTATTGTTCTTGTTCTGTATTTAGTTTTTATTATTGTGAAGCACTTTGGGCTGCATTTTACATATGAAAGGTGCTATACACAAGGTCTGTATACAAATAAAGTTTTTTATTATTATTAATAAAGTGGTTATTTTAAACAATTATTAATAAAGTATTATTTTAAACAAGTTTCTTATGGATTTAAACATGTTCAGACTGCTCACACCACTACTAAAAGGGGCAGTTCAGCCAAAAATGTAATTGATATGTTTATACCTGGAGTGCTATCTATTATCCAGGTATTTTTGCTGAGAACTCTGTAGTTTTGTAGATATCCTCTGCGACTCACCTTGACATCACCCCGATATAACGGACCTCAACAGGTCCAAAGTTTGTGGCAGTCAATGCGCCAAAACATTAAATAAAAAGAATCAGCAGCAACGTCCCTTTACAAATATAATGACACAGTTACTCACGAACATCCACAGACCATAAATGACATTCTACCGTACACCAACTATATATACGTGCAAGTCTTAACCAAAGCCTGCCTGTATTTTGGGGTTTATGTCAACTGTGCCCAAGAATACTGGAATACTATTCTAATTGGGTACTAGAATACCAAATTCTACTTCAGTAGAAGGTAGTTTTCGAAAACCTGTGGATGTTCGTGAGTAACCATGTCATATTTGTAACGAGACTTTGCTGTTGAGCGTCACAAAGGTGAGGTGTAGCGGATATCTACAAAACTTGTGAGTTCTCAGCGAAATGGATAGATGGCACTCAGGGTATGTAGAAACTTATCAAAATTTCATTTTTGGGTGTACTGCCCCTTTAAGAAATGGCAAAAATGACTGCTATTGAAAGTGAAATTTCACATTATCATGCCGATCATACAGTTTATGGCTGCTTTGTGTCCTCTGGCTGTCAGTACAATATAAAAATGGAATGGGAATTAGGAAATCTGTTAATCTTTAGTCTGCATGTGAAACTAAATTTTTGCCCCTGCCCTCTCCCAAATGCTGTCAGTAAGCATTTCTCATTTGTCCTTTTTTTTCTTTTTAAAAATTTTCAGGCTGGCCTGAGGCCCATTTGTGAGTTCATGACCTTTAACTTTTCCATGCAAGCCATTGACCAGGTCATCAACTCTGCGGCCAAGACATACTATATGTCTGCTGGGCTGCAGTCTGTCCCCATCGTGTTCCGTGGGCCCAATGGTGCCTCTGCTGGAGTCGGTGCCCAACACTCGCAGTGCTTTGCAGCCTGGTATGGACACTGTCCTGGACTCAAGGTGGTGAGTCCTTGGAATGCTGAAGATGCCAAGGGACTGCTGAAGTCAGCCATCAGAGATGACAACCCTGGTAAATCATGGGCTGCAGAAATTAACAGGTGTTAGGTTGGGGGTTTTCAACAGTGTGTCAAAAATTGAGACATTTGAAATGGCTATGTTCTAAATTGTTTTGTTTTTTTAATGCTTTTCACGTTTTTCTCCCAATTTGGATTAAGTACCATACTATGCGACTCATGAACACAGTATAACAGTGCCTTAAAGGCCCACACGCATTGGCGTTTTCTTTCTGGTTTTAGTATCTGAAACGCCTACAAAATGTTAGCAAAGAGCAGTGACGTAGCTTTTTTTTTTGTCCGAAACTTCGCCCCGTCTGTATACATTCGGATTGTGACTCCTGACAAATTATGCAAAAACATGCGTCATATCACGTGGAAAATTGTTTTACTAAGAACTCACATTTAAACCCTAACGTATGCATACTTCGACCAGAATTGCAATTTTTTGGGTGTGGGCCTTTAAAAATATATGCGTTTGGGCCTTTAATAGGATGAGTCACCCAGCAGCCCTGACAACGCAACTCCTAGCTAAGCTCTGTTTGATTAAATTACATCAATAAGGTTACATCAGAAATAGTCTAAAATGCAAGTATTGGCACATTGATAACGATAAACGGTTGAAGGATGAGTCTTTGAAGGCATATGAAACACAGTAGAGCGATTTCAGTACATCGCTCTGGATAAGTGATTGTTATGTATGTGTGTAATAATATGAGCCGTTAATGACATTTGCTTACACATACCAGGAACACTGGATACGTTTCATGGACTTTCTGCCGTATTTTTTTTTTATACTGTATTCTCCGTTCCTCTCTCCAGTGGTGTTTTTGGAGAATGAGCTTATGTATGGCGTTCCATGTGAAATGTCAGAGGAATCGCTGTCTAAAGACTTCACTATACCCATTGGAAAGGCTAAAATTGAACGACAAGGTGGGTGATGTTGGATGATGTGGGGGGGAAAAAATGCTTGTGAAAATGTTTGTAAATTTAACTGTAGACCTAATATGTCTTTATGACCTAGTGTTAATGTGATGTGTACATCAAACGGCTGCTTTTTTGTAGTTTCTCAGAATATAAACACTGGGGTTTGTGTAGTTCAAAGGGATCTAGGGGCAAATGCCTTCCTGAGAAGGTGGAGTCGTAGTTGACGTTAATTTTGTAAACTCGCTTGGTTAGAGTAAATTTTCCAGAGGGTATTAGAAACACTAGAAAACCGAGTGAGTGGTAGGAGATGGAGGAGGAAAGAAAATGAGAACAGAGCAGTTAAGCGAGGACTAGCAGCATACAAAAAAGGTGGGGATAGAAGATGTAGCTGTGAAGACAAACCGAGGGCATCTGCCATAAAGGGCTACCGCACATCTGGCCTATAATGGGGATAAAGACTTAGTAAATGCACCAGTGTCTTTGCAGTTAATCATTCATGGATATAGTGTGGTTTTGGGATTTTCTTCTTGCTGGAAGCTTGCATTTTATACCCTTGGTGGAAGGGAGGATAAACGAGAGAGCGAGGGAATATAATTACTCCCTCCCCTTTGTTAAATTGCATCCGAATCACACTTGGTGTGGCTGCCCTATTGCATCCTGGCATTTTGGGGATTCCCCCTTTGAAGGAAGGGAAGGGAACGACAGGAAGAAAGGATACATTTTGAATCCGAACGCAGCCCTGCCATTTGTTTATTCCACCCTTGAACTCAGCCAGCTGATTTAACTAATTCTACTAATTAGTTCCAGCCTCAGAATCATGCTAATTAGCAAGTCCAGGAGGACTTTTACTTTCTGAACCTGGATTGTCCATCTCTGCGCGCCCCCCCCCCCCTCTACAGTTTGCTTGAAATTTGGGCTGCTTTTTATTAAATGAAGTTACAAGTTACATGGCAGTTTTACCTTTGCACTTTATTGAACCAGCTCTTACCATTGGCTATGGAAGGTTTCTGTTTATTGGGTTTTGTTTGTCACCCCATTGTCAGCTAGACTCTATAGGAGATAGTGTATAGCTGTGCAGCCTCGCTGTGTTTAACTATCCATATTGTGAAAAATTGAATGGCCCCTAACTGATAACCACTAAGCATGACGGACCAGAAGTCAAATGACTAATGCCAATGGACCCAAAGACACAAGAAAGGGGAGCCTCACATCTTGCATACTTTTGGGTAACTCATCTGAATTGGTTGGTCATGTGGGTTCCTTCCCCTCTTTTTACAGGGAGTCACATCACGCTTGTGGCACATTCCCGATATGTGAGTTTCTGTCTCGATGCAGCTGCTGTCTTGGCGAAAGAGGGAATTGAATGTGAGGTAACTGCTGTCTTTCATTGTTGTCATTTTTGCTGTCTTTTTTTGATTGGTGGGTGGGTTGTCATTCAAAAACATTTCACATTTACATATTTGCTTTTGTCTCTCTGATTTAACTTTGATGGCCTGCAGGTTATTAACCTGCGTACTATTAGACCTTTGGATGTGGAGGCCATAGAGTCCAGTGTGATCAAAACCAACCACCTGATAACTGTTGAGGGAGGATGGCCTCAGTTTGGAGTTGGAGCTGAAATATGTGCAAGGATCATGGAAGGTAAATTGCTGTTTTTTTTTCTGGTGACCCTTAATTAGATTTTTAGCATATAAAGTGCCATCTACAATGATTCACACTTTGGGGGGGATAAATGAATTAAGCAAAATATCTTTCCCTGAGAGATTGTATTGGTGTAAAATTTTACTTTTTCCAATTGTTTTTTGAATGTGCAGTATAGTTTATTACCTGTGTTTTTTTGTTGTTTTTTTAATAGTCTTTTAAAAATAAAAAAAATGTAAAAATAAAATGCAGGTCATTTTTTTACCTGTATGTGTGGATAATTTTTGAGGGCACTAACTGTGATTGTATTGGCATTTGGACTGGAATAACTAGATGGTAATCCTTTGCTTCTGGGGTCCGACCACTGCGTATGAGAGAGTATTCACATGAACATTCGGCACAGTTCCGCTAGTGCTATTTGAAGCTAAAATATTTTTGCAGCTCACATTGTGTACTTTTTTGGAAAGTTTTGTGTCAAGTTGGAGGCTTAATCCTAACAAGGGGTGAGGTTCATTAAAGATTTACATGGAACAGGATGCGCTATTCCATGTTTTTACATTTGTTGGAAACATCTCACCTCTATCTTTGCAGGTCCGGCTTTCAACTTTTTGGATGCTCCTGCTGTCCGAGTGACTGGTGTAGATATCCCCATGCCTTATGCAAAGATATTGGAAGACAATACTATACCCCAGGTTAAGGATATCATATTTTCAGTGAAAAAGACTCTGAATGTCTAATGACTCATTCTGCTACTGAGTTCCAATTTTACTCTTCCTATTCCCTTGTGGCATTTCTCTTCCCAAAATATATAATATACTTGCATCCTTTTTTTTGTTGGGTGTACTTTTAGTACAGTAATCTCACTGACTTTGATTTTGAATAATTTCACAAAACACAAGCATCTCTCCTTATTCTGTTATGTTGGGTTGTCATGTTTTGGACCCTATGAGCTTTGATCAGTGATGTCCTCTAATCAATGAGTTGTACTGTATGTTATATGGTTTGGTGGAAGTAAATTTTATTTATTATAGAGGAAACATGAACTTAAGGCTTGGTAAATGTTGACACCCCCCCCCCGGGTCGCTGAAACATGACCTTTCAATAAACTTGCAGCCAATTTCTGTCTCTACTTTGCAAGTTTGTCTGTTTGTAGAATTTTATTAAATCAGTTTCCCAAAACGATTATCCATTTTGTTTGGACATAAACATTAATCATCTTGTCTGAAGAAGGAAGTGTCACAAATGCAACACCCTCTGTCCCACCAACACTTTAATTAATCGCTGTCACCGTCGTCGGTTTCCAATAAACAGTCGTCAATGCTTATTTCTGTTTTTTTTTGTCATTTCTGGTAGTGCTGAAATCAATTAGGCTTTTCAGAAACATCTCCATTCATTCTAGGCAGCACTGTTCTAGTATAATTGAAATGTTTAGAATATCTGTGCACAGAAATGTAAATTTTTTCCACTCATGGTCCAGGAGTATGTAGAAAATGCATACACCCATTTTGTTTAACTTGAAAACATTTTAGAAATTTTAATTACATTTACTTCTTCATCCGTTCCTTATGTTTAAATTAGTTAAGCACTTATATAAATCATGTAATATAATGATGTAAGGCTTTGCTTATTCAAAAACTGTCAAATTTGTTCTTTAATTTTATCAGTTTTAAAAAAGTTACCCCTTTTTTGTAATTGTTTGCAATATAGCACAGTTGGTACAATGTGAACATGGGACTTTTATTCTTCATGACATGCATAGCTATTTCTGACCTAATGTGGCTTGAAGGCAAATAATTATTCAAAACAGGAAAGCGCCTAATTCAGAAAAATGTACATCTTGTTAAAATTCTGGTTGTAACTAAAACCAGCATACACAGGGGTCCTCCAGGACCGAGTTGGGCATCCCTGCAATACAGCAGAGGAGGCTGGTTGATAGAGGCAGAGGACGTTGCTCCTCCTCTATTTTTGAGGGGCAAGAGGGAGATCAAAATATTTAAAAGGCAATTGGTTGAAATAAGCCATTACCAAATCTCAGGGTGCATCCCAATATTCTTCCCTCACCATCTCCCCACCTCCACTACCACTCCTCTCTTACCTGGAAGTATGCAAAACTGAACCCACCTCCACTACCACTCCTCTCTTACCCGGAAGTATGCAAAACTGAACCCATCTCCCCACCTCCACTACCACTCCTCTCTTACCCGGAAGTATGCAAAACTGAACCCATCTCACCCCCTCCACTACCACTCCTCTCTTTCCCGGAAGTATGCAAAACTGAACCCATCTCCCCACCTCCACTACCACTCCTCTCTTACCCGGAAGTATGCAAAACAACGTTCTGAGTACAAGTATTTGCATGTACAGTATACAATGTACCTGACGTTAATATGTAACCATTAATACATAATTTAGATGTAATCAGTGACATATTAAAACACAAAGATCCGTTTCCGGGGCATGGAGTAGATGATGGTATTGGAGGAGGAAAGGTTGCATTTTTCCACTATTGGGAAGCACCCTCAGTATCATTTATAAAATAATTCTTCTCTCTTCTTTGGAAAAAATCCATTATTGAAATTCTGATTTAAATGCTTCAACAGTGACAACTGCAGGGCAGGCAAGAGGGGAAAGGGCAGTCTGTGTGAAGTGGTGGTGGGTGTGGGGGGCAGAGGAGGACGGGCTCCTGCTGTCCTCCTTAGGGCGGGATCTCATATTAATTTAATGCAATACAAAAAAATTATATATTTTTTCATGCTAATCTGTTATTCGCCAAAACACGTAAAATGATGCTCCAACGGAGGACAACCAGAATACAATATTGACATTGCGTTGGTCCAATGATAATTTCCAAATTTCATCTTCAATTCACTACAACTGTATTGTCCGTGAGTGTGACGAACTGGCGGTAAAGTGATAGATAATTTATTTTCTAATATGCAACTGTATAATCTATTACAAACTACTTTTAAACACAAAACTAAAAAATGGAATTTTATTTAGGCCTTTTCAACCAGAGGCTGGTCCAAATATCATTTTTTTAGATTTATGTTTCCCTTTTCTTTTTTCTTTTTTTTAATCGCGCAGTAGCTAGCTACTTGCGTTAGCCAATGCAACAGCTAGCTTGTTGCAGCAGCCCTGAAGGAATGTTAAACTCACGGCGAGAATGTATTTGGAGGAGAGTGGTGCTGCGGCAATTACCAGCAGCGTAATTGATGGGGTCACAGAGAGGCATGGACCCAGACGCAGAGAGTGGGATGGGGAAGAACATCTTGTGGATTATTTGTTAGACACGGCCATTCCACAGTTTGGATTACGCAGCAAAAGTGAGGATCAAGACTGCTGGACGACCACTTGTTGGACTGACAGGCTTCTAGTGACACATTATGCATACACGAGGTTCATTCCCATCCAGAGCCCGCAGTGATTAGATGTGTCTTTCCCTCTCGTTCACCTGGCCCATTTTTTATATTCATCCTTTGTGTTGTAATATGATATATGATATTTGTTAGATTAGATTAGGTTATTATCATTAGGTTGCTCGTTGGATTATTGCAACATTTGAACATAAGAACATAACATAACTTGAACATAAAAAGTAGAGATAAGTAGCCAACTACTGTAAAATAGCATGACGCTGTGGGTTGGTTTTCCTCCTGTCCTCCCCAATTTTTTGAGTCACCAGCCGCCACTGCAATACAGCTACCAAATTTCTCTCAAATTGTCTGAGAGCGTGAGAGGCGATTTAAAAAAAAAATTTAAAGGTAAATGGTAGAAAATCCCAATGTGGTGGACTTTTTGTGGGCAAACACATTTATTGATGGTTTCATGTCTCTAGATCGCATGTCCCAAAGGCTGAGGACTGCCCGGTTTTCCACCCTCCCTTTACCTGCGAGTCAGGTGTGAAGACAGTCTGGCCAATCAGGGGCATTTATTGTTCAGTTAATTACCTGGGAGAAAAGAAAACCAGGGCTGGATTTGAGTATCTAAATACAGTCTAACCAGCCTGAGCTTGCATCTGACAACATGGATGTGATTATTTTGTGAAAGTATTCAGGACAGAAGGAATAAAGCACTCTCAGTCATTAGCTTGGTATAACTGCTGATGTACAAATCAGATGTAGCTGCAGAAAAGGATGTAAACATGACATGCACAGCGATGAAAGAAATGCTATGCAAATGTGGGCCTTGCATGTGTGTTATGTAAGTTGCTTGTGTGTACTTTGATTTCATATGTAGCATTTACAGATTCATATAATTTTCATATAATTTTGATAACCAAGTGATTCACTTTATTAATGAAGACTTGAAAATATGTTCAATAATCAAATAAGATTATTAGAATTGCTGAATTATATGTGCAGATGCCATTGTTTGCCTTCAATACTACAAAAAATTACTGAGCGTAAATTATAACTTTTATTGTGAAATTTCCCGTTCTTGTAGTTATCGGAAGTCACTTTGTTAGCGTCACAGTCGACGCTTCACACTCAGAACTACAGTGTTGAGTGTTCAGTGAGTGTTCACGCTCCTCAAGCTACCGAACGACGGATATTTTCAGTGGACTCTTCCTCTCTAGTTAGCTAGCCAAACTTGAACTTGTTTTGTTCTTTTTAAAGAAGATGTAACGGATGTAAACAGGTAAGGAAACACAGAAGGGCAAGTTGAAAATCGTCTTAATGTAACATTATTTTAAAAAAACGTTTGGCCAGCTCGCTAGATAATGAAAGAAAAAACACCACTACGATGAATTTACTGATGTAATGGCAAACATTAGCAAACGCTACTCTTCCACCTTGTTTGTTATAACTGTTTACAGATATATCGTTAGATGGGTAACGTTATGCTTATGTTCCAGACAGCTGACTTTCAGTTGCATTTTTGGTCTTACAACGTTTTGTCTTAATTCGTAGGATCTGTCCTCTGTAGCAATAAGTAACGTTAGCTAACGTTAGTCTAGCCGGTTTATTTGCTTTCAACCTATGGTAACGAATCGTGCAAATAGCTGGTCAGGTAACGTTATTTTAACTGTTATATTTAACTAGCTAATGTGCCTGTAATAGGTAGTACTATCTTGCTAGCTAAGTAGATGCTTGGTTAATTATTGGCTAGGTAACACTACATCCCTTTCGTATTTTAACGTTATAATCTGAGGGTAGGGTGTGTGGGCTAACGTTAACTACAGCAATGAAATGGACACCTGCAGCTTCTGTATTGTTGAAGCAGAGCTTGCACAATGTGCCCAAAAGGCTGCGTCCCAATATTCTTCACTCCCCACCTCCCTTCCTCCACTCCTCTCCTACCCGGACGTATGCAAAACTGCCTCAACATTCTGAGTACAAGTATTTGCATGTACAGTATACAATGTACCTGGTATTGCGGTTTGCGTCGAGTCGTTAATTGATATGTAACAATTTATACGTAATTAAGATGTAATCAGCAACTTTTGATTAAAACACAAAGATCCGTTTCCGGGGCACGTAGAGGATGTGGCAGTGGAGGAAGGGAGGGTGCATTTTTCGATTATTGCGACGCACCCAAAGACGACGCATCTCTGTCCCATCTCCGACAACTGCTTGAAGGCTGGTGTAATCCAAGTGGGCATCAAGTGGTATAGCTAATTATTATCGTTAGATTGTAATTAAAAATGTGTAGGTAGCTGCAACACTTAAAAAGATATCCAACCAATCCTGTTAACAATTCTCTACCTATTCTTGCGAACTAAGAATGATCCCTAAAATTACTTGTGCTGCTGTGTGCTATGTAGTTAGCATGCTGCAAAGCCAAAGCAGTGCCAGCGTTGTACACTAATATTCTGTTGTTCTCCAAGTGTAGCTAAAATATTTAGCCTGCTGCATTTTGATAGAATTGGGTAGGAACAATGTATGCATACAATATTTCATGCGTAACCAATCATGCAGATTTACTATTAATTTACTATTATTCATTAGCCAATACGGGCAGTTAATATCTATATCTTTCTCATAACATCATGACGATCATTACTGTTACATTGATAATATTCAGTAGTTAATCATTACTGTTACATTAATAATATTCAGTTGTTAATCATTACTGTTACATTAATAATATTCAGTAGTTACTACACTCGCTTAACTGTAACAGGCATTTTCCCTGGCACAGGTGATTATTGGCAGGTCTAAGAGTGGCCAAGAAATTTGTCAGCCTTCTCCAGCCCTTCTTAGGAGACCAAAGAGTGGTGCGAATGGATAATGGGGACTGTGGATATATGGTCAGTGACAAGTACATTAGTTGCTTACCATAACTTACCGTGCCATATTGACAATTTTATTTGTCAATACAATTGTCAACCCCCCCCCCCTCATTTGGGAATACTCCGATTCCATTGTAAACATACCAAATCACTGTTACAAGCTCTAAATTATGGAGGACACAGACCAGCACGTGAGCCATAGGAAATGGCATACCAAGCAAAGCAGGTACTGTACTGTCTTTGTGGGAAGATGTGTAATTGTTCTTAAAATGGCAAATGAAAGTGACCTTATTTTTACATTTTTGTCTAAAATAAATGTATTTGTAGTTTAAAGGTGCACTATGCAGGATACTTACCTATAACCATACTCAGTCATATCGATGGTGCACTTGCAATCTGTTGGGGAAAAATAATTGCCGAAACCTTGCTCCTACCTGTATTTATTATTCTAATATGTGTTTGAGACGCTTCTGGGCGTGGTGCTCTTCTCTGTGTGGGAGGGGTGGGTGTGGCTGCACGGCCTGACTGGGGTGGGATCAGGTTTCAGCACGGAGCGTTTGTAGCCAGAAGCCAAGTTGCCGACAGCGAAGCCAAACAAGATTTGCTCGGTTTTCTGTTGGACCTCTAAGTAACAATACCTAGCTATCCAGCTAGGTAGCAAGATGGCCAAAGTCTGGTAGGCTACCTTTTGTATTAAACTATGTGATATTGCGTTGTATTTGAGAAAATAAATAATATTTGTACAGCCTACAAATATCTTAATGAAAAGGTCATTTACTTTACGAGGGTATTGGCTAGCTATGATAGACAAGATATGGTCTGCTAATGTTACTTGTTCCTCACATGATTCCATCTTTACATCCCAGTTCTAAATTAATGTTCAGAAAAATGTTAGCTAAATACTGAACAATCACACCATTTTTTCAGACAGACATTTAGGACACTGAGCTGGAAGAATTTCTCACTGCCAGTTTATAATGTAATAATAATGTAATAAAGTCGGTCTATGTTTATGACAGAGGAGGAGACTTATTTGCAATACAAACTTAGATTTGTTTATTTTTATAATTTAAGTCAAAATAAAGTGCCACAAATGCAAAGAAACTTTTTTTTTTAGTTTGCAACAAAATACTGAGAGCTACAAAGTGAAACTGGTAATATATATATATACATTTCCTGGATCATCCCCATGTCCACAAGTGTGCAAAATCTTAGGATGATATGCAGAACTACTAAAGATCTATGATGCAAAATATAGACACTAGTGTGCCCTGTTGTTCATTAGTGTTTGCAAAAAAAATTGTGCACTGCTCTAAATTTAAAAAATGGATATATTTAACAAATCAAATGTTAAATTTAACAAATCAAATGTTAATGTTTGACTCATAAAACTCACTTTTGCATCATTTTCAAGTGGGAATTATTATATTTTCATCATTATACGGGGGTAGATATCTATGGGTCTAAAACCCCTATGCAAAACATGTCATAAAGTTAATAGAATTAGAATAGAATGTCCATTATAAAGCAGATATATTTGCTCCTTCTGATGGCTTAAGATAAAAACATTGATATCACTGTGTTGCATACACCTAAATATGTAGCCTAATCATTCACTCTTGTACCTCAATAAAACATCACTTTTTTCTGTACTCTACAGTATGTAAACTTTTGTCCTGGCATTTTTCTGTAATTAAATTTTTTTTTTTTTTTTAATGTTGCTATTCATAATGACTCCAAGGAAAAATTTGACATTAATCTACCAGCACACAGCAAATTGGAATGAGCATTTGCCATGCCCTAAGTGACAAGTATATACGCCATAGCCTATATTATGTACGATAACATGAAAATAAAATAGTATTCCACCATCTGCAAAATGCTGCCAAATGTTCTATCTTCAATGAACATCATTAGCCTACATCAAAAATACATTTTAACGATTGCACTACAGTATGTGAAATGCACTCAAAATGCAAAAATAACAATAGGTCTATCAAACATATTGGAAAGACAGTGCTGGAGTGGAAACACGAACGTACATATGTAGCCAGCGAGACCAACAGCATCCCCTCCCTAATGCATTTTCTATAGAGCTTGCGTAATACCAGACCGTTAAAACGAAAACTGCTGTTACGCTGGCCTGCAATAAATCTTTCAAAGCACAAAGTAAGAGCGCTGCTAAGGTTATAATGTACTCTATTGGATACAAGAGCCGACAATCAAACCAGAATGAACTGTAATGAATGAGACGGGCTTGCAGAGCATGGGGGTCCACATTTCAGATAGTGTAATAGTGGTATAAAGTGTATATTTCTCAAACGGATTGTACCAGACAATAAATGACCGCTGAATTTTGAAAGGAACATCTCTATCTGTATAACCAATGGTAACAGATATTCATTGTAGAATACGTGGTACAATGAGACAATAATTTAACATGGCGTTTTTGGCATATGATCAGGCTATTGTTGGGTTTATCTTGTTGCTATGACGGAATTCAAATTTTATATGATGCATGAATATATTTATGAATATATGTATTATAGCTATTGTCCACTATGTCACGCATGGGTAGGTATAGACTGGGGGGGGGGTTCTTGTTAAATGGACTTGCTACAGGAAAATAGTGACACTTAGAAACTCTCTATTCAGCAGAGTTGTCACGAATCGTCTACCAATAAAGTTAAAACACAGAATGTTTGATTTTCACTAATAGTTTGACTGCTGGAGCAACAAATTTCTCAGTTGAGCAAAATGGTGGCACCGGTGCCATTATCACCATGCAACTATGCAAAGGGGTTAAGGATGACACTAAATACACTAAAGCTGTCAGGTTAGGAACACAGGTTCACATATTTTCCCTTGTTTTATAATGTCCTTTTTATGGAAATGTGACCAACCCCTTATACTTGTAGCTTAATGCTTTAAAAACAAGCCCACTTTCATGGGAAGACCATGAAAAGTGCTATTTACAGCAGGTGAAATGGAACTTAAAGTGCACATGCAGAGAATGGTATTAAAGTTATTGTGAATTCATTGTGTAATGTGCTGCAAATTTGTTAGTTGACTCTTAGTTCTCTTTAAAATCGTTTTGTTCGGTTATGGAATAGGTGAAATCAGCGGGAGAGTAAGCCTATGGAAACCTGGTCACAGTTTTAAAAAATATATATATATATATGAAAGATGAAGAATAAGGAAAAAATTCAGTTAAAATGGTGAAATTTTAATTAATCTCAGTTTTTAACCATAGGCTATCGAAAAAACCTTATGCACAACTGATTCCGGGGACTTTAGCCTAGGCTATTTGAAAAACAATAAATGCAATATTCACTGGACAAGGTTTTGAACTTTTTTCAGTCAAAACCATTCTATTTACTACAGGCTGTATTGTAGTGACATCTGAAGCACATTTTGATTGTAATGACATTTGAAGCACTACAAATGTCCGTCTATTGCAGTGCGCGAGTTTGCCATCTAATGACAATTCGCACATTTGGCTTTATATAGATGTTATCCGCAAAGTTTTTAATGGATAGCCATTGTCCCGTAACAGAAGATTGTCTCCCCTTGAAGATTACAGGAACTATCGGCAAATATAGTCTAAGTCAGGGGTTCTCAAACTTTTTGTTTATGCGGACCACTTTTTATTATCAAGGATTTTTTCGCGGACCACCTCATATGCAAACCGCAAAAATAAGTATATATTGTTACGAACCCACGGCTGTAAAGTCTAAGGTGATTAGACCCCCCCCCCCGACCAAATGCCGGTGTTCCTTAACGTTATGCAAACCAAACTAATAGGCTATCACATTTAATCGGGAGGTTGCTTAATTTCGTTTTATTGCCATCATCGGAATTTGCTTTGCGCAATGCTTACAGGTAGCTCAGCAATATACAAAATATACAGTGCACAACTTAACAAAACAATTTTGGCGGTGTACAGAGACCGCGACACTGCATCTATGGAGGAAATTCGTGGATGTGGAGTTTGTGCGTTGGTCTGCTTGGTGACACTGGACATCTCGGGACAGCGGGGGCTATTTTTAATCATGGCTGTATTGCACTTTCATTGATGTAATGATTCTGTTGGATGTCTTTGTTTGATATGTTTGTTTGTGTGTTGTGGGTCCCACTGTCTATGTCTTTTTTGTTGTTGCTGGGGCTGCAACTGAAGTTCCCTATCGGGAAATAAAAGTTATTATATTCTATTCTAATAATACCAACATAAACAAATATTATAAGGAGTATTGGGGGGGGGGGGGGGTAAACCCCGGAACCCCGGAACCCTCCCAAATCTGGAACATGCATGGACTGAAGTAAAAAGAGCTGTTCTGGGTTTTATTGAGTTATCCAGCTAGTACTAACTCAGTAATCCTGCTTTGTAGTATACCACCTTGGTATGTAAAGTGCTTGTGCAGTTAATATGGGAGCAAAGTGATACGTTACATGTTAAAGTATTAACGGTAGGCTACAGTAGCCTACTTCAGCAATAAAACATTTTAGCTCGATGGATAGAATATAATAACTTTTTTTTCCCGATAGGGAACTTCAGTTGTAGACACCATAAAAGGCAAATCAGTTCAACACATAAAGTACATTTACCGTTACTTTCATTATTACTTTCAAATACATTGTTATTTGGTGCTTAATATAGTAACGTTACATTTTATTTTCGCCCTCTTCTGGATTCTCATATTGCTCGCACCCTGCCTGGCCAGCACAGGTAGCTAATGTTTACAGTTTATCCAATCTATTTGTGAGACATCGTACAACGTAGCACCCCTAGCAATGTAATAATAGTTCAAATGAACACTGTTTTGATGTTCACAATATGCTTGACGTATCGCATTAGGTTAACATTAATGTTTCGCAGGCGTAGCAGTCGATCACACAAATGATATAGCTACTAACGTTAGCTAAACCAAGCGATTAATTCACTTTTAACTTTCTAACATTAAGATAATGCACATAAATGTACATTAGGTCAGCTAGTTATGTATATATTAACTGGCTAACTTTATAATTTGTTCATAAAACGTAATTTACCATTAATGATCCGAGCCTATGCTGTCTAAATCCAGCTCACTCCTCACTGCTTTCAACCACCAGTCTCTTCTTTCGGTCGTAAAATTTAGTTCGTTCACCCTGCCTGGTAGTTTAGCTACTATGGTGAGTACTCAGATTATCATGTAAAAGGACATTTTCGCCTTTTCCCAGTTTTATTCGCACATCAGTACGCAGTGCAGAAGTTCGTCATTGTAGGACAGCAATCATAGTAGCGTTAGCATGAAACTCGTTTCATGGAGTAGCGAACACTACGAGTTCAGTGGTAACGTCAAGCGTCTCTGTTAGGGTTGGCCCTATTATTGCAAGATAGTGAGTAAACACATTCACGTTCATTCATTCTTTTTTTACGGACCACCTGCAGTACCCTCGGACCACAGTTTGAGAACCGCTGGTCTAAGTCATAGCTTGATCCAGGATAATTACGAATAGTCTACATGTGTAACTTTACACGGACCATCGCACATCGCCTGGATGTTGATTGAATGGGCTGAAAGCAATTTAATGCGGCATTCCCCTTTGCTGAGGGACAGTTATATGGTCTTTGACCGATGGACCCTTTTATTATTATGCATTTTTCATATAGCCTACACAATAATAATATTTCACATTGTAACACTGATATTTTTAGTCATACTTGTGCGCGCCCCTGTGTGTAACAGACAGGAGGGTGTACGTGTGTTGTGCACACGCCTATGTAGACGCACTTATATGTGCCTCTAGAATAACATGTAAACAACTGCGACATGACTATAGACCAGGTTTGTGGTGGTTTTAGCACAAGCGCTTTCTGCTGGCTCAAGATAGCAATATGCCAAAAATTATCTTGGCCACACCTCATCTTAGGACCAACCCGCCCAGTTCACTTGCTATGGGCGCAAGATCACTTGGTATTTAAACAACGTGAGTGCTGGGCGCTATAATGAGCCCTGCGCCGAGTGTATGATATCAAAGACACTTGCGTTTGGGTTAGCGCTGGGTGTAAGATACGGCCCAATGTCACTTAATGTTTTAAGAAATAACACATTTTTAAAATTTTTCCTAAGAGCGAGCGTTGTCCTTTTCCCGCATTTTCTGTTATATAATTTTTTTGGGGTCTCTAGCTGCTTGAGCTCAGATTTTGACCACTCTTAATGCTGCCCATACCTTGGTGTTAACCTAATAGTCCCACAGAGAGATGCCCACTAATGTCTGTTTTTATAACAAGCTACATGTGATAATCTTTGACTGTGACTGTGCCTCTTTGCCCTGACTGGCCTGAGGAGGAACAATGGGATAACAAGGGCTTCAAGCACAATCTTGAGGCACAAACTTGATAGAAGCACTGAAAGCCCAGAAGTGGCTGTGTCATGGCACTGGCATGCACTAGCTCGACGGCCATTAGCGTGGCTAATGGCAAGTTTTAACCTTTGAAAAGCTCCTCTTGCCACGATTTCCTTCTGTACTGAATGCTATATGCAAAGTACAACCAAATGCTTTTTCTCTCATACTTAAATTTAATTTGTATATTTTTAAATCATTTTAGCATTTTTTTATCTTAAGTTTGTCTGACTTTTTTAAATTTTTAACGAGAGCAGACCAACCTGCCCTCCTTTTCTATTTTGGTTTTATTCAGACGGGGGAAGCAGAGAATGTAGACGATAGATAAGGGATGATAGCTCAGGAGGTACCATGTTGGGGAACAAACCCCCAACCCTCCGCATGCGCGGGGCATTTTGTAAATGGCTCGACGGTACGATTATCTTGGCCAGCATTTTCACGATATAAAATATTTTCTCTAATTATTGAAATTCATTGAAAGTCTTAAAACAATATTAGAACATACTTCAATGACTTGAAATGACATGAAAATACTAATATATAATACGAATCGGTAAACATCTATAACATTTTGGCCATGCCAATAAACAAGTTTTAACAAAATAATGGAATTTTAAATAACATGCAGCTTATTGAAGTAAATTTAAACAATTTGATGGGGGAAAAGCTCCATTGTTTCTGGTAACGTTATCTTCTGCTGCAGTGATGTATGACCTCTGCCTTTCGCCATGGTACAATGAAAACTTCCATTGTGTTTTTTTGCCTACTGAATATCAGAGAATAATAAGTGCTCTGCCCATGTCTGTAGCCAGTTATTCCTATTCTTCAGTTTTATAGGCAGTTTACCAACGCTAAGGTGTAACAGCCAGTTATTTCGAGAATAACCATGATATAAATTTGACGATTATGTAACAGTCAATGTTTTTTACCGAGATACAGTGCACTCCAAAAGTGTTAGGACAGTGACACGTTTTGTTGTTTTGGCTGTGTACTCCAGCACATTGGATTTGAAATGTAACAGTGATTATGAGGTTAATTTGAGGGTTTTTACATCCATATCGGGTGAACCGTGCCGCTATTGTAGCCATTTTTACACAAACCCCCCCCCCAACATTCTTTGTATGCCATGACTTCCTGATGTCTGTGACCCAACAACATCAAAAGACTATCTTATTTTCAGGATAACCTCTCTGCATTTGAATGGATATCTGTGGCATTTGGGGGGTGGGACTAGATTAAGCTGTAAGTTATCCTAGTACAGTATGGAACACATGACTGGTGAAATGGCTGTAAGTCATCAAGGGTCTCTAAGGTATCAAATGAGCCCCAAACCATCACTCTATGGCCAGATATGGAATAGATGTGGATGGATCACTTTAAGGGTTTCACTTTTTCCCCCAGGGAGTAATATAGGAAAATGAGTCAGGAGAAATAACCCTTGCAGTTATCCATCCACATATACTCCATATCTGGCAACAGAGTAATGGTTTGGGGCTCGTTCGATAGCTCAGACCCTTGTTAACTTATAGCCATTTCGCCCGGGCATGTGTTCCATACTGTGCCAGTGTAATTTACAGCTGGATCTAGTCTCACCCCCCAATGCTCATAGAGATCCATTCAAATGCAGAGAGATTATAGTATCGCTTGTAACAGTACCTGAAAATAAGATATCGAAAGTTTTTTGATGTTGATGGGTCACAAACTTCTGGAAGTAACACCATCCAAAGGATATATGACCAAATATGAAATATGATACTTTAAAAATACATTTAAGCAAAGGGTTGAATAATTATGCACATGACAGATTTTTAGATTAATACATTTGCAAAAATTTCTAAAAACATGTTTTCACTTTGTCATTATGGGTTATTGAGTGTAGATTGATGGGCAAACATTTTAAACACAAATTGTGCAAAAAGTGAAGGGGTTTGAATAATTTTGAGTGCAACTGTAGTTATATAGATTATCGTCCCATCGAAAGTTGATTTAACGCCAAACCTTACGGACTACGCCACTTGCCTGTTTGTGACTTTTTAAAATCTGGCACTGTTCTTTTAGCCATGATATAAGAACCCACTTTTGAATTGCTCTGGATGAGAGCATCTACTAAATGCCTAAATATAAGTCCAACTGTATTCCCAAAACCAGTGCATGCGTAATTTCTCCAACATTATTTGCATGAAAAAATTTCTGGCTTTGTTCTGTGAACTCACTGCCTTAAATGAAGATACAAGGAATCTTTTTTTTATTACCTCTGGTGTTTGCTTCATTGTAGTTAATAAGCTCATTTGTGCTTGCCTCCCTCTAGATGACTGATCCAGTCACTCTGAATGTGGGGGGTCACTTGTACACCACTTCGTTGTCCACCCTGCAGCGCTACTCAGATTCTATGCTGGGTGCCATGTTCCGTGGCGATTTCCCGACAGCTCGTGATGCCCAAGGCAACTATTTCATTGACCGTGATGGCCCACTCTTCCGCTACGTACTGAATTTCCTACGGACTTCGAAGCTCACCCTGCCATGTGATTTCAAGGAGACTGACCTTCTACGCAAGGAGGCAGACTTCTACCAGATTGAGCCCCTGATCCAGTGCTTGAACGACACCAAGCCACTCTACCCATTAGACACCTTTGAGCAGGTTGTGGAGCTGTCAAGCACCAGAAAGCTCTCCAAGTACTCCAACCCTGTGGCCGTCATCATCGCTCAGCTCACCATCACTACCAAGGTGCACACTCTACTTGAGGGCGTTTCCAACAGCTTCACCAAGTGGAACAAGCACATGATGGACACCAGGGACTTTCAGGTCTCCTTCACCTTTGGACCTTATGACTACCACCAAGAAGTGTCTTTGAGGGTGCACCTGGTGGAGTACATCACCAAGCAAGGGTTCACCATCAGGAATACACGGGTGCACCACATGAGTGAGCGTGCCAATGAGAACACAGTGGAGCATTATTGGACATTTTGCAGACTTGCACGAAAGACAGAGGACTGATGCACTCCTATCCCTCCTTCCAGTTTGGTACATATAGCACGAAAGCGCTAGGGCAATGTCGGGCATCAGTAGTATATTGACTTTTTAAGATCAGTAGGTATTTGGAGTTTGTCAATTCTTCGTAAATTTGTCAAGGGAATTTATAAAGTGAGAAAATAAAATTAAAAAATGAAGTGTTTGGTTGGGCATGTGGTAGGCTATAACAAGGCTGTGTTGTATTTAGCTTGTATGTATGTGAACTTTCTGTTGCACAAGTTGTGTAATTTATGTATTTCTACATTTCTATTGACATTTATTCAATGTGATTCAACCAATAATTATCAATAGTGTGAGGAAATCTTACCCCTTATGGTACTCCTTATTAAATATACAAATGGCCTTTCTGTATGTGTTTTAGATGCAAAGCACTCCCTGTAGACTACTTTCACTCACTCAGTCACACACTACTGTCACTGCGTTGAGTTATGCATTCCCTGTTCGCTGGGCTGTTACACAAAGTGGCCCTGTATCTAGGCCTAATAAGTAGGAAACAAATAGTAGTAGTGGAAAATAATGAATGTTGGGTTCATTTTGAAAGGTTTTATTATTAGTATTAACAAGCCAATAGAAAGAAGATGTGTGACAACAAAATGACAATACGAGTAGCCTACCTTTTAGAGAGGAAAACAAAAAAAAAAAACATTATATTGTCATAAAGCACATTATGCTTTGCATCTATGACACTGTGTCCTTGTTAAAATAATGAGGCATTAAAAATGCAACCTGATTCCAGCTCAAATGTGTACGAGAACATAAGGTATTAATGAAGCACACGTTCTTCTTTCAGACTTCACTGGCTGCCTGTCACAGCTTTCATCAAGTTTAAAATCTTGGTAGTATCATAGGTGGCCTTTGACAGTTGGGGGCCCGTTTCAAAAGTCAATTGGAGCCACTACGACCACCCGCCGAACCATCTTTTAAACAACACAACGGCGTGCAACTGAAATTAGCCTACGCATTTTAGCATCTCAGTTGCTCAATTAGATTTACAACCTTTAGCTTTCAAAAATAATAATCGTTGGGCTATAACTACAGCAAATGCCACAGCAAATGCTGCATCAAGCGCAATGCGCTCTTTCGGCATGAACTCGCAGCCGCTTAAAACAATGTCCCTCGATATGAGAAAAGCATTTTGGCTAGCAGCATTTTCTATTAGCGACAATGTTGTAAGCGCATTGTTAGTCAACTTTGCTAGTTTTTGTTGACATACTTGCTGCACCAAGACGACGTCAGATCAAGGAGAAGTTAAAGAAAAACAGTGACATCACTACTGGGTCGTTGGTTCTTTTATTCACTGTGGGTATATTTATAAAAAACTTTATACTCAATTTATGATTGAGGCGAGGCCCCTTTCAGTTGCGAGGCCCGTTTATGTTGAAACATGAAACGTAGCAAAGGCCATTTGAGTAGTATCATACAGGACGGTTCATGGAACAGGTCCACTATGCATCAGTCAATCTCAAGGAGCCTTTGTAGAATGGTGTACTGGTGTAGGGACAACGGACTACATTTCCAGGCATTCTGCAGGAAACCCAAGTGACTTTTACAACTGCCCAGCGGGATGTCTGTAGTTACAGGGAGCCAATCTTGTAGCTCAGAAATACAAGAACGGTTTTAAAATTCAAACATAAAACTCAAGACATTCCAATGTTCTGCCCCCATTTTGCCACTCGCTTTCAAGCAGCGGCATTGGCGTCCACAACTGTGTGGACGGCCCTTTCTTTGTTCACTCTCCCTCTGAACGTCTGCAGGCCGCAGAGAGGGACGCACGCGCTACGCCTGAATCCCGCCTGCTGTTCACTCATTGCCAACAGCAACAGGTTAGCTTGCCTACCGGCATCTGACCATAGAAAAACAGAAATGGGCTAACAACTCCGACCGAGGTGTTGGTTCCAACCCACGGACAAAGACGCAAACCAGGCGACGAGATATTTCGTCACCAGACCGAGGAGAAGAACTTCCAGCCAAGATCAGAAAGGCCAAAGACGTTCTGCTCTTGATACGTTATTTCCTTAAAGATGTTTTGGCAAACTAGACCAAACAGGACTCGAGTGCTGTCGGTTACAGAGTGGACAAATGATGGGCTACAACTCAGTGGCCTCCGTTCGAGTTGCACAATTGGGAACTACAACTAACTTTTAATTGTATATGTTTATCATTCTGTATCGGCATGTTGGCCGATACAAAGGCATTTCATACTGAAAAACGAAAGTTGAATTGTTTTAAAAGCTAAAATTGTCTAAAAGTAATGTTTGTTTACTGTTTGTGGGTAGCTGTGTGAGCTGCCATGATGATTTGACGTCAAGTTCCTAGTCAGGAGGTCAGGGTTGATTTCCTGATTCTTGATTTCCGACATGGAACTCCTGGTTGGAAGGGCGTTTTATAAAAAAACTTTCCCTTAGAAGACCAGGGTGAGAAATTGGTAGTTTCACATTAAATCTGAATGTTACAGATTTAAATTGCTTCGAAATGCAGCATAGGTTGAAGTTTCATTAAATTGAGAGTAATTCATTTTTCATTCTCGTCACTGGTGATTTTTGATGTTGACTTGTGTTGGTAATCCATTCTGTTTGATTTTGGCTATTTAAAATGTAATCGGTACTCATACCCTCAATGTTATAATAAATAAAATCTGAATTCAACTCAGTAACTTGACTACTTTTTGAAGAAATGTTTTTAAACAGGATGTGTACATCACCATCTGAAAATGGGCTAAAGTCTTAGTTTTACACAATCCATAAAGACTATTTTGCCATACTTGAATAAGCTACTGGGTATTTTCTGTTATTGTTTCAAAAGGTTAGTTAACCAACAAAGGGACTGCCACAGACATATCTGTACAAGTAACTGTGTAATTGAAATGGTCAACAAGCAGGCACTTTAAGGATGCCAACCTGCATTTGCATATCGCAAACCCAACACAAATTATTGATCCTTTGTAGGAGAGCAATGCCTACTAGCTAAGAAACCCACCTCTTGTAACTAGACTACACCTGCTAAATGACTGCAACTGAAGTTTGACAATTATTTGAGAGCCGTAGGGGGATTGTGGAGAGGGTTCTGCAATATAAATATTTTATTTAGCGTGATTGCTATATGATCAGTCTGTCTCCCTCTGTATCTCCCCTTTGTATGCCTTCCTCCCCTCTCTCCACCCCTCTATCTCCCTCTATATTTCTCCCTCCCTCTATTTCTCCCTCCATCTCCCCTATCTATTTGTCCCTCTTTCTGCCTCTATTTGTCGCTTCCTGGGTAATTTTTGGTGTATTGCTGTTTTGAGGCAGCAGAAAGCATTTCCGCTAAAACTCTTCTGCTTAAGTCATGTCACAGTTGTTTCAATGTTATTTTAACGGTGCAATATTAAGATAGTAATGTGCGTCTACATAGGTGTGTGCACAACGCACGTACACCCTCCTGTCTTACACATACAGGGGCGAACACAAACAAATATCAGGACTACAATGTGAAATATTATTGTGTATATCAAGAAATGCATAATAACAAGGGTCCATTGGTCAAGGACCACATACCTGTCCCTCAGAAAAAGGGAATGCTGCCTTATTGCCTTGAATTGCATTTATCCCACCAGGTTTTAACAAACTTCTATCATCTCCTGGCAGCTGAGCTGGAGACAAATTCCTGCTGTCCCTATTGAGTACTCAAGTGAGTACGTCAGTCGTGGGTCTGGTTTCGGAAGTAAATTCCCTATGGAAGATAGAATGGGCTTCGGAGACTATTGACTATTTCTTGAAATCTGATTTATAGAATGAGCCGAAACGTTCCTGGATTAGCCTGTGTGGTACAAGGATATAAACCATATATCGCATGTTCCCATTAAAACAAATTTAAGTAATGCATTAATGATTGTAGTTCGATACTAGTTCCACTTTAATGGACTACATATCCAGTACTGTAACGCACGGGTGGTTCTCGACCAATAAGATATCTCATCTGTCTGGACATTTTTGGCAGATGGGAGCAGGATGGGAGTACTGCCGCTGAAGATGAGCTAACGTTAGCTTGCTAAATTGAGAAGCCCACCTGACAAGGTCAGAAACTGCTACGGTTAACCACAATCAGATCTAAGCACCCAAGATCTCTTTTAGCTTTTTATTTTTAGCCCGGCTAAAATTAGTCTACAACATAGCCATATAACACATTTTATTTCATAATTTTCATATGTGATTCAGTTGTAAAATCAAAGACAAACTATGGAAATGGATTAATGTGGATGCGTTTCTCAAAGGTTATTGCTTTGGCAAGCAAAATCCGGTCAACGTAGACGCAAGTTCACCATGTAATGTTTCACTTAAAATGTTAAAACATTTAGACTATTTTGTTGTCACAATAAGTTTGGGCGAACAACAAGGCACATAACCTAGTTTTTATCGCAAAATACTGTTGCACGAATTGCTGCAGTTTGGGTGGACTTATAAACTAACCTGTGTTATGCAGAAATTTATAACAAGCCAAATAATAATAATAAAAAAATAAAACCTAAATAAAAAAGTTCATACTTAATGTTTTGGCATAAATACAATATCTCCATCAGGACACATCAGCAAATTGTAACAGTTTCAGTAGCAGATAATCAAATGCGACGGAAAGGGGGATCAGAACAAGTCACCCACAAAGGTCCTAGAAGTTAAACAGCCAAATAATAATCAACCCAGGAAAATAGGGTGAACTCGAAAACACGAGTGAGAGCACCAAATAAACTCTCCCGAGCTCAATACTAGAGCTTACACGGGGAAACAAATAGAAAAGAAACACTATCGGACCATGACACAAATACTGTATCTATGTAGGCTATGACCTACTGTTGTGAAATGGGATGTTTAGCCGTAGCCTACGAGTTGGTAAGAAAAGCGTAGAAATCTAAACATGTGAAAAGACGTGAATACTTACAACTTGCTCTAAGAATTCCAGCTCATTTTGTAATTATAGCTGGGCTATATTTCTGCAGAATGTCATGTCCTGGAAGCGTCATTTCTTTTCCCAACGCAGTTCTGCCATACTTCAGCCATAACCACGCCCCCACGAGTTTTCATTGGATGATAGAAACACGTATGACGCGTGCCTCGCCGGAAACGTGTCCCCACAATTGAAATATCATATCAATTAGACATTTCATGAGCATCACGGCTTGTCAGAACAGCAGTAATGGGGATGGATATAGCTAATCATGGGATAGCGTGAACCAATAACGTTATGTCAACCAGAAGATAACGTTAAGTTAATTAAATGTAAAAGTAAATACTAGAGGGCTAACATTAGCTAGCTAGTTAGCTTTGTTTAACCACAGATTGGCAACGCATTCTCTCTCGTTTAACATAACATTTTCGGGCTGTACGACGATGGCTAACGTTAGCTAGAAGCAGTAACTTACGTGTTGGCGTCCGGCGTGCGTCTCTTCTGTGCGGTTTCTATGGGAACGCAGCTGTGGACACGTTTCCGGCGAGGCACGCGTCATACGTGTTTCTATCATCCAATGAAAACTCGTGGGGGCGTGGTTATGGCTGAAGTATGGCAGAACTGCGTTGGGAAAAGAAATGACGCGTCCTGGAATAAGAAAACTATGGGTTTGCATTCATTATTACTTCTTGTCAATTATGTTTACCCTATCCACGGTCGTCCCCTCGTGGTAGTAGTTGACGTCCCAATAGTAGCATATTCATATTTCTCTGAAATTATAAATTAATTTACTACTTTAAAAACAAAACAACATTTTGGCGACAACTGTAGAATATAAGCAGAGTTCAACTATTTATCCTCATCTAAAACCTCTTCTCCTGGACCTGTTAGCGATGCCTGCATCCCAGGCTTTTGCAGAGTGGGTAAAAAAATAAATAAAAAGTTTATTTAATTTTGATGTATGGCACTTTTGGTGGATTCAGTAAATCAATACAAATATGGCAAATAAATAATGTTTCATGCCTCAACTTATTACTTATTAATAATTAAACAGGTGCTGAATCAGCCAGCCACCCAGCGTTAGCTTACAACTTGAAGAGGGATATCATGACATCTATAAAATCGAATATATAGTGTTGGACAGTTGAAGAAATATGTATTACATTATCCCTCAAGCCAGAAACAAGAGAAAACAGTTAGCCCTATCCCTTAGTCTGTAATGGTGTGAACTTTCTCAATGGGAGCTAAACCTTTTGAACATTCACATCCATATTTTCTTCATTTACTAGTTCAACGTGAAAGCAGTGTCAGAAATACACATTACAGGACAACATAAAATATAATATAATGTAATATAATATTTACCATTTGGTGGGCACAGGGGGCAAGGTTAACTATTTGCTGTATGGAGAAAGAAACACCCAGAAATATTTATTTCAACCATCCATGGTGATATAAGTAACACATCTGAATTATTAAAATGAGTGGTAGACCCCTTCACTGAAACATAGTGTACCTGATCATACAACCTACCTACAACCTTCTACCATTTTGTGTCCAATTTGAACAGCCTGCTTTTACATCTGACAAAAATTTGACTTGTGTTTTTGTCAACAAATATGTTTAGTTTTTTTAGACTAAAATTAGAACAACATGTCCATATTTGTTGTTGACTAAAACTAGACTAAAATGTCCACAGAATTTATGTGGACTAAAATTAAACCCTATGTCCATAGCTATTGATGACTAAAAGGAGATGAAAATGTCCAGATAGTTTTTTGTCAACTAAAATAAACTAAAACTATGAAAGATAAAATTGACTAAATGTGATTAAAACTCACTTGCGCTTTCATCACATGACTAATACAAAAAAGTCCGTTTACAACACTGGCAAAATTAACACTGATCGGCCTCTCGCAAATTGCAAATCAAGATTATTCCCTCCCTGTAAAATTTGTAGCGTTCATAACTCGAAACGCTGCCCTTACTATCTGTGCCCCCTCATCTACAGGGTTGTCAATGAACGGACATGCCATGATTGAAACGGAACCAGACAATATAAAATAAAATTTAATTGAATTATGAAGGCTGATTTGTTGGCCAAAACGTCAAGTTTCTGTAGTTTGTGGTTACGCAGTTACTTGTTTTGCATCAATACTTTTGTGAATCAGTCATTAATATGGCACGGATGACCCACCATTCTGTGCAACCACTATTCTACTCATACCACTTCTGTATAATGTTAATAATGCCAGACTTCATGATTTCTTTTACCTGTTTGTTCAATTTAATATGCATATTCTCAAAGTAATATTTAATGATTTTGTGACATTTCTCAAATATCACGGAAAAACATTTGGTCTATTTTTTAGTGCTGCAAAATGTCACTGAAATAAACAATTGAGCATACCCAGAGAGAGAGATGACAAAAACATTCTGGAGTTTGTTGGGAACTGATTGCAGTAACATGAAGATTTTCCAATGTATGTGTTCAATTGCGTAATAAACAAATTTTGCCATTTAGATGGATTCCTACTTTATTAAAGATTTATTTAATAAATTGCAGATAAATCTTACTTTCGTAATATTTTTTAAATAGAGCTCATCGGCTACAAATGTGTCTTGATTAATTGCCCCTCTTTCTACTTATCGATGTACAACCCCACCCAGTCAAGCCCCTCCCAGATCCGGCTGTTAACCTGTTGTCATTTATGTCTATCTTCGTGCCAGTGCCCACCTACTGGAGTTTCTTCCAATAAACTCTTCAAATAAAGCATACACTCACGCGAGAAAAAAATACCAGCCCCGTTAGGTTATTGGAAACGCCCCGTTCTCTTTATTGAAAGACGAAATTGTGGTTCTTCCTCATCCAATAGGTTTCCAGACTCACGCCCACAAAACGCCTACTATGCTTATGTAATCAAAATTTGGGGCGTGGCTTCCCCCAAATGTCCAGCCTCTTTTTTTTTCAATGCAATGAGTGTCCGCCTCTTTCCTCTGTCTTATCTGTAGAATTTCCCCACTGTGACTCGGCAGCCATTTTAATTTGATTTCTCTTTAGCTACTGAGCGTAGTGGACCAATTGGTGCAAGCTAACACTTGGAGACGGAGGCTGGGATAAAGCGGTAAGAACGAGTCGCCTTTTGATCCTGTCCTAGGCTGTTGCCTTGTCTTTGTTCTTGTATTTCCGCTGTCTGCCAATTATTTCATTAAAAAAAACGTGAACTTAATTGCGAATGGAGCTACCGAACACTGCCGGGGAGCCTCTGCTCTTCCGCCAAAGCAAGAGCACAATGAGTGTACGTTTCGCTAGCTTAGCTGCTCCATGTATTCATTTTCGCTAGCTAACTTGGCTCTGTTTATTACTTTACATTTTTTAAAAATATATGTGCGTTAACAATTATGGTTTCCTGGCTCGTTTGTTACCTAGTTGTTAAATGAAGTGGTATTTCCCATGTTTTGTGGTTTTCGTGTCAAATGGCTTTCTTCTCATACATATCAGATCATTTACCTAGACCACAAGCTTTCTTGACACTTTTGCTTGTTAGATGGTTTGCTACATTAGCTAACGTATACTACTAACGTTACCAAAAGTAACGTATTGAATCGAATGTTTTTTTTTAAATTAAAAATAAAAGGATGGTGTTTCAAGCTATTTCGTCGTCTGGTTATGTTTACCAATCTCGCTCAGCCGTCTCAATGATGATGAAAAAATACTAACGTAATTAATTGAAGTCGACTGAAATAGCTTGACAGATTTGTTTACGTTATCATTGGGCTATCTAGTTAGTTGCACGCCAGATATGGTATGTCTTTAGTTGCCAGCTGCAACTAATAGTAACGCTAAATTCGAATGATGATGGCAGTAACGTTAGCTACTTGGCTACGTAAAAGTCAGCTCGCTGTTTAGTCAACAGTCATTGTGTTGGTTTATGGTAACGTAGAGGTAGCTAGTTCGATAGCAGGCTGGATGGCTTGCGATCTGTCTACGACAGCTAGCTTGTTCACGTTGTGTGTCGATTGGCCGACTTATGCGATCAAAATCAACATCTTAGCTAACACATACTTTATTTTACACTTGTAATGGCTTCATAGCGAGAGGTCTAACTGACGTTACAAATAATTAAACATTAATTGATTTAGTTGACCTAATGTTACCCATTGTGGTCTCACTGAGCCAATCAGACGACGCTTTAACGTGGACGTTTTTAGACTTATGACAAATTAAAAATTGCCATAGAGTACTCAAGTGAGTACGTCAGACGTGTGCGGAGTCTGGTTTCGGAAGTAAATTCCCTATGACAGATAGAACGGGCTTCGGAGACTATGGACTATTTCTTGAAATCTGATTTATAGAATGAGCCGAAACGTTCCTGGTTTTCTTGTGTGGTATAAGGATATATATACCATATCGCATGTTACAATTTTTATTTTTTAAAGTAATGGATTAATGATTGTAGTTCGACTTGTCTACTTCTACAGACTACATATCCAGTACTGCAACGCACGGGTGGTTCTCGACCAATAAGATAGGATTATCTGGACTGTCTGGACATTTTTGGCAGATGGGAGTACTGCCGCTGAAGACGAGCTACCGAAACTACGCTACGGTTAACCACATAAAGCAATTCTAGCTTTTAGTCCTTCAAGCTAGCTAGCTAACGTTAGAAAAAAGTGTTTAAAAACAGAGCTGTGTGCTACTGCTGACTAACGTTATATGACAACGTTTGGAGACAAGGCTGCTCGTTCAAAGGGAATTATGGGACATGGAGTTTTTTCTGGCTTTGAGTCCTTCAAGATAGCTAGCTAACATTAGGAAAAATTGTTTCAAAACGGAGCTGTGCGCACCTGCTGGCTAACGTTATATGACGTTTGGAGACAACGCTACGGTCGTCCGGAGGGAATTATGGGACGTCGAGTTTTTAAACGGTGCCAGCGCTGGTATATTCACAAGAAAATACTAAAACGTAAAATATACTCGAAGCTGGTCCAGAAAAACGACATTTTGCGAACGGGCGTTATGAACAATCCAGGAAATTGATGGTAAGACATAATCACTAGAAATGGTTTAAAAGTAAGTTTTAGTTAATGTCTACACTCTAAATGAATGGGGAATTTACTTCGGAAACCAGTGTGACATAGTCACTTGAGTACTCTATAGGCCTCAGAAGTCATGTTGTCATTCATTTTCTTGTGAATATACTAGCGCTGGCACTGTTTAAAAACTCAAGGTCCCATAATTCCCTCCGGACGAGCAGCATTGTCTCCAAATGTTGTCATATAACGTTAGCCAGCAGTCGCGCACAGCTCTGTTTTTAAACGTTAGCTTGCTAGCTTGAAGGACTAAATGCTAGAATTGCTTTGTGTGGTTAACAGTAGCGTAGTTTCTGACCTTGTCGGGCGGGCTTCTCAACTTAGCAAGCTAACGTTAGCTCGTCTTCAGCGTCAGTACTAGCATTCTGCCAAAAATGTCCAGACAGGTGAGATGAGGATATCTTATTGGTCGAGAATAAAGCCCGACCTATATGGGATTTTTGAGACTGTGGGGGGAAAAAAAGTTCTGTTCAGGAAAAGTTTGTAGTCAGAATTATTAGCAAGCGATGAGATCACTGTTATCACTTATGAAATTATTGTAATCAAAACCAGGCCCAAGCCATAATCTGTATAATTATATCATAATCACTGTTGGCAATAGGCTAAGGTATACGTAAGTCTGTTTAATCAAATCATAACATGTCAGGAAAAGGGCTCAGCCATATGTGATTCGATATAACTAAAATGTTACATGACAACAGATTTATATGACCCTGTTTAAACTGAATTACAGCATGTCAGTAAATTACGTTATAAGCACAGGCCATGTGTAATACAAGTTTAAAGCAGTAGAGGCAGAATGCGGTAATCGCCTATTAAAAAAAGACAAAAGAGAGGAACTCGGGGATAATTCACAGATTACCGGTATGGCAGCCTATATAGTTATAAGTTTTGAGTTTGAGTGAAAATAGACCTTTTCTACGTGGATTGTGCACAGATTTAGCACCAATATGACTATGCAAAGGTACTCAGAATAATTATTTCTTAAAGGGTAACTTCACCCACTGTTTCAGCTCACTAAACAATTTTGAAAAATGCTCGGGCGAGTGAGGGAGAGGGGGTGGAGGAGGTGTGCCCATCGTCATTTGCATAAATGAACCTACATTGTACAAATTATTTTGTATAACTCGGATTGTCAAACTAGACGTTGCACATCAAATATGAATCAAGATTCAGAAACTGCATGGCATATTTATCACCTCTAATATTTTCAGAAACATATTTTAGTGGACTGAACAGGACGGCATGCTGTTCCGGTATAAAAATGTGGAGCTGAAATTAAAGTAACGTAGCGGGTCTAACCAATCAGGTGCAGGCTGTTTCCGTTGTGGGCAACAACAATTATCCATATGACGTAGATGTACCTCCAAAGAGGTACTCTGACATCATGATTGGGGCGGTGGCAGTGTGGAGAGCAGAAAGGAAATTTCAACCTTTAGGGGCAGCACAAAGACGCTTCATTTTACTTGGGTCATAAATAAAGAATGGTACTCCCAAGATTAGTGGGAATTTCGAACATCTTCACAGTTAATTTGACAGTTGATTGTTACATCTCCGTAAACGATTGGAAAGCGGCAAATGATCCATGTTGTTTATTTATATTTTTTCCAAGATAAAATCCACTATCAAGGAAACGTGCTGGGTGTAGTGCATTCTAGGTTTTGAACCACAGAACAGAATGCATTCGAGTAATGTGTAGCCTACGAACAGGTCAAGGTAATGTTAACTAAATCCGAACTAAACTAATTTCCGAAACTTTTTCCCAAATTAAAACCCGAGTGTGTACGAGACCATTAGCTTACGTTAGTTTGATGACTGGTAACATCGATTCCATACCGATAACGTTTTTCCTCCTCTCCTAAGGTTAGCTGAGCAGGGGCTGTTTCACAAAGCAGAATTACTGAGTAGCTTGATAACCTGCACTGAGCGGAAAAAACCCAGAACCGCTCTTTCTTCAGTTCCATATTTGGGAGAGTTCCGGGTTTTACTCAGTGTGGTTATTCAGCCAACTCCGTAAGCTTTGTGAAACAGGCACCAGGAGCTGTCATTCACTAGCTACCGTTAGCTAGCTATTCAAAACAAACGTCGTCGTCACCTTAAGTCGGTCACGTTAATCCCTTTTATTTATTCAATATGAAATTAAATGCCTCAGTTAATCTAAATGCACACTGTCCTAAATGTTTTCTCAATCAGTAGCCTACTCATAAGTAATGGTGCTAAGTAAAAGAGTACAAGGTTTGTGGATCCATCTCACATTAAAGTTATTGGTAGCTGGATAGCTTGCCGATAGCTAGCAATGTTATTGTAGTTTACATTCATCGGCAGTTTGCAAACATTTATTAAAACCGCAATTAAAGAATGATTAACATTACTCTTGTGTTAATGGGTCAGTGACATTTTAGAATTTCAAAACAGCAAAAAAGTAAAAATGAGAAAATAAGTCAGGTTTAGCATTTTTTGTGTGATTCTATATGTATTTTTTTCATTTTTGTTGGTGCCCCTTGCAAAAAAATAACAGTTTGACATTTTCATGTGTTTCATTGTATACACCCCTTGAAAATGTCATGCGGTAAAACAAAGTTATTTTCAAAATATTATTACATTTGATGTTAATGACACTGTTACAAACAACCATAAATGAAATAGTTGACTTGTAAGTATTCTATAGCCAGTTGCAGAATGTCAACACTAACTAAAAATACTCTATTTTGTCTTTAAAGATTACAGCATGTCATCTATTGACATTTGTTCTAGTTTTTTTCTTGTAAAAAGGCAAAAATGCCTTGAAATTATATATTTTTGTATATTATATTAGCTCTCCTCCATTATTTTCATTTGCCATGTCAATTAAAATAGTATTTTGTATATTTCTCATAAAATGCAATGTTTTACCGCATGACATATTTTGTTTTACCGCATGACGGATGTATTGAAGGCTCAGACTGTTTAATTAATAGGACTCAGGTTAGTTTAGAGTCATTTATTAGCTATTATTTATAAGTAGGCTACTGGTTTCTCTCCTCTGGCCCTAGTGTTATTTCTCATAACATAGTTTAAACAGCTCATTCATTCCCCAGCCCCGTTTAGATATAGGCTAGGATGTTTCACTGTTTTCATTCATAAATGTTTTAGTTAAGATTGACGTTCGATTTATTGCATTGTCAGTGCGAGTTAATTAGACAGCAGAGAAGGTGCCTGCCTGTCTGCAGAGTGAGCGGCGGGGGTGGCCCAGAGCGCACTGCACTGTCCCTGACCGGCTCTGACCCGAGGGGGCGGAGCCTAGCCACCACGCCATTATCCACACCACGGACCCCACAGCTCATCCCCCGAGCGGCCTAGAGACACGCGGTCTTGGGGGTGGGGGTGGCCCGGAACCCCTGCAACTGTTTTGCAATCCCACTTTGCATTCTCTGTGGAAATGCAGTCTAGTTAGAAAATGCAGTCCATCCATCCATTAGTTTCCCCAGTACAACGGATTACAACTTCAATGTGCCATCACACATAAATCAGATAAGCTGATGTAGGCTAATTCTCAATAATTTCAAAGATACACAAAATGTCTTAAGTAAACCTTTTATTAACATTAGAACACGTTCTCCAGTAGACTTATAATATTTCTCTACTTACTCTCTTTCAATACGAGAATGAGTTATGTAAAATTTGATGGTTAATTAGATTGATTGATGATTTTTTTTATTGTTGTTAGTTAATTAGATAAGCAAATTTGATTTCTGTCACTTCAGTCAGTTAAAAAACAACACTAACATTCTTATCTGGGTTATTAACAACCTATTATAATTTCATTTTTAAATTTTATGTACTCATATCAACGACTCACTGTTTTTTACCTTTTAACAACACCTAAAAACATGTCACATCACTGAACAACAAAGAACAGTAACTTTAGTGAATTCTAACAGTAACTTTAGTGAACTCAGAACTCATCATCTGCCCCAAAGGGCTGGTCATAGTTACTGACTTTTCAGACAGATAAGAATTTGTCCCAGTCCTCAGCTAACAACTTTGAGCTTCGACTGGTCGATGGTTCTGGTTCGGAGATGACAGCGATCACATCTGATTGGAAGTAGAAGATCACATCTGGATTTTGGGGCCAGAGAAAGCAATTCTTTTTCCCAGATTGTTGCATGCACGAGACCTCAATTTCTTCACCGACGACCTTGAGTATCTGCCCCACGAAAGGCTTGTTGTCATAAAACACTATGACCATCTTTCCAACCATGTCTTCTTCTTGTTCTGGAAGAGTTGTGGAGGGTGCAGCTTTCTCTTTCTGGAAATCGAAGACTGAGGAATCACATACACAGGGAAGTCCTGTACGTTGGCAGAAACAGGACAACTCTCTGTGGATCATCTTGCCAGGTGTGTTTGTTGTCACCTGGTGTATATTCAAGGTACCTTTGACCACTGGCAGATCACTTGGTACAGCCTCGTCCACCCTGGCGATGTCATCCTCTGACACCCAATGGAACTTCACACTGGAATTAGTTTTTTCCAGAAAGGAAAACAACTCCTCAGGGCTCTGGATATCCCCGCCTTGCAGCACAGATGCATCGGCACTCCTCTTCACCGAGCCACCAACACCATCTGGCGCGCCCTTTCCATGCGACTTCTCGGAGAAATTCCACGTAACCTCCTTAATTCCACGCAGGAAAGGCAAGGTGCACATCAGGTAAAAAAATTTCCGGTTCCTGTATTGCGTCAGTGGGCCATCACTCATAAAGTGCATGGTGTTGATTGCTGCGTTGGATAGCACTTCATCCAACACAGGCTTCAAGTGAGCCCATACTGCCCGCTCATCATGCCTTAGGGAGTCGGAGATGGTGGCATGAGCTTGTGAGCCTTCCTTGGTGTAGGCCATGCAGGTATGGACAGTCGCCTGTTTTCGACTCCCCCCCCAATGGAAGTGCTGGACTTCAACATTTAATTTACAAGCATAATTTTCTGAAAAGTCCATGTGGATCACAGCCTCATTATCTCTGAGCGTATTTTTGAGGGTCCTGCATTGTTCCACCTGGTGGATCCATGTGAACTGATGTTTTGCCAACTTGTCCAGCTTCTCATTGAAGGTCTTCAGGAGATCCTCCCATGATCCACTCACAGGTCTCTTCACAAAATGGGTATAAGTTTTTCCCTCCGAGCAGACCTTCTCCCTTTGCCATTGATCCCATGTAACCGGTGTGGTGGTGTTTGGGAGGACGGGCTCCACATCTGAGTAGCAACATTTTGCACACTGCCTGTACATGCATGTTTTGCTTTTAACATCACACACAATGTGAGCAAGCGCATCAGAAATACTTTTACTCCCTATGAGCCCGCTCTGATGCATTTTCTCCACTAACAGCTTCACATTTTCATGGTCTAGGCAGGCACAGGTGTTACGGTCAGTAGCCTTAGGCTCGGTAACATAAAATGGACGGAGGCGAACAAACTGCCGGTATGATATGGAGCCAGCCCCTCCTGCCTCTGCATTGTACTCTTTGTGAAGCTCTTTAAGAGACTTAGTCAGCACACGGCGCTGTTCCTTGACCCTGTTTCTAGTGACGGTGTCCTTTTTTCCGGGTAAGAGACTACTGTTTTCATCACGTGTGAGAAATTCGACCACACTTTGCCTTCTCGCTGGACCTTTCCTGAGAATCTTTGGCATTTTCTTTTTCCCTGCTCTAGACTTTGCATTCATCAATCTCTTTACCTTCTTGCGGAGTCTGTCCGCTGCTCTTTTTTCTTTCAAGACGTCCTTTTTCAACTGCTCGATTTCCTTCCTAATTTTCTTTGCAGAACTCTCTGTTCGACGGCTGGAGTTTTTTTTTTTGCTTCCATGTGAGACCCTCTGAGGGGTTGAAGATGACTGTGGTTCCTCCCAGGAGAAAGAATTCTCATCAGCAATGTGTGGCCCAGGTGGTGAGGAGTGTGGGGATGTCCCAGGTGGTGAGGAGTGTTGAGACGGCCCAGGTGGTGAGGAGTGTTGAGACGGCCCAGGTGGTGAGGAGCGTTGAGATGGCCCAGGATGGTCAAGTTGAGGAGGTTCCACAGAAGAATCCACAGACAGTGGTGTGAGATTCATCACAGCTTCCACCTGTCTCTGCTGTTGTCTACATTGTCTCTGGGAAAGCCTCCACTGTTCTCTCCTCTTTGCGGCTGCAGATGCTGTGATCTGATTGACCACTTTATAATCACTATGCCCAGCTTGCTTCCTCTGTCGATACCTGCAGACATGCATACATATTTTTATATACGTACATACATGCATATATATATTATATATGACTTATAAGTAAGTCATGTTATATATGACCTATATTTAAACAAATAGACAATTATGTGTGTGTGTGTGTGTGTGTGTGTGCGCACACACACACACACACACACACACACAGTGGTGGCCAAAATTATTAGAACACCTGCTCAAACCACCACTGTATATATACACACACACACACACACAATTGTTTTTTTATTTACTTATTTATGGAAAGGCACTAAAGGCACTTTATTGAAACAATGTAATGCTGATGATGACTTCAATTCAATGCCTACAGACAATGCAGCCTATGCTGACAGAAATGACACATACTGGCATTATCCTATACTTTCGCAGTTACTGTATACCTTTCCCTCCTCTTTTCTAGTCTCTCCTCTTTAGCAGCAGGATCTGCCCTGATCTTTGCACGGAAACGTGCACCCCTCTCCTTACTGGAAAGAGGCATCTGTAAAAATGTGAAAAAAGTTTAAAATATACAGAAATAGCTTAGAAATGTTTAAATCAATTCAAATTAGTTGTACAAACTCTATATGTGGTAAAACAATTAGGAATGAACTAAATTATTCAGTTAAATGTTATGTGTCATATAGTATAACAACCTGTCATTTGGTATAACCGTTTGTCCATATGACATATTTTGTTTTGCCACATGACGCATTCTTGATTTATCATTTCCAACAGGCAGTTACTTGGCCACCTGCTAGCAACTCTAACCTTGACCTTGACCTTTAAGCTTCAAATTTCATCTGTAAATCAATCATTTTTGGAATATTCAACATTTTAAACACTTTATGGACGTTTGACCATATGACACCCTAATCTGTGACATATTGTACGACACTTGGAAAGTGAAATTAACTAAAACTTGGGAGCAAAATTTCGAACTTACCTTCAACTTGGGTGGTCTTCAGGGGTCCTCTGAGTGAAGTCATCACATGTCACATGACTTGGGTCATGCATCTACAGTTCAAAATAGCTTCCTGTTTTTGTTTTACTACATGACATTGGGAAAATATGTATTTGCGGAACAATTTGCTTTAGATATTAATGTAATTTCCTAAAGGTTAATCCTACTGTTACTTGAATATGCATATCTGAGGACTTAAAAAAATATGCCAAAGAATAAAATTGATCATTTGAAAACATTTTTAATGATTTTAAACACAGTTGTCTTCATTGACTTCAAGTGGCTTCCGTTTTACCGCATGACATTTTACCACTTTCATAGTAAAAAATTTGACCAATTTTGTATTTTACACAAAATTATTAACAGTGATGAGGAAGAATGATGTGAGATTAATGCATATTTACAATATCAAACATATTTAATATAACAATATAACATTTATTGCTCCTGGAAGTGTAAATCAGGGCGTCACGTCATTGACCCTAATACACTATTATTATTGACAATATTCAATTAGCTAGCAAGAGAAACTTGTTCCTTTCTTTCATTCAGTGAGTCTTCCTCCAGCGGCAGCACTGCTCTGAGTGAAGATTCCATGTCACATGATATGTTGAGGGTAGTATAGTGAACTCTATATAGTTCTGTGGTGAGAACCATTAGATGGAGTGCAAGGAGTGCCAACGTGTCGGTGTAAAAAAAAAGAATAAGAAAAAAAAAAGCCTATATTGGTTGTTCATATCGGCCACATGTAATCTTTGACTACAGATACAGTTGGGTCCAGTCATGCAAATATCGGTTCGATATGTTGGGCTCTAGTCGAGAACCACCCGTGCATTGCAGTACTGGATAGGTAGTCCTTAAACTACAAGTCGAACTACAATCATTAATCCATTACTTTAAAAAATAAAAATTGGAACATGCGATATATGGTCTATATTTTTATACCACGTGGGCTAATCCAGCAACGTAACGTTCCGGTAAATCAGATAAGTCGATAGTCTCCGAAGCCCGTTCTATCTGTCATAGGGAATTTACTTTCGAAACCAGACTCCGCCCACACGAGTACTTTATCGGCAGCGTGTATCAAAGCAAATCAAAAGATCCAAGAACCGGTGTAACTGCGGAAGAGACTTGCGTTCGTTTTTTCTTTTACACGTACCAGATTTCTGACCGTTACTAGCCTGCTGATTAAAGAAGTTATTATAACACTGCAAACTAAGTAGTTGGCTAAAGCTGCCTGTGTCAGGTCAAAAATGGACAGTGGGAGTCTGACTTCTGGTGCACAATGACTGTCATTTTCTGACACTGTGTAATTATACAGCTGGCTACCTAGCTAGCCAGCTACCGACCGCAGCAAGCTAGCTACGAATATATGTAATAACGTTATATGCAAGTACGTGTATCCACCTAGCTAACGTTAGCTGGCAATGTGGATACACATACTTGCATATAACGTTAACGTTATTACATATATATGTATATTCATAGTTTGCTTGCTGCAGTCGGAAGCTGGCTAGCTAGGTAGCTAGCGGTATAGTTGGCTACTTACCGATGGCTAAATCTGGCCAATTGACCTTTCACTAAGTCCCGCCCCTGTTGGTTAGTGTTCCAAACTCAGACGGACGATTGCTTTCATGTCAGAACTTTACAGTGTAAACAATGGCCGCATTGGCTCTTTCCTAAATAGCCTACTCTTAAAAAAATATATAATACTTGGGTAACGTTAATTGACATGTTTTTGGAAAAAGCGGTATGTGCAAGAATTAAGTGTGTAGAAATGAGAACGTGATTAGGCTACCGCTGGAGATACTGCACCAGCTGATTACCGATGTTGCTAATAAACACCATCGATGAGCAGTGTTGTCCCTAAGGTAAGATTAATGAACTAAGCTAGTTATCATATCCATGAATATAACCCCCCCCCCCCCAAAGCCAGTGACCTGAAACTGTCATGTTAAGACGCCAGGATGAGCTACTGAATATCTAGCTAGATAACATAAGGGTGGCCATTTTGACCATATTTTAAAAAAAATAGGGGGCAGGGGTAATGTCAGCCAGTGTTGAACATAAAACAATGTCTTTGTTTATATACGGTTTAAAGAAGAATCAAAACTTAACCGGGCCGAGCATTCCCTGGTCGCAAATCTAGAAGGCCCCGGTCTCACGTCTGCTTATATTTTTTACGTAACATGATTTTATTTAAAAAAATTTACATATAAATTGTAGTGTAGGCGACATGAAAAGATACATGAAAGATTTATGAAATGTTCCAGGACTTTTTGTTTTTGACTTTTTGCTTTTTAAAAATTTATCAGTAAGTTTGAAGTGATTCCACACTGCTGATATCTTTGCAGTCACCATTGTTCTAAGGGCCACATGAATTGAAGCGTTCTTGGACCAAGGGATGTCACTCAACCTTTCATATTTTATTACAAAGACAAAGTATAAATAATAGTACTGTGATATTCTGACTGAATGTAGCCTATTGTGCTGTTCGCCTTCATTGAAGTAATAAGAATAATAATAACATATAGGCCTATAACGAATAATCGGAATCCTGAATTGAGATTCGAATGTCTACCTAACAAACGAATATTCAGGGCCAGCCCAAACTCAAACATTAAAGCGATAATAATGTTACTAATAATGACTGAAGAGAAATTACCGGTAGAAAACATAAGCAAATAAATAAAAACCTTTAATGAATGGTTAAAATAAATGTCTACGAGTGTTTTTATTGTTATAAGCGAAGGTTAGAGTTCACATTCACTTCTTTGGTAGTTTAGGCTATTGTTAGTTAGCTAGTTTTGTTCTCTTTGTCTAGCCTAACAGTTGGATTGGACATGTACACAGTTGATCTGTGACTTTGTTGCTCCAGTTCGGGGGCATGCTATTTTACAAGTATCACAAGGTCTCAAGCATTATCTGTTCTACCTCTCAAAATGTCTGTGGTGGCCTTTTAGAATACACAATTTTAATGTGGCTTGCCCCAAGAGTTTTGCAGCTACCATCTTGTTCATTAGTGCTACCAAAAACTTACTTCGCGTAGCCCGACATGGTAAACTCATTTCAAAATGAGTGCTGTTGGGCCCCGTGAGCAAATATTTATTAATGGATATTGTTTCGTTATCATCTTGGACAATCATCATGTTGCACGATAACATAATATCGCCCAAGCCTAGTTTGCAGATGCGAAGAAGGTGATGGTACTTGGGCAGCAGTGCGAAGGGTGGGACTTAGACACGGACGAGACAGTCTGGTCTCAAACGTTAAATCAATCAACTTGATATCGATCCATCATGAAATGGTTATGGCTCTGAACACTACTTAGTAGTGTTGAACAGACGCTAGCTAGCTTACATCCAATCTTAATGTTACCTAGCTACCGATACTAACGTTAGCTAGTATCCGCTGTAAACATTAGAGAAAGCGTAGCTAGCTATGCTGTGTAGCTAGTTTTGGTGTAATGTCAAATATGACAATCCATTGTTGCAGAGAAGCCTAGCCAGTCAGTTCAAATACCGGTACATTAACATGTCTCATTTTGTATAAAATACAGACAACCGTCGTGAATCTACCCATCGAGAGACTTGTGAAGCTGGAACGCTTTGTAACGTTTGCTGAAAGTATCGGAGTGAGGTTAATTTTGACAGTCCATTGGCTCATTTGGCTCATCAGTCTTCATTCTTTTTGCATGAGTTTCATTCATTTCCAGCATTTCTTCGTCCAAAAATACGCCAAGAAAAACATTCCAAAAACTCATCCAGTCCAATGTTTAACCTGGCGCAATGTACTGTATTACCTATTCTTACGCATCATTACATTGAACCACATTTTGTGTGTGTGTGTGTGACACACACACACATACATGGGTATGGCTGGGAGAAAAAATGGATTCATGTAATAATGGAAATTATACATTTTTTGATTCTGCATCGATGTGCATATTACAAAAATCTATCTCGTTATAATTTTTCTGGACTCCATTGAGTTTATGCCAACATCAGATGCGGTTAAACCCAATTACAGATGACGCATTGATGAAAAAACAGTTTGTTCCAGAAATAAAGTTTGAGATGCAGATACTTGTCAGCCAGAGCTCTGTTTTCAGCATGATGGCATTGAAGAAGGAACTTGATCAGAGCCACACGAAGCTCAAATATTGTAGGAATATCACGAACATGTAGAACCACATCATGTAGTTTCACACAGAGATGGAAGAAAACATCATGTTATCGCCAGCAATCAACGCACACTAGAACAAGTTCTTGGAAAACTTCCACCCAACTGTGAGCGACAAATGAATAGAACTAAATCGATAGCATAGGCTACTTCATCTCAAAAGTTGAAAGATTTGCGCCTGTACAACGTGGTAGAAAACCAAGGCTTTCACGATATGCTCAACACGGTAGAACCTAGATGTTAGTTTTTTTTGTTGTTTTTTTTACTGAAAAGATGATACCCAAGCTTTACTACGATATGGTTGCACTGGAATCGTGTGAAATCGCTGCCAAAAATACGTATGTACAAAATAAATATTCGTAAAGGTAAATTACAGATTTTTACATGTAAACTGCAGTTCGTAACCGTAAATTGGAAAAGTGTGAATGCATAAAAAAAATCTATAAATGAGAACTTACAAGGTGTGAATAAAGAAGTTGTATTCAATACGATTATATTTTTTGCGCTCAACTGTCTTACAGAGGGCACTGTATATTAGCCTCAGTGGCAAAGTTTGCAGCCTGGCTGAGAGCACTTAATTTTTCTTTCTTTTTAAAAAAAAGAAGAGCTCTAATGCTCTGTCATAGGTGGCCCGTTGGTGCTCGGTAGCATGCACGATTCACCTACAAATAGAAACGATAACAAAAATGAGTGGGGTGTGGGAAAGTGAGAGAAACCAAACAATCTCTGATTTCAGATATTACTTATTAAATGTCTTACCCTATTCAGAGGGCAATGGCCACCAGCTAGCACAGGCAAGGGTAGAGCAGTCTCCATTCATCAGGAATATTTGAATACATGGCTTATATAAACATTGTTGGCAATTATTTTACCGACGTTTATTGAAGTAACGTTACCGGTATTATGATTCACTGAGTTCGCTAACGTTAGCTGGAACATTATTTCACAATATATTATTAATATTAATAATAGTTGGCCATAAACATCAATAGAGAATACATTGCGTATGCTTATTTAAACTGTAAAATCTATAACTTAACGTTAGCTAGTTAAATCTACCTTTTTTCTTGTTCTCCGGTAACGTAATCCTATCCTCTGCCCTGTTTGTCACTCTGCCTGAGGAGAAAATGCTGTACTCGCGCTGTTGTTTATTTGGTTGTCATGACTTCGCGAGTGATTGACGTCCTGTCACTGTTGCAGTTGCTCATCCTCAAAGTGGAGAGTTCAGTGGAGCGGACAGCTCCGCAGTAGTGTAATTGCGACTTCATGACATTTCATAAAATTTTGAAGGGACCAGACACAACATTGCTATAATATTATAAGCTTTTGACTCCAAATAATGACATATTATGATTTTAAGATTCACTCGGTAGTTAAACAGGCGAACAGTAACAGGTAAATGACTAGCTGATGCTAGTTAAACAAACTACTGCTAAAATATGAAAACATGTTTATGACATTAAAGCATTTTAGCTAGGTTTTTGACATAACATTCAAAAATTTGAGTGAACATTTCTCACCTCAAAATAATAAAAACAAACGGTGAGCTGGGCCATCGGCTTCTTTAGCTTATTCTGATTCCAGTTACTGAATTTTACCTGCCGCCAACCCCATAGCGCAAGGATACCTTTCATTACAAACCGGTGAGCTGGGCCATCACCTTCGTTAGCTTATTCTGATTCCAACACCTGCATTTTACCTGCCGCTAACCCCGTAGCACCTGGATGCCTTTCATTACAAGGCAGGGAGACCAAATAAATGTTATCGTTTCAGCAGGGTAACGTAAGTACCGGTAGAGCCTTTGCTTCGGACGGCTGCCCTGCACCAAGCTGCTTGATTGACAATTCTTAAAGAAATTGTAGGTGTAGTTGCTTCACAGTGGTATCAATTGCTGGAAATGATGTAGAAAGATGGTAATGTGGTAAATAAAAGGTGGAAATGGTATTGTGGTAATGCGGTATAATGGGATCTAAAGAAGGTGAAAGTGTTCAAATATGGTGATGTATTTTGTGGAAAGTAGTCTAAAGAACCTGGAAGTGATACACAAGTAATGAATGGACGTCACGTGGCGCTGTAATGGCGACATGTAGTCCAGCTGTCTCGTATTCGTGTTTGTTAATTTGAATGTGTTTTGTTGTGTCGGTTTTGTCTTTGTTTTTTTCATGCGCTGTGTGTCTGTTGTGAGACTGGGAAGCAGGCTGGAGATTTCTCAGGGCACTCCTGCTGCTCCTTTGATAATATCGACAAATTGTCTAGTTGATATAATTTTGTTTGCGTCTCCATGATGACGACCACATTCGCAACATATGCTCGGGAATGTCCGTTGGATCTGGAGTGCAGCAACAAAGTTTACCATCGCTCTTCACCAGAGTTGAGGATTTCGGGACTGATCCGGGAGTGAAGGCAATCTTCAAAAGGCAGCCAGGGAAGGAGAACATAATGCAGGGGAGGAATGAGGAGACGACTGGGAGTATTGACGCAGTTCAGTGCTCTGTTTCGGCGGTGCGCAGAGACCACGGTGCTGCATGTATGGAGGAGAGTCGTGGAGGCAAAGTTTGTGTGTTGGACTGCTTGGTGACGCTGGACATCTCGGGACAGCGGGACTATTTTTTTAAATCATGGCTGTATTGCACTTTAATTAACTTAATTCACTTGATCGATGTAATGATTCTGTTGGATGTCTTTGTTTGAAATGTTTTTGTTGTTGCTGGGGCTACAACTGAAGTTCCCTTGCGGGAAAATAAAAGTTATTCTATTCTATTGTGGTGAAAGCTCAAAAAAGTAATGTGAAATCATCTGGGATAGCATTGTTGGGTCATAAGTGTTGTAGAGGAAGGCATTGTGATAAGCAGTGTAATATTTTACAGCATCCACATTCTGTTGCATCGGTTTTCAAAATGTGCCCATTGAAAAAGTGTATATGATATAAAGGTAAAAAGTAATGGCAACCTGGAGGTTGGGCCAGGTTGTTGATGGTTTTGAAGGTGATGAGCAGTAACTTGAAATCTATCCTGTATTTGATCGAGAGCCAGTGGAGGTCATGGAGGACTAGGGTGATGTGATCAGTGCGGTGGGTGGAGATGAGCATGCGGGCAGCAGAGTTTTGTACATATTGGAGTTTATTGAGTATTTTGTTTGATGACCAATATAAGATGCTGTTACAATAATAAAGCCTGGATGTTATGAAAGCATGTGTCAATGTTTCAGCAGCAGAGAAAGATGGAGAGGGTCGGAGGCAGGCAATGTTCTTTATGTGAAAAAAGGCAGTTTTAGTGATCTGAAGATGATTGCAAGGTTGCGGACGTGGGTGGAGGGGGTGGCAATGGAGCCATAAATGTTAACTGAGAAATCAATGGTGTATTTAAAGTCCGAAGTCAGATGTGCAATAGCACAGTGTTCAATGTTCAGCTCTATAATGTCCAATGCAGCTGGGGAGATGGTTGAAGTGAATCTACAAATAGAAAGTCTTGTTCTGTGCTGTTGTGGAATTTGTCATGTCTTGTGCCTCATCGCCAGATTGTCGGCCAGGCCTTACAATGGCGCGGTCCATGGTGGTACTGCACCATGCTCCTTGTAGGATTGGAGAAGGGCAGAGCTGATTTTTTTCTGATGCCGAAAGGAAAAACATACATTGGTTTCAGATAGCTGTCAATTACACTTGACATACTCACTACTTTGCTACCTACATAAATTGGATAGTTTTTAATGTAAACATGAATACCATGAGTAAACCTGGGGGGTATTTCACAAATCAGGGTTACTGAGTTAGCTGCATAACTACGCTGAGTAAAATCCGGAACAGCACTTTTTACGACTTCAGTTCATGTTCCACTGCTAACTGAATAATTCTGCTATGTGAAATACCCCATCAGGTTTGCTCATGGTATTCTTTTGTTTACATCAATGTATGATACATTGTTTGGACATGCGGCTCGCTAGATACCTAAAGCCCGGTACACACATAAAGATAATTTGGCCGATTTTGGCCCGATTTTCCCCCTTCCGACCAAGGACAGCAAACGCCCGATTATCTGATGCCTCTAAAGATTATCCTACAAGATTATCCTGTGGTGTGAGGTGTGTTAAGAGTCAATTCCTCCCGACAATCTGCTCGAAAAATGGTCATGGCCGACGATCGTAAATATTAAACCTGTTCAATATTTACGATCAAAAGTCCTCTTGTGTGTGGGGAAAGCCGACAGCTCCCGAGTCACTGACTCTGTGGATCGTGACGTGGAATGGAATGTAGCCAATCAAGAAGCGAGCTGACTGAAGAACACGGAAGCATAAAAAGGGAGAAGACGGCTAGTTGTGCATTTGGCGCAGATATACTATTTAAACAGAATTTCTGAGTAGTAATTGGATTTTAAAACACTTCACACCATCACAGGAAAAATGACAGTGGAACTGATATCTTTTCTTTCTTTTTTTTTTACCGTTTTGGATTCAGAATGAAAAAAATTAAGGATATATTTGACTAAAGTAACGATATATTTGACTTCTTCTGTTTGGGTTTAACGCGTCTTCTTCTTTTCATTCTCCGGCAGTTTATATGCCCTGTCGCACATGGCTGCCTTCTAGTCAGGGTACTACGTTAGATCACGTTTGATCACGCGAGATTTCTGGCTTGGGGGACGAGACTCTAGACTGTCGTAGGACAAATCTTTATGTATGTGGTGTGCTGTATTGGGAATATCGGAGCACACCACACACAATACGATCAAAACTGTTCAATCCATGATTTTTTATCTTCATGTGTGGGGTCTCTCACAGATAAAAAATCTGTTAAGATTTAGAAAATCTTTATGTGTGTACCGGGCTTAACTGTTGGCTAAACAAACACTGGTAGATAGATGGGTAACGTTAGATAAGAATACCACGACAATCATGCTTGCTAATGATACATTGTTTGAACATGCGGGTAGTTGGATGGCTAACTGTTAGCTTAGTCAGCAAATACTTGTTTTGTGTTCAACAAACACTGGTGGATAGATAGCTTTAGATGAGAATTCCACAACAAACATGCTTGCAAATGATACATTGTTTCACATGTTTAGTTAGATAGCTCACTGTTAGCTTAGCCAGTAAAGGTTTTGTTTGTCCTAAACAAAGGCTGTGCCTGAATCAATGCCGTTCTAGGGCCTACTATTGAGTATGCTAGCTAAGTAGCCTACACTGTATGAGAATTGTTAAGTAGGCGAAATGTTCTCTAAATGTAGTATCCAGTGGTGTTAAAAAAAAATACCAGTACAACATCAGTAACCTGATGAACCACTGTTGTTAGTAGTAGTGATATTTCTGCATGGCAAATAATTTACTCGTAGATGTAGTAGTGTAATAGAAAAACAACAGACCCAACTGTCATGACATGCACGCTGCTTGTTTTAAAACGGATCGATTCAGCCAATCATCACCTCCAGAAAGATCAAAGATGATCTAAAATTACCTGTAAGTGCTGTTACAGTCAGAAGACGTTTGAACGTTTAATCGAAGCTAAGCTATCAGCAAGAAGCCCCCGTAAAGCACCATTGTTGAAAAAACGGCATGTGCGGTTAAAATTTGCCAAGGAACACATCGATTGGCCCAAAGAGAAATGGCGTAACATTCTGTGGACTGATAAGAGTAAAATTTTATTTTTTCGGGTCTAGTGGTCGTGGACAGTACGTCAAACGACCCCCGGGTACTGAATTCAAGCCACAGTACACTGTGAAGACCGTGAAGCATGGTGGCGCAAAAGTCATGGTATGGGGATACTACGTTGTTGGGCCTATTTATCGTATACCAGGGATCATGGATCAGTTTGAATACATCAAAATACTTGAAGAGATTATGATGCCATATGCCGAAGCGGAAATGCCCCTGAAATGGGTGTTTCAACAAGACAATGACCCCAAACACACAACTAAGCGAGCAACATCTTGGTTCCAGACAAAAAGGATTGAGGTAATGGAGTGGCTGGCTCAATCCCCTGACCTCAACCCCATTGAAAACTTGTGTGGTGAATTAAAAATGCAGTTTCTGAAGCAAAACCCAAAAATTCACAGGAACTGTGGAATGTGGTTTGTTCATCCTGGGCTGAAATACCTGTTTCTAGGTGCCAGAAGTTGGTTGACTCGATGCAACGCAGATGCGCAGCAGTTATCAAAAACAATGGTTATGCAACTAAATATTAGTTCAGTAATGTAAAGTGAAGTTAAATCTTGAAAAAGTTCTTCAGTAAGCGTTTGAGTTTGAAGAGAGAAATGTCGACACTGCTGTTTTTTTGAACAGATTAATATTTCTTTGCTTCCTGTAAAAGAATAACGCAGACTTGATAAAAAATTTGTTAATGCTTTGATTTGGAATTGAATGTGTAATGTTTCCACTACATTTGAAATATGGAATTAAATATTTAAAATATTTGCACTTTTCACTTTTTTTAATGCACTGCTATTTATTTGAACACAACTGTACCTTAAATTCCTGGATGCTATACTTATTTCCAGGTTTTTGCTTATAATAGTATTGAGGATATTTTTCGCAAAACTTACTGTATGTCAGTAGTAAGCAGTAACGTTTCTTTAACGTGATACAGTAATGGTGCACGGGACGCTAGGGCTGTGATGATTATGAAATTTTGACTCACAATAAATGGCTCACAAAAAAATGACCATATACGATATAATTGTCGTTTTTTCAATTATTAGTAGTTACAGTATTGCCTCATAACAAATACTCCGAGTCTTTTATGGAAGATGTATTTATCTAAAATGGATAAAACAATAGCTACATCACATAAAATGTAAACCATGGCAAAAATTGTGCTTCTGCCCTGATTTAAAAAAAATTATAATATTAATAATAAATAATAAATAAATAAATATATATATAAATCACTTGTAGGCTGCTGTTGCCATGTGAGTTTATTTATGCATGAGGCATACTGAAACTCGGAGCTGATGGAAACAAGGAAGGTGTTAATGGACAGCTGATTTGTCTGCCCCTCAAACTGAAGTCCGCCTCTGGTAAACATGATTTTAACAGGCATATTTGTGTTGCTTATTACAGGTATTTAGAGATCGTAAATAGGTTGTATATTATATTAAGCGACTTTTAAAACTCAAACTTTCATTTTCCTCCCTATTTTGTGCTCTACTGTGAAGTGCGACTTGTGGGCCGTTTTATCAGCTCGTCACAATTGGCCTAAATGGGGAAAAAAACACTTCTAGGTAGGACTAGTTGATAAACCATCTATGATTATTGAATGTTTTTTTTAAGCGTAAATAACAATCATCGTCGCCATTTAGCTCAGTATCGGCTTCATTTCGTTTTTTTCTTTAATAACCCAAGCTCCCCAATGGTGGAACAAACTCCCTACTCCGCTGCGCTCAGCTCAAACACTCTGTTTCCTGTCGTGGTTTGCTATTTTTACCTATCTACCTATCTAGGGCCAAGTCCATAGTACTTGCTTCCTGTTTTCTATTTAACTTGTGTGGTTTTTATTTATTAAATTTTTTTATTTTATAAATCAGAATGTATAGCTGACTGTATACTATTGTATGTTCATTTCTAGGGATAGCTCCTACGTTATGAGAAAGTAGTTCTTTGTCAGATCTGCTTTGTAGTCGCTTCAATGACCTTCACTATGCACTTATTGTACGTCGCTTTGGATAAAATCGTCTGCCAAATTATTGTAAAGTTGCCCAATTGTATGATCTGTTCAAACTAACGTAAATGAATATGTTGTTTTTACAGGACTCATCTTTCCAGGCTTATGTAGTTAAGCTGCTGGCTTATGATGAATTGCGAAGAGGAGATTCCTCAAAAGGCAGTTCACTCTTGGTCCAGAATGGCCTCAGCTGGACAAACCGCTCTGGTGGAGGCGCTGAGGGTTTTCAGTCCCATGTCAAAGGACCTGTCGGATACCGAGATGCAGCTTGTGTCCTTTCTACAGGGACTCAAAGATGAGGGTCACAGGCCCATTGTTCTCAAGAGCAAAGATGTGTATGGCTATACATCTTGTACAACAGAGCCCCTCCCAGCAGAGAGAACACACAAACCACTGGATATCACCACCAAAGTTTCTAAGGTGCAGAAAGCTACCAGGAGAAGAGGAAGGAAAGCTCTTTGCAAGAAGAAGGAAATCGACTACACGCTCTTGAGTGCAGCAGCGAAGATGATCGTAAAGAATCAGCCGAAGATAATGTTGACTAATCTCCCGCGTGAGTCCCTCAAGCGGACGGTGCTCTCCAAACCTCCGTTCTTCACTGTTAGACCTGTCCAGGTGCAACCGTGCCTGAAATTGGCTAACATGACCGGTATCTCGAGGGGCCATACAGCAAGACTGCTGATACGATCTGATAAGGGGCCCGGGGGAATGACCTTAGCGAATTCTCACTGCCCAATAACATTGTCTGGGATCCCAGTTCCACCATTGGAGACTGCTGGTAAAACGCCAAAAGCAGTTGTGTCTGAGAACATGAGACCAGTTTCCTGTCCTGTCAAAGTGGGCATGGCGCTCATTGGAGACTCTGCTCCAGTGGTGTGTCAGAATGGCAGACTTTTGAATGAAGGTGGAAACTACAAAATGGTTCCTGTGAGTTTCGGCCAAGCTGGTGTTGCAAGTGACACGCTTCGCTGGAGGGACAAGGATGCAGTCAGGGTGCTGAACTGCCAAAAAGATCTGGATAGGTCCAGGTCAGTCTGGGTCATGAAAGGCCAAGAAGACTCTAAACTGAATGAGAATAATTTGAGATTGAAGGTGATCAAGGTGGATGACTCTATCACCGATGAGGAAGTCAGGAGGAAAGCCCAGAAGATCTTGCAAGTTAATTTGTCACCTGTTATTCAGATTCAGCCACTCATTGCGTATCCAGTATGAGCTGCAGCCATTTCAAAGAAGCCCCCAGTTGATATCTGAAATGACATTGATTGATTAACTTTTAAATGAAGGCATTGCTGAGCCCTAACTATCATTTTGGGAATGTGAGTGTCATCTTGCAATTATAATTTTGAGTGAAGAAACATAACAATATTCCCAGATATAGAACATTCAAGACTGTGGCATGTTCACAAGATGCTGTTTGTAGGATATGCTACTTTTCATTAGGTATACTTAAGTGTGGTGCAAATTTTGTAAGCTTAAATGGCCTGTTTAATACCATTAATCTTTTCAATCAAAACACCAATCTAATAGCAAAGCCATGTCATATTACTATGCAGTATCCATAGATTTTTGAAGGCAAAGGTGATATTTCTTTTATTTCTTTTTCTACTTAGTTGAAGTTCTAACCAATATTTCTGATGTGCATTTCATATTTAGGTTCCACTTCTTGCAAGTGTAGAGGTGCCCCCTCCATGTTGACCTAGGTTTGCTCTTTTGCTCTCTGTTAGAAATATATTTTCACTGAGAGTGGTAATGGGTAAAATAAGTTCAGGATATACAAGGTTGTGCACTTATTCCCCTTTGTATTTTAAGTTTTCTGCATATTACTTTCCATAACAAATTAATCAAACCCGTTTAAATAAATGCTGGCACATTATTTGCATTCTTTTTTTTTTTTTATTTAAAATAATTTTATTATTTTTGTGTGGGGCAAAGCTTAAAGCCTTATTTTGTATAGAAAGTACATTTATTTGCACCAAGAGTAGATGACTGAATTGTTGCTGCCCTGTTTAGGTGAAAATATTTTTCTTCTGAAGGGTAGTCCTGGATTTTAAGTCATGCGCATTGGGGTAAATGTGTGTGTGTCGGGGGGGGGGGGGGGGTTAGGTTGATTGGTGGGAGTCAAATTCAGCTATAAAATTCTCTGGACTTACTGTCTGGTTCTAGTACTCTTAGATTTAAAACTCTTTATTAAATTAAATTTATTTAAGTGTGTCTTTAATCTGTTACTGCTCTTCATTCACGTGCATTAATACATGTTATTACCAAAGTGATTAACAACATTGTGGGTAATGTTTTGGATGTATACATTTTTGTTCAGAAGGAATTTGGCAAAAATCAAAAAAACCAACCCTTTTGTGGAGTAACCTTCATCTACTCCTGAAAATGTGCCCTTTTGCATCTCTCCTGGTGCTTGAATTTCAGTTATTTCTCACTCCTCTTGACATAACTTTTATGAAATAACAGAATGAATGTTGCCAATGTAAATTGCTTAACTGCCTTTAAAGTTTATTTTGGCTAGGTGCTCAGAGAATGAACTTTTATTTACTTGTGAACCTGTTGGGCGCTAAAGGGATGGCTTTAAGACTTGGATTTAATTAGAGGCCCCTAGTTACGCGTGTTGGTATTCCAAGGTATGCATTGTAGAGTTAGATCAAGTTTGAAACACAATGTTTGACTAAATATACATTCACAAATTTTGTCTTGATAAAATGTTTTCAGTTGTGCCAATTGCATAGCACAAACGTTTGGTGTTTATTTGAGCAGTATTGAAATGCGTTTTTAAAAAGGAAATCAGTAAGCTTTTTTTCTTTTCATAGATTGTTAATTTCAGATTTTGTTCTTCCATTATTTGGAGTTCCCTGTTGCAGGTCTAAACCCATTATTGTAAGCCACAGTTTTCTTTTCATCAGTCCACTGGCTAAACTATGCAGCTATTGCACTGGAGAACCATACAATATACGCAACCGGGAATGCGCCTGGTTGGCTTGACAAGTCGCTGTTGAGTGATGAAGTAGAGTATACCCTGTCGACCACCCTGGGCAATTCTTTGACCAATTATGCATCAGCGGACTGGCAACAGCCAGCGCTGGAATGGTCAGGATTAGATTCCAAACAGGGTTGCATCACTTCACTGAGAACAGTGCTTTAGCTGGATATGACACCAGAAAAGTGCATTCCCACTTGCACTTGGATTATCTGTAAAAGTTCATCTCGTCCACACATTGTCTGACAGTAAGTGAGTGAAACATCTACTTGCTGCTGTGATTTTAAATGGGGGGGGGGGGGGTGTATTGAAGTTTCTTAGACTCCAATATGAGAAATTAGATATTTACACTGATTTATGGCAGAACGGTTGTCAATCTGAAGTCTTATGGATATTGCACAGTGGTACACTGCATTCTTTGAACTTCAAATTCTCTTTGCCACTTTTCAGGATTGAAGTAGCAAATGTTTTACAGGGGTTTCACGCTGGCTTACAGTAGCCTACAGTTTTATAAAATACTGAAATAGTTTTTTTTTTTTCCTTTGTACAAAATGTTTCTTCCTGAGGCAATTGGTTCTGTGAACAATGTTGAAATATGTTGACAAAGCTGTACTGTCAGTGTTGTATATTTGGTATAACTGTTAAGAATGGTGAAATAAACTTTTGTTAAAGATTCTATTTTTTCTGGAGAGGACTTTACTGAAAAGGTATCTTTCCAGAAATTGGAGCAGGATGCAATTTATCACCGAAATGACCAATTCATTATTATTATTATTTTTTTTTAATGCAGTTTTAAGCATTAAATGAACATGATATAACATGTTCTCATATGCATTAATTTTATATTGTATTAAAACATTGGACAGAACATATGTTAAAGCTATTTAGGGTGATTGTGAGGAAAATAAAAATGTATTGCCTCTGGTTATCTTTTTGTGGTTTAAAGATCATAAACAACTTGTATTTCATAGTTTGGTTTTACCTTGGTGGCAGTGAGTATTTATTAGTTTGTCAGGATTTCAGGATTTTCCGTGGAGCACAAAATAATCTGAATATTAGATATTTTGATTGTTTCCAGCCATAAATGGTCCCAATGTTGGACAACTGTCTTGATAAATGTAATAAATCCATAAATGTTATGGAAGCATTTTTGTCGCTATGAAAAAAGGGGAAAAAATGTGCATTTGGAACCCAAATCAACCAAAATGTATGTAAAATGCACATAAAAGCAGAAAGTAATTTGTAATTTCTCTTTTACATGCATTTAATTAGCCGGTACAAAGAAAGAACTTGATAGATTTTTGGAAATATACGCCAATTCTGAATTTGATGCCTGCAACACATTCCAAAAAAGTCAGTCCAAGGGCAAAAAAAGACTGGGAAATTCCAAAAAACACATGTTTAGAACATTCTGCAGGTAAACGGGTGATGCTATCATGACTGGGTATAATAGGATATCAAAAGACTCTTGGGCCGTGTTGGAATATGACCCCTACATCTGTTGTCACTCATTTGCACCAAAGCAGGTGAAATTGATTCACAATCATTTACGCTTCTTAACTGGACAGATCGATATCCCAGAAGTTTAATTGACTTGGTGTTCTATTGTGTTGATTAAGTGTTCCCTTAATTTTTTTGAGCAGTGTATTTTATGAGGTTTTGGAAAAAAGAATATGTACTTTTCTGGGCCAGACTGCAGCTGTGCTCACAGTGGTGCCAGGCCTGCCAGAGAGGACTATATTCCAGGACTAGGATGGTGCATATGAAGTCCAACCAAATTATGGTTTGACAGGGGATGTAGCCTAGCCTTGTCTATATAGGATTAAGAATTCCTCTTCAGGGATTTCTTTTAAAAATTACAGTAAATGAGGTCTCAATCCTAAAATGCACAGAATGTTCATGCAACTTAAGTGTATAGTGACTGACCAAACTTGGAACTAGTTGGCCCATAGCTGCAGTGCAAATCCTCTTGCATCCCTAACAAATATTTTCCATTATAGGTCTGTCCTGTGTAAAAATGAATGGATGGATTTTTTGTGTGCTAACTGTACAATGTTTTTCTTCTAAGGGAGAAGGGCAGATTCATCAGCTTCTCTTCTTTTTTTCTCTTAGTTGCACATTTGCTGATACTCCAATGAACAGATGCCTATGATTTTTATTTTGCTTTACGGCCTACAGTCAAGATAAATATGAATACATTTGTCATATTTTTCAATTCTAGTGTTTACGCTGAATGCAGACATATACTGAACAAAAATATAAACGCAACACTTATTTTTGCTGCAATTTTTAATGCGTTGAAATAAGATGTCAATGATTTTTTTTCTATGCTCTTATTTCTCTCAAATTTTGCCAAATTTTTTACATCGCTGTTTGCTAGCATTTCTCCTTTGTCAAGATAATCAAAGCCATGATCACTACACAGGTGTTTCTTATGATGGGGTCAATAAAAGGCCGCCCTAAAATGTTGAGTTTTTGTTGTACAACACCATGCCACAGATGCCTCAAGATTTAAGAGATTGTGCAATTGGTATGCTGACTGCAGGAATGTCCTGTAGAGCTGTTGCCAGAGTAATGAATGTTCATTTCTCCACCATAAGCCGTCTCCAGCGTCGTTTCACAGGTTTTTTTAAGTTAATCCAACCAGCCTCGCAACTGCAGACCACGTGTAACCACGCCAGCCCAGGACCGCCACATCCGAATTTTTCACCTGCGGGTTCATCTGAGGACAGCTGATGAAACAGTTGGTTTACACAACCAAATAATATCTGCACAAACTATCAGAAATCGCCTCAGGGAAGCTCATCTGCGTGCTTGACGTCCTCACCGGGGTCTTGATTTGACTGCAGTTTGGTGTCACAATCGACGTGAGTGGGCAAGAGCTCACCTTCGACGGCCACTGGCATGCTGGAGAATGGTCCTCTTCACTGATGAATCACTGTTTCAACTGTACAGGGCAGATGGCAGGCAGCGTGTATGGCGTCGGTTTGCTGACGTTGCTCAACGTTGTAAACAGTGGCCCGTGGTGGTGGTGGGGTGTTGATATGCGCAGGCATATCCTACGGACAGCGAACTCAAGTGCATTTTATCCATGGCAATTTGAAAGCACAGAGATACCGTGATGAGGTCCTGAGGCCCATTGTCGTGCCATTCATCCAACGCCATCACCTCATTTTTCAGCATGACGGCCCCATGTCGCAAGGATCTGTACACAATTCCTGGAAGCTGAAAATGTCCCAGTTCTTCCATGGCCTGTATACTCACCAGACATGTCACACATTGAGCATGTTTGGGATGCTCTGGACCGGCGCATACGACAGCGTGTTCCAGTTCTCACAAATATACTTCATACAGCTATTGAAGAGGAGTGGGACAACATTCAACAGGCTACAATCAACAATCTGATCGATTCTATGCGAAGGAGATGTATCGCGTTGCATGAGGCAAATGGTGGTCACACAAGATACTGATTGGTATTCTGTTCATTACATGGTGCCTTCTTTTTTGGGGGAATCTGTGACCATTAAATGATGATCTGTATCCCCAATCACATGAAATCAATAGATAAGTGCCTAATGAATGTATTTCAATTGACTGATTTACATTTATTACTTTTGAACTCAATAAAATCTTTGAAATTGGCGAGTGTTGCGTTTATATTTTTGTTCAGTGTACATCAACAGTACAATCCCTAATGTTATTTCCATAGTTTTTATAGTATGTAAAGGAATATTAATATCTTTTATCATTTAGGGATTTACATCACCTAATTCTCCAACTTTAAAGGCCCACTTATGATACACTACATGGCCAAAAGTTTCCGGACACCCATTGCTCTGGGACTGTTTTTTACGGTTTGGGTTCCTTAGTTCCAGTGATGGCAAATCTTAATACTACTGCATACTATAACATTCTAGATGATTCTTTGCTTCCAACTTTGTGGCAACAGTTTGGGGAAGGCCCTTTCCTGTTTCAGCATGACGATTCCCCAGTGCACAAAGCGAGGTCCATACAGAAATGGTTTGTCGAGATTGGTATGGAAGAACTTGACTGGCCTGTACAGAGCCATATTATTCACTCCTCTCCTCCACTTCCCCACTACCACTCCTTTCCTACCTGGAAGTATGTGGAGGAATGGAGGGAGTGGAGGAAAGGCGATAACAAGGAGCAGTGAAGAAAATTGGGACGGCTAATCCGCTTCTTCGTCATCAAAATTGTCGTCTCATAACTTTGACTGACGCCAAGCCCACAAATATTTCCATAGCCAATCACAGGTTTTACACTTTGTCAGTCCATTTAAAGCTGCAAAATATCTTATAAGTTTCAGGTAGCCCGCATAGTTGCATGTACAGTGTAAACATGTAGCCTAGCTTACATTGTGGTTCACCTCGAGACTCGTTAATCAACATTAGATCAAAGTAAACATCTCGTAGTATACGTAAACAGGACTGGTTTTTGTTTTCACCTTAAACACAGCAACTAATTAGACCAAAGAAACCAGGTGAGGTGAGTTAACTGTGTAATCAACTGCTCTAATTGACCAATTAAGTGGTGAGTAACAACAAAAACCAGCAGACCCTGCGGCTCTCTAGGACCAGGGTTGCCTACCCCTGATCTAGTGGAAAGTCTTCCCAGAAGAGTGGAGGTTGGTATAGCACAGGGGTGGGCAATTCCAGGCCTCGCGGGCCGGTGTGTATGCATGTTTTTACTGCCACCAGTTACCACGGCTCAATCAGCTAATTAGTCATACACACAATCACCGATTCACTCGTAAATTACAGAACGATAAAACGCTACAATACACGCATACCGGCACAAGAACATTCATCAGCTGCTGTTCATATCGCGGATATGTAGATTAAAATATCAGATCATGTAAACGATGGGGCTAATTCAATAATTGTTAACTGGCGGCAGCAAAAACCTGCATACACACCGGCCCGCGAGGCCTGGAGTTGCCCACCCCTGGTATAGCAGCAAGGGGTGGACCAACTCCATATTAATGCCCATGATTTGGAGTGAGATGGACAGGTGTCCATGCACTTTTGGCCATGTAGTGTATGACTAATAAAAACAAAAGTCATTTAAGCACACTTTTTCAAGCAATGATAAAGTAGGTAAAGTATTGAAAAGTTAGTGTGAAATGGTCTTTAATGGTTTCTAGAAACATTGTAAGATTAATTTCTAAGATAATAATGGCTTTTGTGTGCCGGCATAAAGTCTGTCAAGATCTTTCAATATCAGGGCTGCCTTTGGCTATTGACATTTTTAAAATTTTTGCAAGGTCATTCATTGTCACGCTGCATGAAGCACTTTTCTCGGGTTCAACATATATTCAATTTACTTCTTAGCTATACATTTAGCTGCATCCATCACTAAACTGAGCACTATTTTCATAACTTAACCACTGGAAAACAAACAGCTTTTTACTACTAACCTGTCCAGATTCCTTTATTGCAAATATTTCAACTTGTCTGTTTTAATTCTGCCTACCCAATGTAAGCTAGATATCTCATTTTATTTTTGTCATGTATTTTGAATGCAAGTAGGTCTCATTGACCACTCTGCACAACAAGATGCACTATTCGCCTGCTGGTCTGAGGCCATGCTCCTCTGCTATGGGAACTAATCCAAGGCTGCATCTAAAATGGCTCCCTGGTTCCTACATGCAGTGTGCAATACTTTTAGTGTCATCCATTTTGTAGTATCCTCTTTACTGCTTTTGAAGGGGTGACACATTCTGGAGCAGATGTTCACGTGTTGACTACATACACTGTCTATGGTAACTTTTGACATCTTATAACTTCATTCCGTTTGGAACCGTTTGTGCAGTCGTTAATTAAAAACATAATAAAAAATTACAGCATTCAGGAAAATCCAACACTTCCTCTTGCTGTGTAGGCGTGTAACATTGTTTTTGTCCTTGTGTGTTTTTTTATTGTTTTTTTAATTGAAGCCGTCATGCTTTCACTTTGCTGACAAACATAAAATCTTAATATCTGCCTAGACCCTGCATTTCGGGGACTACAAGCTCTGCCTCCCCCAAACCAAAATGTTCTGTCCACAGCCTAGCTAGCTTGTGGCCAATAGTTTTATTGACAGATACACATAAAAGGACGGTTGTCCTGGATATGTTTTTGGTATGTCCGATTAAGTATTTCCACTGTTTCAGTGAACATTTGCTCCATGGCAATACAGTGTGGGGGGTTGGGGTGTGCCTGATGGGGGATGGGTGTAGATGGTGGGGGGTTGGGGGTTGTGGTGTGCCTGATGGAGGATGGGAGTAGATGATTGGTAGGGCAGTTGAGAGTTCAGCTCACAATTAGGAAATGGGAAGCCATAAAAGGGCTGGCTAACACCATTGACTGCTGTTCCTTCCTTTAGGGCTATAATATGACAATGTGAAAATGCAAACGTCTTTATCTCACGTCTAAACCGTAATGTGTTACATGAGGCACAGACATGTGGTTACTTAGTTTAATTTGTTAGATCTTGTTGCCAATAAAAAAGCATTAGCGTGCATACGTGCAGGTTATTAAATATCCTTAATTTCAAATTTTGTTGTTAGAACAAGAAATGAAGTGCGAATATTGTCCTTTTACTTCTGCGTTTTACTGAATGTATGCATTTCCTTTTCTAAATGAGTTTTGGTAAAGAAAATTCCGTTGGCAAACTGTATGCAGGTTTAATAGTTCATGACAAAAAGCTAAATAAGTATCTGCTGAATTGTTTTTAACATTACAGGAAAGCAGAAAGAATAAAAACAAATGGCAATGAAACAACTTACCACTCCCTACCATATCTGACCTTCTTTGAGACCAAGTAAAATGCTTTATTTGTATTCAGGAATGTGTTTGAAGAAAGGAAATATTGTGGACCTTTTCCCCTGCACGGTGAAGGAGATCCCAAGAGATTGATTTTAGGATTATACTAGTATTATATTATATATTATATTAGTCTACCAACAGCTCACAGTTAATTAGGACAAAAGTATTAAAGTATTTTATTCTTGGTTAAAACAAAAGAAGCTCTTCTGAGTTGGTACTTTACACTGACCTATGACCATTCAAGGGCATACAATTATATGGCTCTAAATAGGTTCTTATGTGTATTTGTGTATCTTTTAAAACAGATTCAAACTAAAGTAGGGGTGTCTCGGTGGCGTAGCCTGTAGAGCACCATCCACATGCTCATTTCGAGCCAAGACGTCAGCAGTTGTTATAGGTTTCTCCTGCTTTATCCCTCTCTGGTCTCTACACTGTACTGTCAATTTTTTTTAAAAATAAACTAAGGTAGATGCATTATATTGAACATGCTATAATATGGTACTTCAATTCTAAAGCCTGATATCTCAAAACTATAATATAATATTTTGAACAAGCACACCAGCACATTAATCTTTTGCACAGTCTCTACAGCCACATTTCACCAGGGTGTCGGACTCCCAGGGGTGTCTTTACCAACAGCTGTCTTCAATAGAATCAACATGACACAGAGGTGTTCCTGAACGCATCATCGCTCATTGATAGAATGTCAACTCCTTTCTATTTCCTGTGTGTCAACCAGGGTTGTGCACCATTCAGAATTGAATTGAGAATGAAAAAAAAAAAAATAAAAAAAAAAATTGTATTGAGAATGCCTCTTAAATTTAAATTCTTGAATTTGAATTGAGGTAGCAAACAGGATGCCGAATTGTAATTCGAATTTGAATTCAAGAAAGTATATGTGTTTATGAATATATAATTCTATGAAATTCAAATAAATTCATATACTAGATACGACATACTTTAGGTGTAGCTTTTAACAGTAAGGCTTTACATTGTCTCAATATGATTTGTACATTAAACATGTTATCATACAAACAACATATGGTATGCTTCTAAACATTAGAACAAACAAATGTTTTTCTCCCAACAATGAATCTTTAAAGTACCATCTATAGAATAATCATCATATTTAATCATCACGCTTTCATTTTGTGGAACATGGTGGAAGAACACTTCATTTCCCAGAATGCTTTACTTTACCCCAAAGTCTTCAAAATGGAGCCAAACAAGATCTTTGAGGATTTTTTGACAATTAAATGCAACAATGTTGAATGATGAGTTGTGGATTGGAATACATGATAATTGCATTTAAACATACACTCAGTCAGTAGATTGAGGTAAGAGCATGTTTTTAGGTGAGAGAAGTATTTGGGTCAAGAGAACAAAAGAAACCACTAGTTCAAAGCCCACTTCTTTAACTGTATATTTTAATATTCATTAAAAATCAAACAGCTCAACATTAACCTATCTAACAGGTTTGGCTGGTAGTGTTTTTTTTTTTGTCAAATATCAAAATGTTTAAAGGAATCTGTTCAAACTACAGATATTGCCATTTTTATTGTAATGAACAACCACCTTTTCACACATTGCTTCTGAATGAAAACTACAAATACCAAGTTTGTAGCAAGCTATTACGTGTTGCCATAGAAACAGACAAGAGAAACCTTAGATATAAATGCAGTTGTATCTCGAAAACAAATAGAAATATTTTACACATGACCTATTTTGTTACATTATAACTTACAAATATGAAGTTATTACATTAAAAAAAATACAATTCAAACTCAAATCCCAGATGCGTAATTTGAAATGCAACGGCCTAACATAATGTCAGATGATGCTGGTGTCTCTGGGGTGGGGGATATGGTGGGATAATATTACTATATTATATAATAAATATAGGTTTGGAATTTATTTAGATATATTCATGTTAATCATCTGCTAAGTGTTGAAGTCTATATCAAAAATATTAAATATTTTTTATTCAGTCTTCTCTCCCAAAAGAAGTAGGCCACGATCTGGAGAAGTAGCAAACTCTCATTCCTTACAACATAATGGATCATGTAAGCAGAGTCATTTCAATGGCAATGGGTAATTCTGGGGAAATATGGCTCCTTTTCAATCTTGACCTCTCAGAGCTTTTTGATATTCGACACTCATAATGTAACCGTGGAGCAAAACGAGTGTCCATTTTTTGGCCTACCCACCTCTACGTTTGAGGCTCTGGATCAGCGATGCTGGTCACGGAGAGCTGCAGGGTCTGCTGGTTTTGCTGTTAGTCAGCACTTAATTGATCAATTTAAGTAGTTGATTACACAATTTACTCACCACACCTGGTTTCTTGGGTCTGAATTGGTTTCTGATTTTAAGGTGGAGAAAAAGTAGAAAAAGACCCTGCAGCTGTCCTGGATTAGGGTCGCAGGCTCCTGCTCTGGGAGTAGCATAAGTAATTACCAGACAAGGAAATAGAGCCGCTTCAGTAGGCATTCTTTTTATTCTTGATTTTCATACATTATATTATGCAGTTTACAATTCTTCCTATGTTCACCTGTAAAGATTTGAATAAATCTGAAGACTGAATTTGAATAAATCTTATTTGTTTGCAGGATACATGCTAAAGCTACATTTAAACAGCCAGCCTTGCACTCCACTTGTCACTGAATGGCATTGCCCCTTCTTAAATAGCCCACTGTTGCCACAAGTGTGATTGGTGCTTTCTTGTTGGAAGAAAGGGTGGTGATTATGGAGGTCATTGGTCTAGTGGAGTAATTGGACATTTGCAGTAAACATCTTTTCATATTGAAAATGTAAGCTTTTTGTAAGGTTTTTTAAATCACCTAGGACACCCCTGAGTATGAAGGGTAGCTGACAGTGAGGAGACCGTAAGAAAATTAAACTATATATGTCTTTGTTCAGTATTACAAAATTAATTTAAAAGATAACGTTTGAACAATTAATATAATTCAGTTTGCTGTACTAATTACCTAACATCGGCTAACTCAAAATCATACTATCTAAAGTCATACATTGTCAAATCCTATCATGGTGCTTCCTGTTTGAATTGAATAAAGTATGTACATTCAAACTTGTATACTAACTATGTATACAAACTAATACTAACTACATAAGTATTCACTAGAGGCTACAAATTCACTTAGAACAACACATAGATTGTGCAACCACTCCCCTGGACAGGTTTGATAAAAAAAAATTAAAATGTTCATTTATTTATTTATTCACATTCCTCCAGTTGTACTTCATTCTTACAGTGTATAACTAAAATACATTCTTAAACACAAAATGTTCTTTAGACTAATCAAGGATATGGGGTGTGTCAGGAGAGTCAGCTTCAGGTGAATCCTAAAACGGAGAATATGCATGTTTTTTAATTCACATCATATTTCATACTTACAACTTTTTACAATAATATTTTCTTAAAGGGGAGCAGATAGTCTGCCCTCTATTCATATATTTTATGTTATTCAGAGGGGGAGAAAGCAGAGAGAATAACAGATAGCGATGGGGTCATAGCATAGAATGTTCAATGACGGGGATCAAACCCCCAACCACGTTGCGGGATTTGTATTTGGCTTGAGAGTTGGCCACCCTATAGATTATGCCACATACTTTGACACAAGGAATGTTTATATATGATATTTATTCTGGGCTGTTTGGAGTAAAACATGCAAAGTTTATGTGACTACTGTTGGAGAGAGGAGCACTTACTCCAAAAGGTTCTACAAAAGCACTGTAGCCACTGTAGAGAGGATTAGGGATGGACATCAGGGAAGAATTCCCTTCTCCCCTGCTGTGGATGCCTTCGTCATCATCATTCTGTGGCAGGAGAAACACAACCACCACATTTCCTGACTGAATTAGAAGAGCCATCTTTCACACACATCAAATTACATTTCCATGAATGTTCCTTCACACAATTAAACATAGTTTCATTTAGTGAAAAATAGTACATTGAATAACACATTGAAATATATGGAGGCAGTTTTTTTTCAATACCTGCCACTATATTGTCATATTTGTTTAATAATACGTTCTGTTGGATATATTTTAAAGAGTGCTAGCTTTACTTAGTTTTAATACCTGCCACTGTGTTGTAATTTTGTATTGATAATGCATTCTGTTGGTTATGTTTTAAAGAGTGCTGGCTTTACTTAAGTTTTCCAAGCTTCTGCACTAGTTTTGCAGAAGCTTCTCTCAGACTGACAATGTAACATTCATGACATGCATGTACTTGGGACACTGTCACCCATTCAAACACAAGACAGGTCAGGGACCATATTTGAGAGCAGGGATGACAGTGAATCTGTGGTATTTACACTCACCTTTTGAGAGCAGCAGAGTGGCTGTTTATTTATTAATTTTTTTGTTTCACCCTAAAATCAGCAACAGATTCAGATCCAATAAACTAGGGGAGGTCGACCAATTAAGTGCTGAGTAGCAATGAAAAAACTGAACACCATTCTGGGCACGAGTGAATACCACAGTATCAAATCAGAGAGACAGAGCACGTATTTACCTTAAAGTACTGAAATCGGAAAGCATTATTCCTGTGCTTAAGAAAGTAGTATCCCAGGCCAGCAACAACAGCAATGAGAAGGAACAGGATGAGGACAGAGGTCACGGCACGAGTGGCAGACTGTGCTTTCACTGAGGTGGAGGACACAGGAATCACCTGTATAACACAAGATTTGGCTATGAGTCCCACAGTACCTTTCAGAAATGGAATATACTGAACATATATTGGAAAGAAATAGTACCAAGATATTGCGGCACTTAATATAATGTACAGTATGTACATGAACAAATTATTGGAGCTTTCAGATATGTTTATTTTTTTCTTCAAATATAGTGCGGATAAAATATGGTTATTTTTTTATTCCACATATTTACAGAATATTTCAATTTCCATGAGGATAGCCTTCCACAACATGGTCCAGACCACACTGCTCAGTGTCCAGAGAGCACAGAGATTAGTTACAGGTCAACATGGTCCAGACCACACTGCTCAGTGGGGGAGGTCCAGAGAGCACAAAGATTAATCACAGGTCAACATGGTCCAGACCACACTGCTCAGTATCCAGAAAGCACAAAGATTAATCACAGGTCAACATGGTCCAGACCACACTGCCCCTGAAGTGTTTTTAAATATCTAACCATTTTTTATAACCATGGTGTGCCTTAATCTTGTATGGAATCTGGACCGTGCCGACTGTGGCCGGTAGCTCCATCGGGCAATGCAAAATAAGCCATTACGTCGGCCATGGTATGGGAGGGTTTGTCGTTTCATCGCTATTTAATGGCCCCCATGCAGCCCTGACCCCCATTCAGACTGCATGTTAAAGCCACATATGAAAAGTCTTCCTCTGACTCCTCTCTATGCACGCTTGGCTGTAGTCTGCAGTATAAAAATAAGCAGACTGGTGACACAACGTGTTTTGGAGGAGAATCATTGTCGTCTACACTCTCCCGAATCAATAGTGTGGTTCCTGAATGCAGTGGAATTGTGGGAAGGGTGGGAATTACATGTGCTCAACCCCATGTTGGGCACCAAATTAATGAAAATAAAAAAGTAGATTCGGTAGTTATGAAGAACAAGCTGTGTCATGAACACACCTAAAAATCAAGTATGCAGTGCAATTCTGAGGCATATACAAGAGCTCCAAAATATTACATGAATGTTAAGATAAATGGCCCTGAACTGAACATTTGGCTGCAGAATGTTTAATGTATGGCATCTGAGAGGGTAACGGTGTACAGCATTTATACTGTGCCCAATTACATGCAACCTAGCAGAGCAAACATTCCCACCCCCATAGCATGCCCATGAAACAACTACTGGGGAGTGTTGCAAAACATAGCAAACCATTCAGACTGAACTTCCTACTTCAATAGATGAAACATTCAAAAAGAAATATAACACTCTGTATATAAAATACGCCCTTGGTGTGGTAGCACAAGGTGACCATAATGAGAATTCTGTCAAGATAACTCACACATTTAATATATGAATGAATATATAATATTTTGGTTTGGCGCTAAATGGATCTGCTCTATATAGTTCTAGTGTATCTCTACCTATCAAACAGGGAGCATGACACATCTCCCCTAGTAAACAGGAGATATACACCAAAACCCCCCAAGTACATACCCAGGTAACGAGGAATGTTTGGGATCTTTAAAAAATGTTCCCGATACAGTCCTGTAATGTCATTGCAGAACATTACATTGGGAACATTCTGGGGTGTATAGGGGAATGTTACTCCAAGATAACAAAAAACATTCCAGGAACATCCCATAAATGTCACAGATGTTGTAATGCGCTCCCTGGATGTCTTAATGTTGAGTTTCCTTCAAGTCCTCAGAACATTCCTAAAATTTGATTGCGAACTTCCCCTTCACATTCCACAAACATTACAGGAACATTCTATGTAACATAAGTGGAATATTCTAGAAATGTTAGTCGTAACATTCCCTTTGGGTTTCACTAATGCTTGGATTCAACGTTCCCTTTACTGTGAGACCAGAGTACATTGCTTACATTCCCCATACATTTTTGCCACGTCATTAAAAAACGTTATTTTGGGAACATTCTAGGGCAGGGGTCGGCAAGTAAATTTGGCCTCGGGTCAATTTTTTTCTGAGCCACTAGGTGGCGGGCTAGAACATAATAAAAGGCTAATTTAAGTAATTGATCGTTAAAAAATGTGACACGTTCTAATGCTTTGGTCCTCATATCGGGATCTGGTGTAATGATCTGACTTTTCTTTCGAAAAATGTGAATACATTTCTTAACTAGGTAGCAGTGGGGATTACTCACCGAATCCATTGCACTGCAGTATTTTATGGAGGTAGATTTTTATCAAAAATAACCAAGCACAAAAGTATAATCCACAATTGTATTTATCATCCACACACACACACCTCTCAATTTGTGTTTCGTAAAAAGAATCCACAATCGTATTTACCATCCACACACACGCACACACCTCTCAATTTGTGTTTCGTAAAAATAATCCACAATCGTATTTACCATCCACACACACACACCTCTCAATTTGTGTTTCGTAACACTGGCGAATCTAAATTTGCCGATCGAAGGACACGCTTGATGTGCTTGGATTTACGGACAGAATTTTGAGACAAATATTCCGTTGTTTTTCACCGTGTCGTTTCACGGTCGCTTAACTTGCAATTCGTAAACTAAACTTCTTCTTCTTTGGTGCTACATAACACGGCGGTGGGTCTGTTCGGCTCATCAGCGCCACTTTTAGAACAAGTGGCCAAAATTGCACATTATCTTTAAGAAGTGGATTCATGGTAAATTTAATTAAAACAACCGAGTTGTGAGTTTATTTAGGTTGTAAAGTTAACCCCACGCTAATCTTGCGATGGCAAGTTTTTTAAACAGTCATTGCACAAAACTCCAATTTTTGCACGCCTCCTATCATTACATTACACAGGGGTAGGTCCGTACATTGATAGGAACTAGGAAGTACAACACTATGAGCTAAAATAAGGAGAGCACTCCATGCAATTTGAATTCTCATTTTCATTTATGTGTCTTATCTACTAGCTAGCTAGCTGAACAAATGAAAGATTTCATAGGAGACATCGGTATCAGTGAGAATAGCTGTCAAACTAATTTAATTGGCTATAATACTTCACATGGTTGAGTTTGTTTTACATAATCTTTCCCACGAGGGGCGAAAGAGTTATGTAGCTACTGTGTACGGACCTACCCCTGTGTAATGTAATCTAGCTAGCTAGCTACATGCAATCTGATAGGAGTTTTGTGCAATGACTGTTTAAAAAACTTGCCATCGCAAGATTAGCGTGGGGTTAACTTTACAACCTAAATAAACTCACAACTCGGTTGTTTTAATTAAATTTACCATGAATCCACTTCTTAAAGATAATGTGCAATTTTGGCCACTTGTTCTAAAAGTGGCGCTGATGAGCCGAACAGACCCACCGCCGTGTTATGTAGCACCAAAGAAGAAGAAGTTTAGTTAGGAACGCGGTTTTGCAGGGAAGTTGCGTCTGGAGGACCGGATGGAATGGTTGTTGCGCGTTTTTTGAAAAAAAAATTCTTTGCTGTTTGTTTTGTTTGGTTTGTTTTGGAGGAAATAAGAATTAGAGAAGCACTTGCGCATCCTGGCTTGGGTTTTCCGGCCGGGGTTAGCAGTGTAGAAATAAAAATAAAAAATAAGAATAGGAAAAGCTATAGCGCACAGACGCTAAAGTTGTCAGAAGAGAAATACTTTAGGAAACCGGAAATTGAAGGGAGTACAGTGGTTTCTCGAGTGTCTGGAGTTTGGCGGTTTGCACGGCCGGGCTGTGAGTGGATCAGGGATGGCGGGTAGTAGCGGGGGAGGGAGAGAGGTGGAAGGTGGGATGGAGGTTCTGGAGGGATGGGAGGTGAGTGGGGTTGGGAGGGGTAGAGGACGGGGAGTGAGGGTGGAGGGGGTGAAACCTGGTAGCGGTGTGAAGCGGATTAGAGGTGGTGGTGGGGCTGAGGGTGATTACAGTTCGGCGGAGGAGGAAAGGGAAATGCCGCCGATAAGGAAAAAGGTGAGTGAGGAATATAAAATTGTATATGGATTTAAGGGGGAGAGTGGTGTGGTGGATGTGAGCCCGATGAAGTTGACGAATGGGTTGAAAGTGGCGATTGGGGAAATAGTAACGGCTACAGTATTGCGAGATGGGAAATTGTTAGTAGTATGTGCAGATACGGAACAAAGGGCGAAGGCGATGAAAGTGAAACGTATATGTGGGAAGGAGGTGAGCGAATGTAGCGTGAGAGGGGTTAAGCCGTTGTTACGGGGAGTGATAACGGGGGTGCCGGTGTCGCAAGGCATGGAAGAGTTGGTCGAAAACGTTCGGGGGGGATGTGTTAAGGACGCGGTGAGGTTAAAGGCGGTGCGGGGCGGGGAAAAGGTTGATAGTTTGTCGGTATTGCTGAGGTTTGAGGGGGATGTATTGCCTGAGAGAGTGACAGTGGGATATGTGAGGTTTCCTGTAAGGGCGTTCGTGCCGCCGCCGCTGCGGTGCTTTAAATGTCAGCGATACGGACATATAGCTGCAGTGTGTAACGGGAAGGTGAGATGTGGGCGGTGTGGGGGTGAGCATGAGTTTGAAAAATGTGTTGGAGGACAACCGGTTAAATGTGCTAATTGTGGTGGTGCGCATAGGGTGAATTATGGGGGGTGTGAGGTGAGGAAGCGGGCGGAAGAAGTACAAAAGGTTAGGAAGAGGGATGGTGGAACATATGCTGAGGCAGTGAGGAAGGTGAGAGAGGTGGGGAGGGTGGAAGGGGCAGGAGGGGGGTTAGGAGATGGGGGTGGGGTGGAGAGGCAGGGTATAGGACGGGGTCAGGTGGAGGGAATGGTGGGGGGAAAGGGGGTGGATGGAGATACGCTACTGGTGGAAAAAAGTTTTGTGATGTTCATGGCTGATGTGATAAACTGTTCTGCACAGGCAAAAACTAGAACTGAGAGAATAAAAATTATTGTGAAGAGTGCGGCGAGGTATTTGGGAGTCAAGGAGCTGTCATGGGAAAAGGTCAGGGAGGATTTGAATAGGGAACAGCTAAGTCAGGAAGCAGTATGTCAGGAAGGTTAGTAGTAATAATGTTTTTCATTCTTCAGTGGAATGCTAGGAGTTTGATAGCGAATGGGCAGGAATTTAAGGGTTTTATAGAGGACATGTTGTGCAAGCCTGAAATAATATGTATTCAGGAGACGTGGCTTAAGCCTTGCTTGGAATTTGTGTTGCAGGGATATGAGTGTTATAGGAGGGATAGGGGGGGAGGGGGGGTGGGGGAGGGTGTGCTACGTTTGTGAAACGGGATGTACAGAGTAGGTTACTTTCATTAGGGGGGGATTTGGAATATGTGGTGGTGGAGGTGTGGTTGAAGGAGGTGAGTGGTGGTGGTGAACTTTTATAATCCTTGTCTCAGATTGGAGTTGTCTTTGTTGGAGGGTGTGGTAGGGCGTGATGGTCGGAGGGTGGTGTGGTGTGGGGATTTCAATGCGCATAGTAAGTTGTGGGGGGGTAATAGGAATGATGGGAATGGGCTGGTGGTAGAGGAATTGATGGATGCGAGGGGGTTAGTGTGCCTTAATGATGGTAGGGGAACTAGGATAGATTTTAGAACAGGGGCAGTATCAGTTTTGGACCTTACTTTGGTGTCGGAGGAGATGGCTGGAATTTGCTCATGGAAGGTGTGGGAGGAGTCTACGGTGGGGAGTGATCACTATCCGGTGAAGTGTGAAGTGGGTTTGGTGTCAGCAGGGGTGAATGGGACTGGTTTAGCCAGGTTGGTAATTGGAAAGGCGGACTGGGGTAGGTTCCGGATAATGAGTGAAGAGGGTTTGGCACAGGTGGGGGTGGGACAGGGTGTCGATGAACTTAATGAGGAGGTTCGAGCGGCAATAATAGGGGCTGCGGAGCGGTCTATACCTAAGAGGTCAGGGAGGGGAAAAAGGAAGGCGGTGCCTTGGTGGACAGAGGGATGTAAGGAGGCTGTGGTGGATAGGAATAGGGCATTCAGGGTTTTAAAGAGGACGCACAATTTTCAGCACTTAGTGGTGTATAAGAGGTCGCAGGCACTGGTCAGGAGGGTGGTCAAGGAGGCTAAGAGGTCTTATTGGAGGGGGTATTGTGGGACAATAGGGAGGAGCACGCCGGTCGGGGAGGTCTGGGGTATGATTAAGCGGATGAGTGGGGTGAGGAGGGAGTGGAACTATCCAGTGCTGGATAATGGAGTGGGGACGGCTGTGAGTGATGGGGAAAAGGCGGAGATGTTAGCAAAGGCCTTTGTGAAGGTACATAGCTCTAGTAACATGACAGAGGAGGGGAGGAGTGGGAGGGAGGAAACTAGGGTGGCGAATATAGGGGTGTTGGGGGTGAGAGAAGGGAGGGAAGATGCGATGGATGCTCCGTTTACATTGGCGGAGGTCAGGAGGGCAGTTAGTAGGGCTGGGTTGACGTCACCGGGGAGGGATGAGGTGTGTTATGCGATGTTGGCTCAACTTAGTGATGTGGCACTGGGGGTGGTGGTGAGGTTATTTAATGAAGTGTGGACAAAAGGGAGGTTACCGGGAAGTTGGAAGCAAGCGGTGGTGGTGCCGGTGAGAAAACCGGGGAAGGACCCTACGAAGCCGGGAAGCTATAGGCCAATAGCTTTAACCTCACATATGTGTAAAACTATGGAGCATATGGTAGCGGAGAGGATGACATTTTACCTTGAGATGGGGGGGTATATGTCTCCATATCAGAGTGGTTTTAGGAAGGGTAGGGGAACAATGGACCCAGTGTTGTGCCTGGAGTCAGAGGTGAGGAAGGCACAGGTAAACAAGGAGGTGGTGGTGGCGGTGTTTTTTGATGTGGAGAAGGCGTATGATATGATGTGGAGGGAGGGTCTTTTAATCAAACTGGATGGGATGGGAGTGGGTGGCAGGGTGTTTAATTGGGTGAAGTATTTTCTGTCATGTCGTTCCATTCAAGTGCGGGTGGGTAGTGGGTATTCTGGGTGGTACACAGTAGAAAATGGAACACCTCAGGGAAGTGTAATTAGTCCTCTACTGTTTTCGGTCATGATTGATGACGTATTCTCCGGAATCCGACCGGATATTGGGAGGTCACTATTTGCGGATGACGGGGCTCTGTGGAAGAGGGGGAGAAATATGGGACACACGGTGAAGAGGGTTCAGGAAGCAATAGACGGGGTAGAGGAATGGTCACTAAAATGGGGGTTCAGGTTTTCGGTGGAGAAGACTCAGTCACTTTTTTTTACGAGGAGGAAGGTGGGTCGGGGGCACGAGTTAAAAATGTATGGGAGTGAATTGGGAAGAGTGGGGTCCTTTAGGTTCCTGGGGGTGCGGTTTGATACTAGACTCACTTGGGCAGTGCATGTGGAAGCAGTAGTTAATAAATGTAAAAAAGTAATAAATGTAATGAGGTGTTTAGCGGGGATGGAGTGGGGAGCAGATAGGTCAGCGTTAAGGGCGGTATATGTGGGGTTAATAAGATCGGTGATAGATTATGGGAGCACAGCATATAGATCTGCGTCTGTCACGGTGTTGGGGAGGCTGGATGTGGTGCAGGCAAGGGCACTGAGGATATGCTGTGGTGCATTTAGAACCACTCCAGTGCCGGCGTTACAGGTGGAGGTGGGTGAAATGCCTTTGCGGTTGAGGAGGGAGCAGCTGGCGATGAGCTATTGGGTGGCTTTGAGGGGGCATGGGGAGAATCACCCGACGAAGGGTATTATGGGGGAATGCTGGGAGCACGGGAGGAGGAGGATCAATAGTTTTGCTTGGGTGGGGGATAGTCAGGCTAGGGAGATGGGCTTATGGGGACGGGAGTACATTAAAACGGTGGTGTTGCCGGCGGTACCGCCGTGGTTGTTGCCGCAGCCGGAAGTGGATCTGGAGCTGCTGAAGGGGGTGGGAGGAGGGGGGGGGGGTGTCTAGACAGGAACAGGTAGGGGAGTATATAAAGAAGAAATATCATGGGCATTTAGAAATATACACTGATGGGTCAAAGGATCCGGTGACGGAGAGGGTAGGGTGTGCATTTGCGGTACCGGAGTTTGGGGTGGCGGTGGGGAGGAGAGTGGATGATCAGCTGTCAGTATACACGGGAGAAATGGTGGCAATTATTTTAGCACTGCAGTGGGTGGAGGAGGTGAGACCAGATAGGGTGGTGGTGTGTTCAGACTCCAGTGCTGTGCTGGAAAGTATAAAGGGAGGCAGATCTAGAAGTAGGCCGGATCTGATTTGGGAGGTGACACAGGCGTTGTATAGGTTAAGAAGGATGGGGTTGGTGATTAGTTTTGTGTGGGTGCCGGCGCACGTGGGGGTAGAGGGAAACGAGATGGCTGATGTTTTGGCTAGGAGGGCGGTAGGGAAGGCCGAAGTTGAGGTGGGTGTGAAGATGGGTAGGGCGGAGGCAAATACATTAATTAAGGAGAGGGTTAAACGAATGTGGCAGGAGGGATGGGACCGGGAGGGCAGAGGGAGGCAATTGTATAGGGTTCAGAAGACAGTGGGTAGGATCAGACATGGGGGGAGGTGTAGAAGGGAGGAAACAATAATAACAAGGCTTAGGGTGGGGCATGCGGGTTTGAATGGGGGTCTAAGGGTAATAAAAAAACATCCAGATGGGCGGTGTGGGTATTGTAAGGAGGAGGAGATGGTGGAGCATGTGCTAATGAAGTGCGGGAGGTATGGGAGGGAGAGGGAGAGGATGGTAGCACGAATGAGGGAGAGTGGGGTGGAGTTTGAGATGGGGTTTTTAGATAGACACTCTGGGGATGGGGGATATAGGCACTTATTTAGATTTTTGAGGGAAACGGGTTTATATAAAAGGGTTTAGAGGATTTTGTTTGTGGTTTAATTAATGTACGGTAAGAGTTTATTTTCCATTTGTATGTATTCTTGGTGGTAGATGGGTGGTTTAATTTGTTTTGTAGGATGTTTAATGTGGTTGGTTGGGTTTAGTGGGTTGGGTCCCTGGTCCATACTCCAGTTCGGTAGGTGGCGGTAAAGCTCCTAAAGTTGGATGCAAACCGCCATAAAATATCTAAGAAGAAGAAGAAGTTTAGTTTACGAATTGCAAGTTAAGCGACCGTGAAACGACACGGTGAAAAACAGCGGAATATTTGTCTCAAAATTCTGTCCGTAAATCCAAGCACATCAAGTGTGTCCTTCGATCGGCAAATGTAGATTCGCCAGTGTTACGAAACACAAATTGAGAGGTGTGTGTGTGTGGATGGTAAATACGATTGTGGATTATTTTTACGAAACACAAATTGAGAGGTGTGTGTGTGTGGATGGTAAATACGATTGTGGATTATTTTTACGAAACACAAATTGAGAGGTGTGTGTGTGCGGATGATAAATACAATTGTGGATTATACTTTTGTGCTTGGTTATTTTTGATAGAAATCTACCCCCATAGTATTTTGGCTTGACTAGCGAGTTTGTGTTGTGATTCTCAACAACGTTGAAACGTAGTTCCGTGTTTCAAAAGAAAAGTCCGATATGAGTACCAAAGCAAGTTCAAGTTCATAGTTCTTTTATTGTCACTTCACAGTTTACACAGGTGTAATCAGAGAGTGAAAAACTTTATGTGCAAAACGCCCGACAGCGGACAGCAGTTGTATCAATTAAATATCAGTGTCACAAAGACGCACGAGAGGAATCGATTGACGCATAAAAACCTTGAAAACTGCCTGCGGATTAAAGTGACGTCCATATCACCAGATATCCAACGAATAGTGACCGATGGGAGATGGCAGTTTTCACATTAAGTGAGTACTAAGCCTGTCGTTATTGCATTTAATAGCCTAATTGTATTTTTTATATTTTTAATGAATGGCTCATTTAATTATTATCCCTAATGTAGCGTGTTTGCTCTGTCGTTTCAGGAGCATAGGCCTATGCACCACCACCCCTCGCACTCCATGATCAAGCGGATCAAGCTTTTTTTTGCGCCGATTTTGTTGTTTTTGATGTTTTTCATCAAATTAAACTGAATTTGCTTTGTTACTGTTTACATGTGTGGTGCAGTCACATATAAGTAAACATTAAGTTTGAATGATTTACTGAGCTGGTGTTATTTTTTTCAAACCACACACCGCATGTTGGCTATTTCAGCACCACGCGTTGTCCACCTACTTATTTTGATTAACTACTAGGGGTTCAGCCTCAGTGCAGCCCGCTGCCTGATTGTCTGTGCGTGTCATTCACTCTCAACATGGATAAAAGTACAATAAGCATTCTTCAGGTGTGGGTAGATTCTCTATTCGGACATTATAGCCTATACGTGGGACTGTCGGTTCGATATTGTAAAAAAAAAAAAAAAAAATTTTTTTTTTTAAAACAGATTTTTTTTTTTTTTTTTTTTTAAATCTCAAAATTATCTGGCGGGCCAAATATTATTGCTGGCGGGCCAACAATGGCCCGCGGGACGCCTGTTGCCGACCCCTGTTCTAGGGTGTATCGAGGAATGTTACTCCAAGATAAGAAAAGAACATTCTAGGAACATCCCATAAATGCATTCCCTGGATGTCATAATGTTGAGTTATTTTCAAGTCCTAAAACTTGATTGTGGAACTTCCCTTTCACATTACAGGAACATTGTATTTAACATTAGGGGAATGTTCTCGGAATGTTAGTAGAAACGTTCCCTTTGGGTTTCTTTAACGCTTGGATTTAACGTTCCCTTACTGTGAGACTGGAGTACATTAATAACATACCCCATACATTCTTGCCATGTCATTACAAAACAGGAATGTTCTAGGAATGTTAGTAGAAACATTTTGTTTGTGTTTTTTCTAATGTTGGATTTAATGTTCTCTTACTGTGAGACCGGAGTATATTGCTAACATTCCCCACACATCCTTGCCATGTTATTACAAAACATTACTTTGGGAACCTTCTGGGATGTATAGAGATTACTCTCTATACATCTATATATTACTCCAATATAACAAAATCACATTCCACAAACATCCTAAAAAATGTCAAAAATGTTGCAACACGTTCCCTGGATGTCATAATGTTGAATTCCTTTAAAGTCCTCAGAAGATTCTTACAACTTGTCCGTGGAACGCCCCCTTCACATTCCACTAACATTACAGGAACATTCTATGTAGCATTCAGAAAATGTTCTAGGAATGTTAGTAGAAATATTCCCTTTGGGTTTCTCTAACACTTGGATTTAATGCTCCCTTACTGTGTGACCAGAGTACCCAGCTAACAAAATCACGTTCTAGGAACGTTCCCTGTATGTTATTAAGGTTGCTCTAAACATTCCCTGGTTGATGCAATGTTATTTTTTTCAGGTTCTAAGAACTTTCACACAACGTTTCTGAGGAACATCTCTTTAACATTCCAGTAACATTCTAAGAGCATTCCTCTTAGGTTTTAGGCACATTCTATGTAACATGAGGGTATCGTTCTGGGAACCTTCCTTTTGCGCTCGACAAACAGTTTATACAACATCAGGGGAACATGCTAGGAGCATTCCATGTAACATCAGAGGGGAAAATTCTCTGGCTATTCCATAAAACATCAGGGCAACGTTCTATGTTACATGAGGGTATCATTCTGGGAACCTTCCTCTTGCTCTCCACGAACAGTTTATATAACATGAGGGGAACATTTTAGGAGCATTCCATGTAACATCAGAGGGGAACATTCTCTGGGCATTCCATAAAACATCCGGGCAATGTTCTATGTTACATGAGGGTATCATTCTGGGAACCTTCCTCTTGCTCTTCAAGAACAGTTTATATAACATCAGGGGAACATTCTAGGAGCATTCCATGTAACATCAGAGGGGAACATTCTCTGGGCATTCCATAAAACATCAGGGCAACGTTCTATGTAACATGAGGGTATCGTTCTGGGAAACTTTCTCTTTCGTTCTATGAACAGTTTATATAACATCAGGGGAACACTCTAGGAGCATTCCATGTAATATAGGGGGAATGTTCTGGGAACCTTGTGTTCTTCAAACATTCAATATGACGTTCCAAGAACATGCCAGGAACATTCTATATAACATTAGGGGAACGCTCATTTAAAAGGTTTAAATGAAGGGTTTAAGCGCCTAACACATGGGCTCACAATTTGCATTTGGGAGAGTTGTTTTTTGTATTTTGGATTTAGTGATGACTGATAGGAAAGCAAGGTTGGCGACTGAGAATCACAGAATAGGAGACATAGGTTGAATGTAAAGCCACAGCTTTCTGGTTAGGGTACACAGTGCAACACAATGAGAGTTTAAGGACACTCCAGGGAGAGTTCTACAACAATTTCCATACAACATTTACACTTACTCAATTTAGATTCTGCAGATGCCGGGACTCAAACTTACGATCTTTTCATCAAGAGCTTGCATTCTGCCCATTACACCACGGTATTGTGATGATTTAGCTCAACTCTGAAAACACACTACCAACCTATAACATAGGACTTTGGTTGTACCAGACCTGTGCCAAAGAATCCTTGTATTTTCAATTGTATTCATAAATATTACATTATAATAGGAGTACTAACGTTTGTGACTATGTCATATGACTATTTCTGTAGTGGGTTACCTTAACACATTTTATAGGGTAGAAAATGTTCAAATCATGATGACATCTATCTGTGCAAAAGGAATATTGCAAGTATCTTATACGTGACTTTTTAAAGGATGTTGTAGCTGTCCCTTTCAATTACAATTTACCTACCTTGATCCGAGCTCGAAATTCGGTTTTAACTCGGTCTCGTCGCTCGGTTTTATTTTTTCAAAATAAAATAAATCAAAAATATTATAAAAAAAATAAAAAAATCCCAAAAAAAAACCCCCCCCCCAAAATTAAAAAAAAAAAAAGTTTTAAAAAAAAAAAAAAAAAAATAATTAAAACAATAAATAATATAACATAAATAAAAAAAAATAATATAAAAATATATAAAAAAGAAAATTAAAAACTATTAATTCTTCTTTTATTATTCTTTTTCTCTTTCAGTTCTTTTTTGCATTTTTTTTTTTTTTTTTTTTTTTTTTTTTTTTTTTTTTTTTTTTTCTCTCTGCTCTCAATCTGATTCGAAAAAAAAAAATCCATGGTGGTTTGTTTCTTCCTTTTTCTTCCTTTTTTTTTTTTTTTGCGTTCGAGTTAGGCAAGTCACATAACCAACGCCAACCCACCCAGTTTTTTTTTTTTTTTTTTTTTTTTTTTTTTCTAAAATTTTCTTCTTTTTCTTGCTTCGCTCGCTAACTCGGGGTCTAGGCTCGTAAGGCGAAGCAAGAAATTGTCCGAGCAACGGCTCGTAACTCGGAATACTCGTAAGTTAGTGCACTCGTATGTCAAGGTTTTACTGTATGTGCATTTTAGAGGAAATTTCAAAATTAGGTTTTTTTTATCTTGAGAATCTTTTGCTTTTACTTGAATTGGGTTTAATTGTGTTCAATTAGCTAAAACTATATTTCTCCCAAGTTTTAGCTAAAACCACATGTCTTAAATCATATTAACATCTTTTAATATACAATAGAAACACATTTCAACACCAGTGACCCAATTAAATAACATCAGTGACCCTATTGAAATTTAACATTCCTAACATTCCTAGAATATAGAATGTTACATAGAATGTTTCTGTCATGAAGTTCACAATCAAGTTTTAGGAATGTTCTGAAGACTTGAAAAGAACTCAACATTATGACATCCAGGAAACGCATTGCAATGTTTGTGACATTTATGGGATGTTCCTGGAATGTTATTTTGTTGAACAAATAAAAACAAATAATTATTTTACGATTTACCTCATAAAATCATGTGTGGTGGTTGAACACAATATTATTAAGTAGCCTATACAATGGGGGAAATAAGTATTGGACACGTCAACAATTTTATTATCAAACATATTTCCAATGTAGCTATTCACATGAGATTTTGACCAGACATTGGTATTAACTCAATAAAACTACACAGCTAAAGAAATTGTAACGTTCCAATTCTTAAACAAAAGTTATGTGCAATAAAGTGAAATGACACAGGAAAAAAGTATTGAACACGCTGCCAGAAATACAGTAGATATGGATGCATAACTTGAAGGGTTTCTTCTCCTGACTTATTTTTCCATAGAGTTCAATAGGAAAATCTGTCAGGAGAAACAACCCTTAAAGTGATCCTTCCATATCTACTGTATTTCTGGCAGCAGAGTGATGGTTAAAGGCTTGTTTAATACATCAGACCCTTGATGACTTAGATCCACTTAGCCAACCATGTGTTCTATACTGTTCCAGTGTAATTTACAGCTTAATCTTGTCTCACCCCCCAATTCCCATAGAGATCCATTCAAATGCAGAGCTGTTATAGTATCGCTTGTAAGAGTACCAGCAAATAAGATATCAAGAGCCTTTTGATGTTGTTGAGTCACAGACATCATAAAGTCATGGCATGCAAAGGATATGCAACCAAATATAAAAAATATGGCTTTTCTACCAAGTATTAAATACATTTAATTTAGCGTGTTCAATACTTTTTTCCTGTGTCATTTCACTTTATTGCACATAACTTTTTTAAAGAATTGGAACGTTACAATTTATTTAGCTGTGTAGTTTTATTGAGTTAATACCAATGTCTGGTCAAAATCTCATGTGAATTGGAAATATGTTGGATAATAAAATTGTTGACGTGTCCAATACTTATTTCCCCCATTGTATATGTAACTTCTTCAATTTAACCAGTTGAAGTCATATATACTTAATAATAGCCTATTACGTGCAAATGGTTTTTAATTAATGTTTCTATCTGCTACAGAGGCTGAGAAATTAAGGTTTTAGTGAACGTTGACAATTCTGTCACGTTTTTCAGAAAACCCTCAGGTTTTAGGAGGTTGTTTACAACAATGCCTTAGGTTTTAGAATGTGTATTTAGGTCTAAATGGGTTAAACTGATGATTTATAGAATGTTTGTTGAAGGCAAGAGGAATTTTCCAAGAATGTTCTCCTAATGTTACATGGAATTTTCCTACAATGTGCCTCTAATGTTGCAAATAATGTGCAGAAAATATTTTAAAAATGTTCTGATAACGTTCTGCTAATATTATATCGAATGGTCCTAGAGCCCTACCCCCCCCCCCCCCCCCCCGATAGAAGAGAGGGCGGGGGACCCCCCCCATATTATATTTTTTTTTTTTTTAAAACAATCATTTGCATCATTTCTTTTTTTTTTTTTTTTTTGTCACACAAAAGTAAAAATTATATTATATTATATTGCTTGAATTTTACAATATAATATATATTTTTTTTGTTAAAAATATAATAAAAAAAATTGATTTTTTTTTTTTTTTTTTTAAAAAAAAAAAATGGGGGACCCCCTGCAGTACCTCCACCGACCCCCTAGCGGTCGCGGACCCCCTGTTGAAGATCCCTGTCCTAGAACTTAAGAGCAATGTTGCTAGAACACTCAATGCAAAAGGAAAGTTCCTAGAATGCTCCCCTAATGTTACATAGAATGTTCCTACAATGTGCCCCCGACATTGCATATAGTGTGCAGAAAATGTAAAAGGAAAGTTCTGATATGGTTCTACTAATATCACATAGAATGCTTCTAGCACTAAAAGGGAATGTTGCTATAACATTTTCCAAATGTTACATGTGATGTTCCTGAATGAATGCCAGAAAAAAGGTCCTAGAATGTTCCCTTAATGTTGTAGAGACATTTCCTAGAATGTCATTGTTGTGTTGCATAAAGCATTCCTGTAATGTTAGTGAAACATTAAGCAGACATTCTACAAAAACATTGTAGGAACATTCTCTGGACCTAAAGAATTCAACATTTTGACTTCCAGTGGACATTAGATTTTTGTGATATCAGGAGATGCTATCTTTATGTTACATAGAATGCGCCTAGAACCTAAAAGGAATGCTCCCAGAATGTTACTGGAATGTTAAAGGGATGTTCCTCAGAAACGTTGTGTGAAAGTTCTTAGAACCTGAAAAAAACTCAACATTGCATCAACCAGGGAACGTTTAGAGCAACCTTAATAACATACAGGAAACCTTCCTAGAACGCAATTTCGTTAGCTGGGTAGAATCAGATCCAAAGAAGAGGTGGAGGCTGGGGTGGTGGAGGGTGAGCAGCAAAATATTTTTTTTAGAACAAGAAACAGCGAAACAAGAGCAGCGCAGCCAAAGTAGTATGAGAGAGATCTGAGTCACACTTTTAAAAAGGGCGCTCCATTAGTGATGTGTGCAAGTGATTGGTTGAGTATGAGAACATGTGTTTGCTGAGGCCGACCATTGCTCGGGCACAGAGATTTATTTGACAGAACTTGCTCTGCGCACTTTGTTCGCGACACTCATTCATGAATTGGCAAAAAAACAAATTTTCCTTGGCAAATAGAGCTGGGCAATATACCACAATGATAAATATCGAATGCAATAATGGACATCGCCACCATGTGGGGTATTGCCTTTCTTTTAGTCTTTTTTTCTTTAATTATGTGTCACGGTTTTTTAGGTTGCCGTTTCTCTTCTGCGGAGGTTCTTTGACTACTGCTTGAGTCTGCGAGTTTCTTTATCCCCTCCCCTATTCTAGTGGTACTCCACTTCTGTGGGTACTTTGTGATCCCCTCACGGTCCTCCGCCCCATCCACCTTACTTACATTGTGCTTGATGCGTTAGTAAACGTCCAAACATCAGAGGCCGCGTGAAATGCTTCCGGAAAAAAAACATCACCATTGATATCCATAAGACAGCGAATCAGCAGCAAGTTCGTCCAGCTTCCATGTGATCATGTGATGTGATCGACAAAAACACATCACATGGAAGCTGGACAAACTTGCTGCTGATTCGTCATCTTATCAACACCCAATAGATAACAGTGGTCACGCTTTTTCCCAGAAGCATTTCACGGCCTCTGAAGTTTGGATGTTTACTACCACATCAGGTATAATTAAAGAAAAAAAGACAAAAAGCAAGACAATACCACACAGGGTGGTTATTACCGTTATTGCATTTGATAATTATTGTTGCGTTATATCACCCAGCCCTATTGGCAAATGTAGGTGATGGTAAAGCCCCACAGAAAGCGGTGTGGAGCAGATTTCTCGTGCGATGACATCACCTCCATTCATTTTCAATGAGAGGCGATTACTTGTGTCTGCAAGGCAGGTTAGGATTGCTTGCGATGAGAGGCGTCCACACGAGACGGGGAATGTGGCGCAATAACCAATCAGGTTAAAGATCCAACTTATAAATTGTGCCCCTTTTCAAATTTAATTTCCCCACTCCAAGTTCTGTCATGGAGAATTATCGTTAATTATTGCTGTGTGGGGATTTCCCATAGAATCCGATTGATACAATTTCACATACACTGTGTTTTAAAAATAGAACACATGCCCAGAAGTGACCAATTGTGAGAGGCGAGGGCGATGCCAAGAGATTTCATCACTTTCTGTGGGGCTTTGCCGTTAGGTGGGGTGGTTAACTGCCTCTAACTGGGCCAATGGATTACGTTGTCAGATGAACTATCAATGTACTTACGGCTTGAGGAGGGGCTTTCAATGGTCCCTTAATGATATGGATGATTCCATTGGTCGCTGGGATATCCCAGTCTATGATCTGCTTCATGTTTACCAGCTTGTAAAGTTGTGAACCCTGCGTGAAGAGGAAGCATCACAGGTTACACAAACCACCATGAGCTTATTATTGTTTATAAGAAAACTTCTGGTATAGGTGTCTTCCATAGAGGCCCACAAAGAAACAAGTTAAATATTAATTATTATTAAATTATATTATTCATAAAAAAAGAATAATAATTTGGTGCCCAATGTGGCGGGGCTGAGCATATCCAATTCCCACCCCCATTTGGTACTCATCTGCAACCGCAGTTGCGTACACTGCATGAACCCCACTGCCGATTCTGGAGAGCGTAGACATCCACGGTTCTCTGAAGAAACGTGGTGTCACCAGCTGCTTCTTTTCACACCGCATACTACAGCTAAGCTCACACAGACTGGAGTCGGAGGAGTGACCTTTCATATGCGGCTTTGACTGCAATCTACGGGCACCTGATCGACCAGCAGGGTTCGCGAGATAGCAATGCACATGGAACCCTAACCGACTGAACCTTCCCATTGCCAGGGCGATGCAATTGCCAATTGCGCATCGCTCTATGGAGCCACCGTCCACAATCCGAGGCCGTGAGGCTCATCCATGCACCACAGTGTGGTGCCTAAACTGAATGAACCATCCAGCAGCCAAGAGTTCAAATATTTTTGACATATATATCAAAACATTTTGATGTGCACTGTAGCTAGTAACTGTAACTGTAACATGTAACAAGTTAACTTAACCGGTGTGAATGTTTGTGGAAAGTGTATAGCATACACCACGTTATTATTTGACAAGCATCTCACCCACAGTTTGGAAACCACTCAGGTTACTCACAGCAGAAAGCGTTGTGTTTGGGGTTATGGTCACTGAGAGGTTACAGCCCAGGCGAGACGGGATGACTGCACCATGCTTCAGGTCATTATAGAGGTGAATACTGTTGTTGGCAGAGATGTGGTACTCTACGTCCCTCAATGATAAACTCTGTAATATATTTCATGACCATCATAAGACATTCTTCAATTAGCCTTGATTTGGAGAAAAAAACTGGAAGGCATATTTCAGAGTGGTTTGAAGAAATCATTACCTCATTTCCATAAAATCCAGTATTTTCTGGAACAAACAGTGTCACGTATGTTGAACGCTTTAAGAGGTAGTTAATCAGGGTTACTCCATCTTCTGTGGAGTTTGCGTAGCTCAGCAATGTCTGGGGGTTGGGAGAGTGTAATGAGAGTGTAATGATTACACACAATTTAAAATGAGCTCAGAGTTTGCATTTACAATATTTGTTTCAGGATAAAAAACAAGATAGTAAGAGTTTTGATTCACTAGATACAATTTACATGTTGAGAAGCAAAAATGTGCAGGACCCTTGGTAACCAAGATCACCCCTTCCAGATACGCTAATGCAATACCAATGTTCTTTGAGCAGAAGGTCATCTTGCCAAACTGTTCAGCTGAAAACAATTAGGTTTCTTAACAAGCACATTACATATTTTGTTACTAGTGACAAAATTACAGCTTTACACCTCTTTATAGTAGTTACAGCTGTATTTCCCAAACATGGTGTATGTCACTAACATCGTCTGTGTGCTTATTAATTTATACTGTTACATATTTGTATACATGTTGTGTATTATCTAAATTTTCACTGTGATGCTTTGTGATAAAGCAGTTTTCCATTCTTGGAATGAATAATGTACAACTATTACTACTCTAGTAGTATTAGTCAGAAAGAAGCCATACTCACCTCATAGAACAGAGAATAATTTGAATTGGTGGCAACAACAGCAACTAGGTTTCCATTGCAGTATTCCCCATTACCAACATAATTAGGTCCACACTCACAAAATACATCTGAAAAGAGAGTCCGCACAATGTCAGTCAATCAGGGGGAAAAAACCCAATGTTCTTTTCTATTAATCAGTCATAACCATGTGTTATAATACCTTTTTCTCTGTGGCAGTAAGCATCGTACGTGTTGCTGGTGTCAACAGGGCTTTTGTAGAGCACAACTCCCACGTGGTTGTCACCGCATTTAACTGAGGGAAATCTGATTGGATAGCCTACCTGTGCCCCATCTATCCACCCTGCAATGCACAAGTGCATCCCCAGCTGGAAATAAAGTAGACATTTCCGTTTAGTCTCAGTTTTAATTTCAGTTTCAGTTTTATTTTAGTGTAGTTTAAGTTTTAGTTTAGTGTAGTTTATTTTAGTCTTAATGCTTGTGCAAAAGTATAACTATGACATCAATAAAAAAATATACAATAGCCAAGAAAACCCTGTAAATGTAGTGGTAAGAAGTCCCTCGGGCCTGTAGAGGATCAAATTAAAAGTAATAATAATAATGATAATTATAAAATAAACACACACACAGGAAGACTAGTTGTAATAAATCAATTAGATTTTTACTAGACTACATCTTGGTTCCCCTCCCATCCTCACCCCTGAACCTCTTATTTTTTGTACTAGTTGATGGAAGTGATCCATCTATATCTACTGGCAGCAGTGAAGGGATGGTTTGAGGCTCATTTGATACCTCAGACCATTGATAACTTAATAACAACCATTTAGCCAACCATACTCTACCAGCTTAATTTACCTCCGCCCCATTTCCCCCATTTCCCATGCAGAGAGGTTATTGTATCGCTTGTAAGAGTACCTGAAAATATGATATCAAGAGCCTTTTGATGCTGTTGGGTCACAGACACCAAAATGTTATGGCATGCAAAAGATATGTAACCAAGTACTAAACTAAATGAATGTGTTGTAACAAAGTAAAAATTAGTATATGATTTTTACAGGTTGCTGAAATTACCTGCTGGGCATCAGACAGCTGTGAGAAGGTGGCTAGGGTAGCCTCCTCGGCCTGGCAGGCTGCCTCAGCACCTGTGTAGTTCAGTTTGTATTTCCCTAAAGATGATCTCAGGTGGAACACTCCGGCGGTGTTCTCTGAAATGCAACGAGAACCACCGTTTTTAAACACTAGTTGTTTCAAGAGTGAAGCATCTATTCCGTGTAAAAGCACCCCAAAACCTGGTCATTATGAATATATCGCAACCCTGGGTGGGATTAATACCAGATTTGGGTGAAATGCTTTATTTGAAACACCAATATCCAGAACTAAATTATTCTTTCATATGACTGTTCTGGTTAATAGCATGCTTCATTTAAATTTCTCAGGGTTTTCAAAGAAATGTCTCAGTGCTTACCCATTTTAATGGCATGTAGAGTTACATAATTAAAAATATATATTTGACAAAGCTCTGATAAATGCACATTTTCCTCTACAATTGATGAAGACGCTCTCAAAGAGCCACATTTACCATCAGGTTTATAATTTACACAAAGGATGATGGTGAAATAGTTTATATTAATTATTTTTACTTAACATGCTAGGAACAGTGTGTAGAAAGAAGTAAAACAAACCAGCCCCTCAAAGTCCCAAGAGTCAAATTACAGACAGCCAAAGATAATAGCACTGACCACCATATTAACTCTATAGCACTGACCACCATATTAACTCTATAGCACTGACCACCATATTATCTCTATAGCACTGACCACCATATTATCTCTATAGCACTGACCACCATATTATCTCTATAGCACTGACCACCATATTATCTCTATAGCACTGACCACCATATTATCTCTATAGCACTGACCACCATATTATCTCTATAGCACTGACCACCATATTATCTCTATAGCACTGACCACCATATTATCTCTATAGCACTGACCACCATATTATCTCTATAGCACTGACCACCATATTAACTCTCACCATGAAAGTGTAAGTCCTGGCAGTCTGCTTTTGGGTCACAACCTCCATTGTCCTCCAGACAGCGATCTACGGGGGGGACAACTTTTTCCAAGCACTGGATTCCATTTCCCACGTAGCCAGGTAAGCACTTGCAATCTCTTTCATTCTGCCAAGTAAAAATAAAATTATTTATGTATTTTTTCCTGTTTTTTTAGTCCAGTGTGAACAAAGAGTCCAAATAACATAATGAATGTTTTTATTCCCTGTGTGACTGCTCGCTTATGCCATGCTTGCATGTACTATACTGTCTTTGCGCCATTTTGTATTGTGATTGACCTATACACTACCTGGAATGTAATGCGTTCCCCTGCTGACTTCCTTGTCAGGTCCTCAACCTCAAGACATTTTCTGATTAAATAAAAGTTATACACTACTGTTCAAAAGTTTGGAATCATTGAGACATTTTTGTGTTTTTGAAAAAAATGGATACCTTTATTCACCAAGGTAGTATTACATTGATCAAAAAATACAGTCAAGACTATTTCTATTTCATTCTATTTATACTTTAGCAACTCAGTGAAAGACATTTTATAGCTTCATTAAATGAGCAAAATTGTTTTCAGCTGTGCTTAATATAATGGGAATGGTTTCTTTCGTACCAAATTAGCACATTAGCATGATTACTTACGGATGAGGTAACAGTGTGTTATTAGTGCACTGGAATAATGGCTGCTGAAAATGGGGCTTTCCAATCATATGTAAAGATTTAATTACAAAACAGTTATTTCAAATAGTAATTTGTAACATTATTAATATCGTGACTGTACTTTTTGATCAATTTAATGCCACCTTGGTGAATAAAAGTATCGATTTCTTTCAAAAACTTTAAAATGTCTCCGTAATTCCAAACTTTTGAACGGTAGTATATGTAACTAAAGTTGCTATTTCAAATGGGCTTCTTCTTACCGGACCTGTGAACTGACAGGTGGCAAAATCACTGCAACCACCATTTGGCTCCTCCACACATCTATCTAAGGGAGAGCAGGAGTAGCCATCGCCCTTGTACTCGGACAAACACGTGCAGGTGACATTGATGCCGATCTGAGTACAGTTTGCGTGCTGATGGCAGCCTCCATTGTTCTCGCTGCACAAATCGGGAGCTGTTGGAACACAAGGACGATGTTACAACACACTCACCCCACAAAGCTGGTACCCTCAAAATACAAAGTATAAATATTGTTATGGTTTAGTCAAAATAAGACTTAAACTTACCGGTACAGTTCCTGCCATCCCCTTCGTACAATGATTCACACACGCAAACATTCTCAGGTTGGCACACTGCATTAGGATGGCATTCTGGGGTGCAGATGGGTTTCACTTCTGTTGAGAGGCAGAAATGAGACATTAGCCATTCTGGTCAGTGTCCATCCCATTATTAACCATGTGGAACTCCAAACCACATTTAGATGCATGTTCAGAGGGACTCTGTAGATGAGTTGGAGGTGTGTTCTGAAGATGAGTTGGAGGTGTGTTCTGTGGAACTCTGAAGATGAGTTGGCGGTGTGTTCTGAGGATGAGTTGGAGGTGTGTTCTGTGGAACTCTGAAGATGAGTTGGTGGTGTGTTCTGAAGATGAGTTGGTGGTGTGTTCTGAAGATGAGTTGGAGGTGTGTTCTGTGGAACTCTGAAGATGAGTTTGAGGTGTGTTCTGAAGATGAGTTGGAGGTGTGTTCTGAGGATGAGTTGGAGGTGTGTTCTGAAGATGAGTTGGAGGTGTGTTCTGTGGAACTCTGAAGATGAGTTGGAGGTGTGTTCTGAAGATGAGTTGGAGGTGTGTTCTGAAGATGAGTTGGAGGTGTGTTCTGAGGATGAGTTGGAGGTGTGTTCTGAGGATGAGTTGGAGGTGTGTTCTGTGGAACTCTGAAGATGAGTTGGTGGTGTGTTCTGAAGATGAGTTGGAGGTGTGTTCTGAAGATGAGTTGGAGGTGTGTTCTGTGGAACTCTGAAGATGAGTTTGAGGTGTGTTCTGAAGATGAGTTGGAGGTGTGTTCTGAGGATGAGTTGGAGGTGTGTTCTGAAGATGAGTTGGAGGTGTGTTCTGTGGAACTCTGAAGATGAGTTGGAGGTGTGTTCTGAAGATGAGTTGGAGGTGTGTTCTGAGGATGAGTTGGAGGTGTGTTCTGAAGATGAGTTGGAGGTGTGTTCTGTGGAACTCTGAAGATGAGTTGGTGGTGTGTTCTGAAGATGAGTTGGAGGTGTGTTCTGAAGATGAGTTGGAGGTGTGTTCTGAAGATGAGTTGGAGGTGTGTTCTGTGGAACTCTGAAGATGAGTTGGAGGTGTGTTCTGTAGATGAGTTGGAGGTGTGTTCTGAAGATGAGTTGGAGGTGTGTTCTGAAGATGAGTTGGAGGTGTGTTCTGTGGAACTCTGAAGATGAGTTGGAGGTGTGTTCTGTGGAACTCTGAAGATGAGTTGGAGGTGTGTTCTGTGGAACTCTGAAGATGAGTTGGAGGTGTGTTCTGAAGATGAGTTGGAGGTGTGTTCTGAGGATGAGTTGGAGGTGTGTTCTGAAGATGAGTTGGAGGTGTGTGGAAGAGTGAGGAGTTGGGTGTGTGTGTTCTGTGATGAGATGGAGTGTGTGTTGATGATGTTGGTTGAGGTGTGTTTGAGGATGAGAGGGAGTGGTGTTCTGATTGAGTTACCCAGTTTTGACTCGCAGCGCTCTCCAGTCCAGCCCTCTTGACAGAAGCAGCTCCCATCTCCGTCCAGCCCATCCTCACACTTTCCGTTCGGGGTACAGGCACATTCTACAAATAGCAAGTGTGAGACGGGCATTTCACAATCAATTCAAACTCTGCAGAAACAACTTGATTGTGTGATCAACATCAAACCATCAGATATGATTTGAGAGGCTGCTGGACAGGTTACGGTGTAGTTTCATTTTCATGTATTTTATACACATTATTTGATATTTTTAAATCTAAAATAATTCAGTTTCAGAGTTAAACTAAAACTTTGTAGTTTTCTGAGAATGCCCTTGAGGAAAATGTAAACCTACGTACTTGTGCAGCTGGAGCCATAGTGGTTCTGTACACACAGCTCACAGGCTGTGCCTGTGAAGCCAAGGCTGCAGTTACATGTTCCTGTGCCATGCATGCCATCACGGCAATCCCCATGATTACTGCACACCGCCTCCAAGCCACCGGGACACACTGAAACACACAGGCACAGTGTCAATGTCCGACTCCTCTGTGCAATAAATAATAAAACAACTAATGAAGTGACCATTCTGGGGTTTTTGGTGTTGATATAAAAAAAATATGCAAAATAATAATCCACTCCACCAGTCGACCAGCTTTGCGCATTCATGGAGGAGTGCATGTGCAGCTGGTCACTGCTGCGAGATGAGACAGTGGACAGTAGCTTACCACTGACCGAAAACCCTCACTTCCCTGGGAAATGCTACAGGCAGCAATGCATCTCCTGCAGGGCTGCTGGCCACAGTTTGCACTGGCGCCATGTTGATTTCAGACTAGACACTGGAAAGGAGTCTTATCGGGCACAAGTCCCACAGCAGCCCCCAACAATTATTTACGACAGTACTATCAAAGGCAAATGTATTTCAAAGCGATTTCAAAGATTCAGAAAAGCAAGCTTAGTGACGGCACACTCACCCTGGCAGTCTCTGCCAAAGTGGTTTTTGCAACAGCGGGGGGACCAATCTACTTTGACACATGTCCGCTGGCAGCCTTGCCTCGTGGCCTTAGATTGATAACGTCCAAATGAACGGTAGGGAAAGGCAGGGTAAATAGAATATGGATTCCGACGGTATAGAGAGAACCTGCCGTATGCGCATGAGGTACGTTCATCCTGGAAAAGAAACAGTGGCACAAACTGAAATACTGATTTTTTTTGTGATGTTCAAAATGTAGGAACAGTGTAATGTAACTTGTAATGTAAGTTGGGTTTGGAAAAGGTACCGTGCTTCTTTGTCCAAACGAACACAGAGGAGGTGGAAAACAGCTTCCACACCTGCCCTGAAGAGACAGAATAATTTTTCAAGATTAGGAAGAAAGCCATACAGTTTACTCATTGGTCCTTTGTTCAGTTTAAAAATGGAGTCTGAGCAAGGTTCTCACGTGACTCTTCACTTCTTCAAAAATATCACAGCGTGCTCCCATGCTGGACGGCTCCAGAAGCTGGTCAATCCCATAAGCAATACCCACATCAAACAGCAAGTGGCGCTCAATGAGTTTAGCATTTCCATCATCTACCAAAATATCCCCCTGAAATAAATAAAGCAAACATTGATCTACAATATGCTTCTTAAAAGCAATATTGATATACAACAAAACAGTGGTATATTTATGTATTATAAAAAGATTAAAATATTAATTATATACAATGCTATAGCAGAATACAGCATCATACAATCTCCAAAAGTACACAAATGACAATACTAATAACAAATATTGTGTCAATTCATGAGCGAGAAGATACAAACAATGTTAAATACTTACAACACTGTTTTTATCACAGGCGAAGGAAAAAGTAGAACCGTACATTGTTCGGACAGAGTTTTGTTGAGGTAGATTTACAGCCAGGAGCTGTAATTACCAGAAGGAAAACATTATTTATCTATACTGGCATGTAATGAATGGCTACATACAACTAGCCACACAATCCCTTGCATTCCCTATCCACTTTGATTCCCCCAGGCAAGCTCCCTGGCAAATAAAGGTCAAAATAAAATGAAAATGCAAAGGTCTTTAAAAGAGGAAGAGTCACTCACGGCGGTGTCACGAATAATGTGAGCCTTGAGGTATGCTGCCAGTTTGTCCTGATGATCTTCACTGTACAGCCACCTTTTCCTCTCCTCGGGCAGAGAGCTGAAGACCTTGTCGCTCGGCCAGAGCATAGTGAAGGGGTGGTGGAAGGCATTCTCCACCATGCTCATCAGCTTAGAGGACTGGTGTCAACAGGAAAAATCATTCACTGCTATATCTGTTCAAATCCAACACCACTTGCTTACCTCAGAAACGGGCATCTAGTGTGCTCTTAAAAACACAAAAGGACCTTGAACAGGGCCATTATTAGGGAAGCTGATAATCCAACAATACAATAGAAACGTTTGGTATTTCCACTAAACAATATATCAACTACAAGGTAAACACTAACCGTTGCTATTTGGTGCACGTTCTCATACGTTTTGACATTTACTCTGCGTGTAACATTTTATTCCCAATTCTGAGTAGAACCAGCAGTGCCTCAAAAGTGACAGCTGTGTGTTGTTACCCTCATCCATACAAAGAGCACTGCAGGGAGTGCTGCTGTGTGTTACCCTCATCCATACAAGGAGCACTGCAGGGAGTGCTGCTGTGTGTTACCCTCATCCATACAAGGAGCACTGCAGGGAGTGCTGCTGTGTGTTACCCTCATCCATACAAGGAGCACTGCAGGGAGTGCTGCTGTGTGTTACCCTCATCCATATAAAGAGCACTGCAGGGAGTGCTGCTGTGTGTTACCCTCATCCATACAAGGAGCACTGCAGGGAGTGCTGCTGTGTGTTACCCTCATCCATATAAAGAGCACTGCAGGGAGTGCTGCTGTGTGTTACCCTCATCCATATAAAGAGCACTGCAGGGAGTGCTGCTGTGTGTTACCCTCATCCATATAAAGAGCACTGCAGGGAGTGCTGCTGTGTGTTACCCTCATCCATACAAGGAGCACTGCAGGGAGTGCTGCTGTGTGTTACCCTTATCCATATAAAGAGCACTGCAAGGAGTGCTGCTGTGTGTTACCCTCATCCACATAAATAGCACTGCAGGGAGTGCTGCTGTGTGTTACCCTCATCCATACAAGGAGCACTGCAGGGAGTGCTGCTGTGTGTTACCCTCATCCATATAAATAGCACTGCAGGGAGTGCTGCTGTGTGTTACCCTCATCCATATAAATAGCACTGCAGGGAGTGCTGCTGTGTGTTACCCTCATCCATACAAGGAGCACTGCAGGGAGTGCTGCTGTGTGTTACCCTCATCCACATAAATAGCACTGCAGGGAGTGCTGCTGTGTGTTACCCTCATCCATACAAGGAGCACTGCAGGGAGTGCTGCTGTGTGTTACCCTCATCCAAATAAATAGCACTGCAGGGAGTGCTGCTGTGTGTTACCCTCATCCATATAAAGAGCACTGCAGGGAGTGCTGCTGTGTGTTACCCTCATCCATATAAAGAGCACTGCAGGGAGTGCTGCTGTGTGTTACCCTCATCCATATAAAGAGCACTGCAGGGAGTGCTGCTGTGTGTTACCCTCATCCATACAAGTAGCACTGCAGGGAGTGCTGCTGTGTGTTACCCTCATCCATACAAGGAGCACTGCAGGGAGTGCTGCTGTGTGTTACCCTCATCCATATAAAGAGCACTGCAGGGAGTGCTGCTGTGTGTTACCCTCATCCATACAAGGAGCACTGCAGGGAGTGCTGCTGTGTGTTACCCTCATCCATACAAGGAGCACTGCAGGGAGTGCTGCTGTGTGTTACCCTTATCCATACAAAGAGCACTGCAGGGAGTGCTGCTGTGTGTAAATGTGTTCTGAATGGCATGTAAATGTATTCTGAAGTGTAAAATGTATTACATATACAATACAATCAACTGACGGATTGACAGACAGGTATGCAGAAAAAATGCAATTAATGTTGTAAATGTCACAGTGGGCACCCAGACAGGCCCTTACCTGGAGCAGTTTGCTGAATGTGGTATATCCATATGCCTCTGCCGCAGACGTGACATTTAACTGAAATTGGAAACATGTATAAATGCATATCTGCACTTGTCTATGTATAGTTTAATCCATTAGGAAACACTGACATTTGACTTGTCTTTATGATAGGGAGTACAGAACAAAAACATACCGTTGGTGGTACCAAGCTACTTCTGTTGCTCAGATCATATGGGACGAGGACCTTATCAATGAAATGTATGACCCCATTTGAGGCAACATAATCGCTGGTAATTATCTTGGCATCCTCGTTGATGTACAAAACGCCCTAAAGCAGATGGATAATGAAAACAAAAAAACATTTATTTCGAATTACGAATTACCTTTTTTTTTTTTTGTGTGATGAACCAGTTGCACTTCACAGAGCAAGTCCATCCAGAAGCCTGAATGCAAACCCTCCTGTCTCAAGTTACCTCTCGGACGGTGAAACGCAGCACATATCCTGAGATGGAGACCACTTTTCCGATGGACTGGAGGTCTGACAGAAGGAGCTGTTCGCAGCCCACCAGGTGGTACCTGAGTAAGTCTCCCACCCTGCTCGAGTTCTTCCACGACTCCATCTGCCCAAATAGAGGAGCATCAGAGATGTATCGTATCGATATATTCATTATCTAATGAGATTATTTAATATTTACGGGGTTCTATTGTACTCAAAGCAGCTATACAAATAGATTAATACAAATCTTAAGAGATAGTCTAAAAACTATAACTGAGATATAAAAAAGCATTCCATTTAAATGGCAATAGGAAAATGGATTTATAGCCACTTCTAAATACAATATCAGAGAATAAATAGAAACAAAACATGTACCGGAAAATTGGTGGTATAATTTGTGTGAGGGACAAAAACTGTCAAAGGGCCCTTGGTCAACAGATCATTGACTTTGGAAATCTACAAAAAAAATGATTGAAAGTGCATTAACAATCAAAGTTCATTCATATTTTAAACACTAAACTGGCTCAATTTATTTGAAATACGCATTTCAAGTCATTTTGAGTTTCTATTTACCATCAAATTTCTGTTGAACCATGATGCATCAGCCTTGCGTAGGATCTCCTAGAACAACCAATTTTAAAGCAAATTGTGAACTGAGAAAAAAAGGTAAATGATCTCTTCAGTTTAAAGTCCCTATTCTTCGGGATAAAGCTCACAGATTTTACGGTGCCTCTGCAGGTGATGCCGTCTCCTATGTAGCTATATCTGCAGGTACAGTTTCGTTTCCCGGCACCCAGATATTGGCATCTTGCATTCCAGCTGCAACCACCATTTTCCTGGAACAGAGAATGAGATTGGCAGATTGAAAATATAAGTCAGCACCCTGTACCCTTCTCATGTCTAACTTCTGATGCTGGAGGCTGAATTATTTTAAAAAAGTACAATTACATTTGCCATGGTGGATGTAGCCTGAGACATAAAATGTTATTATCCATATTATTTTGCTTATTATTCTTATAGTTATATGAAAGTACGTATTCTGCCCTTTTCAACTTTGCCCTGACCAGGGCCTATCCTCGACTCCTACAGGCCTTGAGAGAAAAGAGAGTGTGCAGCTAAAACTCTACCTAATGAGCTGGTTGACCTTAATGCTGGCACAAACACAATTGTACAGTCCCTCATTGAAGGTATAAAGGATTGCTTAGATAAGGCAAGGATTGACTTGCCTTATCTAAGGTTAAATAAATAAAAAATGAATAGGCAGCCAGCTACAGGAGCATAATGAGCAGCTTACCGTTCTACATAGGTTCACTGCAAAGCAGTAGTGTCCATTTCCAGAAAACCCAGCCACACAGTTACAGGCAACCTGTCAAATATATACATGAATTGTGAGGGTATGACTTGCCAATCACATTCAGCTTTAAATCTCAATCAACAGAGGACATTACAAAATGGTGGTTTCTCACCATATTTGGCCCAGTTTTGATGCATTCAGCATTACTGTGACATCCTCCATTGTTTTCAGAACAGCCATCTATTTCTGAAAATTCAAAAAAGCGTATGGTAGCAATTGCCAATTTTACATCAATCTGCGGGGCTGCAGCCACGGCCAGCACTTGCACAGTTCAGATTTGATAGCACATCATGGCTCATGGGCTCATCCATGCACTGAAACATTGCCTTAAGAGCCACCCAGCAGCCAGATCTGTCCCAACAGCACCTCACCCCCATCCACCCCCGCACGCCCCCCGGGTCTGTGATCGTCATCTCCCATCTCATCACCCCCCACCCCCACCCTCATCCCCACCGGTCCGCAATCAGTTTGTACACGCCCTCTGCATCTGCCCCTCCTAAGACTGAGCCCTGACGACGGGTTTGCCAGTAGCCCCCTTTGACCTGAAACTTACCCAAACACACAACGCCATCTCCAGTGAAACCTTCATGACAGGTGCAGCTTCTTTCACCGGGATGTGTCTTTGTGCAGTTGGCGTTTTTTGAGCAGTGACCATTATCACTGTCACATAGATTAATTTCTGAAAGGGAACACGTTAACCATTTTCTGTTTTGTTTATACTCATTTGAGACAGGAAAAGAAAATGGACAGTATGCTCATCAAAGCAAACGCACTTAGGGCCTGATTTACAAAGACCTTTAGGACGTGCAAAACCATATAGCACACGGAAAACTAATAACATAACCAATGATTGGTGCAAATCAAATACTGTAACTAATTGGTTATGTTATTGGTTTTGCGTGTGCTAAAAGGTTTTGCAAACACTAAAGATCTGAGTAAATCGGGCCCTTAGTATTAAACCAGTTCTAAAGCAGTAAACTAATATTACATCAATACTGAACTTAGCATTTCAAATTTTGTTATAATTATCTGAGGTACAATTTACAAATCAAGTATACAGTACATAGCGTAAGTCAATATATTGCACGTATAATCAAATACATAAAGTTTTCACATTACCTTCAGAGGAACCCTAATAACAGCAATCACTTAAATAAAATGGACAGTTCTTATTTTCAAACTGATTAAATGTGTAAAGAAATTAAGCTACAGATATGACTCTGCCCACCGTTACAGAAGGTACCGTTCCCTTGGTAACCAGCTATACAGAAGCAGGTGGGTGCTGTCCCCTGGTCCCCTGTGACGCAGCTGAAAGAGAAGGTTAATTATGCAGCTGATTTGCTTTGAAAATTAAACAGTAAGAGAGAAACCATAGAGATACAGGTGTGCATCTTCAACTCCAAAATGCATTTGATGATCTTAGCGGCATCAGTCTTCTGAGCTGCGGATCTTTATTGTTTCTCTGGTCTTATCAAGTCCTCCAGAAGAAGAGGAGTGGCTATAACTGCTGTTGCAATTTGTCACCACTTACTTTGCATTCATGTCACAGACACCTCCACAAGCATCCATAACAATTTCTGAAAAAAGAACAGAATAGGTTTTGGCAATTTCAAAAGCCTGACAAGGGCATACTCCCTCCAAAAATACAAAAATTCTGGTAGGACTAAGTGCCATAAATGTTTATAAAACATTTCAAAAAGGGTACAATACAGGAAAACCTATGATCATGTGCAATGAATCAACATAACTTAAGGTAATGATGAGAACAGGTCATTCAGCCCAACAATTACTGGTGCACACTTACTAAATCTAATACGTGATTTCCGGTGAGGAGAGCATGAAAAGAAAATGGTCTTTTAGATTAATTTAACTCCCAGGAAAATCAGATCTTAACTTCAACACATTATCAAAATCTATGGGCTCCCACTTCTTGCCAAACAATAGAAAAGCATTTCTTTCCTGCAGAGCATGATGGGGATGCCCAGATGACGTTAAAGAGGTATCTAGTCATGGCCTTCTCAGTCACCATCTGAACCCATTAAAGCATTTGACTGACTTGTTGTATATATATATATATATATATATACTGTATGTATATTTATATATATATATACTGTATGTATATTTATATATATATATATACTGTATGTATATTTATATATATATATATGGGGTAAAGTCTAACGACATCAATATGTGCACATACAAAGTACATGCCTTACATTACATTGTTTTACATGGAAATAAATACTATGGGAAACGCAAAGGTACAGTGGAAAATGTATTCTCACTTAACCACCAGCTCTGAGACATGTTTCACACCGATACTTAATTTGCCCATACAGAGAACAATACAGCCACACAAAACAAAATGTAAACAATGAACAAATGCTCAATGTCTTCCAGAGAAACACACACAGTGCACAGTACTTACCGTCAGAACAGGTCTTTCCCTTCCAGCCTTTATAGCAAAGACATTTTCCATTGCCGTCTATACCATCCAAACACTTCCCATGGATACAGGAGCACTCTAACAAAAATAACAGAGAATTTAAATTCATTTCTGTCAAAGTTTTGTCAAAGTTCCATTTCAGAGCTGTGTGTATACTAGTATACAGTGCCCTACGCAAGTATTGGGACAAGGTATAATTTTCTCTTCATTTGGCTCTATACTCCAACAGTTCAGATTTGAAATCAAACCATTCATCCACAGATTTTTGTCAGCTTTTATGAGAAGGGATTTGTATAAATAATGGATTCACCATTTACAAACAAATTATGACACTTTTTTACATAGTCCCCCTATTTCAGGGCAACTAAAGCATTGGGGCAAATTTACATACAGTAAAATAGCAGTCACGTTTAGTATTTGGTTACATGTCCTTAGCTTGCCGTGACTTTTTGATGTCTGTGACCCAATGACATCAAAAGACTCTTGATATCTTATTCTCAGATACTATAACCTCTCTGCATTTGAATGGTTTTGTATCGGAATTGGGGGAGGGGGGGGCTAGATTCATTTGTAAATTATGCTGGTACAGTCTGGAACACATGGTTGGCTAAATGGCTGTAAGTCATCAAGGGTCTGAGGTATCAAACGAGCCCCAAACCATCACTCTGCTGCCAGATGGATCACTTTAAGGGTTTATTTTCCTGACTTGTTTTTCATTGAGTTCAATATGAAAATGAATCACGAGAAACAAATGTGTGTTTTGGCATCAGTCATATCACCCATATGACCCATATCACCACCTGCTGTTGTGGAGCACGGGTATGTGAGAACATCTTAAAACACACCTGCGCTAAAATAGTATCAAAGCCACATGATTTACAAATGGAAGTCAACATTCTTTTGTATTTGTAAACATGTTGTATGTTTTTGTGAAGCTCGATGTATTAGAAAACCGTTTTGTATTTGCAAATCAAATTGTGTGTTTGATAATCACTATTTTGCATTTGTAAAACGTGTTCTGTTTGTAAAGTTTTGGCACAAAATTAGCTCCATATGACTTCTTCATATATCGCTTCATATATCAGCAGTACCTGACTTGCAGTCCTTGCCATATTTCCCTGGTTCGCAGTCCTCACATGCGGTTCCATGGAAACCCTCATTGCACAGACACTCTCCAGTCCCCAGAATACCATCCTGGCACTTTCCATTGTTGGAGCACCAACTGTCAATCTTCCCTGGGCATTTAAAGCAGGAATGCCCAAAGTAACCCGGGCAACAGGAATGGTCCTTTTTGAACAAGAAATACACATTAATTTAAATAAAACAGACAAACTTTTTTTGTTCATAAAACTTCCAGTCATGGTCCATACCACTCATTCCCTCTGCTGTGGTACAGCAGAGGTACCATTTTGCTCTTTAACAGTAATAACATTAATAAAATCCGTAATTTATATGTATATAAGAACATTTATTTTTAATTGTAGGCCTACTAAAAGTCAGTTCCAAACAGTTCCCATCTCACAAACATGGCAGATCAGTAATGAGTGAATGAATTAAAAAAATTATAAATATTTTCCAGACTGAAAATGCATTTTCACACAGAGGAGCATGTACATCTTCTGGCTTTAGAATATAAATAGAAAAAAATGGAAATGCAATTTCACACAGAAGAGCATGTATATCTTCTGGCTTTAGAATATAAATATAAAGGGAAATGGAATGTGAAATCAATGCTGAAATTATTGGTGTGTGATGTGTGATATGTTTAAGCATCAGTACTAGTACAATTACAGTATAACTGTATTATTTGCATAGGGTATATAATAAGATAACATTTACTTCTGAATACCGAAAACAGTCTATGGTGCAGCCAGGCACCGTTTTCCTCCTTGCTCCACCTCGCTTCCTGTACCTGCAGTTTGATTTCATATTTGGAGGAAATTCCTTCTGCACCTAAAGATGAAGAAGACTTAATTAAAACAGCCTGCCAATAATTAAAATTATCTTTGGTGAAGAGGATACAATACGAATAAAAAGATAATTTTACGCAATTATTGATAACGTTCAATTAAAATGATAATTTTATGCGGTTATTATTCAATTAAAATAATGACATTCATTAATCAATTTATGCACTTAGTTTATTTAAATATCTTATTTTAAACAAACATGTAAACTTGATATGGAAATGTGATTGAAGTAGATATAGGTTGAGGTAAAAACGAAAGCACAAATGTTAAAAAAAAATTGTGAATGTTTGAAGATTATCTTACGGGTTTGCTTCTGTAGGAACACCTTGGCTTTGAATCACAACCAGTACACAACCCCTAGAATACACACACAATATTACATTCAACCCCTAGAATACACACACAATATTACACTCAACCCCTAGAATACACACACAATATTACACTCAACCCCTAGAATACACACACAATATTACACTCAACCCCTAGAATACACACACACTATTACATTCAACCCCTAGAATACACACACAATATTATATTCAAAACACTCATAGTAGACCGATTACATTCACATTACGTTACAGGTACTTTACAGATGCTCTTGTAATCTACAGCACAAAGTAGCAAACATCAAGTGTTACCATCAGGAATACAACAGGACACAATCACAGGCAAGGCACAGTAGGCACGTTCATAAGCAGTAACTGAGTCAACGTAAAAAAGTCAATAAGTGCATTAGTATACCATTATTACAACAGCAGATTCAAAAATGAAAAATAAACAGAGCGGTTCAGGATAGACAAGGTGCAATGTGAAAAGGTCGGTCTTTAGTCTGCATCAGAAGATAGCGTCTCTGCTGTGATAAATACCACCAATGTCTCTTTTTGTAGCAGTTACAGTGCACCATCAAACATAAGATGTACTCACAAACCATCACTGACTGACACTTTGAGAATTAACTTACTAAAAACAAAAGGTCTATGGAACTTGCACAATACAAAATTTGAGTATAACAATGTTCTGGTTGTAATAAAAAAATAAAGAAAGAAATATAAGTAAGTAAGTAAGTAAGTAAGTAAGTAAGTAAGTAAATAAATAAAGAGGAGCTTACCGTGACCTTTAACATTATTTGTTTGTTGCAACGATTTTTGTGCAGTTCTAAAAGGTGTGGAATGGGTATCACAACCCCTTGCATGGTTTCACTGAAGTTTCCACTAAGAAGAACTTCATTGGCCAGTGTCTGGAAATGACAAATAAATAACACAATTTTAGACCTGAGACTTAAAATATTTACCAGGCCTTTGCAATCATTACATTTCTGACATCAAAACCCAGATTTTTGTGTCTCTTCAAAGAAATTCAAATAAAATGCAACCAAACCGATTATCCAGTTTGCAACAACTGATAGGCGGACATTTTCTCAGAATACTGTACCTTATTTTCACGGTTAATATGAAACAAGACCTGGAAGGAGGATCCAAGCAATGTGTTTTTGCTCATACCATTGTCCAAATGTTCAGGAAAGATATGCGCATCTATAAGTACGTGATATTTGAATAAATCTTCATCCTGCCAAGAGATAACAGCTTTAATTGAGAGATCATAAATCAATGTTGTCCCTGCAAATTATATATAATGTTTCAGTACCTGAGCACATCACAAGAGAAAAGAGAGAACTAAGAAAATCAAGATAAATGTGTATTGCAATCCTGCCATACAAAAATAACATCCATGTTGCCTGGGTCTCTCCTCTGTAGCCTAATTATACATGCAGCAACATATTTAATTGGCCCAAATGATTCATGAACAAAATAAAAAAACATTTACAAAGATCAATTTTGCTTCGGATTTCAAATGAGAATGTACCAGGCTTGTAGAATTTGTTCTTTTCAAATGCTCCTTGATGGCATCATCGGTTGGCATGAGAACAGTATACACTTTACCTTCGATGCTGTCTGTCAGGTTATAAGCCTAAGAGGGAAAAAAAACTTTTGACTTTGCCAGTATAGTATGTACTCAGAAGTGGATACAGTAGCAAGGTCCAGGGGTATCAAGAGTATCAAAAGGTTATGTGAACATTTTAAACCGGAAACTGAACGTCCATTTGCAAAATGCTGGGAAAAGTGCTAGACAGGTCAAATTCTATTCTCCAGATCTGCCCCACAGCAAAGCAGGAAATGATCAACCTGCCATTTAGGACAAGAAAAAACTTTTGCCAATCTGTAAGGTGAAGTGCCTGTGTGGGAAAACCAAGGAGGGCAAAGGGCTTGCTATTGTGTAATTAAAACATATCACCTAAAAGTGTTTTTGAACCATTCTTTATTGTATGGACTGTGTGCAGCATGTAACTTTTTTGTTTGAGAACCAGTTTAGCTGGCTAAACATTAGAAGGAGGGTTCAAGGCTGCAAGTGAAATGAATACATTTTCTTATCAATGCTCGTTTCTGTCTTGAGTCTCAAACTTACATTCATATACTGTACATACAGTGCCCTCCCCAATTAATGGCACACCTGGTAAATATGAGTAAAAAGGGTTATAAAAAATTAACCTTTTGGTGAATTAGCTTAATCTCACACTGAAGAAATTAGAAAAATCCAACCTTTAATTGAATAATTATTTCTTGATGACATGATTGATATTTTCTTGATGATTTTTTTTTCTCAGAATAAATTTACTTCAATTAAAAGTTGGATTTTTCCAATTTTTTTCAGTGTGAGATTAAGCTAATTCACCAAACAGTGACTTTTTTTATAACCCTTTTTACTCATCTTTACCAGAGGTGCTAATAATTGTGGAGGGCACTGTACATAGCTCATACACACCACCTGGTATTCCTGTGCCTTTCCCCAAGCCTTGCCACAATATGCAGCTAATCATGAAAATCTACTTTTTTTTATTAAAATGAGGCTTCAGTTTGGAGTGCCCAATCTTAATCCCAGTTTAGAAGACACAATTTTATTCTCTCAGTTTAGAAGACCCAATCATATTCTCCCAGTTTAGAAAACCCAATCATATTCTCCCAATTTGGAGTGACCAATCATATTCTCCCAATTTGGAGTGACCAATCATATTCTCCCAGTTTGGAGCGAGTGAGTGACCAATAATATTCTCCCAGTTTGGAGTGCCCAATCATATTCTCCCAGTTTGGAGTGAGCAATAATATTCTCCCAGTTTGGAGTGCCCAATCATATTGTCCCAGTTTGGAGTGAGCAATCATATTCTCCCAGTTTGGAGTGCCCAATCATATTCACAAGCCATGCTCATTGCTACAACCTCTATTATCAAATCAAAAAATTGACTTCAACCTGTTGCTTTTTTTCCCACCATAATCCAAGCTGAGCTTTGTACAGAGTTGAGTCAGAAGAGCACCCGTCATGTGCTACGGTTTCTTCTTTTTCACTATGAAATTTGCATTGTAATGCATGCATAAAAAATGCATTCAATCTGCACATATTACAACGAAAATCTCATGGTGAAAAAGAAAACGTGGAAAAATTCATAAAGATGGCAGATTGTTCCTTTTTAAAAAATGTTATTAATTACTAAATAAATCAATAAATGGAGCACTAATGCAGGCTGATGTGAAATGTGCCGTGTATGCTGACTAAGGCTGTTTTGCATCTCCAACACGAGGGCAGATATCAGAGCACATCCTGCTTACCAGCGCAGCCTCTCTGAACAGACTAAAAGTGGGGGTGTGGTTGAGGAACTCCATCAAAGTTGGGGGAAGAGGAGGGATGTCAGAAAGAGACGGCTTCAGAACCTGGAACACATCAAATCAGACCTGCATTCAGCATGTATTAAATAAATCCTAACTGTTTTCTGTTCACCACAAACATTCGCCAATTGTTAGATTATATTGATCTGAAAAAGTCTGCCGTAGAAGAATGTGCCTTCGTCATTCATTTTAATAAAATAAATATTAGTTTGTAATGTTTTTAAAACATCTGCAGCTAATTTGCGGTTAAAAGCCGCTCTACGTTTTTGACAAACACCAATAACAGACTCCAAAGGCAATCAAAAGCCTATAATCAAGACTAGATATTGAAAGCTCTCTTATACCTGCACTAAGGAAGCAATTGAACACACCTGACTAATCAGAAACACCTGTGAAGCCATTTGTCCCAAACATTATGGTGATTCACAATGCGGCCCCAAGATGAAGAATGACTTTCCCGATGTCAGACATGTCCATTGTCACAACATCAAACATCATCAATGTTGGGCTTTACATGTTTAAGAGCTGATTGTGGCTGTGGTTTTTATATCACGCTAGGAGCCACTGAGTGGAATAATCTATTGTTAGAAATGAAAAAAATTACAGATCTGAGGAGTTTTAAGCATAAATTGTTAGTTGTTGTGCAATGTGCGTGTGTATAATTGTGCCTCCTAATTTTTGTATGAGGACCTATTTGTGTACTGATGCAATGACCTATTTATCTTTCATCTGTTTAAGTGCTGTAATTAATTTTTTGTAAGTTCACATCGATGAAAGACATTCTTCCATCATGTGTAATGTATGCTGAGAATACCACATCATCGTGCCAGTAAGAAGAAATAACTTTTGTACCTTATTGACTTATTCAAATAAACAAATGAACAAATAAAACACAGGGAATAGCAGTGTTGGTAACAGGGTGGACCGTGGAGCATTACCGCATTGATGACGTGGATATATCCGTTAATGGCGGGAATGTCTGGAGTGCGGATGGTAGCATTTTGGATCATTACCTCCTGAAACGAAAAAAAAGGGGGGGGGATGGGGGTAGAACCACATGACATTAGAAGCCATTAATAATATCACCAGCACCAGTAATGATGACCACAGACACCCCACCCTGCCACTCGTCATTGCTGAAGAAATGCCAGATTAGAGCAAGCTTAGTCACACACACTGATATCTTACATTTTGAATTTACAACTGGAGAACGTGCCCTTAAGCAGGGTGGGAAAGATTGAGTGAGCATAATAACATCTGGTCTCCTTACCCCACTATTGTTCTTTATTTCCCATTTGATCCCTGGATTTAGAGTCACTAATTCCTTGTTGAATTGTTGCGTCAAGTCTTCGTAGGTGAATACACCAACCAAAAAGTGCGCTCTGGAACAAACATTCTTAGACTCAGCCAAACAACAAACTGCAGGGCACATTCAAGAAGAAAATGTGTTCATTTAATGATTCCAACAACTCACTTTAATATGTGTGGCAGCATGTATGGATTAAACCAAAAATTCTTGTCAGATTCTTTAAACTTTCTTAAAGCAACCGAGGAAGGCACCAGTGCAGTCACGTTGCCACCAATGTTCAAAGAACGGACTTGCTATTTTAAGGGAGAAAAAACATTGTAAAAATAAGGCATTTTGTTTACTAAATTGGAAATAGAATTTCTCGCTGATTGCAAATGTGAGCTGCCTTGTACTTTTAACACAACACAATTAATAAGAAGAGAAACTGACCTGTATGAGCTTGTTAAAGGCATAAAAGTCCCAGTTGCCGTCCAGTTCCTGAACAAACACATCAGAGAATATATTTATGTGATTTATGACACAATACTTGATCTTGTGTTTGCAGTTCAGCATATTTGCGAAAACAAATAACACAAAAAAAAAGTTAAAGTTAGAGATTTTTCAATGCTGGTGCAAGTTTGTAAGTTTGCGAGTTGCAAGTGTAAGATGCATGGTTTGAAAGAGTCTCCACCTCTATTATGGTGCCGTAACATATGGTTCCATCACCTTCAAAGCCCCCGAGGCAATTACACACATGGCCTCCACCATCCTGCACTTCACATTTGGCCTAATGAGGAAAGTTACAGCATGTTTTAAAAGACCATTTTAATAACACGCTATTCTGGAAACATTTGTTATACTGCTACTACAAATTATAGCATTATTTATATGCATATTGGTGTACAAACCAGCATATGGCAGCCTCCGTTGCCAGACAAGCAAGGGTTGATCATGTCACAGACTTTGCCGTCTCCCATGTACCCAGTCTTGCACATGCATTCATTCTGGAGAACAGAGAAGAAAGCTCATTTGAAGATATTGACTCATAATATGGGCTGTCTATACCAGAGATTCAGTATTGCAGCCAAAATGAATCCATGCATCCATAAATGTGGGTGCTGAACAATGATGGTGCTTGAGAGATGGGGACCCCCTTCACTGTAAAGCGCTAAAACACTTTCACATCATGAGATTAAATCTGATACATAAATGCATTATTATTATTATTATTATTATTAAATGAAAATGTACTGTAAAAGTTAAGTGGCCTTTAAACACATGAATTCACCTGTCCAGGCCCTATAAATGTGCAGGTGGCATTGACATGGCAGCCACCTCGACTCTCCAGGAGACAGTTGTTCATTTCAACACACACCAGCCCATCGCCTGTCCAGCCCTCATTGCAGACACAGGAGACGTTACCCGGGCCTGCATATACACACTGGGCCTGAGGGGGAAAAACACAGGTCAAATGATCACACAAACAACGGCTGGTGCTGCTCCGGTGGGCAGTGTGCGTAGTGCCGTTACCTGAAGCCATGACAGGACAAAATGTCTGTATTCCTGTGCAGATAAAGTGTGAACCAATGAAAGGAAAAAAACTAGGTGGAGAACGTGTGAGCGGTAGGCGGACTTACATTGGGGTCACATCCTCCTCGGTTAGTTTTGAGGCAGGGGTTCAGAGGTGTGCAGGAGTGCCCGTCCCCCTCGTATTCTGATAAGCAGACACACCTGCAACACACAGGAGAGGGACACACTATCCGTCAATTAAAGTTTGCTTCACACATCACTCCAGCACATTTCAGCATTCGGCTAACCTTTTCACAAATCAATGGCATGCAAGCATTCCATACTACTATTTAACATATTTAATATGATAGCTTTAAAAAAAAAAATTATGGTAATTTTATTGGTGCTTTCAATGCAATTAACAGAAAATAGGCATTTTTTTATGATAATTGTGATTTAAAAAATAGTTTCGCTTCATTTTCTAAATACTGACTTTGTGTAGCCCCCATCGTTGCTGCAGTAGGCGTGGATGTGACAGTGTTCATATGAGCCGTCTGAGTCACAGGGCTTGGCTGTTTTGTCACAGAAGTCTCCAGAATATCCCTCCAGACAAGATGCCCTTCTGCACACCCCCATACTGCCTGGTCTGTTGTCACAAACACCATGCACACAATGGCATTCTGGGGGCAGAAATACCACAATTCACCACAAGAGGCTGCCAGTGGTAGTGTGTGTGAGAGGATGGGTGGTGGGGGTGGGGGTGGGGGTGGGGGGTTAGAGCAGGGATGTCAGCGCAGTTTTTAAAATGAGATGTGATGAGTGATATATGGAAAGTAAAAGTTACATTTATTCAACTGGATGCAATATTTGGAATTACACTTTACTAGTTGACTAAATAATTTCAGGGGTGGAAAGTCTAGGGGTCAGAAAGCAAAAGTCCTGCCATGTTTTTCTTCCACCCATGAACTCAGCCAGCTGATTTCACTAACTAGTTCTACCTCCTGGCTGAAGAATTGTGCTAATTAGCAAATACAGGTGATACAGGCGGAACAGAATACTGGGGACCTACTTTCAGATTTTCCACCTCTGTATAATTACAATTATGCTTGATGTGAAAAACATGATGACTCGTTAAGATGTAATTCTTTGATATGAAGCCACGAACAACTCAAAACATTTATACTTTAACTAGTAATTAATAATATTTTTGATATCGACAATTAGAGTTAAAAATAAGTCGCAGTGAAATTCTGGATACCAATTCTGGTTGAAAAAAAAAACGACCTCTGACTCTGGTTCAGCTTGTGCACTTGGAATCTCACCCACCCTCATCACAGTTCTCCCCATGCTTGGATGCATCAGCGCAGATGTGACAGGCCACACCCTGGAACCCTTGGTTGCAGCTGCACGTGCCATTTCCATGAATGCCATCGGAGCACTGTGGCATAAAAGAGCCGTCACAGTGTGCTCTTCACCCAGAGTGTTACTTTTTTTAATTAGTCAAGAACAACACACCTTTAGGACAGGGCATCACTTATAGCTCAGAATAACTATAACTTTTATCTCTTTAGACGGTGGCAAAATTGGAAAGATCAGTGATATAATTTTTTGAAAACACACTAAGAAACCAAAATGAAATCACATAAAGTAATAGCTTTGCTCTGAACACTGGTTAAAATGGTCAGTGGCCTGCAGGGATTCCACTACTGCCTAAAGGGTTAAAGAATTTAAAAGTATTTGACCTTGAGGTCTGGTATTCAACAGGCACAACAACATCAAACATTCCAGCTCTGAGGAAGGAAATGAAGCTCTCAGTAACACACTTTCTGGAGAGGCAAAATGAGTGTGTCCTTTTAGAAACATCTTAACAACGTTTTATAGACTTTGCCTCCTTTTGTTCTTTTATTGTCTGTGCTTGCTATTGCTGTTTTTCTGTGGCTGTATCTTTTACTGTGTATATACGCATTTATTTTTATTACTAATATTATTACTTACGGTCCCTTTGTCGTAACAGGGGTGCTGGAATCCACCTATGCAGGCTTTACAGTCCGGTCCGTAAAACCCTTTGCAGCACTCTGACCTCTGGAATGGGGAAAAAAAGATCTGATTGAGGGAAAGGGGTCTGGGAGTCAGTCAGGCCACAGCCCACTGTGGTGTAGTGGTGACTTTTGGGCTGTGCAGGGAGGCGCAGCAGGGAGGCGCAGCAGGGAAGCGCAGCAGGGAGGCGCCGCAGGGAGGCGCAGCAGGGAAGCGCAGCAGGGAGGCGCAGCAGGGGGGCGCAGCAGGGAAGCGCAGCAGGGAAGCGCAGCAGGGAGGCGCAGCAGGGAGGCGCCGCAGGGAAGCGCAGCAGGGAGGCGCAGCAGGGAGGCGCAGCAGGGAGGCGCAGCAGGGAGGCGCAGCAGAGAAGCGCAGCAGGGCGCTAGCTCACCGGTCGAGTTACATTGCAGTACTTGGCGCAGCCCTTGTTGCTCAACATTGAGCTCAGTTCTGAGGACTGATACTCACAGTCCCGTAAGTGAGTGTCCTGGGGAAGCAAGATAAACAAACGCTCATCGGTCACACTGACAGAACACAGCACTTACTGTCAGCCTTATCTTTCGGAAATATTCAAATTCACATAGACTGTATACTGATAAATTAACCTAAAACGAAAGTAAGCGTGTCATTTGGGGAATCTGTAAGATGAAACTGATGTTTTTTTTAAATATAAGCTATGCTCTTCATACCATAATGTAATATGCAATTCAGTGCAATAACAGTGGGGCAATAACCTCTTCAATGACAATGTTTGGTTTGAGCCAACAAATTAATTAAACCTCTTCACATTAATGAGATGAAAATCTCAAATCATAAGATAAAAAATATAAATGCAATCTATTATTGTTATTATTATGTACATGTATATCTGTTTTTACCAGTTCTATGCTTCCAGGTGGGCAAGTAGTATCATACAGGTAGCTGCATCTCACACAGGGACCCTGCAGAAAAAAACATTCAAATGCTTCATTTAATGCAGTAATGCCTTGCAGTTGGATACTTGCACAAAAACAATTCATGACAATACTCCACCTCATTGGCGGCAGCTAGTTATGACGGGCAGCTGCACCGCCTGCACTGTCTATATATCCGCCACTGCTCCACCTTCCTTGCCTGGATGCTGCTTTTTTGGTATTACATGTACAATATGCACTTGCCATAAGCAAATGTAACAGCATTTAATTAGAAAGTTAATGAATCCATTGCTAGTCCTTTATATTGCTCTTAAGTCCTGAGGGAGAACACCTTTACCTACCACAGTAATCTTGCTCTCATTGACATCACACTTATGAGGCAGGATGGGAAGGATGGATGGAGGAACTAGAACACCATCAATTGTATGAATGATCCCGTTGGACGCAAAGATGTCCGTGGTTTCTAAAAGTATTCCTTTCTCTCCTAGCAATATTTTTCCCTGTTTGGAAAAAAACAAAAAAAAATACATAAAGAAATACACATACAATATTTACTTTTTTTTTTCATGGAAGACCATATTCGACCAAGAAGGCAATGCATTTTTGGGGAGTCTTGACGAATCATAATTTAACTGCTATACCACTCTATAAAGTTTGAATCGTGGTAAACATTACCCAAGGAGATTGGAATTTGAGGAGGAACAATGCAATGGGTAAGTGTCTGCCAGTAAGATAATGTAATGAATGGAATTGTATGTTCAAAGATTGAAGTGCAGACATATTAAATATAAAGTACTAGCATATAATGACCAAGCCATTATTAATTACTTATATTTGGTAAAAATAAATAAATAAATAAAATGTTCAGCTGCTACAGTGTAATGCAATTGATACAGCACAGTATGTGGTCACGATAAAATAACATTTTAGATAACTTACATCACTGGTGACATTAACTCCTACGACCTGATTGGCCATTGTTTGAATCTCAGACATGCTTGCGATCTGATCCACTGTAATCTGCAGAGAGATTAGACTGAGATTAGATGATGATGAACACCTAGACATATAACTGCTGAAAAACATATCAAATCAAAATGTCATAGAAACAGTGGTTATATCACAAACAACTTACAACAAGCGCCTGTTATTCCAATATTGCTATTTCCAGCTCACATGGCATGCACACCATACCAATAATTAATTATGGAACCATGTAAGGTCAAGTGTAATCCATCTAAGGTATGACAGGCAACCATTTTACTCCAGATCCATGTTTTCCCACAAGGTAAAAAGGCCAGTCAGTTTTGAAACATGCTCAGTCCAGACGTCCCTTACCGCTGCAGATGAGAACATGTGGTGTCTCAGTAGCTCCTGAAGCTTGTGTTTGGCCTTAGGGACAATTAAACAGAGGTATCTTAAAAGTGTGCTCATTTCAAACACATTACAGGCGTTTAGAGCCGTTTGAGATGCCTTGAAATACAATATTTGCCATTTAGGCACCAGTAATATTTTAAAGGTTACTGCTGATTTTAAAAAAAATTATTTGTATGCACCACCAAAACATCCCTCTTTCTGTTTGACTATGTTTAATGTCCGATTCCAACCCACATTATGGGTTGCAAGTTTCTTTAGTGTGGTTTAAACCTCCGTGCCACTTGCAGTGCAACCTGTTCCTCCACCATTTTGATCGTCACCCTTTTTACTCGATTGTGATCACTTTGATCTGCTTGTGTCCTCGTATGAAAGGTGCTCTATTAATAATGCTACTGGGTATATGAGGATACTCACGTCCGTCAGCATGTAGATGACGCTGCCGTCGCGGAACTGATCTATGGCATTGTTGGTCGGGACGAACACTGTTAGAGGACCTGTACCCCTCAAAGGCATGGGCGCCCCACAGTTCTGAGGAGACAAACCGGACGGAACCAAGCGTTACGTCTTTTGTTGAAACCACTGACATTGTCTCTACCAATACTAATGAAACTATTTCCTACTTAATATACAGAACAGATTTACTAAAAGCTAACAGACATCATAAGGGTTATATCTAAAAGAAAAAAAGATTTAACTTTTTTGACATTTTTGATTTACTTTTTTATTTTAAAAAAATTATGATTTAACTGTGGTTTTCATTTTGTTTCAATCATGTCCAACTATTTTACTAATTATTTCTCAGTGAAGGACACTTACATCTACCAGTGACAGAAATCTGTTGTATTTCGGATCCTTTGCAATGATTTCTCCAATGGTCTTATTGACATGCTTAAAAGCAAATAAAGACAGATGTTAGTTGCTGCGTATGAAATGAAATGTTTAATATATAAGTCAATACTTCAAAAGCATTACCTGCTCATTGCCAGAATTGGCAGGTTGTATATTTGTGATCGGCCGATCAATAATGTGGATAATCCCATTGGCTGCAGGGATATCAGTCTGGACAATTGAATACAATGTGTCTGGATCTTTCATGAAGATGAATTTCTACCCCACCCAAAAAAAATTATAATTACAGAGTTAGACATGAAAGACAAGCTTTATTCCTCAGTGTGTTAATATGATACATGTGCTGTATTTTTACATTCTACACAATAAAAAAATAACAATTAATTAAGTCTACTTCTGTAATTATTGCCTAGTAGTGTACCCTGTTGCCTTTGAATCTAACTGCCTCGCCACCCAAGGTCCAAAAGTCATTGTTTTGCAAATCTTTGTAAAGATGCTGGCCCAGGATGAGGTGTTGCTTGCACAGGAATCGTTCTGAGATACCCTTGTAAATACAAAAGAGAACATGAGAGGATTTCAATAAACAAATACAAATAGAATCACTTATGGTTCAAATAAACAGCCCTGAGGAGATCTACGCTGGTGGAGAGTTTCTGTTGGGGATAATAAGGTGACAGAAAAACTCAGTTTCTACTTACTGACATTGGCAACTTGAGAAGTGGGAGGAGGACTGTGAAAGGGCCATGTTTGCTCAAAGTAAGCTCACAGCCCTTTTCTAGAAGAAAGTAGAACAGTTATTAACATTCTTAAAGAGGAACTCCCATGAGAAACTAAAATTTGATAAAAACAAACATTTGGACCTTAACTTAACGTCAAATGTTTGTTAGACAGATTCCTGCTGCAAAGCAACGTCACATTTCATAGTTTGTAGCAGATTAAAATTTCCTTATGATGTCAGGTAGATATTTACTGGTGTAAAACAGTATGTGTTTCTACTTTCTACTTTCCTATCAAAGTCAGAAGTAAAATATAACAAGATTTATGCTGAACTTCTGCTCTGCCACTTCTGAATCAGGAAATATGTCATTTATCTATTAAAAATGCATGCATTGAAGATACTAAGCTTTTTCTAAGGCTAACCCAGAGTACAGAAACTAATGTCCCTTTGAAATGAGAAGAGGTAAAATCCTATTTAGTACTATGCACTTTCTGTCCATCATGATGTTAGTTATGGAGATTTTTAAAAAGCTTAATATTTCTGATGCATAACATTTTCATTGGTGAGTTGCCTACGTCCAGATACAGAAGTGGCAGAGCACCAATCAAGCATTATATTTTCACAATGAAATTATTGCTGCATTGCATTAGGAAAGTAGAAATAGGCTGTAAAATTTAAATGAGTTACCATTTTACGGCATAGTGTCTGCCCATACAGATGCACAAAGGAAGAATATTTCAGCAAAATTCAACATTTCAGATCAGCGCTGTATTGCTGTGTTCAACTACTGACGAGTGGTTATGTGTCCACATTAGCAAGGCAGAATGCTAAATGACAAGCCCAATCCCCAATCAGGTGAAACCCCTTTACCGAAAAGTGTGACAGCTCCAGACAGCTTGCCGTTCTGATTTCCGTTCAGCTCCAAGACTCGCTCCATAATGCTGCTATAACAACGTCGGCCATCGCCAATCTGACGCGTGTCACAACTACACCTGAAACACAGTGCCCCGCCCACACACATTTACAGCTGCGCACAAACGCGGAACGCCTGTGACGCCTGAGAATGAGTTCGCACAAATTTCGTACGACTTCGCCTTTGCAAATATACATTTACAATCACAAAAAAGTACACTCTTGAATTATTAGCTGTAGCTCAAAATAAAGCTGGTATCTCCTTGGTTGGAGAAACTTCTGAAAGTCATAAATGACAAGGATTGCCCCACCCATCCATGCTTCACATACCGGGGTAGCCCATCCGTGTCAGTCTCGCACCGTGCAGTCCTGTCACATGTACGCTCGGTGCAGGCAGATTTCAGACGGCAGCCTGTGGAGGGAGAAGCGCTCTCCATCCCCTCTCTGCACTCACAGCGAGACTGAGGAGCGCACACGCAAGAGAGGAGACACACAAAGTCAGTCAACTTCAAACCTCTTAAAAACTTTTCAACCTCATATTTTTCTCATTTATATATGCTTTTTTTTTTATCACGGTGAATCCCACTGAGATTAAAGTTTTGATCAGGGATTGAATCTGGAGTGTGCCACTCAATTGCAGGGGGACCGTATTTCATCGATCCCCAGTGAAACACGTAAACCCAAGGTCTGCTTGCCAAAGCAACACATAAAGCGACTTCCTCCAACTCAGATCTGTGCGAATTTGGCCTGTGGGCTGCAGTGCGAAAAGAAGCAGGCTGGCGACACCACGCATTTCGGTGGAGAACCGTGGATATCTACACTCTCTTGAATCAGGCGCAGGAATTGCACCATTAAAATATAAATAGCTTTTTTGGAATAAAAACTTTGGGAGGGAATTGGGCATGTCAAATTGAAATTAAAAAAATCTCTTGTTCAAGGGAACCTTGAGCAAGACATTGCAGCACACGGCCTAAAATACAACACAACACAGTACAATAATAATGAAAAAATAGCAACCAAAAAACTGAAATAGTCTTATTGATCCTACAGGTCGACAGCACATCATCTGTCTATAAATCACTTCATGGTTCTTGTAAAAACATTCAATGTGGGGGATCACAAAATGTGTGGAAAAAATATAGCTCTCTGGTATAGCAAGCCACTGTTTCATGATTATTACAAAACGTTTAGAGCTATAAGCAGAATTTATGACCACTTGACTCTGTTCGTACACTCAGACATGAATGATACATGGTTTCAGGGTTTCACTTTGCTACCCTCTGGAAAATGGCTCACCTTGCCTGGGCTGGTATACACACAAATGGTAGAGTTGGTGGGGCAGCCCCCATTGTCAGTGGAACAGGGATTCACAGGGGTGCAAACTTTACCATCTCCCTTATAGCCTTCTTTGCACTTGCACTGAAAATTCCTCGCCCCCATATATTCACATTCAGCATTCAGATCACAGGTATTTTTGTCGCAAACACCTGAAAAGAAAACATATCCAAAATAAATAATAATATATTTCAAATAAAATAGGAACTACTGTCAGGTGACGCTTTGAGGAAGACTGCAGATGTCAGTCGAAACTGTCAGGTAAATACAATCTATTATCTCATTGTCTGAACAAAAGAAACTAAAACATTTATTCGAAATAAGAAGACAAAATGAACTTGATTGAGCAAATAGGAAAACCACCCAAACCCTATGTTTAAAAAGGCTGTACTAAAATACAGATTGTGTGACCTCATATGAAGCACGTTGAGTGCAAGCTGTTCTCTGATACCTGAACAAATGCGTCCCACTTTCTTTAACCCCGGTAGACACACACAGGTTGCCTGGTCTCCTTCCCCTTTGCAGTAAGAGTAGGCGGTGCAGTTTGAGCAGGAGGCAGTCACTGCGTGATACGAAAATTGTGCTGAGTCAACAAAGAGATCATGGAGCAGTTCAACACATCTTGCATGAGTCACTTTGGAATTTCTTTGTAAAATCGTGTTTTTAACACATACTTTATTGGTAAATGTTTATACAGCTACTTTTGCGGAGCTGCGCACTGCTCTAATGTATCGAATCCAGACTGTCAGTGCTGACTGTGGCCAGAGTTGAGCTTGGTGAACCACATTATTACAATCACTGTTATAGATTATGATACATTATAGAGCCTCCAACATTGATTTTGATTGTACTGTATATGATGTTACTTCATTGATTTTGATTGTGCTGTATATGATGGTATATGGTGACCATACCACCATGCACTCTGCTCCTGCTGAATGGCTGAAGCTAAGCAGGTGTGGGCTTGGTTACTACTTGGATGAGAGACCTCCTGGGAAAACTAAGTTGCTGCTGGAGTTGGTGTTGGTGGGCCAGTAGAGGAAATCTTCCCTCTGGTTAAATAAACCCCAATACTCTAGTGCAGTGATGGGGAGACTGTGCTGTAGGAGATGCTGTCTTTTGGATGAGACGTTAAACTTACTGACTTACTGTGGTCATTAAAAATCCCATGACACTTATAGAGTAAAGAGTAAGGGCTTCCCCAGTGTCCTGGCTAAATTCCAAACTGGCTCCTTCAATCTGCCACCTAATCATCCCTCAGTTTAATTGGCTAAAAAATAGTTCTCTCTCTCTCCACCTTAGCTGATGTGTGGTGAGCATTCTGTTGCAAAATGGCTGCCATTGTATCACCCAGGTGGGTGCTACACATTGGTGGTGGTAGAGATGAGTTTCCCTCTCATCACTGTAAAGCGCTTTGAGTTGCCGGCCGGTGAGAAAGGCGCTATATAAATGTAAGGCATCATCATTATTTATTATTACTTCATTGATTTTGCAAGAAACATGGGAGTCACATTTCCCTCTAGTTGCTCTATTCTCTCGCATTGCCTACTTGCCACCCACAAAGTGAGCTCTGCAGCTGAGGACGTACACTTGCCCACAAACCAGAAACTACAGCCACATAGAGTTTTATCATACAAGCTAGCACCAATCAGTAAAAAGGCACATCTAGCATTGATAAGAACTGCTACCCTATAGGCTGTTGGTGAGTAATTAGGGAATGCTTATGCAATGGAAACATGAGAAACCTAATTTCAGGGCGATGAGGCCAATTATGTCCTGAGAACCCCCAGTCACAAAATAATGACTTAGCCTATGCTCAGTCTAGTAATGCCAAGACTATAGGCTGTCACTCTGGGAAGCCTAACGTTGCTTCAATTTCATTAGTTCATGAATCCCAAAGTAACAATGCTGTCCAAAATATTAGCTAGATATTGCATTGGATGCAGCATGCATCAAAACATAGAGCAGTGACACGGGTGAGCATTTACCTTGATCACACTTAGGTCCGGAGTATGGAGGCTGACAGAGACATTCCCCATTACCGCTAGGACCGCTGTAACACTCGCCATTGACACAGCTACACTCTAAAGACAAGCAACAGTAATACTCATATAAATCTCACACTACCCAAGCAGGGATGTTCACAGAGACAATGCAGTGCACCATACTGAGAGAATACTCATCTGGCTTACACACTACATTCATTAAAAAATGGATGGAAACCAATTATCAAATTGTCATTGCCAAAATATCACCAAAATGGACACATTTTTAGATTTTAGATACTGTAAGTGCACAAAATCAAAAAAAGGATAGTTTACTTGATTGGCAGTCTTCACCATAAGCATTCTTATTCTTACACTCATGGCACGCAAACCCAGTGAATCCCTCCTAAAGAAACCAAAAGGACAAAGAACACAGTTATTTCAACAATGAGGTGTTCAGGGAATCCACAGTGAAATAAATTGTTTTTGTTTTTGTTATGGTTGAACTAAAAATTTGAGGCACATCTGAAGCATAGGATTTAGGCAGTTGCACATAAACATTTCTGTTTTACATGCTTATCTGTGATTTGCATTCAGAAGTGTAGTTTTTGTGTAGTCATGTTACCCTGATAATAAGTTCCTGCCATACAAATAACTGAATGAATAAGCAAATAAGTAAATGGGGAAATATTTATTAATTACTTAAATATCAAACACCAACATTTTGGTCACCATGATTAGCTTCCAGTTGTGCTAATCTAAGAGAACATGTGCTCTGTGATACAGGGCCACTTACATCACAGACACAAGTTCCATTCCCTTTATTTCCATGCTGGCAGGTACCATGCCAGTTACAAGGTCTACTGTCCCAGCTGGGGCATGCTGGGAAGAAAACACACACATAAACACAACACCGGCTGAGTCTATTCGTAGAGCCAAAGGAAGCTGTCATTGCAGAGAAAGAAGATGAGAGGGCTACTCACGCAAACACAATGACCCCCAGAAGTTAGGGCAACACCTGTGGTCTGTCACCTCCTTTTCACAGGTATGTCTGCAGCCAGGGAGGGAGACCGGCCGCCCAGCGATATCCACAGTGTAACTGGAACACACATAGAGCTTGAAGCAGTTGGTGAGGCTGGCAGAAGGTATCCAGATCCAGCCTTGTAACTAGTCCTTCATAGTGGCAAGTTCACAGACTACTACAATCTGCACACTTGTGTTTGTGCATAGAATGAATTAGAAACCAGCAAAGTATACAAATGTGAATGGAAATTTACGAGGGCATCTTCTGGGCAAGGTACTTAACCTGAATTGCTTTATAAATTATCCAGCCATATAAATGGATTGTATGTTTAAAATAAAAAAAAATAAAAAATAAAAAGCGTAACCTATGTAAGTAGCTGGATAAGAGCATCACGAAGGCATCTGGAAAATGTTATAATTTAAATGTAAAACGAAAATGAAATGTTTCTTTTTTAATGAAATGGCAATTTTCTAAGAAAAAGGTATGCTCTTTGCTGGGCCTTGATTTATTCATATGACTTGGTCCACTATGGCTGCATATGGGGCTTCCTGCATTAGGAGACTGCACAGTAAAATGCTCAGTATTACTTTAACTCCAGCAGTTTGTGATGGTTAAAATGCACTCAATCAGAATGGATTAACACTGAACATTTTCCCACGTGGTTGTAAATGGATTGGCTGGGTTGGTTCTGTACCTGCAGTCAGCATTCCCGATGCCCACGGTGGCTCTACTGAAGCTCCTGGGACACAGTGCACCAGGAGAAGCAGCGCAGCTGGTGCACAAAGTGGAGATGCTGACAGTACGTGGGGCATCGCAGCGATTCACAAGGTTCTGCAATGAGGAAGGCAGTTCAGTGAGACACTTATCATTACTGTAGACTCCATTGCATTTCTCATATTGCATACAGTGCCAATCACAACTAGTCTGGATCAATATAAGATTGTGACCATAACTACCAGTCAGGTCAGTGCAAAGATATAGGTATAGGTATAGGTAGTCTGCAAATTGTGAACTGTGAGATGATTCCTACATGAGAATAGACCATGTAAAATATGCAAATAATGTTCTCTAGTATTCACTAATATTTTCATATAATACACATTTCAAGGGCAATTTAGTCAATGATTAAACTAAGCTGTAAAATTATTGTGTGAATAATTACATAAAATGCATGCAATTATTTATGAAAACCAAAAAAAACTAAGTTTTGTGAGGAAAGTAAAGAGGTTCTAAAAAGCACTGCCTCACAGTAAAAAGTTAAAAAAGTTAGCTCACCTGCTGCTGTGTACTACAGGACACCATGAGCCCCAGCATGAGCACGAAACGCATGTCTGTATCCAGTGTGTGCAGTGTCTGCTTTTCTGAGTGTGTGCAACAGATAAGAAGTTTCGCTCCACCTTCGAGAAAAGCCCTAATCTCGTGCCCTCAGAGACATGACGAGCAGGCAAAGGCTGTAAAAAAAAATCTCTTCTGCACATTCACACTCTAATATAAGATTTCAGATGGGATGGTCTAATGCCCAGAAACAGTCCAGTGTCGGGAATGCGGGAGGTGAAAAGAGCTTGGTGGTAGTTTCAGCAGAGAGGTGTGTGAGAAAAATATCTGTTCCTGACAGGAAAACCAGCGGATATCCCCTCCTAAACTCCCTCCATGGTTGAACGGATATCCTCATGTGTCAGCTGACCACATTGCTAGATTCAGCACTAAAAAACAATGAACTACTTATTACAAAACATTTAGCAGAGTTGTCATCATATTGGTGTGTCCAATAACTGTTTTATTGCAAAAAGCCATTGCAACAGGTCAATGGACCTGTCATTTAGCCAGTTTTCTTCATTATTTGAGAAGGGACCTATATACCTATTGTGTTTATTATTATCGTAAACGATGAAAATGATTTATGAAAACACACGGACCACCTACATCCAAACTTACCTGTATACAGAAGATACAGCATACAGTAGATGGCTATACATTATTTGCTGTAAGGTAGACCCCTAAAGAATTTACCAGCTGTAAAAGCTACACACAATTACCCTTCTGCTTATGAAAACAAAAAAGACAAAAACTTATAGAAAAGTACAATAACCATAAGAAAGAACAAACAAAAAAAAGACATATTTAGCATTCAGAGCATACTCAAACTAATTACTAACCCACAAATGTATATAGAATGAAACTGCACCCTCATCACATTCCTGGATGCAGCCATTTCCTTCTATTATTCGTGTGTTTTTAAACAGTATTGTTTCCAATTTGGAAAGCGGTGCCAGTGAAAAGAGGAAAGTGACCATCTTCACACTGTCATTATATACATTTGCTTCAGGAAACACACAGGATGTTTCTGTGAGCTTTGAGGTGTGAGAAAGCTATTTAGAATACTCACAAAACAAACCGTTTCCTCCTTTCATTTGAAAAGTTAAAGGCGTGCGACACATTTGAAAAGACTTTTGGACACCTTGTCAACCAAGGATGTCACGACCTGTGATTTGTGAACTTCAAGACAAAGTCTAACATTTTTAGGTTACCAAAATTAAAAGGTTACAAGTAGATTTTTTGGAAATGTAGTCCACAGACATTGGTTCTCCAGGAAGTGTGAGCACAATATTCTACACAAAGGTTTTGTTCTGATGGAGACACGCTAGGATATGTGGCTCCGGCAGGCAATCAGCTCTGTCTGCCGAGCGTGAGGACTTGCCAGAGCTCAGAGCCAAACCCTCCATAAACTACCCCTGTACATAACCCCAGTGTACATCTGACCTGCAGCTGGCCTGCAGTTAGCAGAAATAAAAGAATGGGCAGACCACTCAGAGACAAAAGATAATGGGACTGGACCCCTGAAAATTATCTGTCTAGTCATCAAATTTCAGCATTTATTGGGCAACACACACCAGTTAAAAATAATATTTCTGAAATAACAAGAGAAATAGCCTTCTAAGGAAGCTTACGGCATAGATCATTCTGACAAAACAAAGGCGTGAATAAAAGATGGGTTTGTGTTCTTTGACAAACCAATTTCCTGGACTATAACCTGTAAATCAGCAAATTTAAGCCCCATTACATTATATTTCAAACTTTCCATTCCTCAATCATGTAAGGTTCATAAATTCTCATTTCTGCACGCATGGTCAAGAATACCACAGATTTGATCTTGTAAAAATGAAGAATAAAAAGCTTAGTTTGTCAGTGTTGCGCAAAAACCTTTTATCTCCATATAAAGCTATTCATAGGAACAACAAAATGTTTATTTTTTCACAAACACATCACTATGGCTTACTCGTGTTTTCATTTTTGCACCAACTTTATTAGTTGTTGAGTTGACATTTACAGTACATGGATGAAAAAACTCCACGACAAGAAATGGACTCACCAATATGTTATAAAATAATTGCAAGTACAATTATACAAATAAATTCACCACTGCACTTCTAGAATTCCCATTTGCATTGGTTGAGAACTGAAAGTGACGCTCCAAAATCTACACTAATCCAATGAGGACACAGTCCACAACAGTAGATGTTGAGATGATGAGGTTAAGATAGTATGCTATGGCAATGATGGGGTTAAGATAGTGTTCTATGCCAATGATTAAATAAACTTCTGGCCTGATTTATATATATTGAGCTACAGCTGCTTTCAGTTCTTGGTATTCCTGTCACGTTTGGCCTATAATCACACTGGTGCTTTATGACCAGTACACATGGTCCATTGGCTGCTTCGTTTTTCCCAACAACCAGGGAGGTGGTTGACTCCCTTGAGAACTGGCAGTACCTCTGCAAATCCCTCCCTGAAAGATCTGGAAAGCCAAGAAGAAATACGCCTATAATTATGACTTTGCATTTCTTCATAATCATAATTATTTTGCAGCCATTCCTCCGTTTCTGGTATAGTAGACATAAAATAGACATAAAAGCTATTGTTTTTCTACTTAAAAAACTTTATCTTCTTGTATGATTATAACCTGATGTATGCCACGAGGGGTAAATTCTTAAATGTGTCAAGTCATAATTATTTAAATGACTTTATTTTTTTAAAGTAATTTAAATAAAAACCGTTGGTTTTCTGCAGGAAAAAAAAAAGAGAAGCTTTTTCAGCCTTTAAATGAGACGCAACACTGCTGGGGTGAAGACGACAACATATCCAGACGTTTCCGGCAGTCGTGAAATCAGGCAACCCGGTAACAGAGGTTGGTGGACATGTGTCAGTTACGTCTCCGCCACTTCCCTAGCCGCCTGCATCTTCACAGCGACGAGGAAAAACAGGAAGCGGTAAGGTCAGCGCCAACAATACTTCAAGCTGGTCCCTCCATCTACGACGTTTTTTTTCCACATTTTCAGTTCTCTTAACTGGAAAAAATATCTGTTCAACAGTCGAATCATTGCTATAACTTGTCCAATTTTCCCATCTCAACATATATTTATATGTAAAATGAAAGCAGCAGAAGTGGTGTGCACAGATATGATAATTCCTGTACAGCCTGACAGTCATAAGGACGTCAAACAATGGAGCAGTTCCACAATGGCACTAGCTGCTCAGATCCTGGACCGCTGCCTGCCCTATGGCCGAAATAAGGAAGACTGTTTTCGCTTCTCTGTTCAAGGACATTCTTGTGTGCAGATTAAGCTCTCTCAACAGAAAAAAAAAAAGAAAAGAAAAAGGGCATGTTAAATTCCTTATTAATTCAGTCATTGCCATGGATACCACGTCTTCAGAACCACTGACCTGAAATAGAACCTTTTATTCCTTCATGTAAACGCATAAAATTTTGCTTCCCATTGGTATTTTTAATACATACATTTAAGAATAGACCTGCAGAGATGAGTTGAAAACTCCCTTGGTAAAATAAAATACAAAGTAAAAGTTCTTATAAAGACAACATTTTCAAACATGGATGTTTTTCCTTAAAAAAAACAAATGGTTGAGTCAACCTTCCTTGAGTCAAAATATAGATAAGAGTACTTCATTCAGACTAAAATAATGCCAGTCTATAGAAATACAATGTAACACAGACAAAACATGCTCTCTTGGAATCGTTTACATATTGCAGATTGTACACAGCAGCGATACATTACGTAGGTATGAAGCAGCAAGCTATTCAAGAAGCCAAAGACAACAATAAATATCAAACTCTTGTGGATTCTTTGTTTAAAAAAAAAAAATAATAATTCCCAGGATGCACTGTGAGGAAATGTCACATAAAAAAATTGTGAGTCTTATGGGAAACCATTTGGGCATTAATCCCTCTTTTGTTTGTTTCTCATGACGTATTGTAATGTGTGCTTTGCGGGCGGTCTCTCAGCCCGTCAGCTCCACAGGCAGCTCTCTGCTGCACAGCGCCTCCCACTGGCGGGCGAGAAGCGATATCAGCCGCTCCCTGCCGTCTGCCCCGGGGACGAAGACGCACCACTGCACCTCGCCCTGGTCCCCGCTCCCGATGGGCCCGCCCCGCGCCCTCTCTGCCCCGCCCCGCTCCTCCGCAAAGTGGTCCATGGTCAGGTGGCACAGGAGGTCGGGGCCAGGCACGTCGTCAAACACGAGCGTGAGCGCCTGCGGGTAGGTCTGGTACCCCATCAGCACGCGGTCGAGGTCACGGATGCGACGGGCGTCCGTCAGCCGGTACTTGTCTCTCTGAGGTGGCTCTTTGGCAAAGGCGGGCAGGGGGTAGCTGATGTAGTCCTCCTCCAGAAGGAAGATGTCGGAGCTGGTGAGGATGAGGGTCTTGGGCTGCAAGAGCTGCTGGCTTTCCGTAGTGACCGGCTCCAGGTCACTCTGCACTTGGAAGGCCAGGACGTAGAAAAGGATGTTGCAGGAGAGGGAGTGACCCGGCGCCCCCTTCCTCTCAGCCACGATGAAGGTGAGGTCCCCTATCTCCTCCTCACTGGGGTACACAAACTTCACCTTGCTGGAATGGACCAGCTCGTAGTTCTCCATTTTACCTGGAGCAGATGAGAAACAGACCTGTTTTTCCCCTTTTTCACTAGAATTCACAATGGCCAATTATGCTCAGGCTGCAGCACTCATCGCCTCCGCTGTGGACAAGCCCGTGCAGGCTCTCCTCTGAAGTGTCAGCCGTCACTTCTTATCACTCTGTGGTTTGGCGCTTGCACACACGTGAGACACGTGCAAGTTCATCTATTGCAGCTCAATAGATGAACCTGTGGGCCCTCGAACACCTGGGGGTCTGCTTGTCTGCAAACAGCCCAGAATCCATACCAGACCGTGGGGCCCATCCATACACTCTCAGAAATACAAGGTACAGTAGAGGTACATTTTTGTTCCTTAAGATACAAATTTCCCAAATGTACCCTGAAAGTACAATAATATTCTACTTGGGTACTAATATGTACCTTTTCAAGAAAAAAAGGTACAAATTAATTATGTATTGTTGGCTAGGGGTACAACCTATAGGGTACCACTCCAGCGACCTATAGGTACAAACAACCCTTGTTTTCTGAGAGTGTACACTCGAACAGTGCCTTAAAACACAACTGAACTTTGGTAGAACTTTGGGTTGTGTAGTTACCTGGCCATGATATGAGTCCAAATGGTGGCAAAATATGTTCGTTAGTTGCTCTGTGCTTCCCTGGGGTATTTGTCACTCTCCATTCACTTCTATAAGGCAGCTAAAACCATCTCAAAATTACACTTCGAGCACGCATACGAACGTGAACGAAGCGGATTCTGTCAATACAAACAATAACCAGTCCTCTTTAAAAAGAAAAAGAAAAAAAAGAAAAATTTTGCCTTTCCTTTTCAAATTTTATTTGGAACATCCGGTAGATAATTATTGGGCCAGAAACAGCGTTAATGCGCAGATGCATCAGAAACCACTCGTTGGTCCAAATTTCCACGGAGCAAGCGTTCCTGGTAGTATATCTGGTAAAAAAAACGACCAGCCGACATTTTGCTCGTCTTTTCTGGTAGCTTACTAACAACATTGAAGAAAATAGTACTTTTATAAGTAATTTTAATTACACGAAAAAAAATACGTAAGAGGACTGGTCATTGTTTGTATTGCCAGAATCCGCTTAGTTCGCCTTCGTATACGTATAAGTGTAATTTTGAGACCGTTTTAGCTGCCCTATAGAAGTGAACGGAGAGCGACAAATACCCTATTCTGGATTATCACCCCAGGGGAGCACAGAGCAACTAACAAACATATTTCACCAACATTTGGACTCATATCATGGCCAGATAACAACACAACCCAAAGTCCTACCAAATTTCAGTTGTACTTTGAAAGGATGAGCCAGCCAGCAGCCCCACACATGCATTTCTAACCTCTTTTACATTATCAACTTGAAAGGTAGCATAGCACTACAGTACTGAAATAAACAGAAACAGATGCATGTGAATTCCAAATGCATAGCATAGTAGGATATGATAAAAATAAACTTGCATGCATGCATGCATGCACAGGCGAAAGGCATCCAAAGCATGCTGTGCACATGCCTGTGCTCTTGTTGGCAAACTGGGAGTAGAAATCCGGCTCGGAGGGCTCTGGGGAGGGCAGCTTTTCCAGTAAAGACAACACGGTCATCAGCTGCTGCAGGAAATGGTGTGTTCCGTAACTGTCTCTCGTCAGACACGATACGATATGATCTGCTGACGGACCTGGAATTGCAGAACAGGTTTACACAGAATTTTATTTTATTTTATAACATTTCTGAACTTTTTATTTTATTAACTGCTGAGGGCTAGCATTTGTGCAATTGCTAAGTTACTCACATTACATTTACTGTCAGCGTGTGTTGCATTTACTTGTTTCACTATTCAGTGAACATCCTGATTTTCGTACCTCAGCAACTTTTGACCATTGTTCATCAAGGTCAACATATGAAAATACAAGAAGACTTTTGGTTGGTTATTGTGTGGCAATAACTTTTGTCCGTGTTACTTGTGTTACGCAAAAGTCACATGCCATTTTTCTCCTAAGTTTTCTTAGGCAATCTCTTGAACTATAAATGCCACAAGAAAACTGATGCATTTTATTTGAGACTTTATTTACTAACTTTATAACAGCATCAAACTACTGACATAAGCTATTAAATTGCTTTGATTATGGGCAGAAAACCAAAAAAAAGTAATGTTACTCACGTTCATATTAACTAGTTAAAAAGTACTGCACTTGATTACACCTTAGCAATGATTTTTTTATATTTAGAAAAAAACACTTTAAAAATCTAAGTAAGCCTTAGAGGGGGCAATATGGAAAAAGAGCTTTTGATGAACGCATGAACTAAACTGTGTAACCCCAAATGGTTTAAATGAGGAATTACTCGTTCACCCCTTTTTATAATTTTGCTTTACATGAATGGTAATGTTAAAACTATTCCGCGTTTGTTTTCATTAAGACTAAGAATTTAAATAACCTAACTGTCATCAGCTGAGTAATGTCCAACAAATGTTTTATTTATTTTTTATTTATTTTTTATCTAAACAGTCCTAATTTGTTTATTATAGGGCTATATCCCAATAAATTATTCTGAGATAAAAGTGAATGTGAAATATGTTTGCTTTGTATTATGTCCTTTTAACACCTTAACTAGCACCGACCCTTATTCAGGTAGGTAAGTTTATTTGCATTCATTGTGTTTTTTTACGGCAACATTTTTAAATAATCTGGTCACACAATATACTGTTTGAAAGCGTTAAAACTCATTATTCTACCTCAAACTATTTTATGATCCCAATGTTATAGCGACAACAGTTTCTTATTTTGCAACATGACACACAAGAGGCTCAATCAAAACGAAGACTCAAAACGTACGTTCTATGTGTTCCACAGAATTCCACAGTCGACACGAATAACGGTAAAGTCGGTATCCTTATCCCGGCAAAAAGATCATAATTCAAGCAAGAAAAAACTTCCACTTCCACTGTGTTTCAGCTTCTGTTACTTTGTTTCAGTAATACGAGTAATTCTGACTCCCAGAAGAGACCAGGATTATGCCTGTAGTCAAAGGGGTTCAAGAACAGTAACCATTTTATTTTTGGGCTTATGTTCAAAAAAGGTGGTGCTAGAGAAGGGGTTAAATAAATGACATTTTTTTAGAACTATTTGTAACTGTTTCTTTAAGACCTGTGAAATAGAAAGGCTTAATTGTCATCAGCTGAATGATGTTTAATCTATACAAAGAGGCCTTTCTTTGCCTTTTTGTACACTGAAGAAAGGTAAAAGGTGGTTTTCCCTCATTTAAGGCATCTTTTGGTGTACGGGGCCTTTGTTTTTCCTTGGTTTATAACCTCATATTAACTAGAAAACAATCCAAGCTTTGTAGTAAATTTTGTCCAAAAGAACACTTGAAATTGATATCAGGCACAACTCTCAGCACCCCTTGATTATATGCATTGGGATGCCCCTCTCCCTGTTGACTGTCCACCTCCACCTCCACACACAGCCCTACGCCCTTAAAGTCACAAGCTGCCAAATGATGTCTTAGTGAAGTTTCTTCATTTCCTTATACTTCTGTCTCATTTCTACCAGAACATCCTCATCCACTGAAAATGGCCACAGGTGAAATTGTGTCCTAATCTGGTGTGTAAACTGGCCACCGAAAGCGATAAACACCAATCGATTCCAGGAACTTTACGTGTATCCCTTCCTCTTTCTTTGCCAGTCATATCCTACAGCATTGCAAAACAGAGAGAAAGGTGAGCTTGTTTTTGTTACTCACGTTATTGATAACCAAATCCACCAACATACATTAGCTGATGCCAGCACAGCACCTCTTTCTGAGGAAATTCAAATGGCGCGTTCAGCACTTTGATGTCCATATTAATGGACAATAATAAGAACTTTGTCATCAAGCCATTATGTATGTGTGTGTGTGTGCGTGCGTGCGTGTATGTGCGTGTGCGTGGTGGGAGTGGCTACCTCTCCACAGGACTGATAGAGGACTTAGACTATGGGACATTGTTAGAGCACCTGTGAAGTTTCTTGTACAAATTGCGTAATGCTACATAATTGTGTAGTGGGTCTGCCAGGTGCTTTTCTCCTCCTCTTCCCCTTGACATTTTGCATGATGTGGGGGGGGGGGGGGACTTCACAACTCACCAAGCACTCTGAAGTACTGGTCGAACAGCCCAACGTTTACACTCTGCAGATCATTTAGCTTCATGGCAAAGCAGTAGGAAATGATGAAGTCTGCCTCCTCGTAATCTGAAGGATTCCAGTTCCACAGCACTGCATGGACCAACAGAAACACCATACTGTACGTCATGAACCAACCTTCGACGAGCAACGAGCCATTTCTACATTGTGCAGGCGGCGCTTCTCTTACACGCTTGATCGCTGAGCGTGGACGCGGTGTCGTCCAGGATGAAGTAAATGGTTTTAGTGGAGAGCATGATACAGGCCGTCATTTCCACATCGGGAGACTTGTAAAACAGCACAGAAGACCAGAGGATGTGTTTCAGCTCCTCGTTCTCCACCTGCAGTTTGCACAGTTTAAGTCAATGCCGTTTCCCCACACTCCTGTATTTCACACACAAAAAGAAAAGCACTGGTACGGCACACAAAGCGTGCCAGTAGCTTTGGTTTCACAAATTTCATAAGAAAAGACAGAACTGCCCAAAATTCTCAATATCTCCCAAATACTGCAATACTGCTAAACATAAACACAATTAATTTGACCGGTCTCAACTCAAACAATGGAATTAAAACAGAGAGAAAAAAAGAGCATGAATTAAAAGTTAAAGACTTGAACAGGTTGTCAGTTTCCTCAAATCATTTGGGCAAACTGAACTGTTCTGTTTTACAGCAACTGCTCTCTGCTTACGCTAATTGTGTGCACCTTTTAAGTCTCCCTGAATTAAGGCCATCGAAAGGCCTTAATGTTCATGTAAATGTGTGTAGTATACAGTATGTGCCAAACTACCTCAGCAATGTTGTTGTAGAAAAACTCGACCAGGTCCTTCCCCCTCAGGCCAGAGAGGAAGTGCAGGGACGGCGAGACGGACAGGTGAGAAGGACACTGGTTCTCATCAGAGAGCTTCTGGATGAAGGGATCAGCAGGGTACAGCAAGGACAGGGTTAAATGAGGCCTCTGCAGTCCCTGAGAAATGCTTGAGAAAGGGAGAAGAAAGGGGAGGAGAAAGAGTAGAAAAGGAGTGTCATTCCATTTGAAGGGATTTGCTATTGAAAGCATCAGCTTTAATACAAGGCCCCACCCTCCAAACCAGATGGACGTACATTTTGAGGCACGTCATTTTGAAAATATGTTAAAGACACACACTTTTGGTAGTGGAAATAATGTACAAGCTAGTGAGCTGTACCAACACACTGGTACTGTAAGGCTTGATATTAAGTGAAAACAAGAAAGTGAGTTGGCATGAAAGATTTATGCACTTCAATTATTGTAATAGTTACATTACTTTTCCATGATTTTCATTGATGCAGGTATTTTCAAGGATTATTATGATCATATACCGTGGGGAATCCCTATTCCTTTACTTTTTGGAGCTTCATTTGAATGAAGTAGGAAACTAAACGTCATCTAGAATTTCAGGGCATTAAAAAGTGGCAACATAAACAAAAGACTCACTGAACAGTAAAAGGAAAAACCTTGGTCTAAACACCTAGCTTCGGAAAATGCAGAGCGCAAGTTCCTGTACCTGCTCAATGGCTCTCTCTGGTGGCTGTTTGCCTTCCTATGACAGGGGGCCGTCTGCTTAAAGGCGACGGTCTTTATGTCCCTCAGGCTGGACCGGAGCTGGCCTAGGAGCCTTAGGAAAAGGAACTTGTCGTGAGGGAGAGGGAAGATGGCCGTGACAAACTCATGGCCAGCCATGAGCTCCAGGACATGGCCATCGTGGAACCAGTGGCCCGGCAGCGAGGCGGCACCAGGGCAGCCCCGTTTGGGCCTCAGAAGCACAGCCGCTAGAGGGATGCGGGTCAGCCTGGTGCCGGGCCGCGCCCGCGGGCCCTCCAGGGGCTCCCTGGCCAGTGCGGTGAAGTCCAGCTTCAGCACGCAGAGGTGGCGCACGGTGAGGAACAGAAAACAAGGGAGGCAGCGGAGCGTGCCTTTCTCCGTCTCGGCGGTACACATGTGCGACAGGATGTCCGAGTGCGGGGAACCCTTGGACGTTTGGAGGGAGCCAGAGGCATGCTGGGTAATGGTGTCCATCATGGCGGGGTCCAGAAGGTGGGCGGAAAAGGCCCCTTTTACCACACTGTCGCTCTCCTCAAACTCCCAGGAGGGCAGCAGCTGCCTGAGGAGCTGTTGGGGTGTGGCTGCCCAGTCGGGGAACTCCGGGGGAGGGGAACTGTCCGATGAGGCCGCGGAGAGAGAGGAGCGCATTTCGCTCAAACTCTGGGAGTCTGAGAGGAAGTACCACCGCGTCTTGCTGGACCTCACCTTCAGGGACAGGCACATCGCCGGGACGTCAAAGCGGACGTCCTCCACCTCTACGTACGGCACGAGCACTTCGCTCTCCAGGCTCCCCATCAGGTCCTGCACGCTTCTTGGCACCTCCCCGTCCGGAACTCTGTAGGCCGCCAGCAGCCCGTCGGTCAGAGCCACACAGACGGGCACCTGCGTCACGCCTTTCCCCACCCGGACGCAGTGCGCCCAGAACACCTTGGCGACGCGGATAATCTCATCCCCGTTTTCGGCGTCCTCTGAAGGTTCCAGCGGGCCATCCGAGGAGGAGGAGGAGCAGACGGAGCCCTCCTCGCCCTGACAGAGGCCCATCTCAAAGTAGCCGTCTCCCAAGCTCTGGCTGCCCCTCTCCTCTTTCCCGCTGTGAGAGTGTGCCAGCTCCCGCGGCGGGGGATCCTTCCCTTCCGCCTCCAATGCCGTCCTGCTAACGAGGGTCGCCAGCTGCGCCAGAAAGTCCAGGTTGCCCGTGGTGTAGGCCGCCAGGGAAAAGGGCAGCACCGGGGTGACACCAGAGTCTGCCCACGCACCTCTGTCCTCCGTACAGCAGCAGCAGCTACAGCACAGGGACACACGTCAACTCGGCCTGCTGCTCCACACCACCATCCATCGGTTAAGCAAGCACAGACACTGGCTCAGAGGCAGACCAGCTGAATTATGAATTATCCCTGAATCCTCACATGATCGGCCAAGTGGCCTAGCAGTTTCACTTGTGTGTATATGATTGTGTGTGTGTGTGTGTGTGTGTGTGTGCATGTATATACTGCCATCAATTAAATGCAGCAAGAATTCAAGTCTGGTTGCCAGGCAACTAGCAGAGTTCAATGTACCATAATATGCTGATATGGTATTACCGTAATATGCCATTATGTAATTTTTCAAAGGAGCAAGAAAAACCTGCAGACGCACCCATACCTCATCTGCTGCTGATCAATGCCCATTTTCAGGGACAAACAGGAAGCAAGTGGTTGTGTTTGAATCTGGAAAAACAAAAATCAACCAAAACACAAATAAGCCTGTTATATACTAACCACTGTTTAATCAGCAGTTTTATTTGTAATTACTTCAGTTATAGTTTTTATACTTTAGCAAAATTACATCAATCTTGTACATACTCCACCTTAATCAAATTTAAAAAAATATATAAAATAAAATAAAGCTATTCATTTTGCTTAAGTTGTTTAATTGAAGTACAGATACCTGTAATGTTTCCTCACAAGAAACATTTTGTAAATTGTAGCATCTCTGGGTAATTGCAGAATCCACAGGAGTCAGTATTTTACTGGTAACTAAGGCTTCTTCTATACATATTACTTCTGAAAGGAAATATGAAAAATATGCTTTAAAAATAAAATACAACAGATGTGCTGACATGTATTGAAGTGTATTAAAAGGGATATTTTTAATGGATAACTTAAATCCTGCAAGTCCAAAAACAGTAGTGCACTTCTGATAGCCATTTCCTCTCCGGACTTTCTCTCACACAGTACATTTTCAATTAAAGATTTCAAGTAAAATCAATGGGGCTGAAATCAATGATCATAACATTATCATAAAATTAGTTTCTTATATTCACACTTGCATAATATTTTTTTTTTATTTAAGAGATCTGTAATTTGAGTGAATGCCTAGTGGGTCGTCTGTTTGCATTTGTTTATATACAGTCGAATCCAGAATTATTGGCACCCTTCATGACAATGAGACAATTGTATTGTGTAAAATAAAAAATACCCATATAGATTCAGATTTGAGCAGAATGATTTTCTGCTCAAACATTTGGGGGAAACCAGTTTCACTGTAATAAAAATTTTCGTCTTATATTTGAGCGATAGTATTTCTTAAAAACATAGGGTTCAAAATTATTGGCACCCCTAAACAATATTTAAAATAAAACCAAACAAAGGGGTGTCTGTGACGAAAGTCAATTAAAAAATGTTTTATCTCAGTCTCCATAAACTGTATTGCTGCCATCTTAGGGGTGCCAATAACTTTGAAACCTATGTTTTGCGAAAACAATTGTACAACTCGATAAAGAATTTGAAAAATTGTGTGTTCAAATAAAAGTATACGGATCCCCCATATGTTTGAGCCCAAAATATGACTCCTTGTACGTGTTGCTAATTTTTTTGCTAATTTTCATGAAAGGTGCCAATTGGAATTGACTGTATATGTCTCCACTGCTTAGCAAGAATGATTCTAAATCGTCAATTGATCAAGCTAGTAGCATTAAAAAACAATCACCTGTTCCATATGGTCACAATACTGAACACTGGTGTTTGATGAAATGCTTTATCTTGCGCCATGCTTTTAATGGCGACTATGATTTTCACATGTGAAAATGTAGGGGATGCCACATAGCACAGTCCATAACCTAGCTGACTCTCAACAACCCATATACAAATCCCCTTCTGCAACTGGGGGGTTTGCATACGGGACTGTCTGTTCTGTGATCCCATCACTAATCTGTAACCCTCTCGGCTCCCCCTGCCTGAATAGAGTGAAAAAGACACGAGGAGGCTGCACTCTGTGCTTACCGTTTAAAAATAAAAAAAACATAGTACATTTTTAAGAAAGCATATTCACACAAGAGCAGTAAACATATTTAGGGTTACTTTCAGGAAAACATACTGAACTGAACCAAATGAAAATGAACAGAAATCACTGGAAAAGATGGCTGTGGTCTGAGAAGAGAACCGAGTATATTTTGCCTCAGATATTAAATTATGTGAGCAGAGAGGTCTCATTTCATTTTAAAGGGACAGTCCACTTTCTGGAATTTCTTTACAGTAATTTTATGGTTCAAAAGGTTGTACACATTGATTTTATACAGTTTATTCACAATTAAAATATAAACAAATATCATTTTTTTGTATTATGCCGGTACTTCTTTCATGTGGCATGAGGCACGAGCCAGAGAAAATAGTCCTCCAACTGAAAAGAAGTAATTTTTTATAATCAGGTAACATACATGCATACAACCTCTGGAGGCCTAACATCGATATATAAGCTGCTTTGGCCTTACCTGAAGTGTATTTTGGTTTAACCCCTTAACTAGCATCGGCTCGGAAGTGCTTTCGTTTATTTGCATTAACTTAATTTTTTACTGCGAAATTTTCAATCAATCTGGTCGCACAAATACACCATTTGAAAGTGTTAGAACACGCAATTCTAACTCTATAAACTATTTTACAATCCCAATGTTATAGTGAGAACAGTTCCTTCATTTTTTAACATGACACAAAACAGGCTCAATCAAAATGGCGACTCTGTGTGCGTTCTGTGTTCTGGAAATCCACAGATGATACAAATCATGGTAAAGTCGGTATCCTATATCCTGGCAAAAAATATATATGTTAAGCAAGAAAAAAAAAACTTCCACTTCTACTGTGTTTGAGCTTATGTTACTTAGTTACAATGGGGGAAATAAGTATTGGACACGTCAACAATTTTATTATCAAACATATTTCCAATGTAGCTATTCACATGAGATTTTGACCAGACATTGGTATTAACTCAATAAAACTACACAGCTAAAGAAATTGTAACGTTCCAATTCTTTAAAAAAGTTATGTGCAATAAAGTGAAATGACACAGGAAAAAAGTATTGAACATGCTAAATTAAATGTATTTAATACTTGGTAGAAAAGCCATATTTTTTATATTTGGTTGCATATCCTTTGCATGCCATGACTTTATGATGTCTGTGACCCAACAACATCAAAAGGCTCTTGATATCTTATTTGCTGGTACTCTTACAAGCGATACTATAACAGCTCTGCATTTGAATGGATCTCTATGGGAATTGGGGGGTGAGACAAGATTTAGCTGTAAATTACACTGGAACAGTATAGAACACATGGTTGGCTAAGTGGCTCTAAGTCATCAAGGGTATGATGTATTAAACAAGCCTTTAACCATCACTCTGCTGCCAGAAATACAGTAGATATGGATGGATAACTTGAAGGGTTTCTTCTCCTGACTTATTTTTCCATAGAGTTCAATAGGAAAATCTGTCAGGAGAAACAACCCTTAAAGTGATCCTTCCATATCTACTGTATTTCTGGCAGCAGAGTGATGGTTAAAGTCTTGTTTAATACATCAGACCCTTGATGACTTAGAGCCACTTAGCCAACCATGTGTTCTATACTGTTCCAGTAATAATTACACTAATATCTTGTCTCACCCCCCAATTCCCATAGAGATCCATTCAATGCAAGAGCTGTTATAGTATCGCTTGTAAGAGTACCCAGCAAATAAGATATCAAGAGCCTTTTGATGTTGTTGGGTCACAGACATCATAAAGTCATGGCATGCAAAGGATATGCAACCAAATATAAAAAATATGGCTTTTCTACCAAGTATTAAATACATTTAATTTAGCGTGTTCAATACTTTTTTCCTGTGTCATTTCACTTTATTGCACATAACTTTTTTAAAGAATTGGAACGTTACAATTTCTTTAGCTGTGTAGTTTTAAAATCTCATGTGAATAGCTACATTGGAAATATGTTTGATAATAAAATTGTTGACGTGTCCAATACTTATTTCCCCCATTGTATATATACAGTAATTCTGACTCTTGGAAAACAAACTCCGAAGGCTTGCCCTACAGAAGAGACCAGGATTATGCTCGCAGTCAAAGGGGTTCAAGAACAGTAACCATTGTTTGTGTTCAAAAATATGTGGTGCTTGAGAAGGGGTTAAAGTTTAAACCACATACTCAGGAATGTCCTTATACCGGCAATTGCAAAGCCCGCAGGTCACCAGAAACTTCTGTAAACTAATTATGTAAAAGATCCTTCCTGCAAGATAGCTGTTAATGGCACAGGATCTATGATGGACATGACAACATAGGCGTCCTCTATCACAATGCCTTGATTCTTCTGCACAGTGCGCTATTGTACTGCATTTATAGGTCACTCATTACAATGATTAGGTCTGGGATTAAATTCACGTTGAAGATGCTACACGGAAAATCTGCCTAAATGATATGTTAGAGACATACGGTATGCGTACGAGTTTCATCCTGTCAGTGCTTATTTCTTTAACACAAGTGATTTAAAATGATGAGTTGCAGACAGGCCTAGAAAAAGAGGGTCTGTATCCATTGCTGTGCCCTTTAAACGAGTCAACAACAGATTAAATAACAGTTTTTGTGTTTAAATACAAACTATTTCCTGAAAAAGTAGCGTCGTCCTGAATTCAATCAACGTAACTTTGGCAAATAAATGCAAGTGTTACTTTATTTTGTTGGTGAACTAAACAGGCTGCCACTAAAAGAAAACTGAAAACGCAAAAATGTGCAAGCCTGAAAAGGTCGTACGAAAGAGCTGGCAAAGTACTCGTTAGGAAGCACGTGGACTGCCATCACACCGGAATCAAGGTGGCTCCAGCACAGGTGCAAAGCTGGCAAAAAGGGTGGCTTTTACTGCAGTCTGAAGGTAACCACTGGACTTTGAAACTACACGTCCTCCGGGTGGAAAACGGGGCACAAGACACATGTGGTGCATTTGAGGGGATGAATGCTGCACAGCACTACAGCCAGAGAACAGGTTTGGTCGCCTCTTACAGAGATTTCGTAGGGATTGATGGGTACTAGATCCACCTCTACCTCTGCATTATTTTGCAGGGAGGGCACTGCACAGATCCCAGATTTGAGGGAAGGAGGCCAAAAGACATGCTGAGGTTCTACATAAAATACGACAGCGGGCCGGACAACATTCATCCCCCCGCCCTGAGCAACACCCAGTTTGTGAGAGCAGCACAGGTAAAGCAGGCCCTACCCACAGCCCTGCCCATCAGCCTGATACATACATGATTACCTTGGCTGGAGCTGGCTGGGTGGGACAGAGGGGAAGAAGAGGGCGGAGCAGCGAGAGAGGAGGAGGGGGAGTGGGATCCACCACCTGAGAGCCTGGAGTCCTCACAGATCTGACAAAGAGATTGTTAAGACTTTTCTTTAGGGGAAAAAAATAAAATAAAAATCAAGGCTCGATGAAACTTATGGCTTAAACCAATTAAAAGAGGGAAAACAAAACTTTAATGTGAGTGTTTCGTGCACACATCCCTTTTTAAAGATATAAGCCATCTGTGCCATCAAATGACAGTCCCCATGTAAGTCCTAATGATACTAATAATACATTCATCTGAACAGGTCAATTTCACTGCATTTAACTGCAGAAAAGAACCAAAGAAAGAGATGGTGCTTCGCTCATAGACTGCTTAGGCCTGTTCTGCATGTTCGACATCAAAACCATCCAACTCATCGCAGCACAAAAACTAACAAGCCATTCACAGTCGACAGGAGCTGCAAACCCACTTATCTCCACAAGGTGTCACGAGTGGACCTCTGGATATCCCTTTAAATATAAAAATCTGTATTCAAGTAGAACATCTGCAGATGTTTGCATTAGCCTAGAGCATTTACACACGTTCAGTGAAACAAAGCCTATGAAGGCAGCCCCTGGGTCACACTATAAATAACCTGTGAGCCACGCCGAGCAGCTGGGGAATCGTGTGGCTGCACGTCTGAGAGGAGCGTTTCCATGTGCCATCAAACGCAGCCACAGAATGCTGTGCGTTTCTACTCCCGCGCGCGTCCCTACATCTGGAAAGCACATGTTGCGAGAGCTGAAATGGCGACCGCAAGGTGGCGCCGCAGAACGCGGCAGCAGGGCCCGTGTCTAAATTTGGGGAAACGAACGGCGGCGAGAAAACGCTCTCCTCCCACAGCCGAGCCGTTTATCCGACCCGAGGAGCGATTCGACGTCAGATCGGTCTGCGGACGAACAGCCCTCACCTTCATCCGAGGGGCTGAAAGTTGAGGAAAGTAAAGAGCAGCTGGAAAACTACCCCACTGTGTTAAGGGTTCATTACTGGAAGCCTTTCGATCACTGCACTGTACATACAGACAGCTTAATCACCTACACTCAGCCATTTTGCCATATTTTTAAACGTCATACACAAAACGGGGAGTTCTCTAATGTTAAAAAAAACCGTTTTGTGCACTTGTGTAGCGTCAAAAAAATTATAATAATTGGAAAGGGCCAAGTTTGATCAGGGATTCCTTATGAAATTCTGTTAGTGCTAATGACACTGTTGAAGCATTGTTTTCAAAGAGGATTGGAAATAAAAAGTGACAATCAAACATAAAACTGAACGGGCCTCTGAATACTGCAGACACAGTTTAGAAGTTTGATACATTATGGCCTCTTGCCTGCAAATACTTCGACAGGAACTAATGAAATAGTGGAATAAACAAAACAAAAATGAAAGAAGCAACTACAACTAAATTTACCCACTTCATTTCTACACAAGAATATAAAATGGATGGGTACCAATTTGCAACAGACCTTCTTCTCACTGTTTGCCATTCGGTTCTTGGCTTCTTTGGCTTTCTGTATGGCTTTCAGTACCTCCACCGTGTCCAGCTCCTTCTCACTCGTTGCAGTGCAGTCTAGGCAGACCTGAAACACAAAGGATGAGAGGTGCCGTCTTTTCGCAGTGCTGAACTTGATTTTAACAGGGCAGGGCCGTGCAATCCAGGGGGCCTACCTCTGAAGCCCTGTCCCAGAACTGCGCCAGAACCTTGGTTCTGTAATCCGGGATGATGCTCAAAGGATTCTTGGTGAGGGAGAGCTTTTCCAAACACGGCAACATTCCGATGTTTTTAATATCTTCAAACTGGGGACAAAATGGGAAATGAGCATTTAGAGAATCAGAGACAGTCCTTTTGTGAGATCGATGTGTGATATCAGGGTCCTACGCAGCTCTCAGGTTTTGTTATTGATAAGTCTCACATGGATAGGGATTGCAATTGGGTTCTGTTAAAGATATGATATTTTATCAATGATGGTCTGAAACTCAATAAAAACAGGGGGGGGGGGGGGGTAAAATAGCTACCACAAACAATGCCAGCACAGTAACCACGGAGAGGCTGACAAAGTTAGTTAGAATTTCGCCCCCTATCTGACAGGGATAAACAATACCTGTGATAGCTTGTTGTTGCTCAAGTCCAAATTTACAAGGGAGTAAAGTTTACTAAGACCAGAGAGACTTTCCAGCTGATTCCCAGCCAAGTTGAGAGTTTTGATGTTTCCAAGCTTGGTGTGAACTCCCTCCAGTACAGTGAGCTTATTGTAGGACAGATCCAGATGAATCAGATTATACAGATGCTGGAATGACAATCAAACAAGAGGATTAAACAATTGCAAACACACAACCGGTTACTATACAAATGTTCTTCCATTATCTTTAGTTCTAGGATTAAATTGTACATTCAAATGTAAAAAGTGATAAAGAACCGCTTTTCACCCACAACATTCTGTGCCTATTTCTATGAAGCATTTCCAGAGACAGTAAACAAACCAGTTTTTGCAAATATGTCCATGCAATGTCTGAATCAGTGACAACCAACTGCACTGCACTGATACCAAATGCAAACAAGTGCGCTCAGTGCCATCAATGTTTTTCAAAAGACATCTAGCTGGCTTCCTCAATTTAGAAAAAGGCCAGTGAATGTGAAACAGTAAATATATTTTATCAAATATGTATACAAAGCATACATTACCTGCAAGTTTTCCACTCTAGAAAGTTCATTGTAACTTAGGTCTAGGAATTCTACTTTTGGTATCAATTTCTGAAGAAAAAAAAATTGAAGCAAAAAATACCAGTCATTCAGAGCCATAATATCATAAATTTATTGAACATATTTTTCTTATAGTTTTACAAAGCATGATTGTGACTGTATTTACCCTGTATACTCCTGGAACACTCCAAATCGTAAAATAATCTTAATACAAACTACAAAATGTGCTTAGCACTAGAAGCAATTAGATCTTCTGCAGCTTACAAGACTGATGGAACAGCCGGTAGATCGGTAGATCCACTTACCACGGACTCATCGATGCAGTTTATGTGATTGTGGCTCATGTCCACGGTAGTCAACGTCCCCCATGTTGGAATTACGGCAGTAACAGGGCAGTCAGAGGCCACTCCCTCTGCCTCCCATTGGGCAAACTCAGCAGATTCTGGAACTAGGATATCCTGCAAATATAGCAGGGGGTTAGCGATGAACAGCAATAACAGAGTATTAGTAAGACCGTCTTGTATCTCTCCCTCACACATCGTAAATCACTGTTATTTTCCAATTTCCACATTTTACCCAGGATGAGTTAATACATAATAACTTATAGTGTGTCGCTTTGGATAAAAGTGTCTGGAAAATGAATGTAATGTCTCATAATAAGATTTATACCTTCATTGATTCCGCAGAGTAGTGAATGCTCATTGTAGCCACAGTTGTTTTTAAAGTGGGAAGCCCTACAATTTGTTTTGAATCACACTGACTGATCTGCAATGAATAAAACATATTATTGCAGTAGATTTCAGAGTAATCATTTGTCTACTGTCAGTAGGACACCACGTGGTGAAGCAGGTTGCACAGGCTTAGTCACTACCTCGATCTGAAGGAGAGACTTGAAGACAGACAGGTCAAACGGGAGAAGGTGTTCCTGAATGTTGCTGGTGCCAACCACTCCTCTAGTGCCTGGAATCTAGAAATTGAAAAACAAGACGCATGAAAAGACTTGCATGTGTGGACTGTAGAGTTGAAAAAAACGAATCTCCTGCATGTTTGTCTTGAAATCTCCTGCATGTTTGTCTCCATTAAACCACTAAATACAGATGTATATTTACTTTTTGCACATTTATAAACAGGAAAATATGTTTACAATTTGATGTGCAAAGTATGTTGTTCCGAAATGTAAGAGCTGAAGACCGGCACAATGTGTCTATTCTGTATGGTTGTTTACTTCATGTTCACTTCTAATTAACTGCCTAATGGCTGCACTACTGATTGGTTAAATGTAGATGCCATGTTACTCAATAATGTGATTTACTTGGTTCTTTGTAATGTAATGTGGCCATTGAAACATCATTCCTGTGCAGTACTATTTCAAAGTTATGATTTGGATTGAAGGTCCAACTCTCTAAAAATTCATATTGGATAAGGGAAGTAAACCCTTACCTTAAGATATTTCAGTCTACAGGTGAAGTCCAGAATGTGTCCAAGGTCTGCCTTGGCATCTCCATTAGCACAGGTGGGCTTGGCCAGTCTCAGCTGCTGAGTTATAGCATACAGCTGCAGTGGCCTGAGCAGGTACACCTCTCCCACAAGCAGGAGTTGCTCACCTGGAAACAAACAGTTATACACAATGAGGCAAACACACATTTGAAAAACTTTAAATCATAATAATAATGCCTTGCATTTATATAGCGCCTTTCTCACCAGCCGGTGACTCAAAGCGCTTTACAATGATGAGGTGAACTTGCCTCTACCACTACTAATGTGTAGCACCCACCTGGCTGCTGTAATGGCAGCCATTTTGCGCCAGAATGCCCACCACACATCAGCTAAGGTGGAGAGAAATCCAGCCCCGCAGCACAGATATGGGGAGCACTGTGCTGTTGAAGGTGCTGTCAGTTTAAAGAGAGGTCCTGACTGACGGTGCTCATTAAAGATCCCGTGGCACGGGGAATAGAGTTCTTATCCCAGTTGTCTTGGTCAAATTTCCACAAAAATGGCTCTCTACATCTGGCCACATAACCATCCCCTACATCTCACTGGCTACACAATCCCTTGCGTTCATGGCCCACTTTATTTTCACAGGTCATCATTGCAAAAATAAATTGTGTTCCAAATTGACCTGGTTAAATGAAGGTACAATAAAATAACTAATTCTGCAGACACTGGTCAAATTGGAAAATGCTCCTACAGATCCCTAACATTCATCAATTAAATGCTTTACTAACAAAAACATACATATAATCATAATATGAAAGAAGAATTTCTGTTCTGAATATTAGTGAAAACATGTTTCTTTTAAAATCTGTAGGTAATCTGCATGAATTACACAGTGCATAAAGTATTTCAAATAAACTCGTTAACCCTGCTTGAAGAGTACTTGTTCAGGAGGGGAATTTTTTAAAACCATACTGTGATTTGGCAGAAAGTGAAAGATTGTTTATTATCCCTCTTCTCTCTATGTATGCATAACTGTTTTCCATGGGAAAATTATTCAATAAAAAATAATTAATATATATAATACATATTTAAATTGAAAATTTTTTGTGAGACTTATGTTGTTGTACCTTTGTGAAATAGTTCCTCTGCCAGTGCAGCTGTGATCCCGTTGATTTCCTGGAAAAAATGACAGAAAAAGTCATGCATTTAAAATGTATCATATGGAGAAAAAAAATTCTAAACTCAAACAGCTTTACACAAATCAAACATTCTTATTTATCCGCTTGCCAAAGATAAAACACTATCTTCCTAGAACAGTAACAGGGACATTTTGTACACAACCTCAAGCAATGCACATTCTTGTGTTGTAATTGAAGCCAATAGTTAAAGCCACAGGAGAGACTTCCAATGGTTATCTCAACTCATCCATGTCACATGTCTGTTCAGCTCAGCAACCCCCCCAGCAGTAATGTATTCACAATATCGCTCTCTGTAGTGATCTGCAGTCCAGTGTCTCGATGTGCTCAATGATGAAAGGCTAACGTATACTACGTATACTTTCCAAAGACATAGTAATGTCTTTGTTTCATAAATAATGTTTAAAAACACAATGTCAAACTGAAGAATTAAGGCAATTTCTCGATAAACAAATCTGGTGACACTGAGATAAAGAACCATAGACTTCATAACAGATAAGTGCAAACGAAAGATTGCACTGTTTTGAACGGTTGCATAGGATAAGATTAGCCACTCTCTTGATAAAACGACATATATAATTCATGCAAATGTGATTTATAATTTGCACACAGAGAAGGAAACGAGGGCTTCTGCGAATTTGAAAATGTCAATGAACATTTTTAAAATAATAATAGCATATATATATATATAGCATACATGAAAATAAAACCTACTTACATATAAATGAAAATGCAGAAAACAGGATAAGACCTTAGGAGCAGCCAAAGGGAATTTGACAAGGAGCGTTTGAAGGTAGACCTCTAGTTCCTTTTGTCGTTTCTCCACCAAGCTTTTGGAATTTTTTCCGATCATCTTCTTGGGTGGTAGCAGATTTTTGTCAATTTTCTTTTCAGCAGTGAGCTTTTATTTTTTTTTGGGGGGGGGGAGACATGTTATATTTTATTTAACAGTTCAAGACTCACATTAGTTCAGAACACTTAAGAGCAGCACACCCTTCACTTTCCTTTGAGAATAATTTACTATCAGTAAGATATTTACAACATCAGGAACTGTATTTTAGGTATTTACAACATCAGGAACTGTATCTCCCTTCATTGTTGTCATATAGGTGTTGTGATGCACTACTGAGCAGTTTATGTGTGCTTTGTTCTTTTTATTTATTTTCATCTCACCAGTGTATTTTTCCTTTATGTATTTGTAAGTTGCCACATGTATTGTAAATATTTGTAAATATTCTATGGGGAGGTCCTACAATAAGACCTGTAGGTCTTCTAATCTCTGTTGCCCTTTTTTGCCCTCTGTTGCACCCTATGTATGTAGAGGTTAATAATCAAACTAAACTATGAGGGGGGATTGAGCATTCTGTCAAATTCGGGTTGTTCTGAAATGTGTGGCCAGTGAAACCGTATGTGGCACATTCACCTTTTCATGCAGATCATGGAAATCACTGTAGCGATGTTTTATTGTCCACTGGTGATCCCCAACTGTCACTTCAATGATGTAAACCTGAATATAGTTAAATGGATTGCATGAACACATAAAAACGCGTCACTACTTGTTTCAAACATGCAATGGTCGCAATTTATTGTTGCCACACAACTGAATTTCTCAGAAATAAACATCGCATCGCATTAAACAGCATGTAACAAACTAACGTTACCTGAATGCATCAACAATGCCTGGACTTGTACGGATTTACAGCAACAAGTGTTCATATGTTTTACAATTCAGCTGTTCACAGCTTCGACCGACCCAACACTGAATTGTAACCTTCCTGTTACAATTGAATGTCCGGCGTAACTGTTAACTAGCGAGGTCACAGCAGTAGCTATACGGCTGGTGTCATTTAACGTTTGCTAGATAACCTTTAGCTGTTAGCCAACGTTAAACTAATTTAGAGACATCCAAATGAGCAATGTGGGTATAACATTATTATACATCAAACTAAAACACAATATGGAGGAAAATAATAACGTACTACCGTTAGACTAATACACAACATTAGTTCTAATTCGTTCTAATTTATAAAGCAAGCTAGCTACCGTCAGCTAAGAGGCTTAAAAATCACCAGAGTCCACACAGCACAACGTTACCTACTGGACATTATGAGACAGCGTATGCTAGCTAACAACGTTAAGTTATGTGCCCTGCTTGGAACACTGTTAGCTGCGCGAGTGTGCCATTTTGACAAGGTAACGTTTGTCAACTTAACTAATAAGCATTGTATCAACAAGCTAGCTAGATGTTTAAAATACAACTAGCAAATTCAGTAAAAGAGTTCTGTCTTTGCCTAGCTAGCTGCAAACATTAGCAAGCATCATTACTGTATTTTCTCATAGCGACATACAGTGTAGTTCTCCACTAGCTCCGATCCGACGATGCGGATCTTCTTCTGTTCAGCGATGTCCTCATGGAACAAAGCAGGATCCATTGTCAGTGCCAATTCTGAAAACCCGTGTAGAAACTAAACAGATTAATGTATTGTGCTGTTACGGTTTTCGGTCGACATCTCTTATATGTCACGGAGTCTTTAGCTAGTTTCCCTTTCACTCCATCTTCTTGTTGTGTTTTCCTGCAGTAGTCTGATTCAAACTACGAAAACTTTATTCACAGCATGCGCATTATACACACAATAGGTATGTGGTCATGAAGAATGAGAGTTCTTGTATATCTTGATGGTTCGGAAAGAATGGTTATGTTGCGTCTGCGCATATCCACTGTCAACTATCATGTGAACGGCTCATCCTGTCTACATAGCCAAATATCCTATCTATCTACATGGTTACATTACAAGTGAATATACGCTGGTGCCACGCACATCGGAATTTTGGCGGCGCATGACCTCTAGTATAAATGCACGAATTAGAGTGAAATCATATGAGAAGCAGGGATATATAGTTTCCATTCATGTACTGTCGCTTATATTGCTAGATACCTTAAAACATTAATAAAAATCACACGTCGTGAATTAATTAAGATCCCACAACAATATTTATAAAACAAATCTAAACAAATCTAGTCTAATGGTGACTACACAGTCCCAGTCTTAAATGTCAAAGAATCAAGTAGGCTGTTCATGTTTCTAAAATAAATAAATAGTTTATGGTGATTGTGGTGTCCCTCGCTAGACCCAACATTTAGTTACAAAAGTGATGACAGTGTGGCTTTCGAAACTGCTGCATTATCTGTTCATTCCTCTCCTTTGCAGGTTCCAATCCTGGACAGCGAAGGGTAGTTGTTTTTTTTCTTCTTTTTGTTTATTTTCAGACACTAATGAACGTTTGGAAGCTTTTGTGCATGCTTTCATTTTTTCTCTTTTTGTCTTGGATGTTTCTCTATGGTTGACAGCACTGCTGCATCTGGGGAATATGCCATAACCCCCGGCACAAAGGTGTTCTTCCCTGAATTTCCACTGACATACAGTTAAAAACCCTGTTGGATCACCTTTTCCCTTGCATTTAAAATTTTCATTATGCCACAAGATGACAATGTATACTTATTTAAAATGTATACACAGAAAAATAATAAAATTTATTTTGCATATAAAGTACAGTATGTCATAGGGCAGTATAATAACCTTGTTTCTTTAAAAACTCAGTTCAATAAAACAGGCTTGACATCATGGTATTTGTAGTTCTTTATATGTAATAATGTATAATGTTTTTGTTTGTTTGTTTAAGATGATGTTGATGGCACAGGGCAGTAAAGCCCAAATCATTAAATTAATCTCCCCTAAGAGAAATCAACCAATAAGATCACAATTGTTGTATCATGCTGTTGCTGCTGAGAGTCCACTGGGAAGCTCAGAGTTAATCACTTCATGTCCTAAAATAAGAAAAAAAATGTATTACCTAATGTATTTGGAATAATCCAAAATTATTCACTAAATAAGACAGACTCCAAACTGTAAGTTGACATGTTAATAATACAAACAATAAGAATGATAATAATAATAATAATAATAATAATAATAATAATAATTCGTATTATTATTATTATTATTATTATTACAGTAGGATATGTAGGATTTGGTTTTTGGTAGGATGACAACATAGAACAACATATTCTACATTGCAGAAAGAAAGTAAAACATTAAATACTCTTAATAATACACTAAAATACTTTTGTTGGAATACATTTCTATGAAATACACTTGTTGCCTGTGCTTAATGTGGGAGCCAGATAAAAAATAAAAGTGCATATTAAAATATAATGTCTCTGAGAGTAGCCTACATAACATTCAAAGGCCCATATTCATGAAACATTTTAGAGTAGGACTGCTTATCCTACGGGATCAGTTTTGTCTTTTAGCTCATAAGATATAGGCTATATGTACCAGGGAAAACTGATCCTACATCAACACTTCTACTCTGAGAGATTACATGAATATGGGCCAATGTCTTTATGACAGACCGTCACGCTGCTTTTAAACAGCGTTTGGGGCAGATGGTAGGCTACATTGGGTATTATTTTAATGATAGGTTAGGGACAATAATTCTCCTTCCAGGCCAATATATTGTTTCCCTCCATCCTGAATTATTTTGTTTTGTCATTGAAACATAAAAATCTTAACCATTAACATTCATGTAAACCCATAAAATAGAGGCAAAATTAGATATATCCACTAACTGAACTTAATCTCCTCTTTAATAATTATATTCATGCCAGTTAAATTGTTCCCCATGAAGTTTATAGTTCATCAGAATGGTGACGAAGAGCATCCCTATAGATTATGCAACGATTAATGCTGATAATCAACTGTTTGTGAAAATGCAAGTTGGTAATATGCATAAAGACATATCAAATCAGTAATTTCGTTTTTTCTCGATTTATTCCCCAAGCAACATAGTGATATATTTTAGGACTTTATGACATAGTAGCCTATGAATATACTTGATTGCGTATGAACGCAGTCTCCTCCTCATCTGCGAGTCGTGCGAGAACGATTCACTTTCAGTTAACGACAATTCTTTCTGCTATTCCGAAATGTACGTAGCCTACACTGTATGGTGGAGCTTTCATACACAACATTTTAGCAACATTTCAGTCATTAAACATAAAACAACGCTAAAAGGAAATGAATTACCGTGCAGGCCTTTCGGAACGTCAAAAAGAATAGGTTGTTCCATTACAACAAGATATTACGATATGTGCTAGTAATTTCATAAAAGGTTTGCCATGGAGATTTATAAACAGTACGCTTTTATATACAAAATATACACTGTATTATTCATTGGTTCATATTTACGTTTGATCGTATTTTACAGTTTTTATATATTCTTAGCTGCGAAACACTACTGCACACCCCCATGTTTCCTGCATCGATTGAAATGATCCAACTCAATATAGGCAGAAGTAAGCGCTCTGTACGTTAAACTGTAAACTGTCTCATGTAGGTGAGGGCGTTGGATCATTACGGTGGTGTAAATTAACACCGATGCGGTTTATTAACGAGATTATAAAGAAAAACCATTCTAAACAAGCACATTTACAGTGTATATTCACGCATTAACTTAGTATTTGATTTCTAAAGTATTCGAGAAAGGAAAAGCAGCAGCAGAAGAAAAGAGGTGTGACTGTCACCGTAATAGACAGCTGCGAGCGCGTCAAGCTGCCTGTGCTACAGGAGGCACTCCAGGCTATGTCCTACCGAAAGTCTGTGGTAAAGAAAAAAACGAAAAAGATTGTAAAAAGGTAGACTACTCAGGGAACTCGTGTGGTTACACACAATAGACGAAATCCCTCAACAGAGAAATCTATTCTTTGTTACCTCTCAGCTGTCTGCAGCGGGGAAGATTATGTGACCGAGTAGCCTAGGTAGCTAACGTTAGCTAGCCTCTGCTTTTCGACGAAGAAATGTGTGGCAAAGGCATGATGTGTCAATGGCGAGTTTACACAAACAGACCTGCATGTAGCGACGTGCAAAGTCTGGGGCTCAAGGATGACTCAAGGAGAGGGAGCAACAAACATATCTGGTACAAGTGTGGAAGGAAACCAGGTTATCGTGGGAAGAGGGGTAACGTTAGAGCATACGGGCACTGTCCCCCTTACAGCAAACATAATCGACGAGGTTCTCAGCCTCTGGGGACGGTGTCGCTACGTCCTGTCAACATTCAAGGCAACAGAGCACCAGGCATGCGAGCCCCAAGAAACACAAATCAATTCCTAATGCACGAGAAATACCAGATGATGCATATGCGATCCGACTCCATTGGCACAGACAGTGGGTCAGACTGCGAAATGGACTTTGCGGACATGGACTCTTATCTCGGTGTGCTGGAAAACGCCAGAGGCGCTCTAATGGACAGTCCTGATCTATCTCCGCCACCCTCTGCCCGATTTTGTCCACGACAGTTGGCGAAGCACCAACAGTTTCCATTCTTCAGCTTTAGTGAGGTGCACCAAGAGGAGAGTATGCAGTATTTCCCTTCAGAAGACGATGTAATGCAAAGTGAGGATTTCATGCAAAAAGACTTCAATGAGTTCTGCAGCGCAATAGCCACAGTAACGCCTTACGCTGTTGTGTAACGGACCACCAATCTGCAGCAAAATTGTTGCCAAGAAAGGGTGACAAGAAAACTTGACTATGTTTTTATACAAACCAACAGGCACTTAATGTATTATAGTAACACGTCTGATCATCTTTTGGCAAATGTTACGTGATTTATTTTTCTGTGTGTTATTTTGCAAACGGACAACGAAAGGGTGTGCTGAGTAGGAGTTCGCCCTAACAGCCAATCATGCTCGGGCTTGTGAAATTATTGACTTCGGTCATAAATACGCCATTGCCTAGTGCTGTTATTGTAAATTCTGTACACGATTTTTGAAAATAAATGTGATATAAACTGGTTATTGAGCTTTTTGCCTTTTTGTGTTAGCTTAATTAATTATAGTTATGTAATTTTGTAATCACAGATTCATTTTTATAACAGTTTTATATTGTTGGATTTTCAATTTAAATGAACAAAGGTTCATTATACATTCACTACAATATCTATTAACATAAGGTTTCAGCATAAACCTAGTTAAAGCAGGAAAGTACGTTGAAAAGTATAATATAGTGTGTATTATGTAGTGTGCCATTATAATACAGCAATCATGCAATATAAAATCTGTTATTTTGGACTTTTATTTTATAATGGACTGCCATTGAATTGAATAAAGCAATCACATAAGCTATTGCATTCAAAAAGTAAATTTCAAAGTGCATCTAAAATATCAACAAGTTCATGTTGTATACAAACCCCAATTCCAAAAAAGTTGGGACAGAATGTAAAATGTACATAAAAGCAGTGATTTGTAAATTCTCTTTTACATACATTTAATTGAAAACAGTACAAATAAAATATATTCAATGTTTTACCTTATCATCTTTATAGATTTTTGTAAATATATGCTAATTCGAATTTGATGTCTGCAACACGTTCCAAAAAAGTTGGGACAGGGGCAAAAAAAAGACTGGGAAGTTCAAAAAACACCTGTTTGGAACATTCCACAAGTTAACAGGTGAGGCTATCATGACTGGGTATTAAAAAATATCAAAAGACTCTTGATATTTTATTTTCAGGTACTCTTACAAGCGATACTATAACCACTCTGCATTTGAATGGATCTCTATGGGAATTTGGGGGTGAGACTAGATTAAGCTGTAAATTACATGGGAATAGTATGGACCCCATGGTTGGCTAAATGGCTGTAAGTCATCAAGGGTCTGAGGTATCAAACAAGCCTCAAACCACCACTCTGCTGCCAGATATACAGTAGATATGGATGGATCACTTTAAGGGTTGTTTCTCTTGACTCATTTTCATATTGAACTCTATGGAAAAATAAGTCAGGAGAAACAACCCTTAAAGTCATCCATCCATATCTAGCAGCAGAGTGATGGTTTGAAGATCTCATTACATTACATTACAGACTTACACAACTTTTTAGCATTTTTTTAACATATCCATTTATACAGCTGGATATATACTGAAGTTATGTACCTTGCTCAAGGGTACAACGGCAATGTCCTACCTGGGAATCGAACCTGCAACCATTCGGTTACAATGCCAGTTCCTGAACCATCATGATAGCATCACCTGTTGACCTGTGGAATGTTCCAAACAGGTGTTTTTTTAACTTCCTCAGTCTTTTTTTTGCCCCTGTCCCAACTTTTTTGGAAAGGTGTTGCAGGCATCAAATTCGGAATTAGTGTATATTTACAAAAATCTATAAAGTTCATAAGGTAAAACATTACATATCTTTTCTTTGTACTGTTTTCAATTAAATATATGCAAAAGAGAATTTACAAATCACTGCTTTCTGCTTTCATGTGCATTTTACATACTGTCCAAACTCTTTTTGGAATTGGGGTTTGTAACATATAAATATGATCGATGAATGCATTTCCCAAATTATGCTTTCCGTTCAGCTCTCCATTCTTATACCGATTTAAAGTTACAACAAAATTTACATCAAAGCTTTTGAAGTTCAGGTGCCAGGTTCTCATAGTGCTGTTAAAGGGGGGTAAACATGGATTTGTAGCATTAAAGGTGGTTACTTGATATGACTTTATCATTCCTCACAAACATGCACAGCTACAGCATGTGAATGTGTGCAAGAGAAAGAGATAATGCTACGAAAACCATTTTCATTGATAAATAAGATAAATGTATTATACATATATGTCTGGCTCTTTGTGAACAGAAGCACTTGGCAACAAAGAAAAAATGTCAGTACAGGCCACAGCTTGTTATTTCTGCCAGTTTAAAAGGCACATTTCTATGTTGCTGTTTTATAGTCATCTACAGTTTTCTGAATTGTCAACCATAAACTTTCTAGTGGATTAGCAGAATCTATGTTTAGATTGACATGTTTTGACAAAATCTAAATCAAAATGTGGGAGTTTGCTGCTGCTGTGGTCTGCTGTGTTTCACAATTTTCCAAATTTAAATGTATTAGACACAAGGCCCATTAGTTGTGGGTATGTGTGTTTACACATGCCCACTGAAAGGAGCATTGTGCTGGACTTAAAATTTTGGGGACAGGGGGTTGGGGGTGGAAACCCCAGTCTTCTTCCTGGATGCTTTTCTTCAACACATGAACGCCTGAATACCCCCTCCACCCCCCTGTTTTTTTTGTGTCCCACTCACCTACTTTGCATTAAAGTAAATTGCTTCACAATTTGGATGCGCCTTTTTGCACAAAGCTTTGTGAAGTGGGTGTTAAAATGCAGCTTTATAGCTGTAACAGGAAGTAACTATAGACAGCAACTGTGTAACTCAACTTTGCACACAAAAATATTAAAAATGAGTCTTTTATAACATGTTATGTATGATGAATATACAAAACAAAATTAAGGATTATATAATGTACGTATATATGGATATATACAGTATATATATATATATATATATATAGAGAGAAATTCGTAATGGCTGATGAATTTCCAGGCGTTAAAATCATAGTGTACAATCCAGAAAGTCCCTCATTACATTAAATACTTATAAATTGGCTTATATCACCAAAATAGATCATTTCCATAATTTGATAGAAAGTACAATATTTTTAAAATATCCTTGGGTTCCTTCTTTATTGAGTTCCTTCTATAAAAAAGGTATCTTCTAGATTGTCTCTGGACTTTGGTCCTTGTATTCCAGAGGGTGTTTGCACATACTTGTTTGAACTTGTTCAGAAAAGAAGAAAAAAACAGAAAGCAGGACATACTCATCACACCAAGCCAGCTGACATGCCAAAAAACAAGGGCCATGATATATTCAAGAGATTGCACACAAATACTTAAAGAAGGCATTGACTAAAAATTGATACAAAAATACTTTTAAATTACCAATTTCTTTCAGTTTACATTCGGCTGCAAACATGTCCCTCGTCAAATACTCGGGTGAGCTTGACCGTGAAGCCAGAAGGCAGAAACCTTCTGATAACTGACTATTCAACAGGTCTGATAGGGAGTTATTTTGACCTTTCCAGGGGAAGAACAGGTACACATGAAATAAGGTAGAAGTGTGCTTATCTTTATTTTCCATACTACTTTTTACAGAGTACAGGGAATGTGCACAAGATAGTAAGATTGTGTTACCTAATAATGTTGGAGCAGGTGTTTTAGAGGACATATTCTCTTACCTTAGCTTCCATTAATATTTAGATAAACAGCACATAATATAAAATCTCCCATAAAGATTGTGATAAAAATAATTATGTTCTATGTAATTTTGACAAAAACATAAGCTTAAGGTAGGGAAAAAACATACACCTGTTTGGATTATTTACTGTTTAAATCAGTCATAAAGCATACAAACCATATTCCTTGATGTAAACTGTTTTAGTAAATGTTCTTCAATGATAGTGACAAGAGTCATTGTATGTTAATTAATCTAGAAATCATCAGCAGTGGTTTCATAGGTCAGGGTTTTCTCACAGGCTTGCAATAGCTAACCTAAATGAACCATTAGAACTTAAATATGGGTGTTGACCTAGTATCTGTGGAACAACTGACATTTTGTATACAGGTTTAGTAGTTGTCATTTCATGATTTATACATGTGTATACATTTAGAAGACTCGAACAGAATTGTTTCAAACTCAAAAGAATAAAGGAAATAAAACAATAAAACATTAAAAGATTATGTTTTTATTGTTAATAGCCCATACACTTTTCATCTGATGAAGACCAGGCTGGCCAAAACAGGCTTTTTAATAATAAACATTTTCTTATGAGTGTCATCTTGCCTTTAATTTCAGGCCCAACCTTCCCTAAATTCAATTGTAAATCAAATAATTAAGTGTGAATTCCCTTAAATTTTTGTTCTGTAAAAAATGAAACTCCAAGGTGTCTTAGCATTTCAACACCAGCCTCTGATAAAAAGCAATGTAACACAAAGGCACCTCTGAAAATGTAAACAGTGTTGCATAGATGGAAGAAAAGGGTACACTCTACCTTTAACTGCACTGGCTGCTTGAGAGATGACATAGTGAACAGGCCCAGAGAGGGAGGGAGGGGAATAGGACTGAGAGAGTGATGTGGGGGATGGGACATGCTGCTCGTCTGTCTGCATTTATAGTACATTGCTATTCATATGTTTTACTGCACACCTCTGTATGGACATTAGGGGAAAATAAAAACTTCAAAAATAGACAATTGAATAGTGTCACACCAAATTATGGTGTAATGCTGCAAGAGAGGAGTCTGCACAAGGCCATTCAAAGCAATACAGCATCACAAACGTATGAATGCAGGCTGGCATGGTAACAAACGGCAATAGTGGCTGGATGAGAGAATATACAACAGCTGAAATGATTCAGGTTCACCTCTCTGCCTCAGGTGCAGAGCTCTGGAAATCTGGGCCTCCTCCCCTCCCCCATGACTTCTGAAGAAGCCCCGAGCAAGATTATACACAGCGTTAACATTATAAAGGCAAGGCTCAATAATCCCAATAAAGCCCTCTCAAAGGTCTCTCTCTCTCTCTTGTGCTCCCTCCCTCTTTCTCTCTCTGCAACAGAAATCACCAGGTTCCACCCACACTTGCACCACAACCAATCAGGGGCCAAGCAGACACATGTGGTGCAGTTGATGACAGGCCTTACATTCTGACTTCTCTAATGTGCTGACCCTGGTGTAATTTGAGCTCTAATTTAAATTTCAACTGCCTTGGACAGATAAATTCACTAACAAGTAGTACAGCAGAATGCAGAGAGGAGGGGAGGGGGGGGGGGTTGGATAGGGTAGGAGGACAAAGGAGACGTGCGACTTGCAAGCATACATTTGGAAAAGTACAGAGGTCTGTGTGTTTTAAAGTTGTAAGGGTGGGTAACATAGAGGAGTCATTGTGAGCACAGACGCATGCCATGATGTGTTTATTAAATAAGGGAGCAGAACTCATGCAACACGATCTGTGTTTTAGTTCAGTGACTTCTGGGACTTTTCTTTTTTTGGTTTTAAAAACTTTTTAAAAAAAAAGATTTCTTGAGATTATAAACTTGTCCCTCTGTGTCATAATGTTTCTGCATAAGCTTTCCAGAAAAGGGGAAGCAAGCTCCCCTCCAGATTGAAAAATTTGCATGGCATGAAAAACACTTACTCAGTGACCACCAGAACATGCTTACTTTACTTAATTTGTGTTTACAAAACTGTTGTCTCAACACAAATAGATTTTTTAAAGATAATATAAACTAAATTATGATGACACAAAATAAATGCATCAATATAATTAGCTGTCAACCCAAATGTTATCTATCAGTTATATTGATCTATAAAAGGAATGGCAACATATTTCTTAACTGCCATTAAAAGTCCACCCTGAAATCATGTGTTGATCTGGTCTATTCATTCGCTATAGTCAAACCTGTGAGGTGGTATATCCAGCATATCCAATGTTTTACTCTATGGACACTCAAGACAAGAGACTACTCTGTGGTGTACATTGTGTCCTATAATACTGCGAAGATCACATGGATAACAATTTGTCCAAGTTGTAGGACCTGTAATAGTTTTTTTGGAATGAAGTCTGCAATAAAATAGGACCTATTCTGTACCATAAAGTTAACTCAAAAGTTCCAAACCCTGGAGTTCCAAACTACTGGAGTAAACCAAGTAGTGTGGAAACCTGGAAATAACTGTGTGTAAGTACTCCCTTTCCTTCAACAAATGTCATTATCAGTACGAGATAAGCAGAGGGAATTTGCTACGATCGTTTGAAGGAGTATTTGTTTTTCTACGAATGTGTTTCTGTGTCCCGGAGGGGGATGGGATATTATTCTAGTTGAAGGAGGAGGCCAGCTCTGCCCTCTCTGGTCACGTGATTCTCCCGGGCCCTATCCTTAGTAACAGGTAACTATGCGGACTCTGGCTTGCAGCGAGCTGGATTCATTCAGCTACTCCTGGTGAATCTTCAACAAGCGCTTATATTTGTTCGACCCTCCCCCGGGTGCTTCAGCTCATTCAGTTACATCGATTATTTAACTTGTAAAAGCTGCCAAAGTCTTATTCTTTACGTTATTATCACTCACAGAACAGCCTTTATTTTGTTCAAAAGCTGCAACAGTTTTGGCCCACTGATGTACGTTGCATTGATACGAAGGCAAGGCTTCATATAGCATGTTTTTATTCATATTTTTTCGTGTTCCCACAAGCACAGTCGAAGCTGTATTTCGTTTGGCAGGATCTTCTTTCCGTTACGTAATATCGACTGATAACTGAAGATCTGTTGCTGTGGGTGTAATAATAAGTGCAGCAGTTACTAGTAAATAGTCCTCGGTCATATGTTACATTAGTGTCTGCTTCGCCAGAACACACATTTCAACCGTAGACCCTAGACCAGGGGTAGGCAACCCTGGTCCTAGAGAGCCGCAGAGTCTGCTGGTTTTTGTTTTCACCTTAAACACAGCAACTAATTAGACCAAAGAAACCAGGTGAGGTGAGTTAACTGTGTAATCAACTGCTTTAATTGATCAATTAAGTGGTGAGTAACAACAAAAACCAGCAGACCCTGCGGCTCTCTAGGACCAGGGTTGCCTACCCCTGCCCTAGACAAATAAATATAGGCCTAATTGTGTATAAATGAAGTAACATTAGAAGCAAGTTTAATGAAACTAAATGTAACCTACTTCAAAAGCTACCGGTTTGTCCTGTTTTCTATAGCTCCCGTCAAGTAGCTAGGCTAGCCTACGTCTTTATATGGGAGCTTACATTTTTATTTCAGCCATAGGCAGGGGCGTGGTCAAAATGTTTAACTTTCTTTAACACGCTTCTATTCCAGTCTACTCCTTTTACAACATCACTCCAATAGCCCTAGAGACCCTATATGTTGTGCCACTGACTTTGTGCACAAACCCACATGCAAAGCGATATAATTTCAACTTTACAAATGCTCTCTTCAAATCAAATTCAATGTGCTAAATAGTTAGCTATAGCTCACTTTAACGCTGCTATTTTTATTTAATCCCAACTCGCCAAGTAGCCCAGACTATTCTGTAAAAGTAGCGATCTGACTTTGACAAATTTTGCCTCTTGCCTGCATCAATTGACCAAAATAGTGTTCCCCCTGTCACTCCCCGATCTGCCTGCTTGTTTTGTAACGTGCATGCAGGCACAGGCACTCAAAACGGAAAGTCTTCGACTTGAAATCACCTAATTGACAGCCCAAAGGGCAGCACACATTCATTCCTACGTTTTCTCTGCTTGAAAAACTAAAAATGCGGCCTCTGTAGCAGGAAGAATTTGCTGGTCATAAGTTATAACGACTGTTATTGAAGTATACCTAACATGCTTTTCATCAATAACACAGTAAATTAGTTTTAATAGGTCTTAGCAACAATATGTCATGCGCCATTTCCCCATAGCCTACCTAAGGGTTTTGCTGCAATGACACCTCTGGTCAGGCCCAACTTTTGACTACTGGTTCTACATGGCTTTTTGTTTAAATACTTATTGTTCGTCTCATTCGTTCGATATCATTTCTAGTTTCATTAATCCAGTTCATAATTTTAGCACAATGTGTTTTTTTTAATAGCCCTAAGTTATTTCTATTTTAATTCCTGCTGTGAGTATCAATGCACGGATATCGACTCCCCTAGACTTGTAGCCTACTTGCTGAATGAAAATGTACAGTAAGACGTTGATTTTTTATCCTTATTTAAATAAATCGAAATTCAAAATGGCATACGGCTGAGGTTTTATAGCAACATACTACGTTACGTCAGGGCTGACTGAGAGCAGCTCCGTCTTCACCTCCCAGCAGATATTTGACACCCCAACATTCGGCAGTGATGTCAGTGGCGATGAAATAGGAAACCACAGCGTCCTGTTTACCACCGCCATGAAAGGGAAGGCAAGAGCCAAGAACACTGTGTGCCTCTCTCTCTCTCTCTCTCTCTCTCTCTATATATATATATATACACACACACACACACACACACACACAGTGCAATCCAAAAGTATTTGGACAGTGATGCATTTTTTGTTGTTTTGGCTCTACATTTGAAATGGAACAGTGACTACGAGGGTAAAGTGCAGACTTTCAGCTTTAATTTGAGGGTGTTTACATCCATATCAGGTGAACCGATATGGCTGCCATACCAGCAGCTGTTCCACCATGCAATCTGCTCCTACTGAATGGCTGAAGCTAAGCAGGTGTGGGCTTGGTTCTTGCATTCTGGTGCAAAATGGCTGCCGCTGCATCACCCAGGTGGGTGCTACACATTGGTGGTGGTTGAGGCGAGTTTCCCCTCATCCTTGTAAGCGCTTTGAGTATTGAGAAAGGCGCTATATAAATGCCAGGTATTATTATAACCATGTATTTGCAATTGTAATATCCCTTTTATACATAGGGGACCAAAAGTAATTGGACAAATTAACATCACTTAAATATTTTACATTTGGTTGCATATCTTTTGAATGCCATGACTTCCTGATGTCTGAGAACCAACAATATCAAAAGCCTCTTGGGGCTCTATCTTACACCCAGTTTCAGACCGGCGCAGTTGTCATTTTACCGTCCAGTGCTCCCGTTGTTTAAATAGCAAGTGAAAGGTTGCGCTAAAAGCACCACAAACTTGGTCTTAAGTCATGTCGCAGTTGTTTCAATGTTATTTTAACTGTGTAATATTCGGATAATAGTAATATGTGTCTACATAGGCGTGTGCACAATGTGCGTACAGCCTCCTGTCTGTTACACACACAGGGCCGCGCACATAATGCATGTTACGCCCAACACACCTATAATGTGATGTGGATGGGTCGGAGGGCCAGACGAGACCGTGAGGGGATCAACAAATTACCCACAAGACGTGGAATAACCACTAGAAATAAGAGAAAGGGGGAATCTGCAAACGGAACAGAGAAAATAAACAAAAAGGAAGAAAAACTTCTGGTGTCAGCCAACTCAAAGCAACCCAGAAAAGAGGGCGTAGAGTCGAGCAGACTCAAGCAGACAAATAGAAAGGGAGAAAACTCCCGGCGTATAGCCAACACAAAATGACCCAGATAAGAGGGCGAGGAGTCAATAAATTAGCTTAACGAAGAGGCGAAATGACAGAAAGTTAAGCAAAGGCAACCCGCCTCAAAGGGGACAGGTAGGCGAAGGAAAAAGAACAGGCAAAAAGAAAGGAAAAAGGACCCCACGGATCAAAACCTAATTCTAAACTAAGGGAAGTTCCTGCGTTCCTTTTGCAGCAAAAGTAATGCAGTCTTCCGGTTAACCATACTTGGCTTAACTTGACAAACTGTGACACAAAAGCACAAAAAACAGGGGGTGCGGTGCTTAAGTAGCTGAAGCGCACCTGAAACTAATAACAGATAATTAATCCCGGAGAGGGAGGAAAAAAGACCAGAGCGCCCTCACGCAGCCCTGAGAGTCAAGGCCAGCAAAAAGGGCAGAGCCGGCAGCAAAACCATGACAGGAATTAATGAATTAAGAGGCTAAGTTCAGCCCATTCTGTATTTCATAAAAGTATATCGACCACTCTGCAGTGTGATCAACATGAGAGCGAATCGAGTTGAAGATAATGGACATTTAAATATATTTAGGAGTTGGTTACAGTTCTTCTTTAACCACCAAAAAATGTTACACTATCACAGCAACAATAAAAAATGCATAAGGTCCTGGATATAGGTAAATTAAACTGTTATTTTGCCTGCTCACTTATTATAGTGAATTTCTGTCATCATAACATAATTTATGATGAGAACGGGGCTGTGTTGGACATTTTTGGTACTGGAAACTAAACTGAGACAAAGAAATTGATTATCTAAGGGTCATCCCCCTCATTAATTGCCTCATAGGATATAATAATGTGCTTCAAATGGACACTAAAGCTGTGTTCATGTTTGGATAGTGTGGATGGTTTTGGACAGCTTGGATACTATGCATATGTTGCCATGGGTTTTCATGGGTTTGGGAATGTTTTTGGACACCGATAACCATTCCCCTAATCTTTTGCAAATGTTGGAAATTATTGAATGATATATATGCAAATATATTTCCAACGAGTCAAAAGAGTATCTTTTGAAACATTTTGATCATCTCCTGAATTACTGGGATGCACAATTATCCATTTTGGGTAGATTTTTGGACATCAAGGTACACCATTTCAAATGGCCTCATAGGATCTGAGCAGTAATACATATCACTTTCATATTTTGTACACATGCAGACAGGATGTTTGCAAACAAGAAAATGTAAAGTTTAACCTTATTCACAAATTTGACTCTCAGGTGTTCACTGTAAACTAGAGTTAACTGTGAAACTTTGTTTTTCACCGGGGGTTGTGCATTAACTGCCCATAAAGTTATGAAAAGTGATCCATCCAAATCTGGCTGCAGAGTGAACATTAATAAATTGGGTAACACTTTAAAAGTTGCACCTAAACCTGTGTAGTTGTATTGTAACTAATTTGGTAAAAATAGGTTATTACTGAGTAACTCCAACATAGGTAGCATGGAACAACATATTATGATATGCAATTATGATATGCAAAATATTTAGAAATACTTTATTTACACTCATAGGCCACATATTCAGGATACACAACAAATCAACGTTAATTTCACCATGTGTCTTGATGATATGGAATGATTTAATTTGAGCAGGAGAGATGTAACAGGGCTGGCCTTGTTTCACATGTGTAATTAAGAATACCACAAACCGCTTTTCCATGTTACCTACATTGGAGTTACTCAGTAATAACCTCTTGTTACCAAATTGGTTACAATTGAATTACATAGGTGCAACTTAATGTAATGTGTTATCATAAATTGGTTTTTCAAGCTGAAACATCTGCTTTATTTAGCAAAACTAACTAACTTTTTGTAATGGGAGTCCTGTATGAATGTTAAGAAGTGAGGGTATTAACTGCTAGAGGAGGTCATCTAATTATTGTAGTGATACAGCTCTAGATGCACGAGGAGACATCATCAGTGATGCAACCTGGGGTCCTCGGGTGTTTTGGGTTTTTCAACATCAGACACCCTTGCCCAGTTGACCCAGCCAGTTCATCAGGCCCCAGCTTGTGTCCTAGTGGTAGATCGACCCTTGTGATCCAGAGCCATCTTGAGGATTTTTCCACTACCTTGGTGTAATTGCATCCTTCTGCTCATCCCTGCGATTCACAGTGTGTGGTAGGCTCTGCAGAAAGACTGTCCCACAAAACCCCTGCAGTGTCCATAGAGTAAAAGCGGCCTTCCCAAGGGACGGTCAGCTCCAGCATGATGATGTTCTTTGTCACTTCAGACACAATGAGGATGTCAGGTCTGAGTCTCGTGGTTGCTATAGGGGGAATTGAGCTGAGGACTGGTAGCAAAAGAGCTGCCAGTCCTGAATGGTAGTAAGCCCAGAAGCTGGTTTAGATGTTGACTTGGGTTACTCTTCAGCTCTGATGAAGCTGATAGTCTGCTTCATGATCTGTGCCCGCTTGCTTGCACAGATGGTCCCTGCGATGGTCTTCAGTACCAGGTCATGCTGCCAGTGGTAAAGGGTAAAGGCCCTTTCTCAGAGCCTTTGGACAACAGCTCAGGATGTGTTTGAGTATTCACCTTTTGGAACACCACAGGCACTGTGGGGTTTCTGCTAAGCCCCAGCAGTGTAGGTTGGAGGTCTAGGGAGGACATTGTTAACAGTCTGAACAAGGAACTTGATGTGGTGCGGTTCTGCCTGCCAGAGTTCAGCCTATGTGATCTTTCTGCCCACCACTTGTTCCCACCTAGTCCACATTCCTTGTAGTCTCATAAATTAACTTCAACAAATCTCAGTGACACAGTACCATTGCAAATAATTTTATGAAGGGGCACAGTGGTTTTCTCAAATGCAGGTCAGACCCGGCAGCAGAATTATTGGGAAAGACGGGCCTCAAATTTTTTAGGGTGAGCACATATTGATCAATATTTTCAAGCGAAATACCAGCTCAACTACACGGGGTATTGTGTTTTCACAAACCACAGTCAGTGGTAGGCTATAATTTACACGTTCATGTCAGCATTAAGAATGTCTTAAACACAGCAAAACACAGCTCTCCATAAACATATATCCCTATCTTACACCCGGCACTAAGCCAAACGCAAGTGTCTTTGTGATCTTACACTCGGCGCAGGGGTCATTATAGCAGCCAGCCCTCATGTCATTTAAATAGCAAGTGATCTTTTGCCCATAGCAAGTGAACTGGGCGGGTTGGTCTTAAGATGAGGTGTGGTCAGGATCATTTTCAGCGTATTGCTATCTTGAGCCAGCAGAAAGCGGTTGCGCTAAAACCACCACAAAGTCATATCGCAGTTGTTTACATGTTATTTTAACGGCGCATACATATAAGTGCGTCTACATAGGCACGCGTGCACAACGCACGTACATTCTCCTGTCTGTTACACACAGGGGCGTGCACAAGCATGACTAAAAATATCAAGATTACAATGTGAAATATTATTGTGTAGGCTATATCAAAAAATGCATAATAATAAAAGGGTTCATAGGTCAAAGACCACATACCTGTCCCTCAGCAAAGGGGAATGCCGCATTAAATTGCTTTCAGCCCACTCCATCAACAGCCAGGCAATGTGCGATGGTACGTGTAAGGTTACATGCTGTAGACTATTCGCAATTATCCTGAATCAAGCTATGACTTATTTTTGCCAATAGTTCTTGTAAGCTTCCGGGGGGACAATCTTCTGGGACAATGGCTATCCATTAAAAACTTTGCTGATAACACTTATGTCCAAAACCTTGTCCAGTGAATATTACATTTATTGTTTTATTAAAATTTCACCATGCATGTTAACTGAAGTTTAACCTTATTCTTTGTCCTTCATATTTTTTTAATTACAGTGACCAGGTTTCCATACTCAGCTTTTTAAAACCCTGCTGATTTCACCTGTTATTCCATAACTGAACAAAACGATTTTAAAGAAAACTAAGTCTAATTAGAAACGAAAACAAATTCACAGCACAGCCTCATGGAATTGATGTTTGATGTTTCATTGTATAATCAAACTAAATTTGTTAAACAAGCAGGCTAATTTGGCGTTTTCTAAAGTGAGACTTAAGCCATATTCTGATAATTTATTCTCAGCTGTTGCAGGTGCTTTTAACAAAATTTAACTGCATATATTTTCTAAAATAACAGCACTGTCGGGAATTACCCTAATGTAAAATATTATTATTGTGTATATCAAAACACGTCATAATGGTTAGTCCGACTAATATTGATCATCCTATTGATCCATATAGCCTATTCCTTGCTCGCACTACACATGCACGAGCATGTCTGTTTTGCCAAGGTGACATACAGTACAGTGCTACTGTATGTCAAGTATGGCCCGGTCAGTGTTCTCGTCATATGGATCACTAGGAACGTATTGTTTGAAAAGGCTATCTATCACATTGTGCTTCCAGGACAATCAGTTTTTAGTTTAATGAAGCAAATGCAATCACCTGAGCTATAATTACAAATTTTGAAACGGGGCAGGTTTACAATTGCATGCATATACTTAGGTTTTTGTTGATGTCTCGGCCTTGGGCTGCTCCGGGCCTCATGGTAGTGAAGGGCTCCTGGGCACTGGCCCCATTGGCCTGGTCTGTAATCCGTCCTTGCTCCCATCCCTGTGACGACCTGGTCATTGCTCCTCCCCGCTTCAACTTTTTAAAATATTAGTCCCCAATGGTGGAACGACCTGCCTATCTCAGTCAGTACAGCAAAGTCCCTCCCTACCTTCCAGCGTAACCTGATGACACATCTATTCAGGAAATACCTCTCATCCCCTTCTCTGCCCTGATTCTCATTGACCTCTTCCAAATCTTCTATCTATCCTATGAAAAAACCCTCTACCTTCCTTTCCACGTTCATTCTTGAGACAAAGAATTACCTATCGCAGGTGTGTTATGACCAGGCCTTTTCACTCTCATTGCTACTTGGAATATTGATGATTTACAGATTTCTTTGTGCATTAATTGTAAGTTGCCCTGGATAAGAGCGTCAGCTAAATGCCTAAAATGTAAATGTAAAATATCAACATGTGATCGACTGAAACCGATTGCATTATTGCAGCCAGAATTTGACTGTCATCAATTTGTATCCATGTCCCTCTACTAATACTACATTATATGCCTAGCAAAAATTTAAAATCACATTTGTTGTAAGGTTACGGATTATTCTTTTTATAGATTCTGCAGATTACCATCAGTTTGCAATTCATTGGGCAATATATTTTCATCTTAAATATTTGTATTCAATTAAGACCGTTGTATTAAGCACACACAAGTGACATTAGATACTTAGTTACAATCATGGAAGTGCCACTGTCAAGGTGTAAACCCCAAGAACTAGAAGATAAAGGGAGAGGTTTTAAAAAAATGAAATACAGACATTGCGGAGTGATCTGTAAAGGTGACTTTTTAGATGTTTGCCACAGACAGCAGTGAACCTGCATTCCTGATTGGTTGGGGAAGATTGTTCCATGAAACGCTCGGTTCCAGGTGTCGTGATTTTGACATAATCCACGTTGTTTGCATTAGTTTATTTGCCAACATCATTCTTCGTTGTCCAGTTGCTGACCACTAGAGCAAGTCATAAAGGTGAGCATGAATATTTTGACTCATATTGGGGCCAGGTAGCAATACAACATTATGTTCTAACAAAGTTTACTGTGCCTTTAAATCTGTATTCATACAAAATAAAAACCTTCTCACTGATTGAAAAATGTTTCTTGAATGACACACACAGCACCATATATTACTTCTGTATGTGTATTACCTACATATTTTTCACTTCCACTGGCAGGTGGAGGTTTTGTTGGAAACTTGATTTTGGACAGAAAAACCACTATATTTGATACAATTGAACAACAATTAGACACAGTCCTTTCTCTGAAACTTTGTCACTCATAAATATTTCAACAGTTAAAGTGTAATATTAAAGGAGAATGAATGAGAAAGCATGCAGTGAAGACAGGTTGGAAACCAAGTTCATTAATACTTGCTTTGAACACACCGTTTTTAACACACCCTAGTGGTCAAAACAGAAAGATCTCCATTTTATTTGTCATCAACAATGACAATAATATTAATTGTTCTTAAGTTTTTACAAAAACAAAAATTGTATAAACCATCAAAAGAAAAAGACAGGACAATGCCAAAAATGAACAATTTCCAAAAATCAAACAACTGAAATTCAGTCCCTGCTGATTTTGACTGAAACAATGTTCCAGCAGTCATACTACCAGAAATTACTTGGACAGGGAACTGTGAAACATCTGGTGCAATTCTGTGTGATTCTGTTCAGCTTTTATGTGAAGCCTTGAGTCTCCGTCTGGCATCCTTATGCTTCTTCCTATATTCCTAATAAAAAAATTAAAAAAACTGTCTGAGCTCAACTTAGAGGCTTTTAAGCTCTACTGAATGAATACACGTTTAGTACTTTCCCATCATCCAATAATGTGAGAGGACATGTAAATCCATAGAACAGTTACCTCGATCAAGGTGGTCCTTTTCTCCTCCCAGTTTTCCCTCTGGTCCTCCAGTTTTGCTGATCTACAGAACATTTTAGGTCCCTCTGCAGAGCCAAAACATGAGAAATCCATTTTGTAAAACCATGCATTTAGCCTTTCTGAAAACATCATTTACAGGCACCTGACAGAGCTGAAACCCTCAGAAGAGGCATTTGTGGGGATTAGGAAGCCCTCAAGCTCATACCTTTTAACCGTACATCGTCTTGGAAGAAAAAGAAAAATGTTTTCTTTGCTGCCACTGGTTCCCTTTATTTAAAAGAAAAAGAAGAATATTACATATGATTTAAAATGGCAGTGAAATGCATAAATCTGTACTGATCTGAGCCATGGAAATCAGCTCAGAGCGACATTACTCAATATCATTCAGTATTAATCTGTAACAGCATTGGCCGATCTGAGTCAGCAAAGCCAGTATTACTCTGTAGCATTGGCCAATCAGAGGCAGTAAAGGTAGCATTACTCTGTAGCTTTGGCCAATCAGAGGCAGTAAAGGTAGCATTACTCTGTAGCTTTGGCCAATCAGAGGCAATAAAGGTAGCATTACTCTGTAGCATTGGCAGAAGCAGACTGATCTCCAGTGCCTTCCTTGACCTCGTCATCTTCTTCCTCAGAACTGCTGTCCCGAAAGGAGGGATTCTCCTGCCATGGTACTTTTGCTCCCTTTAGTATCTGTAGCTTGTAGTCATCTATGGCAGTCGATGAAAAACAACAAATTATTAACAGTGCACAATGCACCTTGAACACAGTATTTCATAAATTAATATCAAATAATGTGTCTGGATGGGGCAAAACACCCCAACATTACAGTGCCAAGATAGGAAGGCCATATTATTCTTGAATTGCAAAAAAATATTTTTTCAAGTTGGCAAAACTTGTGATGTTTCAAGGTATTTTTATTTTCCCCTGTTGATTTGAAATGGGCAATCATGGCTTCAAACACCACTGAAACATACTCTGTATATTCGGGAGGGTGCACAACAGAATGTGTGCTGCCGGCTCCCACTTATTTTCAGTCTGTAGTCCACCAGCTGAATGAAAATCCTCAATCTCTGGTTGATGCTGTGGGCAATTATGCCTTGCTCTATGGAAGTTTAGCTCTATGTCCCATTTATAGTGACAACTTGGGGAATCGGTGTGAACAAGGACAAGAGTAAGATTAAAAGTTAGATATAGAGGATGAATAGGTGGCCAGATGCAGAAAACCTATTTTTGAGAGACTTTGACCAGAACCCCGGGGCAAACACACCTACACTTTTGAACAGTGCCACGGGATCTTTAACAGCCCCATAATGTTAGGACCTCTGTTGTCTCATCCGAAGGACAGATAGGCACTGGTACATTCCACAATGAATAGGGTAAATACTGAACAGGATGCTTCAACATTGGGACCAATTAAAAGTCAAATATGCAATGTAGACAGCATTTACAAAATATATTAAAATATAAATAAAATGAGAAGGAAAAGCCAAAAAATGTACCTTTCACTGTGGTATCCTTTATGTCATCATTTCCAAAAAATGAGAACTGGAAGCCCGTTGGTTCTGCATTCTTGGTGCTCACATTCGGAGAGGTAAGACAGAGCTGCAGGGATGCATTCTCCTCTGAGGCTTGCTTCTCTAGCTTCTCCTCCCCTTTCTCCTTCCCCTCCTCTTTATCTTCCTCCACCACCTCCTCCTCCACCTCCTCCTCCTCCTCCTCCTCCTCCTCCTCCTCCACCTCCACCTCCACCTCCACCTCCTCCTTATCCCAGGCTACAGCCTGTTTCACCTCAATACTTTCTTTCTGAGATCCAAAGACCTCTTTCAGGTCTATGGCCACATCGTAGTAAATCTCCTTGGAAACTTCCGGTAACTTTTCTGCCTCCTCGCGTTTCTTGCGTCTCACTGCCTTGCTACAGTTGAGAGAGAGTGAGAGAAAGGGAGTAAAAGAGTGATTTAAGATGAAATCCAATTTGTGTCTGACTCAGTGACAGTGGCAAAACAGTGCTGGTAGGTCATTCACTTCAAAGCTACTTCCTGCTACATTTGGATTAAGCAATTACCATGTAGATTCGCAACTATAAAAGGATATGGTAAGCAGCTCTGGTACCTTTCTTTTTTGGGCTCCTCGCTTTTCTTTTCGAAGGCTGTGTGCTCTTCTCGAGTGGGATCATAGTGCAGGACAGAAATATCTCTGCAGATACAAAAACAGCTAATTAGCAAGTCCATATTTAAACAACAGCCAATCCCACAGGCCCACCATTGCTTTGATATTTGCGGAGTCAGAAGTCTACTGAACCACAGAACGCAACGGTGACTGCAGATTAGGGTTGCAAAATTCTGGGAATATTCAAAGGTGGAAACTTTCCATGGGAATAAACTGAAAATTTTGCCGTTATTTGTACTAGCTGTATTTACCTCATCATATGCAGACATAAATATAAACATTTTGTTTTGTCATAAGCAGACATCCATGCAAACATTTGTGAGTAGAACTTTAATGGATTCTTTCATTGAACAAAAAACATGAATGTTGAATAAAATAAATGTATCCTCCCCCCCTCAAAAAAAATCCCATTCAGAATGGATTTAGTCCTTGGGCTCAAATGCTCAATAGAGTACTCAAGTGACTACGTCACTGGTTTCAGATGTGACTTCCCCATTCATTTAGACCATAGAAAATTTCTAGTGATTATGTCTTAACATCAAATTCAATTCCCTGGATTGTTCAATATAATGCCCGTTCGCAAAATATGTAGTTTTTCTGGATCAGCTTCGAGTATATTTTACGTTTTAGTATTTTTTAAAAATATACCAGCGCTGGCACTGTTTAAAAACTCTGTTTATAAACACTGTTTATGTCCCATAATTCCCTCCAGACGGTTCAATGAAGTAAAATAGCCAAATTTGCAAGGTGGTATGCACTGCCAAAAATGTCCAGATGAGATGATGATCTGATTGGTCAACAATCACCCGTGCATTGCAGTAAAGTGGACTACAAACCAGACTACAATCATTTAATCATTACTCTAAAAAAATAACATTGGAACATGTGATGTATGCTCTATATCCTTATACCACACAGGCTAATCCAGGAACGTTTCGGCTCATTCTATAAATCAGATTTCAAGAAATTGTCAAGAGTCCCCGAAGCCCATTCTATCGATCATAGGGAATATACTTCCGAAACCACCCACGTCTGACGTACTCACTCGAGTACTCTATAGCCTTGCTATAGTGTGCAGGATGCTGGGAATTATTTCTGCATGTGATGGATGAATGCACAGTGCATACAGAGGGCCCTGCAGTAGTGTGCAGGATGCTAGGAATTATCTGTGCATACGATAAAAGAATGCACTGTGCAGTGTTGAAATTCAACTGAATTTCCATGAAATTGGGTAGTTTTAACCAAAGCATGCTGCAAGTTCTAGAATTGCATTTTAGATGTATTTTCCACCTAAATTATTGCAATTAAATCGGTCAAAATTTTCAAAATTCCAGAGCTTGGTAAATTTCTGGAAATTTCCCACCCCTTTGCAAACCTACTGCAGATTATAAAATGGTACACAAAACAATAGCTGTGTGAGGGCCAGGGGAAAACCTTGCCTGAACTGTTTGCTCTTGGCTGCTTCTTTGCTGGTTTCTGTACTTTGGACATTGATGTTCAGTAGACTTTGTAAGATGTCTAGGTTCTTCTTTTTTTCTTCCTCAAGCTGCACTTCCAGATCAGCACGAGAGGATGTCTCTTCTGTAATATCAGTTTGAACATCAAAACATCATGCTGGAATAAAAATATCTGATGGGATCTGATGGGTTTTCTTGTGCAGCTTGGGTTACGTCTATCCAATCAGCCTTACCTGGAATGTTCGATTCATCGTCCCTTTCAAGAAATCGCGAATCCATACGGAATCGCTCGTCTGTTCCGAATCGTGACTGCAACTGCATCAGCTACAGCACAGGACAACGGTGCCCAGAGTCAACAAAAGATCGAAGCAAATAACTTTCAAATAGAGAATACTGATAATTTCCCAATATTTACAGTATTGACAAAAATAACATTGCTATGCTGGTTATGGCTTGGGCAGAGAGCAAGTCAGACAAAAGTAATACCAGTATTGTTTTATTTACCCAGGTAGGCCAACTGAGAACTCAAAAGCCTCAAAAAAGGAATCAATGTGGGTAGGGAATGCAAGGGATTGTGTAGCCAATCAGACGTAGGGGGGTATGCTTAGGTGGTCACATGTAGAGAGCCCGTTTTTGTGGGAACTTGGCCAGGGCACAGGGGTTAACACCCCTACTTAAAGAAGGCCATGGGACCCTTTAATGACCACGGTGAGTCAGGAGCTTGTGTCTCATCGGAAGGACAGACCCAATCACTGTGCTGAGGCATTGGATTTCTACATTCCCATACCAGCCCACCAACAGACCTCTTCCAGATGCAACAACTTAAGTTAAGTTTTCCCAGGAGGTCTCCCATTCAAGGATTAACAAAGCCCACACCTTCTTAGACCCAAAAAGTGCACAGGGTAGTATGACTGCTGGCTATGGACCCGCTCCTCCCCCCAACACAACACATCTTGCTCACCTTCTGTCCAGCTTTCCCCTCAAACTGTGGCTTAATTTGGAATCGTGTGTCATCAACATCTTCTTCCTCCTTGTCTTCCTCATCATCCTCACTGCTGTCAAACAGCTTGCTGCCTACTTGCTTTTCAAAGTCCTGCAAAAAAAACTCCAATTAAAAAAATAACCAAATCTGTGCCAAACCAAACGACTGCAATCTGTGCTATAAAGTGGCTGACATGACAGAATGTGTTTTTCGTTCAGCATTCTCTTTGGGAGGGCTGGAACTCATTTATGTAGGCCAGTTAGGAGCAAGATAAAGTACCTGACTTTACAGGGCCAAATCAGTGTCTAATTCTGCTTTCCCACCTGCAATGTGCTGCCTTGTGCCAACTAACCTTTACCCTGAGGCCCTGTGTTGCCCCAGTCCCGGGGCCCAATTCACTGGGCTCCTCTGTGGAAGACTCTGAAGAAGACTCCTTCTCCTGCGTGTTTGCGTCCACAGAACGTTGTTCAGCTTCCTCTTCACTCTCATCAGAGTCAAACACAATATGCTTTCCTTTGCCGGCTACTGGTCCATCCTGGGATAAAATAATTAAGAGCATGAAATATGGAGTTTAAAAATGTCTGCGTCATTCCTACGTCTCCTATGATGACCGTAGGCATTAATAGAACCGGGATGCACGACTTACCAACGTTGAGAGAGCACCTTGAATGAGATTCTTCTGCAGCTCTGCCTCCTTCTGCTTCAGCTCCAGAGCAGCCAGGCGCTTCTGGTTATCCTGCTGCTGTTTCTGCTGAATGTTCTCTGTGCTGGTGGCCCTTTTTTGGAAAGGCTTCTTTAACAATGCCGTGTTCTCTTCCAACCGCTCTGTGGACGCGCTTGCCGAACACTTCGGTGCGGCTCTTCCCTTTGCCCCCACCTGTTCGGTGCTCAGCGGCTTTGCACTCAGTGAGCTGGATACAGCACTAGGGGCCTCAAACCTGTTTGAGCAAACCCCCTGTGTGGGAGCAGATCTGTCCGTTTCTCCTGCAGCTGCAGACAGTTGCTGTTCAGGATCTTCCCCTTCCTCGCTATCAGAGCTGCTGGAATCTGAATTTGTCTCTGCGCTTTCGGACTCATTGGATTTTAACGGACCGCTGTGGTCTGTCTGCTTTACCATCTCATCACTAGGTAGTGAGAGAGGGGGAAGACCCTTAAATGGTGGGAGTTTGCCATCATCAAACTGGCTCTCACATTCTGAGGCACTGGAGTCAGATGTTGAGGACGTGTGTTCCAAGTTCTGTTTCTTCTCAGCTTCATTGGTTTCTTGGTCTTCTTCATCACTGTTCCTCTTCTGACAGAGACCTAGCTGAGCTCCTTTCCGTACAGTTTCTAAAAGAGCTTTGGTCCCCATGAAAGCAGGGAGACTCTGGGTTTGGCTCTTTTTCCGCCTCTTCTTTTTTCCCCCCCTGTCGTTATCACTTTCCTCATCACTGCTGTCCTCCCCCAAGATGGCCTCCAAAATCTCCTCTGGTGTGTTACCCTTCTTTGAGGCCTCCCCATTGGAAAAGGGCACAAATTCAGTCGCTTGTCTGGATCCAGCTTGTGAATCAGATGCCTGGCAACGCACATTTTTCTCTTCCTCAGCCATTGAGGCTTCCTTCGCAAGTTGCTCCAAATCCGCAAGAGACAGCTCTATACGTTGACAATTGGCCACCATGGCTTCGTAATCCAACTCTGAATCTGAACTGGAACCAGAACTAGAACCCTGACACTCCTCTGAACCCTCTTTTGTAGATTCAGTTACACAGGATGGCTGCTTAGAGAGGACTTTACTGGCAGGTTTCTGTTTTCTTTGGCTGGTGCCAGGTTTAGAATCACATTTGTTTAAAATTGCCCCAGAGGTGCTCAACTGGGTGTTATCAGCTACCCTCTGCTTCGCTGCGACAGCAGGAGTTTTTCTGTTTGTGAGAATTTCGTCAGTGTCGGCCGAGTCGTATTCACGGTCGTCTGCCGGCTCCTCACTGCTCCTGACTGCGAGTCCACCCTTTGAATTCTGACCGGCCCAGAACATACTGGGTTTAACGGTGAAGTCATCACCAACCACCTCCAGATTATCATCATCCTCCATGGCCATGTCTTTTGTTTGTGCATTTTCTTGCGCTACCAACATATGAATGTCCTCATCAGAATCTTCTTCGCTGTCAAACACATACAGGGATTTTGTTTGCCTTTTTAGAGCAGGCTTCTCCTTTCCAAGCACAGGGCCATTTTTCCAAGTCATTGTTTGCATTGAAAGAGTGTTTGTACCATGGCTGACTCTGAGTGAGTTCACTTCATTTTTCACAGGGGCCTCATGAAGCTCCTTACCTTGGCCATTGTACTTATCCACAGGGTGAGTGTTTTCGGTCACTTTGCACAATGACTCCTTCCTGATCTTTTTGGGGCGTACTTTCCGTGGGGGGAATTCGCCTCGTCTTTTCTTGCTGATGTCATCATCACCTTCCATGATTTCCCAGGTCAGCTGAGACACTGGGGTTAGGGTTGGAACATCAGCTGTGCTTTCCAGCTTTTTGATGTTGTGGCTGTGCTTTGAAGGGTCATACTTAAAAATGTGTGAATGAGTTAAGGTATATTTACAACCACGTATGACACATATAAGCATAATCTTAAATATTCGCGAAGTAGCATCATTTCTGCCCATACAATGCAATACTGTAATATTTTTTTACCACAGTCTCACACAAATGTGTGCCAATGTGCTGTGTATTTGTGAGACACAGATATTGAATGTCCACCTACTAAACAAGGAAATAATAACATGAAAGCTATAATTCTATACGTCTACCTACTATATATTGCATATCCACTCAAATTGGACTAAACATTTATGTACCCTTGTATGCAACCCTTACAATTAGTTACAAGTTGGGTAAATGTAGCCTTTAAAATTTCTTCAGATGATATATTTTGTGATACAAGTTTATACTGACACGATGATTAAAGAGACTTTACCACCCCTGTACAAGCTGCTTCAGGATACCCAAATTGTATTTTCATTGTAAAGCCAGCTGATCATCAGATACTTCTGTATCGACAATATCCTTCATTGTACATAAAAATTGTCTGCGCAAATTAAAAATATACACTAAAACTGAAATGGTATTCAAAACCCCTCAAAGTGAACTATCCCTTTAAAGAAACCTGCCAAGGTGACTACTGTGGATGTACTTACATGCATTACATTCTAGATATTTTAGTTAAATGTTGTGGTTTTCTTTTTTAAAACACCCATCCCATTTTATTTCGTTCGAAAGGACATAGTCAAAACCTACTGTACTCAGGAGAGAGTACGTAAAAAAGGATATCTTGTTCTTGCCTTGACCCTTAAGATGAAGGACTGGAAGAACCCGCCCAAATTTACTAACAACCCAATCCTGCCAAAGAAAAAAGGCACAATGAAAATACGTTTTGCAAACCTGACTGAGGCAACACTGCTTATTCATTAGTAGAAGAATAAATGGGTAGAGTTAAAGAAACCTAGAAAGAACCAACTGATAAAATGTTGTTATAACTTGATTCATCATTAATAATTTGGTAGGTGGATCAATTTTAAGTCAGTATGTATTTACAGACGTATATGCTGCAATTAACATGCTTATTATGCTAATAAGTTGGCTTTGATATATTGAAAATATTTTGCTTGAGCTGTAACATATTATTGATTTGCCTAGATACAGTTATCCAAGGTGATTTGCTTCACTTACATTAAATATACCACCCATAAATGCAAATAGTTCCTTAGGGGTACAATTAAAATGACCTGCACTGGTGAAGGATACCACATTTGGGCTGCACATAAAAAAAAAAAAAATTTCGTTCGGTTATTTTATTCCTTTCTTTTAATAAAACCAATTTACTTTTATATTATATCGTATTGAGTTTTTTTATCAACCCTTACAAACAGGTACAACACAAAAAGGTCGTGCATTGCAACGTGGAGCAAACACAGTAAAAAAAACCCCAAAAATGGCCAAAAAAAAAAAAAAAAAAAAATCTGCTTTTTGTTATTGTTTGGTACTCACGTTCGTTTTTGTTTGGTGTGTGGACTGATATGATTGCCCACAGTAGTAAAAAAAAAAAAAAAACATATTGGCATTTTTATTTTTTTTTCATTTTACACTGTCAGGGACCTCAGTAGCGTGTGGTGTGGAATACGCAGCCACAGCACAACACAACCCCTTCCTCATGCTGGTCACTGTCCTGGTCACCACACACTGTGCTGGATGGATGATCCCCCATCATCCCCCTGCCACTGCTGCAGCACTTTTTAAGCCAAAACGAGAGTGAGAGAGAAAGAAGAGAGATGGGGATTTTGCAGGATTTTTTTTTTTTTTTTGGGCCGCCACACGGTTAGGTGTGCTGTGTTGCTCATTTCACGAATGATGATACCTTAGTGTGTGTACTCGTTGTAAAGGTGACTAATCAGGCTTTCCAACGATATAAAATACAATACCAATTGGTATTATTAACAGGGAGGAATAATCGACCGAAATAACGTTTCCAAACTTTTTTTGAGGAGTTTAGTATTCTAAAACAGTTTCTCTCTGTCCAGATCTGAAACCACTACACCATATAGAGCTTGACCCCTGGTGGTGATTTTTAGGCCTATCTGGACCCCCCAACTCTACAATGATGCAGAATATCATGACCAAAGTTCAGCTTTATTCATTTGGATGGACAAGGATTGTGTGAAAATAATATGAGAAAATTTGAGACCTAAGCATGCAAAAATCAGCAAATCCTCATTGAAATAGCTTGGTCTGACCAATAGGCTATCCCAAACATTACATTTTTCCTCTCATGAGCTGAATATACACACAAAATAAAAATCTATTGATAGAAAATATCAACTGGCTACAATTCTAGAAATACCTTATGGCCTGGAATCTCTGTCCCCGGAACGGCTGCTTTCATATGGAAATTCTCTACACCAGCCTTTTTGAATGAATCCACCAACTTCTCTTTTGGTTCAATGTTTGTAAACAGAGTCTTCTCGGCTGCCTGTTGCCGTTCTACAGCCAGCCTGAAAAATGAGTTCAATTAGTTCAAAACCAAATCATACTGAAAATGAATCTCCTCTTCAGCCGGCAAGCTGGCAATGGTCTGAATTGCTTGACAATCTCAGTTTGGTCATTTAAGGCTCTAAACCGTAAGAGCCCAAAACAGAGGGCATATAAAACAGAAATAGCCACAAAATTTATTTACACTCGTCATTTTGTCTTGTTACCCACAGTGCATCTAGAACTATTTGAAGAGAGGTCTTGAACAAGCCAAGGGTCTCTACCTATTCTTCAAGTTTGGGCATGCTATTCCAAGCAAAAACAACTTGGTGTGAAAAATGTACTTCATTGATGATTTCCAATGCAAGAAACCACAGATTAAAAAATGTATAGTGACTGGTATGAGTCAGACCTCTTGTGTGTTGTTGACCTATACAGAGGTCGGCCTAATTTTGAGACAGTGGATTTTAGGCACATTCAACTTTTACATCTAACGTAGCATCAGATTAGAAGTCAAAAGAGTGAAATCGTACAGCATTTGCATAAATTGGATTTGAATAGTTTAAATTGCATACCTGTGTAAAAAGTTTTCCTTTGCCACTTCAATTTGCAGGGTTCCACCTTTCCATTTAGATTTATTTAATACGGTCATACCTAAGAGATGGAGACATGACAAGAACCAAATGTAAATCCATACCATTTCTTGTTCACAGTTAATTCTTTTGAGGAAAAAAATCGTGACATACACTTTCTTAAAGCTTCATCCGAGATGTTAATGTTGATATAGCCGAAGGTCTTCACGGGGATTCCTAATGGGAAACGAAAAAACAAATCAGTAATTATTTTAGGGTTACCCCGTCAAAGCTAATTACGATAGGGCTACACTGCAGACTACTAATGCACGTACCGGTTTCATCTTTCCTCGTTACGATTTCCACATCTGACACTTCCCCAAATTTCCCAAATCTGTCTTTCAGATCCTTTTGGGAAATTGCATGACCCAATCCACCTATGTACAAACGCTTCATATCTTTATCCTGCTCGGTAAAAAGTTATAATCTAGCTAACGCTAGCGGATTAGTTTACAACTCTAAATTTGAAATAAATATAGATTTACCAAAGTTAGCTTGCTGCTAGCAAACGCTACACTTCACACGGTTTGACTGACAGATTAATTGAATACATTATGAAAATTTCAATAACAGCAGCGATTTTGAATAGACCAACTAGTTAACTAGCAACAATTTTAGTTCACGTTGACATTTCAGTTCATTCACACATGTTTCCACAAAGCCCGTTGTGCTCAACAGGAACAGTCCCTCTACATTAACACACACCGTACCTTAGGTTCCGCTAGTAGAAGGTTCCGTCTGAAGTGCTGCCCAAACAAACTGTATATTTTTAAAACAAAAAACAAATGCAACACTTTAAAATCACTAACTTACTAGGATTGGCATAAATGTCACAACCAAGAGTAAACAAACAATCACGAAAATGTGTCTAATTTAACCAGTTTATCGTTTGTGGTCTCTTGCTTTCGAAACAGACAAGTTACATAAACACTTGCTGCCATAGGAGATGGCAATGTAAATTGTAATAACATTTCCCTTTGTTTCCTTTACTTCATGACTATTAGACTATTATAACTGACGATTTGTAGTGAATAAACCAGTACCCACGTTCTATTAAAAATCTTAATAAAGAAAAAAAATAGATACGTCACGACACCCCTGCTCCTACTACGTTACAGTACATGGTAGAGTCCACTTTTGGCGCGACATGTAAGTTAAATCGCTGTGTACCAGCAGTAAGTTTGCTTGATTGTATATGCTTTGTATTTAACTTTGCTTTTTTTTTAAACTCTTGTTTTGTTGCTGGTTAGCAACTATATAAATCAACAAATACCTCGTACATTGATCTACTTGACATATAGTTGGGTATCTTGCAAGTCTGGTTGCTTTTTTTCAAAAAAAGATAGCATATAAGCTAGATCCAGCTAAGGTAAGTTAGTCTTACAAACGACTAATATCTTTGTTAACATGACGCAATTAGCTCGTTTTTTGACACTTTGCAGCGCTATGCTAATTTAAGAAGAATTGAGAGGATTGTCAGGTTGATAAACTGTGTTGGAAGCTTTTATTTTGTTATGCGAAACCCGAAAGGTTGTTACTAACTCATTTTCTACCCGTCCCAGCGGCACCATCCGTGCGTTTCTTGACAGATCTATGGGCGAGAATCAAACTCCGACACTTCAAACTATGGAGCGAGTGTATGAAGCAGAAATAAAATTGCTACAAGAGGAAATCGCAATGCTACAAAATCAACAAGAAAACAATGAGCGAAATGTCATATTGCACTTTGAAGAGCACACACAGCGTGCTTTGTAAGTTTTATTATTCTCTCTAAAACAAGATTAGCTAATTTTACATATTCTATTTGGATACTGGTGAATGACTTCACATCTGTCCATATCTATATAATATTTGAAAGGTTTTCAAAGTTGTTGGAGCATGGCATCACCCATCATAGATGTTTATGTGTTTCAGAACATCACAGCCAGACTTCAAAAGAGGAACGAAAGACACCGCTATGAATCTAAAGATGGAACTTGAGAAACTGGAGGAAGATCTGGCCAGACAGACCAAAATGAATGGAATTGTACTGAATGAGTGTGAAGTGAATACACTGGAAAAAAGTCAGTGCCTATTTCTTCCAGAGATGTAATATGCAAAACTATTTCACAAATTTCCACCTAAACAGACAGTATGGTCCAATGGCTTAGAGTTATTCCTCTCGCCGTGCTTCATGCATGTTTTTATATCGGGGAATCGTCTATTAACTACATGTACAAAAGAAAACCAGCAGTACTACTGGCCTCCAGGGCCAGATTTGAGTATCCATGGTTTACTTAGTGTAGATAGATATCTTCAGACAATTTTGCAGAATGACCCATTATAATGCTCTGGATGTTGTGTAGGGGAATGATTGGAACTGTATCAAAGTATACAACCAGTGGTAACTGCATCCAACTATCAAATTTAGGAAGCCATCTATCATTAAGTATATATGGAAATATATTTTATGTCTCCACTTGATTCACTTGGTGCCTGACAGCTTTTCTTTTGATAACATTACTCATGCATACTTCACATAAATTAAATTAACTTAATTGTAAAAATGAGATTGTATTACTTTGTACCGGCCTGTTTGTTGTTATTAAATTGTCTCTCAGTGCATCCTGTGAAGCATACCATGTACAAAGGTTTTCTCATAGTATGATTTTTTCCCCCCACCTTTTAGGTAAGACCAAAATTGTACAGCAGCACAGAGTTTCTGGTAACTGCAATTTATTGGACTTTCAAGTTGAGTTTCAGCTCACAGAAATCCTGGTAAGACGGTGTTTTTGTTTGTTGTCCTACATTGCTGTTGATAATGATTCGGTAGACTTCCAACTTCAGTATAAAATGTATGATTTCAGATATGAAATTTATGCTTGAATTCTACTTCTGCTTATGTCACTAGCCAGGGAAGGTTTCATAAATTCATTATAGTCAGAGTTTTATCAGATGCTTTTGTCCAGAGTAACTTGCACAGTGTACATTTGCATTGTGCATACAATCAAATTATACAGCCGAACATTTACTGCAGCAGTGTAAGTGAAGTACCTTCCTCAGGGGTACAAAGGCAGTGCTCCGCCTGGGCCAAATTTTCAAGCCATTACATGACACTGCCAGTCTGCCACCCACCCACTGTTCAGTCATTATGCAATCGTGACTCCTCTGGAATGTGGGTCTGCCTGCACCAGCTGCGCGGGGTTTGCAGGCCTAGTAACTGCACAGCTAAGCTTAGCTGGAGGATTGTGCAGTAAAAACTAGGCAAAACTATTTGTTTGAAATAAAGAATAACACAACCAAATACATTTCTACATTTTTATTTCTACGTTATAACGGTTTTGTTGTATAAGGGGAAAATGTATCAAGGCATATTACAGACACATTAAGACAAGCGCAAAAATGTGCAAAACACAAAATGGAAAATGTATCTAAAGAAATACAAAATGCAAGACTTTAAGGGTAATTCCACCAAACAACAACATTAACCTTATTTATCAGATCAAGGTGCAACTAATTCAGTCTCTCTGTGGCTGGCCAAAATTTTTTTTGGTAGAGGTATACGTCATTTTGACCTGGTACATGCACAGGGCTATATCTCTGCTCTAACTACAGGTAGAAAGTTGGCTGAGAGCTCATTTTAATCAGGAGAGCTACTTTTCTACGCATCAAACATTTTTCAGTGGGATCCCTCTTTAAAGTCTTCAGTCATAATGAATTCAGTAGGCTACACTTCCTCTGCTCTAGGCTACGCTTTTACACACGTACTGTCTCTCTCCTCTTACAAATCAAATCCACAGTGAACGCACAGCTTTGATGGTTTGTGTGAGCATCATTTAGTTTTCACGTCTGCAGCTAATCAAACTTTATCCAATGCCAATTTGTCCGGTTTGTTTGCCGTATATTCAATGAAAGGACATCGCGATTTCGTCAGATCTACTGAAAATATGTTGGAGCTGTTATCTTGGCGGAGTTATAAACCTATCCTTTCTATAACTACAGTGTTCACAATTATTCATCCCCACCCTAAAGTCGTTATCATCTTCATCACACTATTGTAATGAATGGATTTTGAGTGATTATACATGCAAAATTAGTTTTGATTGTTTGATTGAACAATTTGTCAGAATGGTAGTTGCTGAATAGCGTGCCAGAGGATAGCACGACGCATTGTAATATTTCCATAGGCAACAGATACTTTTACCATGCCTGTAATAATTGTCTTATCTCTTCTTCCCCTCAAATGCACAGCAGCTCTCTCAGTTCAGAACAATTCTCCATTGTTCCGACTCGTAAACAATGCTGTTTGTTGCTTGTTGTTAAAAAAAACAGAGTTTTGTTTACTACCAGCTAGCGCTAGCGTTGCCAGAACTTTTGGAACCTACTTACTAAGTGCTGTTGCTGTCATAATGCGCCTCTGATCGTAACCAATGAGGTTCCTTAATTGAAACCCGGGTTAAATAACCCGTGTTCTCCCTTTCACACCAAAGCTGAGCCGTGTCCGACCCACGTTATTCCCGGGTCGTGAGCAGGGTCGCCGACCCGGGTCGAATAACGCAGTTTGACCCTTTCACACCAACGGCAAACGAATGACCTGGGTCGTTGCTTCGGTCAGGGGTATTAGATAAGATTCTCATGGTGGCTGTACCAAGAATTATCGTGTCACTAAACACCAGGGGGCAGCAAAAATCTATATTTATTATGTATTGCATTTTAATCTTTTGTTTTCCAGAGTATATGTTAGTGGAAATGTGAAATTGTCATGTGAAATTAGTTTAATGGTCAAGAGGGATAGTGTACAATCGTGGACAGCAGTATATGAAATTTACTTTTTCACCATCTGGACAGAGTGGCTTGTGGATTCTAAAAATCACCAGCCATTGTAGCACGCTGGATTGTGATAGATTAATGCTTTGATTAACTCTTTTAAAAACAAAAAAACAAAAAAACAACTTTGGTAGAACTTTGGGTTGTGTAGTTACCTGGCCATGATATGAGTCCAAATGGTGTAGAAATATGTTCGTTAGTTGCTCTGTGCTCCCCGGGGGTGATAATCCAGAATAGGGTATTTGTCGCTCTCCATTCACTTCTATGGGGAAGCTAAAACGGTCTCAAAATGACACGTCTAGCACATATACGATCACAAACTAAGAGGATTCACCTGATTTACAAGCAATAAGCATTTCTCTTATGTATTTTTTGTGCTTTAACTGTAAATTTGCAAGCAGTTTTATAATTCTGTTGGAAATACATTCTTCCTCATCTGCAATGTTCACTGTTTCATGTGTAGGAGGAAGAGGCCACTATCGTGAGGAGTATCACTGACCTAAATATTGTGGTGGATGGGTGTGAGTTCATTGATATCAGCACATTTGTATCCGGGTAAGCATCATTTGTGCATGGCCAATGCCCAATACATTTTGTCTTACTTAACTTTTTATAATACAATTTTTATTGAGGGGTTACATCCAAGAAGCAGGCACATTTGGTGTGAATAATACCCTCCCATACGATCCCCATACATTTCAATACATAATACATACAATAGAAATACAGTAAAATATATATTCTTTACCCAGTTAGTGCAAAAGAAGATCCTTAGTCATGGTATTTTATTTGATCCGTAAGTAATGGGTAACACTTTTTATGCCTCATTACTTTGTAAATTGTAATTGTATATAAGCAATGGTGAATAACCCTTTCACATACAGTACAGTCACAGCTTTTCTATTGTTTCTGTCTGCATTTAAATGTGAATACCAAAGGGAATTGATGGCATATCTGTGGGCTAGTTCTGTGGTATTAGTCCACTATTATTTATCTTGAAATCTTTATGTTTTATATATTAAAAATGAAATATGACCCTGTTGATTAGAGTACTGTATGAAAGCTCACAGCTGGCCTGGTCAGGGCGGGGGGCTCATTCCCCTTAAGTACTGCATTTAATTTTGGGAAAGAAGAGGAGCTTGCTGCCTCTTTACAGACCTTTCCACCCAAACTACATAATGAAAGACATTGTTTTCTAGCCTTGGGGATTGATGGTTCATTTTCAGACGCCACATTCTCCCTTATTCTTTAGTGCTGTTGTGAAGGGAAGGGAAGGGAAGGGCAAGGGCGAGGGCGAGGGCGAGGTTTTGAACGCAAGGAGGAAGGTTGTGTGTTTATGTTTAAGCTATTGCAGTTGAAAACATGCGGCTATTTTTCATTCATTATTATTTGCTGCCGGATACATTCAGAAATGTATGAACATAGGCTAAATGTGACATATTGCACATACGGCGAAATTGACGTTACGACGGGTTAACGTTAAGCATTGAAGGTTGTATTTCCTATGCAGTAACAAACAAACTGAATGATATGGAAAACAAAAACAAGAAATATTATATGTGCGTAACTATAATGTTTTTGAGCCTTTTTTCATGAATAAATGTGGCTTCTGTTAGTCCTAAAGAATGAGTGTCATTTTAGATTAAAACGCTTTATAATAAATGGAAAGGAACGGTAAGATTGGATTTGTATTTGTATCCGCCATGTGACAGATGTGGAGAGTTGGGTCATTTATGTCACATATTCCGAATAAAAGACTTGTGCAAAGGCTACACTTATGTTTTCTTGCTGAAGCATCCTCCGGGAGTCTCCTTGTTCTTTGGAGGAGCGAGGAACATTTAGCGATTTGGAATGTCCTTAAAGACGGCAGACCTCAATTGATTTCCTGGTCAGGTGAGGACAGAGGAGATGAGGACGGATCACATAAGCGATTGAAATTAACCCATGGTTAAAAGTTCATGAATCTTTCAAAAACTAGGTTTCTTTGGTGGAAAGTTTATAGCTCGCTCTTTATCTCAAGCCAGTCAGTGTAAACACACTTCTTCGGTGTGTTTACAGGCCATGTTTCGTAATTTGGGGGTCCCAGGCAGAGCTCAATCTGTGCCACACCGATGCAAATTTCCACATCCAATACCAAATTCCACATTCCATGCCAGACTATGGGGTCTATCTATACACCAGAACAATGTCTCAACCTTCCAGCAGCCCCTTTAATGTTTAGTCATAAAACTGAGCTACTCTTGATACTCTGAGGTTTCCAGAATTAAATTGTGAAAAAGATTATTCAACATTCAGAAAGTATGCTCAGAATATATATTCTGAATAAACTTTTTAGATGCAGACAGTTTAAACATTATGAACTGTTCCAATAAATATCCATATCATACCTTCACAACAATCAGGCTTGCAAAGGAATTGGGAATGGGGTTGGGTTTATAGAATAGTTCATGTAATAACATAAGAAAGGACTACTTTAAAGCCATTGATCACAAATAAGAAACATCAGGGCATATGTACAGTAAGCGCAGGTTACTAAAGATGTGTAATAAGGGTGTACTAGCAATAATATTGTAGTTGTTTTGTATAGTTGAGTTGAATGTGCTCAACCAATTCTTAAGTCTTTTTTCACTTTATTTAGACACTGGGAAAACATACTTTGTTTTATTCTGATGTAGAACAGGCTCATGTCAGTAGACGGCGATGCTTTTGAGGTGATTAGAAAATTCTGTCATGATTTTGGCAATTCTTTAAATTGCGACCTCAGAGCATAAGCTCATATCAGTGAGGCGATGGTAATGTTGCTGTGAGAGGAACGGCATTCATTTGATGGACCGCGCTGCACATTTATAATCTCGGATCTGCATTGTGTCTGATTTTCTATGCAAAGACAAATAGGCAAGTTGTTTCTGTACTAACCAGATTATGCATGAAACCTACATAAAATATTTTCGTTATATGGCGGATTGGCTGTTTAGTTGGTGGTCTGTTTCACTGCTTGCTGGAAGACTTTAAAGTTGTCATAAGTTTCATTGGCTTTTTCCTCATTGCAGGAATGTTTTGGCCAGGCCTTTTCTATATAACTAACTCGCCTCTCCTGAGCCACATCTGGATTATATTGTCTGGTCTGAGATTTGGTCCTGGCAAACATGCAGGGGAAAAATACTGGAGATACTGGGTCTTGCAGTGTTTTTATGCTCGTCTTAGAACAGAGGTACATTTGTAATAATTGTGCTAAAAATAAAGTTCATTATTTATTTAATAATAAAAGTGAAAAAAAAGGTGCCAAGCCAAATGATATGAGAACATCGCCGTTAAACCTGCTTCTTTCATCAGGATTCGTTTATGAAGCCGTATTGGAAGTGCACATTATTTTCCCATTATATGTTTACGACAGATTCTCTCATTTGTGCATTGAGCATTAAATGCCTGTTTTTTACCGGGGTAAAATAATATCCTTTGCCATGCAGCTTTGATGGTTTAATTCTTAGAGTTGGCTGCATTTTTTTCAAAACATGTTTTGCATGAATAGCTGCATGTAACCTATTTTCAAGACGTATGTTGTATCCTAAACATGAATGTTTGTTACAGCATAAAAGCTGCTCTGTCTCACAGCAAGTGTGATGCATTTTGGATCGAGATCCATTCGATTGCAGAGAGGTTATTGTATTGCTTCTTAGAGTACCTGAAAACAAGATATCAAGAGTGTTTTGATATCCTTTTATACCCAGTCATGATAGCATCACCTGTTTACCTGTGGAATATTCCAAACGGGTGTTTTTTTAAACTTTTTTTTTGCCCCTGTCCCAACTTTTTGGGAACGTGTTGCAGGCATCAAATTTCGGAATTAGCGTATATTTACCAAAATCTATAAAGTCGATAAGGTAAAACATTAAGGGCCCTATCTTACCCCTGGCGCTAAGCGGCGCTAACCCAAACGCAAGTGTCTTTGCTATATCATACACCCTGCACAGGGTTCATTATAACGCCTAGCGCTCACGTTGTATAACTACCGAGTAATCTTGCGCCCAAAGCAAGTCAATTGAGCGGGTTGGTCTTAAGATGATGTGTGGCCTGGATCATTTTTGGCATATTGCTATCTTGAACCAGCAGAAAGCGCTTGCGCTAAAACCACCACAAACCTGGTCTAAAGTAATTTCGCAGTTATTTCTATGTTATTTTAACGGCACAATAAAAAAAAAAGTGTGTCTACATAGGCATGTGCACAACGCACGTACAGCCTCCTGTCTGTTACACATAGGGGTGCACACAAGCATACATACAAAATATCAAGATTTTGTGAAATAGGGATTCATATTTTTTCCAAAAATAAATATTTTCTTTCCCGCAATAGATGCAATAAAAGTTGCCTCTGCAATTCTGGGGAAATGGGCTTGTTTTAAAGCATCAACCTATGGGTTCCCAACCGGACAGCTTTAGTGTATTTAGTGTCATTATTAAGCCAAAATAACGATATTTATTTTATTATGAGAATGCATGTAATATGAATTTTGGATGAAGCTTGAACTTCGCTAGCCGAAATGCATTGTCTGTGATCTGACTGCTGTGAGAACATGGAATGGATGTTTGACAATGCTTCATTGTATAATCAAACGAAATTCATGAAACAAGCTGGCTAATTTGGCATTTTCTAAGGTGAGACCGAAGCCATATTCTGTTAGCTTATTCTCAGTGGTTGTAGGTGCTTTTTAACTAAATGAAACCACATAGGCCTATATTTTCTAAAATAACAGCACTGTTGGGAATTACGGGGAACCTGTGCTGGTTTTAAACCCTAATGTTAAAGATTATTATTGTGTATATCAAAACGCGTGATAATGGTTAATCCGAATAATATTGATCATACTATGGATCCATATAGCCTATTTCTTCCTCGCACGCTTTAACTACACATGTACAAGCATCTCAGTTTTGCCATCATATAAGCAATCCGCCAAGGTGGAAAAGGAGGCTTTTAAAGGGAATGGGATATGACGTTTTGATTGGTTTATTGCATGTTATGCCCAAGACACACCTACAATTAATGAAGAGACTCAGCCCATTTGCACGTTCCACCGTACTTAACGAGCAAAAGTGGACTGGGACATGCCCTAAATGCACTTGCGCTATGCGTTTAGACCAAGCGCTAAGATCGTCAAGATAGAGCCCTAGATATCTTTTCTTTGTACTGTTTTCAATTAAATATATGTAAAAGAGAATGTACAAATCACTGCTTTCTGCTTTTATTAGCATTTTACACACTGTCCAAACTTTCTTGGAATTGGGGTTTGTACTTTGAAAGTCATATTGTTTGTTATTTGAATGTCCACTGTTTGTGAGAAGGAGGGATCTATCAAATCTAATGGTCACATTAGTCACACATCATATCATCTTCAAGTCAAAGGTTTAGACCCCTAATGCTCAGTCTATGATGCGCATGCAATGTCTGTCCTTGCGCAGATTTGACGAGTCCCTGCTTCTCTGCCTGTATTTATTATTCTAAGATGTGGTTCTGGTCGTGATGCTCTTTTCTGTATGGGAAGGGGATGGTGTGGCTACAGAGCCTGCTGTGTGGGATCAGATTTCAGCGGAGCGTTAGCTAGCTACTGCAATGGTGAAGAAGTGCAAATAGCCTACAGCGAAGCCAAACAACAAGCCAACAGGATGTGTTCAAGAGTCAACCGAGGATTTGCTTTACCTTGATAGCGGCAGCTGAAGTGGATGAAAAGAGACACGGGCATGTTTTCTGTTTGAGCTGTAAGTAACGTTACCACTAGCTATCCTGTTAGCTACGTTAGGTAGTTAGATAGCCAAAGTTGGGTACCTTCAGTGGGTGGGGTTGAGGACGGAGGAAGAGAGTTCTTTGATTGTAAACACAGGACCACAGCAAGGCTAAAAATTCTGCCTAGTACACCTTTAATTGTGATTTGCCAGTATGGAAATCACCCAGACAAAGACGGAGACAAACAAAAGTTTGGACTTGAGTTAAATGCATCCAAGAGAAAGTCAGTGGTCTCTATCTTGATGATCTTAGCGCTTGGTCTGATGTGCATTTAGGGCATGACCAAGTTAACTTTTGACAGTTAGACGATGTGTTTTTTGAGCGCCAAGTACGGTGCAACATGCAAATGGGCTGAGTCTCATTCCCTTTAAAAGCTTGCTTTTTCACCTTGGCGGATTGCTTATATGATGGCGAAACAGAGATGCTTGTGTAGTTAAAACGTGCAAGCAAGGAATAGGCTATATGGATCAATAGTATGGTAAGTATTATTTGGACTAACCATTTTGACGCGTTTTGATATACACAATAATAATCTTTAACATTAGGGTTTAACACCAGCACGGGTTCCTGGTAATTCCTGACAGTGCTGTTATTTTAGAAACTAATATGCGGTTTAATTTTGTTAAAAAGCACCTGCAATCGCTGAGAATAAGCTAACAGAATATGCTTCCATCTCACCTTGGAAAACATCAAATTAGCCAGCTTGTTTAATGAATTTTGATTGATTATACAATGAAGCATTGTCAAACATCCATTCCATGTTCTCACAGCAGTCAGATCACAGATAATGCATTTCAGCCAGCGAAGTTTAAGCTTCATCCAAAATTCATGTTACGTTCATTCTCATAATGACATAAATAGAATTTTTTTGGCTTAATGATAACACTAAATACACTAAAGCTGTCCGGTTGGGAACCCATAGGTTCACGCATTCTTTCCTTATTTTATAATGTCCTGCTTATGGAAATACGACTAACACATTTTTACTGGTTACTTTCTTTAAACAAGCCCATTTTCCCGGGATTGCAGAGCCAACTTTTGTCTATTGCGGGAGAGAAAATATTTATTTTTGGAAAAAATATGAATCCCTATTTCACAATGTGTCCTTGATATCTTGTATGCATGCTTGTGTGCGCCCCTGTGTGTAACAGACAGGAGGGTGTACGTGCGTTGTGCACATGCCTATGTAGACGCACTTATATTGTGCTGTTAAAATAACATAGAAATAACTGCGACATGACTTTAAACCAGGTTTGTGGTGGTTTTAGCGCAAGCGCTTTCTGCTGGCTCAAGATGACAATATGCCAAAAATTCTCCTGGCCACACCTCATTTTAAGACTAACTCGCCCAGTTGACTTGCTATGGGCGCAAGATTACTCGGTAGTAAAACAACGTGAGTGCTGGGCGCTATAATGACACCTGCACAGGGTGGGCCTCTTTGCAGGGATGAATGAGGCACCTGGCAGGGGTGAGTGAGCCTCTCTGCAGGGGTGAGTGAGCCTCTCTGCAGGGGTGAGTGAGCCTCTCTGCAGGGGTGAGTGAGCCTCTCTGCAGGGGTGAGTGAGCCTCTCTGCAGGGGTGAGTGAGCCTCTCTGCAGGGGTGAGTGAGCCTCTCTGCAGGGGTGAGTGAGCCTCTCTGCAGGGGTGAGTGAGCCTCTCTGCAGGGGTGAGTGAGCCTCTCTGCAGGGGTGAGTGAGCTGCTTTTCCCTCCCTGCTAGACTGGCAGAGTTCCAGTGTTTTTGAGAGGCTTGCCATCTTTCCATCGGTGCTTAATGGCTTAATCTGCAGACTGCAGTCTCCACATGGTGGAAAGTTCTCAGTGCTGCCGGCCTGTCCGCCTCGTGCCCCTATAATGAGTCTATGAAAACTTCTTAAAATGTCACGTTCATGTCCAGCATAATCCCCCTGGAGTGGGTAGTGGAAATTGAACAAAAATTAAAACTTAAATTTTTTTTATTATTTTAATGTGAAAAAGAAAAATGTAAGTGTTTTAGGGCTTTTAAGGTCTCAACAATGACTTGTCTGCACATCTTCAGAATGTAAACCATGAACACTGTGGAAGATGGTTTTATGATGATAAAGTATCATAATAAAACATCCATACCATATTGCTGATTATGAATTAAAAGTTACAAATTTGTTGATAATAAGTTGCATATACTGTATGTATATAAATTGCCAACAACATAATCCACAGAAAACCACTGATAATGAATCCATGTTATAATTTACATATCCATCAAGTACAAATTCAGAGAGCCATGGTTGTATAATGTGTTTACAGAAAACCACTGATAATGAATCCATGTTATAATTTACATATCCATAAAGTACAAATTCAGAGAGCCATGGTTGTATAATGTGTTTTTAATTGTCTTGTTTCTGTGGCACAGCTGTGTATGGTTACCTGTATGCTGTTTGTAAAATTTCAGAGTGGAGGAGACAAAGAGCCTTCTGCTTTTCTTCCGGGCCCTGAGGGGCTTCTCTGAGAGGTGTGAGCACAGGAACAGAACATTTGCACACTTCAAGGTAAGTGTTCCCCCAGCTGCAGTTCAATGCTCGCTTGGCCCCTGTCTCATTTGTTGGTTGGTTCCTCTGTGTCTTATGTTATTTATGTTGATCTGGGTGGCGTGTTTCAGGTCAGCTGGGATTTTCCTCCCAGCCTTTGTTCCCTACAGATGGTCCTCACATTACATGTAGTAATGGTTAAACTTACTCCACTGTTTTGCTATTGTACTGTTGGTCACGCTATGCCTTTTTCAACCTACCTCATGCATGGACCAGCCAACCCAATGACCCCCCCCCCCAAGTACAAAATGGGGAAATCTCCAGTTATACATATAATATTTTAAATGCTAAATGATAATTAGGTAAAATATGCATAATTTTGCAGTGCAAGATTCCAGGTTCCTTTTGGCATTACAGTACCATGCCCAAAACACCTTTAAATTTCTGCCATTTGTAATATAAATTTGGTGACTGCAGTGCTGGAAGAAGGAAAAAAGATGACTTCATGGATTTTTCTTTAATGGAACATTTCAAAAAATGAAATCCTACTTTTTTTCTTTTTCTTTAAATAAATAAATAAATAAATCTAAATAGTTTTGTTAAACTGCCATGCAGTAACCAGTAATAAATCACTGTGACAGTCTAAAAACAGAAGCTGCCTTTATAAAGCCTTGCAGTGATTTGACCCAAAGTCACAGAACGCCTAGAGCAGTGGTATAGAATGGGGTAGAATCAGCCATTTACCCATCTGAAAAAACAAATTGCATGCCTGCTGCTGGCAGGAACCACCCTGAGAGGAGGGATTTGAGCGTACAGCATAATAGTGCTAGTCTGTGGATGGAACTCTGATAATGCAAGTTTTTATAAACTTTTTTGAAGTCTCTCCAGTTAAAATTTTTGATTGAATGTGAGAACACAGACAGACACCAGGCAGAAAATGAATGAACTGAGATGGGGTGTGACAAATTTCTGACAAAACAAGTAATCCCTGAAGTAGGAGAATGAAGGACATGTTTTTTAATGCTTGAGACACAGTTTCATCCGCACTGACCTACTTGTAGATCTGAAATTACACTGTACATTTGTGAAAACTCGGTCCTCCACTTTATTCTGCATTGGTCACTTACCACTCTCTGTTCAACTGTCCGTCTTATCTAATTTATAAAAAAAATGCACATTGTTAGCGTGTCTGAGTGATTGGGTGCGAGCGTGTTATGGCACACATTCATATTGCTTTTATGAACATGTCTGTTTACTTCTGTAAAATTCAAGTTATGGAAGATCTCACAGTTTCTAGCTATCGTGTATTGTATGTTTTTAAATAATCTTTTGGTACAATGGTCTTAAGGTTAAGATATATTGTATATTAAAAATATATTTACTAATATTTATAAAAAAGGAAGGCAATTTTTAAAGTCATAACTATTATTTAAAAGTTTTATGGCACTGAAAGGTTTTTTATAGTCTGTCTCATTTGAACCTTTTTGTTTTGGGGAAAATTGCTTCATGTCCAATTGAGGATGTGTTTGTGCAGTGAGAGCAATGACAAACTCACAGGCCATATGTATGATGGAACACTTCCATTATTTACTGGAATATGGGATTAATCTGGAAGCCAACTTGGCCACCATAAAAAAACAATATTAGCCTCCAGTTATCCATGGTCACTGTGGAAAAGAGCATCTGCTAAATGCCTACAAACCCATGCTGCATTTATAAAACATTCACTTTATATATATATATTTATCTTTGATTTAGTTTGTTCTCCTCTCCTTGTGCAAAAAGGCAAAACCTTTTAGCACACGCAAAAACAAAACAAAACTTAAAGGTTTTTGCACCCGCTAAAGGGCTTAGTAAATAACCCCTGAAGGTTTTTGAAATAAAAAAAAGTTTTTTATTAAAATAAAGTACAACATTTGCCAACATATTACAAGCTGTGCTGTGCAGCCATACACTGATACACTGTCTGTGGGTTCACATATGTATTGGCAATCTCTAAATTATTACATTTTACGTTATTGCAAGTTCAGCATAACAAGTAATGCTTGCCAAAACCTGACCTTCTTTGAAGCAGAATTTTAATTTTAATGAATGGAAGCCCACAATGGGTAGTTTTTATTTATTACACTATTCTGTTTCACGTGAAACTTCAAATGGCTGGGACTGCTAGGTAATGAGTGTGTTTTCCTCTCCTCCTGCCAATGTCAGGTGCTTTTTATACTTTGTAAGATTAAAAAACTCTGAATTCTTTGGGAATTATGTGGAAAGCTGAAAGGCCAACACCACACACAAGATTTACTTTATAAAGTTAAAAAAAAAGATGTTGGGGTTATATGCTCATGTTTCAGAACTGTTGTCTGTGTTCTAGCAAGCAGAAGTTTAAAGTACAGAGACAAAAACCACCTTTCATTCTGACATTTGAATTGCATTACAAAATTTCACAATACCCAATGTAACATAGATTGTCGAGGACATATAATTCTGAGGCTTGGTCCCTAGTGAAAACAAAATGCAAAAAATTGGAAAATTGCACTTTTTGTGGCCATTTTAAAAAAATGTGCTGTGGGAATTTGCTTGTGGTATCTTTTTTTCCCCCCCTGCCTCGTCATCTCTCCTGAGCTGTTTCAGGAGTATCGCCCAGTAGGCAGTGAGCGCAGGCACGTGAAGCTGTTTGGATACTTGGCCAGGATGACTGGGTTCTCGTCCATTCTGATCTCATTAACCCTGAGGCGGATGTACTGGGTGTTGTTGCCCTTGCAGAAGGTGTCATCGCTAATTGTGGCGATGTGGTTGTTCTGTAGGGTACAGTCACGGAAAGAAAAAAGAAAAGCACATTTCAAATCGGCAGTAACTGCGAAACATTTAACCAAAAGCGGAAGGTGACGGCAGATTTACTCGTGTGCTAGTACGAAGATGCAGAGTACGAATTTGTCTGTGTTCACATGGGTTAAGGTTATGAGAACTCACCTGTAGATGGATAGTGCGCAGAGACTCTGGAAGATGTGGGACTGCCTCCAGTTCATTGTTGGCAAGATAGAGGTATGTCAGTTTCGTGAGTTTCTGCAGAAACGGATGTGAGGGTCAATTTCCTTTTCCAGAAGATTCAGTCTGGAGAGCTTTCAGATGTAATTCAGCGTGCCAGTATAGTAATGTGCATACAGACAGTCTACGTAACTGTACATCACCTCCACTGCTTTATTTGGGTATTTAATGTAAAATGTTCTAACCATACTAATGTTTTCTATTCAACGGTATCTGTGTTTCCATTCAGACACGGTACCTTGAAAATGTTAGCCTTTACTCCCGTGGTTTTGAGTTGGTTGTGATTAGCGTTGAAGGATGTCAGCTTGGCTGGTAGCATTGGGAGTTTGACTAGATTGTTCTCGGCAAGTGAGAGTTCTTCCAGCATCGTTAGTTTTGAGAAGGCCCCATCTTCAATCTCCGAAATGAGATTTCCTGTCAGGTCAATCCTTTTCAAAGTGACTGAAATAAAACATGGGGACATCATATGCATTTAATTGTATTACATGACTTTTTTGGATGGATACCTACAGGCCACAGACATGTATGGGTCAACAAGCTGCTTGGCCTTCCTCAGTGTTCTCTGGGGGAGTTTGAACAAGATAGTTATTTTCCTGAAAACTGGTATTACAAGATTCATATGCTAGCTTCCCTATGACATTTCAAGCAAAAAAGACAAAATGATAGAAAAGCCTAGATTGTTTTAAAGGGTAATTGCACTCTAGATCCCTTTTTTTTAAGCTATCAAGGTTTTTGTATGCCTATACTTTACTATACTTATTCATCCATTCTGTTATGTCAGCAATTCAGAAATAATAACATTAGCATTTGAGTGGATAACTTGAGTGGATAACTTTAGTATACAGATGCAAACATGAGAGGGAAGAGGAAGCTGTTTGATCTATGATAGACTTAGAATTAGAATGGTATAGTGCCACTGAGAATTAGAAACAAATGAACAAACCACAAACAGGTAGGCCACAAACAAGTAGGCCACTGACAAGTAGGCCACTGACCGATGTCTGCAAAATCTTTAGCCTTAATCTTCTTGATTTTGTTGTAGCGGGCATAAAGGTAGGCAGTCTCTTTGGGCAGAGGTGGCACTGCTGTCATGTCCGGTACCACTTCCTCACAATACACTGACCCAGTCAGACAAACACACAGCAGGCAGGTGGGCAGTTCTGGAATGGTTAGAAAAAACATAACAAAATATGGCCTATGATTTGAGTAATCATCAACCTGTTTAATTCCAAGTGTAAATCTGTCAGGTGATACTGCTGTAAAGATATTGGCCCTGAAGTTACTCTCAAATTGTTTGTTTGTTCAGGAAAAAGTATTTAGTTTGGATGCGGTTGCGTTGAATCAAAATAATCAATCCACAGACTTTAAATCTAGCCATTTACAACTTGCAAGAACTTGCATCACTGCTTAATACAGTCTTCAGTACTCTAGTGTGTACTTCTAGAGTGACATTTTAATGACTTTATAGAGTTTTTATGATTGGTTAAAATATGTTGCCAGTAATTCTTTGCTACTGAAAACCTGAGTACAGTATAGAAAAGTGGTCATACATAAATCTTAGTTTGGACGCAGAAAACGCACAAGCACACACTACAGTATTGCTTGAGCGTTCCATGTTAGAAATGTTGTAGAAGCAACATGTGGCCATTATAAAGGAGTATGCCTTCCCATTGAGCTCATAAATCAGTCCTGCAAAGCCTAGAGGAGGTGACCGTCTCACCGCTTTCTTCTGCTGTGGCCAGGCTGGTTTCGGAATCGGCAAGGCTGTCGGCCGGGAGCAAACTCACATCCCCGCCGTAGCCCGCGCCGAGCGCGACCTCTCTCTGTTGATTGGACACACCATTAGCCATCATGTGTAAGCGTAATATGTGCACAGCATGTCAACAAAACTGGCCCGAGTCAAGGAGGACACATCGGGATATCTTGGTCAGTCATGATACAGGCGCGTTTGTGCTTGACTGCGCCGCCTAGCTAAATCTTTGTGTGGCTTATTCTGCAGTAGATTCTCTGTCGATCGGTTTGGGCTACAGGGTGACTGGAATGTGAACTCTTGAAAGTCCAGGTGGCACACGGCTGTTTTGCCCCTAGAGCAGGATCTGTATCACTTCATGATGAAAGCTTAGAAAGTGAAGCATATAAATAAAATCCTGCTTCAGTAGCTCAAGGGGGTATATTGAATTATGGCCTCATGCTCCCTTTGACCTTTGAACTAACCCCTCCCCTAGGTGAGCAGAAATCTGCTGTGTTAGCAGGTGAACTATAAGCTATCGAAAATACTTCCCCAGTGTCCAGTAATACTGTTGTTAACTAATCAGATTCAACATTCCTTACAGTAAGGGAATATACTGCTGTATATGGACGTAAAACATATTTTCAAGATATTACACTTCACAAAATGTGGGCATGTACACAACTTATGCCACTTCTGTATATTTAACTTATTATAAACAATACAATTCTGCAAAATTTATTTATCATCATCATCTTCCTCACAAAAATCTGCACGTTTACAATGCATTGCAGAATATTCAATTTACGTACGGGAGGGCGACCCTATATCATGATTTCTGTCTCATGTCTTGCTTCATGTACACATACCTGAACAGAAAGAGGTCAGGAGATTTAAAAATAACCTTAACCTCTTTCTTTACTCATTGGATTGATTTTGTTTGCATTTGTGAAGCCAATCAGAAAGGACTATTCCAGGCAGTCACCTAAAAGAGGGGTATGTTGTTTCTCAGTAAGGCAGCCCAGTAATGCCTCTAGCAACAGGAGAACCACAAAAATGCAAAAGCAGCAGATCTTCAAGCAAGACCCCTTACTGGAAACAGTGATTTATAACTGCAATATAAATGCTACACATCATGGTAAACTACTGTCTAATGCCCTATGCTAGAACCATCTTAACAGTCAGCAGTAGGTGGCCAGAAGCTATAGAACTTATATTTTATACATATATGTGTAAAATATAAAATAGTTTATCTATGATATATATGTAAACTAGTCACATTAAAATGTAACTATTAACACATGCAATAGCAACCTTACAAGAGACTGAATAACTTTTACAAGTGGAGTAATGTACATGAAATTATATTATAAATGTAAGACTTTAAAAAAACATTATTATTATAATAATTTTTTACTCAGAGTAGATAAATTAATGCACAGTTGTTACTTTTTTGATCAAATGTTAATGACAGTGAATATAATTATAAATGAGAATTGGCTAAATAAAATGTTTCAATGAAAAATGGCAATCGAGCTATGAGAGGGCTACAATGCTGATGAATAAAACACATGCAGCAGAAAAAATGTAAATGTACCTTCGCCTTCTTAGCCTCCGCGTGGACTTGATCATTGAGTAAGTCCTCCTGATTGGCAATTACAGGTCTGTGTTGTGAGGACAGAGCGCAAGACGCACACACAAAGGAGAAGAACAGCGCTCTCTGAGCGATCATCTTTTCTGCGGGCACAAGGAACGCGTTCAAAACTACCGTGCAGAGGGGTAGGAGCTGAGTTTTGGGTGCAATTGGCTGTGCCTGTGAGTAAAAGTGTGATCCTGTCAAACCCGTATTTAAAGCCCTCACCAGTGGCTACGAGGGGATTCTTAAGCGGGAGTTTATGGAGCAGACGTTAACCCTGCGCTCGCCGACTAGGGGGGAGGTCTCCATGCTGGTGCTGCTTGGCAAAGTGTACCGCCAGGGGGAAATGCACAGCAAGCTGTGGAACAATGGGATTGCATCCTCTCTCACTGTGCGCCAATCTGAGCTGTGGCCCACAGCCAAGTTTAATTCACTCAACTATTGTGGAATTGGCTTGTGTTGTTGTCACTTTTATTTCTCATTCAAATGTAGTTATTTTCCACAGACTGTAATAAAATGGAATGCATAATATAAATAAAAGGTAAAAACTGAACATTATAAAAATTTACCCTGAACCATTTTATTTGCCAAATGCGTCACAGAATCACATTATCATAGTAAATATTAAATTCACTTTAAAATAAAAAATGGTTTGTTTTATAGTTTAGTCCAGACACATTGCTCACCATATACATTTTGTGTAACAGACAAATAAGATTTTCCAGGTTATTACTGTTTTAATATAACTGCCTAATTTTCCCCATGTAAATACAGAAGCTAGTTGTAGTGTGCTTATTTATTCAGTGAAATGCACAGCCTCTGTTAAATGTGTATCATTTTAAATGAGCATTGGCTTTAATGCAGTCTACTGCGTCTACATCAGGCAGGGAATGTAATTAACTTTTTTCAGCGGATTCTAAAAATTTTCAACATTTTACCATCCACATTATCTTTTACAATATAACACAACCTGGTTGGTTACCTGTCAAAGTGGCTGCTAGAGTACCAGCCACAATCAAGATTTTACCAGCATTTGGCTGGTGGTTGGTGTTCATTTCATACCCTGACACGAGGGCTATTTAACTGATGGGCTGAGGTCTAAATGTGGCCTGCTGTAGAAATTGGCCCTTTGACCACTGAGAGGGGAAAAATATTACTCCGAAGTGTTACAATGTCCAGGCTTACGTAGACTGCACACTGTCAGCCTGCACACGTCTCTGATTATCCTTCCATCCATCTATTTTATAAACTGCTTATTCCTCTTCAGAATCACAGAGGGGCTGGAGCCTATCCCAGCAGACATTAGGTGAAAGGCAGGAATACACCTATTAATCGAAACTGCATGTCTTTTGACTGTGGGAGGAAACCGGAGTACACCTATGACTAATGACAGAATAAAAAGTGATAACAATGCGTGTGTTAAGAAGGAACAAAACAATCTTATACGTTGTTTTCTAAGGAAGGTGTGGAAAATATGTGAAAATATATTTTTCAAAAGAACGTGAGCCCCAGGAAGAAGTAACTGAAGAATGCTTCCATAAACTGTGAATTAAAGTTTTAAAGCAAGGAGCAGTATGTTTCGGGTTCTGACCCAATCAGTGATTTTCTCAGGCTAGAGAGGCTCTGACACTGTGCCTTGAGTGCAGTTTGTGGTATACTTTTAAACAGATGTTTATAGGTTCAAAGCCCAGTATAATGCTACTGTTCCCTTGACCGTTACCCCAGAGAGTGGTAAAAGTGTCATCTTATGTAGTTGCACATTTCAGTTGGCTGGGCCCATCTGTACTAGAGCCATAACGGTTTTGGGTCGGTGTTCCTTATCACAGTGGATTAAGTTTAATGCTTGTGTAGCTGGCACAGGCCATGCTACACCAAAATTTGGGTAAATTATTCCTCACCCCAGCTATGTAACAGTGAAGTGTTGCACATGGAACATTACGGAAATCGCTTTAATTTTGTAATACAACACTAAAGGTGGCAATCAGTTGGAAGAGCATTTTCTCCAATGTTGCATTCTTTCACGCATGAATTATGGATCAAAATGAATGTCATCTCTCATCCCTGAGCCCTTTAGGAGGGCTTACACTGGCAAGTGTGCAGCAATGCACCGTTTCTTTTCACACTTCGGTCTTTATAGCTGAGCCTGTCAATTTTTGGCGGAGGAGGTACCCGCTTTTTACTGATGAGGAAGGGAATACCCTGCTGGTTATAACCCTTCCTCCCTCGGCGACCCTGTGGCATGCTATGCATTGCCTTGTATGTCTTGTATGAAGCCCTACTAGAATGCATGACTGACACTAAGGCTACGTACACACTGCCAGTTTTCGGGAGTGACTACTGTATTAACTAACGGGAGTGTATACAGTAGTCACTCCCTGTGAACTGTACATACAAACAGCAGAGCGGAGTGAATTCAGTATTTAGGTTTGTACAAGTAACAGAAGTCACTCTCTTCCCCCGATCTCGAGATGACAGTGAAAACACCTGTAACCATAGGAACGTTTACTTTGGACAATCTGTTAGCAAACAATTTGCAGTTCTTTTGACTGCTCCAGTAGTTGGAGGTATGAGTTTCTCTGACAAATTATTGCGATGCGACTTTGAGCTATGCCTGTGTAGCCTATACGCAACATATAGGCTAGCTTATGTTCCATCATTGTATTATCACCAGGCCATTTTCTGTTCATACATTATTCATAGTGTATGCCATGTGTATGTATGAGTTCATTTTTGTGTTTTGTAGCTCCAGAATACGAATAATTGGTCACATTTTGCAGTGGCAGTAAACTTTTCACTTGATCGCTGTTTTTGTTATGAGCTGTTGGAAATAGCTGGTGTTGTTTGTTCGCTCTGTCCCTCTTGTTACTATCGGGAATGAATAAGGAGGAAGGAGGGTGCAGCGTAGGAGTGCGCGTAACGCTACCACGTACATCACTTAACTAGTTGTCCAGTACATTTCTGGTACACACTGCGCAGACCAACAACAACTAATGTGAAATTCGGTAAGTCATTTTCAAAGATTTCAGGTAGTGACTGTGGTTGTAGAATGCGGTTGTCACTTTTATACAAAGCAACTACAAAGCAAATCTGACAAGCACAACTTTCTCACAACGTAGGAGCTATCCCTGGTAATCAACATAGAATACAGTCGGCTATACATTCTTAACTATAAAATAGCAAAAAAACAAACAAATAGAAAAGCAAAAAGGAAAAAAAACAAAAAAAATAAAAAAAACAGGACGTATTTGCCATATATAGGTAGTTTAGTCTAGGTTAAAAAAAAAAGTGTGTTTTCAGACCACGACGGAAAACAGTGTTTGAGCTGAGCACAGCGGAGTGGGGAGTTTGTTCCACCACTGGGGAGCTAGGGTGGAAAAGCTCCACAGTCGGGACAAGTGAGAGTTGTTAACACGGAGGGAGGGAAGTGCAAGTCGCCCTGCAGCAGCAGAGCGAAGTGCTGAATTAAGTCCTGTAGGTAGTATGGGCCTGACCTTTTGGCTGCAGTGTCGACCAGGGTCAGAACTTTGAACCTGATCCTGGCCACGTCTGGCAGCCAGTGGATTGACCTCAGCAAGGGGGTGACATGCGAGAACTTCGGGAGGTTGAACACAAGTCGAGCAGCCGCGTTCTGGACCAGTTGTTGGGGCAGAATGGTGCAGGCTGGTAGGCTTGCGAGAAGGGAGTTGCAGTCGTCCAGGCGTGAGGTGACCATGGTCTGGACAAGAAGCTGGGCGAAGTAGGTGGTCAGATATGGCTGAATCCTCCTGATGTTGTACAGGAGAAACCTGCAGGACCGTGTCGTTGCCCTGATGTGTGGATATGCCGAAAGGGAGTGCCCCCAAAGTTTCTTTTCTTAACCCCTTCACGCAGAACCCCTACTGGCCAAGCGGCTGGCACCATGAGATTACTCAACGAAGATATTCATCACTCCTGCAACCAAACTATGAGTGGAAACAACAAACCCTATGTTCTAGCTTTATTAGTATGCGATTCGTGACAACTCTGCTGAATACAGAGTTTCTAAGAGCCACTATTGTCGCATAGCTAGTCCATTTAACAGCATCCCCCCACCCAGTCTTACCTGCAACTATACTGACCCATGTGTGACACAGTGGACAATAGCGTCTATCTGTGAGTTCATAAAAATATTTTTCACCACCAAAAATGTATATTCTGGCATAGCAACAAGATAGCCAACAATAGCCCAAATGTGTGCCAATACAGCCGTTAAAAGCTCTGCTTACTCAATAGCAAAACAAACAAGTGAAATTCTTGTGTAATTATACCACGTCATTCTACTAGAAATATCTGCTACTAAATATTAAATAAATATACAATCCTACCATTATTTTATGCATAGAGATGTCCCTTTCAAGATTCAGTGATAATTTTTTGTCTTGGACAATCCGTTTGGAAAATACACAACCCTTTTATAATGCTAGTACACCTTCTGAAAATCCCATGTGTAAAACCCCATCAGGTGTTCGTACAGCTTTCATGTATTCCAGTTCATTCTGGTTTGATTGACAACGCCTTTCTCCAATAGATGACATTATAACAGTGTTTGCAATGTTTTATTGGATGCTTTGAACGATAAATGACATCTGGGTGTAACAGCATTTTTTTGTTTTATTTGTTTCATTTTACGCAAACTACAGAAAATGTACAATCGCTCACCGAGACATAATTGTTGTTTTCCTGTGCTTTTCGCAATATTTTACTAATTTGGCCAACTCGTCACCATGGCTAGACAAAGTTCTTGGCTTGCTTCATGGATTTTGGGAGTGTGTCAGGTCAGAAGAAGATACCATAGTATTGATTCTATCAGATTAAGCTGTAAATTACGCTGGAACAGTATGGAACAAAAGGTTAGCTAAATGGCTGTAAGTGATCAAGGTATTAAAACGAGCCTCAGACCATCACTCTGCTGCCTCAGACCATCACTCTGCTGCCTCAGACCATCACTCTGCTGCCTCAGACCATCACTCTGCTGCCTCAGACCATCACTCTGCTGCCTCAGACCATCACTCTGCTGCCTCAGACCATCACTCTGCTGCCTCAGACCATCACTCTGCTGCCTCAGACCATCACTCTGCTGCCTCAGACCATCACTCTGCTGCCAGATATGCAGTAGATGTCTTTTCTTCTCCCAACTTATTTCTCTATAGAAATCAATAGGAAAGTTAGTCAGGAGAAACAAAGGTTTGGGCCTGTGAGCAGCTGAAGGGTGTCTTGCATGCTACTTGTAAATGCATCCCATGCTTGTGCATCGTAAAATCCCATAATGTTCATTATATGTGATTATTAGCTCTGTTGGAGGTTTGATTAAGGGCCCTTATTATCACCAGAAATGAGCATTCCAAAGAAAATGTCAAATAAAAATCGAAAGGCACCTTATAAATAGAAATACGTTTGGAACTGTAAATTTGAGCCAAACATTAATTGGGACACTAATGAATACACATGGAATCCCTTCCTTGTGCCTCCAGTACAGAGGAAGCGCCCACCCCCAAACCCCCCCAAAAAAGAAAACCTCAAAGGAATAGAAACAAGTGGACTGAAAGCAAGTTAGTACCCCTACAGGTGTGCAATTATAAAACCTGTTAAAATTTACTGTACTGAGTAGCATGCCAGTACCTGTAGTAAATGTTTTTACTGAGAGCTTTTATTTTTTTTCGTCTGTAGGACATCTCTCCCGGGTGGTAGAAATAGAAACCATGATGAGGTTAGAAAGTTGTTGAGCATATTTCATTTCAAGCACTCATTTATGGATCCCCGCCAACCCTCAGCTCCAAGTAGCAGTTCTCTTGGCCCTGGGGTTTTAGCCATCGCCTCACTTAATAAATTTCAGCTCTCAACGCTGTATGTTGGCCATTATATAAGCTATCAAAATGGTACTTCATAAGCTGACCCGTAAATAATCGGGTCGTTTCTAACTAGATGACACTTTGCATATTTTTGTGTTAAATTCTTCACATGCGATGACAGATAAAGGCCAGATTGCAGCAGGTTAGGCCACATCATATGACCACAGAGGCTTGTGAATTTTGGCAGCCCCCACTATACTGGGGCAGCTATATACTGCAGTGTTTAGAGAACTGGACTTACAGTGCCCTCCACTATTATTGGCACCCCTGGTAAAGATGAGTAAAAAGGGTAATACAAAATTATTCTGAAAAAAATAAAAATACAATTATTTTTTAGAAAACCACGTATGCCACAATTATTGGCACTCTGCATTTATATTTTGAATAAAGTAATCATTTTAATATTTGGTCGCATATCCTTTGCATGCCATGACTTCTTGATGTCTGTTACCCAACAACATCAAAAGACTCTTGATATCTTATTTTCTGGTACTCTTACAAGCGATACTATAACATCTCTGCATGTGAATGGATCTCTATGGGAATTGGGGGGTGGGACTAAATTTAGCTGTAAATTACACTGGAACAGTATGGAACACATGGTTGGCTAAATGGCTGTAAGTCATCAAGTGTCTGACGTATCAAACAAGCCTTAAACCATCACTCTGCTGCCAGAAATACAGTAGATATCGATGGATAACTTGAAGGGTTTTTTCTCCTGACTTATTTTTCCATAGAGTTCAATAGGAAAATTTGTCAGGAGAAACATCCCTTAAAGTGATCCATCCATATCTACTGCATATCTGGCAGCAGAGTGATGGTTTGAGGCTTGTTTGATACCCCAGACCCTTGATGACTTACAGGCATTTTACCAACCATGTATTCCATACTGTTCCAGCATAATTTACAACTAAATCTAGTCCCACCCCCCAATTCCCATAGAGATCCATTCAACTACTAGCTAGCTATAATAATAATACAAATTTTTGACGGGCACATCATTTTTGTTTTTCCAACGGGTAGCAGTTAGTAGCTACCTTTTCCACGGAGCCGATTATGGAGAGAATAATGTAAACACGGCTTTTGTAGTAATCACATTTCTTATTTCCATGTGAACGCGATAAAATAAATACTGGCGTAAGCTGATAGTGTTGTGGATTTTGAAGTGAAAATATCTCTGAGTTGTTTTCAGAAATTCAGAGTTCTTCAACTTTATCTCTCGAATTTTTCTAAGTGTTTAATCAAAGAGGACGAGACAGAAGTTCAAAGAATACTAGACTTTTATTTCATAAACCGCTTAATCAAAAGTCTAGTGTGAACCCATCAAAGAGATATATCACACAGATATCACACAGATATCACACTCTTACATGTTTTCCATCAGTTTTTATACAATTTCGTTATCAGTTTATACATCTCATTTTTTATCCATCTGACATATTTGACCATACAAACACAGGCAATCTCTATCCCCGCCTTTCTTCGAGAACTTTCCCAACTTTTTCTTTGTAGGGCCTACGCCTATTGGATTGTATCTGATTGACACCTGGGTTCTCAACCTCCCGGCTCCGCCCTACAAAGATATCTCTCAAAATTCCCCCCCTTTAGATTCCCAGCCACCCATCTCCAGCTGTGTGCCCCCCTCCCCCTGGCATTGCCCTTTAGGTCTGGGAAACTATCTCTTATCAGACTCTGGTTTCTTGGCTGCTATCCAAGTTCTTCTTCAAATCCTGGACTGCTGACTGTGTGCAAAAATAACAATGGGTAATTAGCATATTGGAATGTGTTTTGTACTGAGCCTTCCTTGGTCGGTCAGACACCAGGTGTCCAGGCGCCTGGAGTGCCAACCCCCCCTCATCTTATTAGGCTCTCTGACATTTAGTCTGTCTCTGTATTTTTGGCCCACATAATGTGCTGTGATCTCATATATATATATTACTATGTGTTTGAGTGCTCATAATACATTTTCAAATATAATCAATACGTATTATCACAGGTAATATAGTTTAAAGGAAATACATATTCAAATATAGTCAATACATATTATCACATGTAATATAGTTTAAAGGTGATTCATATTCAAATATAATCAATACATATTATCACAGGTAATATAGTTTAATGGAATTCCCAACAATAGCTTCCAGTAATCAGATTTAATCATTTTTGTCAGATTGTGTGAGAGGACATAGAGATGGAAGCTCTTCATGGAAAATGAGTGGATTGGTTGCTGGTCAGGAAAATTAATAGACATGTAGATTGTGGAACAGGAATGGGAGAAAATAATGGATGAGATTTTGTTATAATGGACAGTGTTCAGTTATAAATATCCAAATGACAAAGCAATCCATTTTGATGTATTGAAGATGTGTTTTCTTATCATCACTGTCTAGGTTTAAGCCCAAGCTATGAAAACCATTTTGTGCCACTATCAGTTTCTTTAAACGTGTGAATGTGGGCAACTGACTGATGTGGGTAACTGGTTGGTTGACTGGTTAGCTGCCTGATCCCCGATGCTGACAGCGCATGTGTACATTTTGAGTAATTACGGTAAAAAATGTGTTGTTTCACTCCCCACCCCGTTTTACTAGTACAAGTTGTAGCACCCAAAAATTATGAATGAACAACTGTGGATATGTTTAAAGATGCATGTCAATTGGCTGAAATGTATAATCTTTCTCGTTGTCATTATCGCCCAGTCAATATTGTTTCACCAGCGGGAGGGGGACTTCATTGGTATTGAAATTTTACTCACAACTGGTTACTTCAGGGAAGTTAGGCCAGATAGCTACACTCTCCAGAGGAAGACATCGCCCATGTTTTAAACTCAATCAATGTCAGAGGAGCAACAACTAATGAAAAGTAAGCCGAGTTTAAAGCAGATTATTTTTTGACTGTGGTCCCGGCAAATACGCAACCTGTCGAGTGACGAATAAATAAATAAACAGTAATTCAAAGCATTTAGCCTCCTGTTCGCCGAATGGTATGTCGACAAGTTTTCTGCACAAAGGTACAAACAACGACATGCCTAAATTCTGCAAAAGTCCAAGATAATGTGTGGGCGAACTGTAAATGCTGATATATGTCAGCTACTACGAGGTCCTGATTAGATGCAGGACTGGGGATCGCTTTCGACTGGGTCACCTGCCGTTCGGATCGCAGATGGCAATATGACCATGAGAGATGGCTGTCGCATCCTACTCAATGTACAGTCAGGCCACTATAAGCTGAAATCAAATGAGTTAGTAAGTGAATAGTGCTTTCTGTGATCAGTGTTTTTGAAAAGAAAGCACTGGGAAGCAGAGAGGCTGAGGGTCCTTCACTCAGAGGAGTCAGGGGGAAGGAACTCAGCAGAAAGGGATCCAGCCTGGAGCTGCGCCCGAGAGAGAGGGAGGCTCGAAGGATCAAAGTGGTATAAACATTCGAAGCTTGAGCCAGCTTTAAGAATACGCCGTAAATTTTGACGCAGTATTTTTTTAAAAGGGTAGCCTCTTGCGAAAACCTCAGCTTTTCCAGTTACACTGCAGTGCAATAAATTAGGACGGCGCTATTAATAGCCCAAAGCACTTACGACCCTCTTCTCGCCACAGCCACAGACTGTAAAATGCATAAAATTCACCTTTTATACACGCTAAGAAAATTATGTTCACGTATAGAAACAATAATATATTTTTTTAAACGTTGTACAAATGAAAATTGGCCGTTTTCCTTGCTTACTGTTGCTTACTTTGCTTTACCTTGCTTACTACTATATGCAGTACCTGATGTACTTTCGGTTTAGAAGACACCACATTTTTTTCTCCAAAATCTCTTTTATAAATATATTTAAGAAACCAAGTACTTACCGGTATAGTCACCTACAACTGTTTTCTGATTAACCCTGAAGAGTTTATCTTGTTACAGTTCGCCAAAGTCGACATTTCCACAGCGACCACCTATCACACTTAGGGCTGAAATACGTTGCTGCTGTTGTGTAAAAACACGTGCGCTTTTGTATGTTTTTTTATTTTTTTACGTATTTAAATACAATAGGCTACTTATGTTATGTTCTGAATGATACAGCTTCTTCTTCAATTCTAACTTCAAACCATGGATGGCCAGGAAATATTTTTTGAGATATTGACATTAAAATAAAACTAGTAGAAACTAGGTTGGAATTGCCTCTGGAGGGCCAAAGTAAATAGAGTTAATGAACTTGGCGGATCGCTACTTTTATTTTATTTTAAGAAATCAACAACATGGTTTGGTGACAGTCGAGAGTTAAATGACTTAAGTTTAGCTACCTAGATAATGACAAAGACACTTGAAAACAAAAGAAAGCCATATGTTTACATTGAATAATATTGAGGTTGAGCGCATCAAACAATACAAGTATCTAGGTATTTGGTTGGATTGTGTTTTCTCTAGACCTGCGGAGGAAACAGCATAGTCTTTTATTTGTTTATAAAACTTTACAAAACTCCATCTCTATTTAACCAAGCTTCTTTCAATTAAAACCTAATATTATTCGACTAGATCTCAGGGTAAGATCTCATTGGACAACATACCACGTTTTAGGACTGAGTTGAGTAGAAATGCCTTTTGTGTTTCAGCACCTTATATGTGGAACAAAATGCAAGAGTCATTAAAACTGACCTTGGTGTTTTTTGAATGTTTAAATGGTTCAGAATCCTATTTGAGAAATAATTCAGCAATCAGGATTGCTGACAATGCTGTGATGTCTTAAGTTATTTAAATTGCAATAGAAACACATTAAGTAAAATGCTACTTAATGGGAATAAAAACAAACACAAAAAAACGGCTAAATACCAGGAACATTGCAGGAAGTTTACAAGCCAATATTGCAGCAATGTTGCTGTGCAACATTGTAGCAACGTTGCAGCAATTTTGTCGCAAAGTCTTTTGTTAAACGTTTTATTGAGATTTTTCTAACGTGGCTACAACATTGTAGAGCAATATTGCAGCAACGTTGCACAGGGTTGTAGGAAGGTTCCTTAGTTTATGTTACACTTGTAACCTTTGTCTGGGGCTTTTGTAAAATATTTCCCTTTCACTGTTGAAGTTAGAACTATTGGCAGAAGCAAGACATTCTAGGCTGAGCAGTACCAGAGATAACTGCAGCTTGCAGAGTGGTAACGTTCTAATAGTAATCATCACTCAAATTAAATGACGTCCGCTTCCCTTCCTCGCTCGCTCCAGCTCACATACTCTGCCACACACACCTTTGAGAATCAGATGCTCTCCGTCGCCCCGTTATGCAAGCCAACCTGCATGCTCCAAAACAATATCCGCCGTGCCTTGTCACATGTTCCTCACTGGCTGTATACAGGCGTCCGAGGCGAGCTGAGCTAGACTTGCCTAGTCTTGTTTCCATTTTGTTCAAAATATTGTACTGTAACAATTTACAAACTCCCATTAATGAAGATTTATTGTGTCCAGGTGCTATTTCTCGCCATTTTCCAGACAGACAGAAAGAGGGAAGAGGGGAAAAAAAGAATCGCTAGCTGGTGTGCCTGGCAGGGGGGGTTCCTACTGTCCTACAGGATTTAGTGGAAGTCAGACTCATCACTTGTACTGTGTGTATTCAAAATGAAAACAATGTGGGGAGGATGGACATTAGTCAGAACACCCCCAACAGCATCAGCCCAGACTAGGGCTTTTCGAGTAGAGGCCCAGGGGCCAGCATGTCCAGGCCAGCATCTGGAAAATTCATTGTGAAAGTGCTGAACAACATTTATGCACATTGTAAAAACATGTCTGAAGTGCCCATCACACGCTGCTTATACAACTGTGTCCAACTATTTGCAACCGCAGCCACGTCCATGCACAAACCCCACTACAGATTCAGGAGAGTGTAGACTCAACCCTCCCATACCCTGGGCAATGCAATCGTCAATTCATGTCACCCGATGGAGCTACCGGCCAGTCTGAACCATCCGGTCTGGATTCCATCTGATACTGCGGAGCTCGTCCGTGCACCAGAATGAGCCACTCAGTAGCCTGACTCTGTGTCATTTCATCCAACACAAATTTAGTCTTTTTGTTTTTTATTTTTTTCCAAGGGTACAACATTTGCCAGCACCTTATGATAAAAATGACAAAAATCTGAAGTTAAATGCAAACTGAACACTGGAAATATTAACAGACTCAAGCAGCACATAATTTTTATATGAAATGTTTTCTCTTCTGAGTGCTTTGTAAAGGTTTGCTATTCATCTATGGCTGTCCCACAGACTGACAATAAATAATGACATTAAAAAGAAAAGGTCATACTTTGAAAGAAAATGAAATGTATAAACTTATACAGTAAAAGTTATCATACTTTATATATTTATCAGCTTGTATTCCATTCATGCCTACTGCATCATTGATAAGCGAGACTAATCAAATCTTCTTCAAAATGCATATTTCATGCATGCAGATGAGCTTATTCAATACAATTCAAGCATAGTTTTGATTGGCAGGAGAGTATCCACAGATAAATTGACATTTGGATAGCAGTCTAGGAATACCATTAACACAGCAAACTTGACTGACACTTGGCACTTAATCCAAGCCGAGAACTGTGTATATGTGCACTAGCAAGGACTTGACAAATCATGCTGCTTTCACTCTTCCATTGACTGATGATTAGTTGTCAAGACTGTCATTGGAATGTATAATAAAATTAGTTGGCAACTAAGACATCTGAGACAACTTTCTAACAGCATTGCTGATTTTAGCACCATTAAAGCAAAATTGAACACGAACGAAGCGGATTCTGTCAATACAAACAATAACCAGCCCTCTTATGTATTTTTTGTGTAATTAAAATTATTTATAAAAGTACTATTTTCTATGTTGTTAGCAAGCTACCAGAAATACTCGCAAAATGTCAGCAGGTCGTTTGTTTACTACCAGGAATGCTTGCTTCCGTGGAAATTTGGACCAGTGAGTGGTTTCTGCTGCAAGAACATACCCACTGGATGTACGTTCCAAATTAAATACAAAAAAGCAAGGAAATTGCCATTTAATTTTCTCAAAGAAATGCATACGAGGACTGGTTATTGTTTGTATTGACAGAATCTGCTTCCTTTGTGTTTGTATACGTGCTAGAAGTGTCATTTTGAGACTGTTATAGCCACGCTATAGAAGTGAATGGAAAGCGACAAATACCCTATTCTGGATTATCACCCCCGGGGAGCACAGACTAACTAATGAACATATTTCACCACCATTTGGACTCATTTCATGGCCAGGTAACTACACAACCCAAAGTTCTACCAAAGTAAAATTTAACGTGATCAACATTCTCAGCTTTATTCTTAATAGCAGGTGAACTCTTGATAGTCCAGTATGTAGTCACAGTGCAGTATTGTGCAATGGGAGCTGGATCGTGGAGACGCTCCCAACCTTTGTATTGATACGTGATGAGTACTGTACTCAGGATGCAGTTACACACTTCAGCTTTCTAGAGATGTCACACCATTTGTCCACTGGTTAAAATGTGTGTTCTGTGACTTTGTGTCCATTGTTTTGTCTGTAGTCTATTGCAAAGTTAATGAGGGGCTAGAAATCTATGTGTGTGAGAATTCATGTCTTTCTTAACACCCCTGCTCATTTTTTCTGGTAGTTTTTTGCATGCATGGGTATTGTATGATTATTGTATGATAAGTGTAAACTCAACCTCTGCCCTGTAAAGCAGACAGTTGATAAATACATTTGTCTCATTTCCATCATTGTTTGCCATGTTTCCCTTTAGCTGGGGGCTGTTTCTTTTTGTGGGTTGTGGGTGTTTTCTTCTCTGGCTTCTTCTCTGGCTTCTTCTCTGGCTTCTTATCTGGCTTCTTATCTGGCTTCTGCTCTGGCTTCTGCTCTGGTTTCTGCTCTGGCTTCTGCTCTCCATAGAAAATGGTTTGGATGCGAGGGAAACATGCATATGTGTAGTAGTCAACCGGTCTCTTCAGCCTGTTGTTGTCGATGCGAATGTAGGTCAGTAGGTTTGGGTTGACTTGGTCCAGAGAAGGACACATAAGTGAGACATTCAGATCTGGAAAACACAGGGTAGAAATTATATTTTGTATGATAATATATTGTCTGACATTGGCTGTGTTAAAGAAATGACAAAATTCAGCCATATATTTGATCTATTAGTCAATAACGAAAAATGTATAATCAATTACAGTAAACAGTTTTTTCTTTGCCGTGCTTCCGAATGTACAATATAGCCAGTTATACCAGGTTTATCTTAATGAGAAGGGATTTGATGTAATTAGAGTCAATCATCTCACAAAACACAGGATACACAATAGATTCGACTACTATCAAAAATAATTACAAGGCGTCAAATCCACAACTGTCGTTGTCGACACGAGTATCACCTACACATCTTCAAGCATTGCTCCTTCCCTCAGAATGGAGACTTACTTAGAAATTCATTGTCATTAAGGTAGAGGTGTTCCAGGGCTCTGGGGATGAAGAAGGCTTTGGACAGCTGGTTGTGGCCCAGGTTCAGCTCCATCAGGCTGGACAGGTTGAACACATTGTCGGGGACGGCCTTCAGTTTGTTGTAGGTCACCCTCAAAGACATGAGGTTGGGCGTTTTCTTAAAGTAGTCCTCGGGAATGGAGGAGATGGAGTTGTTCTCCAGGGACAGCTGTACCAAGGACGCAGGCAGCTCAGACGGCATGGACTTCAGCCTGTTGCCGCACATGTTGATTTGCGTCAGGCTCCTCATACCGGACAGCACCTTCCCTTTAATGCCAGCGTCCGTCAGCTTGTTGTTGCAGAGATCCAGCACTGTCATGCTGACCAGGCCCTGCATGGCGTCGGCGGATAGTTTGGAGATCTTGTTGAAGCTGAGGAAGAGCCGCTGGAGGGTTTTTGGCAAAGCGGCGGGCACCTCTTCCAGGTCATTGAATTCTAGGTGAAGCTGCAGGAGGCCCTTCAGCTTGCCGAGTGCCTTGCGGTCCACCAGCGAGGACTTGAGGTTATTGTGGCTGAAGTTGATGTCCGTGAGGGAGGTGGCGTTGGCAAAGGGCTCGGCCGCCAGGGCCTCTATGTCGTTGAACTGAATGTAGAGGTGCCGGATGTGCCCGGGAATGTTGGGGACGGCTTTCAGTTTGCGGTTGTTGCAGTACATGGCATACGGGTACGACGGGGGACAGAAGCACTCGGGGGCGCATGTCTGAGGGTACGAAGCATAACTGTCCATGTATACCAGGGGTGGAGGAAGAAGCAGCGGCGGTATCCCGGGAGGCACTTCGGTCGCGGTGTCGTATTCAGGATAGTTGCTCTCATAGTCGTCATAGTCCTGACACAGGACGTTTACCCCAACGAGAAGGGCGAGTAGAAGCCAGTGATTTGGGAGATCCATGCTTCAGTGGGCTTTCAATGTCTGTTAAAAAAAGAAGAATAATAAAAGGGAAAAAGGGCCTTGAAACATTTATAGTACCTGCTAGGAAAAGCCACTCCAGTGTTCTGCACAATGTCCTCTCGACACCCAACAAAACTCTGTTTGCCATCTGTGTGTAAAGTTGATATTATGGTTCGTTTGTGGCTATCTCCTTCATCCAGAGCCACCTATGAGGCCTGGAAGCCATTATCACAGCTGGGTTTTTTACTGTTGAAACGCAGGTGAACTATGTGGCTCTAGGGCAGACAGGAGAAATGGAATTCATAACCATTCAGCTAAAGTTCCTGATTACTGTTCCATACTGCATTTGTTGCATGCGCAATTAAATTAATTACAGCCTGGCTTTATTTTATTTTATTTATTTGAAATAATGGGATTTCTGATGGCCAGCACTAGATCAACATTTGTTCAAGCCTCTGCATTACAAAATATTTGCTTGAAAAAATGGAATTGCCAGCTGACAGCTGATTTGGAGGGAATGCATTTACTGTAAGCTTAACAAAGGACGTTTTTACCATCAGTCTGGTCACTGGCCATCACATACTTTTGTGCAGTTTACAAGGCTCTTGAGGTTTAAGTGGGAGTTTCAACATTGAAAGCATTTCTTTCCCTCTGTCCTCTCTCTTGTTGCTTGTGTTGTGTCATGACATTTTTGGGGAATGTTTCTTGTATTGCTTGTTATTGTGCAATTTTGAGTCGCACAGCTTTCTGAGATTTTATTGAATTTTTTATGTTGCTGAAAAATATTTAAATGTTGTTTGTTATTTTCTCTAATTGCACAGAGACTATTTAGTTGTAATGCTGGTACATTAACATTATGTGGGCCCTGGGCACAGTACCAGTGTTTCTCTCTTCATGCAAACACCACATATAGCCTAAATTAATCTTACTGCCAAGCCATTAATCTTACTGCCAAGACCGTGGGAACGTGTCCAAATTGGACGTTATACAATGGGTTAAAAAAAGCAAAAAAAAACAATTGTGTAAAACTTACGGCGAAAGGCAAACTACAGGTTAAAACATCATACTGTGAATGTTTTTGGTTGTTCAGCACACATGCTGCTACTACGTGCACAGTAATGTGGTATAATGGTTTGGTGATGTTTATATTCCAAGTTTGTAAAGGATGTCCGTAGTTTGCTCTGCTTAAATATATGAAACAACATGTTTGCAGTATTCCCTTTGAAGGGTTGTTCATTCTGTAAAGCAGGCGTCTCCAGGGAGCGTCTGACTCCCAGTTGCCCAGGTGGCTCATTAATAATTTAATTGAGTGTCCTCATCACTGTGTATCTGCATCTTCAGACATAATACCCAGGGTCCACACAGACATTATAAAGAGCAGAGCCAGACCGTACATTTGTCATTGGAGAACTACACATCTTCCCATTGAATTTGTACAATAAACACTGGTTAGAATTATGCATCAGCAGCGATACAAGGGTTGCAAAATATTCTTATGTGAATGACTGAGTATGTTTTGCTTATTTTGTTCTTCTCAGTGGAACATTTTGGAATCCGTTTATAATGGGAAACTAAATACAGATGCTTGGACCAAGCGTTCTATGCCTGATCATTGGGGGAAAAAAACAATATCAATCAAATGAAAATGGCTTTCGGTATGTCTTTTCAGAAAACTGTCATAACTTGTACAGAGGAACAAATGTTTTTATGCAGACAATATTATATTTATATTGTTAGATATTTCAGATATATTTTGATTGTTTGGGAGTACCACAATTGCTCTTTATTTATTTCACTTTAGATAAACCTGCGGTTATGGCCATTTTAAGCCCAAGCCAGCTTTTTTTCTTCTTTTTTTTTTTTTTTGCAGATGGTGGACTTAGACACACACACATACACACATGAGAACGGCAATACTGTTCAGTAGTTTGAACGTAATTTGTACATTCTCATTAGGTTAATGTGGAAAACCTAACCTTACTGTATAATCTGGGCTCCTTTCTGTTCCCCGAATTACAGTTTATGTTGTTAGTGGTCGGAAAATGTCTTCCACGGCTGTCTAATGAGGCAGGTTGTACGTAATTTTGCGTAGGCTGTGCTTTTAGAAGGAAATTGCTCAAGTTTGGATGTCTTTTTTATTACTGGAAAACTATTTTTAAAAAATGAAAATGTTTTCCTTTTCAAATAATGAGATTCTATATTTGTGGGTAACTTCAGTAATTTATTATGATGTGAATGAGCTTTATGGATGTAATTTCAGAAGAAGGAAATGCTCATGCATATAAAATGAAGAGTGCCCATTTTATATGGTATTTGGATCTATTTATGCTGGAGCAGCAAATGCAAGTTGATGTCAGATGCATTAAATATGAAGACTGCCTGAGAAAAATGGGCTCAGTTACCTGTAATCCTGTTTATGAAATCCAAATACATTAAAAAAAATATATTTTGAGGTATATTTACTCAAACCCAAAGCAATCCTTGACAAATCACACCTAATTTATCAAGCCAATACTTATATTTTTGTTAATGCCAGTTTATTTAATTTCTTCCAAAATCACTTTTTAACAACAATTCTGTCTTTTTTCCATTGCCAAAAGCAAATGTGAATATCATACCTGGTGGCGTGTTACTCTTTCTGTGTGGGGGGGGGGGAGGAAGCGGATCCCCCGGTGCCTTTAGATTGATGCCAGACCCCCTAGTTTTTGCTGGGTATCCCCTGCAGGTTGAGTTACTGCTCCAGGGGCAGGTTGCAGGGTCTCTGTGATGGCTTTTCACTGCTGCGTTCGGTGCAGCTTGGTCCAGATTTAAAACAGTCTTCTGTGGAAGCACTCCTGAAGGGTTTGGGCCCCATGTGCTCAGTGACCTCAGTTGAGTCTTGTGGTTTCATCCCGCTCTGTTTTTTTCTTCCCCCTCCCCCCCCCCCTTTCTTTTATTTGAGGAGAGGTGAATATGAAGTTTTCTTGAAGATCAAACATAAGGGATCAATCAGAGGGTTTTTTAAATGATACAATATGTGTTCAAGATCCCTCTCAGGAATGTGGTTCTTTCTGATTTTACCGTTGGAGCATTATGCAGGCAGAAAAAAAAGTGTTTACGTGTGTGTGTGTATCCAGGATGATGATGATAGAAATGTAGAGGGATGTGTTTATTCAGTATGTAAGAGCTTACATTAAAAAATGCCTAATCATAAGGCCCGTCAGGAAGCATGGGTCAATACGATTCAATTGATCATCTATGGGGCTCCTGTGAGATCTAATGTTTAGTGTAATGATTTGCACTAATTCATACTTATGGTGCCAATGCTAATGCATGTTAGCATTGGTACCATTTAAGATTTATTTAAATGGACCTTATGTCTCCAAAGGTTGTGTGTGGGTATATGACCCGATTATTCTTCAAAGAATTACATTTAGTATTATTTTTGATCGTGACTTGTGCTCAAGGAAATTGTGAGTTTGCTTTCTATATCTACATGGATGTACTACACGAGTCCTTGGGATTGGAGAGTTATTGGTGATTGATAACTGAGAAGGAAAGCGCCAGCACAATATGAGGAAGACTCATTTTTAATCATTTTGAACAAATGCTACAAAATGAATCAGCTCAGATGTATAGCCTCTGGAAACACAATGTTGCTGTACAAGCTGCTTCGGAGATACTTGAATTGTATTTTCTTCACTTTAGACCACAAACCCCGGGGTTCACCGATAGCTGCCATTGTAAAGCCAGCGGGTTGTCAGAAATGTCTGTAATTATGTTGAAATATCCTTCATCTGACACATTAAACTGAGCTAATCAAAAAACGTACTCTAACACATCAATGATATCATAAAAGTCCAGAATGTGAGCTAGGCTATCCCATTAAGAAGCCAAAAGGACAGAATGAATGTAGGCTAGATTGAGAATAAAAAAAATGAGACTAGATTGGTATTAAACAACTCTTCAAATAAGTGAGCAAATCAAATAGTATGGGTAGAAGTCTTTGTTTAAACTGAGACTCTGGTATTTCCTTCTTGTCTGTTACTGTTAGCCAAGTCAGTGATGTTTAAAATATTTCTGCAATTTAATGAAACTGCTCGCCTATAAAAGGCCTTTATAATTTTCCAGCATATGTAAAATGCCTTTTAGTTTGTAACCAAGCGTTGTCTTTATCTTGGAATGGTCAGTCAGTCAGTCCTGCAGAGGAACCACAGATGTTCTCTCTTGACCCATATTCTGTGTTGACTTTCTTGGGTTTGTCCAGAAGGATCTATCAGCATTAATTCTGTCAGTAGCCAGATTTCTTTTTGCAGAACTACACCCTACATTCCCATTTATTTGCCTCACCAGAACTGTTTATAGAGACCAGGCACTCTGAACCACAATAGCTGTACACTGATTACAATGATTGTAAATTAATTGATTCCTGCATTTACATTATATTCTTTGTTGCAAAATACAAACACAAAACACAGCTGTGTGTTACAGTTACTGCATCAATGTCTTTTTCTGTTGTGAAGGCAGTTTGACAATCTGTGCAAAATATTACCAGATGCTTCTTTTCTCCAGAGGAGCAAAGAAGTTATCCTGTACTGTAAACTATATTTGATTTTTTTTTGTTGTGATTTTTAAAATAAATTCATAATGGTGTACATGCTTGACCAAAAAAGTATATGAAATGCTTTAACCCTTTAGACACTAGTAAAATTCCTGCAGACTACTAGCAATTATAAAGAAACATCCTTTTTTTTTGTGGCAGTATTCAGAATATTTACAATTTAGCAGTTTAGTAAACGCTTTTAGGCGAAGAGACTTACAAGTGCATTTCGCATGGTACGCAAACGCCATAAGAGATACTCGGTCACAATCATGTAAGTGCCACCATCACGGTGAATGTGCCGAGACCTATATGATAACGGGTGAGGTTTTTGTTTTACAGAGAAACATTTAGCTGTTGTCTGAAATGGTTAGTTTCTAGATGTTTGCAGAAGACTAATCAATCTGCCTTTCTGATTGATTGGAGATGGTCATTCTACCATTGGGGGTTGAGAGCAGAGAAGAGCCGGGGGCCGCAAGAAGCACAGCCTGCTGATGTTTCACAAAAAACAGCGTCTAAGATGATGTCATCATGGAATTCTGAGGGAAAGACGTCTTCAGCTAGGGGTAGGTCTAACTGTAGTCAGAAGTCCATTGTCCTGGAATGCGATATCAATGCATTAGTTTGAGTTGCAAGGCTAAATGAGTGGGCAACTAATTCAATTGATTGCTTTTTCAGTCTAGGTTATGAAGTTTAATCAGGAATGGTTCATTGAGAACACTACAGAGCAGGACACCATAGTTGGGTTGCCGGGCACAGAACACTCATTACTCGTTGTGTGTTCTGTGACATAGTCAAATGAATCATCCTTCACCATGTTCTCAACAAATGGACAAGTGCACATGTGGTGCACACCTAAAGAAGCCTTCATCCCACGTTGCATCATCTCTTTCCTTCTGGGAGGAGTGTCTTCCAGGATGACCGTGCCTCTTTCTACAGAGCATGTGCGGTCACCCAGTGGTTTGGTAAGCATGGCAACAATGTTATTCATATGCCGTGACCTTCTCAGTCACCAGATCTGAAACAATACACTGAGCCCTAATCGGATATTTATGGGAGCTTCTGGAAAAATGTGTGAGATGGTATTTTCCACCAACTTTAATGAGGCATGAATTGATTGACTTTCTTGTGGAAGAATGGCTCCACCTCCCTTCCGCTGGTAGATTCTATTCCACAGCAGATGCAAGCTCTTCTGGTAGCACTTTGTGGCCCAATGCCCTATTAAGTGACTTCATAGTGGTGTTTTTGCTTTTTTAGCCGTTACCTGTATTTCATTTCTGTATTTGACCCAGGTCTGGTAAATGGTTGAACTGAATGACTCAGTAAGGAATGCAGAAAAACACTTTAGACAATGTATGGAAAGCAGATAATCTATGTACATTTATTTTTTTTTTATTTTTTTTTTTAAAGATATTGCCTCCATATGCAGAGCTGGAAGGTGGTGAGGTGCCATCTTTCAGGAACAAATTGGCAACCATTTTAAAGCCAGGTGTACGGCCTGCTTGAAGAGGTGGGGAGATGAAGCCACATCTGGGTGTTGATTTCAGATTTACATCTTGGAAAATACCTGCCAATCCTCTCTGGTTGTTTATTATGAGCTTAACGTCCAGTGAAGTGCTGCTGACTGTCAGTCCTGACAGAAATTTACGTCTCATAATTCCTTGTTTGGCTAGTAACATGCTGCTGGAGGTCCCACAGGATTTTAATGTCATCATTCAAAGACCAGCAGAAGTCACAGAGATATTTGTGAGTCTATTTTTTTCACCATTATAGCAATACAGTGCGTGGTTGGGGAAAAAAATAAAGGCGTCTCAAAGGCAGATGAGTACACATCAAGGAAGAAAGAACCTTTGATGCAAAGACAGAATTTTTTTTTGTTTTTTTGTGGGCTTTAAAGCTGAATCAGCTGCTCAAAAATGGAAGCAAACGGCGAATGTGGATACCTGCATTCAGGTGTGCTCAGTGCGTTTTGACCTTAAGGTAGCGCCGAGTACTTCTTTGTGTCTGCTGCTCTTCTCTCAGAGTGGGTTATTTATCATTATACAACGGTCTTTGTGTGTGCTTTCACTGGGCTCATGTTGTACACTCAGCACAGACTATCTCCTTTGGAATTTTATTCCTGTTACAGTTAAAACTTTATGTGTTTGGCTCTCCTGATATAGACCTATTGTCCAATGCATATCCATTTTATTTATTTACTTTTAAATAAGTGTAACTGGTGTTATTTAACCCTGTATTTAAATAGTTTAATTAATTTACAAGTAAGTACAGATTACTTATCACCTTTTTCTAATCCCCACAATGGAATTAAAGTTGAGCTAACTTGTGAGCATGATGGCTGTGTTCCACCTGTTTCCATATGAAATAGCTGGCTTCTGGCTTTTTGTGATCCTGGATCAAGTCAGGTCCGTTCAGCCATTGTGTGATCTCGGATTAGTCTCCACTGGAAGACCGCTTTAAAGAATTTCCACAGTGGAGAAGCTTATCAGCTATTTTCTGCCAAAGGAAATGCTAAACAGTGACTGAGAGCCAAAAAGTCCCTGGTGTTTTTACTGAGGATCTTTCCATAAATCACTGGGGGTTGTGTCCTTTTTTCAAAGAAAAAAAAACATTACATTTTTAACTTTATGTAAAGCAACATTTTCTGGTTGTATGATTTGAAGCATTATTCATACACATTGTATTCGTACAGTAATATTCATTATTCATACACATTGTATTCGTACAGTAATATTCATTATTCATACACATTGTATTCGTACAGTAATATTCATTATTCACGATCAATTTGTTTGAATGAAAGAGGGAGGCAGCAGTACAGGCTGGTAACAGCTCTTAGAGTGGCGTTCCAACAAAGTAATTATTTTTGAGTGTCCTAGATACAAAGCGATGAATCCACACTTCTCTCTACATTGCAGCATGTTGCAGCAATGCCACCCACCTTGCTGCTGGAGCTAAGCAGGTGTGGGCCGGATTAGCAGTTGGATGGAAGCCTCCCTGGGAATATTAGAGCTGTTAGAGGCCCAGTAGGCAGCGCCTTTCCCTCTGATACCGAATAGAAATCTGATGGCGACACTGTGCTGTAGGAGGTTCTATCTTTGGATGAGTTGCTCAAAAAGGTCCTGATTATGCTCATTGGCACCCAGATCTCATGGCTCTTTTTGAAAGAGTAGGAGGAGTGTTGCATTCTCTTACACTGTACGTCACTCTGGATAAGAGTGTCTGCCTAAATGACTGTAATGTAAGGTCATTTACTGGAGTGTTCTGGAGAAAAAAGGAAGTGTAGAGTCTGTTTGGGTGCTGGTGGCACAGCAGGGATTTTGGAGGCACAATGGGCCCATTCGAAGTTCAGTAGAAAAAAGTTGGGGGTGGAAGGGCTAACTACAAAAAAATCTATTCCTTATTTCTTGAACCATGTATAAAAAAACTGATTTTAACATGTGAAGAATGCACTGTATCTTACTCAGAGATACTTGATTGATGCTGCTTGGGAATGGAACCAACTGTTTGATACTGTGTTCCGTGGAGCCATAAAATTTGTTACAAACTCCATAAATTCCAAACTCCATGGAATTTGTATGGTGACAACATTCTTCAGTTGTTTGTGTCATGTCTTGCTTGAGTAAATGTGGTGTAGAGCATGCTTTTACACTTTTGTTTTGTCTTGCACTCATTTCATAAAATTCAAGCATGTGTGAGCAAGATTAAGCACCATCAATGTGGGTCATTTATTTGAAGATGCTTCCTGCAGGAAAGTTTTATTGTGCTTGCCAGAATGAACTGTGCCTGCATTTTTTACTCACTGTTTGGCATCAGACTTTTGCTTCTCTGCCAAGTGAAATACCTTTCACTCAAAATGATCATGATGCTGAAACAGTACTCGGCTTATATACAGTACTCGGCTAATAGAAATTCATTGAATTATGTTGAATCTTTCAGGCAAATTGACATCTGATTTGGTCGTATTCTATTTGAATTCCTTAATGTGTTTTGTATGGGGAAATTAGGTTGAGATTCTGTGACTGGTTAGATGTGTTGTCGCTGTGGTTGCTTTTGAAATGTAGATTATGGCCTTTAATCTTTTGTTGTCTAGAAAAAGACATGCATTGCCTATTTTTGGTATACTTAGTGGCTTTAGATCACAGATATTTTCCCCATAGACAAATTGCAGTGGCTGGCAAATATGTTTTTTTTACATGCGTCAGTAAGAAACATTTCATATTGCAGTGCTCATTCATCTTATAATTGCTTGTAGTGACTGTTGATCTTTGCCCATACCCAGCAACACCCTGTGTCACTTTAAAACGCATGTGTTTTTATAACCTGTCACACAATTGTCTGGTTTTGGCTGTGGTTTGCCACATTTGTTGGAATAGTTTCGATGTATGTGCAATACTTATCATCACCATAGGCCAGGGCTTATTCAGACTTTAAAATAAAATAAAAAATTGCCCCCTTAATTTGAAGAGCCCTGCCATAGGCCATACACCACTCCCAATATGGCCACCAAATGCATATGCTGAAGACGTCAGATCTCTGAAAGCCTGCAGAATTAAAACAGTTATGTAGAACGGGCAGAAGGATTGCAGTTGAGAGCTTGGGTCATTTATTGGAAAAGCACCAAACTATGCTTCCAACCTTTGAGGGATTTGTCATCTGGCCCTGTGGTTTTGTGAAGTTCGATGTTTTTACATTCTGGAATAGAGATGTTTCCTCTGAACAACTGGCATTCGTTTTTGTTTTAATTTCAATGGGATTTGATTATGTTTCAACTGGAGGCTGCTTCTTTCAAAGACCAGATGGGTGTTCTGAGCCTAGAGGCTGCAAGACTGCAGAGAGTAAACAGTTGTCTGTACGCGGGATACATTACATGGGGGGAAAAGTCTGCTGAAAAGCCAGCTTTGTCACTGTTAAATGCAGGGCTGATGATTCCCTGGTGCCGGCTGATGTACCGAACCAGACACACCAGAAAAACAAATGTCAGAACAATGTAACACTAAAAAAAAGGCCTGGATTCCAAAGCCTGAACGTTATCGGAGCCCATTGAATAATTTTTTTGTTTTTGTTTATTTTTTATGGCTTTTCCAGCTTTATTGGACAGTACAATGTAGAGAGACAGGAAGGATGGGGAGCGAGAGAGAGGGAGAGACGTGCAACGAAGGTTACACGGTTGGATTCGAACCGCCAATTTTTGCGGCTCGCAATGTGCATGTGGATACTGCTGTACAGGCGATGCCACCGAGACACCCCATTCTGGGTTATTCACCTGTGTTTTTTTCAGTTCTATGCCCAGTCTGTTCAAGGATAAGGCAACACCACACCCAGGGTTGGACTTATTTCTGTAGTTCCATTTAACACAGAGAGAAAACAGATTTACTGTTCTTTTGTGTTAGGTTGTTTCTTGCTTCCCCGTTGAGATAAAATGAGACAGCGCAGGCTCACATAGGTAGGCCTAAAAAATGTTAACATTGTACCTTTGGTTCAAATTCAAATCAGAGGGCCCTATTGTGTACAGATATTAAAATTATTACTTTGCCATTTGTCCGTGTTTCAAAGCTGCATCAGCAGTTAGCGAATATCATGAAGGATTTGGCTGAATGGACACAGTGATAAAGTAATGCCGTATCTGCAAAGTTCTGTACCTGACCGCACAACAAACTTGGATTTTCAGTCATGTTTTTCAGTGGGATTTTAGCTGCGTTCCTGGGCAGTTTAGGGTTGTGTGGTCCTCACCACTTTGAGATTGCATGCATAAGCATCACACAGCAGGAAAATAGGTTCATTTTTAATTGCGTCCAAGTGTAGATCCTCTTCTCATGAACATCCAATGCAAGTGTTTTGAAGACATTCCATATTCTCAAAAGTGCTTCAGTTTTCCACTTTATTATTTTTGGAATGTGAGATTGTGTCAGGTTCCAGAACGGCCTTTCAGTATTATAAGATTGTCGTCAGTGTGTAAAATGTTTTTACAGCTCATGAGGTATTTCCAGGAAGGCTCCTGCTTTAGGGGTGGGATTATGGGAAGGAATGTGAGCTTTATTAGAGGGTGTTGATGGGTTTTGACACATGTCAGGGTATTAAGGGTTAATGGAAAAAAGCTGCAAGTGTGTGGAGAAGTGCTTCTGGGAAGGTTTATTATTCTCACATGACACTGAACGAGTTGGACGAACTTAATATGGCGCTTGTAAAGACAAAAAGGAGTGTGATAAAAAGGAGTATATATACAGACGAGTGACAAATTAAAGGAAAAACCCCTACAGTGAGGGGGTCCGGTGGCTCTGTTATGCTGTGGGGGGCATTTTCCTGGCATGGTTTAAAAAAAAAAAATAAATACATTTCTGTTTGCGCACAGCCTGCCCTGCCGAACAGATATATTGATTGAATCAAAATATCAGGTCGGAAGATTGGTGCTCCCGGGTGATGCCCTCTTCCCTCCCTCCCTCCTGGTTTCCGCCGCAGCGGTGAGCATTGTGTGGGCACCCAGCCTTTCTATGGTGAAAGAACATAAAATCATATCTGAATGAATTAAATTAAATTTTTTGGGTGCAATATGGCGATATTCTACTAGTCACCTTCAAGATGTCAGTAGCCTACCAGGAGACGAGTAGAAGAAGCATAGAACCTGTATAGAAATGCGGCTCAGCTATTCTGTGGCAGCAACCTAAATCTTTGGGACGACTCAGTAGAAAGACATAGCGTGCGCAGCGATTTGGATGGAATTAGGCTACTTTTGAAGCCCTAACTTATGAAAATTTAAAAGCTTTAACCCAATCCACGTTGGCGCCCCATACTATAGTGGTAGACGTATCAGTCCCAATTACAGTATTCATGTTTGTTTTAAATTAAAAACTAGGCTACAGCTTTAAGAAAAGGCTTCCTCCTTTTTTCTCTCCAAAATTTCTCGTAGCTATAAATATGTTAATGAAACCAAATATCTTACCTGTTGGCTATATGCAGCTACCACTGTGTTATGATTAAACCTGAAGAGTTTATCTTGTTACATTTCGCTAAAGTCCCGTAGCTATAGTCGACATTTCCACAGTGACCTATCGCATTTAGGGCTGAAATAACAACAACAACGTAGACTATGTAAAAACACACACTGTGCTTTTGTACGTTTGTTTTTATTTTTTAAATTTGTTGCTACACTTATTTTTTATTTCTGTTTTAGAGTGTTTATTTTTTTGTATATTTATGCGCTATCAAAATAGCCTAAATGGTGTAATATTCAAATATTCAAAAAGCTTCAAGGACCTTTGATTTCTAAACACAACCCTACTGGTACTTTACCAAAGCCTACATGGGCTTTTTGTACTCCCAAAACTGTACTTACGGTAAAATTAATGCAAAGAAATTGCTGCTTGCACTGCGTGCGCACAATTTGAGTGCTTTGATGGTGTACATGGCAGTGAATAAACAATTGCTGTTACACTATAACAACCAGACAGAGCCTGCTGGTATTTTATCGAAACCTATATGTCACTATCGGCACAGTGGTACTGTCAGACTTATCATCAGTAAGCAGTTAATATTAAGTTTTTTTTCTTTTAAAAAGAAGAAGAATAACATGTTTTTTGTCAGTGGTTTTCAAGTGCACGTGCACACCAATCAGTCTGGCCCAGGTGAGAGTCTGAACGTAGGCGAATGGTGCTGGACCTGCTTCTAGTTTTCGGGAGGCGTCTGTGTGAGACGTGGCAGAGGCAGCCTCGGCCGACCTGCAGATTTGTTCCATGTGTTTCCTGAGGCTCCCTCCTCAGCCGTGGCCCAGGCTGTCCAAGCCGTGATTAACAGAACAAAACAGACGAATAGAGACCTTTTTTCCCCCTCGTGCGATCGCATGCAAATACACCGTGGAAAAATATTTTCTTTTCTCTTCTTTCTTTATTTAAAAAAAAAAAAATTGCAGAATAAACCTTTGTGTCACTGTTACTTAGTAACGGTGCAGTAGATCTAGGACAGGTAATGAAAAAAACATTGGAATTTTGGGAGTTTTTGTGGACTAGTAAGGAAACACTTGATCTCTCTTGGTATGTGTAATGAGCAATCTATGGCGGACATGTTTTAGAAGAAATTTAATGATGAGGAGAATGTTAGGACCTGCTCTGTGTCATGTGTTATCGATTGAAAGATATACTGATGTGATGTGGAATTGCAGGGCAAGCCAGGAACAATTTGTCGGTTGAAAAAGTTGAAGGATACCATCATCAGTTTTAAAGGAACACAAACCCATTGTGATGCTACATGGTAATACAAGGGCTTTTATAATAATAATAATAAACTTTATTTGTATAGCACTTTTCAAAAGCAAGTTTACAAAGTGCTTCACAGACCTAAAAACAGAAAATATACAGTGCAGTTACAAATAAAGATAGATAATAGACAATTAATTAAAAATAACAAAATACATAAGAGCATAAAACAACACATTAATATATTTAATAAAAATTAGTTTTTAAAAGAGTTCTAAACAATCAAAATTAAAAGCAATAAAAACAAAATTAAAAGCAATAAGAAGATGATAAAAAGACAACATCACATAAAAGCAAGTCTGTAAAAATGGGTTTTAAGAAGTGATTTAAAAGAAGTCACTGATTCTGCTAGCCTTATCTCCTCAGGCAGGTCGTTCCAAAGCCGAGGGGCCCTGATGGAAAAGGCACGGTCACCTTTAGTTTTAAGTCTAGACTTTGGAACAGCCAGAAGGGCCCCGCCTGAGGATCTAAGGCTGCGCACTGGCTCATATGGGGTCAACATATCGGTTATGTAGCTTGGAGCCAGACCCAAACGTGCTTTAAAAGTGATCAGTAAAATCTTAAAATCGATTCTAAACCGCACCGGGAGCCAATGGAGAGAAGCCAGGATTGGGGTGATGTGATGTTGTCTATTTGAACCAGTAAGATGCCTAGCTGCTGTGTTCTGAACTAGTTGGAGGCGCGAGAGTGACTTTTGGTTGATGCCAGAAAGGAGGGAGTTACAGTAGTCCAGTCGTGAAAATATTAGGGCGTGGATTACCTTTTCCAGGTCACTGTGTGACAGTACTGATCGAATTCTGGAAATAGTTCTCAATTTATAGAAGCAGGACTGGACTATTTTTTAAATTTGTGGTCCAAAGTCTAAATCTGAGTCAATTAGTACTCCCAAGTTTCTGGCAACGGGCTTCACATTTGCGGACAGAGGACCAAGGCCACTCTCAATATAACTGATAGAATTTGGGGGACTGAACAATATGATTTCTGTTTTGGAGTTATTGAGCTGAAGAAAATTCTGTGCCATCCAACAGTTGATATCCTTGAGACAATCAACAACAGCAGCTAGGCTGTTTGGGTCACCAGGTCTCAGGGGAAGGTATATCTGTGTGTCGTCTGCATAGCAATGAAAAGAGACATTGTGTCTTTGCATAATTTGGCCAAGTGGCAGCATATAAATTGAAAATAAAATTGGGCCTAAAATAGAACCTTGCGGTACACCACAGGTAATATGAGTTTCTGAAGATGAGTGGTTACCTATGGTGACCGTGAAGGTTCTTTCTAAAAGATAGGAATAAAACCAGCTAAGTGCAGTATCTTTAATGCCGACCCAGGTGTTAAGACGGTCAATTAAAATAGTGTGATCTATAGTATCAAAGGCTGCACTTAGGTCTAAAAGAATTAAAATTGCACTTTCCCCCCTGTCAGCTGCTAAAAGGAGATCATTAGTTACCTTGAGAAGAGCAGTTTCTGTACTATGTAAAGCTCTAAAACCAGACTGAAATTTCTCAAAGATATTATTGTTACACATAAAAGCTAAAAGCTGGTTTGAAACCATTTTCTCTAAAACTTTGGATATGAATGGCGTTTTAGAAATAGGCCTAAAATTGTTAAGATCAGAGGGATCAAGGTTAGGTTTCTTTAAAAGAGGTTGGACAACAGCATGTTTAAAAACTGAAGGGAAAATGCCTTTCTCCAATGAGCTATTAATAATAGATAAAATACTGGGTCCAACTATGCCAATAACCTCTTTAAGAAATTTGGTGGGGATAATATCGATGCTGCACGTGGTTGATTTCATGTGAGATATAGTTTTAATTAAAAAAGACAGTGATACGGGTTCAAAATTGCTAAAATAACTATTGATGACCCTATTGGTGTGTATAACTCGGTGAGGGGGAGTAATTTGCTGTCTTATGCTATCAACTTTGTTTTTAAAAAAGTTAAAAAATACTTCACACATTTCCGGTGAGGCATCGATAAACTGGCAGGGGGAGGGGGTGATGAGGGAGTCTATGACTTTAAATAAAATTCTGGGGTTAAAATGGTTTGCTGCAATTAGGTTAGAAAAGAAAGTTGCTCTAGCTACTTTAACTGCCTTTTGATAATTGTGCATTGCGTCTTTCCAGATCTCATAAAAAACATGTAAACCGCTCTTCTTCCATTTCCGTTCCTTTTTCCTACAGTCTCTCATTAACTCCTGAGTGGATTCATTTAGCCAGGGCTGTGGTGTTTTCTTTGACTTTTTGTTTTTGTATGGGGCAACAGAGTCCAAGACAGTCAAACAGGTATCATTAAAAAGGGAGACCAGCTCCTCTATGTTAAAATCTGGATCAAAGGCAGTTAAAGGCAGAGCAGCAGCATTAAAAAGCTCAGAAAACTTGCTAACAGACATAGAGTTAAAAACACGGCAGCGGACAGGTGTAACCTGATTAATAGGAGGTTGGCATAAAACCACACTGAATAAAACCGCTTTGTGATCGGACACACAGATATCCTTTGTTTCAATGTTGTCAGGGCTGAGACCACTGCACAGTACTAAGTCGAGTGTGTGGCCCTTAGAATGCGTAGGTTCTTGTACTGCTTGAGTGAGGTTAAAAGATTCAAAAGTATTCATAAAATCAGTAACAAAAGTCTGTGTGGGGCAACAGACATGAATGTTAAAATTACCTAAAATAAGAATTTTGTCATGTTTTGACATAAAATTAGATAATAACTCGGCAAACTCCTTGATAAAAACATTGTTTGGTTTAAGCGGTCTGTATATTATTAAAATTACCACCGGAACTATAGAATTTAACATAAAACCAAAATGCTCAAATGAAGTAAAACTACTATGTAAAATGGGAGTGCATTTAAAATCCTTTCTGTAAATTACAGCAACCCCCCCTCCCCTGCCTGACAACCTGGGTTGGTGGAGATGTGTAAACCTATTACAGACCCGATTGTACCAAATCGCACACACTGCCATCTAGTGGATATTCATGAATCTCCTGCACTTTTATGGCAATACACTAAACTAGGGGTGGGGAACATTTTTGAACAGCGAGTGTTTTTTTGTTTGTTTTTGTTTCCCCCAGCTACCCATAGTTAGTTAGTTAGTTAAATAATTAAGAGCAGAAGTTGAATCCTGACATTGAAATGGCACTCCCTTCCACACTCTTGCACTAAAACATGCAGTTCTCTGGCACAACATGTATGTGCTATATGACCTCCAGTAGCTGTGCAATGTTAAGCTTCATTTAGCCTTGATATTTGCCTGACATGGTGTGGGACGGAGAGAGGTACAATGCAGGTAGACCAACACTCTGATGGATTACCTGTACAATGTAGGCTACATTTATTCTTCTTCCTGGGTCACACAAACCACTATGGTTGTTAACATGAATTGTTGTGTTAACCCTTTTTTGGGGGGTTTAAGTAGCATTCAGAGTAGTGCATTTACATTTTGTCAAAAACATTGGAAACGGCCCTCTTTCAGCTACACACATTCACTATAACAACTGTGCTGTTCATGTGTTTGAAACTATATATTATACTATTATATACTAATTTAAAGGATTATAAACAACAAAACTCCACATATTTCCTCCATAGCACAACAGTCTCTGTGTCAGTGTCATATTTTTTTTGTACTTCTGCCTCCTGCTGCAATAAGGAAGTAATGTTTTATTCCACTGAATGAGAAAACAGTACTGCACAAGCCCCACCTGCTGGTGTGACAGGGAAAAGTTCTTAATTCAAAGTTTAATTTTCTTCTAATACTGCAAGAATATAATACGGTCAAGACAGTTGCTCTCTAGGTTTGACACCAGTGCCTTCACTGTGGTGTTGAAGTGTTGTGTCTTGTCTTTGTTAAAGTAATGACAAGTGATTGTGTGACTATTCTTTTACCCATACCCACATGCCATTGCACATAAAAAGTAAAATGGATGGACATGTCATTTTAAAAACAAGTGTAACTTGAACCGTTTATTCAGATCGAATAATAAATATACAAGTCCTTGTTTTAAGTACAGTATGCATATATACAATTAAATATATTCAGATTAAAGCATATTGGAGAACATATATCCTAGGATGGTTTTCTGTGGCATAATAAATTCAGGGGAAAGGAACTACATATTAGATTACTGAAGCATGCAAACTGAAACGTAAGGTAAAAAAATTCCAAGTTTCAAAACAATCGTATTACAAGGAGACCACATGGCTGTTTTTTCTTTCATCTTCTTTTTTCCAGTTGCTGATGCAGTAGTATGAAATGTGTGTTTCATTTTCATCAAATTCAAAAGAGGAAGCTCATGTTTTATGTAAACCAATGATAGTCTTTTTTTATCATGTTAATGACTTTGGGTGCATTTAATGCTGATGCATAGCAAAACGGCACACTGCATTCTACTGGGGTTTGCTGAACTGCAGTGTAGTAATATCATCTTACCAGGAGGTGGCGCAGCATAGTCATTTTTGAGAAACTGGATAAGTAAGTTAACCTGAAAGTTTGGCTGTTCAAGTCCTGTTATTGCTGGTGTCCAGGTGGTTCCAATAGTTTCTGTATCATGCATCTCCAGACTCAAAGTAGCAAACTAACACAAGAAAACAAACCCTTCCAATCACACCTCAAACTAACCCAAGGTTAGTACAAGTAGAAAGAGCGTCATACACCATTTTAGGCGGTGTAGGCCTGGAGGCGTGCACTACGTGTGTGGCGTAAAAGTATTGGAAATACTTTGTCGTTGTATTTGAACTGTATTTAAAGGGATAGTTCATTTTTTGGGTTTTAAGAATATATATTATTTCAGTTTTAGTGTATGTAATGTAGTGTATGGCCCAGACATATTTTGTGCATTGAAGCATATATTAGATGGAGGTTTCTGACAACCTGCTGGCTTTACAGAGGCTGGTATTAGGGCATTCGAGGGTTTGTCTCCTAGAGCAGGAAATAACTCCAAAGCAACCTTCTAAAGTCTAATGAAGCTTTTCTAAAATAACTTTCACTTCACATGAAAACCAAAAACATGCACTAAAACTGCAATAATATAAAAAAAACTCCAGAAATTTCCATAAAAAACTATTGAATTATCTTAATTTTTCTTTGATTCCAATTTTTCCATGTAGAAATTCAACATAATCAGCAAATCAAATCAGATGTTTGTCCAGCATCTGATCTTGTTTTGTTCCACTCTGCCACTGTGCAGGCCTAAATACTAGATGCTTGTACCAAAAGCACAATGTAAACTCAGTCAATTTCAAGAATGCAGTTGTTCAATAGTAAAGAAATGATTGCACTTGATTCATTTTACTGAATGGTGGATCGTCTGGTTTCAAGGATGGGAAAAAATGTCATTTAAAAGCAAGGCTCTCAACATCTTCTCTTAAATAGAACGGATTAGCTTCTTTCGGTGTCCATTAAAATTTCATCCCTGCAGAGTGACCCCTTGGTTGGTTATATTATAATAAATCTTTACTTCCTTTTTCATTTTACACTTCTAAGATATTCAAGTAATGAGAGCCTTCTCTTTTGCTCTTGCTCTTGCTCTTTCTCTGCTCAAGGCTCTTAAACCTTGGGTTTGTAATCCTGGTCCTGAAGGGGCCACATTGTAGCAGGTTGTTGTTTTTTTGTTTTTGTATTTTTTCCCCCTCATTTCAGCTCCCTGTTCCAAAAGGTATTTTCCCCCTGAACTGAAAAGAGTTAATTCATCTGGGTTCAGCCTGCATAATAACTAGTGGCCCAATGCTATCACGGTGTTGATGTAAGGCCCTGCAGTACCAGGATTTTGGGGTGTGTGTGGTGGAAGGTAAGGGGGGGGGGGCACATTGGGGTTGGGGGGCAGCACATGCGTCTGACTCAGCAGGCTGCAGGGCTTCACTTCCTCCTCCTGAAGTTCCCCAGCTGTACCCCCCTGCGGCCAGACACGCAGCGGAAGGTGGCAGGCTGGACCTCCCAGTACTTGAAGGGGTTGGCGAACAGGCTGATGCCCATGTACTGGGACTTTTTCACACTTCTTTCCATGGGGCAAAAGTCATTCACTCCTACGCTGCTGATGCTGTTGGCATGAAGATACACTACCTGTGTGGGATTAAATAAATAAAGGGTGTATAGGGGAGAGTGTTAGACTCTAGTCCTGGAGGGCTGCAGTGTCTGCTGGTTCTTTTGATGCATTTCAGCGAAAAGATCCACACACCTCGTTGCAAAGGCCTAAACTGACTGCTGGTTGAAAGGAAACCACAAAACACCCTGCAGATACTACAGGCCTCCAGGAAGTGTGTAAAGTTTGAATACAAATACAAAATACAGTACAAAACGCGAAAAAACGTATCCCATTTAAATACAAGAATCTGTAATCACAATGCATGGGTTTTTTTTAAACTAGTAGTGCGGTCAGGTTTGTATGGCGTTCACTTTGATGACCAGATCATTGTGAGAAGCATTTTGCACCCTGGATATCCCTATCAATACTACAAAATTATTAATGTGAAGGATTCATTATTTCTCAGTAAATGTCATAATATTTAGCTCGGTAAGGTGTCATTACTGAGCCTCGTCGGAAAACACCCTATCTGATATTGATTGTCTTTATAGATTAAGGCTAGATTACATTATGGCATCATATTGATCTTTGAGCCCAGATATGGATATCTTTTTGAGGGCTGGTGAAGTGGGTAAAAGCATGTTAATAATCTCCCTGTGTCTGAAATAAAAATGCGTAACTTAGTTTCTACATTTTCATTTGCTGAGCTGCCTGAGGCCAGAGGGCCCTGTCATCAGTGCTAAATTGTACTTGTGCTTGCAGCAGGAAGTCATGGAAAGAGGCTATTGAGCTAACGAGGATTGTTAGATGCTACAGTAGAGTGGCTGGCAGACCTTACCTGTAGATACTTGAGGGAATCCAGACCCGCAGGAACGCTCTTGAGTTTGTTATTGTCCAGGTGAAGCTCCCTGATGTTGGGGATGCTGGCAAAGCTTCCATTTTCTACAAACTTAATTTGGTTGAATCCCAGACCCAGCCTGTGGTGCGTAAGGAAATACTTTTAGAAATACATGTTATTTGTTTATTTTGATGCAAAACCAATTTACCCGTGAGGGATAATAAAGTTTTCTACCGCTATGGATACCACCCTGATGACATCACCTAACTCAGGTCTGCTTTGGTTATCAGTGATAATTTGCATTTAGGCATTTAGCAGATGCACTTAGCCAGAGCAACATACACAGCTTCCAGTTTTTAAAATAAAATTAGTTTATACAACTAAATATAGATCCATTGATTTACTGATGAAATTCAGGTTAAGTGCTTTGCTCAAGGGTACAATGGCAGCGGGAATTGAACCTGAGATTTCCAAGGCTAATCTGCTAACCATTATACTACACTAGCGTGTAGATCGTTGTGAGTACATTTAAAAGCTTCATTTTTAATTAATACATTTAAATTTTTTACCTCAGTAGGTTTTTGTATCTGTAAAGGTCCTCAACCTCCACCTTTCCAATCTTGTTGTAATCCAGGTGAAGCTCAGTCAATGTGGGTGGGAGGTCTTAAAAAGATGATTTGAGTTGATCAAAATGTTTACTGACGGACTGACTGTTAACTTTGTACTAATCAGACCATGTTAAATAATGTGTGAATTAGGCCTTGGCACATTCAGCATGCGGATATAGTTATTCAGCAGGTTAGGATTTACCCCTAGGATTTACATCTTTTCTGTCTTATCGTATCTTAATTATAGAGCAGTAAAGGTGGCCTGATATTGAATAAAGTCGTTGGTCTAATTAAAGTACAGGAAGCAGTCGGATGAGGTTACCTTTTGGTATTGAGTTAATCTTGGCCTCTGCAATTCTTAAATAAAAGGTCGACATGCCTTCGAATGCTCCCAGCTCAATCCCACTGTTAGCAAGAGGATTTGCGCTCATCTCTGAAAATAAATAAATGACAAGCTTGTTTATGCATATTTTGTATTCAAGCATAACAGTGTGTTGCATCAAAAAAAATTGTTTAAAATGTACTGAAATTTGCAGATGCACATTGCAAATACAGGTGCAGCTCAAAAAATTAGAATATCGTGAAAAAGTTCTATATTTTTTGTCACTCATTTCAGAAAGTGAAAATCATATATTATATAGATTCATTACACATAGAGTGAAATATTTCAAGCTTTTATTTCTTGTAATTTTGATGATTATGGCTTACAGCTAATGAAACCCAAAATTCAGTGTCTCAGAAAATTAGAATATTTTGCTTTAACATATTTTTAAAGTATCATATTTAATATTTGGTTGCATATCCTTTGCATGCTGTTACTTCCTGAAGTCTGTGACCAATCAACATCAAAAGACTCGATATCTTATTTTCAGGTACTGTTACAAGCGATACTATAACCTCTCTGCATTTGAACTGATCTCTATGGGAATTGGGGGGTGAGACTAGATTCAGCTGTAAATTACACTGGTACAGTATGGAACACATGGCTGGCTAAATGGCTGTAAGTCATCAAGGGTCTGAGCTATCGAACGAGCCCCAAACCATCACTCTGTTGCCAGATATGGAGTAGATGTGGATGGATCACTGCAAGGGTTATTTCTCCTGACTCATTTTCCTATAGAACTCTATGGGGAAAAAAGTCAGGAGAAACAACCCTTAAAGGGATCCATCCACATCTACTCCATATCTGGCCGCAGAGTGATGGTTTGGGGCTCGTTTGATACCTTAGACCAGGGGTGGGCAACTCCAGGCCTCGCGGGCCGGTGTGTTTGCATGTTTTTACTGCAACCAGTTACCGCGGCTCAATCAGCTAATTAGTCATACGCACAATCACCGATTCACTCGTAAATTACAGAACGATAAAATGCTACAATACACGCATACCGGCACACGTACATTCATCAGCTGCTGTTCATATCGCGGATATGTAGATTAAAATATCAGATCATGTAAACGTTTGGGCTAATTAAATCATTGTTAACTGGTGGCAGCAAAAACCTGCATACACACCGGCCCGCGAGGCCTGGAGTTGCCCATCCCTGCCTTAGACCCTTGATGACGTACAGCCATTTCGCCAGTCATGTGTTCCATACTGTACCAGCGTAATTTACAGCTGAATCTAGTCTTACCCCCCAATTCTCATAGAGATCAGTTCAAATGCAGAGAGGTTATAGTATCGCTTGTAACAGTACCTGAAAATAAGATATTGAGAGTCTTTTGATGTTGATTGGTCACAGACTTCAGGAAGTAACAGCATGCAAAGGATATGCGATCAAATATTAAATATGATACTTTAAAAATATGTTAAAGCAAAGTATTCTAATTTTCTGAGACACTGAATTTGGGTTTTCATTAGCTGTAAGCCATAATCATCAAAATCAAGAAATAAAAGCTTGAAATATTTCACTCTATGTGTAATGAATCTATATAATATATGAGTTTCACTTTCTGAAATGAGTGACAAAAAATATTGAACTTTTTCACGATATTCTAATTTTTTGAGCTGCACCTGTATATCCTGCAATCAAAAAGACATTTATGCCAACTGGAGTGCTGGCCACACCGTACTGTAGATACTTATACAGTAATCATGTATTGTATGTATAAAATTAAATATACATGCTCTTTATGTGATGAATTTAATGATCTTTGATAAAATGCTTCTCTCCCCCTTTGTCTCCCAAATTGGAACATTCAATTGCAATCATGAATATTGAATTTCCTCTGTCAATGCAATAGAGAGCACAGACTAGCACATGCTCTTTTTTCACCACACTCAGACAAGAACCGAGGAAAACCCTATGCCAGGGGTTCTCAATCTCATCCAGAAAGGGCCGGTGTGGGTGCAGGCTTTTGTTCCAACCAAGTAGTTACCTGATTCTACTAATCAACCACTATAGTCTTTGCTACTTGAGTATAGTTTAGTAGAATCAGGTGTGTTACTGCTTGGTTGGAACAAAAGCCTGCACACACTGGCCCTTTCTGGATAAGATTGAGGACCCCTGCCCTATGCACAGCTTGACTGCGCGTGCCTGATTGGCCAGCAGGGGTTGCTGGTGAGCAATGAAACATGGCCATCCCAGCCAACTGAATCCCTCCCTCCCTGGGTGACGCTGCGGCTAATTATGCCTTGCCCTGCGGGACTGCCAGCCACAATAAGTGCTGGCACTGTCCTGATTCGATAGCAGAATGTGGGGTCCGTTCACACACTATAACAGTTTCTTAATAGGATGCACCACACAGCATCTCCCTGGAGATATCTACCTAGGACATGCAGGGACCTCATTCCCTGGAAGGCTTCCTTCTGGATTTTATTGATCTTGTTGTCGTGGATCCTCAGTTCCAGGATGGTTTTGGGCAGGTTGGCGGGTATCTGTGTCAGCAGGTTGTAGGACAGGTAGAGCAGCTGGAGTTTGTTCATGTTGCGGAAAGCCTTGGGATGAATCTTTGAGATCTTGTTGTTAACCAGGAACAGCGCCTGTAGTCACAAATTGGAGAGCGTTTACAGAGGTGTGTAATTTGCCCCCATGACTAAAGCCAAAGCGTGCGTCTTTGATGTGCGGTTATTTCCCGGCAGTAATGGGTGCTTAGGAGGACAACAGAGGAACCCACTCAAAAACAGATGTGCACATATTATTTTCTCTATTGTCTGTTACAGCCTTACCTCATAGCAGCATTTTTCCTACATCATTAACAAAAAACTAAAAAGAAGTTCATAGTTTTACAATTTCCAATGTAAGTTTATAATTTCCAATCTAATCCTACAATCTAGGCAAATGAAAACCCCCTGCCGGTCCGCGATTGCAGACATCCTGGGTCTGAGCTACTTTTCCATTCCAAAAATGTTAGGTGTATTGTATTGACCAGTAGGCTACAAAAGGGCGTAAACTTACATAGAGATTTTTTAAGCCTTTGAAGTCATTTTCCTTGATTTCAGTTATCTTGTTGTTCTGAAGGTCGACCATTAGTGAGTCTGTGGGGATGTTCTTCGGCACTGATTTCAAACCTGTGACGAAAAAGAGGTTTGGATTAATTTTTGGAGAAGAGTGAACACTTTGAACGTAAACATTCAGTTTTGAGTTTAGTTTATTGTGTTTATTTATCAGGGACCATGTACCACAAACATTAATCTCAAACAATGAGAAGAGATGCTTTGCACCAGATTTTAGCTACTAGCTCATTTCCATCTGAGTCACACCGAGACTTGAGATTTAAAAGAAATGGCACAGTAGACATTTTTTGCAGTCATTATAAATTTTAGCATTTTATTTTACCGCAGAGGTTGAGATTATTCATACGTGGTGTTGCTCAGCAATGATGTTAGTTGTGTGTTTTCAGTGCTTGAAGGCCTTTGGGCAGATGCATACTTTGGCCAGGTTCTTCAGTTGTGTTTTATTGCCATAGATACCATTCTGGCATCCCATTTCTATTAATCACAAATGTAGTTTTTTATTTGAAAGCAATAATTAAATCGGGACCCATTTGTTTCATAATTTCTTGTTGTTTATTAGGTTAGTAAGAAAAAAAACATTCTGCAAAGTGTGTTACGAATTCCCTTCTAACCGCAGCTACGAGTATGCTGTTTATGACTGGTTTTGGTGTACATCTTTGTTCTATTATGCAGTGAGCACATTTGAATGTTAATTAATTTAACATGAAGTCATGAAAGAAGACAGATGCAGTGGTGATACATGACGTATTTTGTTGCATTTTGTTTAGTCTGCGCATTTCCTGCTCCATAGTTTGTGGCCCCTGCTGCAAAAATACGGGGGTTGTGAACTTACCTGAACAACTACTGTTTTTGGTTTACTTTTTACGAGAATATTTCTATGTATCCAACTCTCTGTTTTTTGGGTCATAGCTGAACCTGATCGCGGTATATTTTGGAGCTCTATGTCCATACCGAGCACTCCAAAAGTGTTTGGACAGTGACACATCTTTTGTTGTTTTAGTTGTACTCCAGCACATTGGATTTGAAATTTAACAGTGGCTATAATATGGAGGTAGATTTCTATCAAAAATAAACAAACACAAAACTACAATTATTTTTACCATCCACACACAGACACCTCTCAATTTGTGTTCGTAGGTATAATCAACAAATGTGTTTTTGCCATCCACACGCAAACACCTCTCAATTTGTGTTTCGTAAAAATAATCCGCAAGTATGTGTTTGCCATCCACACACAAACACCTCTCAACTTGTGTTTCGTAAATCATCATTTGGATGAATGCAAAAATTATATTCACAATTGCAAATAACATTTTCAGATATGTTTCCAATGTTCACATTTACAAATCAAAAGCTTGGCTTGCGAACTGGCGAACTTGATCTGCTTGGATTTACATAAGGAATTTTGAGACAAATATTCCGCTGTTTTTCCCGTGTCGATTCACACATGATTCACTTGTGATTCACACGCAAAACGTCTTCTTCGGCGCTACCTAACTCGGCAATGTATTCGGGTTTTTACATCCATATCGGGTGAACCAAGTAGCAATTGTAGCCATTTTTACACATTTTAGGGGACCAAATGTAATTGGACAAATTAACATAAACTCACATCATATTTAATATTTGGCTGCATATTTTTTGCATGCCATCACTTCCTTATGTCTGTGACCCAACAACATCAAAAGACTATTGATATCTTATTTTCAGGTACTCTTACAAGGGATATTATAACCTCTCTGCATTTGAATGGATCTCTATGAGAATTGCGGGGTGGGACTAGATTAAGATTACACGGGAATAGTATGGTACACATGGTTGGCTAAATGGCTGTAAGTAATCAAGGGTCTGCATTATCAAACTGCAAAGTCTCAAACTATCATTCTGGAGTAGATGTGGATGGATCCCTTTTAGGATTTCTTCTCCTGACTTTTTTCCCCATAGAGTTCTATAGGAAAATGAGTCAGGAGAAATAACCCTTGCAGTGATCCATCCACATCTACTCCATATCTGGCAACAGAGTGATGGTTTGGAGCTCATTCTATAGCTCAGACCCTTGATAACTTACAGCCATTTAGACAGCCATGTGTTCCATAATGTAATTTACAGCTGAATCGAGTCTCACCTCCCCAATTCCCATAGAGATCCGTTCAAATGCAGAGAGGTTATAGTATCGCTTGTAACAGTACCTGAAAATAAGATATCGAGAGTCTTTTGATGTTGATGGGTCACAGACTTCAGAAAGTCTTTGATCTTTGATACATTTGCAAAAATTTCTAAAAACATGTTTTCATTATGGGTAATTGAGTGTATTGATGGGTAAAAATGGCAATTTTATCCATTTAAAATTTAATTTACAACACAATAAAGCGTGCAAAAAGTGAAAAGGTATGAATACTTTCGAGCACCACTGTAATACAAAATATAAATATATAAATATAAATTTATAAATATAGGCTATATGCCTAAGTATCATAGAAGCAAAGTTATTGTTACTTTTTTTTAAAAAGCTTAAAACTAACTTAAGGAAATAGGATTAACTCGCTAACGAACATGCTGGCTTACCGTGGGATGCTAGCTAACGTTAGTTAATCAAACTTGATAAAGTAAGAACACATTTTTATGACATTTCAGCATCTTAGCTATAGGTTATTGACATATTAGTCACATGTTTATGAGTGCTTATGTAACATTTCTCACGTGAAAACTGAACTTGTAGCTACCACATAGCCCATACGCCTTAATTTTGCTTGTCATTTAGCTTGTGTTAGCTTGGTAAAATAGTTGTTAACCGTCGATTTTCTGTAGCGTTTTGTATCTCCTGCTGCAAATTTTAATGTTTTGTTGCACAGAATTAGAAGCACTGTGAAATTAGCCAGTTAACCATGTTAACTAGCTAGGCTATGCATGCTAGTCGTTCCTCTGCCTGTCTGCCTACCTTCATAATTAATACATTTCTCAAAAAAGAACACGTAAAATCTTATCAAGCCTCACATCACCCTGAAACTCGTCAGCAATGCAGATAACGTCCGACAATGTCACTTTTGGGAGTGGTATTGGGGGCTGGGAAAAACACCAGATCCGTGGTTTCCAATGGGGAGTTACAGGTGTCCTGACAAGTATTCACCCCTTCCAGTCTAGATTGCCATCTTGTGAAATAGGCCTATAAAGTATGTAACTACAGTATGTATATGAAAAGTTGGTTGAAGTGATATTTCTTCAGGGTGTATGCTTGTTCGCCATCTAGTGGTAAAGAACGTGTCACTGATTGAAGTTGTGTGGGCAAATGATCCTGGCATGTGTAGCATATACAGCAGTTACTCAGCCATGTTCAGGAGATATTTGGGTGGGTGTTCCATCTCCACATAGATGGAGGATTTTTCAAAGGCTTAAATTGTCACTAGAATAACAGCAGTCCAGAACCCTGTGAGTCCTCCGACTGAAGCAGATTTCTATCTGGTTTCAACATAACCACTGAAAGAATTGTGGATCAGTTAGGCAATTTGCTTGTGTTTCCCCCCCAATTACCTGGGGGGTATTTCACAAAGCAGGATGAAGGAGTTAGCCGGCTAACTTTTGTAATAAAAAAAAATTGGATTTGAGGACATCCGATTGGATGAGAGCCTGGGTTACTTCAAAATAGTTGGCCGGCCATCTTTATTATTATTCAGTAATAACTCCTTAATCTTTGCTTTGTGAAATACCCCCCTGACCTTGCATGCTCATTTGCAATAATGGAAACATGATTGTTTGCATAATCAGCATGAAGAGAGCATTTTGTATGCAAAACATTGAAGGGAAGGCTGTTTTCACCACTTAGTCTGGAATTTCAGGAAAAAAATTAACAGAGAAGAGTTGCTTTCTTTTGAATAAAAGGCGATAGCTAGCTATGTTATAGACAGTAGTTGTAAACGTGCATAACAAAGGAACCTATTACACTTGTTTTTCCTCAGTGTCAGAGTTGAGCTGAGTGTTTTACAGGTATTTTCAGGCGCAACCATAATGCTGTCTTGTGTTTTTTTCCCCCACCACAACAATGGAGCTCTTCAGTTGAAGTGAGTCAGATGTGCACAAGACAGCATGTGCTTTTGACATTAAGATGGAAAGACGGTTACAGCAGTGGCAATGTGTACCAGGTGTGTGTGTGTGTGTGTGTGAGTGCATGCACGCGTGTATATGTGTGTGTGTGTGTGTCTGTTTGTGGGTGGGTGTGTGTGTCTGTGTTTGTGTTTATTTATCTGTGTGTGTTTATTTGTGTGTGTGTGTGTGTTTGTAATTATTTCTGTGTGTGTGTTTATTTGTTTATTTCTGTGTGTATGTGTGTTTGTGATTATTTGTGTTTATTTCTGTGTGTGTGTGTTTGTGATTATTTGTGTTTATTTCTGTGTGTGTGTGTTTGTGATTATTTGTGTGTGTGTGTTTATTTGTTTATTTCTGTGTGTGTGTGTGTGTGTGTTTGTGATTATTTGTGTTTATTTCTGTGTGTGTGTGTTTGTGATTATTTGTGTTTATTTCTGTGTGTGTGTGTTTGTGATTATTTCTGTTTATTTCTGTGTGTGTGTGTATGCGTGCGTGGGCACACGTGTGCATCCTCTCACCCAGATCTGAGCACTGAATCACCCTGAGAGAGCACTGGCAGCCGAACGGGCAGTCTGGCTCAGGGGGCGGAGAACCTTTGGAGGGAAACAGGAGGTTGTTGTTGTCATCGTCGTCATCTTCCCCGACATCCTGCATCATGATGTCATGAAGCTTCAGGAAATCCATAATATTGATTGGCTCGTAGGGCTTGGCCTGGCACAGTGCCAGGAGGCAAAGCAGTACAACCTCCCTCATGGTAGGGCCCAATTTCTGACAACAGCAATACAAAACCCTGAAGAGACACATTTGTGATCATTATTCATTCACTTGGCAGATCTTCCTGCAATCCAATACTATGCTTTTCACTCTGACTTGAACGTTGTAGGTAAACATTACCTGTACTGGTAAATATTCCTTGCTCACCAGCATAGCAGGGTCCTACCAAAAATATCTTCCAATAAAACCCCAGCCCACAGCGCCACATTGTTTCCGTACCCTGGTCATTTTTTGGAGAGCAAATTCAGATTACGTAACCTGCAACTGACCCTGCTGCGTGCGGTCTGTGGGAATTTCACCGTGGTTGCTTTCTGATCAGTCGTGAGAGACGACCGTGTTCCACCGTTCTGGAACTCTGTTACTGCTGTAACGCTCCTCCAACCCTACTGTCCTTCTGAGATTCAGACTATCATCTCAGTGTGTGTGATGGCTCCGGTGTTTAATTGATTAATGCTGGCTTTTGTGCACAATATAGCATTATTACTATTGTAACTGTTACTACTCGTGTTCCGCTCTTTTGGTCTGTCCCGAGGAGAGCTTGGCACGTAGAGTTCATGCACGTATAGCCACGATCCACAAATGAATACTGGAGCAACGGAGGTAAAGTGTGTAGATTACAAGCTGGAAACCCACGACCCTCCAGATCTGGCCAGCCCACCATGACCGTGGCACCACACTGCTACTGCACAATTTAAACTGCGCGTTTTTATTGTATTTTAATATGACTATGCCTGCTGTGCACTGTGCCTACGAGGGAAGCCGGTACTGAAGGGGAACGTTGTTTACATGGAGTTTCACTGCAGTGCAGAGAACCGTTTCACCTTTCAGTCAAATATACAGCCCTTTCGTTTTAGTTTCAAAGCTTTGTGGGGTTTAAAAAAAATAATGTTTTGCTTGATCATGCATGTGTGGCTGAAATGCATATTTCACCTTCTGTATAGTTAAGCAGATGGTGGGCATGCAGCAGTGGGAGTTTGTTGACAAACTTGATGACAGAGATTGTTGAAGTTTGCATGTCGAAACGGAAGCTTTGGACAGCTTCTTAAACATCAATGGAACAATGGATAATATTCCAGACCTTTTGCAGAACATGAGGCAGGCAGTTCAGTAAATTGCATTTTCTTTGCCTGTCCTTCTTTGTTCAGACATGCATACCATGTACGGGAAAGAAATGCATTTGTAAACTGTCTGCACTGTAATTTTGCCAATGGTAACATCACACAAGTCTCTTATTTGACTACTTATAAATAAGTTGAGCATGCCACTGGATCAGGAAATACAGTCAGGAGGAATGCTCTTGCAGGGTTTACTAGCATCTTAAAGCATCTTTTAATGTGCTCTAGGTGTGCATCTGGGAAACTAATTCAGTTTAATCAAAAGCTTAGTAAAACAGTTCTGTGTGAAATAATTTCAAATCTAATTAATGACAATTTTTCACACATATATTCACTGTATAGTGTCATGCGTCATGCAGCAATGTAGTGTGCAAGTGATAGTCAAGGTGGGTTTAACCTTAGCAAGAGTATTGCTAAGACATAAGATATAAACATGAAATTTGAAATGCCGCAATGCTTTATCAAGTAGGATCATGCAGACCTCTCCCTTTGACTGTAATTTGTATTGCTGTATTTACTTACAGCAAGAAATGTACCTGCAACAAATATCATTTCCCCCTGCCATAGTAGTAATGAAAACAGCATACCTCAGGAAAATTGTGTTTAATCCTTGTTTTTATCTTGAGGGAAAATTGCGAAAAATTTGATTAACAGTAGATCCAGTGCCCACAGGAGAAAAAAAAGGTTTGACGTGCAGAATTTAAAAATAAATAAAAAAGGAAAACAAAAAGCAAAAAGCCCCGAATGGAAATAAAGGGCTGCTGCTGCTGGCACAGAGACCTACGCTCAAATAAAGTGCTCTCACATCACGGTGTTCATGACACATATCCAAAGCGCATTGTTACCAGTCATATGTTTCTCATCAGCACTTGAGCCTCAGCCAGAGAGTGCCTAGTCTCCCAGTCTTTGCGCAGGATCCCCTGGTACGTCCTCACCCGCTGGGATATATAGGTGGCTTCGTGCCATTCTAAATATTATACCTGGCTGTAATCACTCATGCAGTTGCATAATACTGGCTTATGGCTTTGGAAAGCTTTAAAAAAGGGGAAAAAAACATTTCTTAAAATTCTTCCCGGTGAATCATCATAGATTTAATTCTGGGCATCAATTTACCAGAAATGTTATGTAAATAGGTCTGGGAAGCATGAGCCTCAGCCAGAGAGTGCCTAGTCTCCCAGTCTTTGCACAGGATCCCCTGGTACGTCCTCACCCGCTGGGATATATAGGTGGCTTCGTGCCATTCTAAATATTATACCTGGCTGTAATCACTCATGCAGTTGCATAATACTGGCTTATGGCTTTGGAAAGCTTTAAAAAAGGGGAAAAAAACATTTCTTAAAATTCTTCCCGGTGAATCATCATAGATTTAATTCTGGGCATCAATTTACCAGAAATGTTATGTAAATAGGTCTGGGAAGCATGTAGCCTGTTCATTGAGCAGGATACACAGAGCACAATTCAATTCAAATGTGCAATTCAGCAGTTCGATATGATGTATTGTTCGTATGACTGAACTTGATTGTGATTTTGAGAGCATCATTGGTCATTAAGTTTCTGTTTTATCCTACTGATAAAGATACAGAACAAAATGAGAAGAAGCCCTGATATATGAATGTAACTTACTAACCTCTCCCCCCTTATGTAATGTATATATTGTATGTATTTCTTAGTATGTTGATGCTAGTGTTTGTATATACTGTACTAGACAGTCTGTAATGGCTTCCCCTGAGGGATCTTATGACACCAGGTAGCTCCCTTTTAGCATCTCCTGGCCCCTTCCTAAAGAAAACACCGTGTGCATTATATGCAGCTTGAATGTAATTCATACATTTAGAGCTGTACTGTTAATGCACTGATAGACTAGTGATTACAAGGCTGGCACAGTGGTGCAGTTTGTAGGGCAGCGGATTCTCTACCCATGTATATGAACCCCCCACCAGGGGTTCGATTCTCCCACCATGGCACTTTCTGTGCTGTGATCCCATCTCTGTCTATAACCCTCTCTGCTTTCCCCCGTCTGAATAAAGTTGAAAAAATGCATAAGGAGGACAGGCTGTTGGAGGGCGGTGCTGCACTACGCTGCACAGCCATGCGTCACGGTGCTGCACTACGCTGCGCAGCCATGCGGCACTGTGCTGCCCTACGCTGCGCAGCCATGCGGCACGGTGCTGCACTACTCTGCACAGCTGCAGCAGTGCAGGCAGACTGCAGGCTAGTGTTTGGTGAAGCAGAGAACACCCTGCTGACTGAACCCGTCCCTCCCTCAGTGATGTGTTGCACTGCATGGTTAGGATTTGGGTCCTGACTATAGGCTGTGCTTTCACTAGAAATGCAATACACAAGTCCCAGATCCAAAGTGAATTTTTGAAGAAGTGCACATTGCAGAAATGTTGACTCACTCACTCTCATCCACACTGTATCATTTTAATTACAACCTGAATGTTGAAGATGTTTTTCATTCATTATATTTATCATTCATAATTCATAAGAAAATTAATTAATATATTACCTTGAATGAGCCCAGCTGTGATATTTTACCTGAGTTGTTAAGAATTAGTTTGAGTGTAATAAGGATCTAGAAACTCTGCATTTACCCTACATTTAACATGGTCAAATCAACTGATTAATATCAAAATAATATTAATCATTGCTACACTCTTACACTCTTATGTTTATAGCAAATAATATTGTGTCCACCATTCTCCTGTTTTGCACTGAATTATCTATCAGTGTACTGTCACATCAGATTTCAAGCTTTCTAACAGTAGATACAGTGAATGATACAGTCAGCATCCTTGTATCTCTGACAGTCTGAAGCTTAAAATAGGCTACATATAATTGTTACTTAATACAAATACTGGATGTTGTTCTTACCAGCGTGAGAAATCCAAAACCAATTCCAGCCTTATAAGAACATGATGTATGGCTGTCCTGCAAATATTGTTCTTCAGTGGTACATTGAAATGAAACCTGAATTTGAAGGTTGCATTGAATCTCAGCAGCTCCTGGTTAGATTAAATAGACTCTGCAGAAACACCTTCCAAAAGAAGAACAAACTCTTCCTCTTTAGTCCTCTTAAAGAAGTAATAGTCCTCTGAAGTGTCATTTGAAAGAGATTAGCATGACACACACCTATTATATTTTAGACATTTGGTGTCGTACGTCCTTGTGCAGCTGTCCAGATAGTGTTTCAGAGGAGGATGGTGACAAGCATGTAAAGATTTTATTAAAAATAGACACTGACAGAGACTTGAGAAACATTAATCATATGTGACCCAGTTATATTTAGAAGTTATGAGGTAGTTCCCCACTCAGATTATGGCATCAGTGTCGGTATTCTGAACAGGCACTTGGTTCTAATGAAATACTTCCTTGTGGTAATTATAAAACACAAAACTTGGTTTCCATCAAGGATCTAACGGGTGAAGCAATCCAGTGCACATTGCTCAATTTGGACATTATTTAAAAGAAAAAGAAAATCATGAATGGTTTCACCCCATTTGACCATAGAAGTCTGGAATGCATTTTATTACTGCTGTATTTTTTCAAGAGTAAACTTGATACAGCACTTTGCCCACCCAAACACTGAACTCCAGACATCCCTGTCAGAGTCTCAGAGGCCTAACCATCACCTAACGCGACCCATACGAGGGGCCTTTTCATCTGGCAGCATGCATTTCACAAGGCCGATTCATAGTCGCCAAAATAAGAATGCGTATGGACATCTGCAGGGTCCCCTCGGACGTAAATGACAGCATAGAGGACCCAAAACAGACCCTGTAATCTTCTTCCATGAAGGACACCACTTTTGTTTGTAACTTGCGCGCAAAAATGATGGGAAATGTAGTCTACAAAAGGGGGGTTTGTACGCTCAACTATGAAAGGCAAAGGTCTGCGGACAGTCTAGTGCAGCGGTTCTCAAACTGTGGGTACTGCAGGTGGTCCGTAGAAAAAAGAATGAATGAACGTGAATGTGTTTACTCACTATCTTGCAATAGAGGCCTGTCACATAGAACTAGAACTGTCGTTACCAATGGTTACAGGGACGCGCCGCCATTTTGGAGGATCAACCCTAACAGAGACGCTTGACGTTACCACTGAACTAGTGGTGTTCGCTACTCCATGAAAAGAGTTTAATGCTAACGCTACTATGATTGCTGTCCTACAATGACGAACTTCTGCACTGCGTACTGATGTGCGAATAAAACTGGGAAAAGGCGAAAATGTCCTTTTACATGATAATCTGAGTACTCACCATAGTAGCTAAACTACCAGGCAGGGTGAACAAACTAAATTTTACGACCGAAAGAAGAGACTGGTGGTTGAAAGCAGTGAGGAGTGAGCTGGATTTAGACAGCAACCAGGCTCGGATCGTTACAGCATCTAGGCTCAGATCATTAATGGTAAATTACGTTTTATGAACCAATTATAAAGTTAGCCAGTTAATATATACATAACTAGCTGGCCTAATGTACATTTATGTGCATTATCTTAATGTTAGAAAGTTAAAAGTGAATTAATCGCTTGGTTTAGCTAACGTTAGTAGCTATATCATTTGTGTGATCGACTGCTACGCCTGCGAAACATTAATGTTAACCTAATGCGATACGTCAAGCATATTTTTAACATCAAAACAGTGTTCATTTCAACTATTATTACATTGCTAGGGGTGCTACGTTGTACGATGTCTCACAAATAGATTGGATAAACTGTAAACATTAGCTACCTGTGCTGGCCAGGCAGGGTGCGAGCAATATGAGAATCCAGAAGAGGGCGAAAAGAAAATGTAACGTTACGATATTAAGCACCAAATAACAATGTATTTGAAAGTAATAATGAAAGTAACGGTAAATGTACTTTATGTGTTGAACTGATTTGCCTTTTATGGTGTCTACAACTGAAGTTCCCTATCGGGAAAAAAAAGTTATTATATTCTATCCATCGAGCTAAAATGTTTTATTGCTGAAGTAGGCTACTGTAGCCTACCGTTAATACTTTAACATGTAACGTATCACTTTGCTCCCATATTAACTGCACAAGCACTTTACTTACCAAGGTGGTATACTACGAAGCAGGATTACTGAGTTAGTACTAGCTGGATAACTCAATAAAACCCAGAACAGCTCTTTTTGCTTCAGTCCATGCATGTTACAGATTTGGGAGGGTTCCAGGGTTTACTCTGTAATTAATCCTGCTTCGTACGTATACCCCCCAATACTCCTTATAATATTTGTTTATGTTGGTATTATTAGAATAGAATATAATAACTTTTATTTCCCGCTAGGGAACTTCAGTTGTAGCCCCAGCAACAACAAAAAAGACATAGACAGTGGGACCCACAACACACAAACAAACATATCAAACAAAGACATCCAACAGAATCATTACATCAATCAAGTGAATGAAAGTGCAATACAGCCATGATTAAAAATAGCCCCCGCTGTCCCGAGATGTCCAGTGTCACCAAGCAGTCCAACGCATTTCCTCCATACATGCAGTGCCGCGGTCTCTGTACACCGCCAAAATTGAACCTCGATTGTAATTGTTGACGGGGGGGGGGGTGCAATCACAACTTTACAGCCGTGGGTTCGTAACAGTATATGTACTTATTTTTGCGGTTTGCATATGAGGTGGTCCGTGAAAATCCTTGATAATAAAAAGTTGGCTGCATAAACAAAAAGTTTGAGAACCCCTGGTCTAGTGGACTGTCCATCTGTGTACGGGTCTACTCCCTGTTTTAAACACTCTGTAACTTTAGAGTTCTTGACTGGGCAGATCAATACTGCCACAGCTTTGGGTAAATAATAGGAAGGGCAGTACAATAGACAGTTTAATATCTGGGTCAATTTAACATTTGTGCTAAAAAAAAAAAGAATATTTATTTTCTTAAAGACATCAAAGAATAATGAGCTACCCCATCTGAGTAAGCAAGGTTGTTTTCCCCTCACGGAAAGAATATACAGTATATACATTTAGCATTCATATGGTCATGAAACATCCATACAGAGATGGAACATACATATAGAGATTTTACATTTGTTCAGAGGTGGAACATACATACCACAATGGAACATCCATATAAAGATATTACAGCCATGCAGGGATATTCAAAGAATCTAAGACCTTGAGGCCTCCTTGTGTATCGTAAATGGTGTCAAGTATAAATAAGTGTGTGTCCTTATAATACATGACCTGGCCCCCATCCAGCGTATTCCATTGAGTACTTGGACGTTGAGTGATGTGAATGTTAGTATGTGCATTTGTGTTTGTGTGTGGATGTGTGTACGGTAGTATGTTTTCTTAGGTGCTTAGGTATGTAGTGTATATGTTTTGGTCACTATCTAATCTGGGGTATGGTGCCTGTGTCTCATGACATTTTGACTGTGTTGCTGCTCGAATAGACAAAACAGTAGATACACAAGCAATGATCAGTACACATTACACTGAAAAGAAACAAGGAACTAAATTTAAATTAATGCAGCAATTGGTAAATGTGTATATTCCAAATAGACGTTTTTCCACTATCCAGACGGAAATGTATTAATTCATTAAAAATAGGTCAAAGATACTATTACGAACTAAGTCTGCTCATGGCATAAAATAATCGTTCTTATATTTTGTTTTCCTATTTTATTTGTGAGTGTGATATTTCATGAATAATTTTACAGTGCCACATTGTTCAGTTTGAATGCTGTAATAGTGGAGGGAATCAAAAACTTTTCTGGTGGTGAATCAAAGCAGTTATACTGGTAGCCTTGAATTCTGTGTCTGCATGCTTATAAATAATTATATGGATGAAAGTTGAACTTTCACCTTGGTCCATGTTGGAAGGTATTTCTGGTTATTGCCTCCAAGCACACAAGGCAGAAACATAGCGGCTCATTTATTCAGAAGAACGACCTACCTTTTCTGTTTTTTTTTATTTTGTTTTTTTACCACTGCTTTTTTGTTTATAGATTTGAATAGGGACAGATACCAATGCATTAATGCACTGTACAATCAATCAAAAAAATACTTCGCACCACAGTTTGTAGCGATAGCTTACACTCATTTTCAGTACCCATCCTTTCATAGGACTTCCTGAAAGCAATGAAGTAAAACATATATTTTAGAGATTAGATTTTACCTATAGGCTGCTTCTTGAGTGAACCAGAAAAGCCCTATTTGACTCGCTTGTTCTCATGTGACTGGAGTCAATGTTTTAATGTTTTCCTCAAAGTATTAGACTCATATGAACCCTCACTACTGGATAAATAGTCAGTTAAAGATGTGTGAAAGGTGTGTTTTTTTCCAGGACACAGCTGCTGCAGGTTTTTTGGAAACTCTGTGTACAGTGAGCACTGCATAGTCCAATTTTTACTCCCCTGTAAGACCTAGCAGAGAAAGAGAGCATTTTGTTCATTTTCACCAAGAGTACCAAGGATTTCGGAAGGCCTTGGTTTATTTTTTATTTTTTTAAATCCAAGAGCTGAATAATACCTTCAGGGTCATTTTGGGAGAAACTTTATATATGCTTACTTCATCAGAAAATCCAGTTTGGAGAACTGTCCAAATCTATGTTTATGGCCAAGGCTTGGCAAGGATGTAAACCATGAAGACAATTTTCTTACATAATCTCTGAAGGGTTATAATGTTTTCCTAGAGGTCCATTAAATCATATTTGGTACAGTAGGGAGAATGGTATTTGTGTGCTACTGTAGGAGCTTTGGGGGGTTTGTACTTCTGTCAGTATACATACAGAAAAAATGGAAAAAGTTATTTTTAAAGTGCAGTTTATCTCAAAGGGGAAGACAATAGTTTCACGATTTCACTTTATTGTTTTCATATGATTAAGTTTTCTTACTTTGATAAATAAGATTCTCAAAATAAGACATTTGTGTGTGGAATTTGTGCCTGGTTAAAAAAGATATTGTGAAATCATGACAGGCTCATCAACTTTCCACACATGGAACACAGAAGGTATTTCAAAGACCATTTTAAGACTGTCATTTACACATTTAGACATTTATGTGTACATACATATGTGACTGCAGGCCTATCTATATTTCATCAGGAATAAAAGATCTGCACATTATAGAAGTCATCTTGGGTAAATGGTCCATATGGATGGAAAATGTAGTATTGTGTGAAGAATGTGTATAGCAGACACACTTCTGGATGATGTTTGCTGAGACAGAACTAAAATTCATAGGTTATCACAGTTTAACTGGGAAGGACACACTACTGTCAGTGATTTATTTCACAATTTAGAAAAGCTTGTGCCATTTTTTCCCCCCACTCAATTGCAGTCTTGGGTAAGTTCTCTAATTCATCTGGTTACATTCAACCTGCATATTGAATTAGACCAAAATTAAAATTAAATAAAAGTCTAAAGTGATTCATCAGTAAGCTGTGAAAAGGAAAAATTGACTGGGCAGTTTAAGCTGAAACTTTACTTAAGTTCAGAGTATCACAGTACAAGTACCACAATTTCATGTTGGCTTGGTTTGATTGTTTTTATTGTATGTTTGTTTAGTTCACACTTTTCGACATCCATACTGTTTGAATAATTAAACTATTATAGTTATCCCATACATGTGTTTGCTTTTTTAAATACATATGTATGCTTTAAGCAAATGTATTGTCAATGCATTTGACTTAGTACTACAAAAGGATTATCCCCACTTGTAATGTGTGGCAGAAACATACACATAGTAAAGAAATATAGACATCAACAACACAAAGTTTAACAAGTGTCAATTATAACAAAATAACATTTGTGAAAATACAAATATTGATGATTTTAGCATATTTGCACTTGCTTCTGCATTTGCACTTCCATCTGAATTTAGGTTGACTTACAATGGGCATTGCTTAGATGCAGGGTCATTTGAAATAGGTAATTATTACCCAGAAAACTTGTTGTGAATGCTATTCCATCTTCTTCAGTACAACTGTTAATATGTCAAAACAAGCTGTATTTGAAAAGAAAACACGGCTCTTACTTGTAATACCAAGAAGTCATACCACATTGTGCTGTCAAGTACTGTGATAATTTATGGAAACGTATGTTAATCTACATACTAATTGTACATTTAACTACTGACCTAATTCGGTACTGTTTAGACCTGATGTAACCAAATTTCAGTGTTCATTAATGACAAACAGGCATAACAAGGGCCTTCTCCATTTTTCCTCAGCATAATGGCCCCATGTTTTCCCAATAGGGAATCTACAATGTGGTGTCAAGTTCACAACATGAGCCAGCAATCACATAATGAAGGAAACTATGAGCATGTTACTCACTCTAGGAAGAAATCCAGCTTACCGGTTCATATTTTTTGTGCTTCTGATTTAAAAAAAATGTGTTCAGAGTATAGGCCAATATATAACTGACAATGCACCTCTGTTTGAAGAGTGAGAAAGGGAGAAGATGAATTTGAAATAAATGGCTCTCCATAGTGCAAAAACAGGCAAAAGTCTCTCACTACAAGTATTATCTCTCAGAATATTAAACATGTAATTATGATTTTTTGAAGTGTCATAATGGAGGGAACTTTCTTGGATCCCATTTTTTCTAAAATATATATTTTGTCAAAGATTCATCTGCAAATTAATTTGTCATTTGACATAAAGGTTCTGATGAACAAAAATGGGAGCTATAAAAGTCTCTCATAGTCAGAGGGAGTTATACATAAATTATTCTTACAAATTAGCCTCATACATTCTTATTTTATTGCCATCTTAATACGAGGGAATCAGAAAGGCTTTGTTCTGGTTTTTCTTGGATGTGGTGTTCGTCTGCTAAAGGAGTAAAGGCAGATTTTTGTTTTCTTTGGCCTGTGGTAAGACTAGAACAAAATAAAGACGCTACTCTGTCTTCTGAGGTTTCAAAACGATGCCCGAGTAAGATCGTACGCAGGAGAAAGCAATGGGTGAAATGTTCCTGGTGTCGATGAAGTTATTTTCCAGACGCAGTGTCATAAGGTTTGAGTCCTCGTCGCTCAGATGGTCACAGATTGCTTCATGTGGAATGCTCCTGGAAGAAGGAAGGATCAGATGAGCAGGGATTGACTCTGTGCATAAATACACACCCAGAATGTTCATCTTTCTTTGTTTTAGCTGTATAACCCACCCAGAGTTATTAAAAGGTCACAAAGTGAGAGGCACTACCCGTAGATTGTTTTCATTTTAAAACTATATGAGGTCTAAATCTATGTAGTCATTAGTATCATTACATTTCTTGTTGGCTTAAGAGTGCTGCTATTTTAAAAAATTTATTTAGCAGGCACCCTGGTGACTGATGTTTCTTCCATTTGAACGAACTTTACATATTTAGCAGCTGGATGCTTGCTGAAATAATTCCGCAAAAGTACCTACAGGTGGTACGGAACAAGAGTTGTACACCACCTGGTAATTTAAACCTCAACCTTTGGATACAAGCTGTGCTGCTGAACTACCAAGCTGCACTGTTGTGATTCAATGAAGCTGAATGAATAAAGCCAAGTCATTCCATGCATTGCCAGCATTGCCTAGTCAGCACTCCAGCAGAAATCTTCTTTCTTTTGTTGTTGTTGTTGCTGAGGGCAGGCGATGTGTAGCCCACAGTCTGTGACAGTGAGGCGAGCTTCAGAGATGATGTGATGCTAGGAGGTTTTTTGGGGTAAAGTTGAGACTCACCTTATGTTGTTGTCGTTGAGCCTGAGAAAGCGCAGGGACGTCATCTCTCTGATGTTTACGGGCACGGTGGTGAGCTGGTTATGGTCGAGAAACAGCTCTGTCATGGATTGGAAGGCCCCAAAAAAGGACACTGGATCGACCCCCTCACTGTCCAGCTTGTTGAAGGAGAGGTACAGGTACTCTATGCCGGGGTCCATGTGGGCGAACACGTAGCCTGGAATCCTCTCAATCTGGTTGCCAACGAGAACCAGGTGGACCAGGGATCTTGGCAGGAAGGATGGAACATGGTAAAGCTTGTTGTGCGAGAGGTCTATGGACTCCAGGTGCCTTGTAGAAAAGAAAAACCAGGACACCAGACTTAATGCAGTTTTGATTAAAAACAGCTGAAAATTTAACATGCAGCCTTAGTTTATCCCTGTAAGGAAATGTACGGTTTCTGGAACAAACATAACTGTTTGATTTTTTAAAGGCCTCTTCTATGTGAAATGTTTAAAATGGGAGATATAGAGCCACTATTTTGAGGTGTGCCCTGGAAATTACTTAACTTAACTTGACATGCAAATGCTGAAAAACTGCATCTGCACACGGTCCAAGTGGACTTGTTTTTCATGTATGGAGTATTTCGAATCATCCCCTGACATATGGTCCCAAGGCATGGTGTGCTCACAATTTGACCTCATTAAATCACAGCTGACATCATCCAGAAGGAACCCAGACTCAAGCTCTCTCAAGTCTGTTTGGAATTTAGAAGTTTGTTTTAACAGAAAGATCAAAGGCAGTCTGCAGACTTGCGAAGTCAGGTCTGTGTTGGTTGTTTACTTTGTCAGTGCTCTAATTGCACATTTTGGCTTAAACTAAGATCTTGGTTTATAGAGCATGGCGTATATCAAAATCCTTTATTTACCACGAATGCAATTATGCATTTTTTGCTACACCTTTTACAAATAAAGGAATGGCTTTCATAATTGGTGAAAGACTTACACAGTAACCAGTGTCCATGTGTGAATAGGTTTACTGTGCACCATTATCCATGTTTGAATGGGTGTATTATGCACTATTATCTATGTGAATGGATAGTCATGTGAATAAACTAACTTGGTACCATTATTCAAGTGAACAAGTGACTGGTGCACCAGTATGCAAGTGAATAAGTTAACCACGCACCTGTATTCAAGTGAATTAAGTGAAGGTTAGGAAATCTCAGGGGCCTCTAGCCAAGGACCCTCTACTGCTCATTCCTGTCAGCTCTCTATTCTAATACTCTGAAGACTTTGTTTTACATCATTACTTAATGTTGCATTAGATAATACTATATGTTTACCAAGAATACATAACCATATTTTTTACCATTTAAAATAATGCACAAATAATAATAAAAATTAAAACATTTACCTCTCAGAAAGCAACACCCTCATAAGTGGTCCACTACCTCTTAAGAACATGGGTAGCCAAATGACACTTACTTGTGATTGATCCAGGCCAAAGGAGCAATCCTCGTCTCATCTAGCCGATTGTGCCTTAGGACAACAATATTCAGGTTTCTCGTGTGATTGAAAACAGTTTCTGATATCTCTTCAATTACATTGTTTTCAAGATGCAGTTCCTGAAAAGCAGAAAGGATAATGTTTCACGTTGAATCATTTCTACAGTATGTAACCATTGCCCATATTACACTTCATAAGAGCATCACTGCCTTTGGAAGTACACATAAAAGCATCCATTTATGTGGTGAGCTGGAGTGATCTGGTTAACCATAATTGTTGTTTTGTTTTAAATGGTTTCCCACAGGTGAAATCCTGATGACTCGGATCGCAAATGAATGCTTATTTACAATTTACAGTGCATATAATTCATGATATGAAAACGGATATGCAACAGAAGTAAGCTTCTTGGGCCTGTTAAGAGTGGTGTTTGTTTATCTTTATTACAGCCAAAATATATATATGTTAATAATACCTGCGCCCCCTTTAATGGTAAGTATGTGTTCCAAGGTTGATGGTGCGAGACATAAAATTCATCATATAGGTAATTGTCATCTGAATAATACTGGTCTTACCACTGACCATACCACCAGTCCCTAATTTAACTTTTAATTTATAATACTGGTCTTACCACTGACCATACCACCAGTCCCTAATTTAACTTTTAATTTATAATACTGGTCTTACCACTGACCATACCACCAGTCCCTAATTTAACTTTTAATTTATAATACTGGTCTTACCACTGACCATACCACCAGTTCCTAATTTAACTTTTAATTTAGCAGTCTTTCACATCCCTTAAATTGTATTACACAAGTTAAAAATCCATTGGTAACTAGAATTATTTTTGCTAACTAGAATTATTTGCCTGTAATTCACATGAAATTTCTTACATTTCTCTGTACCCACTGTTTTCAACACTTAAGAAGACAAATTGCCTGTGATGAAGCAGCAATTAAATGATCGCAAGATTGGTCACCAAGCCCAACAAATATCACATTGAATGAATGGGTTATATTACTGTTTGACATAACAATGTACTGTCCTGTATGATACAAAACAAATCCTATGGACATTGGAAGAACTTAACGCCATTCTGTGAACAAACACATTTCAATATCAGCCTGGTGAACTGTACATCCAGGTATATAAATTGTTTTGCGCAAATCACAGTTTTTCTCAATGCAACATCAATGCATGAAACAAGCCTGTTACCCAAATGCTGAAGTTGAATACCCAACCACATTGGTAGAATGGACTCCCACATACGGTGGCACTTGTAAACAATTGAAACTATAAGAATATATTTTATATAATTAAAATGTTAATCTGGTTTTTCCTGGTGTCACACAGTGTGCAAAGTGTACTTTCTACTATTTTCCTTCAGTTTTTATTTTTCCTGCCACTGAGACATTATTTCTCTAAAGTTCTATGAAGTTGAATACAATGAAATAATACCTAAGTGCAGATTGAATTGAGATGAGTCATGGATTGTGACGGCTTGTTAATGATTTGTCAAAAGATTGATTGGGAGGATGCATCGTCCCACTGGTGGTCTGAATTGCGGGCTCTTACAAACCAGATGGCAAAATTGCACAGCCTGTTCACCAGGCAGGACTGTTTTTATTCAGGACCAGACAGAGAGCCTGACAGGATACATGTGTATCAGCTGTATTCTGTGTAACGCATGAGTTCACTATATTCCGGCTGGTATCCCCACTGAGGGGAGTGCAGTGGCTGACTTTGGCGTTGCCCACCTGCAGTGAGGCTGGGAGGCCCTGTGGAGCGGTGCGGAAGTAGTTTCTGCCCATCCGCAGGTAGGCGAGCTCTGTGAGGGGCAGGAGGGCTGAGGGAGCCACATTTCCCTCGCTCAGCATATTCCCTTCCAACTCCAAGGTAATAAGGTTTTGCAGATCTGTTGGGAATTACAGTGTATGGAAAACAGGTTTTTTGGTACTGCTGCACTTTCCATGGTA